>OX438940.1:2795399-5578299 GCA_949316185.1 Pyrausta nigrata | reverse complement strand
CGGGGACGGGTGGTGTTGCAGGGAAGCTGGGCTTTTTTATGACATTCGCGTACGATTGGCACTGCCTCGCCCTCCGCATGTCTGGCAGGGCGCTGTCGCGCACTAGCTTGTCCAACATAGGGTGCAATCAAGTTGGTCCGTCGAGATAGATTTTGGCGTACCTAGCAAGCATGACATCAGTTATTTATTTTCTATTTTATGGTTATATATGATTGAATTTATTGGATGATATTTGGTTGCTATGCCGCGATCATTCTGATACGGTTCAGAGATAGAGAAAACACGCAGAACATTAAATCCATGCGTCCTAATGTTATCAATGCTAAAGGGTGTCTGTCTTTGCACGCTTAAACCGCTGAACCGTTTTAGATATAAATTTTAGGTATAGAGGTAGTTTGAGGCCCTGGGACGGACACAGGCTACTTTATGTCGCGATTTAAAAACATTCAGGGGTGAAATGGGGGATGAAAGTATTTCGAAAATCCGTCACTTGCGCGCGAACAGCTAGTAGGTATTACAAACAGCTGCAATAAATGGAACGCTTACCCATTTCCAAGGACACAAGCTGCCCCAAAGGCTGCAGCTTCTCCCTGAGCGCGTCTCCGATCTGCCTGACGACCTCGCCCCGCGCCGGCGCCGGCATCTCCCCCCACAGGTGCCACGCCTCCTGCGCCGCCGCCACGCTGTTCTCGTAGTCGCTGACAGTAGCTGTTTGAATCTCGGCTATCACTTTGCCGTTGGCTGGACTGAACGACTGAATCACCTGTGGATCAAGTGTATCATAGGTGTGGTGAGTTATGGTACCTACTTAGGAGGTTATCAGACTACGCGATATTCAGACAGTCTTTACCCCATCTTGCTCTTTCATCCTGTGAAAGAGCGAGATGGGGCAGACAGACTTACAAGCTAACTCTTATTAAAAACTACGCTGAATCTTAGTAAGACTGTCTGAATATCGCGTAGTAGTAAGTACGTTAATTCAGCACAAATAACGGCCAGTAGGTATATTTAGCGGGGAGATACTATCGGGTGATAGATAATAAATAAGGTACCTACTATAAGGGCGATAAATTAATAACAAGTCATGCATAATCAATGAGCCGTGCGGTGACCATGAGCCCAGAATATAACATATGTGAATCATTAATATGTAAGTAAGTATATTGTAAGCACATACCGGTCCAGTTGCTTCCCATTTCCCGTTGAAAACGCCGACATTCTTTTCTTGAAGCCCTAGCTCCTTCAAGAAGGAGTATTTAGGGTCTTGGATGAGAAAGGATCCGTTACGAGCCATGATGAATCTTGTACGTTGGAGAGACAACAGCCCACGGCGCACTGCGCGATTCATACTGGTACTGCGCGCTCGTTAATCAAATATTATACTGAAACCGGCGCTCCTCGTAAACAGTTTTATCTTATTTGTGACAATTAAAGCGGCGGTGCGGTGGTGCGCGCCTTATCTGACCGATAAAGAGTCCGTTGCTGGGTCAGGATCATTATTTGTTCAATTGTTTACTCGTTCAAATTATATCACAATTTAAGCCAAAGTTACGTATTTGCACAATTGTTATTTTAAATCGATAACACCAAAAGGTTCTATCTGAAATTTTGCCCATATTGTATTTAATATTGAACATTTAAAAAAAATAACTGCTCCCTACGCAAAGTTTGTCTGGAAGAAATTGCTTTTAGCAATAAGACAGCCTAAATTGAGCGATTCTCTATGAACATTTAAGTAAATGTCTAATGGTAGGGGAGCCCAGGATGCTATATCGGGATTTACTCGAGCGTCAAAGAGACCTATTGGATTGCAAAGCTTAGATGATAAGAAGAAAAAAATGTCATATAATATATACACTTTCATCGGTGGGGGGAGCGGCTATAAATTTTCAAAAATGTAAAAAAAAAACAGTCGCATGGACATACTCGAGCGCGTCAGATATTAATAGCATCTATGTCCTACGTTTTTTTGAAAACATACGTATGTTAATCTGATTGTTTCCATGATGGGGGTGGTCGCGCGTAAGGGTTGAAATCAGGAAAAAAAATTAATCGAGCGCTTCAGATATTGAAAGGGGATGTTAAAAAAACCTAAAAGAAGGCTCTTATGTAATAATCTGACGAATTAGATGTGACCTTAACTCGCGGCCATTATTAGAATGTGCAAAAAAAAATCGCCATTTTGAAATACTCGAGCGCGTCAGATTAAGATATATTATGGTTCATTTATGGTATAAAAATGAACCATATATATCTTAATCTAAACGTCCTGTCTCATAATCTGACGATTATCTGGAGGGATTCGCCTAACCTGACAATGGTAAGATTTTTTTTTTCAAATCTTTTAACTTAACAAATTAAAGAGCTGAAAAAATAGCATGCAAATAAAACAGTATATATTCTTTGAAGTAAGAAACTTTTATTTATAAGAAAATAAGTATAAAAAATATTCCTTTTTTAAGAATTTTTATTTTAATCGTCATGTTCGTCGGTAGAATCATCTTCCTCTTCTGGCTCGATTTCATCCGTGAATCAGTGAAAAAATGTGGTCAAAGTTAATGGATAGTGCAAAAATGCACCTTTCAAAATATTTATCACACGAATTCTCTTTCAAGTAAGTTTTTATTCGTGTATTAGATATTATTGTCGTGTTGGAAATTTTGTGCAGATTGCGGTGTTATATATTTCATGACACATCAAAAGACCGTATCGACGGTATAAATCATTTTTTCGGTGGGGGAATTCGAGACTGGGTCGATCTGACAAGTAGCCATCACAAGCCGCCATTTTTGAATTCAAGGTCAAAATCGTGTCACGGGTTAAACTTTATCGATTATTTTTCCTTACTTCGGCTTACGGAAATCGTCAGATTATATATTATTTGTGAACGTTGAATTATTACCTTCAAAATAAAAAAAAATTTAGCCACGCTCGAGAAAGTCGAGATGACGTTTTTTTTTTACAAGTCTGTTACTCACCTACTTCTTATCGTCAATCGAAAATTGTCAGATTAGTGGAATATACACTTTTTAGCATATAACTAACTTACCCTACCTTAATCTAACGCGCTCGAGAATTTCAGATGATCAATTTTTTTTTACTAATCTGATCCTTTATCCTTTACGCGCGGCCACATATACGGGGCTAATACTGTGTGGAGGTATTTAATGGGGTACTAGGTTCCTCCCTGTATGTTAATCTGCCGCGCTTTAGTAAATCCCCAAATCCCCTCTTGGGCTCCCCTACTATAATGTGTGTGGTGTGCAACATTTAGTAGTTGTGTTATTTCTTATGGAACTTAGGACTAACTATGTGCCATGAATGGCAAGCGCAATCTATATGGCAATACTTACTACTATAACACTTATAGCACAAAGCCAGTTTTGGCATCAGATTAATACTTGTTACATTTAGGGTAGAGTCCACTAACACACATTTAATTTTTAAACAGCTGTTATAATAATAATTGACATATTTTTGACAAACTTACTTTAAAATAGCTACACTTAGTAAATGTTGTGTAGTAATAAGCTATCATTGTCAATTTTTTAGGGTTCCATCCATTAGTCCTGACAAGGAACCCTTATAGTTACGTCATGCCCGTCTGTCTGTCTGTCCAAGGTTTTGCTAAGAGGCTGTTAGTACTAAAAAGCTGTAATTTTGTAGGTGTATATTGTATACTAACTACGCAGACAAAGTGGTTGAATAAAATTTTGGAAAATATTTTTTTTAGGGGAGCTACCCTAAATAAAATATTTATTAAATTCTTACATGTAAAGAGGAGATGTTTTTATCGTCCTCTACCCTATCGAGTGGGGTATTGTTGAGTAGGTAGGTCTTTTAAAATTACTTCAGGGTTTCTATGACAATTTTTCGATTTAATGCTTCTAATAATGTAACGTAAGTAAGAAGAAGGAGTTACTTGTTATAACTGAAAAAAGGCCATAATAGTGTATAATGTTGTACGTACATAATATAGATAATGGTACGGAACCCTTCGTCCGCGAGTCCGACACGCATTTTGCCGGTTTTTTGACAGGATTTTGTAGTGTACATGTAGTATATTATTTGCTGTTGAGTTACTTTTATAAATAAATATTTTTTTGAGGGGGAAGGGTGTCAAATTAACCATTAATTTAGGATTACCGGCTGTCTATAAATTGGTAAACTCAGGTCTTAATGGGATTTGGTATAAATAACAAAAAAGGAGTTTAGCCAAATGAAATATTTTATGAGGTAGTTTGTACAGTTTTTTGCTGCTTGGCATTGGTTCAATGCTAAGCTTAAAATACATAAGCTTACAAATAAATACTTTCGGGATTTCGTCTTTTCAAGAGTTGCGCTAACACTGGCGCGAATTTTCCCCCATTTTAATAACAGTAGTTCATATTTGTGTATGCAATGCAATAAATAATTCAAACTAACTCAAAAAATACCAAATCTTGGGAGGACTTAGAACCGTTGTATAATACTAACAAATGTAACAGTTATGTACAGATTTGAATACTACTTGTATCACATGATTGAACAGAATCCTGTCTTGTCTTCTTCCACTTTTCCTTCTCTAATTTCTTTGGCTTTTTGTGCAAGTAATGTGTTCTCGTCCCGTTTGACTATCCATTCTGGCAGAGGCTTAGCCCAGTCAGCTGGTGGGACATCTCGTTTCTTCCAAGTGTCATTTCTGTAGTGTGCACGCAACCTCTCGAGTCGCCTCGCCTTTTCACTGTTGATCACAGCTTCCTGTAATCAATGGTTTAAGTTATTGGACAATGTATGTAGCTGATAAGATTTATGAAGACAATTAGGATGACCTGCAAATCTGTTTGCATGAAGTTATATAAGTTACTCAATAATTTATTCAGATGTAAACTTCAGTGCTGAAGTTTTACTGAAGTGTGTTTTGCAATTTTTGTGTAAAATTAACATAATTATGTGTAGTAACTTAACATAAATATGCAATGGACATAATTATTTTTATGTTTTTCAACTTTCTCATTTATAAGTAAGTTAAAATGAATGCATGTAGACTGCCAAGACAGATCCATTTGGAAACAGCTGGAGGAGGCCAAGGATAACCTGACCATAGCGCAGCTAAATAAAGACTAATTTTAAATATTTAAGTTAGAATGTAAGTTATATCAAGCTAATGTTGATTAGAAAGACAACTAGTATTTTTGTACAGTGGCAGTAGCCTTACGCTTCTTTTACATCTGTGGAACATGTTGTTAGTGTGTACTATAGTACCTATAGAATATTTTGCCTGTAAACCACTTTTGTACATTACCTTTTGTGTCCCTACAATAAATAAAATAAAATATATTCTTTATAACTAGTTTTATATTAATGTTAGAGTTGTGGAAAAAAGGATTTCTTATTTTTGACTCAGACTTGACTTATTAATTTATATTCACCATGTATGTTTTCTCAAGATAGAACAATATTATGGTAATAGTGTTGAACTCACAGCTGCTTTAACATCTTTGTTATTAACCCACTTGCAGCAGTTGTCATAATCTTTTTTCCACTGATTACAGTCTATGGTGTGGCCAAATATAAAATACTGATGGAACCTCGCTTTGAAACTTGTGCATTCATCATACTCATCTTCATATATGCTGCAATCTCTAATCTGGAAAAAATAAACTGATACATTACTTGAATTACATATACATTATAAATGTTATATTTTATTGTTTTAATTCCACCCTTGCAAAGCCGTGGCTTGGAGTGGTCGTTAAATGTATTTATTTGTAAATATTCGATAAAATTAACAGAAGTTACACAGGTACACATACCAGCCATTTATCTTCTATGTCCACCTCGTCTGTTTTCGGGTTTGATTCAGGGACGTTTTGGGTGTTTTGAGACATTATAACATGAAATTGAAGCTTACAATATACAATAACTCCAAATAATCACAAGTTTATTACATAACCTCTTTAATTTGAGATGTATCAATCGGTAATCAAAAGTATAAATTGATTGATTATTTCTTAGAATGCAAAAAAGTCCGAAATTTAAAGATGTTTTCTTATGTTTAATTCATAAATTTAAGGAATTCGTAATAAATAGTGTTTGTGTCCGAAAAGATAGACCGCTAAGACCGCTTACATACAAAACTGACTGACACAGACACTACTGACAGTGACAGTCCACAAATTATATATGATGTGGGGAATTTGGGCGGGAAATGAACCGTGACGGATGGGCTTCGTTTCTTAATTTCCTAAATTAGTTTTTCGTGGTCATTATTGTGATTGTGAGGTGGAATAATCTTTATAATGTGCTGCAATGGAGATCTAATCAAGTGAAAGTATGAAACAAAGTAAGGCGCTCTTATCAGATTCGGTTTGATTTCCTGCTCAAAATTTCCTTGAGAGCATTGAAATGTGAACCATCCTCACATTTCAATGAAATGAGTTAGGTTAGGTTAGTTTGTAGTTTAGTGTTAGTGTAGTTGTGTAAGTACATAAGAAGATTCTGAAGAAAAGAAAGAACAATGAAATGATACTGAAGACGTGGCTGTATGGTCTCGGTCCTTTGCCTACCCAGACTGGGTGAATTGAACAAAAAAAAAAAATGTGATGTGACAGACAACGAATAACGAAACGAACGACATGGGCTGCGTTCCCTTTTGCGCCAACAGCGATAATAGTAGCTCAGATCGCGCTTAAAACCGTTCCGGTTCCGCGCTTAATTAGGCTGGTTCACTGTAATTAATGACGTCGCTACACTGACCACCATAAAATAAGTAGGTACGCTGGACTAAACATTCTCTAAGAAATGACAGATAATTTTTGTGCCGAATCAAAGCGCCCCCCCACAGAGTGTCTAGGGAACTAAAATAGAGTAACTTGCATATGTATGTTTATGTCAACTCTCATTAGTTCCGTAGACGGTCACCACATACTCACCACAGCCGTCAGCGCCAAAATAGTGATAATCAAATGGCTTAATTTTTAGTTTGACAGTATGCAGACCAGTGTACTAGTATCAGTGAGTCGCTAACACCAAATCGGAAAGAATTGTGAGCGCGATATTAGTGATTTATCGCTGTTGGTGCAAAAGGGAACGCAGCCAATTACATCTGATAATCAGCTGATGTAGACGTGTATCTTTTTTTAATTTCGGCTTTGCTTGTTGCGTTTTAGCCTGAATTTGACGTATCAGATGTTAAACGTTAAAATATCGAGTCGATTGAATGACGGTGACAGCATGTACCATGACAAAATGTTGAAAATTGACATCATTTCTGATTTCCTGAACTTTGCTCTATGATAGATAAACAAAGTGGTAGAGTAGGACATTCACCGAATTACGTTTCAATTCTAATTGTTAAACCGACTTAGTGAAGTGTGGTTGTGATACACAAAATGTCACTGAACAAATTAGTTGGTGGTGACTGCGGTGGAAACAATTCTTTAGTTCAACTCGCCAATATTGTGGGACGCGATGCAACTTTCGCGAAACCTCTGTCTCAAGCAGACAGTTTTGTGCACGAATTTATGGCGCAGAATTCTCAAATACCACAGACATTTAATATGAACACTCTTCTCAACACTTTACCTGCTTCAGATAAAGCTACTTCCCACAAAACTGCACAACAGCCTCTCAATACCAACAAACAGGTACAAAACTTTATCCATCAAGCTAGCGTTCCTTGGTCGGCAGGTCCCTCAGTTTCATTCATGCCCCCAACTGCGATGAGGCCATTTCATATGCCTCATCAATCTCTGTTTCATGCTCCTGGCCCATCTAATGTACAAATACAATATTTAAATGAGTCAGAATTAGAAAACGCAGATGTTAAATCAAAAGCTCAAGAATATGTGAATACTGTAAAGGATGATGATGAACTAGCATACAACCAGTTCATGAACTTCATGAAGAAAATTAGTGCAGGTGAGCTCAACTTGTCAGAAACGACAGAAGATCAAAAGAAGCTAAGTAAGGATGAGATATTAGATGAAATGACAGAGAAATATAAAGATGAATGGGCCAAACTTAGTGATGTATCAGACTACTGGGGATCAGAGGAAGCAAATGGCATTTCTAAAGAGTACAGTTTTACTGAAGCAAATGTAATGTTAGAGAATAAGAGTGCTCTTGAAATAGGGAAAGAAAAATTGAAAATGGGAGATATACCAGGAGCTGTGCTTTGCTTTGAAGCAGCAGTTCAGCAAGCTTCTGATTCAGCAGAAGCCTGGTTTTTGTTGGGAATGACACAAGCTGAAAATGAGCAAGATCCTTTAGCCATAACAGCACTGAAGAAGTCATTGGAAATAGACCCTAGGCAATTGGAAGCTTACATAACATTGGCGGCAGCTTACACAAATGAGAACATGCCAAAATATGCATACATGTCACTACTTGATTGGTTGAAGGCTAGCCCTAAGTATAGTGACTTATTTCCCCAAGATATTGATCCTAAAAAAATGGATCTTAAAGAATTAGAGAATTATGTAAAAACATTATACATAAAATCAGCACAGTTGCATCCAACACAGATTGATCCTGATGTTCAAAATGCTTTAGGTGTATTGTTTAACATAAATCAAGAATATGACAAAGCTGTAGACTGCTTCAAAACAGCTCTGAGTGTAGCAACTGAAGATGCAAAGTTGTGGAACAGATTGGGGGCTACTCTTGCGAACAGTGAAAGGTCTGAAGAAGCTGTTGAGGCATATCATCAAGCTTTGAATTTAGAGCCTGGATTTATTCGAGCACGGTATAATGTTGGTATTACTTGCATGAACTTAGGAGCTCATAAACAGGCAGCAGAGCATTTCTTAGTTGCACTAAACCAGCAGTTCAAATCAAAGAGTTTGCATCCAAATTCATCATCTATAGACACAAGCTCATCAACCATTTGGACAACTTTAAGAATGGTTTGCTCTTTCATGGGTGAACATGATGTTGCCAAGTTGGTAGATGAGAGGAATTTAACAGAACTAAATAAGTTTTTCGAAATTGAATAGTTATGTTACATAATGATAACCTTGAATTATGATATCAAATAAGTAACATTTCAAATGTTAGTGGGTATGTATGATAAATTTTTAGATAAGGGGATATTGGGATTAGTTGTAAATACCTAGTTTCACAGATCTGAGGCATTTAAAGTCTTTAATAGATTGCTCTAAGACAGGTAACAATAAAATTTATAATAGTAATAAATGATACTTGGTGTAATGTAAGAAATTGACTGAATTTTATTAATAAATACATAGTTTATATATATAAATGTTTATTTCACTTAATGTTTAATATAATCCAATTACATAACATCAAATATTTTCATGTAAATAACTACACTTACTGTCTATTAGAGGGCAACCTTGTGGGTGATGGCTATAAAACCAACATTTCTTTTGTTTCACTTTTATATTTTTATCAAGTTTGGTATTATTTTTAATAACTTCCTTAATAGTTTTGGGATATCTCAATTGGACTTTACCACCCATAACTCTAAAAATATGATGATTATTCTTTAAAAGAGTTTGAAGACCACCACATTCTGCTTTCATAGCCTTTAGTTGTTCATCAGTTAACAAATTAACTAGATCACATAAATTCACCAAATGCCCACATGACCATTCTGACTCTAAATTGCAATCTTTTAATAGATAATTTGTAATACAATTAGTTACAGAGTCAATTATATATTTTTCAATTTTAGTACAGTTTTTCACTTTTTCTACTGGATTCCTAGGCTTAAAATCAGTAATCCAAGAGTTAGGGTCATTAGATTTGTTTGTAGTACTTTCAGAGTAATTATCTATTAAGTTTTTTATGTCATTACAGTACCGTTGGTACTTGTCTTCTGTATGAAGTCTTGATTGACCTACAAGACAAATCCTTTTAGTACTAGGTATTTTAAGCCTATCCATGGAAGTTACAAATCCACATCTCTCACAAATGTCTTTGACATATTCTAGGTATTCTGTGTATTGGCTTTTAGATGAATCTTTTCTTTGATATTTGGTACCATCAAAATTATAAGCACAACATGGAAGCAGGAAAAATTTACATTTATAAGAGCTCCTTGCAGCAATTACTGGGATCCAAGGTGTAAGTTCATCAGAGTGGTTTCCAATCAACCAATCAGCTTCAGGAAATAAATTTTCATCTGAAGGTATAATGGTTTTTATCTGAAAACAGTGCAATGATATGGATGTTACTCTTGATTCTACTACAGGCATGTCAAACTCAAAGTCACTGGTGGGCCAAATGCATACAGGTCGTGGAATCACTGGGCCGCAAAACCCAGACACAAAGAAATAAAACAAATTAGGATTGTAGTACAAAAAAATTAAGATTGTTTTTAATAATGATCCAAAAAGTTACAACTTTTTCTCAGAAATTTGACATCTTTTTTGTTTAATTAAATTGTCTATTTGAGAAGAAATTTTATCAGCAGAAATCAATTTCAAAACTGAACCCAAGTGTGAATCGGTTAATCGTGATCTTGCGGGAGATTTGTTTCCTTTCATGAGGGAAAATAATTACTCACACTTGTAGGTGCTTCCAAACATTGAAATAATTTTACAAGCAAATTTCTGTATTTCTTGGTACTGAACAGGTAAGAACTTGTAAAAATCAAGTGCACCAACACTGCGCAGATATTATTGTTTCAGCGCGCGCTTATTTAAATTGTTCGTGTTTGCGGGCTGAAACTGGAGGCTGTTGTTAATATTGGATTGGGCCGCAGACAAATACGAAGAGGGCCGCATGCGGCCCGCGGGCCCCATGTTTGACATGCCTGTTCTACTATAATAGAATATGAAAATATGTAAAAAAGTATTATATGATTCTTACTTCTAGTTTGACTTCATCTGGATACATATCCCATATTTGTCTCTTTCTTACATCAATACCCAGTCCAGTATGTCCTTCTTTAGTTAAAATGTAGACTAATAAGCCATTTCCACAACCCAGGTCTATAAAGGTTTTCTTTCGGGAGTGCCCCTTGTTATCATGTTCCCACAACAACAACAAGTATGTTGCTATTGCTACATCCTCATACACATATTTTGATGGGTCAGTTCCTTCAGGCCAAACCTGTAAAAGTTATAAAAAACTGTAAGAGCTTGGTCTAATAGCATTTTAATAAAGTAACAAAGATAAATGTGTGAATGTGAATAAAATGAACAATAAAACTATTGCATATCATAAAAACACAATTTTACGGATTACTTCGCGATTAATTTACATTTTATTTAAAACCTGATGTTTCAAACACTTTACAGTGTTCGTGGTCACAGGGAGACTAACAAACTCTGTAAAGTGTTCGAAATGTCAGGTTTTAAATAAAATGTAAATAAATTGCGAAGTAATCCGTAAAATTGTGTTTTAATGAGTTCAACAATTCGTGTAAACGTAAGAAACAAATATACTATTGCATATATTACTAACCTCAACCATATCCTTGCCATACTTCAGTTTTAGCTCATTGTACTTTTTATAATATTCATCTGTAGATATTAGACTTAATGATTCAGAGCAAATTGGCTTATGGTGTGTCTCATCTTCTCCCCATTTCACAAACTGTGGTAATACTTGGTTCACAAACCATTCATATGATTTGGAGTAAGTGGCATTTACTGTGAATAAAGATTTGTTTTTTTATAAAATAGGTAATTAAAATAGTATGTAGACTACTCGCCCATGCCAACTAGACAACTGTCAAACAACATATACAACAAATACAACAGAATTACCAAAAGCAAATAAAATGCAATATTGTTAAAATTGAGATGAATTGCTCAAGTTTATTATAACATCATTGCTTTTTAATTTCCATCAGTATTTTCATTGCATTTGTTGTCGCAAGTTGTTTGACATTTGTTTAGTTAACTTGGTTGGGTAGCACTTAAGTCTTGTATTATTACTACTAATATATACAAACCTTGGCTGGTTTTTAAAGTAACTGCTCCAGCATTTAAGGCTAAAGAATATGTAAAATCTGGACACAAGTTCTGATTAAAGTTATCAGGTGTAATATCGTAAAATGTTATGACACACTTTTCTTTTTCCATGAAAACTATCTGATAAGCCTTTTTTTGAGTATATAATTTTGGGAGTAATTCAATTACTGCAACTTCCATACAAACATCTGTAGTCCCTAATCTTTCACACTGTCTTAACTGGAGTTTATTAAATAGTTTTTTTATAAAGGATTGAAGGTTATCCACATGTTCAAGTTTGGTACAACTTTCAGGGGGATCCCATTGGGAGTTTTCTTCAGGCTTGCAATAGCTGGTAAATAATGTTTTACAGCCCCACAATCTTTTATTTATTACATTGAATTTTGTTATTAAAATAGTGACAGAAATCCAAAATGATTCTGGGGACATTGTAGACTTTACAAAACTTCTTTTATTTAGCGAACGAACATAAGTTATGAAAACGTAAAATTGATTTTAGACATATGCTTTCTAATTTGTGAAATTGATAAACAAACAAATTCGTCACATCCACAGAACAGAAAAAACGAGTAGAAATAGCATTCCTTCGCCTATAGTATGAAAACCAGTGTAACCAAACTAACACATTTGTAAGAATATCACACACAGATTAGTAAGAGTATGTCTAAAGATATCACATTATGATCCCACAGTTTCTGTTCTGTGGTCACATCAATCAAAGCTGGCTGTCACTGCTGTCAGTCATGTATGTCTGCGTTCCGATTTGCGCCAACAGTGATGATTTCACTGATATGATAAGCGTTATTCGTGATCATTAGTTATTAAACGAGCGATTTACTTGAACGAACAGTGATCACTCGTTATCCAGCAAAACGAAAACTATATAGTTATTTTCTTAACGTCATTCAACGATCAAATCACAGGCATCGGCTTTCGATAACTGCCAATTATTATTTTTTTGGGTTTTTGGCTCTCTGCACTACTTGTGCACTCGCCACAACGGAGTTTAAAGAAAGTTAGGGAAACGATAGGACAAAATAGAACGGAAAGGAGCGAACAGATATGTAAGGATAGGATCAGGCTTGTATTGATACATACATAAAACATAAGTAATTCAATAAAGTCGATTATTTTATATTTTAATATTATTTGAGGAAATAAATATTGATAAAATATTTGTATATGTCTGAATTATTTAAAGATAATAAGGATATGATGGAGGTAGGGAGAGGGATCCGATGGGATGTGAGTGAGGCAAACAGGGATGAATGATCATACAAAGGGCACATAAAGAAAATGTGATTTATGTCACCTATGTCAACACCACACTCGCACATTATCATTATCTATAATATGCAGCCTTGAAAGGTGATCAGGGGTGCAAGTATGTCCCAGTCTACTGCGAATAATACATGTTGTAGCTATTTTACCAAGCTTCATGATGTGGAACCACGGCTTTTTTTTTTCCTTTATTTGGGATAGCAAACAACTACGTACTGTATCTTAATACAAAAATTTAGGCCTAAGTAATAGTTAATAAATATGCAGTCAACACACTGTCCAAATATTAACAAATACAAACTAAAAATAAGTTATCGGTCGCGATGCGCTGTTGCGCACAACAGCTAACCAAAAGTAGTAAGGTGCAGTCACCAGTAGTAAAATGTGTAGAACTTTAAAATTATATATATATGCTTATAAATATATATTTACGTGCTTAAATAAGGTTGGCGCACACATCATAATGCCAGCGACTGCATATACAAAAAAAAATGTATCAGTTGTAAAGATTGTGTGACCATCTAACGAGAAAGAATATATATAATAGGTCTGTAGCACTGTACAGCCAAACATTTATTGTGTACACATTACACTAAACCAAGTAATGAGCGATAGACAATGTTCTTAACAAAAAGGAAGTAGTCAAGACTGATAATGAGTTAGCGTGGAAAAAAAAAGCAAATAATAATTTAGAAGTCGGTTGAAATTAGGTCACTATAAAGAGTTTAGCATATTAAAGATAGAAAGCTTGAATTGACCTTCGGATAAATGAAATATGTCAGATTCAACATAGTTATCATTATACAAATCTATCATTTGTCGCAGAGGTGAGCGAAGACCCGCATATTTGGCAGTTGCAAATAGGTTACGAGCGCGCCGCACCTCCCGCCTATATACAGTTCTTGGGACAATATAACATAAACCATTGGTCAAGTAGGAACAATCAAACTTATTATTAACAATACCATAAAGTACCATACACACAAGGAGTTTTCGCCTGGATTGAAGAGGGAGCAGTTTATACTTAAACAATTGCTCATAAGACATATATGTGCCATAACACCTAAAGTGCATTGATCTTAGATATTTACATTGCACTTTCTCAATTGATTCAGCATACTTTTTATAAAGAGGGTTCCATATAGGTATGGCATATTCAAGTTGGGAGCGGACCAAAGTCTTATAAAGATATAGGTACGTGCTGGGCTTTTTAAAGTGTTTAGATGATCTCATTACAAAACCATACATTTGATAGGCTCTTATAACAATTTTGTCTATGTGGAGGTCCAAATGTAACTTATTATCCAATATGATTCCTAAATCACGCATTGATGTGACTTTATTTAGTAAAACATTACAAAGAGAATAGTCATAATGTACAGTCGACAAAATTGAATCATGACCCACTTTGCCGATTATTCCCTTGTATTCATTAATGTAGTAAGGTTTTCTTCGCTGTCATGCATGTTGCACATAGTACGTTTTAAATATGAATAAAAATGCGTCATTACGGGTTAGAGATCTATGCAAGTTTAACCTTTATTATCACTGCACTAGACATGTTTTAGATAAACCAGTCTTAATATGAATTTAAAATAAGTCCATAATCCAAACTCTTTTCACTACGAAGAAAAATGTATTATAATTTTAAAAATAAAAAACGTCGTGTGTCAGATGTCAAGCATATCTAGTAAGTCTGATATTTTATAAAAACCTAAGTCAATATCTACAAACAAACCGTATAATGGCCAATTCGGCAGAACAAAGAGCTAAGAATAAGTCAGAACACAGTCAGAACCTGGATCAGACGGCATGCTAAAGAGGGTACCCTCGAAGACAAACGACGACATAATCATGGCGTTCGTTGAATCACGAACCAACAGAGAGCGGAAATGCAACACTATTACGAATGACATCTTTACAGACGAGAAATCATTTCGCTCTTCTTAACATGGTCGCTTAACTTTGTGGCGTTACGATAACACGCGATACACAGAGGATCACGTTGTGCCCAACCAATTATCCGGCTGAATTTCAGCTAACATGTGTGCCTGGATGGACGCCGGAAGTGTCGGAGAAATTGTTCAAATTTCTCCTTATCAGAACACTATAAACTATGTCAATTTATTGGAAGAATCAATGTTACCGACTTTGCGAACAGTTTACTTGCGTGAAGAAGTGCCAGTATTCTCCTTTGTTCATGATAACTGTCCAGTGCATACTGCCAGAATTGTCTCGAATTGGTTTACCTAGCATGAAGATGAATTTACTCGTATACCATGGCCGTCTAGGTCTCCAGATCTTAATCCAATAGAAAATTTGTGGGGTTTGGATTGGGGAAGTGACATTTGTAGTCGTCTAATCGGGTCACTTTTCACTTTACCAATTTAATGCCACTTGTTAAATATATACCTAAAATAAATATTATATTCTTCAACTAAGTATACTGTTTTATTTCATCATGGCTAACACAAGTTCCAGTGGAACTTTTATGAAGAAACTGGTTCCCGATACAGACTTGGCGCCCGGCTGTGCCGAATCCCGAATATCTACCTACCTACCTGTGTGTTGCATTGCAACCCTTACCTAAGTTCTCGCCGATTTTCATACAAACTTATTCGTACAGATAGCGATCATAGCCTTGTCAGTAACTGTCAGTGTCTAATAAAATGATAACAGTTCGTTTCTAGGAAATGTATGTTCAAGCTAATTTCAACCTACTTGTATAGAATGACAGTAGAAAAATGACCATAAGGTGGGTCATGATTCAATTTGGTCGACTGTACAAGACTATGTTTTTTTGAAAAAAATATATAACTACACTTAGGCAAGCTTAAATGCAATTTATTGTTAATGCAGTATTGAGAAAGTCTGTCTAAGTCCTGTTGTAATAAAATGCAATCAGAGATAGATGTAATAGATTTATAAACTTTTAAATCATCAGCATACATTAAAAAGTTACAATTGTGAAAACATTGTCCAATATCATTAATGAAAATTATAAATAAAAGGGGGCCAAGGATGGACCCCTGCGGAACCCCTGAAGTCACATGAATACTATGAGATTGAAACCCATTGATAACGACCTTTTGACTTCTTTTCATGATATATGACGAAAACCATCTTAACAAGTTACCACGAATGCCATTATAAGCAATTTTCATTAAGAGCAGTTCATGGTCTACCTTGTCGAAGGCCTTTTGAAAGTCGGTATATATAGCGTCTGTTTGAGTATTATTATCCATGTTTTCAAAGAGAGAAGACACATAGATTAAGAGATTGGTGATAGTGGATCTTCCTTTAACGAAGCCGTGTTGTTCTTTCAAGATGTTCTGATGTATAACTGGATAAACTTCATTATGCATCAGTCTTTCAAAAAGCTTCGACAAGGCAGACAGAATAGATATTGGTCTATAATTCTCCACTTCATGCTTTGAACCCTTTTTATGTACAGGCACTATGTTAGCCCTTTTCCAGATCTCAGGAAAGATCCCAGCTGTAATGCATTGATTGTAAATAATATAAAGAGGCTTACTTATACTTTAAGCAGTTTTAACTAGAAAAATTGCCGGGAGTCCATCGGGGCCTGGACCCTTCGATGGATCCAAGGACTTAAGTTCCCTGCGGATCTTACTTTCACTAAAATATAGATCGCTTAAGTGAATATTATTATTGGGAGTAGCTGTCGAGGGCTCAGACCAATTATCCAAAGACAGAGTCGACGGCTCATAAACAGAGTGGAAAAATTCAGAGAACAAATTACTCAGGTTCACTGGCTAAAGAACCATTATAACACATGTGTGAGGGAACACTGGAAGAAGTTTTATTTTGAGAAATGAAAGACCAAAAATGTTTAACGTTAATACAAATACTGTTTTCAACTGAGCCAATATATTTTGAGAAACATTTACGAGATTCTAATTTGAAACGTTGCCTGTACATGGAAAATTGTTCGTAGTCAGATGCATTTTTATACTTTTTCCATCTGATCCATGATTTTTGTTTATTCTTAGCGATGTGTATTAAGGAAGATGTAAACCATACCGGATATCTTGTAGATCTAGAGATTACGGGTAGGGCATGCTTTTTGATTATATTAAAGACTACATTGTAAAAAATCTCAACTGCTTCCTCCACGTTAATTGTATTAAGTAATGATGACCAGTCTAGTTTATCTAGATCTTCATTTATAGACTCGTAATTAGCTCTGTGAAAGTTATACCTTACAAGTGATCGACGACGCATGGTGGGTAGTGGTGCGGTATTAAATACGAGATTGACACTAAACGGCGGGTGATGATTGACCTTAGGTAAAAGAGTGTTTGTAAGTGGAGTGATACTACATTCAGTATTGGATAGCAATAAATCTAATATGTTACCCCGTGCATTTATGATAAAGTTATATTGACTCGCATCGTGAAGTGACATGAAGTCGGACAGATGGGTAGATCGCTCAGTGGATGCAACAAAGTCCAAGGCACCAGAACATGAATCTTTTGGAACCCATGTGATCTCAGGTAAATTGTAATCCCCAAAAAGAGAAAAACCTACTATGGAGGTATCTTCAAGTAACGTTGTCACTAAATCTAAATAAGCTAAATAAGTGTCAGATTTAGTTTTCGGAGGTATATAAACTACAGTAACGACATGTCGCTTTAAGCCACATGAGCTAGGAAGGCAAATACTCACATGCTCAATGCTATACAACAAGGTGTTCTGACACCTCGAGATGATAGAAATAGGTTTTAAGCTCTTTAGGACCGTAACTAAAACATACGCAACTAAAACAAACGTATGTTATACAATATAACATACGATCACGATCGCAACGATATACAGTGTAACGCTGATCTATAAATTCGCAATTATCAATTTCTGGTATTAACCAGGTTTCCGTCAGAATAATAAGGTCATATGCATGAGATAAAATATTCATATACAACGTATGTAATTTTGTACGAATACCGCTACAGTTTTGATAATAACACACTAAGTTAGCCATTCATAACACGAAATAAAAAATGAATGTTACCATAGAAGTATAATACGAATGAACACCTCCTTCTAAGACATAATATTTAAAAATTAATGAATTTAAACACAGCACAATAATATGAAACTGTGTAAAATTGATAATTGAATACACTCCCAACTCCAATATGGCGATGAAAAAACTTCAACATTTTGAACGCTAATTCACTTAAACTTGTTGAATAAGACTCATACAATATATCTAAACCAAACGAGGTACGACGGCATAGAACAAGGACACGATTGAAACCAGAGGAAAACACTATTACACAGCAGTAGGTAAATGTGTAAACTAAACTATTAGGTTTAACTAAGTTTTTTACTCGAGCCGGCTTTGATCTTAGAAATGTCTGCCTGGGTTCGTATAGCGATAGCCGCATGATTGTTAGATTCACGCACAAGAATAGTAGCATGCTTAATCCAAACGTATTGGAAGTTTTCCTTCTTCGCAGTTTCACGGCAGTCACGAAGAAGCTTAATCCTCTCTAGCGTCAAATGCTCATTCACATAGATTGACCTAGGTACACCATGGATGCCAGTGTCATTGGTTGTAACACCTTTAAGCTTGCGAAATGTGCTAAGTATGTTATCTCTTAATAAACGTGAGGCAACCTTCATAATAATATTTTTTGGGCGATTTGCTTGGGTTTGTGCTTGTGGGACACGATGTATACTGACTACGTCCCTCTGCTGAATGGGTAGATTAATATGACTGTTGTTTTTTGCCACTATGTCCATCAAGTTTTCATCTCGTTTTTCTGGGATACCGCAGATCTCTGTTACAGCTCCTAGCATGCTGTTCCAGAGCTTCGATCTTCGACTCAAAAGAAGCTATAATTGAGGTGGCTTTGCAATGCTTTACATGCTCAGTCTCCAGCTTATTAACGCGTTGTGCCAATTTATCACTTATGTCACAAGCAAAGTCCAATGTTTTCTGCATCTCGAGCACTTCCCCTTGTAGGTTATAGTGTTTACTGTCTATTTGGTTCATTTTTTTATTTATATTAATTTGTTCAACCCGCAGAGACGAGAGTTCACCCTTAATCTCCTTCGTTGCCTCAGATAACGAGTCCAAGTCTGACCGCATGCTATCAATATTTCCACTAATTGTGGATATTTTCCTATTTAAATCCTCTTTTAAATCTTTAATCATGTTCTGCATCACATTTGTAAATTCCTTAAAAGATTCAGTCAATTCGCAGTCAGGCTGCTTGCGTTTTCGCTGTGACACATTCTGTGATGCATCTGTTTCTTTAGTTAAATCAGGATTAGAAGGGGATGATTTAGAAGATTTATTAGATGGTGATCGCTGCATTGGCATTGTGATACAATTCACTTGAAGATGTTATAATAATATTATTGTATCGCTAAAGTGTCGCTAGTACCTTGGTAAGCGGGCCGTGTGACGTAGCGTAGCTGATAAGCACGATGCACGCAGGCAGCCGCACCGAGACCCGTTTGTATGTACGATTCCAGTGATGTTATGTGAGGTAGGTCAGGGTCGGCGGAATATTTTTATAGACAAATACGAAGTTTTCTCTTTAATTACACAACCGAATATGACGAACCATATATCATTGTGACAGTCACTTCACGGGCTTTAAAATTATAGTAGTGTTCATCGTACTTTTAAACGTTTTACTATATATTTATTAAATAAACACAGAGAGCAATAACTGTTGCACAGCGGGCTCGCGTACGTATCGCGGGCTTTAACGGAATATTTGGCTGAATAGCCTTAAAATGCTTACCTTTAACTTGACTACTGACTTCCCAAGCTTCACTCCACTGGTCATGAAGGTGAAACCTAGGAAGAGCTAGCAGATCACAACAAAAGTTTTTGTACGGAAACATGTCTCCATCGACAACTGCATCACTCGCCAGTTTATTAGCTTTTTCATTGCCAAAAATTCCGCAATGGCCTGGGATCCACCCAAAATTAATAATTTGACCATTTGAACAAGCTTTTTGAAGTAATTTTCTACATTCGAATGTTAATGGACTACTACTAGAATTGATATAAAAAGGGAATCTCTCTAGAGCTTGCAAAGCGCTTTTAGAATCTGTAAGTACTATAGTTTTAGGTAGCTTCATAAGAACTGCATATTTAACGGCTTTGAAAAGTCCATAAAATTCTCCTGGGTGCACAGTTGTTTCAGGAGGAAGTTTAATTTTTGTACAATTCCAAATTGGTGATGATAAACGCCAATACCAATAATACCAGTACCACATTGTTTTGAAGCATCACTATAGACGTGGTGCCAATCTTGCCAATCATTATCAAGGGTACAATTGAACGTAAAGTTGGCGTTACTATCATTTTTAGAGACCCCTAAATCAAAATAAATAGTTGGAGATAGGGCAAGGGAGTTATACACCACATTCGACTTGCATAGCGTTAATAGGACTGGATTTCATGGCTCCCAGTAGAATTCTCAATGCTTTATATTGGATTTTATCTAATTTAACTAAACCAGTTACACAACATGGTTCTAAAAAGAAAGAACCATAGTCCAGATTACTGCGGATTAAAGCATTGTAAATTAGTCTTAAAGAAAAGGGATGAGCTCCCCACCACACTCCTGATAGACACCTGAGCATGTTCAGAAGTCGTTCACATTTGTTAGTGATATAATAGCAGTGGGAAAGACCGTTTAATTTAGAATCTAGTATCCCAAGAACTTGGCCTCTTTTTGCTCAGGAATGACAGATCCATTATAACTTACTTTAATAGAAGAAGGAGAACGCATGCGAGAAAATTAAACAACATTGCTCTTAGAAACCGATAGACTCAGACTATGACAATCTAACCATATTTTTAAGCATTCAAGAGAAGAAGTTAAAGTGTGTGACAAGTCACTAAGAGATTTACCAATGACATCAAAAGCAAATCATCGGCGTACTGTAATATTTTTATTCCTGCAATATTTATAGAACTTTGCAAATCATACGTATATATATATTGTAAAGAAGAGGGCTCAGGACCGAACCTTGTGGAAGGCCCCTCCATACCAACCGCAACTTTCTACAATCTCCCTGAAAAATATGTATCGATCTTCCTGAAAGAATATTTATTACAAAATTAACAAACATGGGAGGCACTCGTAACAAAACTAATTTATTTCTAAGGATAGGGATCAGCACCGAATCGTAGGCTGCTGATATGTCTAAAAAGGCTGCTAAAATTACCTCATTATGTGAGAATGCTAATCTTATATCAGCTGTCAAAATTCCTATACTATCCATCGTACTTTTTCCTTTACGGAACCCATATTGACTAGAAGCTAGTAAATCATTACTTTCAAAGTGCCACTCTAATCGATTCTTTACTAAGTGTTCTGCTATTTTGGATAATACAGAAGAAAGTGCGATTGGTCTGAAGGACGAAGCTTCCATAGGGTTTTTGTTTGGTTTTAGTACAGGGATAACTTCTTGTGATTTCCATTCTGAAGGAATATTACCAGAAAAAACAACAGCATTAATAATAGATAGATAATACAAGAGAGATGAGTCGCTTAAATGAGATAGAAATGAATACGGTATACCATCAATGCCTGGTGCAGAGTCTTTGACATGCGATAGGACGTTCATACAACCTAAAGGACGAAATGATATGAGATCGAGAAATATTAACATCTACATCCAAAGGAGTGGCTATTAAACTACTGATACATTCCGGAACAAAAGGAGGGGCCAAGTTATCTAAGAATTGATCAGCTGTTTCGTCTTCACGCAAGCACGATCTAGATTCTTTGAAGACAGATCTAAAGCGGCGGGTATTATTCCAAACAATAGATGGTGGGGTGTCTGGTGAAATGGGAGAACAAAAATTTCTCCATCCCTCCCATTTTTTCTTTTTAATCAACTTACGAACTGCCTATTTCTCAACGCTCTGAGATTAAGCAGAACTCACCTTTAGGCATACTCTTTATAATTTGTGCATCAATTTTGACAATAACGATTGATGTCTCTGAGACGCTTTAGAATGTAAGATGAAGCCTTTGCCTCATCGCAACATGTCATAAAAAAAATTTTGCCAGCTGGCTATCTGTCAATGTCAGAAATATTGACATCATCATTGCAACATTGAAGATTTGGCTGGAAGGATCCGTCCAAGGCCGTAAAACTTATTATAAAAAAATATATATTGACATCATCAACAATCATCAATTGTCGCTGTCAAAAAGAATTGAATCTATCAAAATGATCTTAATATAATTTTGTATTTTTCCTTTTTTTTTAAATTAATTTTGCTATAAATCCCTTGAAGGCACTTGCAGTGCATTAATTTAATTCACTTAGTGATAAACAAAATACTAGGACGCATGTAGGTAATGTCATACACTGAGCTAGAACATGGATACCAGGGGTTGCGGCAGGCTACTCGACAACCTCAGTTTTATGTTGGCGATGATGGTAATCTTGTTCCAATAAGATCACCGGTAAGTCCTATTATTTGCAGTTGGAGTCACTTTAGAAGTTTTTTTTTCTAAAGACCACATTGATATTGCCAAGTCATTGGCGTTTACCCAAACAAACACATTGCTATATTCTAAGATAAATGCACAAAATAATTATAATCCTGATCAATAGAGATAATCTTCTTGTATAATTTTCAAACACGGGGTTTGGCTTGTTATGGCTTAAAATATTATCACTGCAAAACAAATGTTGACAATATCATACAGCGTAGTGTTCACTGATAAGGTATAAATTAGAGTGACGATTTTATAGTGAACATAGTCAAGCAGCGGCTGTGTGCTATCTATTTGCATATAATGTTGGGAGGATATTTATAGCTACAAGTGCTCAACTGACAATGACATGTGAGGTATGGCAATATGTTTTAATTCATGTCAAGTTTATCTCAGTTATTATCATGTGTGAAGTGTGTCAGCCAATCATAGGCGAGGTTATTTATACTCTTATCAGTATTTTTAAAATCATGATATAAGTGTAGAATTAGTGTGTGATGGAGTGGCAGTGGTTAAAAGACTGGTGGCGGCTCAAAAGATGGAGAAACAAAAAAAAGAAGGAACAAAGTGATGATGAGATTTGTTATTGTGACGATTGCTTACCAGATGTAAGCATAATTTATAGTGTTATCACTTAGTACACTTAGGGTTGTCACAACACTGTTGACTATTTTATTAAACCTTTGAACCTATCCTACATTAGTGCTCTGGTAACTCTTTGTTGTTCAGAGAAGAAATACTTGGAGTATTTATATATGAATTAATAAAATTATTGCAAATGAGAGATCATCATCATTTACCAAAAAGAAGCCACTAAGCTTACCTTTTTACACAGATGTATTATATCGTACATGTATTCTTCACTAATTGACGAATTATCCAGAATGATTCCTTGAGAAACCTAAATATATTAACGTTGTTCTTATATTATTCATATTGATTTTGATTTTTCACTACTACTTTTTTTACTACTACTTACAATCAGATCGGATCAAGTCGATGATGTTATAATCGGTATTGTTAAACATATTGTTATATGAAATCCAAACTAAAATTGGCAATTTAAAATCTTTCATTGACTCTTTAAAATCGATTACTTCTTGTGCGTTAACAACATTCTTTAATATCACGATGTCCACCTAAAATTGATTTATAAATAAGTGTGCCCACCCCAACAATTTTCCAAAAAAAAACATATTCAACAACCCGAGCTCATGCCATTTATTAGTTAATAAAATTAATCTTAATATATTATTGCACTTGAAAAAAAAATAAACAACCACCAGAGGCGGGAATTTTTTTTCAAGTGCAATAGTATATTCAGATTGCATAGTGAATGCTTATCACTTAAAAACAATAATTAAAATTAATCTTGTCTTGAACAATAAATGTTGTGTGTGTGTGGAACATACATTGTCAAGCAAGCACCTCACCCAATTTCTAATTGTGGCACACCTCACCATAGGCATAGAGTTTTATAACATTTTAAAACAATAGCATTTTTACAGGGTGACACCCTGATATAGGTCAAGGGATAAAAGTTATGGGAAAAATCCAAAAAAAAAAATACATTGACCTTGACATAAAAGGTATTAAAGGTATTACTTAACTGTATTCAATAAAGTTTTAAATAATATGTTATGCTGTAGGTATTAATGCACTTGTTAAATGTTATGATATTTTAAGAAACAGATAGGTACTTTGTAAATATTGCTTGCTTTCACGTCTTTTTATTATGCTGTAAATTTTTCTTCTACTGCTAAAATGATGCAACTATGTCATGTATGTGACCTCAGGTGATAGAAAGAAGGGTTATGTTATAATTTTGTAATCCTACGCTAAGCTGTGTAGCCAAATTTATTTATGTGTGTGTTAAAACTACTTGATCATTCTTGTAAGCATATGGAAAACAGTAATGCAATTCACAGCTCTCATTAACATACATAGCACACACACAAATGGCTGTGAAATGTGACTTATCCGAAGCGGTGATCTATTGTTCATTTTGCCTATGTCACGTTCACGCGGGTAACCCATCATTTCATATCTTTTTATTCTATGACCTGAGTATGTTACACACATATTGAATTCGTGATTCATTGCCAAATAGACACCACCACCCTTTTAACCATTGAATGATTTATCATCCAATAACAAATGAAATAATGTCAGGGCGAGTTGGATCTGTGCGAGTCGCTGGACCCGCACTGCGATGGCGGGAAGAAAGTGGTGGTCGGCGTCTGCGCCATGGCCAAGAAGTCGCAATCGAAACCCATGAAGGAAATCCTAACGCGACTGGACGAGTTCGAGTACATCAAGATGCTCGTCTTCCCAGAGGAGGTTATCCTTAAGGTTCTCCCAAATATCTAACCTTCATAGTGGAACAAAATACTCTTCCAGCTTACGCATACCCTGCGTCAAGTAAACACCTAAATCACCATTATGCTTTGTGTATGTGAGTTTAGTATGCTTAAGTAGATGTACAATTGGCAAATAATTTGCTCAAGTAATCCCTTAGCAATTGGCCTTGGAATGATATTACGTTTTTGCAGGTATAAAATTGTATTAGCATATTTTGTTTCACTATCATTTGTTGATATTTTCGTAGAGATCTATTCATTAACAACTTCCTATACTTTAATTTTCCTTAGATATTAGATTAGATAGCTACATGTCGTATCAAGTGCGGGTAGATACCATATTCGCGCGCTGTATTGTGAACCGTTTATAGTTCCATTGAATGGCTTCAGTTATTTACACTTATGTGGTTTGTTTGCCACGGTGTCGGGTTGGCAATCGATCGCTTTTGTTTGTTTATGACTGGATGTCGTCTTTCTTTACCGTCCATTCCATGTTAGTTCATTCTTGCGGTTACGAATTCGATTAATTTATTGTAGCGATTTTTATTTTAGAAACCAGTAGAAGAATGGCCGATTTGTGACTGTCTAATCTCATTTCACTCCAAAGGCTTCCCGTTAGATAAAGCCATCCAATATGAGAAGCTAAGGAAGCCGTATGTTATAAACAATCTTCACATGCAGTATGACATTCAGGTATGTGTTCGCCTAGGTAGTTTCTACTGTTTTGATATACTACAGGTCTTGTATTAAAGGTCTATTAATTTTGCAGGATCGTAGAAAAGTATACGCAATATTAGAAAATGAAGGTATTGAGATTCCAAGATACGCAGTTTTAGATAGAGACTCACCAGATCCTAAACGTAAGTTGGTTTTCACTTTTAAAATTTTCAAATTTCAAATACCTTGACAAATAATTGTCTCGTAAGACTATTTCCTTACATAATAAATCAGATGCATAAAATTATACTGACTCCCTTTCAATACCTATAAGCAGGATAAATACATTGTTTCAACAACACACCAGTTACCTCGCCCCGAGTTAGGCGTGAGCTTGTGCTATGGCGACTAGGATAGCGAAAAAGAAGACCATGAGTTGTAATTTGCAAGCATCAAAACTAAAAACAAATCGTTAATATTTTAGATCACGAACTGGTCGAATCAGAAGACCACGTAGAAGTAAATGGCGTGGTGTTCAATAAGCCGTTCGTAGAAAAGCCGGTGTCGGCGGAGGATCACAACATATACATTTACTACCCGACCTCGGCTGGCGGAGGAAGCCAACGGCTATTTAGAAAAGTAAGTGCCTCAGGCCACAGACTACTGTGCTACAAGTTATGCTTTTAGTTATAAAATGAGCTGTACCAACACATACACGCTCTGCGCTGTCTCAACCGATGCCAAAAGTGCCACAAGCACAGAATAAGTACTGGCCACAAGTTATTCTGAAAAGACGGTGCATTTGCCCAACCAGCAGAAACAGGCATTAAATGGAAGTTCATTGTTGCTTCTGCAGTATTTATGTCTTCTGATCTTTTAACTGCAATACCTTATTTGTATTTACGGTAATTTATCTTTCTACATTTTAGATAGGAAGTCGTAGCAGTATTTACTCTCCCGAATCTCGAGTAAGGAAAACCGGATCCTTTATTTATGAAGATTTTATGCCTACTGATGGTAAGTATAGTTTAATTAAAGTTAATTGTTGATTGCGTCACTTTATTGGGAACAAGCTCATGCGATGCCCGGGAATTCGTCTGCGTAGACATCTGAGCATGATGAAAAGTATCCTATGTGTTAATTCAGGTTATAAATTACCTGTATGCCAATTTTCATTTAAATCCGTTCTGTAGTTTTTGCGTCGAAAAGTAACAAATATCCATACTCAGAAACTTTCGCGTTTATTATATTAGAAAGAATAGTATTTAATTTCTGTAAAATCATCTTTACAGGAACAGATGTAAAAGTTTACACTGTAGGCCCTGACTATGCGCATGCTGAGGCACGAAAAAGTCCAGCCTTAGACGGAAAGGTGGAGCGGGATTCCGAAGGCAAAGAGATCAGATACCCAGTGATTCTCTCTAACCAGGAGAAGCTGATATCGAGGAAGGTTTGCTTGGCGTTCAAGCAAACTGTCTGTGGATTTGATTTGTTGAGGTAATTTTACAATAACACCGTCACATAACAATTAGCAACGAAAGAGGACTGTATCTGTATATTGTGTTAGGTTCGTAACATAAACAGCTATCAGTAGAAATCCGTTAATCAATCCCAATAATTCAATCACACTCCACACCCGGTATTACTGGACGATATTCAGTTTTTGATTAGGTTCAAATGTTTCTTCCTTCATACACAGAGCGAACGGAAAATCCTTCGTCTGCGACGTCAACGGGTTTTCCTTCGTGAAGAATTCGAACAAGTACTACGATGACTGCGCAAAGATTCTCGGCAACATGATACTGAGGGAGCTTGCTCCGACGCTGCACATCCCCTGGTCGGTGCCATTTCAGCTGGACGATCCACCTATAGTGCCTACTACCTTCGGCAAGATGATGGAGCTGCGCTGCGTAGTGGCTGTGATAAGGCACGGGGATCGGACGCCTAAGCAGAAGATGAAAGTTGAAGTGCGACATCCCAGGTAAGAATAAGGGACGTGATGGGGGAGGGAGGGCTAATTTAGGGGGCCACCGAAGTTGCTCTGGACAACCCAACATAGAAATGGATTGATGAAAATGAGACTCGTTAATAATTTCCTTAAAATGGCGCCTATTCTTGCCCGATGCCGTCACTCTAACGTGGCGTCGGTTCCGAATAGGATTTTTTACCATTTCGCCTTTAGTCTAGCCAGAACCTACAGCTTCAGCGTAATGAAAAACACAACCAGCGAATTCTGTCATAATTAATATTGTAAATTCTAACATGGTTCCCTATTTGCTTAGCACATCAGCAGTATAATAATAACAAATAATTTTGATATAGAATCCAGCTTGTTAAAAGAGTTTTCTTAGTATGCATACCTTTTGTGTATGACTTATCAAACATTTAGCTGATTGATTACTGATAACAATGTAATCACAATAAAAGATAATTCCAGTAAAGTCCACCAATAATTTATTTTGTCTTTGATTGCCTATTTTATTTCTAAGTTATTTGATGATGTCATTCGTTGCAGGTTCTTTGAAATATTTGAGAAATACGAAGGCTTCAAGCGAGGCCATGTAAAGCTAAAGAAGCCGAAGCAACTACAAGAGATTCTGGACATCGCGAGGGCTCTCTTGGCTGACATACACACGCGCCATGCCGACCCTGAGATTGAGGAGAAGCAGGGCAAACTTGAACAGCTCAAAAGCGTACTCGAAATGTAAAGCAATTTCTTTTTCCAAATTCTTTTTTAAAGTTCTTTAAAAGCAACTACCTCTGAATTATCTTAACTTGAGATCTATTTTATTGATAATAAATATTCTTAATAATAAATAGCAATAAGGTGATAACACTTGGAATACAACTGATATGACATGCTAGCATTTCCATAACGATTAAGATACTTTGATTGACATTTGTCTTCGTCTTCATCCATCCTATACAGCCCTTGTCATTTCTTCATAAGCTGTCCGGTTTATTGAGCAAGCACCAAAGTACGATTTTTATTTTATTTGGAATGGATTTGCTCTTGACTCTAGGCTAAAACAGACGTGGCGTAGACAGAGTCGACGGTAGAACGATCTCACCCGGTAGGACTTGGCACTCCCACTCACCGACGGAACGCAGCAAGCTGCTTGGCGCCGGGCTCCGGTGAGAGCACCCTCACCTAACATAGTTTACCATCGCTGTTAGGATCGTTCAGCCCCAGTAACCATATATCATATTTAATATCATATTATCATTTTTGATCTATTCTATTAAAATTCAATTAGAAAATCGAGATGACGAAATGAAAGTTATGACAAACTGTGGTAATGTCATTATGACACATAAAGATCGAAGGTCATTCTGGTGCCAGAATAATGGATTTTAAGCTTATAGGTGTACTGTAAGATTTGTAAGTGTTTTGGTACCAAGTAGTTCTTTCGTCTTTCTTTTTCGTAACGAGGTGTTTTCATCACCAGGTACGGCCACTTCTCGGGCATAAACCGCAAGGTGCAGATGAAGTACCAGCCCCGCGGGCGGCCGCGCGGTTCCAGCTCCGACGACGGTAACGTGCCGCCCGCGTACGGTAGCGCACCGACACTGCATACTGCTTACCGCTTACACTAACGGCATAGTTTACACCAAACATATTCTCCGCCGTCGACTGTGAGCATGCCTACTATCAGCCATAATAATACACTCAGCGGTTATGTAATGGCGTATTTTCGGTTCCGTGTGAACGATTCTGCAGCTGACAAAACGTTTGGTGTACGATGCCTAACAGCTCACTGTAGTCCGACAATAGGGATGGTGACACATCTACAAATAATTCCAAAAACCTATACTTAGAATTTATCATCATATTTCGGATAAACGTTCATTACTTATTTTCAACTATCTGTAACATATATATTTTTTACCTATGCTATAATCGTTACAAAGTTAAAGTAGTAGTAGACCGCTTATCTAAAACCTCGGCTGTGAGGTACAGGGGTGCGGGGGTGGGCACTTGTTATTTCATTGGGTGATTTGAATTTCGAAATCAGCATTATTTTCAAAATTCAACAAATCCTTGTTCTCGTCTACTTCTGCACCCCTGTACCCCGCAGGCGAGGTCTCAGATAAGTGGACGGACTATAGTTGAACATAGTAAAGCGTGACGTCACACACAGTTGTATATTTCCATGCAAAATATATGCAGGAAAAGCGTTTCAATAGTCCTTAAATAGTACGTCAAAATTTGTTGGTGTCATGTACCTTATTTTATGCGTGACCCTCATGGACCTTGGCCCTCCGCACGTGTGGCGCTCGCCAGGAAATCGCGCACGAAATTGACGGACTATATACTAGCTTCTCGTACGTTGATAATTGGTAGATTCCTGTTGCGTTTTAATTGCATATCTCTACTTTCTCGCGTATTGGACAATGCAGAATGTTTGAAAGTCCTCTGATACGTATGCCCGTTTAATTTATGAACGTGTAAAGGTATAAGTTCGTAGTCGACCACACGACGCGGCGTCAAACCACGTGTCGACGCGACACGACTGGTTTCTATGTATTTCTATGAAATACCATTCGTAGCTCGCGACATGAAGCTAGCGACACGTCGTCAAGCGGTAGACCACGCTGGCGCTCGACCGCAGATCAGTACTCATATTCTTTCTAATTTGTGGATCTGAAGTGTCGCCGGCATCTGTCACACCAAATCCATACTAATATTTTGAATACGAAAGTGTTTGTCTGTTACCTTTTCACATCAAGCTTAAACCGCTAAACCGATGCAGACAAAATTTGGTATTGAGATAGTTTGAGTCCCGAAAGACGAGATAAGTAAGATATACATATCATTTTTATCCCAGAAATTATTATTTTTTAACGAGGTGAAAACTTGTATGGTAAATTCGAGCTTTGCGCAGACAAAGTCGCGGGATACCGCTAGTCATATTTTATACAAGATTTTTTGTCATTCAATGTCAGCCATCATAGGTGACAGTAATATTTGTCCTCTAATAATATTAGGTTTTTCACCAAAGACTAAGATATAAGCTATGAGCTCACATGCCAGCATGATGCAGCCCTAAACTCTATATGCCCGTTGTCTATGACTATTTAACATCTAGGCCCGTACTATCAACACAAAAACCATCCAGATTCAAATCCAAATCCAAAATAAATTGCCACCAATCAGAAAACTACCCAACTTTAAGATAGCTAGAACTCTTAATATGAGCGTACACAAGGTGATAGGTTTACAAGATAAGAGAGCGCGATGGGACATCCAAATATATCTATTTCATTTTATTCGATTGGTGACAGGTTAACACAATCTGCCACACTTCGGGCCTGCTAATTCAAGGATCATGGTACGAATACTAGAACATGGCTGTTTCAGAAACTGCATTGTTTCTGGTTGTAAGAGGGCCGGTATTATTTTTTCTTTGGCTGACATTAATCGGTTGTCATAATGGCTACAGTCCTTGTTTGACGAACAAAGGCAGACAAAGTCTAAACCACTGAACCGATTTAGATGAAAGAAGAACGGCAAAGTTCTTTGATGCTTAGCCCCGAATGCTCGCATGTTTTAGTCCTTGGTAAAAAGCCTAAAACTGTATAGAGGAAAAAATAATATAACTTACATTGAACAAAATTTTATTTGGTGCATTATGTCGGATTGACATTTAAACAATGTATGATCCGGTAAACATTGACGTTTGATATAAAACATATACTTCATGTGTGACTGACACGTCAAAGTTCACGTCGTTCGTTTTTTTGACCTTGAAGACGTTTAGTTGTTAATAATTTAGTACATTCAAAAATAATTTTATTTTAATTCCCTGCTTTTTAAATTACCATATAATCATATAAAAGCCCGCTAATAAAGTGATATATATATTTCATGTGTCTCACTTAGTACGGTGTCTATCTATTGGGTCGATTTATGGCAATCTTCTTTGATATAGAGATAGGTATTGACAAAAAGTTGCCTTTTTCCTTCCTAGGATCTTACCTAGGAAGGGACCCCTTCCTAGGTCCTAGGTAGGAGGTGAGACCTCACCTAGGAAGTCGCGGTAATCCGCTAGTTCTAATATAATATTTAAATTTAAAAGAGTTTTTCCAGTATGTCCAATAGGGTGACGCTGTGAGCGATCGCAATCATTATATGTCATTATTATATGGTATCGAGTACTTAAGTAGTCGATAAAGTAATTGATAATTCGAGTACTTTTATATCAATCTCAATGCGTAGGTGGCCGACTCTGTGGAGTGAGTGGCGCTGCGGTCTGTCATTTGCTGCGGTCGAGCTCGGAATCATGACTGAAGCGACACGACGTCGCTACGTGTAGTTGCGACATGTCGCGTCGACACGTGGTCCGACGCCGCGACATGTGGTCGGCTACGAACTTATACCTTTACTCAACGTCCGCCGTTGGGAAGTAATAAAAGTTCTCAGTTCGCTCGTCTCCCAGGTGGGATTGAATTTGTATAGAAATACAATTTTAGGTAAAATATTTTTTGAGCGTGGAGAGGCACTACTGTTGGTGTTGGTCAACATCACAGTCGACAGTTGGTTTCAGAAGTCACGATCAATCAATCAACGTATGTATTTTATTGTGGAAACTTTATCAATAAATCAGTCTTAGTATTAACGTACGGGAAAATGATCTCATGTACTTACCGCGCAGTATGCACACATGCAGCCCCGGTATTGATTAATAGTAGTGTGTACATTATAAATCGTAGTAGAAAAGTACAATAGGCAATAATATGCTGCTGGGTAGGTATTTTAGTATCTAATAAATATTTATTGACAAGCCTTTTAGTAATAATTCACAAAATTCAATTGTTCAACATTTTTTTTGTTTTTTTTTAGACTTTTACACTATTTTAAATTTATTGAGAGTTTCATTTACAAAAACAATGCCTCCTGCTACTTTCATGCTTTAAAGTAGTGTAGATTACTTAATACTTAATGTGAATACGTCGTGAGTTCGATCCCGGCCTGTACCACTGAGTTTTAATAAAAACTTAAGTAGGTACAGTATTTTCCAAAGATATCGCTGCCCAATGGTAAAGGAAAACATCGTGAGGAAACCTGCACACTAATTGGCTAGTGTGTGATATAGAGAAGGCAATGGCAAACCACTCTATCAAAATTTGCCAAGAAAGTCGTTGTGTGTGTTTCATTCCACATAATGATAATGTTATGAGGTATACGACTATGAAGAAGAATACGACAACATGAAATCATAACTATAATTAGCAACACAAAATGAAAAATAAAACGCAACCTTTGTTATTGGTTGCATCACAATTTACTGATTTGTAACTGTGACCTTTGCCCCCTTTAAAACGATTGCGTTGCGTAGTGCGGTACAAAGATTGGTGAATTAAAATGGCGTGGTATTACAGTAGGATGCGCGGGCGATCCGTCCCTGGTGCTGATACTGAAGTGGGGCGGCGAGCTGACGCCCGCGGGCCGCATCCAGGCCGAGGAGCTGGGCCGCATGTTCCGCTGCATGTACCCCGGCGGCCAGGGCCGGCACATACCCGGTAGGTACTGCGTCCCTGTGCTGATACTGAAGTGGGGCGGCGAGCTGACGCCCGCGGGCCGCATCCAGGCCGAGGAGCTGGGCCGCATGTTCCGCTGCATGTACCCCGGCGGCCAGGGCCGGCACATACCCGGTAGGTACTGCGTACCTGTGCTGATACTGAAGTGGGGCGGCGAGCTGACGCCCGCGGGCCGCATCCAGGCCGAGGAGCTGGGCCGCATGTTCCGCTGCATGTACCCCGGCGGCCAGGGCCGGCACATACCCGGTAGGTACTGCGTCCCTGTGCTGATACTGAAGTGGGGCGGCGAGCTGACGCCCGCGGGCCGCATCCAGGCCGAGGAGCTGGGCCGCATGTTCCGCTGCATGTACTCCGGCGGCCAGGGCTAGCACATACCCGGTAGGTATACAGCAGGACCGCGGCCCGTCCCTGTGCTGATACTGAAAAGGGGCGGCAAACTGACACCAAGTCCTTATTATAGTGTTCTGAAAATAGATTCCGCTGAGACTTATACATTTTACTGCATATTTACTTCCTAATTTCTTATATTTGTTCAAAGTCCTTTCACAATGTTATGCCAAGACCTAGCATAATAAATGATTGTAGAAATTTGTCTGTTAGCCTGTCATGTGCATCATATATGCTATAAGACATCTAACTTTAGACCTTCTTTGCTGTTTTCGTCCAGCAAAAAGTTTTCACTTGTTGCAAGTTTTTACGCACATAAATAATATTTTCATAAATATATTGAGAGGCTACTGTTAATATCCTTATTTCTTTAAAAAAATCTTAATGAATTTCAATGTTTGAGGTTAGCATAGTTAGCATAATAGTATGACCCTTTTTACCCGACTCTGTTTTTCGAGAGTATGTATGTATAATTGTTTGGCACGCCCTACAGCCCAAACGGCTCGACATTTTTTGAAATATGAGGTGTTGAATTTGTAAAAAATGTGAGAGTGACATCTGCTATAGAAAGTTTTAAAAATAGCGCCCAAAAATGGATATAAAGGGAGACGGGGGATTGATTTTTTCCTTACCATAGCAATATGGATATCAAATGAAAGCCAGTAAAGAGACCATTTCAAAAATATAATATTTTTTGCAGTCTGGTGTTTTGTTTTGAATTTTAAAACTAAAAATAATTAAATAAAAAAACACTTTGTTTTAGGGTTTTTAATTTCCAATAACACAGAAACGCAGTCGGGTTTTTTAGTTTTTTAAATTACCGTTTTTTGTAGTACAAAAACTAAATCAAAGATCTTATATTTTCTTGTCCAACAAAAAGTGGTTCTGTTTATTAGTAGCTGGATCTCATTGTATTTCGGTTCCCACAGGCGAAGGCGGCACCCAAGGCCTAGGCCTGCTCCGCCTGCATTCCACCTTCCGTCACGACCTGAAGATCTACGCGTCGGACGAGGGCCGCGTGCAGATGACGGCCGCGGCCTTCGCCAAGGGCCTGCTGGCGCTGGAGGGGGAACTCACGCCGATACTGGTGCAGATGGTCAAGTCCGCCAATACTAATGGGTTGTTAGATAATGACTGCGATTCGTCTAAGGTGCAGAATATGTGAGTACTTACTACTTACTAAGAGGGAAATACTGGTTTCGACACTTTAATTTAACTGTGTTTTTAGTAACGTGAATAAGCCTGATGAATACTAAATAGGAATTCACACGGACTTTTACCTGCGCTTACGTCTCATTAGGAGCGCGCAATAAAGCTGAGTGGAAACCAATTTGGTTTCACTATTTATAATATAATGTTTTCATTTTTTGTTCATTTTTGTTGTTGTCAGTGAACCAAAAAAATTACTTTTCTTTCTTTCTTTCAATTCCGCGTGCGAGAGCAAATCCGCACGACTTTTAAAACACACTCACTCTGGATGATGGCGTCCGTATTTTCGAGTATAGCCGTCGCGGAGTAAGGCCGCTGCTTTTTTAGGGTTCCGTACCCAAAGGGAAAACGGGACCCTATTACTAAGACTTCGCTGTCTGTCAGTCTGTCACCAAGCTGTATCTCATGAACCGTGATAGCTAGACAGTTGAAATTTTTACAGATTATGTATTTCTGTTGCCGCTATAACAACAAATAAAAACAAAATCCGGAATAAAATTAATATTTGAGGGGGACAACAAAAAACGGCAAATAATCACGTTTGTTGTATCCCATACAACAAACAAGATATTTTGCCGTTTTTTGTTGGATATTAACAATGGCGACAGGTAGACGCTTGAAATACTCACAGAATATTAAATTATATATTTAGTTTAATTATAAATACTTAAATTAAAATAAAAAAATATTTAAGTATCCCATACAAAAAACGCGTTTTTTTGCTAACTAAAAGAAGGGTTATAATATAGTATCCAATGTTATGAATAACTGTACGGAACCCTTCATGCGCGAGTCCGACTCGCATTAGGCCGGTTTTTTGGCAACTTAAATCTATTTTCTTTTATTTCAGGGCCAAAGCCCGCCTCCACGAGGCGATGCAAGTTGACCGCGAGTTCACGGACGAGGACCGCGCTCGCATCAACCCGTGCGAGTCGCTCAGCATCTCGGCGGCGATGGAGTTCGTCAAGAACCCGGTGCGTTGCTGCGCGCACGTGCACACGCTCATACAGAGCCTCGTGCGCATCGTGCTTGTCAAGAAGGACGACCCCAAGACTAAAGGTATTTGTAAAAGTCACTTTGGTTATGCAGACCTTGACGGCCTTATTTCAAAAAACTTAGTACCAGGTTTAAAATAGGACTAAATATTAGCAGACAAATTAGAATGAATGATAAATTATTGTTTTGAAGTGATAAGTATTCACTTTGCAATCTAAATATTAGATATTTGTACTTGAAAAACGCTACAGACACATTCGTGACAATACCTAAGGGCGAACGCTAAAACACGGGTCGATGCGGGCGCGGGTGCACGCGTCGGAAGTCCACCACGGGCCACGTATCCGCAAGCGGGCACCCTTCGCGATCGCCCGTCTCATTTATTGGCGCTGCTAGTATAATTTTGATCAGTTGTGTCGAGTAGATTACCATGGATTATTTGCTAATTTATTATTTGGCAAAAAGACGTCAACGCAAACACCGCGCCGTGAGCCCGCCGCCCGCCGCGCGTGTGACAATTCGTCGCCCGCGCTCCGTGGCACGCGCCTGCGCTGCTCAAACTATTTTTCAAAGAACTCGCGAGCGTGCGCCCGCGCGAGTTCAGCGTTCACCCTAAAAGTAAAACGCTTTTCTGATTGGTCGGCTAATCCTAATTATTATTATTATTAGGAGCCTGTTGTGTCCCACTGCAGGGCAAATGCCTCCCTACCCTTTCTTCACTCTCCACGATTTTGGGCCACTGCCTCCCAGTCTTCTCGATGAGTTCAGCTCGTCATGCCACTGCCTTCTGGGTCTACCGCGTGGCTAATCCTAAAGTCCTGGTTTAAATCTGGTGCTAGTTTTTTTTTGTAATAAGAGGGATGGGGTTCTTATAGATGTCTCAACATAATTAAAGGAATTTGTAAAAACAACTACTTCAGCTTGTGTTATGAAACTGGGCGTCTTGACTATAGTCCTTGTCTTGAATATAGCTCGTGCTCAACCTTGCTGCAGTCGGCAGAGGTTCGGGGGGCGAGGCTAGATAGATGTCAGCGGAGACGTGTGATGTTGTGGGGAAAGGAATTTCCTATGACAACTGCGTGCAAGTGGCGATTCATCGCCCTCCTCATGTTTTGCGAAGGCGCAGAAAGGTCGCGCATGAACTTGTCGGACTATACACGCGATATGGTATTTTATTAATACTTTATTAAGATTTTAAGAAAAAAGTATTGTCGTGTTTGGCAGCCCTTCAATCAGCCATATTCAGTTGACAGTAAAGGCAAGTCAAGTATAGTCCGACAAGTTCATGCGCGACCCTCCAGCGGGCAATGAAGCGGGATTTCCTGACAGTTGCGTGTTATTGGACACGCGACTGTCAGGAAATCTCTCTTCCCGCAGCACCATCCGTTCGCGCTGACATCTAGCATGGCCCCGCATCTCTGACCACCGCAGTAGGGTCGCGTACGAACTTGTCGGGCAATGTATGTATATTATACTTACTTATTAAGTAATAGCGATTGATCAACAGGTATAAAAAAAATTATCTCCGGCTATCTCAACATTATGTAATGACGTATTAAATAAACTGAAATGCCGTAACTGGCTCTGCGATGGATCTCCAATCCAACCAATCACAATATAGCCGACACTCATGTCAACTCCTGTCTATCTCAATTATAGTTATCTCCTGTCGATTCACGTTACGATTACGTGACACGTTCGGGTACCAGGCCGTTTGTCACTCGCAAAAATCTCATGATTGTTTAACGGTGTATTCTCTCATTTTTAGATACAATACTATACCACGGCGAAACGTGGGAGCTAATGGGTCGTCGGTGGGGCAAGATCGAGAAGGATTTCTGCACGAAGAATAAGACGTACGACATCTCGAAGATTCCGGATATTTACGACTGCATCAAGTACGACCTTCAGCACAACCAGCACACGCTGCAGTTCGACCAGGCAGAAGAGCTGTACATGTATGCGAAGTACTTGGCGGATATCGTTATACCGCAGGTTAGTTCATTTTGCTTCTTCATTATTTTGGTTAATGTGACAAATTTTGATAAAAAGATGAACTAGACTAGTATCCCCATAAAAGTTTCACAGTAGACTTTTGAACGACATCGGGTTCAAAAATAACATTTCCCCAAAGCTGATCACTTGTTTTTTTTTCAGAACACCGAGTACGCCTTCTATTTTCGTTTATTTTCTCTTTCTCTATCATCTTATCTATCTCTCTTTCTAGCAGTAGGATACTACGATTCGGGTCAAGGTTGATTCAACATATAAAAATAACAGTACTTGTTTAAACTAAAAATCGAGAGATGACATTACATTGCGTCCATTTCAGTGTCAGTTATTATTTTATTTATTAATTATACATTCATTTATATTAAAAGACATTCAAAAAGAGATACAAAATAAATTACAACGTTTTATAGTCGTGTAGTACTTTATTTGACGAATATTCTGCCTATTGAATAATTATCTCTTAATGTAAACTAACCTTTAACTTTGTTATGCCCAGGAATACGGTCTAACCATGCAAGAGAAGCTCACAATTGGGCAGGGCATCTGCACACCGTTGCTGAAGAAAATACGCGCGGACCTACAAAGGAACATCGAGGAGTCTGGCGAGGAAACCGTCAACAGATTGAATCCTAGGTTAGTCAACAATAATTTTCTTGTGTTACTTCAATGTTTGTTTGTGTCTTGCTTCACTTAGTAGTCTTTTGTTTTAAATGTTCTGACTATGTGGCGTTAGCAAATTTTATACTATTATGTATGTACAGTCGGCAGCACGTCAGGTTACCTATTGGAACTACGAAAACAACTTCTATTACGTAAGGAATAGAGGCGGTCTGAATGTCAAAATTGGGGATTATGACGAGCGGCCATGATTACTATGTTTTGTATTGTTTCTATGAGACGTGGTTTTATGCCATTTTAGAAAATATACCAAGGTATGCTTAACGTAAAAGGAAAAAGTAACTTAAGTCGTAATGTCATATTGGAATGTCTTTGAGTTATAATCTGACCGCTTATCTGAGACCTCGCCTGCGGGGTACAGGGGTGCAGGGGAAGACGAGAACAGGAATTTGATTGGGTAATTTGAATTTTAAAAAGTATGCAAATTTCAAGAGTCAATATTCAATTAGTTCAGAAGCGCTAGCTATCTTCACCGCACAGGACCCCCCGTTCTCGTCTCGCTGCACCCTTGTACTCCGCAGGCGACGTCTCAGATAACCGGTCGGACTATTGTAAGTTAGTAGCTTAGGTATCATGAAAATATTCCAAGTTATAAAAAAACTAATGTTTATAGTGTCATATTGGAATATCTTTGAAGCAGTTGTTTTTATTACGTAGTTTCGATTTTTGAACGAGTCACAAACACAAACGCACTCTTATCTTATCTAGCGTATTGTCAAGTGAAGAAAGCCTAATATGCAGCTGACAGTTGTCCTCGCTGCGGCAGGTACAGCCACGGCGTGTCGAGCCCGGGGCGGCACGTGCGCACGCGCCTGTACTTCACCAGCGAGAGCCACGTGCACTCGCTGCTCACCGTGCTGCGCTGCGGGGGCCTGCTGGACGTACGTAGTACACGCTAACAGCTCGGCCGAGATTCATTCATTCATTCATAACTTTAAAGAGAGATTTTTTTAAATATTTTTAACATCTCAGCTCAGCGAGAGGGGACTTCGAAGGCAACGCGGTCTCAATAAAACGGACGTACATAGTACACTCTAACCGTACGGCAGAGATAATCGCTCTAAAGCTGGGTTGCACCATCTTTATTTAACTTTTACAAACGTCAAAAATCTGACAAATTCCATAAGAAAATTACCCGTTATTCCTATAGTTACGGGTCAAGTACTTTCGCGTTGCATGCATTATGAAAACACAATATCACGTGGAGTAACGCCATGATTAGTCGGTAAAACATCATTCAGTTAGGCAGAGCTCAGCCAAAGACAGAGACAAAAACTGCAATGATGTCGAGATTTGACTGAAATTAAATTCTGAATAGAGATTCTTAATGATCATTGTTATTGATAGTAAGCAAATAAATGAAACATAAGAAGCAATTTACTGGTGTCTCAAACAATCCGAAATCACGCACTACTCTTATGGATAGATAAATGAATATACTCTATATTGCACACCACTAATAATAGACATTTACATAAATGTCCATAGAAAATCGTAACTATAAGGTGGTGTTATTGCTAAAATAATTATGATATGATAACTAGCACAAATGAATGAAAAAAACATCTATCACAACATTTTTAACAACACAAGCAGTTTATCTGGATAAACTGGAAATTGGGCAAGAAAATGATGATGAACTAGCACAAATGCGTACTTTGTAGGTGTTGAAAGACGAGCAATGGCGGCGCGCGATGGAGTACGTGTCGATGGTGTCGGAGCTCAACTACATGTCGCAGATCGTCGTTATGCTGTATGAAGACCCTACGAAGGACCCTTGTTCCGAAGAACGGTATGCATTATTTAAAATAACAAGATAATTAAATACAAATGGGTCTTCATTACCTCGTAAAGTATTCCGGATGCTTTGATTGACTCCTGCATGTTTTTTTTACATTGCTTTTTAGAGCCTTTGAATTATTTCGTTTATGTCATTAACCGTATAAAACTGCCTGAGTAACGTTTAACTCGTTTGCTTATCCAGGTTTCACGTAGAGCTTCACTTCAGCCCCGGCGTGAACTGTTGCGTGCAGAAGAATCTGCCGCCCGGGCCCGGCTTCCGGCCGCACAGTCGGAACCACTCCACCACCAACAACTCGGTAACATTTCAATATCGGCCACGGGACGTCCAGCAGCCAGTGCTGTACAGCAGCCGGTGTTCATATGGCTTTCCCATCGATAGCTGAAATAAACGATTGTACGACCGAACCTGCATCTATCCAGGCTGGCTCACTTCGCGACTTAATTAAGAAGCTACACGTGAATGCGCGAGTCGACTGGTCGGTAGGGCTGTCACACGTCAGCCGGATCGCACGTAAGTGCGCACTGCTCACGTTCGGTCTCGCGTCCGTCGACCCTACGCATTTGCGCGGAAATGCGACAAATATATAGGTGCATATGAAAGAGAGGCAAATATATAGGTGCTTATGCTTAGAGGTCGGGCTGCACTTTAGAGCTGCGTTCAAAATATTCTCTTACGCAACTGTGCTGCGACACTCACTGCAGCGCCGCCGTTATGGGCCATACCAGGCCTGTGTATCTCCCCGCGTAAATAGCAAAAACGTACCTACGCGCGGCGACCCTTACTTAGGGGCTAAAACAAGTTGCGTGTCGCTACCGGCCAGCGACACGCTCGCGCGTTTTATTCACCGGCGGCCGCGCGGCTACGTTGCTGGCTGGACGAGAATGAATAAAGTACTAGAAAGAGGCGCTAGATGGCGTTAGAAGCTTCTCGTAGCAGTCAACCCTATCGCGTCGCGTGATATTACGTCACTGAATAGGTTTAGTGTATTATGAATCATATTCCAGAGCAATAAGTATGAAATTATCTTGCAATTGATTTTTGTAGGTGTCCACACGAAAATGTGCTTGACTCTGAGGCGAACTAAATTACGCCATATTGTTGACGACATTGAGTAGACATTTCTTTGAATACAATTGCTAAGTCATACTTCTGTACGAAGTACTGGTACTTATTCTGTGGCCATACACCATACAAAATGACTAAAAGAATAAGTTGACGCTTTGTACCACATCGTGCAGTGCCGCGCTTCGCTGCTCAAATGCGGGGCCCAATTCTTGCGCCTTCAATATAATATCACATACCATATTTATCGAAAAAACATGGCGAATATCACAAAATGTCATAAATATTCGACATTTTCATACTTGAATAGGTAACATCAAAATTTTGTGAATTCCGCCATGTTTTTTGATAAATATCGTATGTGACATAATATCGAAGGCGTGAGAATTGGGCCCGCGGTCCGACCTTAAATCGGAAGTCAATTGGCGTTCTGTGATCTGTTTTTGCAATTTATTTCGTCGTAGAAAAAGCCGCTATATTTTTACTTGTATTACACCGGTTGTTGTAAGCGGTCTGCATCCACCGCGTTTTGTGACCTTCACATGTTCGTCCTACTTTTCGCAACGGCCAGTTTTTTAGGGTTTCGTACCCAAAGGGTAAAAACGGGACCCCATTACTAAGACTTCGCTGTCTGTCTGTATGTCACCAGGCTGTATCTCTTGAACCGTGATAGCTAGACTGTTAAAATTTTCTCATATGATGTATTTCTGTTGCCGCTAATAACAAATACTAAAAACAGAATAAAAAAATATATTTAAGGTATCTCCCCTTCCAATAAAACAAAAGTGTTTTTTTTTTCATTTTTTGCTCGATATTTATAATAGCAATGCTTAATTACACTTTAAAAATTGTTAGTTAAATTAAAATTAAAAAATATATTTAAGGGGGGCTCCCATACAAATGTGTTTTTTTGCCTATACTGTCTAATGTTGTAAGTTAATGGTACGGAACCCTTCTTGCGCGAGTATGACTTGCACTTGGCCTAACTAAACTTTATTATGTCTCTCCGCAGAGTTCGTCTGATGAGGTGAAATGTATAGAGGAAGAGAGCGAAGATGACCAGATGGCCAGCCAGGAAACTTTGCAACCGGTAAAATTCAAGTTATTCTATTGATAATATAATGTTAAAATTTCTGAATATAATGTAATCTTTATGTAATTAATTTACTTTTATTTTATGTTTTAGGATAATCCTGACGAGTTAGATAGCACGTTTTCACCGAAAAAGGTTTCTAAAATAAGACCATCGGATCCGATACCAATTTGGTGAGTTATCTTATGTTTGGAAAGTTACTTTTATAAATTGGACGAAACTCCATACATGTCGATATCATAGTTGTCAGCGAGTATGTCTCCAATAAGGCGTCGAGCGCGAGTAGTGGGTGCATGCGTGGCGTGCTTGTGTCTCTTAATCACTAACCTCTATAATACAAGTACACTGGATTGCATATTGTCCACCTAAAAATGAAGCCATTCAACTATCGCCATTTTGGTGCTGACGGCTGTAGTGAGCGTCCACGGAATTAGTTTTAGAGTTGACAAAAAACTCAGGTTTACTCTATTTTAGTTCCCTGGACACTAGATGGGGGCGCTTTGATTAGGCACAAAAATTGTCTGTCATTTCTTAGAGAACCTAAGTTCAGGTCCAGCGTACTTGTATTATAAAGGTCAGTGCTTTTAAACCTTCAAGTATCATGTTTACAGACACAATAGAAAATTAATCGTTAGTAACCCGCCCGCGTGTCTTATGGACTTTGACAGGTTAATAAATGTTTTTTTGTATAAACATAATATAATGCGTGTTGTGTACGTGTGTTTGTGCAGCAACCTGCACTACACGGTGAGCGGGCACGAGGCGTCGTCGCTGGCGGCGCGGCTCACGGCCGAGCTGCGCGCGCGCACGCACCCGCACGACATTCCTCACGCGCAGGTCAATGCCCCTGATTTACTACTACTTTAATACGAAAATCTTTTACGCCCGAAAAAATTACACTTTTCTGTCTTCATTTGGTGATTAGAAAAAAAGCAATTTGTATCTAATACACGTATTATTATGACACGTTATAATCCGCTTGCCACTATGTAGCGTAGTGGCTAGCGGGTTGCCTCTTATGCGGGAGGTACGGGTTCGACCCTACGTGCCGCAGTGTACCATTGACTTTTTCTGAATTACGTACATTAGTTGTTTCACCAACCGATGCTCTTATGGTAAGGGAGAACATCGTAAGGAAACATGCACATACAGGCGACTGGCAAAGTAATTTGAATTTCGAATAAGAGTTCGTAGGCATGATCGCACTAGCCCGTCCCGCACCGAGAGAACATATTTAAAATTTGAACCTGGCAGCCAAGAATTTTAGCACGAATGGAAAGATAAAAAGCGCGCGCTTCTTTCTTTCTTTATTTAGAACCTACCTAAGTATTTTAAGAAATTACAAACAATGTTTAACGTAAAACTGTCGAGTGACGAAATTTATTTGACACCGAAGTCCATTAGATGTAAAGCCGCTGGTATTGTTAAGTAATAATAATGATTTATTTTCAGAAAAGTCAAAAGATAAGTTTTTGTAGTACATTTTTTTATTGCCTCATAGAAAGTGTGAAAAGCATAGTATTCTCCTCGGGGATAAAGATGTCTTCGTCTTGGGCGAGCTTAAATCCCTCGCTACACTCAGGATTCCACTTTTAACTCCCTTGCTATGCTCGAGAGTTAACTCTCGAATCCTTCGTTACGCTCGAGATTCAAAATGACGCCCGTGACGTAAGACATCACTTTACCCCCTTGGTGAATAATCTACTATTAACACATTTTAGCACTGCCAGCCAAGGCTACCCTGTATTGTTCAATAGATACGCAAATAGCAGGGAATTTGGTTATTAGTTTCGGGTGTGATTGAATTTGCAGACTATTGATACTGATAATTTGTTTTTTAATAACATGTTTATGTTCTGGGCTCGCTCCTTTGAAATCTGGGCTCACTGTCATCGACAGTGAAGGTGAAGTAAATGAACCCTTATCGCACGCTGCCATCAATTAGACGGTGAAACCTCTATTGCTTGGTATGAGATCCTTCCCCAGAGTATACAGATTACAAAGAAACGTACGCGTTGTGTTGTGCTCGCATTGCTTGTTGAGTTAGTATGGATGAGATTAATGAAGCATCCGAGCTGGCGAGAATTTGTTATCGTGTAAGCTCTATCTGTAGAGATAGGCTTGAAGTGGCTAACCTACCTAACGATGCTGACATGAGATTTTCCATCTCTTTCTCACGTATACTCTTTCTGTACTGTGCACAGAGCGAAGAAAAAGAGCCAAAGGAAGCCGAAGAGCCGCAGCCGCGTGCGCGCAGTTACGACCAGCACAAGCAGACCCACGACAGCGGTAAGTATGTTCGCGACTGCGGGCCACGCTTGGCTGGCCACGGGCTCTGTGCACTAACCGCCTGTGTGTGACACCGACTACTGAACTTATGAATGATGTTTGTGTTGTGTGGCATACTGTTTGAAGTTTTTTGGAACGATTTGGCGATTGTTCTAATTGATTGAAGTCTTATATTCATCCATCAGACATTATTACAAAGTAAAACTCGAGAGTACCTATTTACAATGCTACAGATATTTGAAAAGTGGGGTTAAACATCCTAAGTAAAAATATTATATTGAAAGATTATACATTTATTATTTTTGTCATTTAGGACACAAATATACAGATTTATTTCAGAATCCCAAAGTAACGTATATTAGTAGTCCTTGCGTTACTATTTATAAATCTTTTCATTTTAAGTAGTTAGAAGAATTAGCAATAGGAATCACATCAAACATCGTAGATTGCCTGAATTTATGCTTTCTTACAATGCTGGATATGGCTAAATATAGTTTCAAACACTGTAAAAACAAATGAATATCGTTTTTTGATTCACAAATAATTCTTGGTACACGGCATCAAGTCTAAAATCTGTTTCACTGTTTAACACAAACAAACAGAAACAAAAAGTACACAAAAAATTGTTTAATTGTACTAAACTTTGATGCTGTGTACCCTGAGGCGTGTATTGATTTGTCGCATTCGATATGATGATCGCAAATGCGTCAGACGGGGACTCAGACGAGGCGACCTCTGGCGGCGGCCTGCGGTACCAGAGCCTGCAGGCTGTGCCCAACCAAGGTCAGTCCAGGGCCAGGGTCAATGTCACGGACTATACACCCACTAGAGACAAAAGGTGACGAGGTGATGGTTCTATCTCTTTGTTACTATACCAAATTGGGATATGGTCACGAAGGTCATAAAAAAAAAATTTCATTTAAAAGCTCTTTTTACGAATTAGTATATCTGCTAATGTACGGTTCGACTGAACCAAGATAAACTGTAACAAATAAACTTCAACAAAAATGGTTACGGGTCTTATTTGTTTTGGAACATACTTAAATATTTTTAATCAGTGTTGGATTGAACAAAAACGGCATGCTATAATCATAGTAGAGCAGTGGTAGATATAATCAGCCTATCGCAATCTACACTCGCAGAAGCTCTCTCACCACCATCTCTGACATTTTACAAATCTGCCTCGGATTGGTTTTAAATTGTGTTACTGATACTGTGTCTTGTCTGTATACTTTTGACTTGTGTTACTTGAGTTCGTAGTGTCGCGGCGGAGTCGTCGTTTGAGCTCATTCTGGCCGGCGGTATTGTGTGTGTTTGCGCCTTCTCGCACCTCGCGTTTGTGTCTTTAAGTTTGACTATTGTTTGGTACGTGCATGCCTTAGATAACACCGACACTAACTCGTGTTATATTTTGATGATTTTATTGATATCTTTGACGAGCAGAAAGTTTCGGTCGCAATCTAGTCCTACGATCACACGCCGTGTGGGCGCAGGGGTAGATGGCGACGTCGGCGATCGCGCTCGTCCGCCGGCGAACAGTCGTCAAACTGTCTTCACATCGGGCCGGGGGACCACACTCGCGATCTCTCGACGAGCACGCTTGTCACACTATATATATATGTACGTCTATTTATATATCACTAATATATATTTATATCTTTTCTCTCCCTGTCACCCCGTCTTCTAACTCGCACCTCCCCTCACGTAACTTTCGTCCCCGTCATTCGCCTCGCGACCGTCAGACGGGCGCCCGGCGCTCTCCCCGCCGCTACTAACCCTGACGACGCCGTCCGGTCGCCGGTTCAGTCCGAGCGACGACCCGCTCACCCCCCTCATCAACCTGGACGGCGTCGAGTCCGCCACTAACGAGCTGCCGCTGTCGTCGATCACGTTCGGTGCGGGGGGCGAGGGGGGCGCGGGCTCGTGGCCGCGGCGCGAGCGCGGTGTGTGTAGTGTGTGGGGCGCAGGGCGGCGCCAGCGGCACAGCATCGCCGGCCAGATGAGCTACCTGAAGATGCTGGGGCTGGGCGCGCGTGGCAAGCTGTCGGGCGCCGCCGGCCTGTTCAGCACCGCCGTCATCTCCGGCTCTAGCTCCGCGCCCAACCTGCGCGTCATGATACCTACTGCCGCCTCCAACAACAGTAAGTATCTTTCTTTGTAGTAAGTAGTAATAGTTTGACTAGCCGATTCTCGCAAGTTGGTCCGTGCAAATGTCGAATTTCCCGTGCAAACTTCCACCCCCTCTTTTAACCCCCTTAGAGGTTGAATTTTCTAAAATCCTGAAACACAACAAATAACTATTTTTTTATCCATTTAAAAGCTAAAAACGAGTTAAGTATAAGCTTACTACCCCTTTTTTAACCCCTTAAAGGACGAAAAAATCCTTTCTTAGTGCTAACCTACAGAAGTCGAGCAAAATTTATAGTTTCTGATCCTAGTAGTTAGGCCAGTGCGTTGATATGTTAGTCTGTCTTTAGTATATTTTTCTTTGCGTCAAAAGTTTGACCTTTGTCGAGGGTACCATCCATCTTGGTAACGGGCAAACTATTCGTGGTCATTAAATTGCGTTTCTTGTAAAGTCAAACTCTAAATTTTATCATTTTGAATCGTGGGGTACATTTCAATGTCCTATGAAAGTTCTGATATAAACAATAGTACAAGAACATAAAACAATTCCGCAGTAGCAGCGCTGGAAGGCTTCGGCGGCGTGCCGGCGATCCGGCCGCTGGAGACGCTTCACAACGCGCTGTCGCTGCGGCAGCTGGACGCGTTCCTGGAGCGAGTGACCGCCGCGCCCGTCGTGCTGGGCGGGCCTGCGCAGCCACTGCCGCCGCTACCGCCACCTAAGAGACCTTCGCCCACCAACAGTGAGTACTTACTGGAGTTTATGTAGCTACTGAAGGTTACTAGAATATGGCTAACGAAAGCTAAATCTAGTAAAGGCGGCAAAAAAAGTATCACCAACTAAAGTAGGAGTTCATAATTTTGATATTTGTTTGTATTTCAATAATAAAAGCATGTTTAAATAATAATAACAATTACATATGTACAATAAACGTTTCACCCATGTGACTTAGATTTTTTTTAATTACATAATGTGCACAAACTTTGCCATAACTTCAAAAAACAACAGTTTGACACTTAGTGTTGCCATTCCAAAATTGACTGCATTTAGCTTTTATTAGGCAGACTCTTTAGCTTGTGGCGGCCGCACTGGTCTTGCTGGGTAGGTCTACTACTACAGATCCCGCCAGCAACACCGTTGGCCAACAGACATTCGCTAACCACTATCGAGTACTTCCAACAATCACACATTACCTACCAAGCCCCAAACTACGCGTGAACATGTGCTATGTCGACTAGGATAACGGATAGACATTACTTTTATACGTTTTATTCATGACAGCTCGTGCTCATCTCACAAACATCTGCCCTTTGTGGAATTTGATTCCGCAGCCGCTGGTTTTTTAGTCCGGAGCGCGAACCACTACACTAAAACTAAAATGTGAAATATAGATACTAAAGGTTGCTGTAGCTGAAGGCTAAAGGAGGCCTGTCTCACTTTCGGCGTGGGTAGCGAAAACCTACCTACGCGTGGAAACCCACCGTGGTAAGGTAATCTAGTAGGGACTTGCGAGCGAGCAGTGACAAACGCGCAACTTATAAAATTAAATCAAATTTCACTTACAAAAATTAATCGACTGTGTCATCCGGTGGGACTCAAACCCACGTCCCTTCGCTATCCGGGCGAGTGCTCTTACCAACTAAGCTACGGAGGACGTTAGTCAGTCGACGAATTTTTGCAAGTGCTTGATACGCCAGTGAGCCGGCGTTCGATTTCATCAATACTTGGGGAATGTACCCGCATGTATCCAATAGAAATATTTTAACAAATATTTAACCATCAGTTAAGATAAAATCAGCTTTACTTATTATATTATTATACTTAAGCAATTATTTTGCAAGTTTTTACGAAATCAAATCAAATTTCACTTACAAAAATTAATCGACTGTGTCATCCGGTGGAACTCGAACCCACGTCTCTTCGTTTTCGTAAAAACTTGCAAAATAATTGCTTAATTATAAAAATATTATAAGTGTAAAGCTGATTTCATCTTAACTGATGGTTAAATATTTGTTAAAATATTTCCATTGGATACATGCGGGTACTTCCCCAAGTATTGATGAAATCGAACGCCGGCTCACTGGCGTATCAAGCACTTGCAAAAATTCGTCGACTGACTAACGTCCTCCGTAGCTTAGTTGGTAAGAGCACTCGCCCGGATAGCGAAGGGACGTGGGTTCGAGTCCCACCGGATGACACAGACGATTAATTTTTGTAAGTCAAATTTGATTTAATTTCGTAAAAACTTGCAAAATTATTGCTTAAGTATAAAAATATAATATGCGCAACTTATATTCACTGGCGGCGCGCGTCACTTCGTTGCTGTCTGAATGTTCATTAGTGAGATGCGCTAGACGGCGACAGTCACTTCTTGTCAACCCTACAGCGCTGCATGATATGACGTCATTGAATAGGTTTAGTGTATTGTAAATCGTTTACCGCTTAAGACTCGCGGTGGGGTTGCGTACGTCTCGCGCACTAATAGGGTATTTGTCTATTTTTCAAAACATGTTTATATGGGATTATTAATCAATTCTAAGCTACAAAAAATATTTTCTCAAATAATAACAACGATAAAACACAAAAAATAAATTTCAAATAATATTTTCCCGCCCAAAACACCTATCGTCGTCACGTGGTCTGCGTGACGTCACAATACTGAAACAGGCGTTTACGTCAGTCAGTGTTCGTTGTTGTTTGTTCCTCCTGTCTACAAACAATAAACTGTTGTCTGTTAGCTTTTCATAAACAAGAGAGATTTGCCTTATAAAAAAAAAAACTGCTTAATCATTGACGACCGTCTTGGTGTAGTGGTTCGCGCTCCGGACTACAAAAAAAAAACTGCTAAATCATTGACGACCGTATTGGTGTAGTGGTTCGCGCTCCGGACTACAAAAAAAAAACTGCTTGATCATTGACGACCGTCTTGGTGTAGTGGTTCGCGCTCCGGACTACAATACCAGATGTTGCGGATTCAAATCACGCAAGGGGCGAATGTTTGTGTGATGAGCACGAGCATTTGTACCGAAGTCATGGTTGTATCCGTTGTCCTAGTCGCCATAGCACAAGCTCACGCTTAGTTTGGGGCTAGATAATTGGTGGGTTTGTTGAAACAATTTATTTATTTTGTTCGGGTTTTTCCCTAGGCGTGGGCTGGAGCGGTCCTTCGTCGCTGATGTCGTCATCGGGCGAGCTGCCGAGCGCGCTATCCTCTGCTGGGCCCTCCTCGCCCAACTCCAACTACCACTCCGACCAGAAGAACAACTCCGACAGGTATACAGTTAGGCTATGGCAGCTCTCCTTTAAGCACTTATTACACTATCCTGTTTGTGTAGCATCTTAATTAGGAAATAGGAAGATGTAATCGCAGTTCACTACTTAAGTTCCTACCTCCCTAGTTAGAAAGTTCGCGTCCTAACTAGAAAGGTGACTGGGATCCCACTCTGTAATACGATATTCGTAGTTTTGGCTGTAGCCGTCCCTGTCACTAATGCCAGCGCATGTCAGCGCGAGCGAGCGCGACGGCCCGACGCAAAAATACGGACAATGCGTTATCAGAGTAGAACACCTGCCTGTCCATCCTACCTTCCTAGTTAGGATTCTAAGTAGGATGCGTGCGACCATCCTAGTTAGGATCCTAAATAGGATGGTACCTTCCTAGTTAGGAAGCTAAAAACAGTATCGTGTAATAAGTGCTTTAGACGCCGCCATACGCTGCGTCGCAATAGTTACTGGAGATGCACTTATGTCGTGTCTATTACACGCTGACGTCGGACGCCGCGTATAGAAAATGTAAAATAGGAGACCATAGCCTTAGCACGAGTAGTTTTCAATGTCACCGTAGCGTCGTGTCATCACATGACATAAATTTTCATCGAGCTCCCAAATATTTTAGTTTAAACAGGAACAGTACAGAGTAAAGGAATCCTACCTCATTCCTGTACTTGTTTTTCAACTGATGATTTTGCCGATTACATCTAGCATGCCTGCCTCGCACCCCGACCTCTGGTCACCGCAGGAAGGTCGAACGAACTTGTCGGACTATAGTATAGAACTAGGACTACATATGAAAAACAAATGAACGGCAAAGGTGTTGCTGGTTTAGTATAAATTACGCATATCCTGTATGTAAAAAAATATCTGGGAGTTTTCTATTACGGTCTATGTTGATTCAAGGATTCTTGGATAAATATATTTTTAATAAGTATACATAAACATGAAGAAAAATCTGCATGTTAATTATAAAATATTTGATTATCCAAGCAATAAATGTTCACTAACAGTATTCATACAACAGCTGTTATGGCTTAGTTTCGATTTCCACTGACTCCGTTTGTTTTAGAATTTTTACTAGCACTAACGGGAAGCAATTCATTTTACTTACTTACTTTTTTCTTTGCAATTCAAGTTACTAGCAACAACAGAAATGTATTACTGAAAAAGTCATACTATTATTACTATCCCCTAATTCTTCTGATTATCCTAGCCGCCATTAGCAAACTAATTTAGTTTTAGTTTTATGGACGACAAACAGTCCGTCAAACAGAAAATATACCTAGTTATAGTCCTTGAGCCAGTAACAGATTTTCATGAACAAGTTCCTCTCAAGCGATATTGGTGAGATGCATCGGCACAGAATAAGTACTAGTACTCCGTACAGAAGTTTAACTTTGCAATGAAATTCAAAGAAATATCTACTCAATGTTGTCAACAATATGATGTAATTCAGTTTGCCTCAGACTCAAGCACATTTTCGTGTAGACACCTACAGAAATACATTGCAAGATTATTTCATTCTTATAACTTTGGAGTATGATTCATAATACACTAAACCTATTCAGTGACGTATTAACACGCAACGCGATAGAGTTGACTGCCACAAGAAGCTACTTACGCTACCTGCCAGCGACACGCTACTTGTTTTAGCCCCTAAGTAAGGGTCGCCGCGCGTAGGTACGTTTTTGCTACCTACGCGGGACGATACACAGGCCTGACATTGGTTAGTAGTGATAATAAAGGGCGCCACACATGGCGAAGATACTATAATATTTTGGCTTCGTAAACATCAGCTGCGGTTCCATGGGAGGATGATCGATGGTAGCCCCCCACGCACGAAAAAGAAACCATTGACTATAACATGGTGCATAGTTGGCGTCAGCAAGACGCTTAAACATGGATAATACTTTAAATGATTTGCTCTCAATTAAAAAATGACCTGATGATAGCTTATGTGCAACTATATGTCAGCTGGCTGTATCCCGGTGGATAGAACGTCAGCTGATGCTATGAAAGTTATAACGTTACCGTTGTTCATCCCCAACCACGGTACCGCGATTGTTGACGTTTCCGGTACTTTATTCTCTGATGCGTTTTACAATTAGCGTTTGAGGGGAAATAATTGTCAAAAATATAACTTGACTCACGGTCTATTACGCCAATATGGGGAAATATGATTCCTATGTGCTTTTAGTTATATTTTTCATGTTTAGTATATTTTCGACTCAGTGATTGTATTTGTAAGAAAGGATATGATTGCTTCCTTCTAGTATTTGTTTTGAACTTATATGTATGCTTTCTTGTCTGTACAAATAATGTTTTGGTGTTTCATTTTGTCTCTAAATATATATATAATTTATTCTCTTCCCTTTCACACAAGTGTTTCTAATGATTATTTGGTAATAATAATATTATCAATTCAAAGGTAGTTAGTTACTTATATAAAGAAATTAATTAAATAGTCAAATTACTTAATTAGTTACCTACATTTTTTAAAACGGATTTTACGTGTTTTAAAATATCATTTTCTATATCCTGTCATAAATGGAATCATTTCTATACCTAGCTAGCTTTTAGTTTCATTGCTCACAAGATGCATAAAAAACATGGCAAGTGACACGCCTATTTAGCCTAATAACAATAACCATTTAGTTAGTTACATTCTTAGCCAATTTTACAGTAGGTACAAGATAGATTCATATTTTTAGATGTATTTCACTGATATCAAAAGAAATAGAAAGTGTTTAGGATAGTTACTTATCAATGAAGTAGAAAAGGTAAGCATGTACTAGAATTTAGTAATAGACTAATAGTGGAACGGTACAGTTAACAGTAGCACTTGTGTGAAAGTAGCGTACTATGTCGCGCACCGCGACGCTTTGTGAACGCGGCCAGCGGTTGCTGGTAACTGAAACGTTGTGGATTCCAGTAGCAATTGGAGTAAAAATGTGGGCAAGCTCCCACAGTGGGACGGAGAGGCCGCCACTCTGTGCGCCTACGACGTCGGCCTGCACCCGCTCGGGCCGCGCTCCAACCCGCCAGGTACACACCGAGCCTTACCGCACCCTGTGTCTGTACTGTATCCGTCTCAATACTCTCAGTACTCAGTGCACCACCGGGTAGACACCAGTATCAGGTAGAAATTCAAAAGACATAAATTGTTGATTAATTCGTTTAGTTTCTTTAGTGCGAATTGAATACTACATAATATGCATTCACACAGTTTCAATTAGAAAATAAAAGCCTACTGTCTTTACAATTTCTGCCTTTCTTACATTTAGATCCCTCTGTGCATTTTGTAAATAAACTGTTTGTTTTATGTCATTCTAAGCATGCAGTGTACGCACATACTGTCGAAAGCTGTATTCCGCACATTATCTTAGGTATAAGTAATCTGTTCCTAATGTGCGGACTGTTTTACTTGCATGCTTATATACGTTTTTAAATCTAGATATAAACGTATTTACATTAATTAATACGTTCCTATATCTGGCATTTGCACGGTAAAGGAAAAGAGAAGGTATCAATGTATTATACCTATGTGTGAGCTGGATAAAGTAATCCCATTTCACACAAAATTAGCTGCCTCGTTAATTTAAGTTAGTAACGCACTGCACGGCTGTGCACAAACGACAGTGTTTTTATTGACGTTGCTTTGAATTCATGTAATTTTCACAAGATAATGAGTAACTTCATAACAGTCTATGATCGGATATCGCGCATCTGTCAACTTGCCACTTTGGGGCGTTCATTCACATCAAAAGACCCTTCAGAAAATTGAACCAGACATATAAGCCTACTAATCGCATCCAACAATGTAACGTAATATTATTACGACGTAGGTTCGTCTATTAGCGGTGACGTGACGCCGGTGTCGGTGACGTCCGAGCTGGACTTCAACAGCAACGAGGCCACCGCCGGCTCCATCACTGATCACGATCTGCTGGTATGTTATACTATTATCATTATTCTGCTAGTATAGTCCCACGCTATCATGCGCTACCTTCCTGCGCCTTGCAAGACGTGTGGGGGTGAGGAAGCGCCAATCGCATGCGACTGATATACGAGGTTGGTAGACTACGCGATATTCAGACAGTCTTACTAAGACTTAGCGTAGTGTAATATAAGAAAATGTGTGAATCTGTCTGTGTGTCTTTCAACCTGTACTAGTACTTCGTACAGAAGTTTGACTTTGCAATGAAATTTGATGAAATATCTACTCAATGTCGTCAACGATATGGTGTAATTTAGTTCGCCTCTGAGTCAAGCACATTCTCGTTTAGACACTTACAGAAATTCATTGCAAGATAATTTCATTCTTATAACTCTGGAATATGATTCATAATACACTAAACCTATTCAGTGACGTAAAATCACGCGACGCGATAAGGTTGACTGCTACAAGAAGCTACTAACGCCATCTAGCGCCTCTTTCTAGGACTTTATTCATGCTCGTCCAGCCAGCAACGTAATTTACACATAGTGCCGTGCGCCGCCGGTGAATAAAACGCGCGGGCGTCTCGTTGCTCGCTCGCAACACCCAACTTGTTTAGCCTCTTCCAATGGGTCACCGCGCGTAGGTACGTTTTTGCTACCTACGCGGGGAGTTACACAGGCCTGGCAGAGCTTAGACTGTCTAGTAAGACTGTCTGAATAACACGTAATCTAATAACCCCTAATATATAAGAAGTACTTTTCCCGCTGACACTTAGCATGTCTTGCTCCTCCGCACCTCTAGCGACCGCAGAAAGGTCTCGCACGAACTTTTTGGACTATAGATATGCTACTTGTATAGGTACTTCGCATCGTCATCCGGTGGGACTCGAACCCACTTCCATCGCTATCCGGGCGAGTGCTCTTACCAACTAAGCTACGGAGGACGTTAGTCAGTCGACGAATTTTTGCAAGTGCTTGCTACGCCAGTGAGCCGGCGTTCGATTTCATCAATACTTGGGGAATGTTTCCGCATGTATCCAATGGAAATATTTTTACAAATATTTAACCATCAGTTAAGATGTAATTAGCTTATTATATTTTTATAACTTAGCACTCGCCCGGATAGCGAAGGGACGTGGGTTCGAGTCCCACCGGATGACACAGTCGATTAATTTTTGTAAGTGAAATTTGATTTAATTCAGATAGTACCTATTTTAATGAGTGTACTAATAAAGATGTTACAGCTTCAACAACGTATTCTTTGAACATTTCATTAGTTTATGGCTTCATCTGTGTTCGTATTGAAACAAAAACGTAAATGTTTTCAGAGCGCTGAGGGCGAAGATGACGAAGAAACACTGTCGGTAGACCCCAACGAGGCACCGCTAAAGCTCATCAAGAACGACCTGAGCCCGCTGAGGCTCAGTCAGCCTTCGCCGCGGAGCCACGACAACCTCACGCCCTCCGGCCAAGCGCCAGACTTTTGCGGCCTCAACGCGCAACAGACTAAAGAAACGTTTTACAAAGACATGCCGTCCAGCAGCAAAAACTTCAACCTAGACGTTGAAATGAAAAACAAATGTTCCAAAAGCTACTTAATAAATTTGGATCCGATGATTACACAGAGCAAAAACAGTGGTTCCAAAAGCAAAACGAAAAACGAGACACTCAACAATGGGAGTCGAAGATATAGTGATAGTAGCGCACACAAAAGTAACATTGGTTCACAAGCGCCGGTGGCGGGCAGTAGGTTTACCACCACTTTAGTTACTGAAGAATCTTTGAAAGCGGGAACGTCGAGTAAGTCAAACAATAATTTGCCTAACCTAGCAGAAGTGGAGCCAGTTAGTCCGCTAGTCACGAAAGCGAATAATGTCACAGTAAAGGCTGGGTTTAATATAGAAGACTAAACTTTTCGTGGCTACTAGATATAATTAGCACCGCTCGATGTATATAAATTCTGATAAATATATTTTACAATTATTACTTAGTTATTATTAAATAAAAATCAATTCATCGATGATAACACATACATGTATAGTTATTTATTAATCTAAAATTAATGACCATCTTCACCAACCTGTACCTATGTACTATGGTACGAGGATGCAATTAAGGCAGGAGAAGAACCTTACTTGGAATATTTGCTATAAGTATTTTTTTTACCACGTAGTGTGTAAGTAAACAGTTACGACTAATTCGGAATTTATTCTGTTCGGTTGCACTGCAAAACCGCTATGAGTGCCTATCAGAAGTTCCCTTAGAGCTTAGAGAATGTTAGTGAAAATGGCTATAAGTATGTTGTAGTCTCCAGAAAGGGAACCGATTACTTTTCCGAATTTCATTAGACCGAACGGAAGTCCGATCTCTTTTTTGCTATATGGATTGTTAGACAGATATAGTAAGTTTTAATTCAATCAAGGTTAGGTTTGATTAGGTTAGGTTAGAAGTGTAGACCGGCGAAGCGCCAGATCCTAATTTGTATATTTCATATTAAAATATTTAAAAAAAATTATCAAGTCCCAGCTTCATAAATGGCTTCATACGAAACACTATAAAAACGGCTGTTAAAACAAATTCTAACAAATGTAATTTCTGCCAAAATTTTGGTATAAAGTTTTTCGACCAAGTAAAGTGTCGGGGTAACGAAAATAAACAGTAATAATATGATGCAATAATTAATAATAGATCAGAAACTACACAGCGGCAAACGGTATTTTGACGTAGTAAAAAAACAAAACGAAAATGGTCGAAATAATTTCGGTCAAATAAAATTCGGACAAAACATTTTCGAACTCAAGATACAGTACAGTAGGTACACACGACTCGGGTTAAACTGCGACAGGGAGAAGCTAAAATACTATTATACTATATTTAGGGTGACGGAACCAATAATGGACAAGAACCTATCATGGACATTTAAAAATAAAAAACCTAATTTTAAAATGTATCACGTATTTCTGTAATAGCAACACTACAACATAAAAAGGTTTCCTGTCATAACTGTCAAATAATTCAACAAATTTGGGTCATTTTCTTCAAGATGGTTGCCTTAAAAGTTGCCTAAGGATGTACACCCTAAAAAGGATTACGTATCATTACAACTAAACTTGTTTCAACTAATTTCAAAATAACTACGGTCGATTCACATATATCGCCTATTGGACGACTCACCTAATGTTTAACTCGCATAATTTTGTTTGTTGCAATTGGACTAACGAACGATTAATCTAATGGTTGTTTAGACTATTGGACGTTTCAACTATGTACGAAATACCTAATGCAGCAAGCATGCAAGCATAATTTCATACATGCATGCAATTGAATTTCCTCGTCTCCGGCGCTGCGGGAAGTGCAGCCTCTTCGCCCCAGCCTAACAAGGTTCAGGCACCCAATTTCGGTTACAGCGGGCGGAGGCTGCTTTCCCTCCGCGCCTCTGGCTTTTGAATTACAATCTAGTGTAGGGCAGACTAGTACCACGGCGAAGGAACACGGCATGTCGGGGACAACACAATTTGTTGTCAAACATTTTATTTTGTGTACAAATATTGACCATGGATAAATCAACAGTAAGTAAATCGTTAGTTAGTTTAAATAACCTTAGTTTCATTTCATGAATTGTAGTTATAATCACCTTAGGAGAATGAACCATTAGGTGATTTAACCTTAGGTGAGTTAACCGTAGGTGAGTCAACCGTAGGTGAAACGTCGGTTATAGATTTCGTCCATTAGTTATAACAAAAATATGTGAAACGATCTTTAGGTATATGAAACAGTAGGTATTCCGACCGTAGTTATTTTGAAATTAATTAAAACAAATTTAGTTGTAATAACACATAAACCTAAAACTGTAAATTTGAATCCGATCAAAAAATATTTACTTTTCTCGCGGAAATTACTAAGAGAGTCCATGCAGCTTTTCGGTAATTACTTTGTTTTATTATTTGCTACAATTATGGGACATTAGTTTATGATAAGAGTGTTAAGGAGATATTTTGATTTAAATATGTATAAAAACTTAATCTCAAACTATTTATATTCGCGATGTTTATAAATGGTTCCATTACAAATATAGTTACCAGTGACGGACAAGTGTCCATAATTAGGTGTCCATTGCCGGATAATAAATTATGTCGCCAAAAATACACTGCTGCCCACGGTCAGTACCTAATGGAATAAAAATTGCAGAGGTTTCTCAAAGATATGGTGTCCCACTGACCACATAAAATAATTTAATTAGTGGAAAAAGTCCAGTGTGCTGTGTAATAAGATCATGTACCTACATAAGTAACTCGAAAAAAGTAATTGAAATGGTACATGGTGGCACGTATGATCAAACAAGTACCTCCCGCATGAAAGTCAACCCGCTAGCCACTAAGCTGCCGACGCTCTTAAACACTTATAATTAAGACTTATGTTAATTTAAAGGCATTTCTATGTTTACCTTACCATTAGAAACAATGCAATTTCTAAAACATGCAAGTTCCCACAATTCGTACCATGACCCCGGAAATAAGGCGACACGCAGCAATCAATCAAACGAAATAGACATATGTAAACGTATAGCCCCATCTCGCTGCTTCTTTCTGCAAATCTGTCACCTTTTGAACGCTCATAGTACAATTTCTGCTATGCTTAAGTTGGGTAGTTCTCCGATTGCTGGCAATTCAAAGGATTGTTATTTTGGTGATGGTACGGGCCCAGTATCTGTCCAAGTCTTTCTGTATGTCCATTACTGGGTGTCAAGTATTGAATATATCAATTACTGGTTGTCAATTACTAGGCTCACGCTGTCCATTACTGGCGATTTCGAATGCCAAACATCTTTAGTAAATAAAAATGTATCTATGCAATTACTGTAGTGTAGACACTGTTTTGAGATTATTAATCCCTAAGTATTATATGCGTAAATCATTTCAATACATGATATAAGCTAAGTTGTGAGGGAGCTCAGTTAAAACACATTTTAATTAATGAATCACATTAATTTACAAGAAATATGACGCCGCGCACAGAGAGAATCGTGCGAGTGAGAGGGAAGATATATGTCAAACATTTGGCGGGAACGCACGCGCACAGCAGCAATGGATTGCGTTCGGAAATCCCTTACAGTATACTTTAAACTTAGCAGTTATTTGAAGAACCTTGACAAGTCACCCTTAACATGTCCATAATTGGTGCCATCACCCTACGTAGGTGAAATTGTTTTGTTAATTTGGTCGTTTTTAGGTCATCCATTATCCTTTTGTCCTATCTAAGTCACATATAGTTTTGTAAGTAGGGTTTTATAGCTACTGAAACAGTATTTAGCTTTACATTATAACATGATAAAACATTTTCAGATTGTGAACACCCACCTGAGCCAACAGAAGCATAGTAATGCAATCAAATTTAGGATGCCAATCAATCATAACTATTTTCAACCAACCATAAATGACATATGCTTTGTAAATTAGTGTAAGGTCCTGGAAAATAAAATGTATTCAACATATTATAAAAAATAAAATGTATTCTACATACTATTTTTGTATTCCTATTTCCTTCAACATAAAATTAGATAAGAAAAGCGATAGGTAATCTACAGTGCCATAATGTTTTTAAAAAGGGACAATATTATTTGATCCTCTAAAGACTAGTTGATCTATTTAACATGTGCACTTTTAAAAATAAATCATGTTTTTAGGGTTCCGTACCCAAAGGGTAAAAACGGGACCCTACTAAGCCTCCGCTGTCTGTCTGTCAAGGCTGTATCTCATGATACGAGGGCTGCACTAAAAGTATCGGGAATGGAATATTTCCGCTGTTCCTGTCATATTAAAATCTTTTTAAATCCAAACTCTGGTTTTAAAAATCAAATACCATTTATTTATTTAAAAAAAGATTCTCGGTCTTGTCAAACTTGTTTAGTCGTTAAGAAAATGGACGGCAGCGACATCTACCCGAGCTGCATTGCAACAGCAGCGGGTCAAGTAGTTATTCTTTACATAAAGCGTCATCATTCAAGTTAAATTTATTCTGTTAAGAATAACTACTTGACCCGCTGCTGTTGCAATGCAGCTCGGGTAGATGTCGCTGCCGTTACGCAATGACGTAAGACAAAAGAGACCAAGAATTTCACACGGTTGGAGGAACTGCACAGTAGCTCAGTTAGTAAGAGCATTGGCCCGGTTAGCCAAAGGTCGTAGGTTCAGATCCTACCTGTGTGCGAATTTTTGGTTTCTTATGTAAACTAGTATAAATAAGAAAAACACTGTGACTGTGAGTGTTAAAAAATATTAAAAATTATAGTAATGTTGTGTCACTTCCTTGATTCCCGAAATTTTCAGTGCCGCCCTCGTATCTAGACAGTTGACAATTTTACCGATGATGTATTTCTGATGCCACTATAACAACAAATAAAATACTAAAAACAAAATGAAATAAATATTTAAGGGGGGCTCCCATACCACATACGTGTTTTTTTTTGCGTTTTTTGCTCGCTATCAATAACGGCAACAGGTAGAGGCTTGAAATATTGACAGAATATTAATATGTATGTATACTTTAAAAATAAATAATTAAAATAAAAATAATATTCAAGGGAATATTATGTTGTATTTCATTTTGAAAGTAAATAATTAAGTTAAAATAAAAAAAAGATATTGAAGATATAAAAAGTAATCCCATACAAACGTGTTTTTTTGCCTATACATGTCTAATGTTGTAAGTTAATGGTACGGAACCATTCGTGCGCAATTCCGACTCGCACTTGGCCGCCTTTTTAAAAACATTTTATCTTAATAATAATATTGCGTCGTTATTAGTTGATCTACGGATAAATCAACTTCATTTAAATTCACATAAAAATAGTATTTGATCCTCTTTTCTAGTTATTAATCTTTAATTTTGTTAATTTGCTTATTTTAATATCAAGTTTGCCGTTTAACGTTTAATATTGATAACCTTATAAATACACATTTCGATCTATATTATAACTAAACTTTTAAATGTGACCTATTCGAGTTATAGAATTATCCAAATTATTTTGGACAGCCTGTATATATGAAGAATAGGCTGCGTGGACTTTTAAATCTATTTAATCAAACTAAAAACATTGTTGGTAAATATTTGTAATGAAAAAATATCTTAACCCCCCCTCCTCTTGGTAACTTATCTCATTTTCGAAACTTTGCTGTTCGAATTTTAATTGGTCGAAAACGGTTTGACGAAGTTTTAAATAATGGATTCATTTATAAATTTACAAAATATTGTACCTATGACTATAAGTTCATTGTCCCGATGTTTCATTTTCCAGAAAAACAGTTCTTTGATTATCAGAACGATTTTTTTTCATTGCATAGTTGTTTTGCTTGTCTTAACTTTAATTTCAAACAGTTTTAAAGATCGAAGCAACCGTTTATCTTCTTAATTTGGGGAAATCCTACTCGCTGTGGTCTTTCGCCGTGGTACTAGTCTGCCCAATTCTAGAGTGTAATTTAGAAGCCGGAGGGAGTGCAGTCCTCGCCCCCGGTAACAAAGATCTGGCACCCGTGCGACCTGAAGCGGCTGAGGCTAGCCAAAGGCGACTAGCAAGCTGCGGAAGCGAAGCGCCGGACAAGAGCGGATCATATGCATGCTGCATGATGTCTGCCTGCATGCTGCATGCCTGCTTGCATGCTGCATGTCTGCTTCGATGCTACGAGCTTGCTTGCATGCTGTATGCTTGCTTGCATGCTACGAGCTCTCTTGCTTTGCCAAAGGTTGTCTGGGAGAGATCGCTCCCAGCGATAAGACCGCCTACATTGTACCTATCAACATGGTTTTTCGTTTATTATATGTTTGTAAAGTGTTTTCTGGTTGCAATAAAGATTACCTAAGTATCTATCTATCTTTAGCCGACCAACAAATGCAAAATGTGCATTGATTATTCAGTTTAAAAAAGCTATTATTATAAAAAATAAATCTTCAAAAATCAAGTGCCTTTAAATTATTTCCTTCCTTTGACTACAACTTAATAAAAATTAGTACCCTAACATATTTAATTATTATTAAAGATTATTTGATATAGACAAAAAAATATTTATATAAATCGAATTATTAAAAAAAGATTACAATATTATTGAATATTTAATGCTCATTTCTCTTAGTTTTGAGGACCAACAAGTAGGTAGGTACCTAATGATCAGATGTAAAATTTACATCTCCTATTTGCGTAGTTTTAAAGAAGAAGTTAAAATATCGATTGATTTCTTTTATGTCTTAAAGAAAGAGGATCAATCATTAAAATAGATGACCGTTTAGATTTTTGTCTTTGCTGTTTTTGCCAAATTAAAAAGTCCATTTAAATACATGCCTTTAAAAATAGGGTCTTTTGGAAACATTTACTTAGGTAAAAATGGATAAAAAACGACTTCGTATTGTATTTATGAGAAATAAATTCATTTGGACTCTGTGTCCACTTGACATCATGCACTAAATTAATTTGTTTCTCCTGAGTAGAAGACAACTGCGTGTTTTATCCACTTTTAAGAGTTTTTAAACTGCGGTAAAACAACATTTTTTTTAAGTTATTGGACATATCTCAAAAACTACTGAACCGATTAAGATGAAACGAATATTACTTATTATCTTAGTAAATATATACCTACCTAATCGAATTAAACAATAATCATCTCAAAACTATGTCTGGTTTCGGGGAAATCTGTGTAAACAACGAAATAAAAGTAATAAAAGCTTACATGGAGTTTCGTGGAGGAGTCAAATGCGATGAGCTGTACTGTAACTCAATTAGGTACCACTGGCTCTACGATAAAGTTTTAATTGTCATATTGTAGGTCAATACATAAGCTATGTAATCTTCTCAGGTCATTTTATCATAACTCTTGTCATTTTTGTGTAAATAGAGCAAGAGGGAATAAAAGACTGCATTTTTGAATAGTTTTATTAAGTTTTAATGGCTGTATTATAAGAAACATTTATCTTACCATTATATATTTAGTATCGTTTTGTAGGTAATTTATTGACAATGATTTGATTCCTTAACGGTAAACTCCTAGGTCTTACCGTTTGTGCTATATTTCTGTAAATAGAGCAAGAAGGCACAAAATGTGCATTTTATTTACAATTTTATAAAGTTTTGATGGCTGTATTATGAGAAACAGAAATCTTACCACCGTAAATTTATTATCGTATTGTAGGTAATTTATCGACGATAATTTGCTTTCTAAAAAGAAAACACCAAGTCTTACTGTTATTGCAGATATTGGAGAATACCAGACCGGGAGAGAAGAAACAATCATTTCTTAGTGTTTCCATATTGTTAATGACTTACACATCCAAGTTCAAAAAAATCATAAAATCAGATTACGAAACAGGAAATACCGGATGTATACCTACTTAATCAGTAAGCATAAAAACCAGTCGGCCGTAAGTAAAACACATAATTTAACAGTGCGTAGGGTAAACATACCCCTTTTCGGCCACTTTGCACATTATTTTGAATAATAGGTAGGTTAATAGTTCCTCCTTTCTAATTTTGCGCCGTTCAACCCGGACAAACTTTACGCTTCATAATCCTTAAGCATGACCTCGTCATTTGCGTGTTAAACCGTCAGTCGTCATTTTCAAAATTTAGTGTGTGGATGCGTGGCAGATTTAACAAAAAAATTAGCAGGTGGATGAATTTTTAAAGTTAAGTTTTTAAGTGTTACTATTATTTTATTGGTGACTGTTTATGGTTTGTGTGTTAAATACATTTAATTTTCTAATGCCCAAACTCACCAAACATTTCATAATCTGTAATATTTTTAGTGGTTGGACAATAGGTTTCGATTTATGTCTAAAAACCGCTTTCCGGCCGGGTGGTCGCAAACCGGTTTAATCACGTCATTTCTGTTTGCCTGCATTGCGAAAACCTTAAATTCACCAACGTTGATTTCATAATATTAGTGAACAGCTAGAATTTTGTGAATTGACTACTAGATTCCGGCCGCCAGTATACCTCATAGATTCTGAGATATGACCTTCCAAAATACCGAAAGTTTAGCGGCCGATAACCAGTAAAAACTAAACCTATTTCCGGTCGTTTAAAATAGTTAGAATTTTATGGTGTTTTTATTATATGATTGTTTTAGGCGATATTTAATCAATGAACGTCCCACAACAGAATCGTATAAAAATTAAATTCAAACATAACATGAAGTTATTATTATTTTAGACGGCCGGAAATAGGTTTTGTTTTTACTGGTTATCGGCCACTAAACTTTCGTCCAACGGCAAAAATAGCTATTTGTTTGACTCGAGATTTTAATCTGTTACCTAATTGTGTTTTAAGTCGCAGAAGAGAGTAAAACTATACCACCCCTTTTGAGCTATCAAATAAGACTCGTTTTTCTACCTTGAATCAGGTGGCCGATAACCAGTGTGGGGACATTAGAGGTATCATATAACGCACTTGAATCATACCTTGTAACTCCGGCCAGTGGTTGATGCGCAGCGATCCCGTGTGGTCGCTGTCGCCAATAAACAAGAATTATAAAGTAAGGTTGTTTCCTTCAATCACTCGCGCTCACGGCCCCCGCAACCCAGGCCGTGACACTGGTGACCACCGTAACAAGAACGCGCTCCGCGACTATTTTTGTGCGCCATGTACCCGCAGCCAGGACCATCTCCCGGTGTGCCGCAGCCGCCACCACCAGCGCCAGCGGTCCCGGCAGTGCCCGCGCCGCCACCGCCCGTCAAGGCCGAAGATGAACCATCGGTGAATGCAGTCATTTCGGTGAGCTCTCGAATACCTGAATTCTGGACCGACCAACCACGAGTTTGGTTTATCCGCGCTGAGGCCGTCATCCTACCTCAGAAGCTCGGAGATGAGGCGAAATTTCACCTAATCGTGTCCAAACTCGGGAAGGACGTCATTCAACAGGTGACAGACTTACTCATCAAGCCTCCCGATACCCGCAAGTACGATGCGCTGAAGACGCGGTTGCTAGCGATCTACGAAGAGTCGGAGAACCGGCAGGTGCAAAAACTCATCGGTGAGATGGAGCTCGGCAGCCAAAAGCCCTCGCAGCTCCTACGCCGTATGGGTGACCTTGCCAGGGAAAAAATACCGGACGAGACCCTCAAAATTCTGTGGCAAAGTCATCTGCCGCAGGCGGTACGAGCAGTGTTAGCTGTCACGGAATCCAAGGACATGGATAACCTGGCAGCCGTAGCCGACAAAGTGATGGAGACCACCCTGCCGCCACAAGTCGCCGAAGTATCCACACGAAGTGCCGATGACAAAATATTGGCTGAAATCGCGAAGCTGAGCGCCAGGATTACGAACATGGAGAGGTCAAGGAGTCAGTTCCGAGGACAAAATGCACGGAACCGTTCCCATTCCCGCCAACGCTTCGAGTCCAGGGACCCAAGTCAGCCGCGCCGCAATCCAAAAAGCGCTGACTGGCTTTGTTTTTACCACTTCCGGTTTCGCGATCGAGCTAACAAGTGCGTGCAGCCCTGCTCCTGGAAGAAGGAAAACTAGATGATGCCCAGGTAGGAAAGGCGGATATCTGTGCAATTTCCCCAACGCAACGCCTTCGTGTTACAGACCTAAACAGCAGCTTAAATTTTCTCGTCGATACCGGCGCGAATGTGTCTATTATCCCGGCAACTAGGAAGTGTTTACATTCGAAGTGTTCCGATTATAAACTGTACGCCGCGAATGGTACCGAAATTAAGACCTACGGCACAAGGTCATTAGTACTTAATTTGCGGTTACGCCGATCGTACCGGTGGGACTTCGTCATAGCCGATGTAAAACAGCCTATTCTAGGTGCCGATTTTTTAACCCACTACGGGCTATTACTAGATTTAAAGGCACGTAAGTTGATAGATAGGGTGACCAATTTAAATGTATTAGCATCTATTGTCGACTATCCGGAGTCAACTGTAAATACTATTGATAAAAACCATCCATATTGGGATATCATTTGTAAGTACCCGGATATAACTAAACCTATTAATTTTAAAGGTACCCCTAAACACAGCGTGTTTCACCACATTGAAACTACAGGTCCTCCAGTGCACGCACGAGCCAGGCAGCTGCCACCAGATAAGTACAAACTTGTCAGGAACGAGTTCAAGGACATGCAAGAGATGGGTATTTGTAGGCCGTCCAAGAGTCCATGGTCCAGTCCTTTACACGTAGTGCCGAAAAAGAACGGCGAGATACGCCCATGTGGGGACTATAGACGCTTGAACGCCATAACGAAACCTGATCGCTACCCAGTGCCGCGATTACAAGATTTTACTTATCTGTTGGGGTACTTTACTTATTTGTTATCACGTCGGGGTCACCAGTGTCACGGCCTGGGTTGCGGGGGCCGTGAGCGGGAGTGATTGAAGGAAACAACCTTACTTTTTAATTCTTGTTTATTTGCGACAGCGACCACACAGGATCGCTGCGCATCAACCACTGGCCGGAGTTACAAGGTATGATTCAAGTGCGTTATATGATACCTCTAATGTCCCCACACCAGTAAACTGGTGGACGATAACTGGTTAACGAGGCCGATAACCGGTATATTCACTATTTTTACAAAAATCATATATTTTAAAATAATGTATCACTCCTACGCCTATAAACGTTAAGTTTTATGAAACTAGACTATTGTAGGGTCAAATGACTTATTTTTAAAAAAGCCTTGAGGCACAGCAATATGATAGAAATCAACTCTGAAGTCAACAAGTCGCTTAACTGGCCGATAACCGGTATCTTTACCCTACGCGCGCGCCAGTCAGTCGATAACAGCCTACTGATAACTTTTACTCTGCCAATGGTATTCAAATTAACAATAAAATATTCTTTAACAATAAAATAAAATATGGTGTAATTTAAATCACCTTTTCGTTTAGACGTTTACCGAAATACATCGCAAGCGAATTTCATTCTTATAACTGTGGATAACGATTCTTATTACACTAAACCTATTCGAGGCCGTCAGAACAGGAACATGCGGCGCAATAGGGTTGACAGCACAACAGCTAACAAGAAGCTACTATCGCCATCTAGCGCATCTCACGAGCACTTCACTCATGTTCGTCCAGCCAGCAACGTAGCGCCGCGCGCCACCAATGAATACAGGCAAAGCGCGCGTGCGTGGGTGGCACCGTTTGCTCGCGAGTCCCTACCAGATTATACTGGGGACCAACACGGGTAGTGAGTGAGACAGGCCTGTCCGTGTCTCTGCTGTGCTTATCAATCGACTTTTTCGATAAAATAAACGTCTTTTTTAAAGTTCAATGAGCAGATAACGCAAAATTTGGATGGAATCCAATTATTGCCTTGTCTTGTTTGATGGTATGTTTGATTTGCGTTAATTAGTTTGTTTAACTAATCAAAAATGACTCCAAGAGTTATTTTTTCAGGTGTGGGTTTTGAACGTTCCAAGAATGATAAAAACTGCTGAGCTGAGAATGATAAAAGAGAACCTACTTCTCATATTAGTAGAGTATTTAGTGACATGGTTTGTATGGAGAACCTTGCAGATCTTCAACAAAGGAAGCCGCTTGGCACAGACGTACCTGGTGGTCATCTGAGCTGATTTAGCCCGGTACCCACGTGGCACCTCCCTGCAGGTAGCTGGGGGGAGGGGGGAAAAACCCATCTACCTTGCTGCACTCTCACGTCCATATCTCCAAAAGTTTAGCAAATAGGTCGTGATTAGTATCATTTCCGTATAATTTAAAGACGAGGAATTCATTTCTTTAACAACATTTGCACTCGTTAATTGAAAAATAATAAGTATTGCGCGAAAATAAAAAAAACTTAAAAATTTTTTTTTACAAAATCGATTCTCACAATTTAACTACGAGATTATGTTTTATACTATATTATGTTGTATAAAGATACATTTAAATAGCCCTGTTTATCTAGAATATAGAAATATAAACTTTATTACGAGTAACAGTTTTGACTTATATGCGTGGCAAAAAAATCATTTACGTCGCGCGGCGGAGCTGCGAGCGGCGGATAAAGTTTGTAGTTTGGATAGGATTTGTCACATACTGTTTAATTATGTTATGACACTGATTGATTAACTAAAGTGATTTTATACCTCAAGATGGTATTATTATAGGTATACTAGTAAATATTTGTACATAATATCACAGAATATATATTTAATATTATTCGAACAAATGTTTTTATTAATCACTGACAAGTTCTGTATTATTTTATTTTGATCATTATATTTAGTACAAATTGGTAGTTACTCGTAGTATTCACAGAATATGACATCAAAAAAAAATAGGTAACAAAGTACCCTACTAAAAATACTAAATTGTAATAACAAACACACCAATTTTACCTACCAAAATTTTTATTACAAAACCGCCGATTAGGTATAACAGCATACTATATTATAACATAACATATTATAACAGATACTGCAGTGTAGCTACCTTGCAAAGTGTTGTCGCCCGTACTGTGCCCGTACAACAATATCAAATTTTGTTACAATATCGGATGATTTTTATCCGCTGCAACTACACAACACCTTAAAAAAAGAAATATTAAACCTTACAAAAAATTACACCATCTTTATCTGAATATTATTATTAGTCTTTTTAACGCAGTCAACAGAACATGGGAAGATAGTAGATATTAGATATAAAGTTCCCATATAATGCTCTCGATACATTCGCTTGCAAATTACCTGCGGTTTCGCAGGGCGTCTCACTGGAAACAATTAAAACTCTAGGACCGCCGACATCTCCATCAGTCGAGAAGCATCAACAAGAGGAAATCGTTTCTACTTACCAGACACCATCGTTTTGCTGCTCGCACCTGGCCACCCCCGCACCTTCAGTGGCTAAGCGATTCGTTTAGACCGGCACGAACAAAGATTGCCCCGCCTGCCAGCGCAGCAAGCTTCATAACGCGGCTCGGTAAGTTCCACACTCTAATCAAGCGTCATATCCACAATACATAGACATCATCGGCCCAATGCCCACTTCCTCGCGGCAAGGATTTCAAAATTGTCTTATACAGGTCGATAGATTCTCTAGCTGGCCTAATGATTTGCCTGATGCTGGCTTACAATTAATGCGGGTGAAAAAATGCGCAAAGGCATTTTCGAGAGTAAATCGCTCCATTCGGTGTTACATCTCTCGTTCATGGCTCCCTCCCATCTTTGCTACACAGCTGCGTAGACACATGGCCTGATTAAGGCCGACGACCGCCCCACCACTGACTGACTTTCTTGTTCAAGAACGTAAATCAATCCTGCAAGGACAGGCATGACTACGGGCTAGACAAAAAGATGCTTAGGCTGACTAGCTCCGATGCAGATACCTTAGAGCGAGGCGGTGACGCTATTTATTTTTATTTTCATTTATTTAGGAAATCAATGGCGATACAATATAAAATTTCATTTCGTTTCCATAAGTGTTTATACAATATTAGGTTGAAGTTAGAAAATTACTTGCACTAAAACAAAGTACTTACAGGAATTTAAATACATTTGTAATATAAAAATTAACATATTAATGAGATATTGCTACAACTGTCCCTATGTCGCTTATCATTATAAATTTGTTTGTACGTGAGTGTGTGTGTGAGTGTGTGTGTGGAGTGTGGTCTATTCTTTAATATATGGCTATAAGCGACTCCTGCCTCCGAGTAGACCTAGAATCGATGGGCTGAGTGAGAATCTTGGCAGTCGCATGGGCGAAAGGGATGCTTCATGGTTGCGAGGCATCCTCTCGAGTGATGTGCCCGCAATATTAGGTGCGGTTAACCGCTGGGACGGCAAGTGCATGCGAACAGCGATTTTTCGTCGTTCAGCACCCTGATTCACAAACACTCTGAAAGTATCCGTGTCGGATCCTTTCCGTATTCGAATCGGAATGTCAAATCGTATCGAATCCCATCGACGGCGTTTGTCAATAATAGGGTTTTCGAATCCGTCCGGGAAGAAGGTTCTTGTCATTCGAATACTTACGGGAACGATCCGAAGGGTGCTGATCCCTTCAGCGGCCTGAGTGAGTAGAGACTTCGCAGAGGTTTTAGTGGTACTTGGTCACTCGCCAAGATCCTACCTAACCTGTTCCCATTCATAGGGCGGCCTATAATAGAGCAACAAGTGTGTTTAAAACATTTCTTCTGCGGAAAATACTAGGTTCACCAGCTGTCTGACATTTGAGCATTTTCCGTATTCAAATAGTAAGTTCATTTTGACACCAATTCCTGTTTTTCAATCCATATATATGCTAAATCTATACGATACGATACGCATTCCAATAGTTGCTTCACTTTAAATCATAAGCACCAACTACCTACCTATAAAGCAATGTATTTTATATGTATTTAGTTACAATATAAAAAGACTATAAATATTTTAATGAAATAAATAAACTTTTATTACTTAGCTTTTTTAGTATTTAGCTAACCTAACTTTTGACTCTTATACGAGTATGTACCTATTTTTAAGCATAAAATAATTAAAATATGCCAGAATATAATGGTTGTTTTGTTAGTGTCAGTGTTCGAATATTGTGTACAAATAATTACTAGATAATCGTTTAATAACACCATCTTGAGGTTTAAAATCACTTTTATTAATCAATTAGTGTTATAATTAAACAATATGTGACAAATCCTATCCAAATTACAAACTTTTCCCGCCGCTCGCAGCTCCGCCGCGCAACGTAAATGATTTTTTGACACGCTTATAAGTCAAAATTGTTGATAAAGTTTATGTTCATATATTCTAGATAAACAGGGCTATTTAAACGTATTTTTTTTTATAAAACATAACCTCGTAGTTAAATTGTGAGAATCGATTTTGTAAAAAAAAAAAAATATTTTCGCGCTATACTCGTTATTTTTCTATGAACTAGTGCAAATGTTGTTCAAGAAATGAATTCCTCGTCCTTAAATTATATGGAAATGATACACGACCTATTTGCTAAACTTTTGGAGATATGGACGTGAGAGTGCAGCAAGGTAGATGGGTTTTCCCCCCCTACCCCCAGCTACCTGCAGGGAGGTGCCACGTGGGTACCGGGCTAAATCAGCTCAGATGACCACCAGGTACATCTGTGCCAAGCGGCTTCCTTTGTTGAAAATCTACAAGTTTGACGTCACTAAATACCCTACTATATGGGGAGAAAGTTAAGAAAATGTGTCCTGTAGGCAGTAAATAACAGTTCAGTTCATAAAGGCAAAAGGTATGCTAGTTATGAAATAATACACATTTTGTTAGATACATCTTTTTAATTTAACCAATAATATCACACAACATATTGTAAAGCTCAATATATGTAATGGATAAGCTAAGCTTAAACTTAAAAATCTTACTGACCAGACTCATCACAAATTTAAAAACTAAATAAAATGAGGTTTGGCTACTACTCTGACTTTACCATTTTTGGTGCCATATTGACAAGGGACAGAATGGCATTGAAGATACCGCGATGCTGAATGCCAGGCCACAAGAGCATCACCATCGAAAGAATGTACAGCAGGAAAATGTTGCTTATTGTTGAAGATACCCATGCTAGCATGCACAGCATACTGATGGAAATGATGTAGTACTGAAATCAAATAGGCAATTATTCCATTTATTGTTTAACCATTCAGAGATGAAGTTTCCATACACATTAGATAATTAATTGTTATGCGACCGACGGTGGTCTTATGATCCTCAAGGGGTTAAAAAGACTAATAGTAGGTACATATTAGTACAATACATATTACATTGCAGAACATAGTCTTCAAACTTCAACTTCAACAACCCGTCTCAACTTTGATTTTAATTGCTCTATTTAAGTATATAAAGTAAATTCGCTATTGGCTGTTAGTTTAACATGTAAGATTAGCTATTTTTTTATAAGAGCTGTAAAAAAAAACTGTTGATGGTAACAACAATATTCTAATGTGATTCTTTAGGTATTTTCTTCCTTTAGTGGCATAATATTTTATCAGATTACCGGCCTCATTTCTAATAAACTTACCATATATGGACTTGTGTCCCTCAGTGAGTAAAACGATCGAATCTGGTGCAAAACCTTATTGTAGTGAACTACAATACTTCTACAGATTTCTTCAAACATCTTCTCTTTTTGTCCAGTCCATGATGTTGGGCCATACAATGAGTTGCAAATGACCGGAACAATAAAATCAATGAAGTTAAATATGAGGCCAACCAAAGCAAAAGTAGCCAACGAACTCATATCTAAGAGCCATAATAATAGGTACAAAAATGAGACAGTGCCAATAATAGCACAAGGGTGCCACTGTTGCTCCCACATAATGATTGATTTGAGTGGTATCAGTACTACACGCCAGCCTTCTAAAAGTCTTTTTAATTTTTTTACTTGCTGCTCCTAGAAATAAACAAAAGGTAACAGAATAAGATTCGTACACCAGCCAATTTAAGTCGGCAAAGTAGAGTTAGAATTTATATAAGTTTGTAGAGTTTCATTATGAAAGCTTCTTCCGAGTTTCAAATTTCATTTTATTCGGGTGTGGAATATGAGGCAATTAAAATGTAGGTAGACACAAAATTTTACACGGGTTCAGAGACGTCTGAATTTTTAATATGATGTTTTACCTGATCCTGTGATATGACATCAGCCATAGTTTAAACACAAATGGTGCAGTTGAAAATAACTCAAAACCGTTCGCTTCTTGAAAAATTCAAAACAAAGGAGCCGGACGACAATAAAAATGGTGGTGGTCGACGAAGGATCGATTGATTGACTGATTGTCATTGTCACTGTCAGACTCAGTAGTCAGTCAGACAAACAGCAGCGATGGCGATTCTTTTCGAAAAACATCGATTTTTAAATCGATTCGAATCGTGACCTAATAAATCGATCCACAAAAAAATCGAGGCCAATAAGATCGATTTCTGAAAAATCGATCTTTTTCTCAAGTTTTTGTTTATAATGTAATATAAATCTATTTTATTAAAAACAAGATACATATCATAGTTTAACGATCTCTTATCAGTAAAATCGGGTAATTCGATGATAAAAAATATATAAACGTAACTTGTTTTTAATAAAGAGAAGCGAAGGAATCCAAACATACAGCCATCTCGCGAGTTTTTGAATAATTAACTCTTTAACCGGCAATCGGCAGCACTCTTTTATTACGGGTATATTCAATTAATTGTAAATACTTTTTTGGTTTATACCGAAAAATAAAATAACCGATTTTCAAGGGAGAAATATCGATTCACTGAATCGATACAGTACTACATATCGATTTAAAAAATCGATCTTTTTGGCTACAAAAATCGATTCTTCGATTAATCGATCTCAGATCGCCATCCCTAGAGTGTAGGCAGGCAACACGTGCTCGGTGTTTTTTTGGCTTTTAGTTGTTGTTTACTGAATCTCTAAACGTAATTCTTTTAAAACAAAGGTGTTGGTTTATATTGGGTAAGTGTTCTAACCCTTAATATGGACCCTTTGCCTCCCGATTCTTCTGATCCCCCCGATAGGGCCACACCGCAGATGGACGTTTCACAAACTGCGACAAAACGCCGTCTCGATAATACGGAAGATGCCTCTGAACCTGCGAAGAGAACTAATACAAATGCTCCGGCACCCTTAACCTCTCCCAGTCAACCCATGTATGTTCACCCATCCCTTGTGATCGCTCCAACTTCTTATAGCGACTAGGACAAAGGTCCTTTTATCGTGCATGTTTCACATATTGAAACGGAACCTTCAAGTGGAACTTTTATTCAGCCCATGAAATTTGGTTAATTTTTGGTTCACAATAAAATCAAAAATGTTGTTGTAGATGGGGTAAAAAAAATCGGCCGCAATAGGATTTCTGTTGAATTTACATCGGGCTCTGCAGCCAATATCTTTTTAAACAACAATTTATTGACTTCTCACAAGTATGTTGCGTCAATCCCGACATACAACATTACCCGCATGGGCCTCATTAGGAGAATTCCTACAGATTGGTCTATGGAGGAACTGGCAGAATCGTTAACTGTTCCCGAAGGTTGCGGTATCCTTTTAAAAGCTAGACGATTGAACCGGAAACAAATAACAGATAACTTGGATTCCCACCCAGTCAGTTGTGGTCACTTTTAGGGGCCAGATCTTGCCTGAGAGGGTATCCACAACTCGATTCACCAAGGTGTTTCCGATGTACTCAGCCTCACTCCGCAGATGATTGTAATGTCCAGAAAGATAAGGTAAGAGACCTTCACTGCACTGGTGTTCACTATTCAATTAACCGGTCATGTCCAGAACACTCTCGGCAAAAGCTGATTAAATTGACAATGTCACAGGACAACATCTCCTATGAACAGGCGTCATTGTTGTACCCTCCAGTGCGAAGATCATATGCTGACATGGCTAGAACTCCAGCTTCTTTACATCCTACTCAGGCTTCCCTCCCTACTCCTCCATCCTCAATCTCTTACAGGAAAGCAGTCGTCTCTGGTCCTTCCCGCCCTCGTGCACCTTTGGGAAAGAGCTACGATAGGCAGGCACATCAAGCCATAGTAGGCAACTGTGCTTCTTCTCTCCCAAATGGCTGTGCTTTGAATCCCAACTCTCCTTCTCCTATTTCTTCGGAGGATAGTGAGAAGCTCCTCGAATTTGTCATGTCATTAATCATCCGTATTGTTTCTGGTCAAGATGACCGCCTACCGTCCAACGCTGCCCAAAAACTTTCCCAACGCCTTTCTCATTTGTCTGTCCTGAATTCCAATTATGTCCCAAACGGTAGTTCAGTGGAACTGCCAAAATCTTAGACCAAAAAAACACGAGTTTATTTATTTTATTAATAAATACTCGCCATCAGTCTTTGCTGTCTCGGAGACGTGGTTAGTTCCTGGATCACACTTCCATGTGACTGGCTACTCATGTCGCCGAGATGACAGAGACGATGGCTATGCAGGGAGCGCTTTACTCGTAAAGCGCTCTTTGACGTTCTCCCAAATCCCCCTCCCCCCTCACAGCCAAAGCATTAATGCTGTAGCTGTGCGTATATTTCATATTTCCTTTCTCTCAGTTTATATCCCATATCCTAACTCCTCTTCCCTAAACGAACTGCGATCGATCATTTCTTCCCTTCCTCCTCCAGTACTTATTATGGGTGATTTAAATGCTCACCATATATCATGGGGTTGTCATCACACAGATCCTCCTGGGTCACTACTTTTGGACCTTTTGGATGAGCTGAATCTATGTATTCTGAACAATGGTAGTCCAACAAAGAGATGTGCTCCTAATCAAAATCCTGCTTCCGCCGTCGACCTCTCTATCAGCTCCCCTAATTTAGCGTCCCTTGCCTCATGGACAGTCCTTGACAGTTCGTTTGGCAGCATCCATTTTCCTATCCTTATTACCCTTCTGAATAACCCGTCCGTTACTTCCCGACCCCCTCCCCTTTTTAAGTATAAATTACATAATGCTGACTGGTCTTCGTTCTCATCATCAGTCTCACATAAATTAAATACCCTTCCAATTTTGGACCCCATAAACGCCCTTTCAGCTTACACAGATTTTGTCAATATACTCCAATCGTCTGCTGAAGAGAATTTTCAAAAAAAAACCAGTTCACAGAATCTCCCATCCCTGGTGGGATTCTGATTGTACTGCTATTGTTCAGAAACGTAAAGATGCTGAAAAAAGGTACAATCGAGCGATGACTATGGAAAATTATGTGAGCTATAAACGGACCGCTGCTCAGGCGAGGAAGCTCTTCTGCAAGAAGAAAAGGAATGGCTGGATTAAATTCTGTGAGAGCATGTCTCCCCGTACTCCTTCTTCCTTGGTGTGGAAACAGATAAGGAGATTCCGTCAATACCTTTCCTCTCCTAATATGACATCCAATGACCCCTCAATCTGGTTAAACGATTTTGCGGATAAACTTGCCCCTCCTTTTACCCCAGGGTTGGACTGCTTTCCATCCCCTAGTAGTTTTTTATCTTCCTCTTCAAATATCCTAGATTCCCCTTTCTCCTTTGACGAACTTTTGTCAGCCTTGAGTGGTTTATCTGACTCATCCCCGGCGTAGATGGTCTCCCATACTCCTTTTTAATAAAATCTCCTGATAGAGCAAAATTATATTTTTTGAACTTGGTTAATACCTTCTTTGACCAAGGCACGATTCCCGACGTTTGGAAACAGCAAATTGTTTTCCCAATCCCTAAACCTGGTAAAGATCCTCTCGACCACAACTCTTACCGTCCCATTGCTCTTTCCTCTGTTCTTCTCGAGGTCATGGAGCATATGATTAGAAACCGGCTCGAGTGGTTTGTAGAATCGCGTGGTATTTTGTCAAAGACTCAGTACGGATTTCGTAGGGGCTGTAGTACCCTAGACAGTTTAAGTGTTTTAACTACGGACATAAGGTTGGCCTTTAAAAACAAAAAATATCTTGTGGGTGTCTTTTTGGATATTGCCTCAGCCTATGATAACGTCTTACTTCCGGTACTCAGGCAAAAACTGCTTAATCTGAGTGTCCCAGAGAAGTTGGTACGTCTGATCTGCAACACACTGATGTCTAGGTCGATTTCGGTTAGATATCATGATTCTCTACTTCCTCCTCGACTGATCTGGAAAGGCCTCCCTCAAGGTTCCGTAATCTTACCCTTGCTCTACAGCGTTTACACTCACGACCTTGAAAGAACCGTTGATTCATTTTGCGACATATTACAATACGCTGACGACATTGCTCTGTACGTGTCTTCTGAATCGGTATCCAATGCGGCTTCACTTCTTAATACTGCAATCCAATACCTGGGAGACTGGTTAACTAATCACGGACTCTCTATATCCGTATCAAAGTGTAGCTGTGTCACTTTTACCCGCAAACGTGTAATACCAGATGTTAATATTTTATGTGATGGAGAATATATTCCTTGCAAAGACAAAGTTAAGTTTTTAGGTCTAATCCTGGACTCAAGGTTGTCGGGTATTGCCCACTTTAATTATATAGTAGAGAAGGCGGAGAAGAGGATCAACGTACTCCGAGCCCTTTCTGGCGTCCGATGGGGCGCTCATCCTTATTCCCAAAAGCTCCTGTATAACTCCATCATTCGTAGCCATTTTGACTATGCCTCTTTCCTTTTAGATCCTTGCAACAAATCTGCCCTTGATAAATTGACCAAGACCCAATCCAAATGTCTACGCATTATATTGGGCGCTATGAGGTCCTCTCCAATTAATGCACTCCAAATTGAGTGCGTTGATCCCCCTCTCTACCTCCGACGACAGTACCTCTGTGACAGATTTTATATTAAAATTGCTCAAAATTTGTCCCACCCCCTTATGGAAAAACTTGATCTTCTCTGTTCTTTAAGTAATCCCTCCGATCCCTCCCATAAAACCCCATGTATCCTCCTAAGCCATCAAAAATTCAACCGCCTCCCCACTCCTATTGAAAAAATCCCCCTCAACCCGCTCTTTTCTAACAGCTTCGAATCCCTAATTTTTCAGCCTCCTATTATTCTACACTTTGGTATTCTCAAAGAATCAGTCTCTGCCCCACAAGAATTCCGTAATATCATATCCGAATGCTGGCAAGGCTGGTTCCCGATATACACGGATGCGTCCAAACTCACCGACGATGGTTGCGTCGGTGCTGCAATCTGGATTCCTACATACAAAATTGGTCTAACTTTTAAATGTCCTCCAATTTCATCAGTCTTTACGGGCGAATCGATTGCTTTATTAGAAGCATTCTTTTTGCAAAATCCCATCCCCTGAATAATTGTATAATTTTCACCGATTCCCTAAGCTGCCTCCAAACCATTTTGGCCAACCCCTTTAAATCCAAAACAAAATTCTCTATTATTCTTAAGATCAGAGAAGCCCTATTTGAATGCAAGAAAAGTAACATCAATTTAGTCCTTGCCTGGATTCCCGGTCACAGGGGAATTCCAGGTAACGAAACCGCTGACTCATGGGCTAAGGTTGCAGTTTCATCCGGCTCATTGGACCACTTTAAACTCTTCTCTCATGATGCCATCTCAATCATATTCTTTTTAACTGTCCAAATATTGGCTCTTCCTTATATGATTTTCTCCCCAAAAGCTTCCCCCTCCCATGTAACATTAAATGTATTCTAAATTCTTTAAACCGCCCGCTTATAAAATCCCTCACTAAATTTATTAACACCAAAAATATAAAAACTGTAATATTAAACTGTAGATATGTAGTTCGTATGATTGATGTAGACTAATGTCTGTCACATACACGTTCCGATTATTTTATTTTAATTAATACTTAGCCAAGTTGTCCTTGACCCCGCACTGGTTTTTTATGGAGTTTTCTAGCTTATAAAGCTGTGGCTGTGTGCTTGTGCGGGGCTATTGAGAGCGGCTTTTGCACAACATATTTTACCATTGCTTTCTTTTTCAGTTGACAGTTTGGCAGTTACTAAGGACGCACATTGGTTGCTAAGGTCTTTCAGTGAAGTCTTCACAAGGCACCCCACAAGGCGCCTGCGTACGTGTATGCTGTTTGACGTGTGGTGACTTTGTCAGGAACTCTAAAAATTATTTGTGTACAGTTTGTAATATAGTTACGTGTTTTTTGTATGCACTTTTTGTAAGTATTCACTATACATTTTTATTTTAAAATTTTGTGTGGTAGGGTTTTTTTTTGTTAGTGGTTTGCAAGCCTCAAACTGATGCCCTCGGATGTTATCACGGCGCCTTCTTTTCCTTGTAATTTCTGTAACAGATTGTTTACCACATCTAAAGGTCTTAAAATTCACTGTGCTCGTATACACAGAACTCAATCACCCTTACCCATTTCTGTGACTTCCAACACAACCGATTTAGACTCTTTCCAAGTTAAACTTGGCAAATACAAACAGTCCATCCCCATTGTGAAGAGGATTCCACGCGGCGCAAGAATTGCTGTAGCCTCTAAATTATCTACGCTTATTTTAAATTGCATTAATAGTAACTCCATTGCTGATTGGCAACCTCTGTTCACATTTTCATACAAAATTTTACACGCTCCTCGTGAGTTATCTTCTAAAAAATTATCACTAACACAGATAATCAAAAATAACTGTTCAAATCCTATCTTGCCAGTTGTTTCTCTTGATAAAACTTCAAATACTTTTAATTTAATACGAAAAGTTGAGAATAAGGTTAGCGATGGTGATTTGAAAGGTGCCGCGCGACTCCTCTTCTCAAGCGCCGTGATTTCACCCGATAGCCCAGACACTCTAAATTCCCTTCTTTCGAAGCATCCCCCAGCTCCAGCAACACCTCCTCCGCCGAAACCACTTACCGATGAATCTGCCTGCCTACAAGTAGATCCTAAAGAGGTGCTGTCGGCTATATTCTCTTTTAAGCCTGGCTCTGCTGCTGGTCTGGACGGAATGTCGCCGCAGCACCTTAAGGACCTAACTTCCTTTCAGGCAGGCGATGCTGGCCGGCAACTATTAATATCTATTACAAAATTATGCAATTTTATGCTTTTTGGGAAAGTAAATTCAGAAATTTCTTCAGTTTTATACGGCGCTAATTTAATTGCGTTATCAAAAAAAGATGGCGGTATTAAACCGATTGCCATTGGTTCCACTTTTCGGCGTATTACTTCAAAATTATGTGTAAAATTTTTAACTTATAAATTCCGGGATCATTTTGAACCTCACCAATTAGGATTTTGTACCAAGGGAGGTTGCGAGGCAGCTGTACATGCGCTTCGCACTCTCCTTTCACAAAATCGGACAGAGGTGTTGCTCAAATTGGATGTCAAAAATGCTTTTAACTCAGTCTCCAGGAAATCCTTGTTAAACGAGGTCAAAATTAACTCTCCTGAAATTTTCAATTACGTTAATCAATGTTATTACAACCCTTCAAAATTATTATACAAATGTAATGCAATTGATTCCGCTTTAGGCTGTCAACAAGGTGACCCTCTTGGACCTGCCATTTTCAGTTTGGCTATTAACCTCTTCATTCAAAATTTATTCTCAAAATTTAATGTATGGTATTTAGACGATGGGACACTAGGAGGTGACGCTGACACTGTTTTTTTAGACTTTTCTAGAATAATTCAAAAATTTCATACAATAGGCCTTTCTTTAAATTTTGACAAATGCGAAATTTTTATTTCAGAACATCTTCCTCTAACAAGAAGATCTGAGATAATTTCTAAATTTCATAGTTTGGCCCCCAATATTAAGATTCTCACAGACTCAACCCTCATTTTCAAAAATTAGTAACTAAATTTGATGAATGTTCAGATCGCCTTTTGGAAATCAACGCTCATTCGGCTCTCTTTATACTTAAATCCTGTCTTTTAGTTCCTAAATTTAATTATCTTATTCGATGCTGTCATATTTGGAAATTCCAAAATTTGACTAATAATTTAGACAATCTTGTTAAAACACATTTGGAAAAGATTCTGAACATTCGTCTTTTGGAACGGTCTTGGGATCAAGCGTCCCTTCCTATCCGTTTTGGTGGGATTGGGACGCGCAAAATGTCCACTGTCTCCTTACCTGCCTTTCTATCCTCATCTTACAGCACGTCCACTCTCGTTGCAAGTATCCTGCAGCCTTCTACTGCAAACTTCGACGTGCCTGGACGAGGCTAGAAATGCTTGGGATATAGCATATGCGAATAAATTCCCTTCAGATCTTAAAATTCAAAGGAGTTGGGACCAAATTTCTTGTGAGTCTATTTTGAAAAGTCTTATTGACAGTAGCACTGACAACGCGGATCTAGCCAGACTAAAAGCAGTTTCCACCAAGGAAGCAGGATACTGGCTTCAGGCCTATCCTTCGGCCAACGTGGGGACCCTTTTGGACTCAGAAACTCTACGAGTCGCGATAGGTCTGCGTGTTGGTGCTGAGGTTTGCCTTCCACACAGATGTCCTTGTGGTTCTGATGTCGGCTCGTTGGGACATCACGGACTCTCCTGTATTAAAAGTGCAGGCCGCTTTTCGCGTCATGCCAGCATCAACGACATCATCCGTCGATCTCTTGCCTCTATCAACGTGCCGGCTTTACTCGAGCCGAACGGTATCGCGCGTGATGATGGCAAGAGACCAGACGGGATGTCACTTGTTCCTTGGCGGATGGGTCGGGCTCTTGTGTGGGACGCTACCTGTGTCGACACACTTGCAGCCTCTCATCTGCCCGGGACAAGCCGTGATGCTGGTTTGGCTGCGAAAGGTGCCGAAAACTTTAAAAAGAACAAGTACAGGCAGATCGACTCCCGGTACCACTTTGTACCGTTTGGAGTCGAAACACTGGATTCGTGGGGTCCCAACGCTATCTCTTTTTTCAAAGAGATTTCCAAGAGGCTAGTTGACATCAGTGGTGACCTAAGAGCTGGCAGCTACCTTGCTCAGCGTATAAGCATCGCTATCAAGCGCGGTAATGCTGCCAGCATCCTAGGAACCTTACCACAAGGACCCTTTTTATAATTTTTGTTTTTGTGTTGTATTAAGTAATTTATCTTAATTTTTATTAATAAGTTGTATATATAGTTAATTACGACTAATGTGATTGATGTCTACATCTACACTAATAATCTACACTAATATTATAAAGTTCGTACATGACAAATAAAAATGAATGAATCTTCTCCTTCATTTTTGTTTGTCATTCATTCCCCTCCCCTCCCATGCCTTTTCCATCCTTAGACTGCTAGTTGTAAATATTTGTAAATAACACTTGTTTGTTTGTTGTGCTGTTATGTATTGTGATGTCCATTTTGTTTTAGGTGAATTTGTTTAACCCACCCGGGGGTTTTTTTGTCAAAATTTTGTTCCTCTCTGAAACTGCCGTGTAATTGCTGCACACGTGAGATTGGCGGAACAGTGAGCCCTAAGCGGCAAGCTTATGTTCGTTCGCTAATAAAAGAAGAAGAAGACAAACAGCAGCAAGATGACAGATAGTGTTGTTTGTAAGCAGAGAGATATATATCTACACATTTGTAAGTGTAGATAGTAGATAGATATATATCTCTCTCTCTTGCCTTATTTATTAAGCACTAATTGGTTTTTTTCCTAAGAAGTGTAAAATTTAGCATATAAGAAAGAGTAATCGCAGTGTTACAATTTAGATTTTAGAATGACTTTTTTTTTAAATAAGTATTTCAGCTTTTGTATCTATTCACAAAAATCGGACACAGTTCACACAGTAAACCGCTCGGCGTGTAGTGTAGCCAACTGCACGAACTTTAGCGCGCAAAACCTAATATTTGAAAAAAAAAACTACTCAGTGTTTGTTTCGTTGAATGCAATACCAATTTATGGTATACAGTGTTTTTTTTCTCACGTCTTTTTAGACCATGGTTTTTTTTAGAAATTGTAGGAAATAGTGGAAATCTTTTTGGGGTAATTAGGGTTCCGTACGCAAAGGTTAAAAACGGGACCCTATTACTCTGTCTGTCTGTTCATCTCATGCATGAAACGTAATAGATGTCTAGACAGTTGACATTTTCACAGATAATGTATTTCTGTTGCCGCTTATAGCGGTTTAACAACAAATACAAAAAACAGAAAAGTAATATTTGTGAGGCCATTTCCCATACAGCAAACGTGACTTTTTTGGCGGTTTTTGCTCTAGATTAGTAATGGTAACAGATATACAATTGAAATATTACAAAATAATAAGTTTTGTATAAACTTTAAAAAATATATTGAATTAAAATAAAAATACATTTCTCTCTTTCTCTTTCTGGTCGTTCCCTCAATGCTGAGGATCGTGACTGTATGTAAATTTTCTCCACTCGGTCCGATTCTGCGCCATATGTACCGCTCCCTGTATCTACAATAAATACATTTAAGGGAGATCAAATCAAATGAAACGTTCATTTGCTGAGAATACAACATAAAAAAGCAGATCTTAAAATTATACTGGTTCCCCCCTTAAAATTATAGTGGGTTAATCATCCCCTCTTCACATGTAAAGGAGCTACTATAAAAAAAATGTTTTCTAAATTTTATTCTGCTATGTCGGCGTAGTTAGTATATGTACATACGCCTACAAAATTACAGCTTTCTATTCTAGTACTAACGATCTCTTAGGAAACCCTCGGGCAGATAGACAAACAGACAGACATGACGAAACTATAAGGGTTCCTTGTCAGTAGGACTATTACGTATCGCATTTGACAACCAAAGTGATTATCACTATGCCTTGGTGTCTAACTGAGAACTTTCAAAACATGTTTTTTTATGTTTAAAAATATAGAACTTACTTGGCGCCATCGATCAGCTTGCTTTTTAACAGCCTTCTGATTTGCTGAGACAACGTTCTTTGAATCGCTATGGACTCTCATGCTCTTTGAGCGGTTTGGCTAGTCTGAACTCTGAGGTCCACAGGTGAAGCGATCTAACGTAAAGTCGCAGACTGTATCAGTTGTTACAACTGCCTGTTTGCCTAAAAATAATCATAATAAAAATTATTTGTCTAAGAGCTATATTTCTCCTAGGAGCCACCTAAAATACGAAAACATAAAACAATTATTATCTAGAAATTTTGTAATTACTAACTTAGCCAAGTGATAGAATGAACCATTGGAGTTACGAGTAGTTATCAACTTACACAATCCTATCACCACAACTGCTTCTAGGTACCTATAAATAACCGCTGAAGACCACGTTCTCACGTAATGATTTTTCAAAGTCAGAACTTTTATGAAGTGGCGCGAATGAAAGTTGCTAACCTATAACCCAACTTATTAAAAACGTTGCTAAATAAAGTATCGTTCCATATTAAACCCACAATTAAAGTGTTTCTTTTGACAGATTAATTTGCCATAAATCTGTCAAAAGAAACACTAGTGATGTGTCGATCTATGGTCGATATCCACTGTCCTTCACCGTATAGCCACTGTCCTATCCTATGATAAGCACTCAACGTACATAAATACCAAATATATAAATTCTTCAGTTAGCAACAGTTAGCAGTGGCTATCTTTTGCGTAATAGCCCAGGACTACGGAACCCTAAAAAGGAATGCAACATTACGGTGCTGCCATCTAGGTTAGGACGTTTCATTATTTAACTTGTCATGGCGGCAAGCACAAACATTGGTATATTATTTAATTAATATTTGATTGTAATTGCTATTTGAGCATAGCACACCAATCACACACAGTGTCAAGACCCCTTTGAAGTAATGTACAGTTTGTTATGTCCGTGACATCAGTGTATATTTTTAAATCATCTGCATAAAGAAGAGAGGGACACGTCAATCGGTTAATCAGGTTATCGATAGTGTAGATAGACTATCTAGTTGAGGCAAAGGCAACAGTATCTATTTAATATCGATAGTATCGATAGACTATCGATAGTTGAGGCAAAAACAATAGTACCGATAAAATATCGATAGTATCGATACACTATCGATAGTTGAGCAAAAAGCAATAGTATCGATAAAATATCGATAGTAGCGATAGTTGAGGCAAACGTAATAGTATCGATAAAATATAGATAGTACCGATAGTGTCGATAGTTGAGGCTAGGGCAATAGTATCGATAAAAATATCGATAGACTATCGATAGTCTAGGCAAAAGCAATAGTATTAATAGAATATCGATAGTATCGATAGTCTACCGATAGTAATGATAGTATCGATAGCTCCGTTAATATAAATACTATCGACACATAGCAATACTATCGATTGTATCAAAGTTCAATACTAAAATCACTATCGATAGATGATACAGCTCTGACTATTGCAATAACTATCGATACTCTCGATAGTGGCCTTTTATTCAATAGTAGGAGTGGAGTATAAAGTAGGAGGGAAAAGCTATTTCCCACCCGGCTATCTACACATGAAAGTTCAACTTTCCGAACAGGTGAGATGAAAAATAATGTGCTGCAGAGGAGAACTAATGAAGTAAAAGAGAGATACAGAGTAAGGCGCTCCTATCTGATCCGGTCCGGTTCGATTTCCCGCTCAAAATTTCCGTGATTTTAGTTTAGATTATTGTAGTTGTGTAAGTAATGTAATACGAACAAAACTGAAGAAAAAAATGATACAAATAAAAATAGGTACTGAAGACGGGGCTGTATAAACTTGATCTTTTTGCCTTTAGCCTGCCCAGAATGGGTAAATTTGTAAATTGCAAAATTGAACAAAAAAAATATTGTACCTAGAATCTTTCCGCGTAGGTAGCAAAACCGTACCTACGCGCGACGACCCCCTTGGTAAGGGGTCTACACGAAAATGTGCTTGAGTCTGAGGCGAACTCAATTACACCATATCGTTGACAACATTGAGTAGATATTTCTTTGAATTTCATTGCAAAGTCATACTTCTGTACGGAGTACTAGTACTCATTCTGTGCCTAGATGTAAAAAAAAAAACACTTTTGTACATAAGACAGAGCTGTAGGTATGTAAGCATCACACACACGGCTTTCTCTTACACCCTGAACCCTGTATATTCTGGTCATTATCATAAACTTTATTATTCTAAGCATAAACTATACTAATCAACATTGTCTAGGGATATTTTGAATATAATAATACTATGTTTTGTATTTACCTAGACAGTGTTGATGTGTGTAGTGTATTATCACAGATAATATAATACATGAGTATGAGTTATTATAGAATAGGATGCCTTTTCGGTGGATCATCTTGTTGCTTTTTATCCATTATTAGTTATGTAAGGGTTTTATTTTGATTGCCGAATAAACTGTTTTTCTTTCTTTCTTATTATTGACTTAACTAGAAATCTCCTTAATTTCTATTATATCAGAGATACTCTAATTTCAATGCATGCTTAGAGGTATTGAATCTTTTTTTTACCGTTTTCATTTAACCTTAATCCCAAATCAATGCCCAATCCACTAAACCCAGAGGAACCCAGAGGCGAACCAATTTTAACTTAGGGATATATTCGTGCATTCAATTTTCTTGCTTGTAATAAATATTCTTAAAACTTTGAGGGAAATAAAAAAAAGACATTAAAATAGTTATGTTTTTATTCATTAATTCATATTCACAACATAATTATTTATATTTATGGTAGGTACAAATTCATAAAAACTTTAATTTTAAAAATAAAAAAACCAGTCGAACAATAAAAAAATACATTAATTTTGATCACTATTAACAAGAAGTTCCAAAAGGAATGTTACAAAACAAAAGAATATAAAAAAAATATAAATATTTTTGACTTATTTTATAAATAAGTTATACAACCATTTCACAAGAAGTTCCAAAAGGAATGTTACAAAATAAAAGAATATAAAAAAAATATAAATATTTTTGACTTATTTCATAAATAAGTACATATCACGTCATTTATACATATAATTCTAGTCTAATTTACTCGTCGGAAATATCTCTTACCTGGAACTTTTGCTTTTTCATGGGTAAGTGTCTGTAAAAAATAAGAAAATGGATATAAATTACTGTGAATTTAAATACAATTAAAAAAAGATTATTTCTAAATTAGTGACATGAAAAAAATAAACCTAGAAAAATACCAAGAACAAAAACAAAAAAAACAAGTTATTTTTTTACATATTATTCCCTGTTAAACATATCGAATAAGAAGTACACCACTACAATAAATATTATTTCCCTGCCGTCTAGGCGAACCAGGCTTAGTGAAATTTGTATTATCTTGTATTTTTTTAAGTAAACAAACTATTTTGGCAATAAAATGTTTTTTTTAAATATTTAATTAAGTACCGTTAAGGTGGGTTACTTTGTTAACTTTAGCTAAAAATATTGAAGTTTCCGCCACTTCTTTTTGCATAGGTTATTCCAAGATTGTGTTCCAGTGTTATAGTCTTCATGTAAAAGCTGTTTTGCCAGCAAAGATCCGCGTCCTGAGTTTAGTAACAACTGAAGTAGTAGCAGTGCTAGTTGCACGAAATGTACTTCCGCAGACTTGTGTGAAACTATGTTAAATGGTAAGTTATTAATTACTACTCAATAAATAAGTATTGCTTTACATTACTTTACTTACTTTTAAAATAGAGGTTAAAAGGAAAGAAAATGTTTTGGGACAAAGAAACCTTTCTTAAACATTAAGATTAGCCCAATTTAAAAATAAAATACTTGTGGTTAGTCTTTTGTGTACATCCGGCCATCTGAGCCAGAGTCCTAGAGAGATCTTGCATATCTAGGCTGATAACGAATCGTAGGTGACGGCAATATACCAAGTTTTCATCGTTTGTGACGCAATAGTTTCTTTGGAAATTGAAAAAAAAAACAGGCTCAGACAGCCAGAAATTCACCTTTTTGGACACTCTGGATCTCAACTTCCAGAGAGTTTCAGAGCCCCGTTTTTTATAAAAAGTTTAGTGACGCAATATGTGACGGCATCTAAAGTAGTTTCATCCATTTTGGTGCAACAGTTTTCGCGATATCTTTAAAAACGTGTGGTCAGACAGCCTGATATCCGGTCGTCTGAACCAACTTGTTTTTCTCAATATTTCACGAAATAACACATTTTGGACTAATCTTTATGGATTATACTAATGTGACGCGTTATGTGACGGCTCTCAACCAGATTTGAACCACCAAAACCCACGCGCTATTCTAAAAAGATTGATGGTTCAGACGGCCGGATGCTGGCTGTCTGAGCCAGCCAGTTCTACTACTTCCAGGTGTTCTACGTAGCTGGAATATCATTTTATCCTTAGAGACGGCGATGGTGAATACGAATTTCGTTATGTGACCGCTTTATGTGCCGGCAATCAAAAGTTATAAGCATTTTAATTATTTTCCATACATTGATTCATTAGGGTAACCAAACTTTGCTCTTTTTATAGGAATACAAATACCAATATAGTGAAAAATGCATCTGTTTCACAAAAGCTGATTGCCTTGTTAATTAAATACGTATTTACGTAGGTAACTAGTTCGCCGATAAAGGAAAATGTATGAATTTAATTACATTTTGGATTTAGTGTGACTGTTTGGAAATAACCGCTAATTTCAGTTAGGTACTAGACTAGAGTATAATCATACTCAGATTAATTTTTCAGCTCGTCCTACATGCCTCCGACGCATTTGGGACAAGATGCAGAAAATTTATATCTTTATTCGACAAGTTGTTTAATTTCGTTTTGGATGGAAAATTGAGTAATTCATCAACTCGTCCTACATGCCTACGGCTGACTTGGACGAGATGCAGGAAATGATAAAATCATACATTTTCTGCAACTCGTCCTCTGTTTATTTTGCATTATACACACGGCCGTGAGTCAGACTTCACCTTCTTTTACCTAGAGCACAGATTATAATTATAGTTACTCCGTAACAGATAATTCACTCTATGCAAAAAAAGTACATACCGACTTTTACAACAGCCTGTTTCTTTTTGTATGGTACACACAAGGAAAACAGCTTTTTTTACGTCACGAAAGCCGTTTACTGTCGCAGACTGTTACGCACGAAAATGTATTTCGAACATAACGTAGTTATTCCTCTGAAGCTTCGTACGGCTACGCGACCTTGGAGTAAAATTGCCTCCTTAAATAAAAGTTCTTTATTGGTGGTTTGAAGGAGAAGGATTCAAACCAAAATTACTAGTTATTTAATACTTTCTTAGCTAGGGTAGCCAGTAGGTTCTTAACTACTAAACAGTAGTCTAACTAAATTACTAAATAAATTTAATAAGATACCTAGTTAAGTACACTCGGAAGCACGTTATGGTATTTAAAGGTATACATTTAAACTTCAAAACCAGCTTTTATAACGTAGGGATTATAAGCGGTCTCAAGGTCAACAGGGGTAGTCTGACTTGCGGTGTGTAAGTAAGTACACTACATGACACGTCAGACTACCCTACTTTGACTTTAAGACCGCCTCTATGTCATATATAATAAAAGGTGTTTTCATAGTGTAAATGAATAACCTGACGTGCTTCCTACTGTACAGAAACAAAAACCGTTTTTAACCTAATTTGGTATAACTAGGTACTGCATTTACCGACAATTACACGCCAAGCAAGTGAAATACAACCAGGCCTGTCTAACTCCCCGTATAGATAGCAAAATTGTACCTATGCGCGTGACCCACTGTGGAAGGCTAATTAAATTGGAACTCGCGAGTAAGTACTGACACACACGAGCGTTTTATTCACCGGCGGCGCGTGGCAATACGTTGCTGGCTGGGTGAGCATAAATAAAGTACAAGCAAGGTGCGCTAGATGGTGATAGTAGCTTCTTGTAGCAGTCAACCCTAGCGCGCTGCATGATATGACGTCTCTAAATATTAAGTGTATTGTGAATCGTTGTCCAGAATATAAGAATTAAATTCGCTTGCAATGGATTTTGATAGGTGTCTAATGAAAAGGTACTCTGAGGCTTACACTATTGTGTTTAAGTCATTGAGTAGACATTTCTATAAATACTATTGCGAAGTCATGCTTCTGTATGTCGAAGTTAAAACAAACCACCATTCTTCATTGACTGTAGTGAGAAAAAAAGGAGATTTCTTTACTTACTTCCAAGCTTTTTATCTACCGCACATACATACGGGCCATCTTTCTTGGCTAGGAAAACACGTTCGCGCGCGCTCGCTTTGCTGCCGGTAACCTACTGAATTTCTGTCGTGGCCGATACAGTGGCGCGTAAGTGAATAGCGCGTTCAAGTACATGGAGTGAAAGAGGTCTGCCTTGTGACCACCTTTATTTCATACGTAATAAAAACCTGTTTTCCTTGTGTGTGCTATACAAAAAGAAACATAGGACGAGTTGCGGAAAATGTAATTGATTTTATCATTTCCTGCATCTCGTCAAATCAGCCGTAGGCATGTGAGACGGGTTGATGAATTACTCAATTTTCCATCCAAAACGAAATTAAACAACTTGTCGAATAAAGATATAAATTTTCTGCATCTTGTCCCAAATGGGTCGGAGGCATGTAGGACGAGCTGAAAAATTAATATGAGTATGATTATACTCTAGTCTAGTACCTAACTGAAATTAGCGGTTATTTCCAAACAGTCACACTAAATCCAAAAAGTAATTAATTTCATACATTTTCCTTTATCGGCGAACTTATTACCTACGTAAATACGTATTTAATTCACAAGGCAATCAGCTTTCGTGAAACAGATGCATTTTTCACTATATTGGTATTTGTATTCCTATAAAAAGAGCGAAGTTTGGTTACCCTAATGAATCAATGTATGGAAAATAATTAAAAGGCTTATAACTTTTGATTGCCGGCACATAAAGCGGTCACATAACGAAATTCGTATTCACCATCGCTGTCACTAAGGATAAAATGATATTCCAGCTAAGTAGAGCACCTGGAAGTAGTCGAACTGGCTGGCTAAGACAGCCAGCATCCGGCCGTCTGAACCATCAATCTTTTTAGAATAGCGCGTGGGTTTTGGTGGTTCAAATCTGGTTGAGAGCCGTCACATAACGCGTCACATTAGTATAATCCATAAAGATTAGTCCAAAATGTGTTATTTCGTGAAATATTGAGAAAAACAAGTTGGTTCAGACGACCGGATATCAGGCTGTCTGACCACACGTTTTTAAAGATATCGCGAAAACTGTTGCACCAAAATGGATGAAACTACTTTAGATGCCGTCACATATTGCGTCACTAAACTTTTTATAAAAAACGGGGCTCTGAAACTCTCTGGAAGTTGAGATCCAGAGTGTCCAAAAAGGTGAATTTCTGGCTGTCTGAGCCTGTTTTTGTTTCAATTTCCAAAGAAACTATTGAGTCACAAACGATGAAAACTTGGTATATTGCCCTCACCTACGATTCGTTATCAGCCTAGATATGCAAGATCTCTCTAGGACTCTGGCTCAGATGGCCGGATGTACACAGTCTTTTGTGACTTTTTTTACTGTAAGTTGTATTCATGTGTCACTGAAAAAATTAAAAGGCTATCTATATTGTATCCTCCATAAATCCATAATAGATTTCTTTATCAAAAAAATAAAATTGGCCAAATTTCGGGCCAAAGTACAAAGGCCAAAGTCTTTACAGGTAAATTAGTATTTTTGTCTCATTCTCAAAACTTAAGACTAACTTTTTACTAATGAGAAAGTTACTAACTATAACACATTCATCCTCTGTGAATAAGTAATGGCGTCCACATTTAGCACCACTTTCTGGAATCACCGAAGTTGTCTCCAACTCATGATCATTCACCATGTTTGTGACACTCTGAAAAAAAAACAAGATACAAAAAAATACAAAATATTCATTTCCTTTTACAAAGATCAGCTTAAACTAATTTTGACCAGTATCTCCTTTTAAGCTTAATAAAGCCTGTGCCAGGAGTTACTGCTCTGCCTATAAAAGATAGTGCTATCTTTGTAACATGGCATCCATTTTCTCTATTTATTTACTGTTATTTAATTTAATTTAATGTGACCTTACATATCATGCAATTACAGCTTGACATCGACTTTTGGGACCTGTGTATATAATGTGTGTTTGAGAAAGTGTCTGTATGTGTGTATGCATATGTTTACTTAAGATAAACTTAATACAACACTATACAGCGTGAATCAATCTGCTATGGGAAGTAGCTTAACTCACATTTCATCTCTCAAAACTATGAAAAAGATGCACAAATTACTCGTTTATTTTGGGTTTATTTGTTTTTGTTGATTTTTTTATCTGCTTGTAAGTCAAAATCGTTTTCTTTTTCTCTCATACCACTTTGATTAAACCTAAACTGGTTTCCTATTTGGAGTATGCAGTACCCAGCATTTCATACCTTAATTGTGGTGTTAGGCATTTGTTCTTCATACTCATCACCAAGTTTAAAAGTATATTCCACCGTTCTCATGAGTGATGCATTTTTAATGGTAATTGTATCACCATCTAAGGTAATCTCCATGAGTGGTGATGACATTGCCATCATTTTACGCCCCATGTATGGGACACCTGTAATATAAAACACCTGTAATATACTTTTATAAGTGGCATCAACACAATTCTATAGTACCTAGGTATTCCCTAGTTTTGTAATGGTAGTCTTTTTAAGAATAAATTTTCTTTAAGCCCTAGAGTGAAACCAGTATCTCAATAACACATTAATCAATAACATAAAAAACAGAGAGACCTCTATCTCTGGTAGGTAGAAGAAATTTTGATGAATTCTCTTTTAGGAAGCTTCAGAAGCAAGCCCTGTGCTATGCAAAGGACCTGCTGACACAGGACACACCCAACTAAATAATAAATAAGTTAGTTATTTAAAACAGACGCAGCTTAACACTTACCAATTGCAGTAAAATACTCGTCAATATTTTCATTTTTATAATGCTGATATTTTCCAGGAATGGTCACAGGCATTTTATAAACTGCACAGTAGGTACACGGGTGGAACTATTGAGAAAAAGAATTAGAATTATCAAACTGCAATAAACAACGTCATAATGACACAAATAAAACGTAATGATAAAATAAATGATACCTACTGAGGATCCCTAGTAATGATTAGCAATCACTTAAACATTTTTGATAAAAACTGATAAAACCACAGAACAAACTAAGAATAATTATTATTCTAAGAGAATAAAATTAATAGTAGGTATAACCAATAAGATAAAACCTAAGTAAGTAGAAGCCAACAAATTATTCACAAATTGACATTTCTCTGGATTACAAATTAGAAAGCATGAAGCATCTCTGAATCGTAAACAAAATGAAAAAATGAGCTTAGAGCTTGTTTCGGAGTATATTACTTTACGGCCTATGGTTTGTTTACTCTAGGACGAGGACGATTCGTGATTTTTGACGATTCGTCTTTTTTTTTCACGATTCGCTCTTTTTTTTTGACGGCGGCAACACTGAGTTTAACTTCTCAATGCGGCGGCAATGCTTTTTGAATGCCCATCTTCTCACAAGGATCACGAATCGTGAAAAATGACGATTCGTCTTAAATCTACAATATAGTATCGTGTTTAAAAAAAATCACGAATCGTCAAAATACACGAATCGTGAATTTATTGTGACGGATCCGCTGATGCCACCAATTCGAATATTTTGACGAATCGTAAAAAAACACGATTCCGTATGCAATGTGATGTGAACATCCATCGGTCATCATGACGCATCGTGTATTTTGACGAATTGTCAATAACGGATCCCGTGTGAATGAGCCCTTAGGGTCTCTTAGTCGTTTAATCTGTGACGGGGTGTGTTCTAAAGATGACAGGGAAAGTGAACTCCAGATTTTGTATAGAGAATTAATAAATAATAAATCAATGAATACCACGAATACATTAAAAAATATCACAAATGCATTACTAATAAAATCTTGTTACTTAACTAATGCGAATTATGTATATAATATTATTATGTCTTAATATGTAAGTATAATATTTATGTGATTATTTAAACTCGTTTTATTATGGCGTGTTTTGAACGTACTGGGTGTGTGAAAAAAAGTAAATAAAATGGACACGGTCCCGAAACGAAGTGACATGCAGGGTTGCCAGTACAGCCCTTATTGCCCGATTATCAGCCTTTTTCAGATTTATCAGTCTGAAAATTAGTACTTTAAAATCCCCTAGATGGCGCTAACAAAGTAAGTCAAGTAGATTTAATTTTACAAAAAGTTTGGTTTTAGTGTTGATCATGTTTAGGTTTTAGACTCACGTGTACTGACAGGAATTTTTTTACAATTTTGTGATAATCAATACGTTTTTTCCATTTAATTTTATTTTAAGTGCATTTTTAAACTCGCTTATTTTTACCTTACGTAATTCCACTACATGTCTGTACACGTAGGTGATATTACTGATATGTCAGAAAATCCCTTATTTTGTCGGGACTTGGCTTGCAGCAGCCTTTTTAAAGTAAAATGAGGTCTTGGTAAATTTCTATCTAGCTTCTCTTTAACGACTACTACTGCAGGAATTGAAAACTGAGTGGGTATATATAAAATTCGATCGAGCCATCACTAGAAATGTTGTATGCTGCCATTGCCATTTTTTGATGAAATCGTACGCGTATAAACATTTTGAAGTTCAATAATCGGAAGGACTTTTGAATAATTACTTTTTTAACAGTTTTTTTGAACACGGGAGGGGTAAGGTGAAAGCTGTGAGGTCCCGCCACTTAAAGGGGGATCCGGAAACGCCCCCCTCCCCCCTTTTTTGTGTTTTTAGGGTAAAAAATATACTTTAAGGACTATTACGAGTGAAGGAGACTAAGCACATCCCCCTCTATCGATTCTCTCTCACTACCAAAAAATAAATCCATCCGAGAGTTGTGTAAGCCCAATTTTTGGATTCAGGTCAAAAAAATAATAACCCTAACCTATTTCCATCCAGAGTTGTTTCAGCCCTAAGTTTATTTTCAGGTCATGAAAAAAACAACAAAACACAAAACATCAAAATAGCGGTTTTACGACCTATACTAACAGTAACGTTTAGGATTTTTTTCTCGGAAAATACGTCGTTCTGTCAAAAAAGACCTGGCAGTGTTATCAGTGCACCTAGAGGTATTACAAAAAAATATATGAAGTGTCTAAATTAAAGAAACTATATACAAGACGAGCCTAATAATCTACCTTGTTCCTCACTTAAACTCTTTAGGATTAAAAAATAATTTAAAATGTTTTTTTATATAATAATTTAAGCATTTTGTGCCAAAGTTCGGCCCTTATGAACAAAGGTTTCAGGCTTTTTTGATTTATGTGCTGGCAGTACTAGTGGTTGACATATGTATGACATGTGTGAGTGATGAAGCTGAAGATGTTGTGATGTGATGTGAATTTTGTTTTGATTTTTAGACTGTATGATACCTACGATACAAAATAATAATTTTAATAAGGACTCTGGTGATGGTTTTCAAAGTTTGAATCATTTTTACTGCAGTACTCCACATTTTTATTTCATTTCATACTAGGTTTACTTGGTATCCTGTTGACTTTATAAAACAAGGGATTCTTGGTCGTGTACGCCTTAGTGTTTTTCTCTATTAATTTGTTGTGCCCTGTTGAGGTGGTGACCCACCTAATATTCCAAAGATGGGTGATAAAGAGGACTATATCACGTCGTATAGAGTGTTTTTTGAAAACTTTGCGGCAACAGTAAATCCTGAAGATCAGCTTCCAGTTCATATTGCTGGATACACAATAACTGAGGCAGAATTGCCTGGCGAAGTTCTGTATTGGACTACACAATATTTGACGGAAAAGTGAGTACCTATCGTTTTTTTTTTATTCTGTGCAACTTTTTAACTAAATTATAATTAGAATCAAGTTGCACCACATTACTTACTTTAACCATAATCAATTTCTTTTTGTTTGTGTAATCCAGATTTTTAATGTTTGTTATTGTCAAAGTAAAATAATAAATAAATAAATAAATTGTTTCAACAAACACACCAATTACCTAGCCCCAAACTAAGCATGAGCTTGTGCTATGGTGACTAGGATAATAGATAGAAATACTTAAATACAATAATCAATTAAATTATTAATTGCATCATTAACATCCCTATTTAGAACTGCAACTGCATCTTGCCTACCCTGTTCACAGGCTAACTGTTTAAAACCATTTTTTTTTTTCTGATTGGGATTTAATTCACGCTAGTTTTTTTGCCAGTATTTTACTAGTGGGGATGACTGTTTTTCGTGGCCTACCCCATTGTGGGGTATCATTGAGTTGTTCTTTTAAATTGACTTAGGGGTTACTTATAATATTTTTCGATTTAATGCTCTATTTACGAAATATTAAACTTTAATTTTTTGGGTGTCTGTCCCCCCCTCTATAAACTTATCTTCTGGCTTGAAAAATCTGAAATAAATCATGATTATAGTTAAGACGAATTTATTAGTTTTGCAGTAATATTTATTGAAGTTGGGTGTTGGATAATTGTGTACCAAATACAAAAACCTTAGAATATATTCTTTTAAGTTACTAAGATAAAGTAGATACCAATACGGAAACCTACGCGCACGAGTCCGATTCGCACTTGGCTTTTTTTTTATTTATCAATTAGTGCAGCTATTTTCTCAGTGCCTATGAAAATTGATAGAAAATAAAATAAAAACGACTTCAAAGTTGTTTCGTTGAGCGACACCCAACATTGAGGGTCAAGGTCGCCAATCAGGTTTACCTACCTCTTCTAGAGGAGGTAGATATAAAACTGTTTATAGATATAAAGTTCATCATAAAAAAATTATTATTTTTCTGATTTTCTCTTTATACCTATGTGCTAGATACTTCAAAAAGAAAGCTTGCGTAATTAATTACGTATTTGTCATAGGTAATGTGTACCTATCTATCTCCTGACTTTGCACATCCAAGTTCCAATAGATAGGGCATTGACATTTACACCTTATAAACAATATTTGCTTAACATGGATTATCTTTGCTTTACATAGCACAGCTGTCACGTAATATATGACCACCAACCTGTTCAAATAATTGGAAGAAACATAATTATAACAATCTACGAACAGCTGTCGCCGCTTATAACTACAATAGGTTTGTTTGACCATTGTTAAATACCAAACTTAAATATCGTAAATGGAGCATTAAATATAGTATGAGCAACCCCTAAGTTATTTCAAAAGACCTACTTAACGATACCCTACATCATGGGGTAGACGATGAAAAAAAAAAACTCATTCACATAGGGGAGCTAACATTGAAAAAAATCCAAAATTTTATACCACCTTAGCAAAACTTCAGATGGACAGACAGACGGACATGGCGAAACCATAGGGGTTCCTTGTCAGGACTATGGGACCCTAAGAAATTCAGATGTCTTTTGGTAATCAAGCTTAGACTTACATTGTCTATTGAATCAAGTTCTAAGTAGGTAGGTACTTTACCTAGATCAGGCAACGATAGGCAGATCTCAAAAAATATGTGACATTAATATGGTTTAATAAGTCAAGTATGTATACATACATACCTTTTAGGTAAAACTATTTGTATGCATAAACGTTAAGCTGATTTGTGATCTGTTTACTGCTTGATTGCGTAACTAGGTATTTTATGGTCGGTGGAATAAACATAGAGCATGGTTACTCATATCACCATTAAAATGAATGTGGAGCTTGCCTTTGTACTTAGGAAGGTATGTAAACCAAAATAATATTCTATATTAGTGCCTACGTCAGTATTTCTTTTATTCATGCAACATACCTATCGGTTCTTTTATTTTTTATTTAAAGAATGCATCCGCGCTTTAATCCCCGATCGTTAGAGGTAGGCATTCTTATGATATTGGTACTATCGATACGTAAAGTAAAAGTAAAGTTAGCCTGTTAGATCCCACCGCTAGGCAGAGGCCTCTCCTCAACTATGAGGACGTTTGAGCCGTACTCCACCACGCAGGTTCAGTGTGGATTGGTAGAGGGGTATTAGTAAGGCAAGTGACCAACATTACTGTCAGATGTAATTATGTTATATACATGGTATCAGTTTTGTATTCAGTCTGCAGTTTCACTAGCTTAGCTAATGACTGTTGTGCAAGCTTAATATAAAACATTCCACAGAGACAATGAAGGCTGTCTTATCGCTAAAAAGGTGAACTTCCAGACAACTTTGGCTTAGCTTCCCGTAAAAGTTATTAAACGAGTGAATAACGAGAGTAACGAGAATGGGGATACACCACAGAATCTTGTACCTTTAAACGAACAATTCTCGTATATTTATTTATATACATTTAAATATTTGTGATCTCGGTAATGGCTCTTACGATTTTGCTGAAATTTGGTATATGGTAGGGGTTGCCGGGGGTAAAAAATCGATCTAGATTAGCCTGTTGTTTGGGAAAAAGCGTGTTTTTTCATGCGTTTTACGCATTGTTCGACGCAGAATATGGTCGCTAAAAGCCTGGTAAAAGAGCGTTGTGGATTAGCATCGCGCGCATCGCTAAATGACGCTGACGCGTGTAGTTTAGTGGTTTTTGTTTATATTTTAAAATGTGTTTATATTTTGTATGTATGTTAGTCTATAAGGTATTTATTATATGGGCCAAAATTTTGTGTTGAAATTGCCTGAAATAAAAGATTATTATTATTATTATTAGACGTAGGCCTGATAGTTTTAGACCAGCTTAAAAAGATAATTGTAGTAAATGTTTAAGATTGATATAAATATGTGTTTTACGTTAAACACATAGTTTACGTAATTAAAAAAATATATTAAAACTTAACTATACTCGGCCCGGCGAACCTTGATCCCTATGACATTGACAGTTATTCCTACGACACAACATTGTAGTGGCGTCACCGTTACATTAGAATCGAATTGGAGGCTTCTATAAATGCCATTTATTAAATTTCGGTAGATATATGCCATTACAATGATATTCCATCAGAATTATAACAATTCCTAACATTTACAAGAAATTATCATAATCAGACTTTACGTTTACGTCCTGCAAAAGTTACTTCGCTCGGAAGATATCGACTAGTGCGGAAAATATCGATAAACAAATGTCGATAATGGAAACTAGTGTACATGATTTATAATCATTTAAGTTATAGGTTCTAAATGTTAAAAAGTTGCATGAAATTGTTTTTATTTCACTCAAATTTATAAAATACTTCTGGGGACACCAGGTTTTGTTTTATTTAAGATTAGATTTTATTAGTATCAGTTTTCATGTGTGGCATAATTAAGTGATAAATTATGACTGTCATTACTTTTTCATACTTAAGTATTAGTACATTCTCTATTGAATAGAACGGAGCGCGGCATACGTGCACTCATGATTGTATACCCAAGAGAATTAAAAAATTAACTGTAGGACAAAACCATATAAAACAAAAGCTGTTCAGCGATCATTTATTTATATATTTTAATCTGAATCTGATAATGACATTAGGGTTTGTGTCACGAACTCGGAATCTGAACTGCAGCTGCTGTCGCCTACGTTTATCAAAAACGGCTCATCTACAATGCTGTCGTATCGCACGTCTCGATCCCAATCATCAAAAAAAGTTTTAAAGCATTATATTGGCAGTGGTAGGGCGGTAGGTTCAAGGTATCAAGGTTCGCCGGGCCGGGTATAATATGTACAAAATATAAAAACATAATAAAAAGAAACTAACCTATTCCCGAATCACAAGCCTTCGACTGAGTACCTGGTGCCAATAAGGCTTATATTTGAGATAATAATGTCTAACATTTGCCTTTATTACAATAAATAGTAGTATAGTAAATAATAATAATGTAGAAGGACATTATTATTATTTAGTATACTACTATAACCGAACCTAACCGAATTTCGACTACAGTGGCCAATCTCGACAGAGATTACTGCGCCTGCGCGGGAGATATTATAGTGCACAAGTGTGTGCGCAATACACAGGTGCACTCTCTGTTCCTTCTCTCGCATAATTAGGTGAAACGGCGTTCCGACTTGACCGTAGAGAGACCAGGCGCAGGACCAACGGCTTAACGTGCTTTCCGAGGCACCGGGGTGTTAACACCACCAACTTCTTGACTCGGGAGCTGTGTCTGAGTTATTTCATGGCAGAAAACCCCAACTCTTACGGCCCGACCCGGGATTTGCACCCAGGACCTCGTGGATAGTACCCAGCGTGTTGACCACTAGACCAACGAAACAGTAAATTATACAAGATACACGTAAAGTAAGATTTTTCTCTTGTTTCTCGCCATTAATTTTGTTAGCTTTAGATACAAGATAATCCTTTCTTTCGCCATGGAGACACCCTTAAATGATTTCCTGAACGATGGTACGCCATCTGTTCCGGAAACTGTGTGTATCGTGTGCATCTATTAGTCTCATGCATATTTTTGCCCCTCCCTCTGGTCTTGCTATCCTCAGAGAGTGATTTTTAATGTTTTCTTAATGATGATTGCGCGTGTATTTAAAACTTCATATTAATATATATTACATTAATACACACTCAACCTTTCGTAAACAAGCAGAAAGGCCTAGGTGGATGCTCGCTTATCTAATCACATTCGGCTTAACTAGACTGGAAAGATTTTACATGATATGATCGTTTGTGTGTTTTTTTTATGCACATTTACATCATAATTTATAGATGAACGAATGTATTGATTTATTTAGGAAACTATGTTAAGTATGATGAACGGAGTTTGTTAGATGTTGTGTAGGTAAACCTATGTTACATTACATATAATCATCAACGCACTGGGCGTGTCATATCTTGTGACTCTTTTTTGAAGCCTAATTGCGATCACCATATTGTAAAAGCAGAACAATTTTCGCTGTTGTCATTTGCCACAACGGATTTTTGGCTGTCGGTGAAACCGACGCTAAAATTTGATCTCGCTGATCGCTCCAACCTAAATATCATCACTTTTCTTCAGAGTATAGTTTCCAAAGTAATCTTTTCGAGAAGGACCTACTCGGGTAACGTTTTGGGTTCAATACTTCGTAGTTTAAACCTTCATGCAGTTAGACGCTCCATTTACTTAGTTTAACTTCGCTGTAAGAGAGCGTAAATTGTGTGTTACGATGTCGACTACTATTCCAACTTACATAACACCCACATTGGTGCACCAATTATTTCAAATTGCAACATAAGTTGCAATCATTTCGAAAACGATCCAATCCTCAATTCTTGACGTTTTTCACTTTATAAAGTTGTCCATTAAGAATGAGAATTCATTGTTGTCGTAAAGTTACGCTTTTTAAACAAAAAAAAAAGTAATAGATCAAGCAGCTCTATTTCATTCAAGCTAATCTAAATACTTGTTTCAAGTTAGTTTTCGTTTATAATGATGACATCTAAAAGTACAATTTTGAATAGGTATAATTTAATGTACTTTTTCAGGAATTCTACTGTATATTATAGTATAGCAATATGTATTTGTATGTGTTGTCTCACTATGGTGAGTGATGAAGGTAGATGAGTCTACGATAAGAGTAATGATGATATTAGGTATTAATAATCAACTTTCAAAAATGCAAAGTTTGATAAATTGTATCCTCGTAAAGTAGCCGACATCACAATGCCTTGTGAACTGTAAATTCATGATCAATATAACTCCGTCCGCAAAATATTACACAAAGTTTCCTCCATCGAGTATTATCATATCCTGGATGGCTTAAAAATTGTGTTAAATAAATTAAACGTATATAAGACCAAAATCAAGATAGCCCATATCAAACATGCACAGCACAGATCGAGACTTGACAATGACAGTCACAAAGTACTACAGACTAGTTTTCAGAGAAGGATCGCATTTATTTCGTCTTTACAGTACCTATAGGTTCCAATTGTATTGTACATACCTACCTACCTTCTATGTAGTAATCGTTCAATAATCAAAACCTATTGCTAATATTGTGACTGCAATCATACAAATATTTGTAGGTTGTTTTGTTATTTCAGATGGATGGATAACCTCTTACCTACTAATAATGAATTTCCATTGCTATAACAGCTGTTTAAGAGACGGCTGGTTTGGTGTTCGTAGTAGAGGTGATATGACATAGTGGAAGTGGAGATTTGAACGTCTTTAAATTATCCGTCTTATATTATAATAATCAATTATTAAAGCAATGTCAAAATCATATTAGTAAGGGGAAATATTACAATAACATACAATCTTTTAGCCAAACGGTAGGCTGTACTTCCGAGTTCCTAAATATGATAACTACTAAGTTCGTATGCAAATCACAACTCCGTTTTTCGGACTTATAGATTTTTCCCGTGGTGCCCAGTGTCTGTTGCTCTCTCTGACATGTTGAAGTTTGTTAGTAATATAACATTTGAGACAATTTCTCTAGGGCCAGGCTAATGTCGTAGGATGGTCCGTACCAATTGTTGAGTAAGGGCGTGGGCGTGCGGATGCCGGCGATAGCGACCGAGAAGCGCGGTGTCAATGTACCGGCTCTCATTGTTTACCAACGATGGCAAATAAACTCTAATTCATGTAACACAAATGTATATTGCCACTAGCTGTTTTATCAGATTAATATTGATTTCGTTTGGATAAGTGCGCACATTCTCAAAGTCGTTTGAATTAGTCATCTCGTCAACTCGTAAGTCTAGACCGTTTTTTTCGTACTCTCTTGTGAGATGTATAACTTGCGACTGAATTTATGACGCGCCAAGATGCTGCTGCTTTTATTTATAATGCTGGTTACAAAAATATTGTATTGTATAGGTATAAACAATCAGGTCGATTCAACACTGTATTATTTTTTTCGTGCCGCAGGCCGCAGGTCTCCCAATGCAATTTGCAATGTCTTCGAACTTTTCATTTCCAGATCGTACTCTGAACCTTGGAAGTCAACTTTTCTAACTAGATAGACTACGGAGGAGGTTTAATCATCAAGTTAAAATAAAACCAAAAATAGCGTGCCAAAGTAGGGGTGAAAAGTGTAAAAGCCAAAAAAAAAAAATTAAGCCTCATGAAAAAAGATCGTCCTAACGACAATCTCTCATTTTTACTGTGTGTTTTCGCCCCAGAGTGGCAGGAGCGCTGACCTCTTTATGTATTGTACAGACAGACGTACGTCCGCATTTTATTTAGTAACTACAGCGGTCATGAAAGTCGGAGGAACCCAACACACGCCCATCCCGAACGTAGAGCGAGTGAATGCCCGCGGTGTTTGTTTATCCTATTATCCTAGCACGGACCATAGTCCGTATAATATGGCAGGTTGAAATACCCTGTTCTGTTCTAATATACATTTTACCTTTACTTCATACATCTATTTGCATTCATTTCGTGTTTACTACTCTAATTACTTTATCGCAATGATAGCAATAAACAAACACGTTCGTTTCGGCAAATCCCAGCGTCTTTACACCTTCAGAGTTACCTACCATCATTGCTTGAAATAAATACTTTATTTTCTCCGTAATAATGTAATCAAATACGTTCAAAAAATGGTCTGCCCACAATCAATCAATATTGGTTTGAAACTCCGGGCCCTGGACAATAAAATCATTCCCATAGAGCAAAATCACATATGATTTTTTTGCACTAAGGATATACTATTTTACTTTTCAGACAATGCCCGCTGACACTGATGACACCGCTGCGGCGGATAATTCTTGACGAGGTGCGAATCGCATCGAAGAAAACACCCAATGATTTTGGGTACAGAGCTGACGAATCAGGTAAAATGTCTACGCTAAGATTCTATCCTCGTTAGCTGACCCGGGTGTGCACTCACGATGTTTTCCTTCACCGTGAGTGCTTCGGTTAGTGAAACAACTAATGTACATTACTCAAAAAAGGTCATTACGGGACATGGCGGTATGAGGGATCGAACCCGGTACCTCCCGCAAGAGACGCAACTCGCTAGCCAGCTACGCCAACGACGCTCCATTTAGTACAGAGCTGACGAATCCAGCCTACGCTGTCTGAGCTACCCTCAGGTGGCGCCATCCATAGATCAGTAAAGAATGAGTTAACAAAAAAAAAACTTTATTCTTTAATCCTTCAGGTGATATACCTATATCATGTTTCCAGACACAATAGACGATCAATTGTTATTGGGACGCCTGCGGTCTTATTATCATAGAGGCGATAATTAACTTTCTTATGATTTGCCAGGATGCTGATGGAGTGTAAGAGGAATCTACTATTAGTCACACAAACTTAGTTCTGATTCAAAGATGAGTTGCGTCGCTTTGTATTCATATTTTGTTTTGTTTTTCGTATGTACACAAATATTTATTTACTTAAGTCCTGTCTGCTATGAACATGCGACACTATGCATAAACATAAACATTGGCCGTTAATAGTATAACTTAATACATTCATACTCGAAGTTGGCTCTTGTAACAGGTGGCGTCATCGACAAAATTACGTCCAGCCTGTAATAGTATAACAATTGTTTGGTGTACTGAAGATTGCAGATTTGATATCAGGCGTAATCTTGTACTGTTTATCCATTACGTCATCTGGGCTGACCGTAAATACAACAGCAATGTGGTGCGGTATAGTGGAATGTAGGGTAACGCTACGCAATTTGTTGGCAACCCTTGTTTTTATACTGGCTCTGGTGCACTGTGCGCGCTATGATAGCGTGTGTATGGTAGAATTGCGGGGACCATAACCCCGTTATTCCAAAAACTTAGTACCGGGTTTAAGACAGGACTAAGCTATTAGCTAGCCAATTAGAAAAGCGCTTCTCTATTAGGTTATGTCACGAATGTGTCATTCATTCCTCTGTTGTCGGCTAATATTTAGACCTTTTTTTAAACCTGTTCTAATTTTTTTGTAATAACACCGTTAGGGTTTTTAATTGCGATTTTACGTCGATAATTTTGTAGCAGCGTTTTTGATGATTTCGTGGTCTTTAATATCTTCTAAATTTGTTGTAGTTTTCTTCGTAATTGTATTTTAGAAATAACGACAAAACATGAGTTTTTCTCAATTGCGGGGTTCTTATAGAAATGTTTATTGAGATAATACTATTGATTTCATGATAATGTGTAAGAACTACCGACATGTTATACAATAGTCTGCAGTTCTTCGAAAAAGCCTCGAAATCCCTAAATCGCATGTAGTGGAATGAATGAACGTTGGATATGTGGAAATAATTAATTTGCTTACCGTACTGCAATAGCAATTACCCATCAAGGGATAAACGATCAATGAACTTCATTAAAAAATATTAAATAGGTGTTACTTTATTATGAATAAAACATCGATTAAGTCGCAAACAAAAAATGATGGTCAAGACTCAATAAGCACGAGCTAATGGGATAAAAAATATATCATTCATTACGCAATTGCATAAGAGTGACCGATGCGATGACTTAGTGCAGGTACTAGGTAGGCTACTAAAGATAAGTCAACTAAGTCATGGCGTAACATCGTCAGTTCCTAAGACGACACTCCGATCTTATATAATTTATGGTGTTTATTTAATTTTCAGTGTACATAGCCTTACGGCTAATGCAAGCGGTGACAGCACGTGTGAACGCCATCTGCCTGCGGTATCTTGACAACTCCCTGCTCGACTCACTACCCCCGCCCCTACCGCTGGCGCAGCGAGACTTGCAGACCGTCTCCTGCGCAACCAAGAATTCCCGGAGAGTCATGGAGGATAGACATGTAGAGATCGGAAACCTAGAAGCTCTCTTTGGAATAGAGGTCAGTTGATTTTTTTTCAATCTTCTACCACCGATTTCTCCCGACTTTGTCCACGCCACTCACATAAATGTAAAAAAAAGAAGATTCTTACAAGTACTCTTACTTAGCATGAAGATTACGTACATAGTACGTAGGTACCTGACGAAATACTATCTTAGCCACAGATATTGTAATACACTAGTATCTTAGCTGATACTCTCACTGATCTCAGTTAGTATTCAGTATTGCATTGTTTTTGGGCCGATTATGATGAACTTTTCAGACTGCGAGATGGTCGAACCAACCCCATGTCCTTGTAGTTTGAAGTCAGACAAGCCCGTTAGGATACAAAGTGTGTTTTCACATTTATTTATGCTCAATAATTTCCATTCACAGACGACAGAGCCCACAAGTTTCTATGCAGTGTACGACGGCCACGCGGGCTCCGCGGCGGCGGTTTACTGCGCAGCCCACCTACACCAGTACCTGGTGGAAAGTCCACATTTCTCCAGTGACCTGCGGCGAGCCATGCGAGACGCCTTCCTAAGGACAGACGCTGATTTCGTGCGCAAGAGCAACCAAGAGGTAAGAAAAAATATGCAATTGGTAAAGTGCTTGGCGATGTCACATTAATTAGAATTTGATATAAGGGACGCAAGACAACATATCATAGCTATAGTAGGTATAAATACATTCTCCTCTCTTTGAAGACGAAGAAGAAGAAGGCGCGCGCCAGTAGTGTAAAAATGCTTAAGAATCCTGGTGTGCACAGGCCTAATAACTAGGGATATACCTACTTAAGCTACACACTCTGAACATAAATCACGAGCGCGCGCCAATAGCATTCGTTCCCGCGCTATTGTGGTTACGCCCACTTTGGTAATCAGGCGTTAGAAAGTCTGCTAATTTCTTCTGAATTGTTACTGAATCGATTAAAAATTAAATATTGTACAAATAAAGTTAAACTGTGTGCTGGGGCTAGCAAATGGACTTTACATTTAGTGTGATAAAACTTTGTTTTTATCAAATAACGGAGGATAAACTGAAAAACATGTGATATAAAACTACATTACTTGGAGAATAGATGCTTGATCTGCAACAACCTGGATCTTCAGCGGACCCTAGGCCCTCGCGTGCGAGAGCACAACCGGGATAACGCTAGGAGGATGATGATGATAGATAGATACTCTTTATTGCACACCACGCACAGTATAAAGGACTTGTCCACTTTTTGTATGAAGGCTGTTTTTTTGTTTTAAAATATCACCAACCACCAATAAACTATATTTATCGTTTAGCTACGATAATATGAAACACGTAACCATAGAAATCATAATTTAAACGCCTCCATTTTTGAGAAAAAATATGTTTTGTAATGTGGCATCATCCATTGATCACTTACTTGTATTTCCTGGCTGTTTGGGGTCAATCCTTGGCATACTCAGAATGTGTTTGTTTTCTTTATCTATGTTGGTTGCAATTTTTTAATAGTTTTTTTTCATGCGTTAATTGTTATAGCCGAAGGTGCGATTTATGTACAGACAAACAGTAAAATTAATTTCAATTTTCTCTAAATCAGAGGCCTTAAAAATATTAGTTTAAACCTTAAGAAAGGCTAGTTTTTGTAAACTCTTTCATATAATATTAAATTTATTGTGGTAAGAAATATTGACGAATAAAAAACCATTATTGGACAACTCTTTTACATAAATGCTCATAGAGAATACTACAATTTAGGCACTCTTATTGCTAAATTATTTTTTTTCTAATTAAATATGCATACGATTATCAGATTTTTAATTTACAGTCGTAAGTTTCATGCATCGACTAGTGTAAAGGTTTACAACAATCTTCGATGTAAATAAACAAATGTGATGTTTTGTTGCAGCGAGCGTGTGGGGGCAGTACGGCGGTGGCGGTGGCGGTCCGCGGGCGACAGCTGCTGGCGGCGTGGGCGGGCGACTCGCTGGCTCTCCTCGCGAAACGCATGCGGCTCATGCAACTCGTGCGGCCACACAAGCCCGGCCGACAGGCGAGTACATAACGATACTACCTAATTTCTGCAAATTTTTACGAAAAAAATTGACCTGATTGACCTTAGTTTGACGCAGACCATCATCATCATCCTAGCGTTATTCCGGTTGTGCACTCGCGGGCGAGGGCCCTGGGTCCGCTTTAGACCGTGATTCAGAATATGGCATATGCCGTCTAACCTCCGCGACCCTGTTAACACGGGAATCTGACAAGTTTGAATCACGGTCTCATATTGCAGGTTTCCTCACGATGTTTTCCCTCAACGTAAGAGCATCGGTTAGTGAAACAACTAATGTAGATAACTCAGAAAAAGTCATTGGTACATGGCGGCACGTGATTTCGCCGGTACCCCCGCATGAGAGGCAATCTGTTAGCCATTACGCCACCTTATTCCGCCTTACGCCGCTTCACGCCGTCAATTTTACACGTCAATGTTACACTATATCAAACGCCGGCTCACTAGCGCAACTAGCACAAAAATTCGTCGAGTGACTAACGTCCTCTGTAACTCAGTTGGAAAATCGCTCGGGTAGCGAGGGTTCGAGTCCCACCAGAAGACGTTCGATGAAAGTTTGTGTGCGTACTTTCGTAAAATTTGTAACGCAGAGTATAACAGTGTACAAGCGTGACCGCAAACAGTATATTCACGATCTGTTCTTATAGCAATGATACGATACGAGGTGCTACTCAGCCAGGATCAAAGCCTGATCCGGTAAAACCGGCACACCGAGTAGCACATTTTTTTGGGTAAGACACGCTCTGGGATGGGAAAGGAAGACCGACTAGCCGAAGCCCGTTGGCCGTAACCAACTAGATATGCATCTTAAGCTTGGTATAGGAATATAGGTAAAGACGGGTATCAATATTAGGAATGAGCGTTGGTAAGATGGGCGTCTGGCCTTGGTGTTCCGTGTGGGAGCTTTCTGGGCTTCTTTTTTTATGCTGTATGTTTCGGCATAAAAAAAAGTTGTTACCATTTGTTGTTTATGACGTGACGCTAAAATCAGATGCGCTGTCGGTCTCTGCTAAGTCAAATATTTCTTGTGCTGCTTTTCTTAGTTCTGATTTGTTTTTTGCGCTATTATTATTGCGGCTTCGATCCACACTTCGCGAGTCCTGTTGTAGTAATTGAGGTCTTGCGCTAAGGAATCTTGCCATGATGTATACCTAGTCGGGTCATAAGTTCTGTCACATGTGTAATATGAAATAATTTAGACAGGTTTTTATTTATGTAACCATTTTTATAGCAAAATGAACTTAATAAAACATAGATTCATATGGTAATAAAGTTTATTCAAAATGACCCCCGCGATATTGAATACAGGCCTTCAATCTGCGCGGCCAGTCGTCTATCGCAGCACGAACGAGGTCCATGTCAATATCGGCGGCTGCCTTAATCAAGGATGCCTTGAGTGACTCCAAATCAGGATGAGGCTTGAAGCAGGCCTTTTCCTCCAAGTGTTGCCATATCTTGTAATCTAACGGACTCAAATCTGGACTGGAGGAGGGCCAGTCTTCGTGCCGGATGAAGTCGATTTCACGCGCCGCCAGCCAGTCTTGTTTGCTTTTCGCTCTATTCGCGCAGAATCTTGTTGGAATACCCAGTGCCTGTTATTAAACTTGGTATGAGAAACAGGTTCCACAAGGTTCTTGAGGACTGTATTTTGATACACAACTGCATTCGTTTTTACGCCTTTCTCACAAAAATGGACGTACATTTTTGTGAGTAAGGCGTAAAAACGAATTTTAAGTTGAGCCCCAATAAGAGACTCCCAACCAAACCATGAGCGAGGATGAAAAATATCTCGTTGGACACGCGGAATACGGTTGCTCGCTTCTTCACTGCAGTGTGCGTACATCTTATCATTTTGTTTGTTGTAGGTCTCTTCCACGGTAAAAATTTTTTCATCCGAAAAAAGAATTTCCCGATGCTTTTTCCCGCGTACCGCTTCAACAAAGCGCGGAATCTCTTCAGTCTCAGGTCCATTAAACGAGCGTCCAAACGATGTCCTGTTTTCCTTCGATATGCCCTAAGCCCTAAGTCTTCATTTAATACCCTTTTCACCGTGGTCCTGCTTAACCCCATCTGAAGGGCCAACAGTTTCTGCTTACGTATGGGATTTCTTTGAATTCGCGCCTTCACAGCTTTTATCACTGCTGGAGTCCTAACAGAGTGAGGGCGACCACTTCTTGACCTGTTATCTACACTAGAGTCTTCATTGTATCGTTTTATGGTACGATAAACGAATCTTTTGGTTATATTCAAATTTTTCAGTAAGTCGAAAATCTGAATTGGCGCGTAACCGCAACGAGGCAACACAATAACCGCGACACGGTCTTCTTTAAGTGTCCACTCCATATTCAAAAATGAGGAAATTCTAAAAAGTACACATTTTTATTTTCATGAAAAATTCGAAATTCGAATTGAATAAACTTATTTGTGGCCAGCATTCTAAATTCAAAAGTTTTTATTGTGTGACAGAACTTATAACCTGAGGCCTTACTCCCGTTGAATATGTCCGTATTTTCGAATGTAGTCCGTCCCTTTCACTCACGACAGAATTACAACGCGGACGAGCGTGATGGATAGACTCGAAAATACGGACATCGTCAACAGCCAACAGCCCATTATACCAAAAAAAAACACACAGGTTTTAAGTAGGTATTTAATGAGAATATGCGTATCGTAACGTTCGTTCATTTTGTGATTCCCAGATTTTCCATTACAGACAAGTCGATTTATAGCATTAATTACAAGGTAACGCTTATCGAAACTTATGGAATTCGTGTCATGTTCCTGTATGCTAAATATTCTTATAATCATTACAGATGCAGCCTAGTTACTGAAAAACTATGTAATAAAACATATTGTAATTTTTAAAATATAAACTAACATGAATTTACGACTGACGCGTTGACTGTTCAAAGTCAAACCGTTGCCTAATTTGCATTAAACGTGTAAACGAAGAAATAAATCTGAGTTCAGGCGTTTGTTCTTAGCTATGTATTATTTGTTTTTTCAAAGAATGCAAATTAAAGGTGTTTTCTTTTCCCAGGACGAAAGAGAGCGAATAGAGTCATCGGGTGGTACAGTGATGTACTGGGGAACTTGGCGAGTCAACGGTCAATTGGCAGTTTCGCGAGCAATCGGTGAGTCACTTTTTCAGTGAAGCAATATTAGACTCTTAGAATTTATTTTTACTAAATCGTTAATAATTTCTCTGTTTGTAGTATGATTGATGAAAAGATAGCGTGATAGATCTATTTGTCCTATAATTAACGAATATTGAGTCTAATACAAATAAATACTGTTAGTTTTTTGATGCATTTCTACTGAGTGTTGTACAATTACAGTTGCAGTTGTACGTGTGATAGCATAATATGCGTTTCTGCTATTATTTTTTTGGTTACTAATGACAAAGAATAAAATGAAAGCGTTTGTAATTGTATGTTTGTTAAAGAATTACTAGTTACGTATATTCCTCGAATTAATAAATACGTAAGTATATTTTTTCCCGCGGGAAGTACGAAAACTTTAAATTACATGGAATGTGCAAACTTTTAATTATACTGCAGGCGTATAATAATTGTTACGTAAGCCAAGCAGCGGTATTCACAAGATTGTAAATTACAGTTAAAAGGTGGCTCATGAACTTTGCGACCGCCTGTTAAAGCGTGTCAGAATTTTTGACATATTTTACGCGCGCTCTACCGCCCGAACCGTAAATATGGCGATATAAAACGTATACGTTAGTGTCGACATTCATGCGAGGACATTTATTTTCATGAGTACTTCGTCCCCAATTAAGTTTTGGTGACAATAAAGTGTCCGATATTGAATGTTTGCCTTTATTTATTTTTATAATGATATAGCAACGAACATATTACCATTATTAAGGGAATATCAAGAAACTCGATGCCAGTCAATGATTCATTGCAAGCTATCCTGTTTGCGTACCAAGCGAAGAAAAATGAACAGAGAGATTTGGGGATAAATGTTCGAAAGAGAGAGCGTTGATAGACGGTAATGGAGATCCATTATCATCTCCTACATTTCAAGTCTGTCAAGATACGTGGATTTATTGCATGTGAGATGGCACTTTGCTGTTTGTTTCAATCTTTTAGTATTTGGACTTGGTAGTTTTCTTACCATTTTGACTCCATCTTTTGTTATTAAGCAGTAAAATATAGAGATTATGGACTCTTGTGCTTCTAAAGTGTTATCGTCTTTCACTTGTCCTTTTAGAACTATTTCACAGTTTAAAATAATGTTAAATGGTGAAGGCTGCTTATCAAGATAGAATCTATAGTACTCATGCCATGTAGCCTTGTAAAATACGTACTTATCTATTTATTCGCTGGTCTGCAATCATAAATAAAGCTTTTCAAGTTTTTATATATATGGTAGTTTCTTACATATAGTAGGTAATATTTTGATATTAAATGTAGTAGTTTAAAAAGTTTATTACTGTACCTTCTTATTGTGCCTATTCCGGAAGAAGTCATCAATAAAGACATGTGAAATGAACTGCTACAATATAAGACGTGTATCAGATTCAATCCGCGAAACAAAAAGGGTGTTGACGGGGGCTGGTACTAACACTAACGTCAAGTTAATCGCTCGTTTTATTGTTATTGGAGGCTCGCGTCGCTCCGGTCGCTCGTGTACCTACACTACAAGCAAGAAAATATCATGTGCGGCTTATGTCGACGTAGAAAGCATCAAAATGCAGTGAACATTTTTACATTTTGCACTCGTGACTGTACAATTGCTGCAACAATGAGGCGCGTGCCGATCATTAAGCTGTTAGGCGGGGGATGGAACTCACTAATGCACTGCGTACGATATCATTAATCATTGCTTTAAGAAAGAATGGAGACTTTTTAACTGGGTAACTTGCTGCTGAGAAACCATCTGTTTCAAACTTTTCCTTACACAATCGGTGACTAAACGTAGTTCCTTGTTGTTGTATTTTATTTATAAAAATGTTTACTTAACACTTATGTAATGTCCTCCTACTAGCTGATTTCGACTACGGTGGCCTATCTCAACAGAGATTAGCCAACTGCGCAGGACATATTATAATGCACAAGTGTGTGCGCAATACACAGGTGCACTCTCTATTCCTTCACTCTCATAATTCGGTGAAACGGCAGTCCGACTTGACAGTAGAGAGATCAGGCGCAGGACCGACGGCTTAACGTGCTTTCCGAGGCACGAGGGTGTTAACACCACCAACTTTCTGACTCCCAAGCTGTGTCTGAGTAATTTCAAGACAGAAAAACCCAAACACACTCTCGACCCGACCCGGGATTCGAACCCGGGACCTCGTGGATAGTACCCAGCGTGCTGACCACTAGACCAACGAGTGTTAAGTATCATGTAAAGGGCATTTTCCTGACAAAAATTTTTTATTTGTTTGAATGAAGGTGTCTCATCATTACACGATTTTTCAAGGAAAAGTAATAGGCAAAAAGGAAAGTTTTAAATAAAAATATGTAATATCGTCCGTAAACTTTAATAGGGGTTATCAGTAAGTTATTTAAAAAAAATATTTTAAAATCGATTGAACTAATATTTTTCGACTCCATGCCAAAAGCTCTAGTATTTAAACAGTATAGGTATAGGAAACAATTTTGTATATCAAATCAAACAAATTAAACCAAATACCGTAATAATGTGATGATTTTAATCATCTGATGGTATAAATATCAAAACGCCCCTTTCATAAAAGACGTTTTTGCACATTCATTTGGCATAGTACAATCCAGTGTGTATTAAAACTCACAGCAAAACCGACAAAGGCTGTAATCACGTGACAATACAGTGCGAGACTTGCATTTTTGAAACAAAGCGCGAGTGCATCAAATTACTGTCGGATTGTACGAGCCGACTGGTAAGGTGCGCGCGTCGGGCGCCGCGGAGGCGCGGCTCCCTGCCCTCAGCCTACAACCCCACTGCACGCGGTATCGATCACGTGACACCACGCCAACCACGCTGCAATGGGGGTAGGGATGGGAATTTACTTTATAGATACTAATATCGATAGGGTGCAGGCAGACTGATCCTTGAAGTATCTTTGGTTACTGCGTATGGATCTGTAATTATTTTGTGTCTTTGGAATTATATTCAAAGTTGCTCTAGAAAGAAAGCTAAGTGATTCATATATTTTTGGTTTCCGTTACAACTAATCACATTTCTGTCATAATTATGAAATTATACAAATAAAAGTCTTCTAGGTATATGATTATTTTTCCCAAAACCATAATCAACGTATAAAAAAATACTAAACTTACTCGTAGAAATTTTAGCACTTAAGAAACATACATTACTTACTTTTCCTCAACTAACTAATGACAAGATTATGAGTATCGATATTAGTATTTGAGTAAAAAGAAGCATCCCTCAGCGTCGTCGTCGATGGCTTAGTTACAATATAATGTTGACATTTTCTTCACGGCTTTCCGCAGCCAATGACCGGCTATTTCCCCACGTATCATCGTAAACCCATCGATTCGCGTTCCACGGGAGATTAACTGCGGAAGCGTTTACTCAGACTCCCTTCGAATAGGATAGCCGATCTCAGATTTTTATGCAAGATTAGGTACACCGGCGTCCTGTGAACTATTTAGGATCGGATAGTCAGATGATAAAATCGATAACGTACTCCACATGTCTCGACATGACCAAAAACATTATCTCAGTAAGACACTTCACACGTGGACTCTCGACATGACTTATTATTATTTTTTGGGGAAATAATAACACCGATGCCTCTAAACTATTTACTAAACAAAAACAGCTTATACGCATTTTAGCCAACAGACAGCTGTAGACCATTATTTTAAAAATACAAAATCCTAACTGTACCTAGTATTTACATCTTAGAAATCTGCAAATTCGTCCGTTTACACTCACAGTTCTTTACCAAGCGCAAGTATACCTGTACAAAATATTCCCTTCGAAACACAAATAAATTGATAATTCCTACTTGTCGTCTTCAACTAACTTCATCTAGCTCATATAACATGTCTATAAAAATATTTAACAAATTACCTGACCGTTTAACCCAAAAAGAAAACAATAATATCTTTTAAAACACTTAAAACAACTATTAATTTCCAAATGTTACTACAATATTAACGAATATTTACAAGATAAAATAAAATAAACAAATACCTACATAATTAATATTATTACTATCCATACTAATATTATAAATGCGAAAGTGACTGAAAACCTTATCTTTGGTAGGACACAGTTGGTTAGTTCAACTCCACTTGTGGACTCTCGACATGACCGAAAACATTGTCCTTGGCAAGATACAGTTGGCTAGTTCAACTCTACATGTGGACTCCCGACATGACCGAAAACATTGTCCTTGGCAAGATACAGTTGGCTAGTTCAACTCTACATGTGGACTCCCGACATGACCAAAAACATTCTCTTGGGTAGGACACAGCTTGTTAGTTTGTATTTGTTTATCTATATATCTATTACTATAATAAAACTGTAAAACCGATGCGTCTGTACATTGAGTATTTTTACAAAAAACTAATTGAGGGTGATGTTAAAATAGTAACAGAATAGGAATCTACAACTTTTATTTTTTTTTGTCTGTTTGTCTGTTTGTCCGTTTGTCTGTTTGTCTGTTTGTACACGCTGATCTCCGGAACTACTGAACGGATTTGAATGAAACTTTTTTTTATTATGTAGCTATTAAATCTGGGCAAATACTAGGCTATAACTTATTTTGAAGATCGGAATACCTGACGTGGAACCTTAGCAGTACACTTAAACTAAGAGAGATATGAAAGCAGCGCCTTAAGAAAAGTTATTTGGCATGATGAGCATTTTCTATTGACGTACACAAATTGAAGGTCCGGAGCAACTGATACGGAACCCTAGCAGCTCAGCTCAACTATAAGAGATATGAATAGAGCGCCTCAGGGAACATTGTTCAGCGTGATGGGCACTTTCTAATGTCGTACACAAATTGAAGGTCCGGAGCAACTGATATGGAACCCTAGCAGCTCAGCTCAACTATAAGAGGTATGAATAGAGCACCTTAGGTAAGATTGTTCAGCGCGATGAGCACTTTCTATTGACGTACACAAATTGAAGTTCTTGAGCAACTGATATAGAACCCTGCTGCTGGTGCTGAGCTTAACGCTTAGAAGTTCGTGGATACTTTCACCACAGACAGTTTGTCGAAATCTAAATAGTCCTACCTACTCACTTTACGGTTGTAGTAACTTACAAACTGACTCATTAGTAGGCTAGGGACACCACAGAAACACAAAAAATAGATGCTAAACCACATCCATCTATTGTGGTAGGGAAGTTTGAGTCAGACTTTTTCTGAACACTAAAACCTAAACTTACATATATTTTTTTTACAAACGAATAAAGCTGCCTTCAATAAATTAAACGAAAAAGTAAAAACATTTCCTTTCCACTTTTACTAAGAAAGATATCCGACAAAATTTAGTTTTGGTGTCGGTGTCACTGCCATGCGAAATTTTCTTACCAGAGGAGGAGGACGGCGAGGTGATAGTTACCTATAAAAAGAAAGTGCCCATTGACCTTGATTTTTCATTCCTCTCATCTCCTTACGACACGGTAAACTAAGAGATCATGATAGCTGGATGGCGGAGTATAAAATATTTTGTATCTTGGAGACCACGCGTACGAAGCCGCAGGCAACAGCTAGTGTTTTAATAGAAGGTTACCGGTACAAACAGTCAATATTATCATATAACTAAAAATAAATAGAAGCAGTATATACCAACTACTGTCTATCAACAACAACTAAAAACATACCTGCTTAAAAGACTGATAGCCTTTAGCACAGAATAAATCAAAATCTTTTGTAGTAATAGACAAATATCTTGCGTGTCCGACATAATGTGATGACTATACATTTTCTTCCTATACGCAGTGTAATAAAACTAAGTTGGTACGTATTTGCTATTCAATGTATCATAATTGGAAATGAGTCTTTTAGCCAACCAGTTTCAATCATTCATCCAACCATATTTGGCGGTTCAGCATAATAGGTAGATATTAGAGTCTTGATTGAAAAATTATAGGCAATCATGATATTTGATTACTACCTATACTTACCAACTATAAGATTTATAAAATATATCTTTAGTATCATTTGCAGAAGTACCTAGTGTAGTTCGGTAAACTCATTCATTATTGTAAGCGATATTTCTTACTCATAAGTAGCAAAATAAGATCGATCTATAGTCTAAAAGTTCGTGCGCGACTCTCCTGCCTTGCGCTAGACGTGTTGGGGGCGAGGCATGCTAGATGTCAGCGGCGTAGGGTGGTGTTGCAGGGAATGGGATTTCTTTGCACGTCTGCCGAGCTGCTGCGCACGAAAGTCGCGCACGAACTTGTAGGACTAAGTGTAGTAAATTTTTTTGATAAGTATTTACAAAATGCTTCAAAATAAACAGGTGATGCCCAATACAAGCCGTACGTGACGGCGCGGCCGGAGACGGCCACGGTGGACCTGGACGGCGACGAAGACTTCGTCGTGGTGGCCTGCGACGGACTCTGGGACTTCGTCAGCGAAGACGACGTCGCGCTCTCCGTCTACAGGCAACTGGCTGCAGATCCAGGTATGTGGCAAATATGACTAACAAGCGGTTCCCCGCGGCGGCCCGCGCATTAATATGCCAGATATTTTATCATACAAACTTCCACCCCTCTTTTCACCCCCTTAACAGATGATTTCAGAGATAAAACTATCATATGTTATTTTCTGGTACTACAAGATAAATGGCACAACTAGGTATCGCTATATCGGTTCACGGGTTAAAACGTGAAGAGGAGACACTTTCGCGTTTACATGATTAGTGTGGATTCAACTGTAGGATTGAACAAATACGAATCGACCCGCATCTGAAACTATCTAGACAGTCACGAGGTTAGTTAGACTGCGATTGGTTCCGCTGTCGACCTTGTATCAAAAAACACTGTTTCAGAGACGACAATAACACCCTGACTCACTGGCAATTGGCAGACAGGAATACAAAATTGCATTCAGACATAACAAGGTCAATGTTTCAACTGCAGGCGCCTATAAGGTGACAAATTAGAAATTCGTTACGGATACACAATATAAATAGAGTTATTGTTTCATATTCATGAAGTTTCATTGTATTGTTATTATGCCGGGGAAACTGTCACATTGTTTGCACAAGTTGGTTTTGTTTATCTTAGCGCTTGTCTTGTAATAAACGTTCAATACAAATATGTCACGGCAGAATAATAACAATGACAAAGTTTCCAACAGTATTTGGCAAACGACGTTGATTGGCATGTCTTCGGTAGGTATATTAATGTACTGGGTCACATGATTGTGACGCAACGAGCATTGTTGTGAAAGCTGAGTGCCCTTGTAGAGCCAGTTCATCCAGACCCTTGACAGTTAGAGCTACACCCTGACTTCACCGCCTTCATGTACCAGCCGCGCCCGCTGGGGAGACCATTAAATTTTGGTTGTAACACTAGCGGTGCCGCCCTCGAATCTCTGTAAAGTGTCTTTAATGGATCGCAACGCTCTGGGCGATAAGAGCTTTTATGTTTTCAACTGTTCTTGTTTTGTAAATATTAGGGCTTTTTATTGTGCCACTCTTGTTGTAAAGAAGAAGGGTAGAGTTCAGTGGGACTCGTAAACTCGTTCATTTGTCATTAGCGTACCTAGAGGAAAACAACCACTTCTTTTGAACAAGAACTATTATGGCAATGGGAAAAAACCTTTTTTTAACTCATCTGAAAATTCAGTAATGTTTGTTATATGCGCAAATGAAAAATACATCATGTTGTCATAACTCATAAATTAATCCGTAAAATAAACTGAATGTACGAGTATGAAGATTGTATCAAGACGTGACGTGTTAATATCCAGCTTTTTGACACTTATTATATAGGGGATGCAACCCTCTTTGCATTGTCATTTTGGCCATCACGAGCGTAACGCTTGCGGATTATCTTTATTTATTGTACCAATTATCGAGGTCATGTTATTGTCGTATTTACACGACTTGAATTAGATAAACGATTAGTATATCGCAAGGTACACTAAACATTTAAGACGATGACGTCGTGCACTATGCCCACCGACTGGAAATAAAACACCTGTAGATTTATATCGTCGTTTAGACGAGCACAGGTTTCTTTGTTTGAATAGGCCTTGCGAAAAAACCTAAGGCGAACAATGAGAGTGTATTTTATGTTCCGTAACGAGATTGCAGCGGTGCCTAGATTTCAGTCGGGCTGCGGTCGGCCCGCCGCCACAGCCCCACAATATTGTGTCGTAATTGCGTCGGAAGTGGGGAAGTGGAGAAATTGGATACTTTGTTTTGCCCCCAGTTGCAGCCCCGCCACTCGCCCCTCTCTCGCCATCGCCACTTCGGCTCGCGAAGCCTTTCTAATTACATATTAGCTAGCTACGCATACCACGACAAGCTGTTGAAACTGTCCTCTACTTCTGTCGTCATTACTAATCCTTTGATGTCAGTAACTGCTTCTGCGAATGTAGAGATCAGAGAGCACATTCTGACACGCGGTAACCAAATAAAAGTATTTTTAATTTAATATTAATTTCGGTGTCCCTAAACCCCTTAGTCGCCTTTCAACTTAACGCTCTGATGGGCACTCGGACAGTTTCATTGGATTAAGCGATTTACAAGTTTAAATTTGCGAGGTCCGTATATTCAAATAGGGGTGGGTAGCCGGCACTAATACGCTCGGGGGCTATTCGCATTAAATCACTTGTGGTATAGTATTGAACTCGCTCTTATGTCAAATACATAAGGATTAAATTGAATCAGAAGATTACTTCAGGTGACCCGTTTTGTCATTGCGTGCCGGGCGTAAGCGCCTGTCACGTGATACGGACTTGCTGTTCTTATGTTTTACCTACCTTCGAAAATGTTGTACGGCGGGTGCGAGTTTATTTGTCGGAACTGTTTTAGATTAAACTAAAAAGTTCATCACTGTTATTTTGTACTTTACCTTTCGACGGAAATAATCGGTTAGCTGACCACATTGATTAAATCCGAATGCATTGCTGTCAATGTTGTTCACCAATTAGTGGCTGCCATGACATTCCGGCGTAGCTCATGTTTGTGTACAAAAGCTGTGGGCGCGGTGCCGAAGCCCGGCGGTCTATCCCTGAAGATCTTCAGAGATAACATTGTTTCCACTGATAGAGCGATAAACGACGGCTCTGTTGTGGACACACGACCATTACCGCTTTACATTGCAACAGTTTTTACAATACATAGCTAGGTTTTATATATTAATCACAGCTGCCGCTTTTAATTGACTTTTCTAGAGTAAAAGTATACGTAATAGCACGAGAGGTTCCGCTATTGTCGTGTTTTGCATAATATCTCTATACGTTCTAAAATACACGTTAAGCAACAATACATTTGATTGATTTCCATCACATATCCAGAAGAAGTTTTGTAAGATAGACAGCAAAAGTAATTTTACATGTACAAGTCTAATAGTACTAACAAATACGCCGTGATATTAGATAACAAGGACTGACAGTGTAATTTGTTCGTAGTTAAGCGGCACACTGAATTGATATCAGTATCAGTTCAGTGATGCGCCGGCGCATGCTCCCGCGCGGCGGGGACAGACGTCTGTCAGTTGGCAACTTGGCAGCGGACCCGCCAGCACCACGTGCGTGGGTCGACCTTGACACTGTTGGACACACGCGCTATCTGCCAACTTTCATTCATTTCTTATCGCGCCGCGCACTGGGGAAATACTAGGACTCCGTTAGATACTGCATGATGCGTCATCTGAACTCCTCTAATAACTACCTATACGAGAATGCTTTTCCTAGCTCGAAATACTAAGGCCCAGTTGCGCACGTCCGGATTAGCTATTCTGGAATTTTTCAAGGCCCATTATCTGAGTTGAAAGCCCACATGCACAAGTCTGGATAAGCTAATTCGAAAGGTCCACTTGCGCCAGTCCGGATTAGCTAAATCAGATAATAGTCCTTGAACAAATCCAGATTAGCTAATATGGTCGTGCGCAAGCGGGCCTAAGTGCAGTAGCATGCGTATTTGCGGCCAAAAGTTTAAATTGGACAATAAAATAAGTCATAATAACCGTAGAACTGTAACTATAAAGTTATAAAGACTAAAATTTTCTAATGGCGCCCAATCCTCTTATGACCAAGTTATAGCTTCAGTTTTCTGAAATATATATCTTCTCTTCTATACTATGCAGATAACTTTATGGGTGAAACGAGCCTCTAAGCTAAGTTTATGGCTTTAATATGGTTACGCATTAGTCATGCGGTTCTAAAATAGAACAAAAGCGTGTTTTGAGATGCAGTTTAAATAAGTTCTAATTTTGCTCCGTGTTCCAGATAAGTGTGATTAAGCAATTTACTGAAAAGACTATTTATTTTTAGAAAACCCCAATTAACATTATTGCTGTTCTAAATGCACTGAACACACAGAATTGTCTGTTGTCTTGACAATCTATGCTAGGCGTCAACGAGCGTTTAAAATTGGTCGAAAATATCTACATTATTTTAAACGCTCCGTTTAAAAAAAAAAGAGAATGTGTATTGATTAATTAGAATGCAGCCCTACTTGCTAAACAAGGCGTGGACTATAGCGTGCTCATTAAAATGTATTGCTGGCAATAGCAGACAAACGCGGCCCTTTCCTCAATCGCCCGATGAATAGCAGGCTTTCGACTCGCGAGTCGCGACGTAATAATGTGCTTGATATGCACTGCATTTGTGTTCTACGCCACGTTTAGGATATTGTATGGGAATGCGAACCGGCTGATCGCTTATAAGATTAAGCTATTACTGCTGGCTGAATCGCTAATAGCGCTGCCGTGTGATATCATCTCACACGGATACTATTTTAATTACATGCTAATGAATAACATTAGGCTACGTTTGAGGGGGCATTTGTGACTGAGAGCGGAGAAAAGCTTTCTGAAACGCTTACTTTACAAAATTCATGGCGTAATTGTTATAAATCGCCTGCCTGTCGTTATTTTATCTTCCGCTAGCGGACTTCCCGCCCACAGTCTTCCCAATCATTCAATGCTGTAAATATTATATTAATGATTAAGTCGATGATCTCAATATTTCCTCATATATTGTATAGTACAATCTAAACTAAATAGTTATTTTACGATTAAGGGGGTGCCGCGCGAACGAAGAACATCGAGTTCGAATAAGTCTTAACGATCTTCAAACAGAATCGAACTTATATTAGTAATTAGATATATTTGCTTTAAAGTTTTTGTCTTGATGATTTAATTAGAACAATAGTTTTATTTTGCGCAATGCGCAAAACCATCAGACTTTTGTGTAAAAAACTGAAAAGTGTTTATTTTCTTATTTATATTTTATTTGTGTAATATTAAAAAGGAATAGTAAAGTATATATACCTGCGGCATATCAATACAATCATTTTCATGTACAAATTATTGTTTCATGCGTTAAAATCACCAAGTTTTCGAAAAGAATGCTCTTAGATATCATTAGCTACACATCATGTTTTATTATATCATAAAAATATTTCAAATTTCAACAAGACCATGACGTTGTGCAATGGTTAGGCTAACTTAAATAAGTTGTTTTAATGTATAACTAATTCAGCTCATCGTACAAGTGACTTAGAACTACGTTAATTTTCTAAATTTCGAGCAGGACCGCTTTAATCTAATAGCACACTTACTTTAAGCTAATAAACTTTTTTATTAATTTAAAATTTTTTTAACTATAGCTTTTAAACCAGATAGAATAGATGTACGTTAAGTAACAATGCGAATGTGAAAATGTGTATAGAAATGTAAATATCTTATTGGATGGATTACCGATGCATGAATATGTGCTTATGGTCCAGATTTAGCTTGCTTTGAGCTTCTATCATAATTAAGTACTACTTGTTCACATTTTTTTATATGGCTGGTTTGTGATTAATTTTCAATCAACCAAGTCGTCCAAACCGTATCTGGCGACGGCGACTCCTAAACATTCAATCGGTCCCTATGATGGGCTCTAATGTGACTTGCAAAGCCGAACTTCAATTCGAAGACACGATCGCAAGGCGTACAGTATAGTTGGCCAGACGAATTATAAGTGTAGGAGTAGGTGGGTTTTGGACGAGTCTTTCGTACTTGGCGTTTCATGTCAAGGTCTTCTAGACGTTTTTCTTCAAATGTGTCGACACCAGTGCTGACGGTATGACGCCATTCCGGTCTAAGACGGGCAATCTCCTCCCAACCATCAGTAGAGATGTTGCAGGCCACAAGATTGCGTTTTAACACGTCTTTGTAGCGCATTGACCTCCTTGTTTGCGCTTTCCGCATGACAGCTCTGAGTAGAAGACAGCCTTCGGCAATCTACCATCATTCATGCGTACGACGTGTCCACTCCATCTAAGTTGATGTTTCATTATGAGTGCTTGTCCGGGCAAGCCGGTTCGACGTAGAACTTCAGTATTTGGAACACGATCCTGCCACCTGCAACATTTGAGATGAAAGGTGTCCAGCTGCTTAATGTCTGTTCTGTAGCAGCACCAGGTCTCCGTGGCATAAAGCAAGGTAGGCAGGACGATTGCCTTGTACACTAACATTTTAGTTTGCAGTTTGATGTCATGCGAGTTCCAAACACGCGCCTTAAGTTTGCCAAAGGCTGCTGCAGCACCTGCTATTCGGGCGGGTATTTCTGATGCCAGGGTGTTATCAAATCTTAAATGACTTCCCAAAAGTATTTGAAGTTTGGAACTTCAACTAAGTCAGTGCTATCCAACTTGACCCTTGAATGGTCCTCATCGTAACCTCTCGGTGGCTGTTTTAAGACTTGGGTCTTGCTAGTGCTTATAACTAGACCAAATCTACGGCATGACAGGTGTAAAGAGTCTATATAGGCCTGAAGAGACTCAAGAGAATCAGCCATTACGCAAACATCGTCGGCGGTTAAAACGTCCATTACTGAGAGTCTGGTAACTTGTCGTTTAGCTCTAAAACGAGAGAGATCGAAAATGCGCTTGTCAGTTCTGGAGTTAATTTCAATGAATTCATTGCAATTCCTAACCGCTTCTTGCATCACAGACGCAACGTATAGAGAGAACAAAGTAGGAGCTAGAACACAGCCTTGCTTCACACCACTCGTTACTGGGAATTGGTCTGAAAAGTCATTTTCATGTCGAACTCTCGCCATCATATTATCATGATATTGGCGAATCAAGTTTAACAACTTTTCAGGACAGCCAGCTTTTCTTAGCACTATCCACAAGGCTTCACGCGGTACTCTGTCGAAAGCATTTTCTAAGTCGACAAAACACATGTAAAGGGGCCGTTACTGTTCCAGGCTTATTCTTGAATTTGTCTTAGGACAAATATAGCGTCTACAGTACCTCTACCTGGACGAAAACCTCATTGGGTTACGGGGAGTATTGTTTCCGCATGTCGGGATAGACGGGTGTTGATAATGTGAGCTAAAATCTTCCCAGCTGTCGAGAGTAGAGAGATGCCTCTGTACGAACCGCAATCGACTACATCGCCTTTGCATCTCTCCAATCTTAATTAATTTTATGTAGATGTCGTTAAGCATATTTAATTTTAGAGTATGTGCTTAGAATTATGATCTGACTAACGTAATTATTTACGGTGTTATTATAAAGAAAATAGACCAGGTTTAAAATAAGTCTAAATATTAGCCGACAACAGAAGAATGAATGACACATTCGTGACATAATCTAATAGAGAAGCGCTTTTCTGATTCGCAAGCTAATAGCTTAGTCCTGTCTTAAACCCGATACTAAGGCCCAATTTTACGAAACTCCTTAAATTCGTTTAGCGGTAATTATGTTTAAAATATCATCCCGTTTCTGCCAACGTCGAATGCCTGACAAAGACAGAATGATGTTTTTAAATATGTTTAGCGCTAAGTGTATCGAGATTCGTAAAAGTGGGCCTTAGTTTTTGGAATAACGGGGTTAGTGTTTATCTTAGCAAATACGTCTTAATTACGTATTTTAATGATGATAAACCCACTAAATGGGAATTGTATGCGTGATATATGCATACAATTCCCACTCAGTGGGTTGATTTGAACTACAGATGATTTACATAAATAACACTTATATGTGCGATACTTGTCGTCGAAAGTAACCGGGTGTATGATTTGTTTCCTATGAAAGTATACGCTGTGTCTCGCTCCACATGTCAAGTCGGGCGCGACGCGGCGCAGGCGCAGCGGGCGGTCTCGGACGGCGCTAGTGCGCTGCAATTTGCTTTGCAAACAGCTAAACACCGCTGACTGATCTAACTACAAGCGGCAACACCGATTCAGCAGTGATAATCGAATTGCAAACATTGACTTCTGTGAAAGAAACATTCCAGTCATTTGTAGTAGAAAATTGATATTGAAATGAATATTGTACTTTATTATTATTTAACTTATTTACTTTAACCTTCTTCATTTCTATTGAATACAATTTCATTTATCTTTACTAAGATACAGATAAGTGGAGTGTCACTTTTGGCTTTACTTTATTGATTAATTAATTGACTAATAATTTGAACTTAGCTCAATTAATCCTTATTTGAGTTGAAGCATTAACTAGTATTCGTCGGGGGAGGTGTTGATTGAATATGTACTTGGTTTTATTGTTGAAAAAGAAACATAAGTGGACACTTATGTCCGAAACGTAATTTCAGGTGGACATGAAACTCTTCTGATGCTGCACGGTAGTCCTTTCCTATGGTCCAAACACTTTTTTTGGGTTCCGTTGTAATTAAAGCTAAATTCCCCGTCTCGGACCGCAAGATATGATCATTTTGGCATGCTGTTGCTGAGATGAATAGATAGGCGTAACAAAAGAAATTTTTATAGATTCTGCCTAGACTACAGACAATAGATCATTGCTTGATTTGGTACGGATGAGACTCTTTTGTGAAATCAAGATTGAGAGGGTAAATTGTTTGTAAATAGTTATCTTATTCGTATCAACAGCATAAGTATTATTTTGTGCTCTGAAGAAGCTAGTAAATAAATAATATGTAATAATATTCCCGAACTGAGAAGTTGTGAAGGCAATTAGTCGGAATATGCAAGTAAAATGACTTTGCCCGCGCTGCACCAATGTTTACAAAGCGATCTGTATCTGCGGTGATTATGATTTCCAGTCGAGTGGCTCGCGCAAGAGGGTGAGCCCGCAATAAAAACGGAGGGCCTCGGTCCTCCGCCTCTTTGACGCCGTTACATACGGTTATTGTGCCCTGCACTCCCTGCCCGTCTGCGGTTGGATGCTGCAACTTTTTAATCGCTTTCTTCCGAACTCGGATGTGTAGTATGGATCGCTAATTCGTTTAGTTATTAGTTACGAGTATATTGTATTGTATATTGTATTAGTACAAGAGTAAGGTAATCATTTAAAACATGGTTCAAGTAGACAATGGACTCGATCAGGCCTGTGCCGCGTAGGTAGCAAAAACGTACCTACGCGCGGCGACCCTTACTTAGGGGCTAAAACAAGTTGCGTGTCGCTACCGGCCAGCGACACGCTTGCGCGTTTTATTCACCGGCGGCCGCGCGGCTACGTTGCTGGCTGGACGAGAATGAATAAAGTACTAGAAAGAGGCGCTAGATGGCGTTAGAAGCTTCTCGTAGCAATCAACCCTATCGCGTCGCGTGATATTACGTCACTGAATAGGTTTAGTGTATTATGAATCATATTCCAGAGCAATAAGTATGAAATTATCTTGCAATGGATTTTTGTAGGTGTCTACACGAAAATGTGCTTGACTCTGAGGCGAACTAAATTACGCCATATTGTTGACGACATTGAGTAGACATTTCTTTGAATACAATTGCTAAGTCATACTTCTGTCTGTACGATGTACTAGTACTTATTCTGTGACTCGATTCCAATGTGCCCTATCTAAGATTAAATTCAAGTTCTCTCTTTTTCTCTGCTAAATGAAAGGGACAGACTACAATAATTTAGAAAAGTCAAATTAAGTGATGCGATTTCTTACGTATTTTTACAAGTTTTTGCGTGTTTTTGTTAGCTGCTTACTTTAGTAGTCATCTAATGACATCCCTACTAAATTGTCTATAGATTCTCTAATTTCCTTAGCAACTGTCATCTGTTTAATCTGACGTTTCGTAAACGACGAAGTTGACGAAGTAAATATAGTCTGTCTCTTTACGTTTATATAGCAGAGAAAGAGAGTGACTGAACTTAAATTTAACCTTAGACGGGACACATTGGAATCGAGCCGAGTCCTCTTAAGAGAATATTCGAATAGCCTGTAATCCTCTTGGTAGCCCTGAAATAACTTTATACGCTTTTTTTGTTGGCTTTTTTGATAGTTTATAACTATTGGAATTATATCACATCCATAATTTTTGTTTAATTGTTGCCAAAACTTGTAAACTTGACATTGGGCGGTGTCCCGGTCCATTGTTATTGTGGTAGGCTGTCTATTATAATTGTCTGCCCGCCTATGCCACGGGAAAGTTTCATGAGTTATGGTAGCGATATGTTGAAAAGAAAAACAGACTGATATTTCAGCAGCGATGAAGTTTAATACTAATCTTCTTACATAAATGTTTTGTATTTTAACGTAACAAATAAAAAATAAATGGAAGCCTAAACCGACAAATGATATTTAAAAAATATCATCTTCAACATTATAATCTAAATGAAAAGTAATATAGCCCTTATTGTCAAACTTCGCCTTGATCCCGAAAAGAGAAGCAATTTCGCTTCCTCAATTTGTCCCTTTTTGCTCGAGTCCCCTCGTCGTGAGGACTGATAAAGAACACCGTAATCCTTTCAATCGAATAACGGAAGATTACAGCGCGGACGGGATTCATGCGGGCCGCTACTGATCTTTTTGGGATTCTTACTGATGCGCTTATGTGAAGGTATTAAAGCTTCGTGCCGTGTGACGCTATGCACGCACTTGTCGATGACGCGTTGTTTGAAAACGCTGCATATTTTAATTTTATCCAGTCGTAAATCGTCCAATTGGATCTCGTCCAGCTCCGAGGCGTTTGCTCCACGCGGTTCGTGGACCACGTGGGTGGGCGCCGCTCTTCCATTTCACTATGTTGTCATTACACTAACTATGACAACAAGATTCCTTGATAGTGATATGTTATTCATACTAGTCTGTGGTACTGTAAAGGGTGCGCTTTAAATTGAAACTACCAAGCAGAAATTTATTCTTGAAAAGTTGACGTTGACTTCGCTTTTTAAAATTCTACTTATGAGTGAAAAAATAATATTTGTGATCAGGACCTAACAGCTAAATAAGTATACTAGTAGTTCCCCGCGACTTCGCCTGCGCCAAAAGTCGGATTTTCCATACAAACTTTCATTATGATTGATGATTTTATATCACGACAAAAAGTAGCCTATGTCTTTCCCGGGGTCTCAAACTATTTCTGTATCGAATTTCATTTGTATCGGTCCAGTAGTTTCGAAACCGATACAATACAAACAATCAAATCTTTACTCTTTGTAATATTAGTGTAGAAAATAATTTATTGCTATTGGGTCTTGTTTGGAAATTTTAGAATACTTCAGATTGTTTTAATAAAATTTTTTTGCTTACCTTACGATACAATCCGAAAGTTCAGCTCCAACCAACAACGCTCCATTCGGTAGTATGTATACCATTTTGAGCGCTCATGAATAATTTCGGGACGTCTGGCACTGGAAGCGTGGGTCTGCGTTACATTGTCAAGGACAGTTTTTTTTGTGCTGAAGCGTGTTCCTTATTTGGCTCTGAAGCGCTCAGATCGTGGTATCTGCTGGTGCGTCGCGGTACTGTGTCGGTCCCGGGTTATAAATAATGCATTGCGATCAGATAGGCACGTGTCCCAACCGCGACCTGTCGGCCTATGTTATGCGTTCGGTTTTCCGATGGCCTGTCCCCTGCCCTCCGATGTCAGGTGGTTTGACCCTAAGCGCACCGCTTTTAGATCAAATTACATAATTCACAAGCTACTCACAAATTCATCCTCGTATATACGTGAGCATTTTACTACTTGTATGTAGGTATGTGATGTGTATAGTCATTTTCTTATGGTGCAACATCTGAAATAGCAATAAAGAAGAAAATATGATGCACCTACACATTACGAATACGGAGAAACTGATCAGAATGCGCATGCGGATTTTTTTAAATAACCACATCTTTATCCCAGCGATTGAATTGCGCCGATTGTAAAGGTAAATGACCGTTGCTGTTGTAAAAAGCTTGGTTTACATTATGCTGCAAATTGCGAGAGAAAGTGGAGAATAGAGCGCGGACGCTGGTGGCATAAGCGACGCGACGTTATCACACCGCTCGTCAACCGCTAGCCAATTATTAATCCCACTATCGCACGCCGATCGGGAACAAACCGTAGTCAAGACGGTGCCCGTCACGACACCAGGCGAAACTATCTAATCGAATTCACACATGAAAAGTGCTGCAGAATGCAACGCGTCCACGCTTCTACATGCTCGACAGCCCGGTTTTGCATTCACACCGACTAGCTGAGCTGCTCAACGTCTGTGCCGAGCCGATTAAAACTTAATAAATTGTAAATCATTTATGAAAACTCGAATAGAACTTCATGGATGTTAAACGCGTCGAATGCTTGTTAAACGTGAATATTCTAAAGATGAACGAGGAGTTATTGTCTGATAAATGAGACAGCCACTTTATTGGAAATCTATTTCTCGTCTTGTAGCTATGTTTTTTTGTTGGTATGAACTATAATTAAACATAGTCCTTCCTTAAATTGATAAAACCATATTTTCTAAAATCATCAATTCTTTTCCCTTTGAGGGTTGCAATGCAAATCTACCTACCTACAGCGCTGGTTGACGTGTCTCACTTTCCGTATTTGGAGGCAGTTTGGTGGAATTGGATTTTAAAACTCCACTCGCATTTTTCCTGGTGAATAAATTTGCATGGCGGTATTGAGGGCCGTGGCGCAATATTTGTCCAGCTCTGTTTGCTTTAATCCTTGTTTGCGAAGAACATTATACTACCATGTCTGAGTGCTTTGTGTAAAGAGTTTTTTTTTAATTGTATTGAGGTTTTTGATAAATTTTGATAAATGAAAAAACGTAGAAATGTTACGAACAAAGAAAGTACCTTACATGTGAGTATGAATGAAAAAGTACTTACGGCATATTTTATTGCTTTTCTTCATTGCTTCAGTAGTTCGTTGTAACATGTTTTGAGACAGTAGTAGGTGAATTCATCAAGGTTAGTATTTATATATCAATCTCTTTAATATATTTGTCTTCTGTCAGTGTAAGTTGATGGAGTCGTTTTCAAGTTTTATCGCCCGTAAGGTATATTCTTGTTTTCTCTACATGTCTTACTACGCATTGTGCAGAGATTACCCAGAATCATAAATTTACACTGAAAGTTGCCATGTCAATGAAAGCCTACGGGTTTCTCTTTGCGTCGCCATCCCAGCCGAACCAGTATGTGCATAGTGAGTGACATTTTGTTGTGTAAGGCCACATTATGTTGTATACGACTTGAGAAAATGACATTGAGAGATTTTACGATTCATTCTTTGATATTTATAACACTATTGCATTGTAAAATGAGTGTATACCTTTTGTAAGTGCGGTTAACGAGACGTGTGAATAATGTTATCGCTTTATTGGAGGCTGTAGTTCAGTGAGCTTGAAAACAATTTACATGCAGTGCCAATGGACTCGTTTTAACAGGCTTGGTTTCGGTTTGTTTATGTGAAGTGATTATCGAATTGTAACCTCCCTTTAAATAATTATTCTCAAGATTATCAATGTAAGAAACTTTGGTTGCGCCGCCAAACATGTCACACGCGACAGCGATTAGCTTTCGGTAGCGCACGCGCAGCTTGTCGCTCTGCTCGCCGCGCCCGAGCAACGCAACGCTCTGACGGTACACAATAGAATGCGTTGTTTTTGCGCCCGCGAGGTCGTCGAACCGCGCGATTTTCGTTGCGTACACCCGGCCTCTAAATTATTAAAACAAAAAATCACCATTCCACTCGGAAGCTTATTTAGAAATAATACCTACTTTATGATGGTTACGCTGTCTGTGTCTAACTATTTTCAGTCTGCCAGTTATACAACTTATTTTACCTTCTATTATGAAATAGTTACTTTTATATTAGAGACTTAATTTATTATAATTATGATTATTTATCAGAATTTTAAGTATCTTAATATTGCTGCTTAAGTATTCACTAATAATAATAAAATGGTCGGTTTCATCCACTGAACAGATCCATCCATGCCTCATGTCTTTGCGTCCTTCTTAAAAATATGGTCAGCTAGATGAAATTGTGTTATTAATATTCAATCGGCCGACCCTATCCCATCACACCCGCACTCTATTAGTTATTTATAATTAATGAATATCACACGGCTGAGTAATGGTCCGTAATTGGCGACAGAGGCTATCGCTTTTAAATAAAGACGTCGTGACATCCGCTGGCTAACTGTACGTACGTTATCAATGCATGTCTATATAAGTTTCTTCTTTTAGAACTCAAGACCAAGGGTCGAATTCTTTACAGTTACACATCGTCAATGTTTTAATTAAAATGAGTAATTAAGTATTAAATCCGGAGAAAAATAATAAAAATAAATGTAGATGAGGCGTGAGGCTGTATTCTATGTTCGGTTTTAGAAAAATACTCACTCTCTCGATTCGATACTAGATTATTAATGTTTATTAACATACAATATGATTTTAAAGGGATACTTACGATTGCAACCTAGTAATTTAATTGCTGAATTTTTACACTGTATAAATTACTTCTGCCGCATTCGATCAAGCGTAGGGTTGAAGCCCTACCGCCATTCTTTGTTTGATTTTGAAATAGGTATGATTCATTATGAATTGATGTAGCAGACGTTCATGTGTCTTGAGCCGATCTCCGGCGCCTGCTCATTGCGATTCAGCACGACGTGAACCGAAGCTCACCTTATGCGATTAATGTCTCCATTGTTTCACCAGATTGGTTAATCCACGAATATTTTCTAGCGTGCATCATCAGTGCCCGATTAAAGCGTTGCCGTATCAGATTCAGCCGCATACGGTGCTCTTTTCTGCGTGTATGTTTTCCATATCTGGTCATGTTCAATTAGTCTCATTCAGCTCAGTTAGATTTGGCGAAAGCAAGGCTACATTGGAAAGGCTAACTGCTTCACGACAGTTGTCTGCAAAGAAATTTAATGAAATATACACACGACACTCGATCGTTTGCAGCAATTTGAGAGTTTAGTAGACGATGACTGAGTTAAATATTTCAGCTGTATGGCTTGCTCTCTCTCCCTTCCTAGGCAACAGCTTCAAAGATTGTTTCATCTCTCGCAGCCATAAATTTGCGCTTTTGAAGTTGCAGCTTCTAATATTTAAGAAACAGAGACAGTAATCTACCGTATCGTCTTGTTTCTAGAGCTTTGCATTCTAGCAGCAATAATTATGATTAATTTATGATTATTCTTTGAGATTTGCACTGTATTTATTTATATTACTGGTGGACTGCGGTTGCGTCAGTTTTGTGGTAATTTCACGGCCCGCGCGCTTTTGAACTGTTCCTAGTGGAAAAGTGAAGTGCGAAGTTTTGGCGAGGCGGCGCACGGAGCGCTGGAGCGTGGCCGCGGCGGGGTCGTCGGCTCGGCGCGCCACACCAGTAATCATACTTATACCATTCTGAAGATTTCAGTTTTGAAGGTTTTCATAACGTTATTGATTAATCCTGCTTAACACTACGATGATGTGATGACTGTCAGGATCGAATTAGTGCTAACTTATGGTAGAGTTTGACGCTTATTGGCTAGCGTTTCAATGTGGATCTGATGCAGATTTGTCGCGAAGTGGTATTGCATCTGATTCTTGAGATTGTGTGAGACGACAGCCGGCAACTAGCAACATCTGGAGGGCGCTTTGCGCGGGCGTCGGAGGGGCGGCGGGGTGCGCTCGGGCGCTGCACCGGGCTCGCGGCCGGCGCGCCAGTCCCCGAGACACCGGCCGCGCGAACGGCCACCGCGATACATCGCACCCGTACGCTACTCGGTACTTGTGAGTGACTCCGCCCGCCCAGCACCAGCGGCGCTCGCTACCCGCGCGTGCCACACATGTGAGTCCTCCACTAGCAAACAGCGCAAACGCGAAAACGCGACACGCCGCTGCAACACGCACCTGATGCAACCCGCCGGATGCCGGCCGGCTTTTTACTAACCTCGCTGTATGGTGTATTTCTGAAAGATATCCAGTGAACGGTGATTGATATGAATTTATTGTGATTTATTAAGTGCCGTATAACAGAAATGTAAGATGCGTTCAAAAATGCACCACGGAGAAAATGTTAAAGATTTTCGTGATTAGTCTTATTACAAATTTTTAGTTATTATTTTTTGCTTATCATGTTATACATAATATTTAATTAGAAACAAATATCAACTTAATGTAACAAAGAGTATTCTTCATAATGCACTATTTATTAATTAGAGTTGTAGCGTGATAGTAATGAGTCATCCTCGACAGTGTTCTACCTTGGTTTACCTCAGCATAATATCCGTAATTTCAGAACAGTAGCTAATGTATGTACAGGCCACACCGGTTTTAACAAAATGGTGGCTGTAGTGTAGTGCCGCCAATTTTCAATTAGATTAATTAAGTTGGATGATCCCCGTGCGGCGGAGTGCGGCGCGGAGTCCGAGGCTCGCCCGCGCTCGGCCGCGGTCCGACGGGGGTCTACGAACCTACACCGTGGAAATGGAATTATTGCACGATGTTCTTAACGCGATTCTGCTCTCGCTGTATCTAGTCCAGCCTACAATAAACTATGATAAACATCGTTGTTTCGCTGGAAAGTCCGGTAGCTGTTCTTATTCGCACACGATTATTAACGCACTAAAAGATTGCATTGCTCTTCGTAATTGAACTTTCTTAGTTTTATCTCAGTTTTCTGAGAAACAATACGAATTTGTTTTCTTTCAGTCATAATGTGCAGTTACAAAACAAGTGTAATCTACTTGTTTGTCAATTACCTGAAATGTAAGCTTGAATGCTACAACTTCTAGTTATTCGGAATGCTGCTTTCAGCGGTTTTTGCATAGCATAACTTTCTAATTGACCGCATACATAATCATGTGAGGGATTTGCGGAAGGGTTCTGTTACCGTAACCAATAACTTGGGAACCGACATGCAAAACCAATTTGTTAATTGGAAACTGTAATCCAATTAAGTGGCCATTATGTATTTGGATTCGATAAGTTTACATAACTTAACGCTAAATAAATACTCCTGCGCTGTGTATGGTCCCGCATTTGACGTAAAACACATGTCGCCAGTTTGTCGACAAAACAATCAGTTTGTTGAGCCTTCCAAACCCTTCACTGACTGGACGTTACACAAGAATACTCCAAAACTGCACTAAAGCTCCTTTCATCTTCTGCCTTCTATTGTCTGTAAGTCGCAGGTTCTCTAAGCCTACGTAGCGTCTACAAATTCTAGTTATTCGGTTTGACTAGAATCTGAATCTTTATTTCATTGCAAGTGTATGTGTTAGTTGAGATGAGTCATATTCTAATAGCAATCTTGTGTGTATGTGTAAAGTGCTGTAGAGTTCGCCTCTCATTAGCGGGTTAGCCTTACTACGTATACTGACGTTTACTAGGCATAAGACTTACGGCTAGACAAGTCACACGACAGATGAACAGTGTATTGAACTGTCGCAGCACAATGCGACCACCTGAGAGACGCCATGTCGTTAGCAGTTTACGTGTTGCGTTGATGTCGTTTTTTAGCCGAAAAGATTTTCGTAGCAGGTACCGCAATCGTAGCAAGAATCCGTAACGTTGTCATATGCATCTTAATCTGCTACGAGACATTCTTTGTTTATCATTGAATTAGCCTAATCTAAACTATTTTTTATTCTGTGATCTAAGCTTTGGGAATTGTAGATATTGCTTTGCAATTGTTAGACTGTTTTGTTTAGATGGCCGATGAGATCGTTTTTTTAATATATTCGTGTTATCGCTACACGATGCTACGGAGTGTCAAGCTTCTGCCAAAAATCGCACTAATCTTTGCCCACTGTCCGTCAATACATTGGCCATTTGGCCCTGTTTATTTTGCTATCGGGTTGTAAACCCGTGTTATGAGCCTATTCGCTGATGGGTAACATCCACATTAATCAATCGAAAACGGGTTTTGTAGAGCGATGTTTTACGATCTATGTAACATTTAGTAGCATGTTACCAATTACTTGTTTTTTGTCATAGAATCATTACGATTTTTACATACCATCCATGATTCATAACTTGTTGAATGCTGTACTTGTGCAAAAATACTAAAATTTATTTCTGAATCAGCATACTGGTGTAACAATTCCTGTGTCAGTGTTTTTTTATTACCAACTGTTTTACAGAATTTCACGTATATTGCTCATGCGGTCTGTAAACATGGTCTAAGTCAGGTTGGTTTATCGTCGCCAGTAGGTATCGTTCTACCGCAGTTACAAAAACAGCGTCTTAGTCATGCATGAATCAATCTGATTTAAACCTGTGGGGCTACTGAGAAATCCCCACAAAAACAAACGATGCGAACAACTTTCAGTTCAGAATACGGGGTTTTTGCAATATTAGAACAATGTTCTGTTCTATTTGCATATTAGAGCTGTAACCGTCATTGTTTAGGCTATCTGCGCGGTCTAATCTCGTGTATGCACGTTAAATACTTTGTTTGTGGGCCGGATTCCCAGACTGTTACCGTTGTTGGTAGCATCATTAGATACAGTTGCACGTGAAATATTCTCGTGATATTTGAGAGTACAATTTGGAGTGTTACGGGCCGCGGCTGCGCCGGCGATGAGAAGTCACGGCGATCCCGCTAGGCAACGCTACGGTACTTTCTATGGCTCGCAATTGCTCTTTTCATAATGCGTTCCGATTTAACCAACAACGGCAATTAATCACTCGCAGCAGCTAAGTCCGTATTGAAGAGATTTTTGTAATAAATACTTTGTGTTTGTTTGATGCAGCTGTAAATTGGAAATTACACCGAATTATTTTATTTCACACACAGTTTTTACTTATATGCACTGTCTTACAAATTCGTCTTCTTATTAATTTTTGGAAACCTTGAAACTAGCTAATCTGCTGTAAGCTGTCAATTCTGAAAATATTTAAACAGCTGCCAGATTGACCGAATTATAGTTCCCATCAGTCAGGATACAAGTGTATATTTACATCAAATGAGTAAGCGTCCACGTATCGAATGTTAATATCGTAAACGAGGACATGTGGTAGCCACATTGAAGTAATCCGCAGGAAACTGGACCATAATATGAACGAAGTAGGGTGGGCATTGTTTTATTGTGGCAGGCGAGGGCGGTGCGATGACGTCACATAGCCAGCTGTAGGGCGGCTGACGTCACCTCTCGCGGGGGTCGTCGACCCCTTCAACCCTCCAGCGCTAGCCGCTCGCCAAGTCTACCTGCCTACTATCATGAATAAGTTAATATCTTATATAGACAAACCTCGCGGCTCCGACCTGGGGCAACCTGTGTCTGAAAAGCTCGTTTTCGGAGTTTTATTCGTACATTTCTAATTCTGTTACCTATTCAGCACATACATATATTTTTATATTATAGCCTGACTGAAGTAAAAGCATACTAAAATTACAATATGTATAAGTTGACTAAAAAACTGATTTATTTAAAAAAAATCTAACTAAATACTTTTTTATATTTTTACAAGTAAAAGAAAATACCTTGACTAGTTACACATTCCGATATTTTATGCGATATGTTGTGAACATGATGAGAACTCTATTACGCATTTACTACGAGGGCTCCGTTTCCAATTTCTATTTGGTGATTTTATTAGGGGCGACCCCTGGCAAGATGCGTTCATGAAATCCTAAAAATGTGCGATTCTATGTATTATGTGATTGCATTTGAAAAACTTGTACCAGAGTTGCTTAAACATATTTATCCATAAATATTTGAAACATACAGTGTACATCGTGTTCGTGACGGAGGCTAGTGTTTAATAGACAGTGTTTATGTTGTGCGGGCTTCGTTGTTTTGTCGTGATTTATGTGGTTGCACGTAGCGTAGGTGTAATGCAATAACAGCGATGGTGTGGCGCCCCCATCCGCCGCCCCGCCTGAATCCAGAATTTCTCGTGGGAGTCGTAGCACCGTTAATAAGTGCGAAAACGGCGGCCCTTCCTACGCTCCGTGTTTACAGGAAATATGCAGTTTTTGCCTCACCTGCACGAAGCACACAAACACAGACAGACGTGTCATCGTAACGACTAGAAATGCCTCCTGTGATAATGTGCACTGGTCGCATACTTTTGCCATTGCAGCTTTCACTGAAGCATCAAAACGTTTTACACACGATATACCCGCTTAGAAAAATCCAGTGCATAATTGCAGTTAATGTTGATTGGGTGCTACGGCTGATTCTTTAATTTAATAGCGTCCGATTATCGCGCCATCTCAATTTCTCCCAGCCTTACTTGCTTCGTAGCACGTATGATCGCTATACGTCTATCAAAATTGTTTTACCAATTATAGACTCGCATGCGTTATGGTTATGGCTATATCGATTAAGTTTATTATTATTATCTACCCAAAGGCTTATTTAGAAGGGTACCATCCATTCTATTCGCTCTAGTATTATATAGCTGAAACATTGTTGTGAGTCTATGAAGGGGTACGTTATATCTATTTGAAATTCGATCAAATCTGTCTTTTGTTTAGTAAATTAATACCTTTCATTTGCATCATAACATTAACTTTAGCAACGTCTCATTCAAAACGGCCTTAAATACAGCAGCAGACTATTGCAGTTCCGCCCATTATTCATATTATTCAAATGCCTATATTAGAGAGTAGTAATTAGCCGCTTTCATTTTTGAATTTTATACGTAGCATATAAGTAACTCATATTTTACACACTTTCCTCGGAGCCAACAATTTTATATGTAAAGTGCCGAAGAAAGTGATAAAATCATCTCACCACATCAAAATGTTACATCGTCTTTTTCGTACGTAATGAAATACCTAGCTCTTGTCTGAAAGTGTAATGCAATTGAATAATTCGACTATTACGTGCTGTGTACATTTCTTGAATTCGTTTTTGCTTTGTTTATTTGAATTTTGTTTTGTTGCACTACGAGGAACAAATCTCATTTTTAAACTTTTGTCTACTTAGTAGCTGCGCTGCGGTTCTTATAAATGTTATATTAATATTTAAAGGACGGCAAGCAATATTGATACTTAATACTTTATTGTCGTCCGTATATAGGAAAACCGTTAGGTGCTTAGGACGTATTAGTATTGATTTTGTACAAGCATTGGAGACGAAGCCGCCTGCGGGTCGTGTTGGGTATTTCATCCACGTTCCATTCCCTGAATGAGGGCTGGCAATCGGCTACGTGAGGAAATGTCCCCTACCTAGCGCGAAGCCCTATTGATTGTCAACGCCGTACCACCGTATTTAATACACTGGTTCTATCAAAAAAATCGTTCGAATAAAACTTGAAGCTAAGTCGTTGACAAGCAATGTGATGAGTCATCATAACACAAAGTAGCTCTTAGCTCTAAGAAAACAGTCTCGAAGTGAAGTGGGCCACTCGGCGTCGGTCTGTGCACGTTTCAAATGAGATCTCAGCTTAGGCGCGCTACGATTGTTCAGAGTGAGAAGTGTAATGAATGATAAACTCGTTACATGGCTAGCTAATAAATTGACTATTTTGTGTTAAAAAATCTGTATCTGATGATAATACTTACTATTGTAAAAAAAATTAAATAAATGTTTCATACAGAGTCTATCACTATTATATTTTATAAACCGGTTATTAATTCTTAATCTTGTAAAAGTAATATGTTTTTAATTCTCAACAGAATCAAACGCAAGTGTTTACGGCGGCCGCGGTTACCCGCACGTCACTTCGGTGCGTATCTCAAGTCATCGCCGAACAATAAACGAAATGACGCGCTTTCTACGAACTATATTAATAAAAGTGGAAAGTAACCGTTTGCCGCCTTTAACATTAATTGGTTTTATGCTTTACTAACGGGAGCAGTCGCGGAAGTCGGGAAGTGCGCCGGGCGACTCATTATTGCTGAAGTGGACCACAGAAATTTTAATTGCTGTCCCACTGCATGTACGACAGCCTCTGCTGGAGGGATTTGTTCAGTAATTATTTAAATAAAACATTTCCCTAGCGTAAGTGGCCGTGCCCACGCAGTTTCTTCGCAAAGCATACGGTGAAATCTGCCATTTCATGTTGGTGCACAAGTTTTACAGTTTATAAACGAGTTTAATTTAAAAAACATTGATTTCATATCTAATAAAAAAGCAGTTGAAAAATAATATATTCTCAACTTGATACCAAATGTTATTATTTATTACATTAAATCAACGCTCATTTTCTCGTTTCCCTTTATCATTTGAAAACCTAAAGGAAACTTACTCGTATATTTAGAGTTTTGCTCATGTTCTACTGTCTATAAAAGCACAGCTGTGAAATTGTTGTGTTTCTCAAATAGTGTCGCAGTAGACACAGTCTTGCGGCATCTCAAGACCCGAAGATGCATTATCCGTTCCCGTAGTGGTAGCAGGCAGTCCACGCCTGCGCCTGCGCAGTTCGTGACGACCGCGACTAGACTCCGGTTTCTAGGTTCAAAAACAATAACTTTTCTTGCTTTACTACACACTTGACTTTTGACTTTATCGCACATATCAACATGGCAAATAAGTGTTGCTAGTTTTTTCATGCGGGAAATTAACCAGGATTTTTGTGTTTTTTCTATAACCTAGGTGTTAAACAAGGATTGTTGTTTTGTATATGTATAATGGCTACCAATTTGATTAGCCTGATTATTGCATAGGTCATACTTAGTTGACAAAAGTTATAACGCGGCGATGAATTGTTTGCGGTGGTTGTGATATCGATTAAGTATTAAATACGAATGCCATAAAAACGTCGAGAAGTAGCATAAGGCACTTTTAGGAATAGTGGAAATGAAAACAATCTTAATTATAAATATAATAGGCGATACCTACTTAATAGCTGTTGATTTCAATCTCGCAAGCAGTAAACACAGGCTAGTAAAAATAGTTGCCCCACGTGCCCTCACGCCGCCCTCGGCCCTTGGCGTGCAGCGCACGCATCTTTGTTTACGCTCGTCGAGTGCTTGCTAGCCCATCGCTCCTCGCCATTTAATTGTATTTCTCTGTTACGATCAATCGGTTTTCCGCTGTGGGTATCAAAGAACGAAAACGATATGGTATGCGATACATACTAAAGTTTAAGCATGTACCTTTTATTACCCGATGACATAACTCTTGCTTATACATAGCGGCAGTAAATACATATTTAATGTAAAGGGGCAGGCAGTCCCTTCAATATAAGAGCTAGATCAGTAGATTGTTTATTTATTAAATAAAGGACCAGAAGTTGCATCTGAAGTCTTAATGCATTAGTCATGATTAGAATTTGCCGATTATAACTGAAAGAAATCATTCATAAATTGTTCAGGAATACATATTTACATTATGACTAATTAACAAGGCCATTTCCAACGAATGCCTAAATTATTTTTTTTCAATATTATTATTGTTAGTTATAGGAGAAAAATACTGCGTACAATTAGAATGATTATCCATTGGTCGAATAGTGTGATAAAATGAATCAGTTATGTATGTGTATTCATACGTAAAAAAAACAATTGCAGTCGTACGCACATTACAACAAGTGCATGTAAGTTATTTGGTGGGTGTTTTGTGTGGAGTTTGAATTAATATTTTCGAAGGGTAAATATCAGTTCTCAGTTTACGTGACGGTAGCATTATGAATATTAATATTTATGTCGCGGGTTTATTAACATCATTGGAGGTGTTGTCGCATGTTGGGCGTGCTTACTCATATTTACATTCGTGCGGGAGCGGCTTGATTTAGTATCCCCCGACTTTAGACGGGGGACTTAATTTAGTGCTCTGTCGTATGTCACACGATATTTTCTTTTTCTTCTTGCGCCTGCCTTCATGTATATTTCGCTCAAAATCTCCATTCTTACGCCTTGTGCCCGACTATTTATAAACGCGCCTTATTTAGAGAACGGATCCTTACGAGCTCGCTGCGTCGATACTACACCGTCTGAAACGTCTCTGTTCAATTGTTTTTGTTTGTATTTTCTGTTGCTAGGCACACCGAATTTTTAATGAATATAAAGACGAGGCACAGGTATAAACTACGCTGATGGTCGTCGAAAGATGTGACACTGAGAAGTAATTTGTAAGGTGAGAAGGTGACAAGATAAATGTTCTGGTCAGTATCAATGTGGGGAAACTTCAAACGCGAGGGTGATTGATCCGCACTCCCCTGACGAAACACAGCCGACCACTCGTGGTGTCCGAAGCCAATTTGTGTGCCACGGCTGTCATTGACAAATTGAATAGGTTTACAGCATTTATTATTAGAATTTAGTACCTACCTAATACTGGTTTCCTGTCCATAAATTTTCCTATTCCAGGAAATAGGTAACTTATTGAGTATTAACCACAGGTGGCCCTGTCTACTTTAGCTAAACACTGGCGCAGACCCAGTCTGCGCCAGTGTTTAGCTAAAGTAGACAACATCATAAATGAAATATTTTACCTTTAAATACATGATTTACTGAAATACCATAATATGGCTTTAAATAAACAAGTTAAGTTTAGTGAAATTCACTTTTTGACATCACCAATTGTAGTCATTTTAATGACCTGTTGAACGCTCTTTTTTCATAGATTTTGTATGGGAATAATATTTATTACGTCACATTTTACTTTACTCAAATAACTTACTTTTTTTATAGCTTAGCCAAAAATAAATATACCAATAAACGTATGTTTGAAATATACTGTTATTTTGCTGTCTGTTACACTTATAGTAAATAGATGCTTGTTGATGCAGTACCCTGTTATAATTCCTATAACTTTGCGTATTTTGTCCCTGTTTAGTCTTTGAGGTTACGGGCAAACATTTTTGATGCTACCGGAACTGTATCCTTTGAAATAAATTATGACTTAACTAAAAGTTTAGAAATGTTGGAGGAGCCATAATAAAACAAATGCTAACTGTGGCGTAAGACTATTGTCTGCATACCGCGATTAATTAAAATTTGTAACTTGATGTATTCCGCACTCGCAAGTTTGGGTATAGAAGTAAGGATCAACAAATGTTAAGAGGATACGATCACGTTCTAATGTTAGATTTACACTAGCGTAACACATCGGTTTTATTATAACTTTAATCTATTTTATTTAGCTTAAATATAACCACAATACAAATATCAACTAAGCTTCTTCTGGTATAAGGAAATACTCGCAAAATTTATAAGATATAATTCTGATATATTTGGTGAAATCGCCGCCTATCTTCATGCAAACACGCAATTGCAACGCGCGGTCAAATCGCGGCGCCTGGCGCACTCTCGTATCGCCGGGCCTCTTTTGGGACACTTTATTTATTGGGCACTTACAAACACACATTGAAGAGAGTCTTTCAGATCAACACAATCTGAGTGGTATTTCTGTAATTCGACTTGTTTTTACTTTTCTTAGGATATATAATTAAATTAATTAAATTAAATTATTTCAACAAACACACCAATTTCCTAGCCCCAAACTAAGCGCGAGCTTGTGCTGTGGTGACTAAGATAACGGATAGACATACTTATATGCATTTATAAACATCCATGACTTAGGCACAAATGCTCGTGCTCATCACACAAACATTTACCCTTGCGGGATTCGAACCCGCAACCGCCTGGTTTAGAAGTCCGGGGTGCGAACCACTACACCAAGACGGTCGTCCGGTACTCATAATAGAGTAGGTATGTGAATATTTCTCTAAAGATTTGTGTTCGTCTAGAAATAGTTGTTTCTTCTTCTTGGACTCTCGGGTCAACCACCATTTTTGATACGTTCCTGTTAGCTACCTCACTATAAAACTTTTCGCTTCATGTTTATTGATTTGCAAAGACCTAAAGAGGCTATTAAAGTTACCATTGACTCTAACAATAAGGAAGGAAAGGATAGTCCAAAAGTGATTTTGACAATAGGTGAAGACAATGGATGACAGAAGCACGTATCGCGCGCGATGATGTAAGCGGCGATTTCCTGCGGGCCTATGAGTAGCCGCTCCGGCGGGCGTGGACTCGTGGAGCGCGTGGCGCGCTTGCCTGCCAATTAGCCGCCTGACGTCACCGGCGCAGGAGCGTGCTCCGGCTTTGCCTGGTCGCCATTACCGCGGGCTTTCGCGTGGAAAAGACAACGACCGCCGCTTTCTCTGACTTTGCACACTCCGAACTGTCCCGACACCAGCTGGCTACGAAGTCCTACTTGAGGTCCGAAGATCATACTCAAAATTTAAAGCAGCCGCAAAACAATCATGAAGCTTCGGATCTCGCAATTATCAAAGACTGCATTGTTTATGTATAATGTACCTACCTCCCTCGGGGTATGGCGAAAAAGTAACGATTAAGCATCACTGTGATCGCAATTGATAAGACAGGCGGAGCTCGGGCGCGTCGCTGAGCGTGACTCATGTTAATGGCAGCAATTACGGCGGCGAACGGAGCGGCCGCGGCCGAAGGAGGCGAGGAGGAATCGTGCCACGTGCCAGCCGCCGAAGCCGGCCTCTATCACAAACGTAATAGCTTGCAACGAGACCACAATACAGAAGGGTTGTCTGACACTTGATCCGTCAGGGCCATGCTTCGCTGGCTACGGTCAATGGTATGCCTTGCAATAAAAACCTGCATCGTAGAACGTTCCAGGCGGAAACTCTACCGCCGTATTCGCTAGAATTTTGCCGCTGGATTTGCAACAATTGAAGGTCAGTCATCGATTGTATCGATGCAGTTGCAGAAAGAAGGAAATCGCCATTTCAGTTCGTTAGCTAATAAGGTCGGACACCATCGTAAGAAGAATGACAAAAAAGGACCAGTATTAGTTCGGCTGACCAATTTCACTTGATTTCCCCGTTGTTCTTGTTGCCTTGTTTGCTCTTATAAATTCAATTCGCTACTTTATTGAAATTAGCTGTAAACAAACCAATCAGAATGCATTTCCATAAAAAGATACGACGCCTGTCAGCTTCTATTTCCATTCCTTCGAAGGAACTGATCGTAGTGATTATTTCAGTTTTATGAACGTTCATCTATAGTTATTTTTATAAAAACTTAGATCTGAAATTTCATGCATTTTGCAATTTTATTTTAAAATGCCTGGTTGTCCACGACGGCAGTAGCTAGAAGTCTAGAGCTATTGATTTATTTGGGAACTGTTACTATCACTCGTAATACCATTACTAATTTTAATAACGTTCTTACCGGTATTTACGTTTTTGTCGATTGATCTGGCGTAAATTTAAGTTTTTTAGGAGGTAATTAAGATTTTTTTGGTTAAAGTGTTGTCAAGTTTTTATCGACTTAGGTAATATTACGCAAAGCTAGCCGCCCCGCTTAGACTCAATGTCCCACGTACAACCCGTATACAAAGACACAGTTGAACTTTTTCTGCTTTGCTTAGCTTTCAAAAAACTGAAAATTTAGTTTTTATATTTACTTGATTGATATACATACTTATTTGATGTAAGTACCTTGATTTTCTGGCAACTGCTTTAAAAAAGGTCGTGATTATCTTTGTGGTAGGTACTAAATGTCACGCGCTCCGCTTTGTGAAAGGACTGCGCTCCGTGCACTAAATGCCATCACGATCTTGTTTATGCTATTGAAATGGTTAAGTTAATCTCAAAAATTTTGCTTTTAACGACCGTCTTGGTGTAGTCGTTCGCGCACCGGACTTCTAAACCAGGCTGTTGCGGGTTCGAATCCCGCAAGGGGCAAATATTTGTGTGATAAGCACGAGTATTTGTACCTAAGTCATGGATGTTTATATGTATTTAAGTATTTCAATCCGTTATCCTAGTCACCATAGCACAAGCTCACGCTTAGTTTGGGGCTAGGTAATTGGTGTGTTTGTTGGAACAATTTATTTATTTATATTTATTTATTTTATGTGGGACATGTGCTTGCTTGTAAGTTGCCAAACAGTAAGTCATGGCATCAATGACGACACCTCACCTAAGTGCATGCGGGGGCCCATTCAGCACTCGTCCTGTTTTCACATGGCACGTGTACATACACACATTCAGACAACTGAATGTGTAACCGTGATCCAAAACTGGTCAGGTTCCCCTTAACAGGGTCTCGGCGGTCAGATTGCAGTCGCTCCTCTGTAATTACCTAATCTGCCAAATCCTGGATCATGGTCAGCGGACCCTGGGCCCTCGCGTGCGAGTGCACAACCGGGATAACGCTTGGATGATGATGGTGTATCTACACACATACACCAACATCAGTATGAGTTTATTTTGAGCGAATATTTTTGTTTAGTATATTTTTTGTGCTTTCATAACGCTCTTTAGCTATTTGCTAGAGTAATATCTTTGTCATTTCACGGTTCAAGTTTCGACGAGGCTCTTATAAAATGTCCAACAAACCACCGTTTGTAAATAAAGAACAATTGAGATCAGTCGAAACAATTGTCGACTAATTACAGACTTATGTTTATAGCTTCAGAGAGAGAATGGGATTTTGGACCCAGTAAATTCACTACACCTACATACGACCCACGTTGCTGGCGCCAGGTATTCATGTGTCTGTTCACTGTTGTCTGACAGTAATGGAACGCTTTTCATTATTATCTGTTAATTGAGGTGTATCAACTGTAAAATGTAGAGACAAGAATGTATTGGCAGTGCTATCTAAATGTTCGTTGTAAATATAATTTCTCGTCCGCCTACACGGTGCACTGTCCAGTCTCCAGTTCAGCTGAAGCTGTGGGGCTGCATGTAGCCTCGTTTATTGCAAATGCCATCCGGCAGACCCGCTCGAAGGCTCGTTAATCATATCGGCGATAGCTTAACTTATGCGGCGCGTTTACTGCATTCCACTTAACATTTTATGCGCATCAATTGAAATATTATTTGAAGCATGAAGAAACTGTGTATGTACATATTCCTTACTTTAGATTGTTAATTTATTGCTTCCATGACATATTTGATATTTCTATTGCTTTAATGCATAAATAGCAAAATAGGTTTTAATAGCTATAAATAGACGAAGGCCATCTGGCGTCTGTCAGTGCACTGTCCGCCTGTGTGCAGAAAGTATTGGATCTAAATAGAAGGGCATGAGTTGCATGACCTAAACAGGTTCCAGGTGCAAATTGGTTTGCCCACGCACCCGGCATCATCCTGACCCCACACGGATCGCTCTCGGTGACTCACTCACGCCTAACTAAATGTGTCGGTGAAACCTAAAGAATTACAGAATACTCCACCAAAAATATAATGTCACATTATTAGTGTTCTTGATAAGGTTCCTCTCATATCATCGGTGATGTCAAAAAAGCTAAGCTAACTTACTTCCTACATTCATTTCATTCAGATTCTGATACGCTATGCCATTGCCAAAAAATGTTGATGTCATATCAATCCTTAACATTATTTATTCTGTGCCTTAACTCGAGTTAATAAGTGTAGTAATATAGGAACATAATAATATAATATTGTTGGAATTCTATTAATAAATTGGATTATTGAATTGTAGCGATGACTCGATGTTTCGGCGTCAACAATGCATCATATGAGTAGGACCGGAATAGAGTCGCGTAGCCACTTATTCATTGTTTCGCAGTGGCTTGACTAATGGATAGTGGGTAGTTGTATATTGTATTGTATGAGTAAATATGACTAAAGTCAATGCGTTTATCACCGCATACAGCTGATAAAATTATCGATTGCCTTCTAATCTTGATATGCACCTATGTTTGCAACTATGCTCTTGATTTTGTTTTGGTTCCTTCTTCTTGGAGTAATCATCAACGTCCTATTTTATTACGCGATGAAATAGTTACTATGTCATTTATAACTAGTACTTACTATGTAATTTATAGTAGTAACCAGTGTTATTGGTCTTATAATAGTGTATTTCTACGATCAACTTTTCAGCGTGCGATCGCGGGTATATCTGACGGCAGCTTGTTTAGATGTTGTCTTTTAATTGAAAATGTTCGCTTTATGTTCTCACGCTCTCTCGAGAGTGCGGTCAGGTCAGTTGTCGCTAACATGGACCAGCTGTCTGTATATTTACTACTTCGCGCTTCCGACGATTATTTGCACCCCGTGGCCGGCCTCCCGCTGGAATCCTTTATTATATCGCGTGACATCATATGGCATGATATCACAGACATTAGTGTGTTATACGAGTATGACTATAATCACAGAATAATAGTTGCTATAATATTATAAAATTAAAAAGTTAATTTAAGCAGATACATAGCACTGCTTAGGAAAGACCTCACCACAACTGTGAGGTGGGTGGTATAATATTCTAAAGTTTTTGAAAGAATATCTTATATAAATGATACTAGCGGTCCCCCGCGACTTTGTTCGCGTAAATTTAGGATTTCCTGTGGGCATTGTTAGGAGCGGAGTATTTTTTAAAACTGTGATATCTTTTAAGATAAGAATCAAAACGCGTGTGAATAATATGAACATATTAATTATAACGGTCCCCCGCGACTTCGTCCGTGCTTTTTGATTTAACTGCTTCCCCGTTGATTTCTAGGTAGGTACCATGCACTTTATAGCTCATACAAAGCGTTCCCCGAGAAATAAGCTATCTAACACAAAATATTTTTTTCAAAACGGCTCAGCAGTTCCTGTGATTAGCATGTTCAAACAAAAAAAAATAATTCCTTCGTTTTTCCAGTTATAATGTGAGATATGGTTCAACCGACCCTAACCTCTTTATAATAAGTATTAGTAGTATAGAAAAAATAGCAGTCCCCGAGTACTTCATGCGCACCTATTGATTTTACTCCATTCCTGAAAGATATAATGTGATTTTTTTAAATTACCTATCTTATAGCCTTGCTAGATACGTTGTACCTTACACAAAGGTTTTTTTTCAAAATCGGACCATGAATAGGTAATTCTGATCTGAGATAAGTGCATTCAAACAATCAAAAGTCAATCAGCAATATTAAAGTACTATCCTGGTCACCACCGCCTTACCACGATGGTCAAAGAAAGAGCATTGCGTCTTATCGTATTGTGTGTGTGCAAGCGACAATAGGAGAGTGTAGTTAAGGCAGGCGGCAGAGACGTCTGCTTGAACTTCAATTCAACACATCGTACGTCCTAGTAATTACCTACTTACTTATTAAGTTATTGGGAAAAACTCAAGCTGACCCGCAAGTTAAATACGTACAGCGCCATCTATATCTACATTATAATATTTTGTTGCGTCTTTTAATTTCTATTCGACTACATTATCCTGCACCCATTACATTTTTTCTGCATGACTTATAGGTATGGCTGGGGGAGAATACTTTTAGCATTGAGTCCACCTATTGTACACTGTTCTAAGTGCAATAAAGTTTTTAAATAAAAAAAATAAATCTATTGACGATATAGCAAAAGGCCAACTTTGCTGCCGTCCTAACTTCGATACAATATTATATTACTCGTGATATTTTTTTAATGGTATGTCCGATTTGAATAATTCAAAAAGTAATTTACAGGCACTGATATAGCCTTGAATATGACGTGATTTATTTGGATAAGGATTAATACCGACATAGTGAAACTGTAGCTTTCTTTTGTTATAGTTAGATATATGTTATCGCGGACTTTATTGTAGATAATAATGTCCTCTACAAAACTGTAGAACATTACTTTCTATTGTCAATAGTTTTCGCAGCGTTCGCAATTTAATGATTTTCCTTTTACACCTTTGGTTACATAATCGAAGTTTTCATACGGAACCCTAATTTTTTTGATAATGTAATATAGCCTATGTCCATCGCAGATAATGCAGGATTCTAATGGTGAAAGAATTTTTCAAATCGGTTCAGTAGTTTCGGAGCTTATTCGTTGCAAATAAACAAACAAACAAACATACAAACAAACAAACAAATATTTCCTCTTTATAATATTATTAGTATAGATTATTAGAGTTAGTTCACAGTTCCCATCTAAAACTTTGAGCAATTAAACAATTGCTCAAATCCAAAATCAAGGTGTTTATCAGTCCCAAAATAAATACAGTCAGATGAAACATGCGCGGCGTCGTCGAGGCGCGCGTTCTTCCGTGAGACTTGCGGTCTTTTTGCATTCCTCGCACTGTATGTGCACATGCGTAAGAAACGAAGCACGCTCCATTTGAGACGCCCTTCTCTTGCAGGTAACTAATGCCACATACTGCTTACATCCACGCTTCCATAGCACGTGACAAACCCGTGCAGAACTGTGACATTAGAAATATTTAAAAAAAATCCTTATACGTTTAGGTACTCGTGGGTGGCGAGCTGAAAGCATCTTGGTTCTGTAGAAGGCGATGTTTTTCCAAATTTAGCCTGACCAGTCAAGCGGCTTTTGGCAGAAAGTTTTTGTGTACATACTGCACACCGCACGTATCGGTTCGTTACTGCACCCACCGGGTTTTCGAGGACGTGTTTTTAATGATCAGATTCTTGTGTCCCTGATTTACATGACGACAGTGATAAAATTACCTGTAATGCAAATCTACTTTAATCTTTTTTTTGGGCTTCGGCAAAAAGATTTCAGGTCGCTGAATAACCGCAACCGCACGCACATACTTACTCTTTGTAGTGAATGAGATCCCATACATACGAAAACGTTTGCCTGTACATTCACGTGAGATATGTATAAACTATTTAACGATAGTTTTAATGATTTTTTGGTACCAAGAAAAAACTTAATGAATTTTTTGCGAAGGTTGTTAGCCAAGACGTTTTCATTTTGTGTGTTTTTTTATTTTATAGAATGAAATCGTTTTCTGTTGTTATAAATTTGTGATTTCGTCTTAGAGGTTGTAATTCATATTCATTATTTTAAAAACAATGAAGAAGTGGAATTCCTAGTCCACGCTTGGATTCCCGAAATCTGCTACATCAGATCCTACGCCTTTTGAAATTGTTTGTAATCCATTGCATACTACTCTACCTATGGATAGATGCATCGAATGCTGTCGATTTCCTGGTTGATTTCTCTATTTTGCGCGTCGACGAATTCAGCACGAACAAGCTCAGGTAGGTGTTTGACGTTGCATGGTAACCATCTGGATCGTTGCCCGCTACATGGCCGATGTTCCGCAAGTTATGCCGGCCATAATCTCTCGGATGCTAACGACAGTTCTCGCGAAATATACAGAAATAACCATCTCCCCTCACCGGCACGGCGGCCGCCACGATAATTCTGTCAGAGCATTACCAATGCACTTCGCTGCTGGAGATATTGATGCTATTTTATTTTGAATCCATCGTTTCAATATTGAACGCATCGATTTTACCGTTGCGTTATTTCTGTTCTGCCGACTGTATGAAGTATAATATCGAAGACTTTCTTTGAAATACAATCGAAGTTACACGTATCAAGTGTGTCTTCTCATTTCTATTTTACTTTCAATTTGATTCTCAGCTCATTAAAAGTTCATATGTTGGTACCAATTTGTGTGACTAATTTGTGAGTCGGATTCTTTTAATCTCGTAATTACATAAATTAATTGAATTATAATGTAACATTGTAAACATTTAACTGACAAAGATATCCTAATATAAGTTATCCCAATTTAAGTTTTGAAATCATTAACTGGGTTTGTTTACGTGTAAAACAATTCCTAATCGAAAAGACTAAAATTGAAGTGTAAATCGCAGTAGAAAGTTCATTTGTTAAGAATATCTGAACTTTCTCTCCACAGCGAATCTTTATTATCTACCGCTGCCAATTTAGTTGTAAAAAATATTTCGCTTAAGATCTTATTGTACTTGGCCACTTATATTGTTTCTATCTTTTGAAAACACTAAACTTCTATACTTATGTAGAATAAATGGGCCTTTGTTATTGTTTCTGCAACTATCACTTAATTTCATCAAAGAATAGAGTTATTGTTTATTATCGGATGATATGCTTGATAAATAATAAATTGTGGGGAATGTGCCTTTTGTGGAAGGTAAGGTTATATTAAAATGCATAAAATTCTTTTAACAACTATTTACAGTTTGTAAATCTTAGCATAAAGTGACTTAAAATAAAAACTACTCAGTCTGTAAGTAGTTCTGCGATTGAGGTTTTGCTTGAATTGATTTCTCTCCACGGCCTCGGTCTCTAACACGCATAAATAATATGCATTCGTGCATCACGCGTTTGTACGGGTACTTACGAAATCGGGTTGTAGCAAGCAACAATAAAAAAAATTACAAACTTGAAGCAAGTAGGCGTTATGATAAAATATATTCTTTTTAATCAAAATTGTAGTAAACCATTTGAAAGTTTCAGAATATGAAAATTCATGCCAGCTGCGCTATGTATATTATTTTGATTCCGACTCGTCAGTGTCTGCCAGTATTATCAAAACATTCCACAAATTCTCACGATCAGCGTCGATTCCCATGCAATTAAGATCATTGCTTCGATTCTCAGTTGACACCGCCATTAATGTATTTTCTCAATAACTCTATCAAGCAATTACTCCATCAACTTCTCTATTGCATTCTCCTTTTAAGTACTGCTATGTACCATTCTTCTTCGATTTAATGTTTGAAGTATATCCACTTAGTATTCCATTGTTTAAACATTTGTAGAGTTATATAGACTCGTAATGTGTTCTGCAAATCTTTCAGATTTAGTCATTTTTATCGTTGTATCCGCGACGGATAAATAAATATAAGACAATATCACATTGCTCTGTAAGTAGCTAAAGTTCTTGTGGTATAGAAATCAGAAACAACTGTGGTACAACAACACTCAAACCCAGATTACTTAAGCACCTTGTATATTTTTATGTGCATCCCACTGTCTTTTATTTTTAAGGAACATGAAACAGGAAGTTCCTTATATGATTTAACAGGTGTATCCTGTATCATACACTTGGCCTTCTTTGGATGTTTGCTGCTTAACCGTGCACTGTTTTTTGAGGGATTGTTATTTTTCCATTAGCCTACTTTCACTTGTCTTTTCCCATACGAAGAAGTGGCTCATAGAGAGATGCTTAACCTGGGGTTGGATGTTTTGTCTCTCTATTACTTAGAATTATGATGCAACTAGCGGTTGCCCTTTCACAGAGATAGTATTTAAAAAGAACCCTGCATACCATTGCTACTTCAGATCTAGCTTCAAAACTGACGGAGTTCGATACAAACTCCCCCCCCCCCCATTTTTTTAACCCCTTAAGGGATTGATATCCAAAAAATCTTCCTTAGTGGCTAGTGCTCACCTACACTACACTTTAAAATATATATATATATATATATATATATATAGATAAGATAGCTGCAATTTAAATAGGTACATCGAAAATCGAAAGTTTCGGCTACATTGAATAGTCGTAGGGTAACACAACAATCAATTGCCCCAAAACAAGGTGATTCATCGTCGGCGCTGCGCAACCGCTCTCAGGCCTCGATTTTTAAGCATCTTGCTTCATGATTTAAGTACCAAATTCAATTACGATGCAGCTCATTACGTACATGCGTGATTCGTTCGTCCGTGAACACTAGTGGTTAAAATTGAGACATTGATTTACATGACTGAGCTCTATCTCTTTAGACGACATATTGCTGGGTACATTTTCTCTATTGAAATCACTCTTCCGTGAAACGAAGATTATTTAGTCAGGATATATTAATAAGTGTGCTATTGTTTTTATTTTATATATTTCTTACTCATTGTTGTATTTGCTTTTAAATGGTTACAATTCAGTGTAAACAGTTTAAATGTGTTAAGCTGTTGATCGCGTCAATTGTAAACACGGGTGCTGGGCGCCGACAAGCCGGTGAGTCACCCAATCGCGATGTGGGACGCGAGCATTGTGTGAGCTGCTGCGCTAGGCTGTGGGCATGCGTTCTAGACTTGCACTTGCCTAGCCAATGTGCGCACTCAGCACCTGACATAAGAACATTATTTGAATACACTGCCAGTGGCTCTGAAGCGTACGATTGTATGCAAAGGAGGCGCAGGCGGGCGCCCACTGGCATCCTCGAGAAAGCACCGCGGAACCGTCCGCTGGCCCACTTGTAATTTGCGCCATTCGTACCGCGTCGATTCCATTTTATCAACTCCTTTATATGCAATTACTTAGCTATTTTTAATAAGGCATTCAAAGTCGGAAAAGTTATGAGTATGGAAGTTGTACCCCGATACTTTTTAATGTAAAAAAAATAATGGGAAGTAAAGTCAAGCCTTTCTTTAGTCAGACAACAGGTAAACAGAAATAACTTAAGTAGGTACACGCCAAAAGAAAAAGGCTTTTCACAATTTTCACTGTAGGCATTGCTTACATTAAATTCATAAGTAATTACTATCATGATAATATACATAATTCACAGAGTAATTATGAGATAGATTGCGAATATTGTGGTGTCTAGGTACTACAATTTTCCACCTAAGTGAGTGGAAAGAGTTATTTTTATGAGTAGCTCATCACCCTGGCTGGAGTGAACATGAACGTCACTGTTTTCCCTCTGACGTTATTTGTTATCTCACCACGCGTGAATCGTGTCGTGATGAGCATTTTAGCAGATTCACGAACGGATAAAAATGTCCGTCGTGAACTCGTGAGTTATTTTGTAACTAAACTGAGTGAGCTGCATTTGCGTTATTGTTGATCTGAACCTCTGAGCATTGGTATCGCTATAAACATAAAGTACATATTATATTAGTCTATAGAAGTAACACAAGTAAACTGGAAGATCCTAACAATATTTTTTTGCCTACATACATACAATACGTTGTAAAATTATGAAAGATATGGATATGGATCAGTTATTTTTAATTAATATATAAATTCGAAAAAGTCAGGTTTGCATAGTTTAGAAAGTAACGACATAATTATTTGTAACAGTCATTGTTACGTACGTTGCTTATATGTTATTATTACAATGCCTACCTGCAAAACTTTAATAAAAACATTTTGTTTGAACGTTAGTTAATTGTAAAGTCTTTGCTACTTACGTGCATTTGGGTATCGTTGCCTTGTCTCAGTTTAAGATAATGAATGAGTCACAGAGTTTTATTATAATCGTCAGGTCGTCAACCTAAATGTTCACTACGTGATAATTTCAATTATTTACAAACTGATTGTGAAAAATTTCATCTTGATGATGTTATAACATGGCCATTTCAAAGTTTTATTACGTCCGCGTCCATGAGCTAAATGTCAGCTCGAAGTACCTACACATTTCTTATACTCTGAACTGAAGTGAGAACTAATATACAATTCTAATATAGCGTGTATTGACATTTGCACAGTTGCTGCGATTGTGTTTGATTCAATTTGTGTGCTAATTCCACATTGCAGAATATATTAGTTATAGAATTCGGTATTCCTGCATTTTGATAACTACCAGTATAACAAATTAATAACATCTGAACTAACAAATATACCAAAACAGGGATTTTGACTCCTAAAACTGCAAATGTTTCGCCCTTACCCGATTTTCTTTGGTTATTATTTCTTAGTCTGTAGTAGTGACAGATTGTTACTAAACAATTTGTAAATGGAGTTTAAAATTAACCGATAAAATGTACTTATACTTGTATAGGTACAAGTAATTGATTGCTTAGTAGTTTTAGATGTTTCTATGTATAATTTATCCAGAATATTCTTGTAAATAATATGCATACAAAATACTCATGCAAACGGCACTAAAATAAATACATCGTTATCAGATATCTAATCAAACATACCTGCTTAAATGTTTGAGTCATATCGACCATCGCTCTCCCCTCGCCTTGACATTGCAACTCTAAATTAGATTAGCAAATCCATTCGCTTCTAATGATAAAACGTCGAAACAATACAGTACCGTTAACGAGGCATCTGCCGATGTTGGCTCTTAAAACTCAGTTAGTCAGTTGAAATTGGCTAATGATGGCGGACGTATCTCGGAAATGGCATTGATTGCGTCGCCGGCTCGCTCGGCAAATTGACTCACATGCGCAGTCTGCTGCACCGCGCTGGGGCTCTATTTTTGAATCACTCGCGTGCAGATTTCTACTGATTTTCGTTCGTTATCTAAAACTCCGCATCTTTGAATCATTCGACAAACTGCACTCGACCGCTCGAAACAGCAACGAGTGCCCATACCAACTCGTCACAGAAGGCGAGTGATAGACGTCAAATTTATGTGTTGCGTGAAAAATCAGTCGCATTCGCATCAGAATGTCATTCGAGTGATTCAACAATAGAGCTCCTGCCTCTCTGTCGTTTTGCCGGGCAGAGAGTATAGAATACGGGAAGGCAGGAAAGAAGAAATAAAAAAGAAATGAAAGAACTTATCTGTCAAAGAGTCTTGTGGACCTCCCGATTCTTATAAAATTTTATTTTGAATTGAAAATTACTAAACCTATTGTATTAATAGGGGATTGGTAGAGCATTTTATAAAAATGCCAAAAATTAAGTCCACAATTTGTACTTCTTTGTTTGTGCAATAATGAATAAATAAATAAATAGCATAATCATATAAAATCATAAACCTCTCATATCTGACCTTTATGCCAAATATTCTAAAGCACTTTTATTACACCATCTTATTTGTGGCATCCTAACTAGGATCCTACTTAGGAAAGGAACAAAGTGGATCCTATTTACAATAGGTTCTTAATAACTTCCTAACTAAATGTAACCGATTGCTGATCCCTAGCAACGCTATCGACGATGCAATTACAAGACAGACGCGTAGGTGATAGGGTTATCGATTTGCGGTTCTTTGTGATCTACTCTTTCCTGATATTACTCGGAAACGTAAATGGGCACGCATTTTCAATGTAGGTACGTATAATACATACTAATAAATAATAACTCGGCTAAATATGTTTCTATTGAATAAAGTAACTTGTTGTGTGATTGCCGATATTGAATAACAAAACGGCAACATGAGAATGATTGGAAGTCTATTGGTATTGTTATTTAAGAATACTGCTTAGCACTTTTATATACTCATAATTATGTAAAGCTGAATAATTAGTGTAGACAATTTTGCCACTACCTGAATGTGTTTTATTAACGTCTCACTCAATTTGACTCCAAGGAGAAGTAATGGGATAATGGTACACCGGAAATTAAATCATGTTTATGGCAGTTGCTAATTACCCAGCTAATGCGTCGTCGTGTCTTATGCATGGGAGACTTTTATATTATTGAATCGTAACTCCAACAAATGAGCGCATTTAAAATGTTTTATTAAGTTCCCTCTTTATGATGACTCAATTTGTAGTTTATAACTATAGCAGGAAAACAACGTTATTGGTTTTGTTGCTTAAGTACTTTACTTTTTTCAACTCTTATGACTCGTGATTTGAATTCATTTCAGCATTATAGTCGCTATTTGTTGGTCACGCCTTCTCCTGGTCTTCGTGCAGCCACGGCCCGCCCGCCCTCACAAATATTTGTCGCTACACGTATTTCGCATTAACACCTACTTGTCTGACTGCACAAGTTTATTGAACTGCATTATCAATTCTCATTTTGATATCTGGGTCCCGCTCACTCTGCCTACCTGATCAGGTTTTAGGAATTTGATCTAATGAATTTAGACACAAGCAAAGGAAACTTCAATTCACCGAGATGACGCAATAAAACGTTCCCGGTGGCAAAATGGCCAACTCCACATGAATCATGTATGACAAAGATGGTGCTGAAGACTATTTGTGAGCGTATTATCGCACATATAGTACCTAGTTAGGATTCGAACGGCGAGCGGGGTCGGCGGCCGAGCTGCGCGATTAGGCGCTCGCGCAGTTTACGCCACATTCTACGAGACACACAAATAACAATTACCGTCTGATGCGCCGTGCAAAACTGTCCCACTAAAATCATATTTTTAATACAAAATAATCCGCTGTTTTCTTTCATATTCTCCTTATATCACACTGAGTATAAAACAGCCAGGATATTGTAAGTATAGGTGTGGTTTGTGCTAACTGCTAGACGTATTTTTCAAACACTGTTATTTTCTTTCTTCGTGACTCTTTCCTCGCTCGGGTCGGCCCTCTGAATATATTTCTGCGATTTGACTCTGTCATTCCAGTCCACTGGTCTTATCTACATGCTTTTTGACGGTTTCTCCAAGAAGCCTTTGGGCTATAACACTATTATTGAACATTATTAAGTCCAAATTGAGGATTATTTTATTTTATTATCTCCAATTTATAGTTTTATCATAATTATAGTTTGTATAATATTACGAAAATCAATCATTTTATACACATTAACATTATTGGTGGTAATATAATTAAAAGAGCGACACTAAATAATATTTAGTATAAAAAGCAATGAACTTCCGTTATAGGAAAAAAAAATTTTTCATTAAAGAATTCAGACAGGAAGGTATGTCAGCACGTAAATAAAAATAGAGCCTAGTAATAACTGTGCGGCGTATTTTATGTCCGCCGTCATAAAAGCGACGTAAAAAGTGCAGCGTTTTCCTGCAAGCCTCGCCCTCGTAGATAATAATTGATAAGGTACGAGGACGTTGTTTTTCATAAAGACGTCCATCAACCATCCATTATTTTTCTTTATTACATTTTAGCAGCTGTGTGCGTGGTCCCTAAGATTAATTAATACGACACCATGCTCCTTCCTGCGTCGCGCCACCTAGCCCTCGGCTATCGAGCCCGACAAGTGGTACTTGTTGCGTGGGATCCTGTCCTTTTTGCATATGAACGTGCAGTGCGGGCGTGATTTGTCGCACAGAAACAACTCGCCTGCGCTAAATGCTAAACTGAATAATTACTAATTCGCGTACCATAATAAACGCTACTCGATCGATAAGGGACCATTTCTCAGAGCATCGGGCTCTGAGTTGTGTTATTTAAGATTCCCAAGATTCTAGGAACTGATATGTGTGGCTACTAGGTACTGTATCTGTTACGTGGTATGCGGCACTCATGATAAAGATTTACTCTTTCCGAATGCAATAAGTAGGTAGGTATAACAGGAACGCTGCAGTGTGAACTAGGGCACATTTTATGTCACTTCCCGGAACAATGCATTTAGCAATTTGGCACAATTCTCATCTTTCATGCGACGCATAAACTTATAAATTGTTAAAATTTAAACCACTGTATATTGTTTGAAAATTATTACGTGGGTGTAAGCCAGGGCCTTCGCCTTTCCTAGACCTATTAAAAAAATAATCATTAATTAGTGAATCATGCGCAGTTGTAGCACTAAAGCTTTTTACGGGTCTCGTTGGTATGAGCCCGGGGTCTTGGCAAAGATCGCGACGGGAGGCTGTAGCGGTGGGGTAACATGGACAGTCGAACGGCAGCCTACCAATTACAGGCCACGACATGAGCGGTTGGCGTGAGTTCGAGCGTTAATTAGAAGGATTCGCTGGCTACGTATAACTCTTGCCGTGCTCGCCCGCTCGCAAACCAATTACCGGCCCACTGATGAACGCGGAGCGTGCACGAAAGTTCCAACTCAATTTCATTACGCTTCGCTGTGCGCACTAACAATTAGAGAGGTTTCTATAAAATCGCTATTCATCGCAAAGCGCTATACTAGTGCGGGGGTTCTTGTGTGGTTCTTGGTATCCGTCGGGGCGCAGGCAGGAGTAGGCCGACTAATCCCGAGACTGTCTGAGCTTTTCCAGTTTGACGCTAATGACATAATCAAAGGACGCCGAGCGACTCTCATTAACGAATCGTTGGCTGAAACAACTTTGATTAATAATATAGTATTAAGTAGGTGTGTAAGTAATGTAATGTAATTGAAAAGACTCGATAATATCTAAAGGACTCTTGCTCGTATCTGCTTATATGTATTTGCTGTCGGTCGCGACGCGAAATGTCTCGTTGTCTGGGAGCCGGCTTAAGTAGTCTCGTCGGGTTTGTTTTCCTACGATAATGCGTCTGTAAATGTCAGCTGCCCCACGTCGCGTCGCTTTCACGCCCGAAGCCTATTTGTGTATATGTTCAATTACCAGTTCGAGTGCTTTTTGATAATGTATTTTGACGACAAGTCATTTTGCGGCTGTTGAGTCTAATAAGGATAATCTGGAGTAGTCAGTGTAATGTAGTGTGATGCAATGTGGCGCGTGTCGGTCTCGTGGTACAGTTTGACCGCAGCGGTTGTCGGGTTCGATTCCCGCTTGCACAATGCACGTACATTCCGAGCGCTCTTCCCGCGCTATACGCTCTATTATAGTTGGAATGGTAATGGCATTTCGTAATTAAATAACTTTGCTCAATAAAGTACTTACATTATATTGATCACAATGAAATGAAATTGAGAAGTTGTTATTTTATTATTATTTAGGAATATGATAAAATGATCGCCTATTCGGTTACGAGGGTCAAACTGAAAGTTCTTAGAAAATCAAAAACTGATTACATTAGCCAGTTATTAGTTTTATTATATCTTTTCAAAATATTGTCCATTGACGTCAATACACCGCTGCATGCGATGGAACCACTGGGAAAAGCACTTTGCCCACTCGTCCTTAGGGGTCTCTTCAATGGCATCGCGATACGCAGCCACCGCTTCTTCAGCATTCATAAACCGCTTTCCTTTAAGTTTTTCTTTAATTTTTGGAAATAAATAAAAATCACAAGGCGCGAGGTCGGGGCTATACGGCGGGTGACCCAGTAATTCAACGTTTGATGTCGCCAAATAGTCGATCGTTCGCTTGGCGGTGTGCGACGAGGCGTTGTCGTGGTGAAGGAGGATCCTACTGCGAGGTCGTTTCTCTCGAACTTTTTCCAAGACAAGTGGCAAACAATTGGTAGTGTACCATTCTGCAGAAACTGTTTTTTGATCCTCTAACACAATTGTTGCGAAATGACCTATCCTTCCAAAGAACGAGGCCACCATTTTTTTTCCCGCACTTCGATCTCTCTTCACTTTAGTTGGCAACTCCTCGAAAGGAAACACCCACTGAGCAGATTGTCTTTTGGTTTCAGGATCATAACAGTAAATCCAGCTTTCGTCACCTGTTAGTATGTCGAACACAGCATTTGAGTCACCTCCGTTAAATCTTTCAATCATTTTACGGCACCAATCCACACGATGGAGTTTTTGAGCCTTAGTCAAATTATGAGGTATCCACCGGGCGCAAAGCTTCCTGACCGCTAAATGTTCGTGGAGGATTTTGTGCACTTGACTCATACCGATGCCTAAGCTTGTCCGAATCTGCTGATAGGTCACTCTTTTGTCAGTCTCTATCATACGCCGCACAACACAGATGTTATTTTCAGTCGTCGCCGTAGAAGGCCGTCCCTCACGTACATCATCAGTGAGATTAGTGCGACCACGTTTAAACTCATTAAACCAGTTGTAAACAGTCGCACGAGATGGGGCTTCATCGTGAAAGGCCAATCGTAGTCTATCATAACTTTCTTGTTGACTTAAATGACATCGAAAGTCATAAAAAATCATTGCACGAAAATTTTCTCGTGTTAAATTCATTTTGACGTGACACAGACAATTTTCAATTTGCCGCCATGTCGTAAAACAAATGACAAATGAATTAAATATATACTCAGTAATATTGGCAAAGAGTTCTATTTTCAAATTTTAGAATATTTTTTTTATTATATTGTTTATAAGTGGCCAGTTCTAAGAACTTTCAGTTTGACCCTCGTTTTAACAAATAGGTAGCATGCTAATATAATAAAATGTTGTATAATGAAATTAAATAAGTACATCAATCATAATACATGTAGCACACATGAGGTAGGTAATGACCGACAGAATCGAAAGTCGTTTATTTATTTTTGAGTAGAGTCGCATTGAAACAGTTAGGCAGGACAACTGAAATTATAGATAGACGTAGAGATTGTACAAATAGGTCAATACTCATGATCATAACATGTTCTTATTTTCTAATAACTTACTAAATAAAAATAAAAAATCAATTCCGTGATCTCAGTTTACATATTTATTACGTCGGATATGCTCAACTACAGCAATCGAAAGCCTCGTAAAAGATGTGTTCTATGGAAGGAAACTATGAGGTATAAAAAACATTCAACTTTTTGAACATACAGAACTTCGTAGGTTCTGTCTGGCTGATTGTTATTTCTTTATTGAGTTGAGCGACGGCGGTTTTGAGTGGAGCTGCTATAGCGCTGGGGGCACACCCCGCAGCCGCAGCCTATGTGCCGTGCCTGCCGATCCCATGGGATATGTTTGCGTACTTTTTACTAATATGTACTTACTAAGTTACTTTAACCCTCTCCTATTTCATTCAAATTGGAACTCACTGTGCCCACATGTTTAGAGTTATAGTCTAGTTCAATAAGCTGCTTTTATTTTTGTAAATTACTGACTGTATCTTGTTTTGTGAGCCATGAATAAATAAATAAATAAACTAAATTTTATAACTAACACAGCTTAATCTTAAGTTAGATAAATAATGTTTATTAGATCTACGTTATTAATAAGATCGCAGCCTTTGTATGTAGACAGTGAAGGTAGGAATTTGGTATTCAAGGAAAATTGGAAAGTAATTCAGCCAGAGTCTGTCTTGATATTAAATTTTGCATGGATCGAGCAGGAAAACGTAATCTACGAGAAGCGGTATGCACAGTGGCCGCCAGGCCGGCCGGACGTGCTCTCTGGAAAATTGCTCATGATCCACCACGTCTGCCATTCCCCCCTTTCCCCCTTTTATGTTTAAGCCACACTTACTTGCCCCGTAATAGAATAACCTAGTTCATGTACATGAAATAAAATGTTTTTGCACAATGTTTCCTTTTACAGTGTAGTTACCTACACGGTGAGCACTCAGAAAGGATTTGAAAAAATTCGTCTGTCAAGAGGGTAATAAGGGGTAGGGGGGGGGGGGGGTAAGTTTGTATGAAACTCCGTAACTTTAAAGCTAAATCGATAATAAAATTAAACCATATGGTTAGAAATAATTTTTAAAAATCCTGAAATACGTCCTGTATTTCAGGATTTTTAGAAATTCTACCTCTAAGAGGAAAAGGGGGTTGGAAGTTTTTTTGGAAAATTCGACATTTGCGCGGATCAAGGGCAACCGATATCTATCAATAAAATTACGTAAAGGTTAGGCTGGTAATCTCATTTAACAAGTAATACGAAGTCTAAGATGGATTAGGTACGCTAACTCGGTAAATTAAATTATGTCTGTCTATGTATTGTCCTTTTATCAAGTTCATAAATAACAATCTTCATCTCGAAATATTGTTTTATTTTTACCACATTGCGATGATTTTCGAAAAAAGCCTTAATAGATTTTGCCTGAAGATGGCTTAAGCTGCAAAAAGAGGAGGTAATGAGTGCCTTTATAAACATGAATTCGAGCACGGTATGCAGTTGACATAGACTATAGAGGACAGCAGGTGCACGGCCCACTGCTACTGGCGCGTTAGTATGCGCCTGCGGCGGACAGTGGTCAGTTTTTGCGGCGCCCGGGAACAATGATAGGAGCGCGCGCATTCCGCCCGTCACCGTTAGCCCGTAATCGCTGCGATCAGCGCAGTCAATACTCATGCACCGCTCTATCATCGAGGGAGAATTTATCTTGTAAATCATGCTAGCTCATTTTCATTCGGCATTGATTTAGAATTCGAAAACTAACTACTGGATTAGGCAAAAACGCATGGATCCACGTAAATTAGGTATTGCATCCCTATTGCAATTATTGGTTTTGTTTTGTAGATATATTTTGACTTAATTGTTATTAGTCGTTATTTTTTATGAATACAAAACACTTCTTTCTTGACTTTACATTAAATGGTTTTTATTAAACTGATCTGTGGCAAATGACAATCCGTCTAATAATGCGTTTATTATTTCTTATTACTAATATACTCGAAATAAAAACAGCACTTTCAACAGACTATGTTTCTTGCAATTTAATGTCATGATTATTTCTAGATTTAATAGTTGATGGAACGACGTAATTTCCCTTTTGGACATAAATCAAACGAACATTTTTCTTTGGATGAAGATAGGATGGTAAAACATGTCGAAATAAGAGCAGTTGGGCTATCTTGGCTCCGCGCCAAGCCAAACAGGGTAAAAAGCAAGGGCGGCGACGACGACCGCGCCCCGAAATAGCGGGCAAAGTCAAGGCGTGTACACAGCCGATGCAATGCTCGCGAGACACGATAGCATGCTCCATCGCTATATAGCATGTGTGCACGCTTCCTTTTAATACCACTGCACCAACAGGCCCTTGGAGTGCTTTGGACAACATCTAACCTAGCTCGGCTAGACAGGGACACACCCAGCGAGGCGTGTCAGGGCTCGCCGAAGTTCATGTAATAAAGCCGCAAAAAACCTCATTTAGACCTATATAAATTACACCCATCGCACTTCCAATGCCATTTACAATGACGCAACCCCCATTCGAAATAACGCAAAAAATTCACGCCACATTTCAAAATGTTTACTCCGGCGATGAGCTACCGCTCCTAATTAATTATTTTTTGTTGGGTGTCGACATTAGTCCCATGCTAATAGTCGGTCCATTCTTTATATTTTATGGCTTGATAACGAGACCCTCAAAAAGGTCGTGCACACAGTTTAACCTTTGAATATCGAATAGAATAAAATTGGCAAAGAGGACAGAATGTTACGGTTAAGCAAGGCACATCACGCACACGTAAGGAGCACAATAGCGGTGCGCTGTCGGCTGACTCATTGTCCTGCATGTATGCCGGTCTGAGACAGAACAAGGACGTCCTTAGAACCCCGGCGCTGCACTCACTGTGGCAAATCAAAACTTAAACATGGTTACTCCATATCCGTCGGTGGTAGTCGCTGTGCCTATTGTGCTGCAACAAATTGCAGACATAATAGACTTCGCAACACTCCAACTTAGCACTAGATGACACACTGATATTTTAAGGATAATAATAGCGTTGGGAAATTACGTCGGATTTGCTATGTGGTCAACGCTCTTATAAAATACTTTAATTACTGTTGCGGCTGTTGATTTAAAATTTGAAAGAACTAAGTATGTATTTACAAAAACCATTCCGTTGACCAAATTGTTTGTTTTAACTGCCAGTATGTACTAACCCGCTTTCTATTGTTGCAGATGACTTGAAGGCGGTGACAAAACGTCTGATCGCGCAGGCGAAGCGGCAGGGATCCGCAGACAACATCTCCATAATCGTGGTGTTCCTAAAGGAGCCGCGCAAAATAGCCGCAGACAACCGCCCGCCCATGGATCTTGGGTAAGCAGTATATTTATACTGTGTAAGCAGCTTAACTAACATTTACCAAACACCACAATATCCTGCTTATAACGACACCGCCTGAAATTATGAAATGCCCGTTAAAAACTACGAATTGTTACTGTTACTAAAATGAGTTGAGTCGATACAATTTTATACCATAAATAAATATTATTGGAACCTCAATTTTATCTCAAAATATCTAGGTTGCTTGTGAAAATAAGTAAAGCAGTTTAAGTAAACTCCTTATTTTAGTAGCAAGAGCTCGAAATATTGAAAAACTGGTAGGTCTAATAAAGTTTTGCAACATAGTGCATGCAATATGCACGCATGTAAAGTAGGTATTATTCAAGGTAAAGTCAACGCAATACTTTTATAGCCTGATATTTTCGAACATGACATGTTACGCAGCGTTATTAGTTTCGCTATCAGCTGCTGCTTATGGCGTAATCAGACTTGGGCATTTTTCGAATAAATTGTTATCTAGATAATTATTCGAGTAAAATTTTATTCGCGGTATAATTATTCGCGAATAATTTATTCACGAATAAATTATTTGTTATTCGTTATTCGAATATATTTTGCCCAAGTCTGTGCGTAATTTTCTAGCTGTAATGATATACATACATACATACATATTTTTTCAAATAAGAGTTTAATTCACCCTACTTACGCATAGTAGGACAGTAGGTACATACATATGTGCGTGAAACAGGACAAGGCATCGACTGCCAACCGGTTTCATTTATTTATGCAGATAAAATAAAAGTGTTGTCACGCCTTGTTCCAGTCGGCCTTGAATGCTGGGTCGCATATCTTCAAAGTTTAGAATCTGCAATAAAATGCTAAAATTAAATATGCATTATTATTATTATAACATAGACTAGGTATTTTGTAAGTAGGCTTTATCAAAATAATAAATATCAATATTGCATTTAGACTAAATAAAACTAGTTTATTTCTGCAATGTGTTTATTTTCACATTTCCAATTACCTATTATCGTAGGTATTACAGACATGGCCTCCAAGATCATGTGTCTCAACGCCTCTTGATTAATTTTTGTATGGATATGTGAAATCACTGGTGTATGACAACAATCCAAGAACTATAGAAGACCTAAATAGTAATATAACACGCTTCATGAGATAGAGGTGCTATTATGTCAAAAAGTGATGGAAAATTGGACCTCTTGTCGCGTCTGTTTGGACCTCTTCGTATGGTAGATTCGATCTACCACACGAAGCCGAGTTGATAGGTAATTTAAATATGTGATATCCCATGCATAATGCCAAAGATTAAGGCTTCGAAAAAAGATAACATTATAATCATCCTCCTAGCGTCGTATCGGTTGTGCACTCGCACGCGAGGGCTCAGGGTCCGCTGACCATGATACAGGATGTGGCAGATCAGGTAATTACTGTGGAACGACTGCCATCTGACATCCGTGACCCTGTTAACAGGGAAACCTGATCAGTTTGGATCATGGTTACACATGCAGTCGCCTGAATGTACAGGTTTCCTCACGATGTTTTCCCACACCGTAAGAGCATCGGTTAGTGAAACAACTAATGTACATAACTCAGAAAAAGTCATTGGTATATGGCCGCATGTGGGATCGAACCGGTATCTCCCGGATGAGAGGCAAACCGCTAGCCACTGCGCCACCTACCCTCGATAAAAGATAACATGATATAGTTGAAAATATTAAATGTGTTTTTATTTACATGTATATCAATTTTACTATCTCAATATTACCCGTGCTCTGCAAAAACCTTGAAACTGAGGCTAAAAAGCAATTTTGAAAATTCTTTCTCAATAACAAAATCCTTCGCTTGATTATTATAATATTATAGAGTCAATCAAGACCGAATTAACAGAAAATATCTAACGGAACAGGATCCCTGTTACATTAAGTACTACTTCTACTACTCGACCAAGACCAAGTTTTGATGAAATGCCAAGTTTATTTTAACTTAGGCATTTCACCTAAATTGTAACAACATTACTTTTTGGTTGCCTTCTGTATTTTCGTTGTATTCATTTTCATATGTCGTTTGACATTCGTCTTCGCTTTTCCGAATTTATTTTATTCGATATATTGTTATTCGAATTCTCTTGGTCGAGTAGTACGTTATGTTCCAACATGATAAACCCTTCGTCCGTAGGCTGGACAACGCGTTGGCGAACGCGCCGCCGTTCGGCATGGAGACGGAGTCGTGCAAGCGACAGTTGGACGCAGTGTCCGGCGAGTCCGAGGGCGGCGAGTGCGCGGACGCCGAGCCGGACAACGGCGTGGACAACTCGGACAGCGACAGCGAGGACCTCGGCCCCGAGACCGCCGTCGATGCCGATGATGTCGACGCCGACGCCAGGAACCATGACCCGGCGCCGCCGACTCCGCCAGCTGACACTAGTAAGTTCACTTATTGCTACACTGTACTCCATGTCACTCTACGCCAGAATGACAACACGAACGAGCGTGAGCTAGACTCGAAAATATGGACGTCCTCAACCGGAGTAGGGCCCCGGCACAGAGCTTCCCTAGTAAATCTAATATTTTAATATTGTAAACTTAGATCGTAAACTTAGATATGGATGATCTAAGGTCGTAAAACAAGTTTTAGTTAAAATACTTGACGATTTTCAAATCACAATTGTTGCTTTATTCCAGGACCATTATTATTGCAATGTGTTTTCATTAAGATATACGAGTAGTGTATTATAACGCTAACAGGAGGCTATAATTTTGTAAATTATTTCGTTTGTCATTCATAGACCGATCTTTTATTTGTGAATGATTGATTAGTCACTTTACGACGTAAATGAAAAAAAAAATAGTTTATGTAGGAACTAGTCTGTTATGTCTATTTCCATCCTACAGGCTTAAATATAACAAAATAGAAGACCAGATGCACATAAAAGTACTAAAATCTGTCATATTTTAAGAAAACAAAATTTTACCAATTTGTACAATTTTCGACACTAAAAAAAATGCCTCATTGTTTGAGCAATACACAGCAATACAATTGAATAGGAAGGTTCCATTAATTTTTAATGAAAACAAACATAACAATAACAGCTGTTAGTAGCGATGTGAAACACATTGGAAGAAGAGCAAAAGAAAAAGTAAGGAATGGTGTCTGAGTGACGGCTTATCGATTGTTACATTCACCCACATACCTACTATCTGTCTGCCGGATAGATGGGTGATTGTATGCAAAACATGGTGATTGGTGACTGATCGCTTAATAGGTATTTAGTTTATATTTTCTTATGTCAATTTTTTTAAAATTTATAAATGTGGAAAAGGTGTGAGGGAGCCATATCTATTATCAATGTAGACTAGATCCTCATTATATTTTCCCTACCTACTATTTTATATTACCTACTTTCAAAATAATTTGAATACTAAATAAAATTTTGATAAAACGTTCTATAAAACAGTAGTCTGGAGAATTTTACTGTGGAAATGACATTGAAACATAGGTAACTTGTGTTAGGAATATTGGTAACTAGGTACCTTCCTAAAACGTAACGCAATTCTACACGTACCTACCTACGTAATTTCGTACCTAGGTACCTACCACGGAAGAAAGTACCTTATAACGCCTTCGTGATCGGTATCCTAATGAAACGTGTAATGCTGTTAGTTAGGTAGGTATAACGTTGATTTAACTTCTTGTACTATTATTATTATTATGAAGAAAGACATGAAAAAATTAATTTCATGTCTGAATGATCATAAAAATCCTTTATTGACACGGCCATCCCTGGGTACTAACCGGGCGCCCCGCGTCCCGCGCAGTCTAGCGAGTCGCGCCCTCGGCTGACGTCTCCTCCCGCCCCGACCCGTCTCGCGCGCGGGCAGTCGCTCATCGAACGCCCGCATGATCTGTGCTGTTCTGCGCCGTCACTTTGCTATTGTAACCGGGCCTTTTGTCTACATTTTTACGGATCGAATATTACGCCGGCTGTGAAGATAATAATCTGTGTGTGAAATTACCGGTTTACGGTATGTGATTTTTAGCGAATGTGGTTGATTATTTTTACTTTCCAAATAGTTTGTGAAAGGTTATTTCTGTGTTGATTCATGCGGAGCGGTGTTCTGGAAATAGATCGGTTGCCCTGAAGGCGCATCCCTCGGTGGTTGGAGATTCTAGAGGTTTCATTTACTCAAAATCTTGTGATATGTATTGCTATTGGGTGTCGTCTCGATCGTGTCTTCGCAGCCCGTCTCGAAATGGCGTCCGTGAATGTCTCGCAAATTTGAATTCGCGACCGGTAAATATTATCGTTAACAGCACGCCGCATGTAGGTATTTCGCCGTCAGATTACTAATCACGTTGTCAACAACTCACGTTGGATGGATGGTAAACAAAGGTTTTTCTTTTCGTTTATGTGCGAATAAGTTTGTTCCAAGCAAGGGTGTGTCACCTGTTGATAGCGAGAGGAGGGGGTTGCGTGATCGCCAGGTGTTCAATGTTCATGCGTTTTTGTGATATTTTAGTGTAGGTATTAACTAAAGTGCTGTTTGTTGTGATGTCCAGTGGAGGAGGGCCACGTCGAGGGCGCTCTCGTGGATAATGTAGCTGAGAGCGGCGAAGAATCAGAAGACGAGTGGAACTACTTTAAGGGCGAAGGCGAACGAGAGGAGCAGAACCCCAGTGAGGAGGCCCCGCGGTCAGACACACCTTGCCAGGATAATGTGAGTTGTTCATTTACCACTGTTAACATCATTTTGTTACAAGGAAAGTAGCAACCCTTGCTACCACAAATGTGTACGATAAATCAAAGCCCATAATCTGATGATTTACCAAACTTTGCCAGGACATTCTTTAAATAATAGTGGTATTTTACAGATACTACAATAAATAACAGTTAAATAACTATGTTCATGTCCATGTTATACCTACCTAGGAATGTAATTTTAACTAAACCACATAACCTAATTAGTGGTGCAGACTGGTTTTATTTCCGTTTGAGAACAATACAAAGACTATCTAACACTCACTGGAAATGCTAACTGCATTGTGAGGTTGTGATTGTGACCTTCAAATTCCATGACTCATTTGAATAGACAGCTCATAGACATGTTCCATAGCTCTCAGACTAGATGGTTAGTTTGATTGTGAGCTAAAAAGTATTTTTTATTTATGGAAAGGAAGATGTCATGATAGTTACCCTAGATAATATATATTTTTATTCTCATTAGTAGCTGAAAAAGAGCTCTGCCTAAGAATTGATTAATATTATAAGTATTTAGTTAACATTTAACATAACATAGGTAGGTAAGCCTCATGAATTAATATGCATAATTCAGATGCAAGAATATTGGTTATTGTTATCCTTATTAAATCATCTTCATCACCTGTTTGGCTCATTAACATAATTATTAACATAAAGTTTGAATTCACTAAGAATTTACAGAATATAAATTACAACTCTTTTTTAGTTAATTTATTTGTGGAATACTAAGTAATATTTTCATAATTAGATCTACAATTTCAGTTTTTATTTTATTTGTATCTACAATTATTTATTTAGTAATATCTTAATAAATAGAGTACAGGGATGCTTTTAAGTTTACCTTTGCCTTACTTGCAAGGAATTTCAAGTTTTTAAGTCATCATGTTCATAAATATTTCTTAATAAGATGATGACTGAAATCCTAGTTCAAATTATCTTATCTCTAATTATAGTCTGTATCAATTTCAGTCGGCTTGGGAAAGCAGTTCAGTAGACATGAACAGCTCACCACTGAACCCAGACGCCCCGGTGTTTGTGCCGGGCACAGTGGCTGGCAATGACGTGCTGTTGGCAGAGTCCCCACGCAAGCCTCTGCCCATGGACGACATTGAGCTTCCAGATGTGGCTCAATTTGAGTCTGGAGCAGTTGTCAGGCCAGCGGAGGTCCTGGATTTGGACAACTGTGATCAACTAAACGGCCATCATGTAAGTATTTGATTTAGCACTGATCATTATCATTTGACTCAATTATAATAATAATAAGCCTTTGTTCTGAAAACAAGGATTTAGTTACAGAACAGAGTATTTTTCTTATTTATAGGATATTGATTTCACCTGATTTCAGTGTGCCTCTTGGCATAGGGCTCCTCTAACTCCTTCCATTGAGTCCTATCTCTTGCAACTCTTATCCAGTTTGGAGTTTCTGCTGTCAGTTTGATGTCGTCTTTCCATCTGACAGATGGTCTACCGCAAATTATAAACTTAAATTAAATGTTTGCTGAAAGTTTAGACATTATTAACTTGAACTTTTTGCCCTTTTGGATTTGTATAAATAAATAAATGATTTTCACATGCACCTATTTAGGTTTATTTAGCGCAGTTAGTATAATATACAAGCTTTATTTATTCAACATCTTTAACAGGTCAATGAAACAATAGCATTATATGCTTGTTGAAATACAATGCCACATTGTATCAAAAATATAAGGTACTTTTTTTTCAATGATTGATAAATGTAATGTGTATTATAACACTAACCATTACTTTTCAGAATGTATCATTAGATGAATCAATAAAAGAACAACTGAATGGAAACAATAAGTACAACATGGATAGTCTAGGATTTGGATTCAGTGTAGGCACGGAACCCGACAAGGTTACAGATGGTCTAATACAAGACTTTGAAAGAATACAGAAAGACACTACAGATTTCTGCAATATACAGGTATGTAAATTTGATATGTGATGATGATAAATGATCCTCAACATAGATTAGCATCTAAACTAGACCATTGTAAAAAAAATTTATGATGTAGGGCAGATATGAGTAAGACTTTAATTATTATTTTTTATTGCACAAACAAAATAGTACAACAGTTGGCTTAATTCCTTTAAGCATTAACAGTGGTTAACGGTGGTGGTGGTGGTGCCCAGTGGGGCAAGGTATATTTTTGTATATATTCTATGGTAGTTTGATTTTTGAGTTCACGAGACCAATTTTTTAGAGCCAAAGTTTTTGAGCAATCTTTAGAATAAAAATGTTTAATGTCTTGGTCTTATTTACAGGTATTCCAGGCACACACTGAAACAAACCCATTCGCCACTGATGACAATGATGAACTTCTCGAAAGGCTGAAAAACAAAGAGAGAGATCCAATGAGTATGAGCTTTTACCAAGAAAAAGATGACGATACTTGTGAAAGGCTTCCCAAGAGTGTAGATTTAAATGCAGTTCAACTATTACCAGACAGTGATGATGACGATATTCAAACGAATGGTGTATTTGAAAATGATTCCGAAACCGATAAAGAAAACATTAGTCCAGAACATCACAGCGATCTGCTAGGAGCGGTGGGCGACACCCTGGAGCCGAACAATGACATAATTAGGTTCGAAGATAAAAAAGATATTTTAGGAAACAATTCTCCTCTCAACTTTGGGCAGGTAGATAATTTTATGGAATACAACAATACCGGCAGTAATACGCAAAATTATTCCAATACCGAATTCGAATCTACCCACGTTCCACAAGACACCGTCGCGCACACGGACACACCGGAATCGCACAAGTTGTTATTCGAACAAATACCCGAAATTCCCGACGGCAAGAGTTCCGAACTCGGCTTCAACACGGAGGATCTGCTCGAACAAACGGAGAGCGAGAGGGACGCGCGAGCGCTCACACCGCAGGAGGAGATGTCACAAGACGCGGATATGGACAGTAAAAATTCCCCAAGCGACGAAGTTCAACCGGAGATGATTCCAGAGATTCAAGAGGGTCACATCGTCGACTTCACTAGTCGATCGGAACGAACGGAGGTCGCGGCGCAATCGATCGAGGATAAAGAGAACGAAATCGTACCCGAGTCCGACCTCGTCGAGCGGGCGCCGTCCGCCGACCGGGTGTCCGCCTCCCCGCGACCCGCGCTCTCGCCCGAGCCGCGCGAGGTGCACGACAACGTCACCGTCGACATCCACCGGAGCGACGACCTCGACGTCGAAGCGCTCGGCCGGCCCGACAGCGCCGCCGACGCTCCCGAAATAAGGATCGACTCCGACGAGCTGGTCGACCCCGAGGTCGACCGCGCGTGCGCCCGGCCCGCCGAGTCGCCGCTGCCCGACGAGCCCGCCGCGGCGAAGTCCCCATCGATCGCGGAATCCCCCGCTCCGACGCGGTCGCCTCTGCCGTCGGAGTCCCCCGCCCCCGCGGAATCCCCGGCTCCCGCGCCGTCCCTGCTCGCTGAGTCCCCGGCGCCGGCGAGATCGCCCCTCCCCGCGGAGTCGCCCGCACCGCTCGAGTCACCGGTTCCGATAGAATCTCCGGCTCCTCCGAAATCGCCGGCGGTGTTCGAGCCCGCACCGGAGGTCGAGGCGACCCCGGAGCCCGAACCGGTGGCACTATCGCCCGCCGCATCTCCCGCGCCGGTCCCGAGCGAATCCGTCGAGGAAGCGCCCTCGCCGCTGCCGGCCGAGGTGCCGCTTCCGAGCGAGTCGCCCCTGCCGGCCGACGAGCCCGCCCCGATCGAGCGCTCGCTCGCCGTCGAATCGTCGATGCCGAGCGACGCGGCCGAGATCGAGGCCCCCGCGCGCTCCCCGCTCCCCGCGGAGCCCGAGGCGATAGAGGCGCGCCCGTCGCCCACGCCCGACGTCGGCCCCACCCCCGACATAGTGCCCGAGGAGCCCGTCCCGCGCTCCGACCTCGTCACCGACATCGACATCGGCGTGCCCGAGTCGCGCGCGCAGGAGATCTGCGTGCCGGTCACGAGCGAGATCCAGCAGGACGACGTCGTGACCCCCCCTGCGCCCGCCCCCGCGCCCGCCCCCGAGGTCGACATAGCGCCCGTCAGCGAGACTCCGATCGCGGCGGACGTCGCGCTCGCCGCGACCGCCGCAGCCGCCGTCACCGCGGCCGCCACCGCCGTCGCGAAGTCGAAGACGCCGGCGAAGCGATCACCGACGACACCGAAGGCGGCGCCAAAGTCCGCCGCCCCGAGTCCGAGGACACCCGCTTCGGCGACGAAGAAGCCGACGACGACACCTGCGGCGCGACCTTCCACAGCGCGCACCCCCGCCTCGGCCACGAAAGCGTCGCCCGCTCCTAAGCCTCCGACGCGCCCCGCCAGCGCGAAGACGGCGCCGAGTCCCCGAGCGGCCCCGAAGGCCTCGCCGGCCGCGAAGGAGGCCCCCGCCACCGCTAAGGCCGCGCCGGTAGCGTCTAAGGCCCCCGCGCCGCGACCGCCCGTTACGAAAGCGCCCGCGCCCCGGCCTGCGACCGCCCCCGCATCGAAGGTACGTTGTAGCAACATCACCATTAGATACCTTCTTCCGACAATATGTTTTGTTCTAAGACTGATTCACTTTTTTCTAAAATAGCAACTAACAAGTCTAGCGGCATTTTGGATACTAAATGGCAAATTAGTTTGTTTTAAGTAATTTGGACGTCCTTAACACAATTTCGATGTTGGCACTCCCGGTTTTTGACCGGAATTATAATATTCAAGATGGCGGACGTAGTCTTTCAAATGAATATTTTCTCTTCCGATGCCGTGTTATAAACTGTTGAATCAATTTAACGGTTAAACCGTTTTATATTATAATTTTCCATGAAAATAATAGTTTTTGTATTCCAATACTCTTTCCATGTATTTCACTGTAACAATATCTATTTCCCACAGCCGGCAGCACCGAAGCCCGCAGCGCCGCGACCTGCCGCCCCCCGCGCCGCCCCCGCACCCCGCCCCGCGCCCATCACCAAGCCTAAAGAGACGCGACCGGCGCCAATCAAGGCGCCCGAGAGGAAGCCACTGACCAATGGCGACGTGAAACCTAAAGAAGCGCGACCGGCGCCAATCAAGGCGGCCGAGAGGAAGCCGCTGGCCAACGGTGACGTGAAGGACGCCAAGCTCGCCGCCCGCCCCGCGCCCGCCCGCCCCGCGCCCCGCCCCGCGCCGCGAGCGCCCTCTGCGACCGCAACGACAAAGTGAGTACATACCTACTACATTTCGTTGTATTATCGGTTCTTCTTCTTTTCGTGACGACTCTTAGAGTATATGCTTCGCGTCCATCAACAAGCCTACAAGCCAACAAGACAAAGTGAGTACCTACTACGTTTCGTCTTGTGACGACTCTGGCATTTTTGAAGACGAATACTTACAACGACTAAGGCGGTTAACACACTCCCACGGTGCGTGAATTTCTTGTATTCTTCCGCGCGTGGACGCCATAAGAGTGTGTTGGACTGTGTGTCTTTCCTATACAAACGGAGATACAACACTACAGCAACGTAATTACATGCATTCACGCGCTTCACGACTCAGTGTCGCCTCACGCCACCGGTACTGGCCACTCACCATTTTGAGAAAATATCTGTCAAAGGATCTAGCATGTGAGTGCCAAATTGTAGCGGTCACCAACAACCTTTTTTGCACGAGACCAGAGGGCGTAGCGCGCGACAGCCACCGGTGGCGATGGTCGCTTGCCCATCTGCGCGCCTGAGAAAAAGCCTTTGGCTAATGGGGACGTGAAGGACTCCAAGCCCGCAACCTCATACTACGACCGTCTTGGTGTAGTGGTTTACACTCCAGACTACGAAACATGATTTTAAATGAATAAAAAAAAAACTTTCACTACAAAAAGGCTCCGAACTTTACCGACTACCTCTTATGTTTTTCGGATGATTAGAATAGTCTACTAACCCTATAAATCTGGTTCCAGTTTTTATAAAATCGAAATACAACATCCTAGATGTATAAATTCTATGAGTACGTGTATAACAATACCCCACATAAACTGAACCTAATAAGACAAATTAGAGTGTAAGTGAGTTTATTAGAATAGAATAGTTTTATTTGCGAAAACAAAATATGGGTTACAAAATTTCATGTTTGTTTATGTTTACACTGAAGCCTAACTGTTGTCTTGTTAGGTAAAATCACTTCCTATTAACTATAACATAAAAAATGGGAAAGGAATTATTCTGCTCAAATGATTTCATGTGTTAATTAATAACTTTCTAGTGAGGGTAAATTCGTCTATTCAAAAACAAAGGCACTGTATAATAACTCATAACTGTTTTTAAGTGAAAATTGCAAATCGACCCGGCATTGAAGTACACTGAAAATAGATGATCTATCTAACAGTAAAATACCTTAGTTTACCTCAGTTATAATTGAAATTTTGGTTAAAAAATAAACAAAAAAGGTTTACTTTAACTTTGAGTCGATGTGTCGCCAGGACTACGACGACGACGACGGCACCCAAGCCCGCAGCCCGCGCGCCCGCCGCCCGCGCGCTCGACAAACAGACCAAGGATCTCGCCAACAAGCGCATCACAGCCAAGGCCGCTCCCCCGAGGACGCAAGCAACCAAGGTAAACTATAGTTTTCATACTTTTTAACTCTCACTGTTGTTTTATTTTTATAAGTTTAATTAAATAAGAAACCAAAATCCGCACACAGCATCCTCAGCTCTTACCGTTCGAGCTACCGTAGAGTTAATCCGCCCGTGCGAAATTCCTGGTCCCTATTGAATAAATTCGTATACCTAAATAAATTCGTATAACATCGTACCCCGATTAGGAGGACTGCATTAAATGTTTAAGCACTTATTAGACCATCCTATATGTAGTATCCTGACTAGGAAGGTAGGACAATTGTTGGCCCTTCACTAAAGCATAACATTTTACTTCGAATTAACAAAATTTTAATAAAATGACTTGACGCACTTTTTCTCATAGCTGTTTACATTAGTATATTTAATTTCTCGTGTAGTATTTTGGTCTTGACGCATTTTGCCGCGATTGATGTTTGTTTGGTCAGACCTGTGTAACTCCCCGCGTAGGTAGCAAAAACCTACCCCACGCGCGGCGACACACCGTAGAGGTCACCGTCGAGGTAAACAAATTGCGAGCGAGCAGTGAAACGCGACTGCGTTTTATTCACCGGCCTAGCGCGGAACTACGTTGCTGGCCGAACGAGCATGAATACAGCGCTAGATGGCTAATAGCTTCTTGTAGCAGTCAACCTTATCGCGTCGCATGATAGTACGTCACTGAATAGATTTAGTGTATTATGGAATCATATTCCAGAGTTATAAGAATAAAATTATCTTGCAATGTACCTATGTAATGTTTTTTAAGCGTCTAAACGAAAATGTGCTTGACTCTGAGATGAGTAGTACTTATTCTGTGGTTTGGTACTATTTGACGCTTTGATTTAAGATTGCACTAAAATTTATACAAATACAGAGCGAATATTTTATACATCTTCACGGTGAATTGCGCCTAAAAAGTTCACGATTGAGACACAAAGCGATAGTTAGATGCACGATCCAGGTCAAATTCCACTTAAACTTATAGCGACTAAAAAATAAACGATTGGGACCCACCTCGATAATTAATTATAATACGTCCGAGGTGAGATGCGATTCGCAGAATAATAAATAAGGAATTTATGCTTTTGAGGTAAAAGACTAACAAATAAGGTATAGTAGGAAGCAACCGGGTCCTAAGTAGGATTCCAGTTAGCAGGCAGGAACCTAGAAGTAGTGGAGTGCGATTGTATCGTCCTATTTCTTAAGTAGGACGCTACTTATTTGATGCAGTATAAGTGGTTTAGTTAAAAGTTATTTCCGGTCGGCAGGCTCCCCCCGGCCCCGGCAAGGGCTCGGTGCCGCGCGCGGTGCAGAAGCCGGCGGCGGCGGCGGCGGCGGCGAGCGGCGCGGCCAGCAAGCCGCCGCCGAGCCCGCCGCTCGACAACGCGCTGCTGCCCGACGTCATCGCGTAGGCGCATTCCGATTCCTATTATTTCCGCTTGAATTTTGTGATTTTCTATAGGTGTATCATAGTTTAACGCCGCACGGCGCGGCGATCGTTAGGTGCGGGAGGCTCCTCCCACTTTTATATTATAGAGTCGCTTTTATAGACGAGCGCGGGCTCCGACGGTCGTTCTCCGTTATCCCGATTGTGAGTCTGTTTTAGAATTTTATATTACCAACGAATGATCGATTAAAATCTGGCTTCTAATTTATTTTCTTTGTATAACCGTATTATTTAATAATAAAATGTGAGGAAGGACTGAGACATTGTTTTATTTATGAAGGGTTCGATGTTTTCGATACTGAATGAAACTATAGTGACGGCCGTAATATTGTTTACTTAATTCGTACTAGCTTATTGTCTATGTAAACTTAAATATCATGGTGTTACAAAGAAATACTAAAAATATAGCATTTTATTCGAATAAATGATTATCACCATTTACAAGCGTGTCTTATTATTTACCGAATAAATCTATAGTCTGACAAGTTCGTGCTCTATCCTCTTATCTGTACTATTTGTTAGCTCAATGACGATCTACGGAGTATTTGTAGTTGGTCTAGTAGAATTAATCAAGTACCGTTATCATTGGAGCACCAGACGTGAAAGGGGCGAGGCATGCTAGATGTTAGCTCTTCCTCGCTCCTCGCACGTCTGGCGCGGCGCAGAAGGGTCGCGCACGCATTTGTCGGACTATAGTATCGCTTTATAATCCGGTCAGTCTAAGTGCGGGAAGCGCAAGTCAGTCCCGCGCAGGTTATTGTCGATCCACTGCTGCGCCTGCTGCGTCATCTCCTCGTCGAAGTAGTCGCGCCAGCCGCCCGCTTTGCCTGGGACAAACGTACATATTATTTATAAATGGAATGGCTTAAAAAGTTAATACAATAAAAGTCCGACAAGTTCGTGCGCGACCCTCCTGCAGCTGCGGAGGGTGCGGCACGCAAGATGTGAGTGTAGAAGAGTATTTCCTATGACAGTCGCGTGTGATAGGTGGTGCTTCGCCCAACGCACTACATTATAGTCCAACCCTCTCTACGCTCATCTTCATTTAAAATACGAGTAATAATGTCCTACTAGCCGAATTTCGACTACAGTGGCCAATCTCGACAGAGATTAGCCGACTACACGGGAGATATTATAGTGCACAAGTGGGTGCGCAATACACAGGTGCACTTTCTGTTCCCTCACTCTCATAATTCGGTGAGACGGCAGTCCGACACGCCCGTAGAGAGATCAGCCGCAGGACCAACGGCTCAACGTGCTTTCCGAGGCACGGGTGTGTTAACACCACCAACTTCCTGACTCCGGAGCTGTGTCTGAGTTATTTCTAAACAGAAAAACCCAACACTTTCCGCCCGACCCGGGATTCGAACCCGGGACCTCGTGGATAGTACCCAGCGTGCTGACCACTAGACCAACGAGGCAGTCAAAAATAATACGAGTACGTACACTAATAATGAAAAGAGGAATGATTTGTATTTTTGTAACGAATAAACTCAAAATACACTTGTACGAATACATTATTCCCAGTGTCATGACAAGCTATATTTTAAATTACAACCATGCCAAGCCGGGGCAAGTCGCTAGTAAACAATATAAATGTAATTGTTGCAAAGGGGTGCCCCGCCATGTTGATCAATCGATTTGGTACAAAGATAAACAAAAATAAAATGTTTAATTAATATGCTGGCAAGTGGCTACATTAATTTCCCAAAAATAAAGTGCATAAATACCCATATATAATATTCCCATATAAATAAAAAATGGATCCAGACGAGAAAAAAATATGGAACATGACGTACCTTTTCTGATAAACGCTTGTTCTCCAGGAATGAGAATGCCGAGTTCTTTCATAACGTCGTAGTTAACTGACTTGTTGTTTTTGAAGTTCTCTATGCTGAGGTGGCTGCAAAGCTTTGCCACTTCCTCGTCAGTGAAGCTTTTGTCGAGGAACCTTTCCACGCGACGCACGGCGGCTGGTAAGTCCTACGTATTAAATTAATACACGTTACCAACTAGGTCACACAACGAATTGAACAAGACACTTTCTATTTACTGACCTTAGAAAGTTCTTCGTAAAACAAAAATAGCATGTGAGGATGATGTCTCTGTTCCCACGCTTCCTTCAAATGTTCGAAATAGGGTGTCCAGTGATCTAAAAAGAAAATAGTTTATAAAAACTTAATTTCAAGTGGGTACTATTATTTCTAATATTATTCATATGAATAATATAGTTCTCTTTACCGTATTAATACTGTGTTGCAGGGATAATACCACTTGGTAACATGGCCTCAAATTCTTATATTTTATTGTTTTATGGAATAACAATTCCTAACGCAACGAAACTGACTCACGCAAATCTTTGACGAAGAATTTCCAATAAGTTTTGAAGTCCCCGAGGTATCCTTGCGTTCTGATTAGTCTGTTCAGATGGTAGAAGGAAACCGCGACGTCCCTCGGGTCTCTGGCTACGTACACCACACGCCCTCTATTCAGCAGGTTGGGGGGTAGTAAGGACATAGGCAGGTGCGTCTTGACGAAGCGGGGGGACTGCGCACGCGCCAGCTGCTCCGTACCGGGCTGCGTCACAATCTCCAAAAGTTCCAAATTCCTTGTGCTGTGACTGTTCTCTGCTTTAAACCGCTCTTTCATTATTGGGTGGACGAATACTGAAAACCTGGGAAAATATATATCATTGTGTCATTATTTTCAAAATTAATATTAATTTCTGTACAAATACACCTTGAACAGCCTAGTTTGGAAAGAGAAACTATGAAAGAACATACCTACTGCATGCTAAAACTACAACAGTAATGAGATAATCCAAAGATATTAAAACAATCAGTTGTAGAGAGAAGTTATCCCACCAGTTATTTCTTTCTAATTATTGGGTAGCAACAAGTTATTAAGCAATACCTGGCTACTTAGGAGGTCGGCTAAAATTGCAGTGCCTAACGGAATTTAACCAAGCCTACTTAGTTTTCGTAATAGTAGTAGAATAAGTAGCGGTTGTTTTACGATAAATTATTGTTTTTAAGTGATAGTAGTAATTTAACTTTGAAATATATTTATTTCTAAGTGCAGTAGATAACTGTAAAATTATACGCCCTTTGTAAATAATCAAAAATTTTAACACAAGTATTAATCTGAAGACTTACTCTAAAAACGGGTATCGTTCTGTTAGTGGTATTTCGTCAGATTTTGCATAGTCTAAATCGTTTGCGACCATCCAAACTAATTCTTGAGTCCATGTCGTACCTAAAATCATAACAAAATAAAAAATATATTACGAGATATACAATGATATTGTAGGAATAAATCAATTATCGTATCTATCGTTTCTGATCGTATCAGCGTAAAAGTATAGAAGCAGCTACTATGAAAGCATCAGAATAAAAATCCTTGCTGGATGCAAGAATAAATCTTGAAACTAGATAACACTAAACACCAGTAAACTATGTAAGTAGATGATAATAAGTACTAATTAATGTACGTATTTCAGTTCTTAATGTAAGGCACCTATTAGACTACGCGGTATTCAGTCAGGCTAACTGGCTAATTCTATCCCCCATCTCGCTCTTTCACCTGTGAGAGAGCGAGATGAGAGATAGATTCAGCATCATTCAGCCTTCAGATTACTAACCTGACCGTGGGTAGCTTGCAACGAAGATGTCAGTCGGTCTAACCGGCATGTTGTAGATGTTGGCAGCCTCTTGTTTGTATTTATTAGGGAGAAAGTATCCTTTTGGTCCAACGCGCACAAAGCCAGTTAACTCTCCTAAAACAAATATAGTATTGAATTTACTAGTGTGGGTGGTTCCCCGCGATCTTAGTGCGTGCGAAGTTCAAATTTCCCATAAGAACTTATAACCTTAAAGGACGATTTCTGGCTTCTGGGATAAGAACTTTTATTTTCCGGGACTCAAAAAATCTTTTACATCTAAGTAGGTTCAGCGGCTTAACGTGATGAGGTAACAGTTCCACTTTCACATTCATAATTTTGGTATTGATTAATAAAATGAGTTTAGTTAGCGATGCCGTGATGAACGCAGCTCATTATGTTCCTTTTAAGCAAACTGTTTTGTACAGAACCCTCCCAGTCGACTCGGTCTCGCACTTAGATTTTTTTCATAAGGTCGATAAGATAAATTATCTAAATTGAACCAAAACTTAATTATAAACGGCCTTAGCCTCAAAACTTTCACTACGTTAAGTTACGTTTCAAGTTAGGTAGGTAGGCTAGTTTAATAATTCTAAGAAGTAAGGCCTTTAGTAACTTGTAATATCACCTCACCTTCATTTACTTTGTGAATTTTGTTTGTTAAGATTATTAATAATTGATAATTTATTGGTGAACTGAAGGTTAGGTAATATTATGTCAATCAAAGCTACTTTAATTATCTTAAAAGCTTTATTGCCCATAAACTGTTCGTTCAAATTTGAGTTCCTTGTTGTTTACGGAAAGCAGAAACCTTGGCGTATATTTCCTCGGCTTAAAGACAAGTAAAAAATGCTCGAATCATTGTTTGCTTTGATTGAAGCTGTCTAGTGTGTTATTTATATAGTGTGCTCACTGTACGAGTAACATGATTTGTATTGGAAGGTCACACGGCCACACCATCGGTTTATGAAGAAGACTAGTGTTACAATGGTGGACAAACGTCTGAATTGTCAGTTAATCAGGCACTTACAAACAACCATATCACATAAGTGTAACTTTGTTTTTACTTATGTAAGTAGTTAATAAGAGTGTTTGCATTTGTGGGTGTGGGTAGGTCGTTCTCGTATCTTATTTAGTCTCTCTAGAAAAATATATTATCGATCAAACACGGTTAAGTATTTTGTATCCGTAATTTTACTCGGTAATTATTGTTTATTTTGTAATCAGCCGGTGTCCTGCTGCAAGTGCCAATGACTGGTCCAGTAGAGCGATAAACAAATTAGGTAGGTGATGTTCTCAATGTAGAGCAAACGATTTACAAACATAGTTTGGAACATCAGTTAGAGAACCGCTTCTTCTATGTGCCTTAACTAAGTTATCTATTACTTTGTAGGAGGAACATAACTAGGTAGGTATAGTTTACTGATAAGTACTATATAAGGTTGCTTGCTGGAACTCTGCATAGGCACACTGCATTGCTTAGTCTGAAAGGTAGTACCTAGGTAAGTGGATTCAAACGTATAATAACCGTATAATAAATAGGAAGCCGGCAAGTATGTACACACAATTATTATGAATGACATAAGCTCGTATTCAACACTGTTCATTTCTATAGGATGTTAAAAACACTATAATAGCTTAGGAATGCTAATATATGTCTCTAAGTAGGTACTCCAGCCACCATAATATCATACTGCAGCACATAGGTAACACAACAATAAATTGCGTAGATGCAGTCAGGTACGGTCAGCATACAAAGTAGCTGAACATATTTTATTAAGTACAGTAATTATCTAAAAATGTAATGATGATCCATGGTTACATCGTAACACCAAAAGTTCTTACTTAGACAAAATACTTACTAAATTTGTTCAACCTTATTATGTTAAGTACTCTTTTAAATTTTTATGAACCACTTCACACAACCACATAATTTTTCTCTAATTAAGTATTTTTGTTGAATAGTGTGATATTTCACAGGCTTTCGAATGTACAGAAAGCATAAGTTGGGAACTAACGCAATTGCATAAAAGAGTCACTCTCAGCCTTCACTCTAGCGCGCCGTGGAGTGTTACCCTAAACAAAGTAAAGTCCATGTTTGTATTCATAAAAAAGCTCTAAATGTTTTTAAATACATATGTAGGTACATATTTATCACAAGGCGATGCAAGCGATCCGGTCGTTTATTTATAGAATTTGAACTGAAATTTACAAATCAATCACGATTCACGACCAAAATATTATTTTATCAGGAAGTTGTAAAGATAAAATAGCTTTATTTATTATCAAGGAAGTGTATGTATTTGCATTTAATTTTGTGCATATACATATAGGCACTTTATATTGTCCCTAGTACGAACGAGTAGATTGGATCACCTTTCGTTCAAACTATTATTTATTCTGTGGTGTTCAAATATGATTCTAGCCAATGAATTCTAGCGACATTTAGGGTAACATTATTTTGACCAAATTTATAATTTTACTATTTCGAACCTCCTGAACTCGAATTTCGATTTTGGCTCTCCCGATTTTTGACCGGAAGCAGAATTAAGGATGGCGGAAGTTTTCCCACAAATAGGTACGATATTTTTTTACTTCCTGCCCGAGGCCTGTTTTTTGCCGTTTTTCTGGGTTGTTTTTTGTGTAAGAACGCAAAAATAATTGTTATAGGCTAGAGCTGATAGAATATATGGATTTCTATATTGACCTGACCGGGGTCGACCCCGGGATCTCAGAGATGGCGACTTTAAAAACCGGTGTACGAGAGCGAGCCCCCGGCCACGGAGGACATCAAACGTTACTTTTTGTAACGTAGTAACAGTTATTTTTCATATCTAGTGCTATTAGTATATTCCTGTGATATAATTAACAATACTATTAAGTAGATAGCACTTACTACGAGGTATATGTATACATGGTTGTGTGTGTGATTTATCTTCTAGTTATTTCCTCAGTAATCTAGTTAAGTACCTATGTAAGTGTACAATAACAAGTACCTAACGCTTATGATACGCATTTAGATTTATGTTAATGCATCCAAGGTAGAACTTCTAATAAATGGTCTTAGTTTCTATTGAACCAATTAGGTAGTCAATTAAGGAATCGTAGGCTACACAGCATTTAAAAAGTACTAACATTTAAATGTCTGGTTTAGTTAGCTGCCTAAATACGTACACATTTAAAAATCTGTGGTCCCTTAATTTTACAGACATGTATGTATAGTGTAAATTTATGGTAGAATGGTTGGAGTTTTGGTTCGACCCATAAAAAACCGGGCAAGTGCGAGTTGGCCTCGCGCGCTCGCAGGGTTCCACACAAACGAAAGTTTTTTCTACGATGCAACCAAAAGTTTGTACTTTTTGGGCGTTTTGCTTTATTTGTGCTGTAAGATTTTCCTTCTTCCCATATTTCATGATTCTAGGTGTACGGGAAGTACCAACCTAAATATTTAGTTTTGATTTCCCTGCGAAATGGTAAAAAATAAGGTTTAAATGGCCGGATCTTTGGCCTGTATAGACTGAGAAGCTCGATTGTTTAGCTTCAAGAACTACAAATGTCAGTGTTTTTTTTTTTAATTTTAACTTGATACCTCTACGTGACCCTGCGAAGAAGGGTCTTGACAGACAGGCAGACGGATAACAAAGTGATGCTACAAGGGTTCCTTTTGAGACGGAACCTTAAAATAGGAGTTATTTAATCATTTTTTAAAATATTTTTAAGTTTAATTTTTTTACTAAAATGATCTGACTATTGTTGGTGAATTTTTATCATTCAGCTTTATTGTTAAATAAAATATCGCTCACCTGTAAAATACTTCATAAGATGCTCAGCTTGCTCGGGGGGTACATCCTCGATTTTCAGAGGAAAATTATTGTTTTGTGACACGTCCATCGCGGTAAAGCTACGATTAGTTTACGAGAAACGCAAAGTGTGCCAGCGCTGTGCAGTGAAAGTGCGCGCGCGCACCAACCGTCTGCGCGACTGCGAGATCAGACTCACAATAACAGTCTGCGAGTAAGAATTACTTATTCCCATATTAACACACCGATGGCCATGCAAGGCACTGCCCTATATCACAAAAGTGTATTGAAAGTTCCGTCTGCATGTACCTAGTCTGACCAAAGACTAAGTACGATCGGAGAGTCTGACCCCCACATCGCCTCATCTCGATTAGATTAGCTCAAAGGCAATCAATTGTTATCGGGACGCCCGGGTCCTTTTTTATACTCGAGGCGTTTCAACGCGGTAAAGCAGCCATCATCCTCGCCTCCTTGCCTTATAAGGGTTTATTCAGCCCAAGACTTTTCTCAAACAAGTCCCTTCATACAAGTATAATATGAGTTTGGTTGGATGGGTTTTTTCTATGTGAAGAGCTTCTTCTGGGCAAGGTTGCTCATCAATCATTATATTCGGTCTATGCTTATACTTAATTACTATGTACTTAAGTAGGTCCAAAATTGAAGTCTACTGTTGTAGATGGAAAATTATTGCATACCTACCTATTGTAACAAGAAAAATAAAATACGTAACATAATACCAATAAGATTGTGAATGAGCGTCTAGGACCAAATACCTAAGTTAGTTAGAAGTGTTGGAAGGCCAAATAGTGAAATCTAAAGCTTGAGAAGTAAATGCACTTAATCGGATCCAAGGATAACAGTAACTAAGGTAGCGCAGGTAGACAACGCAAACGCCCAAGGAATGTAAATAATGTAAATGTCACTAACTAAACCAAACTATGTATTGTATAATGATGTAAGTGATCGTCAGATTAGATATGCTTGATTATAAAAATCAACTCGGTGCCTGATTAATTATGCTCAGCTGAGTATCGCTTTCAAGTGTGTTGCCGTGAACTTCTCGACAAACTTTTAAACTAAAGTTTTGATACTATAGTCTAAATAATTTAATAGGTTTAATTTGTCAGGTGACATATAGGATCGGGTGTTTACGAATCGGTAGATAGAATTAACGATTCAGATATCAACTCGATTTACAATCGATTCAAAACATTGTTAATCATTACAAAATACTTTACGTTTTAGTGACTATTTATTTCATGAGTATTTTTAAAAATACGTTCTATAAACTAAAAATAAAATAAAGTTTTCAAACTCAAAATTGCATACTAAAGTGGTTTTTGTTCAATACCAACCGATGAATCGATAAATCTGTATCCATGACGAGTAAAACGGTGACAATACTAACATTAAGAAAAAATCAAGAACATGGCCGTTTTCAGACGTCTGTCGGCAGTAAAGAATTTTGATTTATTTTACGCTTTAAGTAGAAAATATTACCTAAAATGTGTCCCATTATATACTTTTAAGTCAGTGCTGTCTATCTTTTCTTATTTTACAATCAATAGCATTCTTTTTTTATTGTTTTATGCGTTGTCTATGGAATCCCTCCGCATACACTGCTACGTTATGTGATAGATAACTCAGATTATTCAGACTATAGGTATTCACTGAAAGCAAACTGCTCTGAATTTGATAACTTGTACCTACATTATACGGGTGGTCCGTCCAATGACGTCAAGATTTTTTTTTTAATTCCTCCCTCCTAGGGGTACCCAAAAATACCCCAAGTATGTTCCCCGATTTTTTTTAGTTTTCGAGGTACGATTTTTTTTATGCCTTCATCGAAAATTTCGCTAGTGTTTACATAAAAAAATTACATAAAAAAACTGATCGGTTTTTTTAATGTTTTTTTTTTGAAACCTAATTCTCGTGATGTGTTCTTTTACATTCATAAGAATTAACTGCCTAACATTGCTGCATTGTAACAATTTTGATCCAAAGTTAATAAATTACGTTTCTGCGAGCTAGAGTTAAAAAAGGATGACTTGTCAAACCAGTTAGATAAGGGACCGTTTTTACCTGCCTTACCACCCCTCACCTCACCACCGCACCCCTGCCCAAGCCGATGCGACCCAACTACGACGTTCTGTCTACGTTTGTTTCCTCTGATTCATACTACTTTTGCTTGTTACCCGGACTCTTGATTTGCCTTGTGATTGATCTAAGCCTGTGCTTCGGATTCTGACTGCCTAGTGATTTGGATTAAAGTCGACCTGCATCATGCCATATTCACTTAGTGAATACGCAGAGATGCATTATTATTATGGCCACAGAGTTTTCATTAACACTCACAACACTCTGATGGCTGGCCGAGTTCCGGGAACTGGTCGCGGAGGCGGACATGTTGCTGATCCAGACCGAAGGGATATGGTGTTAGATGAGATCGCAATTGATCCATCTACAAGCTCAAGAAGAATAACTAGATCAACTGGAATACCGCGAACTTCAGTTCTGAGAATTTTGAAATCAGGTGAGCATTATTTAAACATTTCTTACATTCTTAGGTAGCTTAAGTTGAGCCTTACTCTGTCAACCCATGGAGTATTCCTTAGGTGCCATGGAGTATATAAAGGAAGTCTTTAAGGAACACTGAAGAGTAAAGGTATGGGGAGTCACAAAAGATTCTAGTGGGTCGAGGTGCTCCGTGGGTTGATGCCCATGGCCCCTATAAAGATAAGATAAGATAAGATTCCTTAGGTGCAGTCATGGTTTTCCCTTGCACTGTAACTTTTGTGAACCCCTAAACAACCCATTAGTAGGCAAATCTCTGCCTCATCATCGCCCCGCTGTCGCTGTCTGTCGTGATTGAGTTGTGTATTTTTTTTTCAGAGGGCTACCACGCCTACCACATTCAACGCGTGCAACAGCTGCAAGCTAGCGACTATCCCCGGCGAGTCGCTTTCTGCCGAGAAATGCTGGCAAGGTCACAAGAAGATCCAGTTTTTTTTCAGAAAAATTCTTTGGACGGATGAGTCACGGTTCGAAAGGACAGGAGTGTTCAATATGCATAATTATCACACTTGGGCTGTGGAAAATCCACATACTGCAAGAGCCTCTAATTCTCAAAACCGCTACAGCGTGAATTTGTGGTCAGGAATACTCAACGGGCAGCTCATTGGGCATTTTGAGCTGCCAGCAAGGCTAAATGGACCAGAGTATTTGAACTTCCTGGAAAATAATTTGATAGATTTATTAGGAGAAGTACCTCTAGAAACGAGAAGGAGAATGTGTTTCCAAAACGACGGTGCTCCCTGCCATTATGCAAGAGAAGTAAGGGCGCACCTCAACGAAACGTTTCCAGGAAGGTGGATTGGGCGTGCCGGGCCAATTGAATGGGCTGCACGCTCACCAGACCTGGGCCCGTACTATCAGCAAAATAACTATCCTTCAAATTGCTAACAACCCGATAAACATCCTTTTTTAGGATGGCTAAAACTCGTACCATGAGCTCACATGACAAGGCCTCACGGTGACAGGATGAAAGAGCGAGGTGGGGCTACACATTCCCATATGTCTATTTCGTTTGATTGTTAAGATGTCAAACGTAGAGACACAGATAATAATTATTTATGAGATGCAGGTATGTATGGAGTAAGGAGACTAAGGAGGTCTAAAATATATTTTTTTGCACATAAGAATAAATAAGTAATAAAAATAGGGAATGTCTTTCTTTCGTCATGACGTGATGGGGTAGCCATCGTGTGGGATATCGTTGAGTATGTATTTTAAAATTATTTAGGGGTTTCTACAATTTTTTTATTTGTTTATTGCTCTATTTGCGAAATATTAAACTTTAAAGTGCAATTTTTTGGTCCAGTAGTAGTAGTCCTCCCTCTAAAAGCTTAACTACTGGCCTAAAAAATCTAAAAAAAAAACTTTTTTTTTTCTTCGCTTTTGACTCGCGCGGATTGCGTTTAGTCACGACAGGGAAAAAAAAAACATTATGATAGTGCATTTCATAAACTTTTTAAAAGGAAACTTTATATACGGATAGCGAAGGGACGTGGGTTCGAGTCCCAATTATTTTTTGTGAGCGAAATTCAATTTGATTTCGTAAAAACTATAGCAGTTAAGATAACCTCATTAGTTTAGCAGTAATATTGGTAGAACTTGGGTGTTGGATAATTTTGTACCAATTACAAAATTCTTACAAATTCTTAAAGTGACTAAGATGAAGTAGACAATGGTACGGAACTCTTCGTGCGCGAGTCCGACTCGCACTTGGCCGGTTTTTACTAGGGCTATTGTACAAAGGAAAGTAAAACTAAATTAGACGTGGCTGTGTATTCTTGATTTCTTTGCCGACCCAGGAGGATGAAATAAAAAAAATAGGAGGGAGAAAAACGTATATCTATCTCATGCGGAACGTATATCTGAGGGGGAAAAATAAAAAAGACTGGCTGAATGTTCAGCAATAAGCTATATTTAATTATGAAAATAGACATTATTACAGAATCTACCAGAGCTCTCACAGGCAAAATTCAAGATCTTCACACGTTTCTGTTTCTCTCTAGAAAATATTTAGTTGTGTTATTATGTGTTTTCTTTAGTGCCATAAATGTTTTCTTATCCTGAAAAAATATACAATTTGTTAGATGCTTTGTTACTTTACCTACCTACTGATTACCTAGCAAAAACTAGGTAGGCAGGTGTTTCGTGTTAATTTTTTAGCCTTCCTCCAATAAAAACTTTTCTGGCATATTCAATGTAGGTAAGTAAGTTTCAATAGTGCAACCAATACATTCTACTTGGAAATAGTATATGCTTTGCTGGTTTTTCATGCGACTGAACAGTTCTATAGCGTTAGCAAGGGAAAAGAATCTATAACTTGGTACATTAGGTAGATAATATCCTACATTAAAGTCGTAAAAAGAATTGAATACATAATATCATTATGAAGTTCCTAAATATGTGTAGGTAGGTAGGTTAGCTAAGACTAGATATTTGTGCTGATGCAATAAATAAACTATTAAAGTGGATAGATTAAAAGTTTTATCAGTAATAATTTCTGCTGGTTGGAACAAAGTTCTCGCATAAAGAACCTAGTAGCTACTGCCTAGGAAAATGAATATTCACAACTTGTGTAGCCTATATAATGGTTTTATTGCAATTTACGTTACCTGAGTTATAATTTTACCTGTAATTCTGTGCGTCCTGTGAAAACTGATACATCTCGAAAATGTCAACTTTACAATAGAGTAGTTTTTGTGTTTAAAAAATTATAGTTAGGATAATTATTTTACAAAATTAGTGACACAATTTGTATTAGTGTCGTTTTGTTTACAGTCTACTTAGTTCCTGCTCAAATGGCGTTAAATACAGGAAGAGATATTAAAAAAAAACTATTTGTTGTATCAAAACACACCAAATGAATGATCGTGTCTAATGATTCTAAATGAGTTATCACCTTACATTTTGTGTGAAGCTTTGGTGAAAGATGATATTGTTGCATTGTCAGGTAGTTTTATACGAAACTAAATCAACTTCTGTTCAAAGCTGTTAAACAAATAAATAATATTTTTAAATCGGCATACGAACTGTAAGCACAAAACTTGTAAAAGTTATGTTTTTGTTATTTACATCAATTTACACAAGAATATCGGTCGGGTTACTATGTGTTTTTTGATATAAGTTGACTTATATTTCTACTACTAGTAGATACAAGAAACAGTTTAAAAACAAAAGGCATGGAAATAAAGCACTAAACGGGAAAAGTCTTTGCATTTGTCTTTAGTTAAATTATTTTAATTTAGTTAAACATTAATATTGTAGTAAACAAATACAGTATTGAAACGGGAAAGATATCAATAACATAAATCAACAATGTACATTGTCATGTGGGATAGCTAGATGAAGAGTGAGTGATTGAGGGCTGTATGATTGGGATGAGTGTAACAAAAGAATGAAGGATAGAGTGGTTGTTATGGGTTCGGTCAAGATGGTGGGAGTTGTGAAAAAGATTAAAGATGTTCTCAGATGTTTTAATTAAAAAGAAGGAAATGAAGAAAGATTAAAACGTATTCGACTTGCATAGTTTCAAATCCCAATTCCACAATAACTGGGTGCTCGTCCGTGATCGAGGTCCCTGAAATCTGCGGGTTGAGTTGCGAAGACGGCGCGGTGGTGGCCAGCAAGCACGTGGTGGGGTACTACGTGCTCAGAGGGAGAGGTAACCGGTCAGGAGACTAAGCTTGACGACGAGGTGGCAGAAATGCCGAAAACCAGACGATGCAGCAGGCTGCCGAACCCCAACGATGAGGAAGAAGTACGTTCCACAGGTGGAGGTAAAGGAGGAGGCGGTCTGTTGCACATGGCTGAGGATTTGATACCCAAGTTCAGCGGTAATGATGCACTGTATACAATTGCGGCTTGGATACAGGATATCGAAGAAAATGGGGAGATCTTTGACTGGACACCGAAGCAGAGGCTCCTGGTGGCAAGGCGTTCTCTCACAGATACAGCAGCCCTATGGATGCGCGCTGAGAAGACATAATAAACGTTATTATAAAATGTGGGACGAACTACGAGCGGCCATCGCGAAAGAGTTAGCGACACGATGGACGCAAAGGCTGTCCATGAGATGATGAGTCTGGGGAAGAAAAAACACAGTGAGACCTGCTTGGACTACATGCTGACCATGAAGGCTCTAGGAAGGCGGGGAAAGCTCCCAGATTACGTTGCAATAAAATACATCGTAGAAGGAATTAATGATACATCAAGGCGATGCTATATGCAGTCACGTCGAATGGGGATCTGAAAGAAAAGTTGGAAATATAAGAAGGTCGCAGCCAGTACGAAGTCTTAGCCGCAACGCTCACACGACGGTCAACCGAGGGGCGTGTTCACCCTAGTACTCGAAAGCAACCAGATGCTACGGCTGTGGAAAGAGGAGTCATATTTTGGCATTTATAGAATCATAAGAATTATCACTACTACATTCATCAGAACCAGGTATAATCATCACTACTAAAAGAACCGAAATCACCATCAGGAAATGAACCATTATCCTCGTCGTTGCATGTTTCGTTAAATGACAATATGTTATTTTTAGAAGGACTCTGCTCTAATAATATATATTCAACTTAATAGTATATTCAACTTACTTCCGTTATAATTATTATTTTGACAAGAAGAAGAAGAAATGTTTTCATCCACGGAAACATCATCTTTGTCATTCTCATTATTTACGTTTATTTAACATAATTATCTAACATGCGTTTTGCACGGAAAGAGCGACGCTGCAACAATATTTAACATTGTAGACCATCATAAAAATAAATAACAAAGAAAAGTAATAACGATTTAAAAAATCACAATAATAAATAGATTTCGTGTATTTTGATGCAATCGGAGTAAGTATTTTGTGTAAGTTGATATTAGTCCAAATTAGAATGAATACGAAATTTTTTTTAATTTTGTGTAAAATGATATATCTAATACGTATATTCTGTGCCATACTGGATTGCTGTGACAGCGCGTGCGGGCACCTTGTCCAGTAGTATGTGCAGCACTGACCCCGCGTGGACGACGGCGGTGCCCCGCAGTAACGTCCCCGGCGCCCCGCGCAACACCCGCGTTCAGAAGATGTATCACTTTGCACATATTTTAGATCAAAACCGTTCTTATTTTCTCGTGAGTAATGATATAACTTAACTTAAATCACTATACACAAAAAATATTAGATTCCTATGTTTGTGAGCAAAGATATAAGATTAGTTGTACCGATGAAGTGTATGCATTTACTTTGTGTCTATTGATATAACTAAACATGTATCAGATGAAACCTTTTCAGAAGTTAATAAATATATGTGAATAATAATATGACTTAAGATACATCTTTATACACAAATATTTATTTCATAACTTGAATATTGTGAACGATACATGTCTACAAGTATTTATTTACACAAAAATATTTATCAAAACACGCCATTTCGACTTAGATGTACCATACGATCTCGGAAACTAAAAATCGTATCAAAACGTTAATTAGACAGAAAAATTGAGTATTTTTTTCTAATGAAGATGCAAAAATAATATCAAATTCGATATAAGTCAACTTATATCACTTTTCACAGGACGCACAGAATTATACAATGAAGTCACTTTATCAAAGGGATTTTAAAATAGTCATTATGCTTCTACGGAGAAACCAAGAAATCGGACTTTATTAGATTAATGTTCACATCTCGTAGATACCTATTTCTTTAATTCCGCATCCGAAAATCTCACATTACTTGATTCCTTGGATTTTTAACATTACACATTTCGTAAATGGATCCTATAATGAAATTATTAAACCAAATTATTGCTAAACAATTTTTAAAAAGCTACTCGATGAGTAACTTTTTTATGATAGCTTATCTGTCATTTAAGGCGGGCAAACTGACACTAGATTGTTATCAGATGGAGTGTCATGTACGAAAGTTCATACAAGAAAAAAGGTGACAGGATAAACAAACTTCCTCGCTGCGGGCCTGCTAATTTTCGGGGTCATGGTACGAAATAAGGGAACTATCATGGTTTAGCGATTGCATTGTTTCTGATGGTAAGGCTCCTGAACCCAATCGATTTCTTACTACAAAGAAACAGTTTATGCGCGGGAGACGAATAGCGAAGCCGAACTACGCCAGAAATTGAACGAAGCGGAAAACCAAATAAAAGCCAACAGAAGTGGGTTTCTTAGATTAAGGCAAATTTTTTTGAGGCGCTGTAGATTATGTATTGAAGTGGGAGGGAGGCACTTTGAAAATTTGTTGTAAATTTAATTTTATTAATAAATACTTTGATTTGATTTGTATTGTTTCATTATGAACCTCAAAAAACGATACACCAGTCATAAAAATAATAATTTATTAGAATCTTTGCAACCTTCTTGTTTTTTTTAATTTGAATTTGAAAATTTAACTCTAGCTCGCAGAAACGTAATTTATTAACTTTAGATAAAAACTGTTACAACATGCAGCAATGTTAGGCAGTTAATTCTTATGCATGTGAAAGAACACTTCACGAGAATTATGTTTAAAAAAAAAAACATAAAAAAACCGATCAGTTTTTTTTATGTAATCACTAGCGAAATTTTCGATAAACGCATAAAAAAAATCGTATCTCGAAAACTAAAAAAATCGGGAAACATACATGGGGTATTTTTGGGTACCCCTAGGAAGGAGGAATTAAAAAAAAAGTTCTTGACGTCATTGGATGGACCACCCTGTATAATACCTAATTATCTATGTTTACAATCCAAAGATCCGCTTTTTGAATTTTAAGATTACTCTTAAATATTAAAACTGTAGGTTTTCGGTAGGTACTTTATTTATAAAAACAATGGTTTTCAGAATAAGTTCAATATGCAAATGGAGGGTAGAAGTGGATTGAAAGTGCGATAGGTACTTAGTTTCACAAAAATATATACCTAAATTGTGGGATAATAGGTTTATGGAACCCGTATTATGTGCAAATTAACTATCCTTTAAATCGGAAGTCTGCCCAAGTTAAGAGATGGCTAAAACTACTACAAGTATAACCGTTCAAAAGGTGACAGGTTTACAAAAGGCATGGCCTCGACGACAGGATGAAAGAGTGCGATGGGGCTATACCTACATTCAAGTCATAATGTCTAAAGGGCTGTCACCAGTAAGGTAGTATGGACGCCCTTATATTATTTGTGTGTGTGGAGTTAAAGTTAATAAGTCCGAAATCACTTTCAATATTGTTTATTTCACAACACACAGGAAAGAAAGAAGGAGTACATAAAGAGACACGTATTAACATAGAAGTCAAAAGTTCCAAACACAAGAAGATAGACGCGAACAGTTTCAAACGTTAAGATTTAAATTACGTAGCCGCGCGAGTAGGCATAAACGGCGCATCGAGTAGCACGAGCTATGCGTCAGACAGTGTTCTCTCGACTGGCGAGCGTTCGCCGGGCGCGCGAGCCGATCGGTGCGCGCGTGTAGTTATAACGCATTGATGTACACTCGCCGCATACTACTGGTATCATGCGGGTTTGCTTGTGTAATTAAAATTATTTATGTTTTTGTGTTTTATGTTAATGTTTGTATGTAAGCGCGATTTTTATTAATATTGGTTGGTGTCAGTGCGTGTGTCCCGTACGCCGTCGACTTGAGATTGCTAGGGAGTTTCATATTCCCCCTAAAGCCAGGTGGCGTTCGCTGATAAGTGAGCCACAGCCAGGGGTGGGGCTGCGTAAGAATACCTAACAGTTGCCTAGGTGCTAACCCGCAGCTCCCTCCTCACTAATAACGCCGGTATACACTGACTGGTTTTTTGTGGGTACTTACTTACTTACTGGGTTGGGAAATCCCACATAACCCCCAGCAGCCCCCGCCGCCGCGGCGCCGGTGTGGTATGCTAAAAAAGCATTAACCAAGCAATGGGGCTTGCGGCTCCGGCTCGCCGCATACGGAGCCGTGCGGCTATCATGGAACGATGAGAGTGTATGGAATGGCCGTATACGATATGCGGGCCGCATGCGGGCGCAGAGAGGGTTTCATATACACTCCTATAGTTCCATGATAGCTACGTCGGGGCTTGCGCCTCCGGGGGGCTCTCCATTGCTCGGAAGTGTACCTTTAGAGAAAACTGTTTCTTTCTGTATAATTTTTCAACACACGCACGTTACGGTGCAGTTTTTCTACGCGTTCACTATCGGACGATCACTCAGACAAAAGGGTTTTATGTATTAAAAAGAAACAATGGAGGAAGTACATAACACGTTTATTACATCTCTACTTATTACAGCCAGTACACAGTAAGCGATTTAGTTTTTTTGTGGTAGTTGCAGGTCGGTCCCGCGCAGGTTGTCTTCGATCCACTGCTGCGCCTGTGCCTCCATCTGCTCGTCGAAGTAGTCGCGCCATCCACCCGCCTTTCCTGGGTAAAAGGGTGGAAATAAATGATTGGATCCAAATATAAATAATTCTAAGGCGCACAGCCGGGGTTATACTTAAGAGGCTAGTTTTTCTAGCCAAGATATTAGCAAGCTAAGTGCTAGTAAGCTAATCTTGCTGTACTAAAACTCTATACTATATAGAACTAGCTTCTTTTCTACAAAGAGAGGCAATATTAGCTTGTTAGCTTACTATATTGATAATAGCTTACTAGATAATAGATTGCCTATCGGCTTGAAAAATTAGTCACATGTATTTTATCTAGGGCTTTAAGATTGGCCGCTGTAGTCGAAATTCGGCTAGAAGGACTCAGAGTCAGACTTAATAACATTCAGATAATATCAATTTTGATAATTGGCAAAGAGGTCGACAAATATGGTCTCCACTGTCTTTGTTGCCAGCAAAGTGCTGGGCGTCTAGCGCGTCACACTACTCTTAATGACGCCATCAGGAGAGCTCTTACCAGCATCAATGTTCCTTCCACGTTGGAACCACGTGGTTTGGTCCGTGATGATGGCAAGAGACCCGATGCCCTCACGCTCATTCCCTGGGAGCGGGGTCGGGCCTTAGTGTGGGACGCAACTTGCGTCGATACTTTGGCCCCATCTCATCTCAGAGAGTCAGCGCTTAAAGCTGGAGCGGCGGCGGAGTTAGCTGAAAACGCCAAACGACGCAAGTATGCATCACTTGCAAGTGATTATGTGTTTGTGCCGTTTGGCGTTGAAACTTTTGGACCGTGGGGGCCATCCGCTAAATTACTTTTTGGGAAAATTGCTCCTAAATTAAATTCTGTTTTGGCAAATAGTAAAGCTGGCTCGTTCCTCGCTCAAAGGATAAGTATAGCTATCCAACGCGGTAACGCAGCCAGCATCCTCGCCTCCTTGCCTCAAGGACACGGGTTTATTTTTGATTAAGTACGTTTTAAGTTAATTTATTTTTATTTCATGCATGTCTTTGTGTTTATTTTCTTTTATAGAATAAAATTTTGATAATTTATGATAGTATGTGTACAGAGACACAGACAGCAAATAAAAAAATGGAACCTTTTCTGACGAAGCTCTGATTTTCCGCCAGCAAGCCGGCTTCCCTCATGATCTCGAAGTTGACAGATTTGTTGTTCTTGAAGTTTTGGAAGCTGAGGTGCTCACATAGCCGCGCCACCTGTTCCTCGCTCACTGGCTTTTCCATAAATTTCGCCACTTTTCGCACTGTACTGGCAAGATCCTGGAATTACCGAAAATAAGCCCATTTATGATATTTCTATGGGATTGCATCAGAAGAGTTGTCGGGTGCTAATACTTAAAGATAAGAGCGCGTTGGCTCCGAGCCTGGATAGGTTCCGACCTACAAGACATTTAAAACATAGAATCCCATACAATATACCTACTCAAGAAATCAAATTGTATATCTACATCGCTTATCCCCCATCTAAAACAGATATGGGCTAAGCTATGTAGATATATACAATTTGTATATACAGTTTTACATATTATTAGTTATAGTTATTACCTAGTTATTACCTTTATAAGATCTTCGTAAAATATAAACAGCATGTTAGGATGGTTTCTTTTATCCCACGCTTCTTTGAGGTGTTCAAAGTACGGAGTGCAGTCAACTGAAAGTAAAGCAGTTAGGTATATGTGTATAAAAAAGATGCTTGAAAAAAGGCCAAGTGCGAGTCGGACTCGCGCTCGAAGGGTTCCGTACCATTACCTACACAACAGTAGACACTATATTACCTATGACTAAGAAAAACACATTTGTATGGGAGCTCCCCCATCAACATCTCTTTTTTATTTTATTTTTTAGTTTTGAATTGAATATCCTCTTATTATTCTGTGAATATTTTAAGCGTCTGTTTGTTACCATTATTAAAATAGAGCAAAAAAAACGCCATAAAAACAAGTTTGTTGAATGGGAGCCCCATTTAAATATTTATTTTATTAAGTTATAACGGCAACATAAATACATCATCTGTGAAAATTTCAATTATCTAGCTATTACGGTTCATGAGATACAGCCTGGTGACAGACAGACAGACAGCGGAGGAATAGTAATAGGGTCCCGTTTTTACCTTTTAGGTACGGAACCCTGATAACGATGAAAGGACACAATCAGCTGGTGATAGACTACTTACTTCTTTAAAGGCACAATTAGCGATAGTACACGTTCGTTCAAACTTTAAACGTACCCATGTCTTTTATAAAGGTCGCCCAGAACTGTTTGAAATTGCCCGTGAACCCTGCCAGGATGAAGAGTTTGTTGTGGTGGTAGTAGGAGACGGCGACGTCCCTCGGGTCGCGCGCCACGTACACCACCTTGGTAGTATCTAGCAGCGCTGGCGGAAGCAGCGACAGCGGCAGGTGGGACTTAATAAAGCGCGGCGAGGGCAGCGCCTTCACGACTTCGTAGCCTGGCTTTTTCATTTCTTGCACCATCTTAGTTTTAGCATCGTCGCCTTTGCACAAATCTTTTAAAGTTTTTTGAGCCTTCTTGTTATTTAAGAACAAAGAGATCCTGAAAACCAAACACGATGTACTATAAGTTCGTTCGTCGTACGTTTGTAAGTTGTTTGTTGCATCACTACTGAACTTAATAGATATTTAGGCTTAAACCACGGATGCTTAAACTTAATTGAGGGGTTTTTCTGTTTGATTGTCTTATGTACTTATTTAATTATGTTTTAATCAAGAAAGTCTACACTTTGATCTTAGCCAAAAGGCCGAGAAAGTCAGTGAAGTCAAGAGAAAATCGGAAAGTGTCTTAAAGGAATTATTTTTAGTCTTTGAAATCAGGTAGGTTTTCATCATCACTGTTTGACTTACTCTAAAAACGGAAATCTGTGTATAAGTGGTATTTCGGCAGCTTTTTCATAATCGAAGTTATTTCCAATGAGCCATACTAGCTCCTGCGTCCAGGTTGTACCTAGAGACATTAAATGCAGTATTAAAAACCTTTCTCAAAACTGCCTTTGCAATAAATAGATTTAAGCTCAAAATAATAAGCCAAGACATTGACTACATTAAGTTTACTGTCAAACCTGATTTTGGGAAAGTTACTACGAATACATCATTAGCTCTAAGTGGCATGTTGTAAATCGGGACAGCTTCGTTTTTGAATCCACTGCAAAAGAAATATCCTTTCGGGCCTACTCGCACTGCACCTTCTTGGATCACTGAAATAATGTGGTTATTTAAGTCTTATATTAACATATCTGCACCAAACTGACAGCCGCGGAAATTTATTGTTTTTAAGTGATAAGCATCTAAATATAGATAATCAATAGCGTTAAGAAGCACTTGAAAATTTCGACAGACTGGCAACGCCAGGGTGGCCGAGAGGTTAAGCAATCGCCCGGTATGCGAGGAACGCGGGTTCAATTCCCGCCTCTGGTGGTCATTTTTTCAAGTGCAAAAATATATTTAGCCGCGGGACATTATTATGTCCCCCTTTGACAACATTTAGGAGACTTTAAATCTAATGCGTATGTACCTACATAGTCGCTATAACTTCATTTTAATATAATCCTCTACAGTAATAGATTAACTATCTGTCACTTAAAGTTTCAGTTAGAAGTTGTGTCATGTAGTTAAAGTCATGTATGGTCTTAATTTTTTATGACGTGCTAAATATAATTATCCTAGTTTAATTAATCTAAGGTAAAAGTAAATAAACTATTTGGACACTTTTTGGACAACCGTAGCGAGTGGTCGTGTCCACCACGTGCACTGCAATCGGCCGCACCCCAAGAAAGATCTATTGTCTCTAAGCCGAACACGTGCGCGCAAAGGCAACTTTACTGTGAATTTCTCCGCAAACCTCGTAAACAACTTGCAATCTCGAGTAAAAGTTAAACAAAATAACCTCATAATCAAAATAAAATTGGGAAATAAAAAACGTAGTCAAGTAGCAAAAATCTTTTAGCGTTATCGGTGTAAAATAAAAAAAAGTGATCAAATCAAACCATAGCGCGCTTTGTTTTTCTTTTCAAAAAGTGTTGAGTGTCGGTGTAAGTAGTGTAATTTAAAGGGGGTTTTTGTAAAAATAGCAAAGTACCACAAGTTTTTTTTTACTAATACACCCGCGAGTGCATTAAGTTTGTAGTTTATTCCATAAAACTCGTGTGTGATAGTGTTTATGTGTAGTGTAAAGTGCTATCAAGCAGTCACAACCCCCCTAACAGCGCCGACAGCCCGACGACAAACAATACAGCACGCTGTCCAACGCAACAAAGACAAGAACGAACGAGATTTTGGTGAGATCGTTCCATTATTGGCTAAATATAAAAAGTCTTAACAACCAAGAAGACGACCTAATTGTTATCTAGATGCTGGCCTTCACCTCTAGCAGCACAATAGCAGAACACAAGCTAATAGATAATCAAACCTTGCAATAAACTGAGCCCCCGGGCATAGGACAGACCAGGCTAGCTCATAAGGAAAATATTACTGGCGTATAATTATATAGCATCAGTCTGAAATTACGCAGAATAGCATCTAGGATAATAAAACCCTAAATAGGGCTTAAATCAGAAGATCACTCAAACCCAACGAGCGCGTTAGGGCAACATAACAGTGATTAGTTAGTTTAAATATTAAAAAGAAAATTAATAAATTGTAGTTAAATCAATGCGGTTTTTAAGATAAAAGTGCTAAGTGCTAATAATTATCACTCACATAAGAACCAAAATTAAAACTAAAATCGACAAACGCATTTTAACAATATGTTTTCTACAATAATTCCGTGGACAATGTTGTTGGTCATGCAATCATAAATATTGTATAGTATTACTTTAGACTAAGAACCATTGTAAGACTGTTTGTTGTTCCAAATAAATAGAAAAAAAAACTCAATCTGGAATCGCGTGAGTGTTAGTGCATTATTGTGGGTAAGTGTTGTGAAAAGACTGAGTGAAACCCTGAGTGCTAGGCAACATCAATGCTCGACGTACTTACTTACACTGCAGCTAAACCTCTGATAAAGGAAACTTGGTGAGATCAGTCCTTGCTTAAACCTACCGAACTAATATCAAATGTCGTCCCGATCATCCTATCTCAGAAAAAACATTTAGAACAACTGCATAGCAAAAAAAAATATAGGTTTAACGTAAAAACATTAGGTATAAAAATTAAAACAGTAACTAAAATAATATACTATACTAACTTACACAACTACCGTCGCATCTACAAACTTAGATATAAGTAAAACGTATAAGCATTAGATCTTAAATTCAAAACCCTATGTTGTAGAATACTAACTCGTCCATTTAACGTGCCATAAGTATACTCTATCTACTCAAGTCTTCTAAAACTACGCAACTCTCTAAAAAGCAATTTATTATTTTTACTAGCCTTCGCATAGTATATTCCCTATTCATAATGGAATATTAATCTTGAAAAATATAGGACCAAAAAAAAACAAAACCAATCTTAAAGTACGCGTTGTAACGCAATCAACTGCCCCTAACCCAAAACGGTCACATCTGTTGATCATAAAACTATCCCTGAGCAAATATTCTGGGAAAAAGGGAAAAAAAAAACACGCATTGCCCAACATTGCATTGGCTCCAACCAACCACTTATCAAGCTCGCCCTTTGAAACAAAAAATATCGCCCAGCGCAACAAGAACATGTGGCTACCATAAAATTAGCCATAACAGAAAAACTCTTACAACACAAAGACATTTAAAAACATTAGTTGGTGTTATTGTCCATCTTAGCCTAGGGTTTCTTTTATCACAACCCATTGCCTCGATGGCGTCCCCGAAACAAAAGCTGAACATTGCGTAGCCCAACGAAAATCCCAACTAGGTCAGAAAAATGCAAAAACACTAATACCTTTCATTAGGAAAACGAAGATGGATTGGAAAATAGCAAGACTCCCCTACAAAATGATTATAGAACCGGCGATGACATATGAGCTCAAAGCAGCCGCCTTGACAAAACAAAATAGATCCTACCTTAGGAAATATGAAAGAGTAATACTAAAAGACATGCTTAGAAACTCAAGAAACCCGCCAAAAGATAAAAGGACACATCAGCTACCAGAGGGGAAAACTATTACAAAAATAATTAAATTCCTAAGACCATACTTTTATGGACACGAACTTAGAAGAACACAACCCCACATTTTACACGCGGCCCTAAAATACAAGGCGGCCAGACTGAAACACGGCCGGCCAATATTCACATGGAAGCTAAAGACTCCCTATCGCACGACTTAAGTTACTACAACAAAACACGTGAAGAATGGCATCAACTCGCGGTGGATAAAAACACTCTTAAAAAGAAAGCTCAAGAAATATTCAACAGAAGCGAAACGGACAGCGGATCTGAATCGGAGGACGATCAACACCAGCTACACAGAAAACACAAGACCCAACCGCAGGACACCAACCACTAAGGCTAGACAGCCCACCCCATCTCATCAACGCTCATCCTGTACAAACAATACCCATCTAATCCAATACTCCTAGACTGGGCTAGGTTGCATAACTGCTTGGTTGTGATCGGGCGGCTGCGGCTTCCTGATCTTCCTCTCCCATCCCAGAGCGTGTCCCTGCTTAACAAATCGTGCACCTCGGTATGCCGGTTTTACCGGAGCTGAGCCCTTGAGCCTGGCCGAGCGAGCACTATCGAATCGAATCGAATCGGTAAAAGTAAATTAACTATTTTACATATAACGAAAATATTATCTGAGTAGGATAGCTTTTAAAATCCGCCATTTTGCTTTATAATTATTTGAATCGAAGTGAATGCACGTCGATTCAAATGGATGAAAAGTATGGAATGATGTCATTACATCATTCCATACTTCACTATCATCCACTTGATGTAATGACATCATTCCATATATATCATCCACACCTTACAAGCAAGAGGAATATAATAATATAATATTTATTTAAATATTTAGATAATATTTAGTTTAATATTTAGTTAGATATTTGTAACTCGGACTCCAAAGAATGTAAAACCCTATTGGAAAAATATTTTATACCACATTACGTAAGCCCGAACTCGCCTACTGCGAGATAAAACGTAATTGAGGTTTTGGGTTGGAGTTATTATTAATTAAATTAAGTTTTAATTGTTGTAATAAATAAAAAACGGTTTACCGGTTTGGCGATTACAAAGAAACAGATATAAATTTAAATATATAGATTCAAACGTACGAGCTAACCACAGTTAACCATTACTCTTCTTTTAGGCTTCGCCGCAATCGGGTAAAAACATCCTATCGTATCATTGTATTTTGGTTTTATAAATACTGTCTACTACTTATTTTTTTATAATAGGGTCGTTAGTTTACCTTTATTACTATCCATAAGTAGAAATACGAGGGTCAAACTGAAAGTTCTTAGAACTGGCCACTTGTAAACAATATAATAAAAAAAATATTCTAAAATTTGAAAATAGAACTCTTTGCCAATATTACTGAGTATATATTTCATTCATTTGTCATTTGTTTTACGACTTGGCGGCAAATTGAAAATTGTCTGTGTCACGTCAAAATGAATTTAACACGAGAAAATTTTCGTGCAATGATTTTTTATGACTTTCGATGTCATTTAAGTCAACAAGAAAGTTATGATAGACTACGATTGGCCTTTCACGATGAAGCCCCATCTCGTGCGACTGTTTACAACTGGTTTAATGAGTTTAAACGTGGTCGCACTAATCTCACTGATGATGTACGTGAGGGACGGCCTTCTACGGCGACGACTGAAAATAACATCTGTGTTGTGCGGCGTATGATAGAGACTGACAAAAGAGTGACCTATCAGCAGATTCGGACAAGCTTAGGCATCGGTATGAGTCAAGTGCACAAAATCCTCCACGAACATTTAGCGGTCAGGAAGCTTTGCGCCCGGTGGATACCTCATAATTTGACTAAGGCTCAAAAACTCCATCGTGTGGATTGGTGCCGTAAAATGATTGAAAGATTTAACGGAGGTGACTCAAATGCTGTGTTCGACATACTAACAGGTGACGAAAGCTGGATTTACTGTTATGATCCTGAAACCAAAAGACAATCTGCTCAGTGGGTGTTTCCTTTCGAGGAGTTGCCAACTAAAGTGAAGAGAGATCGAAGTGCGGGAAAAAAAATGGTGGCCTCGTTCTTTGGAAGGATAGGTCATTTCGCAACAATTGTGTTAGAGGATCAAAAAACAGTTTCTGCAGAATGGTACACTACCAATTGTTTGCCACTTGTCTTGGAAAAAGTTCGAGAGAAACGACCTCGCAGTAGGATCCTCCTTCACCACGACAACGCCTCGTCGCACACCGCCAAGCGAACGATCGACTATTTGGCGACATCAAACGTTGAATTACTGGGTCACCCGCCGTATAGCCCCGACCTCGCGCCTTGTGATTTTTATTTATTTCCAAAAATTAAAGAAAAACTTAAAGGAAAGCGGTTTATGAATGCTGAAGAAGCGGTGGCTGCGTATCGCGATGCCATTGAAGAGACCCCTAAGGACGAGTGGGCAAAGTGCTTTTCCCAGTGGTTCCATCGCATGCAGCGGTGTATTGACGTCAATGGACAATATTTTGAAAAGATATAATAAAACTAATAACTGGCTAATGTAATCAGTTTTTGATTTTCTAAGAACTTTCAGTTTGACCCTCGTAGTACTTACTTAATGTATAGTGTTCAAATGCCTCTGAAAACTCCTCTGGTCCCAGATCTTTGATTTCATAAGGGTAATTTTGACCTGACATTGTTGGCTTATGTAAACTGCAAACTTTAATACTATGTAAAAACGTACTATTTATTTAATTCATTTGGCTGTAAACGAACTGAGCAAAGTAAAAAAAGTAGAGCGAATAGCGCGACCGCGACGTTCACCTAAATTAATAACTTCTTTAGTGGAAATATATGTTATTTGCTCACTCGCCTTTATTGATTTGATATGATAAGAAACAATATGATTACCGGCATGATAATCACTTTATTAAAAGTATTAATACTATCTTTACTCATATACCTAGGGGTAAAGTTTGTAAGTTTATTTGTTGGAAGTAATATTTGGACTAAACTAGTAAACCGATTTTGAAAATTATTTTACCAGTTAGCTGCGATATTATTCTTGCCTTAGTGAATTTGTCTTTAATTAAAATACTTATTTACATATTGTAATTAATGTTTAGTTTACTAACACATCCCTGCGAGGCCGGGGCGAATCGCTAGTACAATGAAATTGGTTCCTGAAAAACACGAGGCCACAGAATAAGTACTAGTACTCCGTGGCAAGCTTTTTCTATCACGTGAGTAGCACGTTACCTATTTATTTTGTAAGTTCAGTAGGTACAAGTAAAGATAGTACTTACAATACTGCCATTGGCCTAGTAGTAGGTAGCTGTAAAATATTAAATTGAAAACGATGCAAAAGGGAGTGTTTTTCCTTACAGTTCCTCCTAGCCAATGTAGGACATTACGAGACAGTTAATTTTGTCAAACAGAAACAACTTAATTGAAAACAGTTTTTTACTTACGAAATAATGTATACAAATAAATAAATTATATGGCATGGATAAGTATGCGAATAAATTAACTAAACCTAAACGGAGAGATCAAGAGTTACGATGAGGCTGGGACGACTTTGGGTTGTAGGGCGACTTTTTCTCGTGTGCTATCCTCGTGGGGCTGTTCCACGTCGACGAGCTGCGAGCGCGCGCGGCACACCAGCGTCACCGGGTCCCGCTCGCGGTCCGGCCCGCACTGCTCCGTGGCGCCCAGCAGCTTGATCTCGTCACTCTCCGCCTGCGGGTCGGAGCCCGCTCGCCGGCGGCCGGCGATCACCACCTCCACGGCGCGCCCGTCGCCGTCCGCGAACCGCCCGCTCTCCGAGCCGATCTCGACACGGTACGGCGTGCTCGGCTCCACGAACGCCTCCATCACGTGGATATCCGCCCGCTCCTGCATCTCCGACTTAGCGGCCGGCTTCGCGCTCTTCAGCCAGCCGTCTAGGATGCTGGAGGGGAACGGTGTCTTCTGCGGCATCGCGACTAGCAGGACCACGTTCTGGACGTCGGCGCGGACGTTGAAGTCGCCGTCCTGCCTCTCGTCGTAGGTGTGCGGCGCGGCGGCGGCGGCGGCGAGCGCGCACGAGAGCAGGAGCAGGAGCATGGTGCGTGCGGTCGGGGGTCCCTCGGCTCGCTGACTGCGCGCGGGCCACTCTGGCGACGCTTTTACCGAGCGCCCGCGAACCAGTCGGCCGGTGGAATCGGGCACACTGTAACGGTTAACACGACACCACGGGTCAGCTTCACATACGGGACCTGATAACACTTATTAACATTCAAAATAAAGCCATATGTAGGCAGTTGATAAACAATCTGTTAGCTAAATGTATCAGATCATGTTTCTAAGCAGTTCATCTCAGGCCTCAGACATTTTCTTTTATGATGACGGTAGAAGGTAATATAGCTGTTTTCTTGTTAAGTACAAATTCTTAACAACGTTTTGCCACACACATTGATACTGGCCTGGATAATAATACAGGATGGATACCAACTGGATTAAGTAACAAACAGCTCACGTGATGGGTAACTTTTAGTAGGTGTCTAGTATTTGGTGGTGGTGTGGTGTTGTGATCCTGTATAAACTTTAGTATGTCACTGTCTCCTCCTTTGCATTGTTGGTTCTGGACTAGACCAAGCTTATGATTTCCAAATACTTAAGTACTTTATGGAATAAACTTGGGTTTCAGACGGTTAACTTTCTCCTGAAACTGCTCTCTTCACTACATGAGGTTATCATTGCATACAAGCAACCCTAGTCGGCAACCCTCTTCCTATTAAATATTAATGATCTGCTTGTGCCTGGTATCAAAAGATATGCGGACCATAGCACAGTTGTAAATTATTTCTTTAGAGCGGGAGCCAGCAGTGATGAGATCCGATCATGTCGACAAACGTCGACGAATATAGATCTACAATACACACGCCGATGGCAAAACGGCAATTATAAAGTTATAACTTTAATGAAATGTTTAAGTTTCACTTTTTTGTAGGTATCTAAGTATTTTTCTTCTAAGAAGAATATTAAGTGGCATTAACTCAAGGTTAGAAATTTTTATGAGAGTTAATTGGAGTAATGTTATTTTTATTTGTAATGCCAAATTTCGACTTCTACAGCGGCCAATCACAACCGAGATTAGCCAACTGCTTAGGAACTATTGTAGTGCACAAGTGTGTGCGCAATACACAGGGTTACCTACTCTCTGTTCTGTTCCTTCACTCTTATAATTCGGTGAGACGGCAGTTCGTCATGACCGTAGAGAGATCAGGCGCAGGACCAACGCGGCTTAACGTACTTTCCGAGGCACGGGGGTGTTAACACCACCAACTTCCTGACTCGACACTGAGCTGTGTTTGAGTTATATCCTTATATCAAGACCAACACTTTCGGCCCGACATGAGATTCGAACCCGGGACCTCGTTGATAGTACCCAGCGTGCTGACCACTAGACCAACGAGGCAGTCAATTATTTAGAATATTTTTATTTGGAATGACTATGGCTAACATCGAGCACGTAATTACGTTCTCGATGATGGCTAAGCTCGATCTCCATCCAATGTCAGTCTGGCTGGCGTGACATTATTGGGACATCCTGTATCTATCTATTTTTTGAAAATGCGCACATTGCTAGTCGTAAAATGTTGACTAACGTACTTTAATACAGGATTATTTTCTTTGCCGATGCTGCCGCTGACAAGTGGAGCTTATTCCTAAGATTCGATAGGCTGTGTGACAGTGACCTTAGGTCAGCACGCCGATAACCCACACTCGCTTTTTGCGTATAGTGCTAAAAATATATCTAGCGACCTATGTGTGTCATACAAACTATGTACTGGTGTATTATAATATCTGTGCTCGTAGCACAGAATACTAGTACTTCGTACAGAAGTATGACTTAGCAATTGTATTCAAAGAAATGTCTACTCAATGTCGTCAACAATATAGCGTAATTTAGTTCGCCTCAGTGTCAAGCACATTTTCGTGTAGACACCTACAAAAATCCATTGCAAGATAATTTCATACTTATTGCTCTGGAATATGATTCATAATACACTAAACCTATTCAGTGACGTAATGTCACGCGACGCGATAGGGTTGACTGCTACGAGAAGCTTCTAACGCCATCTAGCGCCTCTTTCTGGTACTTTATTCATTCTCGTCCAGCCAGCAACATAGCCGCGCGGCCGCCGGTGAATAAAACTCGCGAGCGTGGCTCTGGCCGGTAGCGACACGCAACTTGTTTTAGCACCTACGTAGGTGCGCCGCGCGTAGGTACGTTTTTGCTACCTCCGCGGGGAGATACACAGGCCTGCTCGTAGGTAGGTATGTATTCTATATGCAAGATGCAGTACGTTAGTTGGATGCACAAGTAAAGTTCCGTTAGTCAATCAGCATACGGCCGTTCAGCCAGCTCTTTAACGAGCGAACTACCCAGAAAGTTCCATGTTTAGCATTCTAACGATTTTGCTTACTCATAAATTGATTGGAAACAAAGAATTACAAAGTTAGTTAATTTCAATTGTTAGTTGCACATAGAAACGATTAAATAGTCGATGACGCGTATAAATTAGAAATTATTTAGGTACGTAACTATAGTAAATAAGGCTTAGATGAATTAAATATAAGGGCATAAAGAAATATCATTGTAGGTATATTTTATTGCAACTTTATTGACATTGACACGCACTGAAATGCGTACAATTGGCGCACTAAGCTTAGGGCACCAGGGCATTCGCTACCAGTTAACCGTTTACTTTATTGCACCTTGATTTTTAGGCACATTATTTGCATCTACCTAGCTAGTACCTACTTATAATTTTGCTTTCTTTCTAAATGATGTAACCTACCTACCTACTGCCTTGGTATATGTTTTTTACTGACTGGCTTACCGGCTTTAAGTCCATATTCGTATTACCTCGTCCCTCCTATCAACTTGGATATCTCTACTCGTAAAATATCTGTGATATTAGTTAGGTTAGGTACATACTTTTGCCATGACGGTTTTAAACTTTAATAAGATTTAGGACTTCCTTACATTTAACTAGTTGAGACAAAGTTTGCTTCAATATTGTCTTAGTACTAAGAAGTATTGGTTTAATTCCTACAGTTGATTTTAATGGGATAAGTTACACTATGTAAATTAGTGTAGTAGGTACTTAGAATGACTGACAACATATAGGTAGGTCTTGGTACCGTGGAGGTAAGTAAGCAACATACTTATTTAAAGATGATGTAGGTATGATGCGCATGGCGAAGAAATGAAATAAGACGAATGAAATGAAAGAAGAAGTTTAGGGATTTTTCAATAAAAATTACAGAATTTTATTTTCAACGAAACAATACATTATTTTACAATCTTACGACTATGTATCTTATACCTAATATACATTATCTACGTAAATGCAATTTATCACTCATGGTCACACCATTTTTCTAAGTGTTCAATTTAATATCTTAAATTAATAGTTGCTTAATACTTAATATAGATTAGATAAAGACTCCCCGCACAAATATTGTGTGATAAACAATCTGTACCTACAAATAAAGTATGTTTAGCTGCTTAGGGGCATCGTATTTGATACAGTTAAGGAAGTAACTAATGATATGAATTAATTTGCTTAGCTCACACAATAATACAATTTATTGTATATAAGAGCATTGGCTTGGCAGATACGACTTAATCAGTACTTCGGTAGTGTCATGGTTTAGTGATGCCGATTTCTCCTCAGGAGCGGCAGCAATAGGTGGGCGATCTTGTTTTTCAATCTGCGAACAAGATAAATGGTTTTCACTTTAATCGCATTAATCTTATCATCTCAGTAATCTCTTAAAAATATATTACCGTAGTGTAACTAATGGAAGTTTTTTAAAATTTTGCATTGTCATTTAAAATTATTGCCAATTATTTTAATATTGGTATTTAGGTATAAATCCGAGCGTTTAGCTACCTTTGAGCTTTCTCCTGTTTCCTGGTGGTCGCATCCTTTTTCTGGCCTTTGACGTCAGAGTTGAGGGAGACGTCACTCAGCGGCGCCTCGTCAGGCGTCACGGGCGCGTCGGGCTTCGCAGGGGTGTCGGGCTTCGCGGGAGCCTCGGGCTTTGCGTCCTCGGGCTTCGGCTCCATCTGCGGCGGCTTCAGGGGGGTCGCGCTCGCCGGCGGCTTCGGTTTCTGCACCTCATTGAAGTCATCGAGGTCGAGCAAATCGCTGATGTCGAAGTCGGATGCCGCGGCGAGCAGCGAGTCGGCGGGAGCGACTGCGATGACCACGCCGTCGATATTCAGCCGGTAATTCTCGGAGCCGTTCTGCCGCTGATCGTAGTGCCGGTCCGCGCAGTCCGCGGGCGCGGCCGCGGCCGCCACCAGCAGCGCCGCCAGCACCGCCACCTCGCACACCACTCGCTTGTAGTTGACCATCGTGAGAGCTATCCGAGCCTGCACTGAGCTTCACCCGCGCCGGTGGAGCCCGCTATGTACCCGTTCTCCGCTGCATCTTTTATTTATTCGCAGAGATAGCGGTACAGCCGCCGCAGCTAACCGCGCACTCGTCCCGGCTAAACTGGAATTAACACAACACCGACGTGCAATAAATACAACTATTCTTCGCGTTTTGATGGTAATGTCGGTAATTTTGAATGAATGAATATTCTAAGTCCATAATTCCAGTGACGGGCGTAGTAGCGTTATCCACGGTGAAGGCTATTGGCATAACTGTGCTTACCATAGCAGGGACAACCAATCTGTTATCGTTTACAGGGCAACTCTTCCCGAGTTAATAATAAAGGATTGCAAGTACAGTTACAGTCACTTTTTACCTAGTGATGATCTTGAGATATACCTTCAACACCAATACACGTAAATTATTTGTAGCTTATCAAAAACCTTTTTATTAATTCAGACGTAAACTCGTTTCACTCGAATCAGTAAACTAACCCAGATACATAAATAAATAAAACTAGGTAGTGAACTAAAAGCTCTCGTCCGGTTCCTTGCGAATTTATTCTTTGTGTGAAGCTCGCGTAAATTAAGCCCACAGCCCAAAGCTCTTCGAGTACGTTGGACAAAAACACGATATAAAGAATTTATTTTTATAGTAAGTCGGTATGTAATAAAAGAAGATCAGTATTTTTCACTAACAAAGAATATATAGATACCTACCTAACTACTTTATTTATTTTTATGACTTCACAATTAAAATATTATATACCTACATACACAACTAATAGTCCGACAAGTTCGTACGCGACTTTCCTGTTCCCGATACAACAAGCGAGCGGGGACGGGAGATGTTGCAGTTGGAGATTTCCTATAAAAAAAAATAAAAAAAATGCGAATGCCACAGAGAAATTAATTCCTCGCCCCCCGCAACTCCTTCGCTGTTTACGCAAGAGGGTCGCGCACGTACTTGACGGACTATAATACAGAACTTGGCTACATTGATTTGGTTCTCCTCACAGACAGACATGCGCTTAATAAACAAGCCGCAACTACCTACAACACCTAACAGTAATCTAGAAACTTGACCTTACCACGGGCAGACTTTCACATATTAGTTTAGGTTTAGTTCTCATAGGAAACCTGCACGAAGGCTGGTGTAACCTGGCATACTTAGTTTAAGAGTAGAGATGGTCAAAACAACCTGTCGCGAGTCTGCGGTCAGACGCTTTCGACTAACTGTACCGCCCACTCGAAGCTCTGGCAAACGGTATGACGATTACTTTTCGTTTTATTTGCCCTTATCTACGGATTGGGTCAGAAACGCAGTAATCTGTAACGGGAAAACGGGGACATTGTGGTTAAGACTGCCAACATTGTATGCTGGTTGAAGTGGTTGGTACCGACTTGCACTATTATTTAGTCTGTGGTACCGGCAAGCAACTATCGAGGAATCGAGATCCAGTGCGCTAGTCAGATGATCGATGAACATTAAAAATTATCCAAAAAGGGGAGAAAAAATTAAATAGAGTTGTGTCGCAGAAGGTTAAAAAAAGTTCACTGGCGACCTGCCCTGCTTAGCATGGGTACAATTCAATAAACGAAATACGCATATACCTAAGCCTATGTCACTCAGGAATTGAATTTAGCTTTCTATTGGTAAAATAATTTTCAAAATCGGTTCAGTAGTTCCGGAGATTACCCACTTCCTACAAAAATACTTACAAATTATCTTTATCTGTTTATAATTTTGGAAGGTATAGATAGCAATGCTCAGTACCTACGTATTTTCATATTTAGTTTAGATGGTAATAAAATCAATACCATCCTACTTAAATGGTAGCAAGTTAAAATGCCAGGCTTCCCGCAATTAACGTACCTATTTACTTCAAATCTTAATATCCTTTCAAATCTTAATTTGAACTTAGTAAAATATCACGTTGTATAAATATTATAGTCTTAAAGTCAGCCATAAACTTGACTTGAACCGCTTGAACATAAATCATCTGCCTAGTTGAGCGTGCGTTGGTTGATGACGCTTTGTTTCCAAACGTATCCTCATCGTTTCTTATCGAAACAACGTCACGCACGGTTTCCGCGTACCGGTCCATCCATGTGACATGTGGTGCCAAAGAGATGCGATCAAAAGTTTAATATAATAATTGAGATTTATGAATTAAGTTTTACTTAATTGTGATTCTTTATTTTACGATAGTGACATTAAATGTGATTATTAGTAGCCCACTCTACAGAATTGTTCAGATGTTTCCAGCACTTAACCCAAGCTACTTATAATAAATTAAGCAATCATTAGACGATCAAGCTGGATAAAATCTACATAAAATTAAATCTCCAAGTGGCAATATCCAGTTTATGATAAGGCGGTCTCGGACGCGCCGGGCCGGCATAACAGGAAGCCGCAACGGGACCGGCGCGGGCGCAGACTCACCTTTCTAAAGCACGGCCGGACCAGTCTGTGAGATGCCCTAATTTGGAACTAGTCTAATAAATGTCTACCCTTTTTATTTAATAATACTACCATCCTTTGTGTACTAACAAGATGACATGGAAGACAGTTGAATCGCAGTCGCTCTTATTTAAGGCGAAATATGCTCGATGCCTTGCAAAAGTTGCAAATATGTAATATGAGAAGCAGTCAGCAAGGATCGCGTTGAAAAAAGTTCATTCTTAGTGAGTTTCAAACCTATATTACCAGAATCTTTAGGAAAGCATTAAGATAATTATGGAACTCGAAAAAAAGACTATATGAAATTGATGCGATAGGAAACCCTCCTGAAAGGTCTAACTTTGCCCTCTTTGCATATTTTATATGTTTTACGGTGCTAAAATTTCGGGACCTTCTCTCTTATTCTGTTCTTCAGTACAGAAAGACGAAAACTATATGAATAATATTTTTGATTATTTCAATTTTCTTTAATGTTGTTTTACTCGTAGTCTTTGGTGAAAAGCCTAAAACTTTATAGAGGAAAAATTAATATCATTGAACGACATTTTATGTCGGACTGACATTTAAACAATGTATGATGCGGTCAACATTGACGTTTGATATATAACATATACTTCATGTTTGACTGACACGTCAAAGTTCACGTCGTTCGTTTTGTTTGTTTTTGTACATTCTGAAAATATTTTATATTCTAATTCCCTGCTTTTTAAATTACCATAAAATCATACAAAAGCCCGCTAATAAAGTGATATTTATATTTCATGTGTCTCACTTTACACGGTGTATATATATCTATCTACTGGGTCTGGGTATGCCAATCTTTTTTGTGCGGCGATGACGCAATGGGAGTTGGAGCGTTTATTGTTAGAAAATAATTTCTAAAATGTTTAGATGAATAAAATAAGCTGTTTTACTAAGATTTCTAATGTGGTACAAAAATTTACTAGTCATATTACGGCTTTATACCACAAGCAATATTACGACAAATAAAAAAATAATAATTTGAAAAATATGTTCACGTTAATTTGTCGATGCGTTAAAGATGGAACAACACACGATTTCTAATTTATAAGATTGAAAGTAAGGAACTAGGGCAAGGGTAAACACCAATTGTGTTCTATCTAGAATCATACATAACAATAAAAGAAAATATTTTATTTTTTTAATAAGATTTAATACTGGTAAAAATATTTTAATTTGTTGATAAAATGACGAAGAACACAATAACTAATTATATTTCTTAATTATAAAATAAAATGTTCACTTACTTAACTAATTGTAACGTATGCCTAGTAAAACTAAAATTTATTTATCATTAAGAGTAAAATATCAAACAATATCATCAATGTTTAATGGAAGACTACATTGTGCAAAATATTGAAATTTCAAACAAGTACCTACATAATATTTATAGTATTTTATGGTCAGTTAAGTCATTAATAGTAACCCGACGTCAAATAAATCGAACTTCACCCAATGCCGACCAGAAAAATGTATGCAATTTATTTTAGAGGAATGTATCAATGGATTGGCAAGGAAAGCCTATAAATTCAATATCTTTACTCTGATAATCAAATCCTTACTAAAATAACTACTAACAGTGTCTACAAGTAGTTTTAAAACTACTCTAACTAGTGACACATTTTTCAAAACGTGCATTTTTTTTGACGCGGTGCTTAAAAAAATATTTTCTAGTAAAATATAACAAAACAAATTATCAATTATTTTAAAACAAGTAATATCAAGGCACAGTGGAAGACACTTTAATATCTATAGGGTAAAGGCACTCTTTTCTCATCTTAACTAACTCATTATTTATTGGTTGTAAAATTTATTACTACACGATAAAAATATAATATTCGGTACATCACTTTGTAACACAGATTTTAAGAATGTAATTCGTGGCTAAAATAATATTGAAATTCTGTGTCCAGATCGATTGTCACTTACAATTTTAATCGACGCAGTGGTTTAGTAGCATTCCAGTTAAAAATAATGTTAACTAAAAGAAAAACTAAATAACGACCACCCGACCACCTGCGCGCGTGAGGACTTACTTGTCAGTAACCAGAGGGCCACCACGGTAGCCGCCGTCTGGGCAAGTAAGATTTTGCCCGTGTTCTTGCCGACACGAAAGAAGAAGAAGAAGAACGACAATATTGTACTTTGATTAGGAAAGTAATAGTTAAAACTTTCGGTGTGCAGGTGATACTGTATAACACACACGTGTCACTGGCGGAAATGTGAGCCCAATGTGGTAAACTATGCTCGCTCGCCACCCATAAAAATAAGATACAAACAACGCACAAGGAAACCGGCCCCAAGTTGCAATCATTCAACAGTCTCACACGCTTTAGTCCCAATATCATCGTCCGTGTAGTGAGCTGCCACAAGCGTGAGTAGCTGCCTGAAGCAGCCACCGTATCGTAGCCTATACAGCGCGGTGTCGAGGTACCGCTGCACTGCGCCGGCGCATATTACCGAAGGCACGCCGGAGCACAGGTCCCGGGACGCGTTGCAGAGGGTCACTGCCTGTCGCCATATCTGAGTGTTCACTGTTGAGAGACGAACACGGGTGTTATTTACACACTTTTACTGTTTTCTTCTTTTTGTTATTTTACAGGGAAAGTCAATCAGGAAGAGTAGGAGTGTACGCACTTTTTTAAATTGTGATTTTGAACTTTAAGCCACAAAAATTATGATAAATACTTAAAACAAACGTTACAACTGCAGGATTATTGAACTTTTAACGAACTGCAGTTCCATCAAAATATTTACATTGTTTTTTTTTTATTCGGCCAATGGTTTAGTAATTTGTCGATAATACCGTAATGCCGTGTAAATGATGCACACGTGACATTGGCGGAATAGTGGTAAACTTATGTTCGGTAAAGGTGCGCTTACAGTTACACGGGCAATTATGTAGCAATATGTTGAGATACAGCCATACAATATCATGCAATATGGAGAAACATCAAAAAACTAGGCAATACTGCCGGCCTACTTCCTCTTTTAAAAACGAGAGTTAGTTATACGTACTTATACTTAAACGAAAAAAAGGGAATTAAATAAAAATTTAGAAGATTGAGTATTCGGCAATTCATATTCCTGACATTGAGCAATGTGGAATATATAGATTCCCGAAACAACTGCTGCAATTTATTGTGATTTCTCAGGATCGCAATCGATCGATCGATCGATTGTAAGTGACCACCTTCATGTAATAAAAAGTGAACAAACTTACAGAAGTGCTGCATATCTTGGTCGCAGTGCCCCGCCAGCCGCTGCAGGCTCGCGGCGCCGCGCAGCGCCGGCACGTTGCCGCTCGCCGCCAGCAGCGAGCGCGGCTCCGTCGCTCTTGACACGAACTCTTGCACTTCGCTTTGCAGGGACTACGGGAGTAGAGCATGCTCTGATACTCAGTAAAATATTTGAAAAGGTAATTTAACCAACTACTAACACACCATTCTATGAATCTTCCATTACATAAAAAACAGTTTGGTTTCAAAAGTTGTATTGATAATGGTACGGATAGTGCGCGAGTCCGACTCTAACTTGACTGTAGGTCTAATGCATAAATGCATGCAATCTGTGTAGTACATGTAATAGTACAATATTATGATTTTTTAAGCTCAATCGACACAATATTTATGTATAACTTAGATGAATGGCGCCATCTATTAACATAACCAAAAAAAAATAACTGTCTGAAAATCCCTCATTATGTCCGAACGACAGTACATCAAGCCAAACTCTACGGTATATTTAACAGTAGAAATAGGGGTGACTTTGCAACGTAAATGGGTAGTCTGATATGCTGGCCACTGTACATGAAATATAAATAATGTCCTCCGATCCGATTTCGACTACGGCTGCCTATCTCAACAGAGATTAGCCAACTGCGCAGGACATATTATAGTGCACAAGTGTGTGTGTGTATTGCGCACACACACTCTCATAATTCGGTGAGACGGCAGTCCGACATGACCGTAGAGAGATCAGGCGCAGGACCAACGGCTTAACGTGCTTTCCGAGGCGCTGGGGTGTTAACACCACCAACTTCTTCACCGGAGCCTGACAACACCGGAGTCAGGCTCCGGAACTGTGTAATTTCAAGACAGCAAAACCCAAACACTCGGCCGGACCCAGGATTCGAACCCGGGACCTCGTGGATAGTACCCAACATGCTGACCACTAGACCAACAAGGCAGTCATATGAATGATGTCAAAGAGAAACTAACATGCAACTATCCTCACATACTAAAGCAGCCTGCCTGTGATTTTGCTAGCAAGTTTTCATAAGGCACTATTCAACATAATTATTGACCATATTGTAATGTAGTGCACATTATGTACCCTATCTAAATATTGTTACCTAAATTGCTATGCTTTCTTTAGATAACTAAGATGTCTACTAGATAAGTGACATGCCCACATTATTTAAAATTTAAACTAATAGATCTTCAAACTCACCTGACTGCCTAATGAACTCAATAAAGACTGCTTCTTCAAATCATCCCTAATCACGTGTATTTTGTACGCTGTTGGGATATGCTAAAACAAAGAAAACATATTATTCATAAATCATAAATTTTTGTACTTCAACAAACATTTTTTTTATCACTAATCAAAAAAGGGTTTTGAGTACAACTTGAGCTTTCTTTATATACATAGTCGGTCATAAAGTCTGTCACACAATAAAAACTTTTGAATTTAGAATGCTGGCCACAAAAAAGTTTATTAAATTCAAATTGCGAATTTTTCATAAAAATAAAAATGTGTACTTTTTAGAATTTTCCTCTCGTTTATCGTACCATAAAACGATACAATGAAGACTCTAGTGTAGATGACAGGTCAAGAAGTGGTCGCCCTCGCTATGTTAGGACTCCAGCAGTGATAAAAGCTGTGTGAAGGCGCGAATTCAAAGAAATCCCATACGTAAGCAGAAACTGCCGGCCCTTCAGATGGGGTTCAGCAGGACCACGGTGAAAAGGCTGTTAAATGAAGATTTAGGGCATATCGAAGAAAAACAGGACATCATTAGGACGCTCGCTTAATGGACCTGAGACTGAAGAGATGTCGCGCTTTGTTGAAGCGGTACGCGGAAAAAAAGCATCGGGAAGTTCTTTTTTCGGATGAAAGAAATTTCACCGTGGAAGAGAGCTACAACAAACAAAATGATAGGATGTACGCACACAGCAGTGAAGAAGCGAGCAACCGTATTCCACCGCGTGTCCAACGAGGTCGTTTTCCATCCTCGCTCATGGTTTGGTTGGGAGTCTCTTATTGGGGCTTAACTGAGGAACATATTTACAGAGGTAACTATATTACGGACACTGAACTCAAATCATTAAAAAAAATTGTGACCTAAAATTTTGATTTTTTATCTTGATTATTTAATTTTATCGACAATCTGTTACGCACACCAATAACGATCGTAGCACATACACATCACTGTTGGCTGTTCATCGACACAAAGTAACACCGTGTATAAATGGTTACATAAATAATAAACATGTCTAAATTATTTCATATTACAGATGTGACAGAACTTATGACCTGACTAGGTATAATCACAACTCACCGTACTACGTAACTACGCAACCGTTATTTTGTAAATTGATAGAAATAATAGATATGTTTACACTGTATTCGAGAAGACTACGTACTGAGTATTCGGCGATTGTATGAACGCGCACGCAATCATGGGCCATCATCCCTTTGGTGTACCGACAAAACGTCGATTGCGCTCGATCATACCTACCTGATGACGGCTGATCGATCACAGACATCTTTGCCCTCTACACAATCTTGCATGTACATACTTGTGTGCATACTTCCCATCATGGGCCATTGTGATATGGGGTCTTATTTATAGCATATTATGTAACTTACATTAGTATCAGCCAGCATTAGCATTCTGTGGACATGAGCTTGGTCTGTTGTGTCCGGCGACAAACGGTTCGAACAATCTGGATACATTTCAGCAAGGACCACACTGTTCTCCCCACCAAGTAATAGTTTGTTGTGTTCCTTCACAGCGAGTTCATCAAGCTTGTCGTAAATCATTGATGCTACTTTTGGTTTTACACCTAAAACATAGATATATAGAATGATGGGTTATTTATTTTATGATAAATTAAAAGTTCACAGAAAAATTACTACATATTTTGAAACTTACCTCTGTAGGTATTGATAAAATTGTTAGCATGAAAAACGATCAATTAAAAAATACAGCATTAGAATATTTTCTTATTGAAACGCCTTTTCTATTTTATTCTTAGTAATAAAAAAGAAGATTAACAGTGCATATTTATTAAATATATTTGTTAATGTATTACTATATTGCAGCAATAAAAGCTATAGTATTATTATATATTTTACATTCAAAAACTTATAACTGGTCAAAACCACTTGCCTGTTTTTTGCAGTCAGAAGTGGTTTTGACAGATGCTCTTAGTCAAAAACAGTTTTGACTGTTTTTTACAGTCAAAAGTGGTTTTGACTAAGGTTGATGGTTTAAAAAAAAACTCTTTTAACTCTAAAAATGTTAATAGGTTTAGGTTAGAACTGTTGTTGTTGAAGAATACTTAGGGCAAACCTAGTCAAAACCACTTTTGACTGAAGAAATCCGGCAAAAGTGGTTTTGACCGGTTATGAGTTTTGTCTGTAACATAAAGATATAACACCATCATCCCATTTAGTGTAAAAAAACATGTATGTTTATAAAACCACTTAACACATTAACAGATAAATTTCGATTAAATGTTAATATCATAGCATACTCCTCTTTTTGCTATTGGTGCATTAGTCTAGAAGAAAGGAAACATACTTATGTAATTATAAAGTTTTTAAAAAATCTAAAGATGTTTTGCATGCTATGTATATGTATCTTCAGATACATACCCATGTATTGAAGTATTTTTGTTTACTATTCATATCATTCATTAATCTAAATATGTCTGCCTTCAGCAGTGTCAGTTTTTGTGCATGTTGAGGCAGCATATAAGTTAACTAGGCAACACTGTGAAACCACTCTCAGACCAAATAAAAAAAGGTTGACGTAACCTCGCGTACTATAGTAGTGAAGCCGGCAATAGGAAGCCGGTTTCGAAATAGGAAGCCGACCGCGCGACAGTGACCTGTCAAGTCAAACCTTTGACGCAATAGTTGCGCTACCATTCGTTCAGAAAATAATTTACAATGACATCGTGCGTGGTAAAATGTTGCAAAGACAACTCAGTTCCTAAAAAAAAATCTCTGGAATCCCTTTTTTTAAGTAAGTAATAGATTCCGTTGATAATTTCAATGTTATTCCAAAATGTTTACAAATATGTTTTTGAAACACAAGACCTCTACAAATGCAATCAGTGTTGCCTATAATCCGTTACAAAAATTTACCCCAAATGTGGGATCATTTTTAGCTGGCTATCATTTGCTTCTATTTACTAGTAATCCAGCTCACCTTGCTAGATTCCGAATAATTGACTCTGACTTGTGTGAACTGTAAATGTGGGGCTGACATAGGTGACCTGAACCACATCTTCTTTTCATGTCATTCTTCATTACTAGACTTATTATTTTCATTCGTTTGTGGGTTAATTATTTTCAGGGTACTGGCAGCACTTAACTACTGTACACACTAACGCAATCACTGTACTATGCATTTGGTCACGCACACAGATTTGCAGTTAGCTTAACTTCATTGTTTGAGCGCGCTCCATCTTCCTTTTTTTATTTGGTCTGACGCTAATGTGTGGTGTTTGCTTTGTTGGTTGTCCTTAATAAATAACATGTATTAAGCAAAGTTTTAAAAAGTATGTAAGTTTTAGTATTATTATGAATGTCCATACTTTCATTAAAAATGCAGTACCCAACATCCATTTTAACGGTAAGACCTGACTGGAAACTGATAAAAGAAATAAATGTATTGGAATTTGAACTTCAATTCAATGATTTTCTTTCGTAATAAAGCTTACCAAAATGCTCAGCTGCATCAGTACAATCAGCGTCTTCACACCACGCCAGCATCATCTGTAGGGCCTGCAGCAGGGAGCACTGCAAGCGGAGGAAGAACGAGCAAGCACGGACCGGTTGCCTTTTGCCACACCCTTCACAGTACCATTGCATCCTAAAATAGCATTCATTAATTTAGTAAAACCAAAATGTTTTTTCTTGAATAATCTCTATTTGGTTTCTTATTAATGGTTATCTAAGAGTTTTGAATAAGTCAAAAAAAAAAATTTTTGCAAGTCTGTTAAGAAGAAAAAAGCTCATTTGGCTCTAAAAATCAAAGTTGTAATTTTAAGATAATTAACAACCTGTCTACCACTCTCGCAGGCCTACACACAAGGCAACAGTCTGCCTTATTTGAGATACATTTTAATGAAGTGGGTAAAAGGCCAAATGTTTGCAGTCGCTCCACTATTTGGCTCTCTAGGGTTTTTTCCCTAGATTTGGTGGTCAGCTCTGAGTACAGTTGTAAATTTCTGGAAAGAATTATGGGTCATTTGTTTGTGTCGTAAATAATGTATGCGTTGATGTAAATGGCCAAAAAGTTACCCTTTACTCGCTGGAAATGGTACTATATCAACATTTGGTTTTGAGCTACTTTCGTAAGTAGTTGAATCAGCTTCCATTTTGTAAAAACTATCAGAATTATCAGAATATTTATTACGCTCAGTCCTTCACAGCAATTTATTACACACCTAGATATATACTAATGTTTTTCCTAACCTAGTGCAAAACAAATCTGTATACTAGTAGTAGCAGAGCCTTTTTAAGCATAGAGCAGCCGACGATATTTCTCATAATTGAAAATTATGAACGTATTTTGTGCGCAAAAAATTCAACAAAATAATTAAATACATCCCTGTCAAAACAAAATGCTAAACACTAAACCGAATGGCGTAATTAAATTAAAGGACTTGTCCTCTTTTTGTATGGAGGCTGGTTTTTTATTCTAAGATATCACCAACCACTAATAAACCTATATTTATCTTTAAGCTACACAAATATGAAACACGTAACCATAGAAATCTGAATTTTAAACGCCTCCATTTTTGAGAAAAAATATGTTTTGTAACAGGCATCCATTGATCACTTACTTTTTCCTGGCTGTATGGCTATGTACCATTGCCTTTCCACTGGTAGATAAATACTACTAGGTACTACCACAGGTTATATAATAGGTACTACTGTCAATGGAATGTCAATTTTGCTGTCAATTTTTTTTCATGCGTTAATTGATATAGGCGAAGGTGCGGTTTCTGTACAGACAAAGAGAAAAAATAATTTCAATTTTTCTCTAAATCGGAGGCCTTAGAAAATATATTAATTATGCAGAAAGACTATTTCATGAAAAAAAAATTGGCAGCAAAATTGACATTCCATTGACAGTAGTACCTATTATATAATCTGTGGTAGTACCTAGTAGTAATTATCTACCAGTGGAAAGGCAATGGTACATAGCCATACAGCCAGGAAATACAAGTAAGTGATCAATGGATGATACCTTTTACAAAACATATTTTTTCTCAAAAATGGAGGCGTTTAAAATTCAGATTTCTATGGTTACGTGTTTCATATTTTTGTAGCTTAAAGATAAATATAGGTTTATTAGTGGTTGGTGATATCTTAGAATAAAAAACCAGCCTCCATACAAAAAGAGGACAAGTCCTTTAATAAGTATTTTATTTGCAATAACAAGACAGAACACTGTCTTGTTCTTGTATCGTAGCATCTCTTATCAGACTTAGAAATGTAACGTAAATAATAACATATAAAATGTATATTTTTTTAAATGTCCGGTTGCCAATCTACGCTGGTATGATTATATGTATCAAGTGTTGTCATATAAAGAGGATTCGTAGCGCCCTTAATTCAGGTCCCATATATTTCTGGTCAGGGTATAAATGTGAACATATAAAATGTTTTATTTTTCAATGTTCAGTTGCCAATCTACGCTGGTATGATTATATCAAGTGTTGTCATATAAAGAGGATTTGTAGCGCCCTCAAATCAGGTCCCATATATTTCTGGTCAGGCTATATGCTTTATAGTTTGTGCCCTAGCGTAAATGGCGTAAACTGAGGCGTCGCGTAAACCATCTTTAAACAAAAAATGACAGCATTGACCATTGACAGCTAAAGCTGACATATTTTTTTAAAGCAAATTTGGCGTGTCTGGTGGCGGGTGGCTGGTTATTTAGCGTGGTGAAAATTAGCGATTTATTTGATAAAACGTATTATTTTTGTGTTAACTTAATGTTTAACGCTTACAACGTACATCCTCTTGGGAGTTTTTTATGTATCTGCGTGACTATTGTGAATTTAATTTGGAGCATCAAGTTCTTGCCGTGGTTCTTCTAAATTCAACTGGAGGTGTTAGCAGGTTCGTATCTTTCGTTTATTTTCAATAAACACCTACCGTATTAAACATACTTCTCGTTTTCTATCTTAAAACAACTATGTATACTCGTATTAAACCGTCTTTATTTGTTTTTCCTATATTTATATTAGGTTTCTTTAACACACCACAAGATCACAGAATTAGCACTAGAAAAACTTCAAAATCAGAAAATTAGGTAACTACAGCAACGTTTCTAAAGTAAGTAGGTGCCTAAATGCAATACACCCTTGCAAAATGATTTCAGTAAACAATCTTAGTAAACTCTGTAATCTGATCTAATTCTCAGTCTCTGTAAGTAAAGTGAAAACTTGGTTATCTATGTCAAAGTCAAAGTCAAAAATAATTTATTCAATTTAGGACAGAAAATGCCACTTATGAAAGTCAAAAATTTAAAAATCAGTAATATTGGCCCTTAGGGGGCCCGAACATGTCTCCTTATCTTTGGGCCCTACTAGTGCTTCGAGACAAGACACAGACAATCAGGCAAGTCCTATGACTATGAAACCTTACTTAACCAAGTACTTATTCTGTGCCTTAACACAAGGAACCCTTAGTTTTGCCATTTCTGTATGTCTGTCTGTGACAGACAGTGATGTGAGATCATTAGTAGCTTTCTACTATAAAAGCTGTTATTTTACATAAATATGTATATTTGAGTTAAGTTTTCCCACCCCCTACCAGACAAACGGTTACATTTGGATGCATAAAAAAATGCATGAGACTACATAACACATCTATTCAATTTGAAAGAGAACTGTCAAATTAAATTGGTATTGAATCAGTGGTATGCAGAGATTGGAGTAGGGTGATTGATTTAATTTACTTTGCAAGTGCTGCAATAGTGTGGATATGCCTTTTTGAAGAATCATTAATGGAAAACTCTGGTTTATATCATAATATCTTACTCATTTTATGTCACCGATGGTTACTTGGTTTGGTACACAACTTTGTTATTTTTATTTTTATGATGAGAATACCATTACGGATTATTGGAGGCATATCCATATTGATGTCAAAGTTTTAGCAACTACCTACTCTGATGATAAGTAATAGTCAACCAGCTTAAAAATGTAGCTGGGGAAGGGAAAAAACCATGATTGCTCCAGATAAAACAAACAGCATTAAATTTTTTGTAATTATATCTCTGATATCATGAAAGACAGGCAACTGTTGAACCCTACATTGGGGTGTGGCCTGGCATATATTTGGTCATTTCTTAATCAAATCAAACATTTATTTGCTGAGAATACAACATACCAAAGCAGAGCTTAAAATTATGGTAGTTTGTGTATTCCGCCTGCATTCAGGCATGCAAACATTTAAAAATATATTTAGATTAAATTACAAAAATAGTGTTACATTATTAAAAGTCATAAATGTCATATTATTATACAATTCTGATTCCAATTATAATATTCCTTAAGGCTACAAAAACAGTGAGTCAGTAACCAGTTAATTAACTTTTTTTTAAACAGAATTCCATCCAACATTTCCATAACATATTATATATATTTTTCTTGTTTAATAACCTTATGGCTAGGAGGTTGATACAGTAAGTTCTTAAACTTTTCCCTTTTTTGACGAGTTATAACATTATTTCTTAAAATATTTTGGATAAGTTCTGACAAACAAGCATATGTCTCTTATATACATGCAGGGAAGTGGCAGTATTTTATATTTCCGTGTTTTACATTAAAAACAGTTTATACTTTTCATTTCTGTCCATATCACATTTATTGTGTTCCTTAAGATTGGTCACCAATCACTATTATGTATCTAATAATTGTATATTTGACTTCAAAGTAAGATAATATAACTCAGGAGTACAAGTTGTTGGTGCTTGAGTGCTGTTGTGTACCATATCAATTGCTACAAGAATGAAATCTTACAATTGTGAAATTAACTGTATAAAACTTAAACATATAGTATTAAAAATATTGAAAGTAGCTCTGGAGCTGTTGTACCATATTAATTCCTAAAAAAAGAAATGTTATGTTTGTGAAATTAACTGTATAATAATAACTTGTACACATACAGTATGGAAAATGTTAAAAGTAATTTTAATAATTACATTGAAGCTCTATTTTAACTAAATCTATCTATCCTCTTTTATGGCACAATTCTTAGATTTCAACTGCACAATCAAAAGAATTATTATTAATTTATTAAGTATACTTTATTTGGAAGCTATGTAATAAAATCGTCCAAAAAGTATATTTGTTATGCACATTTAGTTATGTAGTACGAAATTCCACAATATTGTTTATCAGATTATATGATGCAGTCATGAGCGTCAGCTATGTTGACCAGGAAGTCGTAACCGCAGCTTCAGCGGCAAGCAAAGTGCTAATGCGTTAGTAAAATATTAAGTTTAAAATACATACTTACTTCTCGTGTAATTTCCGCGTGGCGTGCGTGATTAAGGGCAATAGTTCGGCGAGTGACGCAACGAACGTATTTTTGGCGGCAAAAGAACGTTTTTCGTCCGTAACGGTCGCACTGAAATACAAAACGACGCTGTAATGGCGCCGACTGTTAAATTTGATTTACAACTGCAAACTGCTCAACGCAAATATTAATTGGTCACGTGAGGCCTTATTTACGTGCGGGATTGCTAAGCTTACAACGTTTTTAAATCTGTGGTACAAACTTTGATATAGAAAGGAGGGTATAGTACCTACCTAACAAAGTTAAGACGAAATATGCTCGATGGCTTGCAAACGTATGAAAATCTCAGTCAGGAAGGAGCGCATTGAAAAAGTTTTTGTAATTTTTATGATAGAAATTCAGGATAATTAAGGATCACGGAACTATTAGGGGAATTTGGTTTGATAGAAAATCTTTCCAAAGTTTAAACTAAACTTTTCGCATGTATAATATGGTTTTATGTACTCCCTTATCATTATTAACCATGGATGTAGAAAATATTTGTATGTTATTATGTTAATACCTACCACATAATATTATCTTTTTGAGGCAACGATGGTCCTGCGCCGGATCTCTCTACGGTCATGTCGGACTGCCGTCTCACCTAATTGTGAGAGTGAAGGAACAGAGAGTGCATCTGTGTATTGCGCACACACTTGTGCACTATAATATGTCCTGCGTAGTTGGCTAATCTCTGTTGAGATAGGCCGCTGTAGTCGAAATCGGTTAGGACATTAATTAATTAATATTATCTAAAAGATATAAGTATCTTCTACCTCCTTATTTTAATCAAGTCTTCATAATTTCACTTCTAAATCCACATCTATGTATGCAAAGGCAAACGATCCCAATGGTGAAGGCATGTAACTTGGTTGAGATGGGATTCGGAATATTTTTTTAGTGAACGTATTTTTAGCACAGATATTTTAGACACATTCATCTTATCTTCTGTCGGCACAATAAAACATATTATATCTAAGTATGTATAGTATACATTACTATTTGGTTTTCGAGCGCTATAGTTTTTCTACTCGGTTTTTATTTAAATCATACGTAACTTATTTTTTGTGCACTAAATTTTTATGTATGTACTAACTACGCAAGTTTTCACCAAGTTTCTAAGATTTTATCACTTCTATTGTTCCGAAACTTGGCTTGATTGCTTTTTAAGACAGTTGCGTGGGTGAACCAAACTGCTTACGAAGTGACTCAACTCTTGAGTTATTACGCCCGAGACTTGTACGTACACGAAAGATATTTTAATTAAGTAAACTACAAAATTGTAGCCTGTTTTCACTTTCCCCCAAATAGAATGCTACGAATATGCACGGCACGGCTAGTAGATAGTTAGGTATCCTTAATTATCTATCGAAAGGTTTGTCTTCGCAAAAAGTACTTTACATTTATAGCATTACAGTAAGTTACAGTGCCGTACTTACGACTATCATCTTTAGACATGACTTTACTCCAAGAGGGTTGGATTCTTCATCCATTTTTTTGCTTTCAAATCTCCTATTTAGAGGTGATTGGAGATTAAGAGCGTCGGTGGCGCAGTGGCTAGCGGGTTGCCTTTCATGCGGGAGGTGCCAGTTCGATCCCGCTCCACTGTAATTACCTGATCTGCCACATCCTGTATCATGGTCAGCGGACCCTGGGCCCTCGCGTGCCAGCGCACAACCAAGATAACGCTAGGAGGATGATGAGAGGTGATTGAAGTTTTTCCGTGCTTTTTTACCATGTCTTTACGCTCTCATCCACTTACCAGTAAAACTCATAACATTGACTTACACAAGATACTGGTCGCATAGCATATACAAGCATATATTTCATAGTTTTCCTGTTTAAAATGTTTTTTGAGCTGTACTATCCTGCTGTCAGACATGGTTCAAGAGTCGCTATACAATACGAGTAAACGTGTCAGCTAATCGTGCTGCGTCCCACTCGCGACGCTCTTTAGATATTTTTTATTCGGAAATCAGACTCATCTAACCACTGAACAGATCCGAGGATCTTACCTATCTACAATGTATTCAACCAACATACCTTGGGAGTTGTAGCAGTTCTGACTGAACCATTGGACCGCGATGATTGCGCTGCATAGCCCCAGGTTAACTTATGAGATATGACTTGACAACGCAGCTGAACACATACTATGTACCTAAGTAATGTTCTTGCTTCGTGTCTAAAAATAATTACTCACAATCACAATATTTTAACATTTTAATGGTAAATGTCCTTAATTTTCCTTTAACCTTGATGAACTATGCGAAAAATAAGTCGAACAACACGCCATCCTGCCTCAAAATTACTTGAAATAATCGTATCGTGTCTTCCAGTCATCAGTGTTCGACGTTGGTTTATGATAAATGATTTACTGTATGTTCAATTTGGTACATAATGATATTGAAAGAAGAGAGGGTATTACGTATACTCTCTCGGCATAATTATTATTACTTACACTGTCTGATTTGAAGATCATCAGAACAAGTTTTCATTAGATTTATGAGCAGGTTACTCGATTTTTAGAATGCCACCTAGACCTACTTACAAATAAAAATACGCATCCAGATATCTCACTCTAAAAAACGCACGTACTATGGTATATAATCTTTCATTAGAGCGTTCTCTAAAGTACCATCACCTTTGCTGGTGTTAACCTTTCCTGTTTGTACACCTGCCGTACACCACGCGCCCGTCGAGTAAACCTGGATTTATGACTTTTTGTTAGAAACTGTGATACTTATTTATAGGGCCTTCGCTCTTAATCAATTCCTACCGCGACATTTACCTACGCGGAACACTCAAGACAGCTTTCTATTGTTTCTTAGTAAAGTTTCAAAAACGCTCAGTTTGAATTTAATTTAATTTATTTTTACTGCGTTCCTCTGTGTATTTTGAGATTTAAATTATACTCATTTAGATCAAGCCTCAAAGTGAAAAATTTCATGCGGGTTTTGTGTTGTTTGTTTGTTAGCCTTGACTGCAATGTGAGCCGAAATAATCTTTTAAATTCAGTAGTATTGAATCTCACAAATCACGCACGTACATACCGTTTAATTCGTTTTACAAATTCTTCGCCGGAATGCTTCCCGTAATAAGTGAAACAATTAGTTGATGTCAAAATAAATTGAAACTAATTTTAATTTTGAATTTACTCTATCTGGAGGTTACCTACGTAGGTACGAGGGTCAAACTGAAAGTTCTTAGAAAATCAAAAACTGATTACATTAGCCAGTTATTAGTTTTATTATATCTTTTCAAAATATTGTCCATTGACGTCAATACACCGCTGCATGCGATGGAACCACTGGGAAAAGCACTTTTCCCACTCGTCCTTAGGGGTCTCTTCAATGGCATCGCGATACGCAGCCACCGCTTCTTCAGCATTCATAAACCGCTTTCCTTTAAGTTTTTCTTTAATTTTTGGAAATAAATAAAAATCACAAGGCGCGAGGTCGGGGCTATACGGCGGGTGACCCAGTAATTCAACGTTTGATGTCGCCAAATAGTCGATCGTTCGCTTGGCGGTGTGCGACGAGGCGCTGTCGTGGTGAAGGAGGATCCTACTGCGAGGTCGTTTCTCTCGAACTTTTTCCAAGACAAGTGGCAAACAATTGGTAGTGTACCATTCTGCAGAAACTGTTTTTTGATCCTCTAACACAATTGTTGCGAAATGACCTATCCTTCCAAAGAACGAGGCCACCATTTTTTTTCCCGCACTTCGATCTCTCTTCACTTTAGTTGGCAACTCCTCGAAAGGAAACACCCACTGAGCAGATTGTCTTTTGGTTTCAGGATCATAACAGTAAATCCAGCTTTCGTCACCTGTTAGTATGTCGAACACAGCATTTGAGTCACCTCCGTTAAATCTTTCAATCATTTTACGGCACCAATCCACACGATGGAGTTTTTGAGCCTTAGTCAAATTATGAGGTATCCACCGGGCGCAAAGCTTCCTGACCGCTAAATGTTCGTGGAGGATTTTGTGCACTTGACTCATACCGATGCCTAAGCTTGTCCGAATCTGCTGATAGGTCACTCTTTTGTCAGTCTCTATCATACGCCGCACAACACAGATGTTATTTTCAGTCGTCGCCGTAGAAGGCCGTCCCTCACGTACATCATCAGTGAGATTAGTGCGACCACGTTTAAACTCATTAAACCAGTTGTAAACAGTCGCACGAGATGGGGCTTCATCGTGAAAGGCCAATCGTAGTCTATCATAACTTTCTTGTTGACTTAAATGACATCGAAAGTCATAAAAAATCATTGCACGAAAATTTTCTCGTGTTAAATTCATTTTGACGTGACACAGACAATTTTCAATTTGCCGCCAAGCCGTAAAACAAATGACAAATGAATGAAATATATACTCAGTAATATTGGCAAAGAGTTCTATTTTCAAATTTTAGAATATTTTTTTTATTATATTGTTTATAAGTGGCCAGTTCTAAGAACTTTCAGTTTGACCCTCGTAGTACTTATCTAATTGCTTTTGAGTTGCTTAAAAGCCTGTCCATCCAAGTTGATTAAAAACATTCGTTCATCGATGGTCGGGCAGACATTCATAGGAACTGTTTGAGTGCTTGCTTGTAAATAGACGAGTGCTTAGTTGATTTGTTCGGTTGTTTGGTCGTCTTTAATATCAAGCAGGGTTGTCTGACTAGAAGTTTCCTCGGTCTGGCAAAGAATACTAAACGATATACGGAACGAGAGGGGACGGAGCGTGCCTTCTATCTAACTACTTAAAAACTAATATTTCGTCTTTATTCTGATGCTTCTCGCTTGGATTGATGTCTTTGCCCTTACCTTTGTTGGCCAAGGACAGTTTAGCTGTTAAGTTTTTTATGCAAAATATACTAGTAGTTCATCCATTAGTTGTTGACTATGTGACTTAGATTAACCCATATTAATAATAAGTTAAGATAGCAGGCGTCGCAAAAGCTACCGTCACAAAGCATATAAGTACTTAAGACTCTTGAAATACAAATAAATTGTCTGGACTGTCCACTATCCTGCCTTGTCAACCCTCGATTGAGACGTAGCTATGTGCGGAACGTGGACTGTGGAGTCAATCTCCGATGTTATAATTAGCGAAGCCGCCCTTTGCGGCTGGAGTGCCTTCTGCAGCGCGTTTCGCGGAACTAATTGTCACATAACTGAGCATGGTTCTATTATTATCAGATCGCGTTTGTAAGCTAATCGGTACGAGACAATTTAACGTTTGTCACACATTTACTATTATTTTTGGTCTTTTCTTCCTCGTCATGCTTTAAATGGTCAATATGCGGCTTCCAAAATACTTTGATGACCAGATTAACCAGACGCCAGACACAGAGTTGAAAACTCGTTGAAAATTCCCATACACATGGAAACGAGTTATTTTTGGTACAGTGACAAACATGGGTGCTGATGTGTTAATTATGCGCAAACATTTTAATATGGTTGTGCCTAATTGAACCTTTGTCGATGGATATTCTATTTTAGTCACTGGCGTAGAATACAAACAAAGCTCATACTGCATTTATACATACATAACTAGCCCGCGCAAATATAGGATTTCCTATATTTTCATCCCCCCATTTAACCCACTCAAACTAGTAAGGTAAGTATAGATTTTCTTATAAATTATATTGCGTCCAGTCCGACAGACAGTTCTGTAAAGCGAAAAGTGCCGAACTAATTATTATTATTTATTATTATTAATACCCTTACCCATCACTGTTTTATTAATTCTTCAACACCTGTAATTTAACTGTGTATTTGAAAACAGCTCAGTGTTTACAAATTACGATAAATATAACAGCGTTCATGAATACAAGTAAACACACAACAAATAGACTATTCAAGCTACTAGTTAATGAGCCAAATGTTGAAATAAACAACAAGTTGAATGCACTTTGCTGTTCCTGGCCGGTCACTAAATCTAACCGTTTAACATTGGCAATGACATATCCTCTGAATGTGTTAAGCGATAAGTCAAACAAAAACTTATTTGATATTCGCTAAATACCGGTACTGGCGAATAGGCATACTTAGCTGATGTGTTTACGTAAAGTTTTAAGTGGACATTGCTTTTTGTGCAAGTTCAACACACAACATGTTTTAATAGAAAAAGTCCAATACTTTAACATCCCCATTTGAGACGGTTTATTATGAGAGTAAACTATTAACTTGATAGGTTTGAAGATTTTTTTAAGTGTAAGTATGGGTGGGATATAAAGATTTAGAGAGACCATAGCTAAAAGGCATGACGATTTGATTTTGAGTTTACTTTCCACCAAACTTGCTTGCCTAAGTACAAGTGGCGACACCTGACACCCAAGACATCATCTAAGTATAATTGCCGTAAACACAAATGATAACGACTGTTTTTCTGTATTGAGTTAAAATTTCAGTGGAACGCATCAATTTAAATAGACTGAAGTCATAGCCAAGATTGATAATTTATGAGACTTTAATACATGGATCTAGAGCGTGAATGATATAACAATGTTTTTGTATGAGCCTAACACAATTTCCTCGACGACACAGGAAGATGCGCACGCGCAAGTATCCGCATTCGCTAATTGCTCTACTATTGCGCTCCACAATAACTGCGCATCAAATTGCACGTTGGAGAAAGTGTGGCAAAAATATTAAATTATAAATCAATGACTTGACTTCGTCAAATGTAAACGATGCTCTACTCGTACAAGCTGAAGTTGCTATTGAGTGATGTGTCTATTTTTTCTCACCTCATTAGTACTTTTAAAAAACCGCTCTTATGTCTGTTGCTATTGATTTTAAAGCAAAAACGGACCGGAACTTTAATAGAAACCAAACTCTTACTTATTGAACATTCTCTCCATTCGAATTCGCTAGCCCAATAGAGTTTTAGAGAAAGTATTAGGAAGTTTCACGGTGCTCTAATACGTGAACCTGGAGGCCAGTATCATTAAGCCTATGTTAAGCTCAGCATGATTATGAAACCTCTACACATCTACACAGATCGTGCGCAGTGTAATCGTTGCGGTTTGTCGTTTACTTACGAAACAATGATAATTAATGTGTGGAACAAGAACTGTTATCATTTGAACTTTCACCCACACAATAAGTTATGGCAGGCACATAATTGATTTTCTAAACCCCACTGCTGCAACCGGTGCAATTAATTGTCATCTGTAATTATCGGCTCATATAATTTCGCGGAAATATTCTATGGGAACGAATTCTGCAATGTTACGCGATTCGTGATTTGTTTTTTCATGTCGCTTACGAAACGAACTACTTATTACATGTCTCGTGATATACTTATACTGTACCTGCACAATGTACATGCAATTTACCGACAGAATAAATTCGAACGAATTTAGATCATCTAGGTATGTACATTACATAGAAGGATTAGCCATTAAGTTAACTAGACTAAGAAAAAAAATTACAGTACTTAGACTTACCTGGTTACTTTAAATGGGTTAAATAAAAGTTGCTATTTTTTTTTTAAACTTAAACACTGTCCTCATTGTTTCACTGTTAATTAATAACATCTTCAAGACACAATTAAGCTGACTTTTGCCAAATAAAAGCGAGAAGGTAATAGCAATCGGACTGGTATAGAGTCACACCCCGTTATTCCAAAAACATAGTACCGGGTTTAAGACAGGACTAAGCTATTACCTAGCCAATTAGAAAAACACTTCTCTATTAGATTATGTCACGAATGTGTCATTCATTCCTCTGTTGTTGGCTAATATTAAGACCCATTTTAACCGGGTCTATTTTTTTTGTAATAACACCGACAGTGTTTATAACCGATTTTATAAGCACCTAATCATGGGTCAATATTATGTAATATTTGAATTATCTGTATCATTACCATCTTTTACACACACGTACTTACGTGTGTCGGTAACGGTCGCCTTGATAATTATCAAAATTGCAGTATACAAGTGTTATTTGGGCGTTTTGAGCAGTTTACGCATTTTCGTGTCACGGTCCCCAGCGCGTAACTCGCTGACCTCTCACAAAGTAGGGTTGACAATAATTGTAGCATATCAGACAGGTCACGTTTAATTTTTTTGATGTTTCTTTAATGTAAATGCACATGAAATTTCCTGCTACATATTTGAAATTGCTTGTATGATTTTTATTCAAATCTATAAATAAATAAAGAATACTATCTGTTAGATACATTAGGTACATAGCACACATTATGTAGTAGTTAAGTAACATGCTACTTAATTATACTCGTATTATTGTTCGACAATTAGATAGCTACATTTATATGATCTTGGTTACAACCCTAGGGTAGGCTCTCACTGCGGCACAGGCTCCGCTTGCCAGATCTGGGTCACGCGGGCGCCACCCGAAAATGGCTTAATCTCAATGTTCAATTTTAACATTACCATTTCATATGATCCTTTAAAATTATTACTGTCTTTAGTCTAATTGTTCTCTTATTAAACGCGCTAACTCCCGAACAAACGTTTAGTAGGAGAGTACCTATTATTCAAACAAAACAGTAAACTTTGGCAAATTATCTTCCCTTTTCCTTTTCTTTCCGTAATCTAGTATGCGAATAAGATTTATTGGCCTCGTTATTTTCAGTATTCCGTACACAAAGGTTAAAAACGGGTCCCTATTACAAAGACGCCACTGTCCATCTATTTGTCTGTCACCACGGTACGATTTTATCAACTACTACAGTATTATTTGCTTTTATAAACCTTTTATTTGTCATAATACAGCTTAAACTTGGATGATAATATAATATACTCTCTCAATGAAATCATATTTTATATTTTCGAAAACACAATCACCTATGAGGCAGCAATATTCATAGCATGATCCCGGATTCCTGAAGCTTTCAGCCCTCCGCTTTTTCCTGGGAATCGTGACATTTAGCTCAAGTTGCAACACTGGTAACGCCTTTGCGATTTCCTGCCTTGCAATTGCACCACATGTTGTTGTGCTGAATGTTTCTGTTGATTACTCATTAATAAGCTTTTTCACATCTCAGTTCGATTTGTCGTTTGTGTAGAGGTCATTTATATTACTTCGAATCTTTTGTTAAGGTCTTTATGGTAGAGACGACTGAATTAATCAGAAAGAAATACTTTATTAATACTAATAAAAAAGCTTTTTTTCGATTTTCTATTCCGATACTGGTAAAACATTATCTATGTAAAAAAAAATCTAATATTGATTTTAATTTTAAAATGTCTGCGTTGATAAAGAGTTTTTATTGGTTATACTGATTAAAAAAGATGGTAAAATCAAACCAGATTGGCGAAGAAACACAGATTGGACAGTGGACTGACGTCAGACGTGCTCTCTAAATATCTTGCCCGTCAAGTGTCCCGGGTAAAATTAGCCAGGAGCCTGCTCCTTGCTCTTTTCCTATTGATATGTGGCGATAATACGTTGGCAGCCACTCCAGACTCATTTATCTTATTAAACTAATACGGGTGTACGCAGCACGGTCCTTTTCAGTGACGAGACGAATCGAATGAATAGGGTGTAATTTTTCAAGCGAAATCAGTTTGTAGGTATCAGAATTTTTATAATTTATTTATATTATGATAAGACATATGTTACCTACATGCGTACATATACAAACTTCTAAATGCAGGTATTTTTTTAGTTTTAAAAACGTATAATCGTTAATTCATATAATTTATTTTATTTAACCTTACGAAATGTAAATATGGCAGGCCTATGTATTGTAATAACAGATTTATTTTCCTGTTGTATTATTAACTGAAATAGCATGATAAAAAACGAAACAAATTTACAGGAAACGTTCGTGTTCAAACATTATACAGGGCTGTTGTCAAATTGCTTTTATCGTTATAAAAACAGCTATTGTAAATAGTAACAGTTGAACTTCAAAGGTTCAGGTATTTTTTCATTGAAGCGTTGCGGCCTACAGGCTGCGACAGCTAGGGGCGGCAGGGCGGGCTTTCAGCGACGCGCTTAGTTTCGGTCGCGACCACGTTGGCGCTGCACGCGTAACTTTACCGCTACGCTCTGCTGGTCAGTGCTCAACGCGCTACATCGTGTGAACAATTGAATATCCTTCACCTTAGCCCTTGGACTCTTCCAAACTACTTATAAACGTTTCATCCTTCTAGTGCATTCGGATTTTTAAGACCAAATTGTTTAATCTACTTTGTTCTTAAAACATGTAAGTATTTAATTGTATTAATATCGAACCATTTTGTTATCATAGATAAAAACTTGGCCAAGATATCAACTATTGGTACTCAATAAATAACGAAAATAGGTAACGAAAGTTAGAACAAAAACAGCAATTTGGGTATTGAGTGCAAGTTGATTTGGTTTTATTTTGTGGTAATAAATATCAATAACAGAATGTTCTAATATATAGATTGATGGATATTCTATTTAGCTCTGCATAGAGTATTCAGTAACACTTACTCTTAGCAATGCTTTGAATTGCACAACATCTGATACACATCGTCCTTCGTTTCTTATAGCAGTCGGGCCTCGAGTATCACTCGTACCAACAAGAACTATTTATTTGTACGTTTATAAAACAAGCGACGTATGGCCAATGGGCATAAGTGCATCATTATTAAATTAGAAATAAATAATAAGTTACCTAGTTGCTAGCACTAACTGCGTCTAGTCTAGACCGGTTTGAAAGTGAGGGTTTTTGTCTAGGAACCGGATCTCTAAATACATATAATACGTCTGTTATTATATATTAATGTTTTGTATACCTACATCTATTTTGCTATCATTAATAGATATTACTTAATTTGCTGCCTTAGCGACCGTGAGTGGATCTTTCCGTTGTTCAAATCTCATGGTAATAGGCAGTAACAGGCTCTTAATAAATATTAGTAGACATAAAACCTTAAGACATATAAAAGGTAAATAAAGGCATACAGTAAAGCTCTTTTTAAGGAAAAATCTCACTACAATTGCCTGCCAGCTGCACACTATTCATACACAACACAATATTGTAGTCGTTTATGCCCAATTTCGGCGTCGATACATCGAGATTAGAAAAGCGTCTATAAAACTAATTGGTTTGGCGCATAAGGCTTTTTTTGTGTTTTGAACAGAGAAGAAACACAAATATTCGTCCAACTAAAGAAATATTTTAATTGGCAAAATATACATTTCAGATAAAAGCCCAAATTTTTTTTTTTAATACTGTACTACGGATAGTACGCACGTCCATTACTTTTCCTTTAATGCAAATATCAAATCCACTAAAATTATTCGAAATAAGTTATTTCATTTTGCAATTTATGTATATGACAACGAGGCGGCTACGCGGCTTAACAAATTATTGGTTTTTGTTTTTTTCAAAACAGATAAAGATGTGATTTCAGTTCATTTCGGTTAACGTACGAGTAGAGATGGTCTGACTATAAGAATTAAATAAATCAAGTAACTCAATTTAAGACCTTTAATATACACCCAAGTTTACGCAAATAAATGCATGTATTTGTATTAAATTTAATTGTTCCAACAATTACATAAATTACTTAGCCTTAACTAAACTAAGCGTGAGCTTGTGCTAATAGAGACTAGGATTAAGGAGAGACATACTTTATATACGTTTATAAACATCCATGTCTCGTGCTCATCATCACACAAACATTTGCACCTTGCGGAATTTGAACCGCTGGTTTTGTAGTCCGGAGCGTGCCGTGCATCACACCAAGATTCTTCGTAAGAAACGTACAGACAAGGTCCTATAACATTATATTAAACGAACAAGTATAATACCTCATGTGGGATATATTAATTTGTCTGGAAAAGAAAGCACGTCAGTTTATATCTCCAGTCTCCAACTATCAAATTCAATATTAAGTAGATATTCGGCTTTTGACTGCAGACAAGCACGGTTAGTTAAGAGACCAATATCTAAAATCATATAATAACCATCCATTCTCAATTTCTATTCGTCCGAACTTTAATCCTAGTAGGTACAACCTATGCAAACTAAAATGTTCAATAGAATTGATGTCAGGTCATCTATAGAGATTCGTTAGTCCGTTGATAAATGCAGTATATTGTGTATAATGCAGAAAAAAATGTAATTGAATTGTCGGAAATCCAGCACTCGCCGGGCGTCGAACCCGTTAACTCGTTTTTAGAACGACGACCTTGCACTGGTGAGAAGATCTGATCTTTTGTTTTAGGCGATTCATGTAAGTTTTGAATAATATAACATATTATTGTCGACCCTCGTTCGCATTTTGCGTAAATAATTCTGAAAGATTTAAACAATGACGGTCGCACTCGTACTGATTCTTGTCATAGCTTACTCCATGCATACTTTATAAATTGTTGAGAAATCTTTGAATAGATATATATTTGGATAGCTCTGATGAAATCAAAATTGAAAAGTTTGATTAAAATCTACGTCTACTTAAAAAATAAATAAGCTAAATTAGGTTTATGATGTAAACATGGCGTTACATGATATAAGTCGTAAACATAATATCCCTAATCTAACACATTACATAAGTTCACTTAACATACTACATTATTTGTTACTCTCCTATGAACTATGCTATACTCGTACTGCCATGCTTCACCGTTTATCCCGCTCTAGTTTCGCCATTTTAGGATAATATTTTATTAGGGTGGTAGCAAATATGCAGATTTTAAGATTTCGATGTTAATGTGTTGTAGGTATGGCGTTAGTTTAATTGGTGATTGTCGTACCCTCTTATCCTTTTATATCATTAGTTTACTATTTATAAAGAAACTGTTATATTATTTATAATAGTATAAATTATTTTATCTGCACTTAGATGTCAAGAAACTAATTTATCAAGAGTGACCTCAAAAATTGCTATTCTGACTGAGCGATGACGCCATCCAGTGCCGTAAGTCAAGTCTTCATTTTTTTGCTATTATTTAGCAACAAAGCAAAAATATCATCTAACTGTACAAATCGTAATTCAGCAATTGAAGATTGCATGCACGATTTTTTTTACATTTTTAAGATGTCGAGAACTCAATCATAGGAGAATAACTTTCTATTTTTTTAATTAAAAGTTTATTTACTCTTGCTGACTTCAATAAAGTTAACATTTTGTTTGTTTCTAGTTGTTTCATTTCGAACATAATCATTTCAAATACATATATATTATGTACCGTAGTTTTTTAATTTTATTGTATTTTATTTAATTATCTGAAACGTATAGAACTACAAAACATCAGATGCTACATACTTAGTCACCTTAATGTTTTAAGTCGTTCGTAAATTGCAATAAGATAATAATATCATAGATAGTATTAGGATCTTATAGTATTCTTTTCATCTCTGCTTATTTCCAACAAGCAACACCTTGCTGTTTTTCTAGCATTCTGCGGTCCTTGCTCTATTTTCCATTGTGGTTTATACAAGCTAGGCCTTCGCGATGTCGCCTCTCTGTCTGCGGTTATGTTTACCCTCTCATCTCGACAGTCGACTCCCTGTCTGTGGCAATTTGTCTCCAACTTGAGAAAATCACAAGTTCGGATCGGAACACCAACAACTTTCATTAATTACGGTACAGAACCCATCCTTTTGTTTCTTTCGTGTATTCTTAATATTGATACTCGATTGCTAAACAATTAAGACAAAAGTTTGGTTGAAGGTTGTAGACTTTATCGTTGAAAGATACAGTTACAAGTAACGAAAGCTCTGTACCTAAAGTTGAGAAAACGTATAAATTAGAAGCGACTTGCCGCTATCCGGAATATATAAAGTGGTAATTAGAAAAATGTAATGCAAGTACGTTAAGTTATTTACCTTCACCATTAACCTTTAATTTTCTTCGTAGCTCTCCCGCAAGGTTGCATTTCTAATAGCAAACAGCAATGACTCAACTTTGAAAGTAATTACTTATTAATATGAAATTAACATAATAAAGACGAAAACCCGGCCAAAACCATTTACCACGAGAATTTATTTTACATATTACCATGTTTGTGGATTTCGAACTACAAAGTGGATTGCCAAACTTTTTGAACAATTAAGCTTTTCGTGGGTTGCGGTCAATTATTCCATAAAACATTTCATGATGAAGTCACTTATTTATTTGTCTAATACAATATCACTTGTTTGTGGGCTGTACATCTAGCTAAATACTGCAGCATCTTATGCAGTTCATCATCATCTTATAGTTATACACCGCGCACGCGAGGGTTTTGGACCAGGATCTTTATAGCAGACCAGGTAATTACAGTGGAGCGACTACTATATAACTCTGTTAACAGGGGAACCTGACCAGTTTGTCACGGTTACATATTCAGTTGCAACAGGAAAAATGGGCTGGCCACGGTACATTAGCATACCTGGCCTGGCATACCGTAATGCTATTTAAACATATTGCCTCTGGGAAAACTTGCACCCCATTGTCATATGTTTTATTAAAACATAAACGATTCTTGATCTCGTGATATTCGTTGCATTTCCTTTGTGTTTAGTGTTCATGTCATGCCACGAATTCTGCATCACCAACAGATATTGTAACACGTACAATAGTGCATAGTTGCCCTTTCCTTCTTCCGTAATAGAATCTATGACCCATTGCCTCTTCCTTCTCACAAGAGGCGTTCTCTCAATATCGAATAACCGTTATTACTATGGTAATTTATTATCACGTGTACGTAATCTGTTTTATTTATCGACTGAGTAAAAGGTAACCTTTGACTTTTCCCGCACAGACTCATTTTCATGCCTGAGTTATTAATTTTACTAACAAAACCTTTGTCTAAGTAACAAAACAGACTTACTTAGGCATCAAAAGAGATAACAGTAAAGCGCTGTTTATCGCTGTGTATTACCTAATAGGAAATATAACAATAACTTTGTGGATAGACACATTCTCATTCATTTTAAAGTTCTATATATCTGTTACCCAAACCTTGTTTGATGAATGCGGGTTTTCATTGCACTGGACATTTGCCAACTTGGAGGCTCACCCATTTCTTTTCAATAGTTTTTTTTCTGAAATTCTCCAAGTAAATCTGTTTACAGGAGTTTTAGTTTATTTGTGGACGGCTATTTCTGGCGTCTTGTTGCATGCCCGGACATGTTTATCGTGCAGCATTGGGCGATCGTAAAACGATAGCGGTTTATGGCCGAAAACTGATGTGTTCAGTTTCTGTTTCTTCCAACACACGAGAAACTTTCCGATCCGGGAGAACTTGCGGTCTCCGGATTAGTTCCTAACTATGTTTCAACTTCCACAACTTTGAGGTTCATTCGACTCCGTGATTCACTTCTACGAAACACGCTTTATGACCATATATCAACTTGAAACGATGCGCCAGCTAACTTTGATAACCATATTAATAACATATTTTTCAGTTAATCGGAGTTTAATTGAGTATCTCTGGTTTGCTTATTCAATTTCTCCATGTCAAATTACTCATGGTAACCTCATCAAAATTTTCGAATATATTTGAGATAAGTACTTTGTGGAATGAGAGACTATGCTAACATGAAGGTCTGCTAGTAGAAGCTTACATGTCTGGGGACCCAATTTAGTCTAATGTTACAATGACATTCTATAGTGACTCTGTCGGCGCCGGATTGTCGCGACTGCGGTGTTGCGAAACTTGCCCCGCGATATAGGTTACTTATTGTAGCTCGTCGACCTTTTACCTAAACCTCTTGGGAGAAATATTTCTACCGAGGCTTGCCTGCCAACAAAAGCGGAGACCTACAAAGCCGCTTCAATAGATTTATGACACTATTAATCTCTATCAACAATATAATAAATCGTTATGGATACCGTTACGTGTACTCAAGATATAATTTACGGAACGAAAGAGGGCTTCGTCTATTTCGTTCGTAACTTGATCGTTTTGTTCCCATACAAATGCTACTGCTACCCTTGAGATCTTTAATTGATTTTCCACGAGAAAAGATAAAAAATCTATACCAACGATCGTATTTAAAATATATATATTTTTTGTACAATAAAACAAATAAAATCAGTCACAATAACATTTACTAACTTATGTGCTTACTTTCTTAGTTACTTGTCTAAATCAGATAGACGTTCAAGCATTTTATCTATACAATCTATAATAGGCTATTATCTGCTCCGTCTGCACTTTAACCAAATAGCTCCATCATTTTTTACTCCAACACATCGTGAGTAATGGTAGCGATTGAATTGTTTGCCACTTTCCCGGATATTGGAGGCGATTTTGCGCCTTCAGCGCAGTCATTGTATGCAACCCTCGCAACCAATCTGCGATCGCTGCTGACGCAACCAGGACCTCTATTTTTGAATCACTCGCATGCAAATTTCTACTGATTTTCGTTTGTCATCTAAAAATCCTCATCTTTGAATCACTCGATCTCGAAACCGCAACGAGTGCCCCTACCCTCACTCCTCACATTAAGCGAGTGATATTATAAACGTAACAATTAATGTGTTAAGTGAAAATTAAATCGCATTCCCCAACAGAATGTCATACGAGTGATTAAAAAATGACAACCTAACGAGTCTAGCGAGTTTCATCTAACATTGCTTTTGGGCATTGCGTCGCAAAATTTATTTCGTATATCTCTTAAAAATAAAAGGCAGCAACTAATTTCTAAATACTTTGTGTCCTATTTCATATCTGGTAAAGTAAGCGAGCGTTTTAAGATAAACTTGCTTCTTTAAACTTTTGCATACAACCGCTTTTGGAAGCAACTTGTAAAATATATTATTGTGCTTAAGTACTTCGAAGACAGGCTCGAGCGAATGCTACCGTTTCCGTGTGTCTACAACAGTTGAATAGCAATAAATTTTTAAAAGTTAAACTTTATAAAAAAAATATACCTTATTTTGTCGTACTAAATTAAACCGAAACCGGTGTTGGCTGCAGTTCAAGTTCAATTTAACAACGATGTTATATACGATAGAACAACTGAGTCCAGGCTCCAGATACTGAGGTTATCCAGCACTTACGTCAACCAGCATAAAACGAGTCTTTAATTTAAAATGTGCATATTTCGGAATAACACTTACTTACACATTACAGACAGTGTGGGACACGAAAGGCGTCTGATCAGTATGCAGACAACGCGATAGGACAATGCAAAACAACGGACAACGAACTTTGAGGAACAGTCTCTACCTTAATCGATTCTCTAGGACCATATTTGATCAGTTGGAAAGTGATTCACGTGTTAGATATTCTATTTTAATCATGAAACTACCATACTCGTTATTAATGGTCGATAAAAAGAAAGAAATGATGCAGTCGTTCTTATATTAAATTGTAATTCCAACAAATAATATAATTTACGCATTTTCACGCGTTAATTCCTCTTAATCAAAGGTTTGCAAACCCATAAAAAGACAATCTTTAAATTGAAATATTTACCAAAGTAATACGATAGTAAATTGATAGTATAAGTATAGCTGTATCTCTTTAAAATTTTCCTTCGAACCCAACACTCAACAGTGCTATGTGTGACCGTGTGTGTTGCAACTTGCAACGCTACAATAGTATTGGACCTTTCTTGCTTGATAGGCGCACAAAAGAAATAAAAATAGACGAGTCGCTATAAGGAGCCGTTTGTATGCCTTATCTGGTTTAAATGCACGTGGTGGCATGGTTTGTGTACACACCAACAGACACACGTGCTGCTAACGCAACAGAGTGTGGAGAGGGTTGGCTTCAAAAGATGATACTCTTTTTTTATGTAGTCTGCTGGTATTAGTGCGTTAAACGACGGTGAATTTACCAAACTGTGAAAGCAGACTGCTGTTCGAAAGAAGAATTAAGCGATACAGACAGATGTAATCAGAAAGACTAACGAAATAAAATTAGTGCTCGTAGCAGATAATTGAAAAATTATGGTAGTAACGCTCGTAAAGTATTGTGGTGTGGGTGGCAGTTGTGTATTGTCAGTTTTGATAATTTATGATTGGTTAAATCTAGAATGTAATCTCATTTAGAGTCTGACTGATTCTGCCTAGGTCTAAAAGTGCCCAGTCTAAATGGTCTGGATTCATTAAAAAAAGTTATATAAATTTAAATATGGAAACATGTTTTATCAACAGTGCTACTCGTTTATTATAAATACCCGGCGTTCGTTTCCTGTAGCCACATTGTAATAATATAACGTTGACGTAATAATCACTACCGATTGTAGCTTATCACAAACAGAAAATTCACAAAAACCTACAATACATAAACAGTTGAATTTTAAATAAACCGTAATCCAGCAAATCTTTACGGTTGATCGCGTGACTAAGGAACGTTTTGTTTTGGAGTCTGTCTGAGGCTAAAGCTAGCAAGTAAATACACCTTGATACTGCGTGAACTTGAATATGTTGTTGATAAATGCAACCTTTTTGCATATAGTTATTTTTGTTTATCATCTTGAATGTAGGATGTTATCATGATATTATCGTGTCGTATATTTGCCACGTTCGCTTAATCAACATTTATTACAGTCAGGCTCACCGCATTGGACCACCACATCGCGCGGAAGTCCACCATTAACGATTCCAACTGTCTACACTAGAGGCCACACTTCTTCTTCCTTAGTAATATGGTTCATAGTCATACCATGTGTTATGGATAAACTATCCCGACTGTACTCGACAGTTTGGCCTTTACATAACCGCCCGCAATGACAGTAGCGCCTATTATCCTATTAACACCCGTCTTCTCTGCTATATTTGATCTGTAATAGGTACGATTGATGACAATTGTAGCTTGTGGGTTTAAATGGTGAAACATTCTATTTAGCCTTTAAGTTTTAAAAACTTTTACCTAAAATTTTTATGTGACCTATTGAAGATTATTTACTGCGGCTTGAACTTCTTCCTGCGATCAAACACGTAACTTAATTAAGCTTAACTTTCAATTTCAATAACAATATTTACTTCATCTTTGATAATACCTGTAGTGAGTGAGTGACCTCTTAAAACTGCTGTCCATCAATTTGCCATTAAATCTAGCTAATCTTAGGTACGTCCACATTTGCTTTTTATTACACTACCTCAAAGCGTTTCACATACTCATCTTCGGCTTCCTCCAAGCAGTGTTGACGCGGAAATGCACTGGTCCAGAAACGATGTTTGTACAACTTCTAAAAGTCCAGGCTGAACGCCGAAATGAAATATCGGTCGACGGAATACCCGCATCCGACAGCGAACACGTAATATTCATATTTTATTAGTTCCCCAGTTTGTCCCTAAAAGCTTTCACTAGTGATGCGTAGTGTTCGGTGGTCTTAATTAATCAACCATCGACCGCGATACTGTAGTTTTTATACCAAGAAGACTTCTTCTACTCTGGTAAGAAAATAGGATTCTTCATTTTCATACGCACCGTGCGGCTAAAAAGTATGATGATGACATGAGTGGTGCATGTGCATTATCATTTTCGTCGATGGAGCCTAGTTTATTACATCTGTTTAGTATTGTGTTAACTTTTAACCAACTATTGAACTCAAGATTGTACGATTAGGTATTTAATACTTATAAAAGTGCATATTCGAGTTGGATTTGTGTCTACGCGACCGCGCCTGCTTCGCTTTAGGACGGCCACGCCACGAATAATCCGGCCATTCATTTCTGTCTTAGTTTTATTGTGTCTGCCAGGGCAAATTACCTTAAATAGATGGCCTGGATATTTATTTCTCCTTAAAAGGCTATCCATTAATGCACGTTCCGTATTTTTTGAAAGGGCTACTATATTTATATTTTTATAAATCTTTATTAGGTACATACATACTCATTACGTGGCATTAAACATAAAATCAGAATTCGTTTTTACTTGTTGTTTTATAGGATCATGTTACTCAATTTGAAAAATTCTATCCATAACTTTATGGAATCTATGCTAGCTTAACTAATTCTATTCCATTACATCTTACGAGAACATGCAAGTAAGTAATGGCCTATGAAAAAGCTGCTGTAGGTACTTTACTAGAAGACAATTACGTTTAAAAATAAGCATTCTTTGTACCGACATGATAGCTACGTTATAAACAGTGGCGTATAATTATACTTCGCATTTTGCTGTATCTTGATGATATTTTATAAAGGCATATTTCTTGTGTCTCAGAATCGCAGGCACGCTAGGCATGCGACAGGGCTGAGAGGGGAGATATAATTAGAACTTGCTAGCTTCATGTAAACACCGCCACTTTTAGTTATTTGGCCCATATAAATTTGTCGATTCAAGCTTCGCGAGACTTCTGTGCCTCAAGGAACATTGAAAAGTGAATCATGCTTTAAAAACTTTAAACATACGACGAAATAACTTGGAAAAACCACCAGTTTGATTTGATAAGTTCTGATAATAAAATTAACAAGAGATGTGGTTTCCAATACAAACGATGACAGTTACCAATAATAATCTAGTTAACAAGTGCGCTATACATATCATGATGCCCCACTGCACGCTAACAAACTCGGCAACTAATGTGGAATTCATATCATGTAATAGGATTATTAATCCCATTGCATACATCACCCATTACGTGTGTGAGAAAAACTGAGCTGTTCTTATTAGATGCGGCAGTAAAAACATATTTGAATAGCGTTTTCAACAACTGCGTTACCTTGTGCAATATTGCATTTTGTGGGCTTCTTTTACGTAAGTCGCCGTCTGAGGAAACTCGCTAGACGTTGATGAAGCGCGGGCTTGGCAAAAGGGTTGCTTGTGTAACTTTTGGACATTATGATGTGGAGTACCTTAAAATATTTTCTAAACAATTACTCATATTTATCTGTCGGTCTGTACCCATTCGGCTTTATCAAACTCTTTAATTTGCGCATTATTTATCTTCTTGTAGTAGGCACCTACTCTAACGCTGGCTTGGTTTGTTAGGAGCCCTGTTACTATTATTATTGTTAGGTACTACTACCTTCTTTCTAGTTTATATTGCTTTAACCGTAGTTTTAATTAACATTTATTAGTTTATCACCAAAATCAATTTACTCTACTGGCGTCAGATAGGGGTTCATTGTTTACTTACAACCCCGCGTGCGCGTGTGTGGTGCCAAACTAGGCTCTGTTGTTTACAAACACAGTTTTCATTTATAAAACCCAACATATTATTTATTTTTATTATAGACATACCTAAATAAATATTTATTTTCGGAAAACCAGGGTTTACATATGGAAGATATGATACAGTGTAAAACAATTTAATATTGTTCCTTACTTATCTGTTCATTTTAGACGAACCTATGTTAACTGGAAATTTTCGATTTACTTTCAAGGAACTATTATGTTTCAGAGGTGACCTTTTTCCATATCGCAGACGTCGTCTTTAATAAATATAATCTGTATCTCTTTGCACTTGACTTTCAACCAATTTTATCCTTAGCATCAATTTTGCGGAATTTTCCGTAAGTTGCTGTAAATAAAAATCTGTAGAATTGACGTTAATCGAAACCGATATTCGTGGAGCGAGTTTACTGGTCACGCTATCGTGCACGGAGGATCTGATTGCAGTGCCAATGGCTCGGCCAGGTCACCACACGCAATGACACGGATGCAGTCTCGTTCGACTCGACTGTCTGCGTATCGCATTAATATACTTGTAAATAGAACCAGTGCTTAAAGGTACGCTTGAGCCGGTACGATTGTTACGCCTCCGTGCGCGCGAGTGACTCACTCCTCTTGTAGATTTGATCGGGTGGTCATAGACAGTATCTAATTATTTATGTCGTCAGAAACCAATTAATGATTAAGGCATGATAACAGCCGGCTAACGATCGTTTGTAATATTCAAGATTTTTTATTATTTGGTTCGTAAGGTAAAAAAATAATAGCATATGAAATGTCAGAAGCTAGTAAAAATTGTATACGCTTGTAAATTAGTCTACTTTTAAAATTCTTCGCGTAAAATACAAAACGCTCTATTGACACAGATGCTCAGCGTTATGTAAGGTCGTGATAGTTTAATTGGGTTTTCTGGTCTAAGTAATTATTTTCGACGCTTTGCAATGCAATAGTGTCGAGCGTATTGGAATAGGCGGTTCAATTGTTCGATATTACATAAATTGTTTGGAAATTCTAATGTTTGTTTGGCCCCTTAAGTTCATTTGTTAGTGCAAGTGTTGTCCTTATTTTTGGTCCGGTTCTACGGTTTTCATGCAAGGCCGTACTGGATGTTCACGAGGCTTACCTTGTACGGCACTCGCTGCGCCAGTATCGAAGCTCACCATATGGTCACTGCAGCGCCGGTCAAGGTCGTAAGCCGACCATACTGGGTCGACAACCACTTGAGAAAATGTACGCTGCTCAACTTGATATCTTCTCAGAACCAGGCTTTTCATCTCAAACCTAAGAAGATCCTTCAAGGTTCACTTACACTTTATTTATATTAGTGTTGTTACCAGAATGAACATTCGAGTTGTTTTAACACAAATTGAATGATTTGCTTATAAAATCATTTTATTGTACTTGCTAAAATGTGGTATTTTTACAATTATATGTAGTATTTGAACTTGAGTTGCGTATATTGCAATTGAAGAAGCCAATTGAAAAGGGATTGGTTCCAATCATCAACTGGCATTTTCAAAGCACGGTAGCTGCTAGCCGAGTAAAATTCAATCACCTGCCGTTAAGGCCGCACTGCTAGCCAGAGAAAACAAATTATAGATAGTATTTTGTGTGTATGTACTTTTATTGGATCGACTGGACAGGAAATTGGCGTCTGGAACCTCAGATTGCAATTTTTAGTGATTGATTGGAAATGAGAACGTTTCTATCTGTAATTGAAATTGCCGTGTAGGTAAATTGACTACCAACCGAAAGCTTACAATAAACTTTCAATAGTTAAGATCTTGTTTGTTCGGTTAAAGTGATGTTAAGGTTGATAACGATTAAAATACGGATACACAGATTTGTGTAAGGTAGAATATAGATACACGGAAACAGGTCAATTTTACGCGTTAACAAGATTCAACTTTCAAAACATGTAGGATACAATATGTAATACAATATACATTTCTTCATATCAAGAATTCAGTTGTATTTATACGTAACATTTCCCACGGCCGAAACTTAAGGCAATATGCTTTTGTCTTGCTGCTACTGTTTTGCATAAAAATAATGTCCAGAGACTTTCTTATTCTTCCCACTACTGTTCCCTTGGGGTCAATGCTCCATCTGTTTTATTAATCACCATAACAATCATATACTAAATAGTTCTTTGACCCTAAACTCGAGAGTGGGTGAAGATAATCAATTTCAATAGAACTCAAAATTTAACAATATTCTTCATCAGACAATTTAGAAATTGGCCAACCAAAAAAAAAAAACAATTGAAATATCAGCCGTATGATAGCCGGCATATATTACGTCACGGGCGCCTGGTAAATATATTGATGATTGTATTCGTCGAACCGGATAATGTTGTAACAACCGATACGTAACATGCAAATAGGGGGATCTAGCGGCAAATCTGTTATTGCAACCTCTTCCATAGCAAATGCAGAACGATTCTGTGCATCAGATCAATCTCCGCTCATTGCACGCAATATGGAACCATCCAAGCAAAGCAGATCGACAATTTATGGATCATTACAGATCAAAATGAATCTACTTACTCGCGCTTACGGACAAACGTATAAGTACTTATGGAAATTTCAAATTATAGTTCAGATATCAACGAAAAATTCAATGAAATTAAATAGATGCGCACTAAATCGATAATTGCATATTACAGGAGTGTATAGGAATGTTCTTGTGAAGTAATTAAATTTCGCTTTAAAGACTCATACAAGTTTCATTACGTGTGAAACGTTTTAAAAGACAGTGGTAAGCGCTTTAATTGTTGTAGGCGTATTTATCGGATAAAGTTTGTATTAATTGATAAAGTTAGAAATTCTAATTCTAAACAAAGATCCGAAAAGTGTGCTTGAAAAATAACACAAGTGCACAACTAAGTGTAACCAATTGCAAGACATTGCGGCCTCGGGTCCTCGCTATCTTGATAGAATTCTTGTTTTTGCCTTCAGTGTCCACAGCTGCAAGGATGATAATCAAGCTCGGCTCGGGGCGTGCACATATAACCTTGCCATATGAAATACGCACGACATTCGTATGAAATTGCTAATAGAGAAATGAACATGTAAGTTGTCGGATGTTTGTGGCGCACACATGGTGGCTCGCCGCTCCCCTCGGGTCGTCGCCTTCAGTGGGTCTTTTATTTGGTAGTTTCATCCGCGCCGGCCTCGGATACTGACGCGTCTCCAGTGAAATCAATTTATATGTGTACTTATATTGTAGTTTTAGTGACTTAAATGAGTGCTTTTGGATTTTTTCGGCTTTTATCATCAGCAGTAACCGGGTAAACTTTCTCAAGTTATTATTTTACGTTTAGTGAACTTATTTCAAAAAGTTTGCAGAAGACTTTTCTAAAAATATTTTTGGATTGCGATATTTTATAAATGCTAGTAAGTCTCATGATTTAATCGTCACCTAGCTCTCACACTTTGGTAAGAAAATGTATGCTTATATGCAATCTTTTTACAAAAGTACATAAGTTATTTTTATGAAAGTCGAAAAATCAATGAGTATTCAAGGTCACATATATTTCGTTATCAGATTTGAAAAAAGTTTTTGATCCACGTAACGTGACTGTAGCCCGTTTATGTAAATGGATAAGATACACTCTTTGATACGAGTTCTCCTGGTAAAGTTTAACCATAAAAACCTTTTACCAGCTATTTCTCTTAGATTGTTAATTTATGATCATGAATAAAATTGTAGTTTGTTCTAATAGAGTACTGAAACTTAATAGCCTGCACTTACAAGATCTAATAGCAGGAAAAGCAGTTTTCTTCATGTTTCAATCAGAATTACATGATTCTGCGAAATCACACTGAAACAAGTGTTGTTTAAGTAAAATGTGAATGAAAAATCAATGGTGTCGAAGTATTAGTGTATTCCCATAACATGCACAGAAAAATGGGGTGGGGCGGAGAGAGTCGCACAAATACTCACAATGTTTATTGGAATAATAAGAACGTTAACGGCGACAACTCGATTCCGCTCAATAAACAAAATGTTATCCAGATTTATGATTTCTGAAATATTTATATGTTCGGTCAGTGTAACGAATTCAGAAAATTACAAAACATGTTTACATCCTGTTATGCTACATAATGAGATAGTTATTTTCACATAAATTCAGCAGTAAAAGGCACTTGCAATTCTTGACCTATTGAAAAACTATTTTTACGCTGACTCAAGGTATAAAGTAGAATTACAACATGTTCCTTGACACCTTTATCCTTTGCACCAGTGGTTGAATAAAATTTATTATCATCCAATATAATGTCGTCCTTATTCTGATGTGATTCCAGTAATAATGTCATTGGGGTCGTTTAAACGGCGCGGGCCGTAGGGCTGGGGTGCGACGTGACCCGAGTCTACTCAATATTATGTACGAATTGTACGACCGTGTATTTTATTGGAGCTTGCGTGTGCTCAATTCCTAACATGTCGGCGTTTTCCGTGTTCCATAATTAGCGTACGTTATTAAGGCAAAATGCAAATCTACATGAAGTGGACCTGAACGTGCTTGTTCTCATAAAAGTTTTCAGTCTGAATTACCAAGCAATTAGCCTTATATTTCAGTGATTGTTTAAAGTAGTTAAAAGAAATATTATTATTGCATCATTTCTCTGATACAAGTTGTTTAATTGTTTTCTAAATGTGCTTTGTATCTTTGGTTCACATCTTACAAGTGCTATCGACCGTCATACCCCATCGATGTACCGTTTTTGTATTGCAGTCTGAATTAATTCAACTTGCAACTATGTGCCTACTAGGGAGTTTTAATACGGTTACCGGTCCGGCCAGCCCTTCATATCCGGTCGCGCCCTGTCTGTTCCGCTAATGGCAAAGCAAGGGTTACAAAACTCACAAAAGACTTATTGTTGCCTCAGATAATAAATATCCCCACGGCACTTGTCTTTTGACAGGTTCATTTTGGAGCATGTGGGTTAGGCAAGTGTGCTTTTATCATCAGGCTGACAAAGTTTATGAGGAATGTAACCCATGTTTTGAAATTGTGATATAGAATATTAAAAAAGTTTTAATGTTATTTTTACTGAAAAAATATTTAGGCATTAGGTATATTGCCCATCACAGACGTCGTCAAAGTTAAAGAGGCAAATAAAGTTAATTTAAAAATATCAAAAGAGTGGAATTAAAATTCAATAAGCTACTTATGTGAAAAAATCCAATATTATATTCTTAGTCTGAATTCCACAAACTTTTTTGGTTATATTACCTAAGTTTGTAAAATTCACATAAAACATACAAATGGTGAAACCTAAAGTATGCAAAAAACAAAGCTAAAGCTTAGCGAATATGAGGTTTTTGTGCCGGGCTGTATGTCCGTATTAGTAATTTGTGTCATGCCTCAAGGGACGCCACTCGTCACGACCCAGTCCTGTTATATCATACGATAGCCCGGAGTAAAGGTATTTGTGATAGTATAGAGAAAATAAATAGTATAAATACTAGTACACGTGATAGATATAGTCACAACAAGATGGAAATTTTGTATAAGAGTATGCTAGCACGAATATCTGCACTAAGGTGCCGAAATCATCAGATAATTCGCTACACCTGGATTTTTATGACAACATAATGAGACTAATCAGCTATTTAGTTCCGAAGGTTGATTTACCCTTAGTTCTAACGTACGATAATTGGAATCCAATTATACAATTTAATAGCGATTACGCCTACCGGCTATTTTAGCTTCGAGTTGGACATTTGTAAACATAGCGTCGAAGCTCGAGGCAAGCCAAATCATACATCCGGCAGGCATCGAACCCGTTTTATCAAAGCAGTGCAACAACCTTGAGATGTCAGTCCGTGGAACTTTATGAAAGATGAATGATTGCGATTGTATTCGATTTGACATAACCCCTGTAGACCGTAGATGACTATTGCAAAATCGATTCGGTCGGGCAAAACTTGCAACTGATTGTAACACTTGGCACAAGACACAAAACATTAAACTTTTTGAGCAGCTTAATCTTTGAATCTGTGACCGAGTAATGATGAAGAACACCTTTAATGAATATGACTTGTTTAAGAAAAAGACGTAATGTCAAAAGTAGATTGCAACCGGCAGAACCTTGGTGCTGGTGCTCATAAATTAAACTGTGCAGAGTTACCAATTCAAACAAGGTTGCACCTAGTTAACTAATGTTCTGGTTCAATTTATTAAATGCGCATGAGTTTCTTGTAAGCTTGTAATGTACGGAATCACATAAGGCTAGCTACCCGAAGGTTAATTGCAATCAAAATCGCCATTTGCGGTGGGCAAAAAAGACTAGACGTGAACTCCTTGTAATTACCTACAACTCGTTTAACATTTTGAGCTATCCTTCCTTAAATCTAAATTGAACGATGACGTATAGCTCTCATTGTATGTTCGTGATAAATATCAGTGCCTCTACTTTTTGCTGCATATTTGTTTTTATTACTGTCTTGTATGCTATGAGAAACTTCTTTGTCTCACATAAATTTTACTAGGTATAAACAAAATTCTCGCATTAGTTTAATAACTACAAGCTGTGGTGAACTCTAATTGGTGCTGGCACTTACCTGCTGTTTTTTTTCTACCTCTACTGGAGTATGATGTATTTATGGCAGCGACAGCGCCTTATCCTTTACCATTTGGGTGCTGTAGAAAATAGACTAACCGGACCAGAAGGTCCGAGGATGTTTTTCCTTATAAGTAGAAAAATACATGCCATAAAATTTTAGATTCAAGATTTTATCACTTCCATCCAAAGCTATTTTATTGCATTTTTTGCGTTGGGATCAATCTGCTGGTGAGCAGAGCTTGACACCAGGCTTATCGGCGGAAGCTCCGACACCGTTTGCTTAGTCTCGGGTGACACGAAGTGCTAGCTAACTGAATTTAGTGCTAGGCACATAAAACCAAGACCCACTTCACTGAAGTACCCTTATCCAATTTGTTTGCTTTGCGGCTAGATATGGTTTCAACTCAGGCACATGGACCGCTGGTAACCTTTTGCGGCCAGCTTGTGCAGGTTTATGACATAGCATAGTCACAAATCAAGTATATTCTTTTACATATTTTTATAACTTAATTAATCGTCTTTTATGTGCGGTCAATGTCAGTCATCAACGTGCGCATTAGGAAGTACTAGTTCTTAGTTCTAATGACAAGGTTTTCTCTCAGGTAGTCGATGAAATTAATAGGTTGTTTGCTGTAGCGTTCCTCACTTATTGGCTGTCCATTAACTTCGTTATTTTCTTGCCTCGTTGTAATCTTCTACTAATCAACTAGCGCGCACAGACGGCTTGTCAACGGGACGTGGAACCGGCATGACACGTGAGTAAATTACTACTCGGATTGGTTGTGTGTGTCAATGCGTTCACTGGTGTCAAGTATATTTTTCTATATCTGTGGAGCTATAGATGTATGTTTTGTAAGCGGGAAGTTTGTTGGGGATAATGAATGAATGAGATAATATTAAGACTGGGATGCTGCGATTATTTTATTATCATCTGTTGCGAAGGAGGGAGCTTTTCTTGTTTTGAACTCATACTTTATTTTATATCAAGGCAGTCAACGACATGTTTCCCCAAACTTGAATTTCATTGAATTTTTATTCTCAAAATATGACAAATGGTTCAGTCTGTTGTTGATGTTACTAATGTTTTGCTCAATTGGTAGATAGGCTTGCCTAGTATCATGTTGTTACGTACTTAATCTTCTCACAATTCAAATTGCACAAAATACGTCTTTAAATAGTGCATACCTAGTTGAGTGTGTGACGATACTCAAGTATCTGCATATTTTAGAAACTAGAAAACAACTATGTATTGATAGCTTCCGTCTTGAATATTTCATCAACTCTCACCATTTAATGCCATCAATCGGTTCAGCACCTAAATAATGTATACTACCTACAATATTTTCTACGACTTAATATTCGGATCATAGGTATGTATGTAACAAGTTGAATAAAACTTCTAAGAAAAATAAAGTCTGTTCTCTATATACATTTTATTTACTTTCCTTTGGGTAGAGTATAATGTAAATATTTATTTGATCGGGCGTTGCTACCGCGACTACTAGAGAAAGAATCAGTTTTTATTTAGCTGCAGGATGCGTCACAGACAAAGTAAAGACCGTTTTCGTACAAACCAAATGTAAATAAGTACGAGGATTATAATATTCAAGATTTGCGACAAGCATTTAAACCCATAACCTTATGAGCTATCTCCCTGTATGGTTATACAGGGACATAGCATCATAAATCTATAAAGACATTAATCGCTCTATGCATGCAATTTTATCTTTATCTGGAGTTTAAACGTTGAGGGTTTATAGACATTTCAATGCATCCAAAGAGTTGACCCAGTTAAACGAGGCGATATAATATCACTACCAATACGATAGTTGCCATCTCCCAATGGGATTCGGTGGAGACTAGCAAATACCTGTTCTGCGGCATATGAGCAACTTGTTGGTAGGCGATTACCCCTTTTTTAGCTTTGACATGGCATAGATAGCGCTAACGTCTGTAGGTATCTTTCTAACCAGGTTCTATGCAGCTGGATTTTGGCCCAAAAGTAAATTATTTATTTTTTGACAATAAACAAACTGCATCCATATGGTCATATTAATAAATGCCATCTTTGACTTATATTTTTCATGATGTTGTAATAAAACAATAATAGATCACGCTTTCAAACATATATTATTTTCTTTCACCCATTTATCTTTCCATAAACTTATTTTGGCCTTTTATGACTTTGATGTCCATCGTTCTATATTTACAGATTTACGAGACTGCGGTTGAACGACCTTATAAATTGCGCTGTTACCTTTTGTGTAAATAACCCATTTATCACGACTCAAATACTATTACTAACATCGTTTCTGCTATGCTAATGAAAGGGATTCTTTACTTCATCGTCGTTTTAGTCCAGTTTGTTTATAGCCGAATTTATATTTTGAAATGGAATGTGCGTCCGAATAACACGTAGTGTTTCGCTTTGCCCCTTTAACAATCACTATGTACATAATTATAATATGTTACTAAATAAGGTATAATTAACTTACTAGCTTATCGATGTCATAAATTTGCTGTAAATTTGCAATTTCTCCAACAAAACCGCAATGGACGTGTTTCAAATGCAACTATAGCTTATTTAGAATACAAAACAAAACCTTATTTGTATTTTCGTCGCTCCTGCATTTCCAATGTCGCCCCTGCCTCGTAGAAACTAACTTAATTAGAAAACGGTGTACAAATTACGTAAGTATAAGGGTACTTGTTATTTCGGTCCAAGATCATTACAGATCGGTAGAATACTCAAGTAGCTGCTTATTTGCGTAATTGTACCGCGGAGCTCTACAAGGGATCTACAAATTCTTTCTGCAGTTTGTTAACTTCACTTGTTAACTAGTGTATTGATCAACTACGATTTAAGTAGGTTTTTCTTATCTTATTTTTTAAATTAACTTTTTTGCATGGGTACAACTTCTTTACAATATTCTACACTTAGGAAAGTCGTCATAAAATTAATATGTGAAAACTTGAATAGTGGTAATCTTTATTTTTACCTATGTGGTTTCTTACTATAATTCTTTTTATAAATATTTGATAATATAAGTAATCTAGCCATAAAATGAGCATTTTTAAAATGTATTATCATGACTTCTATCGATTTGTTCATACGATTGTGTTAATGATTCTTATATCCATTGACTATAGTCCGACCGATTTGAGACGTCGCCTGCTGAGTACCGGGGTGCGGGTGTAGATGAATAAGGGGGTTTTGAGCGGTCATGCTTATTTGAATTATGAAATTCGAAATTTAAATTACCCATCAAATCCTTGTTCTCGTCTATCACCGCAGCACCGTTTGTACCCCGCAGGCGAGGTCTCAGATAAGCGATCAAACTATAGACTTTCATATGGAACTGTATTGCTGGTATCTACTTATTTAAATTGATTCCATCCCATCCTTTTATTAATCTAATCATCATCGTTAAACTTCGCTTTCAAGATCTTTGTATTGTTCATTCACGCAGAAGCGCACTTCGAAAACTTTCTTCTCTCTGTGTTGTTGCGATCTGTTTCTGATTGATTGCGATTGTTTAGGTAACGTCAAAAGCATCTGATACATCAATCGATAGTATCGCGGTGAAGCCGACTAGCCTCTCGCTCGCATCTCAAGTGGCTTCTCACCGAGACCTTCGCCGTGGCCTTTCTAACTTGTTTAATTTATCGGCTACTAATGTTGGCCCGTTGTTCGGTAAAAATAAACCGTGTGATTAATACGCCGTGGGTGCGCAGACGGCGCGTCGCGGCATCATACCGGGACAAATTGAACACTATAAGCCTTCATACAGTCTGTCTACGCCTACGTGCCATACACGAATAGATCGGATGCTATGCCCCCCAGCAAATCGTGGGCCGATGACCCCGTATCGCGGATCCCTCAGCAGGGAGCCTCGGATGATATTTTAAGCGTTGCTCTCGATTTGCACACGTTATTTAGCTTTCTTTGGCACCACTTTCCCCACATTCGATTGCATATAGTTGATCAATAAAAAAACGCATTAAAAGTTATTGATGAACCTCGATTTGTGTACGAGCAATCAATGTTATCTGACAATATAATATTCCGTTATACCGTCGAAACCCCTAACTTCGCCTGGTTTTTGACACATTTTTCTAAAAAGTTCTTTAATTGTGAAATATTTTAAATCATACTTACAAAAAAACTTTTTTATTTATTTAAGGCAACAGATACACAATATCCATAGTTTACAATAACCTGTAAAAATAACTGAAATACCGATTCAAATGAAGTAGGCGAAGTTTGGACATTGTTTCCTATCTTCGCCTGCCTTATATTTTCCAGTGAACATGATGTCCAAACTGTATGCAGGTGTATTTCTCATAATACTGAGTTTTATGGTATGTAAAATTGAACCTTATGCGCATTAACACAGAGTTGATTTCTGTATAAAACGTCGGTAGGCGAAGTTGGGCACCAGTCTGAAGTTGTCTCCATACATTTTTCTAATCCCGACAAGGGTTGCCACTAACCAAAAATAAGAACAAGAAATTCTATGAAAATAATATTTATTTGAGGAACTATTAATTGTCATCAATCACATTTTGTTTTTATGATAACTTTAGACCAATTACTTAACTTTAAACTTAAAGATAAATAGGCAGATACATTACTCACTATACTATATATCTAGTTCACGAATGGCATAATAACCTTTTTTAATACATATAGGTACCTGAATTTTTTGCAACACATCATCGGTGGAATATAGTTGCTCATCTTTAATAAGGGGCCATCTCCAAAAATTCTTTCCTTTTTTCATGCAATTTACAGTAATACCTTCAGCATTTTGTGCAGTGATTTGGCCCGGATAGTAAGTAGAATTCCATCTTACGATAACATAATCACCTATAGTACAATTTATTTTTTTCGACACCTTTTTATTAACATCGCAATCTTGAAGTTGTTCCAATTTAAACGGGTCCATAAAAGATTCGGCTTTACTAGTAGATGAAGGAATGGTTTCGGGCAGCTTGTCTGATATTAATTGGTCGTTAATAGGCTTATCTTTAGGTACATCATCGAAACTAGAAGTTTGAAGACTGTTTAGCTCAGGAATTGTAAAAAAACCTTTTTTGACAATATTTGGAGGTTGAATCTTTTGTATCACATTTTCCTGGGAGTATATTTGCTCATCTTTGATGAGTGGCCATTTCCAGTAACTCTTTCCTTTCTTCATGCATTTCACTGATATACCTTCAGCATTTTGTGACGTAATTTGGCCCGGATAATAAGAACGATTCCATCTTACAATAACGTGATCACCGATAGTGTAATTTGTTTTTTTTAACACCTTTTTCTTATCATCCCATTTGTGAAAACTAAAATCGGGAACTTTGTCAGGTAAGTGGTCCTCAACAGGTTTGTCTTTAGTTTCAGCTACATCATCGCAACTACGGACAGAAGAAATAGTCTCAGGCAGCTCGTCAGGTAAGAGGTCGTTAACAGGTTTGTCTTCAGTTTCAGGTACATCATCGCAACAACGGACAGAAAAAATACTCTCAGGGAGTTTGTCAGGTAAGTGGTCCTTAACAGATTTAACTTTTGATTTAGGTACATCATCACAACTACGGACAGAAGAAATATTCTCAGGGAGTTGGTCAGGTAAGTGGTCTTTAACGGGGTTGTCTTCAGTTTCAGGTACATCATCACAACTACGGACAGAAGAAATATTCTCAGGGAGTTTGTCAGGTAAGTGGTCTTTAACGGGGTTGTCATCAGTTTCAGGTACACCATCGCAACTACGGACAGAAGAAATAGTCTCAGGCAGCTCGTCAGGTAAGTGGTCCTTATCAGGTTTGTCTTTTGTTTCAGGTACATCATTGCAACTATGGGTATAAGAAATAGCGTCAGGTAGTTTGTCAGGTAAGTGGTCTTCAACGGGTTTGTCTTCAGTTTCAGGTACATCATCACAACAACGGACAGAAGAAATATTCTCAGGGAGTTTGTCAGGTAAGTGGTCTTCAACGGGTTTGTCTTCAGTTTCAGGTACATTATCGCAACTACGGACAGAAGAAATAGTCTCAGGCAGCTCGTCAGGTAAGTGGTCCTTATCAGGTTTGTCTTTTGTTTCAGGTACATTATTGCAACTACGGGTATAAGAAATAGCATCAGGTAGTTTGTCAGGTAAGTGGTCTTCAACAGGTTTGTCTTCATTTTCAGGTACATCATCACAACAACGGTCAGAAGAAATATTCTCAGGGAGTTTGTCAGGTAAGTGGTCTTCAACGGGTTTATCTTCAGTTTCAGGTACATTATCGCAACTACGGACAGAAGAAATAGTCTCAGGCAGCTCGTCAGGTAAGAGGTCGTCAACAGGTTTGTCTTCAGTTTCAGGTACATCATCGCAACTACGGACAGAAGAAATATTCTCAGAGAGTTTGTTAGGTAAGTGGTCTTCAACGGGTTTGTCTTCAGTTTCAGCTACATCATCGCAACTACGGGTAGAAGAAATAGTCTCAGGTAGTTTGTCAGTTAAATGGTCATCGACAGGTAGGTTGCTACCTGTGGTACTCTGAAGAATATCAAGCTCAGGGATGGTAAAGAAACCTTTTTTTACAAAATTTGGGAATTGAATCTTTTGTATCACATTTTCCCAGGAGTATACTTGCTCATCTTTGATGAGTGGCCATTTCCAAAACTTTTTTATTTTTTTCATACAATTGACCATAACTCCTTCAGCATTTTGAGAGGTAATTTGGGCTGGATAATAAAAAGAACCACATTTCACTATAACGTGATCACCGACAGTGTAATTTCTTTGTTGTTGCGTCACACAGCTTTGGTGATTGGACTTTTGAATTTTCGCCAATGGTATGTCTTCTTCAGAATTTTCATCCTCAGAAATGAGTACATGGTTAGCTGCTATTAGGTCTTCAGTTGAGGAAGCAAGGCTCATTCTTTGGTCACTGCACTCTGACGATGAAGAATCTTTACGAACGATGCGTCTTTTCTTTGCTTTTTTTGTTTTGTTCGTTCCTGATGGTCCAGCATTACCAACGGTGGGTGTTGTTTTTATAGGTTTCTGTTTTGGAACATTTTCTGTCACTGTGTCTTCGAAGTCAATACTTGTTACAGATTTACCGGGAGGGACATTTAGTTTCTTATTTCGAACTTTCTTCATAGGATCTGGGGCTCGATTGTCTTTTAAGAATTGTAAAAGCGCACTGTCAACGCTGTATTCTGTGCATGGTTTGGAGCCAGGCAGTTTGTTGATCACTCTTTCAGGATTAAAAGGTTGAATGCCGGTACTTTTAAAGGCGCTTAAAATGTTTGATGTTTTTTCATTTAGTTCGTGCATTAACCGCTTCAGTAATTCAGGAAAGTGAGATTTGTTGATGGTGGCTTCTCTCGGATTTTTTATTTTGTAATTAAGAAGGATTGCTCGCCACAATTTTTTCAAGGGACCAAAATAGCAAACATCTAGTGGTTGCGTCAAATGCGACGAATTGGGCGGTAGAAATACAAATTTAATATTGTTTTCTTCGCACAGTGCTACAATACGACAATTTATGTGTGACGCTAAATTGTCGCCGATTAAAAGTTTTGGTCCTGTTTTTGTTTTAGCCCAAGGCAAAATAATGGTCTCAAACCAATCTTCAAATAAGGTACTGTCGAACCAACCTGATCTTGACCGATTATACCTGGCACCCTTTGGTCCATTTATCCTCCATTGTTGATAAAGATGTTCAGCCTTGTATACTACGTATGGTGGTAGGCATTCACCTCCTGCCGTAATTGCAAACATGATGGAAATGGCGCCTTTTGTATAATTTAACACACGTTCCGGGTATTTCACGCCTCGGCGAAACAAACATTTTTTTGAACCAGGGTTATCGGTTAAGTTTGTTTCGTCATAATTCAGAATGTTTTCCTTTGGTACGCCATCCAAGGATTGTTTCAAATTATTGAAATAGTTACCCATTTCTTCGGGGCTTTTTTCTGCTCTGCCTCTTTTTATGTTTGCTGTTACCCGCTGAGTTAATTCATTTTTGTGGCGTTTTAGAAATGAATAAGCCCATTTTTTTCCTGGTAGATTGTTATTAAAAATTTCTGCTCTTCCATTAGCTTGTAAGTAAATCTGCACAACAATTCTTAAATCCAGCAGAGTCAGGGGACTGCCGAAATCTGCAGCAACTATAAGGACTTTTAGTATATTTTGTTCTTCATCAGTTGTAAGTCTTGTTGGACAGCCTGGAGTTCCTAGGTGTTTTCCGTGAAGTTTATCTAGAAGTGTTCGTCGTGGAATACCAAATTTTTTTTGTGCTTCATATGAAGACATTTTTTTCTCTTTTAATAATTTGACTGCATTTTCTATCATTTCTGAGCTATGTTTTAGTGTATAGCTCCTTTTTTTCTTTTTTACTGGCACATTCGATTTTGGTTTTGCCATTTTGACAAAACCACACCTGTGAATAAAATATTAATATTTAGTTCTAATTGTTTAAAATTAAATCTAACTTAACTTAAACTATAATACTATCAGTGTAAAAAATTGAAATAGCAAATGTTTCATTTGGTTTAGTAATAGTACATTAAGATATGAGTGCATCAAGTTGGTTATAATATACGAGGCGGTTTTTCAGCCCGAGCCGAAGGCGAGGGCGTAATAGAGCCGAGTGTGTTTAACCAATGTAGTATGCACGAATATCGTACGACGTTTTTCAACACACTTGCGAGGAAACAATAAAAAGAATTGCAATAGGTACTTAAAAATAAAAATCAGCGTTTTGTTCTATGGAGCAAAGCTGAGCTGTTTTTTAATATGAACTATTGCACCAACTTTGTGTGTTTGTGTGTGTGTGTGTGTATATATGTGAGTTAGAGAGCACGCGTATTTATATTATGTTGTATGTGTATTTGAGTATGTACGTATGTGTGTGCCTATTTCTGCATAATAACATGTGATATTAGTTGGTCAAGTATGAGATTTGAAATATATTGCCATAAGTGACGCTACCCAGTCCGACGGTTAAATAGATCTTGGCGTCGATTAATGAAGGTAATTTATTAGTTATAGCAGTTCGCCCCGGCTTAACTCGGGTATATAACGAAACCTTTCCCCTCACTTTCTCTCCCTCCCCCTCCCTTCCCCTACCATCCCCTCCCTTCCCCTCCCTTCCCCTACCTTCCCCTCCCTATATCCCTCCCAGCATATACCAAATTTTGACAAAATCGGTTCAGACGTTTTGACGTGAAAAAACATTACTTCGCACGTGCTAAAACTAATTTTCCCAGGGGAATGAGATATTTTCTCGCGGTAAAAAGTAGCCTATGTCCTTCCTTGGGTTTCAAACTATCACTTTGCCAAATTTCATAAAAATCGGTCCAGTAGTTTCGGAGCCTATTCAATACAAACAAACAAACAATCAAATATTTCCTCTTTATAATATTACTAGCTTTCCGCCCTGCGGCTTCGCCCGCGCTTAAGTGATTTTCCCATTTTCACTACCTCACCACTACCCTATCACTACCTTACCGCAACCCTACCCCAAGCTTCGGTCAAGCCGTTTAGTAGTTGACAAACCGACAGCAGAGCCACCTACCGGGTCCAATTGTATTTTTAAACCATCCAGGAAACCATCGAAATACCCATATAAAATTTCAACCCAATCGGTTCAGCAGTTTAGAAGTTATGTGAAGTTATGTGAGTACGCAAGGATAATTTCTTACTACCCGTTGTCCTATTACCCGTTTCCCCGTAGGAATGAAGCATTTTCCCGCGGTAAAAAGTAGCCTATGTTCATCAGGGATAATGTCGGCTTCTAATGGTAAAAGAATTTTTCAAATCGGTCCAGTAGTTTCGGAGCCTATTCAATACAAACAAACATACAAACAAACAAACAATCAAATCTTTCCTCTTTATAATATTAGTGTAGATATATATATTATTATTATTATAGTGTAGATTAGATCAGTTAAAGTAATCATAACTTCTATTGCACCGCAACGCCGCCTGCAATTTTGTGTAGCTATATTAATCCGTTCAATAAGGTTTTATATAATTTTGATACAAAGTAATAACACGTTAGATTTATGAAGAGTTATGAGTCACTTTTTATTTAAAGTAAATACTGACATATAATCGTACATTTCAAGTGACAACCCTATGGGTAGGCGAAGATAGGCATCAAAATGGCCTCCGCGGTTCTCTAAGAACTATTTCATTTGATTATCCTTTAATTACACAACTTTTATCGAAAGCAATGGCTTTGTCTCAATAAGGGATATAAATTGATCATAATGAACTAAAAACAACAACCTTACCTTCACTTTATGATGCACACACAGCAAAGTTTCTTCTTTAACACAAAATAAACACCACTTTTTTCAACTAAAAAATTCCTTTGTCAGTAAAAGAGGTGAAGTTAGCTACGCTTTGGTTGCAAAAATGTTGCCAGAAATAAAAATGTATTTGAAATTGGTAGTTTTGAGCATTGTTAGACAAAGTAAAATTATAAAATTCAATTGTTTTTAGAAATAGGCGAAGATATGGTTCACAGGCGAAGTTAAGGGTTTCGACGGTATATAATGAATACTCGTGGTTTTGAAGGCCATTTTAGTTGGACCTAACTCTTTGAATACTTAGTTTACCTACTATTGTTATGGTTTTTATTGATTTCAAAACACGGCGGCTAGCTGAGAAGGTCAAATGAGTGCATGTAGTGTTTTTATCATAAGGTACATTAAAGCAAGTGTTTGATTGCGGCATGAATAGCGCGCGCGAGGTCGGCGGCTGCTTGGCGCGAGCCATGGGAACAACGCATTGTGCCATTCTCCACTCATCAGAGAAACGCTGCGCAGCAATAAAGTCAATAGATTTTTCTCATTGTTACTGGTTTCACTACTTGTTGTTCTAAAGAGTTACTTTTTACCGGTACTGCGATTGAACCGGTTATGTATGTTGCGGAATGCCTTCTGTGAACTATAAATACGCACTTTCTGTTAAGCAAAAATGTACAAAAATGACGTTGATTAACGTTATTTACAGTTATGTATTTGAACTCGATTTAATCATTGAAAATGAATGCTACCATAATATACGACTTCCAGAACAATAGAAGTTAAGTCCTCAGAGAGTGCAGCGAGCCTTTCGGTCCGAGGATTGCTCGCTCACAATGAACATTTGGCGAACAATAGTGCTGCATCGGCCTGATTATTATTCAGCTCTGTCCTGTTATTAATTCTATTTAACTTATTGTTACAGAACATGTGACGCCAAACGCAAGATGGAAGAGGAAAGTGCGACTTGCGCCGGTGACACCTGCGACAAACCCCTGGTCGAATCCCAGGTCAACGATGGTGTTCCTACAGTACAAAAGACTGAAGAAAATGAAAAAGAAGAGCCAGTTAGCAGTGATACCGTAATAATTGTAAATGATAATAATGATAGTGGAGTAAGCAAAGATGAAAGTGGTGTAGTTCTAGACGGGTTTGAAGAGAAAAGTGTTACTGTAGATGTAAAAGAATCATTTGTTGAACATGAACCGTGTGAAGGAAATGATGATGTTCGTTCGATCGGAGACTTGGACAGCTTGCCTGCAGGTGACGAATTGGTGCTAGGCGCGGCGGGTAGCGATAGCGGGGTAGAAGGATGCGGACGCGCCCTCAGTAGTGGTGGAGGATCCAGATCCTGCGCCTCCAGCGTAGTCTCCTGCGGGTCAGGTTGCGGTTCAGAAAGTTCATCCATAGCTGGAGCACCGCCGCGTCCACGCCGCCGCGTCAACGTTACCGTAGCAGAACCAAAACGTAGCTCACCTATAGGATCATCGACGCCACGGCCGGTCACCGCGCCACGGGGTCCTAACTTAGCCACACGAGAACGAGCTAGGAGTCGAGAGAAACCTACACCACCGGAAAAACCTCGACCTTTAACTCCGAAGCCTAGAATCCGTCCTACCGCCGACTTGCCTAATCTCGTTCGCGAGAGCCCAGCTTTACGTGCCAAACCGACTAAAACTTCCACTGCCAGATGCCGAACACCGAACTCCCCTAGCGAAGAGAAGAGGTGGCCAGTGAACGGGCCACGGTTGACAACCGTTGCAGACACAAGCGCAGCACGAGTCACAGCCGACAAATACGCAACGCTGCCGCGGCGGAGAAAAGAGGCTGACACGGAGGGGTCACCTAAGCACGAGAGTACACCGCCGTCGTCTAGGAGACCCACAGTCGCCCGGTCGGCATCGTCACGTTCCACTACGAAGACTCGCGTGAGGATTTACGCCGAGAAGACCTCACAGACAGTTCTGTTGGGGACCGATGTAGAGTCAGCTTTAGCAGGAGTAGTGCCAAATATTGAAAAGTAAGTTAAAAATTTCTCAAACCATGAAATTTTAATTAGTCATGTTATTTTTATTTCAAAGGTCTGTTGAACGTTAAGCTATCGCTAGTGTTTGTATATTGAGCATGGCAACAATTGTTTATTGGTCCCCAGCGATCAAATGAAAATAACACGTCTTGTTATTTATTTTGCAGTCATGTAGAAGTAACCCGGTGCCATCGAGGTGTGCAAGCGAGCGCGCGTGATGTAGAAACCGCTCGTTTGTCGGCGGCGGTGGCGGCGGCGGAGGCGTCCGCGGCAGCGGAGCGCGAGCGTCGCGAACACGCCGAAGCCCAGCTAGCGGCGGAACGTGCTGCCAGGCTCGCCGCCATCGCCGAGTTGGAGAGGAACTCGCAGCGGCTGTTGGAACTGGCTGGTGCCGGTAAGTCATTATCCATTGTTCGACATAGGCCTCTCCTTAGTCGCGTCACTCTTTCCCATCTACGGCTATGCGTATCCAGTTGTAAATTGTGGAGACGTCCTGGCTGGTCAGTGGCGGCCAGTGCAAGCACGCTGAAGCGGGCTGGCATGCCGCCATCGCCGAGTTGGTGAAGCACTCGCAGCGGCTGCTTACGAGTTTGTTGCACTACAAGGTTTAAGATTAGTGTCGAGTTTGAAAGTACATACTAAGTTTCATTAAAAATATGTATGTAAAAATACCGGCTTCAAGTCAGTCGACAGCTGACTGCACAAACTTGCTCTGCCTTGTCTTGTCAAACTCGTTGCCAATGTTGGATGTCCAGTCCTACTGATGCTCAAGATAGCCTGATCTAGAATCTTTATCCCGTTTCGAAACTTTTAATTTTATCAATTTTTAGACAAACTAGGTAATTTTAACGTGTTCATCCACAGGTCTTCATTGTTTTCAAATTACAATTGTTATATCAATTCACGTCGAAAATTTTGGAATTGAAATCTATAGCTTTCAAATTAGGTAACAAACGTTACTTAATCTTTTTTTTTCTTTATGCCTGTGTAACTTCCTGCATCCTGTATGCCTGGTATTCCTGGGCCTAGGGGAAAAGTCTGGAGATGCTAAATACACTAATAAAATGGAATCGAATCGTAACGAGGTACTTCTGACAGATCAAAATTTTGGTTTTATTTTATGTTGATAAATGGCGCTATACATCGTTACGTAAATATTGCGTCGAAATCAGGTCGAAATTATTGAGCTTAAAACAAAAACAAAATATTGTAATATTAAGTGTAGTTGTAGTTTTGTACATCGCTAATTGAATAGCTTGATTTTGACATTTGGCCCATATTAGCTGCAAAAATATTTCATATAGTGTAAATCCACAGACTTGGCCTGCTGGTTTGTATGAAAGTAAAAAATATATAATTCCTGTATGTATTCCAGGCGCAGGCGCCGGCGCAGACGGGTGCCTGCGCGCGCTGGAGGAGCAGCTGCGCGCGGCGGGCGAGCTGGCCGCGCGGCAGCAGGCCGAGATCGACTCCTTGCGCGACCACTGTGATAAACTGCATAACGTAAGTCACCAGTGTTTTATTATTTCCATGAGCAGCAATTCAAAATGTAATAATGGACTCTATTTTAATTTGCCCTGTCAAGATTAAATTTAAGTAACAGTATCTCTCTTTCTCTGCTAAACAAACAAAAAAAGAGACAGACTACAATAATTTAGAAACGACAAATTGAGTGATGCGATGTCTTACGTATTAAAGATTTTTGCATGTTTTCGTCTAACTATCGCCATAGAATGACATCCCTTCTAAATTGCCTATGGATACTCTAATTTCCTTAGCATTTGACAGCTGTTTAACAACGGCTTAACGTGCTTTGCGAGGCACGGGGTTGTTAACACCACCAACTTCTTGACTCCGAAACTCATGAGTGTTTGAAATGATGAGTTATTTAAAGTTGAGATGAGAAAATAATTTTAACATGTGCTATTCTATCTAGCTACGTAGTTGTTGTGTATTTTGTATAGTATCATGACTAGTTTCTCGTTCGCTGATCAAACTCTAATTATGTTCACCACCTTGTAACATTAATATTGTCTTATATTGATGGACCAGAGTTAAAATAACAACGCACCATTTACATATGCCAATGCGATTAACAACAGCCGTTACAATAAGTTTGTTATGAATCTGGAACTGTGAGGTCGTGACCATGGCTTGGACTAACCTCTATATGTACAGTGCATAACGTTTCGAATATTGTGATCGAAGTCATACCTTCTTTTCCTTGTAGGAAGCCCGTGGTGCGCGTGAATTGGCGCGATCTCTCGAAGCGCGCCTGGCGGAGGCGGAGCGCGAAGCGGCCGAGATGCAGGACTTCCTCGCCGCGGAGACAGCCGCGCTCGGGGACTCGCTGAGGGAGGCCGATGCGGAGATAGCCCGCCTCTCTGCAGACCTCGAGAGAAGGTAAGGGCTGGATAAAAGATATTCGGTACATTTTGACATCATGTAGAATACTGTATTTAAAGATTCTTCGAGAAAGCGACGTGTTTTAGATAAATGAAGTAATTTCCTTAGGTTCTCGGAGGTGGCCCAAATCCAATGCCTTGTTTTTATAACTAAACCGGTGTTTCCTGCACCACTGGTGAACGTTGGAAGGTTTCACACGAACTTTTCGGTTTAATGGCGGTTTATCGGTGGCAGTGGTATTGGCGGTGATTGCTTTCGCACTATAAACATGTTATTGTGTATACCATAGTCGAGTGCTCTACGACACGTTTACGACCGATGACCTTTTCGTCGTTGCAGACGCGGCGAGTGCCGGCAGCTGGTGCGCATGTGCGAGCAGCGGCGGCAGGAGGCGCTCGCGGCGGCGGCGCGCGCCCGGGGCGTCGGGGCCGCCGCCGCCGCGCTCGACGCGCTCGCCCGCCGCCTGCGCGCGCTCGCCCGCGCCGTGCGCCACGCCTACCGCCTGCCGCGCGACACGCAGCCGCCCGTCTACCACAACGACGCGTACAGGTACCGCCGCGCTCGACGCGCTCGCCCGCCGCCTGCGCGCGCTCGCCCGCGCCGTGCGCCACGCCTACCGCCTGCCGCGCGACACGCAGCCGCCCGTCTACCACAACGACGCGTACAGGTACCGCCGCGCTCGACGCGCTCGGTGGCAAAAACAGCAACGAGCGAGAAGCAACACGCTCGCGCGTTTTATTCACCGACGGCACGCGTCTCTACGTTGCTGGCTGGACGAGCATGAATAAAGTGCTAGAAAAGTACGCTAGATGGCGTTAGTAGCTTCTTATAGGTTTAATGTATTATGATATTATGAATCATATTCCAGAATTATAAGAATGAGTTTATCTTGCAATGGATTTCTGTAGGTGACTAAACGAAAATGAGCTTGACTCGGAGGCGAACTAAATTACGCCATATCGTTGACGACATTGAATAGATATTTCTTTGAATTTTATTCCAAAGTCAAACTTCTGTACGCTGTACTAGTACTTATTCTGTGGTTCGACGCGCTCTCCCGCTGCCTGCGATGACGCCTACAGGGACGCGCTGTTTGTGCACCGCCACCACCTACCAGCTGGATATGGCGCTGTCTATTTTTGCCGCCTGCAGTTAAGTCCAAAATCATTACTATCGGCGACGACATTTTCGTTTACTGCTGCTGGGTGACTACAAACTCGTACCTTTAAAACTTCAATATTTCTTGCACAATAAATCCTATCTACGGCCATCTCTCTCTCCAGTCAGTCCTAAATTACTAAGGATCGTGGTCACGCACGATTTCCCTTCAACATTTCCGATCTGCAGTAGCCTTTATCATCTGGTAGACCTAGTATCTCGCTCTCGCTCTATATCCACCCAGTACAGAATCTCTTTCATATCTGTAAAGGAAGTCGCAAGGAGAAATGTATCATCCTCATACCGCAAATTGCAGATACGCCCGCAAATCAGACTGCCCCACTTTGACCTTAACCCCACCTACAATGCCTACGTAATAAAAGCTGTTTTCGTAGTGCAAATGGGTAACCTGTCGTGCTGTACTTAAAAATATGTCTGATTCCAGCCGCAGCGACAGTGGCGAGGCGCTCTCGCCGGAGGAAGAGCCGCGCGGGAGCGGGGGTGGGTTCGGAGGCAGCGGGGGAGGTCTACTGGGAGCGGTCGCTCGCGCGTTACGCTCTGCCGCGCCGCCTGTGGACGACGACCGCTCGCGCGCCTCCGAAGAAAACGACAATGACAACTCTGCTGACCTGCTGGACTCGGAGACGGAGCCGTGCCTCGTCACCGACCCGGGTTAGTGTTTAGACATTCATTTCTTTATTATAGTCAAGCAACTTCGTCCGTAACCCTCCTGCCTCGCGCAAGACGTGCTTGGGCGAGGCAAGCCCAATGTAAGGGGGGTAGAGGCTCTACTCAGGTTGACGATGTCTGAATTTTTGAGTCTAGCCATCTTGCTCGTTCGCGTTGTCATTTCAGTGTGAGTGACAGGGACAGCTATAGTCGAAAATATGAACATCGTCAACCGGAGTAAGGTCGGAGGGAGCGGGGGAGGTCTGCTGGGCGCAGTCGCTCGCGCGTTACGCTCCGCTGCGCCGACTGCGGACGACGACCGCTCGCGCACCTCTGAAGACAATGATAATGACAACTCTGCAGACTTGCTGGACTCGGAGACGGAGCCGTGCCTCGTCACCGATCCTGGTTAGTGTTTAGACATTAATTTCAGTATTATAGGCCAGTATGTTTTTGCGCTCACCCTCCTGGCTCGCGCCATTATATAGCGGTCTTGATAGGCAACTACACCTAGTCTGATAAGTACGTGCGAGCCTTCTGCCAAGCGCCAGACGCTTGGCGGAGGGCGAAGCATGCTTGATGTATCAATATCTATTTATGTTGTCTGAAGATTATTTACAGAAAAGAAAATAAAAATTGGTAGACGGTTGGCCAAGAAAGTAGTCCTTCACCGTAAGGTTTAGAATCATTCGCGTTTCATAAAACAACAGGGTTGATTTTCCCATGCAAAAATATTCTGATAGCTACTAATAATAATACGTATTGTATATCTTTTTGATTGTTAGAAAGGTAATAATTCCATGAGCGAGTTTAACCTTATCGCTATTTTACTTAATACAACAACAATAAAAATCAAAACTGGTAGACCACTTTCTTGGCCGACTGTACCTACATCAGCTTCAAATGTATGTTTTAAAAAAATACTTCACATATAGATCTCATTTTTAAAAATACAAAAACTTAAAATTACCCCTTTTTAAGGGTACCTCCCCGTACATGTAAAGGGGAGGTGAATTTTTTTTTTGAGTGCACCCCCTTGTGAGGGATATCGTTGAAAATGACTATGAAAGTAAGGTAGGGTTTCCATACAACACTTTTTTATCAGCTTTACCATTTGCGAGATATAGCCCGCCAAAGTCGTTTACACGGTGTCCTCCCTCCTGTAATTTCTAAAGTCTTAGACCTATAAACTTCAAATCACTCGCGTAAAGAAACAGGCAACTCTTATTTAAAATTGTTTCGGGTATCCTGTGATGAATACTTTCGAAATTATAAATAAAATAAAAATATATACTTTTTTTGCCTGTACTGTCTAATGTTTTAAGTTAATGGTACGGAACCCTTCGCGCGCGAGTCCGACTCGCACTTGGCCGGTTTTTAACATAGATAACGTCGGTGGCGCAGTGGGTTGCCTCTCATGCGGGAGGTGCTGGTTCGATCCCATCGTGCACAACCGGTATACCGCTAGGATGATGATGATGTTTTTTAACATAGATACCTATTACCTAGCCCCAAACTAAGCGTGAGCTTGTGCTATGGTGACTAGAATAAGGGATAGACATACCTACATGAACCGTTTATAAACATGCACGACTTAGGTACTCGTATTGGTCGTCCTCATCACACAAACATTGCTCAGATAAATAAATTTTACATAATTTTGTCTGCAGAGTGCGCGGAGGAGTGGTGGTCGGGCGCGGAGGGGGTGGAGGGCGCGGGCGCGTGGAGCGGCGACGAGCTGTCGCCCGAGCGCGAGTGTGCCGACGTAGACGACGACAGAGGTACACAACACTGCCATTTTCACATATTATAACAACTTTTTTGTTTAATGACTGAAATTCCTTATCCTTTACTTCTTCTTTCTTTCCCGATATATTGAACTAATACCGAAGCAACGCAATGGGATACAGTCGGCAGAACGTCAGGTTACCGATGTAACCTACGAAAACATCTTTTATTACGTAGAGAATAGAGACGGTCTCAAGGTCAAAGTGGAGTAGTCTGACGTGTGGCCGTGTTTTAAATAAAAGGCTCAATGAAAAGATTATGCAGAAATTTGGATTTTTCGATAGTGTGAGTGAAAGAATTCATATTTGTATAGTAATTGAGTTTCTGCTGTTCAAGCGCTCCGCGGGACTCCGTAAATTCATCGCTTCGATTTCTCTACGCCGTTCGCCCCATTTTCTATAAACGATCACTCACCTCCCCGGCAGACCCAGAATCCGCATCGGCGTCCGAGCGCGACTCGCTCCGCAACCTGTCGGCGGCCATCGCCCAGCGGCACCGCTCCGAGGCGGAGGACCTCGAGCGTGGGACCCTGCTCGAGCGGGTACTAGCGCTCGACAACCGCCTGTCGGAGTTGGTGCGGGCTTTACAGCTAGCCGCCGCCGCTGCCGCCGCCTCGGACGACGCTGCTGGAGCGAGACTGGCGTACGCGTTAAGGTGAGTGTCACCCCTGACTGTAGGCGTATCTATAGAGCTCGAACAAATGTTAGCGCTCGACAACCGCCTGTCGAAGCTAGTGCGGTCTCTACAGCTAGCCGCCTCCGCTGCCGCCGCCTAGGATGACGCTGCTGGAGCGAGACTAGCATACGCGTTGCGGTGAGTGTGACCCCTGACTGTATGCATAACTATAGAGCTCGACAACCGCCTGTCGAAGCTAGTGCGGTCTCTACAGCTAGCCGCCTCCGCTGCCGCCGCCTAGGATGACGCTGCTGGCGCGAGACTGGCGTACGCGTTGCAGTGAGTGACACCCCTGACTGTAGAAGTATCTATATAACTCGAGCGAGTACTAGCGCTCGACAACCGCCTGTCGGAGCTGGTGCGGGCGTTACAGCTAGCGGCCGCCGCTGCCGCCGCTTCTGCCGACGCTGCTGGAGCGAGACTAGCATACGCGTTGCGGTGAGTGTGACCCCTGACTGTATGCATATCTATAGAGCTCGACAACCGCCTGTCGAAGCTAGTGCGGTCTCTACAGCTAGCCGCCGCCGCTGCCGCCGCGTCTGATGACGCTGCTGGCTCGAGGCTGGCGTACGTGTTGCAGTGAGTGACACCCCTGACTGTAGGAGTATCTATAGAGCTCGAGCGAGTACTAGCACTCGACAACCGCCTGTCGAAGCTAGTGCAGTCTACAGCTAGCTGCCGCCGCCTCGGATGACGCTGTTGGCGCAAGACTGGCGTACCCGTTGCAGCGAGTGGCACCCTTGATTGTAGGAGTATCTATAGAGCTCGAGCGGGTACTAGCGCTCGACAACCGCTCGACAACGGCTTGTCGGAGCTGGCGCGAACTAGCGCACGCTCTGTGCGGTGAGTCTCTCCTGATAGTGAGGGCAGGGGTCGAAACAATTGCCGATTGGTGCTAATGTCTTGTGATGTACCTATGCGCTCTTATTATTTAAGGCAGTATATCAATGTATTTGGATGCAGTAATAAATCGTATTTACTCGGACTCAGTTGTTTCCATATAACTCCCGATTCGCACCTTACGTGGCGACCCTGCCACAGGAGTCTGCCTCGTGCGCGATCCGTGCGTTGTTTTACATATTTGGACACTAGAGATCAATTACAGTGGCATTACCACATACCGTTCGTGAACTTTGCGCTGTGAATTCGCAAGATACAATGAAATATATTCAAGATGTGCCAATCTAACCAAAATAAGGAAGAAGTTTTTCTGAACCAAAATGCAGCTGGTTCGAATGGAGCCCAAGTTACGGACGTCGGTTGGCATCTAAGTGCTAATAACATCATCACCAGTGTCATGGCGCTTATGTTGGCTCTCATTTTAATATACTTTATATACAAGGTGTATAAAAAATGCCATAGGCGTTGGATGAGAGAAGAGGTCATGCAAGCAGCATTACGTGGTGTTCGGTTCGCGTCTGGTCGAGGACGACCTATTGGTTTCTACGTGCCGCAACCGGTTGAGCAACAGCCAAGCAGCAACAGTTCGGGTAGCAAAATGTGAATGTGCGTGTAGTGAAAGTGTAAAAAAAAAGGGGCGCGAACTCAGCAAATAAAACATAATGATCATCATATATTTAGTGGACTCTAAGCATGTTATGTAGGTACGCTGTAAAATAGGTATTATGACCTAATGTATTTCACGTAAGTGTATTTTTTTTTTTAATAATGTGTTATTGTTTGCAAAGTAGTAATGTTACATATTACTTGATTATAACAATGAGTTATGGAAAGTCTTGAAGAAATATTGAATGAATTAAAAAATATCAAGACATATTTAATTAAATTAGGACCTACTAGGAGATTAAAACAAGACTTACAAGGTAAATTATCTGAAGCAACATTTTTATATGACGAGTTTACTTCTACTTATGAGATTTTAAAGGAACTAATCAAAACTGAATATATTACTTTAGAAAACTTTGAGACATTACAAACTTTATGTAACGAAATCAATTGCATTTATTTAAGAATAATAGATCTTTGTTCAGAGTCTGATAGTACTGACATAACTAAGGAAAGCACCAACGTTTCAACCATGGAACAATTTAATTTAAAAACTGCGGTATCTTTGTTGCCGGTAATGACTGGAGACGAGGGGGTAACAAAGCAATTAATAAGTAATATAGAAATGTACGATTCAATGTTGAACAGTGAAGGAAAACAAATGCTCATTCAGTTTGTTTTAAAATCAAGACTCTCGGAAAGTGCTAAGTTGCGCTTGTCTCAAACTTACACTTCAGTTTAAGGTCTTGTAGATGATATGCGATCTTTTTTGCTATCGAAAAAATCAGATACAGCTATACAACAGCAGTTGCAGAGGGCGAGACAAGGCGGAAAAAGCGTGGAAGAGTTCAGTAAGGAAATCGAAACATTATTTGTAGACCTAACTATCTCGCAAGCCGACGGCGACTCAAGTAAATTTGAAATCCTAAAAAAAGTGAACGAGAAAAACGCTATAAAACGTTTCTCCGATGGCCTGCGAAATAGTCGTATAAGCACCATAATAGCGGCGCGTGACTACAAAACGCTGAAGGACGCTATTCGAGGTGCGCTGGACGAGGATCTATCTTCATCTGAAGGACAGCTTATGAGCTATGGACGAGGTCGAGGTAAGTCATATGGCAATAATAATCGAGGTCGTTATCAAGGACGTTTCAATAATTCGGGGAGGCCTAGTACCAACATGTTTACACGAGGTCGAGGTACGCGTTATTTTTCTCAAAATAACTTGACAGGTCACACATCTCATAGAGGTTTTCGCGGTAATCGTCGCGGTTCAAATCACTTTAACCGTGGAAATACTTTTCAAAATAGGAATTTCGGAAACCAAATAAATATGGCTCAACCGACCACCGAAGATCAAAATTCGGGTCAAACCGAGTCATTAAGTAATTTTTTTCGTGCATAATATAACTAATGAATTTTTTGATAACATCAATTCAGTAACGATTAGTATATTTGACGTTCCCCAGAAATGGTTAGTTGACACCGGCGCCACACTCTCAGCCGTAAAGTACGAGAATTTGATCTCGCTTAACATTCCATTCCATTTTCAGCGAGTATGTATTCAAGGAAAAGGAGGTAGCATCTACTCTGAGGGATATGTTTATTTAAAATTACAAGTCAATGATACTGAAATAGAACATTTGTTTTACGTATTTAAAAATTTACCGTGTCGAACAGATGGAATATTAGGAAAAGACTTTTTAAGCAAGTTTAACTGTATTATTAACTTGGAATTTAATACTTTATCAGTAAATACCGACTTAGGTTCGAAGGTACTTCAGCTTGAAATGGGTAGTACGGGGTTTAACAACTACATTACATTGCCACCGCGATGCGAGACCATTCATTATATTGATAGCAGTTGTAATCAGGATTGCGTAATATTTCAAAGAGAACTTTGTGACGGAATATACTTAGCAGGCTCTTTAGTGGCCCCTACCAATGGTAAAATACCTATCAAGATTTTAAATACTAGAGACGAAATAGTAAACTTAAGTTTTTTCACACCAGAAATGGACTATTTAAATAATTATACAATTTGTAGTTTTGAACGGGGGGTAGTAAACGCGGATAGAGTCAAAAGTTTATTTAAAGTTTTACACCTAAATCATTTAAATCTTGAAGAAAAAACTGCTATAGAGAACATCTGTGCCAAGTACCCTGACGTATTTCATTTAGATGGTGATAAGTTAGGAGTGACAAATGTTTATCAACAGTCTATACAGCTCAAAGAGAACAGTAGCCCAGTTTACGTCAAACCATACAGGTTACCTAAATCACAGAAATCAGAAATTGATAGACAAATAGAAAACTTGATGAAAGATGATATAATTGAAGAGTGTCAGAGTGAATGGTCAAGCCCACTTCTCCTTGTGCCAAAAAAAAGTGAGAATGCGGATGAAAAAAAGTGGCGAGTCGTTATTGACTATCGCAAATTGAATAAAAGAATAAAAGATGACAAGTTCCCTTTGCCTAATATAACCGATATTTTGGACGCGTTATCTGGATCTATTTATTTCAGTCACTTAGATTTGAGTCAAAGTTACTACCAATTAGAGCTAGACCCTGAAAGCAGAAAATATACAGCTTTCACCACTAACAAACAATATCAGTTAAAACGTTTACCAATGGGACTTAAAATTAGTCCTAGTGCATTTAGTCGCGTAATGACAGTAGCTATGTCGGGATTAAATTATGAAAAATGCCTGATATACTTAGATGATTTAATTTGTTACGGACGAAGTCTTTCTCAACATAATAAAAATTTGTTAGATAATTTTGAAAGGTTACGAAAAGTTAACTTAAAATTAAACCCATCAAAATTTAAATTTTTGAAAAAAGAATTACTGTACATAGGACATATAGTATCTGCTGAAGGTGTCAAACCCGACCCGGAAAAAACAAAAGTAATACAAAATTATCCAAGACCGTCCACGTCCGACCACAGGGGATATTAATATCAATCTTATACCTAGAAGCAATGCACCTCCAAATGAAATAATAAATAGAAATAGCTACCTAAATATGTTGCCTTGTCACGGTATCCTACCTAGCCACTTGTTTCCCACAAGGTTAGGTAATTGTCTAGACCATTTCATGCTGAAATTAGACAAATTCAAGTACTCTGCGTTTGTAGCTGTTCTTAATACTAGTGTTACTGACCATCGAGCTATATTCTTAGCCCTATCTAATCTCAAACATAAAACTAATTTACCAAAAATTGTTAGGCCGGTAAACATGGAACTAGCAGATACTTATTTAGTCCAAAAAAATATTCATGAACTTTTAGATAGTGATGACCCAACTTATATAACAGAACAGCTTATAACAGCAATGTCTGATTCTCTAAACCTAAGTAGATCAGTAGTGTATCTCCCTAAAAGTAGAAGGAATATTAAACCCTGGATTACGCCTGGTATAATGAGATGTATCAAAAACAGAAACAAAATGCAGCTCAAACTTCGATCTGATCCTCACAACGACATCTTAAAAATTACCTACACCAGATACCGTAATTTCTGTACAAAACTACTAAAAAAGCATAAACGCAACTACGAGCGAGAAGAATTAAAAAAATCAATTGGAAACTCTAAATTACTTTGGCATAACATAAAAACTTTTACTTATTTAAAAATCCAAAAACAGACAAACACTGATTTAATTAGTACTCTTGATACCGCCGAAAAATCTGTCAATAGCGTAAATGAGTTCTTCGCAACCGTTGGAAAGAATTTAGCAGAAACTATTTTACATAAAACTCCAATTACGAATAATAATTATTACTCAAATTCTTCCCAATTATTCGTCCTGTTAGATACTGATGACCAGGAGGTAGCTAGTATAATTATGGGTCTAAAGTCTAGTAGTGCCCTGGGTGGGATGGGATCCCTGGCAATTTCCTTAAATTAACTAAACAGCGAATAGTTCCCGTTATTTGTCACTTGGTAAACCTGTGTTTTAAAAAAGGTGTTTTCCCACACACGCTCAAACAATCAATTGTCACACCAGTTCACAAGAGTGGCAAGAGAGACGATGTAAACAACTACAGGCCAATTTCAGGGCTGCCTTCGATATCAAAAATAATAGAGAAAATAATTAATAAACGACTTCTAAATTACCTTAATAAATTTAATTTAATCTCATACTTGCAATTTGGCTTTAGACGAAATAAATCTACTGAAGATGCAATTATAGCTTTGACTTCTCTGATAGCAGATAAAATGGATAGTAATAAAAAATGTATTGCAGTTTTTCTCGACCTCAAAAAGGCTTTCGACACCGTCTCTTTTCCCATTCTTGTGAAGAAACTGGAGCTGAATGGTATAAGAGACATGCCCTTAAAACTACTGCAGGATTATTTGTACAGTCGCAAGCAAAGAGTTAAAATTGGTGATTATGTTAGTAAAGATGCTGACGTCACCTTCGGAATACCCCAGGGAAGCGTATTAGGGCCCACGTTATTTCTCATTTACATAAATGATCTAACCAATATTGCTGTTGACGGGGGTCAAGCATTCTCTTTCGCAGATGACACTGCTATTGTATTTAGTTCATCTTCTTGGAACTCAGTGTTTAAACTAGCGGAATTAGGACTTATTAAAATTGCAAATTGGCTGAACTCAAACTTGCTAACGTTAAACACATCCAAAACGAATTTTATTTGTTTTTCTTCTACAAGCAAAACCCAACCTTATAGTTTATATACGCTTAAAATCCATGAATGTTTTAATTACGATTTATTAAACTGTAATTGTCCTCAAATTAAAAAAGTGACTGCCATAAAGTATCTAGGTATATTAATCGATCAACGTCTGTGCTGGCATCCTCAAATAGAATTTGTTAATACCAGGATCAGAAAACTAATCTGGATTTTTAAAAAACTTAGACATATCAATACAAACAAAATAATTAATCAAATCTATACTGCATTAGTTTCTATTAATTCTCGGTTATTGCATAACTATCTGGGGCAATGCCTCAAAAACAAAATTTTTAGAAGCCGAAAGGGGACAACGCTGTCTCCTTAAAGTTATGTATTCAAAGCCATTTGAGTTTCCTACTGAAGAGCTCTATAACTTTAGTGAGCTTTTATCAATTAGAAAATTGTATGTCTATCAAATTATCTTAAAATTACATAAATCGATACTGTATAATCCTTATACCTATAAAAGAAGGAAAGATAAAGTATTAGAACAATATCATACAAAATCAAAATTGGCCCGAAATCAATTCAAATCCCAGTCAGTCCACTTATACAACTTAATAAATAAACATATTGAGATTCAAAAACTCAAAACTAGAGATTGCAAAAAGGACTTTACTGGAGTGGCTAAAAGCACGAAATTACAAACAAATAGAAGAATTATTAGTATAGCAAACTCGTTAAAATTAAGTAAATATATATAAATATAGATAAATATATATATATATATATATATATATATATATATATATATATATATTTAGATAGATAAAATACATAAATATAAATACATACACACTCTTCCTATCAGCTAACGTAATAGTAATATTATATCTATCTACCTATAACTTAACAATAGTTAACCAATTTTCAATATTTCATTTCGTTTCAAATGTACCTACGTTATATTATTGCTATGAAAGAGCGGGGCTACCTGCCACAAGTGTCATTCCTTACACTTACTAGGTAGTCTCAATCATAACCATTGTTTTAGTATTATTGCACTTGAAAAAAACGACCACCAGAGGTATAATCCCAATAACATTGATGAAAGCAACGCGGCATTACAGCGTTAAGAAGCACTTGAAAATTTCGACAGGCTCTGCCAACGCCAGGGTGGCCGAGAGGTTAGGCAATCGCCCGGTATGCGAGGAACGCGGGTTCGATTCCCGCCTCTGGTGGTCGTTTTTTTCAAGTGCAATAATATATTTAGATTGCATAGTGAATGCTTATCACTTAAAAACAATAATTATCATTGTTTTAGTATTAAGCTTTAAACGAAATAAATATCTTTTATCTTTTTATCTTTATCTTTACCGTCAAATGCTGACGAGGTAAAAAGGTTTGTAGCGTTTGCAAACTATTATAATAATAAGTCAGCCTATTAGATCCCACTGCTGGGAAAAGGCCTCACCTCAACTATGAGGAGGAACGAGCCATACTTCACCACGCGGGCTCAGTGCGGATTGGTGGAGGGGTGTATGTAAGGCAAGTGACAAACCTTACTGTCAGAAGTTATCAAGCCGCCCTAGGGCCTCTGACTAGGCTTAACGACTAATACCACAGATATTAGCCGGGACCAACTGCTTAACGTGCCTTCCGAAGCACGGAGATGCTTGTCATGGACGTCACTTAAATGGTCGGAATGGTCACCCATCCAATCACGACCGCGCCGTGGGTTGCTTAACTTTTGGTATCACTACCAAAGCGCTGCCGCCACTGCGCCACAAGCACCTTCAAACTTTGCAAACTATTACCGAAAGTTTATTCCCCATTTCGCTAAAATTACCATACCACTCAATAGATTACAACGCAAAGAAACGCATTTTGAATGGACAGATGAATGTGAAACAGCATTTACACAACTCAAAAATTCATTAATAACACCACCAATCCTTCAATATCCAGATTTTACAAACGAAAACGAGTTCATACTACAAACAGATGCATCTGGCATAGCAATTGTGTAACTTTCGTTAGCTTATAATTGTCAATTATGTCAAAGATGTAATGTCAGACAACCGCGCCGTATCTACCGCTGATGGGATTTAATGACAAGACGTGTGTAGTTGCCGAATGCTTTAATTGCACTGATTTTTACATAGTATGAACGAATTTAGGTCAGGCGTAGCGCACCGATGTGCAGTAACGTAATGCTAACTAAACATAAAATGTATACTAGTAAGAATGTTCGAGTTTACTCGTACATATTGCCAACTACAGAAATATGTCAAAACCAATATAAAAGAAAAGGTAGTTATAAATAACATTAAAAAGAAAATTCAATGTTTATGGTTCAGGCAAGTTGGCAAATTTAATTGTCCTTGTAAATGTTGGAGAAGTTGCCTTATCAACACTTAATACGGATCCGCTCATGTCACGCCCCATCGACACTGCTGTGTTCGATTCCACTTCACTGTCGCGCACTACACTGACACTATTGGCACTGGCACTGACAAACTTGTTGGGCCCCAACTCGAGGATGACCGGGCGCTCTCGTTGAGCGGCGCCGGTCCGCCAGCGCGCTGATATGCACCTGCTCTTCAGCTTGCAACCGATGTAGATCCCGATGACAATGGTCAGCATCGCCAGTATCGCATAAATCGTCGAGTAGTGTACAACACTGCTGTCATTCAGTTCCTCCAAGTTTTGTGCTTTTAAGACTTCTATTTTCTGATTTATCTTGTCAAATAACTGATCATGATTCTCTAAACTATCTAACATGTTGTCATTCATGGAGGTGTTAATCATATCGTTAAGGGACGAAGTATATTTGCGTATAGTAGGTATCTCAATATTCTTCTGAAGGTACAACTCATTGGAGTACTCATGTTGCGCATGTATCGTAAATAGGTCTCCTTTTATAACACAACCTTGACCGATATCAATGACTCCATTACCCTGCAAGTACTTAGTCTCGAGACCAGCTGGACACAAGATGCGAACTAAGCATTCTTGGCAACATGAGTAAAGCCACGCGCCAGTCGATTGTAATTTGATCCATCTGTCGGAACAATGTCTTATCTCTAATCGACAGTAGGTTTGTTTATCATTACTTTTAAATAACCGCATTCCACATAGTGATTGACCAAAGCGTACATTATAAATGGGATGACTTTCATAGCATAATAAGTTAGAGCTTTTATCGTTTACGCATGAATGCATGTCATTGTCATTTAAAGGCATATCATGGCTCAGTAGTGGTATTCTGATTTCCATTATCAGGTACATCTTTGTCATTTTAACAGGGACTTGTAGGAGTTCATACAAATCTTTGATGTTGTCAGTAGGTATTACTAATTCTCCCTTTAATTGACCAGATATCAGATTTAGTTGACTCTGTAGTTGATCTGGTGTAATAAGATGTGTGTCAAGTTGCCCATGATAAATTGTGAAGTGTGATAGTTGCCAAAAACAAAAACACTCTTTACCGACTAGACAACCAATGGAAATAACAACAACGGCGAAAAGCACGTTTGATAAAGTTTATTTAGATCTTGTAGGACCATTAGAAAAAGATTATTATAACTATTCATATATACTAACTGTACAGTGTGAACTAAGTAAATATGTAGAGGCCGCTACAATCAAAAGATAGTAGTACTGTAGCTAGGGCATTTGTAGAAAATTTTATTTTAAGGTACGGTATACCACGAGAAATTGGAAGCGACAGAGGAACTGAATTTATTTCAGCCACAATGTCAGAGGTATGTAAAATCCTTCAAATTAATCATATTTCATCTACAGCCTATCATCATGAGTCTTTAATCTCTCAATTCCTTTTTAAGAATTCAAACAAATAATAACTCAAAAAGTTGGAGTAATTGTTTGCAATTTTGGTGTTTTTCTTATAACCCAACTGTTCATAGTGAAACAAAGTATAGTCCTTTCGAACTTGTTTTTGGAAAAAAGTGTAACTTACCAAGTAATCTAAAAACAAATTTTGTAGAACCATTATATAATACAGATAATTATCCAAAAGAACTTAAATACAGATTGCAAAAATCGCAACTTGATGCCAGAACTAATTTAATAAAAAGTAAGGAATCTAGAAAGTGTGTTTTCGATACTTATTTAAATTCCGTTATGTACAAAAAAGACGATCTATTATTGTTAAAAAATGAAACTGACAATAAATTAACTACTCCAGTGTATTCAGGCCCTTATAAAGTCATTGAGGATTTGTCACCAAATGTAAAAATTCTTAAAGACAATAAAGAAGAAGTCGTACATAAGAACCGTACTAAAATATACAACATGTAACAATATTATACCTATTAATAATTGTAACTTTTACATAGTTTATACTAAGATAGTATTTTATAGTTATGTATACTCAATGTAATTTAAAAAAAATACTCTAATGTGTATTTTTTTTTTCGTTTTGGTAGGGCGTGTGATGTACCTATGCGCTCTTATTATTTAAGGCAGTATATCAATGTATTTGGATGCAGTAATAAATCGTATTTACTCGGACTCAGTTGTTTCCATATAACTCCCGATTCGCTCCTTACAGTCTGTCATCGTGTTTTTCGACGTCTCTTAGCCGATTACAATTGCGATCAATTGAAATGTCTCTACTTTGGATATTATATTTATAAACTGTAATACCTAACAGAAATTACTACATAAACCCAACCTAGCTACTATGTATTCTTACATTAGGATTCTATCAATTTCTTCAGTAGTTTCCCTAAAAAAATGTTTGTGTCTATGCTAATCATCCCCTCCCGCTACCTTCCAGAGACAAGATAGACTTGACAGAAAAGAACGTAGCGGACGTGGTAGTCAAGAAGCTGGCGGAGCTCGACGCCAGCAAGACCCTCGTGGAGCAGTACCGACAGTCTATCGAAGTGAGTACTCCGCTTGCCTAGTAGAGATACGCGCTCACTGTATACCAATAATATTTACCCAATATCTGCATGACCCGTTGTATAATGTGTATGCGTATTTATTTATCCCGACACTTATCACGTGATTTATGTCGGCTTGTCTATCTATTAAGTATCCTAGAATACCTTTGATTGTCATAACAAAAATACGTAACTTAAGGCTATGCCTTAGAAGATTAACTAAATTAAATATAATATAATTTTATACTTCATACGAGCTCATGCGTGGCTCTGCACTGGAATAATTTACAATGACAATATAACCTGTATGATTGTCAATAACCATATTTATATTTTAATTAATTTGTGTATTATATCATATTTATTTAGATGTTCTCTCGTGTATAACATTAACTGAATGTTAATAACGCAAGATTGAAAACGTCATGGATGGAAATCGGTTATTTTAAAGGACTTGTCCTCTTTTTGAATGGAGGCTGGTTTTTTATTCCAAGATATTACCAACCACCAATAACCTATATTTATCTTTAAGCTACAAAAATACGAAACACGTTACCATAGAAATCAGAAATTTAAACGCCTCCATTTTTGGAAAAAAAAAATGTTTTGTATAGCCTGACCAGGAATATATGGGACCTCGCCATATTGCGGCAAACAACTGGAACTAATTTCTTTTACTGGCAACAGAAAAATCAAATCGTCATTGACATGTCATCAATTGTCATAATGATTAGTGTCGAAGTGGACGCGTAATCTAATTTTCGACCAAGTGCAATTTTTATGTGACAAAAATACCGAGAGCTATTCGATTTCCTAAAGAAAAATGGTTTAACATGGTGTTGTAGTGTTTTTCAAAAAGAAAGTCTATGTGATCACTGTGGTTTCTTTAAATTAATTAATTAATGCTATAGTTGTCATCACAAATTTTCGGTATGTCATATAGTGCGAATAGTGAAAATTGGCCACTTATGGCTACGGATAATATTTTAATACCGATTTTGAAAAATCATTATAATAAATACTTGTTTTGAGTTTTATTTTCTTTATTTTAACCCTACTTGGATATTTCAACCAAAGTATTTCGTAGAGTTTTACATGATTCCCTATACATTATTTGAAATTATGATAACATTACAAATAATATCATTTAGAAAAACAATCGACTAATATTTCTTTAACTCGTTAGTAGTTTTGCAAAAAATATTGTGTTTTGGTTAAAAATTCAAGGCCAATATTACAAAGAGTTACTGAATTTAATAAGTTCTCAATTTGCGAGTGTTCTGTTGGGTTCTTTTATCGTAGAATCTTTTATTAGGCTTTAAAAAATAACATGAATGTAAACATATAAAAATATGTTTTTATATGTTCAGTTGCCAATCTACGCTGGTATGACTATACAAAGTGTTGTCATATAAAGTGGATTCGAAGCGCCCTTAATTCAGGTCCCATATTCCTGGTCAGGCTATAACAGACATCATCCATTGATCACTTACTTGTATTTCCTGGCTGTATGGCTATGTACCATTGCCTTTCCACTGGTGGATAAATACTACTAGGTACTACCACAGATTATATAATAGGTACTACTGTCAATTTTGCTGGCATTTTTTTTCATGCGTTAATTGATATAGGCGAAGGTGCGGTTTATGTACAGACGAAGAGAAAAAATAATTCAAATTTTTCTCTAAATCGGAGGCCTTAAAAATATATTAATTATGCAGAAAGGCTAGTTTTTGTGAACTCTTTCTAATAATATTCAGTTTACTCTGGTTAGAAATATTGACGAATAAAAAACCATTAATGGACAAGTCCTTTAACAAAATACAAATTTAAAAAAAAGATCAACAGTTACAGCATTTCGGTTAATCGGAAACAAAACAATACCGAAAATTTATTTTGTTGCAATCTGAATAAACCGGTTTGGCATCCTGGACTATAGCAGCCAGATCTGCTAGTGCCGTTAACTGATTTAATGTGAAACAGGTGTTTACACGATTCAGGGCCTGCTCGGCGATCTCGAGTCAAGAGTGAGGCGCGCAGGTTAACTCCTTCTTATTGCCCGCACGCTTCTAGGTGCACCGATCGCTGTGCTCTCTCCATACTATACTCTTTACTGATTATCTTACCTTATGTTCAACTCCAATTACTCGCAAATCGTTGTATTCTTTTGTCGAGCTCCAGTTAAAAGTTATATTTAAGTAGTTTATCTTCGTAAAAATTGTTTTGTTTATTTTACGCCTTTTATCTTAACCAGAGGTACCTTACAGTAACAGTAGAATATTTATCACCATAAAATTATTGCAAGAAGTGTTTTTTTTTTGTATACTTTGTTAGCTCCAAACACCTATTATATTTCTAACGCTTTTGTATAACCGATTGCTTAATATTACTGACAATTTCGGAGAGAACACAGCGATTCACCGTATCAATGCTCATTGCATTGACTCGCGACGTTTAGCACTTACTTAACTGATAAAACTATCACTGAGAAACTGTACATACAAACAAATTGGCACTATTTTACAAAACTTTGAACATACACTTTCAAAATTACTATATGATTTTTGTATTGCTGAAATATGCTTACTTGGTTTTTACCTGGCGGTCGATTCGTTGCTAAGAAGTTTTGTATCTTTGTAGGTGCTCAAAAAGCAACTGGCACAAGCAGGTGAAGAAGAAGAATTGGAAATCATAGAAGAGGTAAGTCGAAAGTTTAACCGTAATCGAAAATAACTGTTTTTTATCTTGTCTTTGATTCTGGTGAATTTGAAATTGGGTGATTACGTAATTATATCAAATATTGTCGGTTAGTAAGTAGAAAAGATCTTTGCCTTTATTAATATCGTGAATCGTAGATTCATAGACCATATAAATAATTAAAGCAATGACTGAGTAGGTCACCTGATGAGGTTTGTGGTATTTGAGCGCCCGGTCATCGTCTTGCACCCTTATTCACAAACGTCGGAAAAGTTTCTGTGTCAGATCCTTTCCGAATTCAAACGTAATTTTTTGAGTTCAGTAAGGATCTGACACGGAAAAAAACTGGTAAAATCTCAAACAAGTTTAAAGCAATTAAGTAGAGTTTATATGTATGATATTTATTTATTTTCTCTTAAAAACTTATTTGTTTTATATTAATAAAGTTTTCGGAAATGTTTCTTACACCAAAAAGCTGTCGGATGAGTTTTCGAAAGCTAATGTCATTTGTGCAGAATGGAAACGTCAAAATTTTCGATTCCGACGTTTGTAAATCACATTTTCTTGACGTCTTCCGAAACCTGCCTCTCGGATTAGAAAACTGTTGTTTCTGTCGTTTGTAAATAAGGGTGCAGGTTACCTATTTGAACTAGTTTTATTACGTAGGCAATAGGGGCGGTTCCAAGGTAGTCTGACGTGCGCTCGTGTACAGTCACGAGCATCACAATGTATGCATCTGCATTCGATTTGAGACCTTATTACTGTGGCTTAAAAACTTATTTGCATACATTTCATTGCTTGTGACTGTACATACAAAAAACTTCACATACACTTATCCCAGGAGCTCGCCGGATGCAGCGAGAGCGAGCGTCGCGCGCGCTACTCGGCGCTGGACGGCGCGCTCACCGCGCTCGCCGAGCGAGAGGCCGCAGTACGAGCCTGGCCGCGCCTGCTGCGCCTGCGGGGGCAGCTCGAGCGCCTCGCCTTCGCCGTCGTCGCGCCCGCCACACCCGCGTCACCCGCGCACGCGTCCGCGGCGCAAGCGCTGCCCTCTACCGCGTAGCGCTGAACTACCTGTGGCTATCGCGCGTCCACGCATCTGCGGCAACGTCGTGTGCGAGACCACTGCCCTCTACCGCGTAGCGCTGAACTACCTGTGGCTATCGCGCGTCCACGCATCTGCGGCAACGTCGTGTGCGAGATCACTGCCCTCTACCGCGTAGCGCTGAACTACCTGTGGCTATCGCGCGTCCACGCATCTGCGGCAACGTCGTGTGCGAGACCACTGCCCTCTACCGCGTAGCGCTGAACTACCTGTGGCTATCGCGCGTCCACGCATCTGCGGCAACGTCGTGTGCGAGATCACTGCCCTCTACCGCGTAGCGCTGAACTACCTGTGGCTATCGCGCGTCCACGCATCTGCGGCAACGTCGTGTGCGAGACCACTGCCCTCTACCGCGTAGCGCTGAACTACCTGTGGCTATCGCGCGTCCACGCATCTGCGGCAACGTCGTGTGCGAGATCACTGCCCTCTACCGCGTAGCGCTGAACTACCTGTGGCTATCGCGCGTCCACGCATCTGCGGCAACGTCGTGTGCGAGACCACTGCCCTGTACTGCGTAGCGCTCGAACGGCTCCCTTTCGCCGTCGTCGCGACCGTCGCCCCCGCGTCTGCGGCGCAGGCGCAACCGCAAGTGCTGCCCTCTATTGTATAGCGCTATACGAGCCCTTGTGACTGCCGCGCGCTCGAGCGCCTCGCCTTTGCCGCCGTCGTTACGCATCCGAGACCACTACCACCTCCTGCGTAGCGTTGAACGAGGCCTCTGCGTTGTGCGCTCCAGCGACTCGCCTTCGCCGTCGTTGCGCCCGTCGCCCCCGCGTCTGCGGCGCAGGCGCTGCCCTCTACCGTGGAACGCTGAACGAGAACCCGAGACTACTGCGCACTTAAGCTCGAGCGACTCACCTACGCCATCGTTGCTCCCGTTTCCCCCGCCGCACCTGCATCTGCGACTAAAGCGTGCACGAAACCCCTGCCCTCTACCGCGTAGCCCTAAAGGAACTCGAGCGGCTCGCCCTCGCCATCGTCGCACACCCCACCGCTCCAGCGTTTGCGGCCACGGCGTGCATGAAACCGCCACCCTCCACTGCGTAGCGCTAAACGATCTCCTAATCCTGCGTCGCGTGGTCGAACCTTACATTCACCGTCGTCGCCCCTACACCCGCCCCCACACACGCATCAGCGACTACGGCGCGTTCGCAACCACTGCCCTCTACTGCATAGCGCTAAGCGTCGGGCTGCGACTTCTGGCTTATAGTCCGACGAGTTCACACGCGACCCACCTGCGTCCGCGTCTGCGGCTACGGCGTGTACGAAACCACTGCCCTCTACCGCGTAGCTCTAAAATCGTCGCACCCGCCCCACCTGCCACTTCTGACTCCTTTAAGTTTAAGTTATCAGCGCAGTGTCGTGAACTCGAGCTAGACTTTAATCCGATAAGAAAATGCGTGACCTTCCGGCAGTCATCGGAGTGCGAGAAGCGAGGCAAACTAGATAACCTATCGCCTAGAACGGGGATGATGCGGTAAGGGAATTTCCTCTGACAGTCGCGTGCGATTGACGCTTCCTCGCCCCCCACATTTCTTGCAGGAATGCGGTAGAATCGCGCGTGTACCTAACTATAAACAGCGGCGGTGTCATAAAGTTGGATCGATCTATTGTAGTGGTATAGAATTCAACACGACGTGTGTTTAAGATTTAAAAGTATGAATCCGGAGCCTCGTTTGCTAAATTCTACTATAAAAATTATTACAGAATCGTAATTAAGTAGTCAATTTTGGTACCTAGCTAATCAATATTACTGGCGGAATTTTGCAGACATGGCTCCCGGGCGCCAGACTTGAATGAACTTTGCAAGTTCGCGACTCGATAGAGCCGAGATGTACATACTGTGAAAGATCTTATCCGAGGCCCTCCTTTGTGAAACGCGACCAAAATTACTGCCACACTGGCCTCACTCCGGACAAAGAATTTTAAGTCTAGTCTCGTTCGCCCTGTTATGCTGGCGTAAAAGAAAGAGACGGTTGCAATAAAAAAACGAGAACGGAGAGACGGCTAGAATCGAAACTATGGACGCCGTCTTACAGAATAGGGCCTCTGGAAAAAGAATCGTCCTACTTATTATAAAAAGGAACATGACACTATAAATACTACAAGAATTGGCATTCCAATATTTTTTTCCTGTACAGAAATCAACAACAACAACATTTACAAACTAAAATATACTTGCAGTATTTAATTTTATATATATAGCGGTGGTGAGATAGAAATAAGTATTTCTATTAGTAATCCCAGTAAATGTAATCGCCGCAGGTCACTTCTTGAGCTTATAGTTTTCTGTAAAACAGAAATATTAATAAAAATATATGATTTGTGCTTATTGCAATAATGTAAGTGACAGTAGTAGAATCGTGTACACGAATAAAACGAACACAACCATATTTTAATTTACAGAGAGACCATTGTGCGACTAAAAGAATAATAAGTCATATTTACTAGAGCCCGTCAAATTATTATCAGCCTTGAACGTCCGTCCTGGATCCTCCATGACAGCTTGCCAGTAGTAAACATATTTGTATTATAGATTAGATGTAATAAATGTTTAAGAGTTCCATGCTAACCTAAACTATTGTTCAACAAGTGTGCGGTTTCGATCATAATGTGTAGCACCGATTAAGATTTCTTTATGGTCGTGGACTAGTGATGTTCTGGGCGATATGTATGTATACGTAAGACACATTTTAAACAGAACGCAGGAGCCCTACCACCTAACTCGATTGATTTCAAAATGGCTTTGCTGACGTCCGTTAGATAGCTATCGAGTTGGCAGTACGCTTGCGGTTTCAACGGTAACTGAAAAGCTATTTCTTACAAATTTTCTTAAATTTTTTTTAATGCTGTTGAAGTTCGTGATATATAGCTAGTGATGAACGCGCACGCTTGCCTAACAATGGTCCTTTGGCTCCTGGAATAAGATGTAAAAGCAAAAATCGTATTACATATAAAAGTCTAATTCAATTTTTATTATAAGTGCATGACAATGCATAAGTTTTAATGTCACAATATAGGGTAGTCGATAAGAATATTTCAACTATGGATGTTCATTGGATGGTGTCGTTAAATATTTGTAATCGATTGATCTCAACATGCGAGGAAAGTACAAAGCAGTAGTTATGTAATTTGTCCTTTCCCTGTTACGTTTTGACGGTCCAATAAAGATTAAAAACACAGAATTTCCAGAGATAATAAATAAATTATGATAATGTATAAAATAATATTTGATTAATAAGGTATTAATCAGTTAAGTGCTTTGTAATATAGACTTATTTTTTTCATTCCTAAATGCATTTAAAATGTCTTATTCATATCACTAGAATGTTTCAAGATCAAAATTTATTATGATAATAAAATTATGTTTTGTGCATAAAAATATGTATTTATCAAAAGTGTTTGGGTGCCATTAGCACATAGGTAATTTATCGCTGGTTTGGGGTTTAGTACTATTTCTCATACTAAAACAGGGTTAAACTATTTTCAATTAAAAATGTAACAACAATTGAGTGGTACTTCTAATCAAATTGTATTATATCTAGTCAATATCTTTTGATATTCCTTTGAAGTTGCTGTACGTATATCTCTGCATTTCCGTCAGTTTCTACGTATCTTTATACGTAGAAACTGACGGAAATGTTATGGATTTCTTCTATGAAAATCATTATTAAAAGTCAAAAGATTTACCTTTTTTAATCAATAATAAATGGAAAGTTGGAAATCGAAAGTATAATCAAATTAAAAAGTCAATAAACTACGTTACACGACTTAGTTACATGATGAGAAATTGTAACAATACGAGACTGATATTGTATTTATGTTGGAAGTTGTTATTGGTCGTGTTGAAGTTTGCGAAGTTAAATGTGTTATCCATTTTTGGGAACGTTCATACTATGAAATGCGTCCTTTTGTCGCACGCAGTAACAAAATGTATGAAAGATTTTTATAATATTAGTATGTAGTACAAACCGATAGGAACGCTTTGATCAGCCATATTGTCGCTTGCTGGCCGGTGCTAACGTCACTGTTATAATATTATCTCGAAAGATACCGCAATTATGTATTAAGTAAGCAGTTCCCGTCGATTTTTCGAAGATACATGTTAATACTAAATCGTCAAAATCGTGTTGTAAATAAAATGTATGTGTAAATAAATATATTGTGATTCAATCCATGTTATTTCAAATTATTTTTAGTCGAGCTCACCCGCAGAATAGGTAATAAAAGTAACAGATATCTTGTTTGAGACATTTATTTGACATACTTCATTAAAATAATATTACATTTTGGATGTGCAAGACATGTTCAAGGCTTGCATTTTATGATTTTGAATTTTTAATATTTATAACATTTTTATCCATGAAAACTACATACAACATCAAAGTGATTATGTGAAACTGCCTGAAATAAAATCAATTTATTGGGAAAGTTGAAAGTAATGTAAACAACAATATAAATTAAAAACAGCTAACAAGAAATTCTATTTCGTTTTCACAATTTTGAGGAAACATTTACAAGATTGAGTAATAAAATATATTCGGTCTAGTTTCATTATAAAAAATGTGAACCAGATGAAATTTAAGATTAGGTACACCTTACTTAACCAAAAATATTCTAAAATTTAAACTTAACTAACGTCTACTCGCATAATACTTCATGTATTTGCAAAATGACATACGCTTTTTCTGAAATATTCTAGTTTTCATACTGAACGTCATCTTGGTTTACATGCTCCTTTGAAAGCAGATTAAGACTTGCTAAATCACTGCTTTTTACGTACTTGGGGCAGACTTCACAATACAAAATTATAAAAACATCATTAATCATCTTACTGATAACAGTTTGTTTTAATATGAAAAACACATCATTTTGCCGGATTGCTAAGAGAGCGCTTTAAAGGTTAATTAATTAGAGCTTTGAATAGAAATTTCCAGTAAAAGAGTGGCAAGGTAAAAAACCTATTTCAATATTTCAGTGACATGGTTTACAAAAAATCTCTTTTTTTTTTTTTATTTTTTTTTTTTTTTTTTTTTACAAAAAAAAATCTCCACCAATGCTCGGCGCGTGAAGTGGGTGAAACAAGATACATTCAAATTTAAACTGTTGTTATTCACTCAGCTGAATACCAACTAAAGTAACAAAAATAGTGAACTACTTAACTAGTCAGTTTACTTCAGACAACGCCTGACCACTTCCTACAACGATGCACTCTCGTTGGTGGAATAAATAGAAAAAAATACTTTCGAAATTAGCAAGATTCTCAATCAGCTTTTAGAAAGAACAAGTAACCAACCTAAGCTCAAATAAACAAGAGCCACATGCCCAATGAAAAAGTTTAACCTAAAATATATAAATATATCAGTCAGTGGGCTGTTAGCTATTCTATTTACCTACCTACAAATAATTACAGCAAAGTAGCGCAATCCATAGTGGTCCATACGCACAGGATCGTTTCATTTATAACCTATACAATATAATAAATCTTAAATACACTATATCCACTTGTTCGATTTCATGATACTCTTAAATATTATACAACATCAATATAATATCTGATATACAAGTTTAGCGAAATGCATTTACTAATGCAATTGCGTGAACAAAGTACTTCATATTTAAATACATGGAAAGCTATTTTGAATAAGGAATGAATATAAAGATCGTCCTCTTATCCCGGATTTACCATCATTCTAGCAACGTACTGTTGCGTACCTTGATTAACATAGCAAGGTAAAGGTAAGCATCGTAGATGTGTTGAATTAATTGATGCCTTGTATTTTGAATGCAAGCAGCAGCAGTTTCGTATTCATTCCACTATTGTGGGGCAGCAAAAATTATTTACCGTCTCGTTTTTTGAGTACCTACTAAGAGCCTGTTCAGTATGACGCGTTTTAAACGCACGTAAAAACGCGTCATCTGTACAGGCTCTAAGAAAAGTAAAAACATGACTTTATGTGCCCTTATGACTATTAACTTATGACTATTAACCATAGTTTATTTTGTTTTAACAACATAACAGTTTATTAAGCTATGTTATCCGATCCTTTGCAATCATTCTCGCGACGGTACGCGTGCGAGGCGGTCGCGTCCAGTATCCGAGTGCGCGTCAATAGTTTTTACTTGAGTTGTGCGAAATAGGTATCTCACGCGCGGCACACCTGCGCGCTTATCGCCCGCCCTTTTGTCTGCGGCGTCGGGCGCATCCGTAATTGTACCTATTAATATGTACGTTGTTTACAACGTACGATATGGCCAGCGAAGATGAGTTAAACAATAACGACGAGATGATTGTTGCGACGGAGGAAAGAACACCAAGCCCTAGTGTCTACCTGAATGAGTATTTATTAAAGTCAGAACATACAAAAGGCATGAGCGAGATGGAGGAAAAAACCACAGGACCTAGTAAAAGAGACAGGGAAGAAGACGAAGAAGGTGAGTGGGAAACTGTCAAAAAAGAGAAAAAGATAAAAAGTACCGGAAAGATCGAAGTTTATATTTCATCAAGAGAGCAGTTACCTAAACAATTTGCACTTGCAAAACTTTTCAAACAACACAATATCTTAGATATTATAAAAATCAAGTATTTAAGCCCGTATAAAATACGCGTGGAATTCGAAAACGAAATTTGTATGGAAAAAATGATTACATGCACTGAATTAATTAATGAGGGTTGGAACTTTCAAAAATCGTTTCAAGTTTCATTCTCTTATGGAATTATTAAAAACGTTGACCTGGACTTATCTAATGAAGAAATAAAAAACTGCATCAAACACGAAAACCGTGCGATATTATCATCTGTCTTTCGACTAAAACGCCGAGCAGCGAACGGGGAATGGATACCGAGTGAAACAGTAAGACTGGGGTTTAAAGGCACCTTCTTGCCGTCGCATGTATACGTAGATGACCTAAGAATCAGCGTGGAGCCATATATATTTCCGGTATCACAGTGCTCAAAGTGCTGGAGATTTGGACACACCCGTTCGAGATGCCCAACTGACGTGGTTATCTGTCCAAAGTGCAGTGGTAAACATGAGAACTGCGAAACCCGAACATTTGTCTGCGTGAATTGTGAGGATAACCACATAGCGATGAGTAAGACCTGTCCCGCTTTTCTGAAAGAAAAAAGGCTAAGAGAGTTAATGTCAGAATTTAATTGCACATATAGACAAGCACTCACTATGTACGTGCCGAAATCCCCCGTAGTAGAACGAGTAGACTCCCAGTTATCTTTGGACCGATTCCCGGACCTACGTTCAGAACACACAGATGGCTTTGCCTCATGTAATATGTTCTCCCTTCTGGCTGACGCAAACAAACCAATCAAAAGTGATAGATCTTATGCCAACGTAGTGCAGTTCCAGGCTGAAGAACATCCTGAAAAGTCGTCTAACAAATCAAGAGTGATGAAAGCGCAGAAAAAGAGACAGGATATACAAAAAGACAGCAATAAAAAAAATACCACACTTCTACCGGATACTCAACATCGCTCTTCAGGGTCTTCAACAAGCAAGGACTTCATAAAATCTCCTCATAGTTCTCAACACGTTCCAAACTTTGAGAATCGATCCGAAAATAACTATCAGAAGGATGTCACTTTTGGAGAACTACTCTTACGTCTGAAAGAAATATATTATGGACGGAACGAATCGACTCAACAAAAATTTTTCAATGCGTTAAAGTGTTGTGTAGAGTGGGCGATTTTGGTGATGGTAGAAAACATTTCGGAGTGGCCATTTCTTAAACTAATTCTAGAATATGTGTGCGGACCTAACTAGTAGAATAACGTTAAATATACTCCATTGGAACTGCCAGAGTTTAAGGCCTAAGTTAGTGTGCTTTGAAAACATTTTGTCAAACGAGAATATCCACATTGCTGCCATCTGCGAGACCTGGTTAGACCCTGATATATTCATTAATATCAAAGACTATTGTATCTATAGAAATGATCGCAATGACTCCTACGGGGGCGTGGCAATTTTTGTTCACAGGTCAGTAAAATCTCAGCTATTAAGTATAAGTCAGAACAATTCTGAAATCCAGCTGATTCACGTTAAAGTCTTCAACTGTTCCGACGTTGAAAATATTATTGCAGTTTATTGCCCTCCGTCGGTGCGCACTTCTGCTCATGACTGGGACAATATTTTTTCTCGGTGCAGTAGTAAGTCGGTAATAGTTGGCGACTTTAATGGACATCATACTAACTGGTCACGTAAATCTGATACAAGAGGGAGACAGATATACGACGCCCTACTGGAACACAATTTAATTACTTTAAATGATTGCACCCCAACTAGAATAAAATTAGTCAATGGCTTTTTACAACAGTATTCCCCAGATATTTCTATGGCTTCGGCCGACATTGCTATAAGTTTTGAGTATAAGGTTTTAAATGAAACTTTAGGTAGCGATCATAGACTAGTAAAGTTATCAAAATCCATTTCCTTACCTTTTCCTTCTACAAAAAAACGAAATTATAAAAAGGCTGATTTTAGCGCATATAAAGAATTGTTAGAAAAACTATTTGAAAACTTCTCTTTTTCGAGTGACCTTCAAAAATCGTACGATACCTTTATTGAATTAATAAATATAGCCGCCGACCTACACATCCCGTTTATCAAAATAAATCATAATCCTACCACTAAGTTTCAACCTAAAGCTTATTGGTGCCCAGCATTGTCTGAAGCTGTAGCTCAACGTCGCTTAGCACTTGCGTCTTTTCGTCGAAATCCTACCCCAGGTAATTTTGATAAATTGAAATCTAAAATACAATTCGCTCAGAATTCAATTCGGAAGGCCAAAATCACTAGCTTCCAAAATTTTTGCAACTCTTTAGATCAAACTGTTAATCCTAACGACCTCTGGTCAAAAATGAGATGGATAAAGGGCTATAAGTCATCAACCAACCGTTATGTAAGTGACAAGTTGGCGAAGGAGTTATTGAACAGTTTGGCACCCGAGTTCTCATCCTCTAATCACCCAATTTTTTCATCTTATAACGAAACATTGGACCGTAAAATATCTGTCGCCGAATTAGATTGCAACATACCATCTAGCAATACTACCCCAGGAGCGGATTGTATTAATTATTTAATGATTAAGCATTTACCGATTGAAGGAAAACGCATTCTGATCAAACTGTTTAATGGGTTATATGAGTCAAGTTTTGTACCGTTTCAATGGAGGGAGATTGAGATTGTTCCAATCCCAAAACCGGGCCGGGAACAAGATAATTTGTCATCTCTCCGTCCCATTTCTATGATGTCATGTCTCTGTAAAGTTTTTCACAACATACTAACCAAGAGATTAGAATGGTTTTGTGAGAAAATGGCTTTATTTTCAGAAAACACCACTGGATTTAGAAAAGGATATTCTTGCTACGATAACTTGAGTACTTTTGTGCACAGAGCTTTGATTGGTTTTTCTGAAGGTAAAAGCACAGTCGCATGTTTTGTGGACATAAACAATGCGTACAACAATATTGACACATCTTCTTTATTACAAGCTTTAGACGATATAGGGGCAGGCTTCAGACTGTGCTCATATTTGTGGAACTTTCTTAGTAGAAGATCTCTATCTATTCAATTGACCAATGAACGTATCTCAAGATGCACCAACCATGGTTTAGCACAGGGGGATCCGCTGTCTCCGCTACTGTTTAATATCGCAACGTACAAGATATGCAAAACCATAAATCAGGTATTTGTGTCGCAATATGCAGATGACTTTGTTCTGTATAGTATTCGGGATAATTTAACATCATCTACGATAGACCTGCAGACGGCTTTAGACACCCTTATCCATTTGCTATCAAACGTTGGCTTAGATATCTCGTCAACCAAAACTAAAGCCTGCATATTCAGTAGAGGATATAGGAAAGAAAAGGTACAATTGAAAGTCAACAATAATTCCCTCGAAATTGTCGACAATATTAAATATCTCGGTCTGTGGCTTGATCGATCGTTACGGTGGGCAAAACATTTAAACGAGATGCAGGAAAAGGTTATGAAGTATATAAATTTACTTAAAATCTTTCGAGGAACTGGATGGGGAGCCCACCCCTCCCATTTGAGAAGGCTATACTTAGCCCTGATCCGGAGCAGAATCGATTATGGTAGTATTTTATATGACAATAGTTGCCAATCCCGATTGAATAAGATTGACAGACTCCAAAATAGCTGCTTGAGGCTCATTGGAGGTTACATTAAGACTACTCCCATTCACGTTATGGAGAATGATCTCTGCATTCCTCCCTTGTCAGTAAGGCGTAAATATTTAGCGTCAAAATACTTTCTTAAGAGCAAATCGAGGACCGACAATGAAATTATTAATATTTTAGACAATCTTCAGGTACTTTGTCGAGGCCGCTATTGGCAACAGAGGAAAATCCCATTATTAGTAGTCGTCAAGGAATACCTTGGTGAGATACATGTGCATCATAGTAAACGGTTAGAGATGTTCTCTCTCGACATTTGGATTAGCAGTGTGGATCTCTCGGACTCTATTCAAAGCAAAATAGATTTAATTGTACAAAGCAAGAAACATTATAGCAAAATTGAATTGAATGACCTATGTATGCAAGTTTTATCCCATAAATATGCCACATTTTACAAAATTTTTACAGACGGATCAAAATTTAAATGTAAGGTCGGGGCTGCTTTTTATGACCCCCAGGATGAAACTTCTTGTAGACTAAAAGTTAATTCCAATGTGTCCATAATGTTTGCAGAGCTGCTAGCAATTTTGGAAGCATTGTCTTACATCAAGTCAATTAATCATAAACAATTTGTCATATTTTCAGATTCTAAGAGTGGCTTACAACACTTATCTCGCTGTAAACTTAATGTTGGTACTCCGATCGCTTATTTAATAATAGAAGCTCTTCTTGCTTTGACACATGAAGGAAAGACCGTAGTACTGCAGTGGGTTCCTGCTCATATTGGTGTGCCAGGAAACGAACGCGTAGACAGACTAGCCAAGGAAGCTGTTAGTGAAGGTGATCAGTTTAATTGTTTACCTGTATTTACCGATTTGCTATACGTGGCTAAAGAACATTGTCGCAAACAATGGAGTGAATATTTCGACGTAAGATCACTTACCAAGGGCATCTGGTACAAGACAATTCAACCTGGTTTGTGCAGATGCCCGTGGTTTGATGGAGTGGATATGGGCAGGAACGACATTGTTACCGGTCTAAGACTTCGTTCAGGACACATCCCTTTAAATAGTTTCGCATATTTAATGAAAAAGACAAACTCACCGAATTGCACCGAGTGTGACGTTATTGAGGACGTTTATCACATAATGATGGAGTGTGTCCGGAACGAAGCTGAAAGGGTTCAATTTAAAACCCGAACCGGCGTCATCAGCGAAGTCGGCTATTGTAATAGTACTTTGGCAAATCCCTTATCTCAAAACGCTAAAAAACTATATAAATTGGTACAATTAGGTCTTAAACGAAGATAAAATACTTATTTGCTATTGTTATTTTATAAGAAGCATGTATGTAGCACTATGAGAGTGACATTTTCTTTTTAAGAAAAAACTCTCTGTAATTTAATTAGAAATAAAAAAAAAAAAAAATCCTTTGCAATACATTTTCAGCATTTATTATGAACCAATCATCAATTGGGAAATTGACAACAAATATACACATAAAACTATTATTTACACAAATCTAATCGTCTTTCAAGTTTTAAGCTTATTAAAAACATGAGAACATCCATAATTTTCAATTTCTGATAATTCAGAACAAGTCTTGTTCTGTTGCAATGACTTGCAATTTACTTACACCGCACTAAGTATTAATTTTTGTTCAGAATTAAAGTTTAGATGTGAGCATTTATAGCAGCTGAACTAAAAATAGCTAGTCACACATTGTTTGTGGCGCCGTCACTGCTCATTTAGAATTCCATGTTTAAAATGCAATGTTGTCTCTTCGGTATGAGCGGTTTCGCACTACGTCCGATCCGTGTCCGTCAAAATTCAGTCGCCGCGCCGGTCTACGGGCCGCCGCATAATCGCAGAACTATTTGTATCACAATTTGCGCACTAAGTCCGTCATTCACGGTTCGGTTTTCCATATTTAAAATCAAATGACGTTTTTTGGCGGATCTGATTCGGATTAGACCTAGTGCGGAACCGCTCTATCTATCTATCTTGACAGTGGTTCTTTTGACATTGGTTTCATAATAAAAGTTGTTTTAAACTTAACAGCAGCTGATTACATACTTCAAAACCTAAATATTTCAGTGGATTTAGCTCAACATCTTAACTCCACACTCGCCTTCTAATACCCAGTATTTATCAGTGCAGAACAAATATCATTTTAGACCCAGGCCCTTAAACTATAACCAACCAAATGAGCGGTGATTATGATTTAAATGAAACCTTCGTTTTCAAACGGTACAAGTTCATGGACATTTCGTATTCTGAACGTGAGATCACTCAGTTTATTAAACATGAAACACACGGTTCACATTTAGAATTAAGAAGAACACAAAACCTACGCATCTGACTGCCATATACGACAACGATAGGATCGTTTGGCGTTCAAAATAAAACTTGAGATTAGAGATTATCTACTTACTTAGCTACATGTTATTCCGACAAAATATTACAAGTCAAGATTTTATCTGATCGCGTACAGTTATATTTCTATAGTTACATTATTAAATAAGAACCTAGAGGAGTTTTATGATTTATTATCACTAAAAGTTAGTCATTATCAGACTTTACAGCGTCCATGTTAATTTATTAGTTGTTAAGCACATACCGACATAATCAGTTTTTAATCTATGTATATAAATAAATAAACGTGTGATCAAAAGTGCGTCTTAAATAAGTGTGATCGCCAAGAGAGCGAGATTAAATGAATTCAAATAAGCTAGTTTCTGAATCTTAGTCTAGTATCACTCGCAGACGTTTTTAGCAATGTGACCTAGTATCAAAAACTGATATCAGCTAGTACACTTTCTGTAATACACAGGTCTACCTAGTCCCTAATAGCCGCGAAAATTCTTAAATTCATTACAATAGTTTTCATTGCACAAATAACATAAGTTAGGTCGGACGTGATGCCCATACATATTTACAAGACACCACTAGAGAGTGAGAAATAATAATTTTAAGAGAACGGCAAAGAAACTAATCTATTTCTTTAGCTTTATGCACGTTCTTGTCGAGTGTAAATATTTCACATAACAAAAATTCTGCGCTCGCTTCACTTGCGTTTTGTAACCTTCTTCAGCACCCATATCGTTTGTAGGATATTAAAAGTATTATCAATTTTTTTTTATTACAAATCTTGTTTTATCAGATTTTTTCAACGATATTTTTAGCAGAATGACTAAAATATCCAGATAAAAAGGGCAGAACAAAAATTCCCAAGTCAATTACAGTAGCCATTGAGGCTTTGCACCTAACCTTTTCGCCAAGATTACCTCGAAGAGCTGTTTTATCATAGATAAAGCCACTTTTTTCCTGTGACTGACTAAAATAATTATGTAACGCCGCTTTTATAAATGGAAAAATAAATTGTATTCAGTCGCCGCCAGCTGAAAATCGTTTAGACGGCCGGCTAGGTAGAGGCAGAGGTAGTCTCAAGCTCTGAAGGCGTACAATGTAACCAAACAAACGCGTCAATTCGGTATGAAGGCTAGGTACATTCGCAGCTCTCACCACTGCTGCGGAGGCGATAACAATCCATCGGACGTCCCCACGATAAACCAACAGGCGCTGAATCCTTAGTGCCAGTAGCGGGCTCGAGCGTGTCCCGACACGTGTGGTCCGGCTCGCTTACGTGGAGAGGTAAAGGCGGTGGTAGTCGTTGGCGCCGAAGGCCGCGTTGCACTTGGGGCACTTCCGCTGGCGCGTCTCGTAGCGCGTGCGCAGGCAGTCCCAGCAGAACACGTGGAAACATTTCGTTAGCACTGCGTCTTTGCGTTTCACCTGCAATGAACACATTCGAGTTTAAAACCTATTTAATTTAATAATTAGTACGTTTTACAAATCCGACCTTATTCTGATTTTATCTTTTTCCGTTATTATGGACTAGATAGATGTTTTGATTTTATATACAATATTATTTTTTGTTAATGCGAAACCTCTTATGGGCTGATTCTAGTGCTCAAGTACAACAACTTTTACTATGGAACCAATATCGAAATCGCAAAAAAAACACCTCCCCATACAAAATCGGCAATCAGTGGACAGTCGTTTGTATGGAGAAGTCGATTAGTTTTGCGATTTCGATGTTGGTCCCATAGTAAAAGTTGTTGTATTTGAACACCAGAATCAGCCCCAAGAGGTTTAGCATTTTAAAAAAACCTTGTAGAAATATTTCCATTTATCTTCCAGATAACCTGGATAGGAACTTCTTTGGATGTTGCAGAACTGGCAAATAGTATTGAGAGACTGATGGATATTTGTATGTTATCGACAGGTATGTAACACATATGTAAGCGTGTCAGAGTAATATTGTGGCACCTTATGCAGTTGTAATAGAGGCTATATCAGCACGAAAATGTGTAATCCGACGTGCTGGCAACTATACCTTGCAGGAAGGACAGGTGAGCGTCTCCTTGTACTCGCGGATCTCTTCGAGCAGCACCTCGTCCATGCTGCTGCCGGCCTGCTCCATCTTCTTCATCCTCTCCGCTTTCCGCCGGAGGATCGCCAACTCTTCCTGTTCAAAAATATATTTTTTTAATCTGTTAGTAAATTAGAAATTCTTCATAGAGTGGACTTTCGGTACATTCTACTACCGGCAGAACGAGACTTCTCAACACTAATACAATTATTTTAACATTAACACAATTTGACGACCGTCTTGGTGTAGTGGTTCGCGCCCTGGACTACAAAACCAGCGGTTGCGGGTTCGAATCCCGCAAGGAGCAAATGTTTGTACCATGAGCATGAGCATTTGTACCTAAGTCATGAATGTTTATAACATATTCATGTATGTCTATCCGTTATCCTAGTCACCATACTATAGGTGTTTGTTAAAAACAACTTAAAAAACCCGTCAGAAACTGCAGCGCGTGCGTCAATGGTAACCTCAACCAGTGAAAGCTAGAGGGTCCCAGGAGAAAGCTTGGGTCCCGCAACGAAATCAATCAGAAATTGTATGCTGAGTTGTGACGTTATTTTTGGTAGTACTATATAATATTACTATAATATAGGTTTAGTTTATTTTCGTTTGTAGTATAACGTTCAAGCGGTCAGTGTATATAATACAGAAATGCGTTAATATTACAAATTAATTAGTATTAGTGTGTGCTTACGTGTAATCTCTTAGTTTTGTACGCTTCAGCTTCGAGCGCGCTCGTCTTCTCTGCGACGACTTGCTGCGCTTCTTTCATCTGCGCGTGATATTTTTCTGTAACAAATTACAAAAAATGTAGTTAAAAAACTTCTGCCGATCCCATTATGTGGGGTGTCGTTACTTAGGTGTTTTAAAATAGGTAGGAGTGAGTGAACATCATTTTTTGATTTACTAACTCGTTCTGAAACAATGATGTAATTTTGATACAAGTGTGTGCTGCATTGGATATCGATCGCAGCTTCATAATATGTTACCTATTCAATGCCTCGGTTCGCCCGCACAATAGCATGGTTCTATCCCTCCACGAACAGAACAAATAATAGTACAAGGACAGAATAATTACAACGCAAAATTATTTAAGTAAATAAAACAACGCAAAATTATTTTGGTAAAAAATCATACTGCGGCTCGTCAATAGATATTTGCCTCTCTGTCGCGTAATCTCATCGCACCTGACAGCGTAGAGTCGCCTCAAACGCGGTCGTGAATCGTCGATCTTACACTAGCACTGTTATACTGAAAGTCATTGTTGCAAAGGACTTGTCCATTATATGGTTTTTTATTCGTCAATATTTCTAACCAGAATAAACTAAATATTGTATGAAAGAGTTCACAAAAACTAGCTTTTCTGCATAATTAATATATTTTTTAAGGCCTCCGATTTAGAGAAAAATTGAAATTAATTTTTCTCTATGTCTGTACGTAAACCGCACCTTCGCCTATGCCAATTAAGGCATGAAAAAAAAATTAGCTAAATTGACATTCCATTGACAGTAGTACCTATTATATAATTTGTGGTAGTACCTAGTAGTATTTTTCTACCAGTGGAAAGGCAATGGTACATAGCCATACAGCCAGGAAATACAAGTAATGATCAATGGATGATGCCTCATTACAAAACATATTTTGTCTCAAAAATGGAGGCGTTTAAAAATCTGATTTCTATGGTTTCGTGTTTAATATTTTAGTAGCTTAAAGATAAATATAGGTTTATTGGTGGTTGGTGATACCTTAGAATAAAAAACCAGCCTCCATACAAAAAGAGGACAAGTCCTTTGGACTTTATTTTTACCATCCTGTCAAGGCTATGGTATCCACGACTTTGGATTTCCATGGCCAGCAGCAGCTCCAGTAGCGTGTAGTGTAGTGGTAGTGTCGGGACGGTACCTTTTGGGGTGGTGAACGATTTATCTCTCAATGGTCCACCCTGGACAACGACATTACAAATTCCAGTTTGCGATTGCGGCTGAACGATCCTATCAGCGGTGGTAGGCTCCGGTGCCGGTGGTAGCTACCACCCTCCCACCGGAGCCCGGCGCCAAGCAGCTTACTGTATTCCGTCGGTGAGTGGGAGTGCCAGAACCTTCTGGGCTTGCTTGCCCCCACCACGCCACGTTTGGCTTAGTCGAATCACAGAATAAAATACTAGTACTACGTACAGAAGCATGACTTTGCAATAGTAGTCACAGAAATGTCTAGGTACTGAATATCTTATAGACCATGGTGTAATTTAGTTCGCCTCAGAGTGAAGCACCTTTTCGATTAGATAGATACCTAAAAATTCCAGTGCAAGCGAATTTTATTCTTAAAAAAACAATTTACAATTAACACTAAGCACGAGTACACCAACACATGTTTAAAGTCCGTTTTTCTTTACGTGTCAAACATTGTAAACAATCTTTTTATGACTTTTAAAATTAATACTGGTGAAAAAAAATATATTTACTAATAGCTGCATATATTAAACGATACATATCATATTAGGATGTAATTTTTGTGTCTATCTTACTTTTAAATAAATATTTTCGTTAAAAAGGAATGTCAAGATTGTTTACAAGGTTGGACAAGCAATGAAAAACGGACTTTAATCTTTAATCAGCCGGTTTAGCATTAATAAGTCAGCCTATTAGATCCCACTGCTGGGAAAAGGCCTCACCTCAACTATGAGGAGGAACGAGCCATACTTCACCACGCGGGCTCAGTGCGGATTGGTGAAGGGCAAGTGACAAACCTTACTGTCAGAAGTTATCAAGCCGCCCTAGGGCCTCTGACTAGGCTTAACGACTAATACCACAGATATTAGCCGGGACCAACTGCTTAACGTGCCTTCCGAAGCACGGAGATGCTTGTCATGGACGTCGCTTAAATGGTCGGAATGGTCACCCATCCAATCACGACCGCGCCGTGGGTTGCTTAACTTTTGGTATCACTACCAAAGCGCTGCCGCCACTGCACCACAAGCACCTCATTCGTTTAGCATTATTTGTCATGTATGGGAATTCTGTCAAAATAAGCATCAATCGAGTTTTGCGGCCATATAAAAGACGGTGAACTCGCGCCTAAACTTATTCTGTGACGTCATATCATGCGGTGCGCTAGAGTCAGAGCCAGTATCGCCATCTAGCGCACTCTCTAGCACTCTATTCATGTTCGTGCAGCCAGCGATGTAGTGCCACGCGCCGCCGGTAAATAAAACACACACGCGTGTCACTGCTCGCTCAGCTCGATAAGCCCACCACGGTAGGTCGCCGCGCGTAGGTACGATTTTGCTACCTATGCGCGGAGTCAGACATGCATGCTTGAGTCAAGAGCGAACCGATTTCAAATAAAAATAAATAAAAAATACCTAGATGCAGCTTGAGGTCGGCGGCGGACTGCGCCGACTCGATGGCCTTGCGCTTGTGCATCTCCATGGCCTGCTGCCGCAGCAGCAGCTCCTTCTCGACGGCGGACAGCGTGGCCTGCAGCAGCCGCTCCTTCTCCTCCAGCCGCCGCGCCACGAGCCCCATCGACTCGATCTGCTGGTCGCGCGTCAGCACCTGCCCGATTTGGTTAAATACATTTTTGTTTAAGACCGCGTCTTTATGTAGGGTTAGTAACGATAAGGCGCTTCGCAGACGGCGGGGCGAGCCGGGCCGGTCGAATACACCGGGAACGATAGCGGTTAGGGTAATCCTATACTATTAACAAACATGAAGGGCGAAATGACCGCGCCGCAGGTACCCGCCGGGCGCTGGCGGCGCAGCGTAACCGTGGCTACCCGCCGTTGATCACACAAACCAGTTTGTATGAAGTAACGCAGACGACGGCGCGGGACGACCAGCTCAGCGAATGTCGTGAATTAACTGCTTTGTATTCGCTGTCATCGACGGGTAGACGCGGACTTTATTGCTTCGCGGTCAAAAAGACCGACCCGCCCCGCCGTCTGCAAGCGCCTAAGTTGTTAGGATGTGGGGGTAGACGAGAACGGTGAGTGCGACGGGCGCTTGTGTTTTAATTGGAAGATTTGAATTTTGAAAAGAATTTCGAATTTAAGAATTTTTAAACATAAATCCCCCAATTAAAAAAAAAATTCGCTCACAATAATTGATCGAGTATGTCATCCGGTGCGACTCGAACCCACAACTCTGCGCTATCCAGGCGAATGCTCTTCACCCAATCAAATAACAAGCGTCGGCTCGCATCGCTCTCTGCTCATGATCCCCGTTCTCGTGCCTCTCCTGTACCGCGTAGGCGAGGACTCAGTTAGGCGGTCGACCTATACTTGTGTGCTACGGTTAGTAACAATGGATATTTAGATTTCAATTGACATATTTTAAAAAATATATCTAACTCGGCGGAAGACCATATTTTAGTGCAACAAAAAAAGTTAGAACAAGTTGAGAAACTTACTGTGGTCCTCAACCAGTGCTCCGCGGACCACCGATATCAGAGTACTTAATCTGAAAAAGTTGAAATGAAAATTCCCAACACAAATACGTATATCCAGGCCCCGTAATCCAGCTGCGCAAATTTACTCATTTCCATCACAGAACAGTAAAAACGAGTAGAAATAGCATCCTTGCCTATTAGTATGAAAACCAGTGTAACCAAACTAACACATTTGTAAGAATATCACATTATGATCCACACAAAAAATATCGAGTTGTAATTGTTAATTTTTAGCGACGACGAAAAAGCTTAAAACACAAATCCGATTGAATGAGTCCCATCTTTATTACTAAGCCAATAAGATCCTAAGTTGAGCTTTCCTGATTCTAATGTGCTTTTATATTTTGTTATTCTACTCCCTACAAGATGTCACTTTTTTGACATGCTTTTCCCTATTACGATGCATCAAGGTCCATAATTGTGGCTGCCGCTCCTAGTCCTTGCTTTTAAGTATCTAATAGTTTTGCCACCCAACGCCAGATGGAGACATAAACTAGAGAAGTTTCCTGTCAAAATTAAGGATAATACACGATGATACACGATAAACTGAACAAAAAGTATCGATCTAGCTAGATATCAAATTTTGTCCCGAAAATAAAATTTATGCCCACCATATACTCGTATCATCTTTATGTTTATAAAACGACGTAATGTTCGTTAGACGAGTTATTACTCTAATTAAACTAAAACTTTTGCAATGATTTTGATTTGTAAGATCAGTCTTCGCCCCGATTATCACATACAAACTAGGTTTAAGGGGTGAAAGTATATTGTATGAGAATTAGACATATTCGCGGAGAAAGGAATACGAAATAAATGTAGGTTCTACTTACCTATTATTTCGTTATATAAAACAAAATCGTAGCCGTGTTAGTTACACGAGATATTACTAAAAAATTACAAACTTTTTTATGACTAAGATTGGTCTCCGCCTCGATTGTCAAAAAAAACTAGGATTATAAGGTGTAAATGGAAAGTGAAAAAAGAATGAGAATCCGAAATTTGCACAGACGAAGAAATTGCTGGTGTGAGTGTAAATAAGTATTGTTAATCCCCGACGTAAAAACGAGAGCGTGGTGTGTTATAAGTTTGACGTGTCTGTCTGTTTGTAGCATTGTAGTTCCCGAACGGATGGAGCGATTTTGTTTTTTGTTTGTTTTGTTAACGCCCAACCTTATCGTGTCGTATTATTTTTGACTTTTTAAATGTTCGCTTTTTATGTCAGACAGACGGACATGACAAAACTATAAGGTTATAGTTTTGTCATGTCCGTTCTGTCTGTCTATCTGTCCGAGGTTTTGCTAAGAGACCGTTAGTACTAGAAAGCTGGTATTTTGTTTGTAAACCAATTACGACGACAAAGTAATAAAGTAAATTCTTTTAGGGTGAGAAGTGTGGGGTATCTTTGAGGTATTTGAAAATGAATCGGGGGTTTTCAAAACAATTTTTCGATTTATTGCTACATTTAAGAAATATTAAACTTTGAAGTGCAACTTTTTGGTCTAGTAGGGCGTCCTAAAAAGTTTTCAAAAATCATGATGATAGTGCATTTAATAACCTTTAAAGGAAAACTATAGCGATTAAGATTACTTTATTAATTTAGCAGTAATATTCGTAGAATTTATGTGTTGGATAATTTTGTACTAAACTCAAAATCCTTAAATTCTCTAGTGACTAAGACGAAGTAGATAACGTCGATAGGAAACTCTTAATGCGTGAGTCCGATTCGCACTTGGCCGGTTTTTTCTTATTACGGATTTACGGATTAATGTCACAATTTATAAAAAAAAATAACCTGATGACACGTAGTGAATCCTTTGATAAATGAATTAGTTACCTAGCAGTAAAGTAATCCGTGAATTGTGTTCAAAGTATGAAAATAGTTCCAATTTCGTTTAAAATAAACTTATCGATATTTTAACGTTAAAATATCGCATCCCTAAATGAGTAGCGTGTGGAATCAATACGGAATTAGGTAACGGTACAAAATGTAGTTTAGACCTTATCACCATTGTGGTGGATTGGTTTTAGATTGTAATTTTAGCGGATTGCTTTCAAGTGCAAATTTTCCAATTTCTATTAAAATAACGTGATAAATTACTTAATTATGGTATGTCACTCCTCTTTTTGATAAATTTGTTGTTTTACTGTTGTTATTCCGCTCAAAAATTGTACATTTTAGCGTTTTTTAAGATTTTCGTCAATGTTTGAAGGTGTCAGCATCCTGTCGCGACTGTCGCCGACTAAAGCGCGTGAATGGGGGCGAGGACATCACATGCGCTAAGCTCATCGCATTTGAGATACGCGGATCACGCCCACTTACGATTTCTACTCGTTTTTTCTGTTCTGTGATTTCCATATAAAATTCCATCCCCCATTTCCCACCTTCATGTTTTTATATCGCAAAAAAAAAGTAGCCTTGTTTTTCTCGAGGTCTCAAACTATCTCTTTCCCAAATTTCATATAAATTGGTTCAGCGTCAAGAGGTAACAGACAGACACACTTTCGCCTTTAATTATTATGATACTATTGTATCACTTTATTTTTTATGACTTCAATCCATTTAGGGACACGGTAAACAACTTAAAAAAAAAGATAATAATGGCGAGCTACCTGTTCCTGCAGAAGCTGCTTCTCCTCGCGCAGCAGCTTGTGCAGCGAGTTGGCCTTGATCCGCTCCGACATCAGCTTGAAGTTGGCGTCGTCCTTCTCGCGAAGCTGTTGGATCAGCCGCGAGTTCTGCTCCTGCATATCCTCGAATGCTTGCCCTGTTACTTCCATTTCGTTTAGAAGTGCTTCTTCTTCCTGCAAATAGAAAGTTACTGAGTTACGAATCTACGGTAAGGCATTTATGTATTGTTGTTCTTGATGTAGGTTTGCTTAAACTCAAAAGGCAGAGCGTTTGAATCCATAGCGCAAACAATAAGCCCCCCTAAATTACTTGATATACAATGCTGCCTTGAGGCTTGATATAAACTAGAACTGCAATACATAGTCTTTGGTGATGGTTTAAGTACTCCGACAAGCTCGTGCTTGACGGTTCTGTAGCTGCTAGATGTCAGCGGATCCGGGCAGTGTTGCGGGGAAGGGGATTTTTATGACAGTGGCACCCGATTAGCGCTTTCTCGCCCTACCCCTTCTGCCTGAGTTGTGTATGAACTAGTCGAGCTATAAGATTTAGGGGGTCAGAAAATTTGCTGAAAGTTATCCTATTTATGAGTCCTTGTGTAATGCCATAAACATTTAATTTAGTATCAAATTTTTTAATTAGTTACTTTGTGTAATTGTTTACCTTTGTGAGTCTCTATATAATTACGTAAAAGTCGTATCGATTCACGATTTTCTAAAGTGTTTGAAACTAAAAGATTAGATTATGGATAAAAACAAGACGAGACAAAAGTGGCTTTTTTAAAACACTGTGTATAAGATGGATAATATAAGAGTCTGAAATAAATGATACGTAAATAGGTACTTTAATTCAAAGTACAAGAGATACAAACCAAGACAAGTAATTGGTGTGTTTTTTGAAACAATTTATTTATATAAAAGCAGAAGTAGAACAGTACCGACCTGCGAGCCAGCGAAAGGCCTAGAGAACGCGTGGAGCGGGTCTGCGCTGGGGCGCGCGCACGACAGCTGCTTCTGCAGCTCGTACTTCTGCTCCTCCAGCTGCTTGATCTTGCGCAGGGCGTCCTCGTCCGCTAGCCGGCGCTCGCGTTTGCTCTCCTGTGGGGAATTAAATAACGCTTATTATTTTCCAGGCAATTATCATGGTTCGCGCTCCGGACTACAAAACCAGCGTTGCGGGTTTTATTTCCGCAAGGGGCAAATGTTTGTGTCATGAGCACGAGCATTTGTACCTAAGTCATGGATGTATATAAACGTATAAGTATAACTATCAGTTATTCTATACTGTTTGCGATGACTAAAATTCCTTATAACCTAGACAAAAATGTATTATTTCGGCGACAATGGGGATCCACACGCAAAGCTTGATGCAGATGGCGTAGCATAGATACGGCTATGTCAAACATTTTGCTATTGTTTATGTCGGGCTTTTTCGTATCTAATATTCAATTTTTCGTGACTATCATCATTATGTATTCGTCAATGAAGTTATCTGTACTAAAAGACGAACTTCGGAAACGAAGATCAAAAGTATCTAGTAAAAAACCGATCTTATTGGCAGGTAAACATTTGGTTGTTAATCCAGTTTAATTACTGTAAATTTTACATTTAATTGGTTGTTGAAATTGTTTTTCTTGTATTTGTGTTACAAATTAAATACATAACAAGGTTTTTAATGAATATAACTAAAATAATAAAACACGTATATGTTTGTTTTTTAGGTTAGAATTCTACGATCGGAACCGCGATGATACCGGGAATTTTGGTGTCGTAGCTTCACAGTCTAGTTATACGATGAATGTTCCCGATCCACAAGCTTATCATGATGTAAATAGTTCTAGTAAACTACCTAAAGTTAATTAATTGTCTTCTTATAGCTGTTACCAACTTCTTTTTTAAAACTGGGTCTTTTGGTAATAAATGAACACCATTATTGTAACAACATGGCACAGCACATATCGGCATTATGCTTTCGTAGATTGAAAACACAAAAAAATACTCAAAAAAACACAACTTCTGTACTGGAATGACAGATAGCTTTGGTCGCATCAACAATGCGCCACCTACAGGGAGAATTTGGCAGTGTGGATCCCCATTAAGCCAGATAAGCTTGAAAACAGCGCTATTTTACAAGAATGTAGGATATGCGAAGGATAGACCTAGTCGTTTGCCACTTACTCTAACAAAACAACTAATTCTAGAGAAAAGTGGTATACAATTTATCCTTCATAAATATTTTTTCAATTGTATTAGGTCTCTAAAATTTGATAAATAAAAGGCTCTTAAATTATCGTTAGTCGAAACCCGGACATTATATATATATGCAATGAATATATTGATAAGTTAATTTTTTTTTTAACACAAAGATTATAACCCTGAACTATAAAAAGTCCTTCAAATTTAGTTATTAGGAAAACCAATTTTTTATGCAATATATTCAACAGCGAACGCAATGTCAAAATATGTACGCAAAATTCACGTAATGTTCCAATAGCTTCTGTAAATTGTATACATTTTGTTTGTTACCTATTACCTAGTTTATAATAGATCGCATGTAGTGTATGTATGTGTATACCTGCGCCACCTTGGCCTTCTGCCGGTGGTCCTCGAGCTCCTGGCGCGCCTTCCGCTCGGCCGCCATGAGCTGCACCTTGTCGCGCTGCTCCTTGCTCACGCCCTTGTACATGTCCAGCAGCAGCTTCAGCTCCTTCTGCTCGTTCACCGCTTTCCTGCAATCGATGTACAGATATAACACTATTTAGGGCGCGGGAATAGGTCTGGCCGACGTGTTCAAACATCAAAAAGAGGAAGTACAAAATTTCTCGGCTTCATTAGAATAAACTTAGAACCAGGTTTAAGCCAAGACTAAATATTAGCTGACAAATCAGAAATGAATGACACATTCGTGGCATTACCTAAAAGAAAAACGCTTTTCCGATTGGTCGGCTAATATTTGATCCTGGTTTAAACCCGGTACTAAGTTTTTTGTAATGAGGCCGTCTATGTCCACGTCGATGTCTCTGGGCAGGCCTGTGTAACTCCCCGTGTAGGTAGCAAAAACTTACCTACGCCTGGCGTACCACCGTGGTAGGCTAATCAAGTTGAGACTCGCGAGCGAGCGACACGCGCGCGCGTTTTATTCACCAGCGGCGCGCGGCTCTACATGGCTGTTTGGACGAGCATGAATAAAATACTAAAACGGTACGCTAGATGGCGTAAGTAGCTTCTTGTAGCAGTCAACCCTATCGCATCGCATGATAGTACGTCACTGAATAGGTTTAGTGTATTGAATCATATTCCAGAGTTATAATAATGAAATTATTTAGCAATGTATTTCTCTTGTCTCGCCCGCTGCTACAGTGTACCTACTTGAGCTGCAGCTTGAGCTCCTTGATGAGCTGTTCCTGCTCCTGCAGCTTGGCACGCGCGTGCTCCTTGCTGGCGGCGGTCTTGTCTGCGCCCGCGCACGACCCGGGGACCGAACCTGCGACGCTGCCGGCCTCCTCGCCCTGCACACAGTATTGTGGACTTGAGGAATTGTTTAAGTGAAGGGTTCGTGGAGAAAACATAATTATAAAAAAAAAAAAACACCCGACTGCAATGGTAGATTGTTATACAAGGGCCGAAAGTGAACTTTCCACTCGAGAAGTGAGAGCGCCAATAGCTCGAGAGTGGAATGGGTGCTTTCAAGCGAGTTAAACATACTATTTTTTATTTCGACTGTGAGGAAAGAAATAGTGTATCGATAGACTCGCTAGTTGAGGCAAAAACAATAGTATCGATAGACTTTCAATAGTTGAGGCAAAAGCAATAGTATCGATAGACTATCAATAGTATAGAAAAAATATCGATAGTATTGATAGACTAACAATAGTATCGATAAAATATCGATAGTATCGATAGACTATCGATAGTTGAGACAAAAGCAATAGTATCGATAAAATATCCATAGTAACGAAATACTATCGATAGTTGAGACAAGCAATAGTATCGATAATGTCGATAAACTATCCATAGTTGAGGCAAAAGCAAAAGTATCGATAAAATATCGATAGTATCAATAGACTATTGATAGTTGAGGCATAAGCAACAGTATCGATAACATATCGATAGTATCTATAGACTATTGAATATCGATAGTCTAGGCAAAAGCAATAGTATCGATAGAATATCGATAGTTAAGGTAAAAGCGATAGTATCGATAGAATATCGATAGCCTACCGATAGTAATAATAGTATCGATAGCTCCGTTAATATAAATACCATCGACACAGCAATACTATCGATAGTATCAAAGTTCAATATTAAAATCACTATCGATAGCTGATACATCTCTGACTATTGCAATAACTATCGATACTCTCGATAGTGGCCTTTTATTCAATAGTAGGAGTATCAACGAGGACATATCCCACTAGAGGGGAAATGGCATTAATTTTGTTCCAGAAAAATTCCGCCAAATCCGAAAGATTCCGAATGAACCGACTGAATGTCAAACACCGTATTAGTGATGGTCAATAAGAAATTAGTATCGATAGTCGATGTTATTGTTTAATTTAATGGGAACAATATTTTATTACACCTAAGGTTAAACTTTTCACTAATGTGCAATATCCTAAATATAATATCTGATTCTTGTTCCTAAGAAATTTAAGTTAGTCATCAAAAATAACCATTTAAAGTATGAATCATCAAAATTGTTATCAATCTATCCCTATTTCCCTTGGTCACGCCATCACGCGTGAACGGCTGGACCGATTTCACTTATTCTTTTTTTGTTGTTTGTTATGTCAGAAGAAGGTTCTTATGAAAGAAAAAAATAAGAAAATTGCGCGGAAAATTATTAAATTCAGGAATACTTAATCACCATATAAAATTATTTCTAATCAAACCTTAGCGCTTTGGACGTTAAAACATTTTCAATGTAACCTTATGACGTTCGACCACTGACCTCTATAATACAAATACTATTAACCTAACAATGAAGCCATTTAATTATCGCAATTTTGGCGCTGCCGGCTATAGTGAGCGTGTGGTGACCATCCACGGAACTAATTTGACATAAACATATTGTAGTTACTCTATCTTAATTTCCTGTACACTCGGTGGGGACGCTTTGATTTGGCACAAAATTATGTGTTATTTCTTAGAGAATGTTTAGTCCAGCGTGCTTGTACTATAGATGTCAGTGCGTTCGACATAAAATTGACAGATATCGTCAAAGAGGATTAAAAAAAACTAAATAACAGGACAAAGTCTGTCGGGTCAGCTAGTATATAATAAAAAATAAACTTTTGTTTGTAAAACAAATTAACTTCCATAATAACTTGCAAATAAATTGCTTAAATTATAAAAACATGAATTTAAAAGCCAAGCACAGAGAAATTACATTGAAATCTAAATGCAGTAAGTATTTTTACTAACATGCGTTTATTGTTTTCTAATTTCTATAAATTAAGAATAAGGCTCATACTTTATTATACGACAGGAAACAAGTTTCTTAAAATCATGTTCATAAAATCATATATATCTACCTATTTACCTTAGAACAGAGGCATCACTTTCAAAGTTTTAAAGCCCGGACAAGGTTTTTTTTTTAAAAAACAGGCTGAGTGCGAACTCGCACACGAAATTATACCATTATCTACTTCATAGTCACTTAGTCACTTCAGGTTTTTCAGTGAATGAGAATGTAGGTAAATACGGTAGGTATTTTGACTGGAACAATAAAACCACCAACATTATACATCTTTCTGTGTAAATTGCCTTATTTTTTTTATTGGTATGGTTTGCTATAAAGATTTTCTATCTATTTAAAGGCTCCAATTCCTCATTCGCGTCTCATTACATCCATTCATCACCTTTATTATCGTCACACACCTTACAGTAATAGAATCGATACACATATATTTACACACGCAAACATCCATACTCTTTGCTTTCACTACGCATCTCATTGTTCATAATCCATTAAACCAAGAAAACTATCAAACCTCATGTCAAGTGTCAGCGTTTTGTAATTTGCAAGAAAATCAATAATTCTAACAAAACCTTTCTCGGTATAGGTAGGTTAATGTTATTTTTGCATAGGTATTGATTCTAGTGCGCGAGTGTAAATATTTGTGTTATCGATTATATCACTATACCTCCGTGCTGCCAAAGTACTAAAATAATTATTGTGTAAACTGTGCACATAAATGTCGATAAGTCGTATAACCAATTCAGCGCAACACTAGTAACGAGTGTTAACGAATAGAATGAGATGACATTATGTGCTAACCACTTAGGGAGCAAGATGAGACTTAAACGTCAGTACGCTTGACCAATTTATCTTGAGCCGTAGGAAAATTTTATGAACTTTTTAAAATTGCATAATTACTATTACTTACCGATGAAATGACATCACATCCGTTTTAAAATTCGATGTTTTGCTTTTTTTCTTACAACACAGTATAGAACAATACGAGATTATGTTAATTATTTCTCAAATCTCATTTTTTCGGAACAATTCAAGTATTCACGTTGACATACCACACAGATCAATTGGTTTTTGTCATACGGTTTTGACAGAACTGACACCTTCTATTGCAGTTGTCAGAGCAGATAAAGTTTCGGAGTAAAATAGTTTTTACTTCGCCTCTAGTAGGATATGTCCTCGATGAGGAGTATAAAGTAGGAGGGAAAAACTATTTCCCACCCGGCTATCTACACATGAAAGTTCAACGTTCCGAACAGTACCGTTACCATGAGTTTACGGTGGTTTTACTCGCTAGCGACGACGTAAAAAAAGTGTATTGAAAATTTTAGTTCTCCAAGTAACCGCTAGAGGCGCTGTGCAATTTTCCATATACTTTTTTTACGTCGTCGCTAGCGAGTAAAACCAACGTAAACTCATGGTAACAGTACTGGTGAGATGAAAAAATTATATAGCCTATGGCACTCTCACAATTTTGACAAATTCAACGAGACCTCATATGTCAAAAACTGACCAGCCGTTTGGGCTGCAGGGCGCGTCATACAATTATACATACATACTCTCTAAAAACATAACCCTCCTTCCAGTGTCGGTCGTCCGGAAACATACTAAATCAATGGTTTGGAAAGAGTACCCCATCACTATTTATAGTCCTACAAGTTCTTGCACGATCCTCCTTGCACCCCGCTAGACGACACGTGCGGGGAGCGAAAAAGCGCCTATTACATGCGATTGACAAATCACCCCCCGCACCTCTGGCGACAGCAAGGCACGAACTTGTCGGCCGCGCAAATTACTTTGATGTTCGCCGAACTTCAACAGAAGATAGGTAGCACCTTAAGAAAAGGAGTCCGAAAAACGCAACCAATTTGAGCATACTGATTGTCTGTCTAGCATAAGTCTCAGACCAAGACACGTGGCCCAGTGAGGACTAAGGAGTGAGGATGAGGAACGAAAGCGAAGGCTTGTCTAATTTACTCAACTTATTCAAATACAAATAGGTGTTCCGATCCGATCCAGTGTAATGCTGTATTAATACACATTTAGGATCGTCAAAGCAAGCCGCGAGTTTGGATCTTTAAATGATCAGGCTACTGGCGTGTATGCACTGTGGAAGTAAAAGAAAAATATATTGCAATTAAAGATCAAATTACTTATAACAAAATCGAGCTTACCTCCGGGTCAGGCTCCTCCTTTTTGACTGTTAAAGGTTTTTCCTCGGTTGCCTCCGTCCCCGTCCCGCGACCCGCTGTCTCTTCCGCTTCTTTTCGCAACTACAAGATCACCAACAAGCAAACATAATTATTGAAAAAACAAAACACCCGACTGCAAAACATATTATATTTTTGAAATGGTATTTTTACTGGCTTTCATTTGATAACCATATTGTTATGGTAAGGAAAAAATCAATCCCCTCCACCCTTTATATCCATTTGCGGGCGCCATTTTTTAAATGTATATAGCCTATGTCAGTATCACAATTTTGACAAATTGAACGACATGTCTAAAACTGTCCAGTCGTTTGGGCTGTAGGCCAAACAATTACGTACATACATACTCTCAAAAAACACAACCCTCCTTCCGCAGTCGGAAAAAATCAAGTACCCGTCTTAACATATTTATATTGTCAATCAAAACAAAAATATTCGAATATATACCTTATTGAGTTCCTGACTGGAGTCCTTATACTTCCGCTTGTACCGGTGTACCTCGCCCTTCAGCTGCTGATTGTGGTTCTGTAGAGACGTGATGAGATGCCTCATCTCCCTGTTGATCGGACCGGTCTGCTCGTTAGCCGCTAGGTTCTGTTCAAATTCAATACGGAGCATTTCGTACTCTTTCCGGAGTTGGCCGAGCACGTCTTCTAGTTGGATCATCTCGGCGCGAAGGGCTTTTTGGCGCGCTAGCTCTTCACTCTGGAAATTATTTTGTATTTTAGAACGTAAGCAAGTCGTGCCGCAGAAAAATCTGTCGGGCTTCAACATTAGGGTTCAATTAGCGCGGCACGATACCAGCACCCTTATTCACAAACGTCGGAAAAGTTTTCGCGTCGCATTCTTTCCGAGTTCAAATTCCAAACAGTTTTTCCAAACGGAGTTTTCGAAAGCTAATGTTATTTGTGCATAGTGGATACTTCAAAGTTTTCAATTCCGACGTATCACATTTTTTTACGTCTTCGGAAACCTACCTCTCGGATTCGAAATCTGTAGTTTCAGACGTTTGTGAATAAGGGTGCTGCTCTGCTTATACGAATCAATAAGTCCAATAAGCCCGCAGATCATGGGATTAGTTCATAGATCCCATGGAATATGAAACCATTAAACCGATAATAAAAACAAATATGTGAACCTACTGGGAAACACGAGGAGAGCACCCCGGGAGGAGACACTTTATTGAAGCACCGAGCAACGTGCGTACATCGCTATGTTTGCAGTTTCCCTCAACCTCTTCTGCAAGTATTTTAAAGTGAAAGATTTTTGCATTCGGACCACTAGTTTTTGAGATTATTAAATAAAAATCGCACGCGACTGTCTTAAATCCCTTCAAACAACACCACCTGTCCCCGTTGCGCTTACGTCCAGAACACCTCCCACGTCTGGTGCTTGGCAAGAGGGTCGCGCATGGACTTGTCGGATAGTGTTGAAGTGTAAATACGTAGTTTATGAACCACTTAGCTATGGAACGGTCTATGCTGGGGATTTCGCTAAGGGATAGAATCCGGAAAGAGATCAGCCAAAAGACGAAAGTCATAGATAACGTTCAGAGGTGCATTGGAGTAGGAAGGTTCTCGAATGGAGACCACGTCTCGGGAAACGTAGGGTTGGACGCTCGCCTACTAGATGGGCCGATGACCTGAGGAAGGTGGCCAGTGGTGGCTGAATGCGAGAAGCGGAGGACCGTGAAAGTTGGCGCAATCTTGGAGAGGCCTATGTCCAGCAGTGGACTGCAATAGGCTGATATGATGATGAAACACATAAAAATTTAATTGGTACCTCCATCATCTCAATCTGCCTCATGTGCAGATTCTTAGCGTTCTGCAGCTGTAGGCGCGTCTCGTCGAGCGCGGTCTTCATCTGCATGGACTCGTTGTAAAGCACGGAGAACTGGCTCTGGAGGCACTTGTACTCCGTCGTCTCCACTATCACAGATTCTGGCAGTTGTCGGATCTGGAACGTTCAGGCATTATTAATAAATTTAAAAAATATTGCACTCAAATTCATCAACAACCTTCAGTTGGACTCGAAACTAATTACTCACAAGGACCCGGGTAAATGGTCTATCAACTGAACTACTGAGGAAATAAGTAAAAACTTAATTTATAAAATAATTATTTAAAAAATTCATAAAATCAAACGCTGTCTCACTGGCACAGCGAGCACTTAACAAAAGGTTCAAGAGGTAGTTACTGTAATGTTAGAATATAATGGAGCTCATGGAGTCATTTATTATTTATGTATTTCTTCTCCCTTTTTATAAACCTGAAGTTGTATTACATAATTGTAGTGCTAGTGCCTGAAAAGGTGGCTTAATAGGACGCGACTAATTAATTATCATAATTCCAGTCTGAACTACATACAATCCAGTTGCTGCAAACCCCCAACAAAATTTAGACAACTCTAGAGAATGCTACCTCGACTCGGCAGGCTTACCGAAAATGAGAGTCAGAAATTTGGGAAGTCCGATTTTTGCAGGAATGCATCAACTCACGGTCATTTTGAGGCGAGCCGTTTGTTGGCGCACTCGGCTCCTCCAGCTCACTACTGACCGGTGTCAAGCTATTCACGCTTTGAGCTACTCACGTCCATATTGAGCTACTCACGTCCTTCTTAAGCAGGCGGTCGAGCTCGGCGAGCCGGTTGTTGGCGAGCTCTCGTTGTTCCTCCAGAGTCCAGCTCACTACTGACTAATGACGAGCTACTTACGTCCATTTTGCGCATCTCCACCTCCTTGAGCGTGTCGCGGTGCTGCCGATGCAGGCGGTCAAGCTCGGCGAGCCGGTTGTTGGCGAGCTCTCGCTTTTCCTCCAGAGTCCAGCTCACTACTGACTAATGACGAGCTACTTACGTCCATCTTGAGCTTCTCCACTTCCTTGAGCGTGTCGCGGTGCTGTCGATGCAGGCGGTCGAGCTCGGCGAGCCGGTTGTTGGCGAGCTCTCGCTGTTCCTCCAACTCCGCGGCGACGTCCTCCAGCTTGGCCGAGACCGGGGCGGCGTGCGGGGCGGGGCCGGGGGTGGCACCCGCACTAGAACTAGCGCCCGACTGGTGGTAGCTCTTCAGCTTCTCGATCGCCTCTGCCAAGTGGTTCTCTAGCTTGTCGTTCCGGGACCGCACCTGTAACCCATCCGTACTAATATTATAACCACCCACCCATCATAAATGCCTATTGCAGTCAACTGCTGGACATAGGCCACCCACCCATATCGCGTTGATATACCAACGATACGAACTAAACACTTCTCGTCTACATTTATAATGCGCACTGCTAAGTTGTGGAACTCACTACCCGCTTCAGTGGTTTCAACGGATTACAACCCAAAGACCTTCAAAGTCAGAGTGAACAGGCTTCCTCTGGGTGAGCTCGCTCCACCGTCGACTCTGTCTGCGCCAAGTCTGGCTTAGTCTAGTCTAGAGTGAAGAGCAAACCCATTTCGAATTAAAAAAAAATCAAAGTGTGTTGTTTCAGTGAGTGAAAAACAATTTTACGGATTACTTCGCGATTTATTCACATTATATTTAAAATCCAACCTTTTAATGAGTTCGACTATTCGCGTTAATGTAAGAAACAAATATGTGTGTCTGTTACCTCCTTTACACTTACGCCGCCGGACCGATTTCGATTAAGTTTGGTATATAGATAAAATGAATTTCGGGATAAGTCATATGATAGCTGTTATTGTAACAAAAACATAGAAAATGGGAGTGTAAGTGTGTATGGGTAATCCAACTTTTGCGCGAACTTAGTAATCGATGTTCAATAGTCTAGTGGTCATCTGCTAGCATCTATCACCGATATCCCGGATTCTAATCCCGGTTCAGGCTAAAATTTGATTCAGAGTTTTCTTGTCTTGAAATACTTGAAAACAGTACTCGATTCAGGAAGTTAGTGGTCTTATGTGCCTCTGAAAACACATTAAGGCGCTGTTTCTGCGCCTAATCTCGCTCCATTCATGTCGGATAGCCGTCTCAAGACTACCTTATCTCTAGCACTATAATAACACCAGAGTTTACGCAACGTAATGTGTTAGTAATAATTACAAGCAAACAATGCAACAAGAAAGTTTTAAAGTCAAATATCAAATTCCCACGTCTCTTCGCTATTCATATCGAGCATTCGCCCGGATAGCAAAGCAAAGGGATGTGGGTTCGAATTCCACCGGATGGCACGGTCGATCAATTTTTGTGAGCGAAATTTAATTTAATTTCGTAAAAACTTGCAAACAAATTGATTAAGTTATAAAAATAATTACAAGTCAAATATCTTTACCTTCATCAGCTCGTACTGCAGGTCGTCAATCTGGTTCTTGAGCTCTGCGTTCTCAGTGTCGCGGCTGTTGACGGCGTCCTGCAGCTGCGCGACCCGCAGCGTCATGGCGTGGTGGCTCTCGTGCAGGGTGGTGCAGAGCGCCTGCAGTCGCCGGTTCTCAGCCGTCACCTCCTCGTTGGTCGCGCGGATCACTTCGTCCAGCGACGGCGCGGGTGCACCTTCTACAGAAAACAGATCTGTGATCTGAACTAAGGTCTCACTCAACCAAGCTCACACCCTGACCCTTTTGACTAACAGATTATAAAAAGTGATTCAACACAGGATAAAATAGCTCTATGTCTAACACTTTCTGTGACAGTGAGGGCGTAAAAACAATAAAAGTATATACAGGGTGTCCCAAAAAGAGCGTGCCAGAATGAAACTGGACTTGGCTTAGCAGAGACCTTTTCAATAAAAACAACTTGGCTCTAATAAAAGTATCAAGGTTTGGAAGATAATGATTTTCGGTATTCTTCCAAACAATGACACTTTTACAACAAGAGTCATGTTATTTGATTTAAAGGTGGCTATGGCCACAGTATAACAACAGTAAAACGGTGGGTGCTGACAGTATTAAGTAGGCGCTGCCGACTAGCGTACCTTAAACATCGATAAATATTGTCAATGTGTGCGTGCGACGACGCATACGGTAGCGTCTACAAACAAAACGTGTTCCGTGTATGTATGATGATGGTGTACTATTTATAATTGTACTGTGCTAAGCTATTTCGAGCGTCAGTTTGGCGTGCCATTTTAGGGACACCCTGTATATGCGATATTGAGTTGTGTTAACAAAAAAAAAGGTTGACCAATTTGCAACAGTAAATGGCGTTGTAATCATACCTTCCCCTTCTCCTTTTATAGCACGCCATATCTTATCGTTCCGCTGTTGAAGTCTGTCGAATGCCTGGAGAACTTTGGCGACTGCACGCTTGCTCACTTGCACACGGTTTGCTAACTGAGCATCAAGCTCTTCCTTGTCCCATGTCGAAAGTTGCATGAGAAATGACGTTGTTGCTTCATTCTCATCTAAAACACATACGTGAATTATTGTTAACATTAAAACATTTGGTTTCCCAATCTAAACTGGAAATCTGAACTTTTGCAAATAGGGTTTTGACTCAGATCATAGCCTTGCACTAGTCCAGATAAGCTTATCCAAACTTGCTCAAGTGGGCTTTCAACTCAGAACAAGTCTGGATTAGCTAATCCGGACTTGCACAAGTGGACCTAAAGTTGTAAATTAATAAATAAATTCTTAAAAAAGGTGGATTGTTGTTTTATAGCTAATAAATAATAAAAGTTTGAGGTAACTTGTAAGCAAGCAAAGTAGGAAAAAAGAACTTAGCTTGTAAATTACATATTTAATTAGACCTTAATTATTAATTTTTTCAAGGACTAATGAAACATGCAATCATTGGTGTAACCTTAGACTGAATTACACATTTTATCAAAAAGTAATGTAAGATTAGATTTGATTCAGACATGTTGAAATCAAATACTTACTTTTATTCTCACTCTCATCGGCAGTTTCAGCATCAAAACGCTGCAGCAGAACTCTGATATCTTCATTAAGGAGATTCCAATATCGGTTCACAACACACAATACCGCATCATCTTGTGTCTGCCGCTTTTCCAGCTGTTCTATTCGTGCTCTAAGCTCAGCCTCACATCTGTGGCGTTGTTCAATTCTCTACAAGATACAAGTTGTTAAATTATCTTTGCTTTCCAAATATAATTTTATACAATAAATGTAGAACAGAATTACTTAGGTGTCTGTAAAGCTCATCCTATGAGGAGACAGAGGACTTGTTCATTACAATTAAGTAGTTAGATATTTTATACAATATTTGTGATATGTACTTATAAAATATGGATGAAATCATAATTACTTTAGCATTACATTTATGTATACTCTTTCCTGTCTGAAGCCCAGGTTCAACCAAGTTCAAACAAAGTGTATTTATACCTAAGCTCCAGTTGTTGATTCTTTTAATGTTTGTTATTTTAGATGAAAATTTATTATAACTATTACTTGTATCATTACTGTGGAAAATCACATAATGAAGCTTCTCCTTTTAGAAGGCATATGTGGAGGTATGGATCTAACAAGGAGAGGCCTATTGAGATACAATGAGTTGGGATATGTACGCCAAGCAGATACTATCCCTGCCTGTATTATGTTTTTACAGTTTTCAGTTCATAAAGACAGGTTAATTAAAATAGATTTCTATTACTTGTTTTTTCCAAATCAAACTTTTAACATGTAAGGATGATAAATGTAACTGTATTCCATCTATGAAAATAAAAAATAAATGAATTATCGTGAATATTTGAAATATTTGAATTATTGTGGTAACATATTACCACGACAATCCAAATATTTGGCAAAGGTTACATACAAAGATAAGAGTAAATATAATTCTTTGTTAAAGAGCAACAGTGCTATTGGAAAATTCATCAATTATTCAGATTAAAATTTGTCCTCAAAGACAAGTTAGTAAATGTCAAACAGCTAATTGTCGTAGGTATCTATTCCATGAGAGTAAATATTTAAGACTCTGTTACATAGAAGTATAAGCATATAAAACCAAGTGGGATCACCTGAGCTAATTTCTTATTTTGAAACTGGAGGACTTTGATGTCCATTTCTTCCAGAGTGGAGACGGGCCCGATGAGATGGGGCTCGAAGTGTACCTTCTTGATAGCAGGCTGGCCGCTGCCATTGCCGCTTTCTTCAGCTGTACGCTTCGACATTTTAACCTGAAAACATAAAGGTATTGTAACGAAAACAACGATCAGGACAAATACAAACGATTAAAATTATCCTTGATAATGCCATCAAATTGAGATGTTAGAAAGATTCTAAAGTATTCTATCACAGCAAACGCATAAAAATTTTGCCGAGTTCTACACATACCTGCTTGTCAATATTGACAATCTGGCAAGCTAGATTTCAATTCCGATTATCAATATTATGGCGGATACAATGGAAATTACGTAGTAAATCTATCATTTTGTTAACTAATATCATGAACCTAGCAAAATAAGTCATAAAACAACTAAAATTCTAATTTCCCAAACCACCTCAGCTCAGCTCCACCCTCCACAGATTAAAAAAAATATACCAACGAGATAGTGTTGTTACCAAACAAACCAACCGATCGATGCTGAGCTAAAGCTCACGCACGAGTGTGATAGCGGCATAACGGCTTGCGCTCTGAGGTTCTCTCAGATCAATGAATACCATTCATGGGGCTGTTATGCCCCCATACCATCAGAAACAATGCTGTTTCTATGATTTAAACCAGGCAAGTTCCATTCACAACCCGAAAATACTTTTTTTTTCTTATATGATTTTCACCCTACCTACATTATTATAACATATTCTGTTAATACATAGACCAGTCGCTCTTTGCTTTTCTGGCTGAAAATCAGTTAAAAATTACTGTTTCTAGCATTACTTTTATATACAGAATGTTACTTTGCATCCTTGCCATATTTACAGAGGTAACTATACAGGGTGTGGCGTAAATAGTGGTCCAAAGCTAAGGTGTGGATACACTGTACACTGAAGCACCACATACCAGTATTTAAAAAAAAATTATGTACAGGGTTTTCAAAAAAAATTTTTTTTTTAAATTTTTTTAGAAATCGTTACCTTGCCTTACAAATTTGGTTATAATTTCCAAAAATGACGGTTTTTTTTATCCATTTTTTTATTATTATTGCTGATCACTTGTACTTAGTACTCCATTCGTTTTTTTTTTTACAAACTGAATTTAATAAAAAAAATTAAGTTTCTTTCAAAATTCAATACTCACTGCTAGCAAATCGTTTGACTTTCAATGCTTTTGGTGCAAAAAAAATGTACCACACTGTCAGTGCCCATTGTTTAAAAAAAATGCCCATCTTTTGCAGATTCTAAAATGGTGCAACAATAAGTGTTACTACTTACAGAAATAAAGTTATTACTTTTCGAAACAAAAAAGAGAGTAGTTAAGAAAAACATTTTTTTTCAAGTTAGTTACATTACAAGTGTTGTTTTTTTTGTACCAATTATTCAGTTCTTTCTTAAATTTTAGGTTACTCTAGTGACAAAAAAAAACGGTGTACTGAAATCATCTTTATTAAAAAACAAAAGTCTTAACTTAAATCTTAAACTTAAACTAACAAATTAAACTTACAGTAAACCATAAGGTGTACCATACCAGTAAGGTAGTCATTTTGAACATTTAGTTTAGGCCCTATACTAAATGTTCAAAATGACCACCGTTAGCGGCGATGCAAGCTCTGCACCGTCTAATAAAAGAACGTTTGATTCTGCGTGCATACCCGCTAGTATTTATTTCTTCGGCCGCTCTTCCGATTCTTTGTCTCAGTTGATTTACTGAAGTGATTTCTTCATGATATACCTTTTCTTTAAGGCACCCCCAGTAGAAAAAGTCGAGGGGGTTTAAATCAGGGGACCGAGGTGGCCATGTTATAGGCCCTAGTCGGCCAATCCATCTTTGAGGAAATGTCGCATTTAAAAATTCTCTTACGATAACAGCGTAATGGGCCGGACAGCCGTCATTTTGCAGCCACATCACTTCCCTCACCTCCGGATCGATCCCTCCGAGCAATTCCGGAAGTTCGTTCTGTAAAAAGTTTAGGTACCTTTCGCCATTTAGAGTTTCAGGTAACTCGAATGGGCCAATTATTTGCCCACCAATGATCCCAGTCCATAAATTGATTTTAAATTGATACTGGGATCTGTCTTGTCTAATTAGGTTGGGATTTTCAAGTTGCCAACTGTGTAAATTATGCATGTTAAAATATCCGTCTTTTTTACACGATGATTCGTCCGTCCATAATATTTTATCGAAGAAGCTTGAGTCGACTCGCATTCTGCGTAGCATTTCTCGGCAAAACTGAACCCGGAGTGGTCGATCACGGGGCAGTAAACTTTGCACTCTTTGATAGTGATACGGGTACAGTTCATGCCTTTTCAACATCCGATGCACCGTTCTGGTAGAAATTCCGGTCCTCCTTGCTATGGCACGAACTGAAGTGGTAGGGTCTTCATGTACCAGTTCTAAAATTTGATTGTCATCATAGACCATTGGGCGTCTCTCACTTGCGCCGCCAACGCCTGTACCTGGTATCCTCCCTTCAAGGTATGCCTGATGCACTCTAATAAACACCCGATGATCAGGGTGTCGTCGATCAGGATACCTTTCTCTGTACAATCGAGCTGCTTCTCTACCATTGCATCCGCATTCGCCGTAAATTAAATACATTTCGGCGTATTCTCGCGGCGTGTACTGCGACATGGTTGATTCGTTACTGCCACAAACAGGTTCCAAGTCCAAATTGTGTAGCCAAAGTCGTAGGGATCACCAAATCAACAAATCCAAATCACGAAGCAAAACCAATCTGGTTTCAAGTCCAAATAACGTAGCAAAAGTCGTAGAGATCACCAAATTAACAAGTCCAATTCAAGAAGCAAAACAAAGTCCAAAAACAGCAATTTAACGGCAGAGATAGAAACCACAGGAAACACAAATGATAAGCGCATGCGACGTACGAAATCGCACTGACTCTGTCATCTATCATAGAGACGTGGTCAAAAATTAAGGAGAGGGAGGGGGTGTAAGCAGCGCCGGCGCACCAATCAATCATCCGGTGGTACACTCGGATAGTAAAATAACTGCTTCACGCGCTCGCATGTCAGCAGTCGTTTTCTATCAACATGACTCATCAATGTGAAGACTCACGGAACAAGAGCAATAAGCGGAAGCGAGACAGAAACACTCGCTATGAATTTATGACCCTAACCCGACTGAGACGACGGTACTGCTTTTATTGTTTGAGTTGCTGTCTCTTTCCTTTTTAAACTCGACCTTGAATTGAACTGTAAGGTCCCGTCGCATTCCTTTTACTTTAAATTAAAGAAAAAATTACCACGCGACGACAAATTACCACAAAAATTTCATAACCTGACACAAGTCGTCGTGGTAATTTTGAAAATGCTTAGAACATTTTTATGGATCCACGTTCTAAAAATTTTAAACGCCGTTTGAATAACCAAAATTAAAGAAAAACTAAATGATTGGTTAGAAAAAAATTACAACCCTTGTAAACCCTTGAACTTCAAATAAATTGTTTTTCTGAATAGGGCTCCTTTTTGTTTCGAAAAGCAATAACTTTTTTCCTGTAAGTCGTAACACTTATTGTTGCACCATTTTAGAATCTGCAAAAGATGGACATTTTTGTAAAATAATGGGCACTAACATTGTGGTACATTTTTTTTTGCACCAAAAGCATTTAAAGTCAAACGATTTGCTAGCAGTGAGTATTGAATTTTGAAAGTAACTTATTTTTTTTTAATTAAATTCAGTTTGTAAAAAAAAACGAATGGAATACTAAGTACATGTGATCAGCAATAATAATAAAAAAACTGCATAAAAAAATACCGTAATTTTTGGAAATTATAACCAAATTTGTAAGGCAAGGTAACGATTTAAAAAAAAAATTAAAAAAAAAAATTTTTTTTGAAAACCCTGTACATAACTTTTTTTTAAATACTGGTATGTGGTGCTTCCTTGTACAGTGTATCCACACCTTAGCTTTGGACCACTATTTACGCTACACCCTGTATAACGCACACTGAACTCAAATCATTAAAAAAATAGTGACCTAAAAGTTTGATTTTTTAATCTTGATTATTTAATTTTATCGACAATCTGTTACGCACACCATTAACTATCGTAACACATCCGCATACACATCTCTGTTGGTTGTTCATCGGCACAAAAGAGCCGCGGCAATCGCGCTCTCTTTCTAACATCAAAAACGTCGCTCGCTCCGTGTGATCGCGTGCCGTGTTAAAATGACCGAAGCCTATTCAAAATTCAAATAACGAATTGGTGATTTTTGGAGTGACGTGAAACGACTGGTGTACGCAGAGGAGATTGACTGTGTATACGTGTTACGCGAAAGGATTATTTCAGCTTTCGAAACAGTTGAGACATAACGTTTATGTGTTGCAAAAACTAAAGCGAAATTCGCTTGGCCGTGCTAGAAGACTGTGCCTTCATCACAATGGAGGACACTTTGAACACTTGCTTCGCAGTACGTAAACTTTGTAAGTAGCAACTTGTAAATAACTAATTAATTGTAAATAAGATGATTTCAGCATTTTAACTACGCCAAAAATAACTAATTTATTAATTTGAAAAATTTGGAACAATTTTATAAATTATAATGTTATGAATTGAAACCATTATTATAATAAGGTATTTTTGACGGTCCTAAGCCCGTAAAGTAGAAAGGAAAATCTGAAATCAATTCATTTATCCGCAACGAGCGCGGGCGGCTTGGCCACGCCTACTTGGTTTATTCCTTTTGCGACTTTTGCACGTGCTAGAAAAAAAAGATTTATTCCTATGTGTACTGCAAAACCAAATTTTCTTAAAACTTATTGAGCTTCATTTATGGGAGTCTCTTGTTTATCTAAAGTGATAGGTACTGTTCCCTTCTTTTATCTCGGTGAATATGGCAAGGATGCAAAGTAACACCGTGTATATATAATAAATTAATGGTTTCCAGTAAAAATAAAACATATTTTAGTAAATAGTTTAGCGGGTGGAAATAAGAACAAACCGTTATTTTCGTTCGGTATCAACCCTAGCGTTTACACATGACGGCTAAATGTCACCGCCTCACCGGCGATCGAATTCTAATAAAAGTTATGAAACTATAAAAGTGTTTCTTCTTTTGGTGGGTGGGTAGAGAAGCTTTTTAAGATACTATACCTATCCAAAAGTTTGGAAAAATTCATCGAAGGCAATAGGTATGTGATAGGTATATGTAATAAATGTGTGTAACTCTCTGATTACAAAATTAAAGTGAAAAAAGTTGATTGATTCGACACAAGGGCTATCTAAATATGATATTTACCAAAGTTTGGAAACATAGGTATTTAGGAAGTATGGAAAACTAGAAAAACTAAATATCTTCACCAATAAAATGTTAAAGTGATTGAAAATTATTTTAGGATGTACTTTTAAGTTAGGCAAATCCAGTGGAAAAAGTTTGGAAGTCTACGTTTTCTGCTGAATAAAATTTTTGGTTTTTCTTGCGCTACATGTTCTACAAAAAGTTAAAATGTGTAAAGTTTGGATTTATATGATCATAATAATGTAATGTATCAACATACAAAAAACTAGAAATGTGGAGTTTGTGCCTTTAAAGTTATTCAACGAAATGAACTAATTATAACGCCGTGCGCGGCGGGGGACGGGGGTGGCGTGCCGCGAGTCGAGCGCCCGGCCGCATGCGCTAGCAGCATGTTCTGCGGTTCCGCGCGAGCCAGGAAGACTTTTCTGATTTCTGACATTTTGTTTTATAGCAAGTACATTACGCAAGTACCCCTAATATTGGGTGCTGCGTGGCGTGGTGTTCATGGTTCGATTAGATTCATCCGTACCTACTTACTAACCTTACATGATCAAAATATACTTAATTAAGTAAAGGTATTCAAATGTGGTTTTATCTGATCATTAAACATTATAGGTACCTACATAATAAGAACCTATTTTCTACATAATTTATAACTTGCCATATGTAAAAGTTTACCTTAAAAGGATTTTTAAGTGCATACCAACCCCTCTATTTGCAAATAATAACTATAAATAAAAACCGGCCAAGTGCGTGTCGGGTCCTCGGGTCACGCGTTATTTGTATACATACACCTAAAAAAATACAGCTTTCTACTAGTACTAACGGTTTCTAAGCAAAATCTAGGACAGACAGACAGACGGACATGACTAGAGATGGGTTTATGCCCTGGCATATTGGGCGCATTGAATAAATGCCGAATAAATGCCCGTAAACGCCGAATAAATGCCTTTTGCCTGGGCAAAAACTTTAATAGAAGTTTTATAAAAAAATAAACATTCAAATAGTTATATTTAAGAGAGAAAAGTGTTCTTCACAAAAATATATTGGACTATAGCTAATATATTACAATAAACACTAAGAAATTGATATGTTAAGTGAATAGTATGTTCATGTAAGGTATTTTGGTTTTCCGATCCATTCTAAGCGGGCACGGGACTTGCAACGAAAGCTAAAATTTACGGGTAAGGGGGGGAAGTGTTGCGTGCAGGCGCCCGCCTCGTTCGATCATCACACCGCTCCAAGCACTTCGCTTGGACGCAAACCGCTGCGCCGCTTACATTGTGCCCACGACGATTTTTGTTTGTTTGTTGGCTATTTGATAAAAGTTGGTAAGTATTATAACATGAGCAAAGTTTATTTGACCTACAAGAATCATCATCATCATCATCCGAGCGTTGTCCCGGTTGCGTCCTTTCGGAGCCCGCGGTCCGCTTTCCTACTCTTATGCCTCCACTCCGGGCGGTCTTCTGCATTTATGGGTCTTCCTCTTCTGCCAGGACCCGGCGGGTGTAACTTGCTAGTTTTGGCACGACATGTTCGTACCAACGTAGGTGGCACTCTTGCAATTTGTCTGCTATGTCACTGACATGAAGGCTGCCATGAATAACCCGTAACTCCGCACATCCAGCGCAGCATTTTCATCACCGTGGCCCGCAGTTCTAGCTTGTGTCGTTCAAGTACAAGCCATGCTTCACTGCCATGTAATAGGGCGGGTCTAATGATAGATTTATAAACCTGTCGTTTTAGTTCAATCGGCACCATTCACCTCACGCCATTCAACCCACGCTTGGCTTGACATCGAAGTCGATGTCACCAGACGCGTGAAGTACAGATCTCAAGTATTTAAACTAGTCCGTGCGCTCGACCTTGTCTTTGCCTATGCGGACGGATGTGGAATCTGTAGTATTGCAGGCCATGCATTCAGTCTTCGCCACATTTAGCTTAGGACCGCCTCACCTTCACACGTCTTACCAGTCGTCCCCTGTCCGCATCCGCCAGCGTAACATCGTCAGAACACATGAGCAGCCACGGAGGTTGCTGATGAGTATCCCTGAAGTCTGACGTGACGACTAATATTACGCTAAACAGAAACTGGCTAAGGACGGATTATATGACCTTCAAGAATATTTTATCGAAATTTATATTGGCTTACACCTCAACTATTACCTTAACTATTCTGGAAACGTCTGATATAGACCGTTTAAAGACTGCAGTAGAACATAGTGTTACGCAAGTTCTCAATACTCTATAAACTGAACTGCACTGCGCTGCATAATACTGAACTGTAAAACCGAAGGCCATAAACTCATAACACATACATACAGGTCTTAACGCGATAATGGTTAAACAGTTTGAAGGTAAAAATGTTTACCTCCAAATTCAGCCCGACGTTTCGAACGCCTTGCAGCGTCCGTGGTCGCGGGTAAACTGGCGCGGCGAGATGTTAACTATTATTGCGAGGGTAGATTTCCTACCCGCACATCACTTATATTATTTGTCCGGCACACAACACTTACAGTATCCGCGGATGAGACTGAAGACGGATCGCGAGGCTTACACATATTAATCACTGGGTTCCACGAAACTGATAGTCTAAATCCGTCTTCCCGGTTGAAGTTTTTATGTTTTTTATTTTAAACGCTTCACGCACAATCCTTTTATAGTAGTGGCGATCGGTGGAGAGGATTTAGGGCTCATATAGTTTAATCCATAAACTCTCTGAGAATCAGAAGCAATGGAATTTATTTGCTACCTGGCGAATTTTTTAAGTTAAGATTATGTGATTAGTTTCCTCCACATCACAAATTAAAAAAGTATGCTCAACCTAAAGTGAGAAATGGTATTTGGGGAAAAAAATCACTTGGAAAGCTGCAAAGACTGGATGCTGTATTTTGGTAGAAAGAAATTTGTGGTGCCTCGCCGTTAAGTAAAGTGGCACTACGAATCCTGGCCTCACCATGCACATTTGCTGCTACGGTCGCTTAGCATCCATGGTTTACACGACATGGCATACACGGTGCAAAATAATCACATCTTTGGCGTACAATTGGAATTAAAGGAAACTAATGATCCATCCAAAAATATACATTGTCCAATGTTAATGATCAATTAATCAATACCGACGGTTTTTAATTGATGATTTGGCGCAACTGGGTTAGGAAAGTAAAGGAAAGCGCTTCCTACCGACCGGTTGTTATGGTCGGGGACCAAGGTCCAATGGTCACCGTCTTGGTTTAGCTATAGGAAGTCAAGCTCGTGCTAAATCTTACATATCGCGGTTTATGTTGTATGGAGCGGCCTAACAGCGCCATCTAGCCCGTAGGAGCCGAGTCAAGGCGTCGCGTCTGGATGTTGCTTGCTAGTGTGGGCGACAGTGGTAAGATGTCGCCACACCACTCCCCCCGAAGAACCAGAGGTTGTTTGAGCCAGGATGGTAGAGCTTAGCAGTCTGTGCGTAGTGAGCTTGCAAGTGCCAGTGCTTGTTGAGTTCACGATATGCCGGAATGTGCATGCGCGATGTCCACGGTGAGTCGGGATGGGCATACGTAATGTCCACGGCAAGTCGGGATCCCGATGTCCACGATGACTCGGGATGAATGCGCGATGTTCACACGATGAGTCGGGATGTACTTGCGTGATGTCCACAGTGAGTCGGGACGATGAGCTGGGTGTGGCTGCTGAGGAACCAGGTAGAACCGGTGTGGTCTGCGGTGGTGTCCATAGGGCTGGTGAGCTGGCTTGCAGGAAACTGCTGGCTGGATACTGCTGGCTGGGTGCTGTTGGCAAGGGAGAAGGCGACGCTGATGATGAAGACGGTGAGGCTCCGTGCTCCAGTGTAAATCACGCCGGGGTCACCACTTTGGCGCAACTGGGTTAGGAAGGCAAAGGGGAGCGCTTCCTACCGACCGGTCGTTATGGTCGGGGACCAGGTCCAATGGTCACCGTCTTGGTTTAGATATATGTAGTCAAGCTCGTGCTAAATCTTACATATCACGGTTTGTGTTAGGCCGTAGGAGCCGAGTCAGGGCATCGCGTCTGGAAGTTGCTTGCTAGTGTAGGCGACAGTGGTAAGATGTCGCCACAATGATTATGAAAATCAAGATGAATGTAACTCGATTCAAGTTAATACGCCTGATGAATCCTAACCTAAAACTAATATGAGCCCGAGTGATGATGGTAATCGAAGATATTGTATTATTTGATTTTTTACGTGATATACACCAAAAAAAAATTAAGACTACGATGACTAAGTCTCGTCAATATTTAGTTATATTTACGAGACTAAAAACTGTAGTTTTATAATTACTTAAGATTCAAAGAATTCGAATAATAAATTGTTATTTAACAAAACTGTGATTATTTTATGACTGTTTATATTTAATTAAATGTTTTTTCTAAAAAAAAATGACACTATGTTTTATTTTAAGGTAAGTTTCCGCTTAAACAAAGTTATTGGTTGCCCAGTGATCGGGCATTTATTTGAGCGTAAACTCGTTTATGCCCAATATGTCAAGTATATGCCCATTTTGTCCATATTTGTTTTTGCCCTCGACCCATCACTAGACATGACGAAACTATAAAGGTTCCTTGTCAGAACCACGGAACCTTAAAAACCATGCCTCAATATAACAAAGCATGAGAATAATAAGCGGAGCGAGTGACGGCGGTCGCGGTGTGGCAATGGCGCGCGCGTTGGTGTGTGGCACCCGACTCCATTAACTTAAGACTAGGCTCCCTTTTTAGGGTTCCGTATCCAAAGGGTAAAAACGGGACTCTATTACTTAGACTCCGCTGTCTATAATACGTATTCGAAGGTGATGAAGACGAAGAATTTGAATCAGGCAAAGATCTTTAACCCATTAACTAACAAAGTTGTATAAATCCGTCCATTATTTTGAGAAATATACAATTTATGATTATTTTTAATAATAGTTTAAGGATATGTCCGTCCATATTATGTTTTTTTTTCTATATGTGAGAGCACATTTTTAGCTAATGCAACTAAAATATTTTAACAAAACAAACAACATTGTAAGTCGCAAAATTAATGCAAATTCTAAGGTATGTTACGCCGCAGTCGTAAATATCCGAACCTAGTGTATAGCCAGTAATGTACTATAATCTACTAAACACTATAGTGGTTCTAAAGAATGAAAAGTATAGTCCAATTTAAGTAAAAAAGATATTAATATGTGTGTACACGCCAAGTGCCAACATGATTTTATGTTGTAATATAATCTACATCATCATTCGCAACAAGAAGTGGGATACTAAATATTGGTAGGATATTCAGGTACTTACATTATAATAAAAAAAGTACGGAAATTAGGCAAAGCTCGGGCATCAAAAGCAAAAAATAATATGAAATTAAAGATTCTGCTCGCCCTATATCTGATATCTTTTCCTATCGCCGATTTTGTGTTATAAAAGTGTTTTAATGGGTTCGTACCACAAAAAGCTAAAACGGAACCCTTATACGATTAATTTGTTGTCCGTTTGTCCGTCTCATCGTCGGTGAACGTATCGTTAAAATTAGCATAATAGAAAGAAAGAAAATACATTTATTAATAAACTAGCTGTTGCCCGCGACTTCGTCCGCGTGGACTCGATGATAACCACGTCGTAAGGAGAAGAGAGCAATGAAAAATCAAATTCAATAGGCACTTTTTCTAGGTTAATATCACCTCGCTATCCTCCTCTGGTAAGAAAATTTCGCATGGCAGTGACACAGACTCCAAAACCTAATTTTGTCGTTTTTGTTTCTTAGTAAAACTATAAAGGTAACTTTAGGTTTAAGTGTTCAGAAAAAAGTCAGACTCAAAGCTCCCTACCGCAATAGATGGATGTGGTTTAGTATCTATTTATTGTGTCCTTAGCCTACTCAGGGCCTTTCCTTTGTTAGTTACTACTATCATAAAGTACCTAATCTTAGAGTTCAATTTTCGTTAATAAGTGATAAGTAGCATAAAAAAAATAGTGCCAATTGACTTTGATCTTTCATAACTTAGTAATATGGTAATTCAACAAAATTTTGACAAACTGTCTGTGGTGAAAGTATCCACGAACTACTTAGCGTTAAGGATTATCATCATTAGGTCAGCCTTAAAATTATGACTCCTGATTGTAAACGCTTAAATACCTTCATTAATGCTGTAGCATATATGGTATACATGCCTTTATTATCTAAAGGATCGATTTCTCCAGGTTTCTGTCACCAGATCGTAACTTGGAGACAGTAGGTAATGCTACTGGAGTTTTGAAAATTAGTCTAAAGTAATTTAGAATATCAGTTGCTCCACACTTCAATTTGTGTAAGTCAATAAAAAATGCTCATTTCGCTGAACAATGTTCCCTAAGGCGCTCTATTCATATTTCTTATAGTTGAGCTGAGCTGCTAGGGTTCCACATTGGTTGCTCAAGACCTTCAATTTGTGTACGTCAATAGAAAATGCTCATCACACTGATTAACTTTTTTTAAGGCGCTGCTTTCATATCTCTCTTAGTTTAAGTGTACTGCTAAAGTTTCACGTCTGGTACTCCGATCTTCAAAATAAGTTATAGCCTATTATTTGACCAGACTCAATAGCTACACAATAAAAAAAAACATTAAAATCCGTTCAGTAGTTCCGGAGATTAGCGTGTACAAACAGACAAAAAAATTAAAAGTTGTAGATTCCTATTCTGCTACTATTTTAACATTACCCTCAATTAGTTTTTGGTAAAAAATAATAGGTGCACATAAAAATCCTAAAACAAGGTTTTATAACTATGGAATTTTATTATATTTTTATAACTTAAGCAATTATTTTGCAAGTTTTTACGAAATTAAATCAAATTTCACTTACAAAAATTAATCAACTGTGTCATCCGGTGGGACTCGAACCCACGTCCCTTCGCTATCCGGGCGAGTGCTCTTACCAACTAAGCTACGGAGGACGTTAGTCAGTCGACGAATTTTTGCAAGTGCTTGCGACGCCAGTGAGCCGGCGTTCGATTTCATCAATACTTGGGGAATGTACCCGCATGAAATAATTGCTTAAGTTATAAAAATTTAATAAGTTAAGCTGATTTCATCTTAACTGATGGTTAAATATTTGTAAAAGTATTTCCATTGGATACATGCGGGTACATTCCCCAAGTATTGATGAAATCGAACGCCGGCTCACTGGCGTAGCAAGCACTTGCAAAAATTCGTCGTCGACTGACTAACGTCCTCCGTAGCTTAGTTGGTAAGAGCACTCCCCCGGATAGCGAAGGGACGTGGGTTCGAGTCCCACCGGATGACACAGTTGATTAATTTTTGTAAGTGAAATTTGATTTAATTTTAGGGAATTTTAGCTACGAGATACAGTTGGTTTAAATGGAAATGGAAACCCTATAAAAAGCAAAAAATTAAACTGAAATTTTACCCTACGTTAGTACGTAGGTGTACAATTTTAATACTAATGTGGTCGCGTCGGGGGACCGCAGTAATATACATAATTAATGTAAAATAGTTAAGGTAAAGTAAGTAGGTAAACTTTAAAATAAAATGCAATACGCAATTTTAAAGATTTGAAATTTAGCATAGTGTTTTATAGTATTCTACTAGCCAGCCCTTTCATTGGATACCCATATTGAGGGAGTTTAAAAAAATATTTGTTACGGCGGCCATATTGGATTTGAAATTTGTCATAGTGTAAAGAATTTGACTAGTCAAGACCTTTCATTTGATACCCATATTGAAGGAGTTTAAAAAATATATATGATCCGCCATTTTGTTACGGCGGCCATCTTGGACCGATTTTCATTAAACATAGCTAAGAACACTCCCGACTAATTAATCATTAAAACAAAAAAAAAACTAAATCAAAATCGGTTCATCCGTTCGGGAGCTACGATGCCACAGACAGACACACACACACACACACAGACACGTCAAACTTATAGCACCCCGTCGTTTTTGCGTCGGGGGTTAAAAATACTCAATATACGCGCATTGGTTTTAGTATGCAGCAAATTTTAAATAAAAAACACACCTACTTATCTATAACTCACTATTAGCAAAAGAACAATAATCGGAGCGGTTTGGCAACGCCGTGCGGGACGTGCGCGGCAGCGCCCGAGCGCCACTGGCCTCAGCAGCGAAAGCTAGTGAGAATGTAAGCGAATACTTACTTATGTATTAACCTTATTAATAAAAAAATAGCGAAAAACAACTACCTTTAAAAGCGCACTAAAAGGTTTGAAAAACTACTTTTTTAACAGAAACATTTTTTAGGCTTTACTTTAGTGTGTGTGTGGGTTTTAAAGCGGCGGATTTTTTTGCTAAAGGTAGATGTATTTCGTTTATCTGGGACTGTGGCAGTGCCCTCGCCAAGTCGAGCAAAAAGCGGTGCGGCCGGCTACGGCACCATCCTTTTCTCGAAACAGTTCAGGCCATTTTCGACCACCTATAACTTCGTTGTGGAAAAACTAGACCTCTAAATTTTAAGTTACCAAGCAAGCATTGTATACCTAAACACGTTATATTTCAAATTTCATTGAATTTGAACGAGTAGTTTAAGAATAAACTAGTTAAAGTTTCTTTTTCATCATCAAAACTCTAAGGCACTCCTAGCAGACATAGAAGTCATCACAAACAATCTAGAACAAAATGTAAATAAAAAATGTAAAACTGACTGACTGGCATTATCAATGCACAGCTCAAAATAGGTATTTGCACCATCCTTTATGGTGTAGATGAACACTAAGAAAGAATTTTTAGTTCATAATTTTAGGTTAAAAGAGGGGGGCAAATTTGTATGAAATTCTGTCAGTTTTGAAGCTAAATCAATAAAAAATTGGCTAGCTATTTAGTTAGTAATAAAGAATGACGTATTTCAGGATTATTCAAAATTCAACATTTTAAAGGGGTTATAGGGAGTTGAAGTTTGTATGGTAAATTTGACATTTGCGCGAAGTCGCGTGCAATAGCAAGTTTTTATAAGAAACTATATAAATGAGCGCAGTGACAGCCTGCCACGGTGCGAGTGCGACCCCAGCAGTTGAATGAAATAAATATGTATTTTTATATATTTGGGTGAAACACGAATAAATTGCGGTGGTGGTGATACTGAATTTACAAACATACCTGCAAATAGAATAATATACCGCATATTATTATTATTTAGTTAAAAAAATCGTAGTAGGTGGGTGTTCCTGTTCAGTTGCAAGTAAAAATAAAAAAATATAGCATAGATTTATAAAACACAATGTAATAATTTAAAAAAAACAATTTTTATAAACCAATAATATTTATAGTAATAGATATTTATAAACAACATTATTCTTAATAAGACTGAATACAGAAAGTTTTTAAAGATGTGTTTTTTTTCAATTATTACATACCACGCATGTAGGTAACGATAACTATGCATGTAGGTAGGTAACGATTAAATATATCTTTAAATACGCTAAATCATTGATGATTTTTATTTCTGGCATACTTAATCACATGACGTACATCTTATATAATTTTCAGCATTTAATCAAAAATATGCAATTAATATTTTTGCTTGGACTTTGTAATGGTAGACGAAACTGAACGACTGAACCGCACCGCGCAGAGCGGCGCGCGCGGATTTGTGGAACGCGACGTTGCCACTCCGTGCATTTCATGCACTAGACCTGTGCCGATCGTGAACGATCAACGATCGGATCATTTCGATTTTGGCTCTCGGTTTCGCGCGCGGCAATGATCGATCAGTATCATATGATGGCGAAAGGATGAAATAATTAAACGCTTTTATCTCGACCCCGTTGCGTGCTAGCGCAAAAATAATGTCATTGTATTGTAGGTATTGTACATGACAAAAAAAATATTTTTTTTACATTTCTCATACTAGTGTTTTTTTTTTTATTAAATTGCCGCCAAAAATTCTTGAACGCCCTTGGCGACACCGAATGAACGAAATGATCGAATAGTTATAACGCAATCACCACACGAATGGGTCATCATGATCTAATCGGTTGACGAGAATTGATCGATGGACACAGGTCTATAGTCCGTGCCATTTAAACTTGCACAAAAGGTCATTGACACCCCTGTACCACTGCACGCCGATACGGGATCGCGGCGAACCAAAACACAAGGCGCAGCGATAGAAGTCTGTGTAAGTAAACAAACGTTTATTGGTACGAGACGACCTTGACCCGAAAAATTTACATGTATTACAAACATTTGGCTACTGCATTACAAAACAAGCAATATGCTGAGGGACAGCCGACATTTTATGTAACAGGACATGAATAATGAAATAAAAATAGTTGCATCATTCATTATTAATAAAAAAAATGTATTTTTCCATATCTAGCGTTATTATCGCGGGAGCAGTTGGTAGGTATTATTCAAAAATTAAATTTTTTAGCAGATAGCTTTAACCAATTGAGCTGAAATTTTTCATACACGTTTAGTTTGGATGACAATGCATGGTAAGATGTGTGACGTCATTATTAATTCAACATGGCGGAGCATCCAAGATGGCGGGCTCGTTATTTTCAATGCATTTCTACAATGAATACGAAATGAAAGGGCTTGCTGAGAGTAACTTAAAAAATTATGTGACGTTACTAAAAAACAATATGGTCGACTTCTAAATGTACTCCTATAATATTGGTATCAAATGAAAGGGCTTGCTAAGAGTAACTCGATAAATAAGGTGACGTAATTCCAAATCCAGTATGGTGGACTTCTTAAGATGGTGGACTTCTTAAGATGGCGGACTAAGTTTTTTTATCTTTCCTGCATTATGGGAAGCAAACAAAAGGACTTGCAGAAAATAAGCATGCGAGATTAACTCCGATGCTCCGATCCGTTTAGAAATTTTGTGTATTGGGTTTTCTTTGCGTGAAAAAAGGCATGTTAAAACCCATGCGGTGAAAACGGTGAAGGAAAACACCGTGAGGAAAAACCTGCACACTAGTGGCTAGTGTGTGAGATAGAGAAGGCAATGGCAAACCATTCCAATAAATATTGCCAAGAAAGTAGTGTGTTTCATTCCACATAATGATTACGACCCTCAGTCATGAGGTATACGACTGTGAAGAAAAGGGGTTTTCTTGGAGTCCTCGATTATAATTATTTAGGTTGAATGTTTTGAGTTTGAAGCATCGATAGGTAAACTATGACGAGTTACATTTTGGTGAGATATGTATGCGTCAACAGCATTGGTTTGCCTGTCTAGGAGAAGGATAACTTCAAATCAAACTGGAATTGTGTTTACGCTGCGTAAGGCTTAGCTTGAAGTTACAGTAATTAGCTTGAAGCTCACTTATGCCTTACGCGGCGCATTCCTCCTATTCTTCAACAATCAAGACAAGGTGTTGTACCCAGTCGGGTAATAAGTTATGTCACAAATACTTATTGCAGCTCAATTTTAAAGCAGATATCTTAAACCGATGAGCTGAAATTTTGTATACAGGTTTAGCTTGGATGACAATGCATAGTTAGCTGTGTAAGTCGTCTAAGACGACTTTGATGAGCTGACGACCATTTTAAAAACTCACTATCTCGCCGAGATACCATCATGCGAAAAAGTATTTCAGCGGAGCAACGACTCACTTTTCGCAATTTCTTCTATTAGGCTCGTTTTGTGCACGTCCTAGCTCCTGGATTAACTGCATTCGACGGTCAAATGACAGACGCGGCTAGCTGTCAACATCAGCCGGCGGCAGCCGCCAAAATGCGTCGACGGCATGTCGACAACTAGCCGCCGACTTCTAGCGTTCAAATGTGTTCAAATGGAATTACCTACGATGATAGCAAAACATATTATTGTAAAGGTAAATTATACAAACTAACCTGTTTGCGGTTCGAGGACTCTTACGCCTCTTTTTATTCTTCTCAGGTTTCATCTTCACTTATAATAAGTAAAGAATGAAGAAAACAGCAACAAAATAAAACAAACACAAACGTAACAAAGAACAATATCAGAAACTTATCAAAAAATAACGACTGATAATAACACGTGAACACTTCCGAAATTCGTAAATTGAAAAAATCGAATTATGCCGCACCGGGTGAGCCATTACAAAATAGCGTTACAGGTATAGCACCCCTGACTTTTTAAACCACTAACGGTTAAGTGCAATAAGTCATAATTTATCATTTTCGGAGTCAAAATTATATAATGATAAATATCTATGAAAGGTCAACTACTGTTAATTCTTTATGGAAAAAATGTAATTTCTAATTATTGTGTTTATATTTGTGGTAAAAGTAATGTCAATTAATCAAGTTTTTAAATTAAAACCAAGTAACTGCTTAACGACTTCAATACGTAAATTAAAAGAAAATTTATTTTAATAACTAAATCTGTGTTTTATTTACAAAATTGCGAAACTATTACTTAAATTTTGATGGTTTAGAGTTGTCTCGTTCTCGGACGGGCCGTGGTATTATATAGTATATTAGCGATAGGTCGGGATTATCGCTATTTTATACGATGAGCGACACGTGTCGTAAAGTTTGGGCATTTTTTGGTACAAGTGGGGTCAATAACCTTTTGTGCAAGTTTAAATGGCACGGACTATATCATGCACAGCTACTACCAACGTACGGTTAATACTGTTACGATAAGTATCTACGATACGTACTTAAAATGCCAAATAAATTCAAATATTTCCTAGGTCCTACTTTACATCAGTTAGGCAACTCCTTGTGAGTTCGCAATCTCAGCAAACAAAGATAAATTGTCGCATTAGTATTTCAGTTTCCTTTTTTAGACAGTACAGTAAATACCTGGTATGTTACTGAATCAAATCATGAATATCACTCCTCGCAGTAACATCACACGTGACTGAATAGTCTTTTATCGCCGGCTAGCGCCCGCGCGGTCGCGCCGCGCGACAACTCGCCTGCCCCGCCCCACCCACCGCACGCGCCCGTTGTTTCATACCTATACTTTTGTTCATTCGTTTCATTACATTTAATTTTTTCGACCGCAAACAGTCAATATTTTTGGAAGTTGATACATTATATTATATTATGATCATACAATATGTAAAAAAAACCCTGTCCGACCCGTTAAGGTGTCAAGGTTCTATTTGTGTAATTATTTTCATAAAATATTAGAAAAAAATTACCCTTTGAAAAAAAAGATAAAAAATACTACACTTAAAAAACTTACATGGCAACGCGAAGGGCGGTGACAGGGCGCGCGGGGGCGCGGCATAGCGCCGGCACTCGCAGGTAGCGCAGTCATGACCCCAGATAATCCCGGCTCTTATTATCAGCCAGATAATAATGTGTCAATCGTAAGAAACAGAGACTTTTTGGTAGCTCTGAAAAGAGCTTTTTTTTGTGGTGGTGATTAGTGTTTAGTGGACTCGTGGCCTGCCTGCGTCAAACCTTTTCCGACCCTGCGTTGCCCGTAGTGCAACGCACGCACGCTCTGACGGCACTGTGATACCCAGCGGAATAGCAAAACGCACTTCATAGTCTCTGCTAGCTTTAAAATAATCACAGTCACTCCTATCCAGACACATGAGCATATTAAAGTATTCTTGATGGTATACGAAATTTTGCGGATCAACGGAACGGAACGACCACTCGGAAGTAATGTCATCGCGAAACTGACCTGTAATAATATCGGGATAGCCGCCGGCACGTGCCGCGGCGATATCAAAGGCCGCGGCTACGTTTATTGTAGTACCGACAAAGCGAGTAGGCGGCGTCAATGGATCCGCGCGCCCGCCGGGAGTGTTAACGTATTTTGAAAATTACCCCGTTTTAGGGTAAATAGGTGCTAAACTTGTTAACTTTAAAAATCGCCAAAAAAAAGTATTAATGAATTACGTAATTTTGATACTTATTTTGGTAACGTTATTAAAGCAACTTTATGACCCTTTCGGCTCGGACAGGGTTTTTGTTACATATTGTATAGATGCAAACTTTACACATTTTAACTTTTTGTAGAACATGTAGCGCCGCAAGAAAAACCAAAAATTTTATTCAGCAGAAAACGTAGACTTCCAAACTTTTTCCACTAGATTTGCCGAACTTAAAAGTACTTCCTAAAATAATTTTCAATCTCTTTAACATTTTATTGGTGAAGATATTTAGTTTTTTTAGTTCTCCATACTTCCCAAATACCTATGTTTTCAAACTTTGGTAAATATGATATTTAGATAGCCCTTGTGTCGAATCAATCAACTTGTTTCACTTTAATTTTGTAATCAGAGAGTTACACACATTTATTACAAATACCTATCACATACCTATTGCCTTCGATGAATTTTTCCAAACTTTTGGATATAGCATCACATAAAGCTTCTGCATAAACTCACCAAAAACCAGGCACTTTAAAATTATCAAAGGGCAAAACCGTTTCCTTATCGGACTACTAAGTAAGGGTCGCCGCGCGTAGGTACGTTTTTGCTACCTACGCGGCGAGATACACAGGCCTGGCAGTAGGTACGAGTATATGCATGTATGATTGTATCATGTATGTTTCTTCACCAATGCTAATTTACTGATCCGATTTTAAGAAAAAGGTGTGTGAATTTCAATTATTTCAAATTTTTGGTGGACAAAATCAGTATTACAGATTTATTTTATTTGATGATCCATCATAGGCATGAGATAAGAATCATTAAAAATAAAACAGCAGAGCGATTTTTAAACAGGTTTATTATAATTATGTTCTGCCATAAACATGGTCTAAGTGCTGCATAAAAAATATTCATCATCATCATGGGGTACAACAGGGTTGCGGAGCAAGACGAGAAAGGGGGTTATGAGCAGTGCGGGCGACGGGCGCTTGTGAATTGATGAGGTGATTTGAATTTTGAAAGTTGAAATTCGAAATTACCATTCTTTTCAAAATTCAAATCACCCTGTTCTCGTCTACCCCTGCACCCCTGTACCTAGGGGTTGCAAATATTCGGTACCTAGTTTTGTTTTTCGAATATTCGAATATATTTTTAGGGATATTCGAATATTATTCGAACATTTTCAAAAAGTAAAAAGCACAGTACAAGCTGTACCCCGCAGACAGACTCTCTTCACTGTCTGAATTTCATAGGATACCTACTAAATTACTGTTGGTATTTCTTTTTTCAAAGCATAAAATTCATGTACTTTTCGACGCAGAACTCTAAGATCAAAGTTGTCCATGATCATTTTATCCTTCCTTATTTTTTATCTTTTTTTATATCCATGTTTTGAACATAGATATAAAAAAGATAAAACATGAATCTGTCGCCAATATCCTTTCAATTTCAAAAATCGAATCGTCGTTACAGATACTCCTGATTGATAATAATGAAAGATCATTTTAACGTAATTAAAATGTGTTTAGGAAATGTGAACAATGCAGGTAGGTATGGTATCACTAAACTGTCGCTAAGGCAACCGGCATATTCACTTTTTCAAATGGTACCGTAAAATGGGGTGAATAGGGTGGATTTTTATCTTTGATGCCATATTTTACCTGTTTGTGAATGAATTTAAATGCTTTATTTGATTAAAATGATTGTCCGGTTGCTTCAATTTTTTTAAAATGTAAGGGAACAATAGTTTTCATCATTTTCGCGTAAAAAAACAAAAAAATGTTGCCCGAACCCTATTCACCCCGTTGGGGTCAATAGAATCGCAAGAGGGGTCAATAGATTTATTGGTTAGGGTTGACAATAATAGTTTTTATTCACTTTGATAGTCCGCCCAACTTAGGCAACATTCTAAGTTTTATCAAAATCGGCTCAGACTACTTAATATTAGCACAAAAATAAAACTTGCAAATCAAAATTATAGTTTTATTATTCTTACATAGGTAGGTATAATATTTAAACAAAATTTTCTTAGTAATTTTTTATAAGTTTTTGCTCCTGGTTTTGGTTTATAAGTTCGAGGCATATTTGTTTACTGCAAAAAAACACCATAGTTAATAAATAAATAAACTTTTAGGTCATAACTTTTTTTTCGGGTCTCAAAAACCCAACTACCGACTTAAATTTCAGAACCTTCTTTTTTGAAGTGGGTTGAAGCACCAAAACCTTCTCCTAAATATAATGAATGCTTTTCTGAAAACCGGATCACAATCGGTTAAGCCAAACGCGGAATAATCGCGGAACATACATACATATGTACATGTCAAATGAAAACGTTTTTTTTTTGAAGTCGGTAAAAATCGGTATACAGTAGAATATTTAACTGACTTCGTAATAAAACTATTTCCTGTGACAACCCTAGATATTCACCCCATTCTTGACCCTATCGTCCCTTTTAGTGATTCTATAGACCCCTAGCTCAACTCTATACACCCCATACTGCTACCCAATTAACCCCCTCACTCATTCGAATGACCCCGAAAATAGAAGAAACTAACAGCGTTTAGGTTCCTCGTTAATTCAATAATATGTAGAAATCACAAACACAAAGCATAACTTTACAGATATAGTTTTAAACACAAAGTTTTGCAGACCAAAAAACGGCGCTTCGTTGGAGTCAGTTTTTAAACTGTATTTTTTTTATTTTGTCTATGGTTTTGTTTTGTTTTTTGTTGCCAGTACAAAAAGAAAATGTTCAACTTATAAAAAATGTTGCCACAATTTATAAACCTTCAAAGGTAGGGAAAATTAGAAGTATTTCAAGGAAGTACTGTGCCATCACCCTAATCACCCCGGACATTCCATTCACCCCATTTTACGGTATTATCGGGGCGCAAGACTGTTTTTCTATCATAAATAACTCAACATGTACCCATTACTCCAACAGGAAAGGGTGATCTACAGCAAATTGAAATATGCAGAAAAATAGTGGGCAATTGGTTATAAATGTGCGCCAAATAATTGATTCTGCTGGAGCAACGAGAGCCGGAAAAACGAATTCTGCTGGAGCAACGTTTCTCCAGCAGGAAGATTTTTAAAGAGTGGTCTGACAGTAAAACAAAGTTTATAGGCGTGTAGATCTTACTCTTTTATAAATGTGACACCTAAAATCGAAACTGTGGGCCATACCGCTATTGAGATATTCAATTTTCTGCTAGAGAAACGTTTCCCGGAGAATCTTATATCCCGGACCCCATGGCATCTAAGAAAATATATACAGTTAAAAAGCTATGAAGAATTCTTGAAAAACATAAAAAACGAGATAGCGCTCAAATTAGAGAACCAGTGAGTTTATTGATGACAGTATTTGAATGGTCTTATTATACTTCTTAACGTTTGTGAAAAGTTCGAAGGCCATGCACATGCCCGTTCTTGAATGATATCACTTTTGACTCCCAACTGATACTGCATATATTTGACACGAAAATGCAAGAAACAGAATAAATTTAAGATGTTCCAGTATAAACCAATAACTAGTGAGCAAATTAAAATGAACATCTTGAAAATTTCAGTTTTAAAAGGGTTCAATTAAAGAAGTTATCAACAAAAAACCGAAACAAGATTTGGTTACTGGTTACCCGACCAAATTTGAATCGACACTAAAAAGCGGCCGTTTCATACAAGACGACGACCTACTTAACTGTGCTATTAAAATGGTTTGTAAACAGCACAGACCACACAACTTAAAGACCACGCATTGCGGGGGACTTACATTCGCCTAGGTTATGCAGTATCACTGCATAACAGCCGGCCCCGCCCCCTTTCGTTCCTCATTCCGCTACCGAGACTCAAAGTAACAACATTGACCTTGCTCCCGAAAAAAAATAAAAATAAGCGGTAATAATGCCGTATTGTTCAGTGAAATGGTGTGGAACGTGTAGTACAACATCTAGTCTCACGAAAGATGGCATTACATTTCACCGGTAAGTAATTATTCCTATCAAATTAATTGAAATACTCCAATATCACAAATGAAATAAAATGTTTTATTTCGAAGAGCACGCGTTGATGTCTTTTTTTTGCTATCCCTTTCTCGCAAGTTTAGTTCAAATGATGTTGTCTCAATTTGTCAATAAGCAAGGAGTACAATAGTGTCGAGACACATACTAGTAAACCTAAAATTTAAAATATCGACAAATCCTAAATAAAACGAGTGATAAGGGTATCTAAATTTCAGTTATTTCATATATATTTTAATAAAGTGACTTTACAAAAGAGCACTTACGATGAACTGAAATAAGTGTAAAGTGCTTAAACAAACAAACTTTAACTAATAAAAAAACTTAACTAAACTTTTTAAAATAAATATATCAAACTCACATTGCGTACGATTGCAATTTTTTTTCAAACTTAGTTTTCGTACACTTAACAAAATGATGTTGAGTGAGATAGGTAACTTGTTACTAAAACCGCTGAATTATGAAAAGTAGCTAAATAACGTGAGATCTCCGGCGATTGACCTTTGCCCACTCCAGTTTTTTTTTTTGCTATTAATCGGAAGTCGGTTGTGCGTGTGTTTTTTAAATGAATTATTTTAAAGCTCCTAAATATATTCTTACTTTTTTTTAACTCAGGTATCGATATCAAGATATGTCTTGCCCATCACTAGTGAGCTATCACTGCCATTGTCAATTTTGACGTCTTCTTGTACTAGCCAATAGGAACGAGCAGACCTCTCCCCGCACCCCACCAACTTTTGGCGATTTTGTTTTCGTATTAGAGTTGATAAAAGCGTGGTCTTTAGGTTGTATGGTCTGTGGTAAACAGGGTGCTAAGTACACTGAATTTAAAAAAAATTTGAAACTTAGTAAAAGGACTTGTCCTCTTTTTGTATGGGGGCTGGTTTTTTATTCCAAAGTATCACCAACCACCAGTAACCTACATTTATCTTTAAGCTACAACAATATGAAACACGTAACCATAGAAATCAGAATTTTAAACGCCTCCATTTTTGAGAAAAAATATGTTTTGTAACAGGTATCATCCATTGATCACTTACTTGTATTTCCTGGCTGTATGGCTATGTACCATTGCCTTTCCACTGGTGGATAAATACTACTAGGTACTACCACAGATTACATAATAGGTACTACTGTCAATGGAATGACAATTTTGCTGTCAATTTTTTTTTCATGCATTAACACATACAGTGCCACTAACACGCCTAGCGTGTTCATGCGAATATCTATAGGCATGCCAGTAACACGCCAGTTGGGCTAAGATGTACAACATCGTTAAATTGTCGTTAGACATAAGAAAATTTGTCATCGTGTCTTATTTTATCATTTTTCCTAACATGGCAACCACTTACGATAGAAATACTTCCCACGAGAATCCTTTATCCACACGACCACAGATTATATACAACATTTCGTTGATATTCAATCATTCGTTCAATTTTACTACCGATTTGGCTTAAACACTTAATCCCAAGCACGACTATCGATTTAAAACTAAATTACTTACATCTGTTTTTGACATGACATTGACAGTTTTGACAGCCGAGTCCCTACTCTAGTTGACGATGTCCGATAGCCATCTCGCTCGGTAGCGATGTCATTCTGGCGTGAGTGACAGGGATGGCTAAAGTCGACAATACGGACAACGTCAATCGGAGTAGGGCCTCTGTTTTATAAATCAAAGTCAAAGGCGTACCCATTAATATTTTTCAACAAATTGTGTTATTAAACTTACAAATGGAAAAGAAACTAATATGATCATTTACTTTTAGAAAACTGTGATGTAATATAGGTACAGATTACTTATCATACATGAAAGCGCACCTGGGTTTTGCTACCTTCCTGACTCCTCAAGGAGCTGCTAAGGTGGAGCAACCAGTAGGATTACCTTAGGCCTATATTGGTTGGACGAACTGGGTCCATATCGCTCAGTAGAGCAGTGAAAAACAGTAAGTATTGAAGCATTTAAGCAGACATGCAACATTTTGTCATAGAGTGTTTTCTTAGGTATTTGAAAATTTGTTAGTAACTAAACCAACTATACCTACATACTTAGACGTTTAAGTATGCACAGAAAGAAAATACATATTAGTTTATTAAATAATAAAATGCGTTTACATTGTATTTCAGGATTTAATTTTGGAAGGTACGCTGGAACAGAACAAAATTGGATTCAAATGTAAGGAAAAGTTTATTTCACAGAATACTTGTAGTAGTACCAACATGCATCACTTTGATAGTAATTGTGAATAATTTTTGATCCCTTCAAGCTTGTCATATTTTAGTAAATATGCAGGTTCTATTGACATGTTCATTTGATTGTTCATAATTATTATGATTTAATTGCTTTCAACATTTTCCACCTTTAATAGATACCTTGAGTCACCTGTAACAAAATCAAAAGATATCATGAAAAACATAGTATTAAAGAGTATGTATTATTTTTCAGAAAATGTCATCGCAGTCAACGTTGACTTGTAAGAAGCAGTGGAGACTATGGTGATAAGACTTATCGTATTAAAATTTTAAGAAAAGGTTTATCGTTTGTAATACCTTATTATTATTCTATAAAATTACATATTATTGTTTATTTGACTAATGATTTTTCTACTTCAATTAGTTTTACCTTTATCCACCTTTATGTATAATAAGGTATATAAGTATATGGTAAGTAGGCTCCCCATAAGTTATTCAAAGGCAAGTTAGGCGCAGATATTGACTGGAATATTTTTTAGTGCACAAAGCTACATTACGGAAGTTTACATATCTAAGATATTTTAGTGTGCAAGTTTTCACAATTTATTTCACCGATTTACATACACTTAATATATGCTTCCTACTACTGGTCCTAGACTGTAGACACTGCTTACAGTAGTTTGGGCTTAGCACAGAGAGCGGTGTTGTCCAATTTGCTGTTGTTTTCATGGGTCAAAAGGAGGCAACATTGGTAGACCCTAAGAAACAAAAATAATGATTACCTAACCTATCCTACCTATGTAAAATAACATACATTATAAAAGGTTAGGTTCTGTTTTTAATACAGTATTTTGTAAGTTTATAAAACACAACAATAACAGCTATTCTTTGCTTTTGTGTAGGTGAAAGAGCTCTTTGTGATAAATGATTTACGTAAGTGTTTATATTGGAGATCTCACCTTCAAATAGGCTAGATTCTATAAGCCTTCTAGCCGCTAGAAGGTTTATAGACTCTAGCTGGGGCCAAGCTAAGCCTGTCAATGATGTGAAATATCAGTATCCATGGGCTTAAATATTCGCCAAAGCAACTGAAATACACTCTCAGAAATCGACTTGATCGCAAATATCACCGATGCGTTTCTGTCGTATTTCTTACACTGGTCGTTCGTCATATGCGTTTAACACAAAATATATAATGGTATTATGGTACGGACATATTTTTCGCCTTTTACACACTTTTTCACCGACTTTAATCAAGTTTTTTCCTTAGTCGTTAGCACCAAGTGACCACGATAATATGTCATTGGAAAATGTCAAAAATAGATTAAAATAGACAAATAAAAGAGACTCATGTTAGAGTGTGTAGACAATTTTATCGTTTTCTATCGTATTTCGTATTTTGACAGTTAGACATGACATAAATGGCATGACATGTTAGCAGCGGTAGACTAATGATATAACGCTGTCAAAATACGATAAACGGCCGCGATAATGATATGTTGTTTGGCTCATGCTAGGGCAACAGGCGTGTTTTGAATGTTATACTGGTATTTCCAAAAAATGCCTACATTTTCAATTGAAATTTTATGTACGGAATCTTCAAACAATAATCTAAAGAGTTTTGAGGTGGCCTGCGTAAAAAAGCAATTTTTGTATTTAAAAAAAAATTGTTGTTAAGCAATGCCGAGAACACGCCAGGCACGCCATTGTCAACCTTTTGCACTAAGATAACATTTAATACAAAATCAATGATGGTTTAAAAGGGAATATGACGTTATTGTTTACATTTTTTTCTTTTCATTTGATAATTTATTTATGTTACGTACCTTTAGAAAATTTCTTATGATTTATGATACCATCATAAAAGACGCATGCCGACAAGACAAACGACAAACAAACAAACAAAGGTGGATGTCGCGCGATAATCGACTCTATACTTGAAACTTAAGTTCGAATTTTGCTTGCATCGACCTGATCGAGAGTGGGTAAAAAACGTGCAAAAAATCTTAACTTCTGTTGTCGGCACGCTTTAAGTTTTGGTTTATCTTAACTAGTGGTTTTCGAAGTTGAACTTTAATGTGCGATAAATGAGGTTTACTCTTATATGATATGTTTAGGGGGTTTTGTAGATAAATATTTTTATGAAGCAGGATCTAATATTTTGCGATTTTGTGCATATTTGTGCTTAAAAAAGAAATTTGTTCAGTGCAGTGTTCGAAGTTTTCGACATAGCATGTGTTCCGTTGTGTTGCTCATCCGAAACTTTACGTTTTCTGAATTGGTTTGGTTTCTTTCTCTACGACTTTTGCTAGTGTTTCTGGACTATTTTGATTGCATTTACGACGACTTGGCTTGTGTTTCTGGACATACGAAGACCCTGCATAGTGTCCTTGGACTTTCGAAGACCCTAGCTAGTGTTTCTGAACTTGCGAAGTCCCTGGCTAGTGTTCCTGGACTTGCAAAGAGCTTGGCTAGTGTTCCTTGACTTACGAAGACTCCGGCTAGCATTTCTAACGTAAGTAGTTACAATTTATTTAACTAATTCCACAGAATATATACCCTGCACTAAAAAACAGATTCATCATTAAATATCACCAACAATAACCATGAAATGTGCAAAAGGTTTACGATCTCTGATAAAATTACGATATTTACTTACCTAAAAGTCTGTTTTCAGCCATAATTCCTTGGTTGAACTTCATTATAGTATATAAATCAACTCAATTCTTGTGCAGCACAAGTCAGACTGACTAAAACTCACCGTTGAAGCCAGAAAATAGCCGGGAAAAGAATTTACCTATATACAGCCACTTAACACGCCTAGCGTGTTTATATTTTACCTTTATGCCATGCCATTAACACGCCTGGCGTGTCTGCGTCTTTTTAGGGTGGTATGGCTATGAACTACTAGAAAATTGCGGTGGCATTCAATGAGTTAATTGATATAGGCGAAGGTGCGGTTTATGTACAGACAACGAGAAAAAATAATTTCAATTTTTCTCTAAATCGGAGGCCTTAAAAATATATTAATTATGCAGAAAGGCTAGTTTTTATTAACTCTTTCATATAATATTTAGTTTATTCTGGTTAGAAATATTGATGAATAAAAAACCATTAATGGACAAGTCCTTTGTAATTTTATATACAGGATGTAGAGGTTTTTTACGTGCAAAAGGGGGATGGTTACGAATAGAATCGGTTACATTGGAATACCGAAAAAACTTTTTTTTTAAACACATGTTTTTCTGTAAAATCATTAAAATTCAATATACCTACCTATGTCCCTAGTAGTACGGATAAAATCAAACAGGCGTATAGGAGGGGTCCAAACTTTTTGACTCTATTATAATATTATTATTATATATTCTAATATCTATCTATTTTTGTGTACATCCGGCCGTCTGAGCCAGAGTCCTAGAGAGATCTTGCATATCTAGGCTGATAACGAATCGTAGGTGACGGCAATATACCAAGGTTTCATCGTTTGTGACGCAATAGTTGCTTTGAAAATTGAAAAAAACCAGGCTCAGACAGCCAGATATTCACCTTTTTGGACACTCTGGATCTCAACTTCCAAAGGGTTTCAGAGCCCCGTTTTTTATAAAAAGTTTAGTGAAAAAAGCGCGGGAATCGTTGACGTAGGCGGGTGTTTTTTTCTGGCTTTTAGGATTTTAATTAATTATAGGCAAAATATCGGTTCAGTTAAGTAGTGGAGTGTATTTATTTAGTCTTATTGTACTTTAAATATATTAATTTATCAGTTTTTGCCGTGATCTGGTAAGTTCCTTTTCTTATTTTTGGCTGCATGAGCAACCCAGACGAGCCTGGGGGGCTTTCAGTCCCCCAGGTTTCGTACAATGTTACAATTGAAAACAATTACTCTGGTTTAGATACAGAAGGATCATATACGGAAGGATCCTACACGGACGGTTCTGAGTTCCCTGCAAACAATAAAGCAAAACGTAAACGATCTGGTCCTAAGTATTGTAAACATTGTAATAAAAAGAGGAGGCGTCATCACAAAACTTCTAATGGAATAACCAACAATAACGAGTTTGAGTGCCAGTGTGTTAAACAACCCAATATTTTCATTCATCCACAGTCTGATAACCTCAAACCTAACTTTGTCAATGAACAACCTATTCTAGTACCTAGTTCATTAAAAACAAATCCTGTTGATGTTGAATTTACGTCTGAAAATACTTCTCGCAATCAAATTGGGCGCAAACTTTACCAGGCTTCAGATGCTTCTCCCTATATTATTCACATATCAAAGGAGCAGAATACCAATGACAACAATACATCTATCCATCCAGTTACGCTGGGGCTTTTCTTAAAACGAAATGGGTTTAAAAACATAATTAATGGCAGAAACCGGGCATCCATTTCTTTTTCAAATTATGAAGATGCCAATTCATTTTTGAATGACAGTAGATTGGCTTGCAATAAATAAAAAGCTTTTATTCCTACTTCAAATGTGACTCGCATGGGGGTAGTGAGGGGTATACCTGCCACTTGGACCGATGAGGAGGTATTGCAGAATATTTCAGTTCCCATAGGGTGTGGTAATATCATAAAGGTGAGACGGTTAAAGCGGAAAACTACTGTAAATGATAAAACTGAGTATGTTCCAATAGAGACTGTGGTCCTTACATTTGATGGTCAAGTTCTTTCCAAGCGAGTATTCATGTGCTACAATTCTCTACCCGTAGACCTGTACATATATCCAACTATACAGTGCTATAATTGTTGCAAATATGGCCATATTAAAACTCAGTGTAGGTCCACCTCCAAATGTTTTAAATGTAGCCAAGATCATTCTGGAGACAAGTGTTCAATAGATGAAGATTTTATTAAATGTATTTTGTGTTCTGGCCAACACTTTGCAACTAGCAAAAAATGTCCTGAGTTTTCTCGACAAAAATTGATTAAAGAGTCCATGGCTAAGAACTGCATTTCCTACTCTGAAGCCTTGAAACTGCACCCACCAATTGGCAAATCATATGCAGATGTTCTTACTTCTGTCCCTGTGCGATCTAATGCTACAGTTTTGAACTCCCAGCCCAATAGTATGAATTATAATCATTCTTATAAAAAAACGGTATTCTTAAAACCCAAGCCTCGTTCCTCATTAAGTCCTGGGTATGATAGGGCTGCTCATCATGCCCTTACTAAAGACTTAAATTTAAATTTTACATCTACTGGTACTGCATATAAAGAGAATGATTCAAGTAAGGACTATTTACTTTTTGATATTATGACTGTTAAGGAACTTATTATTACCCTCATCAATTCACTGTCTCATTATAACTCAAACTTTGTACCGCCCAACGCTGCCCCAACCCAGAATGTTTCGAATAATTTATTAAATATTTGGGATAGTAGTAAAAGTATTTTAAATAAAAATTAGCTCAGTGGTAATTCAGAGGAATTGCCGCAGCATTCTCAGCAAGAAATCTGATTTATTTCATCTGATTAATAAACACAACCCGTTAGCCATTTCTCTCCAAGAGACTTGGCTCATGCCTGGTGGCTGTTTTAAAGTGGCAGGTTATGCCTGCCTTAGAGAGGATCGCTCTGATGGTTATAGTGGGGTTGCCCTGCTAATCAAACATTCTATGCCTTTTCAGCATATTCCTATTCCTGTTCATAACAGTGAGTATTCTATCATTGCAGCTATTATTAATGGTATTTGCTTTGTTTCTATTTATATACCGCATCCATCTACTGTACTATACTAATGAAATACTAGACTGTATCATTCCATCTCTACCTAAACCTATTCTTATTATGGGAGACTTTAATACCCAGCATGTCATGGGGTAGCAATCCTTCTAATCATTATGGATCTAGAATTTTAGATTTCTTGGATACTAATAATTTCTGTTTACTGAATTCTGGGACACCTACACGCCGTACTTCCAGTAGTGAAGGTATTAGTGCTCCTGATTTATCAATATGTTCTCCTTCTCTAGCTTCTTCTTTAACCTGGCATACTCTTGACTCATCATATGGAAGTGACCACTATCCTATTATTATTACCTTACCTAACAATGAAGCGACGTCAGTTCGCTGTCCTCGCATGAAATATCGACTTGAAAATGCTGATTGTAATCTCTATAGGGAAAAAGTAGATGACAGAATTTCATCGCTTCCTCCCTTAGAAAATGGGAACCATATTGACTGTGCAGAAACTCTTACTCAAGTATTACTGGACGTTGCTGATCACGTTTTTCCTGTTAAAAAGTCACGTAGCAGATATATTCCTCCTCCCCCGTGGTGGGATGAAGAATGTGCTGAGGCCATCACCAAGACTCTCTTATTTTTTATCTATAATTAATTCTATAATGATCAATGGCAAAATTCCTCCTTCATGGAAATCTCAAGAAATAATTCCAATCCTTAAACCAAACGCTTCTTCGGGTGTTGCTTCTTCATACCGTCCCATTGCCTTATCTTCAGTTCTTCTGAAAATTTCAGAACATCTAGTGAAAAACAGATTAGAGTGGTTCTTAGAGAACAAAGTGCTATTAGCTCCTAGCCAATATGGCTTTCGAAAAGGTAAAAGTACAATGGACAGTTTAGGGATATTCACTACAGATATTCGTCTAGCTTTTTCTGTAAACCAAAACCTTCTTTCGGCCTTTTTAGACGTCACAGCAGCTCATGATGGGGTGGATATATCCATACTTAAAACAAAACTTTTAAAATTACAAATTCCTGTTATATATTAGTAAATTTTGTTATTAATATTTTGTCAGAAAGGTCCATTAGCATTGTCACACAAGATTCAAATACATTATCTCGAGTGCTTTGAAGAGGAATTTCTCAAGGTTCTGTTTTAAGCCCATTACTCTATAATATATACACACATGACCTTGAATCAGTTTTTCCGCATAAAATTAGTGTTTTGCAATACGCTGACGACCTTCTTTTGTATGTTTCTGGGTTTTCAGTCGACGAATTATGCAGTGATTTAACGTCAGCTCTAAGTTCTCTTAAAATGTATTTAGACGATAATGGCTTATCATTATCTGTTCCCAAAAGCACTGTGGTACTTTTTAGTAGGCTGCGGATGCCTCCTCCAGTTTTTGTTTATTATGACCCTATTAATATTAGAGCAAAGAAAGAAGCTAAGTTTCTAGGCGTAATTTTAGATGATAAACTTTTAGGTCTCTCCCATTGTTACTACGTTACAGCCAAATGTGAACGATTATTGAATATTCTGCGATGCCTCTCTGGAGTCTGGTGGGGCGCTCATCCTGCCTCTTTAAAACTGCTTTACAATGCTTTAATTCGTAGTGTTCTTGATTATGGATCGTATTTCTTGGAATCCTGTAATTTGATCGGTTTGAAAAAGTTTGATAATATTCAATCAAAAGCTCTCCGCATAATAACTGGCACCATGAGATCAAGCCCTATTAATGCTTTACAAATTGAATGCGTTGAACCGCCACTAAGGCTACGTCGACAACTTCTATGTGATAAATTCTTGTTTCGAGTTTTACAATTTTCAAGGCATCCCCTCTTCTACAAATTACAGCTGCTTTCCAATTTAATAGACACCAGTTCTTATTGGGCCCGAAAACGAGTACCGTGTTTAGTTATTAGTGTTCGTAAATTTACTGCTCTTCAGGCGCCTACTCATAGATCTTCTATTCTCCCTATGTTCTCAGCATCCTTTGATTCATTAGTTTTTTCTCCTGATATTTTGTATGATTTAGATATCCCTAAAAATTCTCCTGGTGCTAATAGTAAGTTTAACTCCATTGTTGAAAATAAATTTTCCAACTGGCATCATATTTACTGCGATGCCTCTAAGCACTCTGATGATGGTATGGTAGGAGTAGGTATTTATCACCACCAATTTAATATTGTAGAAAAAATAAAACTACCTCCTGAAACATCTGTTTTTACAGGTGAGTGTTATGGTATATTTAAGGCAGTAGAATATGTTCATATTATGAAACTTAGTAACACAGTTATATTTGTAGATTCGAAGAGTGCTTTACAAGCCTTGCAGAAGTTTCCATTTAAGTGCAATATTCAATACCCTGTTATTATTCAATGTAGAGACTTACTTTATAAATGTTTTAATTTGGGCCTTAGAATAGTTTTTGCTTGGATACCGAGTCACAGTAGTATTATGGGAAATGAAAAAGCAGATAGTTTAGCGAATGAAGCAGTACATAACGGTGACTTGTATCCTTTCAAGAACTATTGTCATGATCTCGTTGCACTTCCCAGGAGTCATCTGTGTGACTCTTGGAAAGCCGATTGGGAACACAGTAGTTTATCTAAGGGAAAGTGGTATAAGGATATTCAATATTATATTCCATTAAAACCATGGTTTACAAAGATGTTGCTTGGAAAGATTACAACGACCAATTTGATTCGCATGAGGATAGGGCATCTCAGTTTACCTTCACATCTCTATAGATTAAAGATTGTAAATAGTGATTTGTGTGAATGCGGTACTGATGTAGGAAATTTAAACCATACCTTTTTTAGATGCCTTAAGATCCCTCCGTGTCCCTTTCCCTACTTCCATAGTTTGCCTTTTGGCAATGAATAGTATTGATATTTATAATGTTATATCAATATTTATGATTCAAAATAATATAAAAATATAATTTATTTTTAATACTTATGTATGTCTATGTAGTTCATAATTTGTTTACTCCAAACTTTCCTGATCCTTTTCCCAAAATTCCGTTTCACTCTATCCTTTATAAAGAAGCCTTACGATTCCTTACCTTTTAATTTTAACGTCGTGGCTGACGCACTAGCCGTGCATGCCAAAAACAGAATAAAAAAAATAAAAAAAGTTTAGTGACGCAATATGTGACGGCATCTAAAGTAGTTTCATCCATTTTGGTGCAACTGTTATCGAGATATCTTGAAAAACGTGTGGTCAGACAGCCTGATATCCGGTCGTCTGAACCAACTTGTTTTTCTTAATATTTTACAAAATAACACATTTTGGACTAATCTTTATGGATTATACTAATGTGACGCGTTATGTGACGGCTCTCAACCAGATGTGAACCACCAAAACCCACGCGTTTAGGAGCTATTCTAAAAAAATTTATTGTTCAGACGGCCGGATGCTGGCTGTCGGAGCCAGCCAGTTCTACTACTTCCAGGTGTTCTACGTAGCTGGAATATCATTTTATCCTTAGTGACGGCGATGGAGAATACGAATTTCGTTATGTGACGGCTCTATGTGCCGGCAAACAAAAGTTAAAAGCATTTCAATTATTTTCCATACATTGATTCATTAGGGTAACCACACTTCGCTCTTTTTATAGGAATACAAATACAAATGCCTCTGTTTCACAAAAGCTGATTGCCTTGTTATGTAAATACGTATTTACGTAGGTAACTAGTTCACCGATAAAGGAAAATGTATTAATTATTACTTTTTGGGTTTAGTGTGACTGTTTGGAAATAACCGCTAATTTCAGTTAGGTACTAGACTAGAGTATTTACTCAGATTAATTTTTCAACTCGTCCTATATGCCTACGACCCATTTGGGATAAGATGCAGAAAATTTATATCTTTATTCGACAAGTCATTTAATTTCGTTTTGGATGGAAAATTGAGTAATTCATCAACTCGTCGCACATGCCTACGGCTGACTTGACAAGATGCAGGAAATGATAAAATCATACATTTTCCGCAACTCGTCCTCTGTTTTTTTTTTGTATAGCACACACAAGGAAAACAGCTTTTATTACGTATGGAATCATTAAGACTCATTGCTACAAGCAACAACAACGATCTGTCAAAAATTTACATTTTGGCGTTAGTTCCGTCCGATTTTCGCCACGTGCCAAAAGGTCCATGTAGCACTGTAGTTAGGAAGGATGCTACAAATAGGATAGTAACTACTCGACCAAGCCAATTAGACAAATGTCAAATGACTTTCGACGACGAATACAACGAAAATACCGATGGAAGTTAAGAAGCAATGGCGCTAAAATAAACTTGGGCAATTCATCTAAATTGGAACAATATTGCTTTTTAAGTGCCTCCTGTAATTTCGTTTATTTGTCGTCGTAAATAGTTTGACATTTGTCTAGTTGGCTTGGTACGTATTACAGACAGTCTATCTCCCATCTCGCTCTTTCATATTGTGAGCTAAACTAAAGAGCGAGATGGGGCAGACAGACTTACTGACTAACTAACTAACTAACTCTTTTTACACTACGCTGAGTCTCAGTAAGCCTGTCTGAATACCGCGTAGTCTAATAACTGCCTGACCTGTTTACCAACAATATTACCACTGGACAAGCTATCCCATACAAATGACAGATGACAGCTAATTTTGTGTGCCTATTTGAAACGCCCTTTGGCCCATGATCTAGGATATGACGCTTGATCCATACTAATATTATAAATGCGAAAGTGTGTCTGTCTGTCTGTCTGTTACCTCTTGACGCTTAAACCACTAAACCAATTGAGATGAAATTTGGTGTGGATAGAGTTCGAGACCCTGGAAATGCTACATTTTGTCGCGATATAAAAACATTAAGGGGGTGAAATGGGGGATGAAAGTTGGAAAATCCTACTCTTGCAGGCGATGTCGCGGGGAACCACTAGAAATAAAATATTTTTTAAACTTTTCTAAACTACAACCATAAAATACATTATTGGAATCGAAAATTTAGCAAAATTAGTCTCATTCAGGCGCTTAATCTAAGTAAAATGTTGGCGCCGTCTTGGACAGGCCAATGTCCAGCAGTGGACTGCAATAGGCTGATATTATGATGACGAAGTAAATGTAAGTTCCCGAAGGTCGTTCTTTCGTAGATATATTTAAAGTCTTCAATTTGACTTTAAAACATTGTCAGTAACTTCCCTAATAAATTTACAAATTGTTTAAAACGTATTTTAAATAAAATGTTTAAAACTCTTAGAACAAACAATTAGACTTAGAATAAACGTAGGTACAAAAAAAATACATTAAGTATATAAATAAAACATGTTTTTTTTAACCCTACATATACCTACCTCTACGTTTTGATTTCATGAGTTCATAATATTCCTGTATTTCATTTGATCTTGAAACATTCTCAGAAAAACTCTATATTTTTTTTCATGGAAATGCTTCATATCAGAATTAGGTAAGATAACTTCGGCAGTTCCTCCCATGTTTTGAATGGCGTCTAGAACATTATTGAAGTACTGCGAGGCACAAGCTCCAAGGATCGCGGAGCCGACTAGCACGGACTCTTTCTCGTGTGGTTTTAAGATAGGTAGGCTAACAGCGTCCGCTTGGGTCTGCACAAAAAGCGGATCTTTCGTGATACCACCACATATTACAAGAGATTTGAATGCATCATAACCAGCTGACACCAAAGCATCCATTATGTGTCTTGTGCCATACTGGAACCAAAAAAAGTAGGTATTACTTATAGTCCGACATGTTCATGCGCGACCCTTCTACGTGCAGGGGGCGAGGATACGCCAGCCGCCCGTGACAGACATAGGAAATACCCTCCTCTGCAACACCACCCATCAGTCCTGCTCATATCTAGCATGCCGCGCCTTGCACCTCTGTCGACCGTAGGAAGGTCGCGCACGTACGTACTACGCGTGTAAGTTGTCCGCTACCTCCCTTGTCCCTTCCCGCTTCCCCATACCCCGCCCCGCTAGTACGGTTAGCAAAGCCAACGGTCTGTAGGGCCTATAAATCTGTAATGTATTTTTTTGACAAATTTAATTCCATAAAAATAAATTTTATATTTTATACTACGCACTTTCAAATTTTATTAGAAGAAATTTTTTATCATGAAACAAAAATATAGACGTGTACCCACTGCATCTGCCTGATAAGAGTTTTCTGTACGAGTCTGATGTTGAGGTACGTAATTTGTATAAATATCTGTAATCATGGTCCATCCGTATTCGACTTTTCAAATCCGTATAGATATGGATAAATCCTTATTTATGTATGGCAAAGCTGCTTAAGCCCAGTATATTATTAGTCTTTGGCTTAAGCTACCGTACTGAGCGGGTCTGCGTTGAGGTGTGGTATGGGGAAGTGGGACGGGAGGCAGCGGCCAACTTGAACTGAACGGGTAAAACCTACTTGTCGAACATAGTAGGTAAATGTTAGGGTAGGTAGGTAGATATATGGATACAACTGACACCCAATCTAATCAACCTCTAGTATTAGAAATATTAGAATACTAACAGAATATAATAACCATATAAATACACGGTGTTAATAGGTAGTGGCAAGTCGAAAAAACTCTAACCACAAGATGGTATTCAGTAATTAGGTAAATAATGCAAAATCTTTTTAGGGGATTCTAGGGCTCGAATACAACCACTTTAAAATACCTTAAATAATTAATAAAAAAATTAAAATACACATTAATCCTAACTAATATAAACTGACTTAACTATTAGAAACTAATATTGACTAGTATTTAATATTTTTTTAACACTCACAGTGTGCTTTCTTATTTATATGTTTAAATAAGAAACTAAAAATTCGCACACGGGTAGGATTTGAACCTACGACCTTTGGGTAGATGTCGCTGCTGTCACGCAATGGCGTAAGACAAAGAGACCAAGAATTTCACACGGTTGGATGGACTGCACGGTAGCTCAGTTGTAAGTGCGTTGGTCCGGTTAGGTTAGTCAATCACTAAGCCGTTTTTTTAGTAAAAAATCATTTCTTTCGATACAAATCGCTACAAATTTGTATTTACATGCCTAAAAAATGAATGAAGTAAAACTTTAACCCACCAGCCAAGATAACTTAACTGTATGATTAATGTGAATTTATTAATTGAGTTTGATGTAGTTATTTAGTTTAAAAGGTATGGAGAATTAACCACAGCAGCCGCAATCAATCATTTTTTAGGCATGTGAATACAAATTTGTAGCGATTTGTATCGAAAGAAATGATTTTTTAATCAAAAAAACGTCCAAATTATTAAAATTTAATTATGGTAAATTTCGTAATTTTTCGATTTTCATGTACATGTTTTTTTTTGAAGATGTTGCAATCGAAGGACTGCTACGTATTTTTTGTGTAAAAAATAACCCAATGTTAACCCATTTTTTTCACTGGATTTTTTCGAAAATCAATCTTTTGCCGAAAATTAAAAAAAGCTACAGAAAAAGTTTAACTAAAAAATATCAGTCTGATAATTTACACCAGATGAGCCTATAGCGCAAAAGGTAGATTATTGCACGATGCCCATACCAAATTTAATTCGCTTCCGTCCCGTAGTTTTCATAACAGAGAGGTTTTGCGTCAAAAATATTGAAATTTCGCTTTTTTTTTAAATTTCAAAATTTTTAAACCATAACTTTTTGCTGAACTAAAGTATGTTTTAAACGATCACTTATGATGCTCTTAAGCTAAAAAAATCTTTGGACCACTGTAAACCGGCCACCCTGTATATTATAATATTAACTCTGTGTGTTTAAGCATTCACGCCTAAACTACTGAACCGATATAAATAAAACTTGGTACAGAGATAGTTTGAGACCCTTGGAAGGACATGTAGGCTACTTTTTGTCGCGATATAAAAAATGGGGGCTGAAATGTGGGATGAAAGTTTGTATGGAAAATCCGACTTTTGGCGCGGGCTAAGTCTCGACGAACTTCTAGTAAAAATATATGATAACGCATACTTACAGTTGTGTGCATATAATTAAGAATGGTAAGGAATAATATAATAATATGTTTTTTACCGATAAACCTTGTAGGGTAGCCAGGTACAGCAAAGCCAAATTCTCTTCACTTCTGTTAATAGTCAGTCCTATTAACATCCCCTTCATGGTAGGATCAGCCAAAGGTGATCTGTTGCCATGGAAATCAGGCCACACATGAAAGTCTTTAGTTAACAAGCTGACATCGTTCAGCCCTTGAGCATGAGCCATTTTCGAAAGTAAATTCCTTAAGTGAACCCGAACACTGAAATGAAACAGAATTAATATTAAATTAGGTATTGTTACAAGTGATATGCATTCATTGTGCAATCTTGTGTGATTGTACAGTTTTCATTTTTTTTTCTTCATTAAATCCTTGCATTCACTTCAACAAATATATGAAGAAAAAATTTACAAATTGGTTCAGCTGTCCTCGAGTAGCAGCACAATTTGGTATTTTAATGTTATTAATATCAATGTAATAAGTTTTAAAACATTACTTTTGTAAATGTATGCTATGTATCTATTGTATAATCTGTGGTATAGCTTACTTACGCTCCAGTACTATGTTTTTTTAATAGTTCAAACCCAGCTGGGTGACTTGAAATTATGTAGTCCAGTAACATACCAGAAGCACTTTGTCCAGCTTCATTGAGCCACATGTTTGGAACCATTGCACTAAAATAAGGACCCCAAATCCCTTCAACTAGCACAGCTTTTCTGTTTACAGCCATGTGACAAGTAGAAGTACCACAAATCAGACTCAAACGCCTAGACATATCTTTGTCAATACCGTCACCATTTGTACCAATCATCCCCAGACCCCCAGCATGGGCATCTATGATTGAAGTAGCCACAGGAGTGCCAGGTTGTAGTCCTAACGTCCTAGCAACATCTTCCAAAAGACCTCCACATTTTTCACCAGGCAACAAAACTTTGTTACCAATCTTTATAAAGTCATCCTGTGCCAAATCCTCTAATCCGATTTCACGTAAATAACTCATATTCCAACCCTGCTTGCCATCAATAGAACACTCATAATTCCATTTACAAACAAGGGAACAAAGAGACCGGCTCATTGATCCTGTAGCTTTCCATGTTAAAAAGTCAGGTAAATCAAAAAAATAACCAAACTCGGACCATTTTTGTGAAAGATGTTTCTTTAACCATAGCAGTTTTGGGATTTCCATCTCTAAGCTTACTTTACCACCCACATATTTTAGGATATCATGATTAGTTTTATTTATCAAGTCTGCCTCTGCCTGAGCTCTATGATCCATCCACATGATTATATTCTGCTCTTCATTGTCAGAGTTATTAACTGCAGTTGGATTACAATTTTTGTCCAACGCTACCAATGAACAAGTGGCATCAAATCCAATTCCTTTAATACTTGTGGAGTTAACAATAGCAACTACATTCTGAAATTCAATAAAAATTATAATATGAAGTTATTTATATCAATTTACAATTTATTATAGACTAATAAATAATCCATTATAACAGACATTGACATAATAATTTAAACTCACTTTGATAACATATATACAGCAGTCCCAAATATTGTTTGAGGACTGTTCATAGTAATCTGGCTTTGGTGCCCAAGTCTGTAGTTCTTTCACACTGGATTTAAGTATATGTCCCGTTTGGTCCACCAGAGCAGCGCGAACACTGCCAGAACCCACATCAACCCCTACAAAATATATATCACTGGCCATGTCAAGTAGTTGACTGGAAATGGGGGGATTAACTAGGTAAAATTTCTAATTTCTACAAAATTTACAGGCAAGTTTATGCAATTAAGCCTTCTTGATAAAATATGTATATCTAAAACCTTCTTGACGTGTATCAATCAACAGCAGTATTGTCTTCAATGATGCTAAATATATTATCTGTAATAAACAAGGCAATAAAGTAACCTTGATGTTGTAAATGTATAAGATAAAGAGAGGTACCGAGCCGACCATGACGCTGGCAAACTGTTTCTTCGCTTCGTTATTAAACACTCGTTAAGATAAGAAGATAACCTCCTCGTCGTTTGTTGAACTCTGCTCTTATTGGCTAAATTGTTGCAACATTGATTTCTCAAAATAGTTCTTCTTTGTAAAAGTTTGTGAATGGTTATCCGTTTTCCTGAAAAGAAACTAGATTATTATAGTATATGTATTTACAAAAAAACGACTGGCTCACTGGAGTTTTTTCGCAAAAATATTCTGCCTAAAAGTCCACTAAGTCAATTGAATATTAGCGCGCTTTCGCCACGTTTTCGCTTATTATTTTAAAGTTTTTTGTTTTTGTTCATTTTTTTTTTCAATTTACCCACTCTGAGTAGGCAAAGGATCAAGTCCATAAAGCCACGTCTTCAGTATCTTTATTATATATATAGCCTGACCAGAAATATATGGGACCTGAATTAAGGGCGCTACAAATCCACTTTATATGACAAAACTTGATATAATCATACTAGCGTAGATTGGCAACTGAACATAAAAAAACTATTGTATATGTTACATTTCTAGGTCTGATAACAGATTATACGATACAAGAATTAGACAGAACCCTCGCAAATTAAGAAGGTACTTGTTAAAGTCTGTGACTTTAGAAAAAAATCCTTGAAATTTGGACTAAATTGGAATTATTTTTGCTAAACCACAGTCGGGTAGAAGTTAAAATACGTAGTGTTCTTCTAAATTATTTAATATTTATCATTTTAAAATATATTGTATGTGATTTTTTAAAATTTCTACGAACTATTTTAGTTAAATATCTTAGCAGGCTTGAAATAAAGAAAATAAAACTCTCAAAACAAAGAATAAATATTTATAATTTTCAAAAACGTTAATTACGTTAGTTGCAATCGGAGGATCGAAAAAAAAACCAAATTTACTTAAATAAATATTTAATTAAAGATTTAATTATCACAAAAATTATATTAACTACTTATAATTACGGAGATGAAACCTAATCGAAGTGGGATTATGCAATGACTATGAAATGATTTACAGTTATTAAGAAGATTCCGATTGACCTCAGTTTCACTGATCTTGCAGTTGCACTTCGATCCGTTGCTCTAAAGTGGAGCAGCAACTCGGCGATCTTCATATTGGGTGATAGCGTAATTCCTCCCCCCTGAGAACGTCAACTATTTTAGCACGTTGAGTGAAAATGTTGACGGGATGGCTCTACGATCTTCCTGGTCGTCAGGCGGAGTCGGCGATTGTTCTTCCTTTGTAGATTTATTGCACGTCCAGATATTGCAGCGTCGGCGTAACACGGTGATAATAAGTGCACCCGCACTTATTAATACGACATAAAAAGGTATAGTCGTATGGTATAAGGATTCGCTTTGATCGCTTTTAGCTTGTATCGGCGCTTGCATCATGATCTTGCCTTGGATTATGTGTAGTTCTTGCAGGTCAATAGAGTTGAGACTTATGTGAGACGATATCTTCACTTGTTCTTTCGTGTCGAGTGGGATCTCCATGAGTTTAAGAGGCTGTCCTTTTATTTCGTCGTAGTCATTAGCGATGGTGAACTCAGTGGTTTTCAAACGACAGTGAACAGGGATAGTGACGAGAAAACTTCCCTGTAGAGTGGTATAATCTTGCCTTCCACAGGAGAGAACTTTGGTTGAATGCGGGAAAGATAGGACGTAATGTTTGTCATCCAGTTTTTCCATGGCTTCTTTCTTCAATATAACTGTTGAGAATTCGCAGGTCGCCTTCAGAATCTGGTTGACGATGAGCTCGTGGATACAATCAGATTTGGTGCGTAGCTGATGATGGGCGGTTGTTTCGCACAGAAACCAGTTGTTGAGCTTCGGACATTCTGTCTCTATGTACATGAATGAAATCTCATTGGTTGCTAGGAAAGGATAGGTTGGGATAAGAGCCTGTTCTCTTTTATTAGGAACTATTGATAAATGGTACAAGTTATATATATCTCTGGATATAACTGGAAATTTAAATATAAAAACTATCTAATTCCTGTAGTAATACGAGCCTGGTTTAATAATGTCGTAGTATTGTCTCAATTCCAGATCAATTATTTGTTCATTGCCATAGATATGCTTAAGTTTATTTATCATTAAATTTAAAATATCTATATCTATCATAGAATGGTGCGTGCTTGATGCACGAATAAAAGCTAAACTATTTTCTAACTTAATTAATTCTTGAACTAGGTTCTCTACATTTTCACTTATTTTTTCCAAAAGCTGGGCAAGTCTAGCGTATTTAGTTAGACTACTTTCGTTGTAGGCGTTACTGCTTACTATTTGTTCAAGAGTAGTGTTAAGTCTACTTTGATTTTCTACTAACTGTGATAGAATATTATTGTGCTTGGTTATCCATTCTTTATTTATGCTTATATGATTATTAAATTCAGAGAATATTCTATCCTGATTTCCCTTTAAAAGATTGATTGCTTTATTATATCTTTCAGCATCAGTGTGATCCAAATTACCAGTAATGCTCTTTATAATTGACCCAAGGCCATCTACAATACCTCGTTTTAATCTATTTGGTTCCAAAGATTTTATTGGTTCATAACATTGGCAAGTTTGTCAGTTAAATAGTCGGTTTGTGTCTCAAATAGGAGGTAAGTTTGATGGGATAGTTGATTTTTGTTACCTTTTAATTGAGTCTGTAATGAGTTGACTTTTCTTTCAATGTCATCAAGTTGTACATATTGTATGAACGTGTGATAATGAGTTGTAAATCTCATTGGTCCAAGTTTGTACGGTAGTAGTCCTGGTCCGTCAGCTAAGCTCTCAAGGTTTATTTCTTGAGACTGGATGATCCGAAGGATCATTGTTAGAAGTATCTTGCAACAAATTTACTGCTTTAGGGATACGTTTCAGGCGTGATTTGGCCACGGGGCCACGTTTTTTAGAAGTGTATATATGAATTGGCAAATCTGCTAAAACTGTATCCTGTGTATAGCGAGGGGCTATCTTCTGGCGACTAGCTAAGGGATTTTTTATGAAAATCTGTTGTTCGGGTGCATACTGTATTTTAGGTTCTCTATCCTTATTCTTGTTTTCCATAAGGCTGTACGGTTTTCTAAGGATGTATTATTTACGATAACATAGACCCTTTTCATTTGTTCCCTATGATTTTGGAGGTATTGTTGTAATAAGTGTTGGGTTATGTCGATGTCTAAACAGTCACGTGGGTCAAAGTGTCCTGTCAATAGGTCAAATGGTCTGCATTTCGTAAAGCTGTGAATGGAACTATTGTAAGCTATGAGTGCATATGGCATAAGGTTCACTGGTTCTTCTTTATGCTGCAATTTCAGGAGTCTAAGATGTTCAAGGATAGTTGAGTGAAATCTTTCAATGTTGCCATTGTCATTAGGTGAATGAGGTAGAATCCTATGATGATAAATTTTATGCAATCTTGTGAACTTCAAGAAAAGCTGATTGGTAAATTCTGTTCCATTATCAGTTATGATGGTTATGGGCACCCCATGGTGAGTACAGAATTGCAATAAGGCTTGAAGTATACTGAGAGCTGTGCCATCACGCAAGTGATAAGCTTGGCCGTATTTTGTAAAGACATCTATGAAGGTAACATATTTCTCTGATTGGACAGTGAAGAGATCCATATGGACTATTTCGAAGGGTTTAGTGGCTGGAGATACAACATTGAACTGTGGTCTAACGGGGTTCCTGTCATATTTGCCTTGACCGCAGATGGTGCATTCATTTATAAATTTTGTGATTTGATCCTTCATTTTAGGCCAGATATATTTTCGGGATAGAGCCAAATAACACTCATTGATGCCGCAATGGTTAGTTTTACCATCATGGTAATGGCGAATTATCTCTTGTTGGCGAAGATATTCTTTTACGTTCTCAATTTCAGATTTGGTGAGTACTAGGTTCATTGATGAACCTTTAAATTTATCCTGAAGAATTGGAATGATAGAATACATTGCGAGTCGAGGAGTAATTAGGAGGGCTGTTTTAACTTTAGGGCTCACATATTCCTTTACAGCGTTTATTACATCTTCTTCAAGGTTAGTTTCTGACAGTTGTACACTTGTGCGTGTGTGAGTGACAAAAGGTTTGGTCACGGTAGGTTTCCGTTTAACGTCACTGACTACAGTAAAACATATCTGTCGGTTAAATTTGTTAAGTGGTTCGTCAGTAATTGGGATTTCGAGTATAGGATGTTCGTTGCTAGTATGAACTGTTTCAGTGGAGGAGTTTGGTCTAGTAAGTACGGTCTCCGCGGGATTACCTAACAGGGAATTCAGTTCGTCTATTTCATCCATTAGAGATCTAGTGTCACCCTTTCTCGAGTAGAAAACTCGAGAAAGGGCGTCGGCATTAGTGTTAATTTTGCCCTTTTTGTATTGTACTGTAAAGTCATATTCGCTCAGTCTTAGTCGCCATCTGGTGAGACGTGAATTTGGTTCTTTCAAATTCATCATCCATTCCAAGGGTTTATGGTCAGTCAGTATTTTAAATTTCCTCCCAAATAGATAAGGCCTGAAGTATTTTGTGGCCCATACTATTGCTAGAAGTTCCTTTTCGATAGTGCTATAATTTAATTCGCGATCGTTTAAGGTTCGAGAAGCATAGCACACACGTTTGTCTGAACCTACTGGGCCTCGTGATAACACGGCTCCAATCGCTACGTTTGAGGCATCGGTTGTAAGATTGAACTCTTTGGTGAAATCTGGATATTGGAGGATTGGGTCATTTGTGAGTAAGGTTTTACACCTTTCGAAGCAGTGGACATACTCAGGATCAAGAGTGATCTTTCTGCCTTTTTTAAGACACTGGGTTAGGGGTTTGGTAGTACGAGCAAAGTCTGGGATAAATTTTCGGTAGTAACCGAGAAGATCTAAGAATTGCTTGATTTCCTTGGTTGTTTTGGGGATTGGATATTTCATTATAGCTGAAATCTTATCAGGATTTGGCTTCACACCGTCCCTACTGATAATATGTCCGGGATAAGCCGTCTCAAGCTTCAAAAATTCCGATTTATCCATCTGAATCTTGAAGTTAGACTCTCGGAGTCTCTGAAATACCTTTTCCAGGTTTACCATATGCTCTTGTAAGGATGTACTGAACACTATGATGTCATCAAGGTAGACCAAGCAAATATCGTTCTGGAGACCTCTAAGGACATTATCCATCACTCGTTGGAATGTAGACGGAGAGTTTTTGAGTCCCATGGGCATTCTGAGAAATTCAAAGTGTCCATGCTCAACATTAAAGGCTGTCTTTGAAATATCCTTGGGTTCCATTTCTACCTGATAGAAGCCACTGGCTAAATCAAGGGTGGTAAAGTACTGACCCTAGCTTGTCAAGTACGTCAGTTATGTTTGGTATGGGATATTTGTCGTCAATCGTCTTTTCATTCAGTTTGCGGAAATCGACTACAAGTCTCCACTTTTTCTTACCAGAAGCATCTACTTTTTTTGGCACAACCCAGATAGGTGAGCTCCAAGCAGAGTCAGAAGGTTTGATGATACCCTGATCCAACATTTTTTGTATCTGATTCCTAACTTCTTCCCGGTGCACAAATGGATAACGATAGGTTTTAGCGTGCACTGGCACCTCGTCAGTCGTTCTAATCTGATGTTTGATTTTATTTGTAAAGGTTAACTGTTCACCTTCTATATAAAAAACATCTGCATAACGAGAACAAAGAGTGATTAAGTTCGCCTTTTCCTCTTCGTTCAAGTGTTCTGTACGTAAGCGCGAAATGACGTCATCGCTACGCGTCACCGGTTGTTGAGTGCGCTGGTTTATCGAGTGAAAATATAATATCATTCGCGGTCGGGTTTTCAATTTCTAGATAGCCGCGGTTGCTCGCTACTGTAGTGAGGCACTCATGAACGATGCAGTTACATATGATTTGTTCCTGAATAAATGCGTTACCTTCCGTCACATCGAGAGGAATCTTAATAATTTTCGAGGAAAATGCTGGTATAATGTCCTCGTACAGGTTCACGTTCCGCGAGTTATACATTCTAATAGTATTTGAAGCAGAACGAGTTATCAGTTGTCCCTCTTTTAAATCTATGCGCGCCTCCCATTTACTTAACAAATCTAGTCCTATGAGTCCGTCGAAATGATCGTGAAACCTATATACAAATAGCTTCATACTATCTTGGTCATTAAACTCGGGAAATCATGGCAATGTAATCGAATAATAATTTCTGCTGGTTGCATGTATGTTTGTTACCTCAAACGGGTCAAAGTTAAGGGAAAAGTCGGGAAAAAAATGTTCTATAGCCTCGGGGCTGATAAAAGATTGATTTGCTCCGGTATCTATCAATAATTTCAAAGGAGGATGGGCTATTTGAACATATGGTAGCTGTTTTTGTGTTTGAAGATTTAGTTCTATTTTTGCTTTTTTGACATCGAAGTTTCCTGAAAATCCTGTTCGGTATGTCTAGGGCCTGACTGCGATTGTACCTCTTCCATAATTTGATTTTCGTCGGTCATGGCATAATAATTAAATTCGGAAGTAAAGTCGGGCGTATCACTAGTATAGTAAGAATAGTCGGTATAGTAATTGTACACCGGCTCATATTCGTAGCTATTATAATAATGTGGGTCGTCATATGTCACGCAATCATTTACGTTCATTTCTCGAGATTTGAAATAATTAGTCGGTGGCGGGTTCCCTGATTTAGTCCAGTCATGTCCTGTCATTTGAGAGTGCGGCAAAACTCTAGGGGTGAATCGTTGGACTCCACTCATAGGCTGAGGGGCTTGATATTGTGGTGGATTGTTCCGAGGCGGGAGACGAAACATGTTACTGCGAGGATTATAATTAGGAGGTGGTGCACTAAGTATCATTTAAATATTATTAGGCATGCGCATAGGCTGATGGTTCTGGACCGGAAATTTGAAAGGCTGAGGCGGGGGCCTCATAGGTTGTTGTCCTATGGGAGCAGGCCAGTTAGGCAATGGCGCTGGTAAGTTATGAACTCGTGGCGGTGGAGCAATTATAGACGGTCCTGGTAGTGACAATTTTGAAATAGACTGAGATTTGGCAGGTTCATTTCGTTGTTGAAGGTACATTATATTCAGTTCTTGCTGGAAGAATTCCAGGGCTTTCTCTATAGTGTCGGGTCGCATACAACGAATGCGGGAACCTAGGGGCTCTTTTAAGCCGCGAACATATGCCTGCATAGTAACTTTCTTGTACAATTGCCGTTTAGCATCTATAGTAGTTAACACCGATTCATGTAAAGTCACATATGTCATTATCGTACTAAACAAAGTCTGGCAATGATCATAAAATTCTTGTGGTGTCTTATTACCTTGCGTAGCAAGTGAGAGGTCATTGTACAGGGCCGTTTCGTCACACTGGTCTGAAAAGTTATTGATAAGAGCGGTTCGAATACCTAACCAGCTGTGAGGTATCCCGTTGGAATTAATTGTACATGCAGCGGGACCTGTTATTTTATTGAGTATGCCATTTAGTAGACATAAGTTTGAAAATTCGCTACCTGCCGCGGTACTAAGGTATGTTGCAGCCAGATAGCCGCCCGGGCGACTCGCGACGCGAACAAGGTGAAAAAAAGCCTATTCCCGATCTCGCGAACCGGCCCGCGAGTATCCTACCGACTGCGCCAATTACGTTAGTTGCAATCGGAGGATCGAAAAAAAAAACAAATTTACATAAATAAATATTTAATTAAAGATTTAATTATTACAAAAATTATATTAACTACTTATAATTACGGAGATGAAACCTAATCGAAGTGGGATTAAGGAATGACTATGAAATGATTTACAGTTATTAAGAAGATTCCGATTGACCTCAGTTTCACTGATCTTGCAGTTGCACTTCGATCCGTTGCTCTAAAGTGGAGCAGCAACTCAGCGATCTTCATATTGGGTGATAGCGTAATTCGTTATTAAAGTATTCTCCGTTGCCATCAGTAGTCAATTCTCAATGTTTGCACTACATGACGTACCAAAAATTGTGATGTGACATTAAATCGGTTATTCATTTAAATAAATTATGCTGATTACATAGATTTTCTTGTAAAAAATTACCACAACACATTTTAAACCACTTTTCTTTTACGACAGCCAATATTTCTCGGCGTTTTTAACACATAAAAACATCACATACTCGAAAATTTGATCACGCTTCCACTTTGAACCTAATCATTATGACAATCAATGACATGACAATGACGATTTGTGGTTTCTGTTGCCAGTAAAAGAAATTAGTTCCAGTTGTTTTCCGCAATATGGCGAGATCCCATATATTTTTGGTCAGGCTATATATATTTTATCCTTTTCATTAGTATTCTTCTTCTTTTACAACTACACTAACACTAAACTACTACCTAACCTAACTCATTGAAATGCGAGAATGGTTCGCATTTCAGTGCTCTCAACGAAATTTTGAGCGGGAACATCGAGCCGGATCATATAGGAGCGCCTTACTTTGTTTCTCACTTTTACGTCATTAGCTCTCCTTTGCAGCACATTATTAAGATTATTCCACTACACAATCACAACAATGACCACGAAAAACTAATTTAGAAAATTAAGAAACGAAGCCGGACCGGATCATTCCCCGCCAAAAACTTCATTTTTTATCGATTCTGGGTAGGCAAAAGATCATGTCCATACAGCCACGTGTTCAGTTTCTTTATTTTATATATATTTTTTATCCTTTTCATTGGTATTTTCTTTTACAACTACACTTACACTAATGTACTAACTAACCTTTTCTAATTCATTGAAATTCGAGGGTGGTTCGCATTTAAATGCTCTAAACGAAATTTTGAGCGGAAACATCGAGCCGGATCATATAGGAGCGCCTTACTTTGTTCCTCACTTTTACGTCATTAGTTCTTCTCTGCAGCACATTATTAAGATTATTTCACCACACAATCACAACAATGACCACGAAAAACTAATTTAGGAAATTAAGAAACGAAGCCCATTTAGACCTCATTTCCCTCCAAAAACCCTCTGACGTTTAATCGTTAAAACAGTATTTTTTTAAATACAGGTTTTACGGTATCGGAACATACAGCCTATTTTTAAATTAATATTTACCATAAAGGCGGTTACTTTAGCCCTGGTAGTTAAATTTAGCCCAAAACAATAAATTTGCTGCCACTTCTTTTTGAGGAATAGAAGCAATAGTAACGCGACGTGTAGACTAAAAATTTAAACCGTTTTTTTGTTTAGGTACTCATTATTCTTAACTATAATACATTATAGTATCTTATACTACATTGGAACGTACCGATTAGCTAACAAGTGACATGCAATAATTATATATATATGCATGCAAATAATTACTTAAGTTATAAAAATATAATAAGTGTCATGCAACATAAAAATGTAATAATTTCACGAATACTACTTTAATCTGAGAAATAGTGAATCTGTGATCTGAGGCATATCCCAGTAAAAAATGTTTGTCAATATCTTACTTCTTTCGACCTCGCTTTTGTATATTGAATTTGGTTGAGGGACTCTCGATTTTATTTGCGATTTAGACTGTGATAACGTTATTGCTGAATAAAAATAGGTATGCTCCTCAGATCAATGAATATTCATTTATCTGAGGTATGCTCACTGTCGAAGCTAAGGTCAAAGCCTTAAAGGGTCAAAGCTGATGGATGAAAATCATTCAAGTGTCAGAGATTGCGTCCCCCGCTATATTGTTGTTTATAATAATTTATTACCGAAGGCTTATATATACCGAAGGCTTGCCGCTCCCTGGACCTGCGCGACCCGCGCAGAAGAAACGAAGGCATTTATGTTAATGAGAGGTTAACGAAACACCATCGCCAACTTTTCCAGAGGGCACGGGAACTTGCTCGAACTCATAACTTTAAATACGTTTGGACACGAGGAGGAAAAATATTTGCCCGCCAGACTGAAGGCAAAGCGCGTTACAGAATCCGCTCCGAGGTGGTCATGAAGAAGGTTTTTGGCGAAATTGGTATTTGATCTCAGATATCACTAGTGAACGAAGTCAGGCACTCTCTAGCATAACATATCACATTCTCACCCTCAAATACGGCAAAAATTACACTTTCTTACACTACCTTGATACACACTTACACTTACACACAATTACTCATAGACCTATGTGTCATTACATTTGTTCAGCATACACACATATTTTTTATTTTATTAGAAATGACTAACGTAAAGGTAAAACGTTTGAAATTGGTGCTTTTAAATGCTAGATCTCTAAATACTGGACAAGATGAATTTACGGTTATGATATCAAACTACAAAATAGATATTCTAGCCATTAATGAATCATGGATCCGTGACGGCGAGGAGGGGCTTGCACCGGTGATACCTAGCTATAGATTCATCCACAAAGCTAGGAAAGGCAAACGCGGCGGAGGAGTTGGGTTTTACGTTAGGAATGGCATAACCACTAGGGTAAGGCACCATCCCCAGTCTTTGCTGGAACAGCTTTGGATCGAGGTTAGGCTTCCAGGAGGAACATTAGCGTTAGGTACAGCTTACAGACCAGAGAGCGTGGGTATAGAAAATGCTTTAGATTCTCTGAGTGAATCGGTTAATATGATGGCAAGCTGTGACTATACCTGTATTCTTGGAGATTTAAATATTAACTTGCGCCATAATAACTCCAAACAAGCCAAAGGGCTATTATCATTCTGTAACCAGCACAATCTTGATCAGCTAGTACAGGAACCCACTAGAATTACGGATAATACTGAAACAATTTTGGATCTAATTATCACCGACGTATAACTGCATCCCGTTGTAAAAATATTAAAATAGTACATAATCATTGCCTTAGTGACCACGCAACTGTTATGTTGGATTTTGATCTAAAAGCTCCAAAACTGATTAAACACATTAGGTATCAACGAGCGTTACATGATATAATCCCAGATCTGTTTGAAAAGGATCTGGAGGCTGTTCCTTGGAACTCAATCAGTAAAGCCAGCTGCACCGATGAAATGGTGACATTATTTAATAGCTTTATTACAACTTTATTTAATCTTCACGCGCCGCTCACAAAACAAATATTTAAAGACAAACCCAAGCCCTGGATTACAGACACTATAAAATTTATGATGAAATTGAGGGATGATGCGTTGGTTAAATTTCATAAAACCAAGACCGATTCAGCAAAACAATAATACTGCAGTTTGAAAAACTACATAGTTTTTCAAACTGCGGCAATAAAAAATGAGAAGAAAGCTTACTTCAACTCCTTCATAAATAATAATATTAAAAAACCAAAAATATTGTGGAAAACCATAAAAAATACAGCTCTGTTAAATAATAGACGTTTAAACTGTATACCTGATCATATGAAAGACCCTAATAAAATAAGTGATCACTTCCTAAAGCTACCACCCTTTAAGGACATTGACACAAATTTTGTTATAGATAAAATGAATCAAAATAACTTAGCGATGAGCAAAACTTTTGATCTGAAACCGACAACTGAGACAGAAATTCTTAAAATAATTAACAAAATCTCAACTAACGCCTTAGGATGCGATGATCTGTGTATAAATATGATAAGGCAGACATTACCCCAAACACTTTCTATCATTGCAAAAATCGTTAATAAATCTATTGAAACCCATACATTTCCTAGTCTCTGGAAGAAAGCTGTCGTTAGGCCTATACCCAAAAAGGACATAATAGAGGACTTCAAGGACCTGCGTCCTATTTCTATCCTACCAGTTCTGTCGAAAGTACTGGAGAAAGTCGTTCTAAACCAAATGATCGAATACTTAGACAGTAATAATATTATTCCTCGTTTCCAGTCCGGGTTCCGTAGAGTGTCCTCTAGCACGGCGGTACACGGACTCACGGCACGGAGTCGGCTTTGTTACATGTTACAGACGACTTATTGGAAGCATCCGATATGGGGCTGAGCAGCATTTTGGTGCTGCTGGATTTCACAAGGGCATTTGACTTCTTACATCCACAGCTTTTACTCGCCAAACTCAAACACTACGGTTTCTCAACAAACAGTTGTAAATGGTTTGAAACTTACCTGACAGATAGAGAACAAATGGTGGTGACTGACGCAAGTGACGGTACTAGGATGGTCTCCTCTTCAAAAACGGTCGGTAGAGGTGTGCCACAGGGTTCTCTATTGAGTCCAGTTTTATTCTCAATTTTTACAGCAGACCTTCCTAACTGCATAAAGACGTGTAGGTACCATTTATATGCCGACGATACTCAAATTTATTACTCCTTTGCTGCTAAAGACTCTAAAGAAGCGATAAAAAATATAAATGCTGATCTGCAAAACATATTTAATTGGTCGGAGAATAATTCCTTATGCTTAAATCCGTCCAAATCCCAGGTATTGATATTAGGAACTAAACAACAAATCCAACGAGTTGCCGACTGTAAAGAGGAGGTCTTAATAAATAATGTGGTTCTGGAAAAAGTAAAATCAGCACGTAACTTGGGATTGATTTTAGACGGGGAACAAAGGTATGAGGATCATGTAAATGGGAAACTAAGGCATGCCTTTTTCAAATTAAAAACAAGATTAGGCCACATCTAAAAGAAGAACTGCGACTACTTTTGATAGAATCACTGATCCTCTCTCATTTTAACTACTGCAGTTCCGTTATCAGCCCAAATTTAAAAGCACATTCCGAAAAATCAATCCAACGCGTACAAAATGCTTGCATTCGATTCTGTTTCAATGTCCCAAAGAGAGAATATATCACCCCATACCTTAATAAAAAAGACATTCTTAATATGAAAGCAAGAAGTGAACTCCAGCTCGCCTGCACAGTTCATAGGGTGCTCTGGAACAAGAAACCGGAGTACCTATTCGAAAAACTCACCTGGGTAAAAAATCTTACGCAGAGAAGCTTACGACCAGCCGTACAGAACTTGCTAAATATACCAAAACACAAGAGCTGCAAGTATATGGAACGTTTTGCCTCCTCTCATGAGAGTTAAAATGAGTGTTGGTTGCTTCAAAAGGAAATATAAAACAGCGTTATTGAAAAGACAGTTAGCGACAGAAACTCTTCGTGGAAATGGGAAACTCTTGCCCCTAAATATATATTTCTAAAATTATTTATAGCCCACACACACCACGTACCTACGAACATTGCACAGACACACACACACACACACACACACACACACACACACACAAGCACACGCACAGGATGCTAGTGAGGTGTTTTTTGAATAGGTTATTTTTTTAATATGTATTGTTTTTCTAATCCATTTAAATTTGTTGCTACTTGTATATTTTAAGCCCTCGTAACTTAAACCCTCGCACAAGATCTAAGAGGGATGGGAGTGGCTGAAAATCGGCGTTGACTTTTGCCAACACTAGCTGAGCTACATCCATTTTTAGCTATAGGTTCAAGAAATTGTGATAGAGATAAGTTCTTTTTTGTATGGGAAGCAATAAACGCATTTTATTATTATTATTATTATTGTTTTCACCAAAAAACCAACGGTTTCCATAGAAATAAGTGTTTTTGAAACTATACTGCACGTATTATACTATAATTAGATATAGTGTATATGGTCCTAGAGGCTTTATACATTTCCGGGACATCCTTTCCATCACTCGGTCGATCGTAAGCGTGTGTAGCTGTCCAATAAAAACTCGCACGAAGCCCTCTGAATCTATGTAATCTGTCTCTGTCTAAATGACAGTTACCTAACCTATGTTCTGCATTTGAGAACATTGATCTGAAAGGAAAAGCTATAAAATAAAATGGTGCGCTATAAACACAGGTTGATAGAGATATTCATTTACACATTTAGCTACTTAGCTGTAACAAAACAAGGGTGTTTTTTTAAAAGACTAAAAACACTATAGGACGGAATAATAGTACTTATCTGTGCTATAGGTATTGTTTTCTTTCAGGTATATCACCATCGAAATAGTAACACCCTTAGTTCCTGAAAGCAAGCCTCTCAGTCTGAAGCCAAAAATCTTGCACGACTCTGTGTTGAGCAAAATTCAGCAACTACATGGAGACTTTGGCATATCTGCAATAAGAAATGGATTTCTAACTAAATATTGTAATGAAAACACTCGAATAGCATTATTAAGGGCTAGACACGGTCCTCATCGCTTTGTTACCAGCAGTCTTCCTTTTATAATAAAGATTGACAAGCTCGATGTTAGATTGAACACGCTTCATGTAGGTGCAACCTTAAAACATAGTTTTAAATTTATACAAAAACATCAGAGGGCATATTTAGACGCAATGTGGGCCAAACTAAAAACGGATGAAGAAAGAAAGCAACTGGAGGCTGCTGTGATGGATTTCAAGAAGACAGATGTTGCGATAAATATTGAAAATATAGCCTAGAATGGTTTTTTATACATTTCGAAAAAAAACAAGCTTCTAACTTAAAACAAAGACTTTAAAAGTTAATTTATTTTTTTTGTAATACTTAGGTGATAGGGACAACCTTAATTTTTAGTTATTTAATGTAGAATATTACAATATTGTATAAAATATTTTTTATCAAGGTCAATAGGCACTCTTTTTAGATAGGTTACTATTACCTCGCCATCTGCCTCTGGTAAGAAAATTTCGCATGGCAGTGACACCAACTCCAAAACTAAATATTGTCGTATATCTTTTGTTAGTAAAAGTGTAAAGATAATTTTTAAAATTTTTATGTTACTTTATTGAAAGCAGTTTTGTTCCTTTGTAAAAAAATAAAGGTAACTTTAGGTTTTAGTATTCAGGTCAGACTAAACCTCCCTACGCAATAGATGAATGTGGTTTAGCATCTATTTATTGTGTCCCTAGCCTACTCAAAGGTCGGCTTGTAAGTAACTACCTACTATCGTAAAGTTATTATTATTAGGACCCTGTCGTGTCCACTGCAGGGCAAAGGCCTACCTACCTACACTTTCCCCTATATTGTAAAGTAAGTAAGACTATCCTTATAGTTCAATTTCCGTTAGTAGGTGATAAGTAGTATAAAAAATAGTGCCAATTGACTGTGATGTTTCATTAATGAAATAAACAAATACATTAATTTAACAAAATTTTGACAAACTGTCTGTGGTTAAAGTATTTACGAACTATTTTGCGTTAATTCTCTCGATTTCCATCACCAGATCGTAACTTGGAGACAGTAGGATCACTTTGAGTAATTTAGCATATCAATTGCTGCTCCAGACCTTCAATTTGTGTAAGTCAATAGAAAATGCTCATCACGCTGAACATTGTTCCCTAAGGCGCTCTATTCATATGTCTTATAGTTGAGCTGAGCTGCTAGGGTTCTATATCAGTTGCTCCAGTCCTTCAATTTGTGTACGTCAGTAAAAAGTGCTCATTTCGCTGAACAATGTTCCCTAAGGCGCTCTATTCATATCTTTTATAGTTAATCTGAGCTGGTATGGTTTCATATCAGTTGCCTCAGACCTTCAATTTGTGTACGTCAATAGAAAGTGCTCATCACGCTGAACAATGTTCCCTAAGGCGCTCTATTTATTTCTTTTATAGTTGAGCTGAGCTGGTAGGGTTTCATATCAGTTGCTCCAGACCTTCAATTTGTGTACGTCAATAGAAAATGCTTATCACGCTGAACATTGTTCCCTAAGGCGCTCTATTCATATCTCTTATAGTTGAGCTGAGCTGGTAGGGTTTCATATCATTTGCTCCAGACCTTCTATTTGTGTACGTCAATAGAAAAGCTAATCACGCTAAATAACTTATCTTAAGGCGCTGCTTTCATATCTCTCTTAGTTTAAGTGTACCTACTGCTAAGGTTCCACGTCAGTTCAGTAACTTTACATTCTTTTTATTTTTAACCTTAAATGAGTTTTTTCTTTCAAAAGCTAATAAACTTTTTAATCATTATTATTGGAATAAATTTATTGGTCTACACGTTAAAAACAACATTAGTTTTCGTTATGGAAACAAAAAAAAATATATTGGTATTATTATTTTAATGGTACAGACAAAATACCTCGCGGCCCTTATTTTGTTTTGAGTAGTACATGTATATGTCACCGTAAGATTATAAACATCGTTTGATTACAATCTATCTCGTGAGATTGTAAACTGTCGAAAAATTGTGAACCGTAACATATGATTGCAATTTAACGCATTATTTTTCGCTATATTGTAATCTATTGATGGGAAGCGGTCAAATTGTGAACCGGCGTAGAACGAAATGCATCTCAGGCGCTTATTGGTTGAACGTTATGTGCCCCCCGCCGCCCCGGCACTTGCCATATTTGTTTATTTGGTTTGTTGTTGAATGTAAACTACTGTGTAAACGACCATGCGAGGGTGTAAAAAAAACCACGCAGACGTATTTTATATTGTATTTATTAAAGTATAAACTTCAAACTACCTTTAGGTAAAAAGAAATGTTGTGTTAGTACACAACATTTCTTTTTACCTAAAGGTATAAAAATAAGTAATTTGGACTTTGTCTTAGGAACGAAGTTATTTGTTTTAGGAACTATGAAGCTAGAAGTAATATTATAATTCTCGCCAAAATGTTGGCGACTCCAGGCGTGATCGGTGCCGGGCAGGTCGAAACACGTCGCCGGCGCGCGAACGCGCTTCCCGCGTCTTTATTCGTGCGCTATCGCTTGCCAATTGAATAGCGGTACCGATTAGCAAAAGATATCATATACAAAAGAGAAAGAAATACACCATTTTTTCATGCAAATTTCAAGTTTGAATTATAATTATTTAAGGAACTGTGACCCAATAAAAATGCGTCCTTCCGGAAGTACAAAAAATCCTGCTAGCAGGACGCTGGACGAAGTCCAGGACGATCTATCATTAAGGGCTAAATTTAAATATGATGAAAAATCTACACAAGACGACACAAATTACAATTGTAAAGAAGTCTTGTGTGTGTAACTTACTTTATATGGAAGGGCAAATTTACATTTATGTGTACCTATATATTGTTCCATGTAAATATTATTATTTATAAACGCCTTTGTATGATAAATTATCAGCAATTTTATAGTTTTCTTTCAACAAAATAGCACAGTGATAGGATGATTTGACATTTAGTTTGAGTGTTGCAAGAACACAATTTTCATTGTTCAATAATAATAAAGTGAATTTTAAGAGTTTATTCTTTTAAAACTGTATAATTAAGCCTTTACAGCTAGTTTAATTTTAAGTTGTTAAAATATTTTCGTTTCGTATCACTATACTTGGACTCTTTATAATGAAATAATTAATAAAGTATAAATCGTTCCTGAAAATAAAAATAAAACTATGGGAAATTTGTAAACTGGTATTAAATCTTAACAAGAAGATTTCCTTATGAATACCGGTTTTTTTCGAGTAATCGGCATTGTACAAACTACCGTTTTAAGCAAAATTCGATTCCGCAACGTTACTTTCCAAATGTCATGATACTTATCGTTCGGTTCTGTCATGATGAAGGGTTTCTTAGAAAATTATCAATGAATTACTTATGCTCCATAAGCAGTGCTTACGGACCATACTTGTGATCAGTTGTTGTAACTATATATCTATAATATCCATACAATTATTATTATACCTATCTACTAGCGATCCGCCACGGCTTCACCCATGCGATGCGCTATGTCCCTGTATTTTAAGTCTGTGATACCTATCTTCGAAAATTATTTAAATTACATGCTTTAAGGACCATATTCATCTATATTAAATGCAAAAATATATTATTAGTATATTTGCGGTACTAAATTGGATAAATAATTATGCTGTATTGCTTGAAATCGTAAAAAAGGTGTACAAACTGTACTACATTATTTTGATCTATCTCGTAGTGTTTCTCTATCATAATATGCATGTTTGATACACATAAACCTTCCTCTTGAAACACTTTATCTATCATAAAACCCGCATCAAAATTCGTTACGTAGGTAGTTTTAAAGATCTAAGCATACGTAGGGAAACGTAAATCATTATACTATTTTTATATGTAAAGTTTCTACTGTTTGTTAATGATGTTGCAAAGTCCTGCGGCATATAAATCGTATAACAAGTTCGCGAGTTCAACCACAAAGTAAGTACTTATTTACCTATATACTATGTATGTAATTAACTATGTAAAAATCTTTTTATGTAGTTAAATTGTTTTTAAAATCCAAATGAAGACTTATTTCAGTAAAATTGACTATCTGCGATATTTAATATACTTTCCCTCCATGTGGCAAAGCCGTGGGACGACCTGTATAACGGAACGCTGCACCAAATAGGTTTTAGGTAAAATACGTACGTATTTTATGGAGAAAGTATTTTCTAACAATGAAAGGTTTGACACCTTATTATGACATCTTGAAAATAGCTTACCTAAAAATGTTTAATAGATCACAATACAAACATTGTAGAAGTATTATATTATTGCGTTTTGGTGGTAGCACAGCGCATCCCGTCGACCTAAACAGTGTTTGCCAGATAAAATCTGCTTGCCAAGTTAGTTTTACTTCAAGGCTAGGTTTACCAAGCTGGAACGAGGATTTTTAGGAGAAATACTTGTTTATGCTACCTATGCATGCAGTTTTCAGGATTGCGGTAAAGTTCTGGATCTGAAAAATATGCCTCCCTTTTGCTAGAAGGCTGAAAAGTGGACTCCGGCCTTAGTATACCTATGCGAGGTTGGCGAGATACAATCCTTCGACGGGAGAAAATGTCTACGATGCTGTAATCTGTCCTATGATTGTGCCATTGCCACAAAAATGTAACTAGTTACTTAAATAAAAGTTGAAAAAGTAAAAGTCGTTGGTTTTTTATTAGTTTATAACATATTTATTCACTTACATGTACAATGTTATTTTTTATTTTAAAAAGATTGCATTCGTGTTTCTTATTTTCAATCACATTCTTAGATCGTGTCAATCGCTGTTTTTAGAATATGTCCATACCATGAAGTTCTCACTTTACTTCTTTATTTTGTATACTGTGGAAGTCCCTCATGTAATTGTTAGATAGCATTTAGTCCATAAGAAACCGGGCCGGGGGCCTGCAGACCACACCACCATTCTCATTTCGGCCGCAAGCAGGCGTCTTTCTGATTTTTCTGAGGTGGCCATGAATCTGCTTTTTAGCAATGATTTTAAAATATGAGTTGCAAAACCCTACCAAACAAAATAGTTGGTGTATTTACCAAATAATTAACCTCGAATATAATAATATTTCTGACGTTTCTGACAAAATCAAAAGGATTGACATGACACTTCGTGCCGGTATTGCAAAGATCGTGAAGTCTCTTCCTTAAACAATTTCAAATTAACAGTGATCTTGTTTTTTTATTAGGGCCTTTAGGTTTTAAATAACAATAATTTATTTAATTTACATCTCATATTACACATTGAACACTATATTACTTTTGCGTTATGTTTTGTGCTCTTTTACTATAAAAATCAGAGAAATAATTGTCGTCATTTAAATAAAATTATGTCTATCTTACAAATGATTTTGTGAAATTATGGGAGAATTTGTATATGGTATTATTATTTCAAAATCGCAATAATGAGGATTTGGTTCCGAATACGACATAGGTACTTAGCGAATTTCCACGTTATCGCAACATGATGTTTTATCGCCCTAACGATAGTAAAGCTGGCTCGTTCCTCGCTCAAAGGATAAGTATAGCCATCCAACGCGGTAACGCAGCCAGCATCCTCGCCTCCTTGCCTAAAGGACACGGGTTTAATTTTGATTAAGTAGGTTTTAAGTTTATTTATTTTTATTTCATGCATGTCTTTGTTTTTCTTTTCTTTTATTAAATAAACCTGGTTCTGCCTAACGATTCCACGCTAACTTGTACAGAATACCACCCCAGGGTAACGAATAGCGGCGTCTTCGCCGCGCACCCACAGCGTATTCGCTACACGTCCGCTGCGCTTTGGAAACACAAACCGTCAGCACAATTATATAATAGTTATGCCGTCAGTATGATAATTTGTGCATTTTATGAAGAGTGGATCTGTTTTTCTTCGGAGTCATACTACCCGCCGACCAAGCCAAATGTCAAACGACGAATTTGTTGAACTTACAGTGCCGTTCAACCAATTTACACAGTCAACAAGTGAACATAATTTTTAAAAAAACAAACCACCCGACTGCAAAAATTATTATATTTTTGAAATATTATTATATTTTTATAACTTAAGCAATTATTTTGCAACTTTTTACGAAATTTTTGAAATAGTCTCTTTACTGGCTTTCATTTGATACCCATATTGCTATAGTAAGGAAAAAATCAATCCCCCCTCCCCCCTTTATTTCCATTTGCGAGCGCCATTTTAAAAATGTATATAGCCTATGTCACTCTCACAATTTTGACAAATTCAATGACACCTCATATGTCAAAAACTGTCCAGCCGTTTGGGCTGTAGAGCGTGCCAAACAATTATACATACATACTCTCGAAAAACATAACCCTCCTTTCGCAGTCGGGTAAAAAACCCACCAAACACTAGCCTAAAAACCCGTTTTTAGTTATTTCACTGAGACAGACGAGGCAGAGCAACTACTTCGCGCTCCGGACTGCAAAACCAGAGGTTGCGGGTTCGAATCCCGTAAGGGGCAAATGTCTGTGTGATGATGAGCACGGGCATTTGTACCTAAGTCATGGATGTATAAACGTATATGTATCCGTTATCCTAGTCGCCATAGCACAAGCTTACGCTTAGTTTGGGGCTATGTAATTGGTGAGTTTGTTGAAACAATTTATTTATTAATATTGAACTTTGATACTATCCATAGTATCGATAGTATTGCTATGTGTCGATAGAATTTATATTGACGGAGCTATCGATACTATCATTACTATCGGTAGACTCGATACTATCGATATTCTATCGATACTATTGCTTTTGCCTCAACTATCGATATTTTATCGATACTATTGCCTTTGCCTCAACTATCGATAGTCTATCTATACTATCAATATTTTATCGATTCTATTGCTTTTGCCTTAACTACCGATAGTCTAAGTTTTTTTAAATAAATGACAGGTTTATAAAATTAATCTAAATTTCGTTTTAAATTATATCCTTTGTACTTATTTATTATTTTCCTTCACATAGGTTTAAGTATACTTAACAATCTACTATTAACTGTTCTGACTTGACCGACAATGAGATCAGACGTGTCGACTCGATTATTAATTTTGTGAATTAACAATAAGTTGCACATTCTTGACCCAGTTTTACATTACGCACGTAAAATCTGTGACACTTTGTACTGTGTAGTGTGATGAAAAATGGCCGAGAGTCCCTTCAACCGAAGTGCGCTAACGCCTCGAAGCCCGCCGCCCACGCTCACGCATCCGCCGCCCGCCTAACATGAAGATGACCAGCTAGGAGTTGTACCTACGTCGGAGATCCAGAAATGGATGATCAGTATAGAGCAGTGTCTGAGTGAGGTTTGCACCATCGCAACAGAGGGAAAATTGAATACGGACCAGAAAGTGAGGATTCATAATCTATGCAGAAAAGTAAGCCAACTAGCCGTACAGTACCAATCTGTTAAACACAAAACGATTCAAGCCCATGTTAACATAAAAGCCCTTCAAGATAATCATGACCTTTCTCAGCGAATCCAAGACCTTAAACAGAGCGTTGAAGGATGTTCAAAATCTGATCCAGTACCTGCTTCCTTCGCCGATATGGTCAAAAAAAGTGTCAATAACTTTGTTCAACCAAGTAACATAAGGTCAGTTGCAATATATCCTACCGATAAAATGAAGTCTAGTGGGGACACCAAAATTCTCGTCCAGAAAATAATTCAACCAGAGCAAATGAAACTGCACGTAAGAGGACTACGCAAGACAAAGAACGGTGGCGTGATCATCAGCACAGAGACGAAGGACGACATCGAGAAGCTGAAGCAATCGCCGCAGTTGACAAACTCGGGGCTTACTGTGGATGAGCCGCATAAACGCCAGCCCAGAATAGTAGTTATCGGTGTGCCCACTTCTTTGCAGGAGACGGAAGTTTTCAACTGCATTTACCAACAAAACTTAGCTGACAAGCTTCAAGGCCTTACTCTGGTGTCGTTTTTGTCTACCGTTAAACTGAGCCACAAATCGGGAAAGAAAGATGCTGAAACCTGTAATTACGTGATACAAGTCTCTGCTCAAATACGTAAAGCCCTAATAACAAATGACAGAGTATATGTGAACTGGTCTTCGTGCCCTGTACGAGACTTCACGTTGGTCACGAGGTGCTACAAGTGTCAACAGTACGGTCATGCCGCCAAGACCTGTCGAGAGGAGGCCAGCACGTGCGGGCACTGAGGCGAAGTAGGCCACATACTGAAGGACTGCACGAAGAAGGCTGAACCCTCGGAATGCGCAACATGTTTGCGTTTTAATAAGCCAAACGCGCACAAGACAGGTGATTCCGAATGTCCGGCCAAAAAAGCAGCCGAAAACAGGTACATCAACTCTGTCGATTATGTAGGCTCGCTGTAATGATCATTTGTTTTTAAGTATTTAAACTAGTATTTTAGCAGTACATATTTTGTATAGTAATAATTTATTTGATGTAAAATTTATGAATACTAACCATCGCCCCTAGACCTACTAATCCACGATCTATCGCTGACCTAAACAAATTATAGGAACGCATTGATGTTGGCCCAGTTATCAATTATGCTGAGGTTACCAACGCGCGATATGTTTTGTGTCATAGTGCTGACTTAGATATAATACTTTTACTTTAACCTTGTTAGTTATTTTAGACAACCCACTTATAATGTGTTATGTAATGTCAATTTATTGTTAAGTTATAAAAGCCTAAAAATTAAATATGTAAGCTCCTTTTAGCCTGAGATACAGGTTTATCCTAGTTCAGGTAAAAGAGAACGCACCTTGTGTTATTTTAAGCATTGTAATTATTATCTGTAACAATGAAATTAATAAACGATTTATTATTATTATTATTATTATATTAGACTCTTTTTTTTTCTCTACCCTTTCAGGCAGGTATTACATCTGTTATGCGGGTACTAACCAAACATAACAGCGTTAAAAGCTGAGATGTCAGATGATAAAAATTTTCGTGTTATGCGACAGGTGTTTAGGATAACTGCTTTTTGTAGTAAGAATATTAGTTTTGTGGGAATGTGTAGTTCAAGACTTTTGTTCAGGGTTGTAGGTATTACTCCTGTGGACGATATAACTATGGGCACTATGAAGACAGAAGTTGCTCTCCATTGGGTTTTCAGCTCGATGGCGAGGTCGTGGTACTTAGTGACCTTTTCTGAGATTGTAGTTTGTATGTTGTGAGTGTTGGGAATGGCAATGTCGATCAGGTATACTGTGTTATCTCTTTTATTGTGTAGTGTATAGTTTTGTCTGTAATAAGGGTTCGATCCCAGTAAATTTTCAGTTCGGTGTTTTCGAGAATAATTGGTGGTGTGTATTTATAGTAAGGGACTTTCTTTGGAATGAGTTTATGTTTGTGAGATATGTGTTGGTGTATGATAGAAGCGACCTGGTCATGTCGATGCTTGTACTCGGACTGGACTAAAGACTTGCAGGCGCCGGTGATATGCTGGATGGTCTCCGATGCACTATTGCACCTTCGGCACACATCCACCTGCAATTCTTTGGTGATATGTTTGCGATAATTACGCGTCGCTATCACTTGGTCCTGGATCGCGAGCATAAAGGCCTCCGTCTCCGGGAAGAGCTGGCCACTCATCATCTCGCAGCCATGCGTTCGATGATCTTTTATCGACATGTGGTTGGCTAAGGTCGGCTTTATTCCTTCCATGGAGAGATTTTTGGGTCCATTGGGCTACTTTTTCTTGATCTGGTACGCATTTTTCATTTGGTTGAGCAGTTTTGTCTTGTAAATTTAAGGGAGTCAGTTTGTTATCTATTGAACTCAAGTTGTTGTTATTATTATTATTTTTATGTTTCTTTGTTTTTTCTCAGCTCAGGGGCTGGTGTTTTAAAAGATCATTTACGGGCATTGCCAAGTAAGATGATCTAGTCATGTAGTTTGTATTTGGTCGGTAGGTATGGCAGGCTTGAAGGAAACGACGTACTATGCGGCAAGTGTTTAGGATGGCTGCTTTTTGCATAGTAATGTAGGTGTGTGGTGGTAGCTCTAGGAGTTTGAGGCTCTGATGCAGGTGTTTGGGTATAATACCAGTACTGGAGAGCACCAGAGGCACAATGTACACTTTTTGTAAGTTCCAAATCCTAACTATCTCTTCTTTTAACTCTGAGTATTTGTGTATTTTGTCTGCTATAGTTTTTTTGATATTATGGGTGTTAGGTACAGCTATATCTATTAAATAAGCAGTTTTGTGTGTTTTGTCAAGTAATGTTATATCTGGTCTATTGCAATGAATGGTTTTGTCAGTTAGGATGGCTCTGTCAAAGTACATTCTGTGACTAGGGCCCTCCAAGACTGCTTTGGGAGTGTATTGGTAGTATGGCTCTACTTTTGGTGGTAATAATTTATGTTTGATGGCAAGTTTTTGATGGACGTAGTGTACTATTTGGTTGTGTCGGTGTGTATAATCGTTTTGGGTCAATACGGGGCATGCGTTGATTATATGTTGGATAGTTTCCGGATTTCTATGGCATTTTCTATATCTATCGTCTAAAGCATTAGGGTCTTTTATATTAAACTTTCTGTAGTTTTTAGTGTTGACTATTTGATCTTGAATAGAAATCAAGAAGCCTTCAGTTTCAGGAAACAGATAGCCTAGTTTCAACCATTTATTTGAAGCTTCGAGGTCTATATGCGGCTCTTCCAAATCCTGTATATGTCTTCCGTGTAACTGTTTTCTTCGCCATGCATGTAACTTTTCTTTTTCTATTATCAGTTGGGAACTATTATTTGCTGTGTCTCTTTGCTTTAAATTTAACGGTGTGAGGTTGTCATCTAATTCTACTACAGTTTTGTGTATGTTGCTGTCTGTTTTGCTATGAAAAAAACTGTCTGATGCTTGTAACTGGTCTTTCCCATAGTGCTTTTAAATCAATGAAACCCCTTCCTCCTTTTTCTCTTTTCATAGTCATTCTTTCTGTAGCTGATTTCGGGTGCAAGTATTTATGTTGAGTCAAAGTAGTCCTAGTTTTTATTTGTAAATTAGAAATATCAGTATTTGTCCACTTAATAACACCAAATGTATAGGTTAGTACAGGAACGGCATAAGCTTTGAATAAATTCTTTGAGTTTAAATGTTTTTTACATATTAAATTTACTCTCCTAAGATATTCCATCCTTAATTCTTATTTAATTAGTGTATGATTTATATGTTTGTTTTGTTTTATACCTAGGTATTTGTATGTATCGTTTACGTCCATTGCTTTAATATTTATGTCATCGTCTAAGTTATAATCACCTGCTTGTATTTTACCCTTATGTATATGTAGTATTTTGCATTTTTCTAATCCAAAATTCATATGTATGTCTTTACTAAACTTTGATCTTATCTCAAATAAGCTTTCCATATCTTTAACCGATTTACCATATAACTTGATGTCATCCATATATAAAATATGTGACACTGTACAATTATTTGTTGGTCTGTAGCCTTTCGTTGACTGATTAAGGAGGTTAGAAAGGGGGTTGAGGGCAAGGCAGAACCATAAAGGACTCAGAGAATCACCCTGAAAGATGCCATTCTTGATATGGATTTCGTCTGTGATAATAAAATTTACACTTTTAGTTGAAAGAGATAAGGAAGTTTTCCATTTAGTCATCGCATCTTCCAGAAATGTGATTATTGTTGGGTTTATTTTATAAATCTGTAAAATTCTTATCAACCATGAGTGAGGTACACTATCAAAAGCTTTCTGGTAATCCATGTATGTTAAATGCAAATTTCTATTGTTTTTGTTGGCATGTTTTATTATAGTGGAATCAATAATGAGCTGTTCTTGACATCCTTTATGTCCCCGTCTACATCCTTTCTGTTCTTCCTGTAAAATATTGTTTGTTACAACATGTGAGTTTATTTTTGCAGTTAAGCACGAGGTAATAAGTTTGTAAAGGGTGGACAAACAAGTTATTGGTCTGTATTGTGATGGATTACCGGTATCTGAGCTCTTTGGTATCATATGGGTTATGCCCTTAGTAGCGAACTCTGGTAACTGTTCTTCACCTTTGACTATTTCTGTGCATTTTTTAGCTAGTAATTCATGTAAGGCAGTGAGTTTTTTATACCAAAAATTTTGTACCCAATCTACCCCTGCAGATTTCCCATTTTTCATTTTTCTGGTAACTATTTCAATGTCGTCTTTAGTTATATCTTAAAACTCCATTTCTTCTACATTTTCAAACTTTCTATCTTCATCTTTAATCCATTTTGCATTTTCATTATGAAATACTTCTTTTTCGCATAAATCTGCCCAGTAACTTTTAAGATCTTCCTTTGCTGGCACATCTGTCTGAGTCATGTGGCCCGTATTGTTATTATTTATTCCTAACTGTCTATAAAAACTTTTTTCACTTGCAGTAAATAGTTTATTATCCGTTTTCCGTTTGAGAGCTTTAAGATAGCGGGCTAGTCTGTGCGCTTTAAGAGCTAGTTTTTGCTTCAGAGTATCTAAAACGTCTTGTGGTGTAGAATTATTACCTTCATGGGATGAGTGTATCCTATTTTTGTAAAGGATCAGTTGAACCTGGCGAATTAATTTATTTGATTGGCGGTTGTTTTGGTTAGTAATGTAATGACTCAATCTTCCTATATCTACTCTTAGTGATGAAATATCTTTTTCTAATCGGATTTGCCATGTCGGTTTTTCGGGCTTAGTTATCTGGTTGTTAGTTACTGTGTTGTGGTCTATTTTGTATCCTAGCCTCTTACTAATCACGACCGCAGTGCAGTAAATCAATGTGTGTAATTCAGAGATGGTACAATCATAGTTTAAATAAATGGGGAGAATATCTGTATTAAACAAATTAACCAATTTGTATAAATTCTTGCTTTCTCTTAATCTCGGTAGTCTAGGTCTATTTTCCGGGTTCGTGTTTGTAAATTCATCTAATGTTTCTCGAAGTTCCTGTATTAGCTCGTTTCCTAAGTTAGTATTAGCTAATTCATCATTTTGGTTCGTATTATTTACCTGCAGTGTATGTTGTGTTTGTGGTTGTGTTTGTGTATGTTGACTAGAAGGTGACACAGTGTTAAGTTGTGTATTTATATTATTGTCCGTAAGTGAAGATTCAGTTAATGAGTGCAATATGTCCTCCTGAGTGTTTTCGTTATGTGCTGTATTTTCGCTTCGTCGTAATTGTTCTGCTACGTCGTCTTTTATGGTCCGTAGTCTATCTCTGCTAATATACCTATTTATTAAAATAAGCCTCTTCTGATCTGCTACTCTTTGTTCCGTTATGTGGGTCAAGTTTGGAAATGTTTCTATAAAAGTCTGGTGAAGCTGTTGTCTATATGCTGATAAGTTTGACTCTAATTGTGTTATTTTATAATATGCTCTCATTATTGCCTCATTGTGCTCATTCGTCCATCTCATTCTGACTTGTGGAGTTGTCATATGTATATTCCTACCAGTGTCTGCTACTGATGTGGCTGTTGTTTGTGAGTGATTATTTTGCAAAGAGTTAGGTGTTGGGCTAATTTGTAGTTCTGCTTGTACTTCCCTATATTTGATTTATAGTTGACTGTGGTAATAACTTTCTTCGCATTATTGCGCGTCGTTGGTCACCTATTCTCTGCCGGCTTACGTCTTTCATTTCTTGAAATTTGTCAATGAAGTTTTGGTGAAGTAATGGTAAATATGCTTTTATATCCGATTCTAATTCTGTAATTTGTAAGTAATTGCGCAGGATAAATTAATTCATTTCAAGACTCCATCTCCTACGCTTTTCGCTGTTGGTGGTGGGTGCAGAAGTTTCGACTGCGAGCGCCGTCTGCACAACATCCTCCAACTGCATGCTACTTGATGATGAGGGTGTCGGAGAACATCTATATGATGAGTTACTTGAACTAACTGAGGGAATTGGGCTATTGTCATTGAATGGTGTCTCATCATGTTGTTGGTCGGCTGTAGTAACTTCGGGTTTAACCCCAGCGAGGGCCCGCCTGCTCAGCTCCTCGCCACCGACGGTTCGCATACTGTGGCATCCACCGTCGGCTCCAGATGCGCCCCGGCGATAGCCCCCGGGCAGCGACATTATACGCACACGTTTACTCCTTAGCTCCATATTGATGGGTTTGCCATTGCCCTGTTGGTCACCCGCATGGTTAGTTCATTGCGGGTGTCCGCCCCCCACGTGGCTTAGATGGTCAAGCACGGACGAAAGGTTGGACTTCAGGGGGCTTATTATTATTATTACTATTAAGAACTGTACTTATGGGTAAGTTTAAATCTATAGAATAAATTAATATTCTAGGTAAGTAATAATAATAATAAAATCACTATCGATAGCTGCTACTGGTCTGACTATTGCAATAACTATAGATACTTTCGATAGTGGCCTTAAGTAGGAGGGAAAAGCTAATTCCCACCCGTCTATCTACACATGAAAGTTCAACTTTCCGAACAGGTGAGATGAAAAATTATTTTCATCTCACCTGTTCCAGGTTCCAGGAGGACATTATTTATTATTATTATTCTTCTTTTGTTTTTACGCTCATAAAGAAGTTCATTTGTTATTTACTTATTTTTAAAAATTTGTGATAAGTAAGTTTTGTCATATATTCTATCAATGACTGTACCAAAGTATCAAAATAAGAAGGTGTCCAAGAATGTCGAATTTATTGGGGAAAGTAGCGGATTAACTAAAGTTGCGAATGGGGCTTGTAGAGTTTCATGTTTATGAACGTAGCTGTCAATGTCACATTTCACATCCCGCTAATTTGTATGTGTGCTTGTGTCGATAGACTGTTTTTGTACTAAATACGTTTGTGCAATAAAAGCAAGATTTGATTCAATTCGATGGTGTTTTAATCAGAAAACTACATTTTGGCGACGAGAATTGCGTACGACGCGTGTAAATGTAAAAATGGAAAGGGGAGAGTATTCCCTCGGCGCTGCCGGCCTGCACTAGCGATGTGCCGAGTCCGAGTCGGCTGTTTATAGTAATTGAATATTTTGGTATTCGTAAAAAAAGATTCGAATTAGGACTCGAGTCGGAAGACTCGGACAGGTATTCAAGTACTGGCACGAGTATTCGAATACTTTAGTGGACTCGAGTACCTTTTGAAATGTTTTTTTTGCACTCTTTGCACTCCACTTTTTTACCTCCTAAAATGTTGAATAAGTTCCATACTTCCGATTTTTTTGAGCCATCCTATCACAGTCACTGGCTAAAACGCTTAAACTCAACACTAAATTTCACAATTTAACTGATAATGTTGATTATCAGTTAAATTGTGAAATTTAACAGATTAAAATTATGTTTGACAGATTAAAATTATAATTTTCAAGAAACAGTTAATTCTTTATTAAACTGACCGTTCGGGTAGAAAACATAAACACCTAATAAACACTAAATTTCACAATTTAACTGATAATGTTGATTATCAGTTAAATTGTGAAATTTAACAGATTAAAATTATGTTTGACAGATTAAAATTATAATTTTCAAGAAACAGTTAATTCTTTATTAAACTGACCGTTCGGGTAGAAAACATAAACACCTGCAACGATTCATCAACACTTCTCGCGTGAGTCACGCGGCGTGCGTGACTAACTTCACAATGCTCTTTAAAGTGAACGGGGCATTCAAAATTCGACTGTACGCGTTAAGCAGAAGGTTTCTATTAAACTACACGACTTAGGATTTGAATACCGTAAGTACTCGAATCCTGAATTCGAATCATGTGGATCCGAATACCGTATTTTATGTATTCGAGTACGTGAGTACCTGCTAGGTATTCGAGTCAGTGCTCGAGTCAGTCTGAATCGGCACATCTCTAGCCCGCACTTCAACCCGTTTTGTGAGCCATCGATGCTTGCCGACAATTGGAAGGTTTGGGTGAGAAATTTCCAGTATTACATAGATGGACAAATAGGGCTTAGCGACAAACAGAAAGTAAGTTTAGATTGTTGCATCAAGCAGGGTCCGATGTGCAAGAGATTTACAAAGTTTTAAAAAAAGATGAGGCCGAAGGTGCCAATGAGTATGAAAAGTGTCTTAACAGACTTCGAGGCTACTTCGAACCAGAAAAGAATACTATTTACGAGAGGCAGAAGTTTCGTAACTTAATAATCTTAAATGGCGAGAGTTTAGACCAGTTTGCAATAAGATTAAGAAAGCAAGCTAGTTCATAAAGAAAGGAAAGGATCTTACATTGAAAGTGTTATTAGAAATTGGCAGATTGGTTACAGAAATGAATTTCTTGGGACACAGATTATCAGCAGACGGCATCAAACCAACAAGAGCCAGTAAGGAGGTTATCCAAGAATTCAGACAAAAAAAAGTAAGAAGCTTCTTGGGACTTGTGAACTTTTCAGCCAGATTTATTGCCAAATTTCAGTACCATAACGGAACCTTTAAGAAAATTAACTAAAAAGGATGCAGATTTTGTTTGGGACCGAGAACAACAAGAGGCATTTCAGCATTTAAAAGATGTTATATCTAAAGCACCAGCATTAGGTTTCTATGATAAGGATGCTGAAACATATTTGATTACAGATGCCAGTCCAGTTGGTGTAGCTGCAGTATTAATACAGAAACAGAATCTTAATAATCACAAGCAACCTGTCACTATAAAATATGCCAGCAGAGCACTCACTGATACTGATAGGAGATACTCACAAACCGAAAAAGAGGCTTTGGCCATTGTATGGGCATGTGAAAATCTATACATGTACTTACTTGGTAAAAAGTTCCACATTATTTCTGATCACAAACCGCTTGAGACTATTTATTCCAAAAGATCAACTATGCCTAGTGCAAGAATACAGCGATGGGTGCTACGCTTACAGCCTTACACCTTTAGTGTAATTTACAAACCAGGCAAGAGTAACATTGCTGATTCTTTGTCAAGGCTATTGGATGTTAACAATAAATCATCGGATAAGGAAGACATTGAAGACAGTAACCTGTTAGCAACAATTAGTGAAAACACCCCTTGTCACTGTTGAGGAGGTAAGAAAAGAAACATTCAAGGATGGACATTTAGAATGTTTAAAGAAAGCTATAAGGATTAATGTATGGCCAAAAGAGTTGAAAAAGTATGAAATAATGAAGTCAGAATTGTGTGAAGTTGATGATGTTTTACTAAGAGGAACGAGACTCATTATTCCAAAGTCATTAATTGTCAAAATACTAGATATTGGACATGAAGGACACTTATCTGCTAATAGTGTGAAAGCGAAATTACGCCATAGTCTCACTACCCGCTTCAGTGTTTCCAACGGATTACAACCCAAAGACCTTCAAACTCAGAGTCAACTTCTTCTGGGTGAGCTCGCTCCATCATCGACTCTGTCTGTGCCACGTCTGGCTTAGTCTAGAGTCAAGAGCAAACCCATTTCAAATAAAATAAAATAAAAGTAGTGTATGGTGGCAAACAATGGATAAGGATATAGAACATTGGGTAGAAACTTGTACAGGATGCAGACTTGTTCGAAAAACAACACCACCAGAACCAATCGTTTCTACTGAATTACCATCAAGAGTATGGGAGCTGGTAGCAATAGACTACTTAGGACCACTACCCTCGGGTCACTACCTGCTCGTAATAATTGATTACTACAGTAGATATTATAAAGTAGAAGTCACAAAAGGGCCATCAGCAGAAAATACAATTAATATTTTAAATCTTATAATTGCTCGAGAAGGTGTTATGGATACCCTACTGTGTGACAACGGACCAGCTTTTCGTGACGAAGGATTCAGAAAGTTCTTAGAGTCATATGGAATCAATTTGAGGCATAACACACCACTTTGGCCTCAAGCTAATGGAGAGGTAGAAAGGCAGAACAGAAGCATACTTCGAAGGCTTAGAATAGCACAAGCTTTAAAACTAAATTGGAGAGATGAACTCTTAGCTTATCTGTCTGCTTACCGTACTACCCCACATACCACCACTGGTATTCCTCCAGGAGAACTGTTTAGGGGAAGAGTAATAAAAACTAAGTTACCAGAAATGAAGCTAAAGATTTAGTATGAATATGAAGAAATAAGAGATAAGGATAGATACCAAAAAAAACAAAAGAAGGAATATGCAGATAAAAGAAGACATGCTACAGAATCTGATTTATACCCAGGAGATAGAGTGCTGATCAGACAGCAAAGAGACGATAAGCTATCTACACCATTTTCTCCAATAGAGCATAGAGTATTGTGGAAGAAAGGGAACACTGTTGCAGTAGAATCTCCAAATGGAAAAGTTATAAGAAGAAATTCATCCTATTTTCAACGCATTAAAGATAGAGACTTAAGCAGATTTAGCACAGACAAAGATACGATAAATTATTGTTTTTAAGTGATAAGCATTCACTATGCAATCTAAATATATTTTTGCACTTGAAAAAATGACTACCAGAGGCGGGAATCGAACCCGCGTTCCTCGCATACCGGGCGATTGCCTAACCTCTCGGCCACCCTGGCGTTGGCAGAGCCTGTCGAAATTTTCAAGTGCTTCTTAACGCTGTAATGCCGCGTTGCTTTCATCAATGTTATTGGGATTACACCCTCAACACTCGAAAGAAATACTATTGCAAGTATTTAACAATTGAAAGATGAAGCTTGCAAATACGATAAATTATTGTTTTTAAGTGATAAGCATTCACTATGCAATCTAAATATATTTTTGCACTTGAAAAAATGACTACCAGAGGCGGGAATCGAACCCGCGTTCCTCGCACACCGGGCGATTGCCTAACCTCTCGGCCACCCTGGCGTTGGCAGAGCCTGTCGAAATTTTCAAGTGCTTCTTAACGCTGTAATGCCGCGTTGCTTTCATCAATGTTATTGGGATTACACCCTCAACACTCGAAAGAAATACTATTGCAAGTATTTAACAATCGAAAGATGAAGCTTGCAAATACGATAAATTATTGTTTTTAAGTGATAAGCATTCACTATGCAATCTAAATATATTTTTGCACTTGAAAAAATGACTACCAGAGGCGGGAATCGAACCCGCGTTCCTCGCACACAAGGATATTCAATTATACGCACACTAAATTTCAGCTTTCTACACCTTATAATAAACCAATAATAAATAAAACAATGTAACGAGATTTTTTTGACAATTAAAAAGCGGACATTGGGAACATTCACCTTACCTAGTAGTGGTGCGGAAAAGCTGTTTTTCTCAAATTACTCTGAGACCTTAATGGGCATAAATTTAAATTTTGGGGCACATTAATGGGATATATAAGGCTCTAATTTTTCTATATATTTTCATCTCGATCCGAGTCGACATGCCGTCCCGGTAATGGACACGCTTGTGGCGGCAGCGCTTTTTTTGTAGTGATATCAGAAGTAAAGCAACCCACAGCGCGGTCGTGATTGGATGGGTGACCATTCCGACCATTTAAGTGACGTCCATGACAAGCATCTCCGTGCTTCGGAAGGCACGTTAAGCAGTTAATCCCGGCTAATATCTCTTGGTATCAGTCGTTAAGCCTAGCCAGAGGCCCTAGGGCGCGGCGACTTGATAACATCTGACAGTAAGGTTTGCCACTTGCCTTACAGATACCCCTCCACCAATCCGCACTGAGCCCGCGTGATGGAGTATGTATGACTCGTACCTCCTCATAGTTGAAGTGAGGCCTTTTCCAGCAGTATCTATATTATATAGGCTGACTTTAGGTTAATATGAACTGCCCTGTTGCGGCCTGCTATTACGAATTAAGGGGACTATCCTGGTTTAGAAATGGCATTGTTTGTAATAAAAAGTAAAGGGGGTAATTAGTTACGCGTTATTCAGTCAGTCTTACTAAGACAATCTAAGCCCCCATCTCGCTCTTTGAACCTGTGAAAGAGGAAGAGCGAGATGGGGCAGATAGACTTACGAGCTTTTTTGGTTTTTCAAAATTCTTTATTATACTAATAAATAACCTTAAATAACACCAATATAACGTACACATCTTTATCTGAAATATTTTTTTTTTACATTTACTTAAGGCTGCTAACACCTTTAAAAACATAACAAAACTTACTCGTAGGTATACTCTCGTATACTTTAAAACTATTTAGGTAAAACATATTATTAAGAGCACACCACAGTTTGATATAGGTAATATTATCTTATTATTATACATTTATTGATTAAATGCAGACTTACGGGCTAACTCTTATTACACATAGGTACGCTGTCTTAGTAAGACTGTCAGAATATCCTGTAGTATAATAACCTCCTATGGGTCCTGTCATCAGTGGTCTAGCACAAAAAGGTAGGTATATTTTTCGCTAATTTTGTGTTTACAAAAAAAAACGCATTTTTGTGACCTTTGACCTTAAAATTTAATAGTTGCGTACACCCTACCGTATGTAGGTTTTGAGAAAACTTTTAGGGTGTCAATATAAAAGTATTTACAGACTTACAGCTGGGTTTCTCGAATTCCAAGGTGAACTTACTATAATGACTGGACTAATACCTATTTATTGGTATTACTTTAACAAAACACACACACTACAAATGAAACACACAGACCAACTAGGTACGGATAGTTGTGATAGGTCTGCAGGATCCAGGAGTGCAGAGGTACTAGACGAGAACGGGGACCATGAGCGGCGAGAGCTTGTGATTTGGTTTCTACCCAGGTACCTACTAATTTTAATATTTTCGTCTTCTTGAAAATTATTTTTTCGGTAAGTTTCTAGACACTGCTACTTATCATTTTTCAGTTCTTCTACACTTAACTGGTTAAAAAGTTCGAAAGAGTCATTAAAATCATGATGAACGTACTTTTTACCCCGAATATCATCTAATTGTTTTTTACTATACAAGACATTTATAGGAGTCTGAACACTGTCTCTTATTTCAAAAATTTTGTCAATAATCATTAGTATTTCTTGATTTTTCCCGCCAACTTTTTTTAAGATACTGATTATCTTTTCAACATCATCAATGTTAATTTTACTGTGCATGTTTACTGGCGAAAGGAATCCTCGACAGATTAGTTCCAAGATGAAAATTTCTCCGTATTCGTGATCAGGAATATCAGGACAACTCTTTTTTATAACTTTTTTGAAACTTTTGTAATTTTCTGAACTCAAATTTTCACACAAAGTATAATATATTTTCTTCATCGGATGAATGTGAATGAAAACTTCCTTATTGTCACACATTATTCCGGAGTGATTTTTCGCAATGGACAAGTCCAGCCCCAATTGTCTGATTGCTGTAAACAGTTGACAAGTTGCCAGTGCTTCCAATAGCTCTGATCTCCATGTGCTGCGTTGTTGCGTGCACTCTACTACCCAGTCTTTGAGTAAGTTACAAGGGCCACCACCACGTATGTTTTCGGAAACTCGAAGGTATGCCGTAAGATTCCGTAAAGCTAACCGAGGGTCTTCGTAAAGCAGAAACGTTAAGGAAATCATATCACATGAATCCATATCCTTCTCGATATCTGACAAAGCACCAAGGTTTAGGTCCAAATTTTCTATGCACCGATTATTTATTGTCATGTTTACTTTGCAAAATCAAAATAGTTTTGTTAGTCAAGCAAACGAGCGAATTGGTAATTTTATTTGATTCAGTAGCAGCAAAGAGGTAACTGCATAAACGTTTTGATGATCTTTTCCACTGAGCATAATCACCAAACAGTACAGACCTACGTTTTATCTTTCCAATAGTTTCCAATCCAACTAGGTAGTTACACTAATAAATAACGCAATAATAACTAGGGACTTTTTGACTGATACGGTTTTCGGTAAATTGTGGTACCCGTACCCCGGACCTACGCACCATTAAATATGCGTGAAGAGTTGCCTAGTGAAAAAACCTCGTCTTAAATCACAACGATCGTTGGTTTTCATCATCAGCACAAGGAACTTGCAAGATGATTTAACATATTCACAGATATGTTTAATAAATGTGTGACTACTAGGTAAACACAAATTCACAGTTAAACAGTTATTTTCTTTAAATCAGATTGTAGTTTTTATTGCAATGTACGGTTTATCAAAACATCTTAAATTAAAGAAATTTCACAATGTTGGCAACTTTAGACTTTAGGTAAAATCCCCTTCCAAAGACAATATCATGGATCATTAAATTTTAGTACCTATGATATAAAACTGTGCGTTATGGAGAACGTGTAAACAGCCAAATAAATAAGTTTGGTATAGCCTGACCAGAAATATTATATGGGACCTGAATTAAAGGCAAGATAACAGTTAATATAATCATTCCAGCGTAGACCGTACCCCGGACCTACGCACCATTAAATATGCGTGAAGAGTTGCTAGTGAAAAAACCTCGTCTTAAATCACAACGATCGTTGTTTTTCATCAACACAAGGAATATATGTGATAATATATATGATATGTTTAATAAATGTGTGACTACTAGGTAAACACAAATTCACAGTAAAACAATTATTTTCTTTAAATCAGATTTTAGTTTTTATTGCAATGTACGGTTTATCAAAATATCTTAAATTAAGGAAATTTCACAATGTTGGCAACTTTAGACTTTAGGTAAAATCCCCTTCCAAAGACAATATCATGGATCATTAAATTGTAAACAATGTGTAAACTGTAATAACGTGTAAACAGCCAAATAAATAAGTTTGGTACAGCCTGCCCAGAAATATTATATGGGACCTGAATTAAAGGCAAGACAACAGTTGATATAATCATTCCAGCGTAGATAGTATTCGTTCCGACATCAGATACACGTACATCACTAAAGTTTGCTCTTTTTTTTTAAATGTCGAGCCCTGTAGTTTTTGACGCTTAGTGACAGTAATTTTTTGCAGATTCTTAGTCTATGGAGTTAATAATCTTAAAGATTACATGATCAGTGCTCAAAACTATCGATAGTTGTGTCCTATCAATAGTGATAGTGACCGTTGACCGTTTATTTAACAGTATTGGTTGTTGTATGTATAGTCGGAAACACGGGGAATCACATTGGGTTACCCCTCTTAACTACGAAAACAGCTTCTATTACGTAGTCTGAAGTGCGGCCATGTGTATAAGTATTATTAAAGGTATTTTACTATACTAAACAACACTGTCTTTTGGATATAATAAGTAATACTATGTTTTGTATTACACTTCTGGACACATCTATTGGCCCACCTTAGAGTTTAGGTTTCGATGGCCCCTACCGAAATATGATTGCTAGATTGAACAAAAACTGTTGATGCAGTTTTAAACCTGATACATTTTACCATCTTTTGTGATCGTATTGTTTTAAATTTGAATTCAGAATACCATACGACATGGAGCTACGCCTAACAAGTCGGACATGCGCCTTGTTAAAGGCAATTGATTTTTGAATAAAAAACATGTTTTATCAAATAAAGGTTTAATTTAATAGCGCGTGTTGCCTCCATGGGCATCTACCACAGCTCTCATACGATTAGGCATAGAGTTTATCAACCGCTCTATGAAATTTTGAGGGATCATCTCCCATTCCTCTTCTATGACAGTTTTCAACTCCTGCATCGTCTGGGCAACTGGCTGACGAGCCATAACACGTCTTTTTAGCTCGTCCCACATGTGCTCAATGGGGTTAATGTCTGGGCTTCTGGCTGGCCAGTCCATAACTGTGATGTTCACATCCCGGAGATATTCCCTGACGATGCCAGCCGCATGGGCTCTTGCATTATCATACATAAAAAGGAAATTTGGGCCCACATAGTCCGCGTATGGTATCACGTGAGGTTCTAAGCACTCACGAATGTACCTTTCAGCATTTAATGTTGGCAGCCGTGGTCCTGTAACAACCTCAAGTTGAGTTTTGCCGCTCGCGGATATACCGCCCCAGACAGTCCATGAGCCACCGCCATAAGCAACCCTCTCTTCAAAGCAGCATTGTGCGAAACGCTCTCCCTTACGTCGGTAGACCTTCTTCCTTCTATCATTGCCATGTAACACAATTTTAGACTCATCAGAAAAGAAAACACGGCTCCAATCTTGCTGTGTCCAATTTAAATGACTGCGTGCGAAATGAAGGCGCGCTGTTCGGTGGGCTCGCGTTAGTTTGGGCCCATTAGCTCAATGGAGGTAAGGTGACGATTTCTCAAGCTGGTCGTCACGATGAATCGATCCTGCCTTTCAGTTGTGTGAGATCGTTGCCTTTTTTGGCGACGAACAAAGCCGCCAGTCTCTAGGTACCTCCGATAAACATTTCGGACCGCAGATCGATTTAAATTAAGTTGAGCACTCACGTTTCTTTGGCTGTGTCCGGCCTGAATAAGTGCCACAGCTTGGGCGGCGACTTCAGGTGAAGTATCCATAGATTATTGATAGAACCTCACCTTAATCTTAAGAATAAGTAATGTTTGTTGCAAAACCAAAGATATCAATCACTTTTTCAAGAATTAAATCCAAGTAAACCAAGTTTTCTTAGTATTCGATTGTTTGATATCAACAAACAGGCTCCAAATTGTCTTTTGTTTTTTTTAAATTCTGTGTTCGAAATTCAAAAAAAGACTATTGAATGAAATTGTGAATGTGCCAGGTTCAAAACAGCATAAAAACTTTTTGCTCGACCTAATAATTATAAAATTTTAGCTAGGACCAAACGAAACTGAAAATACTAGGTGGGCCAATAGATGTGTCCAGAAGTGTATATGTATATCCCTAGACAATGTTGATGTGTGTATATTATGTGATGTTGTTAACGTCACACTAATTTGTTCTATTACTTACTTTAACAAGATTAAAATAAATCCAGCCTCAAAGTATTTACTAGCTACATCAAATATATTTTTTAAATATAAGTTTAACGGCTTCGGCACTAGCCATAAAGCCAAACCATCATTGGTATTTCCATAAATGAGAAATGTATTATTCCATTTTCTTTAAAATCAAATAATATTTACAATACCACTGAACTGTCACTATCGACAGGACAAAACTATCTATAAAATCGATAGTGATTTCAATGTTGTAGTGTCTGTCGATAGTTTTTACCCGATATATATTGTAGATGATTTTTAGCGATGTGCCGAGTCGGCTATTTATAGTATTCGAATATTTTGGTATTCGTTAAAAAAAGATTCGAATTAAGACTCGAGTCGGAAGACTCGGACAGGTATTCGAGTACTGGCTCGAGTATTCGAATACTTTAGTGGACTCGAGTACCTTTTGAATAGAACTTTAACGACATATCCTAATATTTCATCACAAATCATGTAAGAACGATAGAAAAGTAGGTAATGTAAATAATAACATATTATTGTGTTTTTGCACTCTTTGTACTCCACTTTTTAATCTTCTAAAATGTTGAATAAGTTCATCCTATCACACTGTAATACTCACTATACTGTGATATCACTGGCTAAAGACACTTAAACTCAACACTGAATTTCACAATTTAACTGATAATCAAGAGTTTGACAGATCAAAATTATTATTTTCAAGAAACAGTTAAATCTTTATTAAACTGACTGTTGGGGTGGGGTAGAAAACATAAACACGTTGAAACCTGCAACGATTCATCAACACTTCTCGCGTGAGTCACGCGGCGTGCGTGACTAACTTCACAATTCTCTTTAAAGTGAACGGGGCATTCAAAATTCGACTGTACGCGTTAAGCAGAAGGTTTCTATTAAAGTACAAGACTTAGGATTCGAATACCGTAAGTACTCGAATCCTGAATTCGAATCATGTGTATCCGAATACCGTATTTTATGTATTCGAGTACGTGAGTACCTGCTAGGTATTCGAGTCAGTACTCGAGTCAGTCTGACTCGGCACATCTCTAGATTTTATAGATCAATTGATGACAACGCTATTGATGATTGCTTTGCCCAAAACTACGCTTCTTCACGTATTGCGTTGCGCGCATTGATTTATTATATATGATAAATCAATGGTTGCGCGCGCTATTCACCTACGCGCCGCGGTACCGGTCACGATATAAATTAGGTTAGGTTAGGCCGGCGAAGAGTAAGCCGAGCCGGCCGATGGACTCTCCATCGGCCTATCGGCCGATTGTGTTGCTGGACGAGGCGGGGAAACTTTTCGAGAGGATTCTCGTGACCCGCATCGTCCGACACTTGGCAACCACCGGCCCTGATCTGGCGGAGGCCCAGTTTGGCTTCCGAGCTGGCCGCTCGACCCTGGACGCGCTGGGTTTTTTGGAAGAGATGGTGAAGGGTGCTGCCGAGGGTGGGGAAAGGCTGTTGGCGATATCTCTCGATATCGCCAACGCATTCAACAGCATTCCCCACTCCACCATCATCGAGGCCCTGCGCGCCCACGGAGTGCCGCCGTACTTGGTCCACCTCCTGTCCGATTACCTCCGGGACAGGATGATTACGTACGTGGACCAGGGCGGCTTGCTAAGGAGTCACCGCGTGGAGTCCGGTGTTCCACAGGGATCAGTCCTCGGACCATGCCTGTGGAATATCGGATTCGACTGGCTGTTGAGGGGCACACTCCCCCCGGGCGTGAGGGTCGTCTGCTACGCGGACGACACTCTCGTGCTGGCCCGGGCTTGGGATGTAGCGCGGGTCCTCCAGCTGGCCACCGCGGCATGCGACCTTGTGGTCCAACGGATTCGTCTGTTGGGCCTCAGGGTCGCTCTGGAGAAGTCGGAGGCCGTCTTGTTTGACGGCCCGAGACAACGCCACCCGCCGAAAATCAGCCTGATGGTCGACGGCGTGGCCATCGACGTTAAGCCCCAGATGAAATATCTGGGGCTTATCATCGACAGCCGGTGGCGGTTCGGCCGTCACTTCGCCGAATTGTCACGCCGGCTGCTAAAGACGGCGGACTCGCTGGGGTGGTTACTGCCGAACCTGGGCGGGCCGAGCGCTCAATGCCGGCGTCTATACGCCGGCATTCTTAAGAGCATGGCCCTTTACGGCGCCCCCATCTGGGCGGACCGCCTGAGTCGAGACAACGTGTCTCAGCTCAGGCGGCCCCAGCGAGTCATCGCGCAGAGAGCGGCCCGCTGCTACTCCACAGTAGCGGGCGCAGTGGCGTGTGCCCTGGCCGGGACCCCGCCTTGGGAGCTCGAGGCCAGAGTCCTGGCCTGGACATACGCGCGACGGTCGGAGCAGCGTTCTCGGGGAGAGCGCGGCTCCCTAGAGGAGGAGCGCGCTTTCGAGCGCCAGACCCGAGAGCTGCTGATTCGGGCCTGGACCGGGGTTCTAAACTCTTCGGAGTCGGGTCGAGCCACCCTCGACGCCCTGACCCCGGTCCTGACCCGATGGATAGAGAGACGGCACGGCTCCCTCACCTACCGACTGGTGCAGGTCCTCACAGGACACGGGTGCTTCGGCGCCTATCTGCACCGGATCGGTCGGAAGGAGACCGCCGCGTGCCACGAGTGCGGTGCTGCGGAGGACACGGCTCAACACACCCTTGAGTTGTGCCCGGCGTGGGAGTCGCAGCGCCGTACTCTGGTCGCGGAGATCGGCCAGGACCTCTCCCTCCCCAGCGTGGTGGAGGCCATGCTCGGGAGTGACAGAGCCTGGAAGGCCGTCGCCTCCTTCTGCGAGGACGTTATCTCACAGAAGGAGGCAGCGGAGAGGGTGCGGGAGGAGGATCCTCTTGCCGCCCCGATCCGGAGGCGACGTACGGGGCGGAGACGGCGGCGTTACAACCACCTGATCCCCCCTGGTGGAGGCCAGCCAGCGTTGGGTACGGGGGTACCCGCGCCGGCATTGCACGCGCCTCCACCACCGCCTGACGGGAATGTCCGCACACTCCGGGCCATTCCCGTTGCCCCCCCTCACGGGGTGGGCTTGCCGGGCCTGCTACGGCGGGCAGTCACCGACGGGGCAGCGGTAGTATCCGACCGGCTTCCCGCAGCCCCGTCCGCCGCTCGCGAGTCGTCGCCGTCCGATTTTTCGGACGACGACGATTGGTTCGAGACGACTCATGAGCTGCCAGGTGACTGACGGAGTGTCGTTGGTTTTTAGTGGGTATGGGCGTCTGAGCTTGAGTCCCACATAACTCGCTGTCCCCCCGGGCGGCGAGTATGCGTAATGCATTTTCCAACGTAAAAAAAAAAAAAAAAGGCCGGCGAAGAGTTTTTCGAGTCCAGAAAGAGGGTACCTACCTAGTAATTTATGTACTACTCGACCCAGTCAACTAGACAACTGCAACATACCTGTAAACGAAAAAGCAGATAGATTAGCCCGCGATACGATTTATAGTGGTGATAGATTCCCTTGCAAAAACTATTGCCACGATCTTTTGCCTATTTCTAAACAATTTCTTAACAAATCTTGAGAAGTAGACTGACTTAACAACAGTCAATCTAAGGGTTAACATTATAGAAATATCCAGTCGAATATTCCCACAAAACCTTGGTTTTTCAAACTGAAGCTAAATAAGTCTGTAACTAGTAACCTTTATACGTATGAGATTGGGTCATGTCTGTTTGCCTTTTCATTTGTCAAGGTTAAAAATTGTAGAGAGTGATCAGTGTGACTGTGGTGATGAAGTGGTGGATTTAAGTCATATGTTTATGGGAGATCATGACCCTAACCTAATCCCCATCACATGCAGACTGCAAGGAGCGCGAACTGCGCGCTTCTTATATTTATAACCTCCGCGTGAGAGACACGTAGTCCTTCTCACTCTCACCTTGCGCGAGAGATCCGAGCGTGCCCTCTCTGTCATTTCAATACTAATGTTTGTCCCCCAAAAGATGTATTACTGGTTGATAAGTAAGTGATCTGATTGGTCATAGTTATTTTTAGCCCATAAGTTTTTAAGAGCATTTTATATATATAGGTGTAGTGTTTATAAATAAATTATTACGAATCTGGACTTCGAGTTTTACCTATCTCCAACAAGAACACGAACCCCAACAAGTGGTGACCACCGACTCAAGGAGGAAGAACAAGTCCAGCAGCCCGTGCAAGAACCAAGTAGCCAAGGAGCGACGCAAAATCTTGATTTGGCTGGGGTCTCCGTCTAATCAAAACTTTTGCCGTTTTGGCGGGAAATCCCTCGAGCGTGGTTTATCCAATTTGAAGCTGTTATAGACCCGCTGAAGACGTCCGACGACCAGAAGTACCGCTACGTCTTTCAACATGTTCTTTTCGTGCATTAAGTATGATCATTCATCATTTATAATGTCACTTACATCCCTGCGCCCCTCTTCCTACTAATATTTCCTGTTTACTAAATACTAATGACTATTCCATTTATAAATGTATAATATGCCTGCACATCTATTCATATTTATGTTCTAAGTGCTTATTATATCTTATTTATCGAAAAAAATATATTTCCGTTTCCTATCACCTTTCTGATCTTTTAAAATTTCCGGTACTTATTATATCTCTCCCATTAAATATTTATCAAAAAAATATATTCCTGTTTCCTATTAACTAAATTTCCGTAATTTTCCGTTCCTATAAACACTTCCCTACCTAACCAACAAAAAAACGACTTACAACGACAAATACAACGAAATTACCAAAGGGTAGGTACTTATTCTGTGCCAAAGGTAATGAGGGATTTTCTTAGTGTCAAAAATCAGTACTTAAAAATCCGCTGGATGGCACAGTCAAGTAGATTTTTATTTAAGAAAAAGGCTGGTTTTTGCATTTATTATGTTACCATGTTTATGTTTAGCATGTTTTAGATATTCACGTGTACTAACAAAAAAAATTTTAAAATAATATATTGATCATCAAGACGTTTTTCCATTAAATTTTATTTTCAGCTGTATTTTGAAACTCGCAAATTTTTAACATAGGTATTAACACTACATGCATGTGCACATAACATTACAATAACATGTTATTGTTTTATGCTCAATGATTTCAATTCGACGCAATATTTATGTTAATTAGGTGAATAGCGCCATCTATCAACATAAAATAAAACAAACATTTTGAGCTGTCAGAAAATCCCTCATTAAAAAGCAATATTGTTACAAAAAAATTACATGCACTTTTTATTTTTTCCGTTAAGAGAACCGTAAGAAATAAAAAACCGGCCAAGTGCGAGTCGGACTCGAGCACGAAGGGTTCCGTACCAATAACTTACAACATTAGACAGTATAGGCAAATAAAACTTTTTAAGTTTATACTGTTCTTTTGGAAAAAAGTATTTATTTTTATTTTATTTATAATTTCAAAAGTATTCTTCACAGGATACCCGAAACAATTTTAAATAAGAGTTTCTGCGTGAGTGATTTGAAGTTTATAGGTCAAAGACTTTAGAAATTACAGGAGGGGACACCGTGTAAACGACTTTGGCGGGCTATATCTCGCAAATAGCAAAGCTGATAAAAAAGTGTTGTGTCGAAACCCTACCTTATTTTCATAGTCCTTTTCAACGATACCCCATACAACGGGGTGCACTCAAAAAATTAATTCACCCCCCCCTTTACATGTATGGGGAGGTACTCTTAAAAAGGGGTAATTTTATTTTTTTGTATTTTAAAAAATGAGATCTATATTGTGAAGTATCCTCGAACTAAGTTACATGCAAATCAGTCCATAAACGTAGAAGATATTCTGCTGTGACAGACTAGGAAGGACGGACTGAACGATCTTATAAGGGATCCTTGTCGGACTACGGAACCCTAAAAAAGAAAAAATACGTATGTCTTCTTTTTAATCTTTTTCCATAACGAACATAAAAAGAAGACATACGTATTTTTTTTCCGTGGTTATACTCCAAGGTCTTGTAGCCGCGCGCAGCTGTAGAGCAATAATAACGTAATTTTCGAAACTTAAGGTACCTACATTTTCGTGCGTAGCGGTTTGCGACAGAAAACTGGAGGCTAAAAGTTTGGTATGCACTTTTTTTATATGGAGTGATTTATCTGTTACATATATTGATTTATTATTTATAATATTGATAATAAATCAATTTTTTACATCCTACTCACCCAACTCCTCACCATGCACTTGAGAGTACAGAAGTGCTTCAGAAGAATATTCCCCAACCTCTCAACTAAACATCATTTTACTGTAAATATCCATAGAAAAACAATAAAATAACTTTTATGTAGGTAGACACAAATATACTTCTCACTTATTATTAATACACAATAGAAAATATAATTTTTATGATTCCTAAGACCAATTTCACTTGATGGAATATAATAATTTGTCTGTGTTAATATTTATTGAAAAAACAAAATTTATTTTTTATCATTTTCAGGTATTTGTAAAAAAAGTTTTTTCATTAAAGTATGTTCCACTTTGGGTAGCTGATCTTTCTTTAAGGAAACACATATACTTTTAACAAGGTAATTAACTTTTGTAAACATGTCATTAACATGATCAGTTTTAGAGAACTGCTGCAAAGTCTTACATAACATTTGTATAAAGATGGAACCCATTTCCTCATGTCTATAAGCTTCATAATTGGGTGCTGTTGCCCAATAAATAATAAAATCGGACTTCTTTATATAGTGTCTGTAGATAGATTTTGGGCTATCGGCGAGTACAGCTGTGTATGGAACCTCATCTTCTACCTGACATGCTTGAAGTATTAACAATTTTGGTTTGTGGCGCAATTTAGTCATATCATCAGAGTCCAGTAAACTTTCTATATCATCAACCTTGACTTTGACTGAATCTGCTGCATAAACATGTCCTTTTGTACCATGTGACAGAATGCATAACATGAACATGCTGTGTTCTTCGCTAACCCTGTAGTTTATCACATCTTTAATCTTTTCAAACATAGCCTGATGATTAAGATTATCACAAGTTATAACTTCAAAGTTCAAACTTGACATAGTACTTCTCAATGCTTCTTTATCTTTAGCAGAGCCAAGTCGATTCTCTAGTGGTTTTGTGTAAAAGTTACCCTCAATACTTTCTTTTGAAGGGTGAAACTTCTCTTGATTTATTATGAGACATATTCCAATATTCTCTGAGTTTTTTATTGGGTATGCGTCTTTACCAAGGTGCATTGTATCTGATTTAAGCTCCTTATCTGGTACATCTTCCACATTTAAGCCATTAAACCAATTAAAGACATCACTCAAATCTTTGGCATACTTTTTATTACTACTGTCTTCTTTAGGTTTATTTTTACCACTTGCAGATGGAGTACTGGTCACCATTACATCATCAGAATTTTTATTACTATCATCACTAATATTACGTTCAATGCTTCGCAATTCAATGGCAATTTTTTTTAATTCAGGGAATTTCTCTATAATTTTCACAATGTTTTCAATACCACAATCATTTTGTTGTTTGATGTTTTGGTTGTTATTTTGTTTAAGTGAAATAAATCTTTGACACATTAAGTCTAAAAATATTAACTCACATGTCTCATAGTCTGTAGTATCAATATCATAAGTAAGCAAGGCTTTTTTCAGTTTATGTATATTATCAGCATTCATGTTTTCACACAATTTATACAATACTTTTTTCATAGGATGCAATAAAGTATTATTTCTAGCAGTTTGATAGTATTTTTTGACTGCTGAGACGTTAAGACCTAATTTCCTTATGATGGAATAGAGCTGGCATGTGGCTAGTGCTTCCAAAAATTCGTGTTGCCAAGTGGGCCGGTTTTGAGCATTAACTACCCAATCGTGCAAGAGGTTAGTATCATTTCCATACTCAAGATCCATCGAAACACGTTGATATATAACTAAACGTTGCAGCGCCGTGTCTGGATTTTCGTACAATAGAAATACAAGCGATATCATATCGCAAGGATCTATATCTTTTTGTATTAACGAAATCATATCAATGTTGAGCACATTTGTGTTTATAAAATTAGTGTTTTGTTGCAGTGCATCAGATCGTAACATTTTTCTTTTGTGCAGAAACTGGTACGTAAATTCCCAAACTTTGCAGATTGATGAGCAAGTCTTAATTTGATTTTTAACTCGTAAAGCACTAAGACACTGAATAAGGCATCGAAGAATTCACTGTTTGGATGACTGAAAACCTGCACAACTGAAGGCAATCACAATGAATTAATCACCATTATATTGTGTACGCAAATTGTTTTAGTTCGGCTGCTTGACAGCTAACTTGCTAAACAAGACAAGACAGGGACAGACAGCTGGTGAGCTGGCTGGCCGCCCTGACTGACTAGGTGCAATGTTGTTGCCTATCGCTAAACTATCGATAGTTGACTTCATAAAAGTAAATTGCACACAAAAATGCATTGACTGTGTCTACCGGTGGTATTAATTTTTGTGTGCAAAAACAATAATGGGAATTTTTGTAATAACGCAAAGATTTGCGTTGTCGCGACACGTCTGGCAAAAGAATTCGTCCTATCGCGAATACGAATGCCCTTCGCGTCGCCGCGCGTCGGTAAATTGCCTGCTGCACATCAAAGGGGTTTTGTCGCGACAAAGTTCGTGCGGTTGGCTACACTTCGCGCGCTTTAGTTGACTACGAGACTCCGAGCGGTTTGAACGTGTTTAAACTTGTAATCATAGATTGGAGTAATAACAGGGTATTATCATACAAAATTATGAATCTGAACCAGTTTTATGGGACCCGCAAGAGCCAAACCACAAAATTTTTTTGTGAATAGATAACATTCACCATCGCCTTTTATTCCTGTTTTTGACCTATGTATTTTTGTTCAAGTAATAAAGATGCAGTAAATATTTATTAGCCGCCATGTGATACAGCGCTACCGCCTTTTCCATGTTTTCCGCGAAACGACTTATCGCGGCGTCCTAGATTATCCCGACGTAGAGAAGTTTTTTTTTGATGTGGCCAAGCACGTTCGCCATGGATCGAACACATATTTTTATCGCGACAGCGCGACGACGAATCTTCGTTCAATATGTAGCCGTAGCATAAATGTGTAAATAATAAGAAAAAAAGTTATTAGCGTAAGCGTATTAGAGAAAGCGAACTTATCGATATCGGTATGCGCGTCGCCCGGCCGACCGGCCCTTACTATGTCCCGATATCGGGACACAAATCTACAACTTAAAAATATTAAGGTCATACTATGAGCTTCATTTTATTCGCATATAGCTCAGTTTATTCCTTGGCATCTATAGACATAAAAAAACATATAGTATTCTTTCGGAGTACCTACCTAAGGGACTTTCCTAGTGTCAAAAATCAGTACTTAAAAATCCTCTAGATAGCGTTGACCAAACTAAGTCAGGTAGATTTTTATTTAGGAAGATTAAGAAAATTTGTTTATTTTTACTATGAACAACCATACCGCACCAGTCTATGCTGAAGCAAATGAAACACGGAGTGTATGAAAGTAAGAAGGAGATAGAAAAAAGTGAGAAACTGAGAACTGTAAGCGTGTTCGAATTTAGAGGCCGGCGGATGAGTCACGATGAGTGTGATTGGTAACCAGTGGCACGCCTTGCCTCTTGGCCAAATATTGTTGTGCACTTGTCTCGTTCACGTGCACTAGAGTCAATATGAATATCTCATAATAAAATTAGTGCGACTACATTTTGTATTCATGTTTCTAGACAATGCAGTTGTCTTCAGCAGCACTTAGTATATAGATATCTGGCATAAAGTGCTACAAGGGTGGGGGCGCTTTTGCCAAATGTCGTTAAAACTTGCAAACAAATTGCTTAAAATTATAAAAATATATTATAAGTTGACTTCAATAATATCGACACATAGTCAGGTCATAAGTTCTGTCACATGTGTATGAAATAATTTAGAAATGTTTATTATTTATGTAACCATTTATATAGCAAAATGAACTTAATAAAGCATAGATTCATATGGTAATAAAGTAAATTCAAAATGACCCCCGCAATTTTAAAAATACAGGCCTTCAAGCTGCACGGCCAGTCGTCTATCGCAACACGAACGAGGTCCATGTGAATATCGGCGGCTGCCTTAATCAAGGATGCCTTGAGTGACTCCAAATCAGGATGAGGCTTTGAGCAAGCCTTTTCCTCCAAGTGTTGCCATATCTTGGAATCTAACGGACTCAAATCTGGACTGGAGGAGGGCCAGTCTTCTGCCGGATGAAGTCGATTTCACGCGCCGCCAGCCAGTCTTGTGTGCTTTTCGCTCTATGAGCTGGCGCAGAATCTTGTTGGAATACCCAGTGCCTGTTATTAAACATGGTATGAGAAACAGGTTCCTCACGGTTCTTGGGGACTGTATTTTGATACACAACTGCATTCGTTTCTACGCCTTTCTCACAAAAAAGTACCTCAGTTAAGCCCCAATAAGAGACTCCTAACCAAACCATGAGCGAGGATGGAAAATGACCTCGTTGGACACGCGGAATACGGTTGCTCGCTTCTTCACTGCTGTGTGTGTACACCTTATCGTTATGTTTGTTGTAGCTCTCTTCCACGGTGAAAATTTTTTCATCTGAAAAAAGAATTTCCCCGATGCTTTTTTCCTGCGTACCGCTTCAACTAAGCGCGGCATCTTTTCAGTTTTAGGTCCATTAAACGAGCGTCCAAACGATGTCCTGTTTTTCTTCGATATGCTCTAAGACCTAAGTCTTCATTTAACACCCTTTTCACCGTGGTCCTGCTTAACCCCATCTGAAGGGCCAACAGCTTCTGCTTATGAATGGGATTTGTTTGAATTCGCGCCTTCACCGCTTTTATCACTGCTGGAGTCCTAACAGAGTGAGGGCGACCACTTCTTGACCTGTCATCTACACAAGAGTCTTCATTGTATCGTTTTATGGTACGATACGAATCTTTTGGTTATATTCAAATATTATAAAAAGTACACCTTTTTTTTAAATGAAAAATTTGAAATTCGAATTCAATAATCTTTTTTGTGGCTAGCATTCTAAATTCAAAAGCTTTTCTTGTGTGACAGATCTTATGACCTGACTATAACCATCGTATTGTTACCATAACTAGTATCGAGTGTTAGCACAAATTGAGCTCTGATAGTTGATACAAGGCAATATTATTGATATACATCAATAGTATTAATTGATATACATCAATAGTATTAATTGATACTATTAATAAACTATCGATAGTTATGCAACACTGTCGACCGACTGACCCTGGCGAGCATGCGAGAGGGTGGAATTCCCTGGAACCGTTTTGTTATCGAGTGTCAAAGTAGGTAGGTAGGTAGTAGGTAGGATGGGGTCTCATCACGAAGTAAAAATTTTTGATTTCAAAAATTTTGACTAGATGGCGACACGTGTATCATCTGGTTATTGATGTTCTTTATAAACTTAAAATAACAAGGAAATAGGCCATCAAAATATCAAAACAATATTTTGTACAGCCCCTAAAATACAAAAAACATAGTATTATGTAAAATTTCCTGGAGTTTCAATTTAATGAATCATGTCTAGCACCTCTGCCGGAATAAAATGGTACCACATTGCAGACAGGATATTTGGCGAGAAAAGCAGGTGTATAGATGGCGCAGGTGTTTTGCTAGTTGTGTAATTTGACCCTAGAACCTAGAACTCACCTATTATTGCATAAATCGATTGATATTTTCGCTTAGGTGGTTGATAGTCGGCGTAGCGCAGCGCGTAGCCGATAGTTATATTATTAAGAGACATAAATCTGCTAAAAGCCGATTCGAAACCTCCGTCATTTTCAAAAGTGTGCTTGATGTACTTTTCGATAACTTTTTTAGAACCCTCTGATGCCTGTGCGTTCCATATTTTTTTACCACTTACCTAATTTATCAATAAATATTTTTGTTCATTGTAATAAGTGGGTACTTAGACCCTGTGCCCTGCGCGGGAACAGGCTGTGCCCGCGCGCCTTCTGAAGCACACTTAAAATTTTCAATTTAATGTATGGTGGCCAGCACATCAGATTAAGAATTTCCGTTCCGATCTATACTCGATTACAACTGCATAAGATGCTGCAGTATTTTGCTTGACGTCTTCTGTATCGACCTAAGTAGGTAGCTAAGTACTTAATATGGTCCGCATTTGTTGCATGAACAGAAACAGTTATTATTTTTGTCAGTTGGTTTTTTTTCTTGTGTGTTGTGCTAAATAAATGTTTTCTATTTTTATTATGTGAGTACCTACAGCCTAGAGTACCTTATAACATTTTTGTATTTCGTTCACGGACACTCAACGCCCGCAGGATTGAAATAACAATAGAAAAAAAACATTGTCTGGTAGTGTCCGTAAATGTACGCAAATTCCATTCCTTAACAAAAGAACCGAAAAAACTTTCTTAAAATGTCGATTACATTACAGTTCGTAGCACGTCAAGTTATACATTGGAACCATGAAAATAGCTTTTATTACGTAAGAAATAAAGGCGATCTCATTTCTCTCCATTAAGTAAAGAGTCTGACTTGCGACTGTGTTTCTTTCTCTAAAACCAACTCTCGTTCGTAGGTACTTAAATCATAAACTGCAGGATTATTCAGGCAGGATATTATCCGTCTCGCTTGCACATCAGTTCTCTCACTCATAACACAGATATTATAATGCTCATAATAAACTGAAGTCCTTCTGATCAGACTAAAGGCCTTAGCATTTAAAAATAGGCTTTAATACCCAAGGAAATGGGTTGAATATTGCATAATAAGCCAATAGCGATAAGGGCCAAAACTTGCATGTTGCACTAGATTCATATTTTCACCCAAATCGTTCGACGTCGTCGTAGCGCAGCACATAGGAAGCAATGGTTAAAGTCGACTGTTCAAGACCTCGTAGATTCTATTTTTGTTTCGGCAAGCTCAGACAGTGAATATGCTCAAAGTGTTTTTTTTCTTTTCCTTTTATTATTTTTTTACTTTTCCTATTAATTTCATTAATGCTTACCTAATTCATATTCATAATGATTATGGTGTAAATATAAATGTTTTTGTTTAATATAATAGATTTTGTATCTTTTTTTCTTCGATACGGGATAGCTAAAAAGCGCCATCTTTTGAAAAATATGACAGTACTAGGTGAGAGTTAGTTTGCTAACAAAGCATCCAACAACTTGCTATTATAAGCACGTCCGAGAGTAATATAGGGGCGCAGAATTGCTAGCTAGCTAGCGCCACCATTTGGATCAGACTAATTTGGATGAATATAGCAGTACGATTTTGCCCGTACGGCCTCGCGAGTTACGGCGGCCCCGTTTTCATAATATGGGTGATGAGGCATCTGTACTCATGTATTATAATATGTATTATAATTTTTGGCGCAACTGGGTTAGGAAGGCAAAGGGAAGCGCTTCCTACCGACCGGTTGTTATGGTCGGGGACCAAGGTCCAATGGTTACCGTCTTGGTTTATCTATATGTAGTCAAGCTCGTGCTAAATCTTACATATCGCGGTTTGTGTTGTATGGAGCGAGCTATCAGCGCCATCTAGCCTGTAGGAGCCGAGTCAGGGCGTCGCGTCTTGAAGTTGCTTGCTAGTGTTAGCGACAGTGGTAAGAAGTCGCTACACCACTCCCCCCGAAGAACCGGAGGTTGATTGAGCCAGGGTGGTTGAGAGCTCAGCAGTCTGTGCGTAGTGAGCTTGCAAGTGCCAGTGCTTGTTGAGTCCACAATTTGCCGGGATGTGCATGCGCGATGTCCACGGCGAGTCGGGATGGGCATGCGTAATGTCCACGGCGAGTCGGGATGCGCGATGTCCACGGTGAGTCGGGATGAGTGCGCGATGTCCACACGATGAGTCGGGATGTACATGCGTGATGTCCACAGTGAGTCGGGATGAGCATGTGTGATGTCCACGATGCGTGCGGATGAGCTCGAAGTCCACAGTGAGTCGGGATGATGAGCTGGATGAGGCTGCCGAGGAACCAGGTAGAACCGGTGCGGTCTGCGGTGGTGTCCTTAGGGATGGTGAGCTGGCTTGCAGGAGACTGCTGGCTGGATGCTGCTGGCTGGGTGCCTGTTGGCAAGGGAGAAGGCGACGATGATGATGACGACGGTGAGGCTCCATGCTCCAGTGTAGATCACGTCGGGGTTACCACTTTGGCGCAACTGGGTTAGGAAAGCAAAGGGAAGCGCTTCCTACCGACCGGCTGTTATGGTCGGGGACCAAGGTCCAATGGTTACCGTCTTGGTTTATCTATATGTAGTCAAGCTCGTGCTAAATCTTACATATCGCGGTTTGTGTTGTATGGAGCGGGCTATCAGCGCCATCTAGCCTGTAGGAGCCGAGTCAGGGCGTCGCGTCTTGAAGTTGCTTGCTAGTGTTAGCGACAGTGGTAAGAAGTCGCTACATATTTTTCATATTTTTTTCTGAGTAAAGTAGATTTCAAATTAAAATGTTATGTATAGCCTGACCAGAAATATATGAGACCTGAATTAAGGGCGCTACGAATCCACTTTATATGACAACACTCGGTATAATCATACCTGCGTAGATTGGCAACTGAACAAAAAAACATATTTTTATATATTTATATTCAAGTTGTTTTTTTAAGCATGCTGCCTAATGATAACAGATTCTACGATAAAATAACACGAGCGAACACTCGCAAATTAAGTATTTATTAATTTCAGTAGCTCTTTGTAATATGGGTCTTGAATTTTGGACCAAAAGACAATTATTTTTGCATAATAACTAACGGGTAAGAAAAACATTATTCCATTGTGTTTCTAAATGATATTATTTATAATGTTATCATAATTTTAAATAATGTAGAGGAAATGTTGGAAAACTCTGCCACCTATTTTAGTTGTAATATCTAAGTAATGTTAAAATAAAGAAAATAAAACTCAAAACAAGTATTTATTAAAATCATTTTTCAAAATTGTTATTAAAATATTATCCGTAGCCCTCAGTAACCAATTTTCACTATTCGCACTATATGACGTATACCAAAAACTCTTTATGACAACTACATCAGTAATTAATTTAAAGAAACCGTCGTAAACACATAGACTTTCTAGTCGAAAAATACTTCAGCACATGTTAAACCACTTTTCGTTTACGAAAACGAATAGTTCTCGGTATTTTTATCACATAATACTTTCACTTGGTCGAAAATTAGATTACGCGTCCACTTTGACACTTATCATTATGACAATTGATGACATGTCGATGACGATTTGAGGTTTCTGTTGCCAGTAAAAGAAATTAGTTCCAGTTGTTTTCCGCAATATGGCGAGGTCCCGTATATTCCTGGTCAGGCTATACCTAGTATAATTTTATGATAAACAAGTTTACTTTTATTATGTAGGTAAAATTATGTTGAGAACGAAACGCAAAAGTATTAAGCTCAATTTTGACTATCTATGGAAATACACCCCAGATGTGGTGATGGGTAGTGCCACAGATTATATAATAGTTACTACGACGGTAGTGCCTATATAGTGGCAACTGCGGAGTATATTATATTTATTATATTTCCGGAGTATATTACTTTACTCTATGGGCAACTGGCAACTGGTTTTTATTTATCGTGTATTTTTGTGGAAAGAGTAATTTAGATAATTATTTATACAGTACATACAATAATAAATACCTTACCAGCTTAAAATATAAAGGATTTAGAAACCTACGAGAGCGAGAAAACTATAGATAATCGTTATGATATATTTATAACTTTTGTACAAATTTCAAATCTTTGGAGGTTATGAATGAATCGTGCACTACCACTACACTATGTATTATTGCTGAATATTGTGTAAAGTTTCAATGGATATCATTTTTTACAGATTTAAGTTCCTAATTACTTTTTAAATATGTCAGTAACAAGACCAGATGTTCTGAGACTCTACAAAAATTTGATTCAGTATTCAAAAGCATTGACACTTACTGATCCTGTATACTTTAAAAAAAGGGTCTCAATTGAGTTCAAAAAGAACAAGAATTTAAATAAAACTGAGGATATACAATTTGCTTACCAGGTTTGTTTCTTGAAAATTATCTTCACTTTTGAGTTTTACAACTGGGTATTGTAAAACTGAAAAGTGAAGTTCCAAAATTGTTTCTTTGCAGAAAGGAGAAGCCCTGTTAAAGCGGGGATCTGTGGTCTAAAATGTTGAGATATATGATTCGTTTACGCCCATTACAAGTACTGCAGCCTCTACAAGCATTAAAGCACACTATAGATTATTCAAGGGTGCCAAAAATTAATGAGTGTGATTTGTCCGAACAATTTGTGAGAGGGAGTGGTCCTGGTGGCTCTGCTGTAAATAAAAATGCAAACTGTGTGGTACTTACACACATACCTACAGGTATAATATTATTACTAATTAAATAAAAGAAATGAGGGCAAGACTTATACTAGAAAAATGGTAATTTAAAAAACTAAAAAACCTGACTGCTTTTCTGTGTGATTGGAAATTAAAAAACTGTAAAACAAGAAACAGGTCAAACCCTGGTTAAATTGGTACCCATATTAAAAATTGTATAGCAGGCGGGACCCATTCTAGACATGGAGACTTACTGAATTTAGAGAACATTGTTTCTCTATATTACATTGCAGACTATTCCAATCTACTGAAGAGACGGCTGACTCTCTAACATGGGTCCCGACTGCTATAAAATTTTTAATATGGGTACCAATATAACCCGGGTATGACCTCTTTCTTGTTTCAGGTTTGTTTAATTTTCAACTACACAGAAAAGCAGTCAGGTTTTTTAGTTTTTTAAATAACTGTTTTTTATTTTTAGTTTTATTATTCAAAACAAAACACCAGACTGCAAAAATTATTATATTTTTGAAATAGTCTCTTTACTGGCTTTCATTTAATACCCATATTGCTATGGTGAGGAAAAAATCAATCCCCCTCCCCCCTTTATTTCCATTTGCAGGTGCCATTTAAAAAAATTATATAGCCTATTTCACTCTCACAATTTTGACAAATTCATGACACCTCATATGTCAAAAACTGTGGAGCTGTTTGGGCTGTAGAGCATGCCAAACAATTATACATACATACTCTCGAAAAACATAACCCTCCTTCCGCGGTAAAAAGATGTACAGAACAAGTAATTATTTTTTATTTTATTTTAGGAACTGTAGTAAAATGCCATATAAGTAGATCTCAAGATGAAAACAGAAAGATTGCAAGAGAAATGTTAATTGCAAGATTAGATGAAGAAATTAATGGTTCAGATAGTGTGACATCACAGAAGAAGAGATTAGAGGAAAGAAAACTGAAGAGAAATGAATATAAAAAAAAGAAAATGGCACAGCTTAAGGATGAATTTAAAAAGAGGGAGGGTTTGACCTAATTTGTTAAACATTAAAAGTAGATATTTAGTGTTATCATAAGTAGTTTCATTAGACATTTTTTATCGACCCTGAAAATGGATGTAGTTAGTTAGTGTTAAACACTTTGTTTTGGTTCGTCAAGAAAAAATATTGTTGTATTTTATGCTACATGCTACTTAATTATGGCTTATGGTTCTTATTAACTAGTTATAAAATGTAAATAAAAATTTGTTTTTACAAAAAAGTCGACAGTTGGCAGTGTTGGCACACATTTTTGTTTTGCAAATAATGCTTAAGCTTTGTAGATACAAATGTTTTTTTTGGTATATAGATATATACAAAAAAACAGCTTGGGATCTTTTGTCTGATTTGAGTCAGGTCAGGCCTGGTTCACTCCGCAATTTAGCTTGAAGCTACAAGTACATGCGCGGATCGACCGGTTGGTTGATTCACAGGGCTGTCGCGCGCCAGCCGAGTTGCAGGGTTGCTTAACAATAGATAGTCGATTAGGTACCCATTTGCGTGCCGCGATTTTTTTACACTATTGCTAATAGTAAAAATGAAGACTTAACAAATTAAAGTATTTAAATATGTATAGACCAAGAGCTAACGCAACATTTTCAACAAGTCACTCAAGCCCTCACACGTCTAAAACCTAAACGATCGGCGGGTCCGGACGGTATACCTGCTTTTCTTTTCAGAGATTGTAGGATGATATTAGAGGAACCGTTTCTTCACATATTTAATATATGTATAAAGAATGCGGTGTTCCCGTCTGCGTGGAAGTTGAGCAGAGTTATTCCGGCCCCAAAAGGTGAGGCAGGACCTGAGGTGAGCGGCTATAGACCAGTGGCTGTTTTTAGCGATGGGCAAGGGAAAGAAAAAATTGGGATGGAAAAGAAAAATACGGGAAAGTATGGGAAAAAACGGAAAGATTGGGAAATATTCCAATTCGGCGGGAAAATACTCAAAAGTGGACTTTAAATAATAAAATGCGAGAAGTTAGCTACTGTAACAATGGTTTTACGCCTGTAGCACACCCTTACATACGTTTGAGAAGGATTGGAGAAATTTCGACGTAAAGAAACAGGGTTATAGTAAAATCTCAACATTAGAAACGGCAGTTTGGCTTCTTTTAAGTTTGAATATTTGAGACAAGTGATAATAAAGTTAAATCTTCGTTATTAAAAACAAGAAATTCAGAAAATAAAACGTGTAGGTTTGTTTTCTTCTAGGTGTCTAGGTGAACATACTCAAAGTCCCGAGTGTGGTAAGTGAGCTATCAACGGAATAGTAAAAGAAAGGCGCCTCTTTTTTATATTTTTGCTCGTAAACTCGAAAGCTGCTTGTTTTATTTTAAGACACATTCATTTAGTTTTTTTTCTATAGGTTCAAAAGTGAACACGATATTACAAAGTATCTGATTTGATAACAAGTTCAAAAACTTAATTCCAACTGCGGACAAATTTCGCAATATTATTTTTTTATAAAGAAAATACTTCCAAAGTGGTAAGATATCTTACTTAAAAATGTAAAAAAGAACTGAATTGGTAAATTCAGTATAGTTTTTAAATACACACATCAAAAAAGTTTACGATCACTGAAAAATCGAAATCTTTTTTGCTACGGTAGATTATATTATGATTTCTTCTTCTTTTAAGATTCTTTATTTTAAAATATACAATTAGAATACAGAACAATAAAACAGGTCAATTGTTTTTCCATATAAAAAGGCTTTCAGTCATAGATTACGCTCACACAGAAATCTGAATTAGTCAATTTTGACGGATTTTAAATATTTTTTCGCAAAAAGTTGTGATTGAAAAAATGCCAAGAGGATTACCAGAAGTTTTACAAGCAAGAATAGTAACTTTAAGGAAAGAAGGATACAGCACGAGAGATATAGCACGCAGACTTGCTATATCTCAATCCTGTGTCGTGACCACGTTGCAGAGGTGGGTAATTTAGTTGACCGACCCCGCAGTGGTCGCCCAACTGTTTTGACTCCTGCCCAAAAGCGCTATATTAGATTGCTCGCAGCCCGTGACCCAACAATCAACGATTGGCGAGCGCCTCTGAATTCCCGGCAACGTCAACGACAGAGATTGGAGTGGGCTAGGCTTCGGCAGAATGAAGAAGATGGAGAAGAAAACATTCGGCAAAACTGTCTCTTCGTTGACGAATCGCGAATCAGTACTCATCCAGATAACCGACGTGTCCGTGTCTGGAGAATACCAGGAGACCGTGAAAGGCAAAAAAACTGCCACAGGAACAGTTCAGCAAGGTGGGAAATCGGTGTCTTTTTGAGGGTGGTATTATGATTGGAGCTAGACCACCTTTGATCCCGTATCGAGGATTCATGACAATAGACATGTATATAGCAGTTGCTATTGATGGAATTGTCAGACCATTCCGAGTAAACCATGGGCACCAATTTGTACTCGTCGATGATAATGCGCCTGCACATCGAGATCAACGAGTCTATGCTGCTCTCCGAAAAGACGACATCACAAGGTTAGACTGGCCTGCCGGCTCGCCTGACTTAAAACCAAAAGAGCACGCGTGGGATGCTCTTAAGCGAGCTGTTTGGAACGTTGGACGTGGCTGACGAGCCACGTCCCCAGACAGTGCCACACCTCAGGGAAACCGCTATTCAAGAATGGGACAGGTTACCCCAAGAAATGCTGGATTACTTGATCCTCAGCATGCCCAGGAGGATCTCCGCATGTGTTCGAGCCAGGGGAGGAGTTATATTATATTGAATAAAAATATTTTGTTTATAAATTGTCGTTGAGTTTGGTTAAACAGCATTTTCCTTTATATCAAATTTCTCTTACAATTACATTATGGTTAATTACTCAATTTTTGTTATTAAAATAAGTTTTTTTTTAACGAAATGTAAATATAATACGAGTATCCTACTCTTGACTATTTAATTTGACTAATTTAGGTGGCGGAAAACACAAAAAATATAAAAAAGATGCGCCTTTCTTTTACTACTCCGTTGATAGCTCACTTACCACACTCGGAACTATGTTCACCTAGACACCTCGAAGAAAACAAATCTACACGTTTTATTTTCTGAATTTCTTATTTTTAATAACGAATATTTAACTTTATTATTACTTGTCTCAAATATTCAAACTTAACAAAAGCCAAACTGCCGTTTCTAATGTAGAGATTTTACTATGACCCTGTTTGTTTATGTCGAGATTTCTCCAATCTTTCTTAAACGTCTACATTTCTGCACCGATTCGCGACATCGTGGACACATTAGTAGGAAGTATACTACAGGATCGTCGAATCTCAAAGAAAGAGACACTCAGATAAACCTAAGCATTAGAACATGCTGTTTACGTTTGGTGAAATAAAACTGACAAACAGGCAAAACTAGCGTGGTCCCGCTGTTACGGTTTTATGTGAAGGTGTGCTACAGGCCTAAAACGATTGTCAAAATATCAAAATTCTCGCATTTTATTACTTTAAGTGCACTTTTGAGTATTTTCCCTATTTTCCCGACGAATTGGAAATATTCCGCATACTTTCCCCGAATTTGGGAATAAACCCAACAGTTGGAAATATTCCGGGGAGTAAACCCAACGCTAGCTGTTTTGTGTACGCCGGCAAAGGTATTCGAGTCCGCTATTCAGCGTAGCATGTACGCGCAGATCAGCGGGCAGCTGTCAGATGCGCAGCACGGTTTTAGACCAGCGCGAAGCACTACATCCAACCTACTCAGCTTCATGGTGAAAACAGTACCGGTGGTGGACGCGAGTGGCTAGGTGGATGCGGTGTATCTCGATTTTAAGAAAGCCTTCGATACCGTCCGGAATGATGTGTTGCTCAGGAAGCTGGTGGACATTGGATGCACGCCAAATTTTTTAATTTTTTTCAGTAGCTACATGCGAGATCGACAGCAATATGTAGATTACAATGGCTCAGAATCGGAACCATATTACACGAGGTCGGGAGTAAGTCAAGGTAGCAATTTAGGACCACTTGAATTTATCATTATGATAAATGATTTACCGGAAGTGGTTAAGCATAGCTATAGTATACTGTTTGCGGATGACTTCAAATTGCTATATGAGATTAGGGATATTGCCGACTGTGAACGGATGCAGGAAGATTTAAATAGAGTAGTCGAATGGAGTTATAAAAATCAACTATATTTTAATAATTCGAAGTGCAATGTTGTTTTATTCACACGATCTTACTGGCTGTTACTATATCAAAATAGAATGGACAACACACCACTGAAACGAGTGAATGAAGTTAGGGATTTGGGAGTGCAAATAAAATCTGATTTACACTTTCGTGATCATGTTGTTAATGTGTACAAAAAGGCGTATAGGAACCTAGGGTTGGTACTTAGGCAGTCACATGATTTTAGCACCTTAAAGGTCTTATACGATGCATTGGTCCGGAGTAACTTGGATTTTAACGCGGTCATATGGGCACCTCATGAAGCGAAATGTAGTGCAATGTTGGAACAATTACAAAACAAATTCACAAGGTTCCTATATATGAAACTTTATGGGGTTTTCTCATTCTACCCCCTGATGTATCCCACGCTATTCGTGCTGGGGATGGTGGGTTAAATAGGAGGTACGAAGGGATATTTGTTTCTTACGTTTACGCGAATTGTTGAACTCATTAAAACACAATTTTACGGATTACTTCGCGATTTATTTACATTTTATTTTAAAGCTGACGTTTCGAACACTTTACAGCGATCGTGGTCACAGGGAGACTAAGGTATTATTTGTCATTACAAAGTTTTGAAAAATTTTAACTACCGTCACTCAATAATATTAATTTACGTTCCTATTTACGCAGAAAGAGCTAACCGTGTCTTGAGATCTTGCAGTGCTAGGTGTTGCTTTGGTTTTTGCTAGAATAGGATCCCATGCCGGTGGAACTTTCCAACCATCTTCTCTATTGAAATTTGGATGTTTTCTAATTTCAATGGCTTCACGTAGCATTCGAGGAATAAGACGCCGTTCTTTTGCAAGTATTATAGGTTGGTCAAAACGAATGAAGTGGTTGGGTTTGTCTAAGGCATGTTCACACACTGCAGATTTCATGTTCCGTCTATGTTTTACGTCAGCTATCTGTTCTTTTATCCGCACGCCTATACTTCGCTTTGTTTGCCCGATGTAGGAGAGGCCACAGTCACACTCCAGCTTGTACACCCCTGCATCTTGAAGAGGTATGTTGCACTTGACAGGTGGTAGGAATTGGTTAATCTTCTTTTGCGGCTTGAAGTAAGTTTTGATTGAAGCACGCTTCAAGATATTCCCAATCTTGTCAGTGACTCCCTTCATGTATGGTAGTACTGCAGGTTGGCGTTCAACTGTCGTAGGCTTGGCACGGGGTCTGCAACGACGTGGTACTGGAAGCTGGTTGTCCCGTAGTACCTTCCTTACATGCTGAAGCTCAGCAGCCAGGTGTCGGTCGTCACAGATGCCCCTCGCTCTCTGAAACAAAGTTTTGCCCACGGTAGCTAACTGTGAAGGATGATGGTGAGACGCACCATTGAGATATTTATCGGTATGGGTGGCTTTTCTAAAGACTGTGTGGCTAAGGGTATGGTCCGAATTCCTAGTTAGTAAAATATCTAAGAAAGCTAGTTTACTGTCTGCCTCAATTTCCATAGTAAATTTAATTTTTGGATGTATTGAATTAAGATGATTAAGAAAAGCAGAAACACTATTGGTGGGTAAAATTGTGAAAGTGTCATCTACATACCGCTTTTAAAACCTTGGTGATATAGGTGATGTGCTCAGAGCTCGGTCCTCAAAATCCTCCATGAATATATCAGCAACAACTGGGGATACCGGAGAGCCCATTGCTACACCATCGGTTTGCAGATAGAACTCATTATCCCACAGTAAATAGCCAGATGTAAGGCAATGTTCCAATAGTTCCGCATATTCTATTGGCATGTTGAGTAGAACCAGCTTCCTTTTAGTAATTTCAATGCAGTCCTGTACTGGTAAGCTTGTGAATAGGGACTGTACATCAAAACGGAACATGAAATAATACCTTAGTCTCCCTGTGACCACGATCGCTGTAAAGTGTTCGAAACGTCAGGTTTAAAATAAAATGTAAATAAATCGCGAAGTAATCCGTAAAATTGTGTTTTAATGAGGTACGAAGGGAGTTGGCGCTTGCAATTTACGTGGTGAGGTTATTGCGGGGTGTTGTGCACAATCCCACCGTGTTGCAATCAATCGGCCTGTTCGTCCCGGACAGATACGTGTGGAGACGGCGAAGGCCGCGCCTCCAACCTCTAGTTGAGTCTTGTATCCTGGCCTCCAAGTTCTCAGATTTATAATATTAGTATAGTATGGAACTATGGAAGTATGGATTAGTATCTATGGATATTAATTATTTGCTCAGCCTTCTATGTTACTGTAGTTATGAGTAATGTTAATCTGACAGCTACGAATTTGGCAAGCAACTATCCAATTTCAGTTTTGTTCCACAATTAAGATAGCCCTATAAGTGTACTATTAAATTGCATTTATAATATTTTTCACAAGCAAACAATACTCTGAATTTGAGGAGTTAAAGTTCGTAGTACGGAGTATTTATGAGGCGTTTTTAATTGTATGCACAACACGACATAATACTACAGAACGAAATAATATTACAGAATACTAAGGTAAAAGATAATACTGTGTGAAGTGTGATGTGAAGGGCATCAGATAGAAATCGATCCACAGCACTCTTGTAGGTATCTATCTACAGGTTCCAAAGACCCCTAATGGAATGGCTTTTCCAAACAAAGGTAAGTCGGGTATCCAACCCCATTTTGTATAGCAGCAACTTTAATTACAGTATCAAACGTTAATGCGAATCCTTATCTACCTGGATTAGGTAGATAGGTACAGTAGGAACTGAGTGTGGTGGTTGTTGCTGGCAGGCTCTTAACGGTACTAACCCACCTATTTTGTGGGAGTTGTAAACTGAAGTGAAGTTGGTACTTCTTACCTAATGCGCGTTCTGTAAACATCAGGTTACCTTTAACCTGTTGCTTCTTCTTTCTTTACATAGGTAGTATAAAACAAAGTAGCTCTCCGGCTGTCTGTTCGCTCAGATCTTTTAAACAACGCAACGGGTATTAATACCGTTTTCATCAAAGAGTTTAGCAAGAATGTTGTTTATATGTAGGAGTATGTAGGTACTTACTACCCGACCAAACCAACTAGACGAATGTCAAACGACTTACGACGACGAATACAATAAAAATACCTATAGAAATTAAAAAGTAATGGTTTTATAATCAACCTTGGCATTTCATCTAAATTGTAACAATATTACTTTTCAATTTCCTTCGCTATTTTGCGAAACGAAATGCTGGAACAACTTGCCACCACTGATTAGAAATTCAAATTCTTTAGTTTCCTTTAACCACTGTCTCAGAGTTTTTATAATCGAGAGCCAAAAGGTCAAAAGTTAAACAACAACAAAAGGTAAAAAGTTCATTTTTTGTTGCCAGTGGACCAAATTTATTACTTTTCTTTCTATTTTCGTTGTATTCGTCGTTGTAAGTTGTTTGATATTCGTTTAGTTGGCTTGGTCGTTGTAGGTAGGACATGCATGTGCAAAGCCAGCGGGTTGCTAGTGTCTTTTAAAAATTGTTTTGATGGTAGGCACCTATGCGACAGGATAGTGCAGACCCAAGTTAAGCCCAAAAAATGCTCGCTTTATTTAAGGTTGTCGATTGACACGACACGAAAAGGTGACATGGTTGGCGGAGTCTTTTTTGACCATGTTCTTTGGTTTTATTGTATTTTTTACTTACATTTTAGATACTTAGATAGAACTCTTTGCACACCATTAAATTAACAAGAATGCAATTCGAATGTACGAACAGAAGGATGAAGGTACAAAGTAGGTGTTCTTATCGTGAAGAGCGATTTTATTCTGTTATTGAAAACAATTACATTTAAGTAAAAACTCCTATAGTTCTAAAGTGCAGTGCCTATGTAGAAGGGTCATTGTGCCAACAGTTGATTGAGATTTACTTATACTTTTCTGCACAAATGAAAAAAGAAATGGCGAACTTAATGCCAAAAGCATTCTCTACCAGTCAACCATAGGTCAAACACAGAGAAGATACAGGCTCACCCTTTTTTCAAAGTAGGAAAATAATATAGACTCAAAAACTTTCAATGTCAAATTCCTACGGGAGCTTGGCTACTAAAAGAAGTCCTCCTAATTTTGATAAGTATTTAATTTTAAGTTTTTTTTTTGGTTTTTTAAGTGTTATTATTAACATGTTAAATAAAATGAGAATATTGATCTCATGTCTGGAATATTTAAGAGTAAAATTCAGAATAGCCAAAAATTATAAAGTTAGATATTTACCTCTAAAATTATAAGACTTTCACTTGAAAAAGAAAAGCTCATAGAAAAAAGCCATAATGTATCTAATTTGTAGGTAAAAAAGATTATCATAATATAAAAAAAGATTTAAAAAAATACCACATATATAAATAATGAGACTATTGGCGTAAAGGTTCCTTCTTGAACTCAAGGGGACATTTTTGACATAAAAATATTGATCTTATAATTATCTGCCATTGTTTTTAGTTACACCTGCTGGTGAAAGACACAGAGGCTCGACGACCCTACTGTTCCCACTTTTGAAATGGCCCACCGTGTGCCATCCGTGCCCTTTTTATTTTACGATCCTACAGTAATGGAAACTTGTGATGTAGGTACTGGCAGGTAAGTAATTGCATTGCACACTTGAAGCTTACCAAAATTTTTAATAATTGCCTGTTACGTGACAAAAATAACTCAGTCAGTAAAATAAATAAAGGTAGGAACAAACAGAACAATAAAATTCGTCCATTTGTAGGGTTCTGTACCCATAATGTTAAAACGGGACCCTATTACTAAGCCTCCGCTGTCTGTCTGTCACCAGGCTGCATCTCATGAACCGTGATAGCTAGACAGTTGAAATTTTTACCGATGATGTATCTGTTGCCGCTATAAAACAAATACTAAAAACAGAAAATAATAAATATTTAGGGGGGCCTCCCTTACTACAAACATGATTTTTTGCTTGATAATAATGTCCTCCTAGCCGAATTTCGACTACGGCGGCCTATCTCATGAGAGATTAGCGAACTGCGCGGGTGGGACATATTATAGTGCACAAGTGTGTGCGCAAATACACATGTGCACTCTCATAATTCGCCTGATCTCACTACGGTCAAGTCGGACTGCCGACTTGACCGTAGTGAGATCAGGCGCAGGACCAACGGCTTAACGTGCTTTTCGAGGCACGGGGGTATTAAAACGACCAACTTCCTGACTCCGGAGCTGTGTCTGAGTTTTTTCAACACTCTCGGCCCGACCCGCGATTCGAACGCGGGACCTCGTGGATAGTACCCAGCGTGCTGACCACTAGACCAACGAGGCAGTCATATTAATAATGGGAACAGGTAGACGCTTAAAATGTTCACAGAATAATAGTAATGTACCTATATTCATTTTAAAAATAAATAATTAGATTAAAAAAATAATAATATTTAACGGTTTTCTATCCCATACAAAGTTGTTTTTGTCCATATTTTAATGGTACGGAACCCTTCGTGCGCGAGTCCAACTTGCACTTGGCAGGTTTTTTAAATTTATGTATACTCGAAACGGTATGTTTTTCTAACGTTTACTGCATTTTCGAGCGGTGCGCTGTACGTACTGTACTGACTAACGCGGGGAAGGGCCTCTGAGAGCGAGTCTAATACTGTAAGAAAATCGCAACTAAACTCGTACTTTTTTACTCGTTGGCACAACGACCCAACTTATGTAGAACATAGGAATTCAATCTCTCCGTTCAAACAATTGATTGACACTGAAAACTGTCTTAATTTACATCGGTTAAGCTAGGTAATAATGTACCACTTTGTTACATCCTTGACCCAAATATTGAACATTGTTTCATTTTGTGCTACCCCCGTTCTGATTTCCGCTGCCCGTTTTCTAGTTTCGAGTTACTTTCGAGAACACTCAGCTTGTTTAGAAAAAAAATTCCTACTAAAAATTACGTTGATAACTTATTTTATTTTTTAGGTTCTTACTCGGTTTAGAATTATCTTTCGGTCATAATAATCATAATACTCGTAGGTATATCTGTCGCCTTGTCGGACACCTCTCTCTATTTTGAATGTTTCTCCTAAGCTTTGCAGTTGAACCCTAGCCTTGACATCAGAGCAGGTGGCTTTTATAATGTTAGTGTATATTGCGCTAACTCCGCGACTTCTGAGACTCCTCCACGTGGCATTATGGCTTATTATCCCCAAAAACATTCTCAGCTGTGTTAGTAAGCATATTCCGAGAAATGGGATGGGACCAGCTGGGACTGAATATTAATGGAAGAAAGTTTGTATCACCTCAGATTCGTGGACAATATTATCTTATTTAAAAAAGATCCGCAAAAAATAGAAAGAATGCTACAGGACCTTAGCTATGAAAGTAGGCCTATTGCTGAACCCTGATGTAACTAAATTATTAACAATTCCAGGCCATGGGAAATTTTGATAAACAACCAACCTCTGGAGTACATAGAAGACACATATCTAGGACAGATTATCTCTCACCAGGACCAGACCAACAAAGAAATAAATTGAAGAATAACAAGTGGCTGGAAGAGTTATTAATCTCTAAAAGAAATGCTAAAATCGACTGATCTCAGACTGATGTCTATCAAAAGGAAAGTTTTTAACACGTGCATCCTCCCATGCATCACATACGGCTGCTGGCTGCGAGACTTGGTCCTTGTCAAAGAGCCAAAGAGATCGCACTGTCAAAGAGCCGTGTAAAGAAGTATGTTGGGCTTCAAAAACAAGATAGAAAGCGAAACACCTTCATTCGAGCAAAGACTAAATAAAGTTACATATGTATTAACAAAGATAGACCAACTAAAATGGCGATGGACGGATCACATGTTGCGCTGCCCACTGGACAAATGGAGCAAGATAGTCACTGAATGGTAGAGTCACGAACGAGCATCAATATATATACATTTGCATTCGATTTGAGACGTTATTACAATGGCATAAAAACTTATTTGTATAAGTACATTTCATTGCTGGTGACTGTACCTCAGGGATGCGAAGAGAAACAGAGGCAGACCGCCAAATAGATGGGAGGACGAAATCAAATGCACTGCAGGTTCCAACTGGAGGAGAGTTGCCAGAGACAGAGTGCAATGGAAGGAGTTGGAGAAGGCCTTTGCCATGAGGCACACTGAACTTAGAGATATACTATAAAACTATTTAAATTGTAACAGGAAAAGTTCACGATAAAAGGCTATTGATTGATTAATGCCTGTCGCAGCCATATCGTAGGTATAACACGCTGTACTGTATTACAAATAGGCGCGCTGGATTAAAAAATTATGTTGATTTGAATCATCGCTTGATTCGAATTGTCGAGTTGATTCGAATCCGCGCTGATTCAAAAACAAAACTTATGTTCCTAGGTACCGTAGTAGGGGTCTTTCAGACTGGGTCACGGGCGTGACGTCACGGGATGCCATGGAGCGCCCGCTTTTTCTCTATTTGGTTCCGGTAAGTTAAGCTGTATCAGCAGGATCAGTCCCTCTTGCACTATTCCAAATGTAAGTATTTGGAATGTAAGGAATCCTACCTGATAACTGTTGATGGAAGGAAAAAATATATTTTTTTTATACATATATTTCACCTTTCGCCCATGTGACGGTAGTGAATTGGCCAATCCACATAATTTGAGTTATAGAGAGAGGTGTAGAGAGCTTGTAAAGTTAGGACTTGTAAAATTTGGGGCATGTAGAGTTAAAAGCTTGGCTCTATATGGGTGGGATCGGATAGCCTTTTTATATTACGAGCCATAGATATGGTCTCGTCTTGGCAACATTTTGCATGAACATTTTTTTTGGTGGGATTTCACTTCTTTTTGTAAGTTAAAACCCATGCAAATTTCCATCCCCAATTTTTTGGACGGGGGTGATTAATAAAAAACCTGAAATAGGTAAGGAGTTCCCATAACAATTTTTAGACCTCTAGCTAGCATCAAAAGTCTCATACAAACTTCCATCCCTTTGTTAAGGGGGGTAAAAGTTTATTTATTTAAGTTTTATTGCACAAGTTTGTACAAAAGGCGGTCTTAATGCCTAGTGACATTCTCTACAAGTCATACCTTTGGGCTAAGCAGAAATGAAAAGTTCCAAGTTTTTTTTTGTTGTTTGTGTACTACAACTAGCTTATATACTCGTACCATATTTCAGCTTTCTAGGACTTCAGGAAGTATAGTTACCCTAAGAATTTAAATAATCATCAGTGATATAAGAGAGCGAGTGAGCGACGAAATCGCGAAATTTTAGATAATAATAAAGTATTAGAGCTATGCAATTGAAATTTTATATGTTTAATAAGTCTACTATTGATATCATATCCCGTGAATTTTGTATATTTCGTATAAACCAAATCAAAGTTATGAGTGTTCAAAAAAACGACAAAGCGCTTCGAGTAAGGGTAGGTGTGCCCTTGCGCTTCGCTTGGCTTGTCAGATGGGCTTCCTCAAGTCGAATGCACCTGTATAGCATATTAATAATGCTCGAGACATGTACATGTATCTTATTTTTTACTATTTTAGAATACATACCTAGGTACTTACTGTAGACCACGAATCTTCCTTCTGTATCATAGCAAGGACCTAGGAACGCTCTAGCCAATAGGTAAGTTTAACGTAACCTATAAAATAAAGGTTACATTAAACTTATTAAGATTGTGATATTAGCTAGCACTCGCAATGACGTACCCAAACTAAACTTATTAAGATTGTGATATTAGCTAGCACTCGCAATGACGTACCCATAGGACCAATAGAATAGTACCTATCTATTTAGTCGTAAGTTCGTAACCAAGAAAATATTTTTTGGTAAATAGGTATAGGTTCTCTACATCCCGAAATTAGCCTAAATTGTACCTTAAGCCGTTTATTATTAATTGTTGAGCTTTTTGTTACATTTATTTTTTTTAAATTTATTGTTTTCTTTTACTGTGCAATAAATAATATCTATTATTCTATCTTAGCATTAGGTACCATTAAGTACTAACTTCGTAACAGGAGACACTCTTTTGCAATGATTTATTATTCAATTCAACTTCTAACGTGAAACAAAACATGGACGAAGGTCGGGAAAGTCATTAGCGCTGATCCCTAATTAACACAGAGTAGGTAGTTAACTAGACGTACAGTATGACTAGCTAGTCATATTGAAGTAACTATGAATAAGAAAGCGAAATAAATATGGCTCCCTCATAAGATCTCACGTAGAGTGCGATTTAAAAATGTTTAAAATTTTAGAATATTTTTATTGTTTATTAATAAAGGGATATTCAACAAAGCTGGCTGGTGCATTTTAGGGTTCCGCAGTCAAGAAGGAATTTCGGTCGAAATCTCGTGAATAGAAACCAGTGTCCTGCTGACCACTAGACCAACGAGGTAACGACGTATTTAAAGACAATTTTTAAAGCCTACTTCTCGATTTAGTCAGAATATCTGCATCTCTATTTCACACACCGCACACACGAACAAATTATGCAAGGAATTCTATAGTGATCAGAACACTTAGTTCATATAATAAAACCTTCTCATCAGTTGACATGTTTCATCTGTCTAAAGAAACTTTCAAAAAGGCTATTTTAAGCGAGCTTGAGCCATTGTCTGGTCTTCAAAATGATCCATAGTCTTGGTGTTTTTGATGCGCTGACTTTGTTTCTTCTTCTTATTTTATTAATTGTTTTAGTTAAGTAGTAAAAACTGTTTAGATTAGTTCATATTTCACACACACGCACTTAAATTTTAAGTGCGTGTGTGTATTGTTTTGCATTTTAAGTTTTTGTAACCTAAGTGTCACTATAACATCCAATTTTATAAAATGTAAATTCATTTTTAGCTGTAAGTTTAGCACGTTAGTCTAGTCTAGTGAATTTTATTAATAAATAAATAAAAAAATATCCGTAAATCATTTGCAAACTTAAACTGACAAATTAATGATCCGTGAGTTTCTTCAGAGCGCACAGTGGAGGAAAATCGCAATCTAGCGTCACTTTATTCCATAATGCATTAAATAGAGAATTTAAGTGATAAAAAGTGTCAATTGGTGTTCTATTGAAATAAAATTACACAAACAATTAATAAAGATAATATGTTAATTATTAAATTATAAGAAATTAATGTGTATTTATTTTTATTTGACATTAATCACTAACGACACTTTTGTTCTCATTTAGGGTGGGTTCAGAGAGCTATTTTAAAACATCAGACTCAAGAGGACTCCGTTTTTTCTTTAGTACATGCCTTAAACTTTTTATGAAGGGATCTGATGAAATCAGAAGTCTATTAAGTAGATCGCTATTTGTGTCAACTCGTGTCATTTTTCTTCATATCTTTTACTATCTATATTTTTGGCCTCATGCGCTTCTTCCGCTATTTGACCAATTGGCAAAATGCAAGAGGCTATGACATCTCGTCTCATCTTATACCACGAATATGCCCTAAGATACAGGTCTCTGGTTTCCTTCATTAAAATGGAACCTGATGGATTTTTAAAATGGAACCTCTCTTAGGTGAATTAACAGAAAGTTCCCTTACAATAGCAGCAGAGTCTTTTTTACCTGCCTTTCGAAGATTACATTCAATCGCAATTGAAATTTCTTCAGGGCTAGTGGCTGTTAATAGACTTAAGCATTTTGAATTTTACGCTTTTTTGTTTTATCACAACATTCAATAAAACTGGTCTTCCTGGTTTATGGCTAGATGTTGACGGGACTTCATGTAAAACACTATCTGATAAGTTTATGTATCCATTTAACCAAGTGATATTCTTATTTAAAAAGCGTTGGCGATATCTACCGCTTGCTTCCCATATTTCCTTAAATTTGCTACATAATTTGCCTAAAAATCTCTTAATTTCCTTACTAGCATCTTCAGAAAACACAACACTAGGGTAATTTCCCTTTATGAAAGCAAAAAAAGCATCAATCCGCTCATTTTTTAAGTTAGCAAACCAAATATCAATAATTTGTTGTTTCGTAATTTCGGCGGTCATTCTGAAAACCGAAAAAAAATGTATGGGTGCTGCAAAATTTCGCAAAGCCTGTCAAGTGTACTCTAATGCTAAGACTCTAAGCTATAAATAAATATAATCAAATTAACGGGGCAATACAGGGCTTTTGAGATATACGCGATGTTATTAACAAATTCTCTCTAAAAAAATGCTTATTTTACCTCTGGGTTCAAATATTGTCAATAAATCATACTTTCATTCTTACTTCTAAAAAATGCACTTAAAAGTACCTCAAAGGTAAACACAATCTAGTAAAAATATAAACAACAATTTATTTTAAACTGGTTAGTAACTGTAAGAACAATTGTCGCTTTGATAATTTTGCTTGAAGTGAACGTAAACAACACGACGAAGATTATGTACCCGCTTCAACATTTTTTTAAATATTTTCGAGCTACCCACGTGAATTTCTAATATGCAGCAGTAACAAGTAGGTTCTTAGGTACATGGAGGCTATACTGTCCCGGCAATTTATAGAAGTAGACATTTTGAATAAAATCCTGCTAGATTGTGATTTTCCTACACTGTGGAGCGCTGCAAAGTACCTGTACGTACCCTGTAGTAAGTAGCTGGTTGGTAATACAAAAAATGCATTATTCAAGATAAAATCGGAACACCGCAAACACTTTGCGTCATCATCACCACCTATTGTTGCAATTACCGACAAGTTTGTAGATACGGTAACCTGTTGATAAGGTTTGGTACTGATGACTTGCATATCTACACAAATTGTGATATACGTATTAAATCAAATACTTTTGTGAGTTGTCAAAGCGGCTTATGGAGACTACTCACGATACACGGGCTGGCCTCTACTTAGGCCAGAGAATTAGTATGGCCATCCAGAGAGGTAATGTGGCCAGCCTTTTTGGCACTTTTCCACAGGGCAACGATCTTGTAACCGATGCATATATGTAAGTAAGTAGATTCGTTTTTTTTGTACTAATATTAATTTTTGTGTTTTATAGTGTAAGTATAGTAAGTATTATAGTATATTCATTTGAATATTATGTAATATTATCGTATAATATTTCTACGAATCTACATTGACTGGCATTTTTATTATTGTGTGTGTTGTATTATGCAAGTACCTTCTTAGTTGAAGTAAGTATTTTTATTAGTAACCTAATAAAAAGCAATGTTGTTAAAATAATATAGTGAAATGCATATCCATCTTTCAACAACATTGCTTTTTATTGCTATCGATATTATCGTGGTAACTATCGTCGTTTGTCGTTTTTGACATTGGTCTTATCTAAAGTTGGCTTCTTTAATAATTCGTAGCTAATGAGAATAAAACCCTGGTGGAAGGGTTTTTATTTTTATGCTCTAGCATAGTGATCATAACTCTAGTTTTGGACCGACACACGACGGCTTACTACGTGCCTTTATATGAATATCGTAGTGTTTCATAACAAATTATCACAATATCTTAACTGCAAAGTCCTAATCAAGTTATATCAAAACGCCTCGAGTAGTAGTCATAAGGACGCTGAGTTCCCGATCACAATTGATTGCCTATTGTGTCTCGAAACATATAGATACATTAGTACTTGAAGAATTAATAATTCAATAAAAAAACGTTTTAAAAACGCACAGTGTCAGCTTAGACGTATCTACACGTAACATACGCCACGCGTATGAATACCTAACCTAGTCTGAATTGGCACTGACTAGACTTCAACTAAACATGGAAGGTTTAGTTCATTTTGCTTGGCGATAAAGAAAGTTATATCTAACTTTATAGTGTGTTAATTGTGGTTATTTTGCTAAATTTTATTTTACATTGTTTAGTCATAGTACCTACACTTATTGGCCGTACATACTAACACAAAACCGAAATAGTACAGAAAAACTGTGGTGAAAGAATCCACGAACTCCTACGCATTAAGGATCATCATTATCAGGCCTGCACCATAAAGCTATAACTTCCGGATGTAAACGCTTGAATACCTACCTAAACGTGCCTACACAATCTGAAGAGTCCTCTGATTGCTCCAGGATGCCATCATCAGATCCTAACTTGGTGACAATGGGAGAGGTCCCATGAGGAGGCTCAAGAGTACCTCGGTCCAGAATTGACGGAGAGATCGGTGAACAGAAGATACATAAAAATACATACAGCCGAACACAGATCCTCCTCTTTTTTTAAAAATCGGTTAAAAATATAATTCTGCATTCGTTGTACTCACCTGGATATAGAACCTTGGACCACGGAGTTGGCTAGCTCTACGACATCACGTCTGTAATACTTACGAAGAGCAGTTTACTTAAAGTAAGTAGGTATCTATTACAGCCGAATCACAGAATAAATAATAGTACAAGGCCGAATGCTAAAATGACATTTCAGTTTTTGGTATTAACGAATTCCCGCTTCCACAGATAGGTACGATAAATACTTACTTAGTCGCTACTACTGATATAAAAGAGATTATTTATATTCATTCGCTTCGCGCATTTGTGATGTAGCATTTTTTACTTGGAGTAGGTATTACTCGTACATTCGTACCTACGTACAGTGGATAAAATCTGTAATGTTAATCAGTGAGGCAAACCGCCAGTGTTATCTTAAACAAAGTAGCGACCAGTCGCCTGCTCTACAGCTTATAAAATATTTTTATTTACTCCCGACCAGTTACAACAACATATTATAAAGGTAAGTCTTCAAAATTATAATTGTTCCTGTATTGGTCGTATTCCTCTTTCGTCGAAATACTTGTTTCATCGCATTCTTAATTCGTCGGATTTTAAATATCTTCTCAGGCGTTTAATAACTTACGTCTATACGCTCGTTTGTACTTAAAAGCCTCTTACCTACTAAGTACTTAGGAAAATCGCGAGTTTCCGCGCGCAGTGTCACCCCAAAATGAAATGAATGCCTCGACTTATGTACACGTCATCTCGTTTAAAAATAAATATTGACTATAATATCAACGAAATTAAAAAGAAGTCGATAAAGATTACATACACAAATAAAATTATTTAGATTATTTATTAAAATGCTATATACGCTTTAATGCTTGCTGGTTCCCCTGTTAACAGGGTCACCGAAGTTAGATGGCAGTCCATTGTAATAACCTGATCTGCCATATCAGGATATTATATGATCATCCAGCGATGATGGTCCAAAGCGGACCCAGGGCCGTCGCGTGCAAGTGCACAACCGGGATAACGGTAGGATAATGATGATACGCTTTTAATGCTTATGCAAGCATAAACGTATTTAATACCCTTCTAGGATTTTAATCAAAACTGTTAATATTAATGTTTATTTATTTTTCTATATATCCTATGTATTTTAAGCTTTAATTACATATAACAACAGAATCTGACGAAATAAAAATGCGAGGAATCAAGATTTCGACGAATCAGGTAGTCAACAAATCGGAACCCGGAGCGGGTGTCTCCCGGCGGTCACAACGGTTTCGGAACGCATAGAGCACAAATAAGTATACCAAGTACCGATATTTTTTATCATTTTAATTTTTAACATAATCTCCATAAAGTACTTTTTTTTTACTTGGTGTATGTAGCTTACCAATAAATTCAACTTATCAAGTTGTGCCAGTAAACTCTTTCCAAAATATATAATAGGTAGGTACGTCCCTAGCCTAGGCACACTAATGAAGTTATCAGTTTCTGTAATAGTTTTCTTATCTCTTACAGCTAAGAGAAAATCTAATTTACGCCACCATGGTCAAAGCAAAGAAGTACGTTGTACTGAAAACATTTGAAGGAGTGCCTAAAAAGGATGACTTCAAGCTGGTAGAGGAGGACTTGCCCTCGCTCAAGGATAAAGAGATTCTCGTCAAAGCGGAGTGGATCAGCGTTGACCCTTACCTCCGCGCTTACAACTCTGTGACCCCTGTACCATACGACCAGTTTGGCTTTCAAGTCGCCATTGTCACAGAGAGCAAGAATCCCGACTACCATATAGGCACGAGAGTAGTTTCTCATCGAGGCTGGCGCGATTACACTGTTTTGAACCCTAGCATAAAAACCGCAGAGATCACTGATTCGGTCTACAAGCTACCTGAAATGCAGGGGCTATCACCGTCCTTAGGTGTAGGTGCAGTTGGCATGCCGGGAGTAACTGCCTACTTCGGGTTTTTGGAAATCTGCAAACCCAAAGCTGGGGAAACAGTGGTGGTGACCGGTGCAGCGGGTGCCGTGGGCTCTATAGTAGGGCAGATCGCGAAAATAAAGGGTTGCAAAGTTATTGGGTTCGCTGGCTCCGACGACAAAGTCCAGTGGCTGGAAAAGGAACTCGGTTTCGACAAAGCGTTCAACTACAAAACTGCGGATATCAATCAGAGTCTCAAGGAAGCTGCGCCGAACGGTGTCGACTGTTACTTCGACAACGTGGGGGGAGAAATCAGTAGTCTTATTATAAATCAGATGAACGTTAACGGCAGAGTGGCTGTTTGCGGAAGCATCAGTTCGTATAATGAAAATGCCAGCGAACTGCCCAAAGCGTCTATTCTACAGCCGAGTATTGTATCTAAACAACTGAAAATACAAGGTTTCATGGTGTGGTCATGGGGCAACCGATGGAATGAAGCATTCCCGGAGCTCGTTGGGTGGATTAAGAGTGGAAAACTAAAAGTCGGAGAGCATGTTACTCAAGGTTTTGATAAATTATATGATGCGTTCATAGGAATGTTGGCTGGAGAAAACTCCGGAAAGGCAGTGGTGAAAGTTTGAATAAATTTCGTAAAAATTTTAAAGTTTGAAATTGTGGCGTTGAAGAACGATTTGTTACAATTATTTTTATAAAAAGTTATCACCTTATCTTTATTTTTATTGGTCTATCAGTAGCTTGCTTAGGTTAGTATGCGTTTAAGCATGGGTTTAAGTAGGTATTTTTGAATACGTAATGTAATGAATATTGGATAAATGAGCTATTAATAACTTGTATTTTACATTACGTGAGTACTTAATTTTTTTTTGCGTTAATTTTAATAATTGGTTGCTAGTACAGACTTACTTTATTGCAGATAAGATAAAATACCATTCATGAGTGATGTAACGTCTGTGATTACATTTTCGATGTTTCGTTGAATGTTTATCATCATGAATACTTACCTTATCTACTTATACTTACTAGAAACATACGAAAAAACAAGAAGACTTTGACGAAGTCGAAATTCACGCAGACATCAAAGTGTAACAAGCAGACAGATTACAGTAGATAAAATAAGCTTTTTGTAATACATTGTTTTATTGCCTCGTAGGAAGTGTGAAAAGCAGAGTATTCTCCTCGGGGATAAAGATGTCTTCGTCTTGGGCGAACTTAAATCCCTCGCTACACTCAGGATTCTACTTTTAACTTCCTCGCTATGCTCGGGAGTAAACACTAAACTCCCTCGCTGCACTCGGGAGTTAACTCTCGAATCCTTCGTTACGCTCGAGATTTAAGATGACGCCCGTGACGTAAGACATCACTTTACCCCGTTGGTGAATAATCTCCTATTTTGAACTGTATCTAAACTTAATTAACTAGGAATGCGTTTTTAATTATTCTCGTTAAAAAGGTAATTAAAAATGTTTTAAACTCAAAGCACTTAATTCTGTTGCAAGGCAATGGAAACGTTATTAGGGCATAAGCATATTTATTTATTATTGTTTCAAGACGTATTTTGCTAACTTTTCATTAAGTTATCCTAAAATAAAAAAAACAAAGACAGGTTTAATGCAATGGCCCAGGCAGGCGTCGGATTCGCAATTTTCTCTGTTCTCAATTTGTCCGCTAATAGACAAGCTAAACATGATAACGTACGCCCGGGTCGGTTTACGAGCGTCCAGAGAGCCGGTTCACCTCGCATGTCAGTGTGCCCATAAAGCCCTACCACCGACTCCTTCGACTTTTACAGAAAACATCCACGAATTGGAATCACGATGAATCTGCATGACCGCACGTTTACTGTTTAATAACAGTCGGTTTGGTTTCACATTGAAGATATCACACATACCTAATACCTATATCAACTCGGAAATAGACCGTCAGCGTATCAATCAAGCCGTTTATCTATGAAATTCCCTGTCACTGACAATGACCGGATCGTCTGGTCATGACAGTCGAATAATTTTTGTAAGCGAAATTCATTTTGATTGCAAGGTATAAAAATAATTGTACACTGACAAGTTCATGTGCGACCCTCCTGCGCCTCCACTAAACCGGGGGGCAAGGAAACGCCAATCACACGCGAATGTCATAGGATTTTTCCCCCTGCAACACCACCCGTCCCCGCTGACATCTAGATGACGGCTAGCCGAGGCATGCTAGACCCCCGCACTTCTGCCGACCGCAGGGAGGTCGCGCACGAACTTGTCAGACTATAATTGGAATCGTAACATCATTTGATTTAATTAATAAAAAACCGGACCGTTAATGACGGACGTAGTGCGTAAACTGTCATACAAATAGTTGTATTCTACCATGTGTGTGTAACCTGACTGCCTCGTTGGTCTAGTGGTCAGCAAGCTGGGTACTATCCACGAGCTCCCGGGTTCGAATCCAGGGTCGGGCTGAAAGTGTTGGGTTTTTCTGTCTTGAAATAACACAGAGAGAGCTTCAGAGTCAGGAAGTTGATGGTGCTAACACCCCCGTGCCTCGAAAAGCACGTAAACCCGTTGGCCCTGCGCCTGATCTCTGTACGGTCATGCCGTCTTACCGAATTATGAGAGTAAAGGAACAGAGAGTGCACCTGTGTATTGCGGACACACTTGTGCACTATGATATCTCCTGCGCAGGCGACTAATCTCTGTTGACATTGGCCACTGTAGTCGAAATTCGGCTAGGAGGACATTACTATTACCTAAATAAAATTAGCTAAATTAACAAATAAATATAATATATGCAGTGATAGAGGTCGACAAACATATTATGTAGATACGTCTACTAGTATTACGTACTTACTCTTAGGAATACGACCATTGTGACCAATGGTAAATACTTATGTGTAAAGTTTTAAGCGGTCCTGCCTGATACAATTCGGAAGGTCTAAGACCAAGCCTTGAAATTAGAGACAGACTATTACCCTACTTAGATATTCAGATAATATTCATGTCTCTATATAAGAAACATACATGTATATTCGAGCGGAGTTAGACAAGTAATAGTTGTTAGTAGGGTCTGTTTGTTTGTTGCCTGCCCTTCGTGTGTTTATAGCGTCAGGGGCTTTTAATACGCATCAAATCACCTTTCGCTTGTCATTCTATTCCGGTCCATAAGGTTTTTTTTCATGGAAAATACGGCACAAACAAATTACATGGATAAGCTAAATCACATGCATAAGTAGTTAGTTACTAAAATACGACTGCGTAAGAGCCTGATGGTGATGATAAAAAAACCTTACGACAGTAATCAACATAATATTATCACAGATTATCAACATCACTGATTAACTGTGTTATCGACGTACTTAGGTACCGAAACATATTACGGAATATACTGGTACTGAGGTTTTTCAAAATATCAGGGTAGAATTTTCTAGGTATTTTTACGCAATTCACGCTCTGAGAGTGAATTTCTTGCCACGAATCCTTAAAATCCCGAAATAATAATTCACGCTACAGTACATACAAGAGCTTTATTTATGTTAAATGAATGCACTTAGAACCCTCATGCCGTTTTTATTTTTAACTGTCACCTGTGGTGTCTAGTTCTTACTAGAAGCCGTTAAACTCGCATTCATTGCAGTATGAAGATTTTTTAATTTTAATTTTTCCAAGTGTTTAATAATGGATTTTCGAAAATAAACGCCTGACTCCATCAATTATAGTACAAATGACGCTGCCTATTGTATTTTTTTACTTAATTAGATTGTATTAATTAAAACTTCATTATAATATACATTATTATAATTATAATGGAACTATTAGTAGGTCACATGTACAATAACATTAAATCAGATGAAATAAACTGAGTGCCTACTTATGTGCTGCAACAATAACATACCTTGGCTCCGCGCAGATGGACCACCGACCAACCGCCACACCGTGCACCGGTGGCTGATGCGTTGCGCGCCACGCTCTTTGGTCCCGCGCAAACAATGGCTTCTTCTTTCTGGTCGTTCCCTCAATGCTGAGGATCGTGACTGTATGTCACCTTAATAATACAAATGCGTAACACGTAAACAAAGGCTTAATAATACTAAAACGTAATAATCAATAATGCAAAAGATTTTTGAGCAGACTGGCTTTTTGTAGTAAGTAGGCACCACTAAGAAGTAACTCCACCTTGTCGCCCCGTGCTTTAGAGTACGATTTACACTTACGAAAGTGCGTCGGCCCACGGCGGAGCGCATGTTCCATTTTGCTTAAGGAAATTTAAACATCCATATTAAAGTAGTTATTTCTATATTCGCATGTATACTGAAGCTTTGAAACTGACCTGCTGCGCTAGGACTCCGCGACTCACTCACGTATGCACTCACTTATAGCACTTATTACGCCATCCTATTTGCAGCTTCTTACTTAGGATCCTAACTTGGAAGATCGAATCCTACTTAGGATCCTAACTAGGAACGTAGGATGGATAGGCAGGTGCTCTACTCAGATAACGCATTGTTCGTATTTTCGTGTCTAGCCGTCGCGCTCCCTCGCACTGACATGCTGGCATCAGTGACAGGGACGACTACAGCCGAAACTACGGACATCGTCTTACAAAGTTGGTCCAGAAAGCTCGCTTCCTAACTAGGAAGGTAGGAGCCTAAGTAGTGAACTGCGATTACATCTTCCTATTTCCTAAGTAGGATGCTACACAAATAAGATGGTGTGATAAGTGCTTTATTCGCGGCTACGATCGGCTCAACACGCTAGCACTGGCACATTCTAACTGCAACGTGGTAGCACTACTAGTCGACTCATGATCATGAGATCGTGCGGTCGGATGCACGAGCATGCAGGCGCATTGGACTCGGATTCCAGCGGATTGTGTCGAGCGGTTCCAGTGCCGCGCGCTAGTGCGTACGAGGGTCAAACTGAAAGTTCTTAGAAAATCAAAAACTGATTACATTAGCCAGTTATTAGTTTTATTATATCTTTTCAAAATATTGTCCATTGACGTCAATACACCGCTGCATGCGATGGAACCGCTGGGAAAAGCACTTTGCCCACTCGTCCTTAGGGGTCTCTTCAATGGCATCGCGATACGCAGCCACCGCTTCTTCAGCATTCATAAACCGCTTTCCTTTAAGTTTTTCTTTAATTTTTGGAAATAAATAAAAATCACAAGGCGCGAGGTCGGGGCTATACGGCGGGTGACCCAGTAATTCAACGTTTGATGTCGCCAAATAGTCGATCGTTCGCTTGGCGGTGTGCGACGAGGCGTTGTCGTGGTGAAGGAGGATCCTACTGCGAGGTCGTTTCTCTCGAACTTTTTCCAAGACAAGTGGCAAACAATTGGTAGTGTACCATTCTGCAGAAACTGTTTTTTGATCCTCTAACACAATTGTTGCGAAATGACCTATCCTTCCAAAGAACGAGGCCACCATTTTTTTTCCCGCACTTCGATCTCTCTTCACTTTAGTTGGCAACTCCTCGAAAGGAAACACCCACTGAGCAGATTGTCTTTTGGTTTCAGGATCATAACAGTAAATCCAGCTTTCGTCACCTGTTAGTATGTCGAACACAGCATTTGAGTCACCTCCGTTAAATCTTTCAATCATTTTACGGCACCAATCCACACGATGGAGTTTTTGAGCCTTAGTCAAATTATGAGGTATCCACCGGGCGCAAAGCTTCCTGACCGCTAAATGTTCGTGGAGGATTTTGTGCACTTGACTCATACCGATGCCTAAGCTTGTCCGAATCTGCTGATAGGTCACTCTTTTGTCAGTCTCTATCATACGCCGCACAACACAGATGTTATTTTCAGTCGTCGCCGTAGAAGGCCGTCCCTCACGTACATCATCAGTGAGATTAGTGCGACCACGTTTAAACTCATTAAACCAGTTGTAAACAGTCGCACGAGATGGGGCTTCATCGTGAAAGGCCAATCGTAGTCTATCATAACTTTCTTGTTGACTTAAATGACATCGAAAGTCATAAAAAATCATTGCACGAAAATTTTCTCGTGTTAAATTCATTTTGACGTGACACAGACAATTTTCAATTTGCCGCCAAGTCGTAAAACAAATGACAAATGAATGAAATATATACTCAGTAATATTGGCAAAGAGTTCTATTTTCAAATTTTAGAATATTTTTTTTATTATATTGTTTATAAGTGGCCAGTTCTAAGAACTTTCAGTTTGACCCTCGTAATATAATTATCCATATAAAGTTAAGTTAGTACCTAACTGCAAATTATATATGAGTAAACAGAGCATTTTAATTTTATCCGGGTGATACCAATTTTTTGTAATAACAACACAGATATACATAGTCAGGTCATAAGTTCTGACACATAGACATGTTTATTATTTATGTAACCATTTATATAGCAAAATGAACTTAATAAAACATAGATTCATATGGTAATAAAGTTTATTCAAAATGACCCCCGTGATTTTGAAAACAGACCTTCAATCTGCGCAGCCAGTCGTCTATCGCAGCACGAACGAGGTCCATGTCAATATCGGCGGCCGCCTTAATCAAAGATGCCTTGAGTGACTCCAAATCAGGATGAGGCTTTGAGCAGGACTTTTCCTCCAAATGTTGCCATATCTTGTAATCTAACGGACTGGAGGAGGGCCAATCTTCGTGCCAGATGAAGTCGATTTCACGCGCCGCCAGCCATTGTGTGCTTTTCGCTCTATGAGCTGGCGCAGAATCTTGTTGTAATACCCAGTGCCTGTTATTAAATATGGTATGAGAAACAGGTTCCACAAGGTTCTTGAGGACTGTATTTTGATACACAACTGCATTCGTTTTTACGCCTTTCTCACAACAATGTACCTCAGTTAAGCCCCAATAAGAGACTCCCAACCAAACCATGAGCGAGGATGGAAAATGACCTCGTGGGACTCGCGGAATACGGTTGCTCGCTTCTTCACTGCTGTGTGCGCACACCTTATCATTTTGTTTGTTGTAGCTCTCTTCCACGGGGAAATTTTTTCATCTGGAAAAAGAATTTCCCGATGCTTTTTTCCTGCGTACCGCTTCAACAAAGCGCGGCATCTCTTCAGTCTCAGGTCCATTAAACGAGCGTCCAAACGATGTCCTGTTTTTCTTCGATATGCCCTAAGCCCTAAGTCTTCATTTAGCACCCTTTTCACCGTGGTCCTGCTTAACCCCATCTGAAGGGCCAACAGTTTCTGCTTACGTATGGGATTTCTTTGAATTCGCGCCTTCGAGTTTTTATCACTGCTGGAGTCCTAACAGAGTGAGGGCGACCACTTCTTGACCTGTCATCTACACTAGAGTCTTCATTGTATAATTTTATGGTACTATAAACGAATCTTTTGGTTTTATTCAAATTTTTCCGTAAGTCGAAAATCTGAATTGGCGCGTAACCGCAACGAAGCAACGCATTAACCGCAACACGGTCATCTTTAAGTGTCCACTCCATATTTAAAAATGAGGAAAATTCTAAAATGTACACATTTTTATTTCCATGAAAAATTCGAAATTCGAATTCAATAAACTTTTTTGTGGCCAGCATTCTAAATTCAAAAGTTTTTATTGTGTGACAGAACTTATGACCTGACTATGTATATATATAATATATAATAAAACAAAGAGGTTTTATGCCGCCGAAAATCTATTTACATTTTTGGAACAAATAATTGTGTCCCTAATAAAAAAAAAACATTTATTGATATATACATTTGGCACGTCAGAAAAAAAAAACTTAGGCGCCTTTTCATATTTTAATAATTGTATCGCATTTGTTGCTTTGTGGTATATAATTAAAAAATGACAAGTTTAAGTACAGAAGATGAACAATTAATAGATTTTTAACCCCGCCAGAAATGCTGAATGCAGCACAATATGCAAACGAAAGCCTAATCTAGTGAAAACCAACAGCCCAATATCGTTTTGAAAATTGTACACCAAGTGTTTTAATATTAAACGATTTATGCAATACTTGTCTGTTTTTCCCTCGCAAAAAGTTCGTATGAAACTCGTGAGCAACTTGCTCAATAGACACTTAGCTGATTTACGCCCTCGCCGACGGCTCGGGCTGCAACCCACAGCCTCGTGTATAATGAGCAACTTTACTCACTTGTTTCATAATGTACTATTATAAATGAAGCAATTTGTTTGCAAGTTTATGCGAAACGGGTTCGAGTCCCATCGGATGACACAGTCGATAAATTTTTGTAAGCGAAGTTTAATATATTTTTAACACTTTCCACCCAAGACGTTAGCCATTTAAACGCGAGCTCTTATTTGTTTAAATAACATCTCCGGAAGGTACGCAATAAAACTCGGATGAGTGTATTGCTCAAAATTTAATACGGTCATAATTTTTACTGAATTACTTTTACCAGCGTTAAAGCTGGCTGTAGGTACAATGGCCAGCATGTTGGAGTATACTTATATTGTTGTCGCAAAATAGCTCCTGTTAAGATTGTGATGCCGCAGTATTCAACTTGATGTGCCCGACATCCATGTGCATGTTAAAATACAGCTACAAGTTAATTTTATATATAAATATTTTTAAGACTTATAATAGGTAATAATACTTAGGTATAGGTGTTTTAATGAGTTCAAAAATTCTCGTAAACGTAAGAAACACATATTATAATAGGTAGTTTCAAATTAGACTAAAACCAATGTTCTATAGTCCGATCGCTTATCTGAGACGTCGCCTGCGGATGCGGGGGTAGACGAGAACAGGCTTTCTGAGTGGTGCGGGCGGCGGGCGCTTGTGGTTTGATTGGGTAATATGAATTTTGAAGTTCGCATTCCTCTCAAAATTCAAATCACCCTATCAAATCACTGTTCTCGTCTAGGTATTGGCACCCTTGTACCCCGCAGGCGAGGTCTCAGATAAGCGGTCGGACTATAATAGTTGCTGGAATACTTACCTAGTATAGTAAGTTTACTTTTTCACTTGGATTTTTAATAAATGAACATCACATACTACCACACGAAAATAATTAAATAAACAACATAAAAGGAATTGTCTTTAGATCCTCAAGGAAATTATTCGAAAGTTTACCTACGAAATGTTCAACAAAGTTCGCACAAACTTTGTCGATATTATTCCGTTACGTCTCTGTCCTCAAGTTACTAGCTGATTCCGCGCAAATGTCGTAGGTATTTCCCATACAAACTTCCTATCTCCTTTTCACCCTTTAGAGGTTAAATTTTTTAAAATCCTGAAATACGGTTTTTAAATTCCTAAAATAGCTGGAACGCCGGAACAAAATACCAATATTAATAGATTAATTTAAAAATTGGCCCCAAATTATTTTCCAAAAATATTAAAGGTCATGTAAATTACATGGGTATTATAATTGAAAGAAAAAAAACTAACAGTCGAGACGTAATCAAAGGAATGTTTGATTGGAGTGCGGTTTAGCATTTATTTATTGTGTCCCTAGCCTACTCAAAGGTCGGTTTGTATGTTACTACTATCTCGTACAGTTATTACCTATTATTATTTGGAGCCTGTCGTATCCCACTGCAGGGCAAAGGCATCTCTACCCTTTCTCCTATATGTGAAAATTGACTTTGATTTTTCATTAATAATACAGTAATTCATCAAAATTTCGGCAAACTGTTTGTGGTGAAAGTATCCACGAACTACTTAGTGTTAAGGTCAGCACCATCAAATTATGACTTCTGAATGTAAACGCTTAAATATCTAAATTAGTGCTGTAGCATATATGGTATACATGCCTATAAAATATGAAGGATTCTCGCGATTTCTCCAGGTTTCCGTCACCAGATCGTGACTTGGAGACAGTAGGATTACCTTAGGAGTTTGAAAATCAGTCTAAAGTAATTTAGCATATCATTTGCTCCAGACCTTCAATTCGTGTAAGTCAATAGAAAATGCTCATCACGCTGAACAATGTTTTCTACGGCGCTCTATTCATATCTCTTATAGTTGAGCTGAGCTGCTAGGATTTTATATCAGTTGCTCAATACTTTTAATTTGTGTACGTCAATAGAAAATGCTCATCACGCTCAACAATGTTCCTTAAAGCGCTCTATTCATATCTCATAGAGTTGAGCCGAACTGCTAGGGTTCTATACAGTTGCTCCAGATCTTCAATTTGTGTACGTCAATAAAAAGTGCTCATCACGCTGAACAATGTTCCCTAAGGCGCTCTATTCATATCTCTTATAGTTGAGCTGAGCTGCTAGGGTTCCGTATCAGTTGCTCCAGACCTTTAATTTGTGTACGTCAATAGAAAGTGCTCAACATGCTAACTAACTTTTCTTAAGGCGCTGCTTTAATATCTCTCTTAGTTTAAGTGTACTGCTAAGGTTCCACGTCAGGTACTCCGATCTTCAAAATAAGTTATAGCCTAGTATTTGCCCAGACTCAATAGCTACACAATCAAAAAAGTTTTATTCAAATCCGTTCAGTAGTTCCGGAGATTAGCGTGTACAAACAGACAAACAGACATACAGACAAACAGACAAAAAAAATAAAAGTTGTAGATTCCTATTCTGTTACTATTTTAACATCACCCTTAATTAGTTTTTGGTAAAAATACTCAATGTACAGACTCATCGGTTTTACAGTTTTATTATATGTATAGATTCGCCGATGTAAAATTCATTACTACTAAGGGGTTTAGAAAATAAGTTTGCTAAATAGCAGACGTAAAATTTGGAAAATATTACAGTACCTAATTTCAGATAAAAACTTTAATTAACTTATTTTAGTGGGGGAAAATCTGGTTTCACACCCCATGGTTTGATTTATTGTCCTTCCCACAAGAAAATTCTTAATATAAGACGCAATTAGATAATAAGCTTTTTTTGGGGCGTGTAGCAATTTACCCTCCTAATCCTTGGGATCATCCCTAATTACCTATCTCTGTTACTCATCAGAACCTTGCGTAGACACATCTTTAATGCGCTACAGTAAAATATTACATTACTTAAATAGGTATATCTAAGAAAACAACTGATCAATCAATCCGACCACGAATAAAGCAAATTGAGAATGAAGCAAAAAAATTACGCTCCTGTCAATCACAATGGTTGATTGTCCCCAGTCCCATATTTTGTCTCCATTGAAGCTTGAAAGGCATTACAATTGGTTCGACCGATCCGACCTTTCTCTGTAAATTTAATCAAATAATAAAAATTCCAGTTAAAATATCGAAGTATTCTAAAAAGTATATTTTAATAAAAATAAAATATTTGTAAGTCAAAGTCAAAAATAATTTATTCAATTTAGGACAGAAAATGGCACTTATGAACCTCAAAAATTTAAAAATCAGTAATATTGGCCCTTAGGGGTAATAGGCCCGAACATGTCTCCTTATCTTTTGGGCCCTACTAGTGCTTCGAGACAAGACACAGGCAATCAGGCAAGTTAGAAATTAAAGTTACCTACAGTTCAATTAAATAGTATATTTTTTCTTGATTCCGAAATTTCTATCAGGTAAGTAGTATTTTGATAATAATAAAAGCAAAACTAGCAATGAAAATGCAGTTAGCATTCCAAAGACATGGCGTTACGTAATACCTACTGCTGCCAAACTTTAAAATAGGTATCGTATTACTAAAGTGATTACCTGTTACTAAAGCCTGTAATTTGTTTTATTTTAAATTGGCGTTGGCAAGTAAAACACGGTTCAGTGGGTCTAGTTAGTTCGGTGAAGTACCTAATTGTTTGTGTTAATTATAAGAATTACTAAATTCTTCCCGGCTCGGAGGCATTTTCAAATTAGTTACCTGCGTCCTTTAGTTAACTTGTTTTTCTAACATTAGAAAATTCGGAATATATTTTCACTACTTTCTATCCATGAACAAAGCTCCTAAGCAATATTTACATTATGTAATAATTGACCAAAGACAACTTATAAGCAAAGATGTGCTTGTACTAGGCGCCTTTACTCTCCCATAGCTACTTATTATCACATTACTTATTTATGAATACTGATTAATAATAAGTAATAATGATTATTTCAACAAACACACCAATTAACTACCTAGTCCCAAACTAAGCGTGAGCTTTGCACAAGATTAGTTATACAAGTCTCTTAGAATATGAACTACGTACAAAGTATTTACAGGTACTCGCTTTGCTTGTGCATACTCACTCCAAGGTAATCTAACTATGTAGTGCTTATGGTATTATGACCAAACTTTAGTACCAAACCAACAAAAACTCCTCAAAACCAGCTGCGGGCCGCTGTCGACGTATTCAAGCTAAACTGCAACAGACCAAACAAAATCACACACATCTCAAAGGAATTGTTATGCATTGTTAGGAACCCTCTTGACGCGGAGCTCTAAAAATATTGAATTTAAAACTTTAATTCACGCTTAACTTAAAAAAACTCGCAGCAAAGAGTCTTTGGATGTAATTAATTATAATAAAAAAGCCATTTCGCAGGTGGCCTATAATCTTACTAGATACTAAAAATAGGTAACTGTATATGTATACTAATTACAAGTACCTACTACTGCTGACGACCGTTTTGGTGTAGTCGTTCGCGCACCGGATTTCTAAACCAGGCAGTTGCGGGTTCGAATCCCGCAAGGGGCAAATGTTTGTGTGATGAGTACATGTTAATATGTATTTAAGTATTTCTATCCGTTATCCTAGTCACCATAGCACAAGCTCACGCTTAGTTTGGGGCTAGGTAATTGGTGTGTTTGTTGAAACAATTTATTTATTATTATTATTAAGTATTACTACTTCATCCTGGTAGTTCAATTCAAAATTCGTATGAGGTTTCTTCCTACGATCGTGGTTCATGAAGGTCTAAGCTTAGTAAATAGTCGAAGTGAAGAGAGTTAATTGGAATTACTATCGTGAATAATTAAGTCCATGATTTAGAGATCAGTTAATAAGACAGTTGGAATAATAAAGGGCTTCTTGTAAGACTGATTGAGTAGATTTAGCGAGATAATATTATTGTACAAATGAAGACTCAATGCCTACGTACATACCTATTCCAAGCTTTATTACAAACTTAATAATATCTTGCAATGCTTGTATCATATGCGTATCAATGAAATATGAAAACATGTTAACACGTAGAAGATAGTTTTGATTATTCAGATAGAAAGTAATATTTAAAAAACAGAAAGCTATAAATTTGCATAAATAAAAAAAAAGGAAAAAAATTTCGTCATCGAGCGAGATTGGAACCGACGTTTTTTACGTTTTTTCAGTCCGACGTCATACACACTCCGCCACGACGCTTATATTCACCGGGACGACTTTAGCAACCTAAATCTGCGTCGAACAATTGCGAAAAAACGCATGAAAACTTGAAAAGACGCGTTTTCCCAAACATAAGACTAACCTAGAACGATTTTTCACAGCCGACATACTAAATTTTAGCGAAATCGTTAGACCCGATTCCGAGATTACAAATATAACTATATAAATATGTAAATATACCAATTGCTCGTTTTAAGATATAAAATAACACGTAATTATTTACAGTTATAGAATTCTTAAGTGTCTTAAAGAAATACCATTTGTCAAGTCAGTTTTTTAAATAACAGATGGCGTCTCATTTATCTTTTAATTAATCTTCACGTTAATCTGCCTTTTAGGGAGAGTCGGTTGAAATTGAATATTTTATTTAGCATTCTCATCACGAGAGAGCTTCCTCAACTAATATTTAGTATTATCTCTATTCTTTACGCAGTAAATAAGGCAAAAGGGTTATTATTAAAATTGTTTGGGGCTCCTGTTTCTCAGTTCGGCGCTAAGCAAATTACTAACTTGTTGTTTATGTTTCTACGCGCGATTCCATTTATCTACCCAAGCAGACTTAACCTGAACTGAAAATATATATTTTGTTATTTACGAGTCAGTAAGTGGGATAAAATGTTTTACGTCATCTAAATTTAAAAAAATGATAACTTACGGACATATCAAAGCACAGCCCAAACCGCTGGGTCTAGAGACTCCAAATTTGGCACATAAGTTTCTTATGAGGTCTAGGGGTGCACTAAAAGATGATTTTAGGAAATTTGTCCCCTAAGGGGGTAGAGAGGGGGGGGGGGGGGCAAGTTTGTATAAAACTCCGTCAGTTTCGAACATAAATCGTTAAAAATTGGATTAAGCTCCGAAACTTACGGAATAAATTAAGAATAACGTGTTTTAGGAATTTTTGAAATTGAACCTCTCTAAAGGGGTGAAAAGGGGAGTGGAAATTTGTACGGGAAATTCGACATTTTCACGGACGACATCGCGGGCAACGACTAGTCTCCCATAAATATTACAGTATTCCTTTCTTTAGTATACCTTCGATAAATTCGTGTGTGACTGACACTTACACCCTAACCAATTATGTAATACAATGACAACTTGTTTGTTTTTCTATTTATTAAATGGTACCATCCTTTTTTTTTTTTTTTTTTTTTTTTTTTTTTTGCGTCAGGAAAATGCGGTGCATGGTAATGGTACCATCCTACGGTAACGGTACGGTAAAACATAAAATATGATGTGGGTCCTATACTCGTAATTAGTAGGCATTTAAAAACTTTCTTTAACCAAACGAATGATTTTTTTGCATATTACCGTGTATAAAACACGGTAATAGAGGAAACAACTACTTAGGTTACACGGCGCCGTGGCGTAAGAGGCATGTACGAGTACGTGCAAGCTATACTCGTAGTACTTGTACTACCTAAAAGTACATTCATTTTTGGCGGAATCGTTCAGTAAATCTTGCATGAAGTACCTTTAATTCCTTGGTATTCCCTGGTCCCTACATATACAATCTGTTAGGGAATCGACCGTCTTGTACATTCAATTTGATCATAAAATAACCATAATATTTAATATTTGGAGTTAAAATTCAATTCAAGTTTTTTTTTGTATTTTTTTGGTCCAGTGAGTTTACAATTGAGTAGTTTACCGTGTTTAATTTAGTAACAATATATTCATATAAACTTTTTTTGAAAATCTCATCGGTATAATAAACGAAACGTTTCCATTAAGGAAAACGTATGAGGTACGGTGAGGGTATGGGATACCTCGCTATCTTTGTCGTAACGCGCGCAACCGTATAGCGATACGTACGAGTATCCTCTTTTTGTTACTTTGCAGTCCCACTGTTAAAAATCTTCTGATTATTTCTCAACGTATTCAAAAACATCTATTTTCGGTTTTAAGAAGGTTTTGAGTTACATTCAGTTAATATAAAAAAAAGACAAATACCCCATTTTAATACTACTGTATCGGGAATATTCCCCGCGTCCATCACTTCACACACGCGCTAAGATGCTACGAAAACGCTACGAGAGCGACTACGACGCCCCACTGCGCCCTACTACGAAGATACGAGATTACAAGTTATTTGTTCACGGCAAACTGTGAACTATTATTTATTAATAGCATAATGTGGTGTGCTAGGGCGAGACAAAGCATCGTCTGTTTTGCTTATTCGTTCTCGTATTGAAAGTTGGGTTCAGATGGAAAACTTATAATAGGTACTGATTGCAGTTATTTTTTTGATCAAGATTGCAGTTAAATAAGTTAACCTACAGTAAACTTAGTAGTAAGTTAGTAAAGCCTGAATAGACTACGAGTAGGTATAGGATTTATATCATAAATCTATTGATATATATTATAAAATGTAGCGTGTATATACATTGATATACATAAAATGTATGTGAGTGACATTGAAATATTGGGTGTTTAACTGACGGCTCTATCGTGTAGATAGCAGCTACATTAGGATAAACAATAAGACCATACGGTTAGTAAGTGCAAAATATACATAGCATAATAAAATAAACTCCATTTTAGCGCCGTTCTCGTACTTTGTTCACTAAAAACAGGCTAGATTTTTGGCCAGCGCGCCTTTGACGACACAGGACGTCAAAAATGCAGATCAACTTACCGCGTCCTGAACTTTTTGAATGTTTAAAATGTTAGTAGTAGAACTGAATCTCATTTGCCTCCATTGTAAAAATCTTTTTTATTTGTGAGTTGCAATTTGATATATTACGTAAAAGGAAAAAAATAAGTGGGCAGTCATTACTTGAATTGACTTTTGAAGCCGGATTTATCTATCACAAAAAGTCTGCACTTAGGACACAGCTTTTAGAGTTTTTCTTCATATTCAATGTGTACTACGTACCTACTAGATTTTGCCAATTTATCATTCGTTCTATGATTCGTAATCGCTTCTTTAGAAGTAGTTTAAAAATCCCGCCAGTCGTATCTTATACTCGTACCTATGTTTATGTGCAGTTTGTTGTTTGTCTAGCTAGAGTGGACCTGTTTATTTTTGTTAGTGCTCTTAAAATAGCTGGCGAGGTAAAAAAGTCGTACAAATAAAACAGAGCGAGATGGGACAGACAGAAAAAAGCAATAAACACTCTTTAAAATAAGCAAACGTTTTGGAATACAAACACAGTGTTCAAATAATTACTTACAAATTTATAGAGGTTTACTTCCACATAATCTTTCATTAATTGCACGTTATTTTATTTTAAGAACTGGTCACTGTTGTGTCAAAGATGTTTTATAGCTTAACTATACTTAGAATCTTCGTCAAGGATAATATAAGGATAATCAGAAAATTTTAATATAAAGAATGTGTCTATAGAAAACAATATCGTTACTATCAAGTAAGTAGGTATTGCAATATAAAAATAAAATGAAAAAAAATTTTGACACGAAAGATCTTAATTCTGTCAAAATTCATCGTGCGTGACAGCAAAACGCATGTCACGAAACTAAATAATTTCACATGGGAGATAACTTTATTCAATTTAGTTAATAAGTTAGTTTATTTTATAATTCATAAATAATAAACATTCTAATTAGACGCTTACAGCGTTATTTCTCATCAAGTATGAAATATTCTACAACGTCTTACTTTAAACTTCGTCAAGTAAACTTTTAAGACTTTTCAACCTATATGCAACCTTACATGGCGAGAATGAATATTGTAAACTTTGCTTTACATGATGTAGTCTGGGAATGATGTATGAAAACAGCTGCAACAAAACGAATTAAAGTAATGATATTGTAGGTAATCTGTGGTATTCGACGCAAATGTTTTGGTGATTTAGCTAAAAGAAAGCTTATTTTGAAACCCCTTTTTTTGATACCAAGTAAATATTCTTGTTTTTTTTCAAATGTTGAACTTTAAACATAACTAAGTCAAGGAAGTTCCAGCGCGTTTTTGTAAGCGGCGGATCGCATGGCGCAGGCAATTTCTTGGAAGTGCGAACACCGATATTGATAAAATTAATTTTATTACACAGTGCGATAAGCACGCGGCGTTCGAGGCGATTTTAATGTGACATTAAAATTTATCTAATATCAGCTTTTATGTTCCGAATTTTAGGACACGAAAGCTCATACATAACGTTTAATTGTCACTTTTCTATTTTTAAGCTGAAAAATGTAATGATTTTAAAGAAGGAGGTTTTGAAAATAATTAAGACGCGATGACATTGGATGCACGCCGCTTGTAATTCAAGTCACTTTGGAAATTAAAATATATGGGGGAGGCCTATGTTCAGCAGTCCTGCGGCTGATAATAATGATGACGATATATTTATTATTTATTTTTTTACTTCAAAATGAACAAGTTACTAAAATAATTGATAAAATAACTTTTGAGTACGCTAACCATGTTACTAGAATTTATTTTTAAGCCTAAAAGCAAGCGATAATGTGGATTCGAAACCCACCGTAGGTTCGCGGTCGCTCGCTTGTAGTTAAAAAAATAATATATGCAATAAAACATAAAATATAAACAAACAATTTCAAAATTCGAATATTAGACTAATCTAAATAAATACTACTCCTTGTTTATAATTGCGACATCATATTGAAAATTGGTAGGTAACTAAGTAGGGGAGGGTGTGGTGATTACTACGGACAGCGGATAATTGCGGACAGTACGTTATCAGCTGATACAACCCGCCATGCGCCACACAACCCGATTCGTGGGATTCATTTTGCCATCTTTTGTGCCTGGCAGAACTTTAATACAGAAGCCGCGCACTCACTTTAAGGTAAGAACGTTCAATCATTTTTAAGAACTTTCTTATAATATTTGTATATAAGGTAATTGCTTTAGGTAAAAACTGTACTCACCATACATTAGAAGACTAGTTAACTGTATAATGTGATATTGAGATCGTAGAAGTGTGATAACCTATAAAATTTTTTTTGCTCTAAAACGTTGCAGTGCTAATTGGGGTGATTGCGGACAATTTTTTGGGTTAAACACGGACGTCCGTATTTACCCAAAAGGGTTGGAGAGAATAAGAATACAAAAGTTAACATGGTTGTAGTCTGTTTCAGATGCCTTATACGAAAAGAAGACAAGAAAATGTTACTTCACGCTTAAAACTTTAAAATTAGTAACCATAAAGGAGTTCTAAAAAATAATCTAAGTTTTTAAAAAACCCTAAAAAGGTAGTAAAAAAATCATTTTTGTGGAAAAAAGAAGAAAATTTAAGAAATATTTGAGCATATTTATCTCTAAAAGAATTATAAAAAATATTTAAGCAAAATTACGAACCAAAATGCACTCTTTAATGCACCGTCAGAGAAGAAGCAAGTAGAAGTAAATAAAGAAGACAGAAAAATAATTAAGCAAGAAGCTGCAATTAAAAATTAAAACTGTAACTAAAGGTAAAAAACCGTAATCGAAGAAAAAAATTGTCAAAACTATTTTGGCCCCCCCACTAAAGACTGGGTAATGTGTTTGGAGTGCTAGATTGGGCACACGATAGTAGCACAGGTAGGAGCACAAGCCGTGACTTTATCGAACTTTTGTATGGAGAATAAGACTGGCCGCATTTACCCCACCTGCTGTCCGTATTTACCCTTTGCCTGCCGGGTAAATACGGACACTAAAGGTTTTGATTTTTTGATAAAAGTATACTTGTTGATTTAATACTCATAGTTTTATATGTTGATTTTGTAGCGTAAGAACCAAAGTTTAAAAGATAATAAAGACTAACTGATTATCTTTTGTACTCTATGTTTTATTGAAGGTTTCCCTTAAGTGTCCGCAATATCCCCACGCTCCCCTAGTACCTTTTCAATATTGATATTATAAATACATGATTTGATTACTCTGTCTCTGTCCGAGCGTAGACACAACTTTTCTCATCCATCACATCTAGTTAACTTGATATTAAAGTTTTAGTTATATAATACAGTTTTAATTTAGTTTGGAGCTTAGTAGGCTTAACAATCATTAGTATCTACGTAAGGCAGAGTGTAGCTAATATCATCTGTGGTAAGATCTAAGAATACCGATCAAATCGACGTATTCGTACTTAGCGGGAACAAGCGTACAAGCCATAGATAGGATTTCTTATGAAACTTAACTTTCTCAACAAAAGTTATTAATTAAGTAACTGTTAGGAAAAATATTTCTTTCCCATTATTTACAACAGGATGGTAACGATTGTAATAAATAATAATTTCTGCCGAATTGAAAATTTCACCAAGACATTTTGTAGAAATCTAAGTTTGTTATATTTTAGGCTTTACAAAAGTATGTATGTTATTTAAGCAAATTACTCACAAGTTATTATTCTCTTACTTAGACTAATTATATGGGGCTTTGTAATCCTCTTCTGAAATCGTAGCCTAGCTGTTACTTATGTTACCTAAAAACATCGTAATTACATTGTAATAAGTAACAATATACATGTGGCCTTACTTACCCATCACACTAATGTAGTTTTAGGGTACCCACAAGTTGTGTTAACTTTCGTTTAATTCGTGCAAATTGGTACGTTTATAGCTAACGAAATAACGGTCCTTGGGCGGCCGGCGAGATTCAATCACCCAGCGTAGGTGTTGCTAACTCAATACATGTCGTCACTAACGACCCGTTAAGTTTGTTAAGTACATTTTACACCAAGGCTATTATTTAATCTGTGACCAAGGTACGAATTTTTCGCAAGAAAGGTGCTATTTGTTTCGTACATCAAACCTGGATTTTGAATTGGTACATTTTCTAAATAAAAAAGAGAAAAACTGATTTAATGACTGATTAACTGACTGATTGACTTGTCATATCTACCAACGCACAGCCCAAATTACTAGGATTAGAAACTTGACACAAGCGCCAGCCACATTGTGCTAGTTCTCGTCTACCCCCGACCGCAGGTCAGGACTCAGTTAGGTGGTCGGTTTATAGCTAGCTATAAGTACACACATAGTACAACCACACACAGTAAATAACAAACCCCGCATGTCACAATGCTAGACTATACGAATACGAGTATACGCTTGTCGTAGTTGTATTACGTAGGTACGACGTAGGACGTTTAGTGTGCAGTAAATGGCATAGCAAACAAGCTGTAGAAAACATTAACCTACCAAAACCAAAACATAATAATAGGTATTAGCTATAATAGACTAACCTATAAAAATTTTTTTGCTAGTCCGAATAATCCTACTGTTGGGCAAAGGACTCCCCCAAACTTCTCCACCGATCCCTGTCCAGTGCCAGTGTTTTTAATATTTTATTTTTTGTAACATTTACGTGATATTTTTTCCTGATGATGATGATGATAAATGGTTAAATCATGTATGTTTAAGATTTTTAAAAACTGACTTACTATTGTCAAGTGAAGTCATTGAAAACACTAGGAAAGGTATATTTTCAACATATATATTTTGTTCTTGAGAAATTTAAATACGCAGTGGATAACTCTTTTTCCATTCAATTAGCTTTGTAATAGATTTGGTTCAGACATTTACACAAAATCTCCAATTTCATAGGTAAAAACCTATCATAATACACTGCTAACAAGTATATTGAAATAGAAAATAAGTAAAAGTATGAAGCTGTAGAAAATTGCAATAGAAAAGTTTGCAACGTCGTAATTGAGTTGGGAACTCTATCAACCGCGGACATGTGATACCAACTACTCAGTGCAAGAGACATAAATAACCATCTACTTTTGGCAATTCAGATGCAAGTGGATGTAAGCTTGTTACTACGGCTAAACGTTAGGTATAGGTACATACAGGTATTGCGTAGCGTTCTTAAAACCCTCATGTACTCGTAGACTAAAGTTTAGGTACAAAGAAAAAAAAAACTTTGTGAGACCAATTGGAAAGGATGCCTTCTACAAACCTTATTATGTAATAATTACCATGTAGTAATAGTAGTAGCAACAAATAATTTTTGTACTCGAATATGTCACTCGCCAAACTGACTCTTTCTTACATACTACAAAATTGTTTAAAAGTCCAACCCCAATACCTAGCTTTTCTTAAGAGATTTATTAAGGTCAAATATTTGTTTTCTATGACGTCAAGTATGATGTAATTGGGATAAGTTTAATGGCGGTTAGGAAAGAAAAGCCAGCCGTCAAACTACGCTCTTCAAGGCCAAGATCTTTTTTCGCAACGAGACAAAAAAGGGTAAGGAGAGAGTTATAAATTAAATAATAAATCGACTTAGAATTAGGGTTCATATTTTTATACGAAAACTATTTGTTTTAAGTTTGTTATAGCTTGCTATAAGAAAGTTGGTGCTCTTAGGTCAAACCGCTTTCAAGAACTTTGTTCTAAATTTTAGCGCAGAAACTTTATTTCCGCAAATCGTGGAGTCGAGAATGAAAATTAATTACCTAGTTAATTTAACGTTTGTACGTAGAATATACTTTTATTCTTTCATACTTATTTGTTTAATGTTTTGGTACCTACCGACTTAGTTTAGAATTTGACAATACGTAGTAACTATTATATAATCTGTGACAATACTGCCTTTTATAATTTATCAAATTCAAGGAAGTACCTACCTAAAGCTCAAGCAATATTTTGTACTATCTAAGATTCGAGTTCAACAATTTTTAAACAGCTGATAAACCTAAATCGACGGTAAATTTGACACGATTTCCAAATAAAATATGTCAAATTATAACGGCTGGTGAAAATTTAAACATGTTTTGGTGAACTCGACGCTAAGTAGGTACACAATACTTGGATTTCGAATCTACTAGAAAACTCTACGAATGAAGACGTTGGTTATTACAAACTCAAAACGACACTAAAGACAAAATTAATATTTACCTACCAAATATCCTCCGTACACGAAACACACATGCAAACTTTGGAATCTTTTATCAGATTTTACAGTATGATTTTTGTACGTTTTATAGATGAGTAATAGTCTCGGGTGACTAGTTTATTGATCGATTAGTATCTGATATTACATAGACAAAGAATTTAAATTAGAAACAAAGAGATAAACATTTATTACTTAATTAGGGACATCACATAAAAACTGTGATGTCCTAATCAAGAGGACCTTAGTCAGCAAAGCACAGCAGCCAGCTCTATGAAAGCACTGATGGCGCTGGTTTTCAGACATTGATTTATTTTTCTAAACATACACCGAAACTATGCCGGGAGTTTTATCGTAGGTTCTTTCATCGGCGCGGATAAAACTTTATAAAGGGAAATCGATTGCAACCGTCCCAATAAAACTGTTCAAACCTTTACATAGTTTCCAGACACAAAATAAAATTAATTGTTATCGGCCCGCCCGCGGGTCTTACAGGTAATAATTGGGTAATAATAAAGAGGCGGTCAACTACCATACGTAATTAAAAGATGCGCTTTGACTTCGGATGGAAAGCGACACTAGAGTAAGAGAGTAAGCGACACTAGGTTGATTATGACGGCGCAAGTAAATTTTAAATGGCAGTCCATGCTGGAAATTACAAGCCTCTATATATCAAGCTGATAGGTAGCGTTTGTGCTGCTGGCGCGATGCCAACATCTTTTGATCAGACTTCACTGCAAAGTCCTTGATTAAAATCGCTCGTTGGCAAGCCTTTTAGCCGCACAATTGCCGTTATTTATTAATGCATATCGTCCGTCCTTCCTTTTTTAAAAGAGTAATTAATATTGACCCGGAGACATGCTTTTTTGTGCCATAATGGAAATAAATGAACAACAAAAGAAGACTAGGCATTTTAACCCCTCTTCGTAGGTAGGTACGAGGAGGGGTTAAAATGTCTAGTCTTCATCTTGCATAGGTATGCATTGCAGGATCGAGTTAAGTAACGAGTTATGCCTTATGTAATTTTGTTTAATAAAAACGTGATATAGGTATTATTGAGACTTAGAAGTTACCTTCTATACTCACATGTGATATTGGCGCGCAAATCTGACTTTACCTTAACTTAAAATGCTGCCGTCCGTCGGGCAGACGATGTAAAGTAACGTGGTATTGCGGGTTGAGTGTTGTTAGAAGCAGCGCACGAGGGTTCATGTCAACAGAAGTTAGCCGAAAGTCGACACGCAGTGTCTGGAACCCCTTCTGGCGACCGGTTTCCAAGCGACGAACGATAATATTTTATCAACTGTCTACCAATTTGCATAGTCCGGGTAAGGTCGAGAATCTGAATCCCTAGACAATCGATATATATAGTTAAGAACCTAAATTAATGCACATAACTACAAAACCAGTACTAGGATGAAAGGTACTTTAAAAGGTTCACTAATGGATTTGTACTATCTGAGTGATAAATGAATTTGAAATAAGAATCAATATTTAACAAAAAAGAGTCAAGGTAAACGATCTTCGATATATTTGTTAATCTACTACTTCTCCAGTCCGTCCCTCATCACAACTGAGGATAATGGTTACCGTGCCTCTTAAATGAACGATTTGATTGTTCCAGTGATTTCCGTCTGAAGCAGCTCTCACCAGTGATCGCATAAACTATGCTTTCATTCACACATCCAAATTCTACCTGATGGTGAAGGCCAGTGCCTTTACCATCAGGTAGAATTTGGATAAAGAGGAGTTATTTCGTTAGTGCAACATGTCGGTGATGGACAGCGTAATAATAATAATGTCCTCCTAGCCGAATTTCGACTACGGCGGCCTATTTCTACACAGATTAGCCAACTGCGCAGGACATATTATAGTGCACAAGTGTGTGCGCAATACACAGGTGCACTCTCTGTTCCTTCACTCTCATAATTCGGTGAGACGGCAGTCCGACATGATCGTAGAGAGATCAGGCGCGCAGGACCAACGGCTTAACGTGCTTTCCGAGGCACGGGGGTGTTAACACCACCAACTTCCTGACTCCGGAGCTGTATCTGAGTAATTTCAAGACAGAAAAACTCAAGCACTCTCGGCCCGACCCGGGATTCGAACCCGGGACCTCGTGGATAGTACCCAGCGAGCTGACCACTAGACCAAAGAAGCAGTCACATCGTAATATGAGTATTATTACTTACTTACTTACTCCTTTGGCGCAGCGACCCAAAGTGTGTCTTGGCCTCCGACACAAGAGAACGCCATCTGATCCGGTCTTGCGCCGCCTCTTGCCAGCCCGTTACTTGTAGTTCCTGCAGATCTAACATGACGGCGTCCTTCCAGCGGTATCTGGTATATGAGTATTATGACGCATTTTAATTTTAACACAAACTGTATTAGTAATAAATAAAAAAAACTGCAAGAAATTTTTCTTATGAGAAATAATAAGATTTGGCGGCTAGACACAGCCACAATAGACAGATTACAGCTCAGTGCTCACAGACGAAGGTTAGGTGCTTACACAAAGCAGATATCAATGTGGGTGGCTAAGTACCTTATGCACTTTAATGTTAATATCTTACATCCTATTGTGTGCCAACAGGTGCCAACATATAAGTATCACAAAGGAGAATGCTCGGATGGAGAAGCTTATGACATTTAAAATTATATATTATAATAAAATACTTTTTCTATTTTTCTATCATTGTGTAGATCGTGACGGTTATTAAAAAAACATAGTAGTTGACGTAGTTCGTCAAGACAAGTAAAAAAATAGCTTAAAGATTTTTATTATTATTTGCTGTATGTAGGTACTGCTTTATCGCTAACCTTATTAATGACGTTCAAAAAAGTTGTAATGTTTAGGCTTTTATAAGCAATGGAGTCTACCCTTTTGTGTACCTAAAAAGGATTTTTAAATACAAGTTGATGACAATAGAAGCCAACCCTATGAGTACGGTAGACGTCATGGCGATGAGCGATAGAGGTGTGGATTGAGGATCCTTGTTACTGATAGATATCCCGTATATATCAGTGTCATTCGAATCGAGGTGCCACACATAAATATATGATCAGTGGTGCCACACATAACAGCAAACGCAATGAATTACCGAATATTTACCAACAAAGAATTTTTATGTGCGAAATAAGCTTTCGTAAAATCTTACAAATAAAATAATTTAAATAGCAGTTATAGGTACACTTAGATGCGTGCGACAAAAGAGTTATAATAAACTTTTCCATGCTACGGCTACGAATTGATTACATTATTGTGTTAACCTGGATTTTGGAAGAAACGTCGTACGTGGTCGTACGGCCAAATAATCAAGCGAGGATTGACGTAAGCTGTCATTCGAAGAGAGGCATCGCGGGTGGTATACGCGTCATTAATGTGTTTGTATAAAAGTTGTATTTTGTAAAGAATATCGCTTAGATTGTATTACTGTAAATCACCAAGATATTATGGATAAAGATGAGTATATTGATATAAATGTCTTTATTTTATCATCGACGTCCCGACTCCGTTTTCAATTGCTACGTTTGTTCACAATGCTACGACATACAACATATTTTTCGCGATTACAAACTGTTTTTGCTGTCTTGTGACGCGACCGCTGCTTTGGTTGATGCCCCCCTCTCTCCGCTATACAATTCCACTCCACCAGTCCATATTATTAATTGCTGGTTCGCTGGATCATTTTAATAGCAACTTTACGGATATTAAAATCCAAAAATATTCTTCAATCGTTTATAAATGCCTTTAGTATCCATTTCAATTACAATTTGAGAATGTACTTAATGAATTGGTCTTGAACTTGATGAAATGGTCTTTAGAATAAATCAATTTTACCAATGAATACCTACTTTACTCATTTAAGTATTGTAAGGTTTAATATTTCGCATCAATAATTATTGTGATATTATAAACTAAAAGTAAAATCGTGTAAAGTTTTGGTTTTTCAAACGGTCGTTTTGACTGGCAACACTGAGCGAAGGGAAAGTGGGGCAGAGGCTTGCTGGCTGGCGGGGACTCACTTTGTTGGCGGACGTTGAACGTATAATACATTACTTGTGGTCACATCAAAAGTGTATTTCATTTACGGCGGAGATCCTATAGATCAGAAGTGGTATGTACACGCTCATATTATTACACCATTTATCTTTTAGTATTTTGTTTTCATATCCAGTTACTTATAACGGACATATTTAGTGTTTTTTTTAATCTGGTTGATATTTATTTCGGATTATTGGTACCAAATGAAGGTACCTACATAGTTGCAGGCTATCATTTTATAATCGTAACATGAATTAATCTTTAGGAAGTTGTATCATTACACATTTAAAATAAATTTATTTTTTATTTAAAAAAATGAGGGTAGTAGATAGACACAACAATTTTTTCACTATTAATTTGAAACCGAGCTTGATTTAATCGATATCCTTTATCGGCATGCTTGAGTATAAACTATATGATAAAGTTCAAACTTGAGGTAAATATTTTAGGTCATTTTGACTTTTAAGGTCATATTGAGGTCAAAATTAGATAGTATAATAAGGGCAAGGGGTTTCTAAAAGGGGTACGAAAATTTTGTCCTTTTTGTGATAGGTTGTACCGTTTTCGAGATACGGCAATTTTTAGGGTTGTTTAAATTATTTTTGCTACTTTAGGGCTTAACTAAAAAATAGCTTAAATAAATATATTCAAGGCATTCTTTTCTTTATTTCCGAGTCTTTGAAGATGGAGCAAGACGGGAATAGAAAGGATCGTCGCCTACAGACTCCTCAGCGTGAAGCACCTGGCGACGGAGCCAGGCGTAGTCGGAGCCGTGTACGAAGCGTGGTGCAGGACTGTGGACGCCGTACGCGTCGGATCCGCACCACCGGAGCAGCCGCAGCCAAGGAAGGCGAAGCCGCTTTTTCCTCAAAAGACGTTTTTCAAATTATTCAATCCATTAAAAACGGTTTTACATCTCACCCGTCTAATCAGACGTCACATTCGAGTAAAAACTTTGATTTTAAAAACATCTTACCTGAGTTTAACCCATCAACGACAACCCAGCGTATGGACGTCTGGCTTAAAAAGGTTAACGAATGTGCGACTGTATACGGATGGGATGAAAAAACGACCATTCATTTCGCCATGCAGAAACTGCAGGGACTGGCCAAGACGTGGTACGAGAGCCTTAATACAATTTTGTACAGTTGGGAGGAATGGCAGGTAAAATTATTGGGTGCTTTTCCGTGGGAGCAAAATTATGGCCAGTCCCTGGAAGATATGCTTCGGCGTAAAAGCAGGTTTAACGAATCAATCGAAAGCTATTATTATGAAAAACTTGCTTTGATAAACCAGTGTGATATTACGGGAAAAAGAGCGGTCGACTGCATCATACATGGTATCACTGACAAAACGATTAAATCAAGCGCATTAGCTTTAAGGTGCGATGAGCCTAATCAGTTATTAAAATTTTTATCCAGTAGTAACATGGAACAATTTTCACAACAACCATTTAAGGGTAGAAACAGTTTTTTAAAAGATGATAGGCAAACTAGTAAACCAAACAATCGGCCATTTAATTCTAATGTTTTCTGCTATAATTGTAAAGAGAAAGGTCATCCATTTATGAAGTGCCCTAAACCGATAGTTAAGTGTGACCGTTGCAGTAGGGTAGGTCACAAAAGTGAAAATTGTTTCAATCTGCCTGACTCGAGCTCATCTAAAACTAACTCTCTACCAAAGACCATGCGTATCTCTAACTCTAGTTTAAATAATAAATTTATAAAAGATGTAATCGTGAATGGGGTTATATTAAAAGCTTTTGTAGATTGGTAGTGAAGTCACACTCATAAGACAAACTGATTTTGCAAAACTAGGTATCCAACATGATAATATACCATCCACTATGAAAGGATTTGGTAATGGGTTAGTTCACTCAATTGGTTGTACTACACTTAACCTTAATATTGACGGAGTTGGGGCAGCAGTCCCATGTCGTATCGTAAATTTATTTTTATTTATTTATTTATTTATTTATAGGGACAACAACAGCATATAACTTAAAATAATTACAAGAAGAAATAACTTAATTAGCTAATTACAGTTGACCACGAATTACTAAAATAAGGAACAGTGATGGTGGACATGACGATGGAGCAAGCATTGGTTTTTCTAAAAGACTGCCTTTTAGAAAAACCAATGCTCATCGGTCAAACTTTTTCTGAACAAGCACATATAATAGTTTATAAGGACGCGAACACCTTACAGTTTTATAATTTAGGGGCGGAAGTAAGTGAGGCGTGCATTTATGATGAGGAAGAGCGGTTGGTACGGATTAGCCTATGCTAATCCGTACCAACAAGTTTTAGTATGCCTGTATAGACAGGCATACTAAAACTTTTGGCACATTAAGTGTTCGGGCAAAAACCGAAACGTGCTTTACTGGTGACGTAATGATAACCACCAAAGTTGTAGGCAAACCAAACCACCAATTTATGGTGTTAGGCGGTATCTATCATGTTAAGGAGGGCATCCTTTATGTAACGGTTACACCATGTATGGTACCTTGTTTGCTACAAGAAAATTATGTGTTCTCTAGAGCTGAAAAAGTAGACGTTGTACGTAGACTTGTAGCGCCAACTTCCGAAGGCAACCACAAACCCGTGTCCCAGAATAGATTAGATGAAAGCAAAGTTCGTACAGGACCGTCAGTGATAGATCAAGACAAAAAACGATTAATGACTTTATTGCGACGCTATGAACATTGTTTCGATAGTAATTTAAACGATTTAGGCTGTATCATCACGCTGGATCTGATGTAAGGGTATTATCAGGTGCCCATCTCTGAAGAGTGCAAACATCTTACTGCGTTTGTGACGCCGGATGGGCAGTACGAATACAATCGCATGCCATTCGGCCTTGCAAACGCACCGGCCGTTTTCCAGCGGATGATGAATCGTGTGCTAGGTCCAGCCCGATTTGATAAAGCCACCGTGTACATTGACGACTTATTGGTCTTCGGCGCTGATCCGACCCAATGTTTGGATAGGTTAGAGGACGTACTGCAGCTCATACAGGAGGCAGACCTAAAATTGAACCTTTCTAAATGCTGTTTTCTGCAGGATAAAATTGACTACCTTGGGTATGAAATCAGTTCAGCGGGTGTACAACCAGGACAAGCAAAAATTAAGTGCGTTACAGATTTTCCTTGCCCTCAGAATGTCCATGGTGTGCGACAGTTCTTAGGTCTCGTTAGTTATTTTAGGAAGTTCATTCAAGGTTTTGCCCAAGTCGCGTGTCCGCTAACCAAACTCTTAAAAAAGAAAGGCTATCTAGGAATGGTCCTTACGCCAGTCTAGACCAATTTCGTCCCGTAGCGTACTACAGTCGACAAACTACACCGGAAGAAAAGAACTTTCACGTATATGAGTTAGAAACACTGGCAGTCGTTTGCGCCCTCAAGAAATTTCGCGTGTATCTGTTGGGTAAGGAATTTAAGATTGTGACAGACTGTAGTGCGCTGCGGTTCACGTTCCAGAAGCGCGATCTTATACCGAGAATTGCTCGCTGGTGGCTTGTTTTACAAGAGTTCGATTGCTCCGTAGAGTATAGACCAGGCTCAAAAATGTCACACGTAGACGCATTGTCCAGGAATCGGATAAAAGATAAGGAAACGCTAAGCCCCGAACAATACCCCACGGTGATGGTTATAACGACTGAGGACTGGTTACTAACTGGAAAATTCGTGACGTAATTGTTAGTGATTTGGACGCTAAGGGGCTCGAATACATCAAAGATAATTACCTGATTAAACACAATAAGTTATTTCGATACTTAGATGGCGACAAAGATAAAATAAGATGGGTAGTACCGAAGGGGGCAAGGTGGCAACTGTGCAGGATGAACCACGATGACATTGGTCTCGTAGGTTTCGGTAAAACGCTCGAACGACTAAAAAATAATTACTGGTTTGCAAAAATGACGCGTTTCGTAAAAAAATACGTCGAAGCGTGCATAGAATGTGCGTATGCAAAAAATACTTCTAACTCTCGTGAAGGGCTGTTACACCCTATACCTAAAATAGCGACACCTTTTCACACTCTGCACGTTGACCATCTGGGTCCCTTCGTGAAATCAAAAAGGGGACACACTCATATACTAGTCGTAGTGGACTCATTTACCAAATTTGTTTTTGTTAAGTCTGTTAGAAATACGAATACACAAAATGTTATATAAATTCTGGAAGAGATTTTCTTTACCTTCAAAGTCCCCGAACGCCTTGTAAGTGATAGGGGTAGTGGTTTCACATCTCACAATTTTCGTAAATTCTGTCTTGATAAGGGTGTAAGGCATATTCTAAATGCTGTTTCAAGTCCCAGATCTAATGGGCAAGTAGAACGGTACAACCGCACTATCCTTGATGCCCTTACAGCTCAAAACCTCGGGGATTGTGACAAAGACTGGGACAATAAGTTAGGAAGAATCCAATGGGAATTGAATAACACCATACAAAAGACTATAGGAAGGAAACCATCGGAAGTTATGTTCGGTATGTCTATGAACAGCGAAATAAATCCCTTCTTAAGTGAGATAACTACCCAAACACAGGGAACTTGTGACCTTTCATCCCTTCGCCAAGAAGTCAAAGGCAAAATCGACAAAGCACAGGAATCTCAGAAGTCTTACTATGACAAAGGGCGACGACCAGCTTGCGTATACGATGTAGGAGATTTGGTAAAGATTACGAAGGTTGCATTCCAGAATGAGGGTAAAAGCACAAAACTTATGCCTTCCTATGAAGGACCTTATAGAGTCGCAAAAGTTTTGGGTAACGACCGCTACAAGATAGCTCCCATACCGGGGTATGAGGGGATGAAAAACAAACGTAAAACCACCGTCGCAGCGGATCGGATGAAGCCATGGATTCACTTGGCAGCGTTAGAAATAGGTGGAGATGCGGATACCATGGATGATGAGGGATTAGGCTTCCATACTGAATACTCTCATAGAGAGACTCGTGTTATTTTCCGGTTGCTATATATCTTTTGATTTGCTTTGATTTTTAGAATATAATGGAAAATGTTTTTCTACATATGGGTTTTATTTTTGTTGCAGGTCAAGCGCGAGAATGGATGGGTTCGTGTCTTGGCCTGCCTAACAGGATAATGAACTGGCTAAATGGATGGTTTTACTATCAACTCGAAATGGATTTCGAGGTGATTTTTCTGGATTGATGGATTTAAATATAATGGATATATTTATTTCAATAGATGGATATTATAATGGTTATATTTATTTCGATAGATGATATTTTTAAAAAATAGTTTAAATGGATGGATATATTGAATTTGGATATATTGGTTTGATATTATAATGGATATATTTGTTAAGATAGATGGATATAATGTATTAATTTTTCAATAGATTGATATACAAATTTTAGATTTTACATGAATGGACGCATTCATTTTGGATGTATTGGTTTGGATACTATAATCGATGTTGTATTTATTTAAAGAAATGCACATAAAGATTAGAGTTTATATAGGTTGATTGATATATTAGTTAAATAGCTGGATGTTTAGTTCAAGGAAGTTAAAACAGTTTATTGTAGTAATTTTATTTTTGTTATTTTACAATAAAGTGTAATTAGAGTAAATTAATAATAAAGCCATTGTAAAGACCTAACTTAAAATAATAAGACTAGGTATGACAACTATATGTATGCTCATGAACACAGCACCGACTTAAGATTATAAATAAGTTTAAAACTGTATAACTTGTTATTCATGATTTTGAGTTTCTGCCAGCCAAGTGTAAGGTTTCCGCGTGGAGCCTGTAAGGGGGCATACACGTCATCAGGATGGTTGAGTGTAAGGTTTTAATATTTCGCATCAATAATTATTGTGATATTATAAACTAAAAGTAAAATCGTGTAAAGTTTTGGTTTTTTAAACGGTCGTTTTGACTGGCAACACTGAGCGAAGGGAAAGTGGGGCAGAGGCTTGCTGGCTGGCGGGGACTCACTTTGTTGGCGGTCGTTGAACGTATAATACACTACTTGTGGTCATATCAAAAGTGTATTTCATTTACGGCGGAGATCCTATAGTATGTAGGTACTCACAACACAAACATTCGGAATAAATGAAAAAAAAAACAGGTAAGTTCACTTTTGTTTACATAATATAAAGTAAAACTATGACACTAAAGTTTAGAATACAAACAACATTGTTTTAATTTAATATACGTGCAAAGTAACAAAAAAAAATTAAAAGAACAAAAATACTAAACCTAATGTCGCGCGTCTGCAACGTACTTTTAAGAAACGGGGTGCGGAGAGCAATTTTCAGTCATCATTGGATGACGAAAAACTAATAATATTCTCGTGTTATTGCTGGTTAGTCTACCTACTTCTATAGGCAACCATCCCCGGTCTCCCTTAATATACTTATTCGATAACAGTTTAACTCCATCTAAATACTATATTTAATTCCATTCACAAAAGTGAATATGAAATTAAACGATTACATTATGTAATAAGCACAAGGTATTATTTGAACATAATATCTAAAAACAACATGACGTCTATCCGTTACGTATTTCAATACTTGGAATTTCATTGTACCCGCCGTTTAACCCAGCGGCCCGCGCGCGTAACATCAAAGGAATACCTATTGGTACTTTTCCATGTCTCGGGATTAGACACCTGAAATGTATTGAAATTGCTGTCTGCGAGCAACAGACACGAGAGAAGGGGGCGCTGCTCACAGCATTCTTTTACAAGTAAAAGTATATATTTTGTTTTAAGTGATAAACATTCACTATACAATACATTGATCTAATGATTATATTGCTCTTAAAAGTCTTGTTAATTTATTAGTCGACTTAGTACACACAGACTACTTATACATTGCAAAGCGGTGCCTTTTGAGGAGAGACTCAGAATCAGTACCTTAACCGAACTATGCAAAGAAAAAAAAACACATTTCATTATCCTAGCCGCAATTAAACTCATTCATAAAAAATACGCCCGATATCTGCATAACGTACAACTAAAAAGTTCAATACTTACATTAGGTGCGCGAAAGTTGCGTTATCTATCTATTTACTTTATTTTCGGATAATAAATAATTATGATAAAAGTTATTTCTTAAATATTGTTCCCTGAATCTTATTTTTTAATGAGCCAAAATTAAAAGGGTTTCTCCCTGATGTTCTCAAGTAATTTGTGTTTATGTTGTATTATAATTTTAACACTAGACGACGTGATCACCATTTATTTATGGTAATATTATTTTAATAAACGTAAATAAATAATATATTTGTTAAATTACACCTTAGATCTACCATACCTGTATATATATAGCATGAAACTGACAGCCGGTGGACATTTTCAAGACCCCCTTTGGCAACAATTGGGGGACTATAAATCCAATCAGGTCACTACACACTGTCGCTAAAATTTCAATGTTATAAATTCTTCATCTATTGGTTGTGTAACTATTAATGCATTACTAACTGTCACTTGAAAGTGCCTTGTGATTTTGATTTTGTACGGCGCCGGTAGTAGGCCTAATGTAAATTTATCTATGTATTGCCCAAATTCGAGCTTGCGACAAAAGTCAGGAGTAGATATTCCGCTCCAGCCTCACAAAGTCTAACTGCGTAGAAAATGAAATTAAGTAAGTACGTACGTTAATGCAAAACATGTTTTCAACGCTCGCTTTGAATACAGCGTTCCTTTATGAACTAAGAGCTGTTTTTCTGAAGTTGCATAGTCGTTGCGGTCCCATCGCATGATATGGGTCGTTAAGCCATGTCAAAAGGCTGGCAATAATGGCTAGAATAAAGACTACAATTAGGTTGCCTGTTGGCCTTAAAAGCATTGGACTTGGTGAGTGAATGACTCGAATGACTTTATTTCGGAGGAACTTATGAAAAATGAGAAAAATATTGCGGAAAAATTCATGAAGTTTCATTTATTAACTATTTTAAATAAAATAGGTTGGTTGGTATGGTAACGGTAACATAGTTCTAAAATTATCGAAGCTTCAATGAAGATTTCAAATTATATATCGTTTAGATAATGAATGTTCGGATTTAAAAAAAATACGTGTCGTTAGAAACTGGAAAATCAAGGTAATTTTATGAAAAGCAAGGGGTACCTAAACCAGAAAATAAAATTGAATTTCAAAAGGCTGGAAGTGTTCAAACTTTTGTTTTATTTACTTAGGTACCTTCTTCTGACAAGGAATAAGACTAATAAGGTGATTCTAAGTATTTTTTGGCGACTCGCCATTTAACAAGCTTTTATTTTGTCGAACTCTTTTGACGACAGAAGGTTCTTTATTAACAAAGGCCAGTATTATTAGCAGACTTTATAATACGATTGCTACGGGACCATCAAACCCCACAATCGTGGGGTCTATTAAACTACATTTAAATGAAGTTTATTACAAAATGTATAAGTTGACCTGACTTGAGCTGAGCCCCGCTCGTATCCAGTATTTTCCGTTGAATTTTTTATGCGAAGCTAGTGAGGTGTAAACTCGCACGAATGGTGCTAATTAGCATGACAAGTCGGCGCGGTAACGAGATCGTTACTCACATTGTGATTGCCTCCTCTGGGACGGGCTGTAGCGCCGAGACCTCACGCCCCAGAGCGCACTTAGCAAATTGTATTAGATACTTACCTCTTTGCTGCGAGCCTACTTCCTCAGCGAAAGGAAACGCGATTATTTCCATCCCCCTCGAATACGTTTATCGGAAATGAAATGAATACTTCAACCCTTATACGCGTCGGTAAGCGTTTGTCACATACGAATTTTGTTAACTTGTTGTCTACCTGAATCAAATATACATAGGTACATACGGCCGCACGTCCGACTACCCTTTCTGGGACCTTGAGACCGGCAGACCGGCAATAAAAGCTGTTTCTAAGTTCACATGAGTAACCTGACGTGCTGCCTGACTATACATCGAAAGTTGTACATATTCAAATCAAGTTGAACACTGCGGCATCTAACCTGCAGATGGTGTTCATCTATAGGTAACTTACAACCTTAGCCTGTTATACAATGTCATATTTTACAAAGTTTTTATTAAAACTTCCTAGTAGTAAGGAACGTATTTTGTCCTAGAGTTTTAGAATTTCGTTACATGTACAGTTATTAGAAACTAGCAGCCTACTAAGTAGGTACGGCTGTTGTCAGCACTTAGTAAATTGAATTGCTGACCATTTAATAGCCTTACTGCACGACGTTAACAGTTTAATGTCAACAGTAAATAGGTACACGTAGTGCCATAACGGCTACTAGTGCTATTGCAGTCGATAATATAGGTATACATTATCGATTACGTAAAAGGGCAAAAATAATTTAAAACGGTATTAGAAGTAGATTAGGATTTATAAGATTATTTTTACTTTATCCTTACGAATGATGAATGAGCAAAGAACTTGGAAAAAACAAGTAGTAACGTGATCAATTAAGAAACTTCCGTGGCGATCACTTGCTACATTGATAAGTAAGTAGATATTGATCACTCGCACTATTACAGATTGTGTTATATCCGTTATTAGTAAGTAGTTGATATGTTCTGTCCGTTTTGTCCTTTAAGATTGCTTTAAAATACCTTAATTAATTTTCTTTATGTTTTAGTAGATTGAAGGAGGCCTACACCCGGAGTGTCGAGATAGCCTGAAGAGAGAGAGAGAGAGTGTGTTAGTAAGAAGCGAAGGAAACATTTGGACATAACAAAAAGGCAATTTAACCCATCTGCGTCAGAAGGAGGTTATAGATAGATGTAGATAGACTTTTTAAATTTCAAAAACGATGCATCCGGGTAATAAAAAAGCCTGGTTCTTAGACAGCTGTAAACCATAACACAAGTTTATTCCCATAACACAAGTGCTTTAGCTACTTACTTTGGGATCAGAACAATGTATGTGATGTTGTCCACATTTATAAAAAAAAACTCTTATTTAAAATTGGTATTGGTAGAGAATGCCTTGAGGCATTAAGTCCGCCAATTGTACTTTCTTCTTAGGTGCAATAAAGTTTAAATAAATAAATAAAAAAATCGAAGGTTCTACCATTGCTTTGCATGTATATTCAAGAAATATGTCTTTTTACTAAAACGCGTCCAGAATTGTTTAGTAAATGTAGTGAAATTATACCTCGGAAAAAAAGGGCTAAATTTGAGAACCTGTTATATCACCATCCCTGTTACAAGGTGATATACAAGGAAAATGTGGTTAACATGTGTATATTAACTTTTAACCACATACCAGACGAAATAAAAGTGTTAGAGGGTCTTGCTTTCAAACAGAAACCAACAGAATGGCTAATTTTTCATTGTTTTTATAGTGTCAAAGAGTTTCTAGATTATAAGTCAAATTAGTTTATTTATTCGAATAAATGTTAAAATTTGCACGTCTAAAAGACTAAATGCATTTACTGACTTATGTGAACTTTAAGGAAGTCCTTAAAATCATGTATGTGTTCTGGCAAATAAACTTTCTGATTTCTAGTTAATGTTTTTTAGGTAGGTATACTACCTAATAACCTACTGGAATTTCATGAGGTGTGTTAACATGTTTGAATTTAAATAACCTTTTTAAAGAAAGACATTAACGTTGCTAATTACTTTTAGCATTACTCTAACGTGTAATCTACGCTACGGTATACATATTCAACAGAGTCCGAATCGAGCCTGGGCTTTTAAAATGGGTAATTATTCTTAAAGGTACGGACCAGACTCACATCAAGCTAAATACAGCAATGTCTTATGATTTCGTAATAAAAGCGATTTTGCAACGAAAATGTAGGAATAGTCTTATGCTCTACAAGGAGGCAGTAAATATGCCTGGAGCCATACAAAACTCCGAAGCTCATGGGCATTCATAAATTTGGGAAACTTTGGAATTTGCCTTCACTCTTTCATAAAATTATGAGAGGATTATTAAGGTAATTAATTTAAAGGCACGGGTTGCTTGTTTTATTTACAACTAGCAGTTCCCCGCGACTACGCCCACGACAATAGTCGAGTTTTCCATACGAACTTTCATCCCCCAATTGACCCCTGATGATTTTATATCGCGACAAAAAGTAACCTGTGTCCTTTCCAAGGTCTCAAACTATCTTTGTACCAAATTTCGTTTTAATCAGTCTAGTATTTTCCGAGCCTATTACAATATTTTCTTCTTTGTGTTTGGCACGATTTATTTACTAATATAATATTATTGTAGATTTACATTAATCGTGCCGTATCTGTTCGTTTGAAACAAATGTGCTTAAAAATAGTGGTAAAAAAATTCTCGACGACCATGTTGTGAAGTTACCTAAGTTAAAAAGCCATCGCATATTTATCAGCAAAGCAAATGCATTCTGCACTCACTGCGATTCAAGTAGTTGCGTAACCTTCATGCAGCGGTGTTCTACCGCACTCTATCAAATCAATCATTTATACATAGAGGTAGGTAGGTAGGAGCGTCGGTGGCGCAGTGGCTAGCGGGCTGCCTCTCATGCGGTAGGAGCCGGGTTAGATCCCACATGCTGCTATGTACCAATGACTTTTTCTGAGTTATGTACATTACTTGTTTCACTAACCGATGCTCTTATGGCGAGGGAAAACATCGCGAGGAAACCTGCACATTCAGGCAACTGGATGTGTAACCATGATCTAAAACTGATCAGGTTCCTCTTTACAGAGTCACGGCGGTCAGATGGAGTCGCTCCACTGTAATAATCTGATCTGCCACATCCTGGATCAAGCGGACCATGGGCCCTCGCATGCGAGTGCACAACTGGTATAACGCTAGGATGCTGAGAGGTAGGTAGGTACACAAAACTCTTTGTTACTGACTGAGTGCCTGACAGTCAATAACACACAGCCGAAAATACTGGTCGTAGAAAGCTGAAACTTAGCATCTAGGTTCCCTGGAGAGTGTAGAGGTACTTAACTAAGAGACAATATTTCTAAATCTCTACGGGAACGAGAAATGTTGGGTACGAAGTCGCGAGCAAAAGCTAGTGATAACTTAATATAACAAATGGTCCAAAAATAACGCAATATTCTTTAAGTTAATAAGATCTTTCAATCTACACTTGAGATTTATTTTTCTGCTTTGAGAATATTAGAGAATCCAAGATAAAGAACTACCTACAGGCTTGTGAAAACAATTAGTGATTCCTTGAATCTCCCACAGCTTTATTTTCTAATAGACTAAACAACAACTTCAACTACCTACTTACTACGTTATTTTTTTTTTAATATAGGTTTAACGGCTTCGGCACTAGCCATACAGCCACTTACTACGTTAGAAATCGTTAGTGTCTTGTTTTTAACCGGGAGCCAACAGAATGGCTGTTTTTGCATTGTTTTTATAGTGTTAAAGAGTTTCTCGATTGGAGGGAGGAATCTCGAGGGACAAATTATAAAAAAAAAATTGAACAAATATTGAAATAAGTACATGGGTACTTACATCATGTTTAACTTTAAGACATTGATTGATAGTATCGTGTAATGTATTCTGGCAAATAAAATATTTATTTTATCAAGTCCGCCGCTTTATTCTCTATATTAAAGTAGAGATGCGCCGAATGTTCGGCCATTCGTATTTGGTATATACGGCATGTTTTTCAATGACTTCATCCGAATATTTGGTAATCTGTCGAATTAACCGAATATTTAAATTATTATTAATATGTAACCACACATGCGATCTTTTACGTGGACTCATCTTCAAAAACGTTTTCGCCGTAATTTTCTGTAAGTACTTATGCAGAGCAGATGATTTTTAACCGACTTCAATAAAACAGGAGGTTTTGTTCAGCTGTGTGTATTTTTTTGCTTTTCTAATGTATGTTCACCAGTTCCTCCGTCAGTAATTATGAACTGATTTTCAAATTTCTTTTTTTAAATTGAAAGTTTCGTTCGTTAGTGGTTGTGGTAGCACCACCTTTGTCATCAAGTCAGGATCTGATAATCCTGAAAAAAATGTGGGGATTGTTGTTTACTGCGCGGAATTAAGCCGCATGAGTCGGCCGAATATTCGGTGCGGTAAATTTTGGAACGAATATTTGGCCGAACATTCTTATTCGGATAAACCTATATTCAGCACATCTCTAATTCGAAGTGTATGTCTGTCTGTTATTAACTTATGAGACACTGAGAAAAGATTAAAAATAGTTTTTAGTTATTTAGACAGAGAGTTTTTGCATTTAGAATTAGTATGGATTCATATATCTATAAAACGTAGGTTGTACTTATTTGTTACATATTATAACTATCCGACCTCAAAATGTTAAATAGTTCGGCAGAAAAAAATATTGCTTTAAGCCAAGTCAAATTGCTTTATAAGGCCTTGGTAATTAATTCAATATTAACTCAATCTCTGGGCAAAGCAGAATTCTAAAAGCGTTTACTTATTCGTTTAATATCTTACAAAATATTATTATCAACTTTTGCTTACAAATATTAGGGCCATAATTTTTTTTACTTACAATGTTAATTGACTTATGGAAAATTGCCTTTATAGTTTCTACGAAAAAGGGAACTTACTGAAAAGAGATTGATTTCAAAGTAGATTTTAAACTATCTCCGTCTGTTTTTATTCCCATATTCACAAGAATAGATTTGATGTCTATTTATTTTTCGTTGTCAGCCAAGCCTTGGAACAGATGTCCATTGAGCGCTTGGGCATGTGAAAAAATTGGATCATCACTGTATGGGTTCTTGTCGCCCATACACTTTCTTGACGGTAGTGAAAGCAGAAAAACACTTCTTGATTCTTGATTATTTATTCTTGCTAATGATGTGTGCACACAATGAAAATTGAACGTGAACTAATAAAAGCATTGAATACAATAAGCGCCTAAAACTAACTATGTACTAAGTAAGCAAAAATGATGTGTCGCAATGTGCGATGTAATCGTACATATTGCCCAGGACGAAAAGGGGGAAAAGTTAATTTAAAACAATATTGTCAAAATGGGGGGATGTGCTTCTGTGTAGTCGCGGAGGTGGGGCGCGCGGGGTCTCGCAGGCGGGCGCGCGCGCCGCCAGCTCCGTGTCCGCGGGCGCAGGCGTCGCCGGGGGGCTCGCAGGTACGCGCCAGCGGCAATGTGCTCTCCTTGCAGCGATGATTATTCCGATGATAGCCATGACGCCCAAGAGCACGTAGATCATAGTGTAGTGATGGACGTCGTGGTATGAGATTTTCTCTGATATGACGTCAGCTTCCTTAAGCTTGTTTATTTGTTGCCCGATTGCGGTTAATTCTTGTTGCTGTGTTTCATTATAAGTTGTGAGCTTCGGTATCGTGATATTAATAATATGGTTGATGGAGGCGATGTGTGGGACATAAAGATCAGGATTCATGTTGATTTCCGTCAGATGAGGTTTGTGCGGAAGAATTGTAAAGTCGTCCGTCTTGATAATGCATTCATAATTTACGTGCATTAGGCCGGCACGAGTCAAATGATGAGCGGTAACTTGATCGCCGCATACAGTTTTGACTTGACACTCGCCACAACAAAAGAATAGGTAGGTATTGAGGTTATTCACATTTGCCCAGCTGTTTTTACACGACCTTGTTGTCGTTCTACATTCTGTGTTTTCTTTTTCGCAAAAGCTTTTATCTCCCTTGACTTGATATTCGGGTTTCCTAATGTAGCAGAAGTTGATTTCTGACAGCAATGAGCATGATGATCTCAAGTCGTCTTCTGATAGTACGATAAAAGTGTCTTTCTTCATGTTTATGGAGATGTAGTCTGATATTGGAACGACACTGATAGCTTGATCTTGATCTGTTTCAGGAACGGGTAGTAGTTTCAAGATTTCGTACGTATCTCGACTGATGAGAGGCAGCTTGATCTCAAATAACAAAATATCATCCAGCATCCTTGTTTTGACACGCAGTAACTCGTAGATTTTTCTTAGATCGGTATGGATATTATCGACTGGCAGTGAAACATCTTTGTTTAATTGCGTTGATATTAAACTTAATTCCTTGATAAGTTGTTCGGGTGGCAACAAATGAAAGTTGAAACGACCATGATAAATGTCGGTCACCGTGTCTAATATCGTGTTCTGTGTTGTTTTGAGACTGTTGAGCATCTGATTTGCGATAATGGCTCCCGTGTTGAAGTCATTAACGATATTTCTAGCGTTCACTTCGTCCTTGAGTTTATTGAAGGCTTGTTCTAGTGCATTCATGTGAAGATTTATCAACTTGTGTTGTTTGTTCATAGTGTCTTCTGTGCGTTTTAGGATGTTGTATTCGGCTTCAATGACTGTTGTTTGATTTTTCCACAGAGATGCTATGTGTTTTTGGTTCTCTCGTACTAAAGATATGTCCTTTTGGTATTGCTCAGCGAACCTTTCATCTAGTACGCCAAATAAGCTATTTGCCACGTATCCAATGCCGTCGATAAGACCGCGGCGCCGACGCTGTCTAGCAGGTTGCGAGCTTTTATGCTGACTGAGTAACATATGATTGTAGTATTCGAGTTCTGAGAAGCCGTGACGTAATTGGAGTAACACCGCGTCACAGTGCGCTTGCTTGCGTATGATATCACATGTCGCCTTGAGTGATTGTATGTAGTCGTCTAACACCTTTATTCCTTGCCAATAAGGTTCCATATTATAGTAGACTATTATTTTCCATTCATTTCGTATTAGCATCATATCGGAGATTTTATCGAAGTATAAATGTTGATTGTTTCGGAATTGGGTGATGTTTACATTAGCTTGAGTAGTTGTGAAAATTGAGAGAAAAAACAACAGGGTTGTCACAACTGATGTGAAGCTCAATGATCGTATGGAATTCTTGATAGTTTTCTTCTTAATTATGTTCTGCGTTACGTCACTTGTTTGACGAACTTTCTTCTGTTCTTCTTCATTTACTTCATCGTTTTGTAATAAGCGTGAAACTTTGACCACCGGTCTCTTGATAACACCATTTTTTGTTTTTAATGAAACAACACGCACGTATCCATCTTTGCCTTGATGCAATTCGATAACTCTGCCCATAGGCCACTTGCCTGGCGGCAGATTATCGTCGTGGATCAGTACGACGTCATTCAATTCGAGATTGCGTTGAGGCTGACGCCATTTGCTTCGGGCAGCCAATTGAATCAAGTATTCGTTACGCCACCTCCTCCACAGATCTTGCATAATTTTTTGAGTAAGATGCCACCGAGTTCGTTGGTCCTTCTCTGTTTCAACCAAAGTCAAGGTAGGCCCTCCAGATAGGAAATGAGCTGGTGTAAGGTAGTTTAAGTCTTCAGGGTCCTCAGTAAGCGGGCAAAGCGGTCTTGAATTGAGGCAGCCTTCTATTTGTGTTAACAGCGTGGTAAACTCTTCAAAGGTCAATTTTTGTTCACCAATGACTCGCTTCAGGTGATATTTGAAGCTCTTCACCGCAGCCTCCCACAATCCTCCAGCTGAGGCCCACGTTGGTGCTATAAAATGCCAGTTGATATGCATATCAGCTATTTCAGCCTTGAATTCATCTCCCATAACTTCTATTATTTCTTGAAATTCTTCTTGCAAAACGCGATTAGCGCCAATAAAGTTACGACCGTTGTCACTATACATGTGACTTGGCGTTCCTCGACGAGCAGCCATTCTACGGATTGCAGCAATAAATGAGGAAGACGTTAAGTCCGAGACTAGTTCCAAATGCACGGCCTTGGTCGCCATGCAAACGAACACAGCCACGTACGCCTTGGTGGTCTTGATACCGCGGCCCTTGTTGGCCTTTATGAATACATGACCGGTAAAGTCCACTCCGGTATGCATGAAGGGACGTGATGGAGTGACCCTTGCTGGTGGTAGCTCTCCCATTAGTTGGTGATGTTTCACAGGACTTTGTTTCTTGCATACAACGCAACGGCGAATTAATTTTTTCGTTGCATTGTATCCGCCAATGACCCAGTATTTACGACGGATGAATGATTGCGTAACACGTGCGCCACCGTGGTATGTTGACTCATGCGCATGTGTTATTATTAATTGTGTCAAAGGGTGATCGTGAGGTAAAATAACGGGATGCTTCATATCAGCGTCTATATTGGCGTGTGCCAGTCTTCCCCCGACACGTAAAACACCAAACTCGTCAAGCAATGGATTCAGGCTCAGAATTTTACTTCTTGTGTAAATCTGTCTATTGGCCTTAAGATCTTCGATTTCTTGTTTGAATTCGCTCTCTTGTACATGTTTTACTATGGACCTTGTAGCTTCTTTAATTTCCTTTACAGTTAGATAGGGCTTGTTTTCACGGTCTTGTTTTCTTGTGATAAAGCGGCGTATCCATGCACATACGTGTATTAACTTTTTGCAGGAGCTGTACTTGATTAACAGGTCGTCAATTACTGTCTTGCTCTCAGTAGGATGCTGTACAATGTGTACATTTTTTGGCTTCTTGACGTCTTCTTCCGTACGGTATTTATGTGAGCTATTTTCTTCAACCTTGAACTCTAGTAACCATGCAGGTCCTTGCCACCATAAATCTTGCGCTTTAAGTTGAGATGGCATGAGACCTCGACTTGCACAATCAGCAGGGTTGTCTGCTGATTTAACGTACCGCCAGCATGAAGGCGGTATAACTTGAGTAATTTTGCGCACCCTGTTGGCTACAAACATTTTCCAGCGTTCGGGTTCGCCTTGTATCCAACCCAGAACAGCTGTAGAGTCGACCCAGCCATATATCTTGATGTTGTGGTTGGTCAAACTCTTCAGGACTTTCTCCATTAGCTTGGTTAGTAATACAGCACCACTTAACTCCAATCTTGGTAGAGAAGTATCTTTATTGAGTGGTACTAATCTTGATTTTCCGGCGATAATTATTACTTTATTGTTGCCATGCGTTCTTGTTTTACAATAAATTACACATGCATACGCCTTTTGCGATGCATCGCAAAAGCCGTGTAATTCGATCTCCGCTTCCGACCTTGTTCCGAACCATCGTGGTATGACGAACGAATTTAGGTACTTGAATTCTTGTTTTATTTTTATCCATGTTGTATTTATGTTTTCAGGAATCTTGTCATCCCATTGTAGTTTTTCTTTCCAGATATCTTGAAATATTAACTTCAGTAGTGTTGAAATAGGGGTGAGCCAGCCGAGAGGGTCGAACAATCTTGATATTTCGGAAAGTAGCATCCTTTTCGTGGTGTGGGTGAGGTCGGTATTTTCAAAGTCTATTTTTGCATAGAAGGTGAATATATCTTGAACAGGATCCCAATGCAGCCCCAGTGTCTTCGTCGATTCTGGTTGTTTAAAGTGATAATCTACGTCTTGTTTGCAGTCATCATCTTTAAAAGCGCTGTCTTGTAGTAACTCTGAATGATTTGATCTCCATTTTCTCAAATTGAATCCGCCTGATTTTAGTACTTGAATTAAATCATCTTGTATTTGTTTTGCTGACCTTACTGTATCAGTTCCGAAAAGAAGGTCATCCATGTAAAAACAGTTTTCTACAACTTGACAAGCTTCCGGATACTTATGTTTTTCGTCGCATGCTAACTGCTTTAGTGTCTGCATAGCGAGAAAAGGGGCGGCCTTGGTGCCGTATGTTACCGTCGTAAGTTCGTACTCGCGTAGAAGCTCTTGTGGCGAGTCTCTCCACACAATCTTCTGAAGGGCTTGATCCTCTGGATGGACCCACAGCTGACGAAACATCTTCTCTATGTCAGCGATGAAAGCGATGCGATATTGTCTCCATTGTATGATGAGAGCCATGAGATCGTTTTGTAAATTTGGCCCTTTGTACATGAAATCATTCAATGACGTACCATTTGATGTTTTGGCCGATGCATTGAATACGACCCGTAACGAGGTAGTTGTCGAGTCGTCACGTGTGACGCAGTGGTGCGGTAGGTAGCATTGAAGAGTCTTAATACCACGTGCTCGCGTCATGTGACCGAGTGATAGGTATTCGTGAATAAATGCTCGATATTGTGTTGCAATCATTTTCTGTTTAGCAAATTTCCGTTCTAAGTGTTGAAACTGCGCAATCGCCTTGCTTTTGGATTGACCCAATTCAAGGGTAATGTTCGATTTAAGGGGAAGTCTAACTTGATATTTTCCATCCTTCAACCTTGTTGTTGTGGACTTGTAAAACTTGATGCACTCTTCTTCTTCCTTTGAATAACTTGAATTTTCTGATATGTCCTCGATATCCCAAAACTTTTTTATGTCTTCCAGGTCAATCAAGGTAACATTGCATTGAAGGCTCGGTACTTTGCCGCACAATATCCACCCAAGTGCAGTTTCCTGTGCGACGGGGGTGTTGCAATTGGCTCTCTGTACTCGATCCAGGATGATGTTGGCGTAGACCTCGGCTCCCAACAGGAGGTCTATCGGCGTACTTTCATAGAAGTATGGATCAGCTAACTCGATCTCGTCTAAGAAGTCCCATGTTGGTTTGATGATCGTAGAGTTAGGTAAATTTCTTGTTAAGTTAGTCATTATAAGTACTTGAGTGTTAAATGAGTAACTTCCGCTTAATGAGCTGCATGTAATGTTTATCGCTCCTTTACAAATCGTGTTGTTGGATCCAATTCCTGATATTATTCCTGTGTATTTTACTCTTTGTAATTTTAATTGTTGCGCTGCTCTCTCGGTTATTAGCGAAACTTGAGATCCTTGGTCGATAAGAGCGCGTAAAGTGTGTTGAACTCCATCAGCTGCTTGAACTTTTACTAACGCTGTCGCTAGTAATATTTCGGCTGGTGACGCATCTTGTCGCGCGATATTAGTAGATCTTGCATTTACGTTATTCTTGTTTGAATATGCTTGATGTAGTAGGGTGTTATGGTACCCATTACATTCCTTGCATCGACTGTTCGACTGGCATTGTTTTCCCTTGTGGTTATGGAGGCAGTTTACACAGACGTTCAGCCTTGAAATCGTATTTCGCTGAGATGTTGGGTCCATTTCTCTGAATTTCATGCAAAAATAGATGCCATGATCACTGTAACATACAGGACAGCTTAAACGATTTCCTTGTTGAAATCGATTCGATGACGTTTTGTTGTATGGCTTGTTAAGTTGCGGTTTGTACTGATTTGTATTCGAAGTCGTAGGTAAGTGATTGTATCTCAATGGGACGCCTTCTTGTTTGCGTCTTGATGATTCCATGGTTGTGAACTTGGTTTCCAGGAATTCCAGAAAGTCTTTGAGTGACGGAAGCTCTCTCGGCTGCTTTAGCGATGCCATGTATTCTTGGTGAGTTTCAGGATCCAATTTTAGTGACAATATGTGTACAAGCATTGGATCCCAGGTGTCGATATTTACGCCAATGTTTTTGATACCGTTCAAGCATTCCATCGTGACGTCATGCACGCGCTTGACCTGATTTGACGTTGCTTGTTGTAAAGTAGGTAAGTTCATAATTGTATTCATGTGAGTTGAAAATATCAATTTCTTGTTGTTGTAACGGTGATTTAGGATATCCCAACACGTGATGTAGTTATCTGAGCTGATTGAAAGATGCTGAATGAGGCGCTCTGGTTCACCTCGGATCTTGCTCTTCAAAAACTGCATTTTTTGTGCGTTGGATAAGCATGGATTGCCGTGAATCGCTTCAGTGAACAGGTCTTTAAATGATGTCCACTGTTGGTAACTTCCATGGAATTCGGGGATATCTAAATGAGGAGTCATCTTTTCTCTGTGTGATGTGGCCCATAACATGCTGTTGATTTGTTTCTTTGCGTTGTGATAGCTTGATTCATATCTTGTAAACCTTGACTCGTAGACTTCGTTTTCTCCGTTGAGGATACTGTCAAGTTCCCAGTGGAGGCTGTCGATGGCTGACCAGCGAGATTCCAGATTTTTTAGGACGTCTTCAAACTCCCATTTCTCCGAAGTTTTAGACAAATCGATACTTGCTAGGGTGCGCCCGAGGGCTTTAAAGTTGCTATTTTGTTTCCTCAACATTTCGTCCAGCCGGCTATTATTGCCTTGTTGCCTAAACTCTGGCTTGGGCGTTGTTTCGGTCTTCGGTGGTGGATTGGAAGGCTCTGACGTCGGTGCTTTGGAAGTGCTCGTTGGTGGGTAAGCGAATGGAGTCGCCGGTTTCATGAACGGAGAGGTTGGTTGCGTGGTTGATATGGCACCTTGTATTAATTCTCTTGTTTGAAGGTATAACTCTTTCGTCGTTTCATAATGATTACCAGTAAAATAATCACAATCGGGTGCGTTGTATTGACACAAGTTGTCGTGAGTAGCTTGAAATTCTTTCCAATAAAGGTTTAGTGTTTCTAATTTTCTCTTGATATAGTCGGGAGTCTTACGATCTTTGCTGTCTTTCTTGAAGTTTGTCCGTAAGCTTTCTATTCCCGAAACTACTTGCTGTTGATTTTGAAGTAAAATGTTGAATTCTTCCATTGTGCTTGTTCACTAGTAGGAAGTTTAAACTTGTACACTTGAATTGATACTTGTTAAGCTTGCTGGTTTCTGCTTTTTTTTTTCTAGGCTTGATAATGTGAGTTCACGTTCTATAAGCTTGATAAACTTGTTCTTGATAAGTTTGCTCTTGATAGCAGTAAAACTTGTTTCTTGCTCTTGATAGCAGTGAATCTTGTAGATGCTCTTGATAGCAGTAGCTCCTTGTAGGTGTAGCTTGTTCAATACCTTAGCGTCCCGCAGTCTTCGTATGGCCTTATGCGCCTTCTCAACTCAACTGGTGATTCCCGCTTCTGGGAGGCCAGCGAGCCGATTCGCAACCACACAAAAACCACAAAAACACCAAGGTTTTGCTCGAAGGACCATAAAATGTATGGGTTCTTGTCGCCCATACACTTTCTTGACGGTAGTGAAAGCAGAAAAACACTTCTTGATTCTTGATTATTTATTCTTGCTAATGATGTGTGCACACAATGAAAATTGAACGTGAACTAATAAAAGCATTGAATACAATAAGCGCCTAAAACTAACTATGTACTAAGTAAGCAAAAATGATGTGTCGCAATGTGCGATGTAATCGTACAATCACACAAACATGGCTGTATGTAGCCATTACGCCTGTGTAAAATCTGAGGACGAACACTAGGCACAGCGAAACATGCACGTTACAACACTGGTGTAGTGCGTGTTTTCTCCGCTACGTTTACGTATTACTTAGGTACACTTGAAATTCTGTAACCTATAATAAGGTGGGTACTACTGGAGATAACAATCGCACCAATATAGCAACCTAAAGCTGCTAAAGTTAATCAGCGAAGCGTGAACGGAGGCTCCCCACAATGTCCGTTTAATTTCCGAGCAGGCGCAGGAAATCTCAGGACTCCGAGAAGATTGGTTTCTCTTCGCATTAACTGCTAAGTCGTAAAAGCTATGGGCTACAACTCACTATGTTTATTACAACTTTGGACCAAGTCTTTCCCTACAGACACAATTAACTAAATATATTTCATCTTAAATAATCAAATTTCACTCCGTTACGAGCTTTCCGATAACAATTTATTTTCAATATCAATTCCAGCCTTAATTAAGTTAAGCACATTGTTGATATAATAAACTTGATTAGCGTAATTAAATTTTCAATAGCTCTTAGCGAAAGTATCTAAACTTTTAGTAAGTACCGTTTTAATTGTGGCATAATCATCCAGTATCCACCCAAAAAAAGTACATATACTATTTTTTTCATAATTTTGTACTGCAAAGAAATGATGACGAGATGCGTTAAATAAGGTAGGTATGCTGCGTTCGTGCGAGGTAGCACTATTACATAATAGGGGTTAGTTAGTCACTAATTTGAAATCTACATCGTATCATGTATGGCAATATTATATATTAACAGGAAACTGTGTACAACAAAAAAAAAGTTTTTGCGGGGTAATCATTTGATGTTTTTCTTTGTCTTGGAAAAGTTCAGCTATCAAAAGTTTTATTGCCTTCTTTAAAAGGCAACCTGAGAATAATTTTGTTTGACATACTCATTTCCAGTTGAGAAAATGTTTAAGACTGTTGGAAGGTCGATCCGAAGAGCGTTTACAAACAAAAAATGTTTAAGACAGCCTGATGGAATCTCAGCCTTTGAAGATAAAGGTAGACATGTGCAAAACATCTCTCTCATCCCGTGCCAAGGTTTAAATCAAAGCACAAGTAAGGTTGCGAATTGTGAACGTTCTGAGTATGATAGACCTTATATCTGAGAATACAAAGCTAAGAGGCTTTCAGGCTAGATTTGCCATTACTTATGTATTAAACAAGACATTTAGGTACTTAACCTAAGTAGTTTCGGTTTATTAAAGAGAAGATAAATTAAGTAGGTATACTAGATAATAAATACTTATGTTTTCTCAACTTGGTGTCCTTTTGTATTACCTACTTATTTCCTAGTTGATAAATTAATGAAAACACGGTATAGGTATTCAGGAATTTTGTAAATCTCTCCGTAAATGATTGAGAATCAACAAAATGGTTGGTGTTCTTACCATTAGCGGTGTAAATCTAATTGACTAGATGATTTAAAACGTTACTAACTAAAGAAATACTTAAAATCTTACGTCAAATAATTTGGTATCAGCGCATCTACTTTTGTGCTCGTCCTCGTAATTTTTACGTTCCTTTTTGTATCATGTAAGCTTAAATAATGCTCTAATCTCTTTGATAAATAAAATCCTGCCTGGCTGTGACAAATTCACAAAACAAACCTTTTGGCTACTTTACCTGTTTGTACGCTTTTTCACTGTAGTATTTTTCGCTTCGCTTCTGGTGTTTATTGTGACAATCGGCCCTTTTAATAAAATTTAGCTCATAAACACGCATGAAGAGCTCGACATTTAGATTCAACAATATCATTTTGGAATTTTCAGTGGCCTAATGGACAGGGAATGTTTTATTCGACAAACATTATTAAAACGAAAAAAATATTAAAGTCTTAGGCACCTACCTAATAGTCTTCATCGTTGAAATTTTTACCGATATAAGTAGTTTTATTTAAATAGTTTTCACAAGCCCTTGTGTATCGTAGCGGCAAAACAAGAAGTGCCCTAAAAGAAAAACTTGAAGTACCAAACTAAAATAACTTGTACGGAAAACAACTACTGCAGTATCTGGTACCTAAATTTATTAATGACCTTCCTTTAACGATTAAAACACAAATTACAAAATTAAATATAAAAAACAAACTCAAACAATATTATATTTCATTGCAAAAAAATTAAGCAAAACAAATATTAGGTCCATAATTTTGTTTACTTACAATGTTAATTGACTTATGGAAAATTGCCTTTATAGTTTCTACGAAAAAGGGAACATAATCACCCTGTGTGGACCCACAAAGTTGAAACTGGTATTGTTGTTTACCAATTGCTTTGGCGCGCGTATTGGTCGGGTGGAGCAGTAACTGAGTATTTAGTTGCATTTATCGGATCAGCGTACATTTTTTCTAAATACCTACTGATATGTATTACGTATTTGATTGTCAGTAATGTCGGTAGACTAGATATATAATAATGAAATATTAACTGAAGTTCGACTCAATATTTTAAACCTTTTCACATTTTCATACTCATTTCTGCATGTAAACTCACCGTCTAAATCTTTAACCCGTGCACTCTTAGATAATGCCTCAATACCACGCAATCCATCCCTTTCATCCCGTTCATCTTTTCTGGTTTCTTCTAAATCGAATATTTTTCGATCAGTTGAAAATAAAGTAATGGAAGGCGACCTGAAGAACGCAGCCCGTATTTTGTTCTCCGACGACACGCTCGCTCCCCCTGATCAGGAAACTCTTGAAAGCCTTCGTTGTAAGCATCCCTCACGTCCAGATTCTCCTTCTTCCCCTGTTTCTCCTCCTCAAAATTTTAATTCCTTTCAGATTCTCGATGACAGCGACACGTTTGCTGCCATAATGTCATTTCCGGCTGGTTCTGCCGGCGGCATCGACGGCATCACTCCCCAACACCTTAAGGATTTGGTTAGTGCTTCCGCTGCTGACGCCGGTAGAACTTTACTTTCGAATATTACTAAGCTTTGTAACCTCCTCTTATCCGGCAGAGTTGTTGAAAGTTTCCTCCCGTTTTTATTTGGCGCAAGACTTTGTGCCTTTCGAAAGAAAGAAGGTGGCATTCGTCCGATTGCTATCGGATCCACCTTTCGGCGTCTTACAGCCAAATTAGCCTGTCGGGAACTATTTTCACCCTTGAAGGAAATTTTTCAACCCGTTCAACTTGGTTTTGGCAGTAGAGGAGGTTGCGAAGCTGTGGTTCATTCCGCTCGAAATTTTGTCGCCTATGATGACGAATCTGACGTTTTTTTAAAAGTTGACCTGAAGAATGCTTTCAACTCCCTTGATAGGATTGCCATGCTGAATGAAGTTCAAGCTCATTCGTCTCGGATATATCCTTTTGTATTTCAATGTTACAATAGGCCATCAAATTTATTTTACAATGAACATTCTATTATATCTGCAGTCGGCGTTCAGCAAGGTGATCCTTTAGGTCCAGCCCTTTTTAGTTTAGGCATCCACCCTGTCATTTCATCCTTAAATTCTAAATTTAATGCCTGGTATCTCGATGATGGCTCACTCGGTGGCAAAGCAGATACTGTTTTTCAGGACCTCGTTCGGATTATAGAGAGCTTCAAGAAAATAGACCTTGAACTCAACCTTTCGAAATGTGAACTATTTATTGACGACCATATTCCCGTAAGGATATCATTGATAAATTTTGACTCCCTTGCTCCAAACATCAAAATTCTAAATTCTGAGTCGCTTTGCCTTCTAGGTGCCCCTCTTCTGGATACTGGCATCGAACCTTTTCTTAACAAAAAAATGAATGATTTCACCCTTTTAGCCCCCAGATTGGAACGTCTAAATTCTCACATTGCTTATACAATCCTGAAATCTTGTCTTTTTGTGCCTAAATTTACTTATTACCTTCGTGCTAGTCCAATCTGAAAAAAAAACGGATTATTTAAAACTTTTTGATACCACCCTTAGAAATTGTTTGGAAAAAATTCTAAATTTGCATTTTGACAATGATTCTTGGGTTCAGGCTTCGCTTCCTATTCGTTTCGGTGGTGTCGGAATTCGCCAAATTTCTAGTGTTGCCCTTCCCGCCTTTCTCTCCTCTCTCCTCTCTCCATAGCACTTCCGTTTTAGCAGGAAAAATCTTTAAACATTCTCGCCAGCTCTCTGAGGTAAGAGAGGCGGAGGAGTTTTGGCAAGGTCTCTGTTCTAGTGTAGACATCCCAAAGGAACGTCATCAACAAAAACTCTGGGATGTCCCTCTTGCGAGAGAGACCTTCAATTCTTTACTTCAAAATTCTGTCAGTGATTGTAATCGTGCAAGGCTCTTGGCAGTTTCCTGCAAAGATTCAGGCCACTGGCTTCATGCTTTACCATCAAAAAATCTGGCAACCCTTTTTGATAGTGAGTCATTCCGGGTGTGTGTGGGTATGCGCCTTGGTACTCCTATTTGTGAAGTTTTTACGTGTCCCTGTGGCAAGGAGGTCGACAAATATGGTCTCCACTGTCTTTGTTGCCAGCAAAGTGCTGGGCGTCTCGCCCGTCACGCTACTCTTAATGACGCCATTAGGAGAGCTCTTGCCAGCATCAATGTTCCTTCCACGTTGGAACCACGTGGTTTGGTCCGTGATGATGGCAAGAGACCCGATGGCCTCACGCTCATTCCCTGGGAGCGGGGTCGGGCCTTAGTGTGGGACGCAACTTGCGTCGATACTTTGGCCCCATCTCATCTCAGGGAATCAGCGCTTAAAGCTGGAGCGGCGGCGGAGTTAGCTGAAAACGCCAAACGACGCAAGTATGCATCACTTGCAAGTGATTATGTGTTTGCGCCGTTTGGCGTTGAAACTTTTGGACCGTGGGGACCATCCGCTAAATTACTTTTTGGAAAAATTGCACCTAAATTAAATTCTGTTTTAGCAAATAGTAAAGCTGGCTCGTTCCTCGCTCAAAGGATAAGTATAGCTATCCAACGCGGTAACGCAGCCAGCATTCTCGCCTCCTTGCCTCAAGGACACGGGTTTATTTTTGATTAAGTAGGTTTTAAGTTTATTAATTTTTATTTCATACATGTCTTTGTGTTTATTTTCTTTTATTGAATAAAATTGTCTATCGAACTCAATATCTGCGCAGCGTACGGTAAAACCACAGCTGGATTATGTTACGCTGTGAATGGATTGTTATAAATTTTAAGTATTCATTGTAATTTCTTTAAATAAATAAATAAATAAAATAAATAAACGTCCCAATTAAATTTTTAGATTGTCTTCTACCCAAGGATTGTCTGGAAGAAGTTGCTTCTATAGGACCATATAATAAAGGAAGTGTCTAGTCTGCCACCAGTGGCTATTTAATATAAATTAATATACTCCCACTAGTGGTAAGTTAAGAAATAATGTTATTCTACCGCTATAGGTAGAACAAGAAATAATGGTATTCTGCCACAAGTGGCAATATAGTACAACAAAGTATTCCACCGCTAGAGGCAGAATGGTAAAGAATTTTATTCAGCCAACTTTTCAGGCTGCTACAAAATAGTTTTACTATTTGATTGTAGGCAGTATTATTCCAGTGACTGTAGTTTAGTCTGTTCAAAAAGTCTATTTACATGGATAAGTTGTAAAATTATTGAAATATTTCATGGTAATTGAAATATATTTGAAAAATAGTTAGTACTCTTTACAGCTACTTGACAGCTTGGCAGCAAGAAAAGGAGTTCGTGTAATGCGATTTTTAATTTTTGCTAAAATACCCATGTAAACTGACTTATGCATATATTAGGAGGTAATAAATTAAACCAAATTTTTAAGAAAACTATGTAATTTTTATGTAACAATACTTAATTACAATGTTAATTAATTATTCACTTATTTATTCTCTTATTGTCCTTTTTTTCCTCTTAAGTCCTACTACTGTTAAGTCATGCCCTTTGTGAACGCAGAGGTCAACCCTCTGCGTTTTCGGACAACTGGTAATCTTATTGTTTGATTAATAATAGTATGTCTGGTTTGTGCCTCAATTATTGTCTTTAGCGGAATATTTTGTCACTTTTCTTTTCTTCATTTTGTGCTTGTTTTTCGGCTTTTTCTAAAGTTTTTACTAAATATATAACTTTTTCTTTTTCTTCCTGTTTATTATGCATTATTACTTGTTTCTCTGCGTATTCAATTTGTTCTGTTCCTAAAACATCTGCAGTATTTCTTTTCTACCTTTTTTTAATTTTTGCACATTTTCTGTGTCTTTCTTTTCTATCTCTTCGTTATTTATTTCCGGATGTTGTATTGTATTGATTTCTTCCTGTTAATTGTGTATTATTACTTGTTTCTCGGCGTAATCTAATTTTTCTGTTACTAAAACTTCTGCAGTGTTATTGTTGATTTCTGCCTTATTTGTTCTCTTTTTTGCATTTTTATCATATTTTGTATCATCCTTTTCTATCTCTTCATCATTAAATTTAATTGTCATGGGACAGTTATCCTTATAAGTCGAAGACTGCCAAAATCCGCTACTTTTAGACTTAAACTGTCTGCATCTCCCTTTTAACAGGCATAAATAATGCTGTAATATTTCAGTTCTGAGTTGTAAGTTTTTAATTTTAAGGGGAGACACAGCTTTCATCTTTTCTATTATTCGACTATCCCGTTTCCATTGTTGCAAACAGTTTTCAGTTTCATATTTTTATATTGATCAAAAGTAGGTTCAAAGATGAGAATTCTGGATAACTAACAACACTCATTTTTACATAATTTGCAGTAACACAACGCAAAATTCTTAGAGAATATCGTACGACCACAAAAACAACAAAAGTAAAAAAGTTATGCTTTCCTTGTTATTATTTTGCTAACTTCACTACGATATTGTTAAAAGATGAACTGAAATATGAACTTTATGTGCAAAGCAGTAAGTAACATATTCTAATGACTGATAACTTACGGCAAAATAGCGTTTTATGTTAGTCTGCCGCTATAGGAACTACTTCACTACGCTACCATAATGTATACTTAAAATGTAACTTTATTAGTTTGCGTTAAGGAACATATTTGAATACCTAATAACTTGCGGCAGAATATTATTATTGCTTAACTTACCACTAGTGGCAGTATATTAATTTATATTAAATGGCCACTAGTGGCAGACTAGACACTTCCTATAATAAAACTGTAGAAGGTCGAATTCTGTACATTGATTAAAAAAAAACGCAAATACCTTCCGTCTTAGTATAGGTAGGTAGAGTTTTTGACAATATGTTAGTATGTATGTAGGTATGTATGGAGCTTGAACGTTATAGACTAGAACTAATCTTGATGTACAAAATAAATAAGATAACAAAATACCGGATTTCGAGCCACTGAAGATCAATAATATTACCATCAGGATAGTGAAAAATACTTAGGTTTAGTTTTAGATAATCGCCTGACATGGGGACCACACATGGAGCATATCAGGGCTAAATTAACATCCCTGACCGGCGCTCTCCGTGGCGTAGCCAGATGTCTGCCACAAAGCATACGATATAATATATACAATTCTATGGTTAAACCACACATAGACTATCTCATTGAGATCTGGGGCTCAGCTGCCGCAACTAACCTCAAAGACGTTCAAATTGCACAAAATAAATTATTTAAAACATTATTCCAGTATGACTATCTCACACCAACACAAAAATTATACAAAGATACCAAATTAATGGACATTACACAAACTTATAAATATGATTCCTGCATTCTGATAAGAAAAATCATTTTAAATGAAATACACTCCTATATAAAATTCCAAACTAAAAGTGAATACGTCCAACTGAAACGCTTGAGAAGCGCGAATAATTTAATACTACGTACTCCTCGAACAAATTATGGAAAAAAGAACATATCGTATGAGAGTGCACAAATTTATAATAGTTTACCTAACGAAACAAAAAATTCTAAAAATATTTCAATTTTCAAAAAACTCTTAAAATCATAACTACTACCCATAACTTAAAACAGATACTTATTACCCTACATTATACGTATAAGATACTAAATACTATAATAGCTATAAAATTCGAATTACATGAAATATCATAAAAATGATAACTTAATTAAATGGCCATACTTATTTATTTTTTTGTAATTTACCTAAATATAACATATTCAATAAATATACATAATTATTATATTAAAATATTATATATATAATACGTAAACATATTCAATGAATATACATAATTATTAAAATGAATCCAACCAAATTCTATCCATACTTTGTCAAACTTGGCACTGCCGAAACCAGTTTCTGACGGCCGCTAGCCGGTCGCTCCGTTCGCGAACACGAGCATAGCAAGTGTTCGTCTTGTTATTGATGAATGATACTTACACGGCTACATGTTTTTGAATAAGTGTTAATTGTTTTTTAATACTACGCTCGCGCATACGATATTTAAATCACAAGACTTGTTTAATTTTTAAGTTCTCATATAAGTGAAATGTACTATTTCTTTTGAGAATAAATTTTCTTTAACCCTATGTACATACCTATCACAGTTTAATTATGTATACTCCTGGTAGTACCTAATCTACGGTATGTTTCATAGATCAATAGAAGTAGTACATCCAGAGATACAGGTTGATCCCCCTGCACCAAACTTCAGGGGACAAACAAGAGGGCATGATGACTGGACTGGTTATGGGTCTACAATTCTTTTCATTTGAAATAAATGGCAGGTGGTGGTATAGGGATTAGTTTATTATTTAACTATAAGTCCACAATAAAATAAAGGGTATACATTTAGCAATACAGGGTGACCTTCCTTCACCATACGACCGAGTACAAATAAGAGACCACGATTACTGGACGGCAAAAGGAGTATGAGTCAATTTGTATCATCGATTACACGCAGACCAAGTCGCGGGCAACCATTAGTTCAGCAGTAAATACATGTAAATTGTTCGATTCTCTATAAAAAAAATATGTAAATACTATCGTGTGTGGTATGCAATTAAGATCTATTTATCTGTCTATTGAAGTAAATGATTAGCACAAAGAACTCTAGAGGTAGACATTGGTTTAAAGCTAAGGACCAAAATAGTAAGATATGAACTAATAAAGTATTTAAAAAACAAGTAATTTGTTTCGAGTTTAGTTGAGTATAAGTAGCAGATTTTAATCTATACTATAATAAAACTGTAAAACTGATGCGTCTGTACATTGAGTATTTTTACCAAAAACTAATTGAGGGTGATGTTGAAATAGTAACAGAATAGGAATATACAACTTTTAAATTTTTTGTCTGTTTGTCTGTTTGTCCGTTTGTCTGTTTGTCTGTTTGTACACGCTAATCTCCGAAACTACTGAACGGATTTAAATGAAACTTTTTTTATTATGTAGCCATTGAGTCTGGGCAAATACTAGGCTATAACTTATTTTGAAGATCGAAGTACCTGACGTGGAACCTTAGTAGTACACTTAAACTAAGAGAAATATGAAAGCAGCGCCTTAAAAAAAGTTAGTCAGCGTGATGAGCATTTTCTATTGACGTACCCAAATTGAAGGTCTGGAGCAACTGATATGGAACCCTAGCAGTTCAGCTCAACTATAAGAGATATGAACAGAGCGCCTAAAGGAACATTGTTCAGCGTAATGAGCATTTTCTATTGACGTCCACAAATTGAAGGTCTTGATCATCTGATATAGCACCCTATTATCTCAGCTCAACTATAAGAGATATGAATAGAGCGCCTTAGGGGAAATGGTTTAGTGTGATAAGCACTTTCTATTGACGTACACAAATTGAAGGTCTGGAGCAACTGATATAGAACCCTAGAAGCTCGGCTCAACTATAAGACATAAAAATAGAGCGCCTTAGGGAACATTGTTAAGCGTGATGAGCATTTTCTATTGACGTACACAAATTGAAGTTCTTGAGCAACTGGTATAGAAGCCTAGCAGCTCAGCTCAACTTTAAGAGATATGAATAGAGCGCCGTAGGGAATATTGTTCAGCGTGATGAGCATTTTCTATTGACTTACACAAATTGCAGGTCTGGAGCAATTAAATTAAATTAAAAATCTTTTATTTTGGACCATAAATCCATATTGGTGTTAGTAACAATTTGCTTATAAACTATGTTAGTAAAATAAGATTTTATTTAATAAAAGAAAAGAAAAACAAAGACATGCATGAAATAAAAATAAATAAACTTAAAACATACTTAATCAAAATTAAACCCGTTTCCTTTAGGCAAGGAGGCGAGGATGCTGGCTGCGTTACCGCGTTGGATGGCTATACTTATCCTTTGAGCAAGGAACGAGCCAGCTTTACTATATTTAGTAATTGATATGCTAAATTACTTTAGACTGATTTTCAAACTCCTAATTTAATCCTACTGTCTCCAAGTTACGATCTGGTGACGGAAACCTGGAGAAATCGGGAGAATCGTTCAGATTTTATAGGCATGTATACCATATATGCTACAGCATTAATTTAGGTATTTAAACGTTCACATTCAGGAGTCATAATTTGATGGTGCTGACCTTAACGCTAAGTAGGTAGTTCGTGGATAATTTCACTACAGACAGTTTGACGAAATCTAAATAGTCTTACCTACTTACTTTACGATAGTAGTAACTTACAAACCGACCCTTGAGTAGGCTGGGGACACCACAGGATTACAAAAAATAGATGCTAAACCTCATCCATCTATTGTGGTAGGGAAGTTTGAGTCTGACTTTTTCTGAACACTAAAACCTAAACTTACATTTATTGTATTACAAACGAATAAAACTGCCTTCAATAAAGTAAACTAAAAAGTAAAAAACAATCCTATCCACTTTTACTAAGAAAGATATCCACAGAATTTCGGTTTGGAGTCGGTGTCACTGCCATGCGAAATTTTCTTACCAGAGGAGGATGGCGAGGTGATAGTAACTATCAAAAAGAAAGTGCCCATTGACCTTGATTTTTAATTCCTTTCATCTCCTTATGACATGGTAGACTAAGAGATCATGATAGCTGGGATGGCGGAGTATAAATTATTTTGTATTATGGAGTCCACGCGTACGAAGTCGCGGGCAACAGCTAGTTAAGTAAATAATAAATCATGATATTTTGATACGTGGGTAATACTTTTGTTGGATAAGTGTACTTCAGCGAAGCAGGTTACAAAACTTTTTCAACTTATTTTTGTTTAGTAAAAAGTAAATGTATTTTGTAAAAAAAAATATCAACACAAGTTCATTTTACCTACTATCATCTTCATTAAGTTAACTTTTAAGTTTTAATTAAAACCGATCCTTAAAAAGAAAAGAGAAGTAAAAACTGTACCAAATTTTTATGGAAAGTAAGTTATTCTACGACGAAAACAGAGTCAATTCGAGAACAATGTTGTTTTAATTTTCAGCCCAGGATAAACACGCTGACCGGAGTTTTCAATTCGATAAAACAGTATTAGTCACATTGTTTCATCTCATTGTAATTTTTCCACTAGCTCTACGAGTATATTTTGAGAGAGCAAACTCTTTCTATGTATTATAATATATCTGCGTAGTTTGGCGCTAAAAAGGCGACAAAAACAAGTAATGCCTAATTATTTAAAAAACATAATACCCACCTGCAAAATGTATTATATTTTTGAAGTGGTCTTTTCACTAGCTATCATATGATACCTATATTGTTATTCTTACCCTATGTTACCTTACCCCCCCCCCCCCTTTTGTAATTTGCGGACGCTATTTTAAAAGTTTACGTAGCCTATGTTGCTATCACAATTTTGACAAATTCAACGACACCTCACATATCAAAATCCGTCCAACCGTTTGGTCTATGGGGCGTGCCAAACAATGACACATACATACTTTTTCGAGAGTATGTATGTAGTCGTATGTAGAGTTCATACATATTCTCGAAAAACATAACCCTCCTTCCGCAGTCGGGTAAAAAACATGGCATGCGAAGTGCGTTATTAGTTCGTAGCATCAATAGCGTGCGCTCCGGGCAGGTCGCGACTTTATTATACGCCTACGTTTGCCTAAGGTGTAATAATAGTAACCTTGGCAAAGATATAAAAAAATGTTGCGGGTCCCGCTATATTCCAATTTCATCTAATCTTGCCGTGTCGGCGCGAGATTACCGCAGTAAATTGAGAGTGCACAGCTTTTTTATTACGAGAAAAAAGGTTTTATTTTAAGTAATATTTTTTGTAAGCGTAGTTTTATTTTTAAGTAAGAACGAAACGTGGCTCTCAAACAGAATGTATTCTGTCAAATTTCATTTACCGAGAAACTTTTTGCTACATAAAATCGTTTTTTTCTAGAAAAAGGCACTGGAGGAAAGTTTATCCATTAAATACCGTTAACGATCGCACCGCCGCTATCGCTAATAACTTCTAGATTTGTTTCGGAAATATGCGGCTCCAAGCACGATGGCGCGGTAGCTGTTTTGAATACTTTAGGTTCTCTACTTTTTCAAACACTTTTTGATGATTCAAAACTTTTCTAAGGCACTGTTAAATATTTATTAAAGCAATTGAATAATAGTGTACAATTGTCAGGTCGAAAGGTATCAACTTATTATTACATTTCTTATTTGCTTGTCAATTCGTAACTTTTAGTAGATAATTACTAACATGAAATTGTTTTACGTATTTGTTTTGAAACCGTAAATAATGTTACTTAGAAATACAACGTGTTATTATCCTTTAAAGATAATTTACAATGCTTTAGAACCGAGTTCATCAACCCTTAAATAGCCGGTAAACGTTGACTGACAGTTGATTTGATAGAATTCCCATACAAAATATTATATCATATAATTCTAAACCGGCTGATTCAAAAATAAAAACGTGTTAGTGAACTCCAGGCTTACAGTTTTAACCGAAACTGTTTATTTTATTGGTCAGTATGGTAGTAAGTTCTGTTTTTAGTGAAATCGATTACGTTATAACAACAGGGTATACTTACTCAGTATCATTTGTCTGTGACTAGATGAATGTTACTTCGATGCAACTACCACGCCGCAAGCTGTTTCGACGGATTGATTGCAGTTTGAAAATAAAACGGTATTATTAAATACAAATTAATTATTGAACGTTTACTGCCTAAGTTTACCGCTATAATTTATGTGACCCAAGACCGCGAATTAATATTAAAATATGAATGTATTCTGTTTCGGAACTAAGCTCTTTTTGTTATTAATATGGTTACGTTTTAATTATTATAATAATCAGTGTTTTAAAGAGTTCGTAAAAGCTATCAGATATCTTATCATCATAGACGACCTTCGTCCGTCGGTCGATTCGGTAGGGTTTCATGGGGTCGCCATCTTTGAGTGTTCGATCCCCGGTCGAGAAAATTTAAAAACCTTAGTATTTACTATATTATTACGGGTACCGTTGTTTCTTATTTCCATAATACAAGTGCTTAAGCAACTTACTCTAGAATCAAAGCATGTGATGGTGTCCAATATTTATCTATACAATCTACTGGACCCAATCAAATGAAATTTGGCACAGAGATAGTTTGAGACACTGGGAAGGACATAGGCTACTTTTTGTCGCGATGTAAAATCATCAGGGGGGCGAAATGGAGGATGAAAATTTGTATGGAAAATCCGACTTTTGGCGCGGGCGAAGTCGCGGGGAACTGGTAGTTATTTTAATATGTTTAGGTTGATTGATTACCCTAGGGAATAGCACAAGACTGGTGAATTTGCTAAGAAACTGTTGTGAAAAGCCCAGTGTTGCCCGATGGCCATTTTACAATATTGATGAATTTATTCAAATAATGTCTTAATTGAATTATAAAGTATATTTATTTTGTTTCTTAATTCTGTTGCAATATGAACGTAAACTTAAACAATAATGATGATCGACATGTAATGAAAATTATGAATATAATCTTATCCTATCTTTCTTTCATTGGGAACGTTCGATAGTAATGGATGGGTAATATTTTATTTTCTTTGTTTTATCTTGGCTCATACCTTTAAAACGTTTTTACCTAAGGTTTTTACGGAACAACAACTTGCCAATTCATGGCCCTAAACCGACGTCTCAGGGGAGAAAGTCACGTAAGCTTGTGTTATCGTGACACGTGATCACAACAAGTATGATACTGTTCCTGATGTTTGCTTCTATTATGTAACATGGCAGGTAGGTAAGTTCGTCGGTAATGAAAATGAATTTATACGTGGACCAAGTATCTAAAACTTAAAAACATCTAAATAGACCTACTATTCGTCAGGGCCGTGAACAAAAAAAAAATTAAAAAATTAAAAAAATGAAACACAAACCATTTATCTGTTTTAAATCAATGGTTAAGGTTCCATATTTATATCATAATTAGAAGAAAATTACTTGCAAAGTAGTTGTTATAAGACCATAAATAAAGCCGATCTTTTCTGGTGGTTAGTTTTCAATCATTGTCCGTCAAACTAAACAATGTTTTGCCAATTGTGTCCATCCATTCGAAACGACACGCAATTACTCCACATGTTCGGTAGCAAAACAACATGCACTTACTAAAGCGAGTTGAAATATTAGCTAAGCAGACCACATGCATGCCTTTGACTTTGTTATTCTATAAATGGAACATGATTCCTATTTGAGAGACATTTACTGAATGGATATCACATAATACACGATATTTGCTTCGGGTGGAGTGCAAATGATCTTTTATAAGTAAAAATCTTGTTATAGTACTTAATAAATCCAGTCTAATCAGCTGGAACACTAAGCGTGAGCTTGTGCTATGGTGACTAGGATAACGGATAGAAATACTTAAATACATATAAACATCCATGACTTGGGTACAAATGCTCGTGCTCATCACACAAACATTTGCCCCTTGCGGGATTCAAACCCGCAACCGCCTGGTTTAGAAGTCCGGTGCGCGAACGACTACACCAAGACGGTCGTCGTAATATTAGGATAGCAGTATACCGTACTGAGACGCAGGCGAGGTTTCCACCCTTATTATATGTCGTTGACATACTACTAATACGCACTATGGCATTACTACACTGAAAAAAAATATTGGTTAACAGTAACCAAAATTTGGCTAGTAGTAGGCCATAATCTAGTGGCTTGCGAACTTCTGGTTATCAGTAACAAAACTAGTTCGTTACTGATAACCAGAAGATTGTTTATATTTAACAAAAATTGACTTCCCTACAACGAAACCTTCAACTACTAACAAAACTAGTTTGGTTGATCTTTTTTTCAGTGTATCTATAAATAAATAATCTGGATTCCTTTAAGAAAAGTAAAATAAAAGTGAATAGGCTGTTACATGTTACACAGACATGACCTATTCTCGGTTGCATCGTCGCTTACCATCCACGAACTGATAGACAAAAACAAAAAATAATTTACAAAGTAAGACTTTGTATAGGTATATAAAAGAAAAATGTAATGTAATCTAATTTAAATAAAGAAACTCTTTAAATACCATGCTATGATAAGATAATCGTTTGTGAAATAAATCACATCAAAACAATGTTACTTAATATTTCAGATTGACACACTTGGCCGTGAAGTTCGAAAATTGAATGTGACTATAAAAACATTAAAAAAAATTGTAAATGAGTGAACAATGAGCGGCGACAGTGAATTCCCGTTTGAAATAAATGAGGTAGAGCCAGAGGAACTCGCCGAGTTGGAAAAAACGTTTAATTTAGGTAAGTATTACTAAAAACAATACTTCTACTATACCCCGAACGCATATCTGAGACGTCGCATGCGGGGTAAAGAAGTGCAGGGGTAGACGAGAACGGGGCTCCTGAGCGGTGCGAGCGGCACGGTAAAGCCATTTTTATCGAGTCCGATGTTGGTCAAATAGAAAAAGTGTTGTTTTGTGTACCATACACAGATTCTGAAGGCCAGGACACTACATTTTTTCAAAGGGTCGACAATTTTATTTAACTCACGACGTTGTTACAATACAAACGTACTTACAAAAATATAAATCTTTCTTTTTTATAATGGATAGCGCAGATGACAGCTGTGTACTCGTGCGTGTGGCTCAGCGCCCTAGGGTGGTAAACTTCAAGATTTACCTAGAAAATTTAATAGGCATGCCTGACAAGTTTCGCTGAAGCGTCAACTCTACCTTAACTCGAGATTTCAGATTCAGATATACCTATTACCTAATTGGAAATTTTGGTTGTTGAGCTAGATATTTATAGAAATCCAGGCAAAGCTATCTTGTTTTATAGTCTAGACGTGGAAAGCAGCCTGTCCAGTTTTATTACGGTCCTTTTGCTAAAAATACCTACAGAATTATCCTACTCCTGTCTGACCATGATCTGCAAATTAACCGCAAATAGAACCCCAACTTAGAATGATACTTTTATTAAGGCTGTTAAGTATGCGATTTGTAGATCCAAAATAAAAAAAATAGATCCGATTTTTGTTTTGGTGGACGTCATTATTTCACGTGATCTTTTTTTCTGTGTCGCCTCAAGGTAGACTTCGGAGCAATGCGGAATAGCCGCATGAAGCCATGACGCATTGCTCGGAAAGGGTTTCATAAACTCCCATAGTGTCATGATAGCCGCGCGGCTACTCCGAGCCGCATGCAGCGAGCCGAAGCCGCAAGCCGCATTACTCGGAAGTGTGCCTTTAGGCTTTTCTGTTCTGACTAGATACGTATACATGTATAGAAGCCAGCACACTGTAGGTACATTTTGTTGCAAAATCGCATCTAATACACCTGCAAAAGATGCCACAGTGCTTACATTGACGTTAAGTCGTCCGTTCCTATCTAAGATCAATTGTTAGTTGCCCAATAAAAAAAAACAATTATAAATAGCTTTTGAAACTAATGCCGAATCGAAAGAATAGGTACTCTTTTTAGAACAACGGGATTGCAATTATATCGAACAATCAGAGAAAAAAAAGTGTCCCGCTCAAATACGAAGATTAAAACCCCTCCCGATAGAATTTAATATCGTTCGGAGCTACAATGAACAATATTACGATTTGTACGAAAACGCGTACAAAGCGTGATACACGTTACGCGCCCGGACAAAGGCGCGTAACGTGTATCAATTCAAATCGGCTTGTTTAATTAAATTGTAATTGGTATTGCTAGTCGGCTCGTTACTTTGTGACGGCAAAACGCGACTGAGTGCGTGTAGGTTTATTTATTTTAGGTAGGAATATTTAAGAACGAGTTTAGTAAACACACAAGGTCCAAAAGGTGACGTCCAAAAACGTCCGACGTTCTTTTAGATTCCTTACATCCAGGGCTATCCAAATATACCTACCGTATATTATGTTACTCGATTTTTCGTAGTTTGCGAAATGGCAGAGATAAACCACTTTTATTTTAATTTACAGTTTAAAATTAAGGTCTGACTAGCTTTAACAGAAACTATTGACTTTCGGTAATTTTTTCTAAAACTTTGGTTAGCTAGCTGATATTTTTATCTAAGTAAAATTTTCATTTATAAGGATAAACAAGGATAACATAACATACCTTATCATCATTTCATTTATAAGGATAACATAACATACCTAATAAAAAGTGGACAAACCATTTTTTAAAACTGATTACACCGAAAATTCTAAAAATTTAAGAAAACAATTTATATCTCGAAAACTAAGGAAAATCTAGCAAAATATATAGGGCATTAAAATTTTGGACGTCACCTTTTTGACCACCCTGAATATACAGTAAATCCACGTGTAATAAACGTATTAATGCGTGGGAATTTGTTTGATTGATAAGCTAGCGCCGCCGGGCCGCTAGTCTCTGGATCCCAGTGATGTGAAGGATAAGAGCAGCTCCTGTTTAGTTAAATTCGGCCATGATTATGGTTATACGTAATGTAATGTTTTCGTATACAGAAATCGTGTGTAGAATTAGGGATACGTGAATTTACTACCTACAGGTTTGTTATAGTGGAACATTCAGTTTAGCTAACAGACAACAAATGAAGACTGGTTAAGTGCGAGGCGGGCTCATAGTGTTCTGTACCGTTCATCTTAGTCACTTAAAATAATTCATTCCAAGGATTTTAAATTAAGTGCAAAACTATCTAACACCCAAGTTCGACTATTACTGCTAAGTTAATCGCTATAGTTTTCCAGAAAAGATAATGAAATGCACTATTATCATGATTTTTTTTCAGATTTCTCAGCCAGCATGTAAGCTTTGAGGGGACGACGCCTTTCTGGGCCAAAAATAAAACATTTCGTAAATAGAGCATTAAATCGGAAAATTGTCTTAGAACCTCCAAAATTATTTTGAATGACCTACTCAACGATACCCCACACGATGGGGTAGACGAAGAAAAAAAGTCGTCCCTACTCCACATGTCCCCTGCATGTAGAGTAGAGACGACTTTTTTACTACTCTAAAAACATTCCAACATTTTATTCTTATCCCTTTGTCGACGTAGTTAGTACACATCCCCTACAAGCTTTCTACGTACTAACGGTCTCTTAGCAAAACCTCGGACAGACAGACATGACGAAACTATAAGGGTTCCTTGTCAGGACTACGGAACCCTAAAAAGCCTAAAGCAGCCCATGCTACTAATTAGTCATTAAAACATATACTTACTTTCATGCTACTTAGCAGCCTCTACTTTCAGCTATTATCAATGTGCTACACTGTTACATACTACAAAACACATGGTGATTTTAACATTATCTATGTTACAGTCAAAACCCTTAACCAGTCAATAACCTTATTGACCGGTAAAATTAGTCAATAAGGTTATTGACTAAGGGCGTCGGTCAAAATCCTTATTGACTGATTTTATCTGACAAAATCAGTCAATAAGGATTTTGACAAACACCCTCAGTCAATAACCTTATTGACTAATTTTAAGAGCAGACATTCAGTCAATATAGGTTTTGACCAACGTACCCAGTCAAAACTGATATGGACTGATTAGAAAGTCAAACGTTGAGTCAAAACTTTAAAAAAGTTGGAGTGGTTTCAGTTTTGGTTGATTGCAGTGTTTGAGTTTGAGGGAAGTATGACTGTACTTTGAGTAGTTTGGGTACGGGCACCTGCGATGTCAGAGATTTACCAATATGTTTCCGACTTATGAGAGCCATGTTAGCTCGCCTTTTGAAGGACCCCATGTTAAAGCCCGAAGAAAACACCTTAGGGGCAGTTTGGTACTGGTTCTGATTTCAATTCCTGTACCGGAACCGGTACTAAAACTAGTACCTAATAAAACCAAAATCGGAATCGGAATTTTAGTAATATCAAAGAAAGTGCTAAACTATAACCGGTACAGTATCGGAATCAGAACTGGCATCACATCTGGAAACGATACCGGTATCGGTTAGGTACTAGTTTTAGTACTGGTTCCGGTTCTCAGACATCGCAGGTGCCCTTACCCAAACTCCTCAAAGTACAGTCATACTTCCCTCAAACTCAAACACTGCAATCAACCAAAACTGAAACCACTCCAACTTTTTAAGAGTTTTGACTCAACGTTTCTCTTTCTAATCAGTCCATATCAGTTTTGACTGGGTACGTTGGTCAAAACCTATATTGACTGAATGTCTGCTCTTTAAATTAGTCAATAAAGTTATTGACTGAGGGTGTTTGTCAAAATCCTTATTGACTGATTTTGTCAGATAAAATCAGTCAATAAGAGTTTTGACCGACACCTTTAGTCAATAACCTTATTGACAAATTTTACCGGTCAATAAGGTTTTTGACTGGTTAAGGGTTTTGACTGTAACATCTACCCATTTCATATTCGTGAATCGTTTATTGTATGAATAAATAATGAGTGTGTCGGTGGCGCAGTGGCTAGCGGGTTGCCTCTCATGCGGGAGGCACCGGTTCGATCCCACATGCCGCCAATGTACCAATGACTTTTTCTGAGTTATGTACATTAGTTGTTTCACTGACCGATGCTCTTACGGTGAGGGAAAACATCGTGAGGAAACCTGTACATTCAGGCGACTGCATGTGTAACCATGATCCAAAACTGGTCAGGTTCCCCTGGTAACAGGGTCACGGAGGTCAGATGGCAGTCGCTCCACTGTAATTACCTGATCTGCCACATCCTTGATCATGGTCAGCGGACCCTGGGCCCTCGCGTGCGAGTGCACAACCGGGATAACGCTAGGAGGATGATGATGTTTATTGTACGAATAAAAAAAAATAATATATAATTCCCTTTTGATTTCATTTTATTTTCGTAATATTCAACTGTTGACAGATAACAAATGATCTTATAATATCCAATTTGTACATGATGACTTAAGAAAATATGGCAACACTCATATTTTAACAATAAATACGTGATGGTAAATCTTAATGCCAGAGTTTTGATGTTGATTATTATTGAAAATGTAGACTTACATATTAATACACATTGGAAGAGAAATGCATGTGAAGTAGTCTCCAACTCAGCCGCATACGACGAAAGATATACCGATATAGTTGAGGTTGCTTGCGAAAATTTGGCTGATAGCCGTCAAATAATTACGTTTATGTTATGTTCGGTAAGTCTCGTGGTTTTGTCTTTGGAAACAGTAATTGTCTTTTTTACATAATAAAATTCGCGGCTCCAAAAACATTCATTGGACATCTATCTTTGCAAAAAAATTACTAAAATAATTATGTGACATCTATCTGTCAAATTCGTGGTCCCTCTTGCATGTATGTATATTTAAATTTCTCTCCTGTCGATTAATGTAATGTATAATAATAAATCAAATATTTTGTTGCGATAACCGTGTATTGTGTTAAAACTTTCAATATAATACTGTAAAGCCTCCACTGGGATACCATTAAATGTTTAAAAAGTGTACTCGGCAGAATTAGAGAATACTTATTAACATTCAGATTTAAAATACAATATATTTATACAGAAACAAATACCTGGCGGGACCGTGGCTTTTACAAAACACAGCAAATAGCGAAAATATTTTACTTCTCAACGCAAAGAAAATTATCCAATAGTGTAAATTGTATATTGCGACTTTTAAAACATTTTAAATCCCTTTCCCGCGCTTAGCCCGAATGGAATAAAAATAGGACGCGTGTTTGCGGGATTATAGCTAGCAATTTGCCAGGAAATTTATTCAGACTATGAAATCTGTGAAACGGTCTTTTTTATCGCCACCGCCCCACCAAACGCACGTAGACCTGTGTCACTTGCGGAAAACTATTGCACATTAATTAATTTTAAATTATAAAATAAATTTATTCAGATAGGTACTGTCTTTTGATGGCCCTAAATATACTGATCGATCAATAAGCAATTAGTTTCTAAAATATTATAGAAATTTAAATTTACTCTACTCTCTCAGATTAAAGTAAATATCATGAAGAAATAACGCCGAAAACTATACATATATAAAAAGCTTAATTCATTGTCTGACTGGCGGAAACAAGATACGATAGTACCTACCTAATTATTATACTTGAACGCATAGTCGTAAATTTTCATAACCTGTATTAAGATCTTAGTAATTTTGTAAAATAGTTGCTGATTCCACATGACACGATGACATTATACATTAATGAACTAGATGCACACTTTTGCCTGATATATGTACCAAGTAATGTTTAAAATAGATAGATACTCACAGATTGATTAATTCATTAAACGACACATGCGTAAATCAGCTAAGTTTTAAAAAGTAGAACACATTTTGAACTTTATTTAGATTTACGAAGACGGTACCTAAAGTTACAACAACAGATTTCTGTAAGTTATCTTATTTTTAAAATTTCAAAACATTGAAAACACCCTTCCATGACTTCTTACTAGAGCGTGCTTCGCTGATCCTGTTTTATGAAAATGTATTTTCAGCTGAAGTAAGTATAGCTAACATGCTTCTTAAACATTTCAACAAACAACTATTAAATCGAGTCTTAGCGTAGAAAATAGACCGTTGTCGTCCACAAAATTCATCGCGTCTCGGCGCCTCACATTCAACACTCAGACACCCCAACAACAGGCATTAGGCGCCCACACACCGCACACCTCCACCGATCTAAGGACCATTCGTTGAAAAACTTGAACCTTAACCGCGCAATCGCCAACTAATTTTCATAATACCCTATCAACGTCACTTTAAAATATCTGATATGAAGAATCAACTACATACTCTAAAAATGTTGTGCGCAACATGAAATACAAGGAAGACGAGAATTATTTATTAATCATTATCGTAGAAATAATTTAACACGCAAGTTTTTCAACGAGGACCCGCCGCACCGACGAGAAAATACATAACAAATCTTATTAAGATCACATCAGAATTAATGAATAAAGTTTATGTGCTCAAAGATATTATTGTGACACTTCAAAATACATTAATTCAAAATGTAAAAATATTTACATCATCAATCCTCCGCCAAATTAAATTTTCATGCCTGTCTTTTCCACCTCTGTATTTTTGTATAAGTACATTTTAACAACCCCGTATACTAAAAGAGGCTGATGTTGCTGACTTTGACAGTTGCCCTAAAAATAATATAAGTGTAACATCAACAATGTTTCAGCTATTGTAAGTAAGGAACAAACATTTCTATACAATTATTTTAATTTTATAACACATCCACCCGCTTATATATTCCTTGGCTGTAACGATGTAATAAAAATATTTTCGTATATGTATGTCGATGTAGCAGTACCAGTCCCTTTGGTAGGGGTAGTAGGGGGTTTTCTTCACTCTTAGATAAATATCTAACTCTTCACTACAAATTAATTAGGTGGTAGTTTTGAAACCCCATGGCTGCCGCCATTTTGTTTTATATATTCGACGTTATTAAAATGATCCAAAACCTATAGATCTAACCTAGAACAGTACATTATTCACAGTTTATTCGTTTTTTATTTTTTTTTCCCGCAGAAAATATACAATGGATAGACTTACTTTACGGTTCAGCTAAACCTTTGGCTATCACGTTTAGAGGAGTGACGGTACCTCACGGGGAGATGCCGACACGCCTCTAGGAACTACCTTACCACCACATTCTCTAAAAAAATATAGGAATATAAAATGACAAAATATTTCGAATCTCGTACAATTACTTAGTTTTCAATCATTTCAATAACGCTGAGTAATTAAACACTCTATAGTTACACGCTTTTAACGATAACTTTTTAAACATGTTTTTTTTTTTCGTCTACGAGCTTATGCCGCGAACGATTGAATATTAATGGAAATAATGAAATGTATTCGCGAAAACATAGAATGTTGTCTTATTTAGGTTCCGATGTTGCCAATCGATGCGACCTCCACTCCCGATTAATTACTAAACGAGATCTGAACCGTATCAGTAACGAATGTGAAATCGATTCTCGTAATACTGTAAAAATGCATCCATGCATATTCATCTCCAGCTATCGACAAACGCTTTACCATTCAACCCATTTAGAAATTATACGACTAGGTATGTTTTAACGTTTATAAATTTCAGAAAAGTCCTATCTATGATTCTACGAGTTGTCTAAGTTTTTTTATATTTATATCTACTGTTTATACTACATTTTGACCCAGTCATATATTTGATACCTCTCCAACTCTAACAACGAAACGCTAATCGAAATTTGCTAAGCAATAATGTTAATATAAACGTTATCTTTTCCAAACTTCGCTCATGATATGAACGGACATTTATTAAGCTACGGATGAGTAAGCGTGTTCGGCAGCCTGCAAAGAATAATATTGCATCGTTATAATGCCGCCATGAACGCCAAAGAAATCTGTGTATCGATCATCTTGAAATTGCCTGCCATGCTTTACGGCCGAACGTTTTAGCGCCTGATGAAAAAGTTGACTGCGTTCACGGCTTCACGGTCCGATAGCGATGAATGGCATTTTGATATTTTCCTTATTCAAACCAATCAAAAGCAGCGCTTTAGCAAAAATATCATTAAAACGACAAGTCCAAACGTGGAATACTTAGAGAAAATACAACATCATAGTTAACAATATGCTTTGGTTAACCGACTACATGCGACGTGACGCCAATCGCGCGACAGTCCACTCCGCGCGGCTCGGCTAATCTGCATGCAAACACCACAGTTTTCCTGTTCATATTCCTTGTGATATCACATATTTCATAATATATTAAGCAAACGCTGTAAACATTTAAGATGAAATACAATTTGGACACCACATTATTGGAAATCCGCCCTAGCAAAATACTGTTAAAATGTTGTTCTTACCAAGTGATATCATAGAAGAGAGCATATATGATCTTAGTGTCTGTCAACTATTGAACAGGAGAAAACAAAACGTACATGGATTTTGCATGCAGACTGCACCTCACCCCCCGCATGCAGCGGCGAGGCCGCTTCGCTGACAGCACGTTTACGCGCCTTCGTTGGTCTGCTTGTAGAGAAGCGTCTCCTCAAAGATGTACTGCTTGAGCGTCTCCTTCGGAAGGTCGTCTAGCTCCATCGCGAACCTGAACGGCTCCTCAGCCACGGGCTGTGAACAAAACACACTCCGTGAGCTACAAAACATCTCCAATTTCACCACAGGACTGTTTACTCACATTATCATACTCTCTTTTCTATTCAGATGGTCCTAAATAAACATTGGCAGTTAACGACCATGAAATTAATGTAAATTCGAAAATATATTCATGAATACAGAGCGATTCTTCAATATAACGTTGTATTTTGTGTTTAATGAACTTATCGCGAATATAATACAGGAAAAATACCATATTTGGGAGGCAAAATATGTACACAATACACATCAATGAATGATTTATGACTTTATCTTGGCACTAGACATGAGGCTCTGCCGAGCCCTACCAAAATATCTGTCACAAATTATGAAATATACAGGGTTGAATTTTAGACAGTAAACCTTTAATCACTTGCTATAGGAAAAGCTTCTAAGACGGATCTATCTCACTTTTGTATACAGGGAGTTAGTATGGTCAGCGCCCCCAGACCCAGCGATGATGGTATGAGTTATTCTGATTCTAAAAAAGATATTATATTATTAAAAAGAAAATCTCTTTACAACATGTCTAAAAAAGTTTACAACGAATGGCCCTCGCGTAGCTACGAAAAGGTACGCCGCACACTGGTTCAGTTTTCTAAAAAAGTGGACTTAGGGGTCAATGTTCCCCTATAAGCTAGTATATCTTTTCACGTATTTCTCTTTTGATTCTAAATCACTTTTACTGATTGCAATTTTTCTCAAAAACTTGCCAATTTTAAGAAAAAAAATGCTGAATATTTTTTTGTATGGAGAAAAAGGTATCAATGTTTGAAACTCCAAAATGCGTGCGTGACACAAAATGCCACCTAGTAGGCGCTAAAGAACACATTATTTCTTAACATAAATGTAAGTAACTTTTTTCTATAAACTTGCAACTTTCAGAGTTACAGGCGATTAAACAACAACATTAGGACTTTTTTGCGGATTAGATACAAAAATCCTTCAAATAACTTTCGGATCAGATTAACAATAAATAATTAGGTAAATTGTAGCACCCAACAACCATTGAAATCAGTGTTTCACATACTAATTATTATGTAACAAATTTGAAAAATATTTTTTTATTGCCAAATATCATTTGTAGCCAACTATGGTCGTAAATTGGCTTGCGGCTTTGCGGCCTGTGTTGCACGTGCGCGCGATTTTATTTGGGCTACCTGGAATAGTTATCAGGTACATGTGGCTAAAATGAACCGTCTATTGTTCATAAGGGTCAGCAAAATATTCAGCATTTTTTTCTAAAAATTGGCAAGTTTTTGAAAAAAATTGCAATTAGCAAAAGTGATTTAGAATCAAAAGAGGAATATGTGAAAACAAATTCAAGCTTATAGGTGAACACTGACCCCTAGTCCACTTATTTAGAAAATTGAACCAGTGTGCGCCGTAGCTAGTAAGCTACGCCGTAGCTATAGGTTGGTAGTTTTTTGACTCACTCGATAGGATCGCAATAATAAATTGTTTTTGTGGGTTTTCTCATGAAAAATTAAGGTGGTTTTAAGTATTTTTTGGTATCAGTATCGTTTGTACAACCGCCCCTGAGTCGGGGGGAGCTGAACACAACAACAGCCTGTATATTTTTATGGGTATTGTTATAGATTTCGGAAAAAAATACAGTCAAAAAAACGCCAAAATCTTTTAATAAAGTAATAGATGCTTTATTTGATGAGAATGATATAGGCTATCTTGTTTTAAACTTTTACTAATATTAGAATAGTTATGTACGGGATTGTTACCGTGTAAGTACCTTTTTATTTATGAGTTTGCGATATTTCGGTACTATTGCAAGCGCCGCCACGATCAAGGGATGACTGATCTCTGAACTAGTTATTCCGTGATCATGACACCTGCAACAGTGCCGAAAGTGTCATGTCCGAAATATCGGAAACTCACAAATAAAAATGTACATGGTAAGCTTACGTAAAATTGTGCCTGGTTCGTCAATACTAGACAGACTAGGTAGGTATATAGATATCTATACCAAAGCAATCATGGCTGTTCACTCTGACGATATCAGGAAACGTATAAGTAAGAAAAGTACTATGAACTACAATGGTTGTGATGTATAAATATAATAAGGTACGGCTGAAAGGAGAGGGGACTGTTTACAAAACGTATTAGGGGCAATTGTTTGAGGGCGCCGCGTCTGCCGAGCCCGTATGTCTCATTATTTGATTTCCCAGTCGAGACCTGGCCGGTTAACATATTAACCTTTATTTCAGGACATAAAATGGAACGTATTACATGTATATCGAACATTCATTCTTATACAGCAATATAATGGACTTCCCGTGAAACGAAAGAGCACTTTTTCGTCATAATATTGGCGAATTATAACGCTTTCATAGGAGCTTAATTCTTTGTTTTATGTATTGTGCTAGGCATCAAGTAGGTTTCCATTTTGACGCCTTACTAATAAAGCGTATTTAATTACTTTGCAGTCATGTGTTTAGATTTTTTTCCGGATTAAAGTTTACGTAGCAAACAGGAAAGTCGCACTTTGATTTCTGAGGCCACGACCTGTTGCCCTCTTCTACCTAAGCTTGCGAAGTACGCAATGCAGGATTTTAATTAAAAGCTTTGGAGGATTAACAAGTTCCCCAAAAATCTTATTAGTTACCGGAATTACCAAGTTTCTCTCTCGGAGCTGCGAGTGTTGGATTAATTGCGAGCAATAGACAACATTGCGTCTAATTATATGAATTTAGGAGGAAAATGGTGTACGCTCCATCAGAGATCCGAGAGCCATGACGCATTTGGTGGGAATATATACAATATAAATACATAAAACGCTGGAACAATGCTAGCGTCCAATTCGCGCCGCCATAATTGAGTAACGTTCCGTTTGACACGTGTTCGGTGCTCGACCGATTGGAGTGCTAACGTTTTGACACCTGTCTACTAAATAATGCCACTTATTATTCATTTACGATGTATTGGCACCAAATGTAATGTTGATGCGGTAACATGAGTTGAGCTAATAACATTACTCGGTTATGCATGCGGTTAGAAACAAACGGAATACTAAAATGATTTTAACAACGCTCCCTTCTCGTATTAATACGATGGTGGTAGTGGTACGTATAGTATTACATATTATCCAAACTACCTACGTTTACTTTTGTTCTGAGACAGATTTTACTACAGCAAGCCCTTTGTTATACACCAGAATACTTTCATTGAAGGCACTTTTAGAGAAAAACAATTAAGATTAAATCAAGACGTATTGATACTTTTTCAAAAGCTAAATAAGGAACAATCACAGAACATTACATTTTATATACCGATTGTGTAAGAGCGATTATATACACATATTTGAATATAATTAATCAATCTTGGTAAAGTAACTTACACAAGAGAAATCATATAATCATGCCTAATAATGCTAACGATTACACGCTCAATAAGCAGTTAATGTTAAACTTATTTAGATTAAGTTTTGTAATTACTACTTACTTAATTAATTACTTACTAAATTACTTACCTAATTTTTGGTGCCAAATATAAGGTGCTACAAAATTAAGTAAAGTTAGCCTATCAGATGATGGTGAGCATCCCACAGCTGGGCGAGGTGAGGACCTCAACTATGAAGAGTTAAAAAATTAAGAAAGTACATACCAATTCTTTAAAAGATTAACATTCGTTTTTTATCTATTATTTCCCATACTAATTAGTAAATCGGCTATGTAGATTTGTATGAAAAGGTGATATTTTTTGGTCTGTTTTCGGGGTTTATGTAATATAAGATGATGATGATGATGATAATGTCCTTCGTCGCTGTCCGTCGACGGCGACACCTTGTCAGTTTCTGGCATGAGCTCGGAGGTGACTTGCAAACACGAACTAGGTCCTGAACGTGCGACTGCATAAGCTACACTGCAGCTATGTAATATAAAGAAATGTTGCAGGTGAACTCATCTATCACCTCTTGAAGGCACGGACATCGCTTACCGGACACATTGTATTTTATTAGTATCTTTTTACTTTCACCATTCACATTAACAAATACTTAGAGATCATTCGTCAGAAAAAAAATTACATTTTTTATGTAAAGAAACTCGAGGAAATCTCTAACAGCTATTCGGCAAAGTCCCCAACATTGATTGACACTGAGTTAATTTGGCGGCAGCCTGTTTTCGACTAAGTGAAAACACAAAATACAGAAATAATATTTAAGCAACAAGGAAGATTCTAATGTAAATAAAAATAACAAGTTATTTTTAATACTTATATTTTTACGACGACATTACTATCACGATACAAACGTCACTTGTGTTTTCTGTTTGGTGGTGTACCTATAATATTTTGCATTAAGCGTTTCAAGTGTTTAGAAAGGGGCTTTAGGGGATTTGATCCAAGTAAAGATTGAAACTTAGCGATTTTACGAGCATCATCGATAAAACAACCGAACAATGGCGCTCTCAAGACACCCCAAGTAGGCACGCAGCTTTACAATCAATCGGTACGAACGCTGCAAATGTCGTAATCTTCAAACACAATCGCGGCCGGAGATAGGCCATCCTTTACATAGCCTTTCACTGTTTCGGTTGAATTGATTCTCCTTGTTTTTTGTTGTTCTTGTTTACTTTTGTAATCAGACTGATTTAAAAGATTAAGCCTTTGTTTGTAACCGCGATGAAAGATACCAACATTGGTTTTATCCATGGGACATAATAAAACTTACATACCGATATGACGCATGATATTACTTCAACCTGAAGCAAACATTTCGCCATGGTCATGTAGAATACAAATATATGCTACAGATAGCTGATTTTATTTTACTTACGAGTAGTGATGTTCCCAAATTCTAACTTTAAAATATGGGTAGTTAGACTCTAAGGCGCAACATACAACCATTTTACCTTTTGTCTGCATTGGAACACCAACCAAATTCAATAATATGTTGATAGAAAAACCTTGGAACTTTGAATACTGCAGCATTTTGACAACCTCGCGCTTTGAAAAGGCGAGGTCCATCAGGCGGATCGGGGCGTGTCACATTGCATCGAAAAATCCGCCTGCCTAGGTTTTGTATAAAACATTGTACACTAACGACAGATCCGGGCAGAGCAGGCCGATGCATTACCTCGATGTTTTCTATAAAACAAAACACAGGCAGGCGGATTTTTGTGTTGCTGCCCGACTCGGCCGACGGGCAACGCCGCGAAGAACGGGGAAAGGAACGGGATGGAGAGTTGCGGAGTTTGCGGTGGTGTACGCCGTAAACTGTTATTCCGTACGCCCCGCCTGGTCCATAAACGATAGCACTAGTTACTATATGTTTGTCTCTGCGCGTCAAATGCGGCGGGCTGTGTCACGCGCCTCCTTTCCATAACCAGAAAAAACGCCCCGAAGCCCGTGTCCTGCACCACGCCGCCTGATGCGTCGCGTCTATGAACGAGGTCTTATAGTGGCGTGTGACGTGTGTAACACTAGTGTTATGATGGAACCAGGCGTTACTTTGCGGAAATCCATTATCAGATGGGAAAAATAAAATTATTTGGCTGTAAACTTCCGCTAAGAGACAACATCTCCTGAGGATGCCGCGTGGAGTGGCGAAACGCCCCGAAGCCCGTGTCCTGCACCGCGCCGCCTGATGCGTCGCGTCTATGAACGAGGTCTTATGGTGGCGTGTGACGTGTGTAACACTAGTGTTATGATGGTACCAGGCGTTACTTTGCGGAAATCCATTATCAGATGGGCAAAAAAAAATTATTTGGCTGTAAACTTCCGCTAAGAGACAACATCTCCTGAGGATGCCGCGTGGAGTGGCGAAACGCCCCGAAGCCCGTGTCCTGCACCGCGCCGCCTGATGCGTCGCGTCTATGAACGAGGTCTTATGGTGGCGTGTGACGTGTGTAACACTAGTGTTATGATTGAACCAGGCGTTACTTTGCGGAAATCCATTATCAGATGGGAAAAATAAAATTATTTGGCTGTAAACTTCCGCTAAGAGACAACATCTCCTGAGGATGCCGCGTGGAGTGGCGAAACGCCCCGAAGCCCGTGTCCTGCACCGCGCCGCCTGATGCGTCGCGTCTATGAACGAGGTCTTATGGTGGCGTGTGACGTGTGTAACACTAGTGTTATGATGGAACCAGGCGTTACTTTGCGGGTATCCATTATCAGATGGGAAAAATAAAATTATTTGGCTGTAAACTTCCGCTAAGAGACAACATCTCCTGAGGATGTCGCGTGGAGTGGCGAAACGCGTCGAGGTTTCTCGCACGTTGGTGTTATAAGTCAGCCTATTAGATCCCACTGCTGGGAAAAGGCCTCACCTCAACTATGTGGAGGAACGAGCCATACTTCACCACGCGGGCTCAGTGCGGATTGGTGGAGGGGTGTATGTAAGGCAAGTGACAAACCTTACTGTCAGAAGTTATCAAGCCGCCCTAGGGCCTCTGACTAGGCTTAACGACGTTGGTGTTGGTTACTAACAACTGCATTAGCTGTAGTACATGCGTATTGAGGGAGGGTGGGCGGTGCATTCTCCATTTACCTCAACTAATACTCAACGCGGTTGCGGTTGGTGTGGTTTTGGTGCCTGCGCTAGCGTCTCTTAGCGGAAATTCAAAAGCCAAACAATTTTATTTTTCCCATTTAACACTAGCGTTGCTCACCTCGTCGTTGGGATCGTAGTACTGCTCGAGGTAGGGGTGTGCGAGCGCCTCCTCCACGGTGATGCGCTTGTGCGGGTTGAAGGTAAGCATGCGGTGCAGCAGGTCAAGTGCGCGCGCATCGGCGCCGGGGAACAGCTCCGCCCACGGCACGCGCGGCTTGAACGGCAGCGACTCCAGGTAGCCGCGAGCCTGGGTACAAATGTAGTCGTGTTTTATTTTCTTTATTAGCCAGACAAGATCGTGTAAGATCATCCTATGGTCGCCTGAGATGCGGGGGGCGAGTAGCTAGATGTCAGCAGGGAGGGGTCGTGAGCTAGTGTTGCGGGGATGGGGATTTCCTCAGTTTCGCGTGGCGATTTCTCGCCTCCTACATGTCTTGCGGGGTCACAGGAGGGCCGCGAATGAACTAACGTCGAACTATAGTCGCGCTCGCGAGCCTGTGTACAAATTGATACTTATGTTTATTTTAAAATTGCTATACCCGACAAGCTTAGATGTGAACCATACCCTGAAATTGAAAGAAACTGACAGCCGCGGGTAATTTTCAAGTCCACCTTAGACAACATTTCGGGGACTTGAAATCTAATTACAATATTATAACATTGTCGCTAAAACTTACATATTATAAATTATTATCTATTGTTAACGAGTGCTGGATAAATAAAACATAAATACCTGTACTGTCAGTTGAATGTTGTGCCTACCACGTTTAGGTTTTGATTTACAAAAGCCGTAGTCCTAGTGGAATTCATCTAAGCCGACAAGCGATACAATTTTGAATTCAGAAAATTCCATGCCGTGTGAATAAACAACTAAAATAACGATATAATTTCATTTATACTGAAGTTTACGGGTTCATAATAAGGTTATATTATAGATAGCCCCGTGTACCTTCTTTGATTCAATTATAGCATAATAGTATGGTAAAATCGACCATACTCCATACGGAATATAGTAATAGATGTGACTAAAATCGATTCGTGTAAATCAAGCGATGCGGTACTTGCAGTGGAATGTAATCTAGCTGATAAGTATACGAAAACCATTATACATCAGTAGGGCAATAATTATGGTGAGAGATTAATGCGTGAGCGGCGGAACGAAATGCCCCTTCCTATCAGAAATGGATGGTTAATTTCGCCGAACGACTGCAGACACGGTGATTAATACTTACATAGATTATTGGTCTAGTGGTCAGCACGCTGGGTACTATCTACGAGGTCCCGGGTTCGAATCCCGGGTCGGGCCGAGTGTTGGTTTTTTTTCTGTCTTGAAATAACTCAGACACAGCTCCGGAGTCAGGAAGTTGGTGGTGTTTACACTCCCGTGCCTCGGAAAGCACGTTAAGCCGTTGGTCCTGCGCCTGATCTCTCTACGGTCATGTCGGACTGCCGTCTCACCGAATTATGAGAGTAAAGGAATAGAGAGTGCACCTGTGTATTGCGCACACACTTGTGCACTATAATATGTCCCGCGCAGTTGGCTAATCTCTGCGGAGATAGGCCGCCGTAGTCAAAATTCAGCTAGTAGGACATTATTAATTATCAGATTATTGTCAACTAGCAAAACTTGCACCGAACTGCATCTGGTTAAATTCAGGTTAAATTCATTGGACGCCGTCTGTTATCCATCGATATGCGATTTCAGAATCTCATGAATAACAATATGAGTCCATTAAGCCCGAGACTATGGAAGTATGGATATCACAGCATCACGCTGCGATGAAACTCCGCTAACTGCGCCACAGCAAAGACAGATCAGCCATTATGCTGTCATAGTCTTGAGGGATGATATAAGCAGGCAGCAGGCATAGTCTTTAGGGAAGATTAACAGGCAGCGAGTTCCAGTCCCTACCTGTCCGAATCCGAAAAGTGTCGGTGAAACGCTTTGCACGGGCAGGTGGGATGTGGTAGAATGCAAAAGTTCTGATAAACACAGGTGCACTCGTAGCAGCGGCAGGCTATACGGCTCGCTATGCACACCTTCGTGACTCCGTCGCAAAATTGTACCAGTGAAACCCAAGTAGCTTACATCTACACGCTTTTTTGTACAGCGATATTATGACACAGAGCAAGTGTGGTGATGTAAAATTCGCTTTCATTGGAAACATAACATAACGGTTGACGATAGTTTAAACCGATTGGTATTTGGCAGTCTTCAAACGAAGCTAAGCAAATATTTTGTAAGCGTATTAGGCTGTATGTTTGTTCCAGAGAGGAAAAGATAATACCCGTAATAGCTAATGGGCTATCAAAACTATTCGTAGGATTCGAAGCGTAACAGTTTAAGATATCGATCTGGCTGATCTGTACACGCTGTAGCTTCACTTCAAAGTTCATAGCCAAGAGCGCGACTCCTATAAGGGTTCATGAATAAAACAAGGCGAGGGCCACGCGTTTGTGGAAAATTTGAACGAATTTGCCATTCCAGTTTGGCGTACGGTAATAAACGGAAGCGGGCATGAGTGACGACAACGCGTCCCTTCAGTCACTGATGACGTAATGGCAATTCTTTATTCGCCTTTGCGACCAAATCGGCAATATTTCACAAAGATACATAACATTAGACAGACATACAGTACTGTCGGTTTCAGTCAGCTTCAAGAAATACAATCAATATTTTCTGTATCAGAATTTGAAATCGGGAAGTGAAACTAGATTTTTACTATTAAACCATTTGGATCAATATACAGGGTGTGGCGTAAATAGTGGTCCAAAGCAAAGGTGTGGATACACTGTACACTGAAGCACCACATACCAGTATTTAAAAAAAAATTATGTACAGGGTTTTCAAAAAAAAAAAAAATTAATTTTTTTAGAAATCGTTACCTTGCCTTACAAATTTGGTTATAATTTCCAAAAATGACGGTTTTTTTTATCCATTTTTTTTATTATTATTGCTGATCACTTGTACTTAGTACTCCATTCGTTTTTTTTTTTACAAACTGAATTTAATAAAAAAAATTAAGTTTCTTTCAAAATTCAATACTCACTGCTAGCAAATCGTTTGACTTTCAATGCTTTTGGTGCAAAAAAAATGTACCACACTGTCAGTGCCCATTGTTTAAAAAAATGCCCATCTTTTGCAGATTCTAAAATGGTGCAACAATAAGTGTTACGACTTACAGGAAAAAAGTTATTGCTTTTCGAAACAAAAAGGAGCCCAATTCAGAAAAACAATTTATTTGAAGTTCAAGGGTTTACAAGGGTTGTAATTTTTTTCTGTGTGGTCCAAAGCAAAGGTGTGGATACACTGTACACTGAAGCACCACATACCAGTATTTAAAAAAAAATTATGTACAGGGTTTTCAGGGTTTTTTTTATTAAATTCAGTTTGTAAAAAAAAAAAAGAATGGAGTACTAAGTACAAGTGATCAGCAATAATAATAAAAAAAATGGATAAAAAAAACCGTCATTTTTGGAAATTATAACCAAATTTGTAAGGCAAGGTAACGATTTCTAAAAAAAATAAAAAAAAAATTTTTTTTTGAAAACCCTGTACATATTTTTTTTAAATACTGGTATGTGGTGCTTCAGTGTACAGTGTATCCACACCTTTGCTTTGGACCACACAGAAAAAAATTACAACCCTTGTAAACCCTTGAACTTCAAATAAATTGTTTTTCTGAATTGGGCTCCTTTTTGTTTCGAAAAGCAATAACTTTTTTCCTGTAAGTCGTAACACTTATTGTTGCACCATTTTAGAATCTGCAAAAGATGGGCATTTTTTTTAAACAATGGGCACTGACAGTGTGGTACATTTTTTTTGCACCAAAAGCATTGAAAGTCAAACGATTTGCTAGCAGTGAGTATTGAATTTTGAAAGAAACTTATTTTTTTTTATTAAATTCAGTTTGTAAAAAAAAAACGAATGGAGTACTAAGTACAAGTGATCAGCAATAATAATAAAAAAAATGGATAAAAAAAACCGTCATTTTTGGAAATTATAACCAAATTTGTAAGGCAAGGTAACGATTTCTAAAAAAAATAAAAAAAAAATTTTTTTTGAAAACCCTGTACATAATTTTTTTTTAAATACTGGTATGTGGTGCTTCAGTGTACAGTGTATCCACACCTTTGCTTTGGACCACTATTTACGCCACACCTGTATATATATATATATATATATATATATATATATATATATATATTATATACAATTTAATCATACAACTTTATAGTCAATTTAAACCTTTTTCAATCATTAATACTTTAGTTAGAATTCCCTAAAGTGTAAGTAGTGAATAGTTAGCACGTCTCTCAAGTAACCTCTGTTTGTAAATTAAAATTTCAATTAATAAAATTCAAATGTATATAAGTCGTGCAGAGTTTCACGAAAGGTTTTTATTTTATAATTTTGCTGTGCAACTAAATATTATCAGTTGAACTTGCGCATCAAAACCCATTAATTTTAATTCCAAACAATTACACACACATGTCCTTACAATTAGGTATAATATAAATATTTTTGGAAGCGAAAACTTTTAACAGAATTCTCTCTCGGAGATAATAGAATTAATCTCGGATAGACTTTTGGATCTCGGATATATCGTGATGTCACGAGAATATCGAAATCGATGCCCAGACGAGGTTAATTATAGGCAGTTTATAGCCTTAGGCATACACGTATATAAGAACGCACCTTATTTCAGTTCTTATTTGAGGAGTTTAAGTGTATAGGAGCCGTCCTAAACACACAGCATTGTGAAAATTCCAGTAAGTCAGTTTGTCAGCGGAAGATGAGGATTTACTTAAAGTAGAGGATTAATCTAACAGGTACTTTCAGTGTAAATACAATTTCTTCCTCTATGAATATGTCAACGTTAAGTAAGATTTTCATAAAAGCTGATGTGTCTTTTTAATACATATAGAAATACGTTTTCATAATTTTATAGCAATAAATCAATTATGGTGTAGTAATAATAATTCTATCATCAAAATATAATATCCCTACCTACTAAAAATAACAAAATAAAGGTTACATTGTGTTATTTGACGTTAGTGCAAAGAAAAGAACACTTTTGGGGCGAATCTTAGTGAAAGTTTCTTATTGAAAAAGAAATAAACCTTCAAGGAGGATTATCTGGCACCCCTCACAAAAAATAAGGATTAGCTACTATGGCATGATACGAACGAAACGCCTCGCAGTGATGTGATAAACTACTTACGTCGAGCAAAAAGATAATGCTTATCTGGTTGGTTTCAATAATCTTACGTACGATTAAGTATCTATAGTCCTAGAAGTTAAAAGATTATGATGACTAATGATTATAGTCCGCAAGATCGTGCGCGACCTTCCCGCGGTCGCTAGAGGTGCGAGTGGCGAAGCACGCTAGACGTCAGCGGACTTTGGGTGCCGTGATGTTGCGAAGAATAGATTTGCTTTGAGAATCACGTGTAGTTGGCACTTCCTCGCCCCCCGCACGTCTTGCGGGTTGCAAGGAGGGTCGCGCAAGAACTTGTCGGACTAAAATCATTAGTCATCGTCTCTAAAAACTAAATCCATTGAATATTTTTAATAAAGGTATTACAGAGAACGAAATAAATAAAATTACATAAAGATAGCAGCTTTCAAAGAAATGGCTAAGATTTTAATATCACTTTTTGCCTAGACTGGAATAATACAACTGAGATTTTCAGTCAGGGACAACAGTAATGGCGAACGTTATATTGAATTTCTTGCACTTCACCATGTGAGTAATAAGATATTTCATCAGCACTATGCAAATGTTATTGCATGGAACGTACCGCGGAATGTAATCACATTTTCTTTATACATATTGCATACAACATCTCGTAAATTGGACGCGCTACGATGCAAATGAAAAGAAACTCTATGCTGGTACAGAACAAAAGGTTTCCAACAATGTTAACAAAATATTTAGTAAAATGTTGGAAAACAAAGTAACAAATAATACCTATAACAACCCAACTGCAAAAATATTGTATTTTCGGAAATGGTCTCTTCATTAATGTTTACTACAATATTTTGATTTGTTTGTGTACCCTATTGATACTACGCCGCGCACACTCACACGCATACCTGCTTTATTTTTATTTGTTTAAAACGTACCGTGAGAACCCCGAAGATCGAGTCGACATCGAGACGTTCCCTATGACACATGTACTAGACTGACCAGAAGGATTTCTATCGTGAGTGGTTGCCATGTTAGGACAAATGATAAAATAAGACTCAATGACAAATTTTCTCATGTCTAACGACAATGTATCGATGTTTGTCATCTTAGCCCAACAGAGCGCTTTCGCCGCGTATGTATCCTGTGAAGCTCCTTACAGACATTTCGAGTGATTGTGGCCTGTGAAGTGATACCTGAAACCTGAAAGCTGATGTGGCAAGTACCTAGCTATAAGTGCTCAGACCTGACTGATTTTCCACCTATCATTGTCGCCCTCCACGTGTAATCCACTGCCTAAACTCTCAAACATTTTGGTAGCAGAGCGTAGTTATTTATTAGGACCCCTTATTAGTAACGTAATTTGTTTAATTGAGAGTTATTTATTTGCTACTTTCCCTTGTAATTTGAACAAAACGTCTCGTCATATACCTAACCTATTTACAGTAAATTCCTTAATAACATTCGAGTACAACCCCTTTTACATAAGTGTCGATTAAATCGATTAGCGCGTTAATTACCTACCCTTTGAGTGCAAGTGAGGTGCGCGAGCGCTTTGTTTCCCTATTGATCACGCCATTACCGCGTGACCGCGTGCGAGTTGTTTACGAGTTACGTTTGCTATACCCGGTGCATCTGCGCCGTCCCTTACTATTTGTTCCTTTACGCATCCTATTGGAATCTTTTGTGAGTTTAATTTACCTACCTTGTTTCCTGCGATTTACAGTAAATAAAATGTCCGATACCGAAACCGGCAACGAGACTGTAAGGGCCGTACTTTACACGGATACAGCTGAATACCGTGAAGCTATAGGTGAACTCCGTTATATTAGTGACTGGGTTGATGATTCCCACCGTGTTCTTGAGACCTTTTCCTCCAATCGTATGCGAGCGCGTCTTTCCGACCTGCCACTTATGCGCGACAAGTTTTCCGCCGCTTGTTCCAAGCTGTTAGGTAATCTCGATCCTGCGATTTATGAGCAAGAATATGTCCAAGTTAAGAACAAGATGCGCGTAGCAAGGGACAAAGTAGACAACTTAAAAATTAAGTTAGACGAAATACGACCTCACCAATTTGAGACGTCCCGTACTAGCACCCCCTTCAAGAAGAATAAATCCCTGGCTATTGATAACCCGGCTAGTAAATTGCCTGACCTACCTATACCTAAGTTTGATGGCCGTCCCGATAGTTGGATCAGTTTTATAGACCAGTTTGATGCGTGGTGGACAACCAGCCTAGCCTTACCCCGACTTTGAAGCTACACTATTTAGTGGGAGCCTTATCGGATGAACCTCGTCGATTGATACAACACCTCAAGATTGAGGCGGGCAATTACACCGTGGCCCGTGACCTCCTAAAACGTAGGTACCATAACCTTCGTGTTTTAGCGGATACCCACATAGCTCAAATAATGATGCTCCCTATTATAACGCCTAAACTTTCCGGGTTACGTGTGTCGTTCCTGAACCCCCTGCTTTCGACTTATCGATATTTAGAGAGATTGGAACTTCCTGTTAAACATTGGTCATACCTATTAGTTCACTTATGCCTTGCTAAACTGCCTTCAGAGTTAAAATCGAGATTTGAACGTCGTTATGGCGATAATCCTAATCACCTCCCTACTTTTGATCATCTTATTACCTTTCTTGAGGATGAATGTAGGCACCACGACAATGTAGGTAGTGCTTCTGTCGTTGACACTACTACCCCCCCTACTGTGAGCTCCCCTCGTTTGCCTAAACCTAACGCGCGTTCCCCACCTCCTGCGAGAGCCTTTGTTACTTTTGCGATGACATCTAAATGTCACCTTTGTAATAGTACTTCGCATTACTTACGCGAGTGTCCCGATTTTATTCGTCTTCCTACACGTCAACGTGTTACTTTTGTTAAATAAGCCCGACTGTGCTATCGATGCCTGGATAAACACTCCATATCCCAATGCACGCGAGATTATCGCTGTCGCACGTGCCGTCGTTCCAGTCATCACACGTCACTGTGTTATGATGACTCCTCTCCTGTGAATTACGTTCGCGAGCGCTCATACCGAGACGTCGCGGCCTTAGCTTCTAACCAAACGCGGCGATCTCCACTAAGTCACTTAACGGACCGTGTGTCACCCCCACGTACTGAATGGCACCGTGTTCGCACCCCACTACCTTATGATTCCCGTAGAGTATCACCTCCCCGTTCGGGCGGGCGATCTCCCCTTGTACCAAGCGGTAACCGTATTTATAATGCCCCTCTAGGTCAAAGAACCCAGGATGAACGTGCATTTCATCATAAGTACAATGAGGCCCCACAATTCTGACTAGATAGCCCCCCTTCCATACCCGCCTTTACATCTTTACCTCGCAATTCTCTCGTTCTTTTACCTACGGCCTTGATTAATGTTAAAACCTCGTCTGGATATTATGTGGAAGCGCGTGCCTTATGTGACACTGGTGATCAGGGCTGCCTTCTTACTACTGAGCTTGTTGTTGACCACATGAACTTACCTATCATTCCTTCTCCAGTTCCTGTTCGTGGAATAGGTAATGTTCAAGCGATTAATTCCCCGGGCATTGTATCCTTTTTATTTAAGCCAGTTAATTCTTCCTTTCCAGAAATCTCTACCAGTGCAATAGTTGTTGATTGCTGGTACCCTCCCAGAGTAGACTTACCTAAAAGTGTAATTACCTGTACTAAGCACCACCCTCTTGCTGACCCTTTATTTTACAAACCTGGTACTATAAGTGTACTTCTTGGAGCTGACGTCATTGGTCGCCTTTTAAGATCCGAGTTGTTTGTGTCCCCTGATGGCCTTACTGCTATCTCGACGATATTTGGTTATGTCCTGTGTGGTCCTGTTTATGGAGGATTTACTGATTTGGAACCCCCCATGACTGGAGTCTCGCTGTCCCAAATAGTTGAAAAATTCTGGAAAATCGAAGAGGCCCCCCAATCCCCAGTTGCGAACCCCTTGGATATAGAGTGTGAAACCTTTTTTAAAGCAACTACCACTCGTGAAAGCGATGGTCGATTTATGGTTCCCTTTTCTTCATGATCGTCCACCTCTCGGTGATTCTAAAACTAATGCCTTACGGCGATTCCATAATCTTGAGAAGCGTTTGCAAGCCAATCCTAATTTTCGAGAGAAATATATTTCCTTTATGCGTGAGTACCTTGACCTAAACCATATGTCTCTTTCTTCATATGACTCGACCCGGGAACATTATTTTATCCCTCATCATGGATTGTTTAAGTCCGGATAGTAAAATCGTGTTGTGTTGGTTAAAAAACACTCCTTACCTCCTTCAGACTTTTGAGGCTATCATCGTGTCTCCCAGATTAATAATAGTCCTACATCTAGTGAATGGAGGCACGTCCCAGGCTACATGAACCCTAGTGACTGTGCATATAGAGGTATGTCAGTCACCCGACTGATCGACCACTCCCTTTGGTTTTCACCTTTGTGGTTGACGCAGTCTCCTGACAACTGGCCCGATATTTCGGAACCTAACCCAAGTAGTGATCTCCCTGGACTACGTTGTTTAGTAGTCTCTGCCGATGTTCCTACCCCGGATCCCTCATTCTTATTAGAGCGGTATAGTTCTTTCAACAAGCTAATAAACGTGACTTGTTACCTAAGGCGGTTTTTATTTCCTAAATCTTACTCGTCCTACCTGAGCCCTGAGGAACGGAGAGATTCCCTTTTGTTTTTAGTGAAAATTATTTAACCTAATTAATTTACCTCCTTTTCTGATGAACTTGATCGCTTACGGCGTGGCGATCCTATCACTAACTCCCTGAGAAAATTGAATTTATTTCTGGATAACGGTGACCTAATTCGAGTTCGAGGTCGATTACAAAACTATCTATCCTTTGATGCGCGCCATCCCCTTCTTCTGCCTAAAAATGGTAATTTCGTGAACATCCTTATTTCACATTACCATCGCGAGAATGCTGATGCAGGTGTTAATGCAATTCTTGCCATGTTAAATAGAGAGTTTTGGATCTTGTCTGCACGCAGAGCTATTCAGCATGTGATTTTTAAATGCCTTCCCTGTTATCTTCTCAAGGCGGCTGTATCTCAACCCTTCATGGGTGACCTACCTAAAGACCGCGTCACGGCTGCTAGACCGTTTGACGGTGTAGGTACCGATTTTGCAGGACCCTTTTTTACCAAAGTCCAGGCCTATAGGAACAAAAGGTTAGTGAAAAGTTACCTGTGTGTATTTGTCTGCCTTTCTACTAAAGCCGTTCACCTTGAGGTTGTGTCGGACCTAACTACTGAAGCCTTTATTGCGGCCTTTTCCCGATTCGTGTCGCGTCGTGGTGTACCTCGCTTAATCCGATCTGATTGCGGTCGAAATTACATTGGTGCTAACATTTACCTGAAGGAGTTAGAGTGTTTCCTGTCTCAAAACCAGGCGGCTATTGGTTCTGAGCTTTCAAAGCGGAACATATCCTGGGTTTTCGATCCTCCTGTTTGCCCTCATTGGGGAGGTCTTTTTGAAGCTGCGGTTAAATCGGCGAAATCGCACCTAAAACGAGTAGTAGGCGATACCCCCCTTACGTTTGAAGAGATGACCACTGTTTTTGCTAAAATTGAAGCAGTTTTAAATTCACGCCCATTGTGCCCACTTTCTCCGGACCCTAATGATGTCGAAGTGTTAACTCCCGGCCATTTCTTAATTGGACAACCCTTAACTGCACTTCCGGAGTACCCTTATAAAGACGTAAAATTGCATCGCCTTACACGGTTTCAGCTAATCCAACAAATTACCCAGCACTTTTGGTCTCGCTGGCAGTTAGAATACTTAAATACATTACAAATTAGAAATAAATGGACCTCTCCTTGTGATCCTCCTAAAGTGGGTGAGCTAGTACTCATAAAAGATGACAACCTTCCCCCTTTGCAGTGGCGTCGTGGACGCATTATTAATTTATACCCTGGCCAAGACCAAGTTGTTCGTGTGGTAGATGTTAAAACTCCTACCGGTAGCCTAAAGAGATCTTTGACGAAATTAGTTCGTCTTCCTGTCTAGTGAACTTCCTTTCCTTAGCTTCCTAACCTTCTCGTAAACACTTGACTTGTTTAGGGCGGGCGATATGTTTACTACAATATTTTGATTTGTTTGTGTACCCTATTGATACTACGCCGCGCACACTCACACGCATACCTGCTTTATTTTTATTTGTTTAAAACGTACCGTGAGAACCCCGAAGATCGAGTCGACATCGAGACGTTCCCTATGACACATGTACTAGACTGACCAGAGCGCTTTCGCCGCGTGTGTATCCTGTGAAGCTCTTTACAGACATTTCGAGTGATTGTGGCCTGTGAAGTGATACCTGAAACCTGAAAGCTGATGTGGCAAGTACCTAGCTATAAGTGCTCAGACCTGACTGATTTTCCACCTATCATTGTCGCCCTCCACGTGTAATCCACTGCCTAAACTCTCAAACAATTAACTTTCATTTGATATATTGATATTGATTTCGCGCGTGCATTAATTCTTCATCGAAACTTGAGAGAAAACGCGACACGTAACGCCATCTAGCGTGCGAGCAAACAAACCCGCGTTTTGCGCGCGATTTTAGAACGTTATCTAGCGTCTCTCGCGCACCAGTGGGCTTCTTATGAGGCTTGCTTCACGGCTCCGGACGAACTCTTCACACATATGGGAAAGTGTGTAAAAGACGTATAACTACCGGTAAGTATCTATAGTCGATCAGTATAAAGAATTAAGCCGGGCTTTCAAATAAAGTTCGTGCAAGTGCGAACTAAATGTGGGCGGGAGTAATGAATGAATAGGGTTTGTTTATGACCGAAAGAGGCGAACTTCACGTATATTGTCAGTCGAGCGAGTGAGAGTTTGAGGAAATTTCGTTGTGTTTTTTCTAAATTGTATGAAAGTTTGTTTCATTACAAAATGAGTGCCGCTAGTGATAATAACATTGTTCCTTGTGAAGGTTTGAAATGTGTGCAAGTGTTAACAAAAGGGGGCAAGGTAAAATCTTTAAATTTTGCTGAGAAAAAACAACTCATAGCTTCGCCAAAGCCGACACCGGATTTGAATATTTCGCAAACAAGTAAGTCTCACAAGAGATAATTTAATAGATCAGTTTATAAAACTCATTGGTTAGCTGGCTGCTCGCATTCCAATAAATTATATTGTTGGTGTTGCATATGTTTTTCTAATGAAAACCATGTTTGGAATACAACTGGTTATGACGACCTAAATAACTTATCAAATGCCATAAAAAGGCATCAAAATTCTCAGAAACACATGAACGCTGTTATTTCATTTTGCTGTTTTGGTTAACAACGGATTGAAACATCTTTGTAAAAAAGATGACGCATTGACTTAGAATACTAATAAAACAATTATACTATAATGTCCTGACACAGTTTTTTTTTACCATTGTAATGTCGTATATTTTCTCGTGTATTATATTATTTCCTCATGCTCAGCTCAACAACTTCAAAAGGCTTTTTTCAAAGCCACCGAAGGTATGTCATTGCTGGTATGTTTCCACAATTCTGCCTGGTAGTAATATGCCTTCAGTGTGCTTTGATTAACTCGCCAGAAGCCGAAAGAACTGAATGTATTAAAGGTATGAAGAAAGAGTACAGTGAAACATGAAGAATCAAGTAATTTCATTTCAACAACAGCAGTGCTCATTTTCAAGAATCAAAAAAGACCATTAACTTGTGCCGAAGCTGTAGCTTGGCTTGCCCTGTCGCGATACCCCAGGCACGCCACTGTAAAAAACCCTCCGACCCCTTTTCTTAATTTGCGAGTGTCATTTTCAATATTGCCTATGTAACTACCACAATACTGTCAAATTCAATGACACCACAAACAATGTCAAAAATTGTCCAACCGTTTGGGCTGTAGGGCGTGCTAAAGGAACGGGCATACATACATACCATATACTACTCGTATACGCTCGTAAAAGATTAAACTTCTGACGCAGTCGGGCAAAACCTTGGTATTTAGATAGTTTAAGTTAAAAACAATACACACCAGAAGCTTTAGCGTTAAAGAAGAAGAAGTTTTAGAATGTTTTTCAATCTACATTACATACAGTCGGCAACAGGTCAGGTTACTCATGTGAACTACGAAACCAGCTTTTACGCGTTGGGAATGGAGGCGCTCTCATGGTCAAAGTGGGGTTGTCTGACGAGCGGCCGTGTGTACAGACAGTGGTCTGCATAGACTTTACATTTTTATCACAAAATCACCCCTATTACAAATGCATAAGATATCGCAGTATTTACCCTGATTCGCTGTCTGCTGTCCGTACGCGAAGGAAGGCATCGAAATAATCTCCGCGGTTTTCCGTAAGCTCAGGGATATTTGGATGAAAGGTTATTTGATGTAAAAGTGTCTATAGATGGCAAATGTAAAAATTTGATCTTAAGCTCACTTGCGTGTCCATGGAGTTTGTAACGTCAAACCTGCGGTGAATTTTGAATGATGGCAGGCCGCAATCGATGATAAACGTAGAACCTAGCCGTAATTTACAGCGTATCTAACTACCTTAAACTAAATCAAGATATAAGTTGTCCGTCTAAACATTAAAATCCCAATCATTGCAGCCACCGGGCCGCATTGCTCGGAAGTGTACCTTAACCTTATGACATTAAAAACTCTTCAGAAGTCTTCATTAGGAATGTTTACCTATATAACATTTTTGGTATTATCCCTTTGTTTACGAGTATGATTTGAAGTTTTACGACTTCAAAGTTTGATAGGTCTTTCTTCTGCTCCTTAATTAATGCTAATTAGAGAATACTTTAGTTTTAGGAAAATTTCAAATTCAAACTCTATAAAAAAACTTTGAAACTGCACACATCACAAATTCTCGACATTTGGTTACGGTTAAATTAATTTAATGCAACGGAGCCAACTAATACAATAAATAAGACGCTACACGAATTAACGAGAAGTCTCACCTTTTCATTGATGATGCAGTCCAGGTCCTCCCGGCTGGGGGAGCCGAGCACTCCGAGGATGTGGTTCAGCTGGTCCAGGTAGTGCTTGCCCGGGAAGATCGGCCGGTTCGACAGCATCTCCGCCAGGATGCAGCCCACCGACCAGATGTCTATCGACTTGGTGTAGCCCTGGACAAACGATACCCAAATTTAGACATCATAGTCCGACAAAGTTTGCGTGCGACCTTTCTGCGGTCGCCAGAGGCGCGGGCGGCGAGGCATGCTAGATAACAGCGGCGACGTTGGAAGAAAATTTCATATGAGACGCGTGCAATTGGCGCTCACGTGGCCACAGAAAAAAATATTTCCTATAGTCAAGGAAAATATACATATAATTTAACGATTTAATGTCTAAAATAATTACTGCAATTCCTTTTTCTTTACAAAAAACGAAGACAAACGTGGTACGGTCACAGAAACATCATTAAGCACTAAAAGCAAATGGCCCAGTTTGGGAGCAAAGCTGTGTTGTTTACTAGACTTAACCGAGACAGTTTATTACATACTATTTGTCAATGCCGTTAAGCTGAAAACTTTTCCTATTAGTGCCCAGACAATGCCTTTTACACCAGATTGAACGATGTGGGTTCGAGAAATAAGCACCCTATATTTAATAAATTGGCCAAATTAAAAGTAAACATAATATGGGAGCTCGTTAAAGCCATACTTACTGGAACTTTGTTTTGGGTTTATATGTTAGCTGATATAAAATAACACTTTGAGAACATATAGGTACAAGCTTAATAAGAAACTTTATTCGAAGTAAAATTAATGTGTTTAAATTATTTCGTTACGAGCAGAAACGAACTGGCATATTGAATACTCCTTTAAATATTTAATAGTATAGCTTAAGTTTGTTGATCAGAGAAATTGTTTTTTAAAACATTACTTGACGCAGTACTGTGCCTAAGTGCCTCTTAATTATTTCGTAAGTGAGCCGAGAGAGAATTTTTAAACATTATATTAGGTATAACTGTTTTAATATTTAAAGAGCTTTTTTTGTAAACGTCAGTCTCTTTGTAACAAAAAGAGAAAAGTATCGACGAAAATAATTCGCGGCTTGATAAATTATTCCTCTGTCACTGAGTTTATGATTTAAGTACATAATCTTACATTTTTATAAGTACTCGACTCTTGAATTAGTCTGTACCATTAAAATAAAGACTAAAATAAAGAAAGTACTTCTTTCATTTAAGACATCGTTAAATGTTGAGGTTTACAAATTACGAAGTTGTCATTTTTATTCGTCCGCGTCGTTAATGAGCGCCCTCGAGGGATCGTGAAATGATACCTATTTTGAGCAACCTCATCGGAACCATGAAAACATCTAATTGAACTTTATTTCGCAAGTAGGTTATCCGCGAGTTCTAATACTCTGCACACAAACTTTTCAAATGTTTAAGTATATTTTTTCCATATATAGGTACTCTGAAATTATGATTACCAACACAAAGGTACAGTGGTTGAATAATAAGGTTTTTCTGACTATTATATACTGTCTTATGATACGTAGGTAAGACTATTAAATTCCATTTACAGCCGTGTTACGATCTCTATAATTATTATTTTATAACAATAGCTAGATACGCACATTTATAAGCCTACTGTTTTTTAATGACAAAAACGCAATCCCTTTCATACATACATATGTTCTACCTCATATCATATCAGCCTATTGCAGTCCACTGCTGGACATAGGCCTCTCCAAGACGGCGCCAACTTTCACGGTCCTCCGCTTCTCGCATCCAGCCACCACCGGCCACCTTCCTCAGGTCATCGGTCCACCTAGCAGGGGGGCGTCCAAGACGTGGTCTCCATTCGAGAACCTTCCTACTCCAACGCCCGGCGGTTCTGCGACAGACATGAGCAGCCCACTGCCACTTCAGCTTACTGCACCTCTGAACGATATCTATGACTTTTGTCTTTTGGCGGATGATCTCGTTCCGGATTCTATCCCTTAGCGAGATCCCCAGCATAGACCGTTCCATAGCTCGCTGAGCGACATGCAGTCGGTGGGCCAGCTTGACTGTCAAGTTCCACGTCTCGGCCCCGTAGGTCATGACAGGTAGGACGCACTGGTTATATACCCTGCTCTTCAGGCATTGCGGTAGAGGCGACGATAAGATGTGACGCAACTTCCCAAATACTGCCCAACCTAGTTGTACCCTTCTGGCGATTTCGCGGTCGAAGTTGTGTTTACCCAGTTGCAACACTTGCCCGAGGTAAACGTATTCCTGGACAACTTCGAGCATCTCGCCGCTGACTGCTATCGGTTCCGGGACAATATGTTCGTTGAACATGACCTTAGTCTTGTCCAAGTTCATCCGGAGACCAACGCATCGCGAGGCAGAGTCTAGGCTGTGCAGAATTTTTCGCAGATCCCGCGGCGATTCTGCCATTAGAACTATGTCGTCGGCAAAGCGGAGGTGCGTAAGATATTCGCCGTTGACATTGATGCCCAATCGCTCCCAGTCAAGAGTCTTGAAGACATCCTCCAGTGCACTTGAGAACAGTTTCGGGGAAATAACGTCCTCCTGTCTCACACCTCTGAGCAGCTGGATGGGTCTTGTCTTGTGACCTTGAACTTGGACGGACATCGTTGCCATATCATACAGTCCTCTCAGCACCTCCACATATCGCCAGTTGACTTGGCATCGCTGCAAGGATTCCAAAACAGCCCAGATTTCGACGGAGTCGAAGGCTTTTTCGTAGTCCACAAAAGCTAGACACAATGGCTGGTTATACTCTTCGGACTTCTGTATAACCTGCCTGACTGTGTGGATGTGGTCTACGGTACTGTAGCCTTTACGAAACCCGGCCTGTTCCGGTGGCTGGAAGGCGTCCAATCTTGCGGCGAGGCGATTTGCGAGGACTCTCGAGAACAGCTTGTAGACGTGGCTCAGGAGCGCGATTGGCCTGTAGTTTTTCATGAGCGACTTGTCGCCTTTCTTGAAAAACAGCGCTACAACGCTCCCACTCCACGCCTCCGGGGTAGTCCCATTTGCAATGACGGCATTAAATATCCTCATATCCTCATCCTATGTTCTACCTAGTTTCATTTTAAAGGGTGATTTGTTAACTAATAAAAAGGGTCAGTGAATAACGAATAAAACCAAAGCAAAATAATTACAATAGAATAAAGAAATACAGCGCTCTATAGTAGCTTATGCGTAAATAGTAGGATATGAACAAGCGAGTCTTCTGGTAGGTAAATATCAGGTATTGTTTGCCAGCGAAACGCGCTTACTCTCGCAGCTTAGGTATATCTAATACTGAGAAGATTGCCTACGACTACATTTCTCTCGAAAATACAGCCTTTCTTTACAAGTACTATCGCATTATCATCTCAAAGCGCCCACTATTATCAGAGTGCCGAAAGCGGTGAATGGGACGGGTGTCGTTCCTTTAGTGCTATAATAGGATTGTTCAGAATTTATTCTCGTCACGCGCAGACGCTAAAATACCTACATTGTACATCATTATTGTTCATTGAACGCTTTGTAAGAGTCTTGATGTTTGTTTTACAACTAAAACAATGAATAGATTCGACTATACAAACAATTCGGCTCCCAAAGACAAACAGCTGAAAATGAAATGAAAACGGTATAAAATACGTGTCTTTCTTTATAAACAAACCTTTCAAAGAGACGTGTAAAAATACGAATAGAAGGAATCACTGGGGCGTAGAATTCGTGACAGAGCACTCTAAATTTGATGTTCTGAAAACAGGCGAACCAAAAAGTGAAGCTTCGTGTTCGTTTTGAGTAAGTGCGATAGGAACAATATAACTACTAGACTAAAATGTCAATATCTGGTTTTCTCGAAGGGGGAGCACGGCCGGCCGAATGGGGCATAACTCCGGAAAATTTGCCCCGGGCCCGGTTCAGCCAACCGCGACTATAAGTCTGCTTGGCACCAGCGCACGCTCGCACCGGACTCTATGTAAATTGACCTTTGTCGTGAGGAGATTCCATAATACACCTTTGAGATGTGATCCACTTATCCCACATTTTATTTTTTGTTTTCTCAAGATATAACCTATTCTGTGAAATTTTATTTGACTACGTACGAAATGACGTACGATGTTTGAATACTTTTTCGGGAGTAATTCACTATTATAGTATTTAATTATAACTACAAAATACAAATATATGAGAACATAATGTGTATCTTAAATGTATTAATTGAAGAAAATAGTGTTATTTTATGAAGGGCAAGTATATCGTTTCAGGATACTACCGAACACATCACGTTATTGGATCAAAATTGTATGTTAGGTACGGTCTTATTTTAATAAGCTTATTAAAGTAAAATGATGGAAAGGTAGCAATTCAACTAACAATCCTTATGACATAAATAAATATGGCGGTCGTTATTCAGTCTAGGCACGAAATAACTTGAAGTTGAACTTAACAAGGCATTTCGGATTTTCGGAAGCAAATTAATATTTGCTTTTGGATTCATAGAAAGAGTAGTTGTTGTTATTAAGTTGATTGTGTTTATACTGTCGTATTAGGGTAAACCTGTAATGAAAGTTATTACTTTGGGTCAAAAATAAATAAATGCCGATATCGAAAGGAACTCGTAGTATACCCTTATTCACGAGGCAAGTGTGGACACAACGTACCTTGGAGTTGAGCATGATCTCCGGAGCTCTGTACCAGCGTGTGGCGACGTACTCCGTGAGGAAGCCGGTGTGGTCGTGGTCCGGGTCGGCCACCCGCGCCAGCCCGAAGTCGCAAATCTGGTGACAAGCACAGGGTATGAAGACTAGTCAGTAGTACTCACGCTCTTAGCATCAGGAATGAACCGTCCTCCAGCATATGGGCCATCCAAGTCAGCCTGAACAGTTCGATTGAGCGCGATGGCTCTCCATCTATCGCGCAAGTTAGGATTATCGAAATAATACATTATATTCATTCTATTTCGTCACGTATCTAGGAGTAGGAAATAGGTAGGTTGTGTAACGATTTTTGAACTGAACAGTACTTTCGATTCTACTATAAACAATCCTATTTCGAACGGTGCTTCCCCTTTTAGCTTGAAAGCCAAACGTCCATCCCTTGAGAGTTTTAACATACACTTTTATGTAAAGCTAACAAAATACACTGATGTTGTATTTATGTACGGTCGCAATTAGCATATGCGAATACATACATAGCCATATACATAGTCAGGTCATAAGTTCTGTCACACAATAAAAACTTTTGAATTTAGAATGCTGGCCTCAAAAAAGTTTATTGAATTCTAATTTCGATTTTTTATGAAAATAAAAATGTGTACTTTTTAGAATTTTCCTCATTTTTAAATATGGAGTGGACACTTAAAGAAGACCGCAGAATACCGTGTCGCGGTTATTGCGTTGCATCGTTGCGGTCACGCGCCAATTCAGATTTTCGACTTACTGAAAAATTTGAATATAACCAAAAGATTCGTTTATCGCACCATAAAACGATACAATGAAGATCTAGCTAGTGTAGATGACAGGTCAAGAAATGGTCGCCCTCGCTCTGTTAAGACTCCAGCAGTGATTAAAGCTGTGAAGGCGCGAATTTAAAGAAACCCCATACGTAAGCAGAAACTGTTGGATTTTTGTGAGAAAGGCGTAAAAACGAATGCAGTTGTGTATCAAAATACAGTCCTCAAGAACCTTGTGGAACCTGTTTCTCATACCATTCTTAATAACAGGCACTGGGTATTCCAACAAGATTCTGCGCCAGCTCATAGAGCGAAATCGACTTCATCCGGCACGAAGACTGGCCCTCCTCCGGTCCAGATTTGAGTCCGTTAGATTACAAGATATGGCAACACTTGGAGGAAAAGGCCTGTTCAAAGCCTCAACCTGATTTGGAGTCAGTCAAGGCATCCTTGATTAAGGCAGCCGCCGCTATTGACATGGACCTCGTTCGTGCTGCGATAGACGAATGGCCGCGCAGATTGAAGGCCTGTATTCAAAATTGCGGGGGTCATTTTGAATAAACTTTATTACCATATGAATATATGTTTTATTAAGTTCATTTTGCTATATAAATGGTTATGAAATAATTTAGACATGTTTATTATTTATGGTAATAAATAATAAACATGTCTAAATTATTTCATATTACACGAGTGACAGAACTTATGACCTGACTAGGTACAGCCACAAACAAAAATTGCTTTTGCTGTATATACAACAAATGCAATTTTTGTTTGTGGCTGTATTAGCGATATAAATAAATATCACTCCCATATTATCATCCGATGCAATGGTTAAAGATAATGAAGTATTAGAACGAAGCACGAGACTACGCTACCTATCTTTTCCGCCTATAACAATCACAGAAAAACCTATAAACAAATTGTCAAAGACGCAAATCTATTATCTAAAAAAAATGCGTGTGTTTTTTATATTATGAGCAATATGCGTCTTTCCTAAAATATTGTCACAAACATTAAATTTACGCGATCATGGCAGATTTATTTGGGGAAGTAAAAGGATTTGTGTTATTGCTATTTATCATGTTACACCATTAGGGGTGGGTGGAGCTGGCTGGAAATAATATTGTTAGGGGATCCGAACCTTTCTTATACTTTATCATGTTTTATCACTAAATATATCTTTATTTTTCTAAGTATGACTTAGGTCTTTAGTCGTAAGTAAATTAGATAGACAATAAACTATTGTTTAGAAAACCCAGTAACAGTTTGAGTTTTAAAACAAATGATTAGCAATAAAGATGTGCCAAATTACTATGCTTTCCATAAAATTATACTTCTCCTTAGCTGTATTTAGTCTATCAAGCCGTATTAGAACAAAAGCTTAATCGAAAAGCTGTTAGCTACTCGTAGTGGAGCTAGTTCAAGTTGCGTTCATATCTAAGGCATACGCTGGGGAACACGTTTTGCCACTTAAAGGGGAATTAAGACCTACATAGCACAGCATATACGAACACTATATTGTTTTCCGGAAGTACTGAAAATATCATATTTCTGAGTTGAGCCGCACTTAAGACATTAAGATAAGGGTATTGTTCGACCCTCTGCACTCCCAAGACTGTGTCAAAGCTCTCAGGTGAGGATTTTGAGGATAGTAAATGGTTCTATCAAGGCCTCTGATGAAAATGTTCTTTTTGTTTATTGTTCTGGTGGTAGTAGGTCTTACTACTACTATTTTAAGAAGCACTTCAGTGAGGATTCAATTATTCACCATAGCCACATTCGCTCTAGATAAGAGTATCATGCAACATAAAACGAGCGTTTGACTCCATTTTAAAGAATCCTGCTAATTGACAATTTGTTTCTAGGGAAAATTTAAATTAATAATAATTAAATTTATTTAAAATTACGTTCTGAAATTTGAAGACAGAAAAACTATTTACAATTCTTTATGAAAACCTGGCTGTCTCAAATTGCCTGCCTGAAATTCAAGCATCAAGTAATCGAAACAACTTCCTTGAATCCACAAAGAAAGAAAAATTCTAAAGTTATTCGGAGTAAAGATACTCGTACGTCCTAAATTTATTATTTATGAATATCAAACATGAATAACAAGAAATAAAGCAATCCAACTCCACCCTGATGTTTCTCGCAGGGTCAAATTCACGGTAACTTTCAACTTGTTCTTTGTCTTATCTTAGCTGATTCTCGGAGGGATACAATTCTAAGGAGATGAAAGGAATTTTTGTTAATAAATAATGTTCTTATTAAGTCTTGTCGTCTGTGCTCCAGGTTGACAACCTCTAAACAAAGTTTAATTCCCACTAATTACAGACAGTTAGTGAAAAGCAACAAGTATAAAGGACACGGCTAGATATTTGGTAGAAATGCTGTTATCATTTTTACTACCTAATATGAATACCACACACGCTGTTCTTAAGACAATGCTTACGGTGTCTCCTGGCACAGGCGTATTCATGCCTAAAAGGAGATTCCTAACACTGATAATGTAAAATTATGCTATAAAAAAGTGAATAAATTTATTATTACAATTATTATTAATATTAAACACACCTTTTTAGTAATAATACCGAATTTTTAAGCCCTAGTTTCTCGTAAGTTGATTTAGTGCGTAATTGCCTGATCAAAACTGTGTCTGGCCGGCAAAAGCTAACTAGCCACAAGTAACTAATACTCGACAGCAGATGTAACAAGTCTTGTCAATTAATCAACGATTAAGCAACGTAATGCGTAATGGTAGCTGAACGTAGAGATAATGAGAAAGATCATAAAAGGATTTTCTATTAATGTTAACCCATTATTCCTAATAAATAGGTACTTATGATGATCTAGATTCAGGGACTAAATTAAAGTGTTAAGGCTACATAAAGATAGAAACATTATTAAGCAATGTTCGCTTTGATCCTTCCACCAAAATATTGATATTAGGATAGATAGGCCAGATTTCTGATATAGAGCTAAAAATTTTATGGTCTTTTCAATGTCGTCAATTAATTATTAGAGTCGGAATATACTCGTGTAAGGCTTAATAGCCCGTGATTGCCAACGAAGAATCGGATGTTCCAATTAATTAAGCATAGTACATACCTTCAAATCACAGGTGGTGTTCAGTAATAAGTTGGATGGCTTAAGGTCCCTGTGGAGAACATTCGCAGAGTGGATGTACTTAAGCCCTCGCAAAATTTGGTATAGGAAGTAACAGATGTGATCGTTGCTTAGTTTCTGAAACAATCATTCGAATATGTTATATGAGATAATTTTGAAGAATATACCTACATTATTTCAGATTTGATAATTTACCACGCACAAGAGAAAAACCACTTATCAAGCTTCTTAACAACGCCGCCTTCCAGATAAATCTTACATTCCTTGCTAAACTTTTGAACTTATTATTTTACTGCTTTATTATTTTGTTTTCTAAGCACGAGTGGAGTTTAGTACTTCGCCAACATTTTCATATTGAAACGATAACAAAGAGATTCAAGTTTCTGTTTCTAGGCAGCATTTACTTTCATTGTTTTGAACTTCGAAATTACTTCAGATCTAATATTTTACTGTCGAACTCACTTCCGTATTCAATTTAGTTAATTTCATGGTAAATGGCGAGTAAAGAACAACGCAACGTCAATGTGGTGCGCCTAACATGCTGATAATAATATGTAACATTGACTGAATTGAATTAAAATGGCCCAGAAACGACCGTTTGTATTTGTATTTACAAATTAAAATTAGGGCAAATTAAGCCCTATGAATTGCCGTCACAAATACAAATATGGAACTTAATAAGCGTCGATTAAAATTACTTTTTAGGGTTGTTTTTAGGATAAGCTAGCTTTGAGATTAGATAATTAGAAAAAAAAATGAAATTCCGAGAAACATTATATATCGTTAAAACCTTATATCTGTAAGAAACTGGACTAACGGCAAGTTAAGGTTTCATGGCCGATAAACTTGGGAATATGGCGGTGTCCATAAATCTTTGATGGCCTATTTGTGGGCCCCTAACTATGTGATGAGGGTACGATGGCTATAATATGAAAACAATGCTTCTGGCTAACAATTTCGGATCAACTCGAGAAGCTCCGATAAAGGATGTAAAATATACAGTTTTTTTTACCAACCTGTGTTTTTAACAATTTGTAGAGGTCCGTTTCCATTAAGCACTGTACGATGTAGACATCTTTCATTTGATCAATAGTTTCTGCTCTTAAAATATCCCGAATATCAATAATCTGCAAATATAACATCATAATATTAATATAAATTATTGTTTTTTGTATTGCCATCTAAAGATTAGGTAAGTTTTTCATTTGAAACAAATGACCGCCTGATGCGAGAATCATCATAAACAGGATGGCCCAAAAGGTAACATCCAAAAATTTTTTTGGAAATCCTTACATCTAGGGCTAATTATACCCTATGTATATTTCTCAATTTTAGAGTTTTAGGGTATGTTTGGATAGCCCTGGATGTAAAGGTTCTAAAAAAATTTGGACGTCACCTTTTGGACCATCCTGTATATCTGCGAATAAAACGAAGACTAGATCATTAACGAACTAAATTAATGTTCAGTCTCAAATTGATTGAAATGGATGAGCCATATTAAGTGTTTTATGATTCGGAGAAAATTTATTGGTTACTGTAATTTAATTACAGTATTCATATTAATGAAATTACTAAGTGATTATAAAGAGAGGTTTTTGAAAAGTTTTTACAAATATTAGGGGGGAAAGTGAATATTGCGTGATCAACATTAATCAGCTCATTAAAAAAAATATATATATATTTGTTCTTACATTTTCATGCTTAAACCGGGTCAAAATTTTGATTTCTCGAAGTGTCCTCTGACAGTATGTCTGGTGTTCGAAGGGTGATATTTTTTTAATGGCGACTTTCGTTTTCTTGATGTTGTCGACCGCCGACCTGCAAAATAATAGGCACTATTAATCTTTCGTTTTGGGTACAGTGGCCAGCACATCATACAGAGCATATTTTTTTATTGCCAAACCGCCTCTATTACAACAGCATAAGACACCGTTGTGTACCGATTTGCTGTCGTCGTCGTTTATTGAACCCCTAACCTGCCGAAGAAGGGTTGGCGACCTTACTTAACACACCCCCACATAATTCAATATCAGATAGCGAAATTCATTATAGCGCGCCGAATTTACAGAACAGACTCGTAATTAACAATAATCTAAAATCTCTTTAGATATTGGGATTTAATTAAACAGACTTGAGCTAAATTACATCGCGACCATGTAACTAAGTAACGCAAAATGAACTAGCAGATTCCGCGAATCCCTCCGCGCAAATGTCAAAATTCCCTTACAAACTGTCACCCTCTTTTCACCCCCGAATAGGTTTAATTATTAAAAATCCAGATATTACCCTAACTAACGTTTACATATCAATTTGTATATGTTTTACTACCAAGGCTGTACATATTGAACTGGTGGGTGATTTAACGTGTAGTAATTTTCTATCGGCTCTGCGAAGGTTCATCTTTCGTAGAGGGAAACCTTACATGTAATTCTCTGACAACGGTACCTCGTTTGTTGGTGCGTTTAAGGGGCAAATTTTTAAATCTTCTTTCTTAGTTCTTATGTTCATTCTTTTCAAAATTTCAAGTTTCTAAATTCTAATCTTAGTAGTTATTAAGTCGTTTTTTTATATTTGGTACCTAGGCGACCGAGCTTTGTGGTTACTAATATTTAATAAAAATGTCTAATGCGAAAGAAAAACGCATAAAATCTTGAAAACACGCGTTTTCTCAAGCATAAGACTAATCTAGATCGATTTTTCAGCCCACATACAAAATTTCAGCGAAATCTTAAGAGCCGTTTCCGAGATATTATAAATATGATTAAATTATAAATAAATAAATACACAAGAATTGTTCGTTTAAAGGTATCAGATAGCAGTAAGAGCTCGAAGAAAATACAAAGCAATTCAGACAAATATCGTAATTCATACGGGTTTAGGTACTAATCATAATCGAACTTAGGTATGCAACTGTCATTGTTTAAAATTGATATGTGTAGTGATATACTTATTTAAATAAACTAAACGACTTAATCGATACTAATATTATAAATGCGAAAGTGTGTCTGTCTGTCTGTTACTTCTTGACGCTTAAACCACTGAACCGATCGAGATTTGGTATGGAGACAGTACGAGACCCTAGAAAGGACATAGGCTACATTTTGTCGCGATATAAAATCTTTAAGGGGGGAAATGAGGGATGAAAGTTTATATGGAAAATTCAACTCGTGCGGGCAAGTCGCGGGGAAGCACTAGTAGGCAACATAACTCTTCTAATCAAAACGTTAATATTTCCTTAAACACGGAGCATTGTTTGCTTTAAATGGATTTCATAAATTCAAATCTGTAGGGAGCGGGTCTAGGCGGGATTAGCGACCGAAATTGGGTCGATAGATAAGTGCGATAATGGCGACCATCCTGCCAAGACCGAATGTAAATAGCTTCCAATCGGCTCAATTGTAATCTATCCTCACATTTGTTTAAAGCCCGTATTCCGAAACGATGCTTAAGCGCCAATTTTGAAACCAAGAAATACTGTTTCGAATGTCGTCGCGAGACTTGTTCCATTCTTGAGCGCCGTTTATGAATACGGGACTAAATATGAGAACATTTTTTTAAGAGCTATTAGTACTGAGTCATCGAGAACGATAAACGACGAACGAAAATAGTCATATCATGTAGATGTTATGTGAGTTTACAACTCACATAACATCTGTTGAAACATTAACGTGTTTTGTTTAGGAAATTGTACAGCGTTTAAAACACATACTACGAGTGTACTCATCTCATAGCAACTGGTACACATAGATTACCACCTCAAAAGTCATGTTGCTGTGATGTTTTCTTGTTTCTTGGCAATTAAAGCATTAAGGTATAAGTTCATAGCCGACCACATGTCGCAGCGCCGGACCTCGTGTCGACGCGACATGTCGCAACCACACGTAGCGATGTCGTGTCGCTTCAGTCATGATTCCGAGCCCGACCGCAGCAAATGACAGACCGCAGCGCCACTCACTCCACAGAGTCGACCACCTACGCAATGAGCTCTATATAAAAGTACTCGAATTATCAATAACTTTATCGACTACTTAAGTATATAATATTGATTGAGGTCGCTCACAGCGCCACCCTATCGGACTTACTGGAAAAACCCTTTAAATGGGCCTCTTTTAGATTTAAATATTATATTAGAACTAGTGGTTTCCCGCGACTTCCTAGGTGAGACCCCTTCCTAGGTAAGATCCTAGGATATCTAACAGAAGTAAATTAATAGTTTATTCAATAAAAGAAAAGAAAAACAAAGACATGCATGTAATAAAAATAAATAAACTTAAAACCTACTTAATCAAAATTAAACCCATGTCCTTGAGGCAAGGAGGCGAAGATGCTGGCTGCGTTATCTAACATCTCTATATCAAAGAAGATTGCCATAAATCGACCCAATAGATAGAGACACCGTACTAAGTGAGACACATGAAATATAAATATCACTTATTAGCGGGCTTTTATATGATTTTATGGTAATTTAAAAAGCAGGGAATTAAAATGATTTTTAGAATGTACTAAATTATTAACAACTAAACGTCTTCAAAGATGCAAAAAAAAACGACGAGTTGAACTTTGACGTGTCAGTCACACATGAAGTATATGTTTTATATCAAACGTCAATGTTTAACGGATCATACATTGTTTAAATGTCAGACCGACATAATGCACCAAATAAATTGTCGTTCAATGTAAGTTATATTATTTTTCCTCTATACAGTTTAAGGCTTTTCACCAAAGAACTTTGCCGTTCTTCTTTCATCTAAATCAGTTCAGTGATTTATATTTTTTATGCCTTTGTTCGTCAAACAAGGACTGTAGCCATCATGAAAACCGATTAATGTCAGCCAAAGAAAAAATAATACCGGCCCCCTTAGAATTAGAAACAATGCAGTTTCTGAACCAGTCATGTTCCAGTATTCATACCATGATCCTTGAATTAGCAGGCCCGAAGTGGGGCAGATTGTGTTAATAGATATATGTGGATGTATAGCCCCATCTCGCTCTCTTATCTTGTAAACCTATCACCTTGTGTACACTCATAGTAAGAGTTCTAGCTATCTTAAAGTTGGGTAGTTTCTGTTTGGTGGCTATATATTTTGGATTTGGATTTGAATCTGGATAGTTATTTTGTTGATAGTACGGGATGTTAAATAGTCATAGACAACGGGCATAGAGAATTTAGGGCTGCATCATGCTGGCATGTGAGCTCATAGCTTATATTTTAGTCTTTGGTGAAAAACCTAATATTATTAAAGGAAAAATATAACTGTCACCTATGATGGCTGACATTGAATGACAAAAAAATAGTGAGTAAAATATGACTAGCGGTTTCCCGCGACTTAGTCTGCGCAAAGGTCGAATTTACCATACAAGTTTTCACCCCCATAAAATATGATTTCTGGGATAAAAATGTCAATTTTACTTAAGTCATTTTTCGGGACTCAAACTATCTCAATACCAAATTTTGACTGGATTGGTTAAGCGGTTTAAGCGTGACGTGAAAAGCTAACAGACAAACACACTTTTGTATTTAAAATATTAGTATGGATTTGGTGTGACAGATGTCGGCGACACATCAGATCCACGAATTAGAAAGAATATGAGTACTGATCTGCGGTCGAGCGCCAGTGTGGTCTACCGCTTGACGACGTGTCGCTAGCTTCATGTCGCGAGCTACGAATGGTATTTCATAGAAATACATAGAAACCAGTAGTGTCGCGTTGACACGTGGTTTGACGACGCGACGTGTGGTCGGCTATGAACTTATACCTTTAATGTAACTTTAATTTCTGGGTTTAATTTCCTCTAGTGTAACGAACTATCTTTAGACAAATGAATGACTGACTTGCACAGCTCACATGAACGCAGATGATCATCATTTGTAGATTTGATTAATAACGCTAAATATTTAAATGTAAGTAGCATCATGGGTAGCATGCTAAACAAAATTTAATACCTAATAATCCTATCAAGCAAAATAGTTTGATCAATGTTTAATTAGTAATTATACGCATGTCGCCCAAAATCTTTTGACAAAGGCAGACTAAATTCCAGCGAATAATATTTAGAAGCAACTTAAGTAAAAGCAGGCTTGGAAATTAAATTCATTCCAAAAGTTCTATTTCACGCCCAAATAACTCTGTGCAAAGTTTTACGACGATCAGGACGATAACCTTCAGTCAGACTTTTATGTAAAATTATAAAGTTTATTATAAATACAAACACTAATTAAGCAAACTTCATACCTACAATTCGTACAGCAAATAACACCTACAAGTCATTTTTAAATACATTATACACATTCGTTAAAACAGTTTCTATTTGCCTCAGCACTTTCTATTTTACTTAGTCTAACTGCATGTTTTGCAAAAATAACTACGCGGAGAAAAAATAAAAAAATAATACAGTAGAAGTTTTTCTCAATTAAATATCGTCCTACTATAATTCTTTACATGCGGGGTATATTACAAAGACAGAAATATATTAATACAGAGACGACAGTCCCAAGAACTTGGGAAACATTAAGCTGATATGGGGGAAATTGTATAACTCTAGCAAATGCGAATTGATTCAGATTTAATTCATTACCCCACAGGCAGCCCCACAGCGCTCACTTTGAGCGGGCGGTCCATAAAAAGTGCCAATGCCCCCCCATATCGGGCGCTTATCACCACAAGATTTTAAACATAAATTTAAAAAATCATAGACTATTATAATGGCTTAATTTTTTTTCTAATATTGCTCTGCAGTGTTTATTTAGAATTGATTTTATTATGAATGACGGGGCCTAATTAATGGTGGAGTCATAATGTACGAGTCGTATTATTTACTTTAGATGGAGAAAGATACGAGAGTAAAAGGGCAATATTTCTTCAACAATTTTGTGTAATAGGTAAATAAATTACATTCGGTCCCTATCTTTCTCGTAACGACAGACAATGATAAATATATACTAACTAAAATTTCTGTGAATCGTCGAAATTGCTTTAGTTTGGACTGGGGGTCCGTAATCAATTTTAGATAGATTTTATAAAATCAAACCATTTTGGTGGCTAACCAGTATTAGCCGGTTAATACCTACGGTTAATAACCACTGCAAATAAATCAGCGTACATTACATTGGATGCAATTTTGCAGCAAAATATGTCCATTTAATGTAGGTTATGAGATAGTCTGGTGACAGACATACAGATGGACTGTGAAGTCTTAGTAATGGTGTCCCATTTTTACCCTTTGGGTACGGAACCTTGAGAAGTAAGCATCAGTTTGGTTCAAACTTAATTAAAACAACGGTTTCGAAAGTTGGGCACAATTTTTCGAGTTTTCGCAATCGAATCGTTTGGAGCGTTGATGGAAATTGGAACAGTATGGGGCCCTGAGTAAATATTTGAATTTACCCTCGGAGAAGTCGGGGAGCGTTTTTATGAAGCAATAACTCGTTTGGAGCTTAGTGCCATTTTATTGGTGCGAAAATAATGTTGGCGTAATGTAAGTGATATTAGCCAAAAAAACGAAATGTTATTTATTATACATTTTTTAATAGGATCCTGGTATGTTTTTGAATTGACATAAAAACACAAAATGGAATGTTTACAACTCTTTCATATTAAACTCTATCTTTTTTCAAAGCCTTACTCTTTGACATTATGCATGGGACATCACATTATTTAAATTACCAACTAGGCTCCGCGTGGTTGTGGTATTAGCGTGAATCCGAAAGGTCAAATTTTCCATTACTTTGTGACATAATACGCGTGTTAATATGCTCTTTAGGTATATTTTTGCACTTGGAAAAATGACCACCAGAGATAGTTTATGCTCTTTAGGTCTTCGACAAATCATCACTTTGTGACATAAGACGCGTGTTAATATGCTCTTTAGGGTCTTCGACAGGATTGTTGTCAACCAGTGATTTCACATATCCCCATAAAAAATATTAAAAGGGCGTTGAATCACATAACCTTGGAAGAGTTCGGAACCAGGTCTGTTCGAAACTGTCGTGAGTTTCTTGTAGCACACGTTTGATAGATTGAACTGCCGTTCTGACAGTACAGTTTGTTCATTTCAAAATGCTGTTCAACTGTATAACAGCTCGACTTACCGAAAATGCCAAACATAAGGACACGTCTAACAAAAATTTGCGCCAATAGACAATCTAAGTTGGCCGCCATCAGCTGTCAAAGATACCTTGTACCTGTTGGACAACCCTGCATAAGTAGTATGAAAGGCGCTCAAAATTAACGTTAAACAAAGCAAAAATCTGTTACCACTGCATTAAATGGATTAAAATCCTTTAGAAAACCTCTCACCACAGCTCTCACGGAGATTGAAACATGAATATTTTCGCATAAGAGCACGAGTCCGTTAAACTTCCTGTGGGGTTAAAGCTCTTACTAAGTGACCAAACCGTAATGCGTAGACAAGTAAAATTTAATGGATGGTTCCCTATTGCAGAATTTGTTTGCTATGTTAATGGGCAAAACAATGTACGGATGACAAAACATGGTGGCATCTTATGCAGTTGTAATAGAGGCGGTTTTGCTACATGTAGTCTGATGTGCTGGGACTGCACCTACCTACACTGTTAATTATCGTTTAAAGTTGGTAGGAGCGGAGACGAAACGAACAGGATGGCGAATCGTTTGGAGAAAAAAATAGTGCAGGGTAGCTAAGTATAGAGTTTACAGATCGTAGCGTAACAATGTTTCAAATTAACTGTCTTTGAAAACAGAAAGTTGCCGGCATTAAAGCGACTAAGTACGTATTTAACTTGCCTTTTTAGTTATTAACTAGTTGAAAGCACTTATTTGCATACCTAGCTACTTATGGACTATCCAGATTTTATTTACAATTTACCTACTGATGATGATGATGTCCTCCTAGCCGATTTCGACTACGGCGGCCTATCACAACAGAGATTAGCCAACTGCGCAGGACATATTATAGTGCACAAGTGTGTGCGCAATACACAGGTGCACTCTCTGTTCCTTCAATCTCATAATTCGGTGAGACGGCAGTCCGACATGACCGTAGAGAGATCAGGCGCAGGACCAACGGCTTAACGTGCTTTCCGAGGCACGGGTGTTCACCAACTTCCTGACTCCGGAGCTGTGTCTGAGTAATTTCAAGATAGAAAAACTTAAACACTCTCGGCCCAACCCGTTGGTCTAGTGGTCAGCACGCTGGGTACTATCCACGAGGTCCCGGGTTCGAATTTACCTACTGCTTCTACCAGAATTGACTGAAATTACTCATCTACAAAAGTCAATGAGATGAGATGATCGACTTTTGTAGATGAGTAATTTCAGTCAAAACTCGTGATTGTTTTACGAATTAAGACTGACTTGACAAGTTTAGAATGATCTTATCTGGCTTTGAAGTCGAGTAGAAAATTATATCGCTACATATTATTACACCAACTACACCGGTCACTAGCATAAAATGAAACAAATGCCCTTTTTGTGTGCAATCTTCTAGGATAATTTGTTTTAAACTACTTTTATAGTCTATGCAATCATTTAGAAGACTTTTCTGCAATTAATGGCGTTTCTCCATTCATATCACTTTCTTTTATTTAACAGATTTTTAAATTGCAGCAATTTTAAGGACTCATTATTCACTTGGGAGTTAATGGACCATTACTTTTCGAGAACACCTCCAATCCTCCATTCTGTGTTTACATAATATAAGGTCGTAAAAGGTTAAGTCGAAACACTTGCGTACAAGATCCTTTGTACAATGAACGTCATTAATAAGACGCCGAATTTGCTCCGCAACAATTAAAGCGAGGCATTACATGAGGACGAAACGTTTACGACATACTACTCACTTTATTCCTTGGTTTCATGAAGTGCGAACAGAAATCTTAGAATAGATACTTCACTTTTACTGTGGTGCATTAATCCGAGGCACGTCTCAGACATCCGTGGATTTGGAACAGGAAAACGCGAAGGTGCGACAACGGCGATGAGGTAATGACTCTATGGCGCGGGTGACTCATTACATTTCGCGACACCACTACGACATAGTACAATCTATAACATTTAACGGCAGTGTTATATAGCTGCAATATCGCAAGAAAACATATACATACAATTTGTACCGTAACAAATGGATGACCTCGGTACAATAAGGCGTACGAAGCAAACACACTAGTCTAGATGCTTAAAAAACCACAAGCGATTGCAATAATGAATAATTACAGAGTTCGCAAATATATGGGACTTCGGAAAAGGTTAAATGAAATGGGGGATGAAAGTCTCTTGGAAAACCATTTGAATGAAAGGGGTCGCGGGAAACCGTTCCTGCATAATACGAGTAATATATGCTATAAGAGAAGTAAGTTCGGAAGTACCAGTGGAAATATAAAATACACTGCACATTCGGTCGAAAGTGCAGCCTGTAAATAAGATACTCACGAAATGTGCAACTTTTTTTAGAAATAAGAGTGTCAGAAGATCAAAATTCAACAAGGTGCAAAAATCAAGCGATTGCAAACTGGAGCGAGATAGCGAAAATTTGTACTCGACCTTGACCTCGTTAGAAACAGTAACTAGGGCAGGGACCCGGAGGGTTTTAAAAGCTGTTTATGGCTTAAAACTGACAAAAATGTCACAAAAAATTTACCAAAATCAAACGAAAATTAACAGTCAAAAAACCAAGAATAAGCAAAAGTTAAATAATAGCATGAACGAATACTTATTATGACTAGTTCATCAGAAACTGATGTGTAGTAAACTTAGAACCTGTAGTCAGTTTCGGAAACTTGGAGACAATATTGTGGAAAATTTTCTATATTCCTACTTATTGCAAAGTTGCGACTTGCAGCACAGAATAAATAATAATACAAGTCTTGCGGCTCTAACTCTGGACCACAATAAGGTTTGTATTACATTTTTTTTTATTGTTTTTCCGAAATATACAGAAATTATACACTCTATTCATATTGGTCAAACTGCACAGCAGTTAGTCGGCAGTTGTTCTCGCTTAAATTATACATTCTAAAAACTACGTAATAGATAGGTAGGCACTTACGGTGCTATTACACTTACATGAAGCCTGGTATATTTATTTCCTTTTGACCTTATTCGACTTTTTCCATTATTTTGTTAGGTGATTGATAACATATCATTTTTAACAATAATAATAAAAAATATTGATATGTGGTAGATTAGGTAGCTAGTTAGTTACATAACTGAAAAAGTTATTTTATTGTCATCATTACCAGTAGAATATATCTGCCAACTGCTCTTGGAAAACGTACTTAGGTGCACGATGAAAAATAGCTAAATCTTTCAGAGCACTAAATAAAATCTCGGGTTCCAAGAAAACTCTGCAAAGAACCGCCTAATTAAAATGAAATAGGGCACTATCGGTGAAATCCGGCCGGGGCATTTTCATGAGACAAAGGCCCTGGGCTATTCTGCGGCCCTTAGTAACGAGCCATCATCATCAGCCTCGCTTGGGACAGCCATTTTCCGCGGGGTAAACGCACGGCACCTGATAACGTCCATTACGACTAATTGAAAATATTAAAACGTCGTAAATGGAAAAATATAACTGACGCAATCGCTCTTTGGGTTTTCTATTCTCAATGTCTCTATGAACCATCTTTATTATTCTACAATTTCTTTCTGATTTCTATGCTTCGTGTCTTTGTATGAGAATATCCTTTTGTTTTCACGTAAGTTGCAGCAAAGTGATATGATTGTGTGATGTACCTAATAGATTCTTGACTACAATAATAAAATAATCACCAACAGTGTAAATCTTATCTTGGAATTGTACGATGGTTTTATCGGCACTTGTTCTTGGAATCATTTATTTAAATAATACCTGCTTATAAATACGTGTAGCTTGTTTGTTTATGTGCTAATTTTCCTTGTAGAATCTTAATAGGCAATTTGCATTTCATAATCCTTAAAAAGAGCTACATAATCCAATCGATTGCAGTATTCGTTACAAATTTTAACTATGTCGTAGAAGCGTTAAAAACTCTTACTAAAAATACAACACATGTAATGAGCTTTCCATTAAACGACAGCGCGCAATTTGATCGGCTCATCTGAGCTGTGTGGGCAATTTAGTATATCGATACTGGATACCCGAGGTGAACTTTTAGCCTGCTCTATCACCTCTCACCTGCTGACCTTGATCGGTCGTGCGCACCCCGCGTGGGACCGTTCCGACCACCGACGTCGGTACCAGGGATCCTAATCCCTACGTCGATGTCCGTTTTTTCGATCCTTGACGTTCTTCTCACTCAAATCAGCCGAGTGAGAAAGACAACGAGTCGAAAATCTTTTGACAGAGTAAGTAGGTACGGGCACCGCTTCGAGGGATAACTGATAAACATTTACTTCCACAAGTTCCACCAGGTAAGTGCGTGCCAATAAAATTAGTGGAACGAGGATGCATAACAAAGCTATGGTGTAATAAGCAAAGATATAAATAAGATAAGTTAAGTTTCTGTTTCAACTAGGGTCGACAAAACCTTATCAAACACAGCAAAATTCAATAACAAAAGAGTTAAAACCCAAAATTCAGGTAAACCTTGTTTCAAAAGCTCGGCAAAATAAGTGGCTTAAATCTGTTTTCAACCCGTATAATACGATTTCAAGAAAAGTTTTAGCTTACGTAATTCAAAAAGTAGCTGGACACTGAACTAACAGTTTGTTCACAATGTGTGTCACTCTGCTAGACAGATATTTTCTGGCGGCGGCAGTGTCATAGTAGACTGCAGCGTAGGTTGTATCAGTTGTATTCCGGATTTGTATGGAAATTAAACGACGCATACTCGTTTTCCGATGCGTGGGTGCGCGGCGTAAGAAACTCGAAGCTAGAAATTAAAGAGCTAAAAATTCACTATTTAATCAAATTAAATATTAGAAACTTAGAAAGGTATTCAAGTCGCACTTATTTTTTATTGTTTTGAACATATTGTGCATGGAGCCGTTGAGATAGTTGAAAAAAAGTTAGGGAAATATTACAGATCAATAATTTATTTGAATAATGCCTTTAACTTTTAAAATCGCTATCAGACATTACACTTCGCCGAACAACTGAGGAATTCCGTTATTTTCTAGCGATTTTATGTCTGTGCAAAACGCAATTTTATGACTTCATAAGGCGCGGGAGCAGCGGAGTGACAACTAATAATAAAGTTCACGCTTCGCTTCACATTATACGAGCTGCCAGGCAGGCTGGGCTGGGCAATCTAGCGGAATAAACATCTGTGCGGCCACACGAAAGCCCTCAAGGCGAGCGGCGACTTCCTATCTAGACATTCCACAATCTTGTCGGCAGACAACAGTCTGCTTTATATCCTTCAAGATAAAATATATCGTTATGTTACGATTCCTTACAAGTTTAAATGTATTCACGGGTCGTTATACATATCGTCGTCGTTCGTATAAAACTTGCGAAATCTAACGAGCTCTGTCGTTGTATCAAGAAAGATAAAGTAGAAATCTTCCAACACTCAAAAACGTGTTAGTACGTAGTAATAACAAATGATTTCGGGATATTGTAAAGGATAGTGGACAGACTTGCAGTTGGAGCATAATAAGCGTAAATTCTCTCGCGTCTCTTCTTGTTTCAGAATCCAATGCCACCGGGGATTGCCATTTACTCTGCTGTTACAGAGAGCCTGAGGGTATATATTTCAACGATGCAATATAAGCCCTGGATAGGACATCGGGATATAGAACTGAATAAAATGCAACTGCAATATCATAAATATTTTGCTCCGTTCCAAGTTGATATCATTCGGCCCTGCCGGCAATATACATATTTTTTTATTTTCCAATCAACATTGCGGGTTTAGGTTGTTTGAAAAAGGTTTTTGGCTTAACTCAGAATTAACCTAGATTGAGGGATATAGCTTGACTTTTTAAACGACTTCAAAAGAGGAGCAGTTTCATTGTTCGACTGTATGTATGCTTTTGTTTTCTAAGTTCACCGATTACTTCGTCAATCGTGGTTCGATATTTTTTAAAATGGAAGAGCATACTCTTGAGGTGCTCCCATGGTCATCAAGTCAGGATCTGATGATGGAATTCTGGAGAAATGGGGAAACTTAAAGATTTTATGAGCACGTAAGTATACCGTTTTTTGGTGTCTTTTAGTTATTCAAGCGATTACATTCCGAGTCATAAATTTATTGTGCTGAGCTGTTCTGAGCTAATGATGGATTTCGCAAATTGCGATTGCAGTATTTGTGTTAAAAAGTACTGGCAATATTGTGTATATATGTATAAAAAAAGGATTCCAAAAAAAAACAACCGCCTTAAAACGCACAAAAAATTAAAATTACTTTTTCTTTATCACTAAGTGCAAGAAACGTAAGGAAGCCCACCGGCTTCCTTAGTGCTAATCAGGATTATTGTAAGTCTCTGCGTCTATGTTGACACGGACTTCCTTCCACATTAAATTGAAACTTTTTGGTGCAATTTTTAAAGCCTTTGCTTTTTTGTTTGTAAAAAAACATTTAATTATGTGCCACGTTTCGTCGAATAATAACAAGTAATTTTGTTGGGATTACCTACACCCCCTTAACACTCGAAAGATAACTATTTCAAGTATTTAAAAATCGAAAGATGAAGCTTGTAAAATGCGATAAATTATTGTTTTTAAGTGATAATCATTCCATAGTAATCTAAAGATTAGATATTATTTCACTTGAAAAAATTACCACCAGAGGCGGGACCCGCCTTTTCCTTTCGTTTGTTTCATACTTTAAAATCTTCCATCGAATAAACTTTTGGGGAACGTAATATATTATTTATTATTGGACACTACCTTCAATGGAGTCCTTTGGAATTGAAAGATAGGCAACACATGATCAATGATTTAACAAAATACTGTTTCACTGTACTTAAATAATGGGCCAAAGTGAAATTATTATCGTAATTCGGTATGCGAAACATTAAGCAGAAACTACATTAGGTTTTCACTGAAGGTGCTACTTGCACCATAGCAGAAGCTCACGTTTAGTTTGGGGCTAATTAATTGGTGTGTTGGTTGAAACAATTTATTTATTTATTTTATCTCTGCTCTTCTTTTTCCCAAAGCCTAGCAACTAGTCCTGATGGGTATGTAAAATAGATTAATAGACACAGGCACTCTGTTGCGTTGCGGTTGCGAACAGTGCATTTATAGCACAATATATGCTACGAATATTAAGTACCTACTATGCATTTATACACCTACTAGTGGTTTCCCGCGACTTCGCCCGCAAGAGTTGGATTTTCCATATAAACTCTAAGCCCCCATTTCACCCCCTTAATGTTTTTATATCGCGACAAAATGTCCTTTCTAGGATCTCGAACTGTCTCCATACCAAATTTCATCTCAATCAGTGGTTTAAGAGGTAACAGACAGACAGAGAGACCCACTTTCGCATTTATAATATTAGTATGGATTTAATTATTTTCATTTTATTTCTGATGTAAGCAATGTATAGCTTCAGGGTTCCATCCGTGATGCATAATTTATAACCAGTTCTTATAATAAATGAACGATATGAACTAATTAAACTAACAGTGGCTTTAATCCGAAAAATATTTTGCTGTTTTCAGTTTCATTTATCGCTCTCCTTGGAACAACACTAGACTATTGAAAGAAATCAGAATAAATCAAGATTCTTTATGAAAGTCGACTATCTTGTTAACTATTAAATTGAATTTATTGCAGTTCCTTGCCAATTTTTTTCAAGAAGTGCGAAAATATTTACAATGACTATTATCTATCATAATAATATTCTTTCTTTCGCCATGCGCTTTGTTACTAAGCGCCCTGTTTGTTCAATTTGGGTCGAAATATTGTAGTCTGTATTGAGCCTTACTTCTAAAAGACAAAAAACTACAAGAATGTTTTCTGTAATACAGCCATAAACTAAAAACTGCTAGATGCGTGAAAATGCATAGCGTTACAAGATACTACGCGAGGGAAGGCCCCAACACAAGAATTATCAAGTATTTCATATCGTTAGTGCTTAGTACCTAGTAGGTAGGTACGCGCAAATATTAAACAAAGACGATTGTCAGCCCTTCAACAGTGTGCTTTGTAATATTACAAAAGGGAAATATTTTCCGAATTCGCGCTCGTATGTAACATTCATTGTCATCGAATACATAAATGGATTCTTTGATAGTTTAATCAAATCCGCCACCCAGCAACATAAATAAGGAAAATGTCGGCGGATAGATTAGATAGATAGATTCAGTCACAGGCAATTTTTCAGTGTCAATCAGTCGTAGATAATTAAGTTTAGCACAAGAAACCAGTGTTAAGCACTGTTATAACTTAATTTATAACAGTGTTAAGCACTGTTATAACTTAAGGGGGTGCAGCGCGAAGCAAGTCGAGTAAGTCTAAACGATCTTCAAACAGAATCGAACTTATTAATATTAGTAATTAGATCCATTTGCTTTAAAGTTTTAGACTTGATGATTTAATTAGACCAATAGTTTTACTCTGCGCAATGCGCAAAACCATCAGACATTTGTGTTAAAAACTGAAAAGTGTTCATATTTTCTTATTTATATTTTATTCGTGTATATTAAAAGATGTGGACCTGCGGAATATTAATACAATCATTTGAATGTACAAATTATTGTTTCATGTGTAAAAATCACCATGTTTTCGAATAAAATTCTCTTAGATATCATTAGCTGCAAGTCATGCTTATTATATCATAAAGAATTTGTTTCAAATTTCAACAAGACCAGGACCTTATGCAATAATTAGGCTAACGGAAATAAGTTGTTTTAATGTATTTAACTAATTCAGCTCATCGTACAAGTGATTTAGAAATACGTTAATTTTTCTCAATTTCGTGCAGGACCGCCTTAATTTATAACAGTGCTTAACACTGGTTGCTTTATTAAAGGCCGAAAGAGTACAGTATTGATGATTATGGATATCCGCCATGTTTTTTCGATAATATGGTATGTATTATAACATTGAAGGTGTGAAAATTGGGTCTCTAAGATTGTTAACGATAAATACCTTTCCTTGACATAAAGTTTACAATCAAATTCAACTGACAAACTGCAGATGAATATCGACGATAGTTATACAGATACACCCTTCCAGCACGCTCTACGTGATCGGAATAACCTGTTTGACGGAAATGACGGATGTTAGCAGACTCCAAAAACAACGAGGGAACTTTGGATGGAGTACATTCAATAATTCAATGTCCGTTTTCATATTTCCTTCTAGCAGCAGTAAGGAATATTTTGCAACATAATTATATCATGAACCTCAAGAAAGTTTGATTAATCATTCAAAATGATACAGACGACGACAGTTCATCAAGGTAAACACTTGCATCTTATGCAGTAATAATAATAGGAGTGTTTTTGTAACAAAAATGGATAGTCTGGTATGCTGGCCACTGTACATCACTAATATAGCAAGTTGTTTCATTAATGTTTTAAAATCAGCTATGAGCAATATTTAAAAACCAGCAACCGTTCCACTAATGAAATCAGCTTTAAGCTGATTCGAGCTATTGAATTGTTCGATGTCCATCACAAAATAAAATAAAACAGATCAGATCACCTAAAAGGCCTAAGATTCCTATTTTCAATACAGCAGGCAATAATATATCTGAATATATGGTAGCTTTATCTACACCAGACACCATTATCGTATTTTCGCCGCATCAGCGAATCCATTAGAGGACCTCAAGATCACCTACCTCATCAGTGGAGGGTCCGAGACAGCACCTCACTAAGTAATTGAGCTACCTACGATGCGGTACTTAAGACACAGAGATCCTAAATCAAGTACATACTACATCACAAGGTAAAAAAAGAGTGACACGCACCGGTTCTTTTAATTAGGTAGTATACCTGCCTATACATTTTGTGACTTTGGTTTCTTTATTTAGTCACGTCTTGTTTTTATTAGGGTTTTTTTTGTTTTGTCTGGTTAAAGTATAGAACGACTAACCGTAATATTTAACGTTTTAGGGACATAAAAATAAATAAATGAATGACCTAAACTGGGAACGCGAATAGACTCGACTGATGAATTAAAGCAACATTTCGCCGGTCTATTGATAAGAACTGGATGTAATAACGAGGAACATCTTAGGACCTGCGCACACTGGTGAATTCTTGATATCGCGACAGGTCGGCGACAAATGCAGGCAACGAGCGCTCCTATCGCTCTGCGCGTCTTGTCGCCTGTCGCGGCAGCTAAAAATCGTGTGCGCAGGCTCTTACACTTTGGAAATTGAAGGTGATCAGGCTTATTGATCAGAAATACTTGAGTAACTGTTATGTAAGAATGCTATTAAGCCTATTTGCCTCCTATTGTGTATGAATGAAAATTCTTCAGCTATCTTATCTCTCTCAAGACAACTAGCAGCAAATGGCAATGCGCTAAATTGGTCTAGCAAGCCATGTGAGGGGCGAAAAATCGCACGGGACTGTCATAGGAAATCCCTTTCGCCGTATCAGCACCCGCCCCCGCTGACATCTAGCATGTCACGCCCCCCGGACCTCTGGCAACCGCAGGAAGTCGCGCAAGAACTTGTCAGACAAATAGCGGTACCCTGCGACATCGCCCGCGCAATGTCGAATTTCCCATGTTCAAACTAGCTTAATATATGGTACTTTCAAAATCCTTGTAGCAACAGCTAATGTTAAAAGCCCATAGTTTTTGATATAAACTGTAAATTAGACCAAATGTTTTACAGTTTTCCATGTATGACGCAGGTGGGTAGAAAAACTTTGCTTACAAAACAGATTGCATACTCCCTCAAGGGATGTAGAGTATAACTGGCCTATTTTGCTAAAATTCACCACCTTACTCATAATAGTTATAGGTAGCTCTATTTAACACTTCAATAATTATATGAGACAGCTAACTTGGAACTTCTGACATGAAATAATGGAGACAAACATTTAAATTTATCTGTCTTATTATTTAAAGGTTTATGCCACTGATATAAAAAGTAAATAAACATTAGATGGCTACAATTTAAAAAAAAATGTCTTTACTACATCATGTCAGCCAGTGACAGTGTATTTTGATGTCAGCTATCTGTTGTTAATTCAAATTTCGAAAACAACTATCTCATATTTATTTAAGTGCTATAACAGCGGCATAATTATTATTAGTATAAGGGGGCTTTTTGTAGAAATTATTAAATAATGTTATTGAAATTATTAAAAAGGTAATGGCTCTGACAGTCAATTTTTGCCGATTTATTTAAGTTTCAAATAAATCAGCAAAAATTGACGTGAAGTGATAGGATGTGACAAAATCTGTACAGAATTGATGAACTGGAAACGGGGCAAGAAAATTATGACGGACTACCTAGGTACTTACTACTTAATAGAGCTGAAGTAATAATAATAACAGCCAACAATGATAGGAATCAATGTTGTTAAAATAAATGTCAATTTGGTAATGTTTTGGTCCATTACCATTCTAGCGTACCAGGATTGGCTCAGTGTAACAATATTCTTATTTTTATCAAATGAACTGAATAGTCTAATTGCTTCAATTAACTTATCGTAAAATATTTTATTTCATTGATATATTATATTATGTCACATTATAAGAAATGTAGCAGATTTTGTAGAAAATTCCCTGAATTCAAATTGCACTATCAAAAGAATGTAATGATCACCATGAACAGAATCTATACAAGCAATTGATTCTTTAGGTATATTGTAGGTTATGTGTGATTATGCTAAATTGAATAAAACATATTCAATTTGCCTCCTGCCTTTCAAAACGTATTTGCCTCCTGTGCAATTTGAGAATATTTCTTGCCTTTTTCCTATGTCTTTAACCAACCTAAATAATGACTGATACAATGAACTTTACAAAAAGCTTAAGACTTTTTACACTTCTTTGGTTTTTGAGTCTTAAGTGTAAAAATAACTTGCTCAGTTTTAATTACTATATCAAAACGATCTGAAATAGAAAAAAAAAACTGGTTTGTTTGTTTAGGAAGGTACTTACACAACCATCCCATAAGCTCCTTCACCGATATACTGTAGATTTGTGTATCTGGGGCCCACTTCGAAGACCTGGCCACGCACTATTTCCGCATTGGGGTTGGTGCCAGCGGCGGCGGCTGCTTCTGCCATCGCGACGCACTCCAGATGACCACTCAACAAACTGTTTACTGCAACTCCACTACGGTACCTCCGACAAAGCACAAAATTTCACACGATGCTCTTGACGACTACGTTACGAGTTTTTAATTATCCTCAAGTATCTACCAAAACAAACTACATAAATCCGACCTACATTATCCACTTGAAACAAATAGTAGTCCCACTTGTCACTCGCTTATCATTCTGTTTGTCCGATCGGCCAACCAGTTGGACACTCCCGTAGCCAGCAAGACAGTTTGACAGTTTGATTAGCTGTCTCTGTCTCACACTGCGTTTTGATTCTTCTTTCTTTGTTTTCTTTTCACTTTATTTGACAGCTTCACGGGCTTACAATCGACAGAGTGCTTTAAGGGACCATTGAGTATGGGACCGATTCTGAGGTGCCCTGCCTAAAGCTCAAATTTGAGTTTTGACTGCGAAATACAATATTGGCCCTGTAAATCGTGGATCAAACTAAACAGGGACATAAAATATCTACATTTTTTTATCGACTGTGTGTGTATATCATATCATTGATTATAGTTAGTGATAGAAATTATGGAGCTAAAAAAAGTACCGGTTTTTTTATCCCTTTGTTGAAAGCCCTAAAATCTATGGTCAGAGTAATTTTACTTTTAATTGACAAATGACAGTTGACATTTACAGACGGACAGTTTTTGATTTTCCTGATGAGTTGAGTTCTTCAAGTTTGTAGGTAATTTCATGAATTTAGAGTGTAGATATTCTATTAAGTTATTAAATTGGCATTAGCTAACCATTGTCGTTTTAACCACTCGTCGCGAGTTTTAGTTTCATGGCATAACAGCTGCCTGTACTCGTAGAGCTAGTGACCTCGTCGCTAGAGTCGAACGAAGGACTATCGTGCAATTTGTTTAGGTATGTCGGTTTGGTCAGTTAGTTCAGTTGGAAACAATTACCGATACGTACACTCAGCTGGCCGTACCAGTCAGAGTGGTAGCTGGTGTCCAAAGCTGAAAAAGGTAATGCATGACGTGCTATACCATGTGATGAACGAACACTTTATTATTATTATTTTGCTCACAGTTAGTCTTTTTGTAAAGCATCTGATTGCGATATCATCTTTTGCGCTATTTGTCCGTATTTATAAAAATGTTCGAAGTAGTCTTGAAATGTTCATTAACTTGCTTTAATCGATAATTTAAACATAAAATCTCTTTATGTTTTGTAAATTTCAATTATTTTCTTATTGAATAGTACTGTAATATTTTGCAATGCTTCCATCATCATTTTTACTAAAATAATATACTCTGTGTTTGCATCTAAATTATTTTATTATTATCATCTGCCAATTTTTATGTTCTGCACTTGCATGACACAATAATATATTTTTTTATGCTGTACTTAATACAATCAAAGGTGAGCAGGAACTGTGATATAGGTATTCAATGATCTACTTTAATATTTTTTTCCTGTAGTGGTAGGTGTCACTTGTTTTTCAAAACCATTGGTGTTGTGAGACACTGAAGCAGGGAGAAACAGCTATCCCTTTCTAACAAAGAGTGAGTTGACCACTAGTTATAGTTGGGACAAAGGAGCTTATCATGCTACCCTCATTAATTAAATTTTCATGTTTGCTGCATATATTATGAGGATTCATTTGTGAGTGAAGTTAGGGATGTTCATATAAGAGTGGTTGCAACTCATAAAATCTGATACGGTTTTATAGTGCACTCTACGAAAAGAAAATCTACTGAACTTATTGAATACACTGTATTTTTCTCTTAACTACTGTAATACTAATAATAATCAGCTTATCTTTTTATGAACAAAAACAATTTCAAAATGTACATAGGAAGTAGGTACCTACCTATTTGATAAAGTATAACATCAAATGATGAATCTCCACACTTAACATCCCTAATGATCACATTTTGAATTTTTACATATTTAATTGCTTATATTTTCAGTGCCTACCAATATGGTAACTCAAGAACATATCTAAACAATACTCACAGCTTGTTTTTGCAATCATTCTTGACACCACTTGGGTTTGGTCATTGTCATTTGGGTTCAATCATACATCAAAATGTAAGGATTAATTAAATGCCTCAATGTTTTAATTGCATGAATGGATTTTACTTATGATGGTGACTAATTTTGTATATCTGCATGAAAAAGGAAGAAAAACATTATTCATTTACTATATGTATGTCATAGTTTGGATTTAATATTTTACTATATTTTTTTCATTTTCTTTTAACATAACATTTCATATTGTTTCTATTAAAAGCTAATAAATAAAACGTAAATAATATAATTCCATAAAGTATTATTCAAATTGAAATTGCTTTAAGTAGTTAGAGTACATTTCTCTCTTTACATCATACTAAAATGACTAAACAGTAGGCTGAAGTTCTTAGTATTACTTTTCTGCAGAAAGTATTATTTTTTTGTTGGTAGCACAAGTGCGCAATGTCGGCAGAAACGCCTTTGCAGTCGGGAGACGTGTTGCACACGCCCGCCTACTTGTCGTGGAGGAAGCTGCAGCTCAGCCGGGCCAAACTCAAGGCCTCGAGCAAGACATCAGCTCTGCTCTCTGGGTTTGCCATGGTAAGTGTATTCAAGTCTCATTATAGCGCGTCAAGTTTGCAAGTTATACACGCGCTGTGATGTCATCGGTTGCGATAAAATCTATGCTAGGTATTAGTATGGAGCGCAGTATGCTGAGCGTAAAATTATCTGATCGCATCCGAAATACCGTACTGCGCTCCAGAACTCTCATTACTGATATTTCCAAGAAAGCTGCTCAGTTAAAGTGGGACTGGGCCGGACATGTCTGCCGTATGCCAAACGACTTCTGGGCCAAAATATGCACCAAGTGGGTCCCTTTAAATGGAAAACGGCCACGCGGTAGACCCAGAAGGCGGTGGCGTGAGCTGTACTCATATAGAGAAGATTGGGAGGCAGTGGCCTAAAATCGTGGAGAAAGGGTAGGGAGGCCTTTGCCCTGCAGTGGGACACGACACTGGCAGGCGGATAAAGGAGGCAGGCACATTCTATCTTACGTTCTTCTTCGTACCTTCGCTACCGGTATCTGTCGATGCGCTTGAGTGCTGTGTGGAAACTAGCCGCGCTGTTTTATGGCTGACAGTACTTAGCCACGTATACATATAATCAATTATATGATATATACCACTCAAAACAAAATAAGGGCCACGAGGTATTTTATCTGTACCATTAAAATAATAATACCGATATAATTTTTTTTGTCTCCATAACGAAAACTAATGTTGTTTTTAAAGTGTAGACCAATAAATTTATTCCAATAATAATTATTGAAAACTTTATTTGCTTTTGAAAGAAAAAACTCATTTAAGGTTAAAAATAAAAAGAATGTAAAGTTACTGAAAACAAAAGAAAATACTCCATGCTCATCTTTTAGTAACGGGTATGCCCCCCTCGTTTCGCTTCGCACTCCTGAAGACTGGAGTGCATGCTCTCAATCAAATGCCTGACATTTTCCATTGGAATCTCTTCCCAGGCCCTTTTAACAGCGTTGATGAGTTGCTGTTGGTTGTGGATTTCCTGATCACCGTCTCTAACTCTTCGTTTCAACTGATACCACATGTGCTCTATTGGATTTAGGTCCGGACTGTTCGCCGGCCACGGCAAGACTTGAATTTGAGAGGCTTCCAGTACAAACCGAGTCGCTTGAGCCGTGTGTGCACGAGCATTGTCTTGCATCAAGATGAATCCAGGACCCGCTCGCTGGGCAAATGGGATCACATGTGGTCTGACAACTTCCTCAATATACCGCTGAGCAGTAACAGTACCCTCATTTAAAATAGCGAGCTCAGTTTTGCCGTGTAAGCTTATCCCGCCCCAAATCATTACATTTGGACCACCAAAACGATCGGCTTCATGGATGCAGGCTTCTGAAAATCTTTCGCCGCGACTTCTCCATACTCTAATACGCCGATCGTCGTTAAAAAAAATAACTATGCATTCGTCTGTGAAGAGCACCATGCCCCATTGGTTTATGTCCCAGTCCAAATGTTGACGGGAAAATCTTAAACGATTTGCACGATGATTTCTGGTTAATGGAACACGGACAACTCGCCTTCTTGATGCCTGCTGGTCTTCATGCAATCGATTACGAATAGTTTGGTCACTGACACGAGTACCCGTTGTGAGCCGTAAACGATTTTGCAGCTTGCGGGCCGTCGTTGTGCGATCTCGGCGCGCACTTAATCGAATGTAACGATCCTCTTGAGCTGTTGTAATGCGAACTCTGCCTGAATAAGGTCTTCTTCTAACACTGCCGGTCTCTTGGAAACGATTCCATAGATTTTGAATAGCTCTTCGAGAAAATCCCAATTGCAAACCCACAGATCGCTGCAAATGACCTTCTTTAATCATTGTAACGGCTCTGATTGCTGTCAGCGAGTCCATATGACGCCTGCGTGCTTGTGGTATATTGCAAAAGATGTTTCTGACTCGAGACCAAGAAGCTAAGGAAAGCAAAACGGCAAAGAAAATGGAAACAAAATTTTCAAAAAGAATTTTAAATCAAATTTCATTTAAAATTGTTGCCAGCATTAGATAAATACTACAATATTAGAAAGTTTGGGTATCAAAGAGTTTGTATACTCAATATTTTACTATTTCAATATGAAAATGTTTAATAATTTACACCAAAATGAAAAAATACCTCGTGGCCCTTATTTTGTTTTGACAAGTATATATATGTTACGGTAAATCTGATTAATTGAAAATTATTAATATTTTTACAAAATTATTAATAATAACCACATGTTTTGGTAAATGTGAATAAACGATCGAAATTTATTACTTTTAGTAGTAATTATTAATAATTCACGGCACATATTGGTAAAAGTTATAAAATAAATAAAAACCCAATGTTTTTTGACCAGCAGGTATTTATTTATAATATTAAACACAGTCTTACAATTATATTAATTAGAGATCACACAAACAAGGTTACTTGTACTTGTTTTAAAACGAAAGGACAACAAATTCACACATTCTTAACTAGAATATTAAATAAATCAAACTATAAGGGCACATTTAAATCACAAAATTAACAATAAAAAACTCACAAAACTAACAAAATATAAAAACCGACAAATGTGATTAATTTATCACTTTAACCTCGACTTTCGGTAATTATTAATAATCTTGAATTATTTACTCTTACCTTAACATATACATAGCCACTTAGTAATATCTGTGGTATTAGTCGTTAAGCCTAGTCAGAGGCCCTAGGGCGGCTTGATAACTTCTGACAGTAAGGTTTGTCACTTGCCTTACATACACCCCTCCACCAATCCGCACTGAGCCTGCGTGGTGAAGTATGGCTCGTACCTCCTCATAGTTGAGGTGAGGCCTTTTCCCAGCAGTGGGATCTAATAGGCTAACTTTCCTTTTTACTTAGCCACGAGGCTATAAACTTATAAAGTGGGATGCTGATAGTAAAGAGGATTTGATTTACGACAGGTCGCCATGGTCGAGGTGCAGCTGAACCCGCCCGAAGCGACAGCCGTGCCCACTGAAATGCTTGTCGCTTTCACGGTTTGCACCACCCTACTCGTCGCCGTGCACATGCTAGCACTCATGATCAGCACGTGCATCCTGCCCAACATAGAAGCCGTGGGCAACCTACACAGCGTCTCCCTGGTCCACGAATCGCCGCACGAAAGACTACACTGGTACATAGAAATCGCTTGGGCTTTCTCCACGCTATTAGGCTTAATCCTCTTCCTCGTCGAAATAGCCATCCTCTGCTGGGTAAAATTCTATGACTTAAGCGCTACAGCCGCCTGGTCCGCGTGTGTTGTGCTCATACCCGTCATGATAGTCTTCCTAGCTTTCGCCATCCACTTCTACATGTCTCTTGCGACGCACAAATATGAAGTCACAGTCACAGGTATAAAGGAATTGGAAATGCTTAAAGAACAGATCGAAATGGAGAACGACGCTCGCATGAACAATCTCAGTTTATCAGACCAAGGGCGCATCGTGTGATCGCATGTAAGTTTCCCAATGTCCTCCTTTGGAATGTTATTACGTCTTGTTAATATTTTATAAACATTACTGTTACACATTTTACTTTTAAGTATTCAGGCCATGCGATAATGCATGCAAAGGCAATACAATTAAGGGTTTTTAATTTGACAGGGAAATGGGTATTTATTTGTGATTGTATGTACAAGATACTACCTCATTACCACATCGATGTTAGTGGGCTTGTTTATATAGCTGTTCACCCACTCACACCGACTGTTGGTGGTATTTAAAAATCCTGTGGTACACCAGTCAGTTAATTATAAAAAAGAAACATTTTATGTTACCTACCTAGTAGTATTTAGTCTCATCGATAGGCGATAATATGCGCTTAGAGTGAATGATTGTACTTACTTGAACTTTTGAATTTATCCATAGTGTAATTTCTGTTCAATTTTAACATTTTGATAGTTGAATTTTTTTTCTTAATGTATTATAATCAATTACCTACCTATTATAATCTCACAAATTTTACTTTTAATAATGTATTACGTGGGTAAAAATTTGTTACCCAATCGCACCAGAAAGGGGGTGATGTTTTAATTAGAACATGACAACGAATCTCAAAAAATATTTGTCTCGCTTGACAATGTGCAATAAAGCAATTTGTTCCTTGATGAATGATAATGAAAAAATATGTTATTCCGTGACAAAATTATGTAATAGATAGACGTTATTATTATAATATTGAGTGAATAACCTGTGAAGGAAAGGGTTTGCTTTTCTTTATTGAAACAGGTGGATTTATTATGATTATTATTTGTTTTTATTTATGTAACGTTGCTTTGATCTACTTGGGTCTGTTTTCACGAGCCTAAATAGCTTTATTCCTACCTAGTTATTTTTGTACTCGAACGTACTCCTACCTGAAGTTCTAAGGGTTCCGTAGAATTCGTTAATATGAATTGGGTGTAGCAGGATTCATCTTCATCATCTAACAGTTCAAACAGGGATGTATATTATGCTCAACAAATTAACAAGAGGATGAACTTTGCCGACGTAGGTACATTTGATATGTAGGTAAGCCTTATTATATACACTTAAACGTCTGTGTATATCTATACACAGACGTTTAAGTGTACTTATATAATACCTAATATTAGAAACCGTAAATATAATTTATAATTAACCGATAACTTGATTAGCACCTAGATTGTTACCAAAGTGTACACAAAAGTATCACTTCGATTTATTAGTTTACGATTATCAAATATTAGATATCTAATTATTGCAAAGAATTAGGGCTTTCTTATTTGTTTGTATATTAACCTGAAATAAGCTGTCCACGACCAGACGTAAGCTGTTTCATCCAGCAGCTTATTTTATCATCATAACTTTTAGACCAATGTACTTACATGTATACGCTTGTACCATACATGAGTATTTATTGCCTATTATTGGGATAACTTTAACTTAGTCCCGGCCCGGCGAACGACACAAAATTAGTATCATAAACAATCTTTCGCAATAATGTTGTCTTAAAGCTAATATTTGCTTATACTGTTTGATAACCGTTTTGCCAAATACTGGGCAGATTTCCGCTCTCACAGTAATGTACTTTGAGAATTAATTATTCAGTCAGATGGTAGTTTCATAAAAACTCGAAACGTTATTCAAGACAATGCACAGTTGTATGTAAGTATGAGATTATCGGAGTCCATCTGGATGAATCAAACAGACGTGACCTCCTAGTCCTATTGTTCTTTTATTGCGGCTCAATTAATCTCCTAAGGCCAACAAGGTTTGCATACCACACTGATAGTCTAAAGGCGATTCTAAGTATCGACCATTTAACTCCTAAAAATCCTGAATAGATTTTGCTATTTATTATTTGTAAACATGATTTAAAATTAATAATGTATCTTTATTCATAAGCCAGTTTTACGCATAACGGCAATGCTATCAATACTACCGATATTTTTTAAATTATTTTCCACTAACTCAGTACTATTTGACGTAAAACCACAGATTATACATATAATAGTTACTACATAAAAACTATCGATAGTAGGTATTTTCGGTGTCAATTGATCGATACTATCTACAGGAACGATACTAGGTATTAGTTTTTTTGCCTTTACTATCAATGAACTATGTCGATATGCATGCAACACTAAATTCAAAGTTACCTACTTAGTTTACTTTAAAATATTGTGCCTTTGATTTAATTAAATTCTTAATTAAAATAAGTGTCTTCCATGTCGTCAAAATTACTTAATTTCTTAAGACAATTGAATCTTAAATAATTTAACTAATTGTCAGACTGGAATATGTATTACTTACCTAATTTAATGATTAATTTGTAATTTGCGAGCAATAATATTATTGTAATGAATGACTGTATGTATTTTTAACCATTAAATAAGGTACTCTGTGATATATTAATGACATGTAATAAATCGATTTAAAATTAGTATTAAATTAAGACAATACACATATTTGTTCATATTTTACATACAATTTTATAGCGGAATGTATATACGCCTATAATCAATTGTATACACAACTTGTTTTGTTATTTGAAAACCTAATACATTTGATCAATACAATATTTAAGTTTTTTGTCTATATTACCTATCTTTTGATTTAGCCAAAATTCACTTTCTTCTAAAATCTTTTTAGAATCTTGCAACTGTTCCTGAAAACAAAAGCAAATCTAACTTAACATTTATGGTGAAATTGAAGTCATTATAGTAAAGTTACTGGGCCGTGTTTTACAAGGGTATGTACCTACAAGTCTTGTAATAAGAGTATGGTATATACTATGGTACAAGCCTTTTTTTGTGAAACAGGGCCCAGTGACTAGGTAATATCTACATAATCATGGCACATAACTAAAAGTCGTGATCAATGCTCACGCGCATAGTAAAAGTAATCGAAAGATCACGACAAGTACTTATCTGTTAATTTTTAAATGAAAACAGTGAAAATCTGCCATTTAAAAAAAACGTAAAACGAGACCATTTAAGGACTTCCAACTGATGATTCGCGGGTTCGATTCCCGTTCGATTTTGATAAAGGTAAATAATTTTATTTAAATTTCGATACGATAAATTGTAAATAAACGTAGATAATATGATACTAGAGTAAAGAGCAGACGTCCAGATGGGAAAAGGTTCGAATCAAATCTCTCAAACGAGATGAAGGACGGAGAGTCAAGAACATTATTTATGTTCATCGAACTACTTACAAAGCAGCAGTGTCGTTCTAAGATTTATAGATTATCAAAACTTCTTACAGGAGGTATCGGGTACTCCGTGGGCAGCTTGCAGCACTGCCGTATGCTGATGTCCGACATCTTGGACTTGACGCAGACGTTGTGCACCCAGCAGCCCTCCTGCAGCTGCCCAGTGTGCATGTGGTAGAACCGGCCTAGCCCGTGCTTTATGTTATTCTCCCAGTGGCCTTCGTAACGGTTGCCGTTCTCTGAATTTTAATACATTACGATAATAGGGAGGAATAGGTATGAAAAGAATCGATAAAGTCAGAAATACCTATATACCTACTCAAGAAGCCAGAAGGTAACTCTCCTACCGGAGCCCGGCACTAAGCGGCTTGCTGTGTTTCGTCGGTGAGTGGGAGTGCCAGAACCTTCTGTACCGTTACCATGAGTTTACGGTGGGTTTACTCGCTAGAGACGACGTAAAAAAAGTGTATGGAAAATTGCACAGCGCCTCTAGCGGTTACTTGAAGAACTAAAATTTTCTATACACTTTTTTATCGTCGCTAGCGAGTTAAAACACCGGGCGAGCTCGCTCTACCGTCGACTCTGTCTACGCCACGTCTGGCTTAGTCTAAGAGTCAAGAGCAAACCCTTAAAAAAAAGGTGTAGCAAATATCAGCAAAGATAAAATGGAAGTGGGCATACTATGTGCTTAGGATACACCCTGCTGCTGCCTGAACAAGATCAAGTATCTATCTCCCTAATTAAGTAGGTACCTAAGTCACCTACTAGCGGACGGCCGCGCAGCGGTACCACAAAGGTACAGCAAACAAACCCTAACGCTGGCTAAAGTTTGCACCCAAATACATCGACCGTTTCGTTCCGTGGGACTCGTCCCCACCATCTTCGCTATCCTGATGAATGCTCTTCCAACTGAGCTACGGAGGACGTTATTCACTCGATGAATGTTTGTAAGTGCTTGCTGCGCCAGTAAGCCAGCGTAATTTGTTTACATTATAAAAAATATAAACTTTTGTTTTCTGTAAGATAGATGCAGTTATATATTTAGATAGATCCATACTAATATTATAAATGCGAAAGTGTGTCTGTCTGTCTGTCTGTTACCTCTTGACGCACTGAACCGATTGAGATGAAATTTGGTATGGAGACAGTTCGAGACCCTGGAAAGGACATAGGTTACATTTTGTCGCGATATAAAAACATTAAGGGGGTGATATGGGGGATGGAAGTTTATATGGAAAATCCAACTCGGGCGAAGTCGCGGGGAACCACTAGTAATAGATATATTTAGATAGATGTAGGTTCCATAGCACACATCTCCCTTGGCGTAGACAAACAAAATACAAATAAGATCGCATTTACCCACATATTGAAAAGATATCTAAATCTTATCAAACAACATAGTTACGAGTATGACTTGAGTACAATGAGAAAGGATTATCGGAAATAACCCAATTGTCCGCTGATCCTTGTTAAGTTATCTACACACGTTTTCTAGAGCCGCCCCATACCAACAAACTATTTAGGTCCTCTTGATAAGGAGTTGATAAAGAAGTTGATAAGGTTTTAATTTGGGACGAGAAAATCTTGCACTTTAGTACCTATAATAAGATCAACTAAGCTTAACTTACGACTTGTCTCAAATATTACAAACAAGAGGATTCCCGAATTTAATTCCTTTCGAATACCAAATTCTTTAAATATTTCGATTTATAAATAAGGTTAGGAACCGCATTTATAAACACCATCAGGCCTATTTGTAGCTTTCTAACTAGGAAGGTAGGATGGATTGGCAGGTGCTCTACTCTGATAACGCATTCTTTGTCCGTATTTTCGCGTCTAGCCGTCGCACTCGATGGCACAGACGTGCTGGAATTAGTGACAGGGACGGCTACAGCCGCAACTACGAATATCGAGTGGGGCCCCAGACACCTTCCTAGTTAGGAAGCAAGTTCGTTGCTAGGAAGGTAGCTTCCTAAGTGTACTGTGATTCTCATTAAAACACAATTTTACGGATTAATTCGCGATTTATTTACATTTTATTTTAAACCTGACGTTTCGAACACTTTACAGCGATCGTGGTCACTATAAAGTGTTCGAAACGTCAGGTTTAAAATAAAATGTAAATAAATCGCGAAGTAATCCGTAAAATTGTGTTTTAATGAGTTCAACAATTCGCGTAAACGTAAGAAACAAATATGTACTGTGATTACATCTTCCTAGGGCTTTACTAGTTAATCCCGGTAAATGTATAGAATAATAGTAGAAAACTTACCCTGTATAAACATACCAAGCCCGTCTCTCTTGCTCATGTTCCAATAGCCCACGTAAAATGTTCCATTGGAATACCACATCTTGCCGTATCCATGCCGCTGGCCCCTCTTCCAGTAGCCAAAGTATACGTCCCTATTCGCGTAGTACCACCACCCAATTCCTTCTGGCTTGCCCCGAACCCACTCCCCACGGTATTCTAGGCCAAAGGTGCCATTTTGATTTTTGTGACTGAGCGTTCCAAAACCGTGTCTATAAAAATATTTATTTGGATTTTAGCTTGAAATTGCAAAAAAAATATGTCTGAAAAAAAGACTCGAAAATACCTGAAACCTTTGTACCAGTCTCCTTCATATAATTTTTGACCAATCGTCATAAACATTCCTTTGCCTGAGAAAATAAAATAGCAACAGTTTTTGAGTCTAACTAACAAAACCATAACCTAATTCTCTCCTTGCCTAAAAATAATACGTAGATAGGTATACAATGTGTCCCGGCGCCGGTGTCGGAGCCTTCATGTGGTGACTAAGAAGCAAAATTGCTACCACTTTCTTAATAGGATCAACTTCGAAATCCCAAATTATTTTTTCACTTCCCCATAGTACTATTTAGTAAATCGGCTAGGTACATTTGTATGGAAAGGTGATATTTTTTGGTCTGTTTTCGAGGTTCTCGTAATAGAGAAAAATGTTGCAGGGGAACTCATCTATCACCTCTTGAAGGCTTTGACATCGGTGACGGCACGCACTGTATACATATAATGCAACACCTAGACTAGAGCATAGACTTATATGTATGTTGACCTAGAGCCATGTAAGTATTGGTGAACCATTTGGTATTCTATAAAACGTTAACCACCAAAACAAGGTGGACCCAAAAGTTGAGGTGGTTTTATCTTTTGGAGCGATCTCTTCTAGACAACCTTTACATGAACATGAACCAAAGTCCAGATGGAATTGGTGCACAGTCTGCACAATGCATAGTAGTTGTATTTTACTTAAATATGAATTTCACAAGTAAATATTTTGTTGGTTTACTTATAGCAAGAGTTTACCTTCTTTTAAATCTTTATTCCATTCACCTACATATCTATCGAATCTTGATGTGAAAATTGAATGATGTAGGCCATTTTTTACAGATTTCTTTTCTGCGTCTATCAGTAATGGTGTAAAATTCCTTGGTTTTCTATAAAAAGGCATTATTAAACATTTGTAAAATAAAGTTTGATAGTAAACATAAACATTTCATTGAATAATGACGCAGTGAATGACGCGCGTGACTTGACAATTTGGCACTTTAATGATTTTTTATTTGTTTATAAAGTCTAACGGAAGGTGTAGTATTTTACCGAACCGATATTGTTAGGCCGGTTACAATGCTAGACCGACCGACCGTTATTCAACAAGCCTACATCATTCGTTTTTTCAGTTTGTATGTCTTTTATGAATTAATTTTGTTTGTTTTTTTTTAACTTTGTGTCGCCATCTATAAAATGCAACCACCAAGCAAGAGCCAGCAGACCAACTTAATATCGCCTGCAGAGATACCATACTTTTAATGTGTACAAAACTACTTAATCCTTTATCAAAACAAAAAAAAACATATTTTTTTGGGTCAGCCGAGTAATTCTGGCTGCGCAAAAGCAGAACAACTAATAACATAATCAAATCGTTAACAACTGTGGTGGCCAGTACTCTCATTCGTGTATCTTATGAGATAGGTGCAAAAAAAAAACGTCCAAAAGTCGTTACATTTCAATGACCCGGCAGGATTTGCAAGGCAGACCGCCAGTGTCGCTTTGCTATGGTGCCACGTCGCGCACCATTATCAGTGCGATACTATATTTATGTCTGCTGGTTTGACCGTTGACGAACCCAAGACTACTATAATATAAAAAGATTTTGAAAAGTGTTCAGTATTTATTTTTTTGAAAAGTTTAAACCAAGACTGCAAACTAATCTACATAATAAAACTTACATCTCTTTTTGCGAACTGCATTGTTGTTTCTTTCGTGGTAGAAAGAGTATCATCTATTTATATTACACATAACAGCCCAAATAAAAGAGCACTCTATTGTGACTATTTATAATGTTCATTAAAATTAACACAAACTAATCCTAAGTTAACACATCACGCATTCCCGTGCGCCTTTTGCAAGCCCCTACTCAAATCAACCATCTGCTGGTAGTATTCCCTAAAGCCCTGGAGTGCCAGCTCCTGCTGACTCTTCATAGCAGAGTTGCTGACTATGTACTTTTCTATGCACTCAACGCATTTGTTGTCAAGTTGTATGTCTTCTTCGGTCAAACGATCCGGTTTGGCTAGTTGCACTGGGGTTGGTAGGATCTGAAATGATTGATGAAGCTTGAATTAGTGGAGAAACTACAAATGAATAAACCAAATACTTATGACGTATAAGCAATTTACCACACCAACGCGCGAAACTCGAAATACGGTGTGGTCATAAATCACGGACATAACATTAAGCGATATGCAACGTAAATTCATTGCATAGGACAGACAGGTTACTGCAGTTCGCTACTGCGCGACCGCGGCTCTCCGCGACGGTTTTCAACTTTCTTTTTATTGCAAGAATACAGGATCAGATTCCAGGGTTGGGGTCGGTTTTTTTACCCATAGAAAACAAATTCTTCAACACCCCCACCAAAAAAGCGTTGCGTCTCGTAAAAACACATTGAACATTCCCATAAAATATAAATAAATATTGGATAACATCACATACAATTCTCTGATTCGTGCTCCGGATTAGAAAACCAGCAGTAAGTTAAAATCTCACAAGGGGCAATGTTAAATGTTATGATGAGCATGAGCATTTGTACCTAAGTCATGGATTTGTACCAAATCATTACGAGTTGTTCAAATAGTTTTAATTTTTTTCAACACACAGTGTTCCCTCTTCTTTATATAAGTTTAAATAAGAAACCAAAAATTCGCTCACGGGATTTGAACCTACGACCTTTGGCTAACCGGGTTAACACTCTTACCAACTGAGCTACCGTGCAGTCCACCCGTGTGAAATTCTTGGTCGCTTTGTCTTACGTCATTGCGTGACGGCAGCGACATCTACCCGAGCTGTATTGCAACAGCAGTGGGCCAAGTAGTTATTCTTTACAGAATAAATTCAACTTGAATTGAATGCTTTCGCTATTCAATAGTTTTTAACTCTATCCATATTTTTCTAACTCTCTCCATATTATGTATCGTATCCAGGGGGACTTCTGCTTCGGCATACACAACCTTATCTTGATCAGGATCTAATTACCTGTTCGGCTAGAGCCTGTACTCTGTCTCCAGCGGCAACGTCCGCCAGCAGCGCCTGCCGCAGCGCCGTCAGCAGCACCGCCTCGCGCACCGCACCGGTCTGCAGCAGCTCCAGCATCAGGCTGTCCATGCTCTGGTGCCAGGTCAAGTAGAACGCCATCGGCCCAAAGTGCCTTGTCGACCTGGAGACAATATAACGAGATTGGCGGTAACGGTATTTGAAACCTAAGGCAATCGAAAGTGTGACTTTTAGCTTACAAATATTAATAATAATTGATAATCAAGCAGTGGACACATATTTTGGGATAATATATAGCCTAAAATGTATGTAACCTGATATATTGTGTAATCTGTGATGTTATTCTGTTTTCTAAGTTGCATAAAATTAAATAAAACATTTAAGAAATTACTACAGCCTTTTTCCCTACACACATTGATGTAATAAATTGGTATTTGTATTGGTATTGGTATTGGTATTTGTAAATAAATATATAGTATTACAGTAGAATCCGGATATAACGACCTTCAAGGGACCTTCAAGGGACTTAAGTACATAACTAAATATATAAAATATATTTAGTTATGAAAAAAATATTATATAATATAAAACATTGGCATTAAATAGCGGCTCAATCTTATCTTTATTCTTTTTTATTGTGGATATTGTAGAATGAGATACGCCAAACTCCTTTTCGAGGGCTGCATTTGATTCACCGGCTTCTAATCGATGTAATATTGCACTTTTTTCTTCAATTGTAAAACACTTTACACTTACGCTTCTACGCTTCACTGAACTCATTTTTTCGAGCTTTATGAACTTGTCATAACAGGTGACAAACACGAACTGTGATTTACGCGCGCCAATAAGGAGGAAAAGCGCGCGGGACGGGGGTGCGAGTGCGTAGGTAAACAAAACATTGCGCGTGTGTCGTTTTAACCGGGCGTATTATCATAAATAATGGTCGCTATAAGCAGTTGGTCGCTAAAACCGGAGTCGCACGGTTATATTTACTTAGTACCTATCTACGAAACCTAACTTGAGTAAAGATTATCGTCGCTCAAACCAATTAGTTGTTATAAGGGAAGTCGTTATATATGAATTCTACTGTATATCAAATTAGTCTAATCAATGCATTTTAATAAATAAATATATTAATGTGTAAGTAGGTAAACAAAATTCTCTTGATTATTAGGATTGTGGAGCTTGATGTAGACAGGTTAAGTTACTGTAAGTTTACCTTAGCAAGTCATAACTTTTATTCATATCAATGTGCTGGTAAGTGATACTGGTGATTCTTTGGTAGGGTGCCTCATCCGGTTCATACTGTATGCAGGCACGGTCAAGCAGGAACTCATACTCCTGACGATCTAGAAGACTATTGAATCTATCTTCATTGGTAAACATCATTGGCTCTTTCATTTTTCGTCCAGGCATTGGGAAGTATGTCTGCAATATGGAATAAAGGTTATAAAGTCCTATCTCATCATCATTACATATACTTTTTTTATAGAGAAATTAATTTTAGTATAATATTTTACCTGATTGAGCCTTTTTCTAACATCATGGTCACAATACCGTAGAGTGCCATCAGGGTCTCTGAAATAATTTCAGTTTTGATTTAAATACACAGTTTCAAGTTTCCAATACTTAAAGGGATTTTCAATACAAATCAGATAATAACATTAACCCCTTGAAGATCATAAGACAGCTGGCAGTATAACAATTGTTTATCTATTGTGTCTGGAAACTTGATCTCTGAATGGTTAAATCAGAATATTAGAATTCCAAAAGTACCTTTCAACAATAATCCTATTCTCATTAGCAATGCCGAATGTGATATCTGTAAACAAGAATTTGGCTGTATCATATCCTACTAATGCAGGGTCCTTGGATAGCACATTATCAATAGGTTGATGAATCTGCAACATAAAAAAATATTCTTTGTCATACATCAATCATACATATTATGTCTATAACATAAACTTGGACATTTTAAACTTAAATACCTATATAATAAATGATAACATCTACTGATGTGTATGTAAACACATTAAATTCTAGTACAATTCGTTTTTTAGCATACTGATAAAGATGATGTAGATTGTCAGCAATCCCTGCTAAGCCTTACAATAGTTTCGTAGATATTCTCAATGATACTAGCACAAGTTTGCAAGACAAGAAAGTAGATAGCAATATACATGATATAATAATACACACCTTGACCACAGGTGGCATCTGTAAGAGGATATCAGCCTTTTTGTTTGCTTTGAGAATTTCAGCTTCTAGCTCTTCATTGGTTAGGAATTTATACGTCGGTGTTCGAAGCACAGTTAAGCCACTGTTGGTCCTCTTGCGAAACACCTTGTTGAAGTCTGGTCGAGTAAGCCGTTTCAACAAAACTTGGACGTTTGATGAAAAAAACATTGGGGCAGGATCATCTTTTCCATCTAAATGAAATGTTTTGATCAGCTTGAAGTCGACAAAGTTTTTATTTATGATAAAAAAGGGTGATGAATTCGTTCATAACTTACCGTATAATGAGGGCACAATACTCAAATTTCTGTATGAAATTGACAGTAACTGTATGTCATTGTTTCTTGTTAATGCAGATTTTAAGTTATTTAGAGCAATTTTACTAATTAGTATAGTCATTTTCAATAATTTCGAAAATTAATGAAAAATATAACCTAAAATATATATTTTTTTAATTATATCTACTAAAAAAGCTAATGTCAAATAAAAAAACTACCACCAACATTCTAAAGACAAATACCGGTATCGCAACCGGTAGTATTTTTAATCTGTTAACAGTGGCTACACGGGGTGCGCATGTCGCCGCATGATTCCGTGGCGGGCTTTTCAACGTATAGGGCGCGAATATTTTTCACGAGTTTTAATTAATTATTCTTACTGGGTATACTGCATAAAGAGTTGTTTAGATTCGCTCAAAATCTGGCGGAGTCTATTCCAAAATGTCGTCAGATGACGACGACAGCAATTTCTTAGGATTTTCAGCAATCTCAGACCAAACTGAGACGATGCCTAACAAGAAGAGGAAAATAACTGAATCAGCGAAAGCGAAGGCGGTCGACGAGATGGACAATTCATCAAAATACAAAACATATGGTAAACCCGGATACAAGCATACGTACCCTGATAATAGTACCAGTGGCGATTTCCCTGTTTATGTTGAGGGACTGCGGCACGAAGACAAAATTGGTAATAAAAATCCTTTGCATTTGTCTAAAATTTTCAAACAAGTAAAAGGTATCCATGAAAGTAGACGTTTGAAAGCAAACAAAATAGTTTTGGTTTTTAAACAGGCTTCAGCGGCTAATGACTTTTTGAATCACAGCTGCCTGGAAGAAAATTCCATGAAAGCATACATTCCTGCCTCATCCGTAGAAACAATTGGTGTGGTTCGCTACATCCCATAAGAAACCTCTAACAAAGACTTATTCCTGAAGGCTACAGCGGACGCTGAAATTATTTCAGTGCGCCGTTTTATGAAGAAAGAGCAAGACAAATTGATTCCACTTACTACAATTACGGTAACATTTGTAGGGACAGTTCTACCTCAATTTATCTACTTAGACAACTGGAGATACAAGGTATTTAAGTATGTTCCACCTTTAATGCAATGCTATAAATGTCTGAAATTTATTCATTCGGCAAAAATCTGTCGTAATGAACAGGTTTGTTCGAAGTGTAATGGAAAGCACAACTACAAAGAATGCACATCAGAAATTGTAAAATGCAGTTACTGCCAAGGTGACCATTTTGCAATTTCCAAATTGTGTCCAGTAAAAATTGAAAAACAGGAAATACACAAAAATAAAAATGATACGAAAACATTTGCATCTATTTTAGTACAGAATAGTGATTTTCCTTCACTTCCACAACCCCGTCTTCAGCTTTCTCAGAATTTGCCTGTATAAAAACATAAAACACCTATGGTGGTGTTAATTGGTCTGTTAAAGTTTTTTAACAGACCAATTAACACCATCAATGACATGCGATAATGACATCCAAAGTATAATAAATAACTCTAAATTAATTGATGCAGTAGTACGAACTCTGGTTACAATAAGTAATTCAAATCAAATTAAAACGTCTGCACAGATCAAAGAAGTATTACTAAAAAATCTGTCCTCTTCTTGAGGTTAATGCAGCATAACGTACAAAGTTTGATATCTAAAAAAGCGCTTTTATACAGCACTTTAATGAAAAATAACATTGATGTGTGCTTACTAAATGAAACTTGGTTAAAAGAAAATAAAACTTTTTCACTGTCTGGCTATAACTTTGTTTTTAAAAATGCTAAAAATGAACATGGTGGTGTTGGTATTTTAATTAATAATAAGATAAAATATTCGGTTGTTTCCACAACTTTTTATCAAGATGTACAAAATATTGCTATATCTGTAATTACTGATTCTGGTCCAATATGTATTCTTTGTGTGTATTGTCCACCCAGATCTGAAACGAATAAAAGTAATAATATTAGGCTAAGGAAACTTAAGAATATTATTAATAACTTACCCAAACCTTGTATAGTCGCAGGAGACCTTAATGCACATCACGTTGTATTTGGATGTAGTAGCACTCAATCTAGAGGTAGAGAACTATTAGAAATAATAGATGATACAAATTTGTGTATTTTAAATACTGGTCAAGTGACCACTGTCGGTAGGCCAAATGCTAACCAGTCAGCTATTGATATTACCTGTGTAAGTCCAGTTCTCGCTCCTCTATGTGAATGGAAGGTTGGTGATGATCCGTTAGGTAGTTACCATTATCCAATCTTTGTAGACATTATCACATCACCAGTAATGTATAAAACTGACAATCAGGAAATGACATATGTCTGTCATAAAACTAATTGAAACGAATATCAAAGACGTTCTGAAATACTAGTAGATAAATGTAAATAACCCAATTATTTGTAAATAACCCAATAGATTATTATGATTCTTTTTGTGAAGTTTTGAACCAATTAAGAAATGCGTGTGTGCCTGTAAAGAAAAATAGGCATAATCAAATTACTAAAACCCCAGCACCATGGTGGAACGAGGACTGCGACAAAGCTGTTAAAGATGCTAAGCTGGCCTTAAGTAACTATAGGAATTGTCTAATTATGGCATCGTATATAGAGTACAAAAGAAAGGATGCTATTAAAAAGCGTATAATAAGTGAAGCCAAACGAAGTGGATGGCAGAATTTATGTGCTTCATTTAACAGGAAAACGCCTGTGTCTGTAGTGTGGAATTACATGCGTAGATTTAAAAGAATAAATTCTTGTAAAAATGTATATAGAAAATGACGAGTGGGTTGATGACTTTGTAAATAAGCTGACTATCTCTAATGAATATTCTAATAATTTTGATATTGATAAACTTTGCGATAATGATAATTTAAATGACAATAATGCATTCTTGTTAAATGAATTCAAAATGGATGAACTAGATACGGCTCTGAAATTGAGAAAGAATACAACTCCAGGCCTTGATAATTATTCATATTTAATGTTGCAAAAGGACTTGTCCATTAGTGGTTTTTTATTCGTCAATATTTCTAACCAGAATAAATTAAATATTATATGAAAGAGTTTACAAAAACTAGCCTTTCTGCATGGCTTCACGTAGCATACTTGCAAAAGAACGGCGTTTTATTCCTCGAATGCTACGTGAAGCCATTGAAATTAGAAAACATCCAAATTTCAATAGAGAAGATGGTTGGAAAGTTCCACCGGCATGGGATCCTATTCTAGCAAAAACCAAAGCAACACCTAGCACTGCAAGATCTCAAGACACGGTTAGCTTTTTCTGCGTAAATAGAAACGTAAATTAATATTATTGAGTGACGGTAGTTAAAATTTTTCAAAACTTTGTAATGACAAATAATACCTTAGTCTCCCTGTGACCACGATCGCTGTAAAGTGTTCGAAACGACAGGTTTAAAATAAAATGTAAATAAATCGCGAAGTAATCCATAAAGTTGTGTTTTAATGAATATTGTATATAATGATAAAGTAATACCACAAGATAAGGAAAAAAAATTTCTCGGTGTCATTGTAGATGTAAAACTTAAATTTAACAGTCACATAGATTACATAAGCCGTAACGCTATGAAAGGTATAAATATAATGAGATCTTTAGCGGGTATCTCTTGGGGATCAGATCCTAAAATTTTGAGTATGATTTACAAAAGTTTAGTTCGTAGTCATTTTGACTACAGCTGTTTAGCCTATATCAATGCTAACAATTCAGTTCTCAACAAGCTAGAAGTTGTACAAAATATGGCATTACGAATAATTAGTGGGGCAATGCGTACCACTTCGATTAATTCTATGCAAGTAGAAACTTGCATAGAACCCTTGACACTGAGAAGACTTTACATAGCTGAAAAATTTTGTTCTAAAATGTTAGCTAGAAAAGATCCAATAGTTTTAGAAAAGTTTTACTTACCTGTGGTGTTACATAATACATTACAAAATTCTACATATATTACTGCTAATGATATTTTAAATGGTGATGTTCCTGTTATGTTGAAAATTATATCTTATATCAACAGTATGACTGATAATATGTATAGATGTAACTTATGGCCTATTTTCACATGTAAATATGATTCACTCTTAAACAAAGTTAGAGTAGATAGTAGTAGTGTAAATAATAAGGAAGAATTTCTTGAATTTATTAGCAAGAGAAATAATATTTACAAATTATATACTGATGGAGCTAAATCCACCAATGTAGCTAAATCGGCTATTTATGATCCTCAAAGTAAATATTGTAAATGTTTTAAAATAAGTTCAGGGAGTAGTATATTTACTGCTGAGGCATATGCCATTTTCCAAGCATTATTATATATAGCAAATGCAAACATTGACAATAGTTATAATGAGTTTATGATTTTATCTGATTCGAAAAGTGTATTAATGAGCTTAGAGAACAATAGCATTCATTTTAAAACAAACTATTTAATTTTTAAGATAAGAGATTTAATAAGAGATTTAGTTAAGCCAATATCATTTAAGTGGATACCGTCGCATCGAGGTATACATGGAAACGAAATTGTTGACCAAGTTGCCAATTTCGAACCACACGAAGACCACACCGAAAGTTTTAAAGTTCCCTTTACGGATTTCCATACACAAATGAAGGAAAATTGCAGAAAATTGTGGAAGGATTATTGGATGATATGTGCTCAGCACAAAGGCAGATGGTATGCAGGAATCCAGAAGGAATTGCCTGTGAAGCCATGGTACTATAAAGTGGAATATATAAGCCGCCGGTACATAACTACCATAAATCGACTTCGATTCGGTCACTGTAGAACCTTCACATCTGCACCGGAAAAATATTATTGGAAGTAGTGCATGCAACTACTGTAGTGAAGAAAATGCAGATCTGAACCATCTGATAATGTCATGCCCTGAATTTGGCCTTCAGAGACTTGTCCTAGCAGCTGAATTGAGTCAATTATCAGAAGAATTCGAAGATCACAAAATCCCGCCACATTGAAGAGTTACTTGGCAACCCTCAGACGTACGAACCTTTATTTAAGTACATAGTGGATTCAGTGGGTCATATATGAAGAAACGAATGTGAACTGAAAGATACAGTATCTATTCAAACTGTAGTAAACTGTTCGAGGTTTAGTGAAAAGTGAAGTGCGAACCAAATTGTATTCGACCAATGGACATGTTCCAGGTCAAGACACTAAAATTAAAAAAAAAATGTCGCCGCATTTTTAAATGTTGCATGATCACAAAAATATTAAATTTTTGTGATCATGCAACATTTTAAAAACTGTCATTTGTCATGGTGTGCGTCATTTGCGTACTTGTCATTTGTACGTCAAAATACTTGAGGCGCCGTCGCTTTTGTAAATAATTTCTTAAAAAAGTTATTAATTTCTAGATTTATCTTATCGCAAATTGTGTTTTAATGTAGTTCTTACTAAACTATGGCGAAAAGAAAAGCTGCTGTGAATGATATCATTTATGAATTGGATAATGAAGACCTCGAAATCAGCAGTGAGGATGAAGCTAACAAAGTTAACACCCACAATACTTCTGAAAAGGATAGTAAAAACGATGCAGACGACTCTGTGATACTAATAATGGATACTTCTGTAAAAGAAATTACCGAAGAACCATCCTCTTCTAACTCTCATAATGGAGGGAAAGTATCGCCTGACAATAGTTTCGTAGACTTGGTCAATGATACCAGCTCAAGTTTGAAAGACATTGAAGATGAAGTAGATAGTTGTAAAAAAAATAATTTAGAGGGGAATAAAACCACTATTTTCAATGATGATATGATAATTGACTCACCCACTTCTACCAGTGACTTAGGTGTTGTTGGATGCGAAAATAGGACTCCATTGGTGACCGTAAGGTTCAGGGATAGAAAACTGGCATCAAATTATAAAGCTAAAGTAAAAGCATTTATGTTGAGACTGATTAAATTACATGATGCAGCAAGTCTATCAGATATTGAGAGTGAAACAGATGTTGAGCTAGATATCTGGCCTGAAGATTTAAATGATGATGATGAAGAAGAAATAAAAATTAAACCTGAAGAGACTGAACAGGACAATCTGTTTTTCATAGATACTGATCCTTGCTCACATAGACCTGATGAAATACCAGCATATAAAGAGGTATTTATTAAATGGACTATTTATTATTAACATCAAGCAGAAATAAAACCATGTAACTTACAAATGAACAATGCTATAACTTATTGGAGCTCTGATGGAAAGATGCAACACTTTAGTATTAAATTGTAACATTTCCATAAAAACATTTTTTTTCTTTTTTCTAGGTTTCTTCATTAATGACAAACCAGAAAGAAAAAGAACCATCCCCTCCACCAATATTTCGTCGTGGTCCTGTGTGTTTTAATTGCGATGGTGCTCATCAGCTACGAGAATGCAAACGGCCAAGAAACCAAGCAAGAATAGCAGAGAAGCGCAAAAATATGACTACAAGAGTCGGGTATGCAATATTCTGTTAAATTTCTCTGTAATTTTTTATGACAACAAACCTGCTAATGTCCGCCAGACACATACTACTGTCTAATATAAATCTATATAACTGAATCTTTCAGAAATTTAAAATTCAATATTATTATGGAGCATAAAATAAAAACTTTTTCTACAGGCGATACCATGTTGAAGATGAACAGAAGTATGGGCACCTAACACCTGGCCGGATATCGGGACAACTCCGCCATGCCCTAGGCCTCAAGAGACATGAGCTGCCCCTCCACATTTACCGGATGCGGCTCCTGGGATACCCACCGGGCTGGCTTGAGGAAGCCAGAATTTCACATTCAGGGATTACCATGTTTGATTCTACTGTGTGTATTACTTCACTACTTTTTTATTATATAAAAATATTTCAATAGAAGCTCATATTGGTATGACAACATTTTTAACATATTTGTATTGATTTAATTTGTTGAAATGGTTTGAGCAATAATTTTTTGTCTATAATGTCAGTTGAAAAGTTGAAACTTTAATTGCTTATTATGCATCTACAGACTAAGCACTATGAGGATATTTTATACCCTACTTGCCAGGAGAATAGCACAATAATACTTGTAAATCATAATTACCTGTCAGCTTATCTAAATTAGCTCTTGTCTGGTATGCAAACTTGCTATCTTATGCAAGTATTCTATTTGTATTTGAATTGCAGGGTACTGCCATTTTGGACCCTGAAGAAGAAGAGGGTGAGGTGTGTGAGCCGGGCTGCAAGGACAAGTTTGACATCAAGAAGATTCTTGACTTCCCTGGATTCAATGTCCCAGCTAGCTCGCGGTATAAAGAGGTACTGAAATTGTATTATTTACTCAAATAAAGGTCAAATATTATAATCCGACCCGTTACCTGACATCTCGCCGGCGGGGGTAGGCTAGAACATGGATTTGATTGGGTGAATTGAATTTAGAGAAGAATGCAAATTTCGAATTTCAAAATTCAAATCACAAGCGCCACCGCTCAGGACCCCATTCTCATCCCCCTCGCACCCCTGTACCCCGCCGGCGAGGTCTCAGATAAACGGTTGGACTATAGCTAAATTGGTGCACTTACTTTTTCTACATTGTCATCTCAGACGACCGTCTTGGTGTAGTCGTTCGCGCACCGGATTACTAAACCAGGCGGTTGCGGGTTCGAATCCCGTAAGGGGCAAATGTTTGTGTGATGAGCATGAGCATTTGTACCTCAGTCATGGATGTTTATATGTATTTAAGTATTTCTATCCATTATCCTAGTAACCATAGCACAAGCTCACGCTTGGTTTGGGGCTAGGTAATTAGTGTTTATTGAAACAATTAAAAAAAACGAAAGATGGTGTGGCTGTATAGTATGCTCAGCATCAAAGGCAGCTGCAAACATTTTAGTACTTTGTCACAATATTGTGTGTGGGACCCACATAGTTAAAAGGCATATGTATTGTTGCCACAATGAAATTTAACAAAATTAAATTAATTTTAACAATAATATGTAGTAAATAAAATATTTGTTTTTTTAGTTATGATAAATAAATGAATTATTCCAACAATCACACTAATTACCTAGTCCCAAACTAAGCGACTACTAGTGCTATGGCGACTAGGATAACGGTTAAACATACTTATATACTGTTATAAACATTATTATTATCATTTAGGCAAACAGGCAGTTGAAACAAATGATACAGTCTGCATCTCGCTATCATAGCTTAGTCTTTCATGACTTTTAGGTACAAATGCTCGTGCTCATCACACAAACATTTGCGCCTTGCGGGATTTGAAGTTTGAACCCCTACACCAAGACGGTCGTCTATATGATATCATATATGATTATAATCTGAAAGTGTCATGGCTTTATTGTAGTGCTAGGAATTCTTACTTAGGTTATTTTAGAGTCGTGCGGATTTGTTAACTCTCGCACGCGGGACTGACATGAGATGTACTTATAGTGACCGACCGCAGTTTCGAAACTGAGGCCTTTTTGAATGTAGCTGTCCCTTTCACTCACGACAGAATGACAACGCGAAAGATCGTGATGGCTAGACTCGAAAATACGGACATCGTCAACAGGAGTAGGGGCTCTGACACCGACGACGTACATTCGGTTTCTGTTTCGGTTTCGGCTGAAAATTGTATTTCGGTTGGACACTAGTACTTACATAATCTTTGATGCGAACCAACCGCGACAGCGCAGTGACGTCTGACAATATTCGTAGGCATCACAGTTTGAGCAGCTCAATCACGCGTGAATAAGCAAATCTGCACGACTCAAAGGATTTCTAACGCACACGTTATTGCGGGTGCTATACATCACAGATTATGTATCACAATCCCATGTGCGTGTCAAAACAAAAAAATGTCTAAGGGTGTGTTTTTATTTAGGTATACATGTAGCTTATTCTGTTGTAGTTAGCATCAGAATTAGCTAAACATAATAGAGTACTATAAGTTATACACTATATTAAACTATTATAATCGCTCTCAAAAATTCATCGACCGTCTTCTGGTGGGATTCGAACCCACGATCTCTCGATGTCCGGCCGATTGCTCTCTCAACTAGGCTACAGAGGACGTTAGGCACTAGACGAATTTTTAAAGTGATTTCATTTCATTGTCCAAAGTATCGATGTAAACAATGGCGTAGCAAGCACTCCTATCTATTTCTTTCCAGGAGGGCCACCTGGTAGGCGCGCCGCCAATGTCAGAGCAGGACAGCAAGATCGCGATGCTGCAGATGCTGGCGCCGAACGCCATGAAGGCTTACAAGCGGAAGAAGCTCACCCTGTTCCCTTCGGCGGCCAACGCCAGCGCCACCCAGGAGGTTGCCGAGATGGAGCTGGATAGCGGAGATGGTGTGTATTTACAACTCAATAATATCTTTTCTCAAAAAAAGTCTGTAATTCTGGCATTTGTAATTTTGTTTTTGTAGTTGAATTCATAGAGAGTAGTCAAGAACCTGTGATGTAAAATCCTGTTCTGAAAGAAAGCTTTTACAAACTAGAGGACAGACCTTAAAATATCGATATTTATACTCGGCCACAGAATACTAGTACTTCGTACAGAAGTATGACTTAGCAATTGTATTCAAAGAAATGTCTACTCAATGTCGTCAACAATATGGCGTAATTTAGTTCGCCTCAGAGTCAAGCACATTTCCGTGTAGACACCTACAAAAATCCATTACAAGATAATTTTATACTTATTATTCTGCAATATGATTCATAATACACTTAATCTATTCAGTGACGTACTATCATGCGGCGCGCTAGGGTTGACTGCTATACGAAGCTAGTACCGCCATCTATCGCTCCTCACTAGAATTTACTCGTACTTGTCGCGGCACGTGCAGCCAACAGCTTAGCGCCGCGCAGTAAAGGCTAAGAGCTAGCAGCTAATCTTAAATGTTTGTAACTTTTTTATTGTGTTGATAAAGAAATAAAAATTCAATTTAGTATTTAAAACCCATTTTTATTTAATGAAAAAGTAACTTCAAACGCCTAAAAAAACTAAACAATAAGTGCTTAACTTTAACATATTTCTTAATTTCTTTCTTTGAGTCTTTAAAATAACGGTTATTGAATTTAAATGTCGCGTATATACGCAGCCTGATAAAGGCTTACTTTGTTGCTTCAGTTTTAATGTAGGCAACACTGAGTCGATATTTTTCTTCACGTTGATGTACTTAATATACTACATTTAAAAATGAGCACTTTTTAAAATGAGTAAATAAAAGCTACGGCTCCTAGACTAGCACACGTTAGTCCTTTTTTCTAGGGTAGATAAGTAGGTACTTCATATTTTGAAAATAATTAAGTAACAATAACATTTCATTTAAACAGTTCAGTTAACTTCATGTGTTTGGCTCTTGGTCTAACTAAATACAACAAACGAAACTGTAAAATAAATAGCTATCAGAAAGTCGTTAAATTTAATAAATTCTGAATTATTGAAATCAAAATTTCAAATCTGTAGGATGTAAGGTAAATAGGTACACATTTCTCTATTTTGGTAGGTACCTACTTTGCCAGCAAAAATAGTCAATCGTCAGTCTCAAACGTCAGATATCCCTTTAACTTTAATAAATTAATGAAAGAATTATACTAGGTAAGGTAGTCAAGTAGTTTTCTTAAACTTTGTTCATATTATTAAACCATGCACCAATTACAATTTCATAATAAACCACTTTTAAAGTATCTAGGACCTTACCTCTCAGTGTCCGCAGGCAGCGTAAAAAAAATTGGATCTAAATCAACATTTAAACAATTAAACACTGCACAGTATTTTATTGCACGTTTTCTTTTTCTCTCCATTTCGGTAAAAATGGTGAAAACCGGACGCGCACTTCACTTCTCGCTTGCGAAACGCAAACTGTTTTAGCCTCGCTGCCGGCTAGCGACACCCAACTTGTTTAGTCCCTACGTAGGTGCGGCCGCGCGTAGGTACGTTTTTGCTACTTACGCGGGAAGATACACAGGCCTGACTCGGCCCGGCGAACCTTGATTCCTATGACATTGTCAGTTATTCTTACGACACAACATTGTAGTGGCGTAACCGTTACATTAGAATTGAATTGTAGGCTTCTAAAAATGCCATTTATTAAGGTAAGGTAGATATATGCCATTACAATGATATTCCGTCGGAATTATAACAATTCTTAACATTTACAAGAAATTATCTCAATCAGACTTTACGTTTACGTCCTGCAAAAGTTACTTCGTTCGGAAGATATCGACTAGTGCGGAAAATATCGATAAACAAATGTCGATAATGGAAACGAGTGTACTACATGATTTATAATCATTTAAGTTATAGGTGCTGAGCTAAATGTTAAAAAGTTGCATGAAATTGTTTTTATTTCACTCAAATTTATAAAATATTTCTGGGGACACCAGGTTTTGCTTAATTTAAGATTAGATTTTATTAGTATCAGTTTTCATGTGTGGCATAATTAAGTGATAAATTATGAGTGTCATTGCTTTTTCATACTTAAGTATTAGTACATTATCTATTGAATAGAACGGAGCGCGGCATACATGCACTCACGATTGTATACCCAAGAGAATTAAAAATTAACTGTAGGACAAAACCAAATAAAACACAAACTGTTCAGCGATCATTTATTTATGTATTTTAATCTGAATCTGATAATGACATTAGGGTTTGTGTCACGAACTCGGAATCTGAACTGCAGCTGCCGTCGCCTACGTTTATCAAAAACGGCTCATCTACAATGCTGTCGTATCGCACGTCTCGATCACAATCATCAAAACTAAGTTTTAAAGCATATTGGTAGTTATATTGGCAGTGGTAGGGCGGTAGCCAAATCACTGCGTGACCTTTGGATTTTGCCATTTCATCCAAAAAATATGTCCGCTTTGTTTGCTGTTTCTGCAGGTTCAACAGTCTGACCAATTCTTTTTTGAACATTAGAATGTTAGCTGCCACACCATTGCGTTGCAACCACTCTAGGATTTACCCTTTATTATTGTTGCTGGTAGTGCTTTATTCACTTGGACGGAATGGTATGGTTAGTTGTCCATCAAAATATGGTGGGGCTCATTTAAATTATCCATCATCACTTCGTGATCATCGGTCGTTTTAACTGATTTGAAGGCCCACAAGCAATTAGGCGCAAAACCTTTGGCTGTACCAGCGTGGCAGATAATCAAACGCTGACCCTTGCCTTCTGGCTCTTTGGTACACGATTTTGCTGTGTCGTCTGTCCATATTTTGGGGACCGTGTGATTGGCGTTGAGCCACGTTTCGTCCAGGTAAACCACATTGTCCCAGTTCTCAATAGTCTTTATTTTTTGTAGAAAATCACATCTCATCAGTGCTTTAACTTTCCGCTCCATTAACACTTTCCTTTTGTCACACTTTCCATACCAAAATCCACATTTTTTTATGACGACTCTGAGAGAAGTGATACCGCTTGTAAATAAATCAGCTGATTTCAGCGACGCCAATAACTTTTTCCTAATCCTGTCCTTACTTGCAAAAAAACATTAGAATTAGAATTTCTGGCACCGACTCTAAAAAATAACAGATAATAAATTGGAAATAGGTTTCTTGTACAAACGGCAGCACGTCAGGTTACCCATTTGAACTACGAAAACAGCGTTTATTACTTAGGGAATAGAGTCGGTCTCAAGGTCAATGTGGGGTAGTCTGACCTGCGGTCGTGTGTACAATTCCGTAGAACAGTTCAATATTATTTTGTACTTTATAGTTTAAATTTGTTTATAAAAAAATTAGTTTTAATTAGCACTGTAGTCGGTTAAAAAAAGTTAGGTTTCATCGACACGCGACCCATCACTAACATGAACTGTCATAGGGATCAAGGTTCGCCGGGCCGGGTATAATCATAACGTTATCAACTTACTTGCGTCTGTAACGTTATAAGCGACAAAACGTTTTTGAAGTTTACGTTATTTATAAATTTCAATAATGCGCTACTACCAAAAAGCGCTATGCACAGAATAACGTTATCATAACGAGGGTCAATCACGTTATACTAGCGAGGATTAATCAGGGTTACCAGGTGCGACTTCGCTAAACCATACATGAACGCAACAAGTACTAGTACTACGTACAGAAGCTTGACTTTGCAATGGTATTGAAAGTACTCAATGTCCTCACCGATATGGTGTAATTTAGTTCGCCTCAGAGTCAAGCACATTTTCGTTTAGACACCTACATAAATCCATTATAAGTCAGCCTTTTAGATCCCACTGCTGGGAAAAGGCCTCACCTCAACTATGAGGAGGAACGAGCCATACTTCACCACGCGGGCTCAGTGCGGATTGGTGGAGGGGTGTATGTAAGGCAAGTGACAAACCTTACTGTCAGAAGTTATCAAGCTGCCCTAGGGCCTCTGACTAGGCTTAACGACTAATACCACAGATATTAGCCGGGACCAACTGCTTAACGTGCCTTCCGAAGCACGGAGATGCTTGTCATGGACGTCACTTAAATGGTCGGAATGGTCACCCATCCAAACACGACCGCGCCGTGGGTTGCTTAACTTTTGGTATCACTACCAAAGCGCTGCCGCCATTGCGCCACAAGCACACACATAAATCCATTGCAAGATAACAATTCGATTTTTATTACTCAGGAATAGTGATGCAACGAATACCACTTTTACGAATACGAATAATGACTTTAATATTCGGCGAATACGAATACGAATAAATGAAAATGTTATAAGCAAAGCAATAAAATACCATATCCAATCAACGTAGAATGTAGATCTTTATTCAGTAATTAAAATTCACATTAGACAAATTTTTATTTAAAAAACAAAGTTTCTGTAAAGTGTTGGGCTGCAGACGATTTCTTTTGTCGGTTTGAATATTTCCAGCTGTAGAAAAAAATCGTTCTGAGGCCACACTGGATGCTTTAATCGAAAAAAATTCTGCGCATATTTTTTTAAAATTGGGAAATGTACATTTTGATTGATTGATGATTCAAGGGTAATCCCCAAACATCAACCAACTGCAATTCTATTTAAAGCAGTGTGTTCGGATACACAAACGAAAGTTTAAATTCATTAATCGAGTAGGTTAGACGTTCCGATTGCTAACCATGCTATTTCAAAAGTAAAAAAGTAGCTTTACGAATATCATCACGATATTTGGCGAATACAAATATTCGTTAATAAGTTGATATTCGGCGAATACGAATATTCCTATTCGTATTCGTTGCATCACTACTCAGAAATATGATTCATAATACACTAAACCTATTCAGTAACGTCCTATCATGTGGCGCGTTACATTAGAGTTGACTGCTACAAGAAGCTACTACCGCCATCTAGCGCACCTTTCTAGCACTTTCTACCTCGTCCAGCCAGCATCGTAGTGCCGCTCGCGAGTCACTTGATAGCCTACCACGGTGGGTCGCCGCACGTAGGTACGTTTTTGTTGCCTACGCGGGAGTAAGACAGGCTTGACATTACTGCTATTGTTATAATTGTTACTAATAGCACGGAGTCTCATCACGAAAAAAAAATTGTTTTTAAAATTTTTCACTAGATGGCGACACGTGTATCATCTGGTTATTGATGCTGTTTATAAACTTAAAATAACAATGAAATAGGCCCTTAAAATATCAAAACAAAATTTTGTACAATCCCTAAAATACAAAAAACACAATATTATGTCAAATTTCCTGGAATTTCAATTTAATGAATCATGTCTAGCACCTCTGACGAAATAAAATGGTACCACATTGCAGACAGAATATTTTGCGAGAAAAGCAGGTGTATAGATGGCGCAGGTGTTTTGCTAGTTGTGTAATTTCACCCTAGAACCTAGAACGCACCTATTGCATAAATCGATTGATATTTTCGCGTAGTTTGTTGATAGTCGGTGTAGCGCAGCGCGCAGCCGATAGTTACTAAGAGACATAAATCTGATAAAAGCTGGTTCAAAATCTCCGTCATTTTCAAAAGTTGATGTACTTTTTAATAACTTTTTTAGAACCCTATGATGCCTGTGCGTTCCATATTTTTTTACCACTTACCTAATTCATCAAATAATATTTTTGTTCATTGTAATAAGTAGGTACTTAGACCCTGTGCCCGCGCGCCTTCTGAAGCACACTTAAAATTTTCAATTTAATGTGTAGTGGCCAGCACATCAGATTAATAATTTCCGTTCCGATCTATACTCGATTACAACTGCATAAGATGCTGCAGTACTTTGCTTGATGTGCTGTCTTCTGTATCGACCTAAGTAGATAGGTAAGTAATATGGCCCGCATTTGTTGCATGAACAGGAACAGTTATTATTTTTGTCAGTTGGTTTTTTTTCTTTAATTGTGTGTGTTGTGCTAAATAAATGTTTTCTATTTATATTTTTTGAGTACCTTCTTACATTTTTGTAATTCGTTCACGGTTACAACGCCCGCAGGATTGAAATAACAATAGAAAAAATACATTGCCTGGTAGTGTCCGTAAATGTACTCAAATATTTGCATTCCTTAACCAAAGAACCGAAAAAACTGTCTTAAAAATGTTGATTACATTACAGTTGGTAGCATGTCAAGTTATACATTGGAACTATGAAAATAGCTTTTATTACGTAAGAAATAGAGGCGGTCTCAACACCATTAAGTAAAGAGTCTGACTTGCGACTTCTTTCTCTAAAAACAACTCTCGCTCGTAGGTACTTAAATCATAAACTGCAGGATTATTCAGGATATTATCCGTCTCGCTTGCACATCAGTTCTCCCACTCATAACACAGATATTATAATGCTCATAATAAACTGAAATCCTTCTAATTAGACTAAAGGCCCTTAACATTTTAAAATAGGCTTTAGTCACTAAGGAAATGGGTTGAATATTGCATAATAAGCCAATAGCGATAAGGGCCAAAACTTGCATGTTGCACTAGATTCATATTTTCGCCCAAATCGTTCGACGTCGTCGTAGCGCAGCACATAGGAAACAATGGTTTAAGTCAACTGTTCAAGACCTCGTAGATTCTATTTTTGTTTTGGCAAGCTCAGACAGTGGATATGCTCGAAGTGTTTTTTATTTTATTTTTCCTATTAATTTCATTAATGCTTACCTATTCACATTCATAATGATTATGGTGTAAATATACATGTTTTTATTAAATGTAATAGATTTGTATCTTTTTTTCTTCGGTACGGGATAGCTAGAAAGCGCCATCTTTTGAAAAATATGGCAGTACTAGGTGAGAGTTAGTTTGCTAACAAAGCATCCAACAACTTGCTATTATAAGCACGTCCGAGAGTAATGTAGGGGTGCAGAATTGCTAGCTAGCTAGCGCTACCTTTGGATGAATATAGCAGTACGATTTTGCCCGTACGGCCCCGCGAGTTACGGCGGCTCCGTTTTCATATGGGTGATGAGGCATCTGTACTCATGTATTATAATATCTGTGCTAAAAGCAAAACGGTATGATAGCGTTATTACTAATGTTTCCATACATAAACGAAACGAAAAAGTCCTTAACGTTATTCGTATTTTATTAAATAATCTACTATTTATAAGGATGATACTCGATAAAGTTTGCACTTGAAAAAATGACCACCAGAGGCAGGAATCGAACCCGCGTTCCTCGCATACCGGGCGATTGCCTAACTTCTCGGCCACCCTGGCGTTGGCAAATCCTGTCGAAATTTTCAAGTGCTTCTTAACGCTATAATGCCGCGTTGCTTTCATCAATGTTATTGGGATTACACCATTGGTGGTAAATGACCACCAATGGTGTAATCAATTTGCAATCTAAATATATTTTTGCAATTTCAAGTGCAAAAATATATTTAGATTGCAAAGTAAATGCTTATGACTTAAAAAAACAATAGTTTACCGATTTATTCTATTATTTTTCATTAATGCTCTGCAGATGTATCGTCTTAGACAAGTCAAATATATCGTGTTATTGGTTTTAATAACGAGCAGATAAAAATAATCTCATTAACAGTCGAGATCGATACCAGGCCTGTGTATCTTTCCGCGAAGGTAGCTAAAACGTACCTACGCGCGGCGACCAAGGGGTCGGTAAGGGCCTAAACAAGTTGGGTGTCGCTAGCCGGCAGCGACACGCTCCCGCGTTTTATTCACTGGCCGTGCGCGACACTAGGTTGCTGGTTGGACGAGCGTGAATAAAGTCCTAGAAAGATGAGCTAGATGGCGTAAGTAGCTTCTTGTGGCAGTCAACCCTATCGCGTTGCGTGATAGTTCGTCACTGGGCTCAATTCCAATGCGCCCTGTCTAAAATTAAATGTAGTTTCAGTCTGTCTCTTTCTCTGCCAAACAAAAGAAAAGAGACAGACTACATTAATTTAGAAACGTCAGACTAAACAGCTATCCGTTGCTAAGGAAATTAGAGAGCCATAGACAATTTAGTAGGGATGTCATTCGATGACAACTAAAGTTAGACGAAAACACGCAAAAACTTGTACAAATACGTTAGAAATAGCAACACTTAATTTGACGTTTCTAAATTATTGTAGTCCGTCTCTTTTTGTTTGATAGAGAAAGAGAGAGACTGAACCTAAATTTAATCATAGACAGGGCGCATTGGAATTGAGCCCAATGAATAGGTTTAGTGTATTATGTATGAATCATATTTCGGCCAGAGTTATAAGAATGAAATTATCTTGCAATGTATTTTTGTAGGTGTCTATACGAAAATGTGCTTGAGTCTGAGGCGAACTGAATTACTCCATATCGTTGACAACATTGAGTAGATATTTCTTTGAATTTCATTGCAAAGTCATACTTCTGTACGGAGTACTAGTACTTTTTCTGTGTCGATACTTTGATTTAAAGTTAAACGTAAATTGTTTCCTTGCCAACAGAAACAGCGGAATTCCCCTCCGTCCCGCCTCTACCCGACGAGGCGCCGCCGCCGCCGCCCCCGCCTCCCTGTTCACCCCCTCCCCCTCCGCCCGAGTCGCCCCCTCCCCCTCCCCCCGCGCCTGTCGAACCCCCCACCACAGAAAACAACGTAGAAAGCGCCGATGAGAAATCCGCAGACGACATCGAGGTACTTGAAGTCATCAGGGTGGTGGACATCCCTGTGCCCGAACTGGAATCGATCACTATTGATGATGATGATGTAAGTGCAAAATGTATATTTAATTTTGTACAGTTGGCAGCACCTAGGATCATCGGTGGCTAGCGGGTTGCCTCTTATACGGGAGGTGCCGGGTTCGTTCCGACGTGCCGCCATGTACCAATGACTTTTTCTAAATTATGTTGTTTCACTAACCGATGTTACGGTGAGGGAAAACATCGTGAGGAAAGCTGCACATTCAGGTAACTGAATGTGTAACCATGATCCTGGTCATGTGCCCTTTAATAGGGTCAGGTGGTAGCCGCTCCATCGGACCCTGGGCCCTCGCGTGAGTGCACAACTGAACTGGGATAACGCTTAGAATGATGATAATGACAGTCGGCAGCACGTCAGGTTACCCGTTTGAACCACGAAAACAGCTTTTATTACATAGGGAATAGAGGCGGTCTCGCCGTTGGAGAGCAACTTATCGAGATATCAAACTAATGCTTCTTTCCAGGAAAAAGTACCGAGTAGTGGACGTGGCAGTCCAACATTGGACGATTTGGAAGAGAAGAAGCGGCGCCTACTCGACGCCTTGCAGGGTGAACAAGTCTCATCTCCACTCAGCGCACCGGCAGACAAGGTTGACAGTGACATTAACGAACTTGTTGACACACCTTCTCTCGATGAAGCAAGAGGAACTGATTCTGCCGAAAACAATGTCACGGACGAAAAACCAAACATATCAACTAACTCGGACTCATATAAAGACGCTATTAAACCTGATGAGAACCAAGAAAGTACAACTTCAATACCCTCTCCTGCAAAACCGAAAATTGACAATGAAAATGCATCGACGCCCGATGCCAAAACGGGGCACGTGAAAACAACGCTGTACGGCACACCGGTGATGAACATTGCATCTCCGTATGTCAAGCTACCGAGCGACGACAAGTTTGCCAAAGACATATGTGACGTCATCAACTTCGAAAATCTCCCGAACGCAACGGGCAAGTACAAAAAAATAACGAGCATGCTAAAGAGGGTCAAAAACGAAGTGGACAGAATACAAGACTCATGATGCACAGCCCCCACCTCACCGAAGGTGAATGAACTTCCAACGGACAGTTAAACTTAATATTAACGGAATTGTTAATAATAGTAACGACAAGTACTCTTTCTAAGTCAGACGAGGTATTTTTGTACTGCGTAGGATAAGTTTTTGAACCCATCTTGTTTATGATGATATTATAGATGTCCAATTCGGTACTTCCGAATTCATTGGAAATCGATGTTTTTGTTACCGTTTTACTATTTTAAAGTTGGTGTTAAAAGTGTAAATAAGTTGAACTTTCTAAGTCTTTACGTTCATTAAAAGAAATAGGCAAAGCGTTTCAATTATGATTTAGACCTAATAAATACATAGTTTATTCTGATTTACGTCTTTCACTTTAAGTAAATCGCTCAACTTCGAATTTCGACTACAGTGGCTAATCTCAGAGATTAGCCGACTGCGCGGGAGATATTATAGTGCACAAGTGTGTACGCAATACACAGGTACAGAGACGGCAGTCCGTCATGACCGTAGAGAGATCAGGCTCAACTTTATGGAAGTATGAACCATACTCCACCAGGAGGTATGAACCATACTCCACCACGTGGGCTCAGCGCGGATTAGTAGAGGGGTGGAAGCAAGATACCAACCTTACTATCAGATATTATCAAATCGCCCTAGGGCCTCTGACTAGGCTTAACGACTAATATCAACCGATATTTGCTGTAATATAAACCGGCCAAGTCGGACTCACGGACGATGGGTTGCGCACCATCGTTATCTAGACAAAATTAGACTGGTTATTTTATTCTTTTTTTTTCAGTTTAAAAAAAAAACGTTTTCATCTCACCTGTTCGAAAAGTTGAACTTTCATCTGTAGATAGCCGGGTGGGAAATAGATTTTATACTCCACTCCTACTATTGAATAAAAGGCCACTATCAAAAGAATCGATAGTCATTGCAATAGTCAGAGCTGTATCAGCTATCGATAGTGATTTTAGTATTTAACTTTGATACTATCGACAGTATTACTATGTGTCGATAGTATTTATATTAACGGAGCTATCGATACTCTTATTACTATAGGTACTATCATTACTATCGGTAGACTATCGATATTCTATCGATACTATTGCTTTTGCATCTTATATCGATATTCTATTGATACTATTGCTTTTGCTTCAACTATCGATAGTCTATCGATACTATTGCTTTTGCCTCAACTATCGATAGTCTATCGATACCCTCGATTTCCTCACAGTCGAAATGAAAAATAGTATGTTTAACTTGAGTGAAAGCACCCATTCCACTCTCGAGCTATTGGCGCTCTCACCAGTGGAATGGTCACTTTCGTCCCTTGTATAACAATCTACTATTGTTGTATGGGAGAACACTTAAATATTTTATTCTGTTTTTAGTATTTGTTATTATAACGGCAATAAAAATACATCATCTGTAATTTCAACTGTCAAGCTATCACGGATCATGAGATTCAGCCTGGCCACAGACGGACAGTCGAGTCTTAGTACATAATACGGTCCCGTTTTTAACTTTTGGGTAAGAAATTCTAAAAAATAGGGTTTGAGCTTGTAGAAAGAAACTACAGTCGTTTCTCGGTAAACTAAAGCAACGTTAATCATAATAATCATATAAATAATATGAACTTATCGAGAACCTATTATAAATTACTATTTCAAGGTTTTCGTAACTCGTAAATAAAAGGAAACAAAACAATTTACAGTTATATTAATTTATTTGCACGACGTTATAATAAAATCTCAGTGTATATAATTTTAAATACAGATTAACAATGTGGAAATAATTCTAACTGTAAAATAAACCCATCCCAGCAAAAAAACAAAGTTGAATATTTAATGTTGGCTAGAAAATTATGATGATGAATATTTTAATTTCATCATCTTAGAGCATACTTTTTGTTTTGGAAACAAAATCATATTTAGTACCTCAGTACCGTAACCATGTGGGTACTAAGGTAAATAAATGAAGAAGAATGTACTATATTTTACATATTTTCTAGCCACGAAAATAATAATTTAAAGTAAGTAGTTTTAAAATCATTAAACCGTCCATTATTTTATCACTTTTCCAACAAGTGGAGATCACAGCAATCTACAGGCAAATGAGACTGATTTATGTATTGTAATTATTTGTCATCCTCCTAGCCTTAGGTATATAAAAGTCAGATCTTACATAATTTTACAGTAGCACTTGACCCAGTTAATATTTTACTATGTCCATGAATTGTAAATAATACTTATTTTGGGTGTCACACAAAAGGTTTATTTAAACGACCACCTTTTTGCCAATCAATATAAATTATAACACCGTGAATATGAAATCAAATATTTTGTCATGTCAAACAATTTTGAATAGATCCCTCAAAATATCAAGAATGGCTATTTTAATATGTATATAAAAGACCTTGTAGATTTGGGAGGTCTCGTCGAACAAAAATGCCAATAATTTGATTATTGCAACACTGACGCTTATTGAACATTATTTTATGCCTATACACAAGATCTTACGCGGTTGCGCCAGGACGCAACCCGAACTTATATTTTCTATACTTTATTATAATACATATTACTGGAATCCAAATAGTGCACGCGGCTCGACCGGCCAGACGATCCCCATGGAATTAAATTCTTGGCGGGGTGGGGGGCGCACCGTCACGATCCTGAAATTATACGGCCTTATTACAAAAAACTTAGTACCAGGTTTAAAATAGGACTAAATATTAACAAATTAGAATGTACATATTTGTGACAATAGCCTAATAGCAAAACGCTTTTCTGATTGGTTGGCTAATATTTAGTCCAGGTGTAAACCTGGTGCTATTTTTTTGTAATAAGGGAGTTTAAGTTTAAATACCATTGTGTCCATACAAATAAACGAGACGCAGATTTTATCTATAGTAGGATGAGAATCGAATGCCATGAACTTCATAAAATTGCAGGTCCATCCATGGACCCTTAATTGTTATTATTCAGACACCTTTTGATCAATTGATACGTGTGGCCGAACAATTCTGACAACAGGGTTTTGGATAAGACATACAGACATGACATAACACAGTAATTAGCTGATGATAAAAGTCATATGATATGGAACGCCTCATAAAAATATAGGAGTTTGCGAATTGGAATTGCGGAATTGTGTTAGGAAGTATGGGCAGGCATCTCTCACTCGATGTACTTGCGCGCGATAATAGCCTACTCTCGAGCGACGAGCGACCGACGTCGGTGCGTAAATCAGTTGGCTGCCAACAAACGTCGGGCGCGCGCGTACGCACTGTTCAATTATTTGTGTTACGGTCGATTCGTTTTTAAGCGAACTAATTAAGTAATATGGTTTACATATCCGGTCATTTACTGTGCAAATGCAATCAGAAGCATATAAGTCCTGAATTAGTCGCAGATTTAAATAAAATTCTGGACTTATTCGAGTCTCGAATGTTTGCACTTTTTAAATCTTTTAATTAGTCATCATTATTTGCCCTCAGATGCTTTTTATAACTATGTCTGTATAGGTACATTTTTGAAAATCATTTATCACAGAATAACATGTTCTGTTTGTGAGCGAAAAATTTAATTTCGTAAAAAGTTGCAAACAAATGGCTTAAGTTATAAAAATAATTATAACATCTTTAATCGTATAAAAGTTGCTTTCATCACACCTTGCCCTTGTTTTCCGCATGACTACTTACTTATTAAAACTGATAGTACTATACCATTTTTTTTCGGGACAACCGGAAATTTTGCACATGTAAACATTTTGAAAAACACTGGTTCATATTTAAAAATTTTAAACCAATCTACAAATGAAAAAACCTTGTATCTGAAGAGGCAACCCTGACTTAATTATTATTACCGACGCGCCGCACTGGCCGCACGCAGCTGCAGAGGAATAATAACGTAATGTTCGATGCTTACGGTACATTTTCGTTCGCAGTGGTGTCGTACAAAAAATTTTAGGCTATTTTCAAAGTAGGTATGGACGATTTTGAATGGAGTGATTTATCTGTTATGTAGTAACTATTATATAATCTGTGGTATGGGCAATTAGGGTACAGATCACTAAAATGGTAGTAAAATAAAAAAGTTTTTTTTTTTACAATATAACCAACCACCTCGGTAAAAGTCGCACTAAACGGTTGGAAATAACATTTTTTTATCGCTTAGTAAAAGAAACGTGTTTAAATTAATAATGTAGGTATGCCAAAAAGTTAGTGTTCGTGTCGCCATAGAATAAATTTTTCCCTTATCTTTAATTTGCGTTTTATTTTATGGGCAGGAAAAACTTAAACCACTTTTCAATAAGTACACTAAGGCCCACTTTTACGAAACTCGATAAATACACTTCGCGCTAAACATATTTAAAAACATCATTCTGTCTTTGTCAGTCATTCGAAGTTGGCAGAAACGGGATGATATAATATGATTACCGTTAAACGTATTTAACGAGTTTCGTAAACGTGGGCCTAATATCAGAACTAGTACAATTGTACGTACTTTAAGCGTGTTTCCGTGTTTCGTCTAACCCTAGTCATCATCGAATGACATTCCTACTATATAAATACTAAATACCTATTATTTCGGCGTTTTTTCTCAGCCCTGGTCAAATCGTCTATGTTGTCTCGTTGAAGCACTAGAGGGTTCAAAAATAAGGACATGGGATGGCCCCAAATAAGTAAAACCTACGTGGAAGTTGGGCCCAGGTTTGGCGGCGTCCATTATCTGGTTCCGGCGCGGGCGCATCGCGTACATGAGCATCGCGAGCGCCATCATGAGGAACATCACCATGAAGCTGTTCCCCGCGCCCGCAGCCGCCGGCATACCTGGCAGCTCCTCGAGGCACTCGCTGTCTGTGCAGTATGACTGCCCTTGCCGAAGCTGTGGAAAAAGGTTATTTGAATAAAAATAAAGAAACACTACTTACAAAAAAAGAGTTTTTCAAAAAGTTTTCATCCTAAGAATAAGAAAAAAAAGCATCAGTATTTCAAGAGTTCACATCATAAGTTCATAACAACATAGTTGATTATTAATTGAGGAATGTTTCTACAATATTTTAAGCTAAATCACATCCATTTTAAGTTGAACTTTTTGCAAGTGGTGTCCATATATCTAATCCTATAATTGAAATGAGTACCTTAGCTTGTAGCTGTATCAAAATCACAAGTGTGATTGTTCATTAGTACACCTATTAATTCATTAGTGTACCTATTATATCTAGGCTATTGCTGCGGCTATAAACAGCCGAGATATGGAACATATTATGTAAATGAAAACATTCAAAAAAAAAAATGCTAGCATAAAGTAGCATAGATGATTATTTCCCTTTAATTATTTCTTTTCTTTTATGAGGCTTAAAATGTCAAGGACATTAGAAGATACAAATCTATTAATATTTAATTACAAGATAATGATATGAACAATCAAATAAATGGCTGGTTGTAGTAAGTAATGGTACCTAATGGTGCCACATCAATGATTCAGGCAAACCAGCAATTGAAAGAAATTTTTTGAAATGTAAACAAAGATATCCTGCATTTGTTGATGTTTTTCAGACGTTGTTAGTGTGCCACAATGTGGCTAAGTGACACATAGATAATGAAGCAAAGTACACTGTAGATAAGGCCCAGTAAGTTGATAAGGCACATTGAAATCTATGGCATCAACATCTATGAATACAGTCATATTCAAACCATATGGTAGGTTTTGGCGTCTTTATTTAATTGGCTATAAAAATAAAATCTATTAACAATGCTAGCATTCCTTGCAGTTGAGTTAATTGCTATTAAAATTACACAGACTGATAAGAATTCAAATAGCTGTGAGCATGTTAAAAAATTTGCATGACTTCTTGTTGAAACTGCGCACTTAAAAAATATTTATCTTAATTTCTACTCAGCATATAGGTAATGTGGCAACATAAACAGTAGCTCATGCCACGGAAAATAGAATAAAATAATATTGCGGACGTGGTAAACTCCCACTTGATTACAAAGAAACCAAGGCCATTGATAACAACTTACCAACGAGATGAGCCGCCGCATCGCCAGCTCATGGTTCCACAGGCACTCACAAGGGTCCATTTCATCTGCCATTGCTACAACATAATGTAAACATTAGTATATAAATAATAAGCAAACCTTCACCAGACGGAGGTATGGGTCAAATACATTGATACCTTAATAAAATTGTAAAACGTATACGGCTAATTACCACAATAGGTCTCACACAATAAAACCAGATCTATGATGATTACATCAAAAATCGGGACGTAGGCAGACAATCAACATCTTGTTTTTATTTACAAATACAAAAAACATTGGCCAAGTCAAGGATCATCTGTCAGAAGAGAAAGTAGAAATTTTGAGGTTTACAGCTACAACATACCTGTGTTATACAGAGTATTACAAGGGAGATAGTTAAATATAAAATAATTAACAACAAAACCGAGTGCTCTCGAGTTTGCTTTCGTGGAATAATCTAATTTATCTAACAATTATCTACACTTGCGACGACATTTTTTCACTGTGTGTCTGGAGGTCTCTGATTGGTCAGCACCTGAAAATAGAATAGACAAGTTGAAGCCAATTAGAGGCCTGGGCTGCCAGTATTTAAAACATATGTTGCCGTTAAAGAAATGTTACACTTTATAGTAGTTTTTTGAAAAGTAAAGAATTTCAGAATATCGGACATTATTGCACTTGAAAAAATAATTGTTTCCTACCTCTGGTGGTCATTTTTTCAAGTGAAATAATATCTAGTATTATTGAGGAGATTTTATCATTTTTTATGAGTTTGATGTTTTTTTCTCTGCCAATCCAGACGATAACAATTTTAGATATTATTTACACACAAACAGAAATATTTAACCAAATATACACTATCTAATATTAAAATTGCAAAAGTGAATACTTATCACTTATAAAAAAAACAATAATTTAAAACTCCAGAACTAGTGTAAATAAATCAATATAATGTCATCCTAGCCGAATTTCGACTACGGCGGCCTACTTAGCTCAACATTCTCAACAGAGATTAGCCAACTGCGCGGGACATTATTATAGTGCAGTCTTGTACCGTTTTTTATAATAATCATAGAATGCTTCTACCCAATATCATATAATATCTGTCAATATCTCGTTCATTGCTGGAGATCCCCTGGCTAAATATGTATTGTGTGGAGATCTCCCGGTGCAACACTAAACTAACACCTATAATTCTAGCCAAGCAGATAATCTGCTGCTAGTGCTTGCATTTTATTGATAAGACTAATAAATGCAGTTATAGTGTAAGGTCGGACTCGGGCCTCAAAAAATCATTGTCTGTGGGGTCACCCATTTCGGGTTCCACAGAGGGTTTTCCGACATTTTGAAAGCCACGTTTAAGGGGATATACTTAGTTTTTAAATGAGTCCACAACACAATAATTTAAATAATGTTCAAGTACATATGAAGTTTATGATACGTATGTATTATAGCTAGTATTAGATATGTAGCAGTTTAAACACTTTTTTGGTGATTTTTTTTAAAATGCACAAAGTTCTTTTTTTGAATTAAATTCTATCATGAACTAGAAGCTTTATTTATTAAACCGTGATAATCAGCAATAGAACTTTGTGCATTTAAACTAGAACATCTTTTATTAATTCACAAAAAAATGTTTTAACTGCTACAAATTACCAGGTACTTATACTTAATATCATAAACCAATATATTAATACAAGTCAGGTCATAAGTTCTGACATACAATAAAAACTTTTGAATTTAGAATGCTGGCCACAAAATTATTTATTGAATTTGAATTCCGAATTTTTCATGAAAATAAAAATGTGTACTTTTTAGAATTTTCCTCATTTTTAAATATGGAGCGGACATTTAAAGAACACCGTGTCGCGGTTAAATAACTGCAACACGTGCGTTGCATCGTTGCGGTTACGCGCCAATTCAGATTTTCGACATACTGAAAAATTTGAATATAACCAAAAGATTCGTTTATCGTACCATAAAACGATACAATAAAGACTCTAGTGTAGATGACAGGTCAAGAAGTGGTCGCCCTCGCTCTGTTAGGACTCCAGCAGTGATAAAAGCTGTGAAGGCGCGAATTCAAAGAAATCCCATACGTAAGCAGAAACTGTTGGCCCTTCAGATGGGGTTAAGCAGGACCACGGTGAAAAGGGTGTTAAGGGTCAATCTTGAAAGTCAAAAAAACCAATGTCCGGGGGCAAAAACTACCCATAACGTTTAAAATTTAATTTAAGATATTTTTTTTCTGTTACTTAATTGCTAAAATTAAATGGGGCACAACAAAACGGTATTTATTTTAGCTTAAAACATCTGAAAAAAATCTTCGAAGCCTTGATATTTGATTCCCCTGGGCTGTCCCTTTGTCATTTGTCATTAAAATTTTACCTATCTATAGTCAGTCAGATTTTTTGTAATTTAAGAGTTAAAGGGTGAGTTGTTTAATGATTTAATAAATACACAAAGTCTGTACCAATCACTGTTTTTAAAAAAAAATAGTTTGTGTTTGTCCGAGCGCAACGATTGATTCCCTTGGCGCGACACTAAATGCCACCTGCCTTGCTATTTTAAATGTCTACGCCGAAGGCGTCACATCGGCAAGGTGGCTTTAGTCGCGCCCTGAGCATCGCGAGGAGAGGTCACGCGTCTCGACGTTTCCAAGCCGGATTTACGAAGGTAAGAATTTGATTCCCCTGGCTTTGTTTCACTAGGTCATTGATTAACCTGGCCACTTTAAAAAAAGTTTTTTGATGATTAAGAATTTCTTTACTAGGATCTACAGTAGGGTATATAGGACTATTAATTGTTGTTTTAATAATCATCGAAAGAAGATTAACTTTTCTTAACTCCCCTGGCATTTTGCCAGGGGAATTTTACTTTTATCAGTCATATTGAATATTTTTTTTGATGTTTACTACCCGCTCTTATGTTATAACGACATAAAACGAGATAAAACTTACCAAATTCAAAATAAATCACTCAAAAATTTGCCACCACAACAAAACAAACCGAACAGCAAACAAACAAGCGAGCGAATCATGACATTGGCTCTGATCGGATTCATTCACTCAATCAACGCGCCGAACATGACCGATAACAGCGCGGAAACTCCCAAATGCACATTCGGTTTCGGTATTCGAAAACGAAACTAAACCGAAACTCGTGTTTTTACCGAAACTCAACCGAAAACGAAACCGAAACCGAACATTTGGTCGGACACTAATTGTGTATAATCAATGGCACATCAAACTGAACACTGCAGCAGACTGCAGTGTTCAGTTTGATGTGCCATTGATTCGGATAAAATCGGAATTTTAGCTCTCGCACCGCACACTCTCAAAGAAACATGAATGCCAGATTTCACCTTTTTAACCGACTTCAAAAAAGGAGGAGGTTATTGCGTTCAGTAGTTTCGGCTGTGCATTGTCTGTCAGTCAGTCAGTTAGTATCGGAAGTTTTATTTTGATACCCCTGGCATCTTATATTGATTCCCCTGGCACCATAATTTTAAAGTCATATATCTTTATATCTAAACATGTGACAGTGATGCCTATTTGTGAAATATGTTGACAATGATATGATATTTAGCCTTTTGTTAGTAAAAGTTTAAACTCTTAAGTTCTGAAAAGTGCCAGGGGAATCAACCGAATACGCCCAATTTCAAGATTGACCCTTAAATGAAGACTTAGGGCTTAGAGCATATCGAAGAACAACATGACATCGTTTGGACGCTCGTTTAATGGACCTGAGACTGAAGAGATTCCGCGCTTTGTTAAAGATGTAAAAATTTTCACCGAGGAAAAGAGCTACAACAAACAAAATAATAAGGTGTACACACACAGCAGTGAAGAAGCGAGCAACCGTATTCCGCGTGTCCAACGAGGTCATTTTCCATCCTCGCTCAAATACAGTCCTCAAGAACCTTGTGAAACCTGTTTCCCATACCATGTTTAATAACAGGCACTGGGTATTCCAACAAGATTCTGCGCCAGCTCATAGAGAGAAAAGCACACAAGACTGGCTGGCAGCGCGTGAAATCGACTTCATCCGGCACGAAGACTGGCCCTCCTCCAGTCCAGATTTGAGTCTGTTAGATTACAAGATATGGCAACACTTGGAGGAAATGGCCTGCTTATAGCCTCATCCTGATTTGGAGTCACTCAAGGCATCCTTGATTAAAAGGCAGCCGCCGATATTGACATGGACCTCGTTCGTGCTGCGATAGACGACTGACCGCGCAGATTGAAGGCCTGTATTCAAAATGACCCGAATAAACTTTATTACCATATGAATCTATGTTTTATTAAGTTCATTTCGCTATATAAATGGTTACATAAATAATAAACATGTCAAAATTATTTCATATTACACATGTGACAGAACTTATGACCTGACTAGGTATAACATTAAAAACTGCACAAGATAGGTACTATAAACCCTGTTCAGACACGGATATATAACATTTATTTGTAACTTTTAAAATCAATATTTTAGTACCTATTAGCACTTCGTACGTTACGACTACACTCAGCGGCAGAAAAATCGGCCCATCGAGTAATTTTCATACAAACATGCTTACTTCACAGATTCACTAATGAAAAATTGTTCTTATCTAATGGTAATAACTTTTAAGTCGAATCGATTAGATAAATGTTCATCTTTTAACAACGCTTTTAGGTAATCGTCTGCAAAAAATACTCTAACTTAAAAACTATAAAGAGTAAGTCTGTCTGCGCGTTCCGTACATCGTCTATAAAAGGTAGAAAGTGAGTTATTCCAATGCATTTTTGAAGACATGCATGGTTCTGTAGCTGATTGGATAGCTTTATTTAGAAATAAACATTTCGTCATCTCTTGCTTGAGGTTCCGGGTTCTATCCCCGGTCGGCTTATCATAGAACTCACATTTTATTATGCCTAATGTCTGGGTGTTGTGATCCTATCGTTGTTCAAGATTTCCATTGTAACACGCATGTGTTAAGCTACTTATCTAATATTTATTTATTTATCTCTGTTTTGAGAGTGAAAGCACTCTCATAGTTCGGTGAGACGTCAGTCGGATATGACCGGAGTGACATGACATGATCAGTGCAGGACACACAGGCTTAACGTGCTTTTCGAGGCTCGTAACACCACCAACTTCCTAACTCCGAAACTGATTCTGAGTAAGTATTTCAGGACAGAAAACCCAAAAACAAATTTCAGCATGACCTGAAATTCGAACCCGCGACCTTTATACCTAGTTTGTTGGATTTGTCTCCGCATAATAATATAAGCTGTAAGTGTATAGGTATGTATTTATTTTTCGTACGAATATTACTTATTAGCATGGCCATAGGTATTCCATAGGATGATAGGATAAGTCGACCTAACACCTGAAGAACCCTACCTGAAGCACCTGAAGCATGGTATATACATATATAGATGAAAACAAATCTGTTTATTGTGCCTAAAGGCACTAAAAAACGACCCTAACTGACAACGTCCGCGAAGTCTGCGTCAAAAATCGACGTTGTATCAGGAATATTGCGTTGGTAATAGCTAAGTAATCTTTAACGTCAAAGCTAAACGTATCATCATACATTAAAATAGATAATTACGAGTCCTACCATCAACCCTTCATCGACCAGCGTTTCTTCAACCGTGCTATGTATAGGAGTACAATACCTAGCCAATAGTAAATATACGAGTAAAAAGAAAATTGTATAATTTCAACCTCCTACTTAGCAGCAGCCTATGTTACGTATGTAAGGCGCAGTACTCACGTAATTGTCACAGGAAGGCGCCGAGGGCGTGACGTCACTAGCCCCGCCCACTGGGTTGGGCGGCGCCCGCCTTCCGCTAATTAAATATATGTAATCTTCACGCCAGCGGATTTAAGCTTAGTGGGTACTTTTATTATACAAGGGTATGGGGGTATTATGAACTTTATGATGTACAATTCAATTGAACCTCTCAACCAACAACCTATTATTTTATAACAACTAGAAACCTTTCCAAATAACTTACATAGTCCTTAAATTAGTATTATGAAGAGGAACACATATCAACTTTGGTATACTCTGAGAAGATTTGAATGAAAACAGTTCAATAAAAATTGTGACCGTCCCTGGAAAGAGCTACCTACATTCTTCAGTTTGATGATGGTAACAACACAAAAAGTTCGCTTTCATACGTCTGTCGTTGTCTATACGTCCGATTCTGACAAAGAAACACTTAATGATCGATGTGGTTTTCGAAATACTTTAGTTAACAAGAGATTTCTCTTGTTAACTAAAGTAATTCGAAAACCACTCGATTCTCGATTTCGAGAGCCATAGGGCCAGGATTGGGCAAATCTGATTTTGGTGTTTTATTGCCTGTTTTCAGAAAGTGATTTAAGTAGCTACTGGCCTTCTTTTACGGTGAAGCACTGGTCGTGAATAGAGCTATGTAGGTAGACCCAACAGACAATATTTTATCTTCTCTTGCACTTGGACCTGGATCGTCCTAATTTTGGCCTTAAGTCCGCCATATTAACAATTGAAAATATGCAGTTATAATAAATAAATATTCAGATTATTTTGTTTTAGCCTTTTGTGTTTCTATTTCAACAACAAAAGTCTATTCGAAAGGACTTTTGTGGTTAAACATTTATAGCGAAATGTAGGATATTTCGAGACGTATTGCTAAAAGTGCGAGGGTGTATTGTGGCCTTACTTCCTCCGTCACGCCCAGAGAGTCAAGACAGGGTCGGACTCGCCCACCCCTCGGGCCGACCGAACAGCCACTCTGCCTCGGGCACCGCGCCGCGCGGACATGGCGCGACTTCTGGGCCCGCCGACCCGCACGTGAGTACTCAGCACTATTTTAAAAGTTTGTGAAGTTTTTCTTTAATAGTACCTGTTGAATCGTGGAATTCGCAGTACTCAGCACTATTTTAAAAGTTTGTTAAGTAATTTTTAATAGCCGGTGTGGAATTCGCATTTCGTAGATGTGATCTTATTAAGGCTACTTCTAATAGAGATCCATGTATTTTTTTAAAATAGTTGGTTGGTACCTAACCCAACTGTTTTTATCGTGGAACTCGCATATTTTTTTTATTGGGGCAGTCTTCAAAGTGCAAAGTTGCGTTGAAGTATTAAAGTTTTAAATTGAACTAGTTCGACTCTGATTTTTGTTGTAGTACATGTAGGTCGAAGCTTTTCAAAATTAATCAATCTAAGACAGTGTTACGTATTTTTTTTATGTACGAAATACTTAGTATAGGTAATAGGTAAACGAACACCCATTTACAATGAAGCCGTGTATTATACAGAACTTCTGGGTGAACCAATGAATTAATTTTCATTTCGTTTAATAGCAAACCACGAGCTATTAGATGTAGTTAGATAGTTAGTTGAAAATCTGCCTATTAACAGGCAAATAAATTTACAAAAATCTAAAATGTTGTTTATTTTGTAAGTAATCAGACATGATGATCCATCCTTGGCCGTATTTATTAACACAAAAAAAACTCTAAAATATAAAATCCGTAGGCAGGTAAAGCAGGCCATACATCAAAGAACATAAAGAAGCTGTAAAAAGAACCCCATAACACAGCCCATAATAAGGGGCGCAGAGAGTGCCGAAATGACTGTTTTATACTATGAGGAAAGTGGGAATATAGAGAAGGATCATATAATAGTAAGCTCCTAAGCTCTAATCTAGTGCTAGAGTGGGGTGCGCTTAAAATCAAAATACGGAAGTGATTCGAGCAGTAGGTTCGTTCCAAAAATATTGCTTTATGGGGATCCGTACCGTAAGATAGAAAAACAAACAAAGTGCGAGTTAAACTCGCTCACAAAGGGTTCTACCATTGCTGCATCGAACAAGGCTGTTAATTGGAGTTTAGTTTATTATATTCTTAACGTAATCGAATAAATAACTTAAAGAAATGATATACAAACTGAACGAAGGACAGACGGTCAAATGGCTCCCTTCGGGTATTCCTACGGTACCCAAAAAATAGCAGCACTCTCCCCGTATGTTTAGCTCCTCGCTAGCTGAAATCAGCTGACTACACAATTAAAAAGGATATCTATGTAAGTATATGCAAATCGATCCGTAAATACTGAATAGAATCCGTAGCTGAGTTAGTCCGAAGAGCATTCGCCCGGAAAGCGAAGAGTCTTGGATACAGGTCCTACGGGACGACGCGGTCGATCGATTTTTGTGTGCAAAAAATTACTTGATTACAATTTTAATTCAACAATCATTTCTTGATTTAAAATGTTACACATGGGAGGAGGGTAGGTATATGAAGAAAATCGTTACCTATCATGAGTTCGAAAATGTTTTGACCGAAAACTTTTCGACCATTTTCGTTTCGTTTTGTTTTTTACTTTGTCGAAATAACGTTTGCCACTGTGTCGTTTGATCTCTCAATTCGTTTCTTATGTTACCCCGACGTTTCATTTGGTCGAAAAACATTCTATCGAAGTTATGCTTGGCAGAAATAACATTTGTTCAAAGTATAAAGTAGTAGTAGTAGTAAATTGACAGAAACTTTTTTATAGTATTTCGTGAAGCTAGGACTTGTGTTTTTTTTTACTTTTTAGTATGAAATATACAAATTAGTTTCTGGCGCTTCGTCGGCCGCTACGTTTATTTATTTAATTAAGCTTTATTGCACAACTGAAATTTTTATACAAAGTGGACTTAATGCCAGATGGCATTCTCTACCAGTGGGCTAAGCAGATATTTGGGCTTGTTTCGATGGTTTGAAAATCTGTCTAACAATACATATATATAGCAAAAAAGAAATTGGTCAACAGTTTTCGGTCAAATGAAATTCGGACAAGACGGAAAAGTAATCGGTTTCCAAAGAAAATGTGTGCGAATAAGTTTTTATAAGATATTTTGCAGGGAGCTTGATGACCATTTTCAGAGAAGGAAAGCAAAAAAATAAAAATCTTAAAAAATCACTTATTTTAAGATTTTTTGTTTTTTTGGCTTGGTTGATATAGGTACATAAATAGACAGAAGTATATGTCGATACTATAAGAGTGCGTTGTTGACCACAGAACCCTAAAATTGTGCTTTGCATAAAGCTTTTGCTAAGCATGATGTATTACTTATTTAGTATTAGTATAGGCCGTTATTGTTATACCTAAGTTTTATTAAACTATCAGTTTTATGTTAGATACATAAAACTGATAGTTTAATAAATATCCTCGATACTTAGAAACAAAACCTCATAAAAACTATCTTGAACATCACATGCGCTCATCAACTTCCGATCAACTGTGCGCTTCTCTAAAATTTAAAGTAACCCAAGGCGCTTAGAACACTGCTGCTATGTTCAAAGTTTTCCATAACGGATCCGCACGCGGTAGTTCATGCGCGGATTCCGCTCTACGCAGCGGAGGGCCTAAATATTAATTTAAAGATTCAATAATGTTGAAAAAGCTTCTATCCGGAATAGGCAAGTGACGACTGATAATTGAAAAAAAAACCGGTCATGTGAGAGTCGTTCTCGCACACTGAGAGTTCCGTTTCCGTACAAACAAAGGTATTTTTCTACGATGTAAAAAATATGCGGTTTTCGGACTATTTCTTTCTGTGCTAAAAGACCTTCCTTCTTGCCTAATTTCATGATTCTAGGTCTATGGGAAGTAAGTAAAGTTCTAGATTGCGGTAACTAAGAAACTTAATTTTTTTACAGCTTCAAGGGACCCGTAGATCCTATAAGGGTACCTTTTTGTTTTTGGAGCACGGAACACTAATAAAGTATGAGTAAATATGTATGTATAGGTAGGTACTTATAGTTAGTTTGGTAGAATATGTAGATGGAATTAAAATGTTTGAAAACCGTAAGAATGTAACATTATAAAAGTAATTTTGAGACTGAAAGCGGTGAATAAATAAGTTTAAGCAAATATTAATTCTATTATTGTTTATTAATAATTTTCTAAGAAGAAAATCTTTTTATTTTGGCGTATCTTCAGAGTTTCTACTCTAGTTTTACCTAAAAACTCGTGCTACATACATATTAAAAATACGCGTATACCTAAAAAGAGTCGAGTAATAAAATATTTATAATTGACTTCGTCGTAATCAGGTAATACCTAAATACCAAAACGACACAAACCCAAACACGCGGTGCATCCCGTTCAGAGTCATTAATAGTGAAGTGATAGGCAATTTCAATTTGTCGGCTAGTGCCGGTTGCCGGTCGAGCACTGCGCTCGAGGCGTGGAGATTTTTCGGCGGGGTTGGACGTGACAGCCACTCGGCAGGTCCTGGCTGGCAGATTTCAAGAGCTTGCGGTAGGGTTGTCGAACGATCGAAACAGTGATTGTTGAAGGGACTCGTAAAAACGGCATTACCTCGCAAATTCGCACATGACCAGACTAATTCTTTGATTCCCTGAAGCTGTTACGAATCGAAAGCCACCAAGTAAGGGATACTTACTTGGAACTTACTAGAAATTTAGTCGCGAGATGGAAGTCAGAAACTGGTGAACGATGTAAAATTTCTAGCATATCAGAATATATGTTTTGGATACAAAATCAACCCTATTACAACAGCACAAGATGTCACAGTATTGACGTGCTGTTGTCCGTACAATCGACGTGGGCATGGAAAATATGGACATGGTCGTGCCGTGAATCATGAATCATGATGAATTATAGTAATATCAGCAGAATATTGGTGCTAGTAATTTGTCCGCAATATGACACCACACTGGTAGCCAGGCCAGCAAAGACCTGAAAAAAATTAAAGTACTTATAGTCTTCTAAGTATATTTTTATTTTTAGACACAAAAGAAATGAAGTTTAAAAAAAACCGGGCAAGTGAGAGTCGGACTCTTATACTGGAACCCTTCCTTATAAAAAGAAGGTCTTTTCTACAATGTTTTGCTGTTTTCGAACTTTTTATTTGTGCTGTAAGACCTTTCTTTTTGCCAACATTCATGATTCTAGTTCTACGAGAAATATAGTTTTTGATTTCCCTTTGAAAATGTTAAAAACACGACATTAAGGATACATTTTTTCCTTTACGGAACCCAAAGGACAATTGAATTAAACATACCATAGGTACTTTTCTCGCGTTGTGTAATCGTGTTTTGATATTAAATACCCGTGTTTAAAAATAGAACGGGCTTTTGAATCAGTGGAACGGCAACCCTCAACTCGGTCCGCGCGACACACGGAGAGCTGAGAGGTCCTCCGTCACAAATGTCACTTCATTACTCGCGGCCTAATGGCGGCCACGAGTGCCCGCTAATTAACGGATTAAAGGTCAAGTTGTGTATCTTTTGAGCGATTGGACGTGGGCACTGGGCTCTTACACTTGTGGCCGGCTTTATGTTGTTTGTGGGTATGGAGAGGTCAGCGTTTTGGTTTGAAAAATGATATTCGTATGCAAGGTATAAGGTTTTTAAATACGGCAGTAAGAATGATACGAGTAATCTTATATCGTTATGGCTCTCTGTAGCCACCTTTGTCTCTTATGGCTTGAAAGGTAAATAGACAATAACAGATCACGAGCTAAATTATGAACTAAAAATTAAATTCATTTTTGAAGCTAGGTGGGCAATGTAGTAGGTCTGGCAATGGTACCGCATGCTAATGCTCTGGTAGAACGAGCATTTTCGATACACGCCGCCCGGTGTTCTTGAGCGCAAAACATGGGGCAAGGACTCACCTAAACAAAAAACCAGCCCTGTGGGAGTTGGAATCGCGCACGCAGGGTTCCGTACCATTATCTATAATACAACAGTAGACTTATGTTTTTTTTTAAATACGATTAAAAAACAATTTTGTATAAGCCCCCTTTAAATATTATTATTATTTTGATTGAACTATTACTTTTTAAAGTAAATATATACATATTAATATTTTGTAAACATTTCAAGCGTCTACCTGTTGCCGACCAAAAAACGGCAAAAATATCATGTCTTTTGTATGGGAGGCCCCCTTAAATATTTGTTGTTATAGCAGCAACAGAAATAAAACATCTGTGAAAATGTCAACTGTCTAGCTATCACGGTTCATGAGAAAAAGCTTGGTGACAGACAGCGGAGGCCTAATAATAGGGTCCCGTTTTTACCCTTTGGGTATGGAACCCTAAAAATGCAAATTTTCAACTTCTACTTTTTAAAAATAATACTTTATAACTTAGTGTTATGACATCTAGTCGGTCGTCAGTGACAAGGTGCTAAAGACGCCGACGCCCGGTGTCGGCGAGCGCCAAACATGGGCTAGAGGCCCCTCGCGAAAAAGCATTTTTAAATGACACATGTGTTTCTAACCCAGGGTGTGGCGGCCTCCAGCCGGTCGTCAGTAACATGGCTGTGAAGACGCCGACGCCCGGTGTCGGCGAGCGGGAGACATGGGGCAAGAAGGTGGACTTCCTGCTCTCGGTGATCGGGTTCGCGGTCGACCTGGCCAACGTGTGGCGGTTCCCGTACCTCTGCTACAAGAATGGAGGAGGTAAGTTAGAGTTTGATTTTTTGTAAAACTGTTATGCAGAGCCGGATTTTGTACAAGATAGAGTTACGCCTTCAAGATTGTCATACTTGATCTTACGTCATATATCGTAGTCACACTTTGGACTTTTAGGCTGCCTTCACACTAGCGTTTGTCCAGCGTCGGTGTTCGATGAACGTATGCGCAGCGCAGACGCTGTTTCCTCACACAATTTTGCTGTCGTTTCGGTACTATCATTAATTATTATCATTTCGGTATTATCGTCGTATTACTTCGGGCGCTTGACTTCAAATGAACGAGTCTCTGTAAGCGAATGTATTCGATAAGCAACCGCAGTCATTCGATTGTCCTTCGATTATGCGGCGGGCAATACCGGAGCGCGCGGTGCGCAAGCCGTTCTGCTAACTACTAACGAATGAATCGTCATTCGTCGCGTGGATTAATCATTCGTTCGCTACCTGTCCTGTTCGCACAGTCGCAGCAATTCGATCGTATGCATCGCGTTGTCGCAGCGTTCAATTAACTGCAGAGGAAACGTTGCGAAAACGCGACGCACTCCTCGCGTTGTATTGTAGCAGCGTCTGCGCTGCGCATACGTTCATCGAACGCCTACGCGGGACAAACGCTAGTGGGAAGGCGCTCGTAAGCTACTTACTTAATTGTTATTTATTTCATCACAACATAATATTATGAAACATTCTGCTGCGCTGCAACAAACTGCATATCAGTATGTAGTAGGTATTATTTGTACAAAATTTCTTTTAAAAAAAACCCGACTTCAAAACTGCCTACAGAGCTAAGGAAAACGTATAATTTTATAACAAATTTAAACTAAAAAGTACAAAATAATATTTAAATTAAAGGTAAACATTTTTTTTTCAAATCGGTCCACAACTGACTGAGATAATTATGAGGTAACATAGCCACAAAAAAAAATACAACATACAGTCGAATTGATAACCTCCTCCTTTTTTGAAGTCGGTTAAAAATTAAACGGACTTGACAAAAGTATTGCGAAGAGTTTAGCGAACACGTAGCCCTAAATGATGGTATAGTTGGGTCCCTGATTCATCTTTTATAACAACAAAGCTATAAACTTTCTATAACAGAGAAGGCTAACGTTGTTAGAAAATAAAACATAGTAACGTCCACGGGCGTTTTCTAGTTGATTTCGTGTATGAAAAGTAATGCGAAATGATCAATCCGAAAATTAATATTTTTTTTACCTTGTGTCGCCCTGGGACGTTTAATAGCCACTTGCCTTCTTGTAACTTGCTGGAAAGCTAAATCCAACACCACTTATACTGTGTATTATAATTTCTGGGAGACGATTCTCACGCAATAGAAAAAAATTCACATTCGTAAAAAAGTACGAAATTCGTTTTTTTTTCGAACGTGACACGGTTTGTGCATTCTCAGAACTTCACAATAGAAATAGTTCGATCGTACATCACCCGAACGCAACGAGTGGTGAGGACCAGTCGAAGTCGAAATTCGTATACGACAAGCTGTCAAAATTGTAAACGGACTTTGTGATTTGGGGTTATTTTGACTGAGGTTTTCCTTATAAAAATCTGTCTGTTTGGTGTTCTTTAAAATGAATGAGGAAGAATTTGTTGTATTGTAAACTTCTTCGCCAATTTGGTAGAAGATAGAAGCGCCTTACTTTGTTTCTTACGTTTACTTCGTTAGTTCTTTTAGATTATAACACCACACAATCACAACAATGGTATCGGTTGGTAATTTGCAGTCAACGAGGACATATCCCACTAGAGGGGAAATGGCATTAATTTTGTTCCAGAAAAAATCCGCCAAATCCGAAAGATTCCGAATGAACCGACTGAATGTCAAACACCGTATTAGTGATGGTCAATAAGAAATTAGTATCGATAGTCGATGTTATTGTTTAATTTAATGGGAACAATATTTTATTACACCTAAGGTTAAACTTTTCACTAATGTGCAATATCCTAAGTATAATATCTGATTCTTGTTCCTAAGAAATTTAAGTTAGTCATCAAAAATAACCATTTAAAGTATGAATTATCAAAATTGTTATCAATCTATCCCTATTTCCCTTGGTCACGCCATCACGCGTGAACGGCTGGACCGATTTCACTAATTCTTTTTTTGTTGTTTGTTATTGTCAGAAGAAGGTTCTTATGAAAGAAAAAAATAAGAAAATTGCGCGGAAAATTATTAAATTCAGGAATACTTAACCACCATATAAAATTATTTCTAATCAAACCTTAGCGCTTTGGACGTTAAAACATTTTGAATGTAACCTTATGACGTTCGACCACTGACCTCTATAATACAAATACGCTGGACTGCAAACTGTCAACCTAACAATGAAGCCATTTAGTTATCGCAATTTTGGCGCTGACGGCTATAGTGAGCGTGTGGTGAACATCCACGGAACTAATTTGACATAAACTTATGGTGGTTACTCTATCTTAGTTTCCTGTACACTCGGTGGGGACGCTTTGTATTGGCACAAAATTATGTGTTATTTCTTAGAGAATGTTTAGTCCAGCGTGCTTGTACTATAGAGGTCAGTGCGTTCGACATAAAATTGACAGATATCGTCAAAGAGGATTAAAAAAACTAAATAACAGGACAAAGTCTGTCGGGTCAGCTAGTATATAATAAAAAATAAACTTTTGTTTGTAAAACAAATCAACTTCCATAATAACTTGCAAATAAATTGCTTAAATTATAAAAACATGAATTTAAAAGCACAGAGAAATTACATTGAAATCTAAATACAGTAAGTATTTTTATTAACATGCGTTTATTGTTTTCTAATTTCTATAAATTAAGAATAAGGCTCATACTTTATATACGACAGGAAACAAGTTTCTTAAAATCATGTTTTCCGATATATATCTACCTATTTACCTAAGAACAGAGGCTTCACTTTCAAAGTTTTAAAGCCCGGACAAGGTTTTTTTTTGAAAAAACAGGCTGAGTGCGAACTCGCACACGAAATTATACCATTATCTACTTCATAGTCACTTAGTCACTTCAGGTTTTTCAGTGAATGAGAATGTAGGTAAATAGGGTAGGTATTTTGTCTGGAACAATAAAACCACCTACATTATACATCTTTCTGTGTAAATTGCCTTATTTTTTTATTGGTATGGTTTGCTATAAAGATTTTCTATCTATTTGAAGGCTCCAATTCCTCATTCGCTTCTCATTACATCCATTCATCACCTTTATTATCGTCACACACCTTACAGTAATAGAATCGATACATATATATTTACACACGCAAACATCCATACTCTTTGCTTTCACTACGCATCTCATTGTTCATAATCCATTAAACCAAGAAAACTATCAAACGTCATGTCAAGTGTCAGCGTTTTGTTATTTGCAAGAAAATCAATAATTCTAACAAAACCTTCCTCGGTATAGGTAGGTTAATGTTATTTTTGCATATGTATTGATTCTAGTGCGCGAGTGTAAATATTTGTGTTATCGATTATATCACTATACCTCCGTGCTACCAAAGTACTAAAATAATTATTGTGTAAACTGTGCACATAAATGTCGATAAGTCGTATAACCAATTCAGCGCAACACTAGTAACGAGTGTTAACGAATAGAATGAGATGACATTATGTGCTAACCACTGAGTGGGAGCAAGATGAGACTTAAACGTCAGTACGCTTGACCGATTTATCTTGAGCCGTAGGAAAATTTTATGAACTTTTTAAAATTGCATAATTACTATTACTTACCGATGAAATGACATCACATCCGTTTTAAAATTCGATGTTTTGCTTTTTTTCTTACAACACAGTATAGAACAATACGACATTATGTTATTTCTCAAATCTCATTTTTTCGGAACAATTCAAGTATTCACGTTGACATACCACACAGATCAATTGGTTTTTGTCATACGGTTTTGACAGAACTGACACCTTCTATTGCGGTTGTCAGAGCAGATAAAGTTTCGGAGTAAAATAGTTTTTACTTCGCCTCATATTAAAAAGTACCCTGTTAGTATTGAGGGATTTTCTGACAGCTCAAAATTTTAGTGTAATTTTATGTTGATAGATGGCGCTATTTATATAAGTTATATAAATATTGTGTCGAAATCATTGAGATTAAAGCAAAAACAAGTTAATGTAATATTATGTGTACAGACATGTAGTCGAAGAACTTACAAAAACGTCTTGATGATCATTACATTGTCAAAAATTAGTTGTCAGTAACAGTTAACATAAACATTATAACATAATAAACGCTACAACCGAACTTTTTCTGAAATAAAAATTTACCTGACTTAGGTGGTTCAACGCCATCTACCGGATTTTTAAGTACTGATTTTTGACACTAGGAAAATCCCTCATTATTCGATGGGTGCGCCAGAATAGGTGTTTTACGTATCACTCGAACTTTTCAGTAGAACACTGAAATTCGTAGGCGAATTACCACACGGAAAAAATCGATTGCATGAGAATCGTGTCCCTGGATGGTGCATACAGCGCAGTATAGCACAAAACTGAGATATATGTTCTGTATACTGTCGGGGTCTCGGCGACCGCGGCGCGAGTGGCGCTAAGTGCCTCTTGCAACGCTAATTGTGCCTTTCTACCGATGCGCGTAGTATATGTACCTAGTACAAGTCATAGGTCAAATAACTACAGATGGTGTATCTTCTTTTACGAGTTGCTGTTACAGATACTTTTCCTAAAATATTTTATTCAGAATAGAGAAAGTCAGTCGTAACAGGAATACTAAGTACTACGAAATAAGAGTCAATTTTAGTTTGCATAGTGATAAATAAGTATTTGTATTGCAGCTTAAACAATGGCAAGCGCTTTTTAACTAAATAATACTATTCAACTCAGAACTACAAAGTACCATTGCCACCGAACCCACGCCAGAATATACAGAAAACTACACCTCTTAGTTATATTCAGATGCAATAGTTTCGCGTGTAGGGCTCTCGACTCAAGGCATAATCGCCCTGTGTGCCTCGTTTCTGCCCTGATATTGAAAATACCTATTTGGTGTAGTAATTATTGTTTTATTAGTGATAAGCATTCACTATGCAATAGTAGTAATTAATTATTAGGTAATTTTTTTTTTTTTTTCAAGTGCAATAATATATTTATAATGTAGTACTTCGTAGGTAACAATTAAATAGTACTAAGTTTCATGTGCTACATTCTTACAGAAACGCAATTTAGTCAAATAATACCTTGTATGAATTGATTTGTCCAACAATTTTCTACAATAAGCCAACCCTACAACCCAATTTGATCCGATTGAAATGCTTGCAAACTAACCTTACAACCTCGAAGCTATCTGCACATTCATTAGTGCCGCACCTGAGAGGGCGGCTAGCCGCGTGTAGTGTAGGGCTCTCAAGGCATAATCGTCTCTAACTGCGCCTTGTGCCTTCTTGCCTCAAGGGCCCGCTTACACCTGCCGTTAATTGAACGTACGTTGCAATGTACAGGTCAGGTACCCATTTGAACTTCGGAAACAGATTTTATTACGTAGGTAATAGAGGCGGTCTCAAGGTCAAAGTGGGGTCTTACGTGCGGCCGTATGTACTTGACTTCAGCTTTTCATTGTAACTGCATCCTCTGATGTTGGGGATATCCAAGATCAGTATAAGTACCATAAAGTTAGGCAGGTACGTGTAGGATGTAGAAAACAGTTTTCGAATCCATGTTTTTAACCTTTTAAAATCTATATTAACGCGTCAATGGGACCAATATCAAAACACATTTAAATTGCTTTCCGCATTCCTTACATGAAAATCATTTAATGTGGAAGTTTATTTTAGTAGAAACAGATCTAATATATGTATTAGTGTTACTTGGTTTCTGAGGTAGGTTTTCAAAAGGTCAGCTTATCCATTTTGAGTCTTTTAAATTATAAATCTATCCATGTATCCATACTAATATTATTATTATGCGAAAGTGTGTCTGTCTGTCTGTTACCTCCTTACGCTTAAACCACTGAACCGATTGAGATGAAATTTGGTATGGAGACAGTTCGAGACCCTGGAAAGGACATAGTCTACATTTTGTCGCGATATAAAAACATTAAGGGGGTGAAATGGGGGATGTAAGTTTTTATGAAAAATCCATCTCTTGTGGGCGAAGTCGCGGGGAACCACTAGTTATTAATAAGACAGGCATAACTAAATAATTTAATAAAGAAAATAAGACTTGCATTCGCTTAAAGAGTGGTCTATACCACTCTAAGCGAATATTCACTTGGTCATGTTTTATACATAGACAGCTTTCAAGATACGAAAGCTCGGAACAAGTGCAAATGACATATCAAATTGCAGGGGCAGCCCGCGACGGAAATGAGGTCTTCGCGGCCAGTGCAGGAAGCACACATAATAGGACAGAGGACTTGTTTGATCTATTGTGCGAGTCGGATAAAACATGGATAGATTGACAACCGGATTTCTAAGTTTCGAAATGGGTCTAGGAAAATTTAATGCCATTAACTCGTACTAACTTATTTTGGGAGAGCTGTTGTTTACCAAATTGGAAAAAATCTACCATTTTACATAACACGCTTAATTTTTTTGAGCAGTAATAAAGTATATCAGTGCTATTAACAACATAATAAATAAAATAAAATTGTTTATTTTGTAATAAAATTGTGATTTTTGAGTTTGACTTTACTTCAAATATGAAGTGAATTAAAAAAGTTTAATAAAAATAAGACATCTTCAAAACTCAAAATAATTCAAAGACTTGGGTAAAATAACTATAAAAAAATATTTGTCCAAAATATTTAAAAAATGTTATAAAAAAGTAAAAATCATCATTTCTTCCCTTTCCCCTTATCTTTGGGTGGAGGAGCAGGTGGTAGAGGTGCAGGCTCCGGCTCCGGCTCCGGCTCAGGTGGCGGAGTGGGGGGAAGCTTCCTGTCCGGCCATATTCGATGTATGTACTCACAGACAGTTTGTATATTTACCGTTTTAAGCTTCCCCGACTTTCGACCCGGAAAGAGAGACCCTAATTCATTTATCAAGTCGTCGTCTAACGGCATGCTCTCACTATCTTTTGCGTCTATCAACGCCTTAATCGGAATGGGCTTATCAGACCCTTTAGCCAGTCTCAAGAAGAATAACGCAACATCTACACGATGCTTCTTATTACACTTCCCTAGGTAATCCATTCTTTCCATTATCAACTTCCTCGGGTCTGGACCTTCAATGGTCCAGTTGTGTAGTACTCGCCCATACGTCGCTGTAAAAGTCTTACGCGATTTCATTTTCATCACTTTGTCAAGTAAAGTCAAAAAGTTGGTCTCGACGGAAATGCCCTCAAGGTACAAGTTTTCTAATTTCACAACTTTTCTTAACAACTTTTCTAGTGCACGATAGGCGTCGACAGTACTCATTGGATTGTATGATAAGTCAAGAGTTACCAGTTTTTTTGCTTTAAATAGATTTTTCAAAATCAGCGTTATAGCTTCATCCTGAAACCTGTTGTTGCTTAGGTTCAATACTTTCAGAGAAGGTATAAGAATTACAGATTGCAGCGCGCGGGCAATTCGCTCTCCTTCCATAGCGTTCCAGGCTAAATTCAATTCTTGTAACACTCTACTATACGACAGTTGCTCAAGCATTTTCACTATTGATGGAGCGTGAAAGAAGTTATTCCATGATAAATCCAGATGCGTTAATTTGTTTCGAAATTCTAACGCTTCTGCAAGTGCGAATGCAGTCAATCTTCCAAGGTCATTTCTTCTTAGGGATACGCGAGGAACTTCAGGACCGTTACTGATTTGTTTTGCAAATTGTACTCCACCTTCTTCACCCAAACAATTCTTCGATAAATCGAGCGTCATCAAACTTCTATTGAACATCAATGTGCTTCCGAGACGCAGTATTCCTGGGGCTCCTATTCGACATCCTGACAATATCAATTCTTTAATAGTGCTATTAATTGTTAACATTTGTGCCAGATGATAGCACGAATCGTTGTTGAGAAAGTTATCGGTAAGTTCAAAACGACGGACTGTTTTGTTGTAATGCAACGCTTTCGCCATGATACGTACAGCATACGGGTTGACTCCATAAAAGCTTAGATTGATTTCATCGGTAAGCAAGCCTTTGTGAAACAATCTTACTGGAGGTGTACCCATTTCAGCGCACAGAGCCATGTACAGATCTTGACCGTCATCTTTGTATACAAAGTTTTTCTCTGGTTGTATTAAAGCTTCTACTATGCCTGGGTCTAAGACAGCTGGGTAGTTGTAGTAAGGATGTACCGCTATGTTGCTGTCGGACATGGCTATGTACTTGGCACAGACATCCCCGCTGCCTGGTGAATAGAGCCCCTGGGCATTGAGTGCCCTCTTTTTGCTTTCGTCAGGAAGCTCGACGATAAGAGATGACCACTCACTCATGGGCGGATCCTCCCCTGAACTTATATCTTCGGATGGAGCAACAATTTCTATCACCTCCTCCTCCGCACTAATACTTTCACTATACATGATGCTCTAAAATAAAACTTTGATGACAAAATAAAGTATATAAAGATAAAGTACTTATCTCAAAACATTTGTAAAAAAAAGCTTTGGTACAAATAGCTAATCTGTAATAAAAATTATCCAAAAGGGATTACTTCAAAATACTACTGACATATTGGAGATACGATTGATGATTGACATGGCTAATCTGTAATTGACATTTAGTTTTTTTTTTACTTCTTCGTTGCGTCCGGTTTCACTGTCCGGGTTTCTATACAAATACTTAAAGCGGTCCTGCACGAAATTGAGAAAATTAAGGTATTTCTAAATCACTTGTACGATGAGCTGAGTTAGTCAAATACATCAAAATAACTTATTTACGTTAGCCTAATCATTGCACAAGGTCCTGGTCTTGTTGAAATTTGAAACAAATTCTTTATGATAAATAAACATGACTTGTAGCTTGTGATATCTAAGAGCATTTTTTTTTCGAAAACTTGATGATTTTTACGCATGAAACAATAATTTGTACATGAAAATGATTGTATTAATATTCCGCAGGTCCTTTCATATACACGAATAAAATATAAATAAGAAAATAAACACTTTTCAGTTTTTAACACAAATGTCTGATGGTTTTGCGCATTGCGCAGAGTAAAACTATTGGTCTAATTAAATCATCAAGTCTAAAACTTTAAAGCAAATGGATCTAATTACTAATATTAATAAGTTCGATTCTGTTTGAAGATCGTTTAGACTTACTCGACTTGCTTCGCGCTGCACCCCCTTAAACATAGAGTTACAAGCGTTTTGTGACTTTGTGGTGCGATCTAAGAAAGCGTTCACTTGGCTTAAGTCCACCCTTTTTAAAATTTATGATTACTAAAGCTTTTTAAGAAAAATGAGCAAGACGCGTCTCAAATAAAAGCTCCATACTTACCACATTTCTTGCACTGCACTGCTCTGCTACACATCGAGCAAAGTGCCCTAACCAAGCAACATGAAGTTTTAAGCACTTGTTCAGAGAAACACGAAGTTTCACCCGCAGCTAATTGCATCCTCTGCTTTGAGCGGTGTCACCCTTTGCCGTCCAGCGCCATTAATTGTCAATCAAAACGCGCCCTTTACACGAAGAGAAACTTAGTTAGCTCCTCGATGTGGGGGGAAATTAGTAACGCAATAATGGGAGAGGGTAATAAGGTAATGGAGGGGGTCATCCCGATCGGGCCACGTCTGCCGCTGATCGAATTAAGCGCCAATTCTCGCTGCTGAGAGGTGATCTTGACTTTGTAGGACCAGGAGGTGGAAATTTATTTAGTGACACTTTACGAGACGGCTCGGGAAGTTCACTGCGTCTTCAAAGAGTGACCTAATAAAGTTTACGATCGTTGTACACACAAACCGCACGTCAGATTACCCCACTTTTACCTTGAGACCGCCTCTATTCCCTACGTAATAAAAGCAATTTTCGAGATCACATTGGTGACCTGACATGCTGCCGGCAGCACCTTTAATTTATTTCGAGAAAATATTCATGGCAAATAATTAACGAAAATTATTATAATTAATTAAGTACCTATACAAATTTAAAATTTACAGTAGTCATTGTATTTTAAATCTTATGTTTACAATGTACGATTCCAAATATGTTTTAGTTCACAAATAAATGACATGTATGTTTATACTTACTTGTCTTTTCTGAGAATAAAATTATATTAACTATAAAATGTAATAATTAGCTGATGTACTCAGGCTGTCGAATAATATCAATTAAAAATATAGGAAAAATGTTTAATTCAGAAGTTACGTTATTTTGCTTAATAATAATTTGCGCGACAAGTGGTTATTTTATAAAGTACCATAATTATTGCCTACAAACCTAGATTTATATAGCTCTTACTGAAAACATTACATATAAAAAAGACTAAGAAAAAATATACCTAACCTCGCAAATCTCATGACAATAAATCATAATTCCTCAACCCTCAGTCGTGTCGAGGCCCTTATTGTGATTTCGTGAGCTAATTGATTGCGACGGCACTTCATCACGCTCTCGACATCCGTCACTCACGCACGCTTGGCGAATGGTCCTTCACTAAAGGCATTTCCAAAATATAGACCGCCTTACTACCAAATAATAATGTCCTCCTAGCCAAATTCCGACTACAGCGGCCTATCTCAACAGAGATTAGCCAACTGCGCGGGAGATATTATAGTGCACAAGTGTGTGCGCAATACACAGGTGCACTCTCTGTTCCTTTACTCTCATAATTCGGTGAGACGGTAGTACAACATGACCGTAGAGAGATCAGTTGTGGTGTTAACACCCCCGTGCCGTTAAGCCGTTGGTCCTGCGCGATCTCTCTACCAAATAAAAGGACTGTTATGTAATAACACTTAAATAAATGTTAATATAAGACAGCTAAAAACAAATGAATTAAATAAATGACAGAAAGGTGACATGATTTAATGGAAACAAAACGTATTATTTAGCATTCTTATATTTTTTACTGTTATAACAATTCCCCGCGACTTCACCCGCGCCATAAGTTGGATTTTCTATACAAACTTTCATCCCCCATTTAACCCCCCTGATGATTTTATATCGCCAGTAGTATCGGTCCAGTAGTTTCGGAGCCTATTCAATACAACAATCAAATCTTTCCTCTTTATTATATTAGAATAGATAAGGCCGAAAAGCAAACAAGTTTAAAAAAGGTTTTAAGTATCTTTAAATTTACCTACTGTAAAATTGTGCACAGTAAAAAAGTAAATTTTAATTTAATGGCTACATATTGTTACATTGTGCGTACTACGAGTCTACGAGCATTGACTACGACATGCTACTACATGGCGCTACGAAATTTTAACTTTTAATTAATTTTTGAAAAACAAAATCTGGTTTTTGCTGGTGGTAAAAAGATTGTTACTAATTGATTAAAAACCAGCCAAGTGCGTATTAACCTAGGCACGATTGTACGATTCCGTGCGCTTAGCGAAATTATAAGGGTTCCTACGTAACTGTAACTACGAAACCCAAAAAGCTACCAAAATGTGATACAACTGAGCCCTTATCGAATTCATTTCCGTCGTATAAAACAATAGCGTCGATAAATATCTGTCCTGATTTAATGCTCGGCAGTGGAAATCTCATAATACCCAATCATCCCTTGCCTCCCAGGGGTACTAGATCCTATCGCTCGGTTCTATTACTGCGCCTCGAACTGGTACTGTAGGAATTTAAAATATTGTCTAGTGAAGCCGATCATTGGGCGATTTCGACTAATCTTGCACTTAATTAATTTTATTGGTTTGATTGAAAACAAAAAGGATTTCGTAATATTGTCGCCTTTCACGCCGCTATGCTAGCATCTAATACGGTCTAAAAATGAAAAAAAGTCCTTTGGAAATGTATTTTCTTGAGATGCAACATAGCTCATCTCGAGGAAGTTTGGTTCATTGTAAAAAAAAATGTTTACCTATGTTTACGCATACATTGGTGCAAGTTATTGTACTCCTTCATAACATTATTAAAGATTATTTATGCATTGTTAATAGTTGCACAAAGAAAATACGAATATTATCTTGTAAAATAGTCAGTTAACCTCTTCTTTGTGCATATGAATTTTATTTTCATATAGAGTAGACACACGATACTGTGTAGGTATGTACGGAACATACACTTCAAAAGAACCCACAAGAGGCAGAATCCGCAACGGAACGCATCACTCATGCCAAGTCGCGCCATTATCCCAAGTTAAGTGAGCGCCAAGTTACTGAACTTGGCGCGACCCCCTTCATCCGACCTGTTGCATCCGGCTAAGTAATACGGGGTATCTCCCCGGCTCACGGCTTAGACGGAATATCGGTAACTGTGCCGTCTTGGGGCAAAGATGGGTTCACAGTGGCCAGTTTGATGGACATATTTTTATTATTTTTATAACTTAAGCAATTTGTTTGCCAGTTTTTAAGAAATTAAATTTCACTCACAAAAATTGACCGCTCGTGTCATCCGATGGGAGTTAAACCCGTGATCCTTCACTATCCAAGCGAATCCTCTTACCATATTTTTTTTAATAAATACCTAGTGTAAATGTGAATAAGCTACACAAAAATCTGCCGATTTACTCAAAGGAAGATTCGGTTTTTTTTAACATGTTTCTTCTATGTAGCTAGACGGTACGTAGGGATTTAGGCTAGATAAAACCAAGAAACTTAAACTTGGACAAAACGCTAAAAGGACTATTTCTGTAGATTATCTCCAGTATTTGACGACAGTCTTGGTGTAGTGGTTCGTGCTCCGGACAACTAAACCAGAGGTTGCGCGTTTAAATCCCGCAAGAGGCAAATGTTTGTGTGATGAGCATGAGCATGAGAGTACCTAAGTCATGGATGTTTATAAAAGTATATAAGTATGTCTATCCGTTACGACATACATACGACAAGGAAGTCGCCAAAGCGCAAGCTCACGTTAGTTTGGGGCTGGTGTGTTTGTGAAAACAAATGGTTTTTTTTAAATTCTTATTTCCCTCATTACATCTGTACCAAAAGATTTTATTTATCCTTAGACTTACAAAAACAGAATGTCTCTCTATTATTATTTTTCTCTTTTTTGTGTGTGTAACAAATAATAATTGCTATTTATTTATGTATTAAATTAGGATGCCAATAAATGAACATTCTTTCTTTATAACATTCATTCGATTTCTTTTAGTAACTTTTTTCACTGATAATGGTATTATCATTAACAAAGTGAACATCAAAAACACATCTCAAGTTTTGTCTCTAGGAGTTTGATGAGGTAATGAGGCAGGATTACTAAATCAAAATTAACGGATGTTCCTTGTTTAACAATTTGTCGAGTTATCCACCTAATTTGTCATGATGCGTCAACAAACTGGGTATTCCAGCATATTTACACTATACCACCTAAATAAAGTAACGTCATGATATCAAAAAGAATACTACTAAATGAGACGCTATATTTTAGTGAGCAAGAACTGTTGATGAGTGTGTGTCTCGGTGGCGATACAACTAAACATCAACTCCAAGAATAAAGTGCCCTACTTTCTCGTAAAGACTTTTAATATCACAATGGAGCATTGAAGAATAGTCTCAAGTTCTTAAGAGCAAGTAATCGTCTCTGAAAGCAATTACGAGACAATTTGCGTCGACTCCCGTCCCTACGCCGGGACCGATACTAAATTATTGCACAGATATGATCTTAAATTGCCCCGCTCTTCGGGGGAAATCGAGTGAGAAATCTTTTTTATAAGAGGATTATTACGAGCAATCCTTGAGACAATTGCAACAAATTATACGCGATTTTTGTTGCGATGTAAAAGCACAGTGATTTAGATTATGCAGATACAATCGTCAAATTATCAAACGGCCTAATTGATACGTAGGATATTCGGGCCCACGAATGCATATAAACAAGTGAACATCAGAAAATACCCATTTAGAATGTCAGTTAAAACTGGTTAGAAAAACGAACATCAGACAAAAATATGCCCCTTTGTAGAAGTAGAGTTGCGTATTACAAAAACAAAAGAAATGTCATTGTTCAAGAATTTCATTGTACTGTTACCATTAATTTAGCTATCTTTCTTTGGCCAGGTGCGTTCCTCGTGCCGTACTGCATCATGCTGGTGGTGGGCGGGATCCCGCTGTTCTACATGGAGCTGGCGCTGGGGCAATACCACCGCAAGGGCGCCATTACCTGCTGGGGGCGACTGGTGCCTCTGTTTAAAGGTACTACATAATACCTTGCCGTCATAATATAGAAACTTCATAAATAGCTTTTATTATGTAGGGAGTAAAGCCGGTCTAAAGGTCAAAGTGAGTTAGTCTGACGTGTGGGTGTGTGGGTGGTGTACCTACTTGTCTTTTCGAATGGTGGTATCGGGGTCCCCCCGCTGTATATGAAGCTGGTTCTGACGTTAGAGCTGGCGATCTGTGCCGCTCTTTAAAGGTTGTTTGTTGGTACCTGCAATTTGTGCAGAACGTCATGTAGGTGGTCGTCCAAGAAATTGTTTTCCAAGATTGATGGGACAGTAAGAATCGTTGGTCCATCATTACTAGCGTAACTTGCTCTATCTATAGGGGCAACATCTCAACATTTGTTAAAGAGCCTTGGACAAACCCATTTGACCGTGGGGTAAAAAATATTCGTACCATCGCGTCATTTCATTTCTAGTTTTCGTTAAGTAAATTTTCATGTTCTATTTGTCGTAGGGTAAAAAACTTCTTCTTTCAGACATGTACACAGTGCCGCACGTCAGACTACCCACTTTGACCTTAAGATCACCTTTATTTTCGTAGTAATAAAAGCTATTTTCGTAGTTCAAATGGGTAACGTGACGTACTTCCGACTTTTATGCACTCCTGAAATTTAGATTATTACAAAATATTTCAGCCGCTCATGATAAAACAGTGTTAAGTACCTAAGTACTGATATCCTATAAAAATGGACTGATACTCTAGTATCCCACAATCTAGATTGGTCACGTAGCGCATAACACAAGAATGTCATCGGAATAGAAGTCGGATCTTGAGTTATTGCTGCACTTAGCCGCGGTGCCACTTCAAGTGCTCACAGCTTAGCTTTATGTCCGGGAGCGGGAGTCGGCGTCAACTTTTATTATTTTTATAAGTAACTTTTCGTTTCGCAAGAACCGCTATTTAGGATAATTGTATAACTATTTGTGCACTATTATCTCGTCTGTAAGTAATTAGCTTGTTTAAAATTCGGTATTAGGAGGGTATTGTTTAGATTTTTTTCGGTGCGGGAAAAACAAAGTTCTTAGCTTTTACTTGCTATGAAAGCGTAGTTTTGGTATGTTTAGTAAGATCTAAGAAGGGACTCCTTCCTTCGACTTCGAAACTTTTTTTACCTTAAACTATTATCATCATCTGGAAAACTAACCCTCACCCGAACACCCCGACAATACGGCGTAAAGGATTGCACATCGATCCTACTCTTAAGAACTTTGAAGGCTCGCGACCTCGCGCCCTCGCACTTAGCACCATAATTGGCACCATTCGCCCTAAGTGCTCGTCCGAAGGAGATTTGCGAGTACGGCTTATGCTCGTGATTTCATTCGGCGCGATTGTCACGTGCCGCAGTGCGCCGATATGGTTGAGAATAAAACTGGTAATGGAGTGGAAAGCCCAGGAAATCCGCGGCGATTTTCTGAGTGTTGGGGTTGACCGGCTGTTTTATTTCTTTTGGGAATTTGAACAAGACATTAATAAAGTAAAATTGTACGTAAAAGTAAAAATTGTTATGCTTTTCATTAATATTCATCTTCTAACATGTGTCAGTGCTCTTGTATCAGACTGCTGGCAGCGAACACCGTCTTTGTAGAAGCCTAAAAGGGCCCGAATCGAAAAATTGATTATTTTTATTGTTTTTATCTCAAAAATAAATAACTACCTACTTTACCGATTTCCATAGGCAGTGTTTATTGAACACCTATTACAATACTGACTGATGATAGGGCATTACAGAGTCAATAATTTATTGACTGAATTCCTTTCAAGGGCGATTCTCCAGCTTCAAATGTTACAATTTTAATTATGGGACTAACATCGTCATATTGTAAGATGACTCTCGAATACCGTAGTATCCATTAACTATAGTCTGACCGTTTATCTGAGACCTCGCCTGCGGGGTACAGGGGTGCGTACGTAGACGAAAACGGGGGTCCTGAGTGGTGCGGGCAGCAGGCGCTTGTGATTTGATTTTAATTTTTAAATTTCAGTTCACATTCTTTTCAAAATTCAAACCACCCTATCAAATCCCTATTCTTGTCTACCCCCGCACCCTTGTACCCCGCACGTGAGGTCTCAGTTAAGCGGTTGGGCTATAGTACTCTTTCTATATCATGGTTTTCAAATCAGCTTCCTTACCAAGTTGACTTGAGATCAGACAACTGTTATTTTGAAATCCATGGAACCGCTGCTGGACAGGACAACGTTAACCTTAGAAAAAGGTCATCACTTCTCCTAGACAATTTTGTTAAAAAGTAAGGGGGTCGGAAAATAGCCTATACACTAGCTGTTGCCCGCGATTTCATTCGAGTAGACTCGATGATACAAAATATTTTATACCTTCTTCGCCATCCAACTACCATGATCTCTTAGCTTATTAAGTCGTAGGGAGAAGAAAGGAATCTGAAAGTCAATAGGCACTCTTTTAGCGAGGTTACTATCACCTCGGAATCCTCGTCTGGTGAGACGCATGGCAGTGCAACCGACTCCGAAACTGGCCAAGTGCGAGTCGGACTCGCGCTCGAAGGGTTCCGTACCATAATGGTATCTTACAATATTTGACAGTATAGGCAAAATAAAAACACGTTTGTATGGAAGCCCTCCTTAAATATTATTTTTTTAATTTAATTATTTGTTTATAAAGTAAAATACAACATATTATTCTGTGAATATTTTAAGCCTCTACTTGTTGCCATTATAAATTTCAAACAAAAAATGACCAAAAATGTATGTTGTTTGTATGGGAGCCGGCCTCAAATATTATTACTATTTTAATTGAACTATTTCGATACCTTCAGGTTCAATTGCCGTATAAACCATTTTGGCCAAATCGAGTTAAATATACCATTTTGATCAGATTTTTTTTCTCTATCGATCTGTATATCCAAAATGTTGAAATTCGCAAAAAAAATGTTTATACACCCCAAAAAAGTATTGCCGTAAAGTAAAACAAATTCCATAAAAACAGTGTAAAAGCCGTATGGTTCTTTTTGGTATTTTTGTAAAGATGTAAAAACCATCCCTTTTTTAAGCCAGGGCGTATAACCCCATCGACTTCGACTAAATGTGATGAATTTAAGACTTTTAAATAAAGAAAGCGAGCCACAGTGCACGCAAGAGAGAAATTTATAAGTTTTTGAGATGCTTTCTACTGAATTTCTTTTTTTAAAAGTATCCAAACTTTTAATTATTCCACAAATGGTTACTTTTGGCAATAATGAAGTTGGGTTACTGGTCAAAAGATAAATTCACCATAGAACTTCTTAAAAAACTTCAAATTCCTTTCCTGTTTAAAAGTCTTACATGCATCACAACTATCAAATCGAAATCAATTTTACTGGCGGCAGCCTCGTACCAGAAAAGAAGTCCTAATTTTTTGCCATAATTGCATAAAAGGACTAAATAATTTTTGGGTTTTGAGTTTTTTCTACTTTAATTTTTTCTACTTAGAATAATTAAAAATTCTTAGTGTTTTGCCATAATTTTGCTGCAAAATTGTAAGATAAAAACAAAAAAAAGAAAGGTATTTTCGTACTATGGCAGTTTTATTTTATCTACATCAAATAAATGTAGGTACACTAACAAATATATTTCTATACATTCTTAAACAATAAAATGTGGTTATTGTCAACATTACATTATTTTTATGCAATGTTTTATTAATACATTTAAATTAATTGCTCTAATCAATGATTGTAAAAACCAAAAATTTTGCATCTATCGGTCTTTACGACAGCAATTGCAATTTCATGTTTACCAAAAATTTCAATACGACGTAAAGGGATATTTTAAGATCCATTATAGTAGGTCGTATAAACCACCAAGTGTATTTTTTAAAAACGTAAATCCAAGCTAACTTTAAAACTAACGAAGATAGGCATTTTTTTCAGTATCTAGACTTTTTCATAGGAAAATTGGACATTTTTAATGACTTCTGAAATAAAAAAGTTATGATTTTTTTTAATTAAAAAGTAAAACGTTTTTCGGCTCTCCTGAAAAGTACGGTTTTGGTTTATACGACGATTGAATGAATGAATTTCGAAGTAAATATGTACAACTTAATTATCCCTGAATATTTCTACCTGTTGCCGTTAATAAGCCCGAGCAAAAAACGCTAAAAAAACACGTTTGTTGTATGGGAGCCCCCCTGAAATATATACTTATATTTTTCTGTTTTTAGTACTTTTTAGTATTTGTTGTTATAGCGGCAACAGAAATACATCATCTGTGAAAATTTCAACTGTCTAGTTCATGTTCGGTTCAAGAGATACAGCCTGGTGACAGACAGACAGACAGCGGAGGCTTAGTAATAGGGTCCCGTTTTTACCCTTCGGGTACGGAACCCTAAAAATAAATGTTGCCCTATATCATTCTTAGTAAAAGTGTAAAGGTAAATTTGTACTTTTTAGTTTACTTAATTGAAGGCAGTTTTATTCATTTGTAAAAAAAGGTAACTTTAAGTTTTATTTAATTGAATTAATTAGTTCATAAAATGTTATCGACAAAAAACCCCCATGTCCCCCACTTGAAATGACAGCCATTTTAATTATTTTAAAAAATGCTATTTCTGTGGATCTAAATGTCTAAAAAGTTATGAAAATGATTCATTTCAAAGGTAACGCTATCGCCTATCAAGTGAAATAAAGATCAATTCAAAATTACTGTTACAGAGGAAAAATGTTTTTTAAATGAATATTGCTAAAAATTCAAAAAAGTTTAATACTTTTAAACCTATTACAAAACTAACACAAAAATGCACTTTTTCAGTTTTTTTAAATTAATAAAAAAGGACAAAAAAATTTTTTTATCGGGATTATAGGTGTTTACCCGTGGTCCCAGTGGGTCGACCCATTACCGGGTAATTTTGATTCCCCGTGGTCCCATGGCATTAGGGATTGTTTCCTGGTCTTATGATTTTATCGATAGAAAATGAAAACCATTATTTACACACAAAATTTACTCGTTCAAATAAAATTATTCCATTCTTAGGAATATTTCTATAACCATGAACCTACTTATGAGTAAATGACATATTCATCGAATAATAGGTACATCAAATGCGATTGCATATTACAAACAGAGTAACCTTTTTACCCGACTGCGGAAGGAGGGTTATGCTTTTCGTGAGTATGTATGTATGTGTGTATAATTGTTTGCCACGCCCCACAGCCCAAACGGCTCAACAGTTTTTGACATATGAGGTGTCGTTGAATTAGTCGAAATTGTAAAAGTGACATACGCTATATACATTTTAAAAATGGCGCCCGCACATGGAAATAAAGGGGGACGGGGATTGATTTTTTCCTTAGCATAGCAATATGGGTATCAAATAAAAGCCAGTAAAGAGATCATTTCAAAAATATAATATTTTTTGCTGTCTGTTGTTTTGTTTTGAATAAAACAACTAAAAATAAAAAACGGTAATTTAAAAAAGTAAAAACCCGACTGAGTGATTCTCCGAGGTCCGTTTTTTGGCGGTCACACGTTTATAGTTCCTAACCCATTCAAAAAACAGCTTTGGAATTAACTTTAAGTGATTCTCTGTTTATTAATTTACACAGCTATAGTTTTAAGTATAAAAAAGGGCTTACAGATATTTTTTAAAATAATATTTTACCGCCAAAAACGGGAGCAAAACCGGTGTTTTCTGCGCGTCCCAACGAGCTCGCGCTCAGTTAAACCACTAATATCTTTATTGTCTGTTGTGTTATGTACACATACTATATGTCAAAAGAATTGTAAATAAGTCAAAATTGATCATTCAAAAAAACCAGTATTGATAACGTTTAAACAGAAAGTGTTAGAAAATATTTTGTCTCGGTCACACGATTGTGGTAGATTCCTGAACGCGACATAAAAAGGTCCATAGCTTCAAAGAGCCTCAACTTTTAGACATGTTTAATGGCCCTACGGAAACTTTAGTTTCATTACAGCATCATTGAAGTACAAATGCCTTTCTTATCGCTATGATACAGAAAATATAGGCACACAAATTCATCAACTTTTTTCTGGCAACCTTTTGAAGTAACCCTTTATGGTTAAATATTAAAGACAATAGAATGATTTAGATTTAAGTGTTGAATATTCAGGATTAAACTCTTTTTTAATTTCTTCGTCCGCTTTTTAGTTTTTATATTTCTCAAGAAACAACTAGTAAATTTTTTAAAATGTAAAATTTTCGTAACTTTTGTGGCATGGTTTTCGTAGACATTTGACCACGAAGGTTATTTTTTACTCCACGTAAGGTTACGAAGGTCTATTTATGCAGTCTTAATTTACTTCTATATAAGTCTGTTAATGGTTTTAAATAACCATGTTAAAGTTTTCTCCCAAAATTATTAACAAACGATAGTTAGTAGTAGATATAAGCATGACTTTTTCTTATATTTACCTATTTTAGTCAAACATGGTTGATATGTCTAATTGATTGAACCCTGATGTTCTACTAACTAATAAATAGTTGGCTTATCAATTTAGTGACGGTAATAAGGAAAGTTCTACATAGAATTCATATACGAATAACTTGATAAAACACTGCCCTTGATTGAATGTATGCACATGTGGAATAAAAAGGATTTGGCATAACCAATACATCACACGGAAACTGTGATCTACAGTTTTAGACGACAAGAGTACGTTTACTTGGAACAAGTGATTTTTTTCGGTAGATTTACCTTGGCTTGATAGGATCCAGAAAACTACGTAAGGGCATTTATTATTTAAAATTTTGGGCCAAGTATAAGCCAGCTCGACCAGTAATTGGTCTATTGTGGCAGCCCTTTTGATTATAGCTCACTACTTATACCCGTTGAATCCAGGAATTGCCAGGTTTTTCGGGGAGTGAGTTCTGTTATCTCTTCCGGGTGCATTATATGCTGCCCTAAAGGGATACTTCTTTTTCTCATAAACCGTCCGCACGAGCAGAGTATTTGCATAGCAGTTTCTTCTGCTGAGTGGCAGAAACGGCACATTGCGTCCTCGGTCAACTACATGGTTGTCATAAGTTTGTTGAGTTTGCAGTGATCCGTCAGTATTCTGGTCACAGCACATTTTTTGTATCTTTTGAGCTTTAGCACTTCTTTAGATATTTTGTTATTATACCCTTGTGCTTTAGAGTGTTCTTGTCCTGGTACGGACTTCCACAACTCAATAGCATCTTGTTTGCAAAGGGTAGTAAGAAGTGTAGTGGCTCTTTGCTTGGTAATACCACAGAACAATTCTGGGCCGATTTGAGGGTCGTCGGCTCCTTTTCTGGCGAGCTCGTCTGCTACTTCCTTACTGTATATGTTAGAATGCCCATGTAAATGTTAGTTTATTGGAGTTACCCAGGGCATTCAGGTTTCTGTTGCATATTTAAACTAGTTTTAAGTTTAGTTCAAAGAATTCTACAGCCAGCAGTGCTGCTTGGCTATCCAAGTTGATTAATATGTGTTAGTTACGAAGCCTCCTTCCCAAATTTATCTCCACGCATTCGTTGATTGCAAATACTTCGGCTTGGAAGATAGAGGACTCCGTGCCCAGGTTACCGCTTAACTTGAGCTTGGGCCCCTCTCCGTTTACCCCACACCCTACATCAGATCTTTTCTTGATCAGATCCATCTGTATACCAGACGTGAATTCCTTCTTTGAAGATCATTTGGCCCTCTAGCCATTTGTTCCTTGACGGAATGTTTACTGAATACATCTTATCGAAGTTGTATTCTGTGTGCATGTCGTCGCTGGGCATGCTAAAGGGTATGTGTTTGAAGAATGACTCCTTAAGTTTCGTTAGTGTCTGAGAGGTCCATCTGTTTTTTGTGTGGGTGCATATTCTGTATATACACTGCTTGGCTTCCTTTTGTACCTGCATATGTAGTGGTATAAGATCTAGCAGTGCATTCACCGCTGCCCCTGGTGTTGTTTGAAGAGCTGCTTGCGAGGGCATTATGACCCAAATACTTCAGTGCTTGAAAACGAACGCCTACAACCAATCCGAAACATGGTTTCTTACTATGGGCGTTATAAAAAAGTTTAAGGACGAACAACGAGCTATATTCGGTTTTTGTCCACTGGATTGAATTGAAGAGATACGTAGACGAATTAAGGTTACAGTAAGAAACATAGCCCTGTAGATCACTAAGCTCAAGTGGCAATAGGCAGGGCACAGTGGAGAAAGGTTCTTCATTAGATACTATTTGGCCAAGAACGTAGCGTAGGGCGTCCACCAGCAAGATTGACAGACGACCCTGCAAAGGTCGCATGATCACACTGGATACAGGCCGCTTGTAGCCGGTCACATTGGAAGTTTTTAGGGTAGGCATATGTTTATCAGTGGACGTCCTGCGTCAGAGTATGTCATTGATATGCATGTGTGCAAAAGCATTTAGTACATAAGCTAACAAAAAAAAACCTTACTTCGTCGTCAAAGCGGAACTATTTACTGTATAAAAGGTTAAGAAATTTAATTATTTATGCTTTGTACTATAAAAAAAATATTAATTTTCGTAAAAGCAAGTATACTTTTAATTATTTAGGTTTTATTTGAAATATTTTTAAGTAATTAAATAGAACTTCGCTGTGAAAAATACGTTTCGTAACTTTCGTGGAGTCATAAATAACTTTCGTGGGTACCAAAATTTCAAAATGAAATATCGGAATAAATAAAAAACCGATTTGTTTAATTCCAACAGAATTCAATATCATTTTAGGCCTTCTTTGTGTAGTATTTTTCTATTTTCAAAAAAACTTAAACTAAAAATCGCCACGAAGGTGACGTGGAGAATGCTTTCCGGAGAGTCACTCGACTGCGTTTCTGTGTAATTGGAATTTAAAAAACCCTAAAACAAGAAAGAGGTCATACCCGGGTTAAATTGGTTTCCATATTAAAAATTGTAGCAGCCAGTCAAAGGGCGACCGCTTCGTTCTTCATCCCCCAAGGTTGGTCGACCGCGCTTGAATTCTTTATACCAACTATACACGGTGGCCTTGGAGGGGCCTTCATCCATAAATGCCATTTGAAGTCTATCGAACGGTTATTCCGGTTTCAGGCGACACTTGAAATCGTATAAAATCATAGTTCTAAAATGTTCCCGGCGCAGAGTCAGTTTTCAGTTAGATTTTTTTTCACATTTTTTGCGAAACAATTCAAAGTATCGTGTAGGTACTTTGAATTGATTCGCAAAAAATGTGAAAGGAAATTTTGAAAATGAAACACCTATTTTTATAATATTTTCGGAAAAGATTCTAACCGGCCAGTCTCCCATATATGAAAACTTTGTTTTTGCAATACTTTCTGAGTGGCCTGGAATGTATAGATAGGTATGTTGCTTGCTGTAACCGTATTAGCACGGTATATAGATATACAGTAGGTATTTTATCTTCATACTAGAGCACCGGCCATACACGTCAGTTACACGGCCCGTTGAGCAAACTTGGGCAGACAAACCCATAAAGTGACACGCGGGGCGCGACCTGGTTAAATGAAATATGAAGGTTATATGAAACATGTATAAAATCATCTTTATTTCGGATGACAGCTGTCAAAATTGAAACTGCCATATCTCGGTAACTACCCACCCTAGACTACTGGTGTGTAGGGACACATTGTAGGGCTCATCGACATCTTCATTTCGGATGAGAGCTGCAAAATTGAAATGGCAATATCTCGGAAACTATCCACCCAAGACTATGGGTGTGCAGGGACAAATCGTAGGGCTCGACGAGATCTTCGTTTCGGATGACAGCTGTCAAAATTGAAACAGCCATAGCTCGGAAACTACCCACCCTAGACAACTGGTGTGCGTATTAAAAAAATAAAAATTCTTTTTCAAAATTTTCAATGCCTCCGAAGATTTCGGGAACTGCAGGGTCTGTGGGTATTTTTCATACACATAGGATTCAGTCTGACATACTGTGCTGTTTATAGACAATAAACTTATTATTATATTTGATATGATACATAATATTCAATAAAAATATGACTCATTCCTAAACCTAAAACAATACACATATGAAGAATAAAAATCAAGACATTTTTTAGTTGTTGTGTACCAACCCTAGCGCTCCGCCCATCCGTAGGTTCTAATTTCAAAAATGCGGCTGAGTCACACTACTGTTCTGAAAACAAATCTTTCTATTGTGGTATTAGTGACTAAGTTTCTTGCGCTGCTTCTTCACAGCACTAGCCCTATTATTTTTCGAAGCAGTGTTAGCGAGGTCTAAGTATGTTGGGACGTGTATGATTGCCCCTTGCGGATCTACATGTGTTTTTTTTTATTCTATGTTTGACCGCAATCTCACATTAGAACGATGCGGCCGAGGATGGATCACGTCTGTCTAGAAATAAATAAATGAATTTTATAAATTCTTGCTCACTATCTTTGCCTACTGTTTTGCTATATATAGGCATCGGGTACGCAGTGGTGCTGATAGCGTTTTACGTGGACTTCTACTACAACGTGATCATCGCGTGGGCGCTGCGGTTCTTCTTCGCCTCCTTCACCACCATGCTGCCCTGGACCAACTGCGACAACGAGTGGAACACCCCTGCCTGCCGCCCTGTAAGTTTACAAATTATATTTAGTAATATTTTTTATAGCGGCAAGCCAACTGCAGGGCACTTTTGTTTTAAAACTAGGGTTAGTAAGAAAGAGAAAAAAAATACAATTTACCACAGCTAAAACAAATAATATGAATATAGTATTTGACAAAATGACCACCAGAGGCGGCAATGTAACCCGCGTTCGTCGCTTACCGGAAGATTGCCTAACCACTCGGCCTGGCACTCGGATGGCGTTGGCAGAGCCTGTGTTTTAAGTGCTTCTTAAAACGCTGTAATGCCGCGTTTAACTAGGTATTATGAATGTCGATACATACGCCAACACTGTAATATACAACTATACAAGCTGTTATTTTAAGAAGTCATTTCATTACATATGAAGAATTCTTAAAATGGATGGAACAGGTGTGGATACAGCCATTTTTACCTATAACTTTTACTATGGAGTCATAACCGAAATCGAGAAAAAAAATCTTCTTATCTCCTTTGTACAATAAAAATAAACAAATTGACATCGAAAAAGAAATAACTGTCTGCAGCATTTGTTTCTGCATCTACTTGATCGCTGAAATGTTTGTCTTATTTTTGGTCAGTTTGAAGCAATATGGGAGGCTTCGGCGGTAAACAGATCAAGGATTCGTCAGAACGGTTCCTCTGCCTCCATCCTTCCACCACCAGCGACCACCCCCTTCACATCGGCTGCTTCAGAATATTTCAAGTAAGTAACAGTTGGTATTCAACAGAACATAATACACCTATTTCGTAACTTTAATTTAAAGCTAAACAGACAAGGCAACTAAGTACACAAATAATTATAGATTGCTTACCTATCGATGTTCATTATCACAACAGTAAGTAAATATCAAAAACAATTTTAGCGATGAAAAGAACTTTACTTAACTATATAAGTTTAAATAAGAAACCAAAAATTCGCACACAGGTAGGATTTGAACCTACGACCTTTGGCTAACCGGGCCAACGCTCTTACCAACGGAGCTACTGTGCAGTTCATCCAACCGTGTGAAAATCTTGGTCTCTTTTGTCTTACGTCATTGCGTGACGGCAGCGACATCTACCCGAGCTGCATTGCAATAGCAGTGGGCCAAGAAGTTATTCTTTACAGAATAAATTCAACTTGAATGATAACGCTTTCGCTATTCAATAGTTTTTTTAAAAATATTTTTTAACACTCACAGTGTTTTTTCTTATTTATATAAGATTAAATATGAAACCAAAAATTCGCACACAGGTAGGATTTGAACCTACGACCTTTGGCTAACCGGGCCAACGCTCTTACCAACTGAGCTACTGTGCAGTTCATCCAACCGTGTGAAAATCTTGGTCTCTTTTGTCTTACGTCATTGCGTGACGGCAGCGACATCTACCCGAGCTGCATTGCAATAGCAGTGGGCCAAGAAGTTATTCTTTACAGAATAAATTCAACTTGAATGATAACGCTTTCGCTATTCAATAGTTTTTTTTAAAAATATTTTTTAACACTCAGTGTTTTTCTTATTTATATAAGTTTAAATAAGAAACCAAAAATTCGCACACAGGTAGGATTTGAACCTACGACCTTTGGCTAACCGGGCCAACGCTCTTACCAACTGAGCTACTGAATAGCGAAAGCGTTATCATTTAAGTTGAATTTATTCTGTAAAGAATAACTTCTTGGCCCACTGCTATTGCAATGCAGCTCGGGTAGATGTCACTGCCGTCACGCAATGACGTAAGACAAAAGAGACCAAGATTTTCACACGGTTGGATGAACTGCACAGTAGCTCAGTTGGTAAGAGCGTTGGCCCGGTTAGCCAAAGGTCGTAGGTTCAAATCCTACCTGTGTGCGAATTTTTGGTTTCTTATTTAAACTTATATAAATAAGAAAAACACTGTGAGTGTTAAAAATATTTTTAAAAAAACTATTGAATAGCGAAAGCGTTATCATTCAAGTTGAATTTATTCTGTAAAGAATAACTTCTTGGCGCACTGCTATTGCAATGCAGCTCGGGTAGATGTCGCTGCCGTCACGCAATGACGTAAGACAAAAGAGACCAAGATTTTCACACGGTTGGATGAACTGCACAGTAGCTCAGTTGGTAAGAGCGTTGGCCCGGTTAGCCAAAGGTCGTAGGTTCAAATCCTACCTGTGTGCGAATTTTTGGTTTCTTATTTAAACTTAAATAAATAAGAAAAACACTGTGAGTGTTAAAAAATAATAAAAAAAAACTATTTACTTAACTAGTTGATTCGAAATAGTTTTACCAATGTTCTTAAGCTTTGTTTTCGATAGATAACTCTTTATTGCACACCATAACAGAAAATACAGTAAGTACAGCGATTTACACAGAAAAAATGTACAATGTAGGCGGTCTTATCGCTATAAGCGATCTCTTCCAGACAACCTAGTAAAGGAACATACTCATTTACAGGAAGGGGGAGGTATTTTGTTGTCTTTGACACTATTATTAAATAGTTTTTATGAGATAGATACTATGTTTACGGATAGGTTATTCCAGGTTTTTATTTTGATACGTTTCCGATATTTTGGCGTCTGCACTACAACACTCACCTCGGCTTACAGCAGGCTTCTGCTACAAGCCCTCTACCTACACGATACACTAGTTAAATTCTGTGGTACCCTACATAATGTAGGTTTTTTATTTGGTACAATCTCCCTCATCAGCCGCGCCATCCTGGAACTGCAAGGTAGCGAAGGGCTCCATGACCTGGGTCCTATCAAGTGGGACATGGCGCTGTGCCTGCTGGCCGTCTACGTCATCTGCTACTTCTCGCTTTGGAAGGGAATCAGCACTTCGGGAAAAGTATGAGCCGTTTGTTATTTGGATCTAGTTTTAACTTAAGCAGTTGCAATAAAAGGCTACATCACCTGGGTTGCCTACCACTTCTCGCTCTAGAAGGATTAAGCACTCCAGAAAAAGTAAGAAGCCTCCATTAGGTGTAATTTGAATCGATATTTGATAACAAACAATACAGTGCTAATTAACAAAAAGAGCGGCATCATCGATAAGAAATGCGTTGAGACTGCATACATATGGTTGCACTTCATATAGTTTTTACATACCTATCTTACAACTAGTTTCCCCGTCACTAACTATGACTGATTGGTAGTTAAGGCTGATACACATTTTATCAGGAGATTCAAGATTGTTCCGAATCAGTAAACGAAAATCTAACTGATCAAACAAAAGTCAGCAGGCATAAAAAGAGGCATTCCACCCACGGTCGGCCACTATATGACTGTGTCGAGTATTCACAAAGAAGCAATGTTTTAAGTAGTGTGGAAATGTTTCTAAGAGGGTTTTGCTTGCAGGTTGTCTGGTTTACGGCTCTCTTTCCATACGCTGTGTTGCTGATCCTACTCGTTCGCGGGATCACTCTTCCTGGCTCCGCGACTGGCATTCAATATTACCTCAGCCCCAACTTCGAGGCTATTACTCAGCCACAGGTGAACTCTACGAAGGTTTTATAGCCTTAAGTATTTTTAAAAGACCGTTTGTTGATGATAATTGTCTGCTTCCCTGCTTAGGTGTGGGTGGATGCGGCAACACAAGTCTTCTTTTCTCTGGGCCCTGGATTCGGCGTGCTTTTGGCTTATGCTTCCTACAATAAGTACCACAACAACGTCTACAAGTAAGTTCTTTACTTGTAACCCTACTGTATTTAAGTTTCTTAATATCATAACTTGGTACTCATAACGAAGTAACTCTTAAACGTTGTGTTAGATTTAAATAAATACGAACTACTATATTATTTTCTCAAATGGGTGTAATAGCGTGAAGGTAACTCTTTAAACAACATAGTCCTTTTTAGAGTTCCGTAGTCGAATAACAAAAAACAAAATCCTTATAGTTTTGGCAAGCCTGTCTGTCTGTCCGTCTGTCCGTATGTCGTCACAGCCACTTTATTCTGAAACTATTAGCATTACACAGTTGAAACTTGGTAGGTAGGTGCATCCTGTTAACCGCTTTATGAATCTCATACAAAAGATAAAAAAATAATGATATTTATTTTTTATTTTTTGTATAGACTCCCCCCGTAGGTACATGAAACAAAAAAAAGTCAAACCTCAAAAAAGTCAAGTCTATAGATCGGTCTTTCAAAATTACGTCGAGGTTCCTAAAACCATTTTCTCTAAAAGTCTAACGTTTGAAAGATAAACGCTTCCAAAAATGAGCGTCCCCCCCCCCATCTAACTTTTGAACTAAGCAAGTGTAAATTTTGAAAAAATACGAGATGTAGGTCGTAACAAATTCTTTCAACGAAAATTGGTTTGAACGAAATCGAACTAGTAGTTTTTAAGATATAGCACATTTCGAAACATAACTTTGTTCTTCATACAAACACTATAAAAACAAAGTTATATTTGCTGTCAACAAAATATTGTGGTATTTTGGCTAAGTGGAAGTAAGTGGATCCTAATTCAGTTACAGTTGGCACGGAACCCTTAGTGCGCGAGTCCGACTCGCACTTGGCCGGTTTTTTTTTTCACACAAAAGAGAACTACATACGTAAGATAATTCTGAAGAATATTGTCCTTACAACTTTTACATCTATAGCAAGACCCTTGTCTTCAGGGACGCCATCCTCACCAGCGTGATCAACTCGGCAACATCGTTCGTCGCAGGCTTCGTCATCTTCAGCGTGCTAGGGTACATGGCCCACGCTTCAGGTCGTGATGTTCAGGACGTGGCGACTGAGGGACCAGGGCTGGTGTTTGTGGTGTACCCGGCGGCAATTGCTACCATGCCAGGATCCACTTTTTGGGCGCTGATCTTCTTTATGATGCTGTTGACGCTGGGGTTGGACAGTTCGGTAAGCGATAGACAGGTGAAACAGAACTTGCAGAGTAGAAACTTCTTTTTCATTAGTAAATTCAATTATCGAAATTTCAGATTACAGATATTATTTCAAGACTATGAAATCACTCCTGACTGATAGAATCCCGAGTGTGTTAGTAAGCTTTCCAACTTTTCGAAAACCTGTATTTAGTCGTTCGTTACTCTAGTCCAAAACATCCGTAAGTAATAACCAATCCGAGATCGAAGATTTACAGCTAATAGGTATCAGCCAGTTTTTTTTGCGTAAGCGTATTCCATTGAACGCGTAGTTTACAACACCAGCAGCCCTGGCTACCGTGGACTATTCAATACGCAAATAGCCGGGATTGATTTAAATCTTGGATGACGGAATGGTTATTAATTTCTGGCGTTATTGGTCCGCCCAATAGGCATTAATCCACCGATGAATTGAATTAATTTAGGGGAAGACCGGGAGACTTGCCCAGATGGGAAACTTGCTTGACCTATCCTGTCAAACTTAATATAAGCAGTAATGTTATGTCAATAGCACAAATTGGCTACGTATTTGAAATTGTCTTTTCTATGCTACTAATGATCTTTTTACCCGACTGCGGAAGGAGGGTTATGTTTTTCGAGAGTATGTATGTATAATTGTTAGCACGCCCTACAGCCCAAACGGCTGGACACTTTAGCTGGACATGGAAATAATGGGGAGGGGGGGATTATTTTTTTCCTTACCATAGCAATATGGGCATCAAATGAAAGCCAGTAAAAAGACCATTTCAAAATTATAATAGTTTTTGCAGTCGGGTGTTTTGTTTTTTTAATAATTATTTTAATATTAGATTTTCATAACAATTTAATTTCAACTATTCTAGTTTCTAATCAATGGGTCAACTCTCCCACATGAGAAAGTCTCCTGGGTTCCCCTTCCTTCTCGTCTTTGGACCTAACCTACTCAAAAACATATTTTAGTTTGGTGGTTCCGAAGCAATAATAACAGCTCTGAGCGACGAGTTCCCGCCGATCGGCCGCCACCGCGAGATCTTTGTGGCCTGCCTGTTCACCCTCTACTTCTTCGTCGGTCTGGCGTCGTGCACGAAGGGCGGCTTCTACTTCTTCCAACTGCTGGACCGGTACGCAGCGGGGTACTCCATACTGATTGCTGTGTTCTTCGAGGCGATCGCCGTGTCCTGGATTTATGGTGACTGCCTTTTAGCCTGATAACTTTTCAGTTCGTAACTAAGTAACTCTATTAAATTGAGGTATTATTGAGGTTCGCTTGGCTCAATTGATTACATTTGATAAATAACTGCGCGCGGTGGTAGGAATTATTGATGTTGTTAAAAAGACATCAAGGTACACATTGCGACATCATATGCAGTAGTAAGCGATAGATAATTAACCGGGGGGTTTTGTCAAAAACCTGTTTGAGTTCTAAAATTAATTCCTTTTCCTTTAGGAAGGGGTTAGTCCCTGAATGATGGCACAAAGATTTACCGCCTTTTACTTATTTATTTAACCTTTATTGCACTACTAAAATTTTGAACATGGCGGATTAAATGCCAAGTGGCGTTCTCTACCAGGCATCCCCTTGGGCTTAGCAGAAGCTGGGCGTTGCGACAAATATAAAACCTTATTGTTAAATAATAATTTAAAGCATAAAATAAATAATTTAGTAACATGTTACTAACTACTCCAAATGATATTTAGGTAAAATTATGTACTCCTAGCGATTTCCCGCGACTTGGCACGGCAGATGTCAAATTTCCGCTACAAAATTCCACCTCCCTTCACTCCTCTTTTATCTAAATCGGTTTAGCAGTTTAAGCATGAAGAGACAGGCAGATACACTTTCACATTTTATAATATGAGTTTGGATTCCCTTGACAGGCACCGAGAGATTCTGCGAGGACATCCGCGACATGATCGGCTTTAGGCCCGGCCTCTACTGGCGCGTGTGTTGGCGTTTCGCCGCTCCCGCGTTCCTGCTTTTTATCACCGCGTACGGCCTACTGGACTACGAGCCTCTACAGTACGAGAACTATGTGTACCCGGCCTGGGCAAACGCTCTGGGCTGGGCAATTGCCGGGTCCAGCGTCATGTGCATCCCGACTGTGGCCATCTACAAACTGATCACGACAAAGGGCACCTTTTTTGAGGTAAGAACAGCTACTAGTGTTTTATAAGCAGTTGCTCTATACTTCTACGGCTATGAAGTACCTACGAGTACATTTGCTTTGACAAAAAGTTTTTGCCGCCATTCATTGACAAATGCCTATATATTTTTTATTTTTGAAGTAATTTAGGTTTTGGTAATTGATTTTTGAGCCATTAATTGACACTACAAGGGTTGCCAGTTTTTATATAAAGTGATTCTTATCATCATCATCATCAAATTTAAGAGCTAGGCTCTTGTCGGTGGAGTTTTTTCCATTCCTCTCTGCTTTCTGCCCTTCTCTTAACCTCCTGATACGACCCGACATTTATCTTTTCTTTTATTTGCTGCATGTAGCTTATTCTTGGTCTTCCTCGCTTCCTTTTTCCTTCTATTATCGTTTTAATAAAATTGTCGTGTCGAATCAGGTGGCCTAACATTCGTCCCCTCCTACACTCTATTGTTTCCATCAATCTCCTTTTTTCCCTAACCATAGACAAAACTTCTTCATTTGTTTTCTTCTCCGTCCAACTTATACGCTTCATTCTCCTCCAGCACCACATCTCGAAGGCTTCCAGTCTCTCTCTGTCCCTCTTTGTCAATGTCCACGCTTCACATCCATAGAGTGCTATACTCCAAATGTACACTTTAACAAGTTTTTTGCGAACTTTGCTTGATATTCTGGCCTTGAGCAGGTGCTTTTTTGCATTATAAGCTTGTCTCGCCATCGCTATCCTTGCTTTTATATCTGGTGTACATCTGGAGTCACTAGTTATCAAGCTTCCTAGATATTTGAAGGTTTTAACCTGTTCTATTTTTGTGTTATTTATTGAGATAGGGCTATATTTTTCCATTTTAGAAGCAATTAGTGTTTTTGTTTTATTTATGTTAATTTTGAGACCAAATTCTTTAAAAATAGTGTCCATTTCTGTAACCAGTTCTTTCAACTCAAATCTGTTTTCTGCAATGGCTGCAATATCGTCGGCAAAACGAATGAATTTAAATACGTCCCCATTAATTTTGACGCCCCCCTTTTTTGATTCCGTTATTCTGCGTATCGCACATTCTATGAATAAATTAAAAATTAGCGGTGAAAGTGGACATCCCTGCCTAACTCCCTGTCTTATTTTTGCCTTTCCGTTTTCCTCTCCTACTTCTATTACCGTTTCTTGGTTTTTATATAATTCATAAATAATCCTTCTGTCTCTATAATCCAATCCAGCTTCTTTGAGTACTTCCATCATTATTTTCCAATTGACCTTATCGAACGCCTTTTCTAAGTCGATAAAAGCTATATGTATGTCCATGTCAAAATCCAGTCTCCTGTCTATTACCAATCTCAAAGCTAGTATCGCTTCTCTGGTTCCCTTCTCTTGCCTAAACCCATAATGATCCGGTCTCAAAAAGCACTCTGTTAACGGTCTTATTCTGTTCTGAATTATTTTTATTAAAATTTTACTTGCCTGTGAAATAATACTTAGTGTTCTATGTTCTTCGCATTTGAGTGTGTTTGCTTTTTTCGGTAGTGTTACAGTCTTGCTTAAATTCAAATCTTGAGGTATTTTGCCTGTTTTATACATTTATTGAATTAAATTAAAAATTTCCTCTTTCAACTGATTGCAAGCTGCATATTTAACGATCTCAATATAAATATTATCAACTCCTGCTGTTTTCCCGTTTTGAATACATTTCAAAGCTATTTCGAATTCTTCTTTCAATATCAGAGGTCCCAGTTCTAAAGTATCTACATCTTCTTCTTTTTTCATATAGCTTTCTGACATCCCTTCTCCTGAATAAAGCTCTTCTATATACTCTATCCATCTTTTAACAATTTTTTTAGAGTCCATTAGTATTTTCCCTTCTTTATCTAATATAGCTGTACTTCGTCTCTTATGTTTCTTGTCCATTTGTTTAATTATATTGTAGGCTTTTCCATTTTCCCCCGTTTCATCATTAACTCTATTTTATTGCATTTCTCTTCCGTATGTTTTTCTTTCGCTTCCCTGCATAGTCGTGTTATTTTGTTTGTTAATATTCTGTACTCCTTTGCCTTGACATCATCCGTCTTGTTTCTTAATTCTCTTCTCTCAAGCATTAGCGCTATAATTTCTGGGCTAAGCCAGTTTTTCCTCGGAATCAGCTTCTCTTTCTTTATCGTCTCTTCTGCGCTTTTGACCATTATGTTTTTGATTTCATTCCACCTTTCTTCAATATTAATATTTTGAATGTTATTCTTACATTTATCAATAAATTGCTCTAACTTATGACCTACTTTATTACTATATTGCACTTTACTATCACTATTTATATCTCTATACGTGGAAAATGCCGGGAGATATTGCTAGATACCAGATTGACTACATAATAATTAAAAGTAAATTTCTAAAACAGATAAGTTTGTGTAAGACTTTACCTGGGGCCGATTTAAATTCTGATCATAACCTTCTTATAAGTCTACACAATTTTAAAACTAAGCAACTAAAAAGAAAACACAAACCAAAGAACTTGGATCTCAATAAAGTGATTCTTATAGTAGTTATTTTTTTCTATCGGTAGATTTAAACAATTAACGTTATATTTTCGCTTCCTAGCGCCTGCGCATCTTAACAACGCCATACGCTGACACCGAAGCAAGCGCAGCTCACAACGGCGTTGTTATCTCTGAAAGTGGTGGAGTTCGCCTGGCATCGGCTGTTCATACTCCAACGACCCCTACAGACCCCACCATCCCTGCCACCACTGCGCCCCCACCCTTAGCTTGTGCTCCTCAGCTCGTCTGAGCACAACTCTCCTTCGACGTCTACTACGTCTAACAACGGTTCACTATAGCGCTTTGTGACTTATCTTTGCATAGATGTTCCTGTATTAGCCAGATGGTGAACTGGTCAACGTTCTTTTATTCATGAAATAAGAAGTATAAAAGGAAGTCTAATAGCAAGGTGGACGCACCAAAAACTTTTTTGCTAGATTATGACTTGATGACTGTTGAATTATAAAAAATCTTGACAAATCTTAAGCGCTTAGTGAACACGCTGTGAAATTAAGTCAACACCACTCCTAAGATGTGTTTTATTTTTTGTAAAATAATATGGTTTAAATACAATCTTACTTTGTTTTTTGGTGGTCTAGATAGGATAGGTGACAATTTTGAAAGGTGATAGCGGTGATAAAGAAAGGGTAATAAATTGTATCGAGGTTGAAGGGAAAGGCGTAACATGGTTAGTAGAAGATAATTAATTTTGTATTTGTAAGGGTTATGAATGGTAAAAAAAAACATTTGTTCGAATAAAATATAAATACTATTTAAAATAGTTGAGACTTAGGTTACATTATTATAATTTGATATCTACTTATATACTTACTAGAAATCGTTTATTCCTATGAATACATAAATGATTAAGCCGTAGATAGATGTTGGAAATTATGAGTAAACTTCATGAATAAAATTCAGAAAACCGTCGAAGTGTTAGTGTTAGTTTTATTATTAGACATAGATAACCAAGCATTACGGTTGAAGCTGGAACAATCACAGTATTTATTGCACTGAAACACAATGCACCTACCTATTTTACATTGATGTATACACACTAAGTTATTTATTACTCAAATATTTTTGATACGTCCATTACTTCCTCACAAAAAGATTGATAGAAACAAGGTTAAAATATGAATAAATTATTGTACATTATGTGACAAAACGTGTATTGAGGCATTAATAGTTTAACTTTAGGCAAAATATCTTAGTTTAAGAAGTAATCCTCCTCCTCCTCATAGTTGAGGTGAGGCCTTTTCCCAGCAGTGGGATCTAATAGGCTGACTTATAAGAAGTAATAGTTATATTAGCTCCAAAGATATTTTAAATGGCTGTTTGCGTAGAAAATGCAGCTTTATATTTAGTGTTAAGGTTTCGTGATGACGAAATAGTAAATGGTTTGTAAACAAAATAAAATTATCATTTATACAAGTTTCTTCTTCTTATATGATATAGTATAGATTATTCAATATTGTATAACCTACCTACATCTTAAAGTTATGTAAAATGTAACTTATTATGATGACTATAGTAATTAATTGTTTTAATCTAGAAATAAAAACATGAAAAATGAAATGCTGTGTAGATAATAGAAACAGTAGAAATAAGAATAATCTCACATATATCTTAGTAATAAGCGTTCATATACCCGCATTTACTTGCGAATCGTGATTATATTGTAGTAGTAATACATTTTGTGTCAAATAAATTATTTATGTAATAGGTATTATTACAAACTTGTCATTAAATAATGTTATTCTGTAGAGTAGAACAGACGTTTTTTCTGAATCTTGGTGTTGTGACTGAATTTACTAAAATACCTACCTACTTATTACTACCAATTCGAATTTTTGTTTGGTGCTCCATTTCGCAAGGTTTAATTACTTTGATTATTTATTTATTTTTTACAATTCATTACTCCGTCCTGGGCAATGCGGATTGATGAATTGTATAATCATAGGTAACTGTTTTCATTCTACCACACACCGGGACTTAATAATTTTCTCGATTACTTGATTTGATAAACACCCACACCCACACATGCCACACATGTCTGTTGAGTGTGTTATAGTGAAACATAAATATTTACTGTCTTTTACTATTTATGATAAATTTGAGAGCTAAGCTCTTCTCGCTAGGGTAACTTATTGCATTTAAGTAGTAAATTATTATAGCGCTAGCAATGTTTACTCATCAAAATTACTTATAGTTAGAATTGTTTTTAAGTGTTTGATGTTGTAGAATCAAAATATAGACATGCTTATTCAGATGTTACTACATATACTTACCTATGTATTATTCAATATTTAATTATTATCATCAACAGTCATACCAGCCATGATGACTATTGATGCTTAGAAATAAATTCGTTTATACTTACTGTAAATTTGAATTTTATTTATTACCCTTCTTTAAAATCCACACGAGCGGCGAATGCTGCCCGTCGACACGATTTCATCTGAAAATTCTCTTTTGATAATTCTAAATGTATTGAAAAGTAACCCGTAGCCTCTTCTTTGAAACCTATTGATGTTGAAAACAGCCTTGCCCACAGACTACAGCGATTTTCCAACCAATCTTCAGGTTGTGAATAGGGAGGTGCTCCTCACTTACCTACGCTAAATAGGTACAGCTACCTTACCTACCCAACTACTTTTTATAGTGTTTTTGCAGTTCAATTGCTTGATGATAATTGATACCTAATTAACGCCTCGAATATTATAAGGACACCGGAATCCCTATAACAATTGTTTGCCTACTGTGTCTGGAAATTTGATGCTTAGGTATCTACATAAAGGTTTAACATAATGATGAAGAATTCCACAGTAGTATTGTATTTCTAGGATTCGATAGAGATTATTAAATGAAGATGTGGTACAAAATGTTGTTATTCCGTATTTCGAAAAAACGTTTAAATGGTCGATATTCCGTAGCATATATTAAATCAATGCCCGTAGCCAAAAGTTTACTTTAAGCTTACTTCTGACTACAAGATATACTCGTACGTATACTATTTAATCGATATCGCTAATCAGGGTTTCCTAGAAGAGCTTAATTTATTTTTCACCCCAACTCTTATATTCTAGAGGAGAGCTGATGAGAGCTGAATGAGCTGAACCTAGCCATTATGGAATGGCAGCACTAAGTTATATCGATGTTTGTGCACATCATGTTTCTTGAAAATTTTAAGCGAATATGAGTAAAACATATAAAAGTGTCGACGTAAGTGTTATTCCCTTTAATGAGTAAATGATTTAAAAATAAAGTTTTTTGAATTTACCGCCTTTTGCTAGGTTTATCTTTTAGTAGCCAGACTATGTTAGTACCCCTAAGCCCCTCGTAAAATATTTATTTCGTAGTCAAAATCGAGCTTGAGTTCTAGACATTACATTCAACTAAACTTCTCATACAAAATCTTCAATTTAGTAGATTTTTTAATACGTAGTAGGTAACATAAAAGCCAAAGGCCCGTGGTAATAAGCTTACGACGACATTCAATAATAAAAAAATAATGTCAATCCAGTCTGTCAGTGTCAATGTAAAACTGACATTTCGATATAGACGAAATCGTCATTGGAGGTTGGTTTTAGGAATTAGAAGCTTGGATTGCTACTGTTTATTGAATTTCCGCGGAAAATCGATAATGGAGTCTAAAAAAGAAGACGCTCAACCGCCAGAGAAAACTATATTTGACGCTATAGCCCAAGGTGACTTGGCGGAATTCAAGAACATTTTGGCTCAGCACAAGGGTGGAGTCGATTTCTTTGACGAAAATGGTATGACGGCGCTTCAACACGCCGCTTATAAGGGAAACAAGGATATGGTGCAGCTTCTGCTCGATAGGGTATGTATAACGACTATAACGACGCATTTAAATGGTCCCATTGAGCATATAACCATGACTAATCCTAAAAGAGTTGTGCAATGAATGCTAATACGAACTTTAATTTTTAGGGTGCTGATGTGAATTCCGGCAAACATGAATATAACTACACCGCCTTACATTTTGGAGCACTCTCTGGGAGCTCGGATGTTTGCAAACTGCTTCTTGATGCCGGTGCCAAGTCTACGGCGACAAATTCTGTTGGGCGCTCCGCCGCACAGATGGCAGCGTTCGTAGGCAACCACCACACCGTTGCCACCATTAACAACTACGTACCTCGAAGTGAAATAGCTTACTTCTCTGTGCCTCAAGGCCAACAAACAGAACCATATCTTCCACCATTCTTAGTTGAACCCCTTCATAAACTCGTGCTTGGAGTCAACATCCATCCTGTCCGGCTAGCCCTCAATCTACAACACACACCAATATTACTTGAAAATGCTAACAAAGTCAGTAAAGTTCTAGAAATGATGTGTAAGAAGGAAATGTCTAAAGGCAGCGAAACAAATGAAGTCATGGCCTTCAAGTACCATTACCTTGCTTACATTTTAAGAGAAATCAATAATATCCGAGACAAACAGAAACCTGCTGCTGACAAGGATGAAAAGAAACATGATGTTGTTGAAATATTCTCTAAAAAACTTTTGAAACCAGGCAAAGATGGAGTCTCTTTGGATTTAATGGATAGTTTCCTAAAGGATTGTGTGAGAGAATTTCCATTTAGAGAATGCACTACTTTCCATCAAATGGTCACTTCTTTGACTAGTAAAGATGCCCCTCCGGCTTTGTCTGTGATTAATTGTACAATCAATGGACAGCGTGGGTTTGTTGATGCTATCCCATACTGTAGTACTTGTGGAGAGGAAAAGCCAGCTAAAAAGTGCTCTAAATGCAAAACTGTACAATACTGTGACAGGGAGTGCCAGAGATTGCACTGGTTTGTCCATAAAAAGGCTTGTAACCGAGAATCAAGTGCCCCTGTCGCCCCGAGCAATGCAAAATTGAACATTGATGCCAATGAGCTGAGTTCAGAGCTTCAAAACTTAGTAGCTGGATAGGGACTTGTACTATATTTGTATGTAATGGATGAATTATAGTGTAATTCTTTGCAATGTTGTGCTATCAAATACATGTATTGTGAGATAAACACCTTTTCATTTTGTATGTTTTAATGTTTGTTATTTTCATAATAATTTGTCAATTTAGTGTAGGTACCTATTTTATCATTCCCATTTACTTAATTAACTAATTTCTCATGCAAATGATCTTCTTACAAAAAATCCGGCCAAGTGCGAGTCGGACTCGCGGACCCGCGAACCCTTTACCATTACATACTTCATCTTAGTCACTTTTAAGAATTTATTCTAAGGATTTTGTATTTGGTACAAAATTATTCAACACCCAAGTTCAAGGACTTACTGCTAAACTAATGAAGTTATCTTAGCTGCTATAGTTTTCCTTTAAAGTTTATGTACCTATTGCACTACCATCATAATTTTTGCAGATTTTTCAAGCCAGCAGTTAAGCTTTTAGAGGAGGTGGGGGGCGCCCTACTGGACCAAAATTGCACTTTAGTGTAATATTTTGTAAATGCAGCATTCAATAGAAAAAAAAAACAATATTTATTTTTACCACTTTGTTGGCATACTTGGTATACACACACCTACAAAATTATAGCTCTAGCTTTTAGTACTGACGGTCTCTTAGCAAAACGTTGGACAGACAGACAGACGAAGATGACGAAACTATAAGGACTACGGAACCCTAAAAACGCAAGAAATTTGCACGTAGGTCCTTAGGCTGGTTTCAGAGTGACGCCGGCGAGACGCACTGTTCACCAGTGCATTACAGTTTCAACAGCGCGCGCTTGACCTGCTAGAAGATACATGTACAGTGTCTCGCATCAACTTATCGTAATATATCTATCAAATTTCCGCAACCATATTTCAACTAGGTACTAATGTCACTAATGTTGGTCACGTAGAGTTTCATATTTGGGTAAGTTGATGCGGGGCGCACTGTACAAACCGGTATGTATTATAATATATTCTGTGCCTGTATTTATTTAAAAAAATAATGCTTTTTACCCGACTGCGGAAGGAGAGTTATGTTTTTCGAGGGTATGTATGTAAAATTGTTTGGCACGCCCTAGAGTCCAAACGGCTGGACAGTTTTTGACATAATATGAGGTGTCGTTGAATTCGTCAAAATTGTAGTAGTAACGTAGGCTATATTATAGCCTACTATATACATTTAAAAAATAGCGCCCGTAAACGGAAACAAAGGGAGGAAAGGGGGGGGAGGAATTCATTACCATAGCAATACATATGGGTATCAAATTAATGAAAGCCAGTAAAAAGACCATTTTAAAAATATTATAGATAATTTTTGCAGTCGGGTCAGTTTTATTCTTTCAAAATTTGTTTGTTTACCTAAGCGTACGGCACGCGCATCGGCAGCGCTGACCGGACGCGTTTGAACTGTTCAAGTTAAGTACCTATATATATTTATGAAACGCGGCTACAGTCATGTGAGTGTAATTGCAACCGCGCGCGTCTGGACGGCATTGTTCGAACGCGACACTCTGAAACCAGCCTTAAATATATTTTTTAATTTAATTTAACTTAATTTTATAGTGAATATTCAACTAGAGATGCAGTAAGCTGAAGTGGCAGTGGGCTGGTCATGTCTGTCGCAGAACCGACTGGTTGGAGTGGGAAGGTTCTCGAATGGAGACCACGTCTCGGGAAGTCGGGAAATGTAGTGTTGGACGCCCCCCTGCAAGGTGGACCGATGACCTAAGGAAGGTGGCCCTGAAATATTTATTACACTCTGATTTTAGTATTTGATGATAAAGCGGCAATAGAAATACATCATCTGTGTTAATTTCAACTGTCTAGATATATATCACGGTTCATGAATCATGAGATACAGTACAGCCTTGTTGTGACAGACAGACGGACAGTGGAGTTTTACCTTCTGGGTATGGAACCCTAAAAACGAAATATCGACAACGCCATCTAGCGAAAAGAGAAGTAATCAAAGCTTCAATAAGAAGCCAAAAACTCGCGCACGCAAGGGTAGGAGTGTTGGTTTCTTACATTGATATAAATCAATGGTTTCTTCTGAGCACACTGAGTTAAAAATTAAAGTAATCAAAGCTCAATCAGGTGTGTAACTAATTCCGTAGATGGCGCTCCAACACTAGCGCCACCTAGCGCTCTGTGTAAGCTTTCTGAGCAATGCTCTGCCTGACTGAGCTATAGTTTTAGCATGACGTGGTTGTGCTTGTTTTGACATAGCTCCTTTGCTTTAGAAGTTCAGAGGCCTAATGTTTTAGTTAACGTTCTGAAGATGACGCTCTACGCTTGTAAAATGAGAAATAAGTCGTTAGGTTAACGTTTATTTAATACAAAAAGGATGGATGAAGAATTTTATGTAAAACAGTGTCTGTTTTTAAACTACAATATACCTAGGAAAGTTTCTATAGGTAATTTGCCATGGTGATTTAAGGAACCTTAAATTGTCCCTATTTATGAATAATTTGGAGCGTTGATGAGATAACAGAACTAAATTACGAAACAGTGTGTTGTGTAGGTATTGTCATTGTGTATGAACTTTAAATGAGAAATAAATCTGCATAATTTACTATTTCGTCATTTTGTCAGAGTGTTGGTCAAGAGGAATACTGACTGACCCGCCTCTGCCATTCTGTCTATTTTGTGTCTTCACTATTTTCTGTGTAATATTGTTACTATCATAGCTTTTAAGATTAATAAAATAAAATATTTTTAGAGAATAAAACCCTTAAGGCACTAAATTGAGATAATTAACGTATTTCTAAATCACTTGTACGATGAGCTGAATTAGTTAAATACATTAAAACAACTTATTTCCGTTAGCCTAATCATTGCACAAGGTCCTGGTCTTGTTGAAATTTAAAACACAATCTTTATGATATAATAAACATGACTTGTAGCATGGACGAAATATATTTCGTCCATGGTGATAGTACGTCACTGAATACGTTTAGTGTATTATGAATCATATTTCAGAGTTATAAAAATGAAATTATCTTGCAATGTATTTCTGTAGGTGTCTACACGAAAATGTGCTTGAGTCAGGAGGCGAACTGAATTACACCATATCGTTAACAAGATTGAGGAGATATTTCATTGAATTTCATTGCAAAGTCATACTTCTGTACGTATTCTGTAGTAGGGTTAAGATTGGGATGTGTATAAGTGCCCCTAGTTGTGTCTATAAGTATGCAGAATTAAATGATTTTTTGAGTTTATTGAATTTTGAAATTCGCATTCTTTCCAAATTCAAATCACCTAGTCAAATCCCTGTTCTTGTCTACCCCCGCACCCCTGTAGGCGAGGTCTTCGATAAGCGGTCGGACTATAATTATTATCAATTTGTCCATGTTTTTACCCGACTGCGGAAGGGTTATGTTTTTCGAGAGTATGTATGTGTGTATAATTGTTCGGCACGCCCTGCAGCCCAAACGGCTGGACAGTTTTTGACATAATTATGAGGTGTCGTTGAATTTGTCAAAATTGTGATAGTAACATAGGCTATATACATTTAAAAAATGGCGCCCGCAAATGGAAATAAAGAGGGAAGGGGAATGACATTTTCCTTACCATAGCAATATGGGTATCAAATGAAAGCCAGTAAAAATACAATTTCAAAAATATAAGAATTTTTGCAGATAGGTGTTTTGTTTTTTCAATAATTATGTTTGCTCTTATTTATGTTTATCTTATTAACTTGATTCCTAGCGACTTCGCCCTCTGAAAAGTCTGATTTTTTATATAAATTTTCATCCTTCATTTCAGCCACTTAATGTTTTATATCGCGACAAAATGAAGCCTACCAACTGGCTACATTAGTCTCAATGGAAAAAAGATCAATACGAATTATTGGAGACACTGAATGAAACGAAACTAAGCTGCAAAGCCTCGAACATAGGCGTAAGGTGGCGTGCCTTTCAGTGTTCTACAGGCTACATTTCGGCGAGTGTGCAAAGGAATTGCACGAATTGATTCCACAAGCCCCTTTATACTATTGGGACATAAGACGCAGGCGGGGGTTCCACCCTTATGTCGTTGACATACCACTAATACGCATCAACCGTTTTAAACCTACGTTCCTCTTGCGTACGGCTAGAGAGTGGAATTCGTTGCCGATCAGAAACGATTTGGATTCCTTTAAGAAAAGAGAAAATAGGCTGATTCTAGATAGACATGTCCCATCCTCGACCGCATCGACGCTTACTATCAGGTGAGATTGCGGTCAAATATCTGCCTATTAAAAAAAACGACCGGGGATCGAACCCGGGACCACAGAGATGGCAACACCTTGACAACCACTGTGCGAGCAACTCGGCTACGCAGGTCGACAAATGGATGTCTATAGTATGGGCATGGACGTCTGGAGTCGGAGAAAAGAAACACTATGAGTCGCTGAGCCTATAGGACTAGTAGTAAATGACTATAGGACTTTACCTACATACGTTTACAAACAATGCTTATTCATTACGTAATTACTTAGTTTTGAATCAATGTTTCAAAAGTTTTCCGTTATGGATAATGAATGGTGAATTGCGTTGTATGTAATACCAATGTTATATCATTTTGTACTTCATTTTCCAATATTATGTACTTGTTTTTAAATGTACAGCGGCATACCCATTCGAACTACGAAAATAGGCGGCATTATTTTCCGCTTGATATTCATTTGGTTTATGTAATGAATGAGAATATATAAAGGTAGGTACATAAAATAGGTAAGTTAGAATGAAATTCGTTTTAAGAAATTAGAAATATATTTTATTTACTTTCTTAATTACTAACAAGCTTACTATTTACAATATTTACAAAAATTTTAATAATATTTGACATTGTATTTAGGTAGATTAAGCGGTAGGTAAAAATGTATGTTTTACAATATTTATTTATATAAGACTATCGAACCAATTTAATTTAACTATCAATAAGTTTTTTGAATGAGACTACGTTTACATAAACGCATTAAATATTATTTTTCTAAATTAAAATCTATGAAGACATAAGCTTATAGGCTATTAATTTACTATACGTGTAAGGCACATTTATCACAATACAATAAAATCAAAGCTTCGCCTATATCTACGAGGTAGTGAATCGACGTTGAGTTTATAAAATTAATAACAGTATGTACAATATTGAGTAGTTACTTACGAGTAGTTATTGCGAATCATGCCCGCCGCGACAACGATAAAAATAGGTGAAATAAGTGACAAATGAGCTGTGTCAGCCTTCACCAAGTAGAGCGCTGATTGTGAAACTTTTCAGGCGGCGGCAGGGCGCGGGGGCGGCTACGGGGGGCGTAGGGGCGCGAGGCGGGGGCGGGGGCAGGGCCGGGGCCCACGCAAATCCACCAGGCACAGAAGGACTCGGCCACATCCCCAGAGGCATAGACATGTGGAGTGGTCCTAGGTATGAGAGTTCTGGTGGGTAGAACGGGGCTGGAGGTGGCGTAATGTTCTCAAGCGGGGCTACGAGAGGAGCCGGTGATTCTGATAACGGAGGAGACCTTGGGGAAGTTGACCGCAGGCTTCCCTCCTCAGAGCAGGAGGACGCGGCGTCGGAGCACGGTCTTTTAGCTTCCGAAGATTCTGTGCTGGATGTTTCTCCTGCGTCCCCGGTAGAATCTGAGTTCTTCCTTTTACATTTCGACTGCCCGCAGGCACGAAAGCCTTTTGCGAAGGGGTTATTGTCGATCTTCAGCTTTGTGATGCGGTCATTCTGTGGACAGTAAAAAAACCTATAAGTACTTGATAATTAAATAAAAACTATTTAAGGTAGTTGTGAATTGCAACATTGTATAGTAAGATGAAGATGAGAGCTCTCTCATCAAAGAAGCAAAAAAGATTCTCGTTTTTTTTAAATTACGCAGTTCAAAAATTAATTCATCCGTTGCATGTACATTCCAAAACGATACGGGCGACAATTCTTATCTCATTTCGAGAATGCAATTTAAACATCCGTTTCCGCATACATCTCCCGTGTAGCTAATAGCTTGTAAGGGATAATTGTTGCACATGTGGTGTTGGTGGCTGGCGACAGGCCAATTAGTGTTTTGGATGCGAGTGGAGATGTCGCCGCCGCGCCGCCCGCCGTCACAGCGCCGTCACGGGAAACCTGACACTACACACCAAACACTTACTTCACCAAAGCAAGTTACATCCCAGAACCATGCGACATTTGTTACCTAATTGAGAGTGGCGCCTTAACTTAAACACGTCCACCTTTTTCTACGACGCGATCCTGAACTGCACTATCTGGCAAAATTTCGACCGCAAATAGTCCCGTAGCGATACGCAAAGTCACTTGTAAACGATTGTTTACTTGGCGTGATAAGGCGGCGCCGGCGGGTGCCGTTTGCTCAGTGCCACCAGATAACACGGCAATCCGGGGAGATAGCGAGGAGTGCTAAAAGCCTGTTATTAGATGACTAAAACACACATTTGGAGTCGGCCGGTTAGCGGCACCCGACGCCCGCCCGCCCTGTCGCCTGTGACGTCACGCCGCTAACTTGCAGTCGCTTTTACTTTTTGCGTGACTATTCCACATATTGGCGACTGTCGCCAGTTTTTTAGGATTGTGTAATTAGGGTCTGAGTAAATTTGCCTTATTTATGTGGCGGTCACGAAAATTATCGGGGAGAGACATAACAAACAACGATGACAGGTTAGGGATGACTTTTAGTTTCGATTTATTTTTAGCTGTTATGTTGTGTTTTGTGTACTTTTCAGTTGTGTTACGGTGCCACCTAGTTACGCTCTCGAATAATGAGTCGGCTTTGGTGAAAGCGAATTTGTAATTCGTCGGTAATTCGTAACAATGATGTGGCGGGTGAGCGATCGCCTGGGTATGGATAATGCGCAACGATACGCCGCCGGCTTTATCCGGAGTGGGTCCCGTTAGCCGGACAATCCTTGGATAATCCTACAAAGCTACCGATCGGCGTAATTGTAATGGACGCGAGAAAACGTTCGCGCCTCGCTGCAGTCAACATCTGAGACGCCGCGCTCAAAGGGGCCGCTGGCTAATTGCAGAGGGTGGATTACAGCGAGTACGCTTGCTGACCACCAAAAGTAAACGTTTCACGTTGGAAAACAAACAGCAGGAGGGCTTTCAAAGACAGAGTGATTTGATAAACTGCAAGGTATTAGAGCTCGTTATTTCGATACTACCACATGATAAATCCCGCTTGCATCTGCTGGCAGGACTCTACAAAGCGCTAATCGAAGTGTACCCCCATGTGAGCACCCGTGGCCTATATGTAACATTGTAATGGGCTTATTTTAGTACCCCTTATCATTTTTTTTATTACCTACCAAATCATAATTTAATTAACCGCTTGAGAATTATAGGACCGCCAGCGGTTTCATAAAAATTGATTATCTATTGTGTCTAAAATAAACATGTAATAAAATAAACATGATGTTTGAATGGTTAAATAATTATGTTTATATACTAATATTAATATATTCGTCTATGGTGTTAATTATATCCGATATATAATTGTATTTTTACGCGCTTTCGTTCTTTATGATATTACATATTTTCTTTGGACAAATCAACCACATATTTTCACACGGAGCTTTTGCTATTTAATAAATGTTACGAACAGAGACAAAACTTACAGCTATAATTTCCCCATGTCCTATTGTACTAATTTCAAAACAGACCGCACTTACACCGGTATCTGGTCAAGTAGTCAGAAGGCTTACTCATACGTCTTATCATTTCAATAGCCGTAACTGTTTTCCGAATTCACGGGCGTTCGCACTTCAAGCGATGCCGATGCTTTGAACAATGCCAGGCTGTGTGTAAAGGGGCCGTTCGAATCGTCCAAATTAGCTGCTTTTGTTTTGCTAAGAGAGCTTACACAATGACCACTTGAGTCGGGCGTCGCCAGTTTTTTGCCTACCGTACTACTCGCTTAAAAGCTTCGGCGCCTTCGGAGACTCGAAAAAAATTCGACCATAAGTGCGAATAGCCGCATGTTCGGGAAAACGCACTGGGATTTCGTAGAAGAAGAGGTGTGATCCAAATTTCATAGGTCTTCCCCGTTAGATTTTACCGTATGATATTAGGTGTGATTAAGAAATACTGTCTCCTATTTTGAAAACCACAGTTCGTTGCAAACGCAAAGTCGCGGGTAACTTTCAAGGGCAAGAATTTTCTGGCTCATTTATTTCACTTGCAAAATTGGTACAACTTTTGGCGCAACAAAATCTTAGCAATATACAATAAATAGGTGCGCGATAATCTATAGTATAAAAGAAACATTTGATACAGGCTGTACAACAAACAGAGAAAAACTTAAATAAAGCACAAACGCGTAGCTGTGAACGTAATGAAATTAATGATAGAGCGACAATCTCCGATAATGGATGGACTAGAAGATCTTTTAAGATGAGATGATTGGACTGAACAATATACAGCTATAAGAAAATGAGAGATAACACTTGCAACACAAACCTGGTAAGCAGTGACAGCTATATGGGCTCTGTTTTGGGGAAAAAGCAAGTGCCCCAGCCCCACACGATCGGCTCGCACCACCCGTACCAGAGGGCGGTAGTAATTATACATCGAGGTTGTATTAACGATAGAATACAAACTTGGTAAGCAGTGACAGCAAGGAACCCGGTCTTCCCGCAATCCGCAGGGATTAAAAACAAAATACTTAGCTTAAATTCCTGTATTATCGTAACGTTAGTGATAAACGATACAAAAACAAAATTTAAAAAGTTATCCATAAACAAAAGACAACACAAACCTGGTAAGCAGTGACGGCGATGAACTCAGTCTCGGGGAAGGAGAAGGCGGCGTGCGGGGCGCCCCACGCTAGGGCGGCGGCGTCGCGGGCGCGGACCACCAGCACCCGTGGGCGGTACTTGTGCATCGAGGTTAGGACCATCTGGAACAAGAGATACAATCATTTAAATTAGGAATCTACTACTTAGGTCTACTTATTTTACAAAACAAAAGAAATATGACTGCAATTTTGCTGGTCCTTAAAAAGAGAAGAGCAGTTTTGTAAAAAACAAATCGACCCCAGTCAAGAATATTAAGGATTTTGGTATTAAGTTCCTCATAAAATAACAAACATAATGATTAATTTAAATACTTAATCAATACAGATAGATGAGGACTTTAGTACTTTATCGAATACTTTTGATTATTTTTTTGGCTTATGCGCTTATCAGAAATTCTTTGATATCAGCCATACCTGAGTTAATTTTGTAGAAAACTTACGAGTAAAACTCTATTGAAAAGCTCTTGATTTTCGGCTTAACAGAAAATTCATTGCACTATAGCGATCCTGTACCTGAGTCAATTTGAAGTTAAACTACAAAATTAGCCTTAAAAAACTTGAACAAAACTAAATACAAATTGACTTTCAAGTTTTACCCACTCTCTACTACTTTCATTTGTCTTTCAAGAGGAGCTAACAAAAAAATGTGCCAAAAACGCTTTTGTAAAATGCGTAAAAAGTCGTAATCTGGTGTCGCGCCGGCGCGCCCTCGCACTCGGCCCGCTGCGACTGCGCTACCTGCGACCACTTGAGATAAAGGGTTACTGTTTTCCTCCTGTTTATTGTTCGCTTTTTATGACACTCTTGTGACGTGATTTCATATTTTTCTCTTTTTGATAAGTGGCATACCACCTAAGGTGTTTCAGTAAGTACGAGTATGCTTATGCTAGCAATTCACAGATGTCTAAGTCAATAAGGGCTATTAAATTTTTCTTTACACTTTTTCCGTCAGTCATCAATATTTACTGAATTATTTAATTTAAGTACCAAAACTACAAGTAAATACTTCCTCTATCCATATTTCATACATTTTAACATGATATAAGTAAAGTACACCTCGTGTGATGTTTCTTAGTTATCATTTCTCAAAATTCATATCGGTTGCTTCGTATGTACTCATATTTAAAAAAATATGATGACGTCCTGCTACATGTTATTATATCAAACATAATTAACAACAAACAAAAAATATACCCCAATTTTTAAAGTCGGTCAAAAACAAACACCTCAAATTAGAATCCTAAAACATCTTCTACACAAGCAAAGTGTTTCTTCCCCAGGTTTGCAGACATATGACACGATGACACTCGTCTGCGATGCGGAGAGCTCGTCTAGACAGGCTTTTTGCCCGGCTGCTGCTGCCTGGGCGCATCAGCGCAAGACACAAGTGCGCGCGCATCTCCTTGCCAACGATAAAAGCTTAGAAGACCCCTTTTATATGTCTTCAAGGGTAAATTAATAACAATAAACTTTATTATTTATTTGTAAATAACGCAAACTGACGCAATTTGCAACATTTGTGTTCAAAACAAGCGTTGATTTTGTAAAACTAAATAGAAATATATAGTATTTCCAGGGTTCCATACCTGAAAAGGAAAAAAAATAACCCTTATAGGATCACATTGTGGTCCGTCTGTCTATCAAGACTCTTTTGCTTAGGAACATAAGGAGGTATCAAGTTAAAATTAACATCAAACACGGCTGCGGTCCCTTGATGCTGTACGAAATCTAAGTTAACGCAATTTAAAGATACGGCCATTTTGGCCATCGGAAAAGGGATTTAAAAACTATAGGGTGCTTTCCACAGACACAGAATCATAAAATTTGGCAAAAAGGAATGCCTTACAGAACATGTGAAGAAAAACTGAAAACCGCCGAAGGATATTCAACGTAACGAAACGTACAGAACCCTCAGTGCGCGAGTCTTACTTGCCCGTTTTTTCTAAGATATGTGCTGTAGAAGTAGGTAGTCTTAGATTTATTAATCCTTCACTAACGTCAAGACACTGGCGCCAGGCCTCTACTCGTATAGTTCCTATTAAACTAATTAAACTCTTAAAACAGCTAAACAGAAAGCTAATTACCTCGGAAATGATTCGAATTCGTGACATTCACGACTAGACAGTTCGCTTATTGATTTTAGATTACTTGACCGTTATGGGAACTTTAGATAAGAAAGCTATTTGTTGTTATTGTTCTATTAGCGATGAAAGTATGCAATTGTTAATTGAGTAATTAATAATAGGTTAATGTAGAGTGACAAATTTATAACAATCATTATTTAAGTACCTACTTGCATACATAGAGGTGATAAAAAATTGTGCATTGTATTTTGCTTAAAACAGAAAAGGTACATTTCATAAATCTTTATAAGCTGAATTAAGATTTTTAACGATTAGGCTTTAGCCTATGGGAATAAACATCTTTTTTGTGTAAAAAGATTACAAAAAAGTATAATTCCGATTGAATAAAGTGGTCGGCTAGTTCCCAAGACGTGCATGACACCGACGGAGTGACAGACAGACAAACGGACGGACAAGTTAAAAGACAATGCAAAGGCATCGCCGCGTTCGGAAGCTCGTCCATCAAGATGATGCGTCTTCAATCAAAACCGATTGAAGTATAGATTAGATCATTAGAACTAGTTCTTTATTTCGGTTTATACGCTTACAAATGAAATTATAAAAATGTTGCAGCTGTCTATGAGAAAAGGTTACAGTTTTGGGGGTATGTAAAATCTTAACTTCGTAAAACTATTACTTTCCTCATTAAAACACAATTTTACGGATTACTTGGTGGTCACAGGGAGACGACCACGATCGCTGTAAAGTGTTCGAAACGTCAGTTTTAAAATAAAATGTAAATAAATCGCAAAGTAATCCGTAAAATTGTGTTTTAATGAGTTCAACAATTCGCGTAAACGTAAGAAACAAATATATTACTTTCCTATTTCCTACGAATATTTCTATGTAATCATTAAATTCATATTTAACCTCTTTGGCGTTCTTTGATTATACAATAATAATAATAATAAATTGTTTCAACAAACACACCAATTACCTAGCCCCAAACTAAGCGTGAGCTTGTGCTATGGTGACTAGGATAACGGATAGACATACTTATATACATTTATAAACATCCCTGACTTAGGTACAAATGCTCGTGCTCATCACACAAACATTTGCCCCTTGCGGGATTCGAACCCACAACCGCCTGGTTAGAAGTCCGGGGCGCGAACCACTACACCAAGACGGTCGTCAAAAAGTCTCTCAGAAAATAAGTAGGATTGTAGACAAGCGCACATAAGTAGTAAGGTAATAGCTCCATTAATTTGTGGAATAATAATTAAAACGTATTTTCAAGATCCAAAAATATAAGATTCCGGTATAACGGTAGTAGGTAACAACTTAATTTAAAATATTTCGCTTTTATACGGAACTGTTTATTATCCTCATTTATTCATTTATTTGATTTATTATCCTCATCATAATTTCATATTTAAATGTTAATTAATCTTACGCTCATAAATAGAGTCAACTAAAAATACTTTTTAAAGTTAAATACGGTTTTCATATAAAAGATTTCAACGCGTCAAAGATTTCTGAATATTTTTGAGAAAGCTATAAGTATGAAATATGATAGGTACCGAAAAGTTTATATTACTTATTTAAAACTTTAAAAACTGGTATTAAACGGGTCGCAGAACATGCAGTTGATTTTATCATAAGATAATTAGTAGAATACGACATTGGTAGCGTGACAAAGATCATGTTAGATAAGGGATTTTAAAAGGGCACAGAAATGGGACAAAACGTCCCGCAAAACACCCCAACAAGACCCTAACCCTTGATGTCGGAGTCAATCGAACATGCGATTGCTTGAATTGATAACACGCATGTTTTTATAGCTTACATGTGTTTTACTTCTTCATAGCTTTACTTTTACCTGATATTTTAACTTTTTTGTTAGTGTAAAATCACGGTATTCACGGGTAGACTTTCCAAAAGTACTTTTTACTACTTGGAGTGTCATATTAATTGGAAACTTTAATGTAAGAAGCTTCTCGCTTAATATATTGATTGTAAAGAAATTGAATACCAATACAAAGGTCTTATGACGTGAAGAATTATCTTGTAACCGAGCCTTTTAGGTAACCCTTGATAACTAACCGACTTCTCACTTACAAATCGACAAAGACATTCCCTAATCCGTTCACTGTAATTGCCTTTTATTTTGAGAGCGTCCACTAATCCGTTTCTTAATTAGGGAAGATATTCCCGAAAATATTAGGAGTCGGTTAAAAAGTTGGACAAAAGGGGTTGAAAAAGGTTGAATAGGTGTTTTTTACGTCAGGTAAATATGTGTGTAATCTGAAGTGCACAACAATTGGTGAGATAGTTTTCCGTGCGAATCTGTAGGCCGGTAGCAGGCATTGTAAGGCTGGGTGCACAAACCTCAAAGCCGCCCGCTGCGCCTGGGCCGCGCCAAAGTGCAGCGATGCGTGCGCCACTTTTTGCCCCGCCCGTCATAATAACGCATGTTAGTTTTGTAACATGTCTGATAGCCTTAAACACAGTTTGTTGTGATAGACAAACGATGTGTCCTCACAGGTGCATTGCTTGAACCATTTAAATACCTCCTTCGCTCTGCTACGAATTGATTTAATCGTAAGTGACGTTAATGTAATGAATGAATGATAAACGGCTGGGTATTTCATGCGATATGACTCCGGCATTCTTAAGATAAGTAAAAAACAAAAAGATTCCTATTAAAAAGATTCTGTTGCTAAGTTTTTGGTCGTTAGAAAGCTAACTGTTTACATCTGTAAATAGTAGGTATCTACCTAGCTCTACAGTTAGGTACTCGTTTCATTATCATGCAAGCTAAATACAAATTACACGCTTAAGCCTAGCGTAGCTAACCAAAAAGTATGAAATGAAGAAAACAAACACTCGACGCATAAATGAATTCATGCATTTCGAAGGTGAAAATAAACATGAAGCTGTCATTTTTACGACTTTCTGTATGCGTTACATCGCTGCGACCGCGTTTCTACAAACACGGTAATATAGGCTGTGGAAATAAAGCCTAAGTCAGGCTATCAGTCATGAGGCGTCAACCGCCCTGTCCAAACACAAGCCGGTATAAAGAAGTACAGTTAGCCGCCGCAGCCTCACACAATGCCTTTCAGCGTATTTGTTCCAGTGACGAAATACTTATAGACGCCTTTGTGCTCCGAGACTCCTGCGGCGCATATTAAACGCCGCCGCTGCCGATGTGATCTCAACCTTATATCAGCTACTTATAAAGTTCAACTCGCGATCTAAATCAGTCACGTAACTATCTTTTTTAAGTCAAACCAGCACAAGGCGAGGCACTGCTCCGCTGATTAAACTTTAACTCAACACTTTAAAGCTTAAAGTTGTTCGAATAGCACCTTTTAATTTTCGTGGGGAAGTCGTTGTTGGTAGGCGTTTCCATCGAAAGTATGTAGGTAGTATTCAACATAGTCACGACTGGCTTGGCTTTAAATTGAAGGCTATTCATATGCATTATAATATCTATTAGCTTCACATATAGTTGCTTTATTGTATATGTTGTTTGAAAATTACTTTTAGACTGAGTTACTTTCCGATCGACATATAGAAGGTCGCTTATGTGCAATGTCTCGTTTAAGCTATTAAAAAGCTCTTTGTCTCTGAGTTTTGGCTTTCTTGTCGAAATGGCTTTAACAATCAAGAAACAATGTGAAAGTGATTTTAGCAACAATGCTCACGATAACTTCTCGTGAGTCATATTTTTGAGAACGTGGATAATTACACCGTGCGATAATCCTTAATTGCCTACACGCCGCATTCCGGCATACCACGACCGCAAATCATAGCTCGTGCTTGGCTATTATGTTAGATGTGGTGAGGCCCTGTTCGTCTTAGGCATGTGACCGATTTGAATGTTTCTGGAAATAGGTTACAACCGCCCAAGATGATTTCAAAGGTTTTTGTACCTGTAGATTATTATAGAGCTTGTTAAATCCGTTCATTTTGAATTAAATTACGATTGAGCTAGAGCTCAATCGTAGATCAAGATTATTATACTTAGAAGTATAGGACACACAACGTCCACCAATTGAACTACCAATGCGTGAAGGAAAATTTCTACCTGTCAGAAGACGTGTAGGTATACATTGCCTATCATCATTTTGGTTTAGCTTAGTGGCAAAAAACTAAAGATATCGATGCTTATTCTGTAGTACTAGTTGCCTTCATCAGTCAAGATACGCCAAGCTTTTCCACAAGTTTCTTCGTAATATTTAAATAGTAACAACAATATCTTTAATACTTACATGACCCTGCGCATCCATAGTATTATTCGTCAGCTTTAGTTTACTGAATGAGATCGGATTGGCTGTCCAGTGGTGCCCAGGTGCAGGTGAATCGGGGTGCAGCATTAGGCGCCGTGGGGACTGCGGCTCGGCGCCCCCTGCCGCCGCCCAGGCGCCGCCCGCCCAGCGCCAGCGCCGCCGACCCACTAGAGATAGCTCCAGGAGGACGCAGTACTCCTCGCGAGGATCCAGCCCGGAGAGAGACACGCGGAGTGAGGGGAACATGCGTCTGGAAAGAAAAAGCGGAATTAGTATTTCTTGTATTACAGTTCTTACATAAAAAGACACGAACATAGGTATCTATAGATCCTATGCTCCGTATAGGATTCAACAATCTAAGAAGAAGAAGAATCGAACATAACCTAATGGTATATCATGAAGATAAGGTATAGAGGGAATAAGTCAAGTCAAAATTGGATGATATCCAATTTTGACTTGACTTATTCCCTCTACACCTATTATGAAAGGATTTTTGAACATCTGCTGTTAATAATCTTTCCTGTCATATACTTGAGGCCTAACGAGCAAATAATATGGATAAGCACTAATTACATAATTATGTGTCATGTATAAAAAGCAGAAGTATGAAACTAAACCAACAAACTGTTGCACAAATGTCTGTCATTACACGGGATCACACAGCAACAGTAATATAAAATTAAGTACACGTTGTAAATTAAATAAAGGGTCCTTTTTGGTCGTCAACAAAAAAGCCTGTTCCGATACAGGCGCATTTGTACTTTTAAAAAAAGGGACAAATCCGAGGACCCTTCGGAAACAAAGAAGGCGATAATAAAATTATAGCTACTATAAGACGTGTGATGTCCCCGCGGTGGACAATACAATGGGTTTTGATAAAGTTAATTTTATGTCTGCTTTCGGGAGCGTTTTGAAGTTAAACTCTAGCCAGTAAGCTCATTCCTTTAAAAGACTGTAAGCAGAATTTCTAAGTGCGAATAGTACATATCTTCCTTAATATAAATATTAAGGAAAATATTTAAGGCGTAACCGAACCTGTGACTTTTGCATACTTACCAGCAGGCCTACGGCCAACTACAATTGTTACTTAATAGCTTTTAAACTAATGTCAATTTTCATATAATAGCTTTCAGAACAAACACAAACAATTTAATATTATTGCTTTGAAATATCAATCTTCACCGCGAGAGCTTGTTAGGCGGTAAGCCAGCTGATGCCTAAGCTCACCAGTTGTTAAAGTGGATTTAAGCTTAAAGATCAAAGTGTTGTAAACCTCGATTTTAATAGCCTGAAAAGTTAAAAGGAGTGAGTCTTCTACATCGAACCTCTACTACAGCGGGGAGGTTATTTAATTTTATCACGATTATAAAACCGTGTGATACGAGTAAAAGTGTTAGTGAACGAGACGCTTTTGGCACCCGCGGCCGGCGATAGCCCAAGAGATACAGTGGCGCCGGCTTATCACGGGGGTGACCAGTGACCACCGTAGATGATCCCCTCATAAATACCGAGCGTTCCATTATGTGGACTCCAAGCGTTCACAGATTTGAACGCTCGGGAATATAACGAAATAGAAAAAAAAACTTATATATAAAATGTAAATTGTACATAAATAAATACCTTTAGAAATAGGAAATATTTGATTACTTATGGATACAGCATGCAATACATACAATGCCATGGCACGTTTCAACTAGTAGTTTGTTGTCCATATTTCCCAACAACAGAAGACAATCATGTTTAGCGGCAATATAATGGGCATAATTCGATGCAGTATCCACTAAAACGGTGCTTATTTTTTAGTACTCGTTTATTAAAGAAGGAAATTAAAAAATGGCTGGATTTACCATCACTTTAGCAAAAACATTGGTACGAAATGATACTATTACGGAATTACTTTCACTTCATTTGCAATAGTTATATTATTTGATAATTTCACACTAATTAGATAAAATTTTTAAAAAATTAATTTGCAAATTAATGGATCTGTCACCACATTAAGACCACTTTGGTATTTGTCACTTTTGAATCAACAGTGAATAAATTAAAGTACAGTTTGTTGCAGTGAGTTTAAGTTAATTTTCATCGGTATTGTACCTATAGTGACTTCACAATTCTAGACTAGTAACAAGTCAGTCGCCATCGCCGATCACATAACCTGTAGAGACGAAATGTCATTAATTTTGTTTCAGAAAAATTTTGTCAAATTCCCTTGTCACTGATTGCCTCCGTTTTTTCTTCAACACATTTTGTCAAACAAATTCACTTATTTCTTTATATATACTTTAAAATAAAGGTGTTATTTACTATATCTCATATTTCATAATATCGATAAAAAATATACGCTTAACTTTTCGTATTAGTACCAAGCACTGATAGATAAGTTTCGGAGAAAAATCGCTGTTTCTTCGCCTCTATAGGTTATGTGCTCGATGGTCGCTAAGGTCTCTCTCGAAAAGGTCTTACAATTGCCTATCATGTATACAGATCGATGTATACAGAATGATTTTGATTCCATTATAGTTCATCCTTATATTATGTTCAGTGCTACTATGATGTTCAGTCACAACAATCCCTCAGTGGCGGTATTCGATCATAAGCGCGTATCGTGTACGCTGCTCGGACGCAACTTAATGCGCCCGCTGATAACGCGCATCGGCTCAATTAACAACCAGCTAAATTAGCCCCATTTAAACTTTACGATGCCGGCTACTGCCTTACGTGAGATCTGAAGTAGCGACAGCAGAGTAAGGACTTATAAAAATGTAATTATTTTAGCTTGAAATGTACCTTGTAAAGTAGGAGGTAATAGAGTATTTTATTCCAGGGGCGTCACATTCCAAATCAAGACGGGAAGTGTATTTAGCAGACCCTTTTGACGACATAATATCCACACAGTGTGCAAACATTCAAGTTTTTTTCATCGGATGTTTGCTCGTAGTTTTGCTCGATACATTTGACAGACTACAAGAAAAGACCCTGCCTTCAGAGTCCTTACATTGAGAGCAATGTGTACAAATTGTCAGAGCGGAGTGCAAACACATCACGACCAAACACAGATGTGTGCTTAAATACCTTCGTGACATCTTCTCGTGTTGACTGTACATTGACAAATCCGTCCACTCGGCTACCGTTCGGGTATCGAGATGGGTCTTATCACGGCGCGTCCACTTATCGGCCCGTTTGAGAGCCGCGCGCGCCGACAAAGAGGTGACGATACTTGCGCGGGCGCAGACCCACAATATATGCGAAACGCCGCTACCGGTCCACGCATTATCTAAATTACGCTCAACTATTCCGACTGATTTATCGGATATTTTATTCAAATCATAAAACCTCAAATCTTTTAAATCGAAACAAGCAGATCATAAAACTGGGCCGCCATAAAAGGTCTCTAGAGACAACCGAGCCTAGAGCTCGACACACAATGGGACCACCAGAATCGCGCTGGATAAACTTTAGAGTGGGTCGTAAATCGGTAACAACCTGCCAATTGCCGCACGGAGGCGCTAACTGCGCGGAAAGAACCGACACATCCGCTCTCACATCCGCACTCGAATTTTTGAGATGGCGAGTTGCGGTTTTTGTGCGGCCCGCGGTCCGTGTGAACCCGCCATTACATTAATTGTGAAATATCTAAATCTCCGTTAATTACTCTGTAAATTAATAATTAAAGTCATTATTGTAAATGAGAGAAAGTTTCTATAATCGGTGTGATTTTTAAAAACATTAGCGTCTAACTTTCTTTTAATGTTCGGTCGATTAGTACAAGGGTCCGGTTTACAAACAAATGTCAAGTGTAACTCGTCACCGTTTAATGCGTGTCGAGTGCGGCACTAACCTACCCCTCGGTTATCTTTACTGCCAATTTCATGGTCTTTTTATCGCTTTCAAGTTCAATGTTAGGGTTCGGGAGACAGATAGGCCGTTGTTCAGCATCTGTTGCAGGCTCGCAGGCTTCCATCGGGAGGGCAGTAACTGGTTGGATAAACATGTAGGTAATTCTCGAGTATCCCGAGGTCGAGTATGTTCATTAGCGCCCACACGAGAGGTCCGGCCGGTTTTTTCATCGCCCAGATGTGGGCTTGGGTAAACACTCCCGCGCCATTGTCCGGGAGGGTAAAAAATCGGACACCTGGAAGTGTCAAAATGTTCACTCGGGCTGTGGGAGCGGCGTGAGAATCGCACTCTTGCTACACGAATGTTATGTTTCTTTCGGTTTGTTTTTAAGGTTCCGTACTCAAAGGGGACGGGACCCTATTCCTAAGCCTCCGCTGTCTGTCTGTGTGTCACCAGGATGTACTTATCTCATTAACCGTGATAGCTAGGCAGTTGAAATTTTTACAGATGATGTGTTCGTGTTGCCGCTATAACAACAAACACTAAAAACAGGATATAATAAATATTTAACGCACGCGCCGCTTTATTCTACATGATTTTTAAATAATACAACAGTGAACTTATGAACTTTATTTAGTTTTAAATACGAAAAAAAAACAATGAAAACGGCAAAAAAACTCGTTTGTTGTAAGGGAGCCCCCCTTATTTAGATAATGGTACGGAACCCTTCGTGCGCGAGTCCGACTCGCACTTGGCCGGTTTTTTATCTCAGGTTTTTTACCTAAAGGTTTCTATAGTCTTAAAGTTAGGTTTTTGACTTCAATCTTTAATACTCTTAAGTTTGCAGTGTCATTATCATGAATATTAACTATGGCAAATGACTAAGAGATTTCGAGATATGTTAACGAACTCGCTGCAATTGATTCGCGTTTTTATCGCACGGCCGTGGAGCAAACGAGGGCTTAGCATGCGATTGTCGTAACTAGTATATCTTATACGCACGCGCCGCTTTATTCTACATGTTTTCTCTTACTCGCACTCGCATAAATGTCGTATTCCCTAGACTAGTCTATTTTTACACAAGTTGCAGAGTATAGTGAAGCCATCCATGACATGATTGCGCAAGCACAAATTGATCCAGTCGACACATCATTGTTCCTCTTAAGTGGACTGTTAAGATCTGAGCGTGAATCAGCAAATAAAACCGTGTCACTCCGAGACATATTATAGGCGGGATGGATTATAAGCACTGGCGACATTGTTTGAATATACTTAGCTAGTATTTTTAAAAATATAGCCATCTTACCTGTACACATATTAATCCTGTGTGATTATGATTCTTACTTACTTACATAGTCTTGAAATTCAGGCATCATATTTATACTAAACAACGAGATTAACGTTAATTAAAAAGAACTATCACAAATATTTCCTAAACACACATTAGGGTTAACAAAACCTCAACTCCATATGCTCGCCCTCGCCACTAAACAAACAGCACTCATAAAGAAATATGTTTGTAACAAAACAAATAAACCAATTTGGTCTCCACAAAAAACCCGGATCGCCTCGAGGAGATGCTACGTATTAGCATATTGAAGGCACCGTCTATCTGTCGTCCTTTGTTTAAAATCTGCGACAGCCCTTCAATCATAACGATTACAGCAAAAAATATGATCTTACGACGTTTTTGCCCGACTGCAGGTGGCAAAAGGCAAAAAACAAACTAAAAATTCACCAGTTAGAAAGGTGCAAGACATAAAAAATCAACCTTCATCAGCTATTCGAGATTTATTACAACTGTATTTTTATTGGCACTGATACATTGGACGATTGTAAAAAAATAATTAGTCCTATCTCTTTATTTGAAAGTTTTTATCCTCGATTACTTCCGCAGTTAGGTCCTTAGGTCACACAATTTCTTAGGTCCAAGTATCTATACCTACTAAATAAACTAGAGTTTATTCTTATATAAAACTTGATATGAATATCAAAATAATAATTGAACCATAATGTTCAACAATACTCTTAAGATTGTAATTTTTCAGCACGCATTCATTTTACAAGTCGCTCCTACAAGCTATTTGTCACTGACTAGCTATCCGAATTTATTAGTTTGTTCTTTTGTCACCGATCAATTAGCGATAAATCAGTAAAGGGTACCGATCGTTACGCAATGCGAGGCGGGGCGGGAGACAAAGCACGCCCGCGGCGCGCGCACCTGCGACTGCGACATATTTATGCGTATGCGCAGGCCAGATCAGCCGCGGCGAAATAGAGGACGTTGTAGAGGACCTACTCTGTAAGACAATATCGCTCAAACGATCTAAAGATGCAAAGCATGTGCAGTGACTAGAATATTGACAGGTCCACTGCAAACTATGCTCATGCTCTGCTCATGTTGACCGCTCGTTAGAAATAGAAATATTCATCTAGGGCAGCAAATTATACACCCAAATGAGATAACAGTGTCCCCGAAAAATTTGGCAATGCATGAATTCAGGCATAAATAGTGAGCTATCATCAAAAAGGCTGCCAGAATAGACCAACCACTCGAGGCGGTAATCATTTAGTTTAATCTAGATAAAATAAAATGATTAGACACAGTATTTTCGACTGTAGCGATCCCTGTCACACTCATGCCAACATGACAGAGCGAGGGCGATTGGGAGCCGAAAACACGGGCAAAGTCTTACAGAGTACCCCGGTGCCATGCGGATATTGGAAATTTTTAATCACCCAGTCGGCGCCTTTGTAGTTGAACCAATTGCTAAAACTTAACCAGAAGTCACGATTAAAAATCAAACTTATGGCTCAACCGGTCCGCGTAATTAATGATTTATTTAGCACAATAAATTGATTCCGGTTAAAAGCATTTTTTATTTGCCGCAAACGCAAAAGTTGAGTGTGTGAATCGAGTAATTGAAATTTAATGAGGGGTCGAGATAAGCCTCAAAAGTGTTGTTAATATTACTTCGAAATTTTGGTAAATTAAATACAATAAAATGTAAAATTAGTGATAACATGTCAAAAACAGTTATTCAATATTTAGATGACGGTTGCTTGAAATATAAATAATAGTTTTAGATGCGTCACAATATTATCGGCATTTCAGTGGTATAAATTAAAAACTGAATGACAAAAAAAAAACAACTGACCACTTACGTAGAATCAATGATCCCTTCAAGCGCCAAATATTCGGGCACACCGATAAAAATCTCGTCAACTCGCCGTGTCCAATTGTAAATAATTTGCATGTGAACATGAAAAGGGCGAGTTTATGCTGCGCGGGCGCCGGCGCCGGCCGCGGCGTCGTAAATCGCGGGGCCGACAAACGCGCGGTAATCCAGTTGACAGTGCGTGCGATTGCGGCCCGGTTGGAGGGGTGACCATGGCTGGACTTGGGTTTTAGCGGGAGTGTAAAATGCAACCAAACCGTGGGACGGTAGAGAAATGAAGTCGGTAAGTATTAACGAAGAAGGTGACTATTTGGTGACAATGGTTGGACCTGGGTTTTAGCGGGAGTGTAAAATGCAACCAAACTGTGGGACGGTAGAGATATGAAGTCGGTAGGTATTACATATTGTTTTCTTTTACAATTTATTTTGAATGGAAGTTCAAATAAAAAGGCTTTACTCTTTTAAAAACGATTTTTTAAAACATATTTTTTCTGTGTTCAGGAATGTCCCGTAATCTGCCACAAACATGCAGTCTTTAGCGGGCCCACCGGCCGTATCAGCCGGCGCATCTAGAAGCCTATTATGCATTTAACCGCACAGATACCGCTGAAACACACACGTTTTGATACAAACACCACTGTGGCCTGCACCTCTTTACCTTAGTATAGTTTTTATTTAAGTATGAAACGAAAGTATAGACTTTTCATATTTTAAAATATCAGGATGGAGCAAGGAATATGTATAAGGTTGTACTGAATGACTACATGTTGTAAATAATAATTTAAAAACTGAATAAGTTTCAATTAATTGTTGCTTAGCAATGAAATAATACAAAACTAAATTATAAGCTCCCCAAAATTTCGTATGTAGGTTTAGTTTTAGTGCAATGCGCAAGGCGGACAGGCAGGGCTGCGCCCGCGCCGTGGCGGTGGCCGCTCGTTAGCTCCCGGCCCGCATAAATCACCGCTTTATGAGGACTCACAATTTTTTAACGCCGGACTTAATGAAATGCGAGCGCAGTATGGGACCGGCTAGTGACATTAAAACACCCGCAAGGACCGACGGTTTCTAATTATAATCCTGTCAAAGCTCCGATTTAAGCAAAGAATTGATGATCACCTGAAAAGCGGTGATTTTTATCTTAGATAGTAGCGATCGTGTAGATAGTAGCTGTTTAATTTTAATACATCATATTTTTATTTGTTCGGCGCCGTCGGAGCGGCTAGACCCATAAAACGGTCCAGTGATTCCCTTTTGTATCTTTATGGTGTTCCATGTTGACATGCAGTCGTTTAATTATCATCTTTTTGAACGTTTATCGGCCATGTTTTGGGACACGTATGACTATCTGTGTAAACAACGTTTTTCCAGTAGCAGGTTCCATTCATCACTATGTTAGAACAAAGCGAATGCTATTTGCAATAGCGAACTAACTGCGAACAAGCAACAATCAATCAAGTGCAGGATCTCCGCTCTCCCTAGCGTGATGCCGCAGTACCTAGAAGGATGGAGAGTCTTAAATGAGTCTTAATGTGAAGTAGGAGGGGTGATGTTCGTTTGACGTGATGCACGAGCTGAATGGCGCCAGTATTTTAGGAAGCTTTTCGAAGAAGCGCGATGGAGAGTACTGCGAACGGGAGTGCGCGCACGCAGCAACAAAGGCACCGCCGCACGCGAGCCGCCCGATTCACAATTAAGCCAGTGTGTGTTAATTGATATTAATACTGAATGTGTGGCTCAAGGAACGAGACGTCCGCCAATTTTTTGCAGACTTAATTCACGTTTTATTGCTCATAACTAAGCTTGGACCCACTCGTTCTCTATCAAGACATGACATTTTTGATCTGTTACATTAGTAATACATACGCGTAAGATTTTTACTAAATTAATTACAAGGGAACATAATGTCAAATGGTAGTCCTTAAAACACGTTAGCACATTATGGAAATGATATGTGGCGGTTGATTGACAGCAAATAGCAACACGCTAACAGCATTTAATAAACGGTTCCGACCGACATCAGAGTTATGTACCTCAAGTTCAGCCTTGAAATAGCGTGTTGTCGACACTTGTTATTTAGATTTATATTTACATTCTCCAATCAGTTTTGCATACCTATAGATGATATAAGTATTTGTGTCGAAAAATGTCTAGAGCACGCTCTTGATCTTGACCAGATCTTGACCTATCAGAGCAGCTTTATATCAGCTTGTTTCACGATCCGCTATTCGCTTCGTCCAGGAACACACGAGGAATCGCGTCAAGGCTGGCTTGTAATGTGTCGGGATCAAACGCGCCGCCATCGCGAGCGCAATTACTGGGCGTTGCGACACCGACGTACTATTGACATTGAACCGCTGTTACATATTTCACGGAATTGTGTTTTGATGTCGCCTCGTCACTCGCCTTCGCTAATTCCCGTTGACTTCTCGGCAATGTTTGATGACAGTGGGCGTCAGCCGCCTGTGTCGGCGATCTTGTTTGCTACGACAACGGACCGTACTTTTATAGCGTTACGACTGTTTTGATAAGCTTTTTCCGGCCTAGCATCGTCAAATATTTTATGAAATCATCTCGAAGCAGCTTGAGACCTATTGATACTTGTCATAATTGGTTACTTGACACTATTCACAAATGATTTCGAAAACCTATTTCTTGAAAATAAGATCATATTTTAAACACACTTTCATTAATATTTAAACTTTTAACTATCTGCAGTATTTGATTTTTAACTAAGCTAAACTCGATAAAAAAGTTTGTTAGTTGAGGATAGTGAAATGTGGCGTCATAGTTTAATATTCCCATACAAATCTATCGAAGAAGAGCGTTTTGACAGTTCAATAAAAGTACGTCAACGATAGGTGTTGTCAAGTAGCCATCAGTTTTGGTCTTCACACTTACATACACATTTTGAATTATATTGTCGTCCAAATCCTAAAGAATAATTCACCGTTGGTATTCAAAAAGCAGTCCGCTTTCGAGGATCCCGAATGGGTGAGCTTAGTAGGCGACATTTTTATTGAGGAATCGTGCGTCATCCCGCGCCCAGGACCTGGGGTTATCATTTTGGTAGCGACTCGTGAGATGCGCCGATAGGCCTCCGATGCTATCGCCGCACGACTGGGTGGCTCCACGGCGACTGTCACACGTCACTACTACGTAGGATTACGTTTAACTGGATTGTGGGTGTCAGCTTCTTGGAACTGTGAAGTCTGGCACTGCCGCAATACTAATCTTGCGTGTTTTCGGGGGCATAGGAGTTCACACACGTCAGGAGTCAGTAGGACTGCCACCGTTAAGGAAATGACGTGAAACTATAGCTTGTAGGTCTCAGTTTAGTAGAAATGTAAAGACACTAGTGGTTTTCTCTACCTTAAAGAAGCAATAAAAAGATGAAAGACCTGTTATTTTCTTTTAAAAAAGTAGGTCACAGTTCAATGAAGTCTTAATCAATATTGTGGCAAGCAGGTGTTGTAATAGAGGCGTAGCCGTTGCGCCTACGGCGAAATATTGATAAAGGTAGATACTGAACAACATTTAAATATTGATGATAGTTTTCATAGACAGCTATAATTATATTGCTTTTTTAGCATAAATATAAAAGCTTTTGACGTGTGTGTAATTGATTGATACCCCACACATAGGCATACGTTTAGTACTAAGTATTTCGATATCCTATCGTTCTTAAGCTAACAAAAAGAAGCTGAAAGAGATCAAATGGGAGCGGCTATTCAATTTAAATTCAGGAAAAATGTTATGATCTGAGTTGTAAGAGCACGATCGGCGATAGTGTGGCGCCGGCGCGCGCGCAGCATTTACATAGCCCGTAACGAGAGGACACGAGGGACGGAGGACTGATCTTATCGGCCGCCTCCGTCGGGACCCTCGCTTGTACCAATTATGTTGAGCACTAAATGCGATTTGTTGTCTATGAATGCTAGCAGAAGTAAAAGAAAGGCTTTCACAAGGAACTACTGAATTGATTAAGGGTTCCATATTTAACAAGAAAACCCTGCTGGGAAATAATGTATGTCAATGACATTACCCAAAGTGCTACCGAACATTTGATTCCGTAAAATTCTAACAAGAACTCAAATATATCGCTATTTGCGAAACTTCCCATTTATTTAAAACAAGGTCTCACGGAGCGCACTGCTGATATATTTCCCATTGTTTTCTAACTATATCCTTTTTAAAAACTTTACAACAGTTTGCAATAACAAACAAAAACTGTATGAATGAATGAAAGTGATCCAAAAACAAACCCTTTTACTAGCCACCGCAGGCGCAGCGCAATCCTTAAAAATGCTGCGTGAAATTTGACAAATTCTACGCCGGACAACATTGCTTTTATGAGCATTGTGCGCGCGTCTACGGCGTTTGTGATTGACGATGCGCGGGCGCAGCCGTCGTTATGACAGGCCTGCTCTATGACCACGTACTCGGCACCCATTTTTGAGGTGCCTAGTTTGTGTATAGGGCAGGGGTCGGCAACCTGCGGCTCGCGAGCCACATGCGGCTCTTTAGTTCCATTCGCAAATATCATTTATTTTATTTAAAAAATTGTCTGAAACGATTAACGAGGTTTAGGCATTATTTCTATCTCTCAGCTACTTATACTCGCTTTTCACCGCAGCACCCATTCCTCGCGACCCGTGTCGTCACTGTCGTCATTCCGTCGGAAGCTCTCGAATGACGCCCGCGCCGTCGTATTCGGATGTTTCTATGTAGGGTTTGATTCACTTTCGACGCAAGACAGTTTGGCGTCTACGTCTACTAGTAACGAAATACACATTGAGCCATTTAGAGTTGATACTGCATCTCTAGAAATGCAATTGATTGATTTAAAAAGTAAAGATTTGTGGAGTAGAAAATTTACAGAGTTGAAAAGTTAGTTAAAAGAGTTGGAGGTCCAGAAATGTATGTACGTAACGCAACAAAAATGGACAGCTTTAAAAGAAATGCTCCGAGTTGAGGCACTTATATTCGACGCATGGAATAGTCTTACAAATTGCTACAGTGAGGTGAAGAAGTTGGCATTTGGAGTGCTGACTATCTTCGGATCGACATATTTGTGCGAGCAAGCGTTTTCTTGCATGAATATAATTAAAAGTAAAGTAAGAAGCCAACTAACAAATAAAAATTTAGGGTCGTGTTTGAAACTTAAAACAACAAGGTATGAGCCAAATTTATCCCAACTTTCTAAAGACATGCAAAGCCAACGCTCCCATTGAATTGGTTGCTCAAATGTATGTTATTGTTATTTTTTATTTTTAAGTACAAGTTACATGTTTAGTAAAGTTTAAATTTTCTACTTGAATAACCATGCAGAGCCATCGCTCTCATTGAATTTGTTTGCAAAAATGGTTTGTTGTTGAAGTTCCTACAAGTTAGTGTTGTAAGTAAGTAAATGTTTAATTGTTTTCAATTTTATCTTATTCATTATCATGTGATTATTTGTTGTGTAAAACACTACTTATATATATATAAATATATATTTTTCTTATGAATAAATAGATTACTTTTTTTATCAACAAACTTTATTAAAGTATAGAGGCTATTTATTGTTGGCAAGAAAAATTTTTGTAGCTCTTTAAAACCTTGAAATTTTGTAAATAGTATTTTTTGGCTCTTCCGACTCAAAAGGTTGCCGACCCCTGGTATAGGGTGATGGTCATAATTACAGCGTTATGTGAGTGTGTGTTAACAGTCAAAAACGTGAGACTTTATATTTTCTGGTCCTGTCCATCTTTGTTATTCCTTCTTGTAGTACTTATTTTATCGCTTGACTGCCTCGTTGGTCTAGTGGTCAGCACGCTGGGTACTATCCACGAGGTCCTGGGTTCGAATCCCGGGTCGGGCCGAGAGTGTTTGGGTTTTTCTGTCTTGAAATTACTCAGACACAGCTCTGGAGTCAGGAAGTTGGTGGTGTTAACACCCGTGCCTCGGAAAGCACGTTAAGCCGTTGGTCCTGCGCCTGATCTCTCTACGGTCATGTCGGACTGCCGTCTCACCGAATTATGAGAGTGAAGGAACAGAGAGTGCACCTATGTATTGCGCACACACTTGTGCACTATAATATGTCCTGCGCAGTTGGCTAATCTCTGTTGAGATATGCCGCCGTAGTCGAAATCGGCTAGGAGGACATCATCATTTTATCGCTATCAAAACACCTATGTAATATACTTTGGATTTTACGAAATGTACCTACAACAAACTCGTTAAATAAGACAATTTTGTTGAAGTGATATCAATCTCTCACGTTAATATTAAAATTTGCAAATTGTACCTTTTGGTTGTGCTGATTGCTTTATTTTTCTGTTATGACATGCAATAAAGAGTTATCTATCTAACAAAAATATTTGTAAGAAATTTCAGTAGCTGTTAGTGTTGGTACATGATGTATTTCAATTCTAAACTAATAACAGCACCCTGTAGAAAACTCTCCCGTCAAACTTCGAGAGCTGCAATAAGGAATATGGGCACGTAACATCTGAGATGCCTTCATGTCTTGGGCGCGATGCATCAAGTGCCGGGCAGCTGCGGTTGACAGTAGGTATTAGCACTCAGATTCGGTTACACTGACGATTTGGACTGTTTGTGTATTTGTCTTGCGTGAGTGTATTGGTATTGAATATTAATTGCGTCTTATTTTTCTGGACTTGCTTATTTGAGCTTTTTACATCATAAAGAAAATCAAGTTTCCATTTTTCAGTCTAGGTACTTTACACAAAATAGCATATTATGCTATGATATGGTATATAATATTAAACAAGCTAGAGTTGCTATATCGAAACTGCGTATTCAAATTTTATATCGAGTCGTTATTTAAGATTTCTGATACCGCGATCTTAACACCGCCATCACATAAAATTAGCTCACGAATGCGAAATACACCTCAGTTTTACAATTCCTTTAATTCCCGAGCTGTCTGATTCGCTCACATTACAATTTGTTAAGGCCCATCCGTGAGAATAATTCCCGGGTTCCACGTAACATGTTAAGCGCTTGTATCCCGATACCGATCTAACCCGAGCTCCTCGTTGGCGCCATAAAAACAAAACGTTTACAACGGCCACTTTCTTCCGTAAAATATCTGAGGAATTTACGACGATTCCACAGACAAAAATGCTATAACCTAATGAGAAATTATCATCAGGGACGCGGATGCGGGGCAAAAAACAAATCATGCCCCAACCACGATACAGAGACGCATTTTTTTTAATCTCTAATACGAATTATTACTCGTGTTTGTTTTTTCCTGATCGACGATTGTTTTAGGTCGAGCAAAGGCGCGGGAGTCCTCGATGACTGTGCGGTTGTTTCGCTCATCACTCAACTCCAAAATCAGTCGACGATTTAAGCCCTAACGCGTTCACCGAGATACATCTCTGGCTGCCTTCAGATTCCTGTTAAGACGGCATGTTTGTCGGCCGCAATGGATGACGCGTCGCCCGAATTCCCTTGACAAATCAGCGGTTCGTTCCCTGGAGATATTGCGATATGATCGGCGGCGACTCCTCGGCGCGTGCTTCGGATGCCGGTCCTGTCGCTCCCTGCGCCGGAATTACCCATTACTTTAAATGACGTTACGCTTTTTCATCCACGACAAACTTTTCCCCGTTTCATCGAAGCCATCATTACTATAAACGTTTTCAATCAACGTTAATTTGTACAAACAACTCGATTCTAAGATATAACAGTTTCTATCAATTGTAGTCGTTTCATGATAATGTTTTTAGTACTTTATTTTTCGGCTAGCAGTTTTATTGTGCTACGAATAGTTTTTTTTATAAGTTATGTGTGATGAGGATGTAGCTACCACCTGCTGGCTGCTGCTTAATAATTCAGTACTGACATTCCACGACGTCGCTATCGAGTGTTCGTGCATATCGTGGTTCTACATCGCGAAGTGGTGGTGTCTATAAGCCCTGTCAGGGTCGGAAGAGTGACGAGTAGAGTCGATATGGTGCGGTGGAAGACGGCTGTCATAATCTGATTATTAGTGCTGCGTGCGCTGGGCGGGGCGCGCGGCGGGCGGCCGGCGCGCACCAGGAGGTCGGCGCCCGCGCACCTCCCGCTCGCACCCGGCGTAGCGTGCGTGCGCCCGAGCGGGACGGCGCAAGGCCCACGCAGCACGCAGGCGACAAACGACCCGTGGTAAAACAAAAGGAATGTTGCCGGCGACGCTTTGAGGCGCCGGCGCCGGTCCCCGCGCCCTAATCACCCATTTTAATTACGACACAGATCGAATCAATTAATCGGTATTTATGTTAAAACAAGCGCCAGACCAGCATTACTTGTGATATGAATTCATAGAAGAGATTTCAGATTACGTATTTTATCTCATTAAGTATCGGAAGAACAATCATTCAGATTTCATCACTGACATGCGCTTGCGCAGGCTCGGCTGCGGTGCCGGAGGTAGGGCTTACGACACGCTCAGCGTTTATACTTCTGCGTCAGACTCAGACGTTTTTAATTATAACTTATGATTTTTTCGGGCGAATTCGGGCGCGCCCTTCCCATCGGATAACACGAAAATAAATAACGAGTTTTTGTGTTGTGTGTTTGTTTTTAAAATGGCGGGAGGTCCGCGCGACGACACGCGAGCGATCCGCGCCCGCGTTGGCGCGCCCCGACCATTTGTCATATTACGGGTTAAAAAACCTTACTCTATATTAACCAATGTTTGTTTGTACTACGATTATTGAGGGTTAAGTATTATCTCAGAACACGCTCTGCTACAGATGGGACATGTCAGTTTATGAAACATTTTGGTTTATTTTTGTACCGGTTATCGGGAGTAGTAATGTAAGTGAAAAACATGTTACTGTGTCAAGAGGATGAAGGACTCTGAATGTCAGTAAAACGCGTATGTGCAAGTGCGTCCAAAAATTATAAAAAAAAATCAACGTTTCTGAAGACGTTGTTAACTAAGAGAATGTGTTCCAATAAAGATTTTTTATCACGCAGACTCTTCTCTACGCACCTGCTGCTTCAAGTGTTATGTATTTAAGTGCTATGTACTCTCCAATTTGCATCTTCGTTCAGGTGGGAAAATTGGGAAGACTGGCACAAATCCCCTTTGTGCCACATAAGGCCAGCATGGCGGCAGGTGCTAACTCCGGGGCTGGCCTCAAACGCACCGCCCAGTCGAGCTGTTTGCGCTTTTCATTTGGCCCACCGACTCAGCCCCTCGACACTCCGGATAAAGAACTCACCTCGCCTTTTACCTCTGTTTGCGTTTGCGCAGCGCCTAAAAGCATCGCGTTACACTCCCCAATTTGGACACATCTTCAGTAAACCATACTACCCGGCGTATACGAATAACTCAATTACCACAAACACGCACTCGACTAGTATTCAATAAATGAAATATTTTTGACCCATTTCGGCGCATGGCGCCAGGGCCGGCGCCGGCGCGCCCCCGGCCTCTCTCACGCGGCATCATTAATACAAAACAAACAAAAGTGACCTCTAGACGGGCGAGCAGCTAACGAGATTCACCAACCGCCGGATAAAGCGGTAAATTATTGGAATGTTAACCGGACCGCGGCCGCGTGGTGGTCCCGGGAACGTGTACGAGATGACAGCCGCGCTGATGAGGCCGCCTCATTACCGGCCACGCAAAAACGGAGGACAATGCGCGGGCGCGCCGCTACAGCCGTCCCGCACGATCGCTTTTCGCATGTACGCTTTTTCCGGCGATATTTAATAGCCGCGTGGAAGTCGACGCGCAGCGGCCGAGGCCTAATTACACGCGGTTAATTACGAAGCGATGCGTGGCGACGCGATTGCGTTATCGATCCGGCTCTGCTGCGCCCGCGCACCGCGCGAACGTCGCGCGATGCCGGTGGCCGCAGGAAGGCGCCGCGATCGCGAGCACTGTGTAATTTCTTCACTGGCTCTCCACATTATCGATCACGAAAAAAAATAATTGAAGGGGTACCGTCGTAAAGCAAACAAGCTTATAATAAGGTGTAATTTGTGCTCGGCCATTTAGAGAAATGCACAAATTGCCGTCGAGGCAGCTGTTTGTTTTGTCTATGACGGAGGTCCGCTGCTCCCAAATTATCCGTTAACAAGCCCCGCGTCAGATTCGGCAGCCCTAATGGGTTTTCGTTACGTTTTTGTTGTAATTTATGACGAGTAATGTGTTTTCGTAAATTCTACTCTGCAGCAGCTGCAACATTTAATCAAACAAATGTTTGCTTTTAAGCATTTAGTAATATCTATCATCTACAAGTATAATAAGTAACAAATAAAATACGTTTTGTAAATAATTCGTCTTTAAATGCCTTTAAATGTTTTGTAAGGGCTTATCAATGGACTTGTTCATTAAAAAGAGAGAATTACAGTTAAATGTAATTAAGATAATAAAACCATCTGAGTTGTTAATGAACATTTTAAAGCGATTAATAAATCCTCATTGGCTTAGGAATGTCCTCACCTACTAAACCATGTCGCACCAAATAATACCTATAATGTCCACTACTTATCAACAAATATTTGTTCGCTATATCATTTTATATTTTGTATTGAGTTTCAAAAAAAAAATGCCGGCCATATTTATTATGTTTTGCTATTAAAACCATTAAAATATGTGTTTGATGATCATAAATGATTCGAAAATGCAAATTGATTGACAGGTGATCAAACCTATCGAAAATTTAATTCTAGATTGCAACTAATTTATATTTACCTACTTTAATCAATCTGAATAAATACAATCTGTCTGGGGGACGAGTGTACAAACTTTAGGAGCTAATAGTACATACACTTAATTTTATCGATAAAAATATATTACATGCAGAGTCAAACCGAATCCCCTGCAAACGGCAACCATTTTATTTTAATTTCTTGTTAACAGGGTGCAATTATTACAATTTACCCCTACATGCCTAACTGTCTAAACTGTCCACATAAATTTAACAAGTTTCTAATAAAATAAAAGACATTAAGGTGAAATTTTAAAGGTTTTATATTGTTTTTCCTATTTTTAAACATTTAAAAGTTAAAACAAACGTGCTTTTCTTACTAATCTAATAAAATGTAGGTTCTATTTTGGATTATTATAGATTCATTTATGTCAATAAAACTATGTGTATTTGCACCGAAAAGTTTGTTTCTAGTCGTCTCGCGGACATATTGTATACCTATTGCTAGCTGAGTTTCTATTTGTATTAAGTACATGTATTTATTTTCTAAACATACATACTTTGAGGTTGAATGCATTTTTTGGCATACATTAATGATTTTCCATATAGAAGTCGCATTTCTTATTAGCATGTACCATAAAATCACAAAGTAACGTTGGGGTGAAAAAATCTGCAAATTGTTTAGCGCCTTCAAAGTTGTTGGCACATTTTTACATATACCCAACTATTCAGCAACTTTGTCATGTAAAAATATTTATGTAAATAGAAAACTATCAAAAATAATTAATAATATTTTTGAAATGGTCTATCATATGGTCACTAGCTATCATTTGATACCCATATTGTTATGATAAGAAAAAAGTAACCCCTTCCCCCTGTTTTAAAAAAAATGTATAGCATGTGACTAATATCTTATGTTTTGTCAACATTTAACAACACCCATTTTGTCAAAAACCGTTCAACCGTTTGAGCTGTGCCGTGCCAAAAAATTGAACATAAATACTTAAAATACCCTTCTGTCGCAGTCGGGTAAAAAATAAAATCGATAGTATCTTCTCTTGACGTCCGATTAGCGACTGACTTCAACAGTTTTAACCAAATTTTGTATTTTTTTATATTTTGTAACACTGTGTGTCACAAATTAATAACATTAATAAATGCTTCTTTCTTTCCAAATCTTCGATCAAAGATACATTAACGCCTCGAGGATCATAAGATCACGAGCGTATCGATAACAATTTGATTGTCTATTGTGTCTGGAAACATGAATCACCTACCTTCCACCCTTGGTGATGATCATCTCTGTGCCGATGTCGTGGAAGCGCCGCCAGAGGTCGCCGTTGAGCAGGCGCGCCTCGCACGCCGGCGGCTCCGCGTCCGCGCCCATACGGTGTTCTGGTATGGGAAATAATTGTCAGTAAAATGCGACGCATTAACCTCTGTTGTTACCTTTGTGTGCTATTTAGTTGAGTACTCAGGTAACTACTAGAACTTTTATTGACTATACACCCTTAAATAAATATATATACAGAAAAAGTAAAAGGTCAGTAACCTAATGCTAGCCTAGCCTAGAATGAGTGTTGTTTCAGCTTGGAGACATTTACTGCTGGATGTAGAGCTATCTCGGATATTCTCAATCGACAACGGCCGTGGTCAAGTTTTCATTCAATGGTCACCATATCTGAGGTCCCGGGTTAAATTTAGAAACAAAGAAAACACTGTTCGTTTTGTCCCGGGTCTGAGCGTTGTGGTGCGATCGCCGATTTCCATAACACAACTTCTTAAGCAACTTATTAATTAATTTCTCTTCTCAATGATATTGACAATGATCAACATCAGGCTTAATCGCGTGATCCTCATCCTGCGGATTCCCGTAACTATTAACTACTTCGTTTACTGTAAAAGTTTCGGTCAGTTCAGCCAGAACTTTAGATTCTTTTTTCTAGACATTTCATTTTTTTGTCGGTCGATTTTGAAAAATACTAAGTATTACCAGTAGACAGCTTATTACTGAGTGACTAAGGTTGTATTTAATTTTAATTTGTTTTAAAATTTTATTGGAATTGCAGTCCCTAATAATAAAATAATCCCTATGAAGGCAGTTCAGTATACCATTATACGAGTATGTCAACAATAGAGATTCTGATGAAAAAAATAAGGAACTTTCAATATTCTTTAGTGACCCTGCGAAAGTACCGACTAGACGAATCCAGCTAAACTGAGTACAGACAAGAAAACGATGATGACGACCCATTTTCTAGTCGTAGTTTAGACTCATTTTTTATACTCGTAAATAGGTAAACAGAAGAGAAATAAGATTTCTCAGACAAGAGCCAAGCTCTGAAATTGGATATGTAATAAAATAGCAAAAGTAAATACCTTGGTTAGTTAGTTAGTTTAGCTGGGGTGTTTTCCGCACTTAGCCTCTTGATTGGGCCATTGTGCGTATGTCCCTTTACTCTTTTATTCTAACCACTTCAGGTTTTCCCAAAAGGCTAGCAACCTGCCCAAGTTTAAGTAAATACCTACAGCGATAACGTGAGCTAATGCAATTTGTTGTAATTGATGTCATATTTACGTATGTCATATTTGCGTTAGGACTGCGAGAAAGAAGTTTGGTATTAGGGTGATTCTTCGAGCAAGGCATTCTTTGGTGATTTTCATGGCAATTTTCAAAATTAATATATTTATTAAATCGATCGATCGAAAAGTTTTTTTGGAAAAGGCACCTCAGAGAACGATATACTTACAGAGATAATCGAGGTTGAAACATTAGAGACCACGCAAATCTCAAAGCACCCCACAAAAATGATTTAATTTTAACTTCAATTTCTTTAATAACTTGTATTAATGTTACTTTATACATATAATACTTATTTAATAACATTTTATATATTTAAAAACAGTAATACCTATGGGTTGCTAATATGAAACTGTTTTTGCTGCTTAACTTAACTGCATCATTTTAAGTTTGATTTAAACGAATTAACATAAAACTACGGTAGTAAAAATATATATATATGTATATTATACAATACTATTACAAAACTCAAATTAATTTCATTTGGATGGCTAATAATTGATTTGCGTAGGTCAAAACTACCACGTAAACCACGCAAATCATGACCCAGTAAATCAAAATATATTTTTTATTCTAAAAAATATAAAAACCTATTCAGCAAATAAACTGTGTTTTGAATATAAGTTACGTTACCTTCTATTTGTTCGCTACAATATTTTATTCAATAAATGAATTCGCAGACACCGGAGAAAAATGAATCACACAAATCAAAGTTTTGTGAAACCGTGCCCACGCAACGAGGTTCTTACCCATTTTTGGAAACTCGAAGCGTCGTCACACAGGACTTTGCCCGGCAGTCGAAGCGCGACTAGTTCAAGTAAATACACGTTACTTGCATGACACGACATCAGGCCGCGAAGTTTGGGATGTGCAAGTGAATTTATAATGATCCACGCAAATCAGTAACTACCCCGGGACTGTTACATTTTAATTTGGTTTAGATAAAGTAGTCCTTTAGAACTACGGTCAAATTTTTCATAGCACTGTCAACTTCTTAGGACTTAGTGTTTTTTTTTTGGTAAGCTATTACCGTTTAGTTTAAAATATATAATTTCATAGGTGACTAGATCGGAGTTTGGGACATTCCACGAAAATCAAAGAATCGGGGTGTTTTATTTTATTATGATATTAAATTTAAAATAAAATAATAATCAATAACCCAGTTAAGAGAGGATTAAAGGTTTGCCCAAAAAAAAAAGTGGCTTGCTGACTTTTCGATTTCTATTCTTAGGCGATGCCGCTTAAAAACGTGTCTTAAAGTATTTTGTAATAGAATAAAGTTTGTTGTGTTTTTTGGTTTCCGTCAGTTATTTTAACTTTGTTTTAAAATTAATATACAACTTTCTTTTCGAAGTGGGTTAATAAACATTAAAACTTGTCATCAAGAACCGTTGCAATTTCCCATCTGCATCGCGATTAACTATAACCGCCAGACGAGTCGCGTGGTCCGTACACGCATACATTACCGGGTATTGGGTGTCACCAATCGACGATTTTAATATCGATGTTTTATACCTTCCTACGGTTTTATCGACCGAATGACTCTTGATCATCAAACGAGCCGCCGGTGAAATTTATCGCGCAATCGATGCATAAACTTTTAGTGGCTGTACCGTTCGAGCGATGTAGCCATTTATCTATAATCATGTATTTATTACGGAAAACACGTTAATGTTCGGTGATTAATTAAGAATCGGTATTGAATATTACGGCTGTTGCTAGAGGCCGTTATAGAGGATATTATCATGAAGGTTTTTCTAAGGCTTTGATTACGCCGCGTACATTGACAGGATCAAACAAACTAGTTTTGCTAGTTGAAGGTTTCTTGAAATCAATTATTTTTTATTTTATTTAGTAAGGAACACAAAACAGAATATCATCATTAAAAAATACATTTCACACTTAGCTATAAGATTTAGACAAGACGCTATTCCAAAACATGTGTCCACAGCTTGGTTGTATTAATTACAAATATACCTTAATACTAAACAATCGACAAAACCAAATGTACCTCTAATTTATTAGTATATTATTTTTTGTTAAATATAAACAATCTTCTGGCTATCAGTAACAAACTAATTTTGTTACTATAACCAGAAGTTCGCAAGTCACTAGATTACGGCCTACTAGTAGCCAAATTTTGGTCACTGTTAACCAATCATTTTTTTCAGTGTAGCTGTTGTAGCAGGCATGAAAACTAAAAACCACTAAGCAACCCAAAAAGCGGGGCGGTGCGGCCGCTGAATATGGGGTTTAGGAATCCAATAACTAAAGTACACTAGTCACTTTTAAAGATTCGCGATTGTTACACATAACACATACATACAGGTCTTAACGCGATAGTGGTTAAACAGTTTTAAGGTAAAAATGTTTTCACCATTATCGCGTTAAGACCTGTATGTATGTGCTATAAAGTACACTACCTTCTTATACTAACTCAAATGGCTTTGCATAGGTGCAATTTGTTTACATAATATAAAATGAAGTCACTCCCGCTGTCTGTTTGCTTAGATCTTTTGAACTACGCAACTGAATTCAATGTGGTTTTCTGATATATACAGAGTTATTTAGTTTACTAATAATACATGCATATTGCATCCTGCTTGTTAAATATATAATGTCCTCCAAGCCGAATTTCGACTACGGCGGCCTATTTCAACAGAGATTAGCCAACTGCGTGGGACATATTATAGTGCACAAGTGTGTGCGCAATATACAGGTGCACTCTCTGTTCCTTCACTTTCATAATTCGGTGAGACGGCAGTCCAACATGACCGTAGAGAGATCAGGCGCAGGACCAACGGCTTAACGTGCTTTTCGAGGCACGGGGGTGTTAACACCACCAACTCCGGAGCTGTGTCCAAATAATTTCAAGACAGAAAAACCCAAACACTCTCGTCCCGACCGGGATTCGAACCCAGGACCTCGTGGATAGTACCCAGCGTGCTGACCACTAGACCAACGAGGCAGTAAAATATATAGCATATATGTGATATTATATATCAATCAAGAATAATGTAGCGTTCTACTACTGGTGAAACAACAGTGACCGTCTCTAGTTTTAGAAGGTTTATCTCGCCCTCGAGTAGACTTAAGCGACGGCAAAAATTTTAGGAATTATAAAATCAATCAGAAAGCAATTAATATTCTACTTAAAAATTAATGTTTAGGCCACCTTCACGTGGTCGATGGATTATTGAATGCAATATTAACCATAGCTTGCAACGGAACATGCCTAAATCTTAAAAAAGTAATAGGTAGTAGGTACCTACATACGGCCGCACGCCGAACTATCCCACTTTGACCAGACTTTTACGTGATTTAAGCTGGCTTTCTAGTTCACGTGACGTGCTGCCGACTGTACTCAATAATAATAATATTATTTATTTATTTTCTCTACACAAGCTAGGTTACATAAAGTAGGTACATTTGATGAACTTAAAAGTACTAATACCTAATTTAGTGAGAGACTGGTGCCTGAAGTAGGTTTCATAGAAACCTTAGTAAGCATATTTTAATAATGCGCCTAATCCTAACATTAAACAATGTCTATACTTAACAATTTCTTAAATCTATAAAATTTAATGACATCATTTGTCATTGTCTGTAGAAGATCAAGTTTGTATTAGTTTTTTAGTGATTTTATTTTCATTTTTCCCGAAAAGCGAGAGTTTAAACGGGTGCTTACGAAATAGCATATTTTTCGCTTTACTCTGGTTGAAAACGAATAAATGCTTAATGTGTACTCAATTTACCTATTTCTATAAAATTTAAAACAATTACTTTTAATATAATTAAATTTACCTACGAAAAATACTATTAAAATTATCGAGTAATTTTTTTTTTTATTCCCGGTGCAAAAGACATCAACGCGTTACAACTCACCACAAACAAAAACGTGCCCTTACAGTTTCATACTCACATATTGTTTATCATTTTGCTCCCTTTATTTACTTCAAAATAATGTTAGTTCAACCAACAAAACTAAGCTTTTATGATATACACAGATTATGTTTTTGTGTGCTTAACTACAATTTCTCTCTCTTCGGGTAATTTTTAAATTCATTTATAAAAAATACCTATTTAAATCATATGAAGGTTATTGTTCTCCTTCCCATGATCGAGTAGGTTTATTTAGCTTATATTGCAAGAAGAAAGTTCAAATAATAATTCTATTTTAGTACTGTTCATAATATTTTTCTCAATTGGCAACATTTTGTTTTATGAAACTAAACGCAATCAAATAAGTCACAATGTAGTTAACGCAACTGACAATAGTATTTTGTTTTTTTTTTTGAGGTAATTACTGATAATTATTAAGGCCAAAGTTTATATTAAATGCATTCTATGTATAATGTTATCGGTTAATCATTATCTATCCTTACAATTTTTCTTTTTGTTTGACTGTTTACGAGCCCCATACTGTTTTTTTTTATTTGATTTCATTTCCAACTGAAATGACAATAATTTAATTACCCATATAAATGAAGATTTGTGGGTAGTCCAATAAAATAACAAACAAATGAGAGAGAACTTACGTAACCCACTGAGCGAAGCAGCATGCAACATCTGTTGCCTCAGCAAATACTCTCCAAAGTGCGCCTGGTCCATCATCATCTTGTCATCAACAATGTTCCTTTACAAACAACACAAAAACCAAGAGTCACAGTCACTTCACAATAACATTTTATCGTGGCCAGTCAAAATGTATCCACACACACAGGAGAAAGAGTTTAAAATCGTCTTAATTAGAAGAAATTAGCACTGGCACCAAAGGTTCAGAATTAAAAACAAACGAAAGAGGAAAGGAAGACGTTTGACGTGACGACCGAGCGACAGCTACGATTACACTGAGGCAGGTTGGTCTCGCAGGCGGCGCGTGCGCATGACCACGCCCCTCGGCTCTGATTGGCTGGCGGGCAGCTAATGGCGGCTGGCATGAAAGCCTCGGCGGTCCACGGTGCTTTCTCCGAGCTTTCCGCCCGCCTTCGAGCTGACAGGTGATCAAACCCGATTGACATTCGTGTTTGGTGCGTAGGCGCACGTATCGATGAAAGCCCATTGTTCGATGCACGAACATCGAACTTTTATATGTTAGCATGGACCATGATGTGATACACATTGTAGGATTATGAAGTACCAATATCAGTTTAGCATGTATCTACCTACGGAATCTGTCCTGCCTACATTAATGCATGTATAAGTAATTGAGATAGAGACGTCAACATCTTCTGGACTAGACTCTGATTGTACATCAATTTTTAGTTAAGTACCTAATGACTATATAATTATACTAGTGGTTCCCCACGACTTCGCCCGCAAGTGTTGGATTTTCCATATAAACTTTCATCCCCCATTTTACCCCCTTAATATTTTTATATCGAGACAAAATGTAGCCTATTTCCTTTTCAGGGTCTCGAACTGTCTCCATACAAAATTTCATCTCAATCGGTTCAGTGGTTTAAGCGTCAAGAGGTAACAGACAGACAGACAGACACACTTTCGCATTTATAATATTAGTATGGATTTATTCACTGCTTCACCAGTCTTTCCCACAAAAACGATCACACCTGCCCAGAAAACGGACTGCAGTAAATATTTTTTTATGTTATGTTTATTTTTTATTTATATAGGTAAAGTATTTTTCTAAAAGGGTATTTTTTCTGAATTCTGATAGAAAACATAAATAATTTTAGAAAAGAGATCTCGCTTGTTTACTTGACCATATTGTTTGAAAAATAAATATAAGCTATATGCCGGTATAGTAATGGAGAACCTAGGATAGGTGATATAGTAACATTTCATTGGTCAAATTGGGCACAACCACCATGATTCATTTTTTTTCTAGTCCAATAAGATAATGTCTAACTTGGCCTTACTGTGTAAGGTGTTCGGCTTGCAAAACATAAGTGAGGCTTGTTTTCTGGGCCTTTGGCAAATAAGACCTTAGAAGTTTAGTAAAATCTTGGTAAACAGTTTTCCTGCCTTTTTGTAGTGCTGTTAGGGCACCCCAGTTAAACACGAACATTTACTAAAATACAATATTAAATGACTTATTAATTAGAGTTCAGCAAAAATTTTATCAGTAGCATTGATAAGTAATGTGAAATTTTGCTGTCCAGGATGACATATTTGGTTGATGATTGGTTTAAAGCTTAGAAGCTCACTAAGCATTATCATTACAAGGAAACAAATTCTCCTGATTGCGTATCTACACATAATACGGTGATAATACTCATAATACAGGCGCAAAAAAGATAAAACCGAATTTTTAAATCCGGTCGGTGAATTACTGCCAAGAAAATGAGGTTTTGATAAATTACTATTTGTAGGTAGTAGATACCCATAATAGCTAGTGCCGTAGTACTAGTACTTATTCTATGCTAGTGCGAAAGTTACTTGCGCGGACGGACGGTATCCATACTAATATTATAAATGCGAAAATGTGTCTGTCTGTCTGTCTGTTACCTCTTGACGCTTAAAGCACTGAACCGATTGAGATGAACGTTGGTGAGGAGACAGTTCGAGACCCTGGAAAGAACATAGGCTACATTTTGTCGCGATATAAAAACATTAAGGGAGTGAAATGGGGGATGAAAGTTTATATGGAAAATCCAACTCTTGCGGGCGAAGTCGCGGGAAACCACTAGTATACATGTAGGGTTGCCAGGTCGCCAAACCTAATAACATTTGGGTAGAAAAGCCGGACACCCTACATTATTGAGGATTTTGTCTCAGTAATAATACTCGTAGGTACGACAAGAATATTGCCCCGCTCGGCGCTCGCTTGTTTGCAAAATGTAAAAAGCCTAACAAAAGCCGGACACCGTTTATTTGGTCGGACACGCAATCAAAAAGCCTACCTATGTCCGGCTATGTTCCGGAAGCCTGGCTACGGTACATAGGTACATGCTAATCTTGATCGCGTGGTTGTGTAACATAAATAACGAATGAATTTTATAGGTATGTAAGTCATTTTATTATATTGTCAAACTTTTTCTATAGCTGCCTACTTACACAAATTAGGTATAGCGCCCTACCTAGTTCCATTCTTAGTTGGTTTTCATCCAGAACCATTCAGAAAAAAAATTACCCATTCCTAATAATAAGTTATAAGGTACTATTGACGACCGTCTTGGTGTAGTGGTTCGCACCCCGGACTACTAAACCGGGCGGTTGCGGGTTTGAATCCCGCAAGGGGCAAATGTTTGTGTGATGAACATGAGCATTTGTACCTAAGTCATGGATGTATAAACGTATATAAGTATGTCTATCCGTTATCCTAGTCACCATAGCACAAGCTCGCGCTTAGTTTGGGGCTAGGTATTGTTGAAACAATTTATTTATTTATTGTATTTATTTACTATGCAGATAGTAAATTGTTTCTTAACAAATAAAACAGTGCAGTTTCTCATGATCAATTGCTTTTTATATCTATTTAGTTTGTTTATCCTGCAGTTACACCTTAGTGCATTACAATATTTTTGCAGCAAATTAAACATGCCTGAGTTTACTTAACTAATCACCACAATAGAAGTGCCTGCTGATTACACCTAATTCGTCACCAGGTCCTATCGTACCCACAGGTTACTCATCACGTATGACCTAACCGGATGAGCTGGTCGTTATCAGTTATCACAGAGCACACAATAGCGCTTTTCCATGGCAAAGTCAGACGGTAAGATTACGCATTGCGGATAGGATTATCGGGTCATTAGGGTACAAGAATAACAAAAATTTGGTCCCAGTGGCCAGTACTGCTTACGAGAATTCAAGGAACTTATTGTAACTTATAATAACATACTCATAATTATAGATTATAGTGTTTGGGATTCATTTCCTTCATCAATAAAGTAAAAATATGACTTTAATAATTTATAAATTAAAACTGCACTGAAATAATAATACTAGTTCTCATCATTATCATCCACTGTTAAACATAGGGGCCTCCCCATAGTCCCCATAGATTCCAAGGGGTCGGATGCAAGCGGCTTGCATCGAGTGCGATTCTGTGACCTTTTCAAGGGGCTCAATTCCAATGGGCCCTGTCTGAGATTAAAAGGTTCAGACTCTCTCTTTTTCTCTGTCAAACACGGAACCCTGCACTTAGTCGTGGCTCGACATTTCGCCAATTCTTACCTTAAAACACATTTGTTGAATCGTATATCTCCATAGAAAACGATGAAACTGTAGCAGAATCTTTACAACTGGTTATGTCAACGTCCTCCTAGCGGAATTCCGACTACAGCGGCCTATCTCAATAGAAATTAACCAACTGTGCAGGAGATATTATAGTGCACAAGTATGTACGCAATACACAGGTCTCTATTCCTTCACTCTCATAATTCGGTGAGACCGAGGTACCGAGATCAGGCGCAGGACCAACGGCTTAACGTGCTTTCCGAAGCACGGGGATGTTAATACCAGCCCCTTCCTGACTCCGGAGCGGTGTCTGAAGTTATTTCAAGACAGAAAAACCCAACACTTTTCGGCCTGACCCGGGTTTCGAACCCGGGACCTAGTGGATAGTACCCAGCGTGCTGACCACTAGACCAACGAGGCAGTCTATAGTCGAGGCAACTGGTTATGTTAAGAATAGAGCGACTACTGCACTTGGTCGTGGCTCGATACTCGCTTCGAATTTCTAGTGTATATCGATCTTCACTCTTCCAATGGATGTTTGCGATCGACGTTAAAACGATTCGATTTTTGTTTCTTTTAAGGTCCGTTTCGTTTGCAAGCTCAGCGGAGAAAAAAAAAACATAATATCTTTATCTTTTTGACCGACTTCAAAAAAGGAGGAGGTTATCAATTCGACTGTATGTTTTTGTTTTTTGTGGCTATGTTACCGCATATCTCAGTCAGTTGCGGACCGATTTGAAAAAAACATATGTTTACCTAGAGGCTATACCTTCTAGTTGGTCCCATTTTGGCCCAGTCGAGATCTGATGATGGGATCTTGGTTTAATCGAGGGAAACCCTCAAATTTTGAAGGCACGTATAGAGTTTTCGTACTAGTATCTTAATGTGGACATGTTGTTACGTCTGATAGTCATTATGTGGAGCTGAGCTGATGGTGGAACTCCTTAAAAATTAGGAGTTTAGTAATTAAAACACCGGGTATTTTGTCAGGTACTGTATAGGATGCTAACAAAACAAAGTCAAAGGCGCAGCTCCCTCCTCTTTCCCTCCCCCCCTCCTCATCTTCCCTTTCAACTAAAAATAGAAAAATAAAATTATTAAAAAAAAAAACTCTACTCCAAAAAATAACAGATAATAAATTGGAAATAGGTTTCTTGTATAATTTCGTAGAACAGTTAGGTAATTTGTTTATAAAATTTTAAGTTTTAATTAGCACTGTAGTCAGCTTTGAAGTCGGTTTTTTTTTTCGTTTTAATTTTTTTGTGTTTCAAATCGCGTTATTAGTAGCATTCGTTCGTGTATTAAACAGGGACACACTAACTTTTTTTAGAAGGCCTTCAATTGAGTGATTATTGCTGCACATTCAGAAGCTAACTGATTTACTACCACTAAGGCTTTAGTTATGTACTAATAGCGGGGGATTTAGTGTCCTCTTAGTCCTATTGTATGGGAATAATTTAGGGTTCCGTAGTCCTGACAAGGAAGGAACCCTTAAAGTTTTATCAAGTCCATCTGTCTTTCTCTCTGTCTGTCTTTATGTCCAACTCCGAGATTTTGCTTAGAGACCATTAGTACTCAAAAGCAATTTTCTCGAACTAGGAAGTAATTTTGTAGGCCCTTCTAAAGCTCAACTGCTGGTTTGAAAAATCTTAAAAAAACATGATGATATTTCATTTTATAAACTTTAAAGGAAAAGTATTACGGTTAAGATAACTTTATTAGTTTAGCTATATTCTGACGCGAATACCTAGTCGAACTCATTAAAACACAATTTTACGGATTACTTCGCGATTTGTTTACATTTAATTTAAAACCCGACTTTTCGAACACTTTTCAGTGTTCGTGGTCTCAGGGAAACTGAGGTATTACTTGTCATTACAAAGTATTGAAAAAATTAAACTACTGTCACTCATTCATTGGTTTTAATTTACGTTCCTTTTTCTTAGCATAGGTGATGTTTGCGCATGGCCCTACATGCACTTGGCCGGTTTTGATTATGCGGTCATACTTGGCATGTTGTCATTTTACCCGGGAAACCCGGGAGCCATCGCGAGCCCCTCTCCAGGGAACGGGGGTGGGGGGGAGTTTGAGTTTGCCGCGCACAGTGGATTTTTGAGCCCAAAAATCGAACATCTGCATATTCTGCTAAATCCGCAAGAATAGAAGATATATAATATAAGCGACAAAAATGTCTAGATTTTAAATAAAATGTTTTCTTTTTGCAGGAAAGTGAACGGAAACAATACGGAAAACCTGACAGGAATTTCTAGGGGGGCATTAATAATATAGTAAGTCAAAGTCAAAAATAATGTATTCAATTTAGGACAGAAAATGCCACTTATAAACGTCAAAAATTTAAAAATCAGTATTATTTGCATCTTTTGGGCCCTTCTAGTGCTTCGAGACAAGACACAGACAATCAGGTTAGCACTTGCCTGATTGTCTGTCTTGTCTCGAAGAAGCCCGGAACAAACTCGGTAAAAAAGTTACAATAAAAAGGTAGGTACATCAGTTTGATGCAGGCTGGACTGTCCATACATTCTCGTCATCGAGATAGTCTTGAATTTTATAATACCCTTTAGCCATGAGGGTAGTTTTGACATGCGACTTAAACCTATTAATAGGTAGTTCGACAATATTGTGTGGTATATTGTTAAAATTTTGAATACAATTTCCCAAAAATGAATTAATTGTTTTGGCCAATCTAAAGTCTGGAACGACAAGTTTGTTTTTGTTTGTTGTATTATAAGAATGAATATACTTTTTTTCCTAAAAAGATCTAAATTGTTGCGACCGTACATGATATTATCAAAAATGTATTGAGAGGCCACAGTAAGTATATTAATTTCTTTAAAGAGTTCTCTCAGGGATTCGCGTGGACTCAGTTTGTAAATAGCACGAATGGCTCTTTTCTGTAAGATAAAGATGGTATTGATGTCCGCAGTAGATTGTTATACAAGGGACGAAAGTGACCATTCCACTGGAGAAGTTTAATAGCTCGAGAGTGGAATGGGTGCTTTCAACCGAGTTAAACATACTATTTTTCATTTCGACTGTGAGGAAATCGAGGGCATCGATAGACTATCGATAGTTGAGGCAAAAGCAATAGTATCGAAAGACTATCGATAGTTGAAACAAAAGCCATAGTATCGATAAAATATCGATAGTGTCGATAGACTATCTAGTTGAGGCAAAGGCAACAGTATCGATTAAATATCGATAGTATCGATAGACTATCGATAGTTGAGGCAAAAACAATAGTATCGATAAAATATCGATAGTATAAATAGACTATCGATAGTTGAGGCAAAAGCAATAGTATCGATAGAATATCGATGGTATCGATAGTCTACCGATAGTAATGATATTATTGATAGCTCCGTTAACATAAATACTATCAACACATAGCAATACTACCAATAGTATCAAAGTTCAATACTAAAATCACTATCGTTAGCTGATACAGCTCTGACTATTGCAATAACTATCGATACTCTCGATAGTGGCCTTTTATTCAATAGTAGGTAGTGAAGTATAAAGTAGGAGGGAAAAGCTATTTCCCACCCGGCTATCCACGCATGAAAGTTCAACTTTCCGAACAGGTGAGATGAAAAGAAATAACTAGTGCATTTATTTTTTTGTGTGGTGCAATCGAAGGTGCTTTCCATTTGATATCCGCGAAGCGCCCGAACGGTTAGTACATTTTGGCGTTTCACTTGGTCCGCGAGCGGCGCCAAAGTGGTTAGCGTTGCCGCTTGATAGTCCACTATCGATGGTTTTGATGGTTTGGTATCTATAGACTTTCGATAGTTGAGGCAAAAGCAATAGTATCGATAAAATATCGATAGTATGGATAGACAATCCATAGTTGAGGCAAAAACAATAGTATCAATAGACTATCTATAGTTGAGGCAAAAGCAATAGTATCGATAAAATATCGATAGCATCGATGGACTATCGATAGTTGAGACAAAAGAAATAGTATCGATAAAATATCGATAGTGTCGATAGAGTGTTTAGTTGAGGCAAAAGCAATAGTATCGATCGATAAATATCGATAGTACGATAGACTATCGATAGTTGAGGCAAAAGCAATAATATCGATAGTCTACCGATAGTAATGATACTATCGATACTCCGTTATATAAATACTATCGACTAGAGATGGGCCGAGTACTCGGTTAATATTCGGTACTCGGCGTACTCGGCGGGTTTTTTAATACTCGTACTCGGCTGAATAACTCGGTTTTCATGCCGAGTATACTCGGTCAGGCCTGTGTATCTCCCCGCGTAAGTAGCAAAAATGTACCTACGCGCGGCGCCCCTTCTTAGGGGCTAAAACAAGTTGCGTGTCGCTACCGGTCAGTGACACGCTCGCGCGTTTTATTCACCGGCGGCCGCGCGGCTACGTTGCTGGCTGGACGAGAATGAATAAAGTACTAGAAAGAGGCGCTAGATAGCGCACGGTGGATTCTCTACTATGGAGCGTTTGGCCAATATTATTTTACTACATTTTTTGACTGAAACTAATTTGTTTAGATGTTTTATGGCCAAATAATTCCATTTCAAGGACATTTAATTTAAAAATAACTAAATAACAAATAAAATTCATTTGTATTTTTACTTTGTTTTAATAATAATTACAACATGTGTAAACGGTCTACGGATCGTTTATCCGGGTAAAATCATTGCTAAAACTTCACTTTGAAGAACAGTTTTATATTTTCTCACAACTCTAGAGCAGGAAATGACTGGGTGCGATGATATTAAAAACGAATTAAAAACGTCCGTAAGGGTGTTTTTTCTTGAGGTTTTGCGTGCGTTGAATTCTTTAAACTTTTTAAAATCTTTATTTCTCGCCTCAAGAGCCTCTTCACTCAAATGACCTATAGGCATTATAGCATTGGATATTATAACAGGGCTGTGAATCAACACTTTATGAACAGTTGTGGGGATATTATACCAAGAGTACAGGCGGGCATACAAATGAACAGTCTCAGTACAGTAACTTTTAAATAATTTCTCTTCTTTTTATTTGGTAGTCTGTTACTCCTAAGAAAGAATAAACAAAAAAATGAGCTATGGTTCAGTCAAAAGTTAATAATCAAAGTTAATAATAATTAAAACTCAACACTGAAGTTTGTCTGGAAGAGATCGTTAATAACGATAAGACCGCCTAAATTGGGCAAATCATAATGTGTTTCCTGTATCATAATGTGTACAATAAAAAGTATCTATCTATCTATTTATTATGCATTAAATTGTGAAACCACTACCCCCTAACTTCTAAGCCCTGTCATTCACAATGGGGGATTTGGCACGAACTATTCAACTCATATCTGTATACTACAATACTATAAGAGTTACCAGATACCAACAACTGTTGTTGCCAAATCCCCCACGATTGTAAAAATAAACATAAACAAAATTGATTTTTCAAAACTGTGTCATTTTCATATATATTTTTTTGCCAAGTGAATAGTCACCTTAATGAGTTACATTTATATGATTTAAATACTACATACCTTTATCAACACTTATGATTTTTTAAATTAACTTCGTATTTCTACTTTTAAAGATATAGTGATTCAAAGTCGGAACTAATTTTGGTTATCTGCAATAAATCAACAAGGAAAACAAAATAGGTTGATGTTTGATGGATCACAGAAGCAATACTAAACCACTAATACCACTTTGTTTATCAACAAGTAATGTAATATACCTTCAAGTTATTAAATCAAAGAACAATAGTCATCTACCCTCAATTTTAAAAAAATGATTATTGGCCAAACGCTTCATAGTACAGGATCCACCGTGTGGCGTTAGAAGCTTCTCGTAGCAGTCAACCCTATCGCGTCGCGTGATATTACGTCACTGAATAGGTTTAGTGTATTATGAATCATATTCCAGAGCAATAAGTATAAAATTATCGTGAATTTTTTTTCATCTGAAAAAGAATTCCCCAATGCTTTTTTTCCCGCTTACCGCTTCAACAAAGCGCGGCATCTCTTCAGTCTCAGGTCCATTAAACGAGCGTAAACGATGTTCTATTTTTCTTTGATATGCCCTAAGCCCTAATTCTTCATTTAACACCCTTTTCACCTTGGACCTGCTTAACCCCATCTGAAGGGCCAACAGTTCCTGCTTACCTATGGGATTTCTTTGAATTCGCGTCTTCACAGCTTTTGTCACTGCTGGAGTCCTAACAGAGCGAGGACGACCACTTGTTGACCTGTCATCTACACTAGAGTCTTCATTGTATCGTTTTATGGTACGATAAACGAATCTTTTGGTTGTAGGTATTCAAATTTTTCAGTAAGTCGAAAATCTGAATTGGCGCGTAACCGCAACGATGCAACGCAACAACCGTGACACGGTCTACTTTAAGTGTCTACTCCATATTTTAAAATGAGGAAAATTCTAAAAAGTATACATTTTTATTTTCATGAAAAATTCGAAATTCGAATTTAATAAACTTTTTTTGTGGCCAGCATTCTAAATTCAAAAGTTTCTATTGTGTGACAGAATTTATGACCTGCCTATGTATAAGGTATGTAATCTTCTAAGGTCATTCTATTATATCATAACTCTTGTCATTTATGTGTAAATAGAGCAAGAGAGACTAAAAGTGTGTTTTTTTTTAAATATCATCAAGTTTTGATGTCTGTATTATAAGAAACATTAGTCATTGCCACTACAAATTTAGTATCGTTTTGTAGGTAATTTATCGACAATGATTTGCTTTCTGAACAGTAAACTCCTAGGTGTTACCGTTTTTGCAATTATGGGGATCCACACGCAAAGCTTGATGCAGATGGCGCTAGCATAGATACGGTTATGTCAAACATTTTGCTATTGTTTATGTCGGACTTTTCCGTATCTAATTTACAGTTTTTCGTAACTATCTAATGTTATTTCATCATAATGTATTCGTCAATTTCTGTCGTTTCGTCGTTATCTGAACTAAAAGACGAACTTCGGAAACGAGGATCAAAAGTATCTGGTTAAAAAGCCGATCTTACTGCGAGGTAAACATTTGGGTGTTAATCCAGTTTTATTACTGTAAATGTTACAATTAATTCGTTGTTGAAATTGTTTTTGTTGTATTTGTGTTACAAATTAACTACATGACAAGGTTTTTAATAAATATAACTAAAATAATAAAACACGTACATGTTTGATGATTACCGCGATGATACCAGGAATTTCAGCAATTATAGACCCATTTCAGTACTTACCTCAATCTCCAAAATTATTGAAAAAATCATAAACAATAGACTGATTAATTATCTAGACAAATTTAAAATCATTTCAAATTCCCAATATGGCTTTAGGAAGGGTCTATCAACGCAAGACGCTATTCTTGATCTCACCTCAACCTTAGTCAATGAAGTTGATGGTGGCAAGAAATGTCTAACAGTCTTTTTGGATCTAAAAAAAGCGTTTGACACCGTCTCTGTGCCCATTCTCGGACACAGGTTAGAGAAAATAGGAATAAGAGATACCCCACTCTCACTTTTCAAAAGCTACCTCCAGAACAGAACACAGCAAGTAAAAATAGATGGACTCCACAGTGTAAAAGCAACCGTAAACTTCGGAGTCCCCCAGGGAAGTGTCCTTGGCCCAACTCTATTTTTAATATACATAAATGAACTGTGCAATCTTCGAGATGTTGGAGGGAGGATACTTTCTTACGCGGACGACACTGCTGTTGTTTTCACTGGTAACTCTTGGAAATCTGTTTTTAAACTCGCTGAGAGGGGCTTACATAATATCTCTGACTGGCTAGATGATAATCTTCTGACGTTAAATATTAAAAAAAACAATTATATATGCTTTACTCCATCTAATAAATCGCAACCCGGTAGCCACGTCCAAATTAAAATACATAACTGCCTCAACTCCGATAACCTAGACTGCACTTGTCCTCATATTGACAAAGTCAGTCAAACCAAATATCTTGGTATCACTTTGGACGAACGGCTAAGCTGGAAACCACACATGGAGCTGTTAATCAATAGAACCAGAAAGCTCATATGGGTCTTTAAGTCACTTCGACAGGTCATGACGTACGCACTTTTAAACAAAACCTACATAGCACTGGCTCAATCAGTTCTGACATATTGTATCCCGATATGGGGAGGTACGGGCATAACTCACATACTCGAATTGGAGAAAGCGCAGAGATCTCTCATAAAAGTAATGTACTCTAAACCATATCGCTTCCCTACAGATAAATTGTACCGAATGAGTGGTTTACTCTCAGTCAGAAAACTTTATATTCTCAATCTTGTTGTGAAATGTCACAAATCTTTGACTTATGTCGATCTTTCACATAAAAGAAGGAAAGGCACAGTGGTACCTACCCCTACTACTCGTACAGCTTTTGCTAGAAGGCAATACCTGAGCCAGTCAGCCCTTGTGTACAATAAAATTAATAAAGTACTTAAAGTACATCCTATGCTACCTTACAGTTGTAAGAAAACCATTATTCAATGGCTGTACACACTTAGTTACGAGGAAGTAGAGAATTTACTCAAAAGATCATTTTAAAGACATGCAACATCATGGTTCCTGTATGTGGTACACTCAGACCGATCCCAAAGAGTCACTTCCGTATGGCATACAGGAACAAATGACTAGATGCACTCACTCACCTGCGCATACTCATACACAAATTTGGTTACAAGTTACCCCTACAGGTAAACACGCTCACACACACACACACACACACACACACACACACACACACACACACACACACACAACAACGAGCATACTTTGTTTATACTTACTCTTTATTGTTTTCTTTTTCATATTTTAAATAGAAATATTAAGATAGCCACGAGGGAAGAAGCGAGTTATTCCCACTACAAGTGTCCTTGACAACTTACCGGGAAAACTCGGCAACATATTGTAAACTGGTTTATGGAAATAAACGTTTTTTTTATTTTTTTTTATATTATTTTTATTTTAGTGTCGTAGCTTCACAATCTAGTTATACGATGAATGTTCCCGATCCAGAAGCTTATCGTGTTGTAAATAGTTCCAGTAAACTACATAAAATTCATTAATTTTCTTCTTATAGCTGTTTCCCACTTCTTTTTTAAAACTGGGTCTTTTGTAAATAAATGAACACCATTATTGTAACAACCTGGTACAGCACATAACGGCATTATGCTTTCGTAGATTGAAAACACAAAAAAAAAACTAAAAAAACAACTTCTGTACTGGAATGACAGATAGCTTTGGCCGCATCAACAGTGCGCCACCTACAGGGAGAATTTGGCAGTGTGGATTCCCATTGCAGAAAACCAGAACGTGGGAGATAAAAGGGGGGGCTTTTATCTCAATTTGCCCAAATGCAATGGGGGGGAGAAGCAATCATTTTCCAGCGTGTTTCCGTATCGGAAATGAAGTACACATACGTAAGCTACAATCGTGCCAAGTTTCATGCTTTCTTTCGGATGAGACCGTATTACATGCTAAGGACCCGTACTATAGAAAATATAAACTAAAATATGTCCCAATTACATACTTTTAAGGTAGTGCTGTAGTGATGAATTATAAAATGTGCCATGTTTGGGCTTTGATTTTGTATGGCGTAGTGCATCCTTAAATATAATAAATAAATTGGTACATACATTAGTCCAAACCCATGGATAAAAAAAAACTTTTTATTTAAGGCAGTAATTTGAGATTCCTTGGGCTGTTATATTTGTTAAAAGTATATTTTTAATGTTGCTAGTTAGATAAAAAATCTTTGCCAGTGGTAGTTTTAGTAGTACCTATGCACAAAAGCCCTCCATAAACAAGCTTAGGCATGTCAGTGCTATTAGTGACTAGTAGGGCTAGAAAAATGGGCTAAGCAATAAAAAAAACTCAGTCAAAATAACTGAAAGAGAGAAAGATAGAGCAGTGGTACAATACAAATACCTATTTATACATTCAAATTACACATAAAGTATATACTGCGCACACTTAGGCCCGTTCATACAAGCGAATGCTAAAAACTTTATAGAAATCAGGATGTTTCAAAAAATTAAATATATTATTGAGTAGTCCTAAAAGTCATTTTCTGGGCTAGTGCTGAGAAGAATAAGCCCAAGAAACCCAGTCACTTTTGTCAAAGCCTCTTTTAAAAATAATCTTTAGATACAGTAATTAAAATTTTACTGGTGCGACCTGGTCGACACGTTTACATCATTCAAATAATCGTCTACTTTATAATAACCAATTAAGTCTCTCATCCCATGTATAAGCAGTGCACGAGCTCCAAGTTATTAGGTCAAAGGTAACTAGTTTTCGCAATAAAATAATAAATGAAATTAATGAACAGCACCATCTCGTTTTTGACAATAAGAAATGGTAGAAATCATACAAAATAAAAAGTACTAAATAACAACACCGAATATATGTCAAAATAATAGTAGTTTATTTTCTGAGGTTTCATCTTGGAAAAATCGAGTTTTTTTATAAATCTTCGAAATGAAACACGTAAACATGGTGTAAAATATAAACCTACTTTATTCAAAAGTGCTTTACTCGGCGAAAATGGTACCGTAAACGTATCTTTTAACATGTATTTGATATTTAGGTCTTGACAGTTACTAAACCAAATACAGAAACAAAGCTATTATTTTTATGTTGTGTGCAATTTGAATAGCTTTGATAATGTTTTCGAAGACACAGACAAGTAAGGATACCTTCCTGGAGCAGACCAAAGCTGCCCGTGAGGAGAGGGCGCTGGAGAAAAAACGGGAACAATCTGCTGTGAAAATACAAGCCCTTGTGAGAGGGTGGCTTGCCCGGCAGAGGTTCATTGCACGTATTTTGTAAGTACAGTTTACCTGCCGTTGTAGAATAGTGCCAAAAATATTCGCACACTTACACTTTCTCTGTTTCTTGTCATCTACTAAGATCTCTAGTCCTAAATAAATTGTAATTTTCAGAAAAGAATATGACCAACTTCTCTCTCTGATCCTAAATAAATTGTTATTTTCAGAAACGAATTTGACCAACTTCTCCCAGAAGCAGTAACACATAGTCAAGATGAACCACCACCACTGCTCGACTTACTGCCAGCACTTGAAGTGTATCGTGTTACATGCAGATTGTTTTTAATATTCAAACAACAGAGAGACAGAAAAAGATTTGAGAAACTTTGCAAATACATTGTTCAAAGTCTCCACTCAGAGTCTGTGAAGCTTTCTTATGTTGGAGTCTTTTTAAATAAGGAATACAGGTATGTTTATCCTGTATGTAGTAACTACATTGTTGATTTACTATACCCCATCATTATTTGAACACGAAAGAAGTTCTGAATTCAGCTGCAAGACTTGAGTGCTCTAAATAAAAATTAATGGTATTATAAGTAAGATTTCCTAAAAATCTATAAACCCTAAGTTATGGCTATAAATAAACACAATATTTGTTTCTCTTTTCAGTCTGAGATGGATAGCTCACATAAAAGATCTTCTTTACAAGTGCTGCTTATATCTAGAGGAGCTGAAACCGGAGTCTCCATTAGACATGCAGAGCATACTCATCCACCTACACACACTAGTTGCCTTCACCGCCACAAATACTTGGGCCCTAACTCGGCTGAAAAACTTTGAGAAGCTCCGTGGAGGCATGACACAGCTCTGCGCTAATGTCATGGGCTCATTGTTTCATAGAGGATACTATTTAACTTTAAAGGTAAACTTTTGTTTGAGTTTATCACTTAGAAAATTATTAATATTGCATATTCTCATATAATGAAGTATTGCTTATCTCAGAAATGGTAAAATAATCTGTTTATCTATGCTAAGATCTTATTCTGTCAAAGAATAAACCTATATGCAAAACCTCTAGCTCTTTTACAGTCTTTATGTTCAATCATTATTGTTTTCAGTCATTACTACTTCGAGGGCTCTGCCGCGAGAAGGTGTCTCTTAAAAATGTTGCACTAGCAGCAATAGTGACGCTATCCCTGCGGCCACTCATATCAGCTCAGTTCTCCGAGAAGCTGCTTACAATGTACATCATTCAAATACTATCCGTGCCCACGCTTGTCTACCACATGCAACAGATATCCCCTGAGGTTGGTAATAAACTTATAAGATAATTATGAATATGTTTTTAATAAAATTCTGAAGTAAGATTGCAATTTTCCTTTTCTCAAATAAGAGGCTGACATGGTAACCACTAATGGTTAATTACTATTATAAAACAAATACAAACTACTTAATATAAAACTTTGCCCTCCACTTGAATTTCTGTTTGTATGTATGTATGTTCAGAATATTAACAAAAACTATTTTCATGCAGTTTTCCTCTATTAACAGAGTGATTCCTGAAAACAGTGTTGTGTAATATTCTTAAATTAAAAGGGATTATTAATAAATTAAACATTGGAACTATTAGTACCCTCATTATCTAAGTTAAAAAATATTATTAAATATTGCAAAAAAGACCTTGTTTATGTGAATGTGACCTATTTTGTAGCTGCACAGAGGTATTTGTTATTATCTAAGAGGAGATGAAGAAACAAAATGTCACTTCCTGGTTTCTTATCAGTCATGCTCCATGTTTGCTTAGTTTTGCAAGCAGGATAACTGCTTGACCCATGATTAGGATCAAGGAGGAAGTTAATTAATTGCTTATCAGTAGCAGGCCTGCACACAGGTCAATGACATTTGGGATAAGGCATCATTGTACCTATGGCTGCAAAAATAAAATAAGAAGAGACATGCAGTTCAGTTATTATAATAAGTTTTCATATTACGGAAAGTAATTATTAAATTGCTTTTAAGTTTATTTTGGGAAATACATGATCAAAGTTCAATGAATAACTTTTTATGTACAATGTTTCTTAGAATATTTTAATTAACTAATGTTTTAACTTTATTGGCGTTCTGTACACAAAGGCTCTCAATAGGACCCTATTAATACCCCTTTGCTGTCTGTCTATACAACTGAGCTATATTTATTTTGTAACCTATAAAATTCCTAAAACCTATAAATATTATTTTCTTGTTTCGCACAATAAACAAAATCGATTTTGCCATTTCTGTGACTCCATTCCAACCAATGAATTGATTTAGAGATGAAAATTTAATTAAAACGCTTTTCTTTTCAGTCTATAGCAGTGTTCCGAGCGCATGGAATGTTCGAGAAATGTGTGGAGTTCCTCAGCACTGATCAGAACATGCGCATCGTGTTTAACACTTTAGAGGGAAACTACGCGCTGTGTCTACTGGCTAATATAGTACAACTGGCGCACACGGAGAGGGACTATGCCGCGCCGGACACGTACTACCCTACATTTGTCGTGAGTATCGAATATACCCTACATTTGTCGTTAGAGCCCGCTCATAGCAGACAGGCGGGGGCAAGGAAGCGCCTATCGCACGCGATTGTCATATGAAATCCCCTACCCATCTCCCGCAACACCGCCCGTCCCTACTGACATCTAGCTTGCCTCGCTGGTCGCCCCCCGCACGTCTGGTGCGAGGCAGGAGGGTCACTTGTACAAATAATGCTATACAAATAATTGAAAATAATCAATTAACTCAAATTTGAAATATGATGTAAATTTTTAAGAATAGGTTATTGAAATTATTTGTGGATAGTGTCAAGTACCCAGTTAAACATTGCCGAGTAGGTAGTGTGAAAATAATATTTACTAATGACCCGGCTCGGCTTCGCACTTGTACAATATGCATGTCTCTTGTATCAATTATCTCTTAATGAAATTATTGTTTTGCAGTGATAAGCATTCACTTTGCAATCTAAATATTTGATTATTGCACTTGCCTCTGATGGTCATTTTTTCAAGTACAATTATCTCTTGCTGAAAACTGCATCAAATTCCGTTCCGTGGCTTCAAAGATCTAAGCGTACAGACAGTTACAACAACAGTTTTATAAATAAGATATTTCTTTTGTCCGCCAGCTGGTAGTGACTCGGTTCCTCGACTCGTGCCAGCAGTATGTGGTGTGCAAGAAGGGCAACCTCAGCAACTGGCACCCGGTGCTGGGCTGGTTCTCGCAAGGACTCGACGCGTACCTGCCTCCTGCCATGGGCAACCTGCGCACACAACTGTCTCTGTTGTGGGGTGCGCCGCTGCTGAAGAAGATACTGGCTCAGCCACTCAAGGTATTATATCTGCCTGTTAAGGTTCTTATGAGCATAAAGTTACTAGCATCCTGATGCTGTTGGTTTAAAATGGACTCTTCATGGTTTCCTGGTTTAGCTTTTTCATACACTCTAGTTTGTTAACTACCTTGTTATCAGCATTAAGTTACTAGCCTCTGATGCTGTCGATCTAGAATGGAGTCCCGGTGAATAAAACGCGCGGGCGTCTCGTTGCTCGCTCGCGACACCCAACTTGATTAGCCCCTTCCAAGGGGTCGCCGCGTTTTTGTTACCTACACGTTTTTGTTACCTACGTAATACAGGCCTACTCAAGGTCACGTGATCTAAACTGAACTCTAGCTTCTTAACTACCTTCTTACTTATCAGCATAAAGCCTAGCCCCTGATGCTGTTGGTATATAGTGTAGTCTTCATGGTTTTTTGAGTCACATACTCAAGGTAAAATGTTCTGACCTCTATCAGCTTCACTGCCTTGTTAACAGCATTAAGTTACTAGCCCCTGATGCTCTCGATCTAGAATGGAGTCTTCAAGATTTCCTGGCTCAGGCACTTAAGGTAACGTGATCTAAACTGAACTCTAGCTTCTTAACTACCTTGTTACCGATCAGCATAAAGCCTAGCACCCGATTCTGTTGGAGGCATTAACTGCCTTGCTTTCAGTGTAAAGTGAACCTGATGCTGTCGAAATGGACTGGCATAACTAAAAACAAAGACCGTAATGAAGAGTTAATCCGAGCTTATCAAGAACTGCGTTAGTGGCGTCATTGACGCTTACGATTCTGATCCGCGAGTAAAAATGGGGAGTAATGAGTGTCACTCAGGAATTATGTAGCATTCTACTGGTAAAATTTAAAAATCGGTCTGTACTAGTTTTCGAGTTTATTCGTTACCCACATACAAATGTTCCCTATAGTAACGTAGATAAAAGTTGATTATTGAATCGTCTCGTTTGTAGGAGATGCTGGATGCAGGTGTAACGGGGGAAGAGGGAGCGGGCCCGTCGCAGCCGTCCACGCCCGTGCAGAGCAACAACCCCGCGGCCATCATACGCCGCGCTATAGAGGCTAGGACCAACAGGTATGATGATAATACTGTTATCTTTAGTTAAGTTACCTTTTAACAAATTGCAGTAAAATAAGCGGTAAAACTTAATGTGACATTTCGCTTTGGCACGCCATACGTTTCAACAACTGAAGAATTGGTAAAATTTAAAAATCAGTACTTAACGTTTCGTGCGTTGCGTTCAATTTATGTTCGCTCTGCAGAATCCACAATTCGTAGTTTATTTGAGACAACCGTCTTTCTGTCCCCACAGAAATCTCGAGTCTATGCTGATAAACTACAGACAACTATTGTTACCCTATTGAACAACATAATTTGCAATGAGCGTCATTTATGCAAAAATGACCGAAAGTTGGTTCACCTGATTGGTGGTGTGATTGGCGCTTTCTCGCCTCCCGCACGTCTTGCCGGGTGCAAGGAGGGTCGCGCAAGAACTTGTCGAACTATAATTGGTGCAAATCTGATTGTAACATTGTTACAGGGCGAACTCTAACAAGAACTACCGGAAGCTCGGCTCGGCGGAGTGCACCAAGGCGGCGCTCACCTGCGCCATGTACCACACCGCGCTGCAGACCATGAAGCAGGTCCGCCTCGACATACTCACAGGTAACACTGGTCGCAACCCTTCAAAACTATAACATCATCATCATCATGCTAGCGTTTTCTCGGTTGTGCACTCGCACGCCACGGCCCTTGGTCCGCTTTGGACTGTGATCCAGGATGTGGCAGATCAGGTAATTACAGTGGAGCGACTGCCGTCTGACCTCCGTGAACTTGTCAACAGGGGAACTTGATCAGTTTTGGATCATGGTTACACATTCAGTCTGAATGTGCAGGTTTCTTTACGATGTTTTACCTCACCGTTAGAGCATTGGTTAGTGAAACAAGTAATGTACATAACTCAGAAAAAGTCATTGGTACATGGCGGCACATGGGAACGAAGCCGGTACCTTCCGCATGAGAGGCAACCCGCTAGCCACTACGTCACAGACGCTCTCTTTACCTTCAAATAAATATAAAAACTTTAAAAATTAACGTTAGTTAACCGGTAGTAAATTTAAAACAACTATAACTGTTGATATAAAGAAAAACAATGATTAATAATAAATATATTTCATTTTTTTTCGTTGTGGGACCTAATACCGTTTATAGTATTAGTCGTCGTCGTCAAATTTAAGAGCTAGGCTCTTGTCGGTGGAGTTTTTTCCATTCCTCTCTGCTTTCCGCCCTTCTCTTAACCTCCTGATACGACCCGACATTTATCTTTTCTTTTATTTGCTGCATGTAGCTTATTCTTGGTCTTCCTCGCTTCCTTTTTCCTTGTATTCTTCCTTCTATTATCGTTTTAATAAAATTGTCGTGTCGAATCAGGTGGCCTAACATTCGTCCCATAGTATTAGTATTGAGTTGAAAAAGTAAAGTCCCGTAAATGAACACAAACTTACTGACCTATATTTTATTACTGTGATAAGCTCTAGACTTTTAAAAGTCGGCCAAAATCAAACGCATCAGCTTTTATAAGACCGGCCACCGAACACAGCCACCGGTGGCAGTCGCAAGGAAACGAAGGTGGTCGGTGGCCGCCAAAAGAAATTGGTCGCCGCCACTAGTGGTCGGTGGCCGCTACCAGTGGTCGGTGGTCGCCACCAAGTGGTTGGTGGTGGTTGTCTACCACCAATATCGTTTGACAGACGTTTTGTCAAATTGTCGAATGGTCGCCACTGGTGGCTTGAGTCGCGAGTTGACGCCACTCACTTCACGTGTGCTTCTCACTAGCGTTGTAGTTTCACAAAATAATCAGGCCGTCTTTCGTTAAGAGTTCTCTTACTCCTTAAAACAGCTTTAATTAAAGCTTTTAGAAATTGTATCCTAGTTAGACGGATATAAATATTTACCCTCAAAACTTGCTTATGCCTGCAGCCATGTAAAAACAGCATCGGGATTACCTGACTGCGCTGAAGCCCAAATAAGACCGTTTTCACCAGAACTGTGTGGTTGCGTAGCGAGGGTCGAGCTCCTGTTGAAATGGCTTAGCAAAACTAGGCTAAATCAATGTAACGATCTATTGATTCCTAATAAACACATACCTTGCTACGCATATAACGATCTCGAGAGGAAACGTAGCTTAAAGGTTTTAAAACCCGTATATATGTTGTATAGGTTTATGCAACCAGGATGAGATACTGTACTCGTTATGGCAATTCCTGTGCACCCTGGGACCAAACTGCGGCTTAAAGTCATTCCTCGACCTGCTAGCCGTCAACACGAAGACGTCTGCGCCGGAGTTTCAGATGCTGATACTCTTCACTGACTGCATGACGCATTATGTCACGTAAGAATATTAATTTCAATATTACCTAACTAATTTTAAGTAATTATGGTAATAACTTGAGCAATTTGTTTACAAGTTTTTACGAAATCAAATTAAATTTCGGTCACAAAAATTGATTGCCGGCTCACTGGCGTAGCAAGCAGTTACAAGAAATCGTCGACTGACTGACGTCCTCAGTAGCTCAGTTGGTAAGAGCTTCGCCCGGATAGTAAAGAGTTGTGGGTTCAAGTCCCACCAGATGACACAGTCGATTAATTTTTGTGAGTGAAATTTAATTTATTGTTAAGTATTTTGTGCCTGAAATCGGGCGTGTAGCCACTTAACGATCGCTTGTTTCCGTACTTTCGTGGCCTGATTTCGTGGCCTTACTCTCACGGCCTGATTTGGTGTTAGTAAGACTAGATAATTTAGGATCCTAATATCCGATCTGTACCTGTTTGAATTGAAAATATGAATTATGGTGCTTTTTATCACCATCCATAATCAGCACAGACTTTCTTTTTAATTCCTTCGAATGTTAATCAGACTGAACTACTGCATTTTTTTATATTTGCTCAGTTGGAAGATCGATTTGTCATTCTGTTGGCGGATGCAATAATTTCGACCTAGCAAAAAAGATATAGTAAATCTTGTCACGATATTATTTTTAACAAAGAATGGAAGAAATGTGGATGTTCCGATTTGCTCGTACATTGACAGTCGGTATAAATAAAGTATATTTCCTCTGAAATTATTATCCTACCTATTTGATCTCTCCACCCATCCGCTCTGAGCCCGCGTGGAGTATGGCTCGTACCTCCTCATAGTTGAGATGAGGCCTTTGTCTAGGTACATTACATTCCTGGTAAAAATTAAATAACAAAGAACATAAATTGAACTGTCGACACAGCATCCTGGACGACATGGAGATGTACGAGCAGCAGGAGCCTTTCAAGCTGCAAGACTTTGTGAACATGTCGCACTTCCTCAACATGTTCGTCTACAAGTCCATCATGGGGCAGCTGTTTGGTGAGCTTTGTCTTATTTTGAGAGTATTATACCTAGTTATGTTGAGAGCTTTATTATGTAGTTGGGTTATGCAAGATTTACTAAGATCAACCATCCATATCTGTTAGACTAAGAGGTGACAAGGTATTTTGAACGGCTGTGAAACCTGTAAGTTTTATTTGTGTGTGTTGTAGGTTGTAGGCCAATTTCGTGATGTGAAAGAGGTGGGTTTGTCTGCCCTCAGTGGTTATAATTATTATGTATGAGATATGAAGCTTATCTTCTAAGCGTGTAGTAGTAATAATGCTATTGTTGCGGAAAAAAACGACGGTCTTGTTACCGACTCGAAGAATGGCGTCTCAGAAGGTGCATTGAGTCGGTGTTCCGACTCTCATTGGTTGCATTTCAAAGTTATGCTAGTTTTTATACACATTCGAAGTATAGCATCTCTGCAGGCGCGAGTGGGTCTGCCGGCTCTCAGTTGTTGCATTTCCGAGATTTTGCCACACAAAGTATTTTTTTTGGATAATTTTAATTAAAAACTAGCTAAATTAATTATACTGCTTATTTACATCATTAGTTTCGCATTATGCATTGGCAGCATGCATCAAGCAAGGACGAAGGTAAATGCCGCCCTAGCCCCAGAATAAGTACTAGTACTCCGTACAGAAGTTAGACTTTGCAATTAAATTTGATGAAATATCTACTCAATGTCGTCAACGATATGGTGTAATTTACTTCGCCTCAGAGTCAAGCACATTCTCGTTTATACACCTACAGAAATCCATTGCAAGATAATGTCATTCTTATAACTCTGGAATATGAATCATAATACATTGAACCTATTTAGTGAAGTACTATCATGCGACGCGATAGGGTCACGGTATATAGATATACAGTATTTTATCTTCATACTAGAGCACCCGTATCAACACACACATGCATACACGTCAGTTACACGGCCCGTTGAGCAAACTTGGGCAGACAAACCCACAAAGTGACACGCGGGGCGCGAGCCGGTTCGCTGTCAAAGACTGATTTTCGAAATGCAGATAGATATCATTGAACAAAGTAGGTTATATGAAACATGTATAAAATCATCTTTATTTCGGATGACAGCTGACAAAATTGAAACTGCCATATCTCGGTAACTACCCACCCTAGACAACTGGTGTGTAGGGACACATTGTAGGGCTCGACGACATCTTCGTTTCGGATGACAGCTGTCAAAATTGAAACGGCGATATCTCGGAAACTATCCACCCAAGACTATGGGTGTGTAGAGACAAATCGTAGAGCTCGACGAGATCTTCATTTCGGATGACAGCTGTCAAAATTAAAACGGCCATATCTCGGAAACTATCGACCCAAGACTATGGGTGTGTAGGGCCAAATCGTAGGGCTCGACGAGATCTTCATTTCGGATGACAGCTGTCAAAATTAAAACAACCATGTCTCGGAAACTATCCACACAAGACTACTGGTGTGTAGGGACAAATCGTAGGGCTCGACGAGATCTTTATTTCGGATGAAAGCTGTCAAAATTGAAACAGCCATAACTAGGAAACTACCCACCCTAGACTAACTGGTGTGTGTGTTAAAAAAATAAAAAAATTTCAATGCCTCCGAAGATTTCGGGAACTGCAGAGTATATTTGATATGATAAATAATCTTTAATAAAAATATGACTCATTCTTTAACCTAAAACAATACACATAATATGAAGAATAAAAATCTAGACATTTTTTACTTGTTGTGTACCAACCCTAGCGCTCCGCCCATCCGTAGGTTCTAATTTCAAAAATACTGCTGAGTCACACTACTGTTCTGAAAACAAATTTTTCTATTGTGATAGGGTTGACTAGAAGCTACTTACGCCATCTAGCGCACCTTTCTAGCACTTTATTCATGCTCGTCCAGCCAGCAACGTAATTCACACATAGTGCCGTGCGCCGCCGGTGAATAAACGCGCGGGCGCGGGCGTCTCGTTGCTCGTTCGCAATACCCAACTTGTTTAGCCTCTTCCAATGGGTCGCCGCGCGTAGGTACGTTTTTGCTACCTACGCGCGGAGTTACACAGGCCTGCCCTAGCGTAATTCATCTAACCGTATTTCCAACGAATTTCACCCTCCAGATCTCAAAACAATCCAAAGCAACGAGCTGTTCAGCTGCGTCCACACGCTGCTGCTAGTGCTGTACCGGCGCGACTGCCGGCGCGCGTACACGCCTCCCAACCACTGGCTCGTGCGCGACATACGCGACTCGCAGTTCATGGCCGACCTCGACAAGGGGAAGAAGCCGCAGCAGGTAATATCCAAATATAACAATAATAAATCCCACCTTGTTCGGGTGCACACTTAAAGAGGCTGGGATTTATCAGCGGCTCGCTGCCAGACAAGATGCAGAAAGCAGTGATGTTTGATACCGCACGAATCGTACGCCGATTTCTCTTTCTCTCTCTTGCCCTTCTCCCGGCCGACTGTGCCATTGCCGGTCTGAGCTGCCTTATAGGCAAAAGGTTTTTCGCCATACTTAAAATAATAATAATGTCTTCCTAGCAGAATTTCGACTACGGCGTGCAATCTCAATTAGAGATTAGCCAACTGCGCAGGAGATATAGATATAAAGTCCAAGTGTGTGCACAATTTACAGGTGCACCCTCTGTTCCTTTACGCTCATAGTCCGGTGAGACCGGAGAGAGATCAGGCGCTGGACTAACGGCGTCGAACTCGGGACTTCGTGAATAGTAACCACCGTGCTAACCACTAGGACAACGAGGCAGTCCATAAATTAAAATAAATTATTTTATCAAACACACCAATTACCTAGCCCCAAACTAAGCGTGAGCTTGTGCTATGGTGACAAGGATAACGGATAGAAATACTTATATAAATTTATAAATAAACATCCATAGATAGTAGACAATCTGAAACAACGAGCTGTTCAGCTATGTTCACACGCTTCTACTAGTGCTTTACCGACGCGCGTACACATCGCACAACCACTGACTTGTACGCGACATACAAACCTGAAACCCCATAAACAGTTTCGGCCGGACCCAAGATTAAAACCCGAGACCTCGTGGATGGCAGTGTACGCCGACCACTAGCCCAACAAGACAGTCAAAAAACTATAAACAATAAATCTAAGCACGATCAAAAGTTATTCAAGAACCCTGTTACCTGAATACAGTTATTACCATCGTCTGATAGATTACTTAAAATCTATGGACGGGATGCATTATTATGACACCAGTCATAACGAAGCCGTATTGGTACATCACGTTTATTTGTGTGTGTTGTAGGTTGTAGGCCAATTTCGTGATGTGAAAGAGGTTTGATGCTTAGTACGAACTTATAGATTTAATTGTTACAGGTGCTGGTCCAAAAAACTCCCCACATGATCGCCCATGGAGAACGAGTCAGACTCTTTAGGCGGGCAGTTGCAGATGAAAAGGTGCGTGTATGCTGATAGCTAATTCTTTTGTAAGACTTATAAGTACGTACGTACACACGGCCGCACGTCAGACTACCCACTTCGACCTTAAGACCGCCTCTATTCTGTACGTAATAAAAGCTGTTTTCGTAGTTCAAATGGGTAAACTGTCGTGCTGCCAACTGCACAATAATGTTTTTACCACTACCCAACTCCAACCAGCAATTTACTTTCCCATTGAATGAACACTGTAATTGGTGTTGCATATGTATTCCGCCATCTTTATCTGAATCTTATACTTTTGTTAGTGCAAAGAAACCAATTATTGGCTTAACTAAACTTGAATCACCTATGTATTATGTGAAACTACCCATCTCATAAGCCGTAGCTTTTCAATCCAGTAGACAGGTTTTTGTATTTTCTCTATAATACAGGCTAACACGCCTTTTTTACCTACAGGTAGTGCTAGGCCTAACAGAACGGGCTTGCGGCGGTCGCTCTACCCTAGTAACAGTTCGCCGCGCTCGACTTGTCGAAGATGGCTACCGGCAGCTTGCTGCGTTGCCGAGTCGCGCGCTCAAGGGATGCGTGCGGGTTCGCTTTATTAATGAACAGGGGCTGGACGAGGCTGGAATTGACCAGGACGGCGTGTTTAAGGGTGAGTGACCATTGTCACTATTTTCTGCACACTAGAAACTACCTACTAGGTAAGACCATTACCACGGACGGAGTGTTTAAGGGTAGACGGGGGCACCGCCAACTAGATACCAGCCACGTGCTACTAGACACTAATAGCTAAACACTATTTACTAAAAACGACATTAGCCACCAGACTGGGCCAGTAGTGCCTGGGCACTAGGCGCTAGGCACTAGATTCTAGTAAAGTTACTTCGTTATTCATAAAAAATATAGGCGCTTGCCACTAGGAAATGATTTAATAGACACTAGCCACTCCACTGTACACTAGATACTATAGGCACTAGCAATTAGACACCAGCCACTAGGCACAAGATTCTTCTTCTTAGTCGGTTGCTCTTGGCAGAGCAGTCGTGGTCACGGTGGTTGTAGTAGTTTGCGTGGCTCGGCGCACAGTCTCTCGCCATCTCTCTCTCACTGAGGCACTGCGTACGCACTCATTCAACGACGATTCGGTGAGGGTCTTTATTTGGTCGGTCCAATGCATCGGCGAGCGTCCTCTCACAAGATACTAGCTACTAAATACGACACCAGCCACTAGCCACGTAGACAGAGCTCGGTCGCTCCACCCTTGTTACTGTTCGTCGCGCTCGACTCGTCGAAGATGGCTACCGGCAGCTAGCCGCGCTGCCGAGTCGCGCTCTTAAGGGATGCGTGCGAGTTCGCTTTATTAATGAGCAGGGGCTTGATGAGGCTGGCATCGACCAAGACGGCGTGTTTAAGGGTGAGTGTGAGTTGTCACTATACCCTGGACAATAGACACTACCCACTAGCCACTAGATACTAGCTACTCCACTAAACACAATAGACATTTTTAACTAGATACTAGGTTTAAGACACTAGACACTACCTACTAGGACTATCCACTTAAAACTATAGGTACCACACGGCAATAGCCACTCCACTAAACAATATAGGTGCTAGCAACTAGATACTAGGCCCAAGACACAAAAGTCAAAAGACATTAGGAGCAAGACAAAAGACACTGGCCACCAGCGACTACACACTGAAAGCTAGACACTAGCTACTAAACTCGACACTAGCTGCTAGCCACGTAGACATAGACCTCGGTCGCTCCCCATTGTGACTAGTAAACAGAGCCACTAGCTGCCAAACACGACACCAGCCGCTAGCCACGTAGACACAGAGCTCGGTAGCTTCCCCTAGTAACAGTTCGCCGCGCTCGACTGGTCGAAGATGGCAAACAAGCAGCTAGCCGCGCTGCCGAGTCGCGCGCTCAAAGGGTGCCGTGCGAGGTCGCTTTATTAATGAGCAGGGGCTGGATGATGTTGGAATCGACCAGGACGGCGTGTTTAAAGGTTACCATTTTTTACATTATATTTATGAGTGTCTTAAAAATTTACTCTGACCTGACGTCTTTTTTAGGGTTCCGTACCCAAAGTGTAAAAACGGGACCCTATTTCTAACCCTCCGCTGTCTGTCTGTCTGTCTGTCACCAGGCTGTATCTATTTCACAGATGATATATTTCTGTTGCCGCTATAACAAATACTAAAAACGGAATGTAAGCAATATTTAAGGTGGGCTCCCATAGTATACAACTAACGTGATTATACGTCACTGAATAGGTTTAGTGTATTATGAATCATATTCCAGAGCAATAAGTATGAAATTATCTTGCAATGGATTTTTGTTGGTGTCTACACGAAAATGTGCTTGACTCGGAGGCGAACTAAATTACGCCATATTGTTGACGACATTGAGTAGACATTTCTTTGAATACAATTGCTAAGTCATACTTCTGTACGAAGTACTAATACTTATTCTGTGACGTAAGGTAGTTTGTCTGTAAAATAACCTTCAATTCCTGGCGCTTCTTTCCATATTCTAGAGGAATCCTTTAGATACAAGTATCTACGTCCAAGTCCGAAAATATAGTGTGGTAAAATTCCTAAAAATGTTGGCGTCCTGTACCATCATACTATATTTTTTCGCAGAATTCCTCGAAGAAACGATAAAGCGCGTGTTCGACCCGTCTCTGAACCTGTTCCGCGCGACCAGCGAGGAGCGGTTATACCCTGCGCCCACGTCGTGTCTACAGGACAACCATCTGCTTCTGTTCGAGTTCATCGGCCGCATGCTGGGAAAGGCTGTGTATGAGGTAAACAGTTATTATGGAGCGGTAACATCACGCTTATTCCAGTGACCTTAGGCTCCGCGCAGATAAGCCACCGACCACCGCCACCGGTGTGGCTGCCGCGCGCCACGCTCTTTGATCCCGCGCAAATGAAGGCGGTCGGTGGCCGCTACAGTTTGATACCCATCTGCTAGATCTTTTGACAGACGTTTTGTCAAAATGGCGAGTGGCCGCCACCGGTGGCGAGTCGCGAGTGGCCGCCACTCGCTTTACGTGTGCGGTGACTCCTTATAAAACGTATTAAAAACTATGTGAACAGCTTGTAGATAGCCACCTGTGGCTGTTGTCAGTGGCTCATCTGCGCGGAGCCTTAGAGTGTATTAGGTATGTATTATGTTTTTTCCTTCTATTGTAGGGTATCGTAGTGGACGTACCGTTCGCTTCGTTCTTCCTGAGCCAAGTGTTGGGGCAAACGCAGCAAGCGCTTTACAGCTGGATCGACGAACTACCTTCACTAGACCGCGACCTCTATCGGAGTCTTACCTACATCAAACACTTTCAGGTAAAAACTTATTTAATATCTGGTGCCTATATTCAAAAAGTGTTTTTCTTCTAACACACTAAATCCTAACTTGTCTGTAAATAATAGACTCTAACTGCCGCACTCACAGACGTCAATTAAATTTAATCTATGATTAAGTCTCGTTAAGTCTCGTTCTGTCACTTCCTTTGTCAGTGAAATAGAAAAGGACGGCATGCGATTTAATGAAGGATTAACTTTAATTGAAGTCTCTGAGTACGGCAGTTAATTCCTCTCCTCTCCTCATATTTCTGGTTATTTTGGATTCCTTGAAAGATCCTTTGCTGGTGATATAGCTAGCTAGTATTTTTTTGGTCAAGAGACTTGATTTATAAGTTGGTTTCTTATAAAGATGTCATTATTCTTTTTATTGCAGGGCGATATATCCTCGTTAGAGTTAACATTTTCAGTAGATGAAGAGAGGCTAGGAGAAATAGTAACCCATGAATTAGTGCCGGGAGGAAAGGCCATACCAGTCACCAATGAAAATAAGTAAGTGTAACTAGATGAAGCGAAATTGCGCAGATAAACTGTTGTCAAAGTGGACACTTTGACAATAGTTTATCTGCGCAAATCCTTAGATGAACTACTGTCAAAATATGTCAGGAACCGGCTATCAGACATCTACTAGTATTATACGTAAACTATATAGTATTATACCCAATGATAAATAGTACAAAACATATAGCCTGGGATCGTGGGTTCGAGTTCCACCAAAAGACGTTCGATACATTTTTGTGTGTAATATTTACTTTACTACATAACAGTCTAACTAATGCGAGAAATAAATCGCTCCAGTGGCCCTAACCTTAGAGTTTACAGAAGAAGACACCTAATATTATTTTAAAATTTTCAGAATAAATTATATCCACCTAATGGCGCACTTCAGAATGCACACGCAGATCAAAGACCAGACCAACGCGTTCATCAAAGGTTTTAGAACTATTATCAATCCCGAATGGCTATCACTGTTTTCCACGCCTGAGGTAAGTCTTATTTCCGTTTATCATAGTAAGTTTTTGTTTCGTGAGACTTTATACTTTCATGAATGTCCAGGAAACTAAAATAGAGTAATTTACATATGTTTATGTCAACTCATTTAGTTCAGTGAGTGCTCACCACACGCTAACTACAGCGCCAGAATGGTTGACAGTTTGCAGTCCTGCGTACTTGTATTATAGAAGTCTGTGTGTTGGGGGCAAGGCCAGCTAGATGTCAGCGGGTTGGGTGGTTTAGGGGAAAATGGGATTTTCTGTCAATCGCGTGCGATTAGCGTTTTCTCGCTCCCCGCTTCTGACTAGCCCAAAATTTTCCCATAGCATTAGTACAAACCTTACCTTACAAATTGAAAATTAATTCTATTATAGTCCGAAACGTAAGGCTCCGCGCAGATGGGCCACTGACCACAGCCACCGGCGGCTAGCTACTAGCTGTTTACATTATTTTCGATACGACGCCGCATACGTGAAGCGATTGGCGGCCACTCGCAACTCATTGTTTACGACACGCCACCGGTGGCGGCCATTTTGACAAATCGTCTAGATCTAGCAAATGAGTGTCAATTGTAGCGGCCGCCGATAACTTTCGTTTGCGCGCGACCAAAGGGCGTGGCGCGCGACAGCCACCGGTGGCTGTGCTCGGTGGCCCATCTGCGCGGAGCCTTACCTATGATCGAATGAATTTTCAATTTGTATTATTGTCGATGACAATTTTTTTTCAGCTACAAAGGCTAATAAGCGGCGACAACGTCCCGCTAGATCTCCGCGACCTGCGACGTCACACGCAGTACTACGGCGGCTTCCACGACTCGCACCGCGTCGTGTGCTGGCTCTGGGACGTGCTGCAGCGAGACTTCAGCGAGCACGAGCGCGCCATGTTCCTCAAGGTATTAAACATTGAGGTCAAGTTTCCAGACACAATAGATAATCAATTGTTAAGGGACCGACGGCGATCTTGTGATCCGGAAGGTTTATATATTATAATAATAATATTATTATGAGCCTATAGTGTCCCACTGAGGGGCAAAAGCCTCGCTACCTTTTTGGGCAGCTGCTTAAAGGTAAGGTAATCATGATGTACTTATTTTTATTCTAAACAGTTTAACCTTTATTTACTAATAAATGATTATAGCACAGTTTAACCTTTATTTACTAATAAATGATTATAGCACAGTTTAACCTTTATTTACTAATAAATGATTATAGCACAGTTTAACCTTTATTTACTAATAAATGATTATAGCACAGTTTAACCTTTATTTACTCATAAATGATTATAGCACAGTTTAACCTTTATTTACTAATAAATGATTATAGCACAGTTTAACCTTTATTTACTCATAAATGATTATAGCACAGTTTAACCTTTATTTACTAATAAATGATTATAGCACAGTTTAACCTTTATTTACTAATAAATGATTCTAGCACAATTTTAGGCGGTTGTTCGACTGACAACCATGAGCAAAAAGCGGGTAGAGCTTAACTATAGAAACGAGTTGACGAACAGCTGGAAGCGAGTGTGTAGTCCCGATAGTTTTGACCAAGGTATGCATCTCTTTTGTTCACACGGAGTGTATATCTATTGTACGTTTCTTGAGCGAGAAAATCGCCGATATCGAGTCGTTTACTCGTCGGCGTGATGTGCCAACTGCCCAACACTGCAATAAATATAAAACGCATTATTTAAAATGTTTGTCTTCAATATATCATGTCACCTGTCTGTCATTAATTCCAAATTAGCCGTCTTATATTTAATAAAGTAATAAACAGTGCAGTTAAATAATTAAATTACGAAATAAGAGCCTTCGTTTATACCGTCGTTTTTCCGTCTCTTTCAGTTCGTAACTTCGTGTTCTAAACCTCCCGTGCTCGGGTTCGCGCACCTAAAGCCACCGTTTTCAATACGGTGCGTTGAAGTTGGAGACGACGAAGATACTGGCGATACTATAGGTAAGAAATACTTGGATTGAATCCATTCAGCGTTAAGCAGGCGTCACATACCACATGTGTCTCTTATTCTATCACGTAACAAAACTGCGTGGGGATGACCGAAACAACGACGAGATAGAGCTGGAGATTGATTGCCCTGCTTCATTCGAACAACTATCAATCCCGCCACGTGTACTTGTAGTTTGACACGAAGTTACGGTTAAGTTAAGACATGCCTTTAAATACCTACTTTTTTGCTACGTTATGATATGATTCTATATTTTATAGAAGCTGATGATCTATTTAATATAAAAATTAATGTTTGTATGTTTTTCTTATATGCGTTCTAAAATCATTGATCTGATAGTCAACTTTCGTAGGGTGTTCCAGTGACGCCCGAGGGTTCCTGACCTAAAAAACGAATACCATGCAACGCATCGACAAAAACTAATACCAGACAAAATCGCATGACATATTAATTTTCAATACAGGTAGCGTGATCCGGGGGTTCTTCACGATCCGCAAGAAGGACCCGCTGAACCGTCTCCCCACTTCGTCCACCTGCTTCAACCTCCTAAAGCTGCCTAACTACCAAAAGCGAAGCACCCTCCGCGACAAGCTGCGGTACGCTGTCAACAGCAACACAGGTTTTGAACTCTCTTAGACAGCATGTCGGAGAATTTTCGTTCGAAATTGAACTCTATTTGGACGAGGTACAAGTGAAAATGGGTGAGAATTTAGAAGGTTTGATTCTATGGTGCAAAAAGTAGCACAGCACAGGGAAATTTACGTCAAGTGAAATTGATCTCTATAGGAACGAGGTACAAGTAACAATTTGCTGGTTGTACCAAAACAGTTATCCCGACATCCATAATTTCACCTTTCATGTCTACCGAATACAGTAAGAAATTGTTGCATACGGAAGTTAGCTTCTTCAAGTAATTTTCATAGCGAAAACTCCTTGCCTCCTGATAGCATACTTATTTTGTAAGAACAATTGAAGCAAACTTCTGATAGTATTAATCTATGTGTTTAGAAATTCCACTCGGACGAAATATGGTAAACCTCACATCAGACATTATTGTTCCGTACTTTCCGGAAGCCATCTATTTCATAAGCAAATGATATCACAAATTGCTTGCCATCAGAATATTCTTATGTGTACTCAAGAATATTAGCGACGACCACAAAGGTTCTGATGACTTTACGAGGCCGACCAAGTAACCAACAAACCAAGCTTTTATTTTAAATATATAAAAAATAAAACTGACTTGATGCCTGACATATCAAACCACAGTGCAAACTACTACCCCGTTATTTCAAAAACTTTGTACCGGGTTTAAGACAGGACTAAGATATTAGCTAGCCAATTAGAAAAGCGCTTCTCTATTAGATAATGTCACGAATGTGTCATTCATTCCTCTGTTGCTAATATTCAGACCCATTTTAATCCTAGTCTATTTTTTTGTAATAACACCGAAGGTTTGAAACTTGAAATTTTGAACCTTTAATACTCTAGGTGAGCACAAGAAAGGATTTTTTAAATTCACCCCTTTAGGGGATAAAAAGGGGGATAAATTTGTATGTAACTGAGTCGGCTTTAAATCTACATCGATGAATTTGGTATTTAGCTATTTGGTTAGAAATTAATTCAGGGGGTGAAAGTTTGTTTGGGAAATTCGACATTTGCGTGAAGTCACGGGAGTCGACTTGTCTTTCATATAATTTCGAATGATTGATTCAAGTGAGCCGGCATTGATTTTGCTAAAAATTTTCAATGCTTTGTCAGTGATTCTTTAGGGACCCCGTATCACTTAGGGGGTTAAATATGTAAATTTCCGTTTTTATTTAAACAATGTTGTCAATACCATGTCAGTACTTATCATGTACATATTTTAATTTTATACGGAATGCTGTTAACCAGGGTGTAGGTGGTCGGTTGGTCAGTACAATAACCAAGACTAAGAAGACTGATTGATTCTGATTCGATTTTATGAAACATTAAGAAAAATATTTTATGCAAATATTCTTTAATTTGATTATTCAAAAACAGTAAAATATATTGTGATTTGGAAAGAAACTGCAAATCAACTTTGGAATAAACAAAAGAAATGGGTTCTCCGTTCTACACAAGGAGACCGAATCAATAGATTGCAGAATACTGCAGGCTAGTTTTTATCCGATATAATTAAAGTCATCTTGTTTTACATTAGAAAGTTTATTGTTTGAAGACCATTTGATCAAAAGCGTGGCGTATAGAGTCCACCGGCAAGATGGACAGACGACCTTGTAAAGTCGCAGAATGCTGGCCGCTTGTAACAGGTCACTTTGGAAATCTATAGCCTATGTTTAGCAGTGGACGTCCTGCGATTAATAATGATGATGTTTTATATATGTGTAGTTAATATATTTTCACAGTAATTCGAGAACTTGTTTTGTAAAATGAACACTTGTAATTTAGGATAGTTTCCATTTAAATTCTTTTAGAAATTATCGTGCTCACATCCAGATATAAAATTAATTTGCACCATTTTTACCGAGCAAATATGTTGTGTTTTAACGCGATAGGACTTAGGAAGTTAAACCGTATTCATGGTAAGCTTTTATTAAATATATTATTGCTCTTGAAAAAATGACCGCCAGAGGCGGGAATCGAACCCGCGTTCCTCGCATGCCGGGAGATTGCCTAACCTCTCGGCCACCCTGGCGTTGGCATTTTTTTTTTTAGATTGCAAAGTGAATGCTTATCACTTAAAAAAAAAAAAACAATAATTATCGTATTTGCAAGCTTCATCTTTCGATTGTTAAATACTTGCAAAAGTATTTCTTTCGAGTGTTGAGGGTATAATCCCAATAACATTGATGAAAGCAACGCGGCATTACAGCGTTAAGAAGCACTTGAAAATTTCGACAGGCTTTGCCAACGCCAGGGTGGCCGAGAGGTTAGGCAATCGCCCGGCATGCGAGGAACGCGGGTTCGATTCCCGCCTCTGGCGGTCATTTTTTCAAGAGCAATAATATATTTAGATTGCAAAGTGAATGCTTATTACTTAAAAAAAAAAACTATAATCAAGCTTTTATTAAAAACAGTCGAATCAACCCGGAGTTGCTGACAACATGATGCTGTCAAAGTTGATTACTGTATTGCCTTGATCAAACGCGCCGAGTAGACCGGCTAGACGGTGCACTCGGCCGAGTGCTTGGTACGTACGAGCAGATCACCGAGTACTTGGTACGTACGAGCAGATCTCCGAGTACTTGGTACGTACGAGCAGATCACCGAGTACTTGGTACATACGAGCAGATCACAGGGTACTTGGTACGTACGAGCAGATCACCGAGTACTTGGTACATACGAGCAGATCACCGGGTACTTGGTACGTACGAGCAGATCACCGAGTACTTGGTACGTACGAGCAGATCTCCGAGTACTTGGTACGTACGAGCAGATCACCGAGTACTTGGTACGTACGAGCAGATCACCGAGTACTTGGTACGTACGAGCAGATCACCGAGTACTTGGTACGTACGAGCAGATCACCGAGTACTTGGTACGTACGAGCAGATCACCGAGTACTTGGTACGTACGAGCAGATCACCGAGTACTTGGTAAGTACGAGCAGATCACCGAGTACTTGGTACGTACGAGCAGATCACCGAGTACTTGGTACGTACGAGCAGATCACCGAGTACTTGGTACGTACGAGCAGATCACCGAGTACTTGGTACGTACGAGCAGATCACCGAGTACTTGGTACGTACGAGCAGATCACCGAGTACTTGGTACGTACGAGCAGATCACCGAGTACTTGGTAAGTACGAGCAGATCTCCGAGTACTTGGTACGTACGAGCAGATCACCGAGTACTTGGTAAGTACGAGCAGATCACCGAGTACTTGGTACGTACGAGCAGATCACCGAGTACTTGGTACGTACGAGCAGATCACCGAGTACTTGGTAAGTACGAGCAGATCACCGAGTACTTGGTACGTACGAGCAGATCACCGAGTACTTGGTACGTACGAGCAGATCACCGAGTACTCGGCCAAACGCTCGAACAAGCAAAATGGCAAGACAGTCGCAACTCGTATTGTTTACTCAGCCGGGTACCTATTCTGTATTCTGTGGTCTCGCCACTCTAGTCGGTGCGTGTGATTGTGATGCACATTATATTGGAATATTCTCGCTCGATAAGCGGAAACAGCAGATCGACAATGAACAATATTTATCAACGGTTGTTCAACAAATGATTGCCATGAATACGGTCTTTATTATTATATATTAATCAAATTATTCAATGCAATCAATACACCTTGTACATACCTCAATGTTAAGCAGTGTATAGAGTCCAGTGAGACGGGCCAGTAACTTAGAACCTAGCTCTATGATGTATTTATTTAGATTTGTTGTTGAAAATTGGTAATATGTTAACTAAATTTTAGTCATGGCAAAATTGATGCACTGAAGTGTTTTTCACGAGCGGAGTAACTGAATTTTATTTTATAGATCTACATGCTTTGCAAAACGAATTGAAATTACCAGAATATTTGAAGAAGTGCTAACTCAAAGGAATTTCTGTCGTGCAAAGCATTTTATTAGAATATCGAGCAAAATGAATAAGAAGGCATGTAATCCGTAATCGTCTAAAATAACTCATAGCAAACCCAAGTGGCATCATCATAAGATTGTCCTTCCTATTTGATGTTGTCATCAAGTAAGCAAATTCTGGTTAGGTGACGTTTATTGTTAAGGCCTAAATATTGAATACAACTGCTGGCGAAATCAACCATTTTGGATTCTGAAGTAAATGTAATGCCTAAGTTACAATACGAATTTAATGTATTCAGTATCACATAAATAACGTACACAAAAATTTAGAATAACTCTGTGTATGCTATTATTATGAATAGAAGTATGATATGTATGACTAGACTATTTATGTGAATGTATTGCATAACCTTAAAATTGATACTTATCTAACGAATTCCAAATGGTTCGATCAAGTCCAACATATAAATAAGTGTATATAGACAATAATGTGTTAGTTCATTATACGAATATTGAATTTATTTATTTATATACCCATTTATGTACAGTACAACAAACCTGTTCTTGTTATTTTCTTAATGTATTACCGGAAATAATTTTGATATAAATGTAGAGATAGATGGAATTTATGTTTTGCGCTTATCATATTTTTTCCAGTGTCTACTCAAATTCATCTGATAGGGGGCGATATTTTTTGTGGAATTTTTTATTTCTGTCTTAAATACTTTGAATTATTATTTAGGCATCGTATCTCTTTCGGCATGTGTCTTAGGCCTAGTGAAGTCCACAACTGACGTCCTTAGATCGCAGTCATATACAGGGAAATCGCTTTTCTTAACCCCAGTTTTTCGTACGTTGATTACGAATCGCCTGTTTACATGTAGCTCACCACCACCGATCATAGTCGCACCAAATATAGTTGGCACCAATGATAGTGTATTATAAAAAGCTAGATTTGTCATTAGCGCGGGAATATAGCTTCCCTCAAATTCATTTCTCATTTTTGCATTCAAATTTCGTAGTCATATTGACATTTGACACGTAAAAGACCGTGTGCTCGGCGCATCAAATTCGAATCGCCTAGCAGTAGGAGATGTCATATCTACCTCTTTTTCGATGCACTATGATTGGTTAGCATCTATTGTCGTCCCTAAAAACTATCAAATCAAATGTCAAAGAGGTCGAAAATTGTATGTCCATCTCATTCTATCGTTAGCGAATTCTACAGACAAAATGTCAAAACTGCGCTAATCTCGGGATATGATTGTAATACAATACTAGAACGGAGCTGCAAATGTAATATACCAATCCCGTAATCAGTGTTTAATAAACATAAGAAAAACTAACCGAATGAATCGATCCCCTTTATAATTTCTAAAGATATATACAGGGTAGCATAAATAGTGGTGGGTGGCGTAAATAGTGGTACAAAGCAAAGGTGTGGATACACTGTACACTGAAGCACCACATACCAGTATTTAAAAAAAAAATATGTACAGGGTTTTCAAAAAAAAAATTTTTTTTAATTTTTTTAGAAATCGTTACCTTGCCTTACAAATTTGGTTATAATTTCCAAAAATGACGGTTTTTTTTATCCATTTTTTTAATTATTATTGCTGATCACTTGTACTTAGTACTCCATTCGTTTTTTTTTTTACAAACTGAATTTAATAAAAAAAATTAAGTTTCTTTCAAAATTCAATACTCACTGCTAGCAAATCGTTTGACTTTCAATGCTTTTGGTGCAAAAAAAATGTACCACACTGTCAGTGCCCATTGTTTAAAAAAAATGCCCATCTTTTGCAGATTCTAAAATGGTGCAACAATAAGTGTTACGACTTACAGGAAAAAAGTTATTGCTTTTCGAAACAAAAAGGAGCCCAATTCAGAAAAACAATTTATTTGAAGTTCAAGGGTTTACAAGGGTTGTAATTTTTTTCTGTGTGGTCCAAAGCAAAGGTGTGGATACACTGTACACTGAAGCACCACATACCAGTATTTAAAAAAAAATTATGTACAGGGTTTTCAAAAAAAAAATTTTTTTAAAATTTTTTTAGAAATCGTTACCTTGCCTTACAAATTTGGTTATAATTTCCAAAAATGACGGTTTTTTTTTATCCATTTTTTTTATTATTATTGCTGATCACTTGTACTTACTCCATTCGTTTTTTTTTTACAAACTGAATTTAATAAAAAAAACCCTGAAAACCCTGTACATAATTTTTTTTTAAATACTGGTATGTGGTGCTTCAGTGTACAGTGTATCCACACCTTTGCTTTGGACCACACAGAAAAAAATTACAACCCTTGTAAACCCTTGAACTTCAAATAAATTGTTTTTCTGAATTGGGCTCCTTTTTGTTTCGAATAACTTTTTTCCTGTAAGTCGTAACACTTATTGTTGCACCATTTTAGAATCTGCAAAAGATGGGCATTTTTTTTAAACAATGGGCACTGACAGTGTGGTACATTTTTTTTGCACCAAAAGCATTGAAAGTCAAACGATTTGCTAGCAGTGAGTATTGAATTTTGAAAGAAACTTAATTTTTTTTATTAAATTCAGTTTGTAAAAAAAAAAACGAATGGAGTACTAAGTACAAGTGATCAGCAATAATAATAAAAAAATGGTTAAAAAAAACCGTCATTTTTGGAAATTATAACCAAATTTGTAAGGCAAGGTAACGATTTCTAAAAAAATTAAAAAAAAAATTTTTTTTTGAAAACCCTGTACATAATTTTTTTTTAAATACTGGTATGTGGTGCTTCAGTGTACAGTGTATCCACACCTTTGCTTTGGACCACACAGAAAAAAATTACAACCCTTGTAAACCCTTGAACTTCAAATAAATTGTTTTTCTGAATTGGGCTCCTTTTTGTTTCGAAAAGCAATAACTTTTTTCCTGTAAGTTGTAACACTTATTGTTGCACCATTTTAGAATCTGCAAAAGATGGGCATTTTTTTTAAACAATGGGCACTGACAGTGTGGTACATTTTTTTTGCACCAAAAGCATTGAAAGTCAAACGATTTGCTAGCAGTGAGTATTGAATTTTGAAAGAAACTTAATTTTTTTTATTAAATTCAGTTTGTAAAAAAAAAACGAATGGAGTACTAAGTACAAGTGATCAGCAATAATAATTAAAAAAATGGATAAAAAAAACCGTCATTTTTGGAAATTATAACCAAATTTGTAAGGCAAGGTAACGATTTCTAAAAAAATTAAAAAAATTTTTTTTTTTTGAAAACCCTGTACATAATTTTTTTTTAAATACTGGTATGTGGTGCTTCAGTGTACAGTGTATCCACACCTTTGCTTTGTACCACTATTTACGCCACACCCTGTATATAGTCCGTCAAGTTCTTGCACGACTTTCCTGCGGTCGCCAGAGGTGCGGGGGTTGAGGCACGCTAGACGTCAGCGGGTGACAGACGACGTTGCGGGAAAGAAGATTTCCTTTAGGATTTTTTTTGACGACGCGGTATTCCGACAGTCTTACTAAGTCTCAGCGTAGTGTACTCGTAATATAAGTTAGCCTGTAAGACTGTGTGAATATTGCGTAAGCGTGCTTACCTCCTTAAGGGGGTGCAGCGCAAAGGAAGTCGAGTAAGTCTAAACGATCTTTAAACAGGATCGAACTTATTAATATTAGTAATTAGATCCATTTGCTTTAAAGTTTTACACTTGATGATTTAAGATAATTACTGTTTTTAAGTGATAAGCATTCACTATGCAATCTAAATATATCTAAATATACCTCGCATCGCGTTCTCGAGGAACGCGGGTTCGATTCCCGCCTCTGGTGGTCGTTTTTTCAAGTGCAATAATATATCTTGATGATTTAATTAGAACAAAATTTGTATTCTGCGCAATGCGCAAAACCATCAGACATTTGTGTTAAAAACTGAAAAGTGTTCATATTTTCTTATTTATATTTTATTCGTGTATATTAAAAAGACGGGGACCTGCGGAATATCAATACAATCATTTTTCGAAAAAAAAAATGCTCTTAGATATCTTTAGATACAAGTCATGTTTATTATATCATAAAGAATTCAAATTTCAACAAGACCAGGACCTTGTGCAATGATTAGGCTAACGGAAATAAGTTATTTAATGTATATAACTCATTCAGTGATTTAGAAATACTTTATTTTTCTCAATTTCGTGCAGGACCGCCTTTACAATGGCGTCTGATTATCGGTTCCTCCCCCCCCCCCCCCCCCCCCTCCGCACGTCTTGCGGTGTGCAAGAAAGGTCGCGCACAAAATTAACGGATTATAATGGTATCTTCTGATTTACCTCAACTTTATAAAATCATAGCAATAGTTACTACCTTTTTAAACTGATGTAAGTATTCTTCCTGTTGCAATTCTTTGAGTTAAATGTTTTATTCTTTAAATCAATTTATTTTGTTACTCTTCTTTAGTGCAATTATTAATGTCATTCTTTGTAATATAATTGAGTCTTATATTACCTACCTAAAGTCGATCAAAGATAGTATTTTGTAGTAGTGTTTCCGTTTTGATTAACTTTTAAGTATATACTGTTAAATTATACATATAAACATGGATCATTGTGAGGAATATTTTGTACTAGCCACGTAAATATGTTGTTTAACACAATGTGATTCTCTGTGATAAAATAATTGATATTTATTAATGTGTCTTTTATTTTTTCGATTGAAAATACTTACCCTTGCTGCACTCCTTAGTTCTAATATTGCTTGAGCTATAACAAAGCATATTTAGAAAAAGATTTTATTATAAAGTATTCTCCAAAATATTTTATTATAAATTTTTGGCTATAGTGGCCGATCCCAAGTCCCAGTAAAGATCAACCAGGTATGCAGAAAACTGGAATACTAATATAATGCACAAAATGTGCATTATGTTCTCTGGCATCTCATAGTAATAGATTAAAATAATTTGTTTCAACAAACACACAAATTACCCAGCCCCAAACTAAACGTGAGCTTGTGCTCTGGTGACTAGTATAACGGATAGGCACACTTATCATCCACATCCATGACTTACAACTGGTACAAATTCTCGCGCTTATCAAACAAACATTTGCCAAACATTGAGTTGTATATTATATTTGTTCCCCTAAATTTAGGATTTGTGTTCCAATAGTTAGAAATTGTGTGGACCTGCCATATTTCGGAGGAGGAGTTATCTTCTTCCTGACCACGCTAAAATAACATATTTAGGCAGTACTAACTACCTAACACCACAGATGACCTATACAATGTGATTTACGAACTTCTAATATACCTGGGGCCAAAGTCTGCTAAATGGGGAAGCAAACTATCAAATTAGTTCCTTATAATAAGTCAGCCTATTAGATCCCACTGCTGGGAAAAGGCCTCACCTCAACTATGAGGAGGAACGAGCCATACTTCACCACGCGGGCTCAGTTCCTTATAGAGGGCGCCAAATGTTTGTTACTCAGGAACTGTCAAAACCCGTACAAATATTTGTTGTTTTGTTGTTATTAGTTAGTTTTTTAAAAAATGGGGCGCTGTGCAGCTATTAGGTGTGGAGAAATAGGTTCCTACAAATTCCTTAGTAATTCACAGCAAAGGAAAAAATGGGAAAAGGCATTGAAAAGAGAAAACTTTAAATCAAGTGGCTATTCTAGGTTATGTGCAAACATTTTAAAGAAACTGATTTTGAGACTACTTCTAAGACTACAGGTAGGTAAACAATGAAGGCTTAAGATACATACTATTATAATGAATACCATACGCTAAGCTTATATTTATGCTTTTAGAGGTTATGTCGAGTTTACTTTTTGTCCTTTAGAAATGATATACTGGTATTTTATTACAAGAAGCCTTTAGTTTAGACTTTATTTGATCAAATTCAATCCTAGATTTGCTATGAAAACGTGTAACGGTATAAAAAAACACTATGTTATCTTACCTGTCGATTAGGTCAGTTTTTTCCCTACGAAGCTCCACGTTTTCTCAACTCTTCCTTTAGCCTATCCAGCCAGAAGGAATACATTGTAAAAAAAAGTGTCTACGAGTAGAGTCAGAAAAAGTTCACAAATCCACAAAATTCAGAGTAACAATATTTGACATGTAACAAACACACAGCGCCCTCTACCAAAAAGTTTTGCGTAATCTTCCCCATTACATTAGCGTACCTAATAAAATCGTAATGAGGAATTTTCCTAGTGTCAAAAATCAGTACTTAAAAATCCGCTATATGACGTTGACCAATCTAAGTTAGGTAAATTATTATTTAAGAAAAAGGCTGGTTTTTGTGTTTAATATGTTATAATGTTTATGTTTATCACATTTTTGATTCCACGTACTAAGAAGTCGTTTTTTAACAATTTAGTGACGATCAAGATGTTTTTCTATAAATTTTTTTTTACTGCAATTTGAAACTTGCTTCTCATTCATCGTACAATAATTATTAACTTAGATCAACATACAATAAAACTAAAATTTTGAGTTGTCAGAAAATCCTTCAATGAATGCGTGAATGCATTGCATGGTTTTGACGTTTGGCCCATGCAACCACTAATTATAAAGAGTATGCCTATGGCCCATACAACTTTCAAAAGCTTGATATTCAATTACGATTCTATTACAATTTTGCTAATGTAATTTAGCAGACTTGGGCCCCTGGTAGCTGATTAACTAATGGTCACTCACTGGCATAGCAAGCACTTACAAAACTCGTCGAGGGACTAACATCTTTTGTAGTTCAGTTGCGAGAGCAATTGTCCGAACAGCGAGGGGTTGTAGGTTCGATAAACATTCGTCGTGGATGAATTCAGCGTGCCGACCATCTTTAGACCAACGAGGCAGTCTAATACATGTTACTAGCGGAACATAAAGGAACTTTTGAGCACTACTTATATCTCATTCATAGTTACAACCCAACGACCTCTATGTATAAGTCTATGCTACAACGAGAGAAGAAAATAAAAAAGAATTACAGCTTGCTTGTTCTTTCTCTCTCTCTCTCTAATATTTCTATCATAAATAAAATAAATAAATTGTTTCAACAAACACACCAATTACCTAGCCCCAAACTAAGCGTGCGCTTGTGCTATGGTGACTAGGATAAGGGATAGAAATACTTAAATACATATAAACATCCATGACTTAGGTACAAATGCTCGTGCTCATCACCGAACCCGCAACCGCCTGGTTTAGAAGTCCGTTGAGCGAACGACTACACCAAGACGGTCGTCGATATATATCACTATAATAATACGGTAGTTCATGCAACGTCCTAGGTATCTAAGCATTTTGCTCTTTATCTCGACGTTTCAGCCCAATGAGGGACTTTCTGACAGCCCAAAATCTTAGTTTTATTTTATAATCAGTTCCTTTACTCTCATAGTTCGTTGAAACGGCTATCCGACATGACCGGAGAGAGATCAGGCGCAGGATCAACGGCTTAACGTAACGTGCTTTCCGAGGCACGGGGTTAACACTACCAACTACCTACCTGATTCCGGAGCTAATATAAAATAAATAGGTAAGTAGGTAAGTATGTTCCTCATTAAGTGTACAAAAGGTGGACTTAATGCTAAAAGCATAATCTGCCAGTCAAACCTTTAGGTCAGGCAGAAAAATGGCAACGGGTGCAGTGCCAAATTATAAAACACAATAAAGTACTTAAAGCACTTAATAATACACCATCCTATTTGTAGGTTTCCTAGATATGATACTGTCCACTACAACATTTTGAATATTTTTTTTAAACATATTCCAGTTCTTGCAATCCAATGATAAAAATATTGTTTGATTCAAAATTAATTATGCCATTTGTATCTTATATGCCGAGCTTGCAAGATCACAAGAGAAACGGGTGGATTAAAGAAAGGACAGGGGTCAGCGACGTGGTGGACGAGATTGCGAGGACATGACAGCAGGACACATTGCCTGGATGTACTACGATTACTGGGCCAGAAAAACCTCAGGTAGGCAGTGGAAGACTGCTTATAAGATGGACAGATGACATCCAGCAACAAGCCTGGATTAACTGGATACAAGTGGTCGCGGAGAGAAGTCGGTGGAAGGTTGATGAGGAGACCCATGTTCAAAGACGAAACCAAAAGCTAATATAGATAGATACCTATTTAAATTTGCCATAAAAATAAATTTGCTATTGACTTGACTTGACATTTTATTTAATTTGAATAAGCTCGCGGACTCGAATCGAACAAAATGATTCGCATCTGCGAGCTAATTCGAATCAACTCGACAAATTCGAATCAAGCGATGATTCTAATCAATTTTTAAAATCTCATTGGAATTGAGTTATTATTAAGTAACCTAATAATAACTCGATTCGGGTGTCCTACGTAGTTTCGAATGCCGCTGTAGCGACACACGCATGAAACTAATATGTATGTTTATTTACGTTTATTGTTTGCATAATATTATCTAGGCGGGAACGGAAAGCGAAACTGCGGAATTATAATACGTATAAATTCATGTCGCGAGACTCACAAGTACCATAGATTCCAAAAAACGCTTTTAAATAGATAAAAAATTTAAATAGATAGAAATCGCAAAATAACTTTTACATTTAATATTATTTAAAAAAAAATCGATTATGAATTGCTAGTAACAAATGTTGATTGACTCCGAATATGTTGTTATTTTAATTACCAGTTGAATATTTATTTACACACATTATGACTAATAAAGTAATAAATCAAAGTCACAAGCATTCAAGTGCATGAGGCAGTGAAAATGTTTTTCGAATCAGCGTCTTCCGCGACTACATCATTCGAGTCCATAAGCTTTCGAACCTATGAGGCAGTGGAAAAAAAATTCGCAACAGCGTGTGTCGCTACAGCGGCATTCGAAACTACGTAGGACACCCCTCGATTTCAATGAGATTTTAAAAAATGATGTTTGATTCGATTTTGATTCGATAATTCTGATATGGATCAAATGTGATGTGATTGATTAGAGTCCCATTTCTTGCAGAAGGAAAGGAAGTAATCGGATCCTACTTAGAAAGGTACCTTAGTAGTAAACTTCGATTACATCTTCCTATTTCCTAAATAGGATGCTACAAAATAGGTTTGTGTAATAAGTGTTTTAGGAAGGTAGGTGGGAACCTATGTAATGTAAGTAATAGGACCCTAATTCCTAACTTTGATTACGTTTAATATAAGTTTAATTAAGAAACCAAAAATTCGCACACGGGCAAGGCCTAAGTTCGTTGGTTCAAATCCTGTGCCCGTGTGCAAATTTTTGGTTTCTTATTTAAACTTAGGTAGGTAGATACTATGGTATATACTTAAATAAGAAAGAACATTGTAGGTATGTGTTAAAAATATTAAAACGTTTGATTACCTACCTACATCTTCCTGTTTCCTTACTAGGCAAAAGGTGTAAACTTTAAGAACCTAAGAACAAGATTTCTTCGAATAAAAACAAAATACCTAAGTAGATACTTATGTACCCTACCTACGTGGGTAACTTATGAAACAACATAAAATAAAATAATACAAATTAAGGTCCTTCTCAAGCGGTTTCGAGCTAGGATCAAAGAGAATTAAACACTACCTACCTACTAGGATTTTTGAGTCAAACAACAAAAGTACAAGTGAAAAGAAGCAACTTTTTTTATTCAACCAACCAAACCCGAGAGCAGCTGTTCATCGCGTCGCCGCCATTGTTATTCGTTGTCTCACTCTACCGCCGCGTCTTTCCTCCCTCCCCTCTCGCCTTCCAGTTTCGCTCGATTCTCGTCGCGTGCGGACGGTTTCGTGTCGCGTCATTAAAATTCACGGATTGCTTTGATTCTTTGTCCAAGAAGAAGCTAGAGCTGAAGATAAACAGTTCCCATATTTAATTCCGCCACAAAACTTGTCGCTTCATGTGCATTAACTGGTGAAATCGAGAGGTGTATCCCGTTCCGTGTGGTGTGCGTTCAGTGATTCCCGCATAGTCGATCGAGCATGAATAATAAAGAAGTAACCGGTGATATTATCGTGCGTTTTCTGAGAGGCGAAGTCTGGTGATAGAGCAAAGTGCCGAGATCGCAGGGTCAGGCGTGTGATGGTGGAGAGTCTGCGGTGACGGCTGGCCGCGGAGCGGTTGGATGGCGGCTGTAAGCGGCCCCGCGCGGCACTCTCGCGTCTCGATGAGTGTGTCGATGTCCCTGATGCAGGGCGGTACGCAGAGCGCGCCGCAGGGCGCCATCCTGGCGGCGGCGGCGCCCTACTACCAGACGCCGGCCATCCCCACAGACGTCCAGCCCGATCGCCCCATCGGCTACGGCGCCTTCGGGGTTGTATGGTGAGTCATTGCCTTCCTATTCCAGTATAGTACTGACACTGCGTCTTTCTACCTACTACTAAGATTCGTTCACTTTCTTGACCTCCAATAAATCTACCCGCTTATGATGATTATAAAAAACATGCTACCCTAATCTACTCATCGTAAGTCATCATATCATTCAAATAAGTCTATCCATCAGCTGTAATTATTTAGGATCATTAATGCAAATGTAACAAATTAATGTAAGTTGAATGAGGCTCAGTATGATGTTGAGAAACATAACTAGTGAAACTACTAAAGTTTCACTATGCTGACCAAACTGGTAACAGTTTATTTATCCTGTTTGCATTTAGGTTTATCAGTTTTTATTTATGTTAGCCTTGTAAATTATATTATCAGGTATCATCAAGTTCATTTTAAAGACTGAACCCTATTGCAGATACTTAAATGCAAAACTTTATTTGTACCTTAAAATAAATATTGACCTAAGAACTAAAGTATAAGGTAGAATTCTCTTACCTAAAACTATTGCATAAATAGAAATTGGGCAGTGATTCCAAAGACCAAATTTAATAACTATGAAGTGATCATTTTATCACTTTTTTGAGTTTAAATTATGTAAAACTTCTTTTTCAACTATCAAAAAATATATTAATTTTTAATAAGTTACTCTCAACAAAAAAAATTTGAAGATAATATTTTTGATTGTACTATCAGTTCCCTGCAAATTCGCCTGCCTCAAAAATTTGGTTTTCCGTACAAACTTTTATCCCCCATTTGACCGCCATGATGATTTTATATCTCGAAAAAAAGGCTATGACCTTTCCAGGGTGTCAAACTACCTCTGTACCAAATTTCTTTTGAATCGGTCCAGTAGTTTTGGAGCCTATTCAATACAAACAAACAATCAAATCTTTCCTCTTTAAAATATTAGTGTAAATGTAGAAAACTGACAGGTATCGCGGGTAGGTACAGAATTCCTTTTACATTAAAAATGGATCTATGGATCTCGGTTTAATCCAGATTTAACTCTAAAATAGATAGGTTTTCAAATGTATACTTTAATTATTATAACAGTTTACTAACTGGACCGATACCATGAGTTTACTGTGGTTTTACTCGCTAGCGACGACGTAAAATAAGTGTATGGAAAATTTTAGTTCTCCAAGTTACCGCTTGAGGCGCTGTGCAATTTTCCATACACTTTTTTTACGTCGTCGCTAGCGAGTAAAACCGCGGTAAACTCATGGTAACGGTACTGAACATATATAATATTTACAAATAAATATTAACTGCTGAAACATGCCTACTTATTTACTAACAAAAATAAAACATAAGGAAACATTATATTATCTGACCATTTTTATTATTAATATTATTTTAGGTATGGTTAGCATCAAAAAGTAGCTAAACATTTTAGTACTTAAGCAGTTTGTCACAATTAATTTATATTTGAAAAGTGTCATGCATGATGATGGTATAACTCTGAAATTCTTACTTAGACAAAATTGTTTAGTTACTTTTGATGATGCTGATTGAGTAGATATTGTACAATTTTAATCTGTTGCGACCTGCCTTAAAAGAATCATTATTACATTTTTATAGAGGACTCTGAGAAGTGTACTAAACTCTAAGGTAAATCGTCTACTGTCAATGAAATAAATTCTGGTCATAAGGTCACTCCATCAAAGACTCCAATTGTGCAGCTTCCCGCCACAACCTTGAACTCATTTAAACTAGACATATTTAAAAATTCCACTGTGCAGGTGTAATTTAAAACTGTGCAGTTTTAAGTAGGACATGTATGGAACGGCGAGAATACAAAGCAAAATTGTAAATTAAATATAACGTTCCAGGAAAGAGGTGAGAAGTAGATTTTATAATTTGCAAAGAAAGAAGCTTACTTAATCCTGACAGTTGGCATATACACAGAGATTTAAATCTCTGCACAGAGATCAATGTTTGAAATTGTTCCCTGGCTGCGCCACGTTTTCGCGGCTTCAATCTCTTGATAATAACCGAAGGAAACTTGACATCGAAAAGTTTGTAACATGTGCGAGTTAGGCAGTCCATACGTCTAATCTTCGCCAGTTGGCCTATGTAAACACGTGGTGCTTGTATCGGCTGCCGCGGTGTATTCGATTCAGAGCGAACGACATAAGATTGCTTTTCAATATTCATGTTACGTACAATCGAATGCACATTGCGTTCGCAGACCGCAACACCCATCAAACAACTCTGTGCTTTATTGCTCAATATTAAGTTTGATTTTCAACAAGTCAAGCCAGCTTCTACAGAGACAGATGCATAGTGTGGTTGCCTCAAAAATGTGACTTGCGCCCTGACGATACGGTCGAAAGTTTGTTCAGTAGCGAAGAAAGCGAATTGTGAAGTAGTGCAGCGGGGGTAGCGGCATTTAGGTATGGGTGGAAGCTTTGTATGGACTCGCCGTGCGTAGGTAGGGCTCCGATGGCGCTTGCCGCGTCGATTGTGTGTGAACGACCGCGTAGAGGGGAGGCGCGCCTGATTATTCCGAGACCGCGTCGATCGCCGGTCGAGGGCCCTAAACCCGGTCCGTAGTCTGCTCTGCTCCCGGTTCTTCAATAAGCATGGCTGTTGAATGCAAATAAGGAATCTGTAGCATTTTCTGAATGCGGCGCCTTTAATTTATTCTGTTCTTGCATTTGGATACGAACCTGTTCAGGTATTAGTTATATTTTGTTGAATAGCGAGACTACGCTTGTTAGTTGTTGTAATGATCCGCACCATGGCCAGTATGGTGTGACACGACAATCACGATGTAATCTCTGTCATAATTGGCCGCACTAGCAGTTGGCCATGAATGGCCTGCTTTTATGAAAGTAGTTAAGGATAGACGGCACAAATTAACAGTAGAAACCGCTTGCTGCCTAATTACGCCAAGAAACCGTCCAGTAATTATGTCATTACCCGGTGTAACTGATATCTTAGTAACGTTCAGAAGCACTGCTGTCGCCATGGGAATAACATACTCCTATTTAACCGTGTAAGCAGGCTTTACTCTTATTTAATTAAAGTTACTTACTGCATTAATATATCCCCCTAGATTTGATTACCCTTCTCCCTTTCCTTGCCTCTTAAGTACCTAGGTATACGTCACCACTTTGCAAAAGGTTATCAGTTTGTGGGGCTCGGGACACATATAAAAATAAGCTTTGAGAGGTATTGATGAATTACGCGCCTCGCTAGCAATAAAGGATAATCGATCACTCCCGTACGCATCGTAGGACGCAGTACGGTGTGATTCCAGGTCGTTTCAATAGTAAACCAATTCGACGAGAACTGAGGTTTTACTCTGTACGAAAATGGTCATATTTACAACTCCTGTTATCCTATTCTCTCCGCAATACATACTCGTATGTGAGTGAGCAAGACGGCTAGGGCCGAAAATACGGACATCGTCTTAAGGCGAAATATGCGCGATGCCGATTGGCAAATGAAAGAGCGCATTGAAAAAGTTCAGTTCAATGAGAATTTGATCTTAATAGTTTCACTTCACACGATTACCAGAAAATTCAGGACAATCGTTAAGATAAGTAATGTCTTCATGATCCATAAGGATCTCGAAACACGATTAGAGGAATTTGGTTTGATGGCAAATCCTCTTGAAGTTTGGTCTAACTTTGCCCTCTTTGCATGTTTAAATGTTTGCTGGGGCAAAATTTTTGGAGCCCCCTTTAAAAAAAGAAAAGACGAAAACTATGGTCATACACTTCTGTAAATTTAAATGTTTTATTTATAAAATTGCCAAAAAACATTTTTCATGTGCGAAATCTACGAAGTGAATACGCAATGTGACAGTTTGCCATAAGCATTACGGCCTCTGATAAGCGGGCAGCACTCACGGCACTGCCGCTCCTCCCTGCCAGCCGTATCTAATTGTTCCAGCCTCGGTGTAGAAAAACTCGATCCTCCGCCTTTGTGCCCAACTGCCCAACCCAGGAGTTCGGAGCTCGGACGCTTTTTATAAAACTGTTCTTTCGAAAGCTTAACGCTAATTTAGTTTCGCTCTAACTTACTCGGAATTCAAGCTTTGTCTCTTTCTATGCATTCCAATTTCACTGTTTCTTGCTAGTTCTAGTTCATATACGTTTCGTTCTTTCGTTAGATCGTATTTCCAAAAGTAAGATTTAATTGCTGGTTTCACTTGAATGGTGTTCCTATTTCCAATAGCGGTTTTGTGTTATAGAGTAGGGTTTGACAGTTTTTATTTAGTGCACGAAGCAGTCTGTGTCTACAGCACCTACGATAATTTATTTTACAAATTGTTATTTTCGTAGTGATTTTAATGATGCCAGTCTCTTATCAAACGCACACTTCGTCGAGGCACTGCTTTTTGCTATCAGTCGAGTATTTACCTAGGTCAGGAAAGCATGACGATGACAAGTGACAAGTTTCCGGCGCCGCACTCAATACCTATTCGGTCACGATCATTAGCGTTTTCGTCTAACTTATTGCTGGTTGCTATTTTTTGCAGTTAGCTATTTGGCACGTTTGCAATTCACAATGCTGAAGTAGTTAAGTGTTGAGAGTCAAGGCTCTCAATGATTTACGTATTCAATCTTTTGCGTTACTAACCTAATCAACTAATATTGATAAACTCATGCCAATAACGGAATTTGCCTTAAAATGTGCTCACAAAACTTCAAAAGTCGTATTCCGATCGCATGCACTTGATGACGAGCTGAGTGAGATGCAGCGCTAAGGCACGCAAAAAACAGTACGTAATGTTAGTACGTACACACACCAAAGTCAAATCGTAGTAAATTTATTTTATGCTGAGGTTCCTGCCATTACTTATCTTATCAGTGCGTTTGGCTCTAGCGCAGTTTCTGTAAAAAGGGCTGTTGTTCTAAAGAAAAGTCTCTCTGACAATTGTCTTATATAATATTTCGCAACGTTTTGAGCGCGGGAAATAAAGCCTGATATAAAAACGGCAGGACGACATATAACTGTCTCAGAGCGGAGCGTTGACTCAACTTATATTTTATTTTATGCTGGTACATTTTAACAACTACCTGTTTTAACAATCCTGGATGCGTCGTTCTTGATGACATTGCCACTCCTTAAAAATGCAGATTTTTTTGAGTCTTATAAAAAGCGAACGGTGATCTTAATGTTCACCTCATAATGCAGCAAGCCGGTATAACGGCGCCTGCACAAGTCAGCCGAGTGGCCCGGTTACTGATCCAGGTCAGCTCCGTGCGTTATGTGACGTCATCTAACTGGCAGTTAGTGCAGTTAGGTAATCAGCTCATCACCACCGAAAGAATTAATTTGGCGGAATTTCATAACAGCTGTGAAACTGCATTTATCTCGGTTTATGTTGTTACCATAAGTATAGGTTTATGATGTTATCATAAGTCTAGGCTTAGCGATGATTTTTGATTGAATACATAGTGGTAACCAGCCGTTAAGTAAAGTCACTTCACTGGTTTCCGAAATTCAATTGAAAGGGTTCAAGAAAGCAAAATGAGAAGTACCTGCCACACTTATGCATGGTTTTATAAAGTACTTTGACATCGGTTTATCTGTGACATTTTCATGCTAAATTCAAATATATCTGCGGTACCACCTACCTACATTGCTTTTGAATTGCAATCATTATAGTTTTCAGGGAAGCAATAATAATTTAAACATCAGAAAAGCAGAGATGTCAAACTATAAAATAATACAATTGATATGCCTTGATACGCTTGGTAATTTCACAAAATAATAAATAAATTGTCTTAACAAACACACCAATTACCTAGCCCCAAACTTAGCGAGAGCACTAAACAGCGTGAGCTTGTGCGTGATTATCTTAGTCGCGATAGACTAGGATAATAGATAGTACCACTGATTTATATACGTTTATAAACATCCATGGATTAGGTACAATTACAAATGCTCGTGCTCATCAGTCATCATCACACAAAGATTTGTCCCTTGCGGGGTTTTAAACCCGCAGCCTCTGGTTTTGTAGTCCGGAGTGCAATTGCAATCTCAATCGCGACAACTTCCTAGTTAGGCTGTAGATAGATCTGCCAGTTACTAATGTAATAATAATATCTTAAATGCATCACAAATTCCTGGTACGGAAGCGAGTCAGAAGCTTTTTTGTTGATCTACAATCTCGGCAGCCTAATTCGGGTGCCTACCGGTCGCGGTGGCATAATTGAGGCATTGTTCTTAAGCCTTGTTTACACAATGGACGCTAAGAAGGCCTGGTAAACAACTCAACTCTGAAGTGAATAAAAGGGGCTTTGATCGGTGACGATTTTGTGACGAATGTGTCTTAGCTCTCAGGAATAAATTTCGTCTTCATATTGGACTTCTGAAGAAGGCTGTTATTATATAAACTTTATGATCTTCATTTTATATGCTATGTCTTGCTTATGTTATGTGGTAAACAATAATCCTTCCGATTAATCCTGTTGATCGGCATCGTAAAATTAAGGATGTCTTTTGACCATTTAAAATTAATATGAAGTCTCTTTCAGTAAAATTATCTATCTGCAATATTTAAAGGGAAAGACCAAGCGCCATTTCCCCATAGTCCCCTGTTTTCTCCCTGGATAATAGCTAAAGGCAAAATATTTTTACTATAATATCGACATTTTCCACAGCTATGCTCCTAGTTTATTGCCTATTTTCAACCTCAACTTTCAGACGCTCGCCAAAAAAATCTACGCAAATAAACACTAAAACTAAAACATACGGGCATAGTCCTACCTTTTGAGAAACTATTTCAAAAGAAAATATAATTTGTCAAATTTTGGGCGAGGAAATAGGGACTTCGAAATGCTGTTTAGGAAGGATTTATCGGTCTAAGCTCGTTTGTCCCTTTCTTGCTTGGGCGGTTACCAGTAAACGCATCGAGACAGCAACAATACCTATTCTTCAAATACCACGTGACCGCGTTTCTTCTAAAGATACTTTCTATACATGTGGCATAGCCGTGGGACACCCCGTATAAGTATGTCTATCCGTTTTTCTGTTATGTGGTAAAACATTATCCTTCCGATTGATCCTTTTTATCGGCATTGTAAATTAAGGATGTCTTTTTTTCCATTTAAAAATAAAATGAAGCTTCCTTTTACTAAAATTATCTATCTGCAATATTTAAAATACTTTCCCTCCATGTGGCATAGCCATAGGACACCCTGTATAAGTTAGTCTGTCCGTTATCCAAGTCGCCATTGCCATAGAATAAGTACCTTTTGCTTGTTAAATTGTTTGGATCCCAGTTCTATTACAAAAATACTTATGTATCCGTATATCCGTTCTAGTTATGATTGCACGTACCTACACTGTATCGTTTACGTTTAACAAGTTAGTGTGAAATAAGCCTTAAATGCAAGTCAGACATTAGGTTTGTAATTTTCTGCGTCGTCACCATCTCGCCATCACCCATAAATTGGTGTCGTGGGAATGTATCAGTGATCGACTGTTGTATGAAAATTTGAAAGCATCTATGCATACGAAAGTGGACAAACTCTAGAATTCAGTAATCCACTGGCATATTAGATTTTATTGCTAGTCGGGAGCATTCGATTTTCTACTGAGCCCGTATGTTTGCTTTAACAGTTTTCATTTTTATTATTAAAAGCTAAACTTCATTTCTTCTTTTTCGTCCATTCTATCTTTCATTTTATTTTATCATTTCGGAAAAAAAAACCTCCTTTAAATAGTGTTAGGTACTCTAACACTAACCTAAATACACAATTTATTTAAAGTTGAAATTCACTGTTGAAGACGACACAAAAGGAAGCATGATGTAATTTTAGGAGTTCCCTCGGTCAACTAGCTCTCCACGTGGTTTGTTTAAGATTAATTGATTTAAGTTAGTAAAGCTTTTATTGACGTTTATATGGCAATGAAATATACGTGCCCTTTCCCTGATAAATATAGGTTATGTATTGCAAATGTTTCCCTAGAAACCTCACCTACTGCCTAGATTCAAACTGTACGGGGCTTTCAAATAGGATCAATGAATCGAGTTTGTGTAGCTACTCTAGTCAAGCTAAGGCCTGCCTGGCTACACGCAGCATTTTTTGTATTAGAGATCGGAGCCTCAAGTGTGATGATGACTGGAAAAGGGTCTGTGTTAAAATTAAAATAAAGCATACATTAATACTTTATAGTTAGTAGGTTCAAATAAGTAGGGTTTCCATAAATGTCAACAAACTTGTAATTCGGTCGTAGGAACTAGCTTTTTTTTCTAAAAGGTATTTTACTGAAGTTTTTTTTTTTCAAAAAGATTTGCCTCAGGAAAACCTTGCCGTAATGGAGTGGCGATAGTAACATCTATGTATTGAAATATATTAAAATGACATTGTATATTTACGAGTAGTTCCGACTTGCCTGCGAATCGTTGGTGCAAACTAAAAGTGTGACATCAGTTGTAAAAATTAACTTTATCAAACTACCGTAAACACGGTAAGTAATATAATAAACTACGAATGCAACAGCTGATGGGTACATATTCTAAACATGAATAATATAGTGAATCTGCCGTCTCACCGAATTATGAGAGTGAAGGAATAGAGAGTGCACCTGTGTATTGGGCACACACTTGTGCACTATAATATGTCCTGCGCAGTTGGCCAATCTCTGTTGAGATAGGCCGCCGTAGTCGAAATTCGGCTTGGAGGACATTAATATAGTGAATTCTGTAGTAGTATTAACCCAAGCTAACACTGTTTTTACCCGACTGTGGAAGGAGGGTTATGTTTTTGAGAGTATGTATGTATGTATGTATAATTGTTTGGCACGCCCTACAGCCCTAACGGCTAGACAGTTTTTGACATATAAGATGTCGTTGAATTTGTCAAAAGTGTGAGAGTGACATAGGCTAAATTTTAAAAATGGCGCCCGCAAATAAAAATAAAGGGGGGAGGGGGGATTTATTTTTTCCTTACCATAGCAATATTGGTATCAAATGAAAGCTAGTAAAAAGTCCATTTCAAAAATATTAAAATTTTTGCAGTCGGGTGTTTTGTTGTTTTTTCGAAAATTATTTTTACTTGTTACAGCTATGTTAAGACCTTAGCGTCCATACGACGCGGCGTCATTTTGTGTGTCGAATCCATGCAAGCCGCAATGACTGCAGGTGTATCTATTTTGCATAGCGTGGCGCTTGCCTATCACATGATAAGCAAGCGCGACGCTTCGTGGACTGAGTTTCGTTAGTTTCTACGCAAGAAGCAACCACCCATCAAATCACGATAGCGTGTGTATGACGTGCGGTTTACATGGACAGTGGACTTAACGCAGCCTCGCACTCACTAACATCGATTCATTAGCGAGCATTTGCAATAAGAGTGTTCGGTGGTCGTCGATACTAAAACCTTGCGTAGCTTCCTCTTATCGGCCGTAAGCCCTCAAGGCACCGACTAACTGTTGCCGATAACAATTCAACGGACGGCGCTCTACGGTTCTCTAACATTGCGTAATTAGGTTAATCGCAAAACCACTTGCGAACCGACACGGCGACAAACGATTGGAATATTTTTTTCCACAAATCGTGATTTGATACGCGGTAAATGAAACGGTATGATAAAAATTGGAACTTCGTGTCGTATTAGGATGTGAGAGATGCACAAAGAGGGTGAGATGAAAGAGAAATCAAGAGCAAAAGCCTTTTTTTTTATATATATTTCATTTCATATTTTTTTAAATATTCCAGTTCATAATGTCTCGATTCCTAAAATCCTCTCCACACTTTTACAAGATATAACGTGGTCAATGAAAATTGAAATATAATGATATCATCTAAAGAGGTAAAGATTATAAGTCTGTGAGTTGGTTTGCAGGTACTCACTCTGGAACTGAACCGATTTTTTAAATTCTTTCACCAGTAGAATAAAGCTACATTATAATATCTGAGTGACTACTAGGCTATATTTTTAAAATTGCAGTTATAAGCTTGCATAATTTTAAACATTCACGGAAATCTAACAAATTGTAACTGTCTGTAATTGATTTTTGCGAATTCGTCATATTGATATTTGTCACGTCTTGCACGTATAAATCTGTTATGTCCAAAAATAAAGATAACAACAAATGTAATAATTAAGGTACTTATCATCTTTCGTTTCAATCAAATTTTTGTTGAAATCTCAATTACTTTATTAGGGTCTGAAGTCCAAATCTGTCATTCTTGTCTTCTTTACATGTCTAAAACCAAGTCGCTGCCGGGCCGCTATCTACGCTTAACTTACTTACTTATTTCGCTGGCTCAGCGACCCGGAGTGGATCTTGGCCTCCGACATTAAAGTGCCATTCTTCCCTATTCTGTGCCAAATGTGACCAGTCGGGCACTTCTAGCTCTTTCAGGTCTTTGGCGACTTCATCCTTCCAGCGATATCTTGGACGCCCCACCGGCCGTATCTACGCTTAAAGATCTTTTAAATTATGCAACAGATTTTATTGAAACTTTTATTAAAACTGTTAAGCCACACATAGAGTGTATTCAATAATAATAAGTTTGTATAATACATGCATATTGCATGGCCGTGTTATAGTATTAAATAAAATTTTACTCTGCGTTAATGTAAGTAATTTCGCCAATTTTTAAAACCATGTCGATGAAACCCGTTGAATGGAATCTGTGTCGAATATTGGCACATTTGTCGGAATCGCTCCCCACGTCGTACACACATACGTCGGGTTCAATCAACCATTTTGTTTATCGCGTGGGTGTAAGCCTTGCACGCAGGGATGGCTGTCTTGATAACCTGGCTATGTATAAGTTCAAAGCCACAACATTGGCTGAGAAATAAATAAGTTTTTAAAAGTATCAGCTACGAGTAGTACTCGTATCCTTGCCCGCAGGGCAGCTAATGATAACTTAGCACCTAAAATTGTCATGAGTAGCTTATAGAAATTATGACGTCATTTTGAACAATAGAAAATACACAACATACTAATGATCACAAACACAGCTATGCCCATTTCACACGTGATTGTTCTTAATTAAAATGGTGTGAGATTGTATTGTAGATTCTCAAGATAAAAGCACAATAAAATTGCCTGCTTATATTCATTCACTACAGTTACTCCTCTTTGTATCTTCTTGTAGTCATACTCAAAATCAATGTAAAAAGACTGTCACAGTTCGTAGCTACTGTTAATACTTTATTCTAAAGGGCAGATGATAACTACCATATGTCATAGAATTGGAAACACTCAGTAGCTGCAAGTAGGGCAGTACTTCATCTCAGATAATGGACAAACAATAAAAAAAAAAAATAATGCTTCAAAATATCACGTGTGTTCTTGTTTTTAGAATTTAATTAGTCAGCCCTACACACGTGCGAACAGACAGAGCGTCGTTCGTGTGCCATTGACATTCGCGCGGATTTGCAGCGATCAAAATAGCATTCGCCCATTTGCGCCGATGCGTTACGAAGATGGAATTATCATAAAGAAACCAATGGCGTGAAGTTAGTCTCCTGATAGTTTAGACATTAATGGCTGCGTTATTTACAAAAAATAAATTTACGTACCTATTTTTTATTTAAGAACGCGACAACTTAAAGCTTTTATGTTAAAACTAGCAGTTCCCCGCGACTTCGCCCGCGCCAAAAGTCGGATTTTCCATACAAATTTTCATCCCCCATTTCACCCCCCTTATGATTTTATATCGCGACAAAAAGTAGCCTATGTCCTTCCCAGTGTCTCAAACTATCTCTGTGCCAAATTTAATTTGATTCGGTCCAGTAGTTTCGGAGCCTTTTCGATGCAAATAAACAAACAAATCTTTCCTCTTTATAATATTAGTATAGATGTAACATAGTTGTGACGTAAAACTAGATTGATAAACCTGAAGTTACATAAATTGTGGCTTAGGTCGACTTTCTTGGAAAAGTTAACGACTTAATATTTCTTAGCGTAAATCCGGCTTTACGTTTAATTCCCATCGCGTTTAATTAGCGCCTTTATGCGTAAATAGCATCTGTCAATATGAACTAAAAATGGCGCGCGGTTTAGTTATTCCGCATCGATACCAATTTTATTTTTTACGGCATTTGGATGTGAGTGTACTTTGTTTAACCCACATACTCATTTTTTGTTTAGTACACCATTAAACTTTTACCACCAAGTTGCTTGTGCACAGTTTAGTGTTTGTTTTGCTGTGCTTCAGATCTAAACGTTGCGAAACGGTACTTTGTTTTGAAACTTGGTTGAAAATTCAGACAGCTGTATATTTTTTTATATAGCAACCATGTACATCGCTTTGTTGACTTTATTTCGTTCATATGATATGATTATGATGATCGAGTACGAGATTTTGACGACTTGACTTTAACGACAGAAGTTAGCATTCCCTTTTAATTTTCCACAGTTTACCTTTAAAGTATAGGTGAGCACTAAGAAAGGATTTTTAAAAATTTCCCCTTACAAAGTAAATAAGGGGTGGTAAGTTAGTATACTCGCTAAGGGATAGAATCCGGAACGAGATCATCCGCCAAAAGACTTGGGCTGGTCATGTCTGTCGCAGAACCGACGGGCGTTGGAGTAGGAAGGTTCTCGAAAGGAGACCACGTCTCGGGAAACGTAGTGTTGGACGCCACCCTGCTAGGTGGACCGACGACCGGAGGAAGGTAGCCGGTGGTGGCTGGATGCGAGAAGCGGAGGACCGTGAAAGTTGGCGCCGTCTTGGAGAGGCCTATGTCCAGCAGTGGACTGCAATAGGCTGATATGATGAAGTTAGTATGAAAGTCCGTCAGTTTTGAAGCTAAATCGATAAAAAAAAATTTTGCTCTTTGGTTTGAAATTGAGACTGATGTATTTCAGGAGTTTTGAAAATACAACCTCTTACGCGGTAAAAAGCGAAGAAGTTAATAAATAAATAAATAAAATAAATTGTTTATTTCGTTAACACACAAAAACGTAAACAATATTGAGGCTGGGATCTACCCAGTAAGTACTTGTGGTACCTGTGGCGTGAGACCCCGCTCTTCTTTTACAGTAAAAAGGTACATGGTTTGAGCAAACTTATACATCATAACATACAAAAATGGTGTGTTTGTGTGTGTGTGCGTGCGTTATGTCTAAATTACAGTTATATAGGTAACAGTGAAACAGTGTGACAGTGATAATGAAGTTTGTATATGTATATTCGAAATATGGCGCGGACGAAGTCACGAGTATCTACTAGTGTTTCATGTGTGCTACTGGTAATGTCTCACTCTAGATTTGAACGTTCCTCCCCATGCATGCATTTTATGTGACGTGTGCCACTCAAAGTGAAATCAAGTTGGTCGGGCGGGAATGGTGCAGCGTGAGTAGTGACGTCATATAATATTCGTATTCGGTCGCTATGATTGACGTATATCCTTACAAGTGGCTACAAAATGGCTTATAGATTGAATAAGTTCGTTAATCCATTCGTGCGTCAGCACTCATCAGCAAGTTTGATTATAACTTGTTCTTTTTTATTTCTGGGTACAAAGGTTGCTAGCTTGGCTGCGTCCTTTGATGTCCTTCCTTTAAACAAAGTTGTATGTTACTTCAATAGGATACTCAATAAAATAATTATAAAAACATTAATTTAAAGGAAAAGTATACCATATGTCAACAAAACACAGTTGCAACACCGTCGTCACTCACGAATCGTCAGGCATCTAGTTAATTAATATCGAATTATAAAATTGCCACAGCTGTGTGCGTGTATTGATCACGCGCCGAGACTCTTTCCACCCCACAGGGTATGTGCCGGGAGTCCAGGAGGATAGGGCTACCAGTGCCCACGAAGCAAGCGGACAATTGTGACATAAATGTCGGCTAAAAATTTTCAATTGACAACCGTGTTATTAATGACAGTTGTGTTGTAAAACGCCTATATTTTCAAGTCTAACATATTTGTAGAACTGGCAGTAATTCTTGACATGAAATCGGAGCTGTGAGAGGCTTACATTACATTTGTAGTATTTTCGTTGTAACAACCAATAGTAAAACGGCAGTGACAACGATTTAGAAAAGTTCTCATATAGAAAAATAGATATAGAGAATGGAAAAACATTCTCCGTTAAAATCAGTAACTTTGCGTTTAAATAAAATTTTCGAATAATTTAAACCAGTGCAGAATATAATAAATAAATCCGTGATAATAAATGGAATAACATAAAGAAATTATTTGTTTTTTTGTCGCGCTTGATGTTACTGCTGCGGAACACAACGTACGTGACGTTAATTAATATGTTATCGAACGGTTTGCAACTGTCGAACTGTTAAATTCGAACTACAGTGGAATGATTGGAAGGTTTTCGTCTGTGTAATTTGCATTTTGGACTCTGTGATAAGGATAACACTTTTATTATACTCAGATAGATTTTGAAACTCTTAATGTTAGAATACTTCGAATATTTGGTAGGAAGGTGAAAAAGTGGTATCATAGACCGTCTTCATAGTACCCTTAAAAATAAACAAAGATGTAGAACATTATCCCTTATTGAAATGAATAGCCATTACATGCTGTTCATAATTAAAACTATCGTATTATTTATTTTGTAAATTAAATTGATTACTGACGATGAAAAAGTAGCAACCCTGCTGTGACCATCCGCCCTCCCTTCGATCGCCGCCATCAATCACTTCCTAATCGAATTTATTAACGTCTCAACCCCGCTTGTTAGACTTCACCTCATGTACCACGTAGGCACTAAGATCTCTGAGGTCCTTTATTAATTCAATCTCTGACGGCAACTTGTGAGTATAAGAAGTTAAAAAAAAATTAAACTCGCTTACCCATTTATGTACAGCTTTGTAAAGTACCATAATAAATTGACAGTACACAAAAAAAATCTTTCTCGTTACCAAGTTTTTTTGAGAAATGTTTAGCAGAACTTAAAGTGATGTTGAAATTCTATTTTTCTTAACGATGTGCCGCTTGGCGCTTGCAATAAACAAACTCACAGATTACGTCAATCCATTATCTTGATTACTTGTCGCGTTAACATAGCCAGTGAATGTTACATTTCTCTATACGAAAAGCGATTAGCGAATCTCCCACGAATTCTAGAAAATGCGGATAAAAGTGGATATAAGCAACCAGCCTTTTATTCCGTCAGGCTCGGTAAACTCGGATGACAAAGGAACTGCGTTGAATGCCCACTGTGAAAGTTGACGTAAAATCGTTAAACCCAAGTTTCGAATAAATCCCTGCCAGTATCTTCAAACTTTTACGTCACGAGTTACAAAATAGCGTTGACAAACTTTTTAATTCCAGCAGCGGGCCGTAGCAGGAGGACTCTAAAATAAATGATAAAAAAGAATTGCGTCTTTTACAATAATCTCTTTCTCGACAATAGTTCATCTACATTTTATCTGTTGATAAATTAATAACACCTAATTAATAGTGTAACCACAATTTAGTAAGCGGTGTTATTGCATTGTTGATGCTAAGATCGTTATCTCGGTATAGAAAGTGAGATACACAGGAAACGTGGGCCCATGATCACGCTTGTTTCCCAATTTGTGGGCATACAGCGGAACTGATACACGTATTCATAACGTCACTAGCCGAGAAAAGTGTTATTGTGCGTGATTACAAGAATCGTAATCGTGGAGGCAATGAACCTAGATTCAGGAAAAAAAAAACTGGCGATCGAATTCGAAAAATGTTATTCTGTTAATTGTTTATGATAATTGACAATGTAAAGAAAACGAGATCGTTATAGAGCTGGTAACTATATGGTTACGGAATATCCTTACAGAAGCGTTCATTCTTCTATCCATATTTGTGAAATTTCTATTGTGTGATATAGTATTTTAGTTCGACGATAGTTCTACTGTTCTAGCATTATTTCTTGCAGTGCATTTAGGCCATAATAGCATTCCGTGCAAAACGATTCGCGCTTTGTTTTGTATGCAAGGAGCGTGACCCAAGTTTCCGTTTTCGGCCCCATGTGAAAACGTTTACACAATGTCAAATTGCCTGCCTGTCGTTGCAAAATGCGACCTTCCTGCGAGACCGGGCTTTGTCCAGCCGATCGTGTTACTGCTTTGAATAGTTATTTTCGATGAACTGACAAAAAATAACTTCACTCCACAGTTTAATGACCCCCCTATACGACGATCCATACATGTACACATTGTGTACTTTAAAAGAAAAGTGATGAAAATGCAAAGCATAGATAAGACTTGAAACTTTTCCAAGTTTACCAAATTGAACAATTTCTGAAGAAAATATTGTTAGCCTGAACAGAAAGAATTCAACTGTTCATGTTCAGGAATTAGTAGGTACCTAGTTGATGAAAAATATTAAGTTTATTTAGCTTATCCGCGGTATCCAGTGTAGAAGCAACAACAGGGCGTGCGATTAAAATAATTCGCGATGTAATTGTTACTTTATGACTTGATTTTATTCGATCGCATCTTTAGTACGTGTTCCAAGATAGGGTTTATAAATATGGCGTTCGCCAACGTATGAGAATCGAGCATTCATTACTCATTAATGTTTACAGTTTATGCTGGTAACGATTTTATTCGATATATTCGTAACAATAAGCAATCTCAATGGATATTTATTTACGTCTAAAGTCCTGTGTGGAAACACTCGAATTGATTCTTCTAAGGTGGCTATGATCTCTATCAATACAAAAATTTTGAAAACAAGATACAAAACCACATTACGACATAAACTTGGACGTTTTCGATCGATTGTGTTGCAGCTGTGTTATTCTTTACCACAGACATAGACACTTGTGTAAATATCGGCCCAAAGTTGTTTGCGGTAATGTCTAATGTTGCAATTGCATCAAGTAATATAGTCGACAAGTTCTGTACAGTGTAGGGATGAGCCCTAAATATAAACCGTCATGTCCACCGGAAACGATGGTCATTGCTTGCTATAGCGGTTTATTACTTGGAATCATGACGTCATTAGCTTCTCATCAGAATACTGGACATTCACCTACGCGTGATTGTCGATTTAATTTTGCGAAAACTCCATTCAATACCATTCCTCAGTTAGGTTAGTCATACTAAGTGATTTTAGTGTTATTGTTGATATTCTTTTGGAAAGTTGAAAGTAAGCTTCCTATCTTTGCCATCAATGGTAAACCGTACATTTTCTTTCTGTCAGTCGTATTTCCTTTACGACGTGCTATCGTAAAGGTTTTCTGAATAACCATTGTAATTTGCGCAATCCCGGCTCTGAAGATATTGAATATTCCGCGCGCGACACCGATCTCCCTTCCTGCACCTGCTATAAACTACGTTTATCCGGATTTTTATGGCGACTCTAGAGGTTTCTTTACTTATTGTAATGAATAGTGCACCGCAAAGAAAGTGCCTGAGGATTTTTCATTTCTATTTGCGGTGGTTGTTGATTTTCCCCCGACCTTCGAGATTGCGTTTGAGTTTTATAGACGTGGTCGGTTCAGCTTTGTGTGCTTAATCAATGCAAACGGTTTGGATAGTCTTGATTGTGTTTGTTAATCATGTTTTCTTATTACATGATGGATTAAGGATGGATTTCTTTGAAGACATACCTTACGGAATCTCTATCTAAGCTAAATCCAGATCTACACATGCGACATCTCCAGCCAGAGGCGCAAGCTTTTGCAATATGCGAGACGTCAAATTACGAGCCTCAAGCTTATAGCTTTGCCGGATGCATATCCTTCCAAATTCGTGAGATTTTTCTGTCGAGAAATTTTAAAATCGAATCAAACTGCTCGATCGCATGGGGCTCGGGCGAGATGTGCATTGCCCTAGCGAGGCGTGGCGCGCTCGGAATCCTTAATTTAAGAGCTCGTCGCTAGCCCGCCGAGTGCCGACCGGAGATGCACCCGGAATGAGCTTCCCTCCCGTGATTGCATCGCGCCTGCTTCGTGACTTCAAATTAATGTCGCATCTTACGTTTGGTCCTCTCATTTCCTTGGATATAAGCTAAATCCATATCCTAGTTGAAATTGTAGGTACACATTTTTATATTGACGTATACAGGAAGAAAACACAAGACACCTTTTTTACTTGCGGTAAATCAATTACTGAAATCCTCCATAGTTCCTACATCTCTAGAATAATTAAAAAGAAGTAGAGAATGCCACTTGACGTGTAGTCCACCTTTTTACAAAGTCTTAGTTGTGCAATAAAGTTTAAATAAATATCTAAGTACTACACTTACTCGACATCCATTTTAATATAACTTTTTTTTTTCAGGTAAGCTTCACATTACTCGTACTACATTACCTACTATTGGACGAGCCTCACCGTACACTGTTTACGTAGTGAGTACTTCAAACTGCTTTCGTTTTTCTGTACACTAGTAGCACAATCAAGAATGCCGCCATTCTTACGGCCTGCCTAACGAGCAGCGATTCGAGTAATTACAAGACGCGTGTTATTATCATACTGAGCGTTAAAAATTCTACCCTTTTAGCTTGCGATAATTTAATAGACGAGCAGGTGTTTAATTAATATTGTTTCCACCTCCAATATGGATAGTAATTATTCTGTAGGATCTAGTTCGACGGGCTTCCTATGGAAGGAGCTTCGGGACCTGTTTTATTTCTACATTGGTTCTAGTATCTCGAGCTTGGTCTGCGCCTACTATCTGGTTACCAGAGTATTGGGTTTCCCCTGCTGTCCACAATAGAAACTCAGTTGCTTTTACACCTTGTTTAACTGGATGTAATTGATACGCACTATGCGTAGTTGTGATGTGCACGACCCTTAGATGTATTCCTGTATGCTGTTGTTATTCCTGTGTGTTAAACAAGGGAAATTGCTAGTTGTCTGTTGTACTGTGCTAATTGTGAAATGTGCTGGTTTTTGTGTTGGAATATCCCTCTTCCAGAAAGTTTTCCTTACTATCTGAATAATACTCATGCGTTTTGTCATCTGACAAATGCATGTCTCTGTTTTCTTTGTGTAACCAAAATAACTTTTCCGACTAAAGGTTTTTCTTCGAACCAAGCGATAGAGCTTCAAGCCCTAATTCAATTACAAATTTCAACCAGTAAGACGTTAGTACTTTCACATTAAAGATATTTAATAAGGTAGATGTGGTTATTCTTCTGTATGCCGGCACAAAAGCATCACGTCGTCCGCCATAGAATTTGTGCGGTCGGGGGCTCTGCGTCATTAATAATAATAATAGGGCCGTGCGACCGCGCCGCGTAGTGTGATTGATCGATGGATGCTCGCATTGATGCTGCCTGTTCAGCAGGATGGGAATATGGTACATAAACATGGGCATGCTGTTCCATTTTCGATTTTTTTCATTTTCTTATTTTTCTTTACTTTTTAGCTTTTTGGCTAATTATATAATTTCTTTGCAGCACACGCAAGTCACTGCTAATATCTGGATGCCATAGTGGCAATGTCCATTGAGGACATTGCAAACTTACAAATGTTGATTTTTGAGTATAACGGCAGTTTACCTGTAAAAAAATTTAAACCTATAAGATTACATAAAACTCTGTTAAACTAACCTACCTTAGGAACTGGGAAAAACTAGTAATCATGGCGATGGATAATATTGTGGTAATTGTGGTAAACACTTAAAAATGCCGTATCTGCACAGTGATTGTTTGATCTTTGGAGTTTGCATGGAGTTGAGATGCTGCAATAACTTAACTATTTAAATAAAATAAATAAATAAACAAATTGTTTTAACAAAAACTCCAATTACCTAGCCCTAAACTAAGCGTAAGCTTGTGCTATGGCGACTACGATAACGGATAGACATACTTATATACGTTTATACATCCATGACTTAAGTACAAATGCTCGTGCTCATCACACAAACATTTGCCCCTTGCGGGATTCGAACCCGCAACCTCTGGTTTTTACATTACAACAGAGGTTTTTTTTTAATTTTGAAAATCTTACACGTTGTTTGTTTTGGTCGGCACTGATAGGAAACAAAGGACTTGTCCATTAGTGGTTTTTTATTCATCAATATTTCTAACCAGAATAAACTAAATATTACATTAAAGAATTCACAAAAACTAGCCTTTCTGCATGATTAATATAATTTTTAAGGCCTCCGATTTAGTGAAAAATTGAAATTAATTTTTCTCTTTGTCTGTACATAAACCGCACCTTCGCCTATATCAATTAACGCATGAAAAAAAAATTGACAGCAAAATTGACATTCCATTGACAGTAGTACCTATTATATAATCTGTTGTAGTACCTAGTAGTATTTATCCACCAGTGGAAAGGCAATGGTACATAGCCATACAGCCAGGAAATACAAGCAAGTGAACAATGGATGATGCCTGTTACAAAACATATTTTTTCTCAAAAATGGAGGCGTTTAAAATTATGATTTCTATGGTTACGTGTTTCATATTTTTGTAGCTTAAAGATAAATATAGGTTTATTAGTGGTTGATGATATCTTAGAATAAAAAACCAGCCTCCATACAAAAAGAGGACAAGTCCTTTGTAGCAGACGCTGTATATAGTTTCTTTTAATATATTTAATGGATGCATGGATGTCGCCAGTTGTGCATATCGGGAAAGCGGTTATTCAAACATGCGATTGCGGCCAAATGTCTGCCTATTAAATTTTTTAAAAAAATGCCCAACTTCTGTTACACGTGTGTTAAAAGACAATCTTGTTTGTGGTCTGTTATTTTGATGGCTGCTGAGGTGTAATTAAATTGATCGATGAATTCCCTAGTCCATAATGGACGTGTCACCATGGCATGTACACGATGCAAGTGTGGTTAACTGCTATTTAATATCTATGCTTAAAAGCACATTATAAACTGAATATATTTGAAATATCATGTGTATATAAAATTAACATTTTCGTAATTACAATTTTGCTTTCATTCACAAACACTATTTTATAGGTATTTACTATCTTTTCCGCGAAGCTTTACCACGAGAGTTCACCTTGACCAGATTGCATGAAGTATAACGCGTGAAAGTGATGCGGATTGCATCGTAATGCAGTTCGGAGAATAGCCCTGAATTTCTGCGAATAGACACCGATTTTCGCTGAATTTCACCGAACTGCGTCTGGCGTGCACGGGGTGAATGAAACATTAATACTATGTATGACATAGCAATTGAATTCCGACAAACGGATAGTATCTATGGCAAATTATTACAAATAGTTCCAATTGTAGATTTAATACTCTCAATTGATACTTACACATGAGCTGTTATTGCGTAGATATACTTTGTTCAAGATTTACACTTTCAAGAGGCTATGGCAGTAGTGACTGGTATACTTTTTGTACTGCTTTCTCTAATATCCAGCCCAAATGTCCCTAAGCAATGTCAGAATGTGCAAAAAAAACTAAAATTGTACATTTTCTAATAAGTAATTGAGGTAAATAGGCAAGTCCAATCTTTATACGCAAAATTTTGCTGTTGATTTAACAATACCTACAAAAGGTTTACTACGTCAAGTGTGACGTGAATTGTTGTGTTAAAAGATAAATAAAGGCGAGAGGGACCCAACCTTACATTCCGCTTGGAAATGGGGACATTTTATGATTGACGCTCCTGTACAAAATGAACCACATACAAAACCAGTTAGTCTTTTGTCAAAAGATTAATGAATGTTATATAGATAGACTTGAATAAACTTGTAGAATAACTTGCTTTTAATATTATCCAGCGGAACACTCGGTAATGAAATTACGCCGTTGAACAATAATTACAACTTGCTATACTTGTAGAGTAATTATGAACTTCTGTTCTGCCGGCTACCACTCGTTGCTAGAGCTAGGTACCTAAAGTAGACTGTTGGTTTCGGGAGTAATTGTATGCCATTATGCTGCAATTTATTGTAATTTCCGTTGACCGTGCGTGTTCTAATATGTTTTAATTTGTTTTGGTGGAATCTATTTGGCTTTTCGATGTTGTAAAGGAGGAACAATAGTAGATTATTCACCAAGGGGGTAAAGTGATGTCTTACGTCACGGGCGTCATCTTGAATCTTGAGCGTAACGAAGGATTCGTGAGTTAACTCCCGAGCGCAGCGAGGGAGTTTAGTGTTTACTCCCGAGCATAGCGAGGGAGTTAAAAGTAGAATCTTGAGTGGAGCGAGGGATTTAAGCTCGCCCAAGACGAAGACATCTTTATCCCCGAGGAGAATACTCTGCTTTTCACACTTTCTACGAGGCAATAAAAAAAACTTATTTTGTCTATAAGTATACATATATCCTTTGACTTTTCTGGCAGTAAATTATTATTATTAACAATATCAGCAGCTTTACATCTAATGGACTCCGGTGTTATTAACTTCGTCACACGAGAATTTTACGAAAACATTGTTTGTAATTTCTTGAAATACATAGGTTTTTTTTCTTAATTTATTTCTGTTTTTAGAAGCGCGCGCTTTTTTTTTTTTCATTTCATTCGTGCTAAAATTCTTGGCTGCCAGGTTCAAATTTTAAATATGTTCTCTTTGGTGCGGAACGGGCTAGTGTGATCATGCCTACAACCTCTTATTCGAAATTCAAATCACTTTGCCTCCCTAGGGGCGTAATGAAATTTCATACAACATTACGTCCCTAGGGATGCAATGACTCACTTTGAGTCAGGTTTACTTGACGTGTAATTGAGCATTGCCGAGTAGGTAGTGTGAAAATACATTTACGGAAAATGCAAAATTGAAATTTATTCATTCTATGGCAAAGGCGCAGGCCTTTGGGTGCTTGTCTGTGTATTAGATTTAATAGCATCATTTTAGATAAACTAGTAGACTTTTTGTGTAAGAAATAAAAACTATAAACAAACAAATTATCCATTGTATTATCGTTTAGTTTTAGTTTATTTAAATTATTTTGTATCTTACAAAAGCCGCTATAAGCAAAATCCTGATAAAATATTGTAATGTCGTCACGCATAGAATGTCAAAACCACAAAAGCCGTCCAACTTCGTGGCTGGCCCTGTCCATTCGCCCCGGTGCGGCGGACGCGGCCGTAATTCCCCACTTCAAGCGGTCATTAGCGCCACGGGACAGGACTTTGTCTGTCGCACGCCCATTACACATACGCATACCTGCATGCCCGCTCCGCTCGAAACTTCCTTTACTGCCGCGTCGTAAACTCCCTGAATTGCAGAAATATGGCCTTTTACTGCTTATACTGCATGCCAGCCTGGATCAGTGTGGCCGCGCGCGCTCTTATCTGGCTTAAGGTGAACGCACACCGAAGCCGAGGCGGACGAAACGGTCAGCTGTTACTAAAATTCGGATTGTAGCGCGGGAACCGTGGCCCAGTGTGTGTTGACTGTTGCTCCATAATTTTCTTTAAAGCTATCAAATGCTATCGGTTCGTCCACTTCGCCTCGAATTCTGTTTATGTCTACCTTTAGCGCAAGTAAAGTAGTAAGTTATGGATTTTGCTGGTACACTACTTACTATGTACGTACACGATGTTAATAGAAAACGTCGAACATGAAATATTGCCCGTAAAACAACTCATTTTCCTACCATGTTAACCGGCAAGCATATATTACCATTATTGATAGCATGGAATAACTTATTTTACTCCTTTGGAATAGAGGAAATTACATTGAAAATTGAATACAGGTTTTGCTGATTCTATTTAATAGTTTTGTGTCAACACGGTCATGAAATTTTACTGCCTATTCTGATAAAAATAACGATAACACTTATCTCACGCGACCAAATTATTTCAACAGCTATAGACTATTATGTATAAGGTTTCTAAAGACTTATTAAAATACTACTAGGATTTCTATCGCGTGTTTAAAGTAATGGTGTAATATGTTACTGTCATACACCGGCAATACGTTTCACCCCAACTGCAGGCCGGGATTCAACACGCGACCCCTAAAAATGCGCGAGCGAAGGCCGTTGATAAACTAGTTAAATGTTCCCAATTTTATTTTCTGTAAAGCATTATTAAAAACTAAGATAAAATATGCTAATAGTAACTTAATCCTGAAGCACGTGATATCTACAGCAAAGGTTGCGACTTGAAGTCTAGCTGGTCCGTAACTCGAAGTTACCTTTTCCATAAATTCTGAACATAAACTCAATTACCTACGGCAGTGAACGCTGCGTTTCATCATAATGGAAAGCGGCATGAAAATTAACAAGTAGTAAGGCGTTTTCATAAAGTTTTATTGGTGGAGCTGGATACTTTTAGCTCCGAGGGGTCCGTCCCACGGCAGCCCGGGTGCGGGACGTTCACCGCGATCGATGCGGGCCCCGGGCCAACAAACACCCACCTACCAACGTCTGTTTCCATTTAAACCATCCATTGTAAGGGCTCCCTCCTGTCAAACGTGACTGTGCACTTCAGTAACCATCCCTATCGTTATATCACATCAGAACTGTATCTGTCACGAACTATTAATAGATTTATCCTTCACGAGCAAAAAACAACACCAACGCATTTGTTTCCAACGAGGAATTTTATATCTCCGCCGCTAAGTAACTGCTGGGAAGCTCACTCCACTCGTACTTTCCCACAGTTCTTCATGTTGTTCGCCGTCCATTATTCCTATCAAGTTGTGGTTTCGGCCCGTGTGTCTACGATCTAAGTACGTCCCATCACGCTACGCTTCGTCGCTCACTAAATTTCCTTTTCAACACTTGCGTGCAACAAAAATACTTATCTCGAAATGGCTTACTCATCGATCAGCCGATACCGAATCGACGAGGATGTGTAAATGTTTTAGTGTATTTAATTCGCTGCGATTATTTCATCGGAGCAATTCGAACTGCGTGATGTTACGGAGGATATCTGTAATCGTGCGGTCGACATGAAAGACCGATTGCCGAGGAGTTCTACGAACGGCAAGCCTTAAACCAGTTTGCTGCAGGTACGCGGCCAAAAATTATACGTAGACAAAACGGTCGTCTCGGGCCTGATTTCGGTACCGTGCCACGCCGTGGTCCTTTGACAAAGACGCATTCCGATGGAGCATCGCCCTTACTTAACACAAAAGCCTCCTAATATCGCAGCGGTATATTGTAAAATATCATATTGCGGAGCGAGGACCATTGTGTTTACTATTTACCTTGGGAACCCGAAATGTGCTTTTTGTAAAAATTAAAAGCCTTGAAGCTATTGAGGAGTCTTAGTAAGTATGACTTTATAAAATGAGGTTCTTTTGTAGTTACTATCGCTAAATCGATGTCAATGCGCTTTCTTACCGCTGACTCAAAGTTATCGTAATATCCGTAAACTTTATTTGTTTTTGTGCGCATTTATTCGTGAATATTGTATCTGGCAATATCGCTCCGTGTCCCGAAAGCATGTCGCTAGATAATTCGTATATTTGACCATCCCCCTCGACTATACGAATCGATAACGTTTCCGTCGTGCCCCACGAGTCACGCTCTGCTCTACCGAATTCCCGATATATTTTTGTACAAATCGCTTGCATTTCGTTTTTTATGTCTGCTTTTACTACAATTTCTTATTGTTGTTTTAATTCAGTGTTTGTTTGTGCACCGATCCCTATAGCCACATGTTTACCCTAGTAAGTATTGATATTGCATGTTAAATTACATTTTGCCTCATAAGGTTAGTTCGTTGACATCCCTACCTCGGAAACTAATTTTGTATCGCTAGTGACCGTACAAATCGACACTCGTGATGTTTTCAAAGGTGTTACCAATATCGATTTGAATTTCAAACAAACCTAGCTGTTTAATAACTTTCCTTAATGTTTAATTGCTTGTTACGCACGACTCGAGTCAATTTAACGGCCCTTTAGCATGAGTAAAGCGTCTGAGACTCGAGCAATGACGAGTCTGAACCGCTGCACGAGAGTTCATTTAGTTTATGGGCCTCAGTTTTGCGAGTCGTAAACTCGAAACTATCGGTTGGAGGTTTTTGTGGGCCCTCAGAGGCGTGGAGCGGTCGGACTCGGAATGCCCGCCGGAAACTGCACCAGGTAGATGCACAATGAACTCGAACAAAATGTCGGCGGGCCTCGTCCGAGTCCCGGCTTCGCGAAATTTGAATAAATTTAATCGAAACGACCATGGTAGGTTTTTTTGACTGGTGGTTAAAAACACTCAGCCAAAGTTAAATCTTCTTCATAGGTCGTACGACGTACACCTCATGATTGAGGATCGTGATCATTATGGGGAAACGACTTTATTGGCAATTTTAATGAAGTGGTTTGCCACATTGCCTTCTCCATTTCACTAGTACTTAGTGTGACAAAAGCAAAAAAAAAAATGCCGAGAAGTCGATGTGTGTGTTGCATTCTCCACATATAACCACACCATTTTAGCCACCAACAAAATGTCAGTACTCGGAATTGCAAATTCGGATTAAATGGTAATATAGCTGTAACATTTCTGCCGTTTATCAGTCGTGCTTGTGGACTACTGTTATTGATTGTACTATCTCCCTATGTGTGATATTTTTCATTTGAACACGTGCGTGCTGATAAAATATTTAATACTAAGGGCGTACCACGTCTTCCTGCGTCGGCCGTGACATTTGCCGGTGTCAAGTTGTACGTTAAAACGTTCTCGGGCATCTTGGCGGCTTTTTTCCTAATTAAAACTCATCTTGAAAATCTTATTGCGTCCACCAGCTTATCTTGATTACAGTTTCGGGGTTGTTGATCTGCAGAGGGGGCTGAACCCCTCTGCCCCCTCGCCCGGGCCTCCTCATTCATTGGCAAATGCGCCTTTCGCAAGTTCGTGACCTTTAACTAAGAATGGAAAAGAAAGATGTTTAGGTTCGATACTGCGTCCATTCAATCGTTTTATAATTGGTTCATTAATGAGTACCTACTACTCCTATAAATAATTGTTTTTTTAGATCGTCAAAACTAGAAATTAAGAGTTTGCTAGCAGTATTGAGTTTGCTTTTCTAATTGAATTCTGTTTATGTACAATTATTCAGATTCAAAGTTTCGTTACGACTTTCAATTCTTAACGGTCTGAAGAGCAGTAAGAGTGCAGTCTGGTTAATTGAGGAGAAATAATCGATTCGTTATACGCTGTTCTGTGAGATCGTAATGTCGTGAGATTGGAACCCATATGATCGTAACGTCGATTGGTGTGCGTGAATTGATAGCCTAGTTGCGTGGTTATATCACGATGCGATAATTCTAGATACGACACGATTGTGTCACACTTCAGGCCTATCGCCTATCCGACAAGTTCGTGCGCGACCTTCCTGCGTTCGCCAGAAGTGCGGGGAGCGAGGCATGCTAAATGTCAGCGGGGACAGGTGGTGTTACGGGGCAGGAAGGTAGCGCATAACCTTGTCGGACTATACCTTGATGGCTTCAAGCTGTCGTCTCATTGCAACTTAATTGCTGTCTTTTTTAAGTTACCTCTAGGTTTTAGAAAACTAATAATAGCTTTCAAACTAAGTACAACACAACACAGCGTTGGCTTTCAAAATACTAAGAAAAACTATTCATAGTGCATATGATTGCAATTCCAAAGCCATTGCTTTCGGTGCCATTGCCATCATAGTCGGGATAGCTTTTACATTAGGCGCTTGGTCCTCAGACGGCAGTTTTAAAGCCATTTTGAAGTAAGTAGGTTTGCTGTACTTCCTTCCACTGCGACTAAATTAACCATTAGGTAGTCTTTAATGGGGATTAGGTTATTGATCCCTATGTTAACCGACACGAAAGCACTGGCTATTAGTGTCACCATAGTATAGGTCATTTTCAGATCATGTTAATCTTAATGGTGCAATGCATCTAGCGTTACAACTGAACCATTAAGCTAATATGATTCGAGTAATTAACACAATTTATTAAATAATTAATTTGATTACAGACGACCACCAACCAAAGAAACTTTCAGAATCTTTTGACTAATTTGTATTACTTTGAATTTACTACGCTGATGACATTGAAAATGCTGTCTGTCTCCTTCATAACTATCAATATTGCATTCCGTTATCTGATTCGTAATTGTAAGACCTATATAGAGTTTTTGCATGTAATAATTAAGTACCTACCTGAAAAGTAAACACTTATTTGTCCGAAAGTTTGCTATGACAATCAAAATGGGTAATTTATTATGGTTTATTGATTAATTATAATTGTCTGAATATGTAGCACTGTGCGGTGGTTTATTAAAAAATTGGTGTGTTAAAAAAAGAAAATATATATATATCTTTCTTTCTGGTCGTTCCCTCAATGCTGAGGATCGTGACTGTATGTCAATCTTCTCTACTCGGTCCGGTTCTGCGCCATATGTACTGATCCCTGAAATATATATATATATATATATATATATATATATATATAGGTTGCTTGTAAAATTTGTTTGTGTGTTAGAAGCAGCGATGTAAAAAGTTATATAATCAGATCTAAACAATATGACATGCTGTACGAACTCTGTTTTCTTTGGTACTAACTGGGATTAGAAATACCTTGAAAGCAATCCCCATCCCTGTTGGTTTATAGTTTTTTAATTCGTTTCTGTTTATTTTTTTCAAGACTTCTGTGACTAGTCCTTATTTTTTCTTGTGCATCTTTGATACTATGTTGTTAACTTTAAAATATCTACTTAATTTATTTTAAAAATCCTTTATCCTTGAGTCTTTGCATTGGTGAATAAGCAGTAGATGTTACCCAGGTAGAAGAAAGGAATGTCAATACATGTCCAATTATTAGTTATGTCTTCGCGCTGTTTCCTTCCATTTAAAGTGGCTGAACCGGCTGTAATTAAGGTTGTCACTTAATTAATGGTCCACTTCCTAATTAGCGCTATGCGTGGCTATTCTGGTAGTCATGTCTAACTTACCTCAACGAGTATACTACTTTAGTTTTAATAGCAAATGATGTTGACAGGTGCATTAGTTCTTTGTATGAAAGCCCTTTCATACTTTTCATGGGAGACATGAGACATGACATTCAATTGCCAATAATCTGTTGATGCGTGATGCAACCGGATGAATTTCGCAATTGGTCCGAATCTATTTTCATTTCTACTAGTTATACTAATGTAGACCTCAAATAATGTCGATCACTTGAAATACTTTTCTAGAAAACATTCGATTGTTTCCGTACAAGGGCCAGCCCTAAAATAGGTTAACAGCTGCGAACTGGCACCGTTCGGAATTAGCCAACGACGAACGATAATAGCATAGAACCAGTATCTTCTTGTCGGTATCATGAATCCGACTCGCACAAGAATGCAAACTACACTGAAAAAAAGGATCAACCAAACTAGCTTTGTTAGTTGAAAGTTTCGTTGTTGGGAATTCAATTTTAGTTAAATATAAACAATCAGTTCAGTAATCGGTACAAAACTAGTTACTGATAACCAGACGTTCGCAAGTCACTAGATTACGACCTACTAGTAGCCAGATTTTGGTTTCTGTTAACCAATATTTTTTTCAGTGTATGAATAAATACAAGACAATGCTTGCAATGCCGAAGCAATGGCATATAAATAAACTATTTTGAAAGCTATGATTGATTTGAAGACTTCATATTGAAGTTATTATGGGTTTCCTGAATAGTATAACTATTGCAATTTGAAAGCAATTGATTTAGGTGGTGGGCCTCCTCAATTAGTTTTCGTTGCGCTTCTAAACTTCTTGCGATAAAGGTACCACGACGTTGTTCAGAGTACTTCAGAGATACGCGACACGTTAGCCGTGTGCGTAAAGAGCAAGTTTCAAAATAACCCCATGTTTGTTAGCGACGCGTAATCTTAGCGACAACAGTTTACGGCGACCGTAAATTTTACGGTCGCACGTTAATAGAACACTGCACCAAACTTGTTACGAAGCTGCTTGCCGGGCGAATGTTTTAGCCGCTCCTCTCTTTGGCTGGCGCAATGACACCGGCAAAAGTTATTTGATGAATTTCTGCCCATGAAACAGAAAAAAAAGCCGGAGACTTTTGGTTTCCAATGCGGTCTAACTTCAACTTGGAAAAAACCGGAGACCTTCGGGTTGTTCGTCACGGATATTCCAAAATCCAGATACTATCTGACTCCCTCATATTCATATCTGACTTCATATTCATTGTATAAAATAGACACGCTTATAATATGTAGGATCAGTTCACAAACAAGTTTTCGTGGAATCTTACAAACAATATCCAATGCTTAATCTGAAAACTAGATCTTTGTTTGTTAAATTAAATATGTTGATTGTTTGACTGAGAATGTTCTTGCCTTTAACATATTTGATAATGTATATGTACCTACAGTAAATATACCAATAAAAGAATCCGCTTCTCCGCTACACAGTCACCTCAGTGGGGTCGCGAAATGACAATATTATCCCCATACATTTTCGTAGAGGTCCGCGCCCTGCAGTTAATGGGGTGATAAAGACGAGTGAACCTTATCATTTATTTATTAAATCGTTTTATTCTCTCGTGTCTGGATCGATAAAAATATGCAAAGTGCTTTACTTGCTGGTTATACTTTTGTAAAGCGTGTTTTACGGGCTCATTCTAGATTCTATCCGCGTTGTAAGGCGTAAACAACGGGAATAAGCGAGGTACACAAATTTTGTATACAGCAAGATGCTACAGAATCATGAATATCATGATAAACAGGCATTTCGTCGTTAAAATATTTCCATAATAAAAGGATATTTGGTGAGTACCAAATATCCTTTTCGACTGGACTACCAACGTCATTGTGTGAGAATGTCAAATCCGACCTCAGACAGAGATTTTTAATAAATCAATAAAATCATTTTTATTTAGGCAAATTTACACCCATACATTTCATGTTTACATGGTATTCAATAAAAATTGTATAAAATAGCTTCATTAAATTAAAATTAAATAAAATTAGCGTAGTAAAATTTTGATAAGAATTATGATACATTAAAATATAATAATAAAACATAATCACTTCATTAAGATTCATAAACATTAACATAATCATGGTAAAATTTCATTAAAATTAAAATACAAAATTAATAGACATTAAAATTAAGATTTACATTTACTTGTAGAATAAATAATTCGTCAATTTAAAATATGGATCCAAGATTCAAAACATCACTAGTTTGTTAATAATATCTAATTGTCAAGAAATTCAAAACAAAAATAATTTAAATAAGAATTGGTTTTAAATGTCCTAATAACAATAGTACCTATTCATGAACGATAAGACACTACAGTAACGTGCTTATCTGAACAGTGTCGTATATAGGGACAATCCGGCCTGCTAGCTATCATGGCCAAGACGGCGTTGGAGCTGGCCAGCACCCGGCGCACCAGCGACGTGCACCGCTTGCGGACACAAGCGTAGAAACAGTCGGTGCGCGCCGCCGCGAACATGCCTGACGCGCTGCAGTGCCGGGGCAGCCCCAACATCGCCCTGAACGCATTGTTGAATTGAACGCGAATGGAGTTGTAGGCTCTCTTTGTATAGTTTATCCACAGGCTGCACGTGTACAGCGATGTGCAGTACGCTCTGAAGAGTGTCCGTCCGAGCATCGTGCAAACCTGCGTGCTATAAAATTAGCTCTTTTTGATAGAGCCCTCCGCTCGCGTTCAATATCATCATGTAGTATTTAATATTGTGTAGAATTTTGAACTCTACTTTTCTAATTTCTATCCTAATTCGTTTTAAATCCAATCTAACATTGAAGTCGAACCGTTAAGATCCAATTTGAACGAGAATTTGCCAGCAGTGGACGAAATCTAATCAGTACCGTGGCATTGACCGCCTATCTCTTATATGACTGATGCGATCAGTTATGTCGATTGTATGATTCTATTCCTCTATTTGTACTGTCATTTTTATTTTGTCTTTGCTCTTCAATTAGGTTAGTTGCATTGCCCTGAGGTATAAAAATATTTATTTTTTTTTAAAGTTAATAAATTTTAACTTTTACCTTTCTTGCTTGGTTCTAAAGCAATAGTTGCGTTCTGATTTGTAGTAATTGCCGTGTGAGCGCTCACAATGCTTATGTACGTTCTTCACTCCCTCCAGCAGACGGTACAGCTACACCAAAGTAGAATCTACAGCGTTTTATCACAAGTATAAGAACACAATTACAAAAGTTGTTCCAAATTTAACTTTTTAAACTTCATAGAATGGTGTCACGGCATCAGTCAGAGGTCCGCACGAGCTAAGTAGGCCGCCGGCCTGCAGCCAAGTTGCCGGGTTCGCCCGCCAAGTGCGCTCAGCTGATCGCGATACCGCGCAAAGGTCTGTAGGTTAATCGCGGCTATTACACTTACCTAATTATACATTGCGCCTATTACGCTTACCTACCTAATTATTCGTTGCGCAGTATCGAACGCAAACCGATCAATGGTAAGTAAACAAAATTAGGAACAGGTTAAAGAGTTACAATGTTTGTGTATGTTGTTTGTCTCGTTACGGGGTAAAGTTTTGTTTCCGTATTAAAAAAATATGTTTATTTAATGCTGTTTCGGACGGACATATTATTTTGTTGTTTATGGTAATAAAGAGGTTATTATCGTTTGGTTGGGTGCTTGCTCACTCGTAAATATTAATAATGAACTCAACACCTTCGAAATTCCTAATCGATTTGTCACTCTTTATTGCAAGATAGTGTGCTTCAGGTTGGACTGTTAAAATAACTTACCGAAATTGCGATTGCATTGTAAAAGTAATGTTTCTTCTTTTTGCTAATTCTTGAAATAATAGCTTCCCATCATAAAACTGTTTCTTGTTCACTATTTACCCTTTATCCGTGTCATCATCATTATTGCATTACATCTCTCGCCCAATTAGATTACGCGAGGCTCTGCCGAATTTAACTTGCGAACATCTGCGCTAGCCTACGGCAAATAAGCTGGCTATTCGTGGAAATATGCCTTCAAGTTACGTAGGGACGTGGGTGGCCGCGCCGGAATCGGTAAGATTGTACGTGATGAATCGGTAGAAATTATAATCCAGCATATAGACAAAAGTGAATTAAGAAAATGGTGTTTTGTTATATTTCTCGGTGTCATCTTTACAACCGGCCTGATAAACAATGTTAACCGTCCTTCCCAGGGTCTGCAACTATCTCTATACCAAATTACGTAAATCGGTTCAGTGGTTTAAGCGTAGAATGAAGGAGTATAACAGACAGTACACGCTTTCGCATTTATAACATTATTATGGATTCTTGACATTGCTCTATGTTATCATTTTACTCGAAGCTATAATATAACGTCTACTAATTTACAGTTTTGTCCGAATGCGTGGTAGACGTCCATATTGATTTAAATATGTATCGCAATTATAACGCTGTTAGTGCAATTTTATAGTTCACAAAAACGGGTGTGCTGAACCGGTACACCGATAAACGTTCATACTCGTAAATCGGTAGGTAAATAATATTTGTGGGCCTGGGCCCGCTGGCGTGGGCGGGGCATGATTGATAGAGGGCGCCCCGGGCGGCGCTGAAACGCGCGGAACTGTTTAATTAAGATAATCGCCCGGTCTCAATGCTGGACGAAGGTTCTAGAACCAGACGAAGGTATGACAAAACGTAGACCTCCTGGAGATGAGCTTGGATTGATGATGCTTGATACCTACTTAATAAGTTGACACGTAGATGTGAGCTAGGTAGAAATTAAGGACATGACTTGCAGTCCTAATTTTGCCAAAACGTGCGGATCTGTTTAATTAAGGCTAGGTAGAGGCTTGGGTATCACATACAATTTCCTTAAACTTGGATTGATAATAATCCTCCTAGCCGAATTTCGACTACGGCGGCCTTTCTCAACAGAGATTAGCCAACTGCGCGGGACATATTATAGTGCACAAATGTGTGCGCAATACACAGGTGCACTCTCTGTTCCTTCTCTCTCATAATTCGGTGAGACGGCAGTCCGACATGACCGTAGAGAGATCAGGCGCAGGACCAACGGCTTAACGTGCTTTCCGAGGCACAGGGGTGTTAACACCACTAGCTTCCTGACTCCGGAGCTGTGTCTGAGTAATTTCAAGACAGAAAAACCCAAACACTCTCGGCCCGACCCGGGATTCGAACCCGGGACCTCGTGGATAGTACCCAGCGTGCTGACCACTAGACCAACGAGGCAGTGGATTGATGATACTGGGTGCTCGACGGATAGAAGCGTGAAAGCTAAAATAAGACATGACCTGCAGTCTCTATGTTGCCAAAACGTCTTTAATTAAGTAAGATTATCGCCAGAATTCAATGCTAGAACGGGAAATATGTCTGACGAACAGTAGACCGTAGACAGAGGGTTCTGGAGATGAATTTGGATTGATGATGTGTGTTTGATACACGTGTACACACGTGGATCACTTGATATTATAACTGCTTTGCATGCTGCTATTCATACGGAGTATGATAATTTAGTTACCTTTTACCCATAGCAAGTTGATGCCTTTATCGACTTTAATATCAGTAAGTGTCCGTTCGCGATAGGCGAAATAATTATTTAAATGGGCAATTGAATGTAATTGAATTACAATGTAGAGTACTCGTAAAACTAAGACTTGAAATTATTGATAAAACATTTCAGCGTTTCAATATTTGATCACAGTTTCTAATCTAGTAATTAGATTATAAACTTTACAAATATCAATATGTATTTTAATCTCATCTTTATCCATTCCTATTAACAAATCGATATCCATAATCCAATCGGGCACCAGCTTCCAATTATACATTAACACTAGCAAATACACAATAATTGTTATCCGTAATTGCTATTATGGATCGGTGCGTTTGTATAGAACTCGCAATCAAGTATGAGCCGATGTTAATGCCAGGTACCGCAAACAGTTGAATGTTTTACATATTAAACGTGCCGTGTGTAAAGCAAACACTGTCGTGTAGCTCGGGCCGCCTAACAATGATGTAGCAGAAGGAGAAAAGCCATATCATCATCATAATATCAGCCAGCACAGCAGCCATCCTCGGTCGCAACCTTTAGGTGACTTTATTACCTGACTGCGGTCTGGCTATTTATAACCCGACTGCGTCGGAAAAGGGGTGTTTAGTGTTTTTCGAGCGTGTATGTTCATTTCTTTGGCACGCCCTACAGCCCTAACGACTGCGGTTTTCGACATAATATTATGAGGTGTCATTGAATTTTTCAGAATAGCGGTAGTAACATTAGGCTATATTATTCAACTTTTAAAAAATGGCGCCTGCGTAATGAGACCATTTTTTTATTTAAAACAGCCGTCTCCATAAAACTTTTAGTTCTCTTGTTTGCGAATTGTATTTCGCCTGTCTTTTCGATTCCATACTTGCAATATGCGTACTGACTTTAATAAGCTGTATTTGATATTGCACAACAAGAGTTGCCTTCGCGGTTAGAAAATACATATCGTGATTCAGGGCGCCATGGACAAGATGCAATCTATTCTGAAGCGAAGTTCGCTATGGCTAACAAAATTTATGGAAATGATAAAAACCATCGAAACATCATAGATATTTTGACATTTCGTTGGCGATAGGATAGCTAAGTTCGCTGCAGAAATATTGCCTCTTGTCTAAGGGTCCTAGTGTTGTTCTGGGCGAGGCGAATCATTCAGGAGACTGAAAATTGTAAGTAATTAATCAGTTATTTATCACTCATTAAGTTGTTGCAATTGTGCATAATTGTAAATAGTAGTTATTGTAATTATTGTTCTGATGATGTACTTGCTGTTCTCCCATCAGCTATGACTGACCATACTAAATGTTTTCTGCGTGACACCTGAAGAGATAACGATGATGCTATGCATTCATTGTACACGCTCACTGCTGCATTGCTGGCTTAGTAGCTAGCTAATGGTATTTAATTACTAGAGGACAAGTATGAAGTATAAACTTACTGGACGTAACTTTTGAGGCTTTCATGGAGACATGACATCTATGGGTTGCCAACTATTATTAGGAGAATTAAAGTTCTTACCTATACCTAATTTCAAAGGGGGTAAATGAGGAGCACGGCCTTATAAAAATGTATTATTTATTAAACATTTTAAAAAGGTATGTTTTGGTCCTTTTTGCGGTAACATTGTCCGCCCATATTGTAAACGCTACAATGTGCGTTAGGTACGCGCGCAATGATCTCATTAGACAAGCTTGCATCAAAAACCTTTAAACTGTATCTTGGCGCTCAATTGGCTGCTACAATATGGGCGGATGTTACCCCCTAGGTCTACTAAATTGACTGCGTATGTATAAAAAGTTCGGTTGTGTTACATACGCTACTTTATATCCAATATTTTAGTACCAAGTCGTGATTATGATATTTAATATCCGCGCAGAATATCCATATTGTTTGTAATGAAGCGTTCTTACTCGCGGAAATTGTAAGCTACGGTAGCAATGTTTCACTTAAGATTTAATTAACTCCATAGCCATTCGTGTATAACGTTCGTACAGTCAACAGAAAAAGCTGTGAGAATAAATTATCATTTAGAAATTACTCAAATCCGCCTTATTGGAAAAACAATTTGAATGTTTTTAGTCGGATGCGAAACATTCTGGCACTTTTGTATTTCCAAATCGAAAAACATCTTATTAAAGACTCGTAGTCGCTAACTTGGGTTCAACAAAACACCCAATTCATAAGACGATCATTCTATATTTTTCTCGGGAGTCAAATCAAATAATGTAATAAACGATTGAATTGAATCAATGGCCGCTGGAATCAATCAGACCTAAAAACTATTTATAAAAAACCTACAAAACAAGCATGTCTGAGTTGTTGACGGTACAGATTGGCAAATCTTTACGCGCTTTTAAAGCTAGTCGTTTAACAATCAGGAAGCTATTCGTTTGTGTTTATTTTAGACTAGTTCTTGCCCGCGGTGTCACTTGAGAATCGCATAACATTCTGAGGGCGAATCGCCCAGACATTGGCCAAGCTTACAAAAATATACTGGCAGTAGCGTGTGAAAAATAATTGCTCCTTCTACGCGTATATACGACTATCGTAGCTATTAAGTAATTAGAAACCAGAACAGAACACACAGTTTTGACATATGAGGTGTCGTTGGATTTGTCAGAATTTTGGTGTAGTAGTGACATAGGCTATATACATTTTAAAAATGGCGCCCGCAAATAGAAACAAAGGGTGGGGAGTTGATTTTTTTCGTATCATAACAATATGTATGGGTATCAAATGAAAGCCAGTGAAAAGACCATTTCAAAATTTTTATAATTTTTGTTGTCGGGTGTTTTGTGTTTTCAATATTAATGTTTGCTTATTAGTATTAGTTTTTCTTCTAAATAATAAAGGATCTTTTTCGTAGCTGAACTCACATTCCTAACAAATTTCTTTTCATTATGTTCTAAGACACGGAAGCTTCTTGCTATAGCCTTTTTTGCCGACTTCACATCTCCGCAGGTGTTAGCAAATAGAACTAGTCGTCGCGACACGAAAACGCTCTTACCAGTGGCGTATTAACGCCAGTTATAACGGAAAGGATGTAAAAACATAGACACATACACCGCAACTACATTAAAAAAGATATTGAATTACTCCAGTTTCCCGCGTACAGCTTAAAGCGATGTCGTTTCGTTATTATATTTCGTTAACTGTGAGAATGGTGAATTAGAATGGTTTTTGTGCTATGATATTTCCAGGCTTTTCGCATGAACAATATTTTCCCTTTAACGCATCATAATGTATTATTTTCTCTTTCTCTCTGTAATAACTTCCTTGATTTTATCTTTATAAAATTACGTGTTATTAATTAATGACTCGCTTTTAATGTTTTTTGCAATTAAACTAACGGGCCATTGTTTTGTTTCAGGTAATTAACACACCATGTTTGTAGAGTTTGTAAAAGCAAAGCAACGCATAAAAGCCGTGAGTACATGTAGGTAATAATTTCAAATACATTTATGCACTCTAGCGCCTCGTTTATACAAGTATAAAAGTCGAGATTGCCAGTTGGTTTGTATAGAAAATATCTCGTGACAGCTGGCACGCGTGCACCTGCCATATGCCGCGCCTTCAGGACGGTACGCATACGCATCCTGTTATTGATGGGATGCAATTAAGGGAATGGGCTTGTTTATTTATAAATGGAACTTGTTTTGTTGACCCTATTTGACGACTGCACTGTTATCGAATGGCGACCAGAGGCCCAAGTCTGCTACATTACACTAGCAAAATTATAACAAATGTAATTGAATAGCAAGAGTTTGACAGTTCTAGTATGGTACAAATGTCAAAATCAAGCTATTCAATAACGAATCTGTTACAATTTCTCTAGAGGAGTTTAGCAGACTTAGGAAATAATCCGCTAGCTAAAACGTTATAGTAACGAAGTTTTCGAAAAGTTAACTTACCTACCGGCAAAACTTTGTTTCAATAATTTTCTTTAGGTCGAAATTTATCTTCAAAAAGTTGTAAATAAACTAGTTTGTTCCCACTTTAGCTAACGTAACCGTAATTGAAATGAGGAAAGTTTAAGATAAATTAAATTAGCTTAATGATAAATTTAAAATTGTTACATAAAAAAACTGCATGTTCGATACCCAAACAACTGCAAAGTGCAAACTCAAAAAGCATCGTAACGAGTAGAGCTGGTAATAGTTCGTTGAAAAATCAATGCAGTTCTGCATTCTGCGCTCGCCACATGATATAGTGGTGCATTCCGCAAGCGTTGAATGTCGGCGCGCTGTGCGGACATTGAAAATGAAAACAATTGGTTTTGTACAGAAAGACCCACTCGGTTTGTAGCCGCTAATTCTTATAAGTGTAGGCCTTTTCATCCGACTGCGAAAGGAGGCTTATGTTTTTCGAGAGTATGTATGTATAATTGTTTGGCACGCCCTACAGCCCAAACGGCTCGACAGTTTGAAATGTGAGGTGTCGTTGAATTTGTCAAAATTGTGAGAGTGACATAGGCTATATAAATTTAAAAAATGGCGCCCGCAAATGTAAATAAAGGGGTGAGGGGGGATTGCTTTTTTTCTTAGCATAGCAATATGAGTATCAAATGAAAGCCAGTAAAGATACCATTTCAAAAATATAATATTTTTTTGCAGTCTGGTGTTTGGTTTTAAATAATAAAATAAAAAACGGTATTTTAAAAAACTAATAAACCCGACTGCGTTTCTGTGTAATTTGAAATCAAAAAACCCTAAAACAAGAAAGAGGTCATATATGGCTACCAATTTAACCACCCGGGTTAAATTGGTAGCCATATTAAAAATTGTAGCAGTCGGGACCCATGTTAGAAAGTCAGCCGTCTCGTCAGTAGATTGGAGTAATCTGCAATGTAATAGAGAGGTATGTGCTCTAAATTCACTAAGCCTCCATTTCTAGAATGGGTCCCGACTGCTACAATTTTTAATATGGGTACCAATTTAACCCGGGTATGACCTCTTTCTATGACTTTTCTGTTCCGTCCTTTTCTTTGTCAATGAAATAGAAAAGGACTGTATGACACTTAATGAATAATGAAGGATTAACTTTAATTGACGTTTCTGAGTTCGGCAGTTAGTATTATTTTTAAATGTCATATATGAAATAGTCACATAACCATTGTAAACTTGTATTAAGTAATTGATGTTAATTTAAACTTGTTACCTCCACGCGTTCGTGAGAAACTGGGTTGGATAGACGAATAACAAAGTTATCCTATAAGGGTTCCTTTTTTCCGGAGATAAGGTACGGAATCCTAAAAACGCAAAGATTTATAAAAATGCACTGAAAATTTATGAAAGTCGGGGGACGAATTCTTTTAGTTCATAAAACCCATAAAATAAACATTAATTTCGTATCCCCCAACGTTCTCACAGTTATCATGTAAATATCAATGTTAACAATTGACTTTGACTGCGATAGCCAAGTTCTCAGGCGGTCGCGCTGGCTGCCGATTTTGAAACGGTAATTTTGCAACGCGTTTGATGGTCCGGTAGGGTTTCCGACTGTTTTGGAAAATAAATAAAGTTTCATAGAGAAATAATAAACCGGCCAAGTGCGAGTCGGACTCGCGCATGAACGGTTCCATTATCTTTTACCATTTCAGGCGTCTACCTGTTGCCATTAGTGTCCGACCGAATGTTCGGTTTCGGTTTCGTTTTCGGTGCAGTAGGTCTACTACGAAAAACGAAATCCGACAAAACGATAATCGTTTTTCGTTTTGCTTACTACGAAACGCTTCGCATCCGTTATCGGAGACGAAGTTCGTTGTTTGACGTTTTGTATCGAAAATGCTACCACGAAACAACAACTGACAGACGATAGATAGTTTTTTGACGTAAAGTGTTTCGGAAATTAACCTCAAATTATACGATAGCCCTCCACGTATCGTTTAAGGTTTTTGTTGCCTATTTCTTTCTAGCTGAAGGGGAAATATAGAAGAAATGATGGAGAGAAGGAGATATCTGGAGCTCCTTCGTCAGAATTTCATACGAAACATTCCAGACGATGAAGATTTTAAATAAAAAGATGATAATTACAAATCCATATAATTTATTTATTTTATCACACGGTCTCCAGAAGAGCTAACGTTAAATATTTTACTATGTTACAACAGGAGATTCAGGATATCCTCTTGGAGAATAATGATGATCCTAGTAGATCTTACGAAGCTTCAGCAAACTTAGGGCGTCCCAATTTGATTATGGCCCATGGTTAATAATGTTGTGGTCATGATAACCTGTAATAAGAACCAATATTTTTTATAAAAAACTATTACTTTTAATCCAATAAATAACATTTTCCATTTGCCGAAATATTTTTAAAATATCAATAGTTGTATGATACACTAAAAACCAAATATTTACCTAGTTTACCAATATTAATTATCAGTAAACAAATTAGGTAGGTACCAAGCAATGTTTAAGCTTAATTTGTTAACTTATAAAGGCAAGATTTTTAATTATGTTTTTCCTTTGATTTTAAATCAACAAACAAACATCACTGTCAGACAGATGACAGACAATAGTCTACCACCAATTTATTTTTAAAATTGGTTTAAGGTTTTGACTACAGGTTTTTTAGCCATCAAAGTCATTCTCAATGAAAAAGCTTTCTTTTAAATATTGATTTAGTTTGAATAATAGTTGTCATCACACTTAAAGATAAAGATGTAACGCTTGTTTTAAGTATTTAAACAAGAAAATACACATTTATTGTTCATTTTATTATTATTTACGGTTTTCCGAGAAAAGAGCGGTAAATAACATCCATATCATTCATTCACGAAAGTCATCCGAAATAATGTCTATGGATCCGATTGAGGCAACAAAACCCGAAACCGTTTCATAGTAAGTCTATCGCTTACGTATCGTCAGAGTGTCGTATCGTCCGCAACATAGTATTTCGTTTTTCGTAGTAGACTCTCAGTTTCGGTAAAAACATGAGTTTCGGTTTGGTTTCGTTTTCGGCGGCAAACTTGCCGAAACTACGACCGAAACCGGATTCGGGAGTTTCCGCGCTGTTATCGGTCATGTTCGGCGCGTTGAATGAGTGAATGAATCCGATCAGAGCCAATTTCGTGATTCGCTCGCTTGTTTCTTTGCTGTTCGTTTTGTTTTGTTGTGGTGGCGAGTTTTCGAGTGATTTATTTTGAATTTGGTAAGTTTTATCTCGTTTTATGTCGTTATAACATAAGAGCGGGTAGTAAACATCACAAAAAAAATTCAATATGACTTATAAAAGTATAATCAAGTTTAATCAAACCTATAATATTTTTTTTTGGTTCGCAAATGCTATACGTAAACAAACATTAGTTAGGTAGTTAGTAATGACTATAGTGCATTTCATGGTGATAATATTATGGATTCAGAGTTTCAAAGTTCATTTTAGTATTTATCACCAAGGTATCCAAGTGGCAAGTACAGTAAATACTAACTTACGTACTACCAATTTTGTTTTGAGAAATTATTAAGGTAAAAGACCCGACTATGGGACGGGTTATGTAGATGTCCTGAATATTGCGTGTAATTAAAAGAAATTTAGAATTTATAATAACGTTTGTTTATTTTTCCCTCAAAATATGAGCCTTGTAAGGAAGTTTCGGTTTCGGCCGATATAGACACCGTTGCCGAAATTCGTTTTCGGTTTCGGTTTCGGTCGTAAAACTAGTTTCGGTCGGACACTAGTTGCCATTATTAATATCGATCCAAAAAATCACGCTTGTTGTCTAGGAGCTTACTTTATTCTGTTTTTAGTAATTGCTGTAATAGGAGCAACAGAAATACATCATCTGTGTAAATTTCAACAGTCTAGCTATCACGGTTCTATCATGAGGCTGTGTCCTGCTGATAGACAGACGGACGGACAGTGGAGTCTTAAAATAAGGTACCGTTTTTACCCCTTTGGCACGGAACCCTAAAAATGAACAGTATTTCAGAAAACAAACAGTATTATATTTTTTTCAGTTTTAAATGCATATTTTTCACAGGTATTATGGCTCCGGATATGCAGTGGTCAAAAAACAGTATTTTATACACTTTTTTTATAGAAGAGTAAAAAATTAGAATAAACGAGCGAAAAGAGGTATAATACTGTTTTGCGACAGTATAGTTGGGAACCCTAGGCCCGGGGCGAAATTGTTCTCATGCCCACCCGCTACTCTAGGGATTTCAGGATTTACTGTATCACCAGACACCTGCGCTGGATACGTTTGCTTTTTGCAGCCGCAGACTTACGATTTACTACCCAAACGGAGACTCCCATTTGGCACCATAGTTTCGGAACAATATCCAAAATTGAATAGAGCCCAAGCTACACTTCCGTGTCGAACTATCTGCCTAACGATAGCTTTGCGTGCCGAGAAAATATCCTATCGAGAGAATATTGGCGTTACAATCGTTGGCATAACAATCCTTTATGCCGCGTAATTTGCAGTTGATAAAACGCAGAACAATAGGCCTTTATGTTTTTACACTTATAACAAGTTGCTTTTTATTCACTGTGTTACTATGTTACGTAGTTACAATATGGCAAACCAAAGTTTTATTTTGCTGCATAAAATCTGCGGCGCACTTGCGCGTCCGGATTAGCTCATCTGAATTTGTTCAAGGCCTATTAACTGAGTTGAAAGCTCACTTGCGCCAGTCTGGATTGACTGATACGGACTGGCACAAGTGAGATTTCCAGATTAGCTAATCCAGACATGTGCAAGTCAGCTTGCAACTTAGATCATAGGCCTTGAAAAAGACCGGAATAGCTAATCCAGACGTGCGCAAGTGGGTCTAAGTCTTATTATCACCGCCGTACGATTATATGACGTAAGACGTAAACCATGTTGGAGTTAAAACAACTTCTCTTTTATTATCGCAGAGATGTTGTGCAAAGTGTACTTTACCGAAAACATTAGACCCGCTGTGTAATCGGATCGATTTGTTCCCAGCGGTTAAAGCAATGCCCGACTGTGATGCACAGACCAAACACAAAGGCCAGCTTACCCAAGTAGAATTGTGGTTATATTTTTCGTTGCTTTTATTAGGGTTTCATGTTACAGATAACATTTGGACTATCAACAAAAGTTTGATATGCCGAAGCGAATAAATAGCGGCGGCCATTAATAGCTTCTGTCTGACTGTGTTAACTGATAGTGATTTTTTTATTATTTCCATCGAAATAAGTTCTATCGTTACATCAATCGTTTAACTTTACGTCAAGAATGTCAACAGCTCAGGTTTTTTACCCGACTGCGGAAGGAGGGTTATGTTTTTCGAGAGTATGTAATAATTGTTTGGCACGCCCTATAGCCCAAACGGCTGGACAGGTTTTGACTTGTGACGTTTCGTTGAATTTGTCAAAATTGTGATAGTTAGTAAATTTTTAAAATTGCCTCCGCAAATGACAAAAAGGGGGGGAAGGATAAGGTCAAACAGGGTAAGAATAACAATATGGGTATCATATGAAAGCTAGTGAAAATATCATTTCAAAAATATAATATGTTTTGCAATCTGGTATTTTGTTTGCTGCTGAGAGAACATGCTGTTATTTTTGGACTGTTAATGCTATGGCCAGCCGGTGCCATGCGCCAGTTAGGCACCGGTCCTCAGATTGTCTGTCGTCGGTGACTCACCCTAACCGAAACAATTCCTGATTCACACGTCGGTTATTGTGACACCTTAAAAACTTAACTGATTTATGGAGTACTTAGTGAGAACGAAACAAAATTTCGCTTGTGTAGTTAAGTAAACACTAAGTAATGTTTTTGTGCGTTGGCGTGTGTTGACCCTGACCGACTGTTATTAACAGTTAGTTACTCCTTAATAGTATACTTTATTTATTTTGTATTAAGTCTCCGTCATTATCTGTATTTATTGAAATGAGCTATTTTCCTATGTCAAAAATCAGTACTGTAAAATCCGCTAGATGGCGTTGAACAACGTAAGTCAGGTTGATTTTTATTTAAGAAAAAGGCTGGTTTTAGCTTTTAATAAGTTTTATAGTATAAGTTTAGCATGTTTTAGTTTTATGCGTACTAACAGGTATTTTTTAATAATTTTGTGATCTTATATTTTTATAACTTAAGCAATTATTTTGCAAGTTTTTTACGAAATTAAATATTTCCATTGGATACATGCGGGTACATTCCCCAAGTATTGATGAAATCGAACGCCGGCTCACTGGCGTAGCAAGCACTTGCAAAAATTCGTCGACTGACTAACATCCTCCGTAGCTTAGTTGGTAAGAGCACTCGCCCGGATAGCGAAGGGACGTGGACGGGTTCGAGTCCCACCGGATGACACAGTCGATTAATTTTTGTAAGTGAAATTTGATTTAATTTTGTGATCATCAAGTCGCAACTGCGTTTTGAAACTCGCAATTTTTTTAAATATTACAATAATTTGTTTTTGTTTTATGCTCAATGATTTCCACGCATTATTAATATAACCTAGATGAATAGCGCCATCTATCAAAATAAATAAAACTAAAATTTTGAGCTGTCAGAAAATCCCTCATTGGCACTTAGTTTTTGCGATCACTGCTGTGTCCGCAGTTTTTCTTCGATTGTCCAGTGAATCGCGAGCGTTCCGGTTCGTCCTCGAGTCGTGATCGGGGGCGAATCGATGTCGATAGGTCACGAGACGGAAGCGGCGCGGGCGCAGCGATTGTCGCGGCAATCTGCCTAACTGTTCCCCCGAGCGTCCAGTCCCGTTATAAGTGCAGTTTTGGCACTGGCTGTGCGGTCTGAGCTGACTGGGTTTGGACTTCTGACCTATAACATGACAAAAGTGGGCTCTTTACTTGGGTTATGTTACCCTGGTGCCTGATAATCTGAACACGGTACAAGATTAAAAATAACTATTTTAGTTCAGTTATCTGGTCTCGTCTTGTTTACTGCAGGTTGAGTTTACTAATAGTCCAAGGTGATTTGCCTTTTGTCCACTATTCTGTGCCTAACTCTTTTTCTCTTTTATTCACACACTCTTCTTTCCAAAAACAGGCTTCAGTATCAGCTTATATTTTTAAACGTGACCTTGTCGATTTGCAACTTTCCGTTGTCACGTACCATCCGACGTCACCATCCAGGATTCACAAATTAATCACGGATAATCTGGCTAACAGTGCGCGGCTAGCTAAGGGCGCACGATCCCGTTACGTAAAACCGTTGTCGGGACCATACGTGTGTGGGAATATGTGATCCAAGGCTACCAGTTGTCCAAATGTTTGTCTATAAATCAAATAGCAAGCAAGGTCTACTTCCAAGGTCCCTTGGAAACAAAAAAAATGACACACCTTCCACCATACGGGTACATAATTTTTCTACCTAGGCGAAACCCATTATGATTAAAAGAAAACACTTTAATTTGCTTGTTTAAATCGGTAAATGTAAATTCGATTTAATTACAATTCACAATTTAGGTATATCAATGACTTTGCACTCGGCAGGTGTGATCTTAGTAACATTTGTACGTCACCAAACACCCCAACTTAATAACTAAGGAGGCCATTATTGAGTAGTGCCAACCCTACTCCGAATGATGGCACGTGTTCCAACTGCTCCAAGTCCTTTGTAGGTTTTGTGAAAAATACTGCCGCGGGAACTGGGAATATCCTTCCTGCCTTTCAATTTCCAATTTAATGTTTATGTTAGGATTAAACTGCGTGGGATCCAGTATATTCAATAAACAAAGTTGATTACACGCATATCCTTGCCAAAGTTGATTTAGGAAGGGTCTGTATTCTATTTCGACTGGATTTTTTCTCAGTCATTATCTTGCTTTCTTTCTTTTTCCCAAGAATTAACAGAGAGCGATCTGTGACTATCACTGTGTTATGATACTTATGATGAGACTTGATTTCTATTACATATTTTTAATAGCCAATCTTTAAGCTACAAATGATAAAGGATGATGATGAAGGGTTTATTTAGATAAAATACTTGTAAACGGTGAACTCTGTATCCAACGAGGATATCAAATATGGTAATTTCGCAGAATCGATCTAAATACCGGCTCGTCAATTCCGTTAATTCCGCCGTAGTGAACACGTTTTTAGATTTATTATTACCTATAGACCTAATATTTATTTGCCCAAAATATAATCCGAACAAAACCTAAGAAAAAATACTTTCTTGTCGTTGTTGAGATTTAATTTATAGTTGAAAATCTACTGTACCTACACAAGATAATGTTTGTACATACTTAAAACAAATATACGATACCTATTTGATTTACACGAACTGAACACTACAATCGTGTCCAAAGGTATTATTGGTCACATTTTTGTTTTGTTTTGTTGCTTTCTCGAATTTTCCGTTGTAAACATCAAGTTCTATTTTCAAATCGCGAATATCGTTTTAAAATTAGGTACTATCTACGAGTAAGCTGCTGGCTAGGTCATCGAAGGCAAGTTTAATCAGGGACTTCTCACAAACGAAACGACTGTAATGGCCAAACCTCCTAATGGGTTGAAACGTGTCAATCGCACTAGGCATTTTTTGTGCCCATGTTTTTGCCGCTCCTCATGTCAACAGAGAAATCGTGACTCTTTGTGTGCTCTTTGTATGTGAAAAATTGTATTTGTGCCTTTTAAAACTTAGCTGTCAATGAGAATTGTTACGTTTATAAGTTGACGTGATATTTACTCGTATTTTTGAAGCTTTGAAGAAGTAAATGACTGAATGATCTATAAATCGCACCGCGTGCATTTTTACCTTCTTTACACACCGTAGCCATATTGACAAACAAATAAATAGATTGAGGCACAGATAATAGTTACTACGATTGAGGTCCAGTCAGGATACATGATGTTTTTTTTTCTTTGTCGATCGTATTTTTGATGTCTGCTCACTTTCTTTTGAGCAAGTATCGATGTAAATAATTAGCTTAAGGACATGTCTTTACAATTTATTTTAAGAAAAACCATTAGTCGCTGCGATTTCATCTTACTTTCATCCTTTGGAACTTATCTCGACTTGAACGTTAAGAATTAACTTATCCTCGCCCCGCTGCTTAATTTTATTATAAACTCTAATAAGTTGGTTACTTTATGGAGTGGAATTATAAGCATGCGTGACAGAAGTCGCTTCTTGATCTCTTCGTTAATTGTACGAGTATTGTCTCCTACAGTGGCCTTAAATATAAACAATGTGCAATTTCAATATCTTTTAATTTCATTATTGTTATGCAATGTCACGTGTTGTGAATTTTTACAAAAGCGTTTAAAATAAGGTTAAGAATTAATTGAAATTTTAACATAGCGCTTTTAAGACAGGTCCAAAGTAGATCTGAACTGCTTTAGAATGAAATCGTATTAAAGAAAGCAGGTCGCTCTGCTCTGCGGATCTTGTTCATTAACATTCAAGTAATGCCACATTTAAACATACTGGACAGTGATTGTCACCTAAGAAACCGGATATATTAAGTTTAATACTAAAATATAGCTCCTCTCCTTTTATATGGTTCTCTAAACATTTGAATCATAAGCCAATCCTGGTTATTTAAGTCACAAAGTGAAACCGTCAATGTTTCCGGCCTTTGAAGTCGACAGCCGATCTTTCGTTCATTAATTTACCCCGTTTCATCTTGCTCTCAGCTACGCCGAAATCTGATGTCAATAGAGTGTGTACGCGCAAGGCAAATATGCAAACCGCCTCATAATGGCCAAATTTCCGCGGTAATGAACTTTCAAAGCGGGAGCGCGTACCATAGTCGAATTTATTCATCGATTCCCCCATTAGGTGGCGTGCGTCGCGGCGGCCGGCGCCGAGGTTGCAAATTTCACGGCACCCCCTATCCGCGCTTGTTCGCGAAAATGTCACGTCGCCATACCCCTCCCTCCTCTCCCCCATCCTCCCCTCTCGACGACCGCTACGTGTTCTCCTGGTGGTAACTTGACTCCGATCCTGAGACACCGCAGTTGATGAATACGTGCGCCACTAACTTTCAGTTTCCCCCTTATCTTCCATTGGCGCTATAGTCGTAAACACGAGAGTACACTTCGATAGTTTCGACGTTATGTCCCGATGTGCGAAGATTCTATCTGTCCCGTTATTGCTTTGTTTATCTGTTCCGCTGGAGCAAATGAAATTTTACCTCAGGGAAAGATTATTCACGTGCCGTAGTTTGTTACAAGAAATATCTTCTATATACTAGCTAGTTTCTATCTATGTGTAGATTATAAGCGGAAATACAGCTATGTTCTTCAGGCGTTATACCGTACATAACACGCCGCCCTAAAAGCTGCCGAAGTAGGGACGTCACTCAAAGCCCCGAAATTCCGATAGCTGTGATATTTCCGATTTTCCAAAGGAGGGCGCGTTGAAAGGCGGTCTTTGACTCTACCAGTTTTATTGAGAATTTCCACTCCTAGAAAATTTAGTTGACTGCTAACGGATCTTATTGATTCCTTTGATATTATTGATTCCTAATTAAAATTAATGCAGGATTCGTTTATTGATTTTTATGCATCACGTTTCAGTATAAACTGCTTAGGTCGTTGTGCCTACAGATTTACACACAATGGCGGCATGAGCACGTATGCGTGTGCAAACGATAAAATATTAGTACTGTGGCCCTAGCATGAGCCAAACAACATATCATTATCGCAGCCGTTAATCGTATTTTGACAGCGTTATATCATTTGTCTACCGCTGCTAACATGTCATGCCATTTATGTCATGTCTAACTGTCAAAATACGAAATATGATTAAAAACGATAAAAGAGTCTACATACTCTAACATGAGCCTCTTTTATTTGTCTATTTTAATCGTTTTTTGACATTTTCGCATGACATATTATCGTGGTCACTTGGTGCTAACGACAAAGGAAAAAACTTCATTAAAGTCGGTGAAAAACTGTGTGAAACGCGAAAAATATATCCGTACCGTTATATATTTTGTGTTAAACGCATATGACGAACGACCAGTGTAAGAAATACGACAGAAACGCATCGGTGATATTTGCGATCAAGTCGATTTCTGAGAGTGTATTTCAGTCGCTTTGGCGAATATTTAAGCCCATGGATACTCATAGACAGGCTTAGCTTGGCCCCAGCTAGAGTCTATAAGCCTTCTAGCCTATTTGAAGGTGAGATCTCCAAAATAAACACTTACGTAAATCATCTATCACAAAAACCTTTTTCACCTACACAAAAGCAAAGAATAGCTGTTATTGTTGTGTTTTATAAACTTACAAAATACTGTATTGAAAACAGAACCTAACCTTTTATGATGTGTGTTATTTTACATAAGTAGGATAGGTTAGGTAATCATGATTTTTGTTTCTTAGGGTCTACCTATGTTGCCTCCTTTTGACCCATGGAAACCAACAGCAAATTGGACAACACCGCTCTCTGTGCTAAGCCCAAACTTCTGCAAGCAGTGTCTTCAGTCTAGGACCAGTGGTAGGAAGCATATATTAAGTGTATGTAAATCGGTGAAATAAATTGTGAAAACTTGCACACCAAAATATCTTAGATATGTAAACTTCCTTAATGTAGCTTTGTGCACTAAAAAGTATTCCAGTCAATATCTGCGCCTAACTTGCTTTTGAATAACTTATGGGGAGCCTACTATTACCTACCTACCATATACTTATATACTTTATTATACATAAAGGTGGATAAAAGTAAAATAAATTGGAGTAGAAAAATCATTAGTCAAATAAACAATAATATGTAATTTTACAGAATAATAATAAGGAATTAACAAACGATAAACCTTTTCTTAAAATTTTAATATAATAAGTCTTATCACCATAGTCTCCACAGCTTCTTACAAGTCAATGTTGACTGCGATGACATTTTCTGAAAAATAATACATACTCTTTAAAACTTTGTTTTTCATTATATCTTTCGATTTTGTTACAGGGTGACTCAAGGTATCAATTAGAGGTGGAAAATGTTGATAACAATAAAATCATAAAAATTATGAGCAATCGAATGAACATGTCAATAGAACCTGCATATTTACTAAAATATCACAAGCTAGAAGGGATCAAAAATTATTCACAATTACTTTCAACGGGATTCATGTTGGTACTACTACAAGTATTCTGTAAAATAAACTTTTCCTTACAATTGAATCAAATTATGTTCTGTTCCAGCGTACCTCCCAAAATTAAACCCTGAAATAAAATGTAAACACATATTATTATTTAATTTACTAACATGTATTTTCTTTCTGTGCATACTTAGACGTCTAAGTATGTAGTTTAGTTGGTTTAGTTACTACCAAATTTCAATTCAAATACCAAAGAAAACACTCTACGACAAAATGTTGCATGTCTGCTTAAATGCTTCAATACTTACCCTTTTTTCACTGCTCTACTGAGCGATATGGACTCAGTTTGTCCAACCAATATAGGCCTAAGGTACTCCTACTGGTTGCTCCACCTTAGCAGCTACTTGAGGAGTATAGATAAGGAAGGTAGCAAAACCCAGGTGCGCTTTCATGTATGATAAGTAATCTGTACCTATATTACATCACAGTTTTCTAAAAGTAAATAATGATATTAGTTTCTCTTCCATTTGTTGTTAGTTTGATAATACAATTTGTTGAAAAATATTTAAGGTACACCTTTGACTTTGATTATAAAACAGAGGCCCTACTCCGATTGACGATGTCAATATTGTCGACTGTAGCCGTCCCTGTTACTCACGCCGCGAGATGGCTAACGGACATCGTCAACCGGAGTAGGGACTTGTCTATCAATGGCTGTAAAAACTGTCAATGTCATGTCAAAAACAGATGTAAGTAATTTAGTTTTAAATCGATAGTCGTGCTTGGGATTAAGTGTTTAAGCCAAATCGGTAGTAAAATTGAATGAATGACTGAACATCAACGAAATGTTGCCACCCCTAATAATGATTTAATTTTGTAATATGGCTATATCCCGTTATCCTGTCTAAATAATCTGTGGTAGTGTGGATAAAGGCTTCTCGTGGGAAGGATTTCTATCGTGAGTGGTTGCCATGTTAGGAAAAATGATAAAATAAGACACAATGACAAATTTTCTCATGTCTTACGACAATGTATCGATGTTGGTCATCTTAGCCCAACTGGACCGTCCAGGGTTTATCGAACGGTCATGGCGAGCGTGCGCGCGCCCGTGCCCCGTAACTCGATACTCATACCCGGATTAAATTTCATTTCGGCCCCAGAAATCCTCTCCAAGCGTAAGACGAATTCCCTAGTCCTCCACTCTTTTGTCGGCGCGCCTAAGCCGTTAGTAGGCTGTCGAATTCCGAGGCGCGTTCGACTGAAATCCCGAAACCCTCGTTTAAAACGGCCTATCTCTGACAGCCAGCGGCTTGCGGATTATCAAACTTTAATCGAACTTTCCCCGTATTATATTCAGTTGAAAGTTCGTCGTTAAACTGTTTTAATGTACCCTTTCGCTATGAAAAGAAAACCCTAGAACGTACCTAGTTGATAACTGATGATCGTATATAATATGTTTAATAGTTCGAAAACCTACAATCAAATCAATTTCTTGTTGTATATTTTGTTTAACTACTTACGTGATGAAAGCAGTATAAGGGCGCGCTAACAGCCTCGCTGTTTGCCGGTTTATTATAGAGGCCGGGCGTACGGCACGGAATAGCGTTCACAAGCGTGACACACTCGGGCTCCTTATCGCGTCGTGCAATTTCTTTGTTTGCTGTGTACGCAATTTCCCAAAGAGCAGCGTTACGCCTGGCCGAGATAAACCGTACAAGGCTCTCGCCAGGCCTGGAGATGGCAGATATCTTGCGAGGCGCGCCGCAATATTTCTTCTCTGAGCGCGTCTCCTAGCCACTACCGCCTTCCTCCTTGAAATATGATTTTGATTATGAAATATGACGGTGGAAATTCTCCGGATAGGCGTTTCACACAATTTACTCGCCGACTTTGCTTAAACTTGGGCGTGAAATTGTTTCATGTTTACGCCGCAACGAAAAATAAATTCGCTCGTGTCTTACATTATTCCGTGATCGTGGATGTTTCGTCCGAATTAACGCTCTGTGCTAATGGATGCGACCTCATCCTGCTTCCCCAGCATTGTACCTGCAGCCATTAAATAAACAGCAGCATTCTACCGTTCCGGGCTGATGAGTTAAGATACTAACTGCCGCACTCAAAGACGTCAATTAAATTTAATCTTTAATCAAGTCTCGTCCTGTCACTTTCTTTGTCAATGAAATAGAGAAGGACGGCACGAGACGTAATGAAGGATTAACTATAATTGACGTCTCTGAGTACGGCAGTAAGTCCCATATAGCATTGTAGGTACACACGGTCGCACGTCAGACTACCTCACTTTGACATTGAGACTGCCTCTATTCCCTATGTAATAAGAGCTGCTTTCGTAGTTTACATGGGTAAACTGACGTGCTGGCAACTGTACTTGCATGTGTCTGCTCACTGGCTCATATAACGGAAGTCATCTATATCTGATCGTGACAAATGGGACATCGAGAGAGTCCTCACTAATGATCAGGATGACAATCAATATCAGTTTAATCCTTTGCAACAATTTATGACCAATACACTGAACAGTGTTGATTAATTTATTTATTAGCCATTGATCAGAACATTAGGTTGTTGATTCGATTGTATAGCCGCAAGCACATTAGACTTCTCATTTTCGTTGCAAAAATCGCATAAGATGCGATCTCTTATGCGATTTTTGCAACAAAAAGGGTTAATTGATGTACTTAACATACTATTTTATTTAACAACAGCATGTATTTTTTGTTACCTAGGTTTCACAAATAAATATGATTTGATTTGATTATTTGTTGATATTTAAATAATAACATCCCTAGTTTAAGTCCCTTTTCGAAGTGTCTTAATTGATAAAAAGTGTTTTTTTTTCAAAAGCAAACATTGTTTTGCACACAAATCTACTTTCGTAATAAATTTCCTAAATTATAAAAGTTTTTTATTTAGTTTTGCTATCCATTCTTTTTAAGTCATGTTTTTAAACTATCCATAAATGCACTAGACCAGATATTTCAAGTAGGTGAAGATGATAGAAAACAGCGCAGGTGCGCCGCGCCGGCTGGCCTGGCTCTGCAGGTGCGCAGGCGCCGGTTTTAACTCCACCGTGACTCCGCTTCGGATCAGCGCCCTCCGGTTGACAATGTCCGTGGTTCCGACTGTAGCCGTCCCTGTCACTCACGCCAGAACGACAACGCAAACGAGCTAGATGGCTGGATTTCAAAATACGGACATCGTTAACCGGTGTAGGGCCTCGGTCGCGGTTTAATAAACAGTTCGTCACCATCGTATTGCTCCTTTGAGTAAGATTTATTTACGTTTAGAAATACATTTCCAGTTTTTAAGATTGATACCTACGTGTAGGTAGATATCTCTCTCTATCTACAGTATTGTTTTCTGATAATTATGATTCGCTTACTGTAAATAATACGTCGTATTTTTATTTGTCCTTGACATTTATTTTTGAAGTAAAACGAATAATATTTACCTTATACGAGTATTATACTCGTAGAACAGTTTTAATCGCTGCTCCAATAAAACAAATGACGCAAATAAGTTTAATCACCTCAGTGACATTTTAAAATATCAAGTCAATAGTTAGCGACGAACAATACTGATAGAGGACATTGCAATTTTTAATCAGTATTTGATTGATGTTTTAGAATTATTCGATTTGCGCTTTCTGGCACCTTTTCCGATTATGGAGCCATTGCCAACTCCGTATGCAGACTGAATTCTAATATGAGTAGTGTCTGGAACTGGTAGCTGGCAGATAACCCGGTAGTAGATGTGAAACAAAAACGTGCATTTGCAGCATAGAGTCGACTCGCCACGTAAGTCACTTATCACCATATGCTAAACAGCTGTTCGACCCAGATACCTAACTATAGCCGCGGTTTCTATAGCGCACGTACGGTTAGGGCTACCAATCATAATAAATAAAGTTTATCTTATGCCAAAGAACAATAGGTGTTACATAATTCAACTCGCTTCTTTACTTCTAGGAGTATAAGATAATTGTTATGAATACTTATATGCACCTGTTGTCAAAGCATCTCTAAGATAGCAATGGGATTTTTTAAGCCGTTTTGATGTTTTACTGCGGGACAAATATCTCTTTCAAACGCCACCATTCGTCCCTGTTCGTGGTTAGGGCTTCTCAATCTTCATAAAACTTCTATTGATCGTCTACCCATTGCATCCGCAATATCCCCGCAATAATTGTACTCGTAATACCAAATAAAATTTAAAATACTTTCTCTACCACAGTGTTGGATTATAATATTATTGTTGCAGAAAGATCCAATTAATTTTAATTAACAACTTGACACCCTATGATTATAATAAGTAGGTCGATAACCCTGTGAGAGGCGATATCGACAGCATCTCGCCCGGGTGCAGTTGACCCCGTTAATATAGTTTTGATGACGCTATTTTCGTCTGGACCACTTTAATTGGTATCTCCTGGCACTCTTGAACTGGTTATCTTCTTTTGCATCTTTGATGGACTGGCCGTATCAGATCAGCTTCTGCAGTTTGACAGAACTGCTAATTTGGTCTTGTTAAACAAATTAATTTTATTCTTATAGCTAGATTTTGGGCGCTTTGGGCTCTTAGATAAGATCCAAACTATTCTATAGCGAACTTCGCTATCGCCAACGAAATGTCAAAAATGTATGCAAAAGTCATGTGATGTTTCGATAAATTATGTCAAATTTATCATTTGTTAACGATGGCGATCTTCGGTTTAGAATACATAGCATCTTGTCTAAGGGCCCTGGTTATCATAAGCATTTGATCATTATAATCGGGTTAGAATATTTAGCAACCGAAACCATTTATAATTTTGTTATTTTTATCTGTACCCATTTAATATAAATTTTTGGAGCATTGACATTACCCGGTTAGGTTGATTGAATGAAAATTAAAATTGACCCAATTAGCTGTGTGCTATTTTCGTCTGATTCGGTTTGTCTAAATGAGGTCATCAACCTGAACTTCCTTTATGTACCGCATAGGCTTCCGTCATTGAATTAGGGTCACCGGTGTTTTTGTATATTTTTTTATTCAAATTGGTCTATTTACATTTTTTGCAGTCGTTTTGGTTGGTCTTGTAACTTGTAAATTGTTTTAACAAACACACCAGACATACATACATAAATACGTTTATTAACATCCATGACTTATCTACAAAATGCTGGCCACGCAAACATTTGCCCTTTGCGGGATTCGAACCCGCAACCGCTGGTCTTATAGTCTGGAGCGCGAACCACTAAACCAAAACGATTGTTGTTGCTGGTCTCTGATACATTAGCTTGCATCTGTAAAAAATAAAAAAAACAATGGTTTACTTTTCTTATTTTTAAACCAACGCACGCAAACAAGACTGCTCGTAAGTAGGTACTTACATTGTAAATACGATTAATTCTAAATACTATTAGGTGTCGTGGACAAATGAATGGAGCGCCAATCTACCGGCCATAAAACTAAGCTTGTAAAAATCTCGCGAACTATGATAAATATTAACGCGAGGCCGGCGGGCGCGGGGCGTGGGAGCCGTCTACCGCCTACCTACTATGATTTGTTTACGCGATCAGCTGAGCGCTGACGCGGCCAGAGTCAGTCTCGTGCCGCGTCACCGGTCGATGACGCGCGGCGCACGCGGTGCGCTCTCGATCGGTTTGTACGATCGAGATTTTATCGACGAAACCGATTGTCATCAGTTTTTAAGGTTCGAACGCAGACAACTAATTTGGTGATAGATAGGTAGTCAAGTGGAAGGAGGGCAATGAAAGTACACACGGCCCCACATCAACCTACCCTGCCTGATCTGTCACATTTACGTAACCATATTTCAACCTTATGTTGATCACAGTCATAGAAATCCATATCATTTGAAATATTTTAGGTAAGTTGATGTGTCGCCCACTGTAAATACTCGTACTTCTGACGTTTGTAAGTGATTTATGTTATTAATATTATTAATATCAGTAATCTCTATGAACCAATTCTGAATATTAATACACGAACAATGGGAACATGTTTTAATTAATAAAGAAAACAATGTATATACTTTTTCCTCTTATCGTATAATGTTGCCGCTAAAGTTAGACGGTCCAAAATAACCACGATAATATTATTATAGTTCAATTCTCCACAAACCATATTTCAGTTAAAATGTTTTTTTGCACAACAATAGTTATTTTAAATCTTATTTGCTCACGTAATGTTTACACATTCGTTCGTTTGCATGAACGATAAATAAATGTTTATGATACCAAGAAATGTACACAGCTCTGTGCATTTTCGTTCGAGTGCCGTCCAAGAAGAGCTAACAAGCTAGAGTTTCGGGAAACTAAGTAACATGACACTAAGTACATAAATAACTGTAAGCATATTGGCTCAACGTGCTTAGTTTGCTCGTGCGAGTTGAACGTTGTTCCAGGATTTCCTATTAATTCTTCATTATGCTAATGTGAACATATTTCTGATGGTGAACGTGTTCATAAGGCTATATTAGTTGTACAAGGCTTAACGGTGGATCTTTTATTTCCATAAAAGCTAAACCATGTTTGTTATTTTTTGTATCTCTATTTATAAAAATAAACATTAAATGGTACCAAAGCGAGACCATTAAATAGGTATTTTAAATGATTTTTAAGTGTTGTGAAATTTTCGACAATTTCACAAAATGACAGTTCTGATTCACATCACACATTCAGTAACCTGAATGAGGGTGAATTCTGTCAATGCCTTTAAAAGTAGTTTCTCAATACGCTAATAAACCATGGGCTGGCTATGTGACTGTCAAATGGACTTTTTGGTGCGTGACGTCAAAGTTACGCAAACGAAGATACGGGCGGAAACTACGTTGTTAGGCATAATTGAATTACTTTAAACCCACTTTGCTAAGCATGGTATGGCTTATTCAAGTGACTTTTTTCAGCTTATAACATCACGTTTTGAAGATACGGGCGGAAACTACGTTGTTAGGCATAATTCTTTAAACCCTCTTTGCTAAGCATGGTATGGCTTATTCAAGTGACTTTTTTCAGCTTATAACATCACGTTTTGCTATACAGTGAATATGTCAAATGTCAGTTCTCCTAAACTGAAGGAAAACTTCTGACTTATTAAAAATTTGTCTAAATAGATTGAATTTTTTTATTGTTTTCACTTTTCAATGGATCTGGCGTGCTTTTTCTTAAGTTTCCGGATTCTAACATGTTTTTATATTTTTTATTTATTGGCCTTAAAAACTTAAACAAATCTTCTGTTATAGTTTCCACCTCGTATGTACAAATGTATATGTCACGCAAACGCATGTGACGCGTTTGAAGCCCCACACAGGGGCGAAATGAGGGCGTGCGTTAGTTAGAGCTGGGAGCACGAGTTAGACCTAGGGAAGGTATAGTATTATGCTTAAACTTATGTGACGCCATACCTTTATTATTCGTTTCATACACATACAGTGTGAGCCTACTTAAAGTTCACAAATTAAAATGATGGGAAACTATGCTTAGGTAGTTTTTATTGAATATTTTTTTCCATACTCAAAATAAAACGAGTTTTTTTTCTTCAATTTCGAATTTACGAGGTGATTTCCATCAACAACGCAATATGGCGACATAATGGCAGAAATGTTTAAAGTGTGTTGTTAGCAGAATATTGCGAAAGCATCTTTTGTATATTTAGCAATTACGTTTGCTAAAGCTATTTTAACTTTTTTTCAAGAGCAAAATACCAATACTGGGTGTTTAACTGATAATTAAAGGGTTCAATACAGTGTGTATTTTGCGAAATATGTTTTGAACTGCGAATTATTAAAGTTTCATAGACCTTTGTTCAGTTTTATTCTTTTTTAGTCGCATATGAAAAACAAAACCAGTCTGTACCTACTTCGCATGTTGTGGTGGGCCGTGCATTCATTGGTTGTTTCATTGTTTTCCAGCAATTAATAGGCCAAGCGCCCAGTTGTAACGACTTCCCGGTAGTACCAGGTTCGAGTGCTCGGCTAAATATAACTGAGCATTCGTGCACCGGCAGAAATAGACTTGGCCGCAAAGGGCCTTGTGCTGTGACATTTCAACTTTTTTGTGAACATCCCAATACTGAATTCATCTCCTGGGAAACCCGAGAGTTGCCAAACAAACGGGAATTTTGTAAAAGCCTAGTAAGTTCCCACGTTATAACTGTTCGCTTAAAGTTTAACTTTATACTTAATGAACGAATTTTTGAATTTTAATTTGAGGATGTTCGCAATTGCAACGAGTAATCTGCGTACCTATGTGAGTTTTAACTATTATTTATTCTGTGGTTCTTATTAGAATGATTACGAGTACATTTGAATAAATTAGTTACTGACGGGTTTCTGAATTTGTTAATTAAGATATGGATATGATTCAACGATCTGTTAGAAAAAGTTTTGATTACGGTAGGTGCACACGAAGACTTAAAAAGCGTCGAGAATGTCATCAACCAGAAATTATGACTCGGACTCAAAACCCGGCTGCCGATTTCGAGCCATTAACGTTGGGTACACTTGTGAGATGTCACCGGCATGTCTGTCACACACCTGGCTCGCTCGCGACGTGTCCGCTCCGCTCGCAATAATTCACCGAGAATGCTCTGTAAAAAAAGAAGTGCACCCGATACGTTGACATTGACACAATTCCCCGCGCCGATCTCCCCGCTGCCCCCCACACAAAATCCCCTGTTGTTTTAAGTTTTTTCTGTGTTCAACTCCCTTTCGAAGCGTTTTTTGTTTTGCAGGTTTATTCGCTGATCCTCTCAACGGGGTTTTCCTTCGATTTTTCATTCCACCGGCTATTAGTAGGCGATTCGCGCGGTACTTAACGCTGTTGTTTGTTTTTCGTTTCGATTGTTGTTTTCGGATACAAATGTTTGCGTTTTCAATTTCTACGACCTTTTTCAAACAAAGCCGTTATTTAAAACAAATAGCAAGGTGCCTAGTTGGGTTTGTTGCATCAATTGGCGATGAGGACATCATTAGAATTGTATTGACAAACTTCAAAGATTGAATTATTAATGCATTTAGATGTTCGGACTTTGTTTCGCACGTACATTTTTCACTTTTAATAAATTGGTTCACAATTAATTAATCGGTACACTCATATCAAGCAGGTATTAGGGCAAAGCTCCATTCACGAATGGAACGGAAAACGCATTTTGTTGAAGCTTTAGTTGTGGCTATTTTCAATTTGATTCGCGAATACACGTTTAATTAGGTTATAATCGGATTAAAAGAACATACAAGCAGTAAATGAAGGATTATCTTTAAACTACAGATTAGTCACAATTGTGCCTTATATAGAGTCGACTGCCCCTACATCCGGAACTGCTGCAACAGACATGTTGCCGTAACTTTGGGTGTGGCGGCGGTGGGCTCTTGATGTACTCATCTAATAAGTATAAATTAAATTAATTTTTGTGTATTTTTATGTGGAATTTATGGGCTAAGATGCCTGAAATAAATGTTATTATTTTATTTATTTTAAACCCGAGTTCACCAATTTTTAAACTGCCGGTAAACGTTGGTTAATTTGACAGAATTCCCAAGAAAAATATGACAAATAATGCTAAACCGGCTGATTAAAAATTAAACATGCGTCGATGAAGTCCTGGCTTAAACTACTTAGGTATATTTTTTAGTGTAATCAAGAAACTAGTTTGTGCGTTATTCTGAGGAAGTCTGAAAGTTGTTTTTGAATTTGCATTTCCCAGCACATTCCCAACGGAATTCCCAAAAGAATGTTGTTTCTATTTTGTTTTTATCGGGACCATTAGTGTAAAACAGAGCGAGTACGCGATGCGCGTTAAAACTCTACACGGGATTGACAGTCAAATGGACGTCAGCATCAATACTGAATACGACGGTTTAGATTCAACGTCCCTGGGATTGATGGTGATATCGATAAAATGGCGATAGCTAGCCAATATGAGCGCGCGATAAAAGTCTCCCAATAATCGTTTTCCACTGGCTATTATTTTCTAATTATCTTTAATTTACTATAATTATCTTTAATTAACTATAATTAAACATTATTTTTTACTAATGAGGTGTAGATTTATTAGCTTTAACTAGCTTTTATTATTATGTACATCGTAGTAAGTAGGTAGCTTCTGCGGTTTCAAGTTGTTTTGAGGTTTTACATCGTTTACCTGTATTGATGTCTTTAAAATTACTAAAGCGACGGTGATAGTGATATTTTGCTTTGTATAGTTATTAATTTATGATCATATTATAAACTCATGTGTGTCAGTTTATAACCATACGCCATCGATTCCCGGTCCTTGTCAGTACTTTGCAATAAAACAATACTGGCATATAATAAACACTTTTATTATGATAAGTCCGTCGTCGTTATCCTCTATAGTGGCTTGCAATGCTCGCGATTCGAAATATAAAAGCGATCAGCCATTCCTTGCTGCAAAATATATTGGACACAGAAGGGCCACTTCTTTCTGTTCATAATCAATGTTTGCACGCTTTTCACATCTATTCGATCAATATATTTTCAATTTTTTTATATTTATTTTTGTTCCATTCTACGCTGGTTATGTAGGCCACTATCTTGTATATTTAATGCCTAGATTTGATAAATTTGTAGCTTAGAATTGGCATAGACATTATCATATACAAACGCAGTGACTTATGTATGCTCTGACAGTTTAGCATCATTCAGCAACAGAAACGTCATCTACACAATTAAAAAAATAACCTAATATATTTGTCTGACTTTAAAATGTTTCATGAAAATAAGGCTCTTATTTTCACGCATAGGTCTCTCCGCAAGGGTGGTTACTTGTGGAATTCCTTAAGTGAATCACGACGAGCCTTCTGCTCCTCCATCTATACTGTGTATTACCGCCTCAAAGCGCTGGAAGTTATTGTAGATAAAAAATCCATCCGCAAAGAAGGGTCAGCGGTTTTGCTTTTATTTCAATATTTTAAAGGCGATATGAAACGATTTCGATTCCTGCTCGAGTATAATCGATATCCTTTGATCTACTTTTACAATTAAATTTAATTCATGTTGGTTCATGTAGGAAAGTACTCTACATATAGTAGAGAACTGTACATTTTAGAATACTTTTATTTGTGAAACATTTTATTAATTATGTTATGATTTTCCATCAGAATTACACAGCAATTCTATAATTAAATATTACCTTAAAAAGGTAGCTGTTATAAACGAAAATTAATATTAAGTTTGATCTCGGTAGAAGCTTCGATGCCAATGATAGACTAGACTACCCTACTAGGCGTTAAAAAGTACGTGATTATGTTCCTATTTGGCATGCAATATTATTTATGCACGGCACATATGATAAAATGTCATCAACACTGGTACTAAAGTCTAAACTCTACTCTACTCTACAACTATACCAAGCTCAAGTTAGATCTTGTATGGAGTACTGCTGCCACCTTTGGGATGGATCTGCCAAATACCAACTGGCTGCATTAGACTCAATGGAAAAAAGAGCAATACGAATTATTGGAGACACTGAACTTTGCGAAACTAAGCTACAAAGCCTCGAACATAGGCGTAAGGTGGCGTGCCTTTCAGTGTTCTACAGGCTACATTTCGGCGAGTGTGCGAAGGAATTGCACGAATTGATTCCACCGGCCCCTTTCTACTATCGGGACATAAGACGCAGGCGGGGGTTCCACCCTTATGTCGTTGACATACCACTAATACGCACCAAACGTTTTAAATCTTCGTTCCTCTTGCGTACGGCTGGAGAGTGGAATTCGTTGCCGACTGAAGTGTTTCTTAAACACTACGATTTGGATTCCTTTAAGAAAAGAGTGAATAGGCTGCTTCTAGACAGACATGTCCCATCATCGGCCGCATCGTCGCTTACCATCAGGTGAGATTGCGGCCAAATGTCTGCCTATTAAATAAAAAAGAAACTGTATGAGATGTGTCATCGATGTTGGCAGTCAGCCGTCTTCTCATATACATAAACCCACACCCTACGATGTGATATGTAATCTGTAAAACCGTTAATTATTAGCCACTTTATGCTACAGTTTATAGAATTTATTGGCCAAGACTTTTGTTTTGATATAATCCTGGAGTAAAATACTGTGATAATTCAAAAATCACTTTGGAGGAAGGTACTTACTTAGTCGGTGTTATTTGATCTTAAGTGTGTGCCTCGAATAAATTGCATTTTTTTTCTTTTGAGGTTTGCTGCCGTTCCCGAAAATCGGCAGGATGATAATTATTGTTTGGTAATTAGGCTGCAAAAGCGGCACCACGGCCTCAAGAGTCAGATAAGCGCACTTCCAGTATTCCTCAACGTAAACACGTAATTTCACGGGTGTCGGTTCCCATTGTCCCAGGAATTTTGTTTTCACAAGCGTCAAAAAGAGTTTTGGTATCTCAAAGTGTGGCCATTCATTCGGTAATGTTTACCCGCAGGTGTCCCGGCACTGAATGCAAAGTCTTATTTCGTAGCGTTTATTTGGATAGGTACGTGTTACGGTTCCGAGTCACGTAAACCGCTTTATAAAGCCTAGAATAGATTCGGCGGGTAGATCTTTATTTTCAGGGTTTCGGTAATTTTGTTTCCATTGAAATGGGTCATGCGTGGGCAATGTGACGCTTTTCGATCTAATACCAAAGGCATAATAAATTCCTATACCAAAGGCTTTAAGCCATTTCAAAATAATATAAAGAAAATGGCCTCTAACTAAAATCTTTTGTTCAAGAAAGGGTATTTTATTTATACACATGAGAACATCCGTTTTTAATCACCTTGACCTCCAACGCTAGTATGAAAATCCTTTACTTATTCTGTGGTTCAGCTGAGTTCAATTTATACTTGTTTCCAGAAAGTACTACAAGTTAGTAAGGGTTAGCCCTCTTTTACTGAATATTACCTCGTCCCCTCAACGTCACAGATGTTGCCACCTGCATATTGCAACTGCGGTGCCGTCATACTGCTGGCTATGTCTGCTCGTAATATGCAAGTCGCCAGTATTCAGTACATACGATAGTAGGTATCTCCACTTTATATCTGGGTTATACTAAGAATCTACGAAGCTTATGCTTAACTTTTTAATTACAAAACCGGTGCTTCATTTCTTTCTTCAAATCTTTTGCTTACAAGTTAAACTCCACGAAAATGCCTGATCTCAATTCTCTATAATTTAACAAGTATTATAATTATAATTTAACAGTTGTGGTACATCCATGCTTTCACATCTCACGTTTACTTGTATTCTTATCGTCATGTAATATGCAATAGCTCTATTCGTTCGTATACTTCAAGTATTTAATATTTAACAAGCAAACATTATTATTGAAAAAAACAAAACACCCGCCAGCAAAAAATATTATATTTTTGAAATCGTCTTTTTACTGGCTTTCATTTGATACCCATATTGCTATGGTTAGAATAAAATCAATCCCCCCCTCCCCCCTTTATTTCCATGTGCGGGAACCATTTTTATAATTTATATAGCCTATGTCACTCTCACAATTTTGACAAATTCAACGACACCTCATATGTCAAAAACTGTCCAGCCGTTTGGGCTGTAGGGCGTGCCAAACAATTATACATACATACATAATATATACATACATACTCACGAAAAATATAACCCTCCTTCCGCAGTCGGGTAAAAAGTAAGCTTAAATTTCAGTCCTTTTAGTCATTTCACTGAAAAAGTTGTGTGTACTTGTGAATTCCTGCAGGCTGATTACCTAACTCTTTGCTAACAATTCTTGATTGAAATCGTTTGAAATTAATGCAATTTTTCTTTTTGCGATTATGGATGCACCATTTGACAGTTTCAGTTGCTACCATTTTGACATTGCAATTGAAACCGAAATTTGACGTATCGATAGAAATTACTTGTATGAAACACCGATTACGTAAGTTTGTTGCAATCAAACTGACAACATAGAGTTGCAACAATTCCTATTGCAATTGAAACAATGCAGACTCTGTTTCTTATCATTGAAACTAATTTCTTGTAATTGTTCAAACCTATAAATCAGAATTTAAAGAAAATAAATTTGGTGTGCCACAAGGAAGTGTTTTGGGTCCGCTTTTGTTCTTGGTCTATATCAACAATCTCCCCAACGTGACTGAGCATCAATGTATTCTATTCGCTGATGACATATCAGTAGTAGTAAGGACAGATAGTAAAAAGACAGTAGAGGAACATAAAAATGACATCGAAAATACAATTAAATCTATTATAATATGGCTTAAAAATAATAATTTGACTATAAATATCAACAAAACTTGCTTTATTAACTTTAATAACACGATTTTTCAGACATTAAATATAAATTACCAAGGACAATTACTTAAAATGCAAATACAACTAAATTTCTCGGTGTGGAAATTGACCACAAACTAAATTGGAAAAAACAAGTCGAAATTATTTGTAATAAAATAAGCCGATTTACGTTTGCTCTATATAAATTGACAAGGATAGCCTCAGGGAGTACTGCCCTTACAGCCTACTTTGCATATGTTGAGTCAGTTTTAAGGTACGGACTAATCATATGGGGTTATAGCACTGACGTTAACAAGGCTTTTATTGCACAAAAGAAATGTGTTAGAGCAATATGTGGTACTGCGCCTGACGAACCGTGCAAACCACTTTTCAAACGTTTAAAAATTTTGCCACTACCGTGTCTATACATTTTTGAAATTGGTAAGTTTGTTAAGCTAAACACACATTATTTCAAACAAGCCAAAGACATTTATTCTCGAAATACACGTAATGGTAATAGACTAGTAGCTTCTGTTATTCCTACAAGCGTGAAGTTCCAAAGAAATTGTTACTGGATGTGTATCAAGGTTTATAATAGGATACCAGAAAACATAAAGCAACTGCCATTTAACCAATTTAAGACTGCCCTGTATGCTTGGCTTTATGACAGTATGTTCTACTCTGTGCATGAATATTTTATGTTGTAACTTACTAAGGTCAGTTTTATAATGACAATTATTAAATATTTAAGTACCTATAACTCCATTTTATGATCATCTTTGACATTTTATAATTTAATTAGTATGTTTAGTTTCACACTTTGTTAAATGTTAAGATTGACACTTATAATATGAAGAATCTGACTGCAAAATGTATGAAATAGATATCTGTAATTTGAGCAATTTATTGATAAACATATTTGCATGCTATTGTTTATGGCTAAATGGGCCGAACATCAAATCTATTGTAAGACCTTCAGTGTACCCTATTTAAACGCAAATAAACTATTCTATTCTATTCTAATGTTGGTATGGCCAACACTACTTCATTCATTAGGTAGAGTAACGAACCATTCATCACTGGCCAAAGCCAGTCTTTGTGCCCAATTATACAGCTGTTTGGCTAACCTAGCCCCGGTTTCACACACGATGGAGCAGTGGTGATCAGTCGAAGGCACTCCAATGGCGCGCTCGGTCCGCTGCCGTTGCCGGTTCAAGGCACGGGGAAATGATTCTATTAGCTGCACGACGTTACTCATGGTAAATGCTTTAGAAAAAACTAAAAGCTGGCTGTAGCCCGTGCACCATTGTAACAAGCTCTAAAAAAGCCTGTATAGACACTAAAGATATAATCTGTGACTAAAGCTAGACTAAGTTTCATTCTGCTGGCTGGTATACTCTACGTGCTCTAAGAATTAATTTAAGAATGTGTGTTGAATACTGCCAGCGGCTATCTTAGAATAATCTACACTGAAAAAAAGGATGAACCAAACTAGTTTTGTTAGTTAAAAGTTTCATTTTAGGGAAGCCAATTTTAGTTAAGTATAAACAATCAGTTCAGTAATCGGTACAAAACTAGTTTGTTATTGATAACCAGTAGTTCGCAAGTCACTAGATTAGGGCCTACTAGTAGACAAATTTTGGTTACTGTTAACTGTTTTTTTCAGTGACCAAATCTGAAATGTTCTCTGTCTGAGAATTTAGTAAGATGCGAAAAATTATGATTACCTATCTCATCATTTGAATAGAATTAAGGATTGCCGTAGCAAAAGTTGCGTAATATTTCAAAAACCTTAATTACACGATCGTAGAAAATATTGAAGTAAATATGTATACTTTCCGAACAGATCTAGATTAAAATGAGGCTCAATAACATAATCCCTTGTGGAGGCAGGAAGGGCCGTAGCTCTGTGTTCAAAATTTCACTCAACTAGCCCAGTTGGCTGTCCCTAAAGTTACTTCATCACTCTATGTGATAAGGGTTCTCATATAATCATATTTTCCTTTCATTTACAGCTTACGCCTTTGTCTGCCTAAATTATGACACGTTTTTCATTTATTTGTTCAAAAAACTGCTTATATTAGCAAGACACTTTTTCTTATGCCTATTTAGAAACTAAACTGAAGTCGAGACTACAATGGATTTGGCGAGCAGCGCAGCTTCGCGTAAATATTATTTTTTTCACTTTGTTGCGTTCCTAAAATGAAAAGTTTATACCAAACCCGAACTTCAGATGCCCGAAAATGTTCTAAAACCTTAAAGTTTGATTGGTTTTGTGAAATTGAACGCAACATAAATATAAAGTGTGAAGCAATAACTAGAGGGCCTAGCAATGTAAAAACCTTAAAAACATTTTGAATACTTGTCTGTTTACCCGACTGCGGAAGGAGGGTTATGTTTTTCGAGAGTATGTATGTATGTAAGTATGTATGTATAATTGTTTGGCACGCCCTACAGCCCAAACGGCTGGACAGTTTTTGACATATGAGGTGTCGTTAAATTTGTCAAAATTGTGAGAGTGACATAGGCTATATAAATTTCAAAAATGGCACCCGCAAATGGAAATAAAGGGGGGAGGGGGGATAGATTTTTCCTTAGCATAGCAATATGGGTATCAAATGAAAGCCAGTAAAGAGAACATTTTAAAAATATAATATTTTTTTGCAGTCTATGAATATTATTTTGATATCTATGATCTTATCTTTTAAGGATTTTACGTATTTTAATTTGTTCCCGTGTGAAGCCGGGTTCACGTTAAAAATTATGAAAAATTAAATAAATCTTAAGCTTGTGTAGAATTCTTCCAGCAGAATCTACGAACTCACTTACCTAATTAGGTACGTAATTCAACAATTACTTAATTAACGCCGTTCGTCATTATTTACACCTTGCTACCACATTGCTACTTTCGTACCCTCAACTCGATACAAGCGAAACAAAGAAAATCGGATTACGCTTTTTTGCTTTCGACTGTACATCACGACATGTTATTGAACCTTGTTTCTTTGCGTCGTAAGTGTCCAAAACACTTCCTGTCATTGTTTGTGCTCCTTAAAGGCACCCTAAAATTGGAATGACTGGTTTCAGGGTGTGACATGCAATTTATGTAGGAGTAGCTAATGCGAATATAATATTAATGAATTTGTATATTTTCAACTTTGATATTAATACATACGTATGCGTACCTATCAATAAACTAGGCCAACAATTCCGTTCTTTAGTTTAGAGTCCGTAAAACATTTGAATAGTCAAATTTTAGTTTATCTAAAATAAAAGTGCTGTTGAAATAATCTTAATTTTTATGGTGCATTTTGAGTGTGACTATTTTGCTCGTTTTGACTTGTTTTTGTGGGAACTTATTTCGGAGTGGCAATAAATCAGGCACATGCCTAATTTGAAACGTTACCCGAACCTTGCCCTGCCCGGGTTGGGCGGTGGCTGCTGCGCCACGGGGCCTAGGTCGTTGCTCTCAGGCCCTGCTAGGACGTGCAGCCAGAGAAAAACATCCAACACAAGCTAGGTTAATTTGCAAAAGGCCTTGTGACCTTATGACCTGACCTCTTTGTCGCGGTGCAGCAGTGGTGGCCTCTGTGTCGTAAGTTTCTTAGGTATGGAAGAAAAAAATACTTTTATTTTATAACCCATGCATATAAGCATGATAATTTTAAACCATGGACATTCCTTAAAACACTATTTAGATTTTATTTTATTTTATTTTTAACCATAGAATGAAGACTTTATTACGTCCATGAATATTTTTTTAACTTATAATTAACGCTTTATTAGTTTTTAATATGTTTTACACTCACAGTGTTTTTCTTATTTATATAAGTTTAAATAAGAAACCAAAAATTCGCACACAGGTAGGATTTGAACCAAAGGTCGTAGGTTCGAATCCTACCTGTGTGCGAATTTTTGGTTTCTTATTTAAACTTATTTAACGCTTTCACACAAATAATCATTATGGGTAGGTACCGACTCTAAAATGCTTCTACCAAAACATATGTATACGTACGTGCCTTATTGTATTCAAAGCAAATGGGCTTATCAGATTACTTTAGCGGGTTCACTTTGTAAAGTTGATGGCTTTACTCCCTGCGCTGTACCACTAGCATCCCTATTTCCCTCGCGACGATATTATCTGGGCTCTGCTCCGAACGATAATAATCGCAAGGGCAGAGCAGACCTAACGGTCCTTTTAATGCGAGGGTTCGTTCGGCTCTACAATACCGATTGCATTCTTCAATTGTCGTTTTTGTGTGCGATTCGATGTTTTCGAGAGGTTTTAAAAAGAGTCGAAATGGTCCAGGAGATTGTGAGGGGCGTAGGTAGACAGAGGTATCTTGGGTTATCCATTTATATTAGCTTAAAGACACCTGTAAGATGAAGTCCTTTTTAAGTTTCCTAAGCAATTTGGGTTTACTTTTCGTATTATTGAAAATGGATAAACATTGAATATGGATCTTGCTTTATTCCTTTTTCCTTTAGTTGGTTTCCTCATATCATGTTCGGGAGTTTTAATAAGATTATTATCGGTGCACGAAAGTTATGCTTATGAAATAATATATAGGGGAAAACCTTGCCCGTTCATGTAGTTTCAATAGAAAACTATTCGTACACTTGTTTAGTCACGAATATACTTTCGAGTTAGGGCCTATCGCAACAATCGTTATGGTAATTATGAACTTCGGGTTCCTCAACTTCTCGAGTTGAGTCAGTACGTCACGATCCGCTGTTAGCTAGCGATTGTTGATAGTTTCCAACTCAGTTTCATTGTCATGGTAATGCTGGGTTTGGGGACGAAAGATTATCTGATTATCAAAATTTGAGTATGGAATAAGTACAGCCAGGCCTGTGTATCTCCCCGCGGAGGTAGCAAAAACGTACCTACGCGCGGCGCACCTACGTAGGTGCTAAAACAAGTTGCGTGTCGCTACCGGCCAGAGCCACCCTCGCGCGTTTTATTCACCGGCGGCCGCGCGGCTACGTTGCTGGCTGGACGAGAATGAATAAAGTACTAGAAAGAGGCGCTAGATGGCGTTAGAAGCTTCTCGTAGCAGTCAACCCTATTGCGTCGCGTGATATTACGTCACTGAATAGGTTTAGTGTATTATGAATCATATTCCAGAGCAATAAGTATGAAATTATCTTGCAATGGATTTTTGTACGAAAATGTGCTTGACTCTGAGGCGAACTAAATTACGCCATATTGTTGACGACATTGAGTAGACATTTCTTTGAATACAATTGCTAAGTCATACTTCTGTACGAAGTACTAGTATTCTGTGGTACAGCGTAAAAGGTAATAAGAAGAGCTTTGTGTAGAAATGTGAGCAGAATTTAGAAACCTCTGTATCACAAAATAGACTTTAATACACAAGAGATAATGATTATTTTCTTTTATTGTCTACAGGGCAGTGACAGACCCACGCGATGGCCGGCGTGTCGCCCTCAAGAAGCTGCCCAACGTTTTTCAGTCGCTAGTGTCATCCAAGCGCGTCTTCCGCGAGCTCAAGATGCTGTGCTTTTTCAAACATGAAAACGTAAGTAGACAGTAACGACAAGCTGTTTACATTATTTTCAATACATCGCCGTGAAGCGAGTGGCGGCTACGGCGGTGTTCGCGACATGCCACCGGGTTGCGGCCACTCGCAATTTTGACAAAACATCTGTCAAAGGATCTAGCAGATGAGTGTCAATTGTATCGGCCACCGGCCTTCGTTTGCACAGGACCAAATGGCGCGACGGCCACTGGTGGCCGTGGTCGGTGGCTCATCTGCACGGAGCCTTATACGGATTTCTTGTAATGTCTTAAATATTTATTTAAGCGCAATGCGCACTTGCATAATGCACCATTTTTTGGCCTAGCTTGGCGCCCTTACTACCGAAGTACATATGTATACGTCTTCTTAGCAAATATCTTATTCAAAGGGCATTTCTATTTGCCTTTGTGTTCTGCCAAATAGCCCTCGTACTGCTTTTGTTTTGGCAAGAATTTCAGTCCAAATACAAGCGAAAAGCAGATTTCATGATGCAATTGCAGATTTGTTTGGTCATTCCGCCTGGCGATGTAAGTCGCAAAGCCGCTGTAATTAACAAACATAAAACAGGACGGAATATTTGAATTGATATGATTTACAACATAAATGGCTATTTCGCGGAGCGGTTGAATGTTGTTCATTAACGAAAACTGGAGTCAATTAACGCAGGCGTTGTTTTCCTCGCGTTCGGTATATTATCAACGATCAAATTAATGCAACTTATCAACACATTTACAATCTTAATTAGTAGTAACACTCTTGCGGCAGGGCTGCCAACTATTATTATTTAACTATTATTTAATTAGAGGCTGAGGCATTGCGAGATATCCCCGGTATCCAAACATTTTCTAAAAGTCGGGTCTTTAATAGTTTTTGCATTCATTCACAGACCAGATACAGACTTTGCCTCGTTTTAACCACTAAACAATTCATTTAGATTTTCTTAACCAGATCGGTTCAAAGTAAGTACTTCCTTACTATAAGATAATAAAAAAACAATTCTTAACTTGTCAAGCTATTCGTAAACTTACTTAATAACACTAGTCAACGAAAAAACAATTTTTGCATGTAACATGAAAACTTTTGTCTAGTCATGTTTAGGACAAGGATAATGATACTAGAAATAAAATTAAAATGCTTCAAATACGAATAGTTTTTTTGTAATACCATTTTATAACATTTCAGAAATTTTGATTTTTTATGAACAAAAAGAAGTTAATTCGATTTATTGCTACATTAATATGAATTTACTTTTATGATTTACGTCTGTATTTTGCTTCAGGAACATCTCGTTATAATGTCCAACAGTAATCCGCTACGCTTGATAACTTCTGACAGTAAGGTTTGTCACTTGCCTTACATACACCCGTCCACCAATCCGCACTGAGCCCGCGTGGTGAAGTATGGCTCGTTCCTCCTCATAGTTGAGGTGAGGCCTTTTCCCAGCAGTGGGATCTAATAGGCTGACTTATATTATATTTATATAGTAATCCGCTAACATACGTGGGCTCCACTTGCCCTGATATCGTTTTCCTATAGTAGAAATGTCTTGATGGAATCTTTCACCGTGTTCATCGCTGACGGCGCCCAAATTTTCAGGAAAGATAAATGTGAATGGAGAAAATGTATTACAAAATACAAGCTGATCATCTTGTGAAAAAATCCTTTTAGCTCTCCATCTCGATTGCGAAAGTAACATACTTTTGTTTTAGGTTGTAATAAATTCCATCCCTTTAATCGAGAGTTCCAAGAGTCCCAAAAGTTCTGCCTGTTGTTTGGACAAAGTTAAGTCACGTACCAAGTCATTGAGATCTCCTTGTGATAGAAGATGTGGCTCATTGGAGTGGATGAAGAAGCTTCTTGAAAGTCAGGATCCAATGTCTCTTTTTCGACTTCTGGCGTAAGGGACAGATCGCTAGTTTGAGGTGGTTCTGGTACCGGTAGATCTTCACTATGAGAAATCGGTCTATTAGCTGATGGTTGGTCAGGATACTTGATTTTACTTTTTGTTTTAATTGTAATACCTTTTGTATCAATAAGACAAAAATAACAATCAGATAAGTAGTTCGTGGGTTCCGTCCAAATCATAGGGATTGCAAAAGGCATAGATCGAGATCTTTTCGGCCATCGAGAAGACCCACACATGTAACACAACAGATGTGTGGAACCCACGCTTTGTCTTGTTGTCCGATAGCAAAACCAAAATACTGTTCATATAACTTAGTTACTAATGGTGTCAAATTCTTTAGCTGAGTTTGGAAAGTAATGTCACCACAAATGTAACAGAACTTGTCAGGATCATTTTTACACTTTCTTGACATTATTTAAGAATCACTTCACTCTAAAAACAGAACAAACCACTGCGCTCTTCAAATAAACAAATTCTCTAAATGCGAAAGTAGCACAAAAACGGTTAATTTTTGATTTTGTGGGTAGTAGCTGTAACACGAAAACTAGATTTGATGGAATCGAAATAAATATGGTTATAAAATGAGGGTAATTAGGTAATTTAAAATTAGCCAGCACCTTTCTTGTTACAAAATTTTGTTGACCAGTGTACTTCGTGATGGTTGTTGTAGTAAGTTTGCTAACTTATTTATTCTATGCATAAATAAAGCTCTAAAACTGGCCCTGTCGCGTGAGATTCGTGCAACATTTATCCAGCACGATTTTTAATTGCCGTGCGTGCATGCGTATTACATTCCCGTATTTGCAGTTCGTCTTTTTTGCTATGTATTCATGGTTTTTGTATATAAAATTTTGTAAATATAGGTCCTACTTCAAGACAGTTTCAATCTTCCAACTGTGTTTGTGTGATGAATTTTCATCAACTCTGTCTAAGTAGTATTTATGGACTGGATTTATATTGTTTGGTCAAAAATCGTTCGGAACCCGTTTCGTCATCGGTTATCATTTAGTAATTACCTACTTGTCTGTTGTCATAGAATATGCACTGCACCGCTCGCGCCGGTGCACCATTATGGTAATTGAGCCAGATTGGACATTATCATTTATCACGGAATAATTATAATACGCCGTGTGCGCTTCTCATAATTAATTCATTCTCGCGTTTTATCGACCGGCCGGCATTGTCAGCGGTTTGCGTGCTGTTGTCGATTTGCATTCGGACGGGAAAATTAGTTCCGTTGTTATGTTATGGACTACGGCCGACGTTTCGTAGGTATTGTCGCCGGAATGATGTGTCAATCGCGTTTGATAGCGCCGCCGAAGCGCGGGCGCGGCATTATTGGACAATTTTGCTATTCGGCCGGTCTCAATATTTCAATGATAGGTAGAGGAGAGGCAGTAGAGAGAGTGCTCTAAAAGCGAGCGCACGATGAGCCACTAGAGGAGACCACAAGTAGCGGGCGAGTTTTTTCATACATTTTGTACCTAGTATCGGCGCAAACCGAGCGTTCGATCGAATGGCTGCGTTCTCAGCCTGTGCTACGGAAGTCGCCCGGCGCCCGCTAGTCGCTACTGGTAATCGCGTTTAGTGGCTCAATGTTCGGAGACTTTAAGCCACTTGTGGCAGCGCCTAGTGGCTCAATGTTTTATTTGATAGTGAAGCCTTGAATCTTATCTATCTTTTACAACAGTAATTGACAGACGACCTGCTAGTTTCAAAAGTAGCATAGCAAGGTAGTAATTGACTTCTATATTTTTTCTTTTAGTGTGTAAATACGTTTATTTTCCGTTAACGATTCTTTCGGCATTGAAAACAAATATTTAGGCCATTTATTAGGTCCGGTTGAGACACACATTTGCTAATCTCTGGCACGAATAGTTCATTTAATTAGTTAGTTCTCATATGAACTGTTGCGGTCACTAATTCCTTACCCATTCAAAAATATTTCTCAGACAAAAACTGTTTACTAACTGTCAACGCAATTAAATATATTTTATACACAGTGCGAAGCGTTTTTAATTTACTGCTAGTTAATGGTAGAGCTTGTAAGCTTGCGTGATTCTAAAGGTAGATTAAGTAACTCTGTAATTCCTAATACCTATCATCTGATTAAAGTGACTGATGATTTCTTGTTTTAATTAAGTGGTCAGGTCAATAACACCTGCACTATCAACAGTTAATTTATCTTTCATCTTTCCAGGTACTATCGGCGTTAGACATCCTCCAACCGCCCAGCCTCGACTTTTTCCAGGAAATGTATCCTTTTGCATTAATCGAGAGAACGTGTGCTGGTAAAGTTGAGCTGGTAAACAGTTCAGTGAGGTAAGCACGTAAGGATCGCGTCGCGTTAACGGCCCGTGAAGCGCATCGAAGCGCAATGACCTCCCTTGTATGAGACGTGACGCCAAGTCTCAGCGATGCACAATGCACTCTGCGACCATTGCAAACGGTCCCACTCGCCACCTGCCTACTCTAGCCCCTAATTTCAACGAGTTTTCCCCGCTCCAGCACTAATTACATCGCTTTCAGCGACAAACTTCACCTCACATTATCTAAACAAACAGCAACGAGCGTCCAATCTGTGCGTCCAACGTTTTCTACATATTTTATCTCCTCGCGTTATTGAGTTTCGCCCGTTCAACTGTCGGCGCTTACCCGTACCGATACTTTGTCTTGTTGGATTTTCTATCGAAAAGATTTATAGCGCCGAAAGTTTTCCATTTCAATCTCGTTGCGAATGTGTAAACTTGGGGTCGTTAGCTGAATCGACGTCACTGAGTTCACTCGCGCATGTCAACATTATTGGGACTTTGAATTTGGTCTCGTTATATTTTTATGGGGTTGTCGACATGTTAATAATGTAACTGTTGGTACTTTTCGGCGCATTTCAGTAGGGACAGGTTTACAGCAATGTTATTACTTGCTAAACTACGAAGGAATTGCATTCGACTGTGTACATGCATATTTAACATGTTTTATTTATTTTGTTTGTTGAGCTCCGTCCAAACACTTTTAGTGGTACGTTTCATTGTGCTCTTTTTAGCTTGTTAACGATGTTGGTTTTATTATTAATAATAATTTACTGTCACTGTATTTTTACTCTATTCTCTTTGTGTGCATTGTTAACCGTTGTACGAATCAGCCGAAGTCGGCCATTGTTTCTCAAATGTGATATATTGTGAAATAACATGACGTTTTTGTCCGTATACCTATTATGTCTACGGGCTGGGTAGTACTAGTACACCAAATGAGCATTGTTTGAGCTGATTCTGTTTTTTGTTTGCTGGCAGCCTTTTACTGAATTCGAAATCTATCTCATCGATAATCCTAATTAATTCTGTTGAGCCTTCCAATTTTACGCCGTCGAATCGCATGACCTCTACATAGAAGCGCAAATTCCATTAAACTTAGATGAGCCGCCTGTCAATCAACTTTTAAAAGTATAATTTACATATCAAACTTTTTAATTTTCTTTTACCTTAATTTTACATCACCGATCGGCAAGCATATTGATTACCTACTTAGGGAGGTGAAACATTTTGCGCGTATTACCTACTGCTCGAATAAATACCTATCTAAAGTTTCCTATGTCTCCTCTCCTCTCAAAAGGTCTCCGCTTCAATACCATTCATCTTCCTCAGCCTGGATATGACCGTCCAAATAACTGCCGGTTTTATGTTTCAAATTTTATGTCACATATTCTATTGTATCTTTTACGGCGCACCTTGATTTTTATTGCTAGGTCTTCTTTCTCGGCCGCTATAAAACAATTTAGGAATCTTATTCAATTTACGAATAAAATTCGCTCAACTGTTTTATGTCTAAAACTATTATCTTCGTAAGAGGCTAGCGAGCTTTAATTTTAAATTGAAATTAACTTATCCATGCTACAATATGTTGTACAGCCTTTAAGGTAATCTGTATAGGTACGACTAACAGCGTTATCATTGCATAAAGAAGTATAGTTATGAAACAGCAAACAAATGGTGGCGATATGTAGTCACGTGTCTTCTGTTTGATAAAATATCTTGTCTAACCAAGTAATTATGATTGACAGTCGTCGAAATGATTTCGTTTCGTTTATACAAACGCTTTTGCCGATGAAACTTGAACATCATTGGGAGTTGATTGAGCAATTTGAACATGACAGACATAATTGAACTATTCGCAATTAGTGGCAATTATTTCGTTTATTACTTTTCGACCCGAACTCGGTGTCAGCTGCTCTAGAACAATATCTTTTGCCCCACCGACAGATTCCCCTTAAGTTTTTATTGAAATCCGAATGGCTGGCTTCCACCCCGCAGTAAAACAACACCGGGACAAAGGAAAACACTTGCAGGGCGCTCTGCAACCTGGCAACTAGATATGTTTGGTTTGCTTTAGGTTACGCGAACACTAGGATGAAATTTCTATATTTAGCCGCTCGTAAATGCTGGGGCTGACTGAGACAGTTTGTCTTGGCCCTTGTCCATCATTTATCTTAGATTTATTCTTTATACTTCTTTGTTTAGGCACTTATCTGTTGCTATGGCTCGCGCTGAATTCGGTAATCATTGTTCGTTCCTCTTTACTCTACATTTGATTACTTTAACATCAAGGGCCGTCTCAATCATTTTCCGCTTCGTTTGTTCGACTGAAAGTTCTTCTGAAGCAGGATACGAGATTTAAAAAAACGTTAGAGCCCATTGAAGCGGCAGGTAAGAGGCGTAAAGCACCGCATCAGCGTAATGAACCGCAAACGATAGTATGTCAGTTGAGCTCGTCTCGGCGCATTACGAGGCCGAGGATGTGTCAGAGACTCGAGTGCCAGCATTTTTTTCAAGTACACAACTTTCGGTGACGATCGTAATGGCCAAAGGATCACATTTCAGACAGTGTTTTCATCCGAAAAAAGATAAATGTTAGCAAGAACACTGGGTACATTCGGCTAATTAAGATAAATCATTGCAAGTGTAACAAAACAACCGGATTTTATAGAAAATTTATTGTTATTTAGAATTTTAATATGTAAATTACAGAGAGCATGCGTCAAAGGTATAATAAGTGCATAAAATATCGAATCCGTATTTGGTTGGAGCATTAGCGCTGCTGTAGGCACACACTACGAGTGGTTATCATTCGAATTTAAATTACACGATAGCAATAAACAAGAGGCGTTTTACTGTTTTGATGAGTTGTTTACAAGCGGACGGTGAGCTCTCATCGCGACCACCTCACCGAAATAGAAATAACAGCTTCCGCTAAATGTGATGCACTCTCTTTGTGCGTTACTTCGTTACTCTTTGTGACGTCGTTCCCTCACTGCTCTATGTAGACTTTTTGCAACAATGCACGTTGTCTTTAATGCCTCGCTGAGAATAACTTAACACTGACTCATTTATCTCAACCAGCATTAGAAGCCTTATAAAATACCTTCACACAAAGAACGTAAGGTGACGTCATAAAAGGACAGCTGTAAGAAATTACGGCGAAAGAAATATTCATCACATTTTTCTCGCGTCTTTTTGTCAAAACGAAAATTGCCAACGTCCGGAAACAAAGGAAGGAAAATTGGCAGTTGAAAAGTGCCGCCGAGCGATGATTTGAACTAAGCACTTCTGAGTTCAGTGGCGCACTGCTACGTCGAATATTTTTTGGCTTTCCCAATGGTATTCTTTTTATCATTGGAATTAATAATAAAATTAAATCACACCAAAAACTAGTCCTCAATCTAAGAATTATTGTGATTGTATTGCACTCTATGTATTGAGTATGAAATGGCTGTGTCTTCAAAGCTACTTAAATAATTAAAAACCTATTTATATATGTGAAGTTGTTCTTGACGTAATCAGTTTCTCATAAAGACGCTCTTGTTGCACGTGATAAATATCTGATAAATATGCACGTAAAAGTGTTATATTACCACGGTAACATGCGCAACCTTCAGCAGACTGTGCTCCTTCCACGACGCGTCAGCATTAACAAAACATAATTTTGCACAACATCCCTTTGTTTCTAAACAACGCGGGCGCACTGTTCGTATTTCCTTTGCCTTTGTTTTTGTTGGCTGGCCATTTCTTTTGTTTTACGGCCAGTTTCTTTTGTCCAAGTGGGTGTTTCTTTTGTTCGGTGGTGTCGTGTCTTTGTGCGGGGTGCGCGGTGCAGCGCCCTTGCGCGTGCGCTTCCTAATTAGCGGTTTCTGCGTGGGCCGCTGTACCGATTTAACCTCGCGCCCGTCACGCCTGACCGTACTCTCGCGAACCATGCTTGCGCTCTTAAACTTCAGGCATCACGTAGAAACTGTTACTGCATTAAAAACAGACTATTAAGTAATACTTTGGCGATAGCACGATTAACATTGGCCGTTTAATTACGGCACGAATTCAAATCTCGTATATAGATCTGCTTCAATTAAGGCTCGAAGCGTCTTCAAACAATCCCAATCGTGTTCTAATTAACAAACATACTTATTTTATTGAACTCATTAATTGGTACTACTCTACCCACACACAGACGTATTCCATTCACAGTTTCACAAAATCTATTCGAATTCGTAACAATTAAGATTCAACGTTTCTCTACCATTAAATAAAATATAATTGCATTCCGCATCACGAGATCAATATTGTGTAATGAATGTAGAAACTGAGACTACTAAAAGATACTGAATATATTCTGTTCGATTTTACAAAGCAGGCGCCAGAATATTAATTGAAAGTCAATAGGTCGTGCTTCGTCATGCGATGGGATCTTGACTGGTTTTCGAGACTGCTGAATGGCCAAATTAAAGACTCAGTGCTGCCACCTACTTGTGACCTTTGACGAGGCCGCCTTATTTACACAGCGATATGTAAGGACATACTTGATAGTCACATATTTACACAGACGGCTACATAGCAACGTTTTCAGTTCCTGTTCCTAAGTGACATTTTTAGAGCGCCGATCATTTATAAGAATTCTAACATAGTAAATTTTGCTAAATAATAATAAAAGCTAGCTACACCCCTCCGTTATTTGAGTGAAGATGACTGATGATGAATCAAATGATGATGAAAATGATGGTGTATACTTTCGAGCGATCTAAAATTCTGAAGTACCTATGATAAAGGAAAGTGCGAACCTTTGTCATGCTGTCGATAAAATGTACTTTTGTAAGTATGCGACACAAACATTGTAATTGTGCGTAATATTTTTGTCTCGTGATACATCTAAAAACTGGCATAAAATGAAAAATAATTCCAAGAAAATTCGTATTCGCGGAATCGAGTATTGCAAAAGTTGCTTTAACTGTAACTTAAACAAAGATATTGTTCAGTTTGTTCAAAATACTCTAATTCCTTATTATCGTCGCCCCGCGTTCCCTTTGTCGTTAAGCAGTGAGCACCATCAAAAGACGCGGTGACTCGAGATGATTGTTTTACTTTTGCCTTGTTTTTTTATTTATTTTTTATTTGAAATGGGTTTGCTCTTGACTCTAGCCAGACGTGGCGTAGACAAAGTCGATGGTGGAGCGAGCTCACCCAGAAGGTTCTGGCACTCCCACTCACCAACAGAACACAGCAAGTTCTTAAAATGGAAAAATATGCAACTGCCATTTTGGTTTCGTTTTTCGCCATGGTGAAAAACAATGCTAAAATGAGGGATCATTGCGCTCCAGACAGCAATATCAACCGGTTAAATATAACTTCATATTTTCAAGTGTAACACAGTAGCAGCGTAAAATTGCAACACGCAGGTTTCAAATAATCCCCATATTTGTCTACGAATATCACGCGATATCTGTTGGTTTTTCAACATTTACTCAAATGTAATATGTAATTTATTTTCTAAATCATTCAGTAGTAGGTAGTATTTAAATATATTCGTACTCGAAAATATTGTCACGGTTATCGGCATGATATTAGTAATAATTTTGCATGCCCCTACCCCTATTTTTCCCGTGTCGTTCATATAAACTAATGGATTGTTTGTGAAGACAAAAAATATATTTCTAAATGTATTTAATTGTCAATAAGTGTAGTATGAGTAGTATTGCTAAGCACATGACCCGTAGTTCATTAATGCGAGGTCGTCACGGCTGTTGACATCTGAATTAGATTACACCATCGCTGGGCCTGATTCTCGAAGCCACTCTCTAGTAGTAAATTTAAGTTCATATGTCTCTATATTTATTTAAATTACTGTCTCTATACATTTTTTAAAGATATATATTTAAAGATGGTTTAATAAAACTAAAATGCCACCCTTATTGTAATTTTCCTTCTATCTACATTTAATGCCCTTAATCACCATTTTATACAGCGCTCTGGTAATCGCTTCTGCTCAGACAATGGTGAAGCCAGAAAACTGTTGCACAATCCTTTAAAGTTTAAAGAAAAAAAAACTGTCGAGAAAATTTAGAAACCTTGGTTAGAAATACAAAAAAATAAGATTATTTGTGTTTTTTTAGAACTAGTTTCCGTGTAATTTCAGTCGTTTTATATACCTACCAAATGGTAGATACTATAATATTAACCAACTAATAGATGTTTAGTTCTACGTTTCTAGGGTATTGTAGTCTGTCTTTTTTGTTTTTTCAGCAGAAAAAGGGACAGTTGAACTTAAAATTAGTCTTAAAGAGTGCTGTTGGGAATCAGGCCCATTGTATAGTTTGCGTCCTAATTAGCCACAGTTTTTGCCGGTTCTTGGAAAACTCACAGTTAACGTATATATTCATGCATATTAATAAAACTCGAGTTCGAGTGTTTTTTTATAAATAGTACCAGCATATAAACAAACAGATCGTTGTGTCGTTATTGCGTATATTTCCGCCATGTGTGAGTAAGTTGGCTTCTCACGCAGACAGACAACCTGATTGGTTTCTTAGCAACGTGTATAGTCTTATTGCTGGGCAAAGGTCTCCCGAATTGTTAGTCTACGTTTAAATGTTTTCTACAGTAGTTAATTTTTAGTATATTACGAAGATTTGTTTTACTTCAAAATAGACGTTAAATTGGTAGCGTATAACACGAATGATACATCGAAAGTGGTTATGACAAGTCATGTTCAGTATTTCATTTTGATATGACAAGAAGCCGCTATGCGCGTGGGATTACCGGGAATTTTACAAGTCTAGGAAGTTGGCAGCGGCAACGAATATCGTTTGATACCAGTGCACTTATCTGACATGCACCGAAAATATTAATGTGCCCACAAAATAGAATCAACAAATGTACGTTTATACAAATAGGTAGCTGCCAACGTGAGTTCACACCGAAAAGTTTCCTCCCGAATAAATTCAAAGGTAACTTCGTTTGGATAGGGTTGCCTTTTGACAAATTAATTAAGTGCCTAATGTTATAAGTAAGTTTGAAGATGAAATCTTACATCAAAATGAAAGTCAAATGTTTTGCACCCAATTATGTTGTTAACGTAAGGACTTCGTCACTTAAAAAAGAAAAGTATGATGAAACTTGTAGACTTGTATTTTGTGCGGGGGTATATCAAATACACGAAGTATGTGGTGTATGAGTAATAACATAACCTACTTCTATTTTTTTAAAACCGTTTTGACAAACACAAATATTGAAATACTCCTGTAATTGCAATATTTTTAATATAAATACTGTAATTATGTCATTACTAAAATCTGAAATAAGCTATATTTAGCACTCGGAACACTATACCATCCTAATATTACTCGTCGATATGGTAACCCTACTTTGTTCGCTAGACGCTGCAGCGCCTGTTAGGACCCTAGTCACCTCTAATTACTTCGCAGGACTTCCCATGTGTTGCACTATAAAAGGTACTGAAATTCCAAGCAGTCATTAGACACACCGCTTTTTTATTACACTCGCTATAGAAACTAAGGAGTCCTGGCAATTGCCGCATGTTCTGCATTTCTGAAGCTTGATCATGCGTTCAAAGTATGTATCTAACTCAGTAAATTGGAAGTTCATGCAAATGATAGTTGCCTCGCCAACGCCATTAGAAGCTTCCTTTAGTGTGTCTTTAGTTGGTCCGTCGAGATCGAATGCTTCCTAGAAAATTACTTAACATCGACATAATGATCTGGAAAAAAATAAAGCGAATTCCTTACTCATCTCAGTAGATAAGCAGCTTTAATTACCGCGAATTGCTTAGGATCCAAGAAATTATGCCATTTATTTGAAGTTGGATTCCAGCAACAATGCCTGCTACAGTATCCTAGAATTACGCGTTGTGCCTGGAAACCCGTGCGCCATAAGGCTGCTCTGGTCAGCTCTAATTACAGACGGAGAGCGGCCATGTGTTGTTTTGTGTCAGCCAAAGGGCGCAGGACAAAAGGAATGCTTGATAATTAAAAAGGAAGATGCCACGAAGCCGTAACATTAATTTACAAAACAGCTTGCACATACTTGATGTTATTGTGTGGCTTCTGTATAGTTTTCTTCAGTGACGCTCACAGAAATTTAGGTTGATGTTATTGTACCGATTCCTTGAACTGTAAATACAAGTTATTAAATTAAAATCGACCTGGGAGCGACCACGCGCTGCGTTGATTTACTTCCCTTTGTTTTGAAATTATTGAGATCTCGTCACGTGGAAACCTGCTCACCGTTTCCTACGTTTCTCGAAACCTGCTCACCGTTTCCTACGTTTCCAGGGAACCTAATTTGACGTTACACTATATAGCTGACAATCGAATCAAACGTAGGGTACTGGGTATACAGACATGTCATTGTGTAAGTGCGGACAGAGTCGGAGTCATCAAATATTTTTTCTGACCGTTTGAATTGAAGTGAGTGCTCAGTTCGTATAAAAGGAAAGTAAGTTCTACGAAACGGTGTTTGTATGGTAGAGAGGTCGCGGGGGATGGGGCCTAACACGTTTTACGTTTATGATCCCTCGCGCTAGGGTTATTTATGTAACTTTGATGCCTTCTATTTATATTTTATCTCTGAGAGAGCATCTCGAACGGTCTGTAACGCAGAAATGAACGACCTGAGATGGCTCGGGCCTAGGCGCATTGAAGTGGAGCCGTAAAGCCTCCGACATGAAAAAAAGTTGTAAAAATTTGAAAGAAGCGCAGTAAAATCCACCTGATATTGTCTGGTTCACATTATCAGCACGCACTCTACTGAATGGTATGACGCTTTTCCTAACACTTTGTTTTTCCACAAAATGTTTTCGTGTTATGTAACGTTTTAGGGTTTGGTACAAAAGTTTTTCTACATTAGACTAAACATATCATAACTAACATTCAAAATCTTAATGAGTAATTGATTAGTAATCATTATTTCTCGCCTATCGTATCCTCTTTTTACCTAATTGCGGAAGGAGGGTTATGTTTTTCAAAGGTATGTATGGTATGTATGTATAATTGTTTGGCACGCCCTACAGCCCAAACGGCTGGACAGTTTTTGACATATGAGGTGTCGTTGCATTTGTCAAAATTGTGAGAATGACATAGGCTTTATAAATTAAAAAAATGGCGCCCGCAAATGGAAATGAAAGGGGGAGGGGGATTGATTTTTTTCTTACCATAGCAATATGGTTATCAAATGAAAGCCAGTAACAAGACCATTTCAAAAAATATATAAATTTTTGAAGTCGGGTGTTTTTTTTTTAATTATGTTTTATCTTTATCCGATTACATCGTGTTATATTAATCCTTTTTTTACTTCCAGATAAATCGATAAAGCATACATGTGGTGCTCGATTACAGATTATACCTGTGTTAAGCCGACAATAAAAAAATACATGTAGTCATCATCGTATGTAGAGCACGTTGTGTCTCGAATTCTTGAATCTCAATTGATAGATAGATCTCTTTATTTCTATTAAAAACATTTTTTTTAAGAATATTAGAATGCCAATACAGGCGGTATATTAGCGAAAATAGATATCTTCCAGACAGCCTTTGAATCCACCCGTATCGTTTCCTTTCATAGTTTTTTCATGAGCAAGGTTATAAATCACTACTTATGCGAGTGATTTCAATGGGAAGAGAACATCATACAACTAGGTACATTAGTCATTTGAACCACCATTGGAATCGCTCGACATTTTAAAAAATAATACATCAACAATTTTTCTTTTAGTATTTCTAATTGATTTCTCTATTCATCGAATCAAATTTATGTTCAAGGTATTATATTCACCTTCTCATACACGGTGAAAATACTTACTTAATAACGTTTTATCATTTTTTTAGATACATACTATTGAACTTATTATGCTAGTATTTAAATTGTAACGTAGGTAATTTGTTTACATCTCAAAGAGTTTTAAGTTGGTGAATTAATTGGGCGTACAAAAAATATTTCTTACAATCTGGCTAGGTACTAATTAGTCTGAAAATAAGTACCAAGGGTAAAATGTCAAGGCCCTTTTTATATTAGAATTCCTTTTTTCTTGCTTCAGGTAACATGTAAGTACCGTAATTAGTGTTTTTTGGCTACTATCATAATTATTGTGTGGGATTATTTTTAACGTTCTGATGACTGACACTGATGTAGTTTTCAGTTCTTTAAATTAAAAGTTTAACAGAAAATTTAATCCTTTAAAAAAATAAATTCTGAATTGTAGTTAGTCAATCTTTTCTTATAAATACAAAAAAACCGGCCAAGTGTGAGTCGGACTCGCGCACGAAGGGTTCCGAAACATTATCTATACAACTAGACACTAATAATGACTTAAAAAAACACGTTTGTATGGGAGCCCTCCTTATATATTTTTCTTGTTTTGATAAGTGAATATACAACTTAATATTCTATGAATATTTAAAGCGTCTGCCTTTTGCTATTATTTAATATCGATCAAAAAACAGCAAAAAAATCACGTCTGATGTATGGGAAGTGATGTATGAATATGAACTGATGTATCCTTATTAATATTTTATTTATAAATATTTATTTTATTCTGTTTTTTGTATTTGTTGTTATAACGGAAATACATCATTTGTCAACATTTTAACTATTACGGTTCATGAGATACAGAAAGACAGCGGAGGCATAGTAATAAGGTCCTGTTTTTACCCTTTGGGTACGGAACCCTAAAAAGTATCTATAAATGAGACTAATTTGCGATTCAGACAGAGTTTAACTCATAGCTTACTGTGCAGGTTGTTGAGATAGGGCGAACGAAAGCGACCCTTAACGCTATACCACTGGTTCCCAACCGACTGGCCATTTTATAAAATTATCCGCGATTACTGGTCTGTAGGTCTGAATTTTTCACGTTGAATAAGTGACCAAGTTCTTTCGTTCCTATGTACCTACACACGTCAGAATACCCCACTTTGCCCACTAGATTGCCTCTATTCCCTACGTTTTAAAAGCTGTTTTCTTAGTTCACTAACATAGGTATCCTATCGTGCTGCCGACTGTACAATCTAAAGCTTTGTTATTGTATTGTATTAAACTTTGTTCCGAAATCCAGAGTGCCTCCCCAAAAGTAAATTTAAACTTTAAAATGTTGAGAACCAGTGTGTTAATGTATTCTGGCAATTTCGCTAACGCCCGCGCGGCCTCCAGGGGCTGCGGGCGCGGGCATGGCTAGGCCCTAGATTAAATTTGTACCCCTTCTGTTTATCATTACTTTTTGCCCCTCCTCCCACCGGCTTAGCAGCATTACCGAGTTCTACCCACTTATCTCTCGGCCTGATATATTATACACAATGTGTTGCAAAAAATTGTGTTTGTCGACACCTTGCTGTGTCCACATTTTTTTGATGATATATCTTGTTGTTTTACCTGAGTTTTGTTTTTGTATCTGTTTGGCTTGTTAACATATCTCCCTTTTGAATTCTATCCTTTGTTTCGTTTAGTCGAAGGACATAAAATATACGTAACAGTAAACTACTTCTGCAAATGTCTAACATAGGAAACCACTTGGCATCCCATTCCCATAGAATCGTACCTATTCCCCCGGTGCTAACAACTTCCTCTTACGTAGATGACACTTCGACCCTTGTTTTTCCGTGTGTGGTCGATACCGACCTATCGTTCACAATCACAATGTGATTCGACGATAGTTTCTATAAAATGCATTTTGTACTACTACTACTATTCTGCTACGGGTAACTACTACTTTAACATTCGGGCACACTTCAAAGGTCAGCTAACAATCGAGACTTCACCGGTACATGTTAATGTATTTCATTCTGTACGACCGATAGGTAAAGGTCATTACTAAATTGTTTCCAATTCAAAACTAAGTTAGTATTTGAATGGGATTATGTTTGCGATAACGACACTTCGTGAATAAAGACCTAAGTTTACTTAAGGAGAAGTTGGTAACAGAACAGTAAGCCTCCAGGCACTTTCAAGCCAACTCCAAACGCTCTTCTAAATGATATATCGTCCTAAACTAGCCTATGAGTTTGTAGTCATTGGTGTCGATAAAAAAAACTTAATAAACAATGTCCGCTTCTACCTTTATAAACTTTTACCATGTAAAATCGAGCCAATAAACCGGAATGCCAACTAAATTGGTTTTGCACATGACTGTTTTCCGCTAACGGCTCCGCTACCTTTTTTTCTTTTTCCAACCTCTCATGAATCAGTCATCGGAAAAAAATGTAGTAGGCCTGAGTAAGCGAGCGTTTTAGAAATATGTCGACCGCAATAATTTCGAGTAACGAAGTCTCGTTTAGCGACACCAGGCCCAAGGTGAAAAATTCTGGGCAACATTTTCGTATCTAACTGCGGTGAAGCGGTATGCGAGGGAAAATAACAACACATGTTTTGTGACAGGTAGTCTCGAGATTCTATTCGAAGCGATACGCGCTAGTGGCAAAGGCAAACAAACTCAAAAACCGACAGGTGTGAATGACAGATGCTTCTACGATAGGCACGTAAAGATGACAGAAAAGAGAAAGTACGTAAATGAGGATACTTATAAAGAATTGTACTTATAAAATGCAGTACCTGGGCGAAAAGCTCGAGCTTTGCTCGGTTACTACTATTTAATAAAAAAGCTTTATACGAGGGTCAAACTGAAAGTTCTTAGAACTGGCCACTTATAAACAATAAAATAAAAAAAATATTCTAAAATTTGAAAATAGAACTCTTTGCCAATATTACTGAGTATATATTTCATTCATTTGTCATTTGTTTTACGACTTGGCGGCAAATTGAAAATTGTCTGTGTCACGTCAAAATGAATTTAACACGAGAAAATTTTCGTGCAATGATTTTTTATGACTTTCGATGTCATTTAAGTAAACAAGAAAGTTATGATAGACTACGATTGGCCTTTCACGATGAAGCCCCATCTCGTGCGACTGTTTACAACTGGTTTAATGAGTTAAAACGTGGTCGCACTAATCTCACTGATGATGTACGTGAGGGACGGCCTTCTACGGCGACGACTGAAAATAACATCTGTGTTGTGCGGCGTATGATAGAGACTGACAAAAGAGTGACCTATCAGCAGATTCGGACAAGCTTAGGCATCGGTATGAGTCAAGTGCACAAAATCCTCCACGAACATTTAGCGGTCAGGAAGCTTTGCGCCCGGTGGATACCTCATAATTTGACTAAGGCTCAAAAACTCCATCGTGTGGATTGGTGCCGTAAAATGATTGAAAGATTTAACGGAGGTGACTCAAATGCTGTGTTCGACATACTAACAGGTGACGAAAGCTGGATTTACTGTTATGATCCTGAAACCAAAAGACAATCTGCTCAGTGGGTGTTTCCTTTCGAGGAGTTGCCAACTAAAGTGAAGAGAGATCGAAGTGCGGGAAAAAAAATGGTGGCCTCGTTCTTTGGAAGGATAGGTCATTTCGCAACAATTGTGTTAGAGGATCAAAAAACAGTTTCTGCAGAATGGTACACTACCAATTGTTTGCCACTTGTCTTGGAAAAAGTTCGAGAGAAACGACCTCGCAGTAGGATCCTCCTTCACCACGACAACGCCTCGTCGCACACCGCCAAGCGAACGATCGACTATTTGGCGACATCAAACGTTGAATTACTGGGTCACCCGCCGTATAGCCCCGACCTCGCGCCTTGTGATTTTTATTTATTTCCAAAAATTTAAGAAAAACTTAAAGGAAAGCGGTTTATGAATGCTGAAGAAGCGGTGGCTGCGTATCGCGATGCCATTGAAGAGACCCCTAAGGACGAGTGGGCAAAGTGCTTTTCCCAGTGGTTCCATCGCATGCAGCGGTGTATTGACGTCAATGGACAATATTTTGAAAAGATATAATAAAGCTAATAACTGGCTAATGTAATCAGTTTTTGATTTTCTAAGAACTTTCAGTTTGACCCTCGTAATTCGTAAGTCTTGTTTAAAAAGCAAAAAAAAAACAAAACGAAAAAAAAATCGTCACCAAGCGAGATTCAAACCCCCGTCTTCTCAAAACATCGAAAAATGCGAAAGATAAACGCATAAAAACTTGAAAACACACGTTTTCCCAAACATAAGACTAATTTAGATCGATTTGTCACCCCTGATAATCCCCACATACGCGAAATCGTTGGAGCCGTTTCCGAAATGAATATAAAAGTATAAGATAATATTGCTAAAACGAAGAATATGCAATTTAGTTGTGATATCGTAACTTAAATTTAAGCAAAACTTGCCACTTTTCCTTAAAAAATGCTAAGCCAAACCCGCAATACGGTAGAGTTTATCTTGAACTGTGGCAAACGTCCAAGACGTCATCGAGACGGAGGGTGCCTGCTGATCCGCACTTGCCAGCTCGTGCCAACTGCCCTAAACCTAACTTACGATAACTAAGCATACAGATTTAGGTGCCAGGCTTTCTCCAAAAACGCCTATCTTTTAGGAGTTGAGTGGTACTGGCAAAGAAACTATAAAACCTGGCTAAACATCGCTATCGATAAGCTCTTAGTTTGAACCGATGAGCAAATCATGTAAGTTTTTTAAGTGCCTGTCAAATGATTGTATTACCCTGCCCGTAGATATCAAAAGTATTTTTTTTTCTGCCGGATATCATGTTTGTATTAATACCACCAGCACCAGTATTAATCAATAATTTAATCAACAATTTATATTGTGGTTGAATGAAACCGGCCTCGTTCTTTGAATTTTTAAATTGCTTTCATCTCGTGAATATTTAGAGCCGCAATATTTGCTGTTTTCTGAAACTTCGAAATTACTTTTGCACCTATTCAAGGTTTTGTAAGGACTAAAGAGTTTCACTGCCCACGTTGCGGCATTTGTAACTGTTGAAAGTTGGAATGGAAGTTTAAGCTCGTTTGGAATAAGCTCTCTCATTACATTACTGAGTCCAATCGAGTTTATGAATGGAATAGAGTCGGGGGCGCGGGCTTTGTTGCTTTTTTTCTTTTGAGTGGATTTCCATTGTGTAGATTAGCATCCTGCGGATAATTCTGGCCGGGAAAGCGTCGCCGACGGAAATTCATCCCTGGTTCAGGCGCCGCCGCCTGCCGCGTACCGCGTAATAGAGTCTTGCTTCGTTTGTTGGTCATATCATTATTCACTAGCGTCTATTAATTTAATGTTGGTCCTTTTTATGTTTATGTGACGAGGTTTTTGAGCTTGAATGTAACAAAATCTTCATTGTTTTTTTAAATCTTTTTATTCATTTTTAAAGCTCATCTGAAGCGCCTTGTTATTAGTTCTCTCAAACTCTACCAAAACACGTCTTACAGCAAGCATCTTTCTGCGTTCGGGCGTATCCCCTAAAATCGGTTGTAACTTGTACGTCTTGGTCACAAAGTTGACTTTTTTGGCAAACTTAATTCATGGCAAATACTTAGGAAATAGAATATAAACAGATACACAGCCGGCTTAATGATACGGCGAGTAAGTCGCCAGCCCGGGCCGACACGATATTCCGCGCGACGGCTTCTAAGCCGCTATTCATCAACCCACCTTTTCTCTCACTGTTTGTAGATAGTATTCCTTGCCTTCCCCTGGTAACGTATGGGTTCTATTTGGAAATGAAATTGAAATCGGCTGGATGTATCTGTAGAATTTACTCATTTCGTCTATTTATAGTACTTTGAAGGCGTAATGATCCTTCTTGGTTGGGGCTCAAAACAACAAATTCCTTTTTGTCATAGACGTTATGTACTTACATAACCTCGGTCCTGCCACAATTTGCAAATGACTACCCTCATTTCGCATATACTTAGTTGACCAAATAACCGGACCTTCTGGACCGAAGTTTGTGAAGAAGTATTTCTTCACAAACTTCGGCCGTAGTTTGTTATTCATTAAAATTGTGTCGCTAACGAAATGAATAGTCATGCCTGTTTTCGTGCCACCTTATCTTCAAGCTGGAAAGGCTCGTAATTAAGATTATATGCTCCAAATTTTTCGCCACGAAAATATTTTAATTCATTTTTATGAGCCGTACTGTTTTGTAATCGTTAGCCGCCATTTCTATTGAACGTTATACATCGTTCTATTGAACGTTATATTAACGTTATACATTGCCTCTATTAAGAATTCAGATTTAAAAAGTTTCTTTAGATCTTGTTGGCTGCGTCTTATTTTTGTTCTTCACCACGCAGTTGCCGTTATTTACGACAAAATGTAATGACATATTATAGAGTAACGATTCCAAAATGGTAGTCCGCTGCGCCCCCCCTACACAGGGTTTCGAGGAAAATCTTATGGTCACACGACCGCACGTCAGACTACCTCACCCCACCTTGACCTTGAGACCGTCTCTATTCCCTACGTAATAAAAGCTGTTTCCGTAGTTCTATCCTCACTTGCTGTCGACTGGACATCGGACGATTCTTACGTTTTTACTATAAACGGCAATACTGAATAAGAAAAAACATATAAGTAGGTATAACCTCGGTGTGACATTTTCGAGCTCAGTCGCTGTTTGTCGTTCTACCTCGTGGGACAGACATTAAATCACATTAATTACTTGTGTGTCACTTTTATTGATCACGATTCGTCCCCTAGTGCCTTGGGGAGAGCTTTCCTAGCGGTCACCGCCGATGCCGCCGCCGGATTGATAAAGAGAGCTATTGCAGAATTTTGACAGAAAAGCAGTTTGCGCAGTACTCAATAAATAAGTTTGGTCGTGGGAATTTAAGTTGCGGGAAATTAATTATTTCAAAGAAACAAAGACATTACTATAAGTTCATCGTTATGTTCTAATGCAGCAAAGCGATAAATCAAGTTTGCGCTTCTTTATTACCTGGCAGGTTTTTAACATATAAAATCGGTCAGTTCTCATGATATAGCCGCATTAGCCGCCTCAGATGTTTGTTTATTTTTATGTGAACATTTTGTAATAGCTCCCTTATCGTTAAATAGTGTCAGATACTACAGCAAAATAGTATACTATGTTCAGAGACCAAAGTACTTGCGTTGCAATATTTGGGAACATCCGTAGAGATCACAAGGGTATTATTGTCAAAGGGATCTTTGAAGAGGGTGTTCGGTCCTTTTTGTAGCCAGGGATACATTGTGAATGTTATATGAAGGATCGTAGGCATTAGGATAGCTGTTCGCAATATATCCAGAGAAAATTAAGGATGTTTCACTGGTGCCCTCAAAATTAGTAAACTATCAAGCAAGATTATTTTTCGTGTCGCTCTCAAATTTTCATTTGTCAAGTCAAGTTTCCTGATTCTATAATATTATCGAATAGTGTTTTTGTGTAAGAGCATCTGGATTTAGCTGGAGCCCGGCCATTGGCGCCGAGTGCTAATGTTTTTATATATCAACCAATCGACTATTTCAGTATTACCGATAGTGTGTCGATCCGACAAATCTATTGGCCGAAGGAGCTTTCTGGCAGGGAAATTATGCTCCCCTGGTTGAATTGGAGCCATGTTTAAAAGAGTAATTTAGCATTAGTTGTCAGTTTCTGGCGTGTTGTAAAAATGTAGATTAAAGAATAAAAAGTAAGTCAACACCTACATACCTACCAATACCAAGTAGATAGCCAAAAGAGTTCCATTATTGTTTAAAAGTGTAGTATAATATTTTTTTATTTACTTGTTACGATAGACTATGCTCTCTTTACCGTTGAGCAAAAGACAAAAACTGTTATTGTTCGCGTTTTAGCAAAAGTTAAAATTTAATTTAACTTCATTGCTCCTACGGTAGTGCTATAAAGTTTTCACTTAGGGTTAGTTAGACTTTTAATTAAAACTAAGGTAATACACCTCAATTCTCGTTCATAATATTCAAAGTTTAAATTCGGATTAGTAAAATGGGCCAGTTTTATCTTGGTGCCTACAAAGATTTGCATAAATATACCTACTAGTTGTTGCTACTTAGCATAAACTTTATACAATCAAAAAGATAAGAGTAGGTACCCACATTTTATATAAAGACTTGAGACCTACTTTTTGCTGTAATCACCTCCCTGACCATGATTCATATAGACGTATCTACTGTCCGGTTGTGTCCTCAAGAGCTTTTTCTCCATGGTCCAGCGCAAGATGTTTCTATTTATCATCGGTCGCTGCATCATGATGGAGACGATCTGTCAACGTCACCTTTGACTGTGCCGCTAAGTCATTTGATTCCTCATGTCCAATGTTTCCGTATTTCTGAAACTTGTTTTGTGCTAATAAAGTAAATGGATGTTTGTACTATTCACATTATTATAAGTACTCGTAAGGAAAGATGCAGTGGAAATAAATATTACATATTCCATTTTTATATATACGTGAAGTTTTAGTTTTGCCTTTGTTTGTATATTATTCGGGAAATAGGCCTTGGTTTTATTATAGCGCTGTTTGTATCATTATTAAAATAGGCACAATCAATATTATACTACAAATTTAAATGTTGACTAGATTTTAAATTGAATGTAGCCTTTTTGTAATAATTAAGCAACCAGAGTACCGTGAAAAGAATTGTAAATTCTCAAGTGAGTAACGGGGCATGGATATTACAGATATATGTGCACTTTAGTTCACATTAGTTTACCATATTTCAAGAACGTTATATGCAAATTAGTTACTTGGCGGGTGTGTAGGCTCCGAAGATGATCCATCAGTGCCATCTTCCGATCTGCCCTCACGCACGTAAGAAGCTAAGAGCAAGAACGTTTGACAGCCTAATATACTCTAATTTATAAGATATATTCATCAGTGCATTCCACATTCACATATATTGAAGAAAGAGAATATATTCTAAGCTACTGCCTACTCGTATGTAGTTGCATGCACAATATAACTTATTTATTACCTAATAGTATTATTAATAGTTTTAAATCTTTTTACACGTACTTGCAGTTTATTTATGTGACACACCGGTTTACCCGTAACTTTCTATGCCTTTTGTCTTGGACTCGCTCTACAAAATAACGTTTTAAGTGACAAATACAAAATAGCTGCCTCAACACTCCTAAGCAATATGCATTTGAAGACAATTTAGGAATTCGTTACGGTAATTAAGTTGATCATGAAGTATTGTCTAGTACTGATCCTACTGCGTACGCTTTTAAAATGCATCTTAGCAGACTTGCTCATGCATTACAAAAGGGTCGACGAAACGACAAGGACAAAAGAAATAGGTAGAATGTACGGTTTGCGTGAGTTATTATTACAGAATATGATAATTTTTAAAGCATTGGCAGCTGTGTTTCCAAAAATATATTAGTATTCAGTGAATATATTTAGTTGGGTGATCATTGAAAGGTTTTTCTATCATTTGAATGCTGCCATTCAAATGATAGAAAAACCTTTGAATGATCACCCAACTAAATATAATATTTAATTAGTACATTGAGACTATAGATTTTAATGAATAATTTTTACTTTTGAAACCTGACCGTGCTAGGGCTATCTCACCAACTGCAAAATATTCAAGCTATGTGTATTAGTATTAGTAGAATATGTGTATTAGTGGATACCTATGTCCCTTCGCAAGATTAAAGGCGGTAACCAATATTATGTAGGCGGTAGAACTGTAAAAGGTTTTCTGTTTAAAAAACCTTGTAGAGTAGCAGAGGTAAGCCGCACATGCGGCCGCAGGTAGGTGTGTGTTCTTCACTCTTGTTTTTACTTTTTATATTCCTCTTTTGTTTTTCAATTTTTTTATAATTATACGTCTTAGCTAATTTTGTAACGTTATTAAAATGAAGCATGCGGTGCACACCTTTGATTGATAGTGCAATTAGTTATATCACTCTTAACTCTGTAACTCGTATTTATTGTATAATCGTTGGTGTGCTAAATATAATAAGTTGACTTTAAAGTTTTGTAACACAGTGTTTTTCGTATTTGTGTCTTGGATTATCATTAGCTTGCCCTTTCCTAGATCGTCTGAATCTGGTATCAGTGCAATATTCGCAAACCTAACCGAATCTTGTTCCTTTTTATAAAACCCTGACTAGTAATGTCTGAATTAAAAAAAAAACCTTTGGCATTAGAGCCCACTTGCACCAAATCAGTTCGCATGACTTCTAAAATAGGTCCTTGATCCACTTACAGCTAGAAACGTTGCAGCATTGGAATAACTTGGCCTTACCTGCACTAGTTGCTATGCAAATGGCGGCTCACCTGCATTTGTGGTCAATAACATTAAAATTTTGTTTACATTTCAGTGAGTATCCCTTTATTATTAGCGCTACCCTTTTCGAGGATTGGAGCGTAACAAACTTTCTCGTTATTACGTTATAAGCGTTTTACATGCGGTCAAGCGGAAAACATGCCAAGCCCGGCCAAGGAGCGACAAAACATTTTTAATTTCTATCTTGCTGTCCCATTACTTATACGTAGGTACAACGATAGTATTTCGGTCAATCAATTAAGTTTGGATCTCCATGCGAGTATTTGAAACCTATTATTACCATAATTTAAGATTTGCAGTTACTTGTACTACACTGAAGTTATGTAAAGGACAAAATATGTTGGTCTTCGGGCGTGATAAACGATTTATCGGTCGCGAACCAAGATGACAAGACTTAGCTAATCGACGACTGGTCACCTTACACATTAATATTATAGTTAGTTACCTATTTCGGATATCTATCGTTTAGAGACAAAACGTTAATCTCGTTTTACTTACACATACCTACCTGTCGATCATCTAAAACCGAACTATACGATTGTAGCTCTCCTACCTTGAAAGCTAAATCAAGTCAAGGTAAATATTATTATCTAAGTAATCCGTAGCTTTAGTGTGAATCTGGTTTAAGATCGCTCTTGTTAAAGAATATAAAGCTACAATGCTTGTTTTTGTGCACTTCGCAACCGTATCCAGTCTGTAACGAAATCGGTATAATCTCTGGCTCAGTTTACGAGGTTTTTTGTTAGAGCTCTTGGACGGCAAGACATTCGGGTGCACAGCTGCAGTGCATCCGGGCAATGCGTTTATACAGGGTGTCGGGCTGCAAGTTAAACCAGTCTGTCAAACCTTGTTTATCATAGCTTGGGAAGCCATCAACTAAGACATCGCTAAATTCTAACTTCCTAATGCTATTTCAAAGATTATATGTAGTAGATGCCTGATGAATTGAAATGAAATATATTTATTTGGAACTATAACAAGATTACATATTATGATATGTGCGATAACAACTACGGTAGTCGATGACTGTGTTGCAGTTATTAACCCCCATTCTCCACGACTTAGACCAGTCCGTGTTCCTGTTATAAATCGGTTTTATAGATAATCATTATCAGTATTTTTTAAATAGCCTACCACTATGATAAATAAATTTAAGTAAGAGCAAGTACATAAGTTTAAATAAGAAACTAAAAAATTGCAGTAGGTAGAAATAGTTATATATGTATTTTAAAACAATTCCTTTATCCGCATGCCGTATTGTGAAAGATTGTGTAACTCCATCCCCGTTATTCTAAAAACTTTGTACCAGGATTAAGACAGAACTAAGTTATTAGCTAGCCAATTATAAAAGCGTTTCTTTATGGGTTGGTTCATTCCTTTGTTATCGGCTACTATTTAGACCAATTTTGAACCTGGTATTTTTTTTTGTAATAACACCGTATACGTCTGGAGAGTTTCCTTAAACGAGGTTTATGTACAGTTGGCAGCACGTCAGGTTACCCACGTGAACTACGAAAACAGATTTTATTACGTAGGAAATAGAGACGGTCTCAAGCTCAAAGTGGGGTAGTCTGACGTGCGGCCTGGTGTACAATTGCCTAACCATCCAAGTCACACACACACCCTGTATTAGCATGTTTCGAACAGCAAACACAAGTGTTCCTGTCTGTGTGTAACCGTACAATTTGGAGTGTATACACCGTTGTAAATTGTGTAAGATACATTCTAATGTAAACGATCTGACTTGTTTGCCCTCCTGCTGTTGGTATTGTTTTTCTACTTACGTATTTTTGACACGCATACCTACTGTATTCTTCTAAAAAAGTATTCTAATTTAGTCACTCCATATATTTTAATAGCTGCTTCTTTTATAATGTTCTATTTTTAACCGACTTCAAAAAAGGAGGAGGTTATCAATTCGACTGTATGTTTTTTTTTTGTGGCTATGTTACCGCATATCTTAGTCAGTTGTGGACCGATTTGAAAAAAAAAATATTTTAACCTAGAGGCTATACCTTCTTGTTGGTCCCATTTTGGCCAAATCGAGATCTGATGATGGGATCTCGGTGTGATCGAGGGAAACCCTCAAATTTTGAAGGCACGTATAGTGTTTTCGTACTAGTATCTTAATGTTGACATGTTGTTACGTCCGATAATCATTATGTGGAGCTGAGCCGATGGTGAAACTCCTTAAAAATTAGGAGTTTAGTAATTAAAACACCAGATGTTTTGTCAGGTACTGTATAGGATGCTAACAAAACAAAGTCAAAGGCGCAGCTCCCTCCTCTTCCCCCCCCCCTCCCCCTAATCCCTCCCTCCCGTCCCCAACAATAAAAATATATAATTACTTCAAGAAAGAAATCAATTAACTCTTAACCGCTGAAACGATGGATTTGATAGTTTGAGTACCGAGAAAGGACATGAACAGTTTTTATCCCCAAAATCATTTGTATAGGGAATTCATGATACAATATACTACAAACCATTCAAAACCATCTCTTGGCTGCTTAGAGTAGATAGAATATCTAGCTTGGTTGGCACCCACTCCAAAAAATAACAGATAATAAATTGGAAATAGGTTTCTTGTATAATTTCGTAGAACAGTTAGGTAATTTAAATATTATTTTGTACTTTTTAGTTAAAATTTGTTAATAAAATTTTTAGTTTTAATTAGCACTGTAGTCAGTTTTGAAGTCGGTTTTTTTATTTTTATAAAACACACTTTTATCCATGCTGCTTACCAGCTTCATATTCTTGTAAGTGCTGTCACTAATCATTACTCCTCCCCTTTTACAAGAGTCAAGAAGATTTATGGAGTCTAGCCTCCCTTTGCATATTATATTACTGGCATAAGACAAGAAGCTTGTTCTCAAGAGTGTTTCATTCAATCAACAGCGTAGGAACCAGGTGTTACAAATCTCTAAACAAAGGGTCGTGAAAACGTCAATGTGTATTGAATTTTTCAAATAACATTCAACGCGACACACGTCGGTTCCCAGGAATTAATCGCCAACTAGCAATTTTATTAATATCCTGAAATACAAAACGTGATAAATCAAAACAAGTGGGTACGACGCCATGCGGGGCGAGAGAGGGAGGGGCGATAGGGCTGGCTGTTTCTCGATTCTTTGCTGCGAAATAAAATGTTATGGTAGAAATTCGACTTTGACTCAAAAAAAATGCGTGCTTCGCAACCTTCTGTCGGGAGCTAGTGCCTTTTCGTATTCATCTTCGATCTCGCAATCTGTGCAGTGTGCATTTTACGGTAATGTACAGTGTGTTCGGTCACACCGGTGTCCGAGCCTTCATGTGGCGACTAAGAAGCAAAATTGCTACCACTTTCAAAATAGGATCAACTTTAAAATCCTAATTAAATTCAATTTCGCTCACGAAAATGTATCGACTGTGTCATCCGGTTCATCCGACACATCATTGAAATCTCAATTTTTTTCTCACTTTCCCATACTAATTAGTACATCAGCTTTGTAGATTTGTATGGAAAGGTGATATTTTTTATATGTTTTTCGGTGAACTCATCTATTACCTGGTGAAGGCTCTGTCATTGGTGACACTGTATATATTTGGATTGTTTTTGTCAAATTGTGTATGTTATTTAGCCAATAGAATATTACCCCTACGCGATACTATATTTCTACTTAAAACTACCATGTTAAAGTTTCAATAGAGTGAAATGGTTAAAACCTATCCTTTTCCAAAGTTTTAAAATATTAAGTACTTTAATTTGTCTAATTGTAAGAAAAAGGGACAACGGGCAGCCCTAACGAGGGGCTTTTGAATCCGGGCCCGGCCCCCCAGTATATAATTACCGCGCATCGCAGGGGCGCAGCCCTAGCGGCACCGTTGTTGCCGATTCTTATTGTTCCTAGCCCGCATTACTATGAAAATCCCTTATTTTCATACGTATCTCTTGGCCCTGGCTATAAAGAGCCCGAGTAGGATACATCGAGTGAAATAAAATAAGGTTTTGGTGACCACCTCTGAGATTAAGAAACATATGGAAAAGTATTTTATTTACTAAACCGGTAAACCGTTACATACGTTTTTGTTACCACTTCATTTAATAATTGCTTCTCTATTGGTAATAAGGTGACTTGCTGAGTCCATATCATCATTCTGATTTTACTTATTTCTTAGAAGTACTCTTTGGAATATTTTCCATATACCAGTAAAGTTTCCACTTAAGAAAAACTACAATATTAGTAGTCTTATTCTATTGAATGTCTTTGTAACGACGCTCTTTAAAATAAGGCGAACTTCGTACATGTATTAATACACTCATGTGATCTATAATTTATAGAGACACTTTTGAAATTGTAAACAAAATTCCGTACGTAAGTGTCACCAACCCCGTTCAGTAACTTGAAAAATATCTTTCTAGAGAATAGGTAATGTCGTTCCGTGGTCGTTATGGAGAATTTTATTGTGTTACGACCTGCATGGAGAGTTGTTGACAATGAATAACAAATGCACGGTGCCACTGGAAGACAATGTAGGAATAAATATTAAGTGTAATTGTTTTTAATATTTTTTTAACACTCACAGTGATTTTTCTTATATTAAGTAAATAATAAATAAATTGTTTTAACAAACACACCAATTACCTAGCTCCAAACTAAGCGTGAGCTTGTGCTATGGTGACTAGGATAACGGATAGAAATACTTAAATACATATAAACATCCATGACTTAGATACAAATGCTCGTGCTCATCACACAAACATTTGCCCCTTGCGGGATTCGAACCTGCAACCGCCTGGTTTAGAAGTCCACTGCGCGAACGACTACACCAAGACGGTCGTCAAGTGTAATTTAATTTGATCTCATTCATCGAGATTCACAGAGATTCGTGCGGCCTTTGTTCTTTGTGCAAATTTATGAAAGCACTAGTCGCTTTCCTATGCCAAATTTATTCAAATTCCAATATGACCTAAGCAGAAAAAAAATCCTATTGACGGTCGTTTGCTACCGTTGTGTTACTGCAGAGTCTGCTTTTGTTTTACTTCGATTACCTTTCAAGCAATTTCGATACGTAATAAGAATTTAAAAATACCTTTATACATTTCAATCAGTTAAACTCTTACAAAAGGAAGACGTGACGCTAAAACCTTTTTGAATAGATTCTCGATTTCAGTAGGTACGCTACGGCAACGTGACCCCCTATAAAATAGATTTATGAATAGAAAATACTGAGGTAGCAATTTCTATAAATAATTTTGTTGTTACGAGTATTTTCCCGCATAAAAATAACTTCTCCTGTTCAGTTGTCAATAACACTAAAGGGGGACAGTTGTAAAGTAATGATTATGGAACAAAAGGGAGAGAATATCGTCTTTACAGAGCATGTATATTATTTCGTACGCCTATGCCATTGGTAGAGTAAAACTTATTTTGTTATCTCATATCATGTAGAAATAACTTACCTAAATGGTTATGGTCTTGCATTCGTTTTTAAAAAGCGTTTGTAACTCTATCTTCAGTCAAAAATACGTAAATCCACCTTCCTACACTACGATGTTCCCTAGTTTTGATAATAAGTATTAGCAGCTCGAGTCGCAGGGTTGTCATGTTTTCCATGAAAACTTTTATTCCCTATTTTCCCAACTTTAAGTTTTATTATTGTGACCTGTCTTGATTTCTCTATCAGCTCTTTTTTTAATTTTTAGACCCGAGTTCACCAAGTCTTAAAAAGCCGGTAAACCTCAATCGACTGTTAATTTGACAGAATTTCCATACAAAATCTATCAAATAATGCTAAACCGGCTGTAAAAATTTAAACATGTGTTGGTGCACTCTACCATCAATCGATGTTAACCGGCTGTTTTAAAGTTGGCGAACTCGGGTCTTAGTAGGATAGTCTTTACATAAGACTGTGATTTTTGCCCTTTATTAAACTTAATAAACCTAATAAGCTCATTAATAAACGTTGTTACTGCCACTGCCTCGTGTAAATTAAGATTTCGCGGTTCACCGAAGCCAGTGTAGATCTGATAGCTTGGGCGACCAACCGCAGTGTACATACATATTGCGCTACTTGCGCTACCTACCTACCGTCACACGGGCACGTACTACCGTCCATGGTACTACATATACATACTGCTCTCCAGTACCTACACGTATTGTTTTTTGAACGATATTCATTACCGAGTTTCCTTAAAACACGTCGAGAAACTGGATCCATTTGTGTGTAAATAAGTATTCTGTTTGTTTTGCTTTTTACATACAAATATGTTGTACGCGCTTATTTCATGTGTGTTCCGAACACAAATAAATGTACTTCCACATGAAAATGGCTTTTCGGTAATACATATTACCTATGTCGTTAATAGCGTACATAAAAGCAATAACCCGGCCGATTTACTTAAGTACACCTACTTGTAGATAAGGCTAATGAACAATGTCTGTTCAATAAAAGTACAGTTAATTCTTCCCTCTTACATGTACACTCCGGATTAGTTATTACGGACTTCTTCAAGGCCTATTATCTGAGTTGAAAACTCACTTGCACAAGTCTGGATTAGTTGATCCGGAAGGTCCACTTGCGCCAGTAGACGGACTGGCGCAAATGGGCTTTCAACACAGATAATTGGCCATCAACAAATCCAGATTAGCTAATCCGGACGTGCGCAAGTAGGTCTCAGAACAGTTTTTATTAATTGGAGCCGTCGTTTTAAGTGCACCGTGAATAAAGTGGAAATACGCCTGCAGTGAATCCCTTTAAGAATCTTTCAAGGCGCTTTACAATGTTTAACATATGAGTCTAATCTGTCTTTAGTTTTCGGACTGCATTGAATATATTGTGCTCATCAACTTGGCCTTGTTACCGTTTCACACGTATGTAACTACTTGTAGGCGTCAGAAAATGTTGAATGTTCAAATTACCGTGACATTGAAAGTAGCCATCCCATTTTTAATATACAATTTTCAGATAGTAAGCGCGCTAGTAATATTTTGTCGTTACATTTATTGAATGGTGACATTTTACTAAAAGCTTTTCTCGTATTCGTTGAGGTTGTTATACAAAGATTCCCGATTGATCCATAGGTAAACCCAAGAAAAATAAGTGCTATATCAAAATCAATTCTCGATAGAGTTAATATTTTTCATGCTAGTAGTGACCACAAAATAGCAATCACTAATGAAGTAGCGAGTGATGGAATCCTCTCCTCCGAGGTCAAGGCGAGCGGAGTGTCATACCAACCCGCACCAAAATAAACCCGATACCGATACCCACTTGCAGACCCGGGGAAGGTAACGGGTCTTTTCTGATATACGATCCTTTGTTTTAAGGTTCTGTTTCGTTCAAGAATCCACCACAGTGAATAATAGACGTGGATTTGTCGAGAATATAATAGGATTTTGATTGATTGAATACATTGAATAGTAACGGTTTGGTTGATGGGTTTTTACTTTATTATATTCTGAGGATGTAAGCCGTTTTGCGCGTTTACACATGAGTGTGCCTACCAGCTTGCATAATTAACTTGATTTGTCTTGACATTACATGACATCTTGTTTTTCTTAATTACCTATATTCCAAGTAAGTTAACCGTTTCGCGCGTTTACACAGGACTGTGATTACCAGCTTGCATAATTTAATTGATTTGTCTTGCTTGACATTACACGACATCTTGAAAGCACCTATCGATCAGTACGAGGGTCAAACTGAAAGTTCTTAGAACTGGCCACTTATAAACAATATAATAAAAAAAATATTCTAAAATTTGAAAATAGAACTCTTTGCCAATATTACTGAGTATATATTTCATTCATTTGTCATTTGTTTTACGACTTGGCGGCAAATTGAAAATTGTCTGTGTCACGTCAAAATGAATTTAACACGAGAAAATTTTCGTGCAATGATTTTTTATGACTTTCGATGTCATTTAAGTCAACAAGAAAGTTATGATAGACTACGATTGGCCTTTCACGATGAAGCCCCATCTCGTGCGACTGTTTACAACTGGTTTAATGAGTTTAAACGTGGTCGCACTAATCTCACTGATGATGTACGTGAGGGACGGCCTTCTACGGCGACGACTGAAAATAACATCTGTGTTGTGCGGCGTATGATATAGACTGACAAAAGAGTGACCTATCAGCAGATTCGGACAAGCTTAGGCATCGGTATGAGTCAAGTGCACAAAATCCTCCACGAACATTTAGCGGTCAGGAAGCTTTGCGCCCGGTGGATACCTCATAATTTGACTAAGGCTCAAAAACTCCATCGTGTGGATTGGTGCCGTAAAATGATTGAAAGATTTAACGGAGGTGACTCAAATGCTGTGTTCGACATACTAACAGGTGACGAAAGCTGGATTTACTGTTATGATCCTGAAACCAAAAGACAATCTGCTCAGTGGGTGTTTCCTTTCGAGGAGTTGCCAACTAAAGTGAAGAGAGATCGAAGTGCGGGAAAAAAAATGGTGGCCTCGTTCTTTGGAAGGATAGGTCATTTCGCAACAATTGTGTTAGAGGATCAAAAAACAGTTTCTGCAGAATGGTACACTACCAATTGTTTGCCACTTGTCTTGGAAAAAGTTCGAGAGAAACGACCTCGCAGTAGGATCCTCCTTCACCACGACAACGCCTCGTCGCACACTGCCAAGCGAACGAGCGACTATTTGGCGACATCAAACGTTGAATTACTGGGTCACCCGCCGTATAGCCCCGACCTCGCGCCTTGTGATTTTTATTTATTTCCAAAAATTAAAGAAAAACTTAAAGGAAAGCGGTTTATGAATGCTGAAGAAGCGGTGGCTGCGTATCGCGATGCCATTGAAGGGACCCCTAAGGACGAGTGGGCAAAGTGCTTTTCCCAGTGGTTCCATCGCATGCAGCGGTGTATTGACGTCAATGGACAATATTTTGAAAAGATATAATAAAACTAATAACTGGCTAATGTAATCAGTTTTTGATTTTCTAAGAACTTTCAGTTTGACCCTCGTATCTACTTACACCTTTTTATTAATTCATTAGAAACGCATTCGATGAAATATCGGTAGATGTGATGTGTTAATTGACAGTGTTGAGCAAAAAGTATTTTTTAGAGATCCCGAATAAAAAGTTGCAAATATTTTTTACCGGACCTATCCTCACTGCTATGATTTGATTCTCAAAACTTTGTAACTCCTACTAACTTCAGAAAGTCCTAAGTTTCTTGACATCGTGGATTTGGTCTTTAAAACTCAGTTACGATTGAACTTTAAATGAATACTAATAATTTTGCTTACACGACGATCACTGTAAATTGCTACATTGTGCATGTGTAATGTCTCAACAACATATTAATCATTAATGGCCCACTTGAAACGGCAGTAGCTTTTAGTGCTGCTCGATCGACGCACTGGCTTACAACTGATGGAATTAACTCGATTATTACGGATTACTCGCATAGCACGAGCTCAGCCGATCGTCATCTATTATTGCAGGTCAACTGTGTTATGATAAATTGATGGATTATTAATCAAGCCGTATGAAGTGCAGCTAGTGAACTCGTCTTTAAACGGCCTGTCGTAGGACTTTGGCTTCATTTTACGACTGTTCTTTGTTTTATCAATCATCGGGTAATTTGAAAAAAAAAACAAGTTATATAACAGACAAGTTATACACGTCCCAATATTGACACTACCACTGCTTCGGATCAATTTTGAGCTAGTGCTGAGAAGATGAAGCCCAAAAAAACTGTAAATACGAGGGTCAAACTGAAAGTTCTTAGAACTGGCCACTTATAAACAATATAATAAAAAAAATATTCTAAAATTTGAAAATAGAACTCTTTGCCAATATTACTGAGTATATATTTCATTCATTTGTCATTTGTTTTACGACTTGGCGGCAAATTGAAAATTGTCTGTGTCACGTCAAAATGAATTTAACACGAGAAAATTTTCGTGCAATGATTTTTTATGACTTTCGATGTCATTTAAGTCAACAAGAAAGTTATGATAGACTACGATTGGCCTTTCACGATGAAGCCCCATCTCGTGCGACTGTTTACAACTGGTTTAATGAGTTTAAACGTGGTCGCACTAATCTCACTGATGATGTACGTGAGGGACGGCCTTCTACGGCGACGACTGAAAATAACATCTGTGTTGTGCGGCGTATGATAGAGACTGACAAAAGAGTGACCTATCAGCAGATTCGGACAAGCTTAGGCATCGGTATGAGTCAAGTGCACAAAATCCTCCACGAACATTTAGCGGTCAGGAAGCTTTGCGCCCGGTGGATACCTCATAATTTGACTAAGGCTCAAAAACTCCATCGTGTGGATTGGTGCCGTAAAATGATTGAAAGATTTAACGGAGGTGACTCAAATGCTGTGTTCGACATACTAACAGGTGACGAAAGCTGGATTTACTGTTATGATCCTGAAACCAAAAGACAATCTGCTCAGTGGGTGTTTCCTTTCGAGGAGTTGCCAACTAAAGTGAAGAGAGATCGAAGTGCGGGAAAAAAAATGGTGGCCTCGTTCTTTGGAAGGATAGGTCATTTCGCAACAATTGTGTTAGAGGATCAAAAAACAGTTTCTGCAGAATGGTACACTACCAATTGTTTGCCACTTGTCTTGGAAAAAGTTCGAGAGAAACGACCTCGCAGTAGGATCCTCCTTCACCACGACAACGCCTCGTCGCACACCGCCAAGCGAACGATCGACTATTTGGCGACATCAAACGTTGAATTACTGGGTCACCTGCCGTATAGCCCCGACCTCGCGCCTTGTGATTTTTATTTATTTCCAAAACTTAAAGAAAAACTTAAAGGAAAGCGGTTTATGAATGCTGAAGAAGCGGTGGCTGCGTATCGCGATGCCATTGAAGAGACCCCTAAGGACGAGTGGGCAAAGTGCTTTTCCCAGTGGTTCCATCGCATGCAGCGGTGTATTGACGTCAATGGACAATATTTTGAAAAGATATAATAAAACTAATAACTGGCTAATGTAATCAGTTTTTGATTTTCTAAGAACTTTCAGTTTGACCCTCGTAGAAAGAGAAAGATAAATAAGATTTTTGTTTTCATACTAATACAATTCCATATGTTTTTTAAAATCTGTAAGTACTTTAAATTTCCTCTAACCATAAAAATGGTGTTCCCACCGTACAAAGTATTCATTTGCAACCGCACTATATATCTTTATGTGTAATTTTGTACACCCCGCAACAAGTTGTAAAAACGTACTTTGTACGTACGAATGTGCCAGATTTGTGTCCTGTAATTTTGATAATGGCCGCCAGGGGCGCTGTGCAGATAAGCGAGATAACACAAAGCGCCCACTTCGTAAAACGATGTCCGAATTTTCCACTCCTACCGTCCTGCGCACTCAAGCCCCAATGTGAGCGGGAAATACACCGAAAATACGTGCAACACTTCCAGTGTAGGGCCTCTGACTCGGGTTCCGTACCCTACGGTCCTGTGACGACGTCATACGGACGCACGACCCTAACCCTCCGGCTCCCTAACCCGGCTGGTTCTATGTCACGCTCCGTTTCACACGTATTTCTTGTGACCCTAGGCGGAACTGAATGTCATAATAATAATCTAAGACGTGTATATCTCGTCCCTTAGGAATGAATCTAAATGTCATACAAATGAATAGGTTCGTGAACTTGATGATGAGTCTATGAGTAACTTTAAGTTGCAAAAATTAAACGCCAACCATGCCTATTCAACAAACTGTTTGTTTTTTGGCATAGAACTTGATACGAAATTTCACAAATTTGAGCGTGCCGATAAGAAAGAAATTGTTTCAAATTCAGTCTCAAAAATAGCGTTAACTGACCTTTCAGGGCAGTGTGATGATACTACTTTTTAAAATAAAATTACGTATCTCAATAGTCCTTTCAACACCTTTGAGCATTATCAGTAATGGTACAGAACCCTCGAAAGCCTGTCAGTCCCGTACCCGGCCTTCAGCCTGCCCCGCGTGGGCGGTGAGTAACGTCGCCTGTTTGTCACGGTCCGTTTCAGGTAGGGTTACGAGATGACAGGAATTTTCCTGACATGTCCTAATTTAAATTGAAATTAGAAATAGTCAGGAGTTTAAAAAAGAAAAATGCTGTTCCCCGCAACGCAACCCACCACTCTGCATCTCACATGCATAATCAAACTTATCTACGCGAGTTTTTGAAATAAGATACTTTTGGTGCCTCCGGGTATTTGTGGTAGGTACAATACCTACCACAAAAACAGTGACACAAAATGTGATAAATTTATTGCTAAATCAGAGATTTTTTCAGGAAAACTCATTATTGGATCTAACCCTAGTTCCAGAGACCTTTTTTGTTCGACCTTGGCAAATTGGAACTAAGATTTCAACTTTCGAGGATTTAGTTTCCTCTTTGATACGGGCGCTCTAGAAAAACTTGTAACATTTGTGACTGCGGGGTCTTATTTGTCAATGTTACTAGCAGATTGTGCACTGTGCAACTATCGCATTTCTTTAAATGACGAGATATTAGTCCGGTTTTAAAAAGAACAGTCGTGAGTTTAATTCTGGCATTGAATAAGGTTTAGGTTTACCTATTTGAAGAAGCTGAACTTCATAAACCATAGATATGCGAATGTAATGAACTTAGTAAACAATATACAAGGTAATTAAGTAGTTATTTTTCAGAAATCTTTGAAAAGCTTACAGAAATTCATAAACCATTGTAATTTACTTAGCTATCCATATATAAGTTAATTTAATCAATATGGTAAGTATATTTTTCGCGAACCTTCGTAAAGCTTACAGTTTCCCGCCTAACGAAAACATCATTATCCCAAATCCAGCAAAATAAGTCTGTATCGTATCTAAGGCACGGACAGAATTTGCCAAACAAAAAGGTATTTGCGAACGGGATCCACCTGAGGGCCTACTCTGTAAATCTCCGTATTTTCGACACAACCCGTGCCCTGTCACGCCAGCATGGCAATAGGCTTGATTCTCAAGTTCTCTAACATTAATTTAAGTGCATGCCGTCTCTTTCTCTGGTAAAGAAACCAAAAGAGACTACTACTAATTTAGAAACGTCAGACTAACCAGCTGTCAGTTTGTAAGAAAATTACAGAAGCCATAAGTAGACCATTTAATAGGTAACTCATTCGATAACGACTAAATTTAAACGAAAACGAGTTGCAAAAACGTCAAATAATTGACATTTCTAAATTAATTGTAGTCTGTCTCTTTTTCGTTTGTTTAGCATAGAAGGAATTAGACTAAACTTAAAATCATTCTTAGTCAGGGCACTTAAGAATCAAGACTAGTGCAAGCAAGCGAGATGGGTACAGCCGAAAATACGGTATACGTTTACCAGAGTAGGGTTTCTGATCAATGAGTCGTTACGGGCGAACTTGGACCCGCACAAGTCACCTAAATGAGACTGGATGAAATTGCTTTTCAATGTGCTTGAAGGAAGAAGGTTCTTTCACTTAAGATATTATTTTGTTCTTTGGCCACATGATATCGAAATGTTAGTACAGACCTTTAACATTGAAAGATCCTATTTTTTTAATCAGAATAGGGTCAAAGTTAAAGGCACTAACCTTATTAGGTTATTAATCCAACGGAAACCCGAAGCAATAATCATCATAATATGCCAAAATTAGAGGCTTAATCACGATTCTAGATATTTTAAAATCACGTTAATGTGTTTAGGAATTTCACACAGAATGATACAATATAAATTTTTGTCAGGTAAGTTTCCCAATTAACTAAGAGTCAACCTTTCCTTTTACATTAAAGTGCCATATTTGCGTACTTACATTACGGGCAGGCTGGCATCGTACTCGTACATATCTTATCTGAAATAACACTTGGCTGATCAATATTGGAAATATCTTGTTGTATTTTTAAAACAATTTCCTCGACTACAGTCCGGTTCAGATACGTAATCACGGAGCTCCTGCAAAGCGACCTGCACAAGATCATCGTGTCACCGCAACACCTCTCCGCCGACCACATCAAAGTCTTCCTTTACCAGATATTAAGAGGTAAGTTCTTTTTATTATTTTATATTTATATAGTGCGCGTAATGTTAAATGATTAAGGCTTTGGCGCTGGTTTCCCATACTTTAGTTAGTAAATCTCGGGGTATTTTCACATGACGCGCTAATATTTTTAAAGTTAGTTAGTCCCATGTAGAGCTGCTTTTGTAATATTCCATTTTATGTGCAAGAAAAACAGTATATTTTTGTAATTTTGAGTTATGAAAAGTTTTATAGAAAGCAATATCGAAAAACTAAAAGCATCTATTCCGATTACCACCTTTGTATGAACTCTTAAGTGCTGAATGTCGTACTTTATGTATTGAAGTTCAATATGTGTCAGGCCGTACTAATAAAATAAATATACACCGCCTCTTATTGTAATATCCCGAAAATTGCTACTTCCGGTAATTTTCATTTTTATAGGTTCCGTACTAGTTATTAGTGTTAAGCACGAGCTAGTACGCTTCGATGTTTTGGGGTCAGCTCCTAACTAAATAATAGCCCACAAATATGTTTGAAGTTGTTCGCAACTGGTATTAGGCAATATTACCTAACCTCATTCTGGTTATTATTTACCTACTTCGATATTTTAAAAGTCAACATGAATTGGAATTATTAATTTTGACCGTCAATATTTTTTTTTTCAAAAACGTTAACTAACGATATATACCGTCACTTTATTGAACGGTTTTGCTTTAAATTGAACAATTAAGTTTTAGCCTTGTCTGTGGCACCGCTGCTTCTTAACTTAAAAGAAGGAGGAGATTCTTTCTGCTTAGCCCAAAGGTACATAATGTCACTTGGCATTAAGTCCGCCTTTTGTACAAAGTGTTAATTCTGCAATAAAACTTAAATAAATAAATAAGCACATAGGAGCATGTTATTTTACTGCCAGTAAGAGATGAATCTATTTATAACTAGGTAATACTCGTTATATTATGTTTCACGAATGCAGTAATAACGAACGATTGGTTTTATTGACCTTTACGAAATGTTAATTGCATTCCTTTGTTAACTGCAGAAATAAATTGACTGATATCTCCTTTGCAATCCTTGAGATTATTGAAGGTTATATTACAAGCCAGCTAGTGAAGCGTTTATTCTGTATTTTTTGTCTACTCGCAGATGTATTCGCTAATTATTTTTATTTCTAAATTACTCAGGGACTTTTTATTGGCAGTCCATTTCTCGACAATTGATGGTTCTGCCTAACTGAAGTTTACTGTGTTATCTCCTTTTCTTCCCAGTGCACATATTGAAGATTGTTTCTAAGCAACTAAGTCTTTGATTCCCAATAGTACTAAAACTAAACCAGCATGTTCCCTGGCCGGTTATAACTCGGCAAAGCGATAGCTGCAGACGCGGAGCCGAGTGGCGCTCGCCAAAGTCCGGGTTTTATAACTAACCCAACGCGTACCGTACTCGACACTGCAATTTCTTAAATTAGTGCAGCAAAAAAGGCAAACGACTCTGTGCAATATTCTCTACGTTAACACGCTTTTTGCACTGACATTTAATTATTTTCTTCAGCTTGCAATTCGGCATTGCAAACCATATTGAGTCGTGTAAAAGGTCAAAGAGATACTCGTGTCAGTGTATTATCTAAAATATTCATTTTCATACAAACTTTATTAAATATCAGATTCCTAACCCATCGATTTTATTTAAAGACCATCTCATCGAAATGCATTTTGGGTAATATTAAAGAAAAGGACCGTAATATAATTTATACCTGTAATTTCCATAATAACACTGTCACTGAGTGCAGTAAATAATAATTTGTCTTGAGTTGTAAAACTCTACACTAAACTTTATCGCTGGTATTGTGCACCGCATCGATGATTTATTGTTATAGAGTACTATCTATGCAGTCCTACGGGTACTTTTACGATTTACCAGTTTTATGTTCAATGGGGATCTGTTTAATGGATACCTCTTCAAACTAGCGAACTTTTTCCATTACGTAGCCATCTTTGCACTCAGTTATATTATGAGCCTTTCTCGTAGCGTACATAGACTAAAAATGTTAATGTCCTGTGTACAGGCAATGCTTTTAAAGAAACATCGAAAGCCGCAGAGGATGTGCCTTAGTTAATGAAAAAGAGCACCGGCGAAGTGAAACGTCGAGCGTTTGACTAGTATACCACATCAGCTATCAGCAGATCCAATTCTGGAAAGTTTTGGTATGGTGTGATGCTTTATTAGACGTAGTAGGCATTCTTTGCTAGAACTTTAAGGTCGCTGCCAGTTTGATGAATTCGTGCTAGGAACTAGCAAACAGCTGCAACTAGTTTTTTGCCATGAAAAAATAAGAGTGGAATTCGTTGCCGGCTGATGTGTTCCTTAAATACGATTTGAATTCCTTGAGAGTGAATAGGCTGCAGTTTATTTCTAGACAGACATGTCCCATCCTCGGCCGCATCCTAAGACTGTGGTCAAACGTCTGCTTATTAATAAAAAAATATACTAGCTATACTGTGCCTGTACAGTCTGCTCAGATAGATGGAAGATCTCTATAAAACGGTCTTCTGTGCCTGCTTTAGAACCTGAGGCTTAGCAAACATGAACCACGGTCAATTGCGGTCGCTCGGACGACGGCGATAAATTTAAGTTGGGAACTAGCGACTGTGTCTACTTCGCGGCGACACCGCGCCTCTGCGATCTGTCCGAAGTGCCTGGCACCCTCTTGTACCTATTGTAAATCATTTGCAGCTCTCGAAGGTGTACAATGAAATGTGTAAATTTGCTTCAAAAAACAGTGGTTTTAAGTTTCTTGATCAGATAGCACTCAAACGAGTTTTCGCTTTTGTATAATAGCATTCATTGTAGTTATGCCCTTCGAGTACTGTAGTAGGTTAAGAACAATAATAATTACTTTATTTATATTTCCATAGTTTGTTTTGTTTATACTAATGAGAATTGTAATCTGTAAAGAAAATAGATCGTTTTTTTAAATTTTCCGATGATTTTTCAAATCACGAAATTGCCGAAGTGTTTGTTTCGCTATTGATCCTAGGTAGTTTTACCAATGCGACAATGTTATGGGGAAACCTTAATAAAGTCAATTTCCTTAATAAACATAGTCGTTCGTGTTATAGATGAAGAAGTTATTGAAAAAAAACTAACGCTTTCTCCATAATGAATCTTCGTTTTTTAAGGAGCTGCGTAACAGCTGCCACTGAATCTCCCGATTCGCATTATTAATTTGCGCAATTATTCGTGCAGTTTCAAGAGATTTCCCGAGAGTGAAGCTCGAAGGGGACCCAGAAAAATGCAATCGTTAAGCTTCGGAGCTTGCGGCGTTTAATTAAAAACTTTATAGTGGCACCGCCTTTATGGCTAGTTTCAGGGATCAATGCAATGGGACAGATACGTTAAGAACATCCTTAAACTGCAATAGCATTCTTTAGATTCGATCAGTCTGAGGAGACGACCACTAGCCGCTTTTATGGGAGGTGTCTTTTTATAACGGACTGGCTCATATATTATTGCACAACAGCGTTATAGATAACACGTTATTTACATTTCTCTGAAATGAAATAAATCTGGCTTGTCAGTTACGCAAAAATATCAAACGGTCTGCAATAATTTGTCACTTTTAATCACTCTTACCGCAGTTTGAATGATGATCGGATCTAATCAGTCGTATTTGGTCAGTAATGCTTATAAAATGTTATGAAAATTCTTCTAGTCTGGGGGAAGTTCACATCTATTCCCTCGGTATTTCTGATCATCTAGTCTGCAAGCGTCCTTAACCCTTAATTTCCGACATTAACGAGTGTGCCGGATAAAGTGTGATTAGAAGGCCAGGGCACACGTGCCGCACATAGTTTTAATATTCCACGCGCTTCGTAGATTACACAGGGCCCGCCCTTTTGTCTCACGTCGTTCACGGTGACAGCGGAACTTTTTAATGGGAAACCCTATTTAATACGCAGTTTTTTGTTATTGAAACAAATAAGTTATCATGGGATCATGGGCTAACAAAGTCGAAATGAAAAGCGGTTTAGTATAGAATAAATTGTGTTTTATCTTTTGGTTGTTTTTAAACCTTGTTAAAATTATTTATTATTAGTAAGTCACCACTAAAAATAAATACCAGAATAAAATAAACAACGTGCAGTTTAGATACAAAAAATACGTTTTGCTTTACTTGTTATAAAATTTACAGCTGTAACATACCTGTTACACGGTGTCGTAGAATACCCCGTTCATCGCTGTAAATAACAAAATAAGTACCCTTTGTAATAATAAACAAGAATGCCGAGTGAAGTCGTAGCCTACATAGTTTCTTCGATGGCAACTGCCGATTTCCAGACCTGTCTCGATTGTGTAGGGCATAATCTAGGAAATGCCTTTGCTGCATGGCCGTCGCCATGCACAGAGCGTCTCAGCTATCTCTGGCATGCGTGCGTAAACTTGGCCGGCCATAATTGATGCACGAAACCAGCGCGCAGGTACCTTTATAACCGTAGGTATCTATTTCGCTCGGAAACCGCTTAGGCATTAAATTCATGACGTGTATCTTTTATTTTGTTAATGAATTGCTTACGCTTTGGGTAATTTCATTCTGTGCAGCTACTATCATGTCGTCTATTTATGTGATGTATTGTAAGAGCAACACGTTATTTACTCTTCGTAGTGCAGAAGCGATTCATTGTGAATGTGCATGCTGTATCAGTAATCAGTATAGAATAAATGCCCCTGGGAGGTGATCCGCCCATGAGTCATGTCTGACCCACCGGTGGCAGTGGCCACCGGGTTCGTTGAAAACGGATTGGTTGTTCGTCATTTTTTTGTATGTTGAGTTGTTTATCAAGGCCGATAACGAGAATTAGAGAGAAATCGTTGCGTGTGGAGTGAATAATCAGTTCTTCACGTCACCTCGGAAGCTAAAAGCACGCATGCTTCCAATCTATAATTATCAAATTTACACTTCGTCGTAACTTTATTGTGTATTTTTTTGATATTGCAATTTCTTATCTTTTAGTAATATTTTAGGAATACATCAACATCCTCAATGAAAGCTCTTATCAAAGAGCGGCATCAAACGTCATAAAGATGTGTACCGTCTAAGTGCCGTTGACTTTTTCCCTTTTCAAACAAACAAACCCATAGATAAATCGCGAGAACACGCGCCTGCACATTAGACTATACATTTTTGTTGCAAAATCGTCCCTATTACAACCACCATAAGATGCAGCAGTGTTCAGTTTGATGAGTTGTCGGCGCGTGTAACCAGCAGAATTATGTAAATGTGGCGCTGCGTCGCGCGTCGTCGGGCGGACTATAATATCGTTCCTTTGCGGCCTTCTCCCTTCGGAATCGCCTCCACAGATACCTGCGAGCTACTACAGATTCCCTTTGATAAATGGCAACATTATTTTTTGCTGCCTTTTGGCTTAACGACGATCCCAAAATTGAATCTCAAGTGAGCAAACAGATTATGCGACCTATAATAACGGATTATGTTCTAACGTATATTAGATTTGTTAGAAGTAAATGAAATATACAGAAAAACTTACAGGATTCGAAATTATCGCTAAGTAGAGAACCCTGCGGATGTCCCTCTTCCGTTCCCATTCCCACTAATGGAATTTACTTGGGGCTCGCCATCTGTAAGGGCCTCCGTATATACTTCGTACATGTCAGCAACTCGAGAATAATGAAGTTTGAAACAAGAGTACGTTTTAGGTACCTAAATGTCTGCCGCGATTAATGTCTCAGGTCCCTGCGTCGCAGACCCCTCGAGGGTCGCAGCATCGTATAATAGCCACGGAGTCTCGGTTGCTGGGCAGAGATAAAAAAAAGATAAAGAAGCGTGTGCCGTATGCTTGGCTGAAGATATTCTTTGAATTACCTCATTTATGGTAGGCTGTGTTGTTGTGGTCCTCTCCATTTGATTTTTAAAAAGTTATGTTTGTGTCTAGTTATAACAAAACGAAAGTTGAAATGTTTGTTAACAGAAGTGAAGTATAATTGCAGTTGTATATGCTGATCCCGTAGGTTCCTTCACAATAAACACACATTTGCAAACAGTAACTGAATGTGCCTGAACTGGATCATGTTACGTATTCCGCAAATATGTATTCTTATTGTCCTGTTTTTGGGAATGCGATCATTGTAAGTAATTGGTCACATTATATTGTGTAGCACAATCGCGTTTATGGTAAATCAACACAGTATTTGCACAAAAAGTTGTCAAGAATAAGATACATAATCTGAGTTGGATTGACTACATTATTCATACCCACTGAAAAAGTTTTCAGTATTATTTAACAGTTCTAACGCCATTAATATCTGCGTCCACTGCTCAAAATAGCTCTCCTCCAAACTGACGGTCCTAGTATTTACTTTAAATATCTAGAGGTAACAAGTATTTGGCCTTGTCAATGAAACTTTGTTCTAAGTTGGACAGAATTGCGAATTTTAAATGAAGTATCTTTTAGGTTCAATGTACGAATGCTAGCGTGTGACCGTGATATTGTTTGTCACTTTATTATGCCACTGCGCAAATCTAAAGATATTATTTACTGTTGCCATCGTGTTCTGGGAATTTTGCGTTGATATCGATATTCGCCTGTAATCGATATTCGTGGTCAAGCACAACCAAGGTGACCTAGCATATATTATATTCCAGATCTCACTAGCCTTGCGCAAAAGTGTGTATCTATACATGTAGATATAATAGGCATCGTGCATTTTTGATTAATAAAGTCTAACAAGAAGTGGGTCCCATTGGACATTGGAATCATAAAATTATTTATTTTACCTGTCTGTGGTTCAGGTATCCCTTCTGAGATATATCTGAACACCAGCTTTTGTTCCAGTTCCCGCCGATCTTTAGATTTTTGATAATGAACTATTACGCATGCATAGGCACCAAACTAACAGTTGGAAAGTGAATCCCCTTCTTTAAAAGAAACCATTCTGACCTGAGATACTGTACAGTGTGAAACGCTACTGCATTGCATTCATTTATAAAAGAAATAGAGGTCGACTTCCTGTCAAGCGAAGAAGCTTTATGGACCAGTGTAGTGGCCATTTTTGGTGCTATATTGAGTCGAAGGCAAACTGCATTGGTGTACTTACTCAACATCGAAATTGCAATCTTTATGAAGGTTAAATTCCACGATTAAAGTCTCTCCAGAAGTCATGGGTCAAAAATATAATGAAAGTGCAGTGGCCTATATACATAGTCAGGTCATAAGTTCTGTCACACAATAAAATCTTTTGAATTTAGAATGCTGGCCATAAAAAAGTTTATTGAATTCGAATTTTGAATTTTTCATGAAAATAAAAATGTGTACTTTTAGAATTTTCCTCATTTTTAAATATGGAGTGGACACTTAAAGAAGACCGTGTCGCGGTTATTGCGTTGCATCGTTGCGGTTACGCACCAATTCAGATTTTCGATTTACTGAAAAATTTGAATATAACCAAAAGATTCGTTTATCGTACCATAAAACGATACAATGAAGACTCTAGAGTAGATGACAGGTCAAGAAGTGGTCACCCTCGCTCTGATAGGACTCAAGCAGTGATAAAAGCTGTGAAGGCGCGAATTCAAAGAAATCCCATACGTAAGCAGAAACTGTTGGCCCTTCAGATGGGGTTAAGCAGGACCACGGTTAAAAAGGTGTTAAATGAAGACTTAGGGCTTAGGGCATATTGAATAAAAACAGGACATCGTTTGGATGCTCGTTTAATGGACCTGAGACTGAAGAGATGCCGCGCTTTGTTGAAGCGGTACGCGGGAAAAAAGCATCGGGAAATTATGTATTCGTATGAAAAAAAAAAAAACACCGTAGAAGAGAGATACAACAAACAAAATGATAAGGTGCACGAACACAGCAGAGGAGGCGAGCAACCGTATTCCGCGTGTCCAACGAGGTCATTTTCCTTTTTCTCATTGGGGCTTAACTGAGAAAAAATTTTGTAAGAAAGGCGTAAAAACGAATGCAGTTGTGTATCAAAATACAGTCCTCAAGAACCTTGGGGAACCTGTTTCTCATACCATGTTTAATAACAGGCACTGGGTATTTCAACAAGATTTTGCGCCAGCTCATAGAGCGAAAAGCACACAAGACTGGCTGGCGGCGCGTGAAATCGACTTCATCCAGCACAAAGACTGACCCTTCTCCAGTCCAGATTTGAGTCCGTTAGATTACAAAATATGGCAACACTTGGAGGAAAAGGCCTGCTCAAAGCCTCATCCTGATTTAGAGTCACTCAAGGCATCCTTGATTAAGGCAGCCGCCGATATTGACATGGACCTCGTTCGTGCTGCGATAGACGACTGGCCGCGCAGATTGAAGGCTTGTATTTAAAATCGCGGGGGTCATTTTGAATAAACTTTATTACCATATGAATCTATGTTTCGTTAAGTTCATTTTGCTGTATAAATGGTTACATAAATAATAAACGTATACATAAACATTAACGTATTCAAGGTGCTGTTGGGGCTGCATTGCTTCTCTACTGATTTCTCTACTGCCTCTAGAGATGTTCGCTGAAGCATGCGTGGACTGTTTATTATACAACCATGCGCAAGCAGTGCACATCCCTGGTACGCAGGGTGCGAGTCAGCCCGAACAGTATCCTGCGTGCTTTCGCCGAGCGTTTTGACTGCCAGTACATGTATCACTGTGACATGTACAATTAGGTCTTGTGTTAAAATATTATTATGTAATTAGTAGAAATTGGCAACCCTAGGAGCTCTGTCCTAGTGCAGGAGCAGGGCAGGACTAGCAGGCGTCGCGGTCGGGTGCACGCGTCGGCCGACGACCCGAGCGGGAGACCCACCGCGAACGTTGCGCAGGCGCAGCTTGTGCCATAACGTGCGAAAATACAGCATGACCAGTTTTTCGTAGACCCGTCTCACATATTACGCAAATCAATTCGCCCAAAAGCTTTGATTTTATTTATCTAAAACGGAAGTTTACTGATAGTATTTTCTGCGTCTATCTCTTTACCCACTAAAGAAATAACAATCCGCAGAGGAGAGGTTAAGCGTAGAACAAGCGTAGAGTACGCTACTGTATCTCACGATTTCAATTCTACTTGCTACTATGCTTACTTGTTACCTCTACGCGTTGCACAATGCGTACTTGTTTTTCGCAGTTCTTTGCACACGGCAGTAGTCTCCATTGAAGTCTCCTCCAATTAATTTAATGTTTACACAAAACTGAGATACAATCATCAGACATAACACACCATAGAGACTAGTACCTAAAATTGGTTGCAGCTCTAATGGCGGGTGTACACAGCATGCGAATCTTGTTATCTAATCACTTCTACTTACATTACTGGAATAGTATTTCTGTTAATGGGAACTGCGTGACAGCGTTTGCAATTTAGCATTGAGGTTCATTTGGTAATGCTAAAAATAAGCATTGATAAGTAATAGCAATATATAAATATAGCTAAGAGCAACTGTTAAAAACAGCAATGTCTTTGAGAATGACCAAGATAGAAAACTCTCGATAAGTAGGTCAAAATCCGTACAGTGTCTAGGTAATCGGTTGGTGACGATTTTTAAGTAAGTGAGGTTAGTCTAATAATGAAGATGAATGTCCAGTAATGAGATTTTTTTCAATCTCCTATCTCCATCACTTGTTCTCGGAAACGATTGTGCTCGGCCGATTGCGCACAGTGTCGATCACAAGCACAATAATGGTCTACGAAAGATCGTAAAGATTACCAAGAAAGAAAAGCATCTTATTAACTTTATTTTGCTAAAACATATTTTGATGACGTTTTGGTTCGTAGTCTTAGATTATGATTTTTTCAGACTCCGGAACACATTGTGCTAAAATCTTTGGTTTGGTGCTTGAAGTACAAATTAAAAGGTACTTTTCTTATATATGATATCATCAAACATTTTGACAGACTTGATACTTTTATACCTTCTGATTGGATACATTTTTGATCTATAACAAACCATTGATAAGATTACCTTACAAAGTTTAATTGTTAACATTATTCTTCTCACGCTTACCGTGTTCGAAACTTGGCACGAAGCAGAGCCATCACGAAAGTACGTTGCGTGGAAGTGAAAACTCGGGCTCCCGTTGGGAAATTAAACTCGTCGAGGTGGTGTAAATTCGCACTGACGTCACGCAGAGGCGCTAGCATCGCTCCAAGTTACGAAAACCGTCATTTTGGTGACGAAGGAATATTTCCCGTCAATCGTTTTTTACGTCTCGTAAATGCCTAGATTCCGCGAGTGATGTGCGGTACTATTTTTAGGTCTCTTATGTATACTGTAAATCAAAGTAAAATTAAGATTTTCCAAACAAACTTCCGACCAAAAAGTGGCATACTTATGGCCTTTTCTACAATTTATATATCTCTTTGTAAAATCGACATTTAAATTGGCTTAGCACTTATATCGTGAAAACGGTGACAGACAGACAGAAATAGTTATTTTCAGATTTATATTATTGTTAGAGATTTTATACGCTATACATAACATGCGTTCACCGGCTATACATAATAAATCAAGTAAAGAACATCGTGTAACATAAAAAGCACCATTATAGTTTTTTTTAAGTTCGCAATAAAAAGATACACTTTTTACTTCCAATATACGGCCTAATAGGTAGTATAACTTGCACTCAAAAGTTATGGCCACAGCCGCAATACCCGGTAATATACCTACCTACATTTCACTACGTGCACGATGTTAAGGCACACCAGATAAAAGATAGAAGGGATTTAACGTTCCCAGCACAGATACGGGTTTCTTAGAAATTCTTTTTTTTTGCAGGCAAAATAAAATAGTACCTAGTTTGCTGCCGTTTAAGTTGGTTTATTCTGCCTTGTCTTTCACACATTTTGGTTTCTTTTTCGTATCTTTTTTACTCGGAAGTGTTTGATTCCGGCAGCACTACGTCGCCTTGTAAAATTGCTGAGATCTAATTTGGCTTTCGGAATGGCTCTGAGAACGCAATATTGCTCGTGTGGATTTCTATTCGACTCAATGGGACGCGTATTACGGTAATGGCTGCCACATTGCTTTTTAAGACATGTAAATCATGTGTCTGACATGCTTTGTGTTGAGAGTTAAATTTCACATTATGTGGAATTCGACTGATACCGTATATTTGGACTGGCGAAAGTAGGCTTTCAACTCAGATGATAGGCCTTGAACAAATCCATATTAGCTAATCCGGAGTCCGGACCGGACGTGCGCAAGTGGGCCTAAGTATTTTTCGTAATAAAAAAAACAATATCAGAATTTCTTTTATCGGTTGAATTTCACATAATGTGAAATGTGTGCTCACGTCCGGATAACCTAATAAAGATTTGTTGAAGGCCTATTATCTCAGTTGAAATCCTACTTGCGCCAGTCCGGACTAGCTAATCCAGACTTGTGCAAGTTGGCTTTCAACTCGGATAATATGCCTTGAAAAAGTCCGGAATAGCTAATCCGGACGTGCGCAAGTGGGCCCTTTATTACTTTTTAATAAGAATACTTTCTCTTTGATATCTCTTTAAAAAACAACCTTAACTCGATTAACGAATTCTGTTTATGAATTCTCTTTTCTCAAAGAATGCTTCGACGAGATCGTTTCCGATGCTCGATTTTTGTCCATTTAGTCGTCCGTGTCTCGCTTCTTTCTGCGGAATTGCATGCATATGGCAGAGTCATTAAAAGACTCGCAATTCAGAAAGAGCTTTATTATTTATGCATTCGTGGACTTAAAATTAATAAGTCCTTTCCGACTTGAAGAAATGGTTCCCTGTTCACCGCGTCTTTTGTCTACCTTTTTCCTATGACTAGGCGACTGCTATGAATGTACTTCCGATTTTATTTCAAATATCTGCACATTGAATGGGAAACGTTATTAAATATATATAAAATTGGTGGCACACGATGCCCTACAAATGTCAGTCATCAGGGCTACTTTGGCAGCATACGAAATAGTCGAAAAATGGACCGCTCGGCTGTTGCTGGGCTGGGAATCTTATATCTTCAGTATGTATAGGCACAGCCTAGCCCCGGCCAACTTAAACCGGATGAAACTGGTTTCGGATGCGCAAAATAGAATTTTTATTAGATCTAACTAGAAGCGGCCTAAAAGTAGTTTCTGGCAGTTAGCTCTACCTTGAGCTACCATCATCATCACGCTGCGCGAACTAAACAAAGGACAATAAATTCATTCATCCATTACTATCTGATCAGGTTTTATGAAGTGGTCATTATAATAAACGCAACTATTATTGCTGATGTTGTTAATAATCATGTTGTATCTCGAGGATATTAGTAAACCATCCATCGTGACGTGCAGCTGTAATGGCGGTTATGAGGCGTTTGTTGATGCATCCTTTAAGTGCGTAAGTCAACATCTGAGCGGATCTTACTTCCCAACGTGTCTATGAGGTGGATATTATGATGCTTTCTGTTTTTCAATATTGCAGATTTTTATTTAATGTTAAATAGTTATTTAATCATTTTTTTATCGATCAGTCGTAGTTACTGCGACTCTACTGTGTAAGACGTTGTAGACATCGTCCTATGTTAAGAGTAGGGCTCAATACAATATGAGTATCTGTCCAAATTATAGATTTTTATTAATCCCTAATAATTTTTTTCTAGGTCTAAAATACCTGCACTCGGCCCGCATCCTCCATCGGGACATCAAACCTGGGAACCTCCTCGTCAACAGCAACTGCGTGCTCAAGATCTGCGACTTTGGACTAGCGCGAGTGGAAGAACCTGATGCGAGCAAGAACATGACGCAGGAGGTTGTGACGCAGTATTACAGGTAAGGGTACAAATTATTAAGGCCTTTTTTTTCGCGAGGGAAATGCATAACGCATACCTAGTGCCCTGGGGATGGCAGCAGGTTATAGTTCCTTGGCGAATGGCCAAGTATACCTCTGCGGTTCCTTAGTCCGCCAAGCCTTAGCGGGACGACGAAGGATTGCTGTTAGCAATCATTAATTCCATAATCATTGCATAGCATGCTCTTCGTCTAATCATTGTCATTGGGACCTAAGTACCTACTACATGAAATATTAATTATTTTTCTTCATAGTCGTATACCTCATGACTGAGGGTCGTTACCATTATGTGGAATGAAACACACACAAAAATCTTCTTGGCAATGTTTAATTGTGGGTTTGCCATTGCCTTCTCCATTTCACACACCAATTAGTGTGCAGGTTTTCTCACGATGTTTTCCTTCACCGTTAGGCAGCGATATTTTTGAAAAAGACTGTACTTAAGTTTTTGTTCAAACTCAGTGGTACAGGTGGTGGAAATATTAATTAGGTTGAACCAACTAAAGTTATTGCCAAAATGTGAAGTGAATAGTAGTAGGGTAAAAAATATATTAAAGCCTTATTATGTAAAGTATTCTCCTATAAAGCAAATAGGTAAGGCTAACATCTTTGAAACTGCTTGAATTTCTTTTCGTATTCTCTTTGTTTTGGATACGTGAAGTCTCAAGTACTTAAGTACATTAAGTCGACATCACACCAACACCCTTAACGTTGATTTCGGACACCTAGTCCTGCCCGATCCATATTTGGATTACGTATAAGGAAGCATGATCAAGTTTGCTCGAAAAATGACCTCGGGCTGGTAAGAAGTTCAAGTTATGTATGGTGTTTCGTGGTAAGCAAGCATCTTTCCTGTTCCCTAATTAGCCTTCAAATCCGTACTTAAAAATAAGGCTTTCCAAATGTTTTTCTAAGCTTGCGCTACTCTTACAAAGTTAACAGCAGTAACTTTTGCTCTAAAGTGTTCACATCTGTGCTAATGCATACAAAATATGTTAAATGCTTTGCTCTTATTTTTATCGCACTGCAGTGCAGACACTTTTAGCGTGTACGCGAAATTAGGAAAGTGAAATAAATATAGTATTTTTTTTGCCAGCATTGGAGATAGTTTTAGAACCACCTTCGGTGTTTGATCACTTTGATAATGTTGACAGACTATTCAAACGGTCAATGTATAAACATACAATACACTGATCAATCTGATAACCACTGCAAATTTATAATTCTTCAGTTTATATTTTGAGAATCGGACCTCGGAAGCAACTAATAAATGAGATCAATATTTATTTGCCGTGCTAGCTACTAATAACATACCGTTAGTGACCTGAATTAGAGCCGAAATAAAACTCCGTCGATACCCCGATAGAAAATAATTTATTTTAATATTATTAATAGCACTGGGTGTTATAATTTTAATTTTATTACCTCCATTGCTTCTCGTGCCGTGACTGATTGTCGTAGTCCATCTTTCTAATGGAATGTGCCTATTAATTTGTAAAACATTCCTCATAATAAAACGCCTTACATATTAAGACGAGGCTGTCAGGCGTCGAGAAGTTCAACGTTATGATGATGTCAAAAGCGTTTCAAGAGAACGTTTATTTAAAGTTCCGAAGGTAGCGAGCGAGTATAAAAAAAAGTTTTTCAAGCTTTACATTGCGATCATAAATCATGTTTCGCGAGTGCCCGAGGTGAAACGCAATCTGCAGAAAAGTTTAAAAAATACATATGTTTTTTTTCTGGAGGCATTTCTAGTTGCACAGCTGCCAGTGGTGCAAAAAGTCAGATGGAAAGTATTAAAAAGGTTCTTGTCGGTACCCCGCGACCTTATTTCTTTCTGCTCCACGAACAAAAGTCGGAATACCGTAATAACCCGGATCTGGTGCCCCGACTTTCGCATCCCGAAATATATTACGTCTATTTGTATCGGAATTTGAGAAAGTACGTGCTTTGCATTGCTACCGAGACTGCTTTTGGAGAGTGGCTATACTGTTTTTCTGCGGTTGGAATTCAATTTAGTAGTTTTTATTGTATGAATTGTACTACCAACTTATGATTTAACTTCATTTTGTGGCAGGCCAGTTTTGTGAACGAGAAATTATACACTTGGCGGGATAAAACTGGCTTTTAGAAAAATGAATATCAACTTTTTAATAATAACCTAAGTATTATTTATTTTCCACCTTGCGAAACCTTATTACAATTTCCTTTGATGATTTTCCCAAATAACGTTCGAGGCGAAAGAATAGAGGCAAATAAATATCAATATTCTACTGGAATTGGATTCTAAATTCTAAGTAACACACACAAGGTCACACAAACTATTTACCTCTATATTTACCCTAATCTAAAGAGATTAGACTTTTATATAAATAATGTACATGTGTCCGAAGACCAAAGTGTGCAAGGTCTTCAATAGCCGCATTCGTATTCTGCAGCTGTAACTTCTTAGTTTATCATTAAAACACAAATATTCTAGTAAGAAACAAATATTCTTAGTTTATAATTATTTTTATAACTTAAGCAATTATTTTTGCAAAATCGAACGCCGGCTCACTGGCGTAGCAAGCACTTACAATAAATTCGTCGTCTGACTAACGTCCTCCGTAGCTCAGTTGGTAATAGCACTTGCCCGGATAGCGAAGGGACGTGGGTTCGAGTCCCACCGGATGACACAGTCGATTAATTTTTGTGAGCGAAATTCAATTTAGCTTCTTAGTTCTTTCAATAGTATTTGAATTCATCCCATCTTATTAATCTAGCTTTTAAGGTCTAGAGTCTACCACAGACTTTAAACGCGAATGTACACCCGGTTTAAGGTTAAAACAGACCGCTGCTGGGCGGTGAATGAGCAATGAGTGACCTTTGAGCGCCAAAACTAGGCCGCTCTCGCTTTGTGGAGCCGGCACCGCGGCTAAGGTGCAAAGTGCGAACATGCCACTCAAGCTTAATTATAGCATTCTAATACGCAATCACGACGCGGTGGAGATGAACCGTGTTTAACTTCAAAATATGGTGAAGCAACGTCAGAAGCAAATCGATAAATCTCTGTGTTTACTACAATATTTTGATTTGTTTGTGTACCCTATTGATACTGCGCCGCGCGCACCCGCACGCGTACCTGCCTAGTTTTTATTTGTTTAAAACGTACCGTGAGAACCCTGGAGCCCCCAGTCGACACCGAGACGTTACCTATGACACATGTAATAGACCGACCAGAGCGCTTTCGCCGCGTGTGTATCCTAAGAAGCTCCTTACAGACATTTCGAGTGATTGTGGCCTGTGAAGTGTGTGAAGTGAACCCCTGATGTGGCAAGTACCTAGATATAAGCGCCGACTATAACAATTTTCCACCTATCATTGTCGCCTTCCACGTGTAATCCACTGCCTAAACTCTCAAACATTTTGGTAGCAGAGCGTAGTTTTTATTAGGACCCCTTATTAGTAACGTAATTTGTTTGATTGAGAGTTATTTATTTGCTACCTTCCTTTGTAATTTGAAGAAAACGTCTCGTCATGTACCTAACCTATTTACAGTAAATTCCTTAATAACATTCGAGTACAACCCCTTTTACATAAGTGTCGATTAAATCGATTAGCGCGTTAATTACCTACCCTTTGAGTGCAAGTGAGGTGCGCGAGCGCTTTGTTTCCCTATTGATCACGCCATTACCGCGTGACCGCGTGCAAGTTGTTTACGAGTTACGTTTGCCATACCCGGTGCCGTCCCTTACTATTTGTTCCTTTACGCATCGTATTGAAATCTTTTGTGAGTTTAATTTACCTACCTTGTTTCTTGCGATTTAAAGTAAATAAAATGTCAGATACCGAAACCGGCAACGAGACCGTAAGGGCCGTACTTTACACGGATACAGCTAAATACCGTGAAGCTATTGGTGAACTCCGTTATATTAGTGACTGGGTTGATGATTCCCACCGAGTTCTTGAGACCTTTTCCTCCAATCGTATGCGAGCGCGTCTTTCCGACCTGCTACTTATGTGCGACAAGTTTTCCGCCTCTTGTTCCAAGCTGTTAGGTAATCTCGATCCTGCTATTTATGAACAAGAATATGTGCAAGTTAAGAACGAGATACGCGTAGTAAGGGACAAAGTAGACGACTTAAAAATTTAGTTAGACGAAATACGACCTCACCAATTTGAGACGTCCCGTACTAGCACCCCCTTCAAGGAGAATAAATCCCTGGCTATTGATAACCCGGCTAGTAAATTACCTGACCTACCTATACCTAAGTTTGATGGCCGTCCCGATAGTTGGATCAGTTTTATAGACCAGTTTGATAGCGTGGTGGACAACCAGCCTACCCTTACCCCGACTTTGAAGCTACACTATTTAGTGGGAGCCTTACCGGATGAACCTCGTCGATTGATACAACACCTCAAGATTGAGGCGGGCAATTACACCGTGGCCCGTGACCTCCTAAAACGTAGGTACCATAACCTTCGTGTTTTAGCGGATACCCACATTGCTCAAATAATGATGCTCCCTACTATAACGCCTAAACTTTCCGGGTTACGTGTGTCGTTCCTGAACCCGCTGCTTTCGACCTATCGATGCTTAGAAAGATTGGAACTTCCTGTTAAACATTGGTCGTACCTATTAGTTCACTTATGCCTTGCTAAACTGCCTTCAGAGTTAAAATCGAGATTTGAACGTCGTTATGGCGATAATCCTAATCACCTCCCTACTTTTGATCATCTTATTACCTTTCTTGAGGATGAATGTAGGCACCACGACAATGTAGGTAGTGCTTCTGTCGTTGACACTACTACCCCCCCTACTGTGAGCTCCCCTCGTTTGCCTAAACCTAACGCGCGTTCCCCACCTCCTGCGAGAGCCTTTGTTACCTTTGCGACGACATCTAAATGTCACCTTTGTAATAGTACTTCGCATTACTTACGCGAGTGTCCCGATTTTATTCGTCTTCCTACACGTCAACGTGTTACCTTTGTAAAAGAAGCCCGACTGTGACACTCCATATCCCAATGCACGCGAAATTATCGCTGTCGCACGTGCCGCCGTTCCAGTCATCACACATCACTGTGTTATAATGACTCCTCTCCTGTGAATTACGATCGCGAGCGCTCATACCGAGACGTCCCGGCCTTAGCTTCCAACCAACCGCGGCAATCCCCACAAAGTCACTTAACGGACCGTGTGTCACCCCCACGTGCTGAATGGCACCGTGTTCGTACCCCGCCCCCTCGTGATTCCCGTAGAGCATCACCTCCCCGTTCGGGCGGGTGATCCCCACCTGCACCCAACGGTAACCGTACCTATAATGCCCCTCTAGGTCAAAGAACCCAGGATGAACGTGCATTTCATCATAAGTACAATGAGGCCCCACAATTCTGACTAGATAGCAGCCCCCCTTTCATACCCGCTTTTACATCTTTACCTCGCAATTCTCTCGTTCTTTTACCTACGGCCTTGATTCATGTTAAAACCTCGTCTGGATATTATGTGGAAGCGCGTGCCTTATGTGACTCTGGTGCTCAGGGCTGCCTTCTTACTACTGAGCTTGTTGTTGACCACATGAACTTACCTATCATTCCTTCTCCAGTTCCTGTTCGTGGAATAGGTAATGTTCAAGCAATTAATTCCCCGGGCATTGTATCCTTTTCATTTAAGCCAGTTAATTCTGCCTTTCCAGAAATCTCTACCAGTGCAATAGTTGTTGATGTGATTGCTAGTACCCTCCCAGAGGTAGACTTACCTAAAAGTAAGTCCTCCTCCCTCTTGCTGACCCTTTATTTTACAAACCTGGTACTATAAGTGTACTTCTTGGAGCTGACGTCATTGGTCGCCTTTTAAGGTCCGAGTTGTTTGTGTCCCCTGATGGCCTTACTGCTATCTCGACGATATTTGGTTATGTCCTGTGTGGTCCTGTTTATGGAGGATTTACTGATTTGGAACCCCCCATGACTGGAGTCTCGCTGTCCCAAATAGTTGAAAAATTCTGGAAAATCGAAGAGCCCCCCAATCTCCAGTTGCAAACCCCTTGGATATAGAGTGTGAAACCTTTTTAAAGCAACTACCACTCGTGAAAGCGATGGTCGATTTATGGTTAGACTCCCTTTTCTTCATGATCGTCCACCTCTCGGTGATTCTAAAACCAATGCCTTACGGCGATTCCATAATCTTGAGAAGCGTTTGCAAGCCAATCCTAATTTTCGAGAGAAATACATTTCCTTTATGCGCGAGTACCTTGACCTAAACCATATGTCCCTTTCTTCATATGACTCGACCCGGGAACATTATTTTATCCCTCATCATGGAATTTTTAAGTCCGTTAGTGACAAAATACGTGTTGTGTTCGATGGTAGTAGTCCTACGTCCTCTAAAGTGTCCCTGAATCAATGTTTACATACAGGCCCTAAGCTTCAGCGAGATATTTCTCACATCCTCCTAAATTTCCGCAGGCACGAGGTAGTGTTTGTAACAGATATTCGTATGATGTTTCGTATGACTTGGGTACATCCTGATGATAGAAGGTACCAACTTGTGCTTTGGCGTGAGGATCCCTCTCAGCCACTTCTTGCCTATGAACTTAATACCAATACCTATGGTCTTCGTTCCAGTCCATTCATTGCAATTCGTGCCCTTCTTGAGCTCGCTGAACAAGAGAGACTCACCTTCCCTCGAGCTGCTGAAGTCCTTGAGAGAGATATTTATGTCGACGATTGTCTTACTGGTGTTTGCTCCGTCCATCTTGTTATGGCTAAATCTAAAGTTGCCCCTGTTCGGACCCGTTTAACAATTCCCAAGTTGGAATTGTTGGGAGCTACCCTCCTCTCTAAATTACTTCATCACGTCGCTCTTTGTCTGCAAAGGTCGTCTGTGTTGACTTCAATCCATAGTTGGACGGATAGTAAAATCGTGTTGTGTTGGTTAAAAACCACTCCTCACCTCCTTCAGACTTTTGAGGCTAATCGTGTCTCCCAGATTAATAATAGTCCTACATCTAGTGAATGGAGGCACGTCCCAGGCTACATGAACCCTAGTGACTGTGCATCGAGAGGTATGTCAGTCACCCGACTGATCGACCACTCCCTTTGGTTTTCACCTTTGTGGTTGACGCAGTCTCCTGACAACTGGCCCGGTATTTCGGAACCTAACCCAAGTAGTGATCTTCCTGGACTACGTTGTTTAGTAGTCTCTGCCGATGTTCCTACCCCGGATCCCTCATTCTTATTAGAGCGGTATAGTTCTTTGAACAAGCTAATAAACGTGACTTGTTACCTAAGGCGGTTTTTATTTCCTAAATCTTACTCGTCCGACTTGAGCCCTGAGGAACGGAGAGATTCCCTTTTGTTTTTAGTGAAAATCGTTCAATTTACCTCCTTTTCTGATGAACTTGATCGCTTACGGCGTGGCGATCCTATCACTAACTCCCTTAGAAAGTTGAATTTATTTCTAGATGACAGAGGCCTGATTCGAGTTGGAGGTCGATTACGAAACTCCGATCTATCCTTTGATGCGCGCCATCCCCTTCTTCTGCCTAAGAATGGTAATTTCGTGAACATCCTTATTTCACATTACCATCGCGAGAATGCTCATGCTGGTGTTAATGCAATTCTTGCCATGTTAAACAGAGAGTTTTGGATCTTGTCGGCACGCAGAGCTATTCAGCATGTGATTTTTAAATGCCTTCCCTGTTATCGTCTCAAGGCGGCTGTATCTCAACCCTTCATGGGTGACCTACCTAAAGACCGCGTCACGGCTGCTAGACCGTTTGACGGTGTAGGTACCGATTTTGCAGGACCCTTTTTTACCAAAGTCCAGGCCTATAGGAACAAAAGGTTAGTGAAAAGTTACCTGTGTGTATTTGTCTGCCTTTCTACTAAAGCCGTTCACCTTGAGGTTGTGTCGGACCTAACTACTGAAGCCTTTATTGCGGCCTTTTCCCGATTCGTGTCGCGTCGTGGTGTACCCCGCCTAATCCGATCTGATTGCGGTCGAAATTACATCGGTGCCAACAATTACCTTAAAGAGTTAGAGTGTTTCCTGTCTCAAAACCAGGCGGCTATTGGTTCTGAGCTTTCAAAGCGGAACATATCCTGGGTTTTCGATCCTCCTGTTTGCCCTCATTAGGGCGGTCTTTTTGAAGCTGCGGTTAAATCGGCGAAATCGCACCTAAAACGAGTAGTAGGCGATACCCCCCTTACATTTGAAGAGCTGACCACTGTTTTTGCTAAAATTGAAGCAGTTTTAAATTCACGCCCATTGTGCCCACTTTCTCCGGACCCTAATGATGTCGAAGTGTTAACTCCCGGCCACTTCTTAATTGGACAACCCTTAACTGCACTTCCGGAGTACCCTTATGAAGACGTAAAATTGCATCGCCTTACACGGTTTCAGCTAATCCAACAAATTACCCAGCACTTTTGGTCTCGCTGGCATTTAGAATACCTAATACATTACAAATTATAAATAAATGGACCTCTCCTTGTGATCCTCCTAAAGTGGGTGAGCTAGTACTCATAAAAGATGACAACCTTCCCCCTTTGCAGTGGCGTCGTGGACGCATTATTAATTTATACCCTGGCCAAGACCAAGTTGTTCGTGTGGTAGATGTAAAAACTCCTACCGGTAGCCTAAAGAGATCTTTGACGAAATTAGTTCGTCTTCCTGTCCAGTGAACTTCCTTTCCTTAGCTTCCTAACCTTCTCGTAAACACTTGACGTGTTTAGGGCGGGCGATATGTTTACTACAATATTTTGATTTGTTTGTGTGCCCTATTGATACTGCGCCGCGCGCACTCGCACGCGTCCCTGTCTAGTTTTTATTTGTTTAAAAAGTACCGTGAGAACCCCGGAGCCCCTAGTCGACACCGAGACGTCACCTATGACACATGTAATAGACGGACCAGAGCGCTTTCGCCGCGTGTGTATCCTGTGAAGCTCCTTACAGACATTTCGAGTGATTGTGGCCTGTGAAGTGTGTGAAGTGAACCCCTGATGTGGCAAGTACCTAGCTATAAGCGCCGACTATAACAATTTTCCACCTATCATTGTCGCCTTCCACGTGTAATCCACTGCCTAAACTCTCAAACACTCTCGATTAAAAAGAATGAAATACGAGATGTAAGAAAATATTTCCTTCCTTGTTTGAGAATTACAATCTGACAAAGTACAAACTCTTTAATACGTTTAACTACTGGTAGGTGGTACTACATTTTCAGCAACCGTCATATTAATTTTGGAGAATATTTAGGATTTTTGCCACCACACTTACCTACGATTACGAGTAACACTGTAATGCTAGTTGCAGGTCTGCAACTTCTGCTTAGCTATCTCGAATCTTTAGCTTGACTTCAATATTAGATAACCCCAACCAGTCAAGGCTAAAAAGTCCCAGAAGAAAGCTGAACTCCTGTGTAGGGTTCTTGTGTAGGGTATATACTGCCTCGTTGGTCTAGTGGTCCGCACGCTGGGTACTATCCATGAGGTCCCGGTTTCGAATCCCAGGTCGGGTCGAAAGTGTTGGGTTTTTCTGTCTTGAAATAACTCAGACACCGCTCCGGAGTCAGGAAGTTGATGGTGCTAACACCCCTGTGCCTTGCAAAACACGTTAAGCCGTTGGTCCTGCTCCTGATCTCTCTACGGTCAGTCATTTCGGACTGCCGTCTCTCCGAGTTATGAGAGTGAAGGAACAGAGAGTGCACCTGTGTATTGCGCACACACTTGTGTATGTATTCGAAATTCGGCTAGTAGGACATTATTATAACACTGCAGGATACCGCCTGATATCTAGACTATGACCATACAAAAAGTCGATTGTATATTTACAGAGCACCTGAGATCCTGATGGGCGCGAATCACTACACGGCAGCGGTGGACGTGTGGTCGGTGGGCTGCATATTCGGAGAGCTGCTCGGGCGGCGCATCCTCTTCCAGGCGCAGAGTCCAGTACAACAGGTACAAGAATTGATATCCGCAACGTTTTGTGTCTGAGGCCCTACTCTTGTTGACGATGTCCGTATTTTCGAATGTCGCCGTCCCTTTCACTTACGACAGAATGACAACGCGAACGAGCGTAATGGCTAGACTCAAAAATACGGACATCGTCTACAGGAGTAGGGCCTCTGACGCCATTGATCAGTGTGCTCTATTCTCGTATCGTCCGGACTCAGAGATATGTGGCCCGTGTCTCCTTGTCTTCTTATTGAAGAACTGTCTTATTAAATTGTAATCCGAAAGGTACTCAATCGATATCAATCGGATTGAACAATAGTACTAGTTTGTGGTAAAATAATATCCTGCTTCTCTTATCGTAAGTGAGATAATTTTGTACCATCATTAATTCCTATTATAAATATGATTTTTATTACTAAATAATTTTTGACTATACAAAATATTATTAACAAGTTTTTTTTATTAAACACTTACTATACTATCCAATTCCAAACTACCGTCCTAGTTAGGATCCTAAGTAGGAAGCTGCCTTCCCAATTAGGATCCTAAGTAGAAAGTTGCCTTCCCTGTTAGGTTCCTAAGTAGTAAGCTACCTTCCTAGTTAGAATTCTAAGTAGGACTTAGTTAGGATGCTACAAATAGAATGGTGTAATAAGTGCTTTAAAAGGTTTTAATGATGCTTCGCTGTGAGTAACGAGTGCCTCTTCAATTCCAGCTGGAGCTGATAACGGAACTGCTGGGCACGCCGTCGCTGGAAGACATGCGGCACGCGTGCGCGGGCGCGCGGGCGCACATGATGCGGCGCGCGCCCCGCCCGCCCGCGCTCGCCGCGCTATACACCCTGTCTGTGCAAGCCACGCATGAGGCCGTGCATCTTCTCGCACAGGTAGGCACGATGCTCTGAGACCCGAGATCGCCAATTCCAGCTGGAGTTGAAAACGGAACAGCTAGGCACGCTTTCGTTGGAAGACATGTGGAACGCGTACGCGGGCATACGATGTGGCGAGTGCGATATACGCGCTGTTAGTGGAAGCCATGCATGAGGCTGTGCATCTATCTTCTCGTACAGGTATTTTATTTCATTTTGTTTGCTCCTGACTCTAGACGCCATCTAAAACCTTTGCTGAAGCCGGTGTCCACCTCGGTCGGGACCTTTTAGTGCCCGCTATAAACTTCTAGAACCTTTACGGAGCCTACTGTAGGCTCCGTTAAGCGCCTGCTACCGGAGCCCGGCGCCAATCAGCTTGCTGTTCTGTCGGTGAGTGGGAATCCCAGCACCTGGGTGAGCTCGCTCCACCGTCGACTCTGTCTACGTCACGTCTGATGTTCAGCTCTGCCGCGTACGGGTGGATGTCTTTTCCATTGAAATTTCGTATACACCATGATATTTAACATCACCTGCTACGGCAAAGGTTCTAGAAGTTTATAGCGGGCACTAAAAGGTCCCGACCGAGGTGGACACTGGCTTCAGCAAAGGTTTTAGATGGCGTCTAGAGTCAGGAGCAAACAAAATGAAATAAAATACCTGTACGAGAAGATAGATGCACAGCCTCATGCATGGCTTGCACCAACAGCGCGTATATCGCACTCGCCACATCGTATGCCCGCGCACGCGTTCCACATGTCTTCCAGCGGAAGCGTGCCTAGCTGTTCCGTTTTAGGATCGTTCAGGCCATCACAAACTTAACGTGATGTCGTTGCCAGAGGTGGTCCACTAGTAGGTAGATCAAAAAGAAAACTGGTACTGGTCCGCAGCATGTTTAGGTGCTGGAACATACACCAGTGCCCGCCCGCGCTCGCGTCGATATAGACGCTGTCCGTGCAAGCCACGCATCGGGCCGTGCATATTCTCGTACAGGTTGACACAATACTCTCAACGGTATTACTTATAAATACTACTTCTTATCGTCTAAGCTCAACGAACCAGAGGCCCAAATCTCACGCCTTCGATATTATGTCGCATGCTATATTTATCAAACGTGGCGGATATAGCAAATTTAGATTTTATGTATTCACGAGGTATCAAAATGGTGGATATTTATCACATATTGATATATTTTTTTAATATCCGCCATGTTTGTCTTGTTAAACATCATGTGTGACATAATATCGAAGGCGTGAGAATTGGTTCCCAGGTGGCAGACTCTGCAGCTGAAAGAGGGCCTTTTGCACTAAAGCAGAGAGGAGTGATGTACACGGCATATTATGATATTCTCTCCTCTTCGCTTTTGTGGAGTACGGACTTGAATGGTTGACATTTAAATAATTAAATTGAATATAACTGAGTTTGTGAGAGCTAAACAGCAAGCGATTCCAGATAATATTTGGTCGCCAGCATCACCTGGCTTTAAAAGGCGTAAGATCAATCCAATGACATTGCTATCTTAAAACGCCCAATATATCAATCGATTTAAGAACTGACTTGACGCTCATCTAATCAAAGTTCAACACACTATAAAAACTTGAGCTTGAGTCATTGTCTCAACTGCCTGCGTAATACTGAACTGGAATAAAAATAAAAATAATTCACCTTCTATTATTATGAGTTGAGACGTTAATAATACTAGCTAGAACGGTTTCCGTTATCAAATTGCAGATGCTGGTATTCGACCCGGCGAAGCGGATCTCAGTAGTGGATGCGCTTGCGCACCCGTACCTAGAGGAAGGTCGGTTGCGCTACCACTCCTGCATGTGCAAGTGTTGCTATAGGTAAGCAAGAAAAAACACGGTTAAATTGACAAAGAAAGAAAATACATTTAGTCGACATTTACACACACACACACACACACACACACACACAAAAAACACACACACACAAACACACACACACACGGTTTATAAAGACAGAAATTACACAATTACTAAAATGGTGAGTGTCGAAAAATGCTAAGTGAATGCCCCACTTGATAACTTGATACTATCGATATTTTACAATGATATAATAAAATATCGATAGTATCGATAGTCTACCGATAGTAATGATAGTAGGTATTTATAGACTATCGATACTATCGATAATGTCAAAGTTCAATATTTAAATCAATATCGATAGCTGATACAGCTCTGACTATTGCAATAACTATCGATACTCTCGATAGTGGCCTTTTATTCAATAGTAGGAGTATAAAGGAGGAGGGAAAAGCTATTTCCCACCCGGCTATCTACACATGAAAGTTCAACTTTCCGAACAGGTGAGATGAAAAATAAATAGCGACTCATGTTAACATAATAATGAAGTGCAATTCCGATCGCTGAGCATAGGATTGCTTTTGCTATGACTGTGGGGTGCCATCGGCTGCTTTCTCACCTCCTACACCTTGCGGGGCGCAAGAGGGTCGTGTATGAACTAACTATGTATTAGGGTCATAGCACACTGATGAACTCGAACTCCTTTCGCCTCGCTGTCAACTAGGCGTCAACCTAACGTAAGCACGTAACCAAAGCGGATCAGCAGCTCCGGTACGTCGACTCGGCTACGGCAGGTCGACGCCGCGCTTACGGCGGCAGCAGTGAGAAGGGCAAGGGTGGCCGAAGAGACGTAAGCTCGGGTACGGAGAGACGTGAACGCATGGACGACGAGCCGTAGAGCCATGCCACACGATGCGGTGCCGCTCCGGTTTCCTACATATAAAAATGTATGGCATGGCACACGGCGCCGACCGGTGCGCTCCGGAGCTGCTACGCACGCGCATCGGAATCGAGACGAGGCGGGGAGATGTGTCAGACAGACTGTCGTCAGAATGCAGTGCTGGAGCTCGAGTCTGTCGCTGCTACGGTACCTCAAAACGTTGCGGCGCCGCACCGCATCGTGTGGCATCGCCCGTACGTTACGTTACGATTCCGATTAGTATGCGTTGCAGTACGGAGTTTTATACAGAGAATACTGAACGGCTCGAGTTGATAAGTTTACGAGTTGATAAGTGTGCTGTGAGCCTTACTCGGACCACGTTGTAATAGTCCTACCCGCATGTTTCCAGCGCCCCGCCCGCCGCGCGGCACTACTCGCCCGACCTGGAGCCCGTGGCGCCGCACCCCTTCCACGACGGCTGGGAGAGGAAGCTAACCTCCGTGCACCAGGTCAAAGGTAACGACTGACATTCCTTTGGCTTATCTATCCGAACATAGACCTCCCTATAAACCAAAGTGCCATGTTACCAGCGGCCTGCATTCGGTTATTTAAAAAAATCCTTTCATTCATTGTGAAATATCAACCGTGGGCTTTAAATTTGCTATCTTATAAACAGACAAGGCTTGAATGCTGTTTACTTATTTTGTAATAACACCGAATTATGTATAGTGATTATAAAAAACCTTTTCAAATTAACATAGTAAACTTCAAATCGAACTTTAGGTAGCAAAATGGTATAAATGTCGATTAAAGCTAATCTATCATATTGTAACCCTAAGCTTAATTTGAAAAAACACAGACTTTTTCGTTGACGGGTTATATTAAACCAAGATCGTATAAATCGGACTTTTCAATTAGTCTCTTCATGGTAGTAGTAATTCAGATTCGCGAAAAAACGTTACTTAAGCGTTTTTATCTTCGCCCATAAATAGCTTTAGGGAATTATTTTGATTCATCTAAAATCCTAAGTGACATTTCATGCCTCAGTTTGCATAGATGATTTTGATGACATTCGTTAGCTGTTTTGGGTTGAACAGACATGACACTCTTATTTAAAGACAGATATAACACTAAAAATTGTTTTTTAAAAGACAGATATAAGAAAATCAATTGAAAGACATCATTTTAAAATATTGTTAACGCGTTGGCGACCCGCCGCATCCTTAACACCTCCCCATCTAACCCGCAGAGGAGATCCACAAATTCATAGCAGAGCAGCTATCCACGTCGCGAGTGCCGCTCTGCATCAACCCGCAGTCGGCGGCGTTCAAGAGCTTCGCAAGGTAAGGCGCCGCCGAGCAACCAACCGCAACCAACCGACACTAGGTGATTTCTTTGCGATACGTTACGTAAGGCCGCTTTTACACGCGTGCGACGAGTGTAGGGCGGATGATCGGCAAGGGATGGTTGTTTGTTACTGACTTTGCTAACCGCTATGCACATAAGCGGTGAGACATCTGCATATATAACATTAATTATTAACATACCTGGTACAGTCGCTCATCTAAGATAATGAGTGACAATTATTTTTTGCTGCATACTAAGTAGTTAGCTACTTGACGTGCAAAATTGCAAAGGTATCATTATATGACATAAGAAATGGAAATTGATTGTAAGTTCTAAAATAAAAATGAAACAATGTCATATACTTTGTGGTACAGTCGTTTATGTAATATCTTCTAATAAATAAAGCTTATGTATATCTGATAATAAATTAATAAAAAATATATTGAATTTGCACCTCGGCATGTACAGCATTTGCTGGTCACAAACACGGTAATACTATAAATTTGTTAATTTGGGAAGGTTCAAAAGTCAATAACACTCAAACGTCCCAGCAATTAAACACCAATAACGTTGATCTTACCCGACGGTCGTCCCACGAGTGTAGAGGCGGCTTAACACGCTCAGCTAATAGCGACCACCCGCACCCGAAGGGCCACGCCGTAACGCCAGGAGACGTGCAGACAACACAGCTTTTATGTAGACGTTCTCTTTTAAAAATTCACCAAAATGTCGCACGCAAAATGTATTTTCAAAGCGCCATTTTACCGTGTGTGTGTTAAAGCTGGATTGAATGACACGCGAGCGACATAGATGGCGCTATATCAGTAAAGTCAAAATTCTCACGCTCTCTCTATGTTATAGCGTGTCATTCGAAATGGTCATTTGAAGTGTGAACTGCACCGTACTAACATGTAGTTTAACTTTTCTGAAAACTGTTGTCTCCATGTCTGCCAGTTAAATGATAGTAAATCAGAGAAAATAAACGAACATCACAACTAGGTGTGGCACCGTGCGAATATTATGTTAGTGCACGCCAGTGTCACTATGTTAATAATGTACCATGGTTTATGTTTGGTCGCTGGTTTGGAGAACTCAACCAAAGCTAGAACCATCTCAATTTTCTTCTAGCTGTAATTTGATAGATCAAATTAGTGCTGTGCGTGATGTGTCCTTTTTTAAAGATTTCCGAGGTCTATTCCCAAATCATTCAACCAGCTTTCTTATTGTATTTGTAGAGGCTTATACCATTATTCATAAATTTCCTAAATCATACTTTTGCTAAAGATAATTTTGCATAGACTTAAATAAAAGTAGAGCCGACACATCAGCGCAATTGTTTGAGTTCTGAAATCCTTGTACCGCAGCATCATACTTTATGTGAATTTCGTCTCATATCATTTCCATCGTGCCGCCCGGCATATTCAAAACGCTAGAGCTCCCGTGGTCGCAAACGTAAAGAACCTATGTCGCGTAGAAACGCCAAGCCTCGTGCATGGGTTTTATTTGATTCCGCGCTTCCCAGCGATAGTTCTGTACATAGAAAGTGCCGCTGTTTTCAAGCCATTATCAACCCTCTTGAAATAGTGGTGTATTCGCTTCAGCACGCTGACCCGAGTAGTGCAAATCGATCATCGGTTAATCGGACGTTTGTTTGCCCAAACTGATGTGGAAACAAATTTAGACATGCCTTTGGAAAACTTAAATATAAATTCGTACAGTTTTACAATGTTTTCAACGAATCTTAAAGATTAGGAACGGAACAAAACGTTTCTTGAATTAACCTTATCATGTTCATTTGAAAGTATGTCTACATTCATAAAATACATTTTTGTGCCGTTTCTAAAGTATCTCGTATAGCTAGGCGGAGCTTTTATTATTTATTGGGTCATATCTCGGTCTTCACAAATGAAACCATGTCCATATTAGCGGTGGGCGATTATTACTAAATTAATCGAAATTCGAATGGTCTCTGTAATCGAATGTATTCGATAAGCAACCGCAGTCATTCGATTATGCGGCGAGCAATATCGGAGCGCGCGGTGCGTAGGCCGTACTACTAACGAATGAATCGTCATTCGTTGCGTCGATTAATCATTCGTATTCTGCCTGTCCTGTCGCGGCAATTCAATCGAATGCATCAAAGGGCCGAGTAAAGATTATCATTCGATTGACGATTTTTTTTTCCGAATTACTAAATGGACATTCGATAGTCGATTCATTCGATTATTTTTTTTCGAAAAATCGCCCATGGCTAGTCCATATTTTCCTTAGTGCCATTTACCACAGTTTAGGCAAACAAGCTACCGATCACCCAGTCCGTAGTAATAACGTTCTGCTTTTTTCTGTGTTTTGCGACAGCTCTAGAACGGGTTCGAAAGCGAAAGTTTGTTCCCCTTTCAAGACGGCGGCAAAGATACTACTGCTATCGCCCGTGATATTTCTGTGCGCCGCGTAGCGCGAGCGACTCCCGTAAGCGTTAGCACGTTGTTACTGTGTTGTCCGGCGGTGGCGCGCGCGCAGCGGGGACAACTACCCTCGTTTTACGAGTTGACACCATTCACAAATCATTCTAAGACAGTAAAGATCGGAGTTTACAAACTTTAAAACAATAACTTTTAAATCTGCGGTTAATTTGGCACATTTCCCATACAAAATATGTCGAATAATGATAAACCGACTGATTCAAAATTAAACATCTGTGATGTTTAATGATTTGTGACGAGAACATGTTTAATTTTTAATCAGCTGATTTAGAATTATTTGTCATATTTTGTATAGAAGTTCTGACAAATTAACCGTCAAATGAGGTTTATCGGCTGTTTAAGATTTGTTTAATTCGGGTCATAGACTAACTTCGATTGCTCCAGCTTTTTTAATTAAACATTGACGCCATCTTGTAAAATTGCTGTACAAATATAAAGAATATTTGATTGAAAGAAATTGGTGTAGTCATCTCTTAGATTCTACCCGATAACAATGTTAGTCTTGTTTTTATTCGATTTAATAGTTTGAGCTTTAGAACTGCAGGTTGTAGTTATGTTACCAATTAATCTTTTCATATTTTACGATAGTTCAGGAGTACATTGTTAATTAAATAAATGAGCTGGTAATGCTAGTATGATTATACTTAAGTATTTATTACATTTATTAATCAGGGTATGACCACGTACACGTCCATGTTGATAGCATTGTCATTTCAAAGGCTGTGTCGTTTTAAATTCCAAACTGAACTATCTCAAATAAAAATCTGACTAACTCTGAAACTAACTACATTACCCGTCGAACTAAACGTCTTTATTTATGAAACATAAACGTGAGTTGGTGTTGTCTCCGCGCGCGTGTGTTGATCCGTAATTTCAAAAGGGTTGATCGTTAGATTGTTCGCTCCGTCTCTATATTCGGTCCGGTTGCAGTGCATGTAATTGAAACAAGTCTCTTGATTAAGTTTGCTATTGTGATAAAAAATAAGAAAAAAACCAGCTGGAAGATACAAATGTAACCTCTTCAACCTGGCAAACTTGATCAGAGGATTTCATGCAGCAGATTGTTCTGAGTTATGTCGATATTTGGCTCGAAAAGTCTGCAAAAATGGTACATGTTGGGAGGTGGATAGAAGTTGTCTTTTGTGCGTGCATTTTAACATTTTGACTGTAGGTATTTTTGTTTCAATAAATTATAGCTTGACCATCATTAGCCATTATTACACCATTTAGCTCTTTTTGTCCGGTGTGATTAACGTACGATCGTTGGCTTCATCTGCTAAAAGTGTGGGTATTATATATCCCTGATCTCTCAAATCTCTTTTTGCCGCAATTTTGCATATAAAAACGCGTTGAATTCGTCTTTAAAGCCTAATGAGGGGTCAAAATAGCTGATGGTGGTCAAGCTTCAATAAAACATTGGTATGGTTTGTAGTGCATGCGTAGACGAGAGCGAGCACAGTGCCGTGCACTTGGTTGTGGTGAATTTTGGTTACATTCAGTATTTACAGTAGCTAACGTAGAGTTTGATTTGTGATGCAGTTTTGCTATTCAAGTTCTCTTTTATATTATCGTAATAGATTTTTTAAATTATCACTATTTGGATACATTTTTTGCATGATCAACTTGTTTTTGCTGGATTCAACTGACGACGACTAAATTAGGAAATCAGCGCAGATACCCAACTCCTGTGGTTGTATAACCTTTTCAGAATTCAATTTTAATTATGAGAGTTCTCTTTAGTATCACGATAATATCACGATCACATAACAACACGGCTCGGTCCGAGTCAGTCGAATCCATCAATCCAGTTGGCACGCGGCGTGGGTCGTGGAGCGGGTGCCGGGTTCGAGGCAGCTAGAGCCGGTCTGACCGCGTTCCGCTTGCAGCTCCACCGTGGCGCACCCGTCGGAGCTGCCTCCGTCGCCACACCAGTGGGAATGACGCGAGCGCCGGCGCGCGCCCGACAAGCGACGCCAGGCCTACTCCGACGCGAGGTAACCGCCGCGCCCGCACGCATTCTACGGTTATTCCGAAGCTCCCGGTCGACGGGGAACGCTGCCAGCGCCGATGTTTCACTACGCGACGCGGTTTATTTGAACATTAGCTTGTGTTTGGAAGTCTTACTTGTGTTTTAGTGTAACGGTTTGTTTGATTCTCGGTAGCCGATTGGGTTTTTTTTCTTGATTAATGTATTGATTTCTCTCGATGGACGTCCCGTTTAGTTAACAGTCGGGATTATATAACCTTAGAACAAAATGTTAATAAAAATTATTTAAACGAGATTGTGTGAGAATTGAGCTGAAACATAAAAGCAATACTGAGACAAGAATCAAATTCACTACAACGAGAATAGACGACCTTATGCCAGACTTGCTTATTATAATTATGCAGTACAATGTCGCGAAACTATCAAAGTAAGCTCAACTATTCACAAAACGAGTAAAGAATTTGATTTTTATGTTGCGACCCAGCGGCACCTTATCAAAAATTACATTTTGATTGAATATTCTGAAGTCTAGTTAGTTACTAGCCGTTTACAAGAATGTCATATTTGTTATCACTAAACAATAACTTTGTTTTCTATGCAGATTGAAACACTTAATATGCAAACCAAAAAAAACTTAGACCGAGAACTTGATTTGATGTTTTTTTAAACAGTGTTTCTTCTGCATAGAACATAATTAAAAGTCAAATTTTACGATCGCCAGTTGGCCTGTAACAATTCAATGTAAAATTAAAGTACCGCACCATACCTCATAATTACGATAGTAAGTAGAATTCAATTTTGATCTTATTCCAATCACGATACTGCTTTGCAAAACGGGTGTGATTATAAATCTGACAAGTGTGTGCATTTATTTCGTAAGGCTGTGTGCACACTGGGCTAACAGGCCGTCGACTGACATTAAAGTAGCCTTAATGAGTTGTAGGTACGAGCAGTGTACGTACACCTGCTCAAAATCAATTTGTTTCCTATATATCTGAACTTTAGCCCAGTGCGAACATGCTAATCGAATTTTTTCACCGTGTACATTCTAATGGCACGGTATTTTAAATCTACGCAATCTCGGAAAAGATTGTATTAGGCTAATTTTGTGTTTGTGATTCCAAAAGACAAACGTGCGGGAATGCGCATTAAAACCCGCAGCACCTCAACCAAATATTTTATATTACTATTCGTTTTGATATTAACTTAAGTAATAGTCTGTAGCGACTATGTAGGTTAGTTTAGGTTGGTTCGGACATTTGCGAATAAAAGAAATTACAAAGGAAGGTTGCAACAGCAACACATTTTTATACAACGAAACTCGCCGCGACGAGTATTTACGAATAATGAAAAGGGATGGAAATGCGTCTCGGCCCGCACGGAAGCGAGACGGCAAGCGTTCGCGTTGCTGCGACTTGCGACGCGATTGTATACAAACAAAATACTTGTAGACATTAGGTGATTTTTCATTTATCTTTGCGATTCCATGTAATTATAATGTATGTGCTGTAGTAGATTTCAATGTGTGCCTGATTGTATTTCGTAATGACGTTGCAAGCAATAAGAGTTGCAATATTAATAATGCGTATTGACGATTTATTTTACGTAAAGGACTTATTGAATTTGTCGATAATTTTTATGTGTTCTCTTGTGTCACCGTGTAAGGCCGCGTACAGACGTGCGCTCGTACTTAATGGATTACAGTTGTGTGCCAACTCTGGAATCTCTCGCGGCCGTGTGTACGCGCCTTATATATCGTGTAACATACTTCTTATATTTAAGCTTACTTCTAAACACCATTGTATGTAACATCGACTGAACATTTTTACGTAGGTAGGTTAGATAGACTAGTATTAATAAAAAAAAACTTACTAATTTCCTAAGCAATGAATATAAAATGAATATAAAAATATGTACGAGTAATTTTCACATACTATCATTGCAGTAGTGAGATATTGTATAGCAAAGTGTTGTAAATGTAATGGATTACATGCGTATTTCAAGCATTTAATAGTAATATTTAGCGGTTTGATAATTAATTGGGTGAGTTAGTGTGCGTGAGTGACGAGTTACTCTTTTTATTGGCGAGTAATTATATAAAAAAAAACTTACTATTATTATATGTTCCAAAATTGATGTTTCTATTTGTGTTAAAAGTAGAAGAACCCTGTATCACGCTACTAACATGTAACGAATAGAATAGGAAGACTATGTGTGAGTGTCAAGAGACGTCGTAGCCTTAAAACTAGTTCAAAACTATATAAATGAATAAAAAATTAAAATTTGTAAATAAATAAATGCATAGTATTAATGTTAGGCTCTAGTACGATACGGAATGATACCGTTTTAGTAAGCCCACACAATGTAGGATGAACTTCTGTCTGTGCCGTTGTACGACATTCTAAATTGATATTTAATTCATTATAAATAGGATACAAAATTGCAAAATTTCAGTTTAGATTTTTAAATCACGATTAATCAATTGAAATTCTTAAATACAAATTAGGATATTCTTCCAAAGATTTCCATAGAAAAATGACTTTGAAAAACGTTAGCTTCACCGAGCTACGGCACAGACAGAAAAGTTCCGATGGTACAACGGAGGCCGCGTGTTTTCAACTCCGGCGCATGTATTTAGAAACTCCTATCTTCAATGATTTTCTATCAAAAAGGATATGAGATTCTAATGCATTCGCTTAAGGAATACTGAGAAAATAAAGCTGTGGCTGTCGCTTATTTAAATATGATGGCAAATTGAGATATAAGCCGAATTGAAAGTTAGGTGTTTGGCTAAAGGTTCCGTTTAATGTGATATTATAGGTATTAATATTTTCATAGATGGTAAGAAAAGGACAGCAGGCGTCTCTTTTGTAGAGCGTTGTCTTTGTCGCACGCATCAGTCAGCCTGGGTGTTGTAATTGTCTTTGTCAAAGATATGACCTTAATCCACGCCAAATGATTTAATGAAATCTTGATGCGCATTCAGATCCATAACGTAGGAATTGATTGAGACAATAATTTTGGTTTTACCTAGAAAGTTACACCAGCCTTTCTTTCTCAGTATTTAAAGACCGCGGAGGCCCGCGACAGACCCCACCTTGCCTTATCTCAGATAACTGTTACTGTGATCCGCTAGGCGTAATTATTGGACTCTGGTACACACAACAAATAACCAGGCACAGGGGCGGACTCAGCGGATGGACATGTGAAGACTAATACTAGGTTGCATCATTTTTGACTATTACAAACGTCAAAAATCTGTCAAACTGGCCTTAATATTGTCTCGTTATTGTAAAATTAGTTTTTCGTATTTGGAAGCGGTATTTAAAGTAATCGTTGGCGCAAGTAGTGTTTAGATTTTAAAAGACTGCTGAATTCGGACGATGAATATGCACTAGTTCAATTGTAAAATTAATCTTTTAATTTATCGAAAATACTGTCGCGGAAAAGGGAAATAATCATATTTGGCTTGCCATATGTCATTTATGAATAGCACGCCATTGGCCATTCCCTGAGGCCGTCCCTGTCTGGCCCCAAGACCTGTACATATAGCCGAATTAGGTATACATACAAGTACGTTATTTTAGACGCTTCGATATCGCTTGTTGTTAACTCCACACGTCCTCTACGAAATTTTCTTAATGGGTGTTTGTAAATAGAATTAGATGAAATACGATTAATTAGGGGGCGTGGCCGGACAAGTGATGACAAACTGTAACGTAAACGTATAAATAGAAAGACGAAGTCATTTTGTACCCTGTAAAATAACCAAGAATATAAATAGCAAAGTTTTTAAATGATTTCTCTACTAGGCAAATGAAATGTAACGAAGTACAAGTGTTTAGTAAAATGTAATCTGTAGGCGTCACTGACCTTCATAATACAAGTACGCTGGACTAAACATTCTCTAAGAAATGATAGATAATTTGTGTGCCGAATCAAAGCGCCCCTAGCTTCTAGGGAACTAAAATAAAGTAACTTGCATACTTGGATAATGGCGATGGTCAAATGGCTTCATTTTTAGTTTGACAGAATGCGGTCCAGTGTACTTGTATTATAGGGGTCAGTGGTAGGCATAGACAGTCGTTAGCGGGAGTTCGCCGCCCGCCGGCCGCGCCTCGCGCGACGCTTCTTATTTTAATTGTACGTATTGCGTTTCCAGACTTTCAGAGATCTCGTATATTTTAAGTTTTAAGTACACGACTGTTCATTTACACGAGTGATGTTTAGTTGTTAGCTTACGCCACGTCTACCGCGACGGCCAGTCAGCCCTTCGTTCAAGTCGCACACGATGCTCGCATAGGGCCTGTGATTTCATAGTTCGTTCTTAATTCTCTCACTTGTAAATATTTTAGCGTAAGTTTTAGTTATCAATGTAAACGTTAGGTCTGCTCTTAGTTCGTGTTCAATAATCGATCCCCCTGTTTAATTTTGTAACTATTACTTACATGATATAACAAAAAAAGTAAAAAAAATACAAAAAATGTTTAATGTAATTCATGTACTACGGTGATGATTTTATTTTAACACTTATTACCATTCGTATTGTATATAGTAGACATTTTGTGCACTGATAGGCGTCTTAAGTTACTTTTAACCTAGATTTAATATGAAATGGCTGTATCGATTCTCATTAAAATGGCCCAAGACACAGTCTCGCCCGTGGCGCCGCCGACGTGGCAAAATTTAAAGTGAATGGGTTTAGTTTAATTTCGTCACAGATAATATTGTGATTTAGTTTTGAGGACAACTGCGACGGACCGGAAACATAATGTAAATGTAAATATAAATGGATACGTGTTTCTGTCGTGTACGGAGTTAGTTGCATTTTACCATTGTTGCAAACTGCCAAAACTATTGTAATAGTTTTTTGTAGCGTATGTGCGACGCGATCGCACGGACACATTTATGCTGTAACATTATTACGTTATACTTGTAAAATACCTTTGACACGCAGTCGTGATGCTGGCCATAAAATAAACAGATATAGTAGTTCTTCATTGTTTGTCTTCCCGTAGTTTACATACGCAACTGAAAAGCACCAAACTTATTCTAACTGAAATCTCATCACTACTGCTTGTGTAAAGGTTAAAAATGACAATAACACTACATTAAACGTCGCAACTTCCTACTATAGACGGCAAATTTACAGTTCACAAAGCACAGATATCAAAGTCAAAACCATAGGTAGACTACATGAATAAAAGAAGTTTGTCTATAAGTTGATATCTGTGGTTTGTAGGCGGATGTTTTCACAATGTTGCCGTGTAGCGAGCATGACATTGAGATGCGCAAGAGTTGATGTGTCCGTGTGTCGCCGCTTAGGACGCGCGAACGGCGAAGCCGCTGTGTACCGCGACACTGTAACAATAAACTACTGCATAATTACATATGCGTTTTATTTGACTCGCCCTCCCTCTAGTTTCTTATCTTTTATTATATTACACTGGCACATTATTGAGAGACCTTATTACAATGGCATAAAATTGCATCTGCACAATCGACGTACAGAAAGTACAGTTGCTGCCAGCTGACGTGGTTACCAATTTAAACTACGAAAATAGCTTTTATTATGTAAGCAATGGAGGCGGTTTCAAGGTCAAAGCTAGATGTCAGCGGGGACGGGTGGTGTTGCGGGGTAGGGGATTTCTTATGGCAAATGCTAGTGATAGGCGCTCCCTCGCCCCCCGAACGTTATTTGCTCTGCAGGAGGAACTAGTCGTACTATATAACTGGATTTCTCGGCTTACATGGCCGTGTTTCACGGAGCTAAAATAGTAACACATTAGTATCTGTTTACTACAATATTTTGATTTGTTTGTGTACCCTATTGATACTACGCCGCGCACACTCGCACGCATACGTGCCTTATTTTTATTTGTTTAAAACGTACCGTGAGAACCCCGGAGATCGAGTCGACATCGAGACGTTCCCTATGACACATGTACTAGACTGACCAGAGTGCTTTCGCCGCGTGTGTATCCTGTGAAGCTCCTTACAGACATTTCGAGTGATTGTGGCCTGTGAAATGATACCTGAACCCTCAAAAGCTGTTCCGGCAAGTACCTAGCTATAAGTGCTCAGACCTGACTGATTTTCCACCTATCATTATCGCCCTCCACGTGTAATCCACTGCCTAAACTCTCAAACATTTTGGTAGCAGAGCGTAGTTTTTATTAGGACCCTTTATTAATAACGTAATTTTTTTTATTGAGAGTTATTTATTTGCTACTTTCCTTTGTAATTTGAACAAAACGTCTCGTCATATACCTAACCTATTTACAGTAAATTCCTTAATAACATTCGAGTACAACCCCTTTTACATAAGTGTCGATTAAATCGATTAGCGCGTTAATTACCTACCCTTTGAGTGCAAGTGAGGTGCGCGAGCGCTTTGTTTCCCTATTGATCACGCCATTACCGCGTGACCGCGTGCGAGTAGTTTACGAGTTACGTTTGCTATACCCGGTGCATCTGTGCCGTCCCTTACTATTTGTTCCTTTACGCATCCTATGGGAATTTGAGTTTAATTTACCTACCTTGTTTCTTGCGATTTAAAGTAAATAAAATGTCGGATACCGAAACCGGCAACGAGACCGTAAGGGCAGTACTTTACACGGATACAGCTGAATACCGTGAAGCTATAGGTGAACTCCGATATATAAGTGACTGGGTTGATGATTCCCACCGAGTTCTTGAGACCTTTTCCTCCAATCGTATGCGAGCGCGTCTTTCCGACCTGCCACTTATGTGCGATAAGTTTTCTGCCGCTTGTTCCAAGCTGTTAGGTAATCTCGATCCTGCGATTTATGAACAAGAATATGTAAAAGTTAAGAACGAGATGCGCGTAGTAAGGGACAAAGTAGACGACTTAAAAATTAAGTTAGACGAAATACGACCTTACCAATATGAGACGTCCCGTACTAGCACCCCCTTCAAGGAGAATAAATCCCTGGCTATTGATAACCCGGCTAGTAAATTGCCTGACCTACCTATACCTAAGTTTAATGGCCGTCCCGATAGTTGGATCAGTTTTATAGACCAGTTTGATAGCGTGGTGGACAACCAGCCTAGCCTTACCCCGACTTTGAAGCTACACTATTTAGTGGGAGCCTTATCGGATGAACCTCGTCGATTGATACAACAACTCAAGATTGAGGCGGGCAATTACACCGTGGCCCGTGACCTCCTAAAACGTAGGTACCATAACCTGCGTGTTTTAGCGGATACCCACATAGCTCAATTAATGATGCTCCCTATTATAACGCCTAAACTTTCCGGGTTACGTGTGTCGTTTCTGAACCCCCTGCTTTCGACTTATCGATGCTTAGAGAGATTGGAACTTCCTGTTAAACATTGGTCGTACCTATTAGTTCACTTATGCCTTGCTAAACTGCCTTCAGAGTTAAAATCGAGATTTGAACGTCGTTATGGCGATAATCCTAATCACCTGCCTACTTTTGATCATCTTATTACCTTTCTTGAGGATGATTGTAGGCACCACGACAATGTAGGTAGTGCTTCTGTCGTTGACACTACTACCCCCCCTACTGTGAGCTCCCCTCGTTTGCCTTAACCTAACGCGCGTTCCCCACCTCCTGCGAAAGCCTTTGTTACTTTTGCGACGACATCTAAATGTCACCTTTGTAATAGTACTTCGCATTACTTACGCGAGTGTCCCGATTTTATTCGCCTTCCTACACGTCAACGTGTTACTTTTGTAAAAGAAGCCCGACTGTGCTCTCGATGCTTGGATAAACACTCCATTAAACAGCGATAATTTCGCGTGCATTGGGATCAATGCACGCGAAATTATCGCATCGCTGCCGCGCGTGCCGCCGTTCCAGTCATCACACGTCACTGTGTTATGATGACTCCTCTCCTGTGAATCACGATCGCGAGCGCTCATACCGAGACGTCGCGGCCTTAGCTTCTAACCAACCGCGGCAATCTCCACAAGTCACTTAACGGACCGTGTGTCACCCCCACGTACTGAATGGCACCGTGTTCGTACCCCGCCACCTCGTGACTCCCGTAGAGCATCACCTCCCCGTTCGGGCGGGCGATCCCCACCTGCACCCAACGGTAACCGTACTTATAATGCCCCTCTAGGTCAAAGAACCCAGGATGAACGTGCATTTCATCATAAGTACAATGAGGCCCCACAATTCTGACTAGATAGCCCCCCTTCCATACCCGCTTTTATAACTTAACCTCGCAATTCTCTCGTTCTTTTACCTACGGCCTTGATTCATGTTAAAACCTCGTCTGGATATTATGTGGAAGCGCGTGCCTTGTGTGACACTGGTGCTCAGGCTGCCTTCTTACTACTGAGCTTGTTGTTGACCACATGAACTTACCTATCATTCCTTCTCCAGTTCCTGTTCGTGGAATAGGTAATGTTCAAGCGATTAATTCCCCGGGCATTGTATCCTTTTCATTTAAGCCAGTTAATTCTGTCTTTCCAGAAATCTCCACCAGTGCCATAGTTGTTGATGTGATTGCTGGTACCCTCCCACAGGAAGACTTACCTAAAAGTGTAATTACCTGTACTAAGCACCTTCCTCTTGCTGACCCTTTATTTTACAAACCTGGTACTATAAGTATACTTCTTGGAGCTGACGTCATTGGTCGCCTTTTAAGGTCCGAGTTGTTTGTGTCCCCTGATGGCCTTACTGCTATCTCGACGATATTTGGTTATGTCCTGTGTGGTCCTGTCTTTGGAGGATTTACTGATTTGGAACCCCCCATGACTGGAGTCTCGCTGTCCCAAATAGTTGAAAAATTCTGGAAAATCGAAGAGGCCCCCCAATATCCAATTGCGAACCCCTTGGATATAGAGTGTGAAACCTTTTTTAAAGCAACTACCACTCCTAAAAGCGATGGTCGATTTATGGTTAGACTCCCTTTTTTTCATGATCGTCCACCTCTCGGTGATTCCAGAACCAATGCCTTACGGCGATTCCATAATCTTGAGAAGCGTTTGCAAGCCAATCCTAATTTTCGAGAGAGATATATGTCCGTTATGCGTGAGTGCCTTGACCTAAACCATATGTCCCTTTCTTCATGTGACTCGACCCGGGAACATTATTTTATCCCTCATCATGGATTTTTTAAGTACGGATAGTAAAATCGTGTTGTGTTGGTTAAAAGCTGCTCCTCGCCTCCTTGAGACTTTTGAGGCTGGTCGTGTCTCCCAGATTAATAATGGTCCTACATCTGGTGAATGGAGGCACGTCCCAGGCTACATGAACCCTAGTGACTGTGCATCGAGAGGTATGTCAGTCACCCGACTGATCGACCACTACCTTTGGTTTTCACCTTTGTGGTTGACGCAGTCTCCTGACAACTGGCCCGGTATTTCGGAACCTAACCCAAGTAGTGATCTCCCTGGACTACGTTGTTTAGTAGTCTCTGCCGATGTTCCTACCCCGGATCCCTCATTGTTATTAGAGCGGTATAGTTCTTTCAACAAGCTAATAAACGTGACTTGTTACCTAAGGCGGTTTTTATTTCCTAAATCTTACACGTCCTACCTAGGCCCTGAGGAACGGAGAGATTCCCTTTTTTTTTGGTGAAAATTGTTCAATTTACCTCCTTTTCTGATGAACTTGATCGCTTACGGCGTGGCGATCCTATCACTAACTCCCTGAGAAAATTGAATTTATTTCTGGATAACGGTGACCTAATTCGAGTTGGAGGTCGATTACGAAACTCCGATCTATCCTTTGATGCGCGCCATCCCCTTTTTCTGCCTAAGAATGGTAATTTCGTGAACATCCTTATTACACATTACCATCGCGTGAATGCTCATGCAGGTGTTAATGCAATTCTTGCCATGTTAAATAGAGAGTTTCGGATCTTGTCTGCATGCAGAGCTATTCAGCATGTGATTTTTAAATGCCTTCCCTGTTATCGTCTCAAAGCGGCTGTATCTCAACCCTTCATGGGTGACCTACCTAAAGACCGCGTCACGGCTGCTAGACCGTTTGACGGTGTAGGTACCGATTTTGCAGGACCCTTTTTTACCAAAGTCCAGGCCTATAGGAACAAAAGGTTAGTGAAAAGTTACATGTGTGTATTTGTCTGCCTTTCTACTAAAGCCGTTCACCTTGAGGTTGTGTCAGACCTAACTACTGAAGCCTTTATTGCGGCCTTTTCCCGATTCGTGTCGCGTCGTGGTGTACCTCGCCTAATCCGATCTGATTGCGGTCGAAATTACATCGGTGTTAACAATTACCTGAAGGAGTTAAGTGTTTCCTGTCTCAAAACCAGGCGGCTATTTTTTCTGAGCTTTCAAAGCGGAACATATCCTGGGTTTTCGATCCTTCTGTTTGCACTCATTGGGGAGGTCTTTTTGAAGCTGCGGTTAAATCGGCGAAATCGCACCTAAAACGAGTAGTAGGCGATACCCCCCTTACGTTTGAAGAGCTGACCACTGTTTTTGCTAAAATTGAAGCAGTTTTAAATTCACGCCCATTGTGCCCACTTTCTCCGGACCCTAATGATGTCGAAGTGTTAACTCCCGGCCATTTCTTAATTGGACAACCCTTAACTGCACTTCCGGAGTACCCTTATAAAGACGTAAAATTGCATCGCCTTACACGGTTTCAGCTAATCCAACAAATTACCCAGCACTTTTGGTCTCGCTGGCATTTAGAATACTTAAATACATTACAAATTAGAAATAAATGGACCTCTCCTTGTGATCCTCCTAAAGTGGGTGAGCTAGTACTCATAAAAGATGACAACCTTCCCCCTTTGCAGTGGCGTCGTGGACGCATTATTAATTTATACCCTGGCTAAGACCAAGTTGTTCGTGTGGTAGATGTTAAAACTCCTACCGGTAGCCTCAAGAGATCTTTGACGAAATTAGTTCGTCTTCCTGTCCAGTGAACTTCCTTTCCCTTGGCTTCCTAACCTTCTCGTAAACACTTGACGTGTTTAGGGCGGGCGATATGTTTACTACAATATTTTGATTTGTTTGTGTACCCTATTGATACTACGCCGCGCACACTCACACGCATACCTGCCTTATTTGTATTTGTTTAAAACGTGAGAACCCCGGAGATCGAGTCGACATCGAGACGTTCCCTATGACACATGTACTAGACTGACCAGAGTGCTTTCGCCGCGTGTGTATCCTGTGAAGCTCCTTACAGACATTTCGAGTGATTGTGGCCTGTGAAGTGATACCTGAACCCTCAAAAGCTGTTCCGGCAAGTACCTAGCTATAAGTGCTCAGACCTGACTGATTTTCCACCTATCATTGTCGCCCTCCACGTGTAATCCACTGCCTAAACTCTCAAACAGTATCACTTAAGTGTACTGCTATGGTTACACACTCGTATTACAAGATTTGTACCTAATTCTTCCTAAAACATAGCCTTAACTTTAAATAAAACCAGGATTAATACGTGAATCATTGGTTCTTAGTTCACTTATAAACATAATAAGAATTCGGATTCAAGGGACCATTTCAAGTAGCGACGCGTTTTTCCTTCTCGCATATGAACCCGTATTCGTCGGCGCAGTTCTGGTCGTTGTAGTTCCCGTCCGTCTCCATGATGGAGCCGCAGTACTCGCTGTCCAAGAGGTTGTTAGGCTCCGTGGCCGACCACTCGTTGAAACCAGCCTCTTCTAGCGTTTCGTCTGAAATTTTGTTACGTATCAGTGGATATACGGCCGATCGATATACAGGGTGTGGCGTAAATAGTGGTCCAAAGCAAAGGTGTGGATACACTGTACACTGAAGCACCACATACCAGTATTTAAAAAAAAAAATGTACAGGGTTTTCAAAAAAAAAAAAAAAATTTAATTTTTTTAGAAATCGTTACCTTGCCTTACAAATTTGGTTATAATTTCCAAAAATGACGGTTTTTTTTTATCCATTTTTTTATTATTATTGCTGATCACTTGTACTTAGTACTCCATTCGTTTTTTTTTTACAAACTGAATTTAATAAAAAAAATTAAGTTTCTTTCAAAATTCAATACTCACTGCTAGCAAATCGTTTGACTTTCAATGCTTTTGGTGCAAAAAAAATGTACCACACTGTCAGTGCCCATTGTTTAAAAAAAATGCCCATCTTTTGCAGATTCTAAAATGGTGCAACAATAAGTGTTACGACTTACAGGAAAAAAGTTATTGCTTTTCGAAACAAAAAGGAGCCCAATTCAGAAAAACAATTTATTTGAAGTTCAAGGGTTTACAAGGGTTGTAATTTTTTTCTGTGTGGTCCAAAGCAAAGGTGTGGATACTTTGTACACTGAAGCACCACATACCAGTATTTAAAAAAAAATTATGTACAGGGTTTTCAGGGTTTTCAGGGTTTTTTTTATTAAATTCAGTTTGTAAAAAAAAAAAACGAATGGAGTACTAAGTACAAGTGATCAGCAATAATAATAAAAAAAATGGATAAAAAAAACCGTCATTTTTGGAAATTATAACCAAATTTGTAAGGCAAGGTAACGATTTCTAAAAAAAATAAAATTTTTTTTTTTTTGAAAACCCTGTACATAATTTTTTTTTAAATTCTGGTATGTGGTGCTTCAGTGTACAGTGTATCCACACCTTTGCTTTGGACCACACAGAAAAAAATTACAACCCTTGTAAACCCTTGAACTTCAAATAAATTGTTTTTCTGAATTGGGCTCCTTTTTGTTTCGAAAAGCAATAACTTTTTTCCTGTAAGTCGTAACACTTATTGTTGCACCATTTTAGAATCTGCAAAAGATGGGCATTTTTTTTAAACAATGGGCACTGACAGTGTGGTACATTTTTTTTGCACCAAAAGCATTGAAAGTCAAACGATTTGCTAGCAGTGAGTATTGAATTTTGAAAGAAACTTAATTTTTTTTATTAAATTCAGTTTGTAAAAAAAAAAAACGAATGGAGTACTAAGTACAAGTGATCAGCAATAATAATAAAAAAATGGATAAAAAAATCCGTCATTTTTGGAAATTATAACCAAATTTGTAAGGCAAGGTAACGATTTCTAAAAAAATAAAAAAAAATTTTTTTTTTGAAAACCCTGTACATAATTTTTTTTTAAATACTGGTATGTGGTGCTTCAGTGTACAGTGTATCCACACCTTTGCTTTGGACCACTATTTACGCCACACCCTGTATACGCCGATTGAGCGGCATCGGCGGTGGTTGCCTCTCACGCGGGAGGTAGGTACCGAGTTCGATCCACGTGTACCAAAGACCGGTGCGAGATAACAATTCAAGTTTCCCCTGTTAAAAGGGTCACGGAGGTCAGATGGCAATCGCTCATCGCTCCACTGTAATTACGTGATCTGCCATATGGTATATCTTAGGATATCCTAAGCAGACCCTGGGCCCTCACGTGCGAGTGCACAACCGGGATATCGCTACGGTCCCCGTTCTCGTCTTACCACCCCGCAGGCAAAGACTCAATCAGGCGGTTTACCAGTGTATAGATAGCGTCTGACGCGATTTTAAATAGGTATTTCATAAACTCAAGTCTGATATTTGAAGTCATCGAAAAGTCTGATGTGTTGGCGAATGTTTCTAGTTTGCAATCGAAACGATTTTCGGTTATGAATTAAAAAAAGAGGTTTTATTTTCCACTGTATGTTTTTTATGTTCACCGATTTCTCCGTCTATTATTGTAGATAATAGGTAGGTAGATAGTATAAATAAGCAAACGACTTACTGAATATTGTCCGGAACACCCTAGGCGAGCCATCTGTGGGTTTGTTGGCGCGTATGCCCGCGATGTGGTAGTACGAGTGTTTGGACTCCATCAGCCTTGGCGCCGCTCGTATGACTGTCTTCACCACATCCCGCTCGGCCACAGAGTTCAGAACCACGAGGTGAGCGCCCTGCGCCTTGCACTCTGCATAAGCTGCGTTCCATGTCAACGCTACGTGAGGAATCTTGTAGCAACTACCCACGGTGGGTTTGAATTCGTAACCTGAAATGGATTTTTTCTTATTATTATTATAACTATTGCAGGGCAAAGGCCTGATTTTGTCACTTTCCACGAGTTTGGGCAGCTGTTTCCCAAATGTCTTTTTCTTGAGTGAAAAAAGTCCGATGACTCTGGTATGCTCTGGTAAAGCTGCAGAAAACTTTGGTCAAGAAAGCTCGTAACTGTGAGGAATGGTTTAAAGGTTGGTTGTTGGTGAATATTAGCGATAATTAGATCTCAGAGTTTATGTTAATGTATTTACGCGGAATTGCGGACAACATACGTGCGATGTTTTAGAAACTAAGTTCCCGGGTTAAAGCGTGCTAAGATTCTCACAAAACGTCTCGAAGCCACAAACATGATGTCGGATTCTAAAACAGATTTTGTATTGAGGAAAGAGGGCATAATTTAATTGTTAAAAACTACATAAATAATGGCATTACATAACATATAATGGCATTTTATACATAGGAGTGCGATTCTGAGAGCCAGCTTTCTTTGACGACGATTGAATTTGACTCACCAGTGGCGAAAACATCGCAGTTTGGATCATACGGTGCAAGCTTCGCTTCCACCAGGCAGACAAACGGTAGGGACGCGAAGATCCTGGGATAGGTCTCTATTTCTCCCTCGCGGCTCAGCACCAGGTGTCGCTCTGGCATCCAACTAGGTTCTGTGTCCGTGTCTTCTGATTGAACTGGAATACATAGCAAAGAGATACCAAATTTTTAGGAGCGACTCTGTCTCTCAATAGCAATAATGTCCTCCTAGCTGAATTTCGACTACATCGGCCTATCTCAACAGAGATTAGCCAACTGCGTGGGAGATACAGTGCACAAGTGTGTGCGCAATACACGGTGTACTCTCTGTTCCTTAACTCTCATAATTCAGTGGGACGGCAGTCCGACATGACCGTAGATAGATCAGGCGCAGGACCAACGGCTTTACGTGCTTTTCGAGGCACGGGAGTGTTAACACCATCAACTTCCTGATTCCGGAGTTGTGTCTGTATTATTTCAAGACGGAAAAACCCACACTCTCGGCCCGACTAGGGATTTGAACCCAGGACCTCGTGGATAGTAGATACTATATAGTACCTACCCAGCGTGCTGACTGCTGACCACTAAACCAACGAGGCAGTCAATAACATACTCAGTCTATACAAAGTTTTTTTTTGTTTCACGTTTGATTATTTAATCTTAATAGGTACGTGGATAACTTAACTCATTCGTGGAAAAAGACGCACGCACGATATCTGCGTAGCGATCAACTGAAAAGTGCAATACCTACAATAACATTCATTATGGCGCGCGTAAGTTGCGATGTTTCTCCTTACTTTATTTTCGGATATTATGTTAAAGTGAGATGATGAGAGATTCTTAAATACGATGGTTAAAAATAATTGCGTTAATGTCATTTCTTTATAATGTTCCCTAGTATTAAAATTTCGCAAATAACTTGAGAGTAATCCTGCTTTTGGTTTTAAAAATTGATAATAAGAATATTAAATCTGATAATGAAGTTGCAGGTGCCTTCGAGAAGTACTTCTGTAATGTACCTATCGAAACCACAAAACAACTTAATTCGTGCGCTCTGCATGCGAAATCACTGCTGGTTGCTAGTGTTGACAGGTGTAACTCCTCATTTGATTTCACTCATATTAATCCTTTAATGATAGTAAAAACTTTCAAGGAATTAAAACAAAATAGAACTGAGGATATATGAGGAATATCAACTGACACAATAAAACCCATTATACCTCTCATAGCATCTCACTTAGCACATATATTCAACGAATGTATTGATCAAGGTCAATTTCCCACTTTAATGAAATATAGTAAGATAATACCTTTATTAAAGTCAGGAGAAAAAAGTGACCCAAGCAACTTCAGGCCAATTTCCATTCTACCTGCATTTAGCAAAATTTTTGAAAAAGTTATATTTAATCAATTGCTCTCTCATTTTAAACTTAACAATTTACTGCACGAGAAACAGTTTGGTTTTTCCAAAGGTAGAAATGATGACAGATGCTGGGGTGGCACTCGTCAAACACATTTTGGATGCTTATGAAGATAAACACGATGCGATTGGTGTATTCTGTGACTTGTCGAAGGCATTTGATTGTGTCGATCACCAAACACTCATTATTAAGCTTGAACATTACGGTGTATCTAATAACGCGTCTAAAATGTTGAAATCTTACCTCTCAGGCAGACTACAAACAGTAAACGTTAATGGTACTAACTCCTCAGGTGCCCCGCTTCAAATGGGAGTGCCCCAGGGCTCAATATTGGGACCTTTGTTATTTTTGATCTATATTATATTTTTGATCTATATTATATATTATGACCTTCCTTTTTATGCCAAAGACTCCTGTGAGATAGTTCTGTTTGCTGATGATACTTCTTTAGTCTTCAAATCAAGAAGAGGCGAAGAATCATTTGACAATGTAAGCGGAGCTCTCTCTAAGGTATTAAATTGGTTCACTAGCAATAACTTGCTTCTTAATACAAAAAAGACTAAATGTATTAAATTCACCATGCCTAATGTGAAGCAAGCTAACACAGAAATCCTACTCAACGGTGAAAAATTACATCTATCAAACTCCACTGTTTTTCTGGGCTTTACATTGGATTCGAAGTTGCAGTGGGGACCACATGTTGACGCTCTGGCTGGGAGACTTGCTTCAGCTGCCTTTGCGGTTAGAAAAATTAGACATTTGACTGATGTTGAAACAGCAAGGCTTGTGTATTTTAGTTACTTTCACAGTATAATGTCTTATGGTCTTCTCTTGTGGGGTGCTGCTGCGGACATAGGTACCATCTTTATTTTACAGAAAAGAGCCATTCGTGCCATTTACAAACTTAGTCCCCGCGAATCCCTGAGAGAATTCTTTAAAGAAATTAACATCCTCACTGTCGCTTCTCAATACATATTTGATAATATAATGTACGTACGCAAAAATTTAGATCTTGTTATAAAAAAAAGTGATATTCATTCGTATAACACAAAAAATAACAAACTTGTTATTCCAAACTTCAGATTAGCCAAAACAATTAATTCATTCTTGGGAAATTGTGTCAAATTTTTCAATAAAATACCTCATAATGTTATCGAACTACCTATTAATAAATTTAAGTTACATGTCAAAACTACCCTAATGTCGAAGGGGTATTATAAAATTCAAGACTATCTTAATGACGAGAATGTATGGACAGTCCAGCCTGCACCAAACTGATGTACCTACCTGTTTATTTTGATTTGTTTTATTTTTGTGGCAGCTAGTGGTGACTGAGTTTGTTCCGGCGTTTCTTCTCAGCACTTGCCAGATTGTCTGTGTCTTGTCTCGAAGCGCTAGTAGGGCCCAAAAGATAAGGAGACATGTTCTGCCCCATATGGGCCATAATTGATTGATATTTTGACGTTCATAAGTGGCATTTTGTGTCCTAAATTGAATAAAGAATTTTTGACTTTGACTTTGACTAATGAAGACGTTAACAAAATCTGCGAACAGCAATAGGCACACGACCCAGGATAGGTGTCCCGGGAAAACATGATTAGGAGAACCGAGCTGAAATGGGATAAGGCAAGGATGTAGAAGATTTAAATGTTGATATTACAACAATAACAGAGTAATCAGGTCCATATAATAATTTCAAATGGAAGTCTAGTAGTCAATATTGGATACCTTACCTACCAACTATTATAACTAATTACGATTGCAAATTACCAAATAAAAAAAAGAACTTTGCTTTTAACCACTTTTGGACTCAATTCTAAAGAACGCCGTTTAAGAGTAGCAAATAGAATTTTTAAAAGACTTTATATTGAACTTACGGTTAATGAGGGGGGGTTCCTCTGCTGATTCGTGAGTCTCCCCATCATCACCGATCCAGACATAGTTGCCAACATCAGGGAACTGTTTCAGCATTCCATGGACCTAAAACGAATTTTAGGATTTTTTTTTATAGCGGAAGCAATGAGATTCCTAATCGTTTGATATTATTCTGCCTCATATTATGTGGTTCCATGTGTCAATGTTTATGTCATGTTTGTGGAGCACTAAACCTTAACGGTGTTATTACAAAAAAATAGACCAGGTTGGGGTGGGTCTATACCCAACCCGGCGAACCTTGATCCCCATGACAGTTCATGTTAGTGATGGGTCGTGTCGATGTAACTTAATGTGATTTGGCTACCGCCCTACCACTGCCAATATAATGCTTTAAAAGTTTGTTTTGATGATTGGGATCGAGACGTGCGATACGACAGCATTTTAGATGAGCCGTTTTTGATAAACGTAGGCGACAGCAGCTGCAGTTTAGATTCCGAGTTCGTGACACAAACCCTAATGTCATTATCAGATTCAGATTAAAATATTATAAATAAATGATCGCTGAACAGCTTTTGGTTTATATGGTTTTGTCCTACAGTAAATTTTTTAATTCTCTTGGGTATACAATCGTGAGTGCATGTATGCCGCGCTCCGTTCTATTCAATAGAGAATGTACTAATACTTAAGTATGAAAAAGTAATTACACTCATAATTTGTCACTTAGGTAATTATGCCACACATGAAAACTGATACTAATAAAATCTAACCTTACATAAAATAAAACCCCCAGAAATATTTTATAAATTTGAGTGAAATAAAAACGATTTCATGCAACTTTTTAACATTCAGCACCTATAACTTAAATGATTATAAATCATATACACTCGTTTCCACTATCGACATTTGTTTATCGATATTTTTCCGCACTAGTCGATATCTTCCGAACGAAGTAACTTTTGCAGGACGTAAACGTAAAGTCTGATTGAGATAATTTCCTGTAAATGTTAAGAATTGTTATAACTCCGGCGGAATATCATTGTAATGGCATATATCTACTGAAATTTAATAAATGGCATTTAAAAAAGCCTCCAATTCGATTCTAATGTAACGGTGACGCCACTACAATGTTGTGTCGTAGGAATAACTGTCAATGTCATAGGGATCAAGTATAAATATTAGCCGACAACAGAGGAATGAATGACAAATTACTAGTGACATAACCTAATAGAGAAGTGCTTTTCTAATTGGCTAGCTAATAGCTTAGTCCTGTCTTAAACCCGGTTCTAAGTTTTTGGAATAGCAGGGTAAGTGTTGGTGTATTTGATTACCTCAGTAAAATAAACAAATCAGCAGATTTTTGGTACCTCGTCCTTTACCAAAAAAATCAATCAGGACCAATTCTTTGACGCCCAGCCCTCGTATAAGACGGAACTAGTTATTTCAGCAACTTTTGGGCACAAGACATTACTGTTTTGTGTCTAATGGGCATAATTAGCAATAGTTACCATTATTGAAATGGACACGCTATACCTACCTACAATCATAGGAAGTGACAAAGAGTCAAAAATAGTAATGAATTGGTTCACAAGTTACAGAACAAGGAAACGAGGTAGACCATTTAAGAGATAGGTTGATGACATTAAATCCATCTCAGGCACCACATGGACAAGAGCAGCAAGCGATAAAGAGAAATGACGACGGTTGGAGGAGGCCTTTGCCATCTGCATACAGATGAAGAAATATTATTAAAGAAAATTGTGAAACTTTTAACCATTTGAATAAAAGGCTATTATTATTATTATATTAACCATAATTACCTGGACAATCCGCTGTATAGAAGAGGGCACTAGCAGACCCGCTCCCTCAGTCTTGCAGATGTCAGCCGCCTTGTCGTATTTGGCTGAATCTGCGTGAAGCTTGTAGAAGGCGTCCGTGGCTGCATCGTAGACGTAGTCGTCTCGGTACCGCTTCTGCTGAGGCAACGATGCAACTGATGCTGGAAATAAGATGAGAACGAGTGGACCACTCCGTGAAATGCTAGCATGGGCTATGTGCATCTTAAAGTGCGGGTATTTCTGTATATTAGGTATTACAATACAAATCATTCGTAGATTTTTAAACCAAGTGACCCGAAACAAGTATCCTATTTGTAAGGATCCAAATTAAGAAGTTGGAAACCTAAGTAAATGAAATTTGTTCCTAACTTCTATTAAGTACACTTTCCTATTTTCTAACTAGGTTTCCAACAATTAGGATGGTGTAATAAGTGCATAACAAAGTCAAAAACTTATTACCGTACCTACTTACCAGAAGAGATAATAAGATAACCTAAAATTTACATGATTTCTACTCGACTTCTTGTTTGTGCCACTGCACTAGAAATTTTACGCAATTTCAAATTTAATATTAAAATTTAAAGTACCTACAAATATTTTAAAACACTTAAGAATTCTGATTTTACCACTAAATTATGATTAATATGTAGTTGTTTACCAAATAGAAGCAAGAAAACAGTACGCCGGTCCATGGTCCCTGGCAAGCTGATAACCCGAACTCGTTAATGTGTTGATATTAAGTATAATAATTATTACTCTGATCTAAACAATAAAACACAACTCTATTATGACTATAACATGACTAATAAATCAGATTTTCTGCAAGATTGTTAAATGCTTTTGCATTTAATTAGAAATGAAATGACAAAATTGAACACTAAGTAGATTTTCGACACTTAGGTACGGACAGTAGGGTCTATAATCGAATATCGCGAAAATTATCATTGGATTTATCTAAAACTTGTCCACATTGACGGTTCGGTATTATAGTTTAAAACTGCATTATTGTAATACTTAGCACTAAATATTACTAAAATAAAATGAGAGGCCAAAAACTAAACATCGGGAATTGAGCCACTGTGTACATCTAGGTGTACACAGTGGCTCAACCCCGTAGTACACAGTGACTCATCAGTAGCAATAAAGTGAAAGATTATTATTTCTAATTATATTTTTATTGAAAATCAATAAACAGTTATATTTATTTTATGAAAATCAACAAATTAGGACTTTTTACCCTCTAGTCAGTATAATTTTGGTTCTTACAAAGCTATTTATTATTATAGAGATCCGCAGTTCCTATACATTCAATCAACGATGTTAAACTACTCATAATTTGATCTAGAGATGCTAAAGACTAGTAGCTTTTTCTTACAATTTAACAAAACGACTATTATAGGTAATTACTAAACAAATTCAGTCTTGTCAACTATACCTAGTCAGGTCATAAGTTCTGTCACATGTGTAATATGAAATAATTTAAACATGTTTATTATTTATGTAACCATTTATATAGCAAAATGAACTTAATAAAACAAAGATTCATATGGTAATAGTTTATTCAAAATGACCCCCGCGATTTTGAATACAGGCCTTCAATCTGCGCGGCCAGTCGTCTATCGCAGCACGAACGAGGTCCATGTCAATATCGGCGGCTGCCTTAATCAAGGATGCAATCCAAATCAGGATAACGCTTTGAGCAGGCCTTTTCCTCCAAGTGTTGCCATATCTTGTAATCTAACGGACTCAAATCTGGACTGGAGGAGGGCCAGTCTTCGTGCCGGATAAAGACGATTTCACGCGCCGCCAGCCAGTGTTGTGTGCTTTTCGCTCTATGAGCTGGCGCAGAATCTTGTTGGAATACCCAGTGCCTGTTATTAAACATGGTATGAGAAACAGGTTCCACAAGGTTCTTGAGGACTGTATTTTGATACACAACTGCATTCGTTTTAACGCCTTTCTCACAAAAATGTACCTCAGATAGGCCCCATTAACCAAACCATGTGCGAGGATGGAAAATGACCTCGTTGGACACGCGGAATACGGTCGCTTGCTTATTCACTGCTGTGTGCGTATACCTTATTATTTTGTTTGTTGTAGCTCTCTTCCACGGTGAAATTTTTTTCTTCCGAAAAAGAATTTCCCGATGCTTTTTTGAAGCGAAAGCGCGGCATCTCTTTAGTCTCAGGTCCATTAAACGAGCGTCCAAAAGATGTCCTGTTTTTCTTTGATATGCCCTAAGCCCTAAGTCTTCATTTAAAACCCTTTTCACCGTGGTCCTGCTTAACCTCATCTGAAGGGCCAACAGTTTCTGCTTACGTACGAGATTTCTTTGAATTCGCGCCTTCACAGCTTTTATCACTGCTGGAGTCCTAACAGAGCGAGGGCGACTACTTCTTGACCTGTCATCTACACTAGAGTCGTTTTATAGTACGATAAACGAATCTTTTGGTTATATTCAAATTTTATCAGTACGTCGAAAATCTGAATTGGCACGTAACCGCAACGATGCAACGCAATAACCGCGACACGGTCTTCTTTAAGTGTCCACTCCATATTTAAAAATGAGGAAAATTCTAAAAAGTACACATTTTTATTTTCATGAAAAATTCGGAATTCGAATTTAATAAACTTTTTTGTGGCCAGCATTCTAAATTCAAAAGTTTTTATTGTGTGACAGAACTTATGACCTGACTAATATCCGTGCCATTTAACGGTGCATAAAAAGTCATTGACCCGTCACCCCTGCAGACCGTCACCCGTGTACCACTGCACGCCAGTATGCGAAGCGCGGCGACCCTAACTATAAGCCGTAGCGATACGAATCTGTCTAACAAATGAACCTCGGTACGAGTTGACCTTGAACCCAAATATCAAAAGTCGTAATAATCGCTAGTTAGTAAGACAAATGATACGTGTCACAAGGTTTTAGCTGTCACGGTGAATGACCTTTTATGCACGTTTATCTGGCACTTACTATATGTAGTTAGATAGAACATTAATACATTTTAAGAAAAGTGAAATCAATTGGAAAATTATATAATGGTACCAGTTCCAACCATTGAAGGTTTTGGCAGAATATATTTTAGATCATCCTCCCTAATAAGCGAAAGATCTGGCTTATTAGGCATAAGGAACTTATTAGTGCCTGGCTTGCCATTTAAAAATGAAATGTAGTATTCCAGGTCGCTATTTCTTTCTTCTAATACCCTTCCGATGTACAAAGATCGCTGTTTCTTTGTTTGTCAACTCCACTTTAACATATTATTCTTCCTTGGGTGAATGTGGTAAAGGATTCGTTAAGTCTTCCTCTGTCATAACCATCTCATCATCAGCATTTATATCTTCTTCTAGCGATTCCAGTCAACAAGAATCAATAGCATGTAGTACACAGTGACTCAGAGTCACTGTGTACTTCTTAGAATTGAGTCACTGTGTACGACTACGCCATGTTGAATATAACTGATCACAGCAATCGAGTCAAATAATAATTACGATAAACAACTACATGAATGAGAACACTATAGTATTAACTAATTGGTGAATACAAAAGACAATACAAATTATCACATCCTATAGTCCGTGCCATTTAAACTTGCACAAAAGGTTATTGACCCCACCTGTACCAAAAAATGCCCAAACTTTACGACATGTGTCGCTCATCGTATAAAATAGCGATAATCCCGACCTATCGCTGATTTCATAATACCACGGCCCGTTAGAGTACCAGACAACTCTAAAACATCAAAATTTAAGTAATAATTTCGCAATTTTGTAAATAAAACACAGATTTAGTTATTAAAATAAATTTTCTTTTAATTTACGTATTGAAAGTCTTTAAGCAGTTACTTGGTTTTAATTTAAAAACTCGGTTAATTGACATTACTTTTACTACAAATATAAACACAATAATTAGAAATTACATTTTTTCCATAAAGAGTTAACAGTAGTTGACCATTCATAGATATTTATCATTATATAATTTTGACTCCGAAAATGATAAATTATGACTTATTGCACTTAACCGTTAGTGGTTTGAGACGTCAGGGGTGCTATACCTGTACGCTCTTTTGTAATGGCTCAGCCGGTACGGCATAATTCAATTTATTTAATTTACGACTTTCGGAAGTGTTCACGTGTTATTATCAGTCGTTATTTTTTGATAAGTTTCTGTTATTGTTCTTTGTTACGTTTGTGTTTGTTTTATTTTGTTGCTGTTTTCTCCATTCTTTACTTATTATAAGTGAAGATGGAACCTGAGAAGAATAAGAGGCGTAAAAGAATCCTCTAACCGCAAGCAGGTTAGTTTGTATAATTTACCTTTACAATATGTTTTGCTATCATCGTAATTCCATTTGAACACAAGTTTGAATCATGTTTTTAAGTATAAAGTGATTGTTAGAGCTTGTACACACGAACAGCAGTTTGCTGTCGACGTGCAGCCGACGTTAGAAGTCGGCGGTTGTCGACATGCCCTCGACGTGCTGTCGACGCATTGGCGGCTGCCGCCGGCTGATGTTGACAGCTAGCCGCGTCTGTCATTTGACCGTCGAAAGCAGTTAGTCCAGGAGCTAAAACGTGCACAAAATGAGCCTAATAGAAGAAATTGATTCTGAATATTTATTAGTGCTTTCATAAAAACGAGTCGTTGCTCCGCTGAAATACTTTTTCGTATGATGGTATCTCGGCGAGATAGTGAGTTTTTTAAAATGTTCGTCAGCTCATCAACGACGTCTTAGACGACTTACACACCTAACTATGCATTGTCATCCAAGCTAAACCTGTATACAAAATCAGCGTATTAGTTTAAGATATCTGCTTTAAAATTGAGCTGCAATAAGTATTTGTGACATAACTTATAACCCGAATGGGTACGTTGTACCCACCGTAGTACGTTGCACCCAACTCACCCAAGACAAGGTGTTGACATTGTCTTGGGTGTTAGGAGGAATGCGCCACGTAAGGCATAAGTTAGCTTCAAGCTAATTACTGTAACTTCAAGCTAAACCTTACGCAGCGTAAACACAATTCCAGTTTAATTTGAAGTTATCCTTCTCCTAGACAGGCAAACCAATGCTGTTGACGCATATCTCACCAAAGTTTAACTCGTCAAAGTTTACCTATCGATGCTTCAGACTCAAAACATTCAACCTCAATAATTATAATCGAGGACTCCTAAAAAACCCCTTTTCTTCACAGTCGTATACCTTAAAACTGAGGGCCGTAATCATTATGTGGAATGAAACACACACAACGACTTTCTTGGCAATATTTATTGGAATGGTTGCCCTTTCCATCTCACACACTAGCCACTAGTGTGCAGGTTTTTCCTCACGGTGTTTTCTTTCACCGTTTTCACCGCTCGGCTATCACGCCTTTTTTTCAAGCAAAGAAAACCCAATACACCAAATTTTTAAACGTCTATTCTCTGCATGTCCTTTCGTTTGCTTCCCATATTGCAAGAAAGCTAAAAAAACTTAGTCCGCCATCTTTAGGAGTCCGCCATATCGGATTTGGAATGACGTCACCCTATTTATTGAGTTATTCTCAGCAATCCTTTTCAATTGATACCCACATTGTAAGAAAGCAAAAAAAACTTAGTCCGCCATCTTTAGAAGTCTACCATATTGGATTTGGAATTACGTCACCTTATTTATTGAGTTACTCTTAGCAAGCCCTTTCATTTGATACCAATATTGTAGGAGTACATTTAGAAGTCGACCATATTGGTTTTTAGTACTCACGTCACTTTATTTTTTAAGTAACTCTCAGCAAGCCCTTTCATTATATACCCATTTTGTAGAAATGCATTGAAAAACACGAGTCCGCCATGTTGAATTTAGAGAATGACGTCACACATCTTACTATGCATTGTCATCCAAACTAAACGTGTATGCAAAATTTCAGCTCAATCGGTTTAATCTGCTTCAAAATTGAGTTGCAAGATTCCACCTATTTCTGAATTAATTCTTATTCTAAAATTTTACCAAAAAAAAATTTTAATTTTTTAATAATACCTACCAACTGCTCCCGCGATAGTAACGCTGCATATAGAAAAATACCTTTTTTTAATTAATAATCAATGATGCAACTATTTTTATTTCATTATTCATGTCCAGTTACATAAAATGTAGGCTCTCCCTCAGCATATTGCTTGTAAATTTGTAATGCAGTAGCCAAATGTTTGTAATACATGATAATTTTTCGGGTCAAGGTTGCCTCGTACCTATAAACGTTTGTTTACACAGACTTCTATCTCTACGCCTTGTGTTTTGGTCCACCGCGATCCCGTATCGGCGTGCAGTGGTACAGAGGTGGCAATGACCTTTTGTGCAAGTTTAAATGGCACGGACTATAAAGTATGAAAACAAAAGAAACTCACCTCAAAAAGTAATTTTGTAGGCACGAAAACAAAAACACGCCGTCACACTATCGTACTACGCTTGTCCTGCCGACCGACTGGTAATAAAATATATATATTTAAGGTGAGGCCTTTGCCCAGCAGTGGGATCTCTATAGGCTAAAAGTAAAGTAAAGAATTACTTTTTTTACTTTATTTTTAAGGGGAACTCCCATACAAACGTGTTATCACCGTCACAGTTTTGACATATGAGGTGTCGTTAAATTTGTCTAAATTGTAAGATGGTCATCTATACTATATACTATAATATTATAAAGAGGAAAGATTTGTTTGTTTGTTTGTTTATTTGCATCGAATAGGCTCCGAAACTACTGGACCGAATCAAATTAAATTTGGCACAGAGATAGTTTGAGACTCTGGGAAGGACATAGGCTACTTTTTGTCGCGATATAAAATCATCGGGGGGGTGAAATGGAGGATGAAAATTTGTATGGAAAATCCGACTTTTGGCGCGGGCGAAGTCGCGGGGAACTGCTAGTAGGCTATATATATACATTTAAAAAATGGCGCCCGCAAATGGAAATAAAGGAGGGAGGGGGGATTGATTTTTTCCTTACCATAGCAATATATCTATCAAATGAAAGCTAGTAAAAAGACCATTTCAAAAATATAATAGATTTTGCAGTCGGTTGTTTTGTTTTTTCAATAATTGCTTGTTTTTGTCTATATTCTCTAATGTTGTTTGTAAGTTAGTGGTACGGAACCCTTCGTGCGCGAGTCCGACTGCCACTTGGCCGGCTTAAAAAAAAAATTTTACGCATTTCTCTGACCGCAAGGAAGCGGCCAGGGCTTAGGTCCCTAAAGGTAACCTACTACTACTACCCACTAAAACCTCACATTGCCCTTCGGTGCCTTAGCGAGCCGGAACCTGCGGGTTTCGTCAGCGACCTACTCCGCATGAGTACAGTAAGTACCTATGTCAAGGCATACCTACACTGTGGCATCATAATTACCTATATGTTATATTTATGATGTGCTGGCGACTGTACTAAAAGACGGACTGTTGGACTGTAGCGACAAGTTTGTGCGTGACGCTCCAGCGGGCACCTACCAACATATGTAGGTATTGCAATAAATTGCCTGCAGAGATCAATGCGTTCACAGGACTCACTAGTAATTGCTGAGGTTATTTATAAAGCAAAAACTAAAGGTATTTGATAAGTAATAATCAAGTGTTTATTTAAACAGAAACTGTGTTTACTACGAAGAAGCATAACCTAGTGTCATACGAACAGATAAATAACGATCTTCGTTAGGAGAAGACCAAAATGGCGCGACAATTATTATTATTGTTGTTTTATTTACTTTCGGGTAAGTAAACGTGCTTTATTATGATTAAGTTCGTATCTACGTGGGTTAGTATTTATTTATTGTACATTAATTACACAAAGAAATTCTCTGTGTATTTTGCTACAAGCGTGAATCGAGAATGGGTCGATGAATTTTGATATTTTTTATTTTAATTATTTCTTCAAGGTTCTTGTATAAAAAATGAGAACGTCAGAAAAATAGCCCTAACTGCAAAACTGTCCTGAGCCGGTACGAAGTTCACTGAATCAGCTGGTCCTAAACTTTTCATTTTCCAGTGTCCACGTCGATCTCCAACAAAGTGTACCGGACCGACTATGAGTACAACAAGTACACAGATGCCTTCTACAAACTCCACATCGAGAGCGCCCACCTCGCAGACGCCGAGCTCGTTTGCCAGGCTGAGGGGGCCGCTCTGATGAGCCCAGGGTCCCATCAGGACATTGCGCAGTTCCATGGCATGTACAAGAGGTTCCCTGACCTGGACAACTACGTGTGGGTGTCTAGTGACGGGCAAGCGCACGAGTCAGCTGAGGAACAACCTATAATTGACTGTAAGTGACTCACCGAGCACATAATCTTTACGGACGAAATGTCATAATTTTGTTTAAGAAAAATTCATCCTCTTAGCGTTATCCTGGTTGTGCACTCGCAAGCGAGGGCCATGATGGACCATGATCCAGGATATAGCAAATTAGGAAATTACAGTGGAGCGACTGCCATCTGACCTCCGCGACCCTGTTAAAGGGGAAACGGACCAGCTTGGATCATGGTGGCACATTTTGTCGCCTGAATGTGCAGGTTTCATCACGATGTTTTTAAAGGTATTTATTATTATTATTAAAAGCCCGCGCCTGTGGCTCGCTGTATCTGATCAACGGGATACGCACAAAGCCCGTAACATAGTTAGTACCCAAACTAATTACCAAAATTCATTTGTTATTTTGTCAATTTTCCGTAATGAAATTATACAGACAAAAACACAAATATTGTTCCAAATGCGTCATCAATACCTTTAATGAAGTTACTGAGTCGAAACAAACAGTTTAAAATATCAATACACATTAAATCATAAATATTAATTACCGGTTCAATCAAATAAACAATGGTGGAGATAAACAGTGAATTTCTCCCGGAGACGGTCTGTGCTCACTATACTTACCATACCACACTACGACCGTTCTATGAACGTGTCTTTGACTGCCTCGTTGGTCTCTCTCTCCCTGTCACTCTACGGTCATGTCGGAATTATAAAAATGAAGGAACAGAGAGTGCACCTGTGTATTGCGCACACACTTGGCACTATAATATATCTCGCGCAGTCGGCTAATCTCTGTTGAGATGGGCGACTCGAAACTCGAAATTCGGCTAGGAGGACATTAATTCATTTTTATTATTATTATTATTCAGTTGACGTTATTCAGTTTATTTGAATTTAGGCAGACAGACAACATGAGCAAAGCGTGCAAAAAAAGCAAAGCAAAGGGTCATGCGTGGGTTCGAGTCCCACCTGTTAACGGTCGTTTACTAATGAATTTTATTTATTAAATAACTTTTGACACACAAGAATATCTTAATATTGAAAAGTAATATTGGACGATACCCACTAAACCGTTTCGTTACCGTTCCGTCATCGAACAACTTCGCGCTTGGTTTTGGACTTTAAATCCTCACAAAAAGTGTGAAAATCAAATAACCTTGATATGCGTGTTTAATAGCCGTGCCAATTCACTGGTGCCAATACCTACGTTCACAGCACTGTCAAACGGTTTGGTGTAGTGGGCACATACCGTTCTGATTAATTTAATGTTTGTCCCTAACTACGCGGTGTTTTATTGAGATTGGATTTTTGTGGGGTGACTATCGGGTCGTCATTACTCTTGTGTCACACAGTAAAATTGATGGCTACTGAAGAGCTTTTTGCTCTATGGAAAGAAACTTAAGTTCAGGAAACCTGACCTAATCAGTTGAAGATTTAAGGGTGTGGATGGGAGATCATTCTGATTTTGGTAGAAGCAGCAATGTTGGAAGGCGTAACGTCAACTGTTAACCCGATTTTTTGTAAATTGTAACTCAAAAAAGTTCAATTAGCCTGGTTTAGTACATAAGGGGAAAGACTAGGCGCCATTTCTCCATACAAACGTAGTCCCCTGTTTTCTCCCTGGATAATGGCTATAGGAAAAACTTTTTTTTTACGTAAAGTCCGGGGCACGAATCACTACACCGAGACGGTTGTCAAAATTCGATTGGCAGGACTCAGATGATTTCAAAATTCGAATCACCGGTCAGTATACTTAAAAAATTTGATGTTAGCGTAACTGCGTGCGAGTTTAGAATTTTATTGCCACGTCGCTATAATAGTTACTTGGTATCATTTGTCATTAGTTAACAATGATGCGATGTGCAATGATTTTGGTCCTAAGACTGGTAAGTCGCACCTGTCCTCGGTAGTACCTAACCGGCAGGATCGGTGTGTTTTAGCTTCAACTGATCAGCAGCTGTTACCCACGCAGAATAGTGGCATTAGAGAGCTTCAGATAGATAAAAACATCGAACTGGGGATTGCTTGTGATATTTCTAATAGGTTCTCCTGATTTTTTAAAATAGTCTTACGTCGCCTCTTTTTTATTGCAACCGCATTAGAGAAGTGTCGACAGAAAACTTCAGGGACATAGCGAGATGAGCAATTAAGAACAGCTTGCTTGTTATAAAGGGTCTAACAAAATCAATTACATTCCTTTTTTTAACTTCCATTTTAGGGGGTGAATCTGCTGCTTTAATAGAACAACTTCACAGTCATCTCGAGACGTCGTAGCGAAAGGTCGCGCTGTTTGCTAACGGAAGTAATTAACTCTACCCACAATGGTGTTAAAAAAATGTGCAAAGTGTAAGAAGAATATTACAAAGAAAGCCCCTGGCCTGGAGTGTAGTAGATGCGATAAAATAGTTCACGCTGATGCTACATGCTCAAAACTGTCTAACAAGCAACTTAATACGCTACGTAATTCCCCGGGAATTGAATGGAGCTGCGAAGACTGCTTGAAAAATATGTCTAGAAGATCTTCCTTCATGATTCCTGAGGACGACGAAGGTGATGATGACGAATCTGAATCATCCAACCTGCAATCGCTTGACACCAATAAGCTGATTCTGGATATAAGACGTGAGATGAAGAAAACAATTAGAGAAGAGTTACGCAATCTAGAGACCTCCTTGGAGTTTTTAAGTGACCAAATCTCTTCAATGGAGCTGTGCATAAAAACACAGGGTGGTGCCATTAAGGACCTAGAAACTAAAAACCAAGATCTCGAGAACAAAAATAAAAATCTGGAACTAAGGGTATCTGCAATGGAGCAAGAGATGAATATTTACGAACAAAAGAGCCTTGCATCTACCTTGGAGATAGCTGGTCTGCCTGATACACCTCCAAAAGATATTCCAGACGTGCTTAAAAAGATAGCAACGAAACTCGAACTGGACAGCGACGATATTCGATCTTCGTCACGCCTACCCGGATCAAAAACAAAACCCGGGCCGATTTTGGTCGAAATGAAGAGCCAAAGTGTCCGAAGCAAATGGATTGAAGTCAGCAAAGGTAAAACCCTCACAGCGGGAGCACTTCTACTCAACACGCCCCAGGATTCAGTTGAAAGCCGTGTATACTTCAGGGAAGCTCTAACCAAATTCAATAAAACACTATTGTATGTAGCAAAGTCAGAACTAGGTAAATCTTTCCAATTTATATGGATCAAAGATGGAAAACTATGTGCTCGTAAGACTAGCAATAGTAAAGTTTTGTATATCCGATCCATACAAGACGTTAATCGCATTGTAAAAGCTGAAAGTTCTACAAATTAGATAACACTGTAAATTTTCGTAACACTTTTCAAATTGCATATAACTGTTAAAGAATGCCAGAACAAATAAATCAATTAACAAATTGTTCTTCTACAGACTCCTTTTATAAACAACTACCTAATAACTGTTATTTAAATATCTCTTGCTTGCACGTTAACATAAGATCAATGATAAAAAACTTTACTAAATTACAACAAGTCATCCACAACTGTACTTTCCCTATAGACGTTATAGTTATATCCGAAGCTGGTATTTCAAATAGCATTGTAAATTTATTTAATCTGGCAGGCTACAAAATGTACCCCCAACTACGATCCAACAAAAAAGGGGGTGGTATTATTCTTTACATAAAAAAGCACCTTAAACTTACCTTAATACAACAGCAATCCAAAACATTCGAAAACATAACCGGTATTCTAAAACTAAACTCGAATCAGGATGTAGTACTGTGTGCAGTTTATAGGCCACCGAAAACAAATAAGTCCATCTTTGTAAAGGAGTTGAGTAAACATATATCTGTGTTTAACGGAAAAAGTAACTTGATCTTGATTGGCGATACAAATATTGACCTGAAAAACATATCATCACTCACAGACTCATACCTAGAAATGCTTAGCGAGTACGAATTAATGTGTGGAATATCTGCCTACACTAGGATTGAAAAAAAGCTAAACCTTGTCACAAAGTCTTGCATCGACCACATATTTGCACGTCTCCCCACATTTAATCCGTATGCCGCGGCGCTAGACATTACACTGGCCGATCACCGAGCAATCATACTTGCTTGCGTAGGAGATTCTGCGCGCGCTGACACACGGGAGGTTTTAAGGCAAGTAATTGATTATGATATTCTTTACAAAGAAATAAAAGACATAAAATGGTTGCAATCAAGCTGCAACGAATCGCCTATTGATATATATAACTATATTAAACAATCATTTCAAAATGCTAAAAATGCGGCCACTTGTACCGTTACACATAAATCGAACAAACATAGTACAAAAAATCATTATAAATTACCGTGGATCGATGACAACGTTAATAGACTATGTGAAAAACGTGATAAATTGTTTAGTTTATGGAAACGGAAACCATTTGACTTAAAATTAAGATTAGAGTATAACAAAATACGTAATAAAGTACACAAAGTATTAGAATATAAAAGAAATAGATATTATACTAAAAATATTCAAGAAAATTTTAATAATACGAGAAAAATTTATCACATTATCAATAACATGCTTGGGCGTTTGTCATCATCTGTGGACGAAGTGGTTTTAAAAGCTTTTGAAGGACAGGGTTTAAAAAATATCGCTAATAATTTTGCGTTAGGATTTGATAAAGCAGTAAAAGACATCATCCCCGCCTGTAATAATAAGTTGCTAAGTCATAATAATTGCACTCCAATCAACTCTAGTATATACTTCCAAAAAGCAACAAGTGAAAAGGTAAATAAAATAATAAAAAACCTTAATTCTAAAAAAGCACCAGGTTCGGATAATATCGGGGTTTTCGACATAAAATGTATGGGTACAGAAGGGGCTTCGGCCATAGCCAACCTAATAAATTCTAGTGTGAAATCAGGTGATTATCCCAATGAATTAAAAATAGGATGCGTTAGACCAGTTCACAAAAAGGGAAGACGAGATGATTACATGAATTATAGACCAATCACATTATTATCATCAATTGACAAAATAGTGGAAAAATATGTGTGTCAACAAATTCATGAATTCTATAATACTCACAACGTTATATTCCATAACCAGTTCGGATTTCAAGTGGGGAAGGGTGCAAATGACCTCTTGATGAAATTAACCGATGAAGTCAATGGATATTTGAACTGCAGAAAACATGTACTAGTGCTATTCATTGACTTTTCCAGGGCATTTGACACTCTAGACCATAAGCTAATCATCACTAAGCTGGATAGTTGTGGGATACGGGGACCTCTTTTGGAGTGGTGTGCGAACTATTTAAAAAATAGGAAATTTTGTGTAAAAATTAATGACGTATATAGTGACTCAATATCTGTAACAGAGGGCACAGCACAAGGCTCAGTCCTTGGGCCCCTCTTTTTTCTGTCATATGTGAATGACATGAGCTACTACATAAGCCATTGTTCGTGTTACCAGTTTGCTGATGACACATGTTTACTAATTGCTCATGACGATCTGAATATGGCGTGTGATTTGCTACAGTCAGACTTTGATATGCTTGCAAAATGGTGTCATGACGCTGGATTAGTTCTTAACTCGGGTAAAACCAAATTGCTACACATAAAGTTACCCTACGTCAAGACTACCTTATCAAAGCGCATAATTGCTCACGATCATAGTTGCCTCCACTCCTCCAGGAGTAACTCATGTGTTTGCCCATCTATAGATCTTGTCACAACACAAACATACCTTGGACTACAGATCGACAGTAAGTTTACATGGCATAAACATATTGAACATGTTTGCAACAAATTAAGGCAATTCTTGGCTAATATTATAATTTTAAAAAAGAGAATACCATTCCATGTAAAGCTTATGCTGTATCACTCTCTTGCAGAAACTTATATACTTTACGGTTTAGGAAGTTATGGACGTACTTTTAACACTTATTTGAATAAAATATACACACTCCAGATACGAATCTTAAAAAACATTGTTTCAGATAAAATCCGTCGGCAACTTCAGGATGATGACAGTTCGCTCTTCGAGCACTGTAGTGTTCTCCCAGTCCATACGCAGTTGAAATATGTACTTTTAAAAAAAACACTTTTTTGACGACACATTAAAACAGGCAATAAATCACCCCGTGTGTACGCGCGCGGTAAGCAGTCGTAAGCTACAGACTAGTCGTGCAAACAACATGTACGGGGAGCGAACGGCGAGTTTTATTATTCCAAGACTGATAAACACGTTACCTACCGAATTGCGCAATAGCTTAAATATGAAAAATATAAAACGAAAGTTAAAATTATACCTCCTAGAAAACTTATAATTAGATCCGTTGGCAGATGTGCGTTTTCTCGATTCCTCCTTTTTGGTTGTTAAGTAGTTTTATTATGTCTGTTATTTATTAATTCTTACCTACTACTTTTATTATTAATTTAAACGTCGACTCAGGTCGTGTCAATACAAACCTCAGTGGTTTCAGAATGCGACTTTCATAACTATGTCTTTCATGTTTTTTTTGATATGGTAAATAAATGAAAAAAAAAAAAAAAAACTTATAATTATTTTTTTAACTTAAGCAATTATTTTGCATGTTTTTACGAAATCACATTGAATTTCGCTCACAAAAATTAATCGACTGTGTCATCCGGTGGGACTCAAACCCACGTATTCATTACATTCCCTATACAGTACATTCCCCAAGTATTGATGAAATCGAACGCCGGCTCACTGGCGTAGCAAGCACTCACGAAAATTCGTCGGCTGACTAACGTCCTCCGTAGCTTAGTTGGTAAGAGCACTCGCCCAGATAGCGAAGGGACGTGGGTTCGAGTCCCACCGGATGACACAGTCGATTAATTTTTGTGAGCGAAATTCAATTTGATTTCGTAAAAAATTGCAGAATAATTGCTTAAGTTATAAAAATAATTATAAGTTAAGCTGATTTCATCTTAACTGATGCTTAAATATTTGTAAAAATATTTCCATCGGATACATGCGGGTACATTCCCCAAGTATTGATGAAATCGAACGCCGGTTCACTGGCGTAGCAAGCACTCACGAAAATTCGTCGGCTGACTAACGTCCTCCGTAGCTTAGTTGGTAAGAGCACTCGCCCGGATAGCGAAGGGACGTGGGTTCGAGTCCCACCGGATGACACAGTCGATTAATTTTTGTGAGCGAAATTCAATTTGATTTTGAAAGACCTGATTTGAAACACTCTTGAACATTCTACAATAGTTTATCTGGTCTGTTTGGCAGTGCAACCACATTCCGACGAGTTCGGCCCCTGGTGGCGCCGGGAGTGCGACGTGGTGACCAGAGAGGGGGATATTAAATCTGCTGAATGCTACAGAGCCTTTCCCTTCATCTGCAAAGTGGAGGCCAAGGACGCCCCCTACAGCAAAGAATGCAAAGTTTATGGGAAAGGTAAGATGCCCCTTTCTCACAAACTTCAGTTTGTGATGCTGAACGATTTTAACAGCGGTGGTAGGCTCCGTCTCGAGTCAAGAACAATCCATTCCAAATTTTAAAAAAATGTCAGTGAGGAGACGTGTGGTGTTGCGGGGAAGGGGATTTCCTAACAGTCGCAAGCTATTGACGCTTCCTTGCTTGGACGCCTCCTGCGCCCCGCCAGACATGCGAGAAGCAAGGATCGCCATTGCACGAACTGGTCGAATTATGGTATATTCTCACCCAGAAAGGAAAAAGCAGAGTAAAAATCACTTTCGATCAATGTATCAATTATTTTGTTTGTGTATGTAATTTTTAAAAATCAAATTGACTTCTTTCGTCAAAAACAGGTTTTCCGGGATCAACTTAGATACAAAAACCGGCCAAGTGCGAGTCGGACTCGCCCACGAACGGTTCCGTACCATTACCTACTACACTTTGGCACTTTGGATCATTTATTCTACGGATCTTGTATTTGGTGAAAAATTACCTAACACTCTAACACTAAGTTCTATGAATATCTATGATTCCTAAACTAATAAAGTTATTCACATGAAAATTGACTGACAACCATTATTTTGTTCATTAGCTCTTGGCTGTTAATTAATACCACCGTTGTTTATGATTTCCATAACGCAAGCGCAAGCAACTTACTTTGACACCAGAGCAATGTACGTGATGTCCAATATTTTTTTTATCAGACTACCAAAGGGCGCAAAACTTGAGCAGCTGCTACAAGATCCCCGCAGTAGCTTACACTTGGAACCAGGCGTTCGCCGAGTGTGCCGCTGAAGGTGCCCACCTGGTGGTCCTGAACTCGCAGACTGAGCATGATGTGGTCCTGCGCTTGATGAACGCAGCCCCGAGGCTCTCAGACGCACATGAGTCCTGGTTCTTCCACGCCGGCTACAGAGCACAGCCGGCGGTAAACGGCACAGAGAGAGTGTTTAAAACCATTTTTGGTAAGTAGTCAGTTCGATCCATAGCCTACAGTAATAATTTGTACGGCAGCAGGTCAAATTACCAATTTGAACTCCGAAAACGGGTATCATTGCGTAGAAAATAAAGGGGGTCTCAAATTTAGAGTAGGATAGTCTTATGTGCGGCCGTATGTACAAAACAAACAGCTGATCTTTGGTTTTACCTACAAGGTGTTGTAGTTAAATACAATGCGCTGTATTATCACTCCCGCGGACTTACCGCCCAACTCTTTGCTTCCAGAATAGCAATAAGTAAAGCTTTCAGGAAAGCAATAACGTCTGGAAAGCTTTCAAAATAATGAGAAAAACTAATCTACGAACCTACTTCCAGTTTAGTCTAAAACAAGTTGACTTTACCCAATTCGTGCTTTGTTTCCGAGGTAACGGTCTGCATATTTTGAAAGCTATTATTGATTTTCAAACATTTGTTTGAAAGGTTTTATCGATTTCCTGAAAGCTATAACTATTGCAATCGGGTTAGGCTGTATGCCTGCTGAATTTTACATTAATTTTCTAGGTGAGACCCTCGAACAAGCCGGTTACAGCACTTGGGCGGACAACGAACCCAACAACGCTCTTCAGAACGAGAACTGCGGAACCCTGTTCAAGAATGACGGGAAACTGAACGATGTGGACTGCGCTCATCGCTACGCGTTTATATGCGAAAAAGAGATAGCGTAATAATTGTTAAAACAGTTTTTACACCATGCTACTAAGGATCCTAACTAGGAAGGTAGGAACCAATCGGATCCTAAGTAGGCTAAGAGACGAGATCCAATTGATTCCTATACCTTCCTAGTTAGGATCCTAAGTAGGATGGTGTAATAAGTTCTTTAGACAGCGTGAATGGGATTACACCCGCCATAGCAAATTCACGTGTAGAGGAGATCATTTGCTATCTTTAAGTAGAAAAAAATATTATTTTTACAATTCCATTGTAAAAGAAGTCCGACTTCTTTAAAAATGCTAACTGCCTAAATTGTACTGTTCTCTATGAGCATTTATGTAAATTTATACTGTGTATGGTGTGCAATAAAAAGTATCTATCTATGCTAATAATGGCTACCAACTAATAATAATAATAAAATGTTACAAATACATAAAGTTAATTTTTGATAATATCAGAAATAAATTTCGCCAACTCCCGAACTATAACCCCGTTATTCAAAAAAAATAGTACCGGGTTTAAGACAGGACTAAACTATTAGCTAGCCAATTAGAAAAGCGCTTCTCTATTAGGTTATGTCACGAATGTGTCATTCATTCCTCTGTTGTCGGCTAATATTTAGACCCATTTTAAACCTGGTCTATTTTTTTTGTAATATCACCGTAAGACTTTAGCTAGGGAAAGTAAGGTCGAACAATTAGCAAATGACCTCCTCTATAAGCGAATTTGCTATGGTGGGTTCAGTACCAGTCACCCTATATACATATAAAAGAAATAGGCACACGTATTACGCGATTTTACCTATTCTATCTTCTAGTAAGTTATGATCTCGGAATACATATGTTTTAAGATATTAGACATCTTTCGCCTTTTTGTCTACATCATGATTTAACCATTTATAAAATAATTGTTTCAACAAACACACCAATAACCTAGCCCCAAACTAAGCGTGAGCTTGTGCTGTGGTGACTAGGATAACGGATAGAAATACTTAAATACATATAAACATCCATGACTTAGGTACAGATGCTCGTGCTCATCACACAAACATTTGCCCCTTGCGGGATTCGAACCCGCAACCGCCTGGTTTAGAAGTCCGGTGCGCGAATGACTACACCAAGACGGTCGTCATTTGAATCCATTGTGTCTAGAAATGGCAGCATAGCCATGGTATCATCGTGATTTTAGTTTTGAATAAGTAATTGCAGGTATCTCGAATACATCCGCACAAAGTATATTAGTTGGTTATAAGATTAATTACCTTTTATAACATTCTGGATTTCATTGGGTTAGGTAATTTAATATTAAATGCCAAATAAACTTGTTACCCATATAATAAATTCAGCCTATTAGATCCCACTGGTGGGAAAAGGCCTCACCTCAACTATGAGGAGGAACGAGCCATACTCCACCACGCAGGCTCAGTGCGGATTGGTGGAGGGGTGTCTGTAAGGCAAGTGACAAACCTTACTGTCAGATGTTGTCAAGCCGCGCTAGGGCCTCTGACTAGGCTTAACGACTAATACCAAGAGATATTAGCCGGGACCAACTGCTTAACGTGCCTTCCGAAGCACGGAGATGCTTGTCATGTCATGTCACTTTAATGGTCGGAATGGTCACCCATCCAATCACGACCGCGCCGTGGGTTGCTTAACTTTTGGTATCACTACCAAAGCGCTGCCGCCACTGCGCCACAAGCACCCATATAATATTTAATTTTATTGTTTCATTATCAAAACTAACTTAAAAGTTAAGATCAGTTGAAGACTAGCCACATAATAATTAATGGACTTGAGAACCCACGTCCGTTCGCTATCCAGGCGAATGCATTACCAACTGAGATACGTAGTACGTAAGCGAGTCGAAGAATTTTTGTAAGTGCTTGCTACGCCAGTGAGCCGGCGTTCGATTTGATCAATACTTAGGGAATATACGCACATGACCGTTGACTGACTAACGTCCTCCGTAGCTCAGTTGGTAAGCATTCGCCCGGATAGCGGAGGGTCATGGGTTAAAGTCCCACCGGATGACACGGTTGATCAATTTTTGTAAGCGTTTAATTTATTTTTTTACAATATTGCAAAAAAAAATGCTTAAATTATACAAATAATTATAAGTAACTGAAGACTTAAAATTATGTGTTGAAATGGTCTGAGGCATCCTTCGCTTCTGTCGAGGTCAGCGGCAAGCGCGTCAAGGATCGGTTTTGTACTACATTTTTCTGCAAACCCCGAATAACATGGTCGTTGTTTCTGTAATAGAAAATAAACAATCAAATCTTAATTACCCATTACAACTTATTGCATAGGAAAAAATATGTTGCTTTAAATTTCCACTAAGAGCTCTGCAGACGAGTGCAAATAACCTCTTTTTTTGCACGTTGGTGTTGGTTACTAACAACTGCATTAGCTGTAGTGCATGCATGCATATTGAGGGAGGGCGGGCGGTGCATTTGCTTGAACTAATTGTAAGTTGGTCACGGTTAGCGTGGTTTGGTGCCTGCGCCAGCGTCTCTTAGCGGAAATTTAAAGCAAAAAAATTATTTTTTTCTATTTAATAATGGATTTCCGCAAAGTAACGCCTGATTCCATCAATTAAAACTTATTGCATTATAAAAAGGTTTCGTCAGCCTACTCATTAGTAGTTTATTCTAAGATAAGTTTTATGTACTTAGTAAGTGCTTATCTTCTTACTTAGCAAGAGATATTAGTCTACGTTTAGAAATAAATAAGGTTCTCCTAGCCGGATCTCGGCTACGTAGGCCAATCTCAACTGAGATAGATAGCCAGGAGATAATTAGTGCACAGTGTGTGTGCACAATTCACAGATGCACTCGTATGTTCCTTCACTGTCATATTCAGTGGGACGGCAATCTGACATGACCGGAAGGAGATTGTGTAAAAAATATTACATTCGTTAGATAGATTACATAAAATATTACCTGCATGGTCTTATTAATCTGTTTTTACTTACATAATTTTGGATTTGTCAACTACTTTTTTTGGTATCTCTGTGCTCTCATTTTGTACATTTGAATCAACCTTTGGCAGTTCCATGTTTGGTTTTGTTTTATCTATCTTCTTTGTAGGTACATCTTTGTGAGTTTTCAGTATTTTTGTATCAATTTCGGAGGCATTTGGCTTTTTCGGCACATCTGTTTCTGTCACCGGCAGACTTGTGTGCATATTCGTCAATTTCGTATTGCTTTCCGGTTGTGTGGTCTTTATCGTATCATCTGTGTTTCCTTTCGGCGTTTTTGTTTCATTTTTTGCTATTTCCGTCGTTTTCGGCGTTTCTGCATCGTTTGCCACCATTCCCGTGTTTGGGTTGCCGTCATTTTTTTCATTTTCCTCAATAAGTTTTTCCCGGTCGCCGGAGCGGCGCTCTGACGCGGAAGTGGCTCGCGCGCTGATTCGCATCGAACGGTGCTATCGAAACATTGCGATGAATTAAAAAATATAACAAATAATAAAAAATAGGTACAGGGTGTACCAAAAAGAGCATGCTAAACTGACACTGGAGATAGCTTAGCTACAGACATTTTAGATTAACTTAAAAAAAGTATTTTGGTTTGGGAGATAATGCCACTTTTTGTCTAATAATGGCACGCCAAACTGACGCTCGGGATAGCTTATTCGTAAGCACCTTAAATTAAATAACATGATTCTAGTAAAAGTGTCATAGTTTGGGAGATAATACCACTTTCTTGTATTCTGCATACAAGACAAATATATACTAATTAACACTGTCTAGGGATATTTTAGATATAATAATCCTATGTTTTTAACCCCCGACGCAAAAACAACACAGACAGACGCACACAAGAACACCCCGTGTGTTCTTGTGTGCGTCTGTCTGTGGCATCGTAGCTCCCGAACGGATGAACCGATTTTGCTTAAGTTTTTTTTTGTTTCAATGATTAATTAGTCGGGAGTGTTCTTAGCTATGTTTGATGAAAATCGGTCCAAGATGGCCGCCAGAACAAAATGGCGGATTACATATTTTTTTTAAACTCTCTCGATATGGGTATCAAATAAAAGGGCTTGGCTAGTAGAATACTATACACTATGACAAATTTCAAATCCAAAATGGCCGCCGTAACAAAATGGCAGATTACATATTTTTTTACTACATATATTTTTAATACTAATGTTGTTGCGTCGGGGGACCGCTCTTTGCCTAAAAATACCTAAGGTGGGTGGACCATGGAAGGCCACTCTAACGAGTAAACGCTTTTTAGTCGTTTATTAACTGGATAAATGAAAAAAACAAATTATCAAATAATACTTTGTTTTATTGTGTACCATATAAATCACTTTTTTTTAACCTAGCTTTAATCAGTATTCATTAAACTTAAGTTTTGTTAAGCTCTTCCAAATGGCCTTGCAAGGAACACGGCTCCAAACAAGGCCAATATTATACATCAGTCGTTCAACTTAAAAATAGAGTTGTAACAATTAATATATTCGCTTTTACTAAAACTACATAATAAGCTCTTTCATTTAAGCAAAACATTAAATGCTCAATATATTTTTATCATTTATAAAAAACTCAACGAACATTACTTGAACACCATCGTATAACTAAGAATATATTAATGGAAATTATTTAAAAACAGTAGTAATGAGTATTATATTGACATCAAATAACTTGCCAACGCGTATTATAATGAAATTAAAAACTTTTTTTTTACCTCAAATGGCCTTCTTATGGGTCCGTTCTTTGTAAGGCCAAAATGTTCCTAAGAAGGCCAAACTAAAAATTATCAATGACTTTCTTATATTAATAATAATAAAATAATAGACACTACAGACTAAGTACTGTACTAACTGTAAATCATTGTTTTAACTGTAACAGTACGTATTTATAACTTAAAAGTAACTGTTCATATGTTCATGGTTTGTACATGTTCTTTGTAAGGCCCATGTACCCTAGCAAGGCTAACTGTCAAATTTTTGATTGGGCTTATAAGGAACCACCGGCTTTCCTGGGAACACTACCAATATTTTAACTTAAATCGAGGCAAAACTATTTTTTTTTCTTTAGTACCATAAACATATCCTTATACGACAATTCACAGTAAAAAGATATGAAATAATAATAGGTTATCTTACTAAAAACTTACGTTTTGCTGTGCGCGCGAATAACAATTGTAACGTCGACGACTGAAGTCTACGAAGCGTGAGATCGCACTGCCACAATAGCGGCGTGAGCGACTCGCCGCCGCATCTGTGGCCTTGAGTTTGATGGATCTTAGTGTATAGCCGAAGGAATATGTGCTTACATGTCAATAACTACGACTTTTTGATAGTTGGCCTTCAAAGGAGCGTGGCCTTCCATGGTCCACCCACCTTACCTAATGAAAATGATGTTCGGGAAGCAAGCTATATAAGTAAATGAATTGAGGACTTATACAAAAACTATATAATAAATATGTTACGTAACTATGTACTTTAACACATAGTTAGTCTAATATAAGTGCGGTCCCCCGACTCGACAACGTGTAAAACGCGTACTAAAAATTGTATACCTTCGTACTTACGTAGGGTCAAAATTTCAGTTTTATTTTTTGCTTTTTATAGGGTTTCCATTAAAACCAACTGTATTGTATCTAGCTACAATTCCATGGTTATTAAACTTTGTTTTAGGATTTTTATGTGCATATATTATTTTATGTCGGGCGTTTTTAAATTTTTTATTTATGTTTATCCCTAGACAGTGTTGATGTGTGTATGTATAAAAGTTTATTTTCCAAACCATTAAACTTTTATCTTATATCTTATCTACATTGTGCCAGGCTGACACTCAGATATTTATGCAGGGACGGCAGATTGATGACTTACCACACTTTGACGATGAACACTTCTTCTTAACCGCTTCAATTTGTCCTTGTTTTTTCGTCGCAGAAAACCACACTGAAAACACAATTTCGTTAAGTTATTTCTCAATCTCCATGAAAAGTTACAAGTATCTAGAACTCAAAGCAGCAGCAATAGTAGTTAATATTTAACGAACCTCATACAGCACGAAGGCAATGATGATGATAATGAGCAGACCCACCAAGGCTGCAATGATGACGATCCAGATTGGCACTGCGGCCTCTTTTAACCTTACTGCGCTTACAATACTATAAAAATAAGGATAAGTGAGTGCTGTAGGATCATGCCTTGCATTCCAAGAAAAAAAAAACCAATAAATTAGGAAAAATAAACAGATATTCACCTCCCTTTTTGTTCTTGATTCTCGTATGTCAGTATCATATGCGAATTTACAGTTATTTTGTTGTTTTCGTCATCGTCTAGCTCAATAAGTTCTGAAACGTACCAATATTTAAAAAAAAACTTTCATTTATGTTTCATCAACGTAGTACGTTACTTTTTGTAATCATTTTAATAGCATCTTTAATTATTTCATCAGTTAAGTTTTTATTACAGATGTTATTCGTCGAACTTACCGATTTTCCCCGGCTTAACATAGATGGGAACGATGATTTCGAATTTCTGGTACTTTCGTAACACCGTGACGGTGCACATGGTGGCGTTGCGACCGTCTTTAGTTTGGACAGCGTCGCATTGGAAAGGCGCCTGAGAGTCTACCTGAAGAAGGTGAAAACATAACATTGTACACACGGTAGCACGTCAGACTTAGCTACTTTGACCTTGAGACCGCCTTTATTCCTTATATAATACAGGCTTTTTTCGTGGGTTTACATGGGTAACCTGACGTGCTGACGACTGTACATAAATTACTAAGAGATATTGCTACAGCACCACAGTAGACCCAGAAGTCTGTAGCGTGGAGAGCTCGATGCCTACAAATACACTGTCAATCAGCTGTTCAAAATTGTGGAATGCAATGGAACACCACAGGCTCTTAATAGTAAGAGATATAGAAACCAAATGAAGGAAGACCTGCGTGAACTTTGAAATTGTCTTAGCGACCCAAAGTGGATCTTGGCCGCCGATATCAGAAGACGCCACTCTTTCCAATCCTGCGCAACATCTTGCCTTCTATTTGTTCCAACCCTGCGCAATACCTAGCCTTTTAAATATTTGGAGCTCACGCAGGTACTTTTCTACTTCATTTTTCCAGCGGTATCTAGGACGTCCAGCTGAGTGTTTTCCAATCGGTCGTCCGAGGTAGGTATACCATGTCCACGGCACGATCTTTCTTCATTCTTTCAAAATGGCCAAGCCATCGGAGTCTGCAAGATTTCACTTCACCGATTATGTTAGGCTCAGCCATCAGGTGTTTGAATTCGGTGTTTGCGCTTACTTACTGACAATGCGAATTCTTCAAAGTAATATTTCGGATCCATCACTATAATGAAACGCAAATTGACCCAAACAGTCATCCCATTGTTGAAAACCTGAAAACAAAATGGTAGAGTATGAAGGAACACCCAAGTTGTTGTTAAGAAAGGAAAATACCAGCTAATATTGAACTTACAGTGTAAATGTGTGATGTATGTTTTCCGGCCCCCATCAGTTCCTCTTTCGTTAACTCGATTTTATCATTCGTGGATCTGCAAACACACTTCTTAAATTTGATCTAAAGATAATTTATAGCACTTGAAAAAGTGTCTGTGTAGTGTTGGACAAGTGCGAGTCGGACTCGGATCTCAGACATAGGTATTTAATGTTAATTTCAACTTGATACCGCCCCACGCGTTCTTCGGAAAAAGGGTCTTACTTGACAAGTAGCTACAACAAAGTGATTCTACAAGGGTTCTGTTTTTATATTGTGTCTAATGCTGTATAGATAATGGTACGGAAACCTTCGTGCGCGAGTACGACTTGAACTTGGCCGGAATTTTTAAATATAATTGTTATAAAAACCTCACCCTTTCAATGTGAGTCCCTTATAATCTGGTTGCAAATTAAACGTGCGTGACGACTTGATATTTGTTTTCTCCTTCGGTTCGCCAGTGGGATAAATGGTGACGGCCACTTTAATACTTCTGATATTACTTCTCAGACTCTTCATGTCTAGTTCTATTTGTTCAGATTGCTACGAAAAAGGTCAAAATATAAGTAAGAACCATGGCTCCGCGATGGGCCATTGAACACCGCATATGGTGGTCGTCGCGCGCTAGGCCCTTTGGTTCTGCGCAGACCAAGGTGGTCGGTGGCTGTTGCAATTTGACAGCCACCGGTGCGTGGCTGTGTTCGGTGGCCCATCTGCGCGGATCCTTATACTTAGCTCTTGCAAAATAAGAAAGGTTTCAACCAGGAATAAGTAATATTAGCTGACCAATTTACAATAAACTACCTGATTCCCTTGATTTCCTCCGCGCAAATATACAATTGTCCGTACAAACTTCCACTCACTTTTCACCCCCTTAGAGACGAATTTAAAAAAAAGTATTTATTTATAACCACTGCTAAATACCAATTTCAAATGTTTATTTTTATTGAGTTAGCTTTAAAACTGATGGAGCTTTAAACAAACTTACCCCTTTTTTACGATTTTTCCAAAATCCTATGTTATTGCTTTCACCTACACTTTAGAAGGAAGTATGGTGTAAAATTTTAATCTTATAAACCTAGCAGTTTGGGCTGTATTTTGATATGTCGTCAGTAACAGTTATTAATTCAGTCAATCGAAATATTTGGTTCAAGTTATTTGGTTAGAAATCAATACTGACGTATTTCAGGATTCTGAAATTCAACCTTGGGTAAAAAGGTCAAAGATTTTATGGGAAATTCGTCATTTGCGCGGACGAATTCGCCGTCTCTAGACTTGTATTCATTCCGTGACAAAAACTACTTTATGACAAACTAGTGAAATGACAACAGAAAAACGTTGTTAATTTTCGTGTGTTATGTGATGTCTGTTCATTAATAAATGTACTTTCTTTCTTTCAAATATTTTTCATTGTATCTCGGCGGACAACGATCAAAAAACTTCAAACTAAAAAACAAACGTACCCAAAGAGTGTCCTTCTCGACCGGCTGCTTAGGAAAGCAGTCGAGCACGTCGTCGTCAAGAGTGCAGGTGGAAGGAAACCGAACTACGCGAACCCCCTGCAAACTCACTCGGGCGTAGGGCTTGTACGCTACGTCACCTGAGTTCCACGCGCTGAAGCTTACCTTCTCGATATCTGACGAACCGATTGTGTACTTATCTCTAAAAAATAATTTCATCAGTGGCTTAAGCAGCATTGATTTGATAAAGAAGCATAGATAAGTACCACGTTGGGCGCCAATTATATAGCTAGTACAGACTGAACGGGATAGTTTGATTTTTTGTGCAAGAAATCACCCACACCATGATTTATGTGGAATGAAAACTTTTAGGAGTAGGAGTATTTACTTCTTATTTGAATTCTACCTCGAACCTGCATTATAATAAGCAACCACCTATATTTAGACATGCTAATGTATGCTTGTGTTGATATTTAGTGCATCGCGTGCCAAATCAAAATCGTCTCAGATAAACAAATTGTTTTCACCCTAAAAATACCCACATATGTTTTCATATTTTTTATTACAAGGAAAATTGCGGTTTAAAATTTTAAACATTATAGTAGTAAAACACAGAGAAGAAGTCATAATCTATTAGATGTTTTTTTTTCATTCCAAGCCGGAATCCATAACATTTTTACTACTGTCAATAAAATATATTATGCAGTGGGCATGTGGCGAGGACTACTTTTTTGGATGGAAAACAGTAGCTAAGAACCCTGTCTGATCATTAATAATTTGGCAAACGATGCACCAAACACGTAATGTCATGCAATGCCATGTTGGGCGCCAATTCGCTGCTTACTTTATTGGCGCCCAACGTAGAACCAACATTGATTTGAACGTACTCAGCTTATTACTAGGTTCACTTCTTACTTTATGGTTGATTGAATAGTTAAGTTAAACTTGGGCTTGCACTTGCCCTTGCCCTCGCAGTCCGCCACCCACACCGTGTCCGAGACGTTGAGAACACTGAGATCACTCAAAAGCACGTGGGATGCATCGAATTCCTTCTCTACCACGGGACTCTTGTCACGTAACTGAGTCACTGATATCTGATACTGTATTGATGGTTCGTAGCCGACTACCTTTGAAATAGTAAATTCATGTTTTAAAAGTATTTGTGTGATGAGCTCGAGCTTTTGTTGCTACGTCATAGATGTTTATAAACGTATTTAGGGAAGTCTATCCGATATCCTAGCAAAAGATTAGGCATTGTCTGGGGCCAGCTAATTGGTGTAATTGATTAAAATAAAATAACAATAAACTTAGGCGGTCTTCAGACTGCCCCGCACCACGCATACGCGCGACGCTACATGATGCGGGGCAGTGTGAAAAGCAAAACATGAGGTTCTAAAAGTACTCGTAGATACCTAATTAACATTGTCATACTAATTTAATTAAATCTTATCTCTATAATACTTAAACTTTTAAAATAATATATTTTTGCACTTGAAAAAATGACCACCAGAGGCGGGCATCGAACCCGCGTTCCTCGCATACCGGGCGATTGCCTAACCTCTCGGCCACTCTGGCGTTGGCAAAGCCTGTCGAAATTTTCAAGTGCTTCTTAACGCTGTAATGTCGCGTTGCTTTCAAGTGCATAAACATACGAGGGTCAAACTGAAAGTTCTTAGAACTGGCCACTTATAAACAATATAATAAAAAAAATATTCTAAAATTTGAAAATAGAACTCTTTGCCAATATTACTGAGTATATATTTCATTCATTTGTCATTTGTTTTACGACTTGGCGGCAAATTGAAAATTGTCTGTGTCACGTCAAAATGAATTTAACACGAGAAAATTTTCGTGCAATGATTTTTTATGACTTTCGATGTCATTTAAGTCAACAAGAAAGTTATGATAGACTACGATTGGCCTTTCACGATGAAGCCCCATCTCGTGCGACTGTTTACAACTGGTTTAATGAGTTTAAACGTGGTCGCACTAATCTCACTGATGATGTACGTGAGGGACGGCCTTCTACGGCGACGACTGAAAATAACATCTGTGTTGTGCGGCGTATGATAGAGACTGACAAAAGAGTGACCTATCAGCAGATTCGGACAAGCTTAGGCATCGGTATGAGTCAAGTGCACAAAATCCTCCACGAACATTTAGCGGTCAGGAAGCTTTGCGCCCGGTGGATACCTCATAATTTGACTAAGGCTCAAAAACTCCATCGTGTGGATTGGTGCCGTAAAATGATTGAAAGATTTAACGGAGGTGACTCAAATGCTGTGTTCGACATACTAACAGGTGACGAAAGCTGGATTTACTGTTATGATCCTGAAACCAAAAGACAATCTGCTCAGTGGGTGTTTCCTTTCGAGGAGTTGCCAACTAAAGTGAAGAGAGATCGAAGTGCGGGAAAAAAAATGGTGGCCTCGTTCTTTGGAAGGATAGGTCATTTCGCAACAATTGTGTTAGAGGATCAAAAAACAGTTTCTGCAGAATGGTACACTACCAATTGTTTGCCACTTGTCTTGGAAAAAGTTCGAGAGAAACGACCTCGCAGTAGGATCCTCCTTCACCACGACAACGCCTCGTCGCACACCGCCAAGCGAACGATCGACTATTTGGCGACATCAAACGTTGAATTACTGGGTCACCCGCCGTATAGCCCCGACCTCGCGCCTTGTGATTTTTATTTATTTCCAAAAATTAAAGAAAAACTTAAAGGAAAGCGGTTTATGAATGCTGAAGAAGCGGTGGCTGCGTATCGCGATGCCATTGAAGAGACCCCTAAGGACGAGTGGGCAAAGTGCTTTTCCCAGTGGTTCCATCGCATGCAGCGGTGTATTGACGTCAATGGACAATATTTTGAAAAGATATAATAAAACTAATAACTGGCTAATGTAATCAGTTTTTGATTTTCTAAGAACTTTCAGTTTGACCCTCGTATTTAGATTGCAAAGTGAATGCTTATCACTTAAAAAAAAATTGTGAAATAATAGTTAGCTAGCCCTCATAATGTTGCTATGCCCTATGCAGGGCGTCACATGTAAAATACATACCTACCTATTCTATTTTTGTACCATCTATAATGTGACATGCAATAAATGATTTGATTTGATTACCAAACAAACTGAATATAGCTTACCTTTGGTATTATAATGCCTACGTCCACACAAAGAGAAGGATCTTTTTTCCTAATTAGCATTTTGTGTTCTACAAACTTATTATCTCCAACAGCACTAACCAGCTTTGCATCTTTGTGGGAGATACTAACTCTTAATTGAATGTCTGAAATAAATATTTTTTTTTGAATAGGCTTACAAATTACGTCATTAATTAAAAAAAATACGACGACTGCTTATAAAATTAAAATATTCAAATCACTTTCTTAAATCGAACTATACATTGGTATCGAATTCATTTACCTACCTAATAATTACTTATCTAAGAGAGTAAGCTAAGTAAGCTGTCGAGAAAATACCAGTATGTACTTGCATAATTTGCACATCTGGTGTAAGAAAGTCATATGTAACAATTGTCGTTTTTTCAGGAATCGATTTTAAGTTATATTAGTTACTAGCTGTTCCCCGCGACTTCGCCCGTCGCCAAAAGTTGGATTTTCCACACAAACTTTAATCCCCCATTTCACCCCCTGATGATTTTCTATCGGGACAAAAACCTATGTCCTTTCCAGAGTCTCAAACCATCTCTGTACCAATTTCATTTGAATTGGTTTAGTAGTTACGAAACATATTCAATACAAACAAACATCAAATCTTTGACGATCTTGCACCAGATGTTCTGCAGATATTCTGGTCTAAATTGTTTTGTTTTAACCAGAATATCTTTAGCAAACACTTTTCATGCAGTCCGATTTAAAAACCATTTTAGCTTTAGATTCAAGCACATGAGCACACAATAACTGACCTGTTGCGACATTTTTCGGTTTTTCCGGATAAATAATATCCATACATGATTTGAAAATGAAATATGTGTCATTTTGTCGTTTTTGTTCCTGTAACCTTTGCACGATGACTTTAACTGTCGCTATGCACCTATAAAGAACGAATTTGTCGCTGTACGGGGCGCCGATTGCTAGTTCTGGAAGAGAGTTAAAAAGTTGGTCAATACCTACTAAAGATAATGCGGATCGAATTGATGTTTGAAAACCGCTGAATGAGCATGTGATCAACGCCGTAAAATTTAAATATTTTTTTAATTCACTAGTAGTTCCACGCGACTTCGCCCGCTCCAAAAGTCGGATTTTTAATTCATTCATTTTGAAAAAAAAAACCAACGCGAGAGGAAAATAAAACTTTTGATCATCAACATTTGGTAATGTAATTCGGTTTGTAAAGTATTTTTTTATGTAGGTATATGTTTTTTTCTTGAAGTATAGACTAAATTAACAAAGTTATTTGAGTATTTTGACTTTTTATTCATTGTTATTTTGTAATTAATCATTGAATCTTAACTTGTGACGTCATAAGCATGCCTATGACGTCTTTATCTCATATTTACAGGATTGTCATTGGAAGCAAACTGTTTTCTCAATTGGAAACTCCTACACATGCAAATTGTAACGTCATATGTCGGTTTCCAGTGCGTTTAAAGGGCCTAAGAAGGATAAATTATACTCCGTACTTTCGTAAAAATAAGCCCCATTTTCAATTTTAGGTGGTTTATGTAAATGTATAGTGATTATGGGCATAAAACTTATACATACTGGACATAATGGTTTTGAAATTACCATAGGTTGTTTTTTACTTTGCATACCGAATTTGATTGTGATTTAAGTGTACTAGTGTATTGTGACTGACCGCCGTTGTCGAAATTGGCTAGGAGGACATCATTGTCTCGGGTCTAGGTGTTGTGACCGTTGTTTCTGATTTCTATGACACAAGTGCTTTAGCTACTTACTAGTACTTATGTGATGTCGTCCAATATTTATGTATTTATTTTGACCTTACCGTTTTCTACTCACCATTGCATCCATTGTCATCGTAGTCCTGGAGAGCAGAGAGGCTGAGCCCGAAGCCGCGGTACCCCTCGGGCTGTATCCTCTGAAGGCTCTGCAGCATGCTGTCTGCGACATCGCTCAGCAGGTGCCCTCCGGAGTAGATGTACACGGCTCCGGTGCCTGAATCCTCGTATGGCGCTGCTACCGCGATTTCTGGACACAAAATAATTGGTTTGATATTTAATTCGCAACATTACAGACAACGATTTTTGATTACAGAATTTCGATGACTGTCTTGGTGTAGTGGTGCGCACCCCGGACTACAAAACCAGCAGTTGCGGATTCAAATCTTCCAAGAGGCAAAAGTTTGTGTGATGAGCACGAGCATTTATACCTAAGTCATGGATGTTTATAAATGTATGTAAGTATGTCTTTCCGTTCTCCTAGTCACCATAGCACAAGCTCACGCTTAGTTTGAGGCTAGGAATTGACGCTTAGCTGTTTTATACAATAAATAACGAAATTCCCATCCGGTCCAACAAGGATTGATTATGGTGACTTATGTGACGGATTGATTTCAATTTTGCATATAGGAGACTGATTTGAGTTTTTTTTTGTAGAGATTGAATATTTTAGTAGGTACACAGAATAAATAAAGTACCTACCGGTAGGTAGGTGACACGAATGTGTTGAACCATATTCTCTTAGATCGGACGGATTTTTGAAAAACTAGATGCGTGTAAAATTCAGTTCAAAGCGTGACGCTTAGTATATTGATAATAGGTACTATATTCGTGGTGCGCCATTTTTACTAACGTGCAAGTGTCAGATTTCAACCTAGGTTTTTAATTCATTTCACTCTATAACACGCATTTCGAATAGGTACTCATATTAATGTTGTTTCCTATTCAATCATATGTACTTAATTTAAATATGTATGTAAATAAAGATATCGTTAAAGTCCTTAAATGCAATCAATCATATTCCAATCGAATTAACATAAAATTACTATGCTTACCATCCTTTCTGTCGCCATTTAGGTCACCCAGGCTTATAATAGCGGTACCAAATTGAGCATTATCCTTTTTTCCCAATATGGTCTTTTCATGAAGAAGTGTCTGAAATCATAATAAATTGAATTATATTGTTTTCCCTGCAAATTAAAGAGCGTAGACTTCATTAAGTGTGAAATTTACTTGAAAGTTGAATAAGGATTTATTTATTAAGTATTTAAAGAAAGAGGTATTTACTTCACAATAAAAAGTTGACGATTATTGAAATAATCGACAATATTGTACGAGAGTACCTACATGTATGTATAAACGTATATATAAGTATGTCTATGCGTTATCCTAGTTGCCATAGCACAAGCTCACCCATAGTTTGGGACTAGGTAATTGGTGTGTTTGTTGAAACAATTTATTATTATTATTCTTACCTTAGCATCGAGATCATACAGGTATATGTACACCGCACCGACATCCACGCGCCCCCTCCCCGCGTAGTTAGGGGCTCCGACCAGCAATGCTTGGCGCTGACCGGGGCCCCGCAAAGACGCTGCAGCTAGGGCCCCTCCGAAGAGTGACCCCACTCCAGGCACGTATGAATTAGGCAGAGGCAAATACCAAGTCTTCGTTAAGTTTGACAACATCACCTGAAAGAAAAGAGATATATTAAGAATCTATTAGGGTACAGTATAAACTGATTTAAGATTTCAGATTTTATTGCATTGCATGTAACAAGTTGGGTATGATGTTACTTGGTATAAGTAAAAGTAACTGAAGTTTCTGGTGACGGCTAAACGATCCTAACAGCAGTGGTAGACTCCGTTAGGTGCCGCCTACAACCCTCTCATCGAAGCCCGGCGCCAAGCAGCTTGCTGTGTTCCGTCGGTGAGTGGGAGTGCCAGAACCTTCTGGATGAGCTCGCTCCAACCATCGACTCTGCCTACGCCACGTCTGGTTTAGTATAGACAGAATCAAGAGCAAACCGATCTAAATAAAAAAATACAGTTAATATGAGCATAGTCAACGTTAGAAGTGCTTACGAAACACTCAGCTCGTCAGTCAGACTCGCACTTTTTTTTCCTCTTTGAGACTTTATTTTAACTTTATTTCAAACACCTAAGTATATTATTGATCAAAATCAACAAGAGTGATTCTTACCATGCCGAATCCAATACGTCCGTATGGGGAGCTTATAGCGTATACAATGTCGTTTTCATTTCCGGTTAAGAAGTTACCAGAAGTAACGCTATATCCTGAAAAAATAAATATTTACACAAATTCACAAAATAAAACTTTATTAAACAACTTTAATTCAATCAACCGATTGATGGTCTGGTCGAGGTTTAAGAGTTGGATCTTTAATTCGGCAAATACGGGAATTTTCTCACTACGATGACCCATCTCCACAGCTCAAACAGGAGCCAAGACAACAACTCTAGCCAGTGAAGACTAAGTTGGGTAAGTAGTCTAGAAGAAAGCATTCTAGCGGTCAGACCGTATGCTTTCTTTCTTCTTCTTCTTAGTCGGTTGCTCTTGGCAGAGCAGTCGTGGTCACGGTGGTGGTAGTAGTGTCAGTGTAGCTCGGCGCACAGTCTCTCGCTATCTCTTTCTCACTGAGGCACTGCGTACGCACTCATTCAACGACGATTTGGTGAGAGACTTTATACGTCGGTCCAACCCATGGTCCAACGCATCGGCGCGCGTCCTCTCGATCTTGCGCAGTTCACTCTGCCCTGGACAACCAGTCCATCGCGTCTGCTTCCTTGCGACTAACGTTGTCAAAGTAGCTTACTTTTTTTCAGGACTATGCTGTAGTGTGGGGGCGCGGAGGCGCATATGTGATTGCTTGAACTAATACTGAACGCAGTAACGGTTGATGTGGTGCCTGCGCCGGGGTCGCTTAATGGAAATTTGAAGAAAAACATTTTTATTTTCTAATTAATAATGTATTTGAGTTCTTACCAAAATTAAAGTTGGGTTCCACACCAGGCGTCGCATTCATCTTTTGCGGGCTTGCATTTATTTCACTGTACGAAATCACTCGACCTGAAGCATGTTTGACTTTAGACATATGAACATCAATTATATCTATTTATTATTATGTTTCCCTATTAGACTTAATTTTTCCCTATCAATATCCTCTTTTACCTAACTTCGTCAATACCGGGCGTGGCAATAGCGTTGAGCGAGCGCGTCCAACAATGACAAACTTTGCGTTAAATGTCAGGCCCAAGCAATGAAATGTATACAAATAAGTTTTTATGACATTGAAATAAGGTCTTAAATGGAATACATACGTGTACATATAAAAAGCAAAAAAAAAAGCTAAAGCTCGTGACTGTAACCACGGCCACTCGTCAGACTACCCCACATTGATCTTGATACCGCCTCTATTCCTACTCATTAAAAGCTGTTTTCATCTCACCTGTTCGTAAAATTGAACTTTCATGTGTAGATAGCCGGGTGGGAAATAGCTTTTCCCTCCTACTTTATACTCCTACTATTGAATAAAAGGCCACTGTCGAGAGTATCGATAGTTATTGCAATAGCCCTCTGGCTATTGCAATAACTATCAATATATACAGCTCTCTGTATCAACTATCGATAGTAATGTTAATATTGAACTTTGAACTATGTGTCGATAGTATTTATAATAACGGAGCTATCGATACAATCATTACTATCGACACTATCAGTAGACTATCGATACTATTGGTACAATCGATATTCTATCGATACTATTGCTTTTGCCTAGACTATCGATAGTCTATAGTTACTATCGATATTTTCTCGATAGTATTGCTTTTGCCTCAACTATCGATACTATTGCTTTTTCCTCAACTATCTATAGTCTATCGACATTTTATCGATACTATTGCTTGTTCCTCAACTAGCGATAGTCTATCGGTACTATCGATATTTTATCGATACTGTTGCTTTTGCCTCAACTAAAGTCAAAGTCAAAGTCAAAAATTCTTTATTCAATTTAGGACACAAAATGCCACTTATCGAGAGTATCGATAGTTATTGCAATAGCCAGAGCTGTATCAACTATCGATAGTAATGTTAATATTGAACTTTGAACTATGTGTCGATAGTATTTATAATAACGGAGCTATCGATACTATCATTACTATCGACACTATTAGTAGACTATCGATACTATCGGTACAGTCGATATTCTATCGATACTATTGCTTTTTCCTCAACTATCGATAGTCTATCGATACCTTCGATTTACTCACAGTCGAAATGAAAAATAGTATGTTTAACTCGGGTGAAAGCACCCATTCCACTCTCGAGCTATTAGCGCTCTCACTTCGTTCGAGCGCCAGAAACTTCTCGAGTGGAATGGTCACTTTCGTCCCTTCTATAACAATCTACTATTTCGTAGTTCACATGAGTGACCTGATGTGCTGCCGTCTGAACCATACACACACAGGGAGCGGTGGCCAATATGAAGATAAAATCGCCCGCATTGTCGCTTACCAGGTTAAATTGCGGTTAAATGTCTGTCTATTAATTTTAAAAAATGTAATCAGGTTCACACCCTTCATACCTCTGGACATGGCCGGCCCTCCCACGGTAATGGTATCATGTCTGTCAACGTTAATGCTCCATCCAAATGAGTCCATATTTTTTTCTGAAAAACAGATTTTTACACATTATGAATAATTATGGATTTGCATTAGATACGAGTATACTTAGGCCCAATATCTACTCAATGTTGTTAACGATATGGTGTAATTCAGTTCGCCTCTGACTCAAGCACATTTTCGCGTAGATACCTACAGAAATACATTGCAAGATAATTTCATTCTTATAATTTTGGAATATGATTCATAATACACTAAACCTATTGAGTGACGTACTATCACGCAACGCGATAGGGTTGACTGGCACAAGAAGCTACTTACGCCATCTAGCGCATCATTCTAGGACTTTATGCACGCTCGTCCAACCAGCAACCTAGTGTCGCGCACCGCCGGTGAATAAAACGCGGGAGCGTGTCGCTGCCGGCTAGCGACATCCAACTTGTTTAGTCCCTTACCAAGGGGTCGCCGCGCGTAGGTACGTTTTTGCTACCTACGCGGGAAGATACACAGGCCTACTATTATCTGAGTTGAAAGCCCACTTACGCCAGTCCAAATTAGCTAATCCGGACTGGCGCAAGTGACCTTCCGGATTAGCTGATCCAGACGTGCGCAAGTGGGCTTTAAGTGTGTAGTAACACAAATTGGCATCTTTATTATTTCGTACGCTCCCACTGGGGATCGAAGCTAGGACCTCCGGTTGTCGAGTCCTATACCTCGAGCCTTTGTAACCTCATCTTCTCCTCTTTAGTCGCATACCTCATGACTGAGGGTCGTGATCGTCATTCGGTATGAAATACAAACAACGACTTTCTTGGCAATTTAGTCAGTATCAGTAGAGTGGTTTGTCATTGCTTTCTCAATTTCACACTCTATAGCAGGTTGCCTTACAATGTTTTTCCTTACCGTTAGGCAAAGATATCTTCGAAAAGATTGTACTCATGTTTTGTACAAACTCAGTGGATCCGGCCGGGGATCGAACTCACGACCTCACGGATGATAGTTGTTAAGTCGCTTCTTTAGATTATAGCTACTTTTAAATTGTTACTTTATACAGGATGCAAAAAATATAAGTTTTAGCAATGAGTGCATATAATAAGAGGTAGATGTGTCATTAGCGCGCAGAAATTGTTTGCCTCAAATTGAGCAATTTGCTCAATTTTGCATTCAAATTTCGTATAAATATGACATTTGACACGTAAACGAACGTTTGCTCGTCGCATCAAATTTGAATTGCCGCGCAGTAGAAGATGACATGTCTGTCTATCTCTTTTTTTAACCCTACTTACACTGTCATTGAGTATTAGCAAGTATAATTATTTTTATAACTTAAGCAATTATTTTTCAAGTTTTTACGAACTTAAATTGAATTTCGCTCACAAAAATTGATCGACTGTGTCATCCAGTGGGACTCGAACCCAAGTTCCTTCGCCATCCGGGCGAATGCTCTTACCAACTGAGCTACGGAGGACGTTAGTCAGACGCCGAATTTTTGTACATGCTTGCTACGCCAGTGAGCCGGCGTTCGATTTCATCAAAAGTTGGTAAGAGCATTCGCCCGGTATTAGGAAGTAGTGTAAAATTCTCACCATACGGTTTCAATATTTCAGGCAGTGTGACTGTTGGCATTTCAGACATAATTGGTTCAGTGGTTGCCGCGTAACATCTCCCAAACGTTCCGAGTACTGAAATAATAAAAAAAATCAACAACTAACCAAACAGAACTGGTTCACTCCTTCAAGATGTTTTTGTTTATCGTTAAACGATTTAAAGCGATATTTAAAAAACAAAACAGTGTCAGTGTTTTGCAAGACGGGGTTCGAATTCATGACCAGACATTTAGGTCTTACGGACGGATGGACGGAAGTCCATCCGTCCATTAAGGTCCTAAAAAGGCGGACGTAGTCGACGTAATACCCCTTAGATATTGGACACGACTTTTTTCTCGAACTAAAGTCATACTAAAGGACTACTTACTATAGGTCGATTCAGTGTAGCGGGGCGCGCAAGCCTAAAAATCAAACAAAAAAAAATAACTAATAGGACAATTTTACATATTTGTAAAAATTTCGGAAAGTGAAGTATGAATCATTCTTACCACGGTGAAGTTGTGACCCGTAGCCACTGTAGCTCCCAACCACATGTTGCCATATTTGTAATCTGAAAAAAAAGTATATCAAAAAGAAATTTGAAATCTTCATACATTATGGTCTAGCTAACCGAAATTTCTGAACGAAAAAGTGCTTTACTTCACTCCTGATTAACAGCCTGTGTAATGCAACCAATAAAATTCACCCACCTTCAGTACCGTTTACTTCAATTCTATTACATTTATTAGACTCTATGCTGCATACGAAAACACCACCGGTACCGAATTTCGGAGCACTCGTTATGAGCCTGAAATAAAATAAAACTAGTTAAAGGTCAGAGACTCTGATACAGAGTGGATTTATCAAAACAACTAGCAGATTTTATAAAAAATAGCAACTTTAGATGCAAGATAGCAACTTGAGTCTACATAATGTCTATTATTATTAGCATATTTACTGTCGCAGTAAACTAATAAAATCTAGGGATGTAGTAGACTCTACTCTAGTCCTAGGATGTTTTACAACCTTGAGTAATTAATTTTGAAACATTAGTAAGCGTCGAGTTCACAAATACAGTCATGTTTATTTTTTAATCAGCCGGTTTAAATAAATAAGTTCTCGGCCTGACCAATAAAACAAATGAATTTAAATAAAAATCATGTTTTATATTTCTAAACATTTACCTCTTATTTCAATACAGTTATTTAATCTGTGCTCAAGTGCATTTTTAAAGGCTTTGCAGGCCCATTTCTTAACTTAGAAAAATCGCTCCTCACAGGCTATCACTTCTCCACCTGTAGAAATTTTCTTTAAGCTTATTTTTTTTTTAACTCAGAAAACGTTAATAGTCCAATAACGCTACATCAAGAGAAATTAGGGGATGGTTCAATACTTAGAATTAAAGTTCATGAGGCTTAGGCTTTGGAATGACTGACTTGTGCACCGGTTGCATTATCGTGATGAAAAAGGATCTTTATCTTAAGCAATCCTGACCTCTTTTGCAAATCTTTTCAGTGTATTTATTAAACAATTTAGTGTAATAATAATAAATAATGTCCCTCTAGCCGATTTCAACTACGGCAGCCTATCTCAACAGAGATAAGCCAACTGCTCAGGACATATCATAGTGCACAAGTGTGTGCGCAATACACAGGTGCATTCTCTGTTCCTTCACTCTCATAATTCGGTGAGAAGGCAGTCCGACATGACCGTAGAGAGATCAGGCGCAGGACCAACGGCTTAACGTGCTTTCCGAGGCACCGGGGTATTAACACCACCAACTTCCTGACTCCGGAGCTGTGTCTGAGTAATTCAAACCCGGGGCCTCGTGGATAGTACCCAGCATGCTGACCACTAGACCAATGAGGCAGTCAATTTTGTGTAGTTTGGGTCTGTCATAGTAATCCTTTGGTAAGGTCATCAATAAAAATAATTCCTTTGTAGTCCTAAAGCACTGGACGCCATCACTTTCCTGCTAACAGTCGCTACTTGACTTTCTCAGCGGGTGGAGTACCACATTTAAAAAAAAAAATATTTATCAGATTAAACAGTAGCATACATATATAGGTATATTTAACATCTAACAACCACGGAGGTTTGACTTGATGCTAAATAATTAAGTTCAAGTCAGCATAAGTAAGTTGTTAGGTAAAATATAAGTAGTGATTAGACAGTAAAGTAAGAAAATACATGCAAATAATGTAAGTTAACAACTTTGTTGCAGTCAGTAGTAGCAAGGTATAAGTAAAAACTAGGCAGGTAGGTACGTTATTATTAAGTAAGTAGACAATTATTTTTATTTTGTGTAAGTAGATATATATATTGCAGAAGGAAATCATATTTTAGAAAGGAAAAAGTTTTTGAGTTTAGTGTTAATGTTTTGTTGTGTAATTTTTTCACGTACATCAAAAGATAGATCATTTATTAAACGCGGTACCTGATAAGCGGCCGTCCGCTGCCCGTACACATTGTTAGCAGTGTTGAGCCGGAGCCGGTTTTGTGACATGGCGCGCGTACGTACAGGATGATCTATATAAGTTCTTATATTATCGCAAAAGAATTATTGCTTTAATAACATGAATTTAATTTGGTCATAAACTGGTAAGATTTTACAATGCTTAAAAATCGCAGTTTCTTCATTATCAAGTTGGACGCGCATATTTGGGGATATAATATTTTTAAGAATTCTAAATAGATTTGTTTTAAATATGATTTGTACGTCCGACCATAGCTTGTTAGGCCATACTGAATATAAGATTCAGCCAAGGAGTTATAAAGCATAAGTCTTACTTTGAAGGGTATGCGATTTTTAAGATTTTGATATTGGCTAGGAACTGACGCAACTTATTGCACACATGTTCAATGTGGTAGGACCAGTTAAACTTTGAGTCAATTATAAGACTGAGGTATTTTTGTGTGGCCACTACTTCAATTGTAGAACATTGGCAAGTTCCTAATTGATGGAGGCAGTCGTGGTTATGAGCAATTAATAGTTTCGGAGAAGGATACCTCATGTATGGGGATTTGATAACCATAAGTTTGGTTTTATCGGCGTTTAACACTAGACCAACGTCATGGCACCATCGTATCAACATATCCAAATCGGCCTGAAGAGCATTACACACATATGAGATATCCTTACCCGAAACTAGAAGACACGTATCGTCTGCGAATTGGTAACAGGAACTGTGTTTTAGACAGTTACCCATCTCGTTGAAATAAGACAAAAAGTGCAACGGGCCAAGGACCGATCCTTGGGCCGTGCCTTCTGTCACACTTTTAGAATTACTGAACGAGTTATTTAATTTAACTGTAAATGTGCGATTCTGAAGGTAATCTTTACACCAATTGAGCAAAGAACCGCGGATACCACAATCATCCAGTTTATTGACTAAGAGTTGATGTTCTAAGCTACCGGAAGTTTATATCTTTATCATCTCCTACACACCAATCGAACCGTCTACCCTTGTTTTCTATTTGTTATGAATCACTTTCTTTATTACCTACTGTTCATTTAAACTTATTAGACAAATCAGACCATAATGTTAAAAACGTTTTCAACTTTACCCTTGACACAGAATTTGACGATTTTCATCATATTTACACTGATGCATCTAAACATTCTGCTATGGAGTGTGTAGGTGTAGGGATTTACCACTCTCAGTACAAAATCGTTCAAAAAATTAAAATGCCTCCAGAAACTTCAGTGTTCACTGGAGAGTGTTTTGGCCTTTTAAAAGCTGTTGACTACGTTCGTATTATGAAACTTAATAAAACAGTAATTTTTTCGGACTCAAAAAGTGCAGGCCCTACTAAAATTTCCTTTTTACCATAAAGCACAATACCCAGTCATCTTTGAAATAAAGCCTATACGATATCCTATACGAATGCTTTGTTAATGCGCTTATAGTTCATTTTGTTTGGATCCCGGGTCACAGTGGGATTTTAGGGAATGAATTATCTGATCGTCTGGCGAATGACGCGGTGCAATGTGGGGATATACATCTCTATAAAAACTATGTACATGATCTTTTATCTTTACCTAGAGTTTATCTACTTGAAGATTGGAATAGTATTTGGGAAACAACATGCCTAACCAAAGGTCGTTTTTACGCGCAAATACAACCCGAAATACCCTGTAAACCGTGGTACAATGATGCGAAGTTTGGCAAGATGGTTACTTCTATCCTAATTCGCTTGCGACTGGGGCATGTCTGCACGCCTGCACATCTTGCCAGGCTTGGTATAATTGCTGACTCAACATGTGAGTGTGGAGTGGATAATGCAGATGTAAATCATATGCTTTTTTCTTGCTCTCTTTATGACCGGTCTACCTTCCTAGAAAGCCTTGCCTCCTTCCATGTTCCTTTTCCTACAAGTATTACTCAGTTGTTGCTTACTAATGATCCTAAAATATACAAAATTATTGCTTATTTATTATCCTCAATGATATAAAAGTTTAGACAAAAAAAATATTTATGTTATTATTTTTATTGTATCCTTCCTATTATACCTTTTAGACTTATTATACTTTCTTACTATACTTTCCTATTATACTTTCTGATCACCTCCCTAAATTCCGCTTCCGATCCTTCCGTTTTTTTGGTACATTAATCCCGTTTCCTCGTTTTAACTTGATTATGGCTACGCACAAGCCGTGCAAGCCAAAAACCGGCAGAATAAAAAAAAAAGAGTTGATGTTGCAGCGTATCGCAACGTATTTGCATTGTATTGTCATTTTTTGACCCTTGAATATTGAGGAGAAACCAATTTTTACACCTGGTAACAAATCATCTTAAAAATTGCTGGTATTTGACTGCAATAACGCCAGATTCTTACTATAAATTTGAACCCGGTTGAGTTTACGTTCGACGGGTAAGAAACGCGGCACGCATTTTGCTGACTTTGCCTTTTTCATTTTAAATTTCCTTGTTAAAATATGAAATACTTATATAGTTAAATCTGCTATAAGATCACTTTGTTTATGCACATTTAATCTTAGAGCTTCTCGAACAATTTTGTAGATTTCATCGATGATTTCTGGTGTGGGGGACGTATACGGCGTCCCGTTCCTTGGATCAACTTCATTGCTCATTCTGCCATGATTCAACAAAGCTGCTGATTTTTTTGGCATAGAATAAGAAGCCACAGTTTCAACTTATGAAATAATCGTATCTTCATTGATTTAGTACGGCGAAATATGTTGTTACAGAATTTTAATTACGGCTATCACGTCAGTTTTTTACATTTTGATGGAAGAGTAAACTCCCTAAGTAGCAGACTCCCTAACGAATAAAAATTATAAAATAATAATTACGAAATCTAATGCGGTTGTGTTTCATCATTTAATGAAAAATCAGGCTATTAAATGAGTATAAATTTATTTACGTACTACCCTCAGATCTAGGTTAGGCCGAGAACTAATTAAACAGCCTAGGTATAGTGTTCGAAAGTGCTTGGAGCTTAGCCAAAAAAGAAAATAAAATCAGTAAAAAAATATTTAATTAAAGAACCTATGTATTTAACTGGTAACATGCAGAACATGCCAACGGGTAAAAAGGTATGTGTACGTACTTCCTACTGCTCGGCTGGTAAGCGACGCTGTACCCGAATAGAGAACCCGCCTTCACATCAGTTGGTGGAATGAAACTAGTCTTGGAGAGCTCGTGGTAGACTGCTTTCACCTCGAAAGTACATATCAGTGGTATTACCACCGCCAACCCTGGAAGATGACCACACTGTTTGGTACAATGATAGTGCATTTAATAATTAAAAAGAGAAATGATTTTCATACATTTGCGCCAGTTGTACAGACGTACGCGTTCTGGGCGTAACATCATCTTGAGATTTTTAAGTGGCCAGAAACATTGATTTTTAAAACAACCAAAAATTTTTATTTAAAAAATTTTATATTTTTGAAATGGTCTTTTTAATGGCTTTCATTTGTTACCCATATTGCTATAGTAAGAAAAAAATCAATCCCTCCTTCCCCCTTTATTTCCATTTGCGGGCGCCACTTTTAAATTGTATATAGCCTATGGTCACTCTCTCTATTTTGACAAGTTTAACGACATCTCATATGTCAAAAACTGTCCAGCTGTTTAGGCTGTAGGGCGTGCTAAACAATTATACATACACATACTCTCGAAAAACATAATCCTCCCACAGTCGGGTTAAACGAAGTAAATGTGACATTAGCGCGCAGAAATTCCTTGAATTCAATTGAGCAATTTGCTCAATTTTGCATTCTTTCATACATACGAGTATATGATACTTGACACGTAAAAGAAACGTGCTCGGCGCATCAAATTCTAATCGCCGCGCAGTAGGAATTGCAAACTGTCATTGGTTTAGCAACTTCTATTCGACCAATCAGCAAAGTACACAGAGATTCAAGTGCACGATAATTGGCTGTAGATCCGGTATGTCTTCAATCTTAAATTCGACTTTACAAAAAGTTAGGGCTGTTTTTGTTTTTATTCATAAAATATGACCTTTTTGTAAAACATCGTCAAATATATTGATAAGAATGTTATACCCTTAATTTTTTGTATTTTATTTTCAGGAAATAAATCTTTACTAAAGAAAAAAATCTGTTAGCAACTGTAGGCACAGTAACTTCTGAGTAGTGGCAACTTATGTAAAAAATAAATTAAACTAGACAGATTTTCACTTAACACTAAATTTGAAACAGTTATTTATTAGACATCTTATTCGTTAGAATGACTGTAAAGTCTATTAAATGTAATAATAACAAAAACTTACAGTGTCCAGCCATGATCACGGCTCGCCCCGATTTGATAATAACTATTTTACGTCATACTAAACAACACTACATACATTTATGTTGATGACACATTACACTGTACCTAACCAAAATTCTTCCTCAACATCACAAACTAAATAGTCTGTCTACTGCCACAGATACCGCTACGCAGAAAAAGTTAAATAAAACATTTTGGTAGAACACGCCTAACCTACTACACATTAGGGTGTTAGGTTTTGGCATTATACCACCAATAGGTATACATTATCTATCGCCGGCGATCAAACGAAGCTACAAAACGAATTTTATCTAGTAGTACTTATAAAAAACTTGGGTTTCGTTTCTTTCAATACTCAAAACAACAGCACTTGTGCAACAAGTGGCTATGGTAAATTATCTTCTAAAAATTATTGATAAACCATTTAAAAATCATTATATTCGTACTTGGCATGTTATACGTTGAGTGAACTACTAATTTGTTTTCCTGGTTGTTTTATCCAAAAGAAGGATAATGCTTACAATTCGTATTTTAAGCGCTTACTAAATGTTTTCGACAAGAAGTCATTTATATTATGACCTCTTGCCGAGAATATCCTTATATTATGTTTAAGTTTAAAAAATAGCCCTCCTTTTCATGTAGTCGGGTAAAAATTAAACAGTGCTAAAACAAGTCTCGAACCCACGCCTCTTACGACTGACTAAAACCCAATTAAAAAACTAAAGACTTGCATTGAAATTGCTTAAACATATACCTTCAAAGTCAGAGTGAACAGGCTTCTTCTGGATGAGTTCGCTCTACCATCGACTCTGTCTACTCCACGTCTAGCTTAGTCTAGAGTCAAGAGCAACCCCATTTTGAAACAATAAAATTAACGATTAATGTTTGCAGATGTTTCTAAAGCTAGGTATTTTGTTCTTGTCTACCTTCGTTAGTCTGGTCGGCACAATACAATGGGCTCGCGAGGTCACGCGTTCGACTTCGGGGTCGGACCGATATTTGTTTTCGGGGTTTTTCTGTCTTGAAATAACTCAGCAACCAGTGGTGATGTTAGACGCCCGTGTCGAAAAGCAGCGATAGCTGCGCCTGATCTCTCTCCGGTCAGGTTGGATCGCCAATATCATCGAACTATTCGCCCATCTTATCAAACTAGTGAAGGAACTGTGCATCGAACACAAATTTGTGCAGTATAATATCCCGTGCGTACCTGGTGGATCTGTTTCGGACTCTTTGGCCGCCGTGGCCGAAAGAGTAGTGGGCAAAAATGTATGGGCAACAAATCCAAGCCGGCCAGAGCTCGGACTACCATTATTTGAAAGATATCATAACTATGTTTCGTGCCAATGTGCATCAAATTCTGTCCCGGGGTATCCTAGCTAAGTAAGTTTATCTTTGTAGTTTTAAAACATACATTGTTGTAATAAATTTTTCTTGTTTTATAACTAAATGAAAAACTTGGCAATTAATTATCTCTGTGAGAAGAAGCGAGCCAGTTTGTGGTTATGTTCTTCGTGCCTTACCAGACTTAAAAAAAAACATATTATGAGCACTGAAACCATACCAATCGTAGACCACCAAATGGTGCAATACCAAACCAACCGTCGACCATACCAACCAATAACGTACCAAACATTCTTCACCCACACTCGACTTGATGTGTGACTTTTTTCGTTCGTTACATTATTATGTAGCATCATGTTATAAACGAAACTATATACCAACATAGCAGTTTAGGTACATATGTAAATACACAATTTTGTGTATTACCTACTCAATATCTCTGAGACATTTTTATGTAGTGTTGCAGTAAAAAATGCTTGCTTATTGCTTGTAAGGCTATCGACGACACTTATTACATGCCTGGAGCTGTTTTGCCCACTCTCCTTTGGTAGGAGGATACATACATACATAAATGTTGTTCTTAATTGCTACAATACACAACGTAAGGAGAGAATATAAGGATAACTCTGTTACAGGTAAAACAGTTAATGACGGAAAGTATTTTAAACCGGTATAAAATGATAAATATTGAAACGAGTAGGTAATGCTATAAATAAACTTGGATTCTATCCCATTACGTGTGGAATACTCGCATATGTACCAATCCAAGTGATTTCAGTTGTTATTTTCCTGTATTAATTAAATAGTTGTATGTGGTACTCTCAGTAAAACCGCAGTCCACATGAAACGTTATTAATAAAATAGTAATGTATTCAAGGTAAATAATTAATGTGCACAAGAACTTTTGAGATTGACTAAAGAAAATGATTGGTAAGTAAAAGAGATGAGAAGATAATTTAGATTTTATGATTTTACGGTCGCATCTGAACATACCAAAATTTAACAAAATCCAGCGACTTATGCATGAAAAAATTACAGTTTTGGATGTACCCATACATGGACACAAGGTTGCACGTCAGACTACCGCACTTCGACCTTAGAGACTGCCTCTATTCCCTACGTAATATAATCTGTTTTCGTATTTCAAATGAGTAAACTGTATATTTTACTATCCATATTAATATTATAAATGCGAAAGTGTGTCTGTCTGTTAGCTCTTGACTCTTAAACCACTGAACCGATTGAGATGAAATTTGGTATGGAGACAGTTCGAGACCCTGGAAAGGACATAGGCTACATTTTGTCGTGATATAAAAACATTAAGGGGATCAAATGGGGGATGAAAGTTTATATGGATAAACCAACTCTAGCGGGCGAAGTCGCGGGCTACAGCTAGTGTCTATATATTTGTGCCATTGTGCTTGATAAATTTTATTTTATTTGGAATGGGTTTGCTCAGGACTCTAGACTGAATCAGACGTGGCGTAATAGAAGTAAATAGAAGTTTGATTGTTCGTATGATTGAATTTTAAATATTAATTTTCAGGAGCATCATACATATTCCTCTCATTAGCCCTGAAGGCGTCTGCTAGCATATTCTTCCATGAACCTTCACACGTTGTCTTTTTGCCATCGGGAGCTGAAAACCATAAGACCTTCGGGTTTTCTTTGGCCTACCAGCAGAATGGATCAACGACGAACTTGAGTAAGTAATCATAAAGGACAACCTTAGGTAGGTAGGGTGGGGGTGCCAACAATGAACCAGGCAGATACAGTGAACCAACCTTTAATAGCGGTTATATGTGAAGTTGTCATACAACTCTTTTCACACGGAATAAATAAAAGTACGTGGTATTAGTCATGGTTAATATTTTCAGTAACTGGCGCCCCACACAGTGGGTTGACTGGGAAGGTGTTCCAATGTCCGTTCGAAGATGTCCTCACGAAGCCGGCAAGTCAGTGCAGAGATGTTGCTATCAACTTCGACGACATAGCCCCGTATAATCGAGGTAAGATAGTTAACATTATGAGACACAGTGTCACATTACTGAGGTTCAAGTGCCATCCCAAGAGAAATTTCACTCGTAAAAATTCATCTATTCTTCTGGTGGGACTCGAACCCGCGACTTCTCGCTATCCGGGCGATTGTTTTTTCCAACTGAGCTTTAGAGGGCGTAGGTCAGTCGACAAATGTTTGTATGTGCTTGCTACCTATTGAGCTGGCGTTTGATTTCGTCGATACTTATGGAATGTATCCGCAAAGCATCCAATGTTTGCAAATATTGACCATCAAGTATGAATCAGTTTAACTTATTTTATTATTTTTAAATTTTATTTAAGCAATTTTTTTTTTAAGTGTTTTCGATATAAATTTCTCTCGCAAATAAATATTCAACATACGAGCCATGTCATTTTTCAGAGTCTGTACCAGATCTCAAATTGAACCTGGGAGCGTCCGTGTCGGCAGCGCCTGATTACTTTTTTGTAAGTGCACTATTTCAAAAATATCGATTTCTATTGTTTCATCATTTTATTTCTTCATTGTTCTTTATTCAGATTTCGGCAAAATGATTGCTGATGTGCAATATTTACCGCCGAAATATTGCACATCAGCAATCATTTTGCCGAATACAAACGAATGCAAATTTTTATGTCAATCAATTTACATTGATCGTTTTATCAGAATTTCAATTGAACTAAGTATCTATTTTGTAACGCTCTAAGAAGCCGAAATCGCTTTCCAAAGGTCAATGTGCATTTTTTAGCGCCGGGCATTGTATTTAATTCCTAAGTTTATAAACACATTGAACGCCGGACTGAAAACCATGGTCACGTACGTACTTATGGCCCAGAACGCCGCGGCGGACAACCTTGACCGCCGGTGTGTTGGGGCCACGTCGGACAACGGTATCCGCATGCCCACGATCACTTTAGATGCCTCTAGGTGGCCAACGGACAGCGTTTCGTCAGTTTTTACTATGTCAACTGACCCCAGCGCGGCCCCGCAGAACGACCTGGCCACTTGGCACAAAAAAAAATCAAAAAGACTTAGAATTTATGGGCTTAACAACAAGTTGTTTGAAAAAATGCTGTAGGTACACGAAGTAAGTATTTTATATCGTTCAATTGTCATTTTTTTAAATAAAAATCAATATTTATCTTAAGTAACTGTAAATAATAATAATAAAACCGGCCAAGTGCGAGTCAGACTCGCGCACGAAGGTTTCCGTACCTATACAACATTAGACACTATATTATGATATTTTTAAGTTTTAAAACGGTAAAAAAACATGTTTGTATGGGAGCCCCACTTAAATATGTTTTTTTTATATTCATTTAATAATTTCCTTTTAAAATTTACATACAACTAATAAGTTGCAGAATAATAATTCTGTGAATATTTCAAGCGTCTGTTGCCCTTATTATTATCGAGCAAAACACGTTTGTTATTCATATAACAAACGTGTTTTTCGCCTGGTTCCCTTAGGGGAGGTGCCCATGCACCCCCTTATTTTTTTATTATTTTAATTTAATACTTTTTTTTAAAAGTTTATAAGTATACTTACTTATTGATATTTTGTAAAAAAATCAAGCGCCGTTACTAATCTAGAGCAAAAACCGCAAAAAAACACGTTTGTTGTATGGGAGCCCCCCTCAAATATAATTATTATTCTGTTTTTAGTATTTGTTGTTATAGTGGCAACAGAAATACATCGTTAAAATTTCAACTGTCCAGCTATTACGGTTCATGAGATACAGCCTGGTGACAGACAGACAGACAGCGGAGGCTTAGTAATACGTACCCGTTTTTACCCTTTGGGTACGGAACCCTAAAATTATACTTAATCGTTTTCAGTCAAATAAGTAAAGTTTAGTAGGTAATTTACGTAAGATAAGAAGCTATCTTTTCTCAATAAAACTTAGACTTAGCCATGTACGGATGGCTAAGTCTAAGTTTTTGGCAACGCGGGACCCGCGCGGCGCCCCCGAAAGGAAAGACGGTTAGACGTTCAGGGAGACCGCGACGGACACTGGTGCCTGCTATTGGATATATCAGAAAATAATGAGTTAATCATAATTTCCGTAAGTCGCCAATTCATATCAGCCTATTGCAGTCCACTGCTGGACATAGGCCTCTCCAAGACGGCGCCAACTTTCACGGTCCTACGCTTCTCGCATCCAGCCACCACCGGCCACCTTCCTCAGGTCATCGGTCCACCTAGCAGGGGGGCGTCCAACACTACGTTTCCCGAGACGTGGTCTCCATTCGAGAACCTTCCTACTCCAACGCCCGTCGGTTCTGCGACAGACATGACCAGCCCACTGCCACTTCAGCTTACTCCACCTCTGAACGATATCTATGACTTTCGTCTTTTATTCCGTCTTTATTTCGTCTTTAAGTCGCCAATTATTTTTGCGGTATTTTCTGTCAATATTTGGAAAAAAAAATTTTAGACGATCTTCGATTTATTGGTGCGGCTCCGGGGGAAAGTATACTGTCAGACAATGGCCCGTCACGGCGTTTAACGTGTTAAAAGCGGTTTTGACTCTGGGCAGGCCTGTGTATCTCCCCGCATAGGTAGCAAAAACGTACCTACGCGCGGCGACCCTTACATAGGGGCTAAACAAGTTGCTTTCACCGGCGGCCGCGCGGCTACGTTGCTGGCTGGACGAGAATGAATAAAGTACTAGAAAGAGGCGCTAGATGGCGTTTGAAGCTTCTCGTAGCAGTCAACCCTATCGCGTCGTGTGATATTACGTCACTTAATAGGTTTAGTGTATTATGAATCATATTCCAGAGCAATAAGTATGAAATTATCTTGCAATGGATTTTTGTAGGTGTCTAAACGAAAATGTGTTTGACTCTGAGGCGAACTAAATTACGCCATATTGTTGACGACATTGAGTAGACATTTCTTTAAATACAATTGCTAAGTCATACTTCTGTACGAAGTACTAGTACTTATTCTGTGTTCTGGGTGTACATTGATATACTTTGTTCTCAACCCGATGAAAACGACAATGACAATCTAAGAATGTTGATAAAGTAGTTACTGGTACTACTTATTTCATTGAGGATCACAATATCATCTCATAACAATTGATTATCTATTGTGCTTGGAAACGAAATCTCTAATTGTCTATGGTCTCCTATTTGACGCTATACGTGGCGTCCGACGTCGCGTCAGCTTCAACGTTGCAATCGTCGTCTGAACGCAGCGCTGCGTCTGATGTCACCGCGTAAAAGAGACCACAACAGTACAGTGGGCCCCGCATAACCTTACCCAAATCTGTCAAATATATCTCAAATGATATTGAACTCTATGCGATCAACATAAGGTTGAAATATGGTTGCGGAAAGACAGAAAAAGGTTGGTTGTTGCGGGGGCGTGTGAACATCTCTTTAGTGCATTGTGATGCAGCGTACGGCTTGACGCTGTATGGTACGGCGTTTATAGTTACTTATACTGTTTCAGACCTGCGCACCTCTGTGGCCCTACAGTGGTCCCGACCAGTACGGTGGAACTTGCTTCATGTATGACGGCACCGCACATAGGTACCACGGAGTTCTGGAGCACTTTAATGCCACTGGCGTATTGGCAAGTTTTGGTCAGTTTTCACCAGTTTTCACCATTTAATAGTCAACAAAGTTTTACATTTCATATTATTATTGTGGGTCTTTTAATCAGACTCTATTGCAGTAGTTAGTATTTAGGTTGCTTAGAAATTAAATTATACTATTGAGACTTTACTCTCTAGATCTGTGACGTCTTTTAAAAACCGGACAAGTGCGAGTCGGACTCGCTCACTAAGGGTTTCGTACAAACAACCGTTGTTTTTCGACGATGTAAACACAAATCTGTGGTTTTCGGATTTATATCTTTACATGTGCTGAAAGACCTTCCTTCTTGCCAAATTGTATGGTTGTAGGTCTTTCGGAAGTTTTGATTTTCCTGCAAAATGTTAGAAAACAATGCTCAAATCCGTGTCTTAGAATTGCTCTGACTTAGAAGCATATTTTTTACAGCTTTAAGGGCCCGCAGGCATAAGTATTTGATGTGAATTCCGATTTGATATCTCAACAAGTTCCCGAGAAACAGGGTCTTGACAGACAGACGGACAGACGTACCAAAATGGATTCCAATGGTTATTTTGAGGACGAAACCCTAAAAAAGCAGTTGTACGATACGATACGATACGATGTGCTATTCAGCCAGGATCCAAGCCTGATCTGGTAAAACCGGCACACCAAATAGCACGATTTTTATAAGGAAAGACACGTTCTGGGTTGGGAGAGGCAGACCGACTAGCCGGAGCCCATAGGCCACAACCAACAAAATATGCATCGAGCTTGGTATAGGAATACGAGTATAGGTAGAGATGGGTATCGTTATAGGACTGAGCGTTGATGAGGTGGGCGGTCTGCCTTGGTGGATACATGTGCAAACCCTAAAAAAGCAGTTATGCTGATAATTTCAATTAAAAAAACAAAACAGACTGATTGTGTAGTATTATATGAGTTTAAATAATAAACCCACGGATTTGAACTCCCGTCCTTTGGCTAACCGGGCTAACGCTCTTACCAACTGAGCTACTGTGCAGTCAGTGCAGTGTGAAATCCTTGGTCTCTTTTGAATACGTCATTGCGTGATGTCAGCGACATCTACCCGAGCTGTATTACAACAGCAGTGGGCCAGGTAGTTAAACTTTACAGAATAAATTCAACTTGAATGATGACGCTTTTGCTACTCACTAGTTTTTAATATTTTTAACACTCAGTGTTCTATCTGTTAACACTGTGAGTGTTAATAATATTAAAAACTATTGTGTCGTATTATATCCAAACGAGGAGCAAGTTTTCTTAACATTTTTTCCAAGTCTTAGTATAATATATTAGCAATTTTTGTCCAAAACATTTGCTTTATAGCATTATGTTTCAAACGTAACCAATGACTCTGACTTATAAGTCAGCCTATTAGATCCCACTGCTGGGAAAAGGCCTCACCTCAACTATGAGGAGGAACGAGCCATACTTCACCACGCGGGCTCAGTGCGGATTGGTGGAGGGGTGTATGTAAGGCAAGTGACAAACCTTACTGTCAGAAGTTATCAAGCCGCCCTAGGGCCTCTGACTAGGCTTAACGACTAATACCACAGATATTAGCCGGGACCAACTGCTTAACGTGCCTTCCGAAGCACGGCGATGCTTGTCATGGACGTCACTTAAATGGTCGGAATGGTCACCCATCCAATCACGACCGCGCCGTGGGTTGCTTAACTTTTGGTATCACTACCAAAGCGCTGCCGCCACTGCGCCACAAGCACCTCACCACATGACTCTGACTTGCTTCAGTTTTAATAGTACTGGCACTCGTATTTCAGATGATATCAGAGGCGGTACGGGTTGGCGGACCATGGTAGACCAGCCGAATCAGGTCCTGATCGTAGCTAAGGTAGCCCTCAAGGGTGACATTGCATCGGTCAACGCAAACACGCCGCTGGCACCGGTACAGTCCTTAGTTTCCAAAGCTAGGAACCGGGCGTACCTTAAAGACTTCCAAAATATTGGTGAGGATGACTCGATTTTATTTATTTATTTAAACTTTATTGCACCAAAAAAAGAAAGTACAATTGGCGGACTCAATGCCTTCAGGCATTCTCTACCAGTCAACTGCGTGGGAATGCAGAAAGATAATCAGTGGTGGACCATTCAGTAATTATTTTATTTGATAATAGATTCATTGGCTTCTTTATTCGAAACAACAATCGGGTAGCCAAGGCGCAACAGCTGGCGAGAAAACTTCACTTTCCAACCGTGAGGTCGTGATTTCGATCCCTCCTGTACCACTGAGCTTGTATACGAACTTAAAAGTCTTTTTCAAATATATCGCAGCCTAACGGTTAAGGTAAACATCGACGTGAGGAAACCTCAACACGAGTAGGTTAGTGTGTGAAATAGAAAAGGGAATGACAAACCACTCCATAAAAAAAATACAAGAAAGTGGTTGTGCATGTTTCATTCCGCATAATGATCAAGACCCCTAGTCATGAGGTATACGACTATTAAGAAGAAGAAGCAATCATTTGCTGCTGCAAAATATATGCGAACTGTACGCAATACGCGACATGTATTGTAGCAGCACGTATAGATTTGTTGGGCCGCCGCATACAAACATAGATTTGGGTTTAAAGAATCTTTATTTCCATTAAGACAAATTCATGTCAGTTACATGGAAACTTAAAACTAAGAAATGGTTAGTACTTAATATAATTTTATAAGATGAGCATGTCGAGTCGCTGCTACGATAAGTAGGTAGGTATCCGTTAGTTAGTTTGAGCCATTGCAATAAATGTACACAATTTAAGTAGGTTAATGTTATTAGTCATAGCTGATTGCAAAAATAAAGTAGGTATATTATTGAGTATCTCTCAGTAATTTACAAGAAAAAGAATTCTTTAACATAATGTGCAATTTTTTTTTAAAAGATCCGAGCGATTCACTTTTTTTTTTCGGTGGGTCGACGGTTTTATAATTGTACACCTTCGTAGGTTAGCATATTTTTGCCGGATTGTGTGCGAACCTTCGGCAATACTAGGAAACTGGCTCGTCGGGATGAGATTTAATTTATACTACTTACTTACTTACTCCTTTGGCGCAGCGACCCAAAGTGTGTCTTGGCCTCCGAAACAAGAGAACGCCATCTGATCATTTATACTGCTGATAATGACATTTTCAAACTTCCAGGATCTGCTATGGTTGCTGGGAATTTCTTTGACAAATCGAAGACATTTTATGCAATAAGTTCATACGACGGTTCTTTCATTAATTATACAGTAAGTACCCAAACATTATTCGAACATCAAAACAAAAAAGAATACTTAAACTTGGCGGCCTGGTAAAGCAACATTGACACTGAATTCTGATTCCTTGCAATTTTTCATAGATCCATTTTCTGTACGCCAAGAAGAATTCGAAGCTGTTCTTATTTGAATACGGGAACGCAAGAAGGAAACAGTATGTGAAGATTTCGGTAGCAACTGTTGGGTCGATGTTCGGAGCAGCGTTGGGAGCAGCAGATTTGGATAACGATGGGTTATTATCATTTTTGTAGCGTAGGGCCCACTTTCTCATATCCGGATCAGTTGAAGGCCTATGATCTGTGTCAAAAGCCCATTTACACAAGCCCGGATAAGCTAATCCGGACTGGCGCAAGTGGGCCTAAGGCGATTTACACACTGCCATGCACCACGCGTGATTTTCTTTGTAATTTCCCGCAACAAATGCTAGTTTAAATTAACGGTTTAGATTTATATTTGAACTTAACTCCCGTATAATAAACGTGGTTTTTGCTGTTTTTAAAACTAAAGAAAAGGTTATAATATGATAACCTGTATGTCTATGTTGTATTGATAATGGTACTGAACCCTGCGTACGCAATTCAGACTCGCACTGGGCCGGTTTTTTAATGATATTATAAAATAAATAATGATGGTATAAATAAAAATAAAAATAAATTTAAGAAGTTTTTTAAAGAATAAATAAAACATCCCTCATGTTTTATTATTCAGATATTCGGAGCTATTGGTGGGTGCGCCCGCGCAGGCAAACAGCGAGGGCGGCTACGAAACTGGCGCCCTACACATTTACATGGGCGGTGATGCGGTGAGGAAAATATATACAGTGGCCACTTACCCGGATCTGTCAAAATATCTTAAATGATATTGAACTCTTATGTTATCAATAATAAGGTTGAATTATGGTTGCGGAAATTGGACAGATCAGGGTAAGATGTGTGGTACATATAAACATTTATCAATTCTGTAAAACTAAACGTTGCGAGTGTTGAGGCGTGGACGACAGTTGATTTTTTTTCTTGAATGGAATGTAAAGTTAATATTAAAGAAAATATATGAGTATGTATTATTCCTGCGAAGATAATTGTTTAGATGTTATACAAATGCAATGATGAGAACAATGACATAGTTAATACTTTCTATTGTTTAGTTACATTAAGTACTTAGGCAAAAGAAAACTAACATTTCGTATGCCGAAACGTGGATCCACACAAAAATCAATTGTCACCCGTTGTTATGAAATTGACTTATTCTCCTACATCGCGATTAAATGCTTGGCATGCGGTCGGAAAAGTTGTCCTAAGCAAGGATCAGATAATGTTCTGATCGCACCTATAAAATTATTTGAAAGTTTGATTTGAAAAAAAAAAAAAAAAGGAGTATGTAAGCCCTTTAAAAGGACTTCCGGCCAGATATGGCTTGGCAGACTTCAAATGATATTTTATTAGAATTTCAATTGTTTTTTAGGCAAATGTCAACCATAGACATTATGTAATAACGGGAACCAAAGAAGCCTCTAGGTTTGGAGCGGCCATAGCTGCCAGTGACATTGATGGTGATAATTTGCCAGGTAAAACTTATGATTTATTCTTTATCGGTAAATGATCAAATGATCGATCGAGGATTACGGAGATCCAGATTACAACTCTCTGTTTTAGAGCTCCGTTCCTTGTTGTCCGTCTGTCTGTCAAGACCCTTTTCGTCAGGAACGCGTGAAGGTATTAAGTAGGGTAACCTATCTCAATTTCGAAACTTTGCTGTTCGAATTTTAATTGGTCGAAAACGGTTTGACGAAGTTTTAGTTATAGATTTATTTATTTACATAATATTGTAAGACTATAAATTCATTGGCCCGATGTTTCATTTTCCAGAAAAACAGTTCTCCGATTATCAAAACAATTTTTTTTCATTTCGTAGATGTTTTGCTTGCCATAACTTTAATTTCAAACAGTTTTAAAGATCGAAGTAACCGTTAATATTCTCAATTTGGGGAAACCCGACTCGCCGTGGTCCTTCACCGTGGTACTAGTCTGCCCAACACTAGAGTGTAATTTAGAAGCCCGGGGCGCGGAGGGAGTGCAGTCCTCGCCCCCTGTAACAAAGATCTGGCGCCCGTGCGAGCTGGAGCGGCTGAGGCTGGTCGCCGAAGGTGACCAGCAAGCCGAAGCTGCGGAAGCGAGTATGGGTGCCAAATATTTGTTACGGAAGTGCGGAAAGACTGCACTTCCCGCAGCGCCGGAGAAGAGCGGATCATATGCACGCTGCATGTCTGCCTGAATGCTGCATGCCTGCTTGCATGCTGCTTGCATGCTGCATGCCTACTTGCATGTTGCATGCCTGCTTGCATGCTGCATCCCAGCTTGGATGCTACAAGCTTGCTTGTACAGTGCATGCCTGCTTGCATGCTGTATGCTTGCTTGCATGCTACGAGCTGTCTTGCACAATGCAAGCCTGCTTGCATGCTGCATGCCTGTTGAATGCATTTTTACTTGTTTGTTTGTAATAATACATATAGAAAGAAAGAAAGAAAAGACATTTATTCGGCATCCACACACCGAAAGTTTACAAACAGAGATTAAAGGTTGGTCAATGCAATGGTGAGTGCCGAAAAGGCATCCACACAGCATTATTCGAGGTATCCGAGTTAACGGCATGCCTCGAAAACTGATTTTTAGCATTAACTGATATACATAATATATAAAAACATTTTTATGGAAACTGAAACATCTAGAAATAATAGTTTTTTTAAACGATGAGTTATAATTCGAAACATATTGAATTTGAAAAAAATAACAAATGGAAATCGGACTTTTAAAAGAATGTCAATCGTGTTTTCGGTCAAATAAAAATATGGCAAATAAAAAAAAAGGATTAACGATTTCGGTAAAATGAAATTCGCACTATTTTCGGATTTAAGATAAGTAACCATCAAGTAGAAATAAACATCAAATACTTATGGCTGCGGTCGTTAGAAGCTGTGCAAAAATTAAGCTTCCAAGTTAACGCAATCTAATGATACGGCCATTTAAGCCATAGTCTTCTAAGGATCACAACCTATACTTCCCATAGACCTAGACCTCTTACCGCACAGGTAAAGGAAAAAGTCCGAAAACCGCAAATTTGTTGTTACATCGTAGAAAAATACCTTTGTTTGTACGAAACCCTTAGTGCGCGAGTCGAACTGGCACTTGTCCTGTTTTTTATTTGTATTATTATCTGTACCCGGCATGCATATTGCAATGCTATAGATTTTTTAGGACAGGAGCCATCACGGGCATCACCAGAATAGCCTACACAGATTCCTCACAATCGATCAAACGGTTTGATGAAATGCATAAAGAACTAATATACAAACAAAGATTTTATCACTTACCTCATAGGTCTATATGTATATAGATTGAGTTACCTTTTTGTCTCTTTTATGTACCTATAACTTAATTTAACTTACTTATAAATGGCTCGCAATAAAAAAAAACTTAGATATTTAATTACTCTATGGTTTAAATTATATGTAAAAAATACCGCATCTCCGTTTTCTCCAGAAATATTTGTAAGCGCACCTTACGAAGACTTTGGGGATGGAGCGCTCTATGTACTATCAGGCTTCGAAGTAAATAGAGACCTCATCAAGCTAACCGGAAGCTTAAGACAAATATCCCTGTCGATGCTCAAATATACGCAGCGGATCAAAAACAGCCAGTTCAAAACCTTTGGGTATAGCCTACAAGTTTTATCAGATTTAGATGGCAATGGCTGTGATGGTGAGTACTTTTTTAAGTCAGATAAAATCAGACTTGGCAAAAATATTACTGGCGTGTAGCTCACTTTATAGGTTTTAGTTACCATTAGTAGTACTTTTCTGTGTTGTATTCCCCTTTGAGGTTACAAAAAACATGAATCGACATTGCCCCGGGCGGTAAAATCTAATATTACTTAATGTCTGTATGAATGTTCGACGAAAAATTCGCTTAGTTTAGCCGCATCTTCTTTCTTTCTTTCACTAGGCCTTGCAAAAGTGCGGCAAAAGGTCTTTAAGCTGATGATGATACATCGAGTCAAATGATCTTAGGCACAAGCCAAATGAAGACGAACAATGCAGTTTACTTTGGATCGGCTTTGTTATTGAACAAATTCTGCCGTACCGTAGTGCCTACCCGCTGATGTGTATAGCAACCCTTAAAAGTGGTCTGATAGTACCCATACCCATGTTGTACTTATGTACACTGCTTACAGCATCACCCTGTACGCTGCTTCACTATGGTTACTATCTCCATAGATGTGCAGTGGCCCCACATCAACCTACCCTAGTACCCATACCCATGTTGTACTTATGTACTCTGCTTACAGCATCACCCTGTACGCTGCTTCACTATGGTTACTATCTCCATAGATGTGCAGTGCCCCCACATCAACCTACCCTAGTACCCAGACCCATTTTGTACTTATGTACACTGCTTAAAGCATCACCCTGTATGCTGCTTCACTATGGTTACTATCTCCATAGATGTGCAGTGCCCCCACATCAACCTACCCTAGTACCCATACCCATGTTGTACTTATGTACACTGCTTACAGCATCACCCTGTATGCTGCTTCACTATGGTTACTACCTCCATAGATGTGCAGTGGCCCCACATCAACCTACCCTAGTACCCATACCCATGTTGGACTTATGTACACTGCTTACAGCATCACCCTGTACGCTGCTTCACTATGGTTACTATCTCCATAGATGTGCAGCGGCCCCACATCAACCTACCCTAGTACCCATACCCATGTTGTACTTATGTACTCTGCTTACAGCATCACCCTGTACGCTGCTTCACTATGGTTACTATCTCCATAGACGTGCAGTGGCCCCACATCAACCTACCCTAGTACCCATACCCATGTTGTACTTATGTACACTGCTTACAGCATCACCCTGTACGCTGCTTCACTATGGTTACTATCTCCATAGATGTGCAGCGGCCACACATCAACCTACCCTAGTACCCATACCCATGTTGTACTTATGTACACTGCTTACAGCATCACCCTGTACGCTGCTTCACTATGGTTACTATCTCCATAGATGTGCAGTGGCCCCACATCAATCTACCCTAGTACCCATACCCATGTTGTACTTATGTACACTGCTTACAGCATCACCCTGTACGCTGCTTCACTATGGTTACTCTCTCCATAGATGTGCAGTGGCCCCACATCAACCTACCCTAGTACCCATACCCATGTTGTACTTATGTACACTGCTTACAGCATCACCCTGTACGCTGCTTCACTATGGTTACTCTCTCCATAGATGTGCAGTGGCCCCACATCAACCTACCCTAGTACCCATATCCATGTTGTAATTATGTACACTGCTTACAGCATCACCCTGTACGCTGCTTCACTATGGTTACTATCTCCATAGATGTGCAGTGGCCCCACATCAACCTACCCTAGTACCCATACCCATGTTGTACTTATGTACACTGCTTACAGCATCACCCTGTACGCTGCTTCACTATGGTTACTCTCTCCATAGATGTGCAGTGGCCCCACATCAACCTACCCTAGTACCCATACCCATGTTGTACTTATGTACACTGCTTACAGCATCACCCTGTACGCTGCTTCACTATGGTTACTCTCTCCATAGATGTGCAGTGGCCCCACATCAACCTACCCTAGTACCCATACCCATGTTGTACTTATGTACACTGCTTACAGCATCACCCTGTACGCTGCTTCACTATGGTTACTACCTCCATAGATGTGCAGTGGCCCCACATCAACCTACCCTAGTACCCATACCCATGTTGTACTTATGTACACTGCTTACAGCATCACCCTGTACGCTGCTTCACTATGGTTACTATCTCCATAGATGTGCAGTGGCCCCACATCAACCTACCCTAGTACCCATACCCATGTTGTACTTATGTACTCTGCTTACAGCATCACCCTGTATGCTGCTTCACTATGGTTACTACCTCCATAGATGTGCAGTGGCCCCACATCAACCTACCCTAGTACCCATACCCATGTTGGACTTATGTACACTGCTTACAGCATCACCCTGTACGCTGCTTCACTATGGTTACTCTCTCCATAGATGTGCAGTGGCCCCACATCAACCTACCCTAGTACCCATACCCATGTTGTACTTATGTACACTGCTTACAGCATCACCCTGTACGCTGCTTCACTATGGTTACTATCTCCATAGATGTGCAGTGGCCCCACATCAACCTACCCTAGTACCCATACCCATGTTGTACTTATGTACACTGCTTACAGCATCACCCTGTACGCTGCTTCACTATGGTTACTCTCTCCATAGATGTGCAGTGGCCCCACATCAACCTACCCTAGTACCCATACCCATGTTGTACTTATGTACACTGCTTACAGCATCACCCTGTACGCTGCTTCACTATGGTTACTCTCTCCATAGATGTGCAGTGGCCCCACATCAACCTACCCTAGTACCCATATCCATGTTGTAATTATGTACACTGCTTACAGCATCACCCTGTACGCTGCTTCACTATGGTTACTCTCTCCATAGATGTGCAGTGGCCCCACATCAACCTACCCTAGTACCCATACCCATGTTGTACTTATGTACACTGCTTACAGCATCACCCTGTACGCTGCTTCACTATGGTTACTCTCTCTTATAGATGTGCAGTGGCCCCACATCAACCTACCCTGATCAGTCAATATCCGCAACCATACATTCTTATGTTGATCAGATAGAGTTCCATTTCATTTGTGATATGTTGAGAGATTTAGGTAACTTGATGCGGGCCCACTGTGGGCTCTTTTACACGATGACGAGTTTTTGTTTTTACTTTTCCTAACAAAAAAAAGTTTTTGTCGATAACATTTGATGAATTAATAGTATTTATTGCCATAAAATATCGCTAACTCAAAATCGGACACACTGTATAATGTTTTGTTATTTGTTATATTTTAGAACTAGCAGTGGGCTCGCCAGGGACCAACAACATAATGTTGTTGCGCTGCTTACCGGCAATCTCAATTGATGTCTACATAAACGAAGTTGGTGACAAGGTATAACATCTAACTCCATTTTATTTGTTATAGCACAATCTTTTTTTTAAATGTAAATAAAAGCCTTATACAGCACAAAACAAAAAAAATACTAAATTAGGTATCAAAATAATAATAAAAATGAAATAAAGATCAGCGCTACATATTTTAGGGGCAGTTCAAAAATTGGTAGGTAACCTAATTAATCTAATCACTATCGCATTTCTTGATTTCATTGCCATCGATCTGGCTGCAGTAGACGTAATTAGGTCTCAGCTTAGTGGCTGGTTATAATATAAAAAGCTATTAAACCCTTTAATTTATTTCAGATTGTGAAAGAACAAGACGACTCGTTTACCAGAAGTGTGTGTGTTAATGTTAAGCATCTGAAAGAAAAACAGTTTTCGTCAAGTAAGTACAGACTTTTGTGCAATGATCATAAAATGATATAAAACATACGCCTATTCGGCTTGATTCACTATAGGAAAAGAGTAACCCAACAGATTATAAACGTAATCCAACTTGATAAAAAATTTTTTATGTTAAATGAGAAATAATAATCACCTGTTCCTATTCTCCAGCTAGCTTGTTAAAAATATATATTATTTTATTTTTAGGGTTAAGAATTACAAATAGAGTGATTGGAGTTGGGGCATACATTGAACCTGATCAGTTATCATTTATCATCGAAGTGAACAACAAGACGGAAAATGATACATGCCGCAATGTAACGATTATGTTGGCAAGTACTAAGTCTTCACTTTTTGTATTTTAACTGCTAGGTCTAAAATCAAACAAATGATTGGGGATTATACAAAGCAATATCATTTATACTTTCGTATATTGGGGCTACTACTCTTATTATAATACCTTTGTCAAAATGTATTTTAACCATACAGTATTTTCTAAAAAAGAAATAATAAAAAACACATTTACAGAATGACCACGATCCGCACGAATACAAATTCTTCACGAAAGTACAAATAGATGAAGAAGCTATAGTAAGTTCCAAAGGTAAGTATTAAAAAACTTCTGCTGGCTTAAAGTCATCTATCACAATTATTTACCGAATACTGCACATTAAACAGGATGCTAAAAAGTGTTAACGAAATAGTTTTGTTATTTTTATCACACACATATCAAATTTTTCCAAAAGGTTGGTTGACATCAGTGGTGACCCAAGAGCTGGCAGCTACCTTGCGCAGCGTAGCATCGCTATCCAGCGTGGTAATGCTGCCAGCATCCTGGGAACCTTACCACAAGGACCCTTTTTATAATTTTTGTTTTTCTTTTGTAATAAATAGTGTATCTTATTTTTTTTAATAAGTTGTATATATATTACTGTTATAGTTTAGTTACTAGTGTTTTTGTTAGTTAGTAAGTATGTTATAATATTTATATAAGTTTAATTAAGAAACCAAAAATGCGCACAAATGTTGGCCCAGTTAGCGACAGGTCGTGGTTCAAAACTTTCACGTGTGTGGTTACCAATTTAAACTTATGTTAACAATTTTCAGAGGTGTTGTAGTATTGTTTATAGAATACGGAAAAAAGTGTGTTTTTTATATTTTATTTAATAATTTATTTTACTTGTTTTCTACGGCCGATACTTTATTGCCTTATACCCCAGAAAATTATAGTAAACACTTTTCAAAATAATATTACTCATACAATATACAGAATATTTGTCCATGACATTATTTATTACAAACACTGTTTTACATGTGGTACCACATAGGTGTTAAAGGATATTGACCAAAGCCGGGCCCAGATTGCGTCTTTGTAGTTTATATTTCAAAAATCTTGTTTTGAATTATAATTGCACTGTTATTTTAAAATAATTTAACGAATAGGGGTTTAAAAGTAACACTTTATCACAAAATTCTTAAATGAATCACATAATTAATTCTGCAATCACAAAACATAACCTCAAAATGCCTAATCTGCCATTGAATTCCTCGTAAACCCCTGATTATTTTTCAAAAATATTTTTTGTGTGTATTCTGTCAAATATTTATATATTTTATCCGAAAATTTTGTAAAGACGCATGCTGACGAAAAGTGGGCGGAGTTTCTATAGAGTTTTGGTCAAGATCCTTTAAGTGGTCTAATTGCTAAATGTTTTTTCTTCCAAACGACCTTCGGGTAGATAAAAAATAAAATGTGCTAGTCTTGTTCCCGTGATTAAGTTGCTTAAACTTTTTTATTGTTTTGTTATAGTATTTAACAGTTCTTGGGTGACGGTGAGCCCAAAAAGTACGCTGGAGAAGAGCATCGACATTTCAAGGCACTGCAGAGGCGAGGACTGTGAACCGAACCTCTCTTTGACGATTGCTTGGTCTGGAGAGTAAGTGGATTCAGTTAAAGCTCTTTCGTGCTACCTTCACAAACAACAACAATATTTGTGATTTATTAATATTCAAGACTCTTAAACATCATTAAGATTTCTAAAATTCGCTAGGTAGAAAAGGTTCCTGGTTAGACAAGTGAATTTTAGAAATCGTTGAATGCAGTTTTGTTTTCTTTTTATAAATAAAGGAATGTTTCCTTTTAGTAAAATGAGGTAACTAAAGAATGTGAGGTAGTTCCCCTCCGGGGCCCATAGATTTTTTTCCACCTTGTACATGAATAAATATGAGACGGACGGCTATTTTGGAATTATTGACTGTTATGTAAAATGCTTAAATGGGGACAATAAAAGACGCTGCATATTACTCTGTAATTAAGAAAGAAAGAAACAAAATATATTTATTAATGAATGGACATCACATAACACACGAAAACAAACAACGTAACGGGCACGGTTATAAAACAAGAAACAACAAAATTACAATTTATTTGGGTAAGCCAGTCGGACAGTCGGAGTATTTCCCTTCCTGTAAAAAACTAGCTCTAACTAATAATTCTACTAATCAGTTTTAATTTGCCACAGGAATGACACCTATCTCCTCGGTTCGTCTGATCTTCTAACCATCACGCTTCTGGTCAAGAATGAAGGGAACAGCTCCTTCGACTCTTGCGTAAGAGTGAAGATCAGCGGGGCACCTGTCGCGCAGTTTGGCTGTACGAAGAACAGAGACGGGTATAAGTGCTTTATGCCACGGCCGCTAAGGAGATCAGGCACGGTAAGTATGATGATAATAAGACTAGATAATTTGATGAGTTGAAAATTTTAAATGTCAAAACATAATACATTAATGTAAGGAATAGCGAACTTCGCTGTTAAATGTATTGCATTTTAAGGCGAAATATGCTCGATGCCTTGCATGTGTATTAGAACTTGAGTCAGGAACAAAATGGATATAAATTATACGGTTCCTATATGCTTAGCAATAATGTAGTCAATTCAAAATTGACTCTAAAACAATGATTAACATCTTTTCTAGCATGAAATTGATATAAAGTTGAACATGACTCAACCAACGAATTTAGACGAAGCCGTCGACGTACAAGCCGATTTATATGACTTTTGCGATAATGGCGACGCCAAAACTAAATCATTGATAGTGAAACTGGAGTTGAGAACTGACGATATTTTGTTGAAAGGGTAAGATATTTTTTTCACATTCTTACATTTATCAGGTACTGATAGTAAGGTTGGTCACTTGCCTTACAGACACCCCTCCACAAATCCGCACTGAGCCCGCGTGGTGGAGTATGGCTCGTACCTCCTCATAGTTGAGGTGAGGCCTTTGCCCAACAGTGAGATCTATATTTATGTTAATAATAGGCAGAGATTTGACCGCAATCTCGTCTTGTACGGACTAGTAATAGCAAAATTAATGTTGATGAATAAACATTCATGCTTTACCGATAAATTAGTAGCCGGATTAGTAACTACATCCATCAGATTTGACGCATTACTTGTAAGAATTTGTCTATAATTTCGTGCTCACAACCACATTCCTAGATTCGTAGCATCGCTTATGGGACCATCACAAATTTTAAACTCTCGCCCCGTTATTACAAAAACTTAGTACCGGGTTTAAGCCAGGAATAAACTATTAGCTAGCCAATTAGAAAAGCGTTTCTATATTGCATTATGTCAATATTTCATTCATTCCTCTGTTGTCGGCTAATATTTAGACCTATTTTAAACCTGGTCTAACTTTTTTTTAATAACACCGTCGTAGTCTGTAGCACGACATCGCACCTATCTTCATCTGCTATCACTGAATATTATCAAAAACTTTAAAAAAATAGTTATATATAAAAAAACGGTGATCTGTCAATTTTTGTTAAGCTCGCTTAAGTTTGATGCTCTTGCTACCGTGAGTAAGGATGACAGAACTCGAAATAACATCGGTTTACAGAATAAAGCCTCGTAACATGGACCACCCTAACCACAGAGTGGTCAGTAGGTCTTTATTAGTTAGCGCCAGACTGTTGCTTGATAGTTAAAGTAGTTAGGTATTTGCCATATTGTCTGTGTCTTCTTTCAAGGCGCTAATAGGGCCCACAAAATAAGGAGACATGATCTGGCCCCATGTGGTCCGACATTGATTGGTATTCATTATTGCCGTTCATAAGTAGCATTTTGTGTTCTAATACTTCAGAGATCATGTTTCCAGACACAACAAACAATCAATTGTTATGAGTCGCGGTTTTATGATCCTCAAGGGGTTATATTGAAATTAAATCAAATTTCACTTACAAAAATTAATCGACTGTGTCATCCGGTGGGACTCGAACCCACGTCCCTTCGCTATCCGGGCGAGTGCTCTTACCAACTACGGAGGACGTTACTCAGTTGACGAGTTTTTGCAAGTGCTTGCTACGCCAGTGAGCCGGCGTTCGATTTCATCAACACTTGGGGAATGTACCCGCATGTATCCAATGGAAACATTTATACATGGGAATATTTATATTTCCATTGGATACATGCGGGTACATTCCCCAAGTATTGATGAAATCGAACGCCGGCTCACTGGCGTAGCAAGCACTTGCAAAAAATCGTCAACTGAGTAACGTCCTCCGTAGCTTAGTTGGTAAGAGCACTCGCCCGGATAGCGAAGGCACGTGGGTTCGAGTCCCACCGGATGACACAGTCGATTAATTTTTGTAAGTGAAATTTGATTTAATTTCGTAAAAACTAGCAAAATAATTGCTTAAGTTATAAAAATATAATGGGTTATATTTAATAAATGAATTTTTTAATTGGAATTTGAATTTTATGGAGCTAATATTTTTCAGATCAAGTCATAACCAAGATGTATCTGACACAGAAATTCAAGTTCAGAAAGTACCTTATGTTAACGATGCGCATGAGTATTTGGTAAGCAAATTCTCATTGAAATTGTGGTTGAAGTAATAAACACATAAAAAAAAAATTCTAGCGACTAGCCCTAGTTACGTACGGATGCAATTAAAAAAAAAGAAATATGAGCACGTTAATGCACCAATGCTGAAACATTTTGTCTCAGTGTTGGTGTATCTACATTTATTGTTGCCTAATTTGTATGTTTTTCCGCTTTTTTACTTACCCTAGGTGTATTGTATTATATACTAATAACAAGTAGCCCGTAGTTGGCATAGTAAATTAAAATATTATTACTTACCTTATGTCACTGAAAGATAATGTAGCTTTCTACTGATATAATAATTTTAAAAATCCGTTTAGTAGATGCAGAAAATTACTTCCTTCCTACAAACATACTTGTCGACGTACAACAAAATTAACCTCTTTATAATATTAGCTAGACCTTACGTAATCTTTAACCCATTTTCAAATATCATATACGAATTTGTCACTGCTATGTATGATAGATAGGTGACATGACATAGTGGAGACAAACATTTCGAGGTAAATATGTAGTGTAATTAAACTATTCATAATATTTACAGATAACCAACAACGGTTTTGTATACTGGAAGAATATATCTACTACAATAACTATTGATAAGGAGCCCTTCATTGATTCTTATAGCGTAAGATAATGTTTTATATAAGTAAAAGCAATGATAGTGCATTTGAAAAGAGGTAGATGGGTCATTAGCGCGCGTAGAATGATTGCCTTAAATTTGAACTCAAATATCACATTTGACACGTAAAAGAACGTGAGCTCGAAGCATCAAATTCAAATCGCCACGCAGTACGAGATGACAGATCTACCTCTTTTTAAAATAACTTTACTGTTAGTAAGAATAAAAATATAATAGATATTGGAAAACTTTACCTACACTACTCTGACTCCTATGTTAGTTGCATTTGCAAGGTAAGTTGGTAAGCACTTGTATTATGGAAATCAGAAACAAAAGCTGAACTTTCTATAGCCTAGTAGTTTTAGCATAAAAAAAGGGGCTCACCACCACAGAATGAGTAATAATAAGCAGTTTTAGTATTTAAATATGCAATAGGTATAACTTAATGTTTTCGAAAAGTTGTCTCAACGGTCTCAAATTACGTGTCTGCGTCCTAAGTTATTTACGGTCCTATGTAAAAAATATAGTCTTGCGATTATCTCGGTTTCTATTGCTCGATTTCTTCATTGCAGCTAATATATCATAGAAATTCTTGAACTTAAACGCGGTAAAGTTACAATTTCATGAACGGAAGACAGCAAGTTAAAGTGAATATTGTAGGTACTATCATATTATGCAGTGGTGATTATTCCACAAAATTTTGTGACGAATTTTCTGGCTACTGTACCGACTGACACGCATCACGCACGTATAGTAAAAAACCACAGACAAATCAGCGGTCGTGAAACAGGCCAATAATTGTATTTTGACCCGTTTACAGGTATCATCACCAATGGATGAGTGTACCCGAAACGATTTTCCAAATCAGATGACGTTTACATGCGTTTTCGATCTGCCTCCCCGTAAAACCGTCAAGATCATTGCCTCAACACGCATCATTAAGAGTAAAATTAGTAAGTCCTTATGAATATTACCTTGATGAAAGCTAAAATGCTAATTATTTCATTTGTACCTCATCATAATCTCAGTTTTGACCTATACTTGACTGGCAGACTATTCTAGTATTAAGTGCGTTTTTACGCAAAATTTTCCTGTGAATCAAATGTATGTTGGCAAGTACTTAAATAAGTATATGTATTTTGAAAGTATTTTTTTAACTAACCTAATGTTTGTTCTCAGTGGAATACTTAGAAGACGACAAACTGAATACATCATCGACTTTCAAGCTATTTTTAAAACCCACTTTAGTGAACCTCGAGGAAAGGTAAAATAAACTAACTTTTATTTATAAAGCACACTTAAATTTCGGTCTTACATTACATTTTGGGAGGTGGTTTAAATTACACAAATTGAAATCTCGAAGAATTAGGTACTAAAAAATAAGGGTATGTTTATGTCAAATGGTAGGCACACAGGATATTAAGTTTGGTTTTAAAAGAACTTTAGAATACATGAAAAAATTCGAATATTATAAAATTTTGTTAAGGTACTCAAAATAACTAAAAGCTTCGTTACATGTAAAAGTATTTGATGGGAGATTAACGTACCATCTACAAAGATATTATTAAAAGGACGTTGCTTATGTTACCAAAAGATCTACAACGTTTAAATGGGCTTTGGATTTTAATACTAATTTGATTTTTTTTAGGCTATCAACGAGTATAACTCTTCGAAAGGAGCAATCCTTAGCTCAAAACAAAGGGCTTATAATCTTCTTAGCCGTTCTGGGCGCTGCGATTTCTTTGGGCGTGCTAGTGTTCATAATGTACAAGGTTAGTACCTTCAAAATGTACAGTCGGCGGCACGTCAGGTCAGGTTAACCATGTGAACTACGAAAACAGCTTTTATTACGTGAGGAATAGAGGCGGTCTCTAGTTCAAAGGTGGGTAGTGTGACGTGCGGCCGTGTGTACAGCAATATTAATATTTTTTTTAAAAACCCTATTTTTTGGTCAACTATTGTGACTGGCTGGTAAGACATTTTCGAAACATATTGCAGCAAAACTATCCATACTAATCCATACTATAATGTTATAAATGTGAAAGTGTGTCTGTCCGTCTGTCTGTCTGTCTGTTACCTCTTGACGCTTAAACTACTAAACCGATTGAGATAAAATTTGGTATGGAGACAGTTCGAGACCCTGGAAAGGACATAGGCATTTAGGACATTTTGTCGCGATATGAAAACATTAAGAGGGTGAAATGGGGGATGAGAGTTTATATGGAAAATCCAACTCTTGCGGGCAAAGTAGCGGGGAACCACTAGTTCTATATAAAATTGACTTTTAATTTTCAGATGGAATTCTTCAAAAGGAAAGAGAAAACAAAGCTAGATGCCTTGAAAAAGGAACATGTACGGAGGCAGAGTGTTGTAAGTAAATAGCCTAGAAGTTAGTTTAATCAAACCCCAACAAATGAGATAAATCTTAGTATTCAACTTGAATATCTTAGAATTAGTTACAGTTTGGGCTTTTACAGCAACAGATACATCATCAGCACTAGTTAAGGATTAAAAATTACCAATGTTATTTTTGCAGAAACGGTCCATGTCCATGAGTCAAGACAGAAAATTCGACGAGGCACTGAATGATGTAAGTACAGTAATGTACAAGGTTTTTAACTTTAAAATGTTTATGATTTAATCTAGAACTAGATTGTCATACATGGATTTAACACAATTAATGATCGGCTATTCCGCAGTTTAGGTATGAAGCTACAAGTAAAATGGGCCCCACATATCATCATCCTAGCGTTATCTCGGTAGTGTACATGCACGTGAGTGCCCAGGGTTCGCCGACTATGATCCAGGATGTAGCAGATCAGATAATTACAGTGGAGCGACTGCCATTTAACCCCCGTGACCCTGTTAACAGGGGAACCTGACCAGTTTTTGGATCATGGTTACACGTGGTTAATAGGCCCTACATCAACTTACCCAAATAATAAGATGGTAGTCGCTCCACTGTAATTACCTGATCTGCCACATCCTGGATCATGGTCCAAAGCGGACCCTGGGCTAACGCTACCTCCTAGCGTTAATGATCAATTTACTCAATCTGTCTAAATATCTCAAATGATATGGAACTCGATGTGATCAATATAAGGTTGAAATATGCTTGCGAAAATTTGACAGATCAGGGTAGGTTTATATGGTGCCGTGTGTACATGCGCGGATCCGACCGATCAGTGGGTTGTCACGATCCGCAGTTTATAATTTAGCTTCACGGATCACCGTGATTAGGATGTCAACATTTATTTATCTGCAGTGTGTTAACATGCCTCAGACAAACCCAACTATTTCATTCGTTTCGACCAACCTAAAGTACTTGCAAAAGGACGGCGTTTTATTCCGCGAATTCCGATACTATTGCACCGATTCAAATTAAATTTGGTACAGAGATAGTTTGAGACCTTGGAAAGGGTCGCCGCGGGTGAAGTTCCGGGGAACAGCTAGGTTATTTATATTCACATATTTTTTTTCTTTATTAGATGGAGGTGATAGATGACAGCCCTTTCGAGGTAGTGGACATGAGTAAACCGGTGTTGAGGAAAGATGAACAGACAAACAGTGGCACGTGATTCATATAAGCTTTGCGGGCTATGAAAGTCAGCCGTCAATAGTGACAATCGCGGTCGTACTTTCTTATTATCATAATAAGCATTCAATTTTTAGCATAAAGATGAACATTTTAGTTCTTTGTCTTAGTCATAAATGCCAGACTGACACTGGAGATGGCTTCATACGAGAAAGATACAAACAAGTGAAATTATCTTCCAAACCATGAGACTTTTGTTAAAGCCTTGTTAATTTATTTAAAAGTTCTATGGTTAATCTATATCAAATGTCAGTTTGGCGTGCCATTTATTAACGAAAAGTAGCGTTGTCTTCCAAACTAAAATACTTTTTTTATGTTAATTCGAAAGTTGACTATGCTATATCCAGCGTCAGTTTGACACGCTCTTTTTGTGACACCTATATAATTGTGACATAAAAAATATGAACTTAAATATTCAGCTACTTTTGATGCTTACCAAACGTACAGACTTACGGTGTTATTACAAAAACTTAGTACCGGGTTTAAGACACGACTTAGTGCTTGTTCACGTTGACTCGCGGGCACGGTGGCGGGCGCGGTGACGAAATATCAAACATGTAGTGATTCCAAGTGTTCACGTACGAAACGCACGTGCGGTCTAACTAGCGGGCAAGCTAGCGACTGGTGCGCACGGAGCGCTCGCGGTAATTTCAACGCGTGAAGATGTTTGTGTGTGTTCATGTCAAACTAGCGGCGGCGCGCGCGTTTCACTTGCGACGTCAGGTAAGTTCAACCAGTTTGAACTTGTCGCTAGAAACGAACTCGCGCGAACGCCTGGCGGTTAATGTGAACACGAGCTCGCAACGTTTCCCGCGGCCGCACCCGCCCCCGCGCCCGCGCGTACCTACGTGAACAAGCACTAAGCTATTAGCTAGCCAATTAGAAAAGCGTTTTTCTATTAGGTTATGTCAAGAATGTGTCAATAATTCCTCTGTTGTCGGCTAATATTTAGACCTATTTTAAACCTGGTCTATTTTTTTTGTAATAACACCGTTTGAGTCTGTCCCACGTTAAATCTGACGCCTTATAATAGTTAAGTAACTTTGATAAGCCAATTTTATTAGAATCGCACTCATAATATAAGATACGGCAGTTACTATTTTGTTGTGTGATCAACTAAAATAAAAGTCATAAAAGTCTTTTGTTTTTGCACTGGGGGCAACCCTACACGTCCCAAAATAGACCCTAGTAACTGCTTCAGGACAAATTGTGGGTTATTTTTGAAAAGAGACAGCGGAAGAAACTAGGAAAGTCTCTTTTAAAAACCTTGTTTTCATGCGTTTATTGTACCTGGTGGATTCATAAATTTTCATCAAAAAATATAAATCTTTTCTCATTAGTACATAAAGGTATTTTTTATGATTGCTTTAAAATTAATATGTAAAATATTGTGATTTCAAAATTTGTAAAGACACAAACAACGTGTCACAAAACAGACATAAGTTCTCAAATAAAGGGTGTCCTAGAATTTCCGTAAGCTATGAATTTGCCACCATTTGTGCTGGCAACCTTAAAAATTAACAATTTGACAGCTGTCACACAATAGAACAACGTGACTATTGTTAGACATTATCTCAAACAAGCAAACATAATTATAAAAAAAAATCATTCTCTCGAAAAACATAACCCCTCCTTCCGCGTCGGGTAGAAATAATGAAATTTCACACAATTATTTTGTGTGAAAACGTCGGTCGGGACGGTGATTTAACTTTATAAACTGTAAAAAAATGAAAATTTAAAAATTCAGGCAAACCTATTTTTGGACGACCTTTTTATAATCTAGTTAGAGATTCAAGAGTCTCCAACTCATCAAGTCTCCCTGTATTTTTCAATTAATATCTTCTTAACTGATGAAGTCAAAACACTATTCCTACTCTATTTTGTATGAAATATTAATTATTTAAGGGATTATTCAACTTCTTCTTCTTTGTTATGGCAAACAATAAAGACCCGTTGTTCTTTTTATTTACCCTAAACTGTCAGCTCTCCAACTGTTTATTTTTTAGGGTTGCCAGCACTTTACAGCAAATTCAAATCTTGCGTAAATTCTGGGACACCCTTTATAAATAGGTACAAAAAATCCTGTAATATGACCTGAACATTTATGTAAGTAATTTATCAAAACGTAATCCCATAACTGACATACTGCCGACTAACATCGGAATATCACCCTCAACAAGTCTAATTCTGTTTGCTTCCCGCCTAATTATTGTGCGCTCCATTATTAGAGACAATGTCGCAGGCACTCGCGTAATTTAGGCACTCATTCAAAATCCTAAACAATTGCGAGCGAGTTTCATCTGCGACACAATTGGCTGACGACACCCGCGCGCCTCGAAAAATAAAGAGCAAAGCTGCGGCTTCACTTCAAGCGGCAAAATATTTATTAAATAGGAATACTGTGAACAAAAAAAAACAGTACATACTTTATATTTAATAGTCATCATCATTGCTCTTCCGATTGCCAAGCAGCAGAGGCTAGGCTGTACCCTATATTTTTGTACCTTTCTGTTATTCTACCAAGGTTGACTTACCAACTTACCAAAACTTAACTTAAAACGCACCAGTGTGTGTGTGTGTGTGTGTGTGTGTGTGTGTGCGGAACGACAAACTAAAATGCAATTTTGATACAGAATTAACTTATTTTCGAAATCGGCTATTACTTTTATAACTTATAAGGCAGTTTACTTTATTCTTTATTAAAGAAGTAATTAATAAATATTTTTCTTCTCATTGGAAGCTTCCTTTCCTAGAAAAACTATTAGAGCTAATCGACTCACATTCGACGCGCTTGATTTGAGACCCACAAGTGCGCATTGCCTGTCAGCGAGTCGTAGTAATACCTACGTACTATAATAATAACAATAATTATTACAATAATAACAATAGTTTTTAACTGTATGGGTTATAAAAATACGCTTCATAGGGGTTTATTATTAACGGTTATAATCGTGAGTCTAAGGTGAGATGGTTAAAAAAATAACAATATTCAAACAAACATCTCCTGACGTAGGCATTGAAATGCTTGAATGAGGATTTCAAATCAACAATTGTGTAATCCTTTATTGTTAAAGAAAAGAAAGTATTTTTTTTCTTTTTTTTATCTCCGCTCGTCATAAAGCCACGGATTTACGCAAGCGACAACGAGGTAGCGAGACGACAACACCCTAATACATACGCGAGCACGTTTGCGACACAAAAGTCACTTGACGAAGACGGATCGGTGCCCTAGCACGTATTTAACGTAGCCTAAAAATTGAGCTGAATAGCGAGCAAACTCATCTACATTAAAAATTTCGAGCTGTCAAAATATAAAGTCCCTTATTTGGACTGTCTTATGTCCTCCTAGCCGAAGTTTGACCACAGTGGCCGACTGCGCGGAAGATATTATAGTGCCTTGTGTGCGCAATACACAGATGCACTCTCTGTTCTTTCACTCTCATAATTCGGTGAGACGCACCGAGCACATAACTGCTCGATGGTGAGACGGCAGTCCAACGTGACCGTAGAGAGATCAGGCGCAAGATTAACGGCTTAACGTGCTTTCCGAGGTACGGAGTTGTTAACACCACCTACTTCCTGACTCCAGAGCTGTGTCTGAGTTATTTCAAGACAAAAAAACCCAACACTTTCGGCTTGACCCGGATTCGAATCCGGGACCTTGTGGATAGTACCCAGCGTGCTGACCACTAGACGACGAGGCAGTCATTTGGACTATTACTGTAACATGAAATGTTGAATTCGGAGTTCCCGCTCAAAAATCAGGAGTGCCAACATCGAAATGCATGTTCAGGAGGTTTGGGCCTCCTGAATTTAATTTTAGCGGAATTAGTTAAAATCTTTTATTTGGCCAAATTATATTTACCCAAAATTCCGTTAGACATATCTATATGGCCACTTTAGTGAAAAGTGGACCAGCCTATTTGACAAAGAGTGTTAACAAGGAGCTGGATGGACGAAATCAGTGTCAAGGTAAATTGTGGGATCGCAGTTGTAGATTGGTGGCTTTCTCTCATATTGCGCCTCGTTTCAGCACGGCATTTTATGAATCTTTCTGCCACGGTGACTTTTTAGACTTATTCGACCCTGCTGAACACGATTCTGCCCGGTATCAACCCTTTTTTCACTCCCTTTCCCCCTTTTCACACTGTAAATGTTTTTTTTTTATTAAGGCTAGGACACTAACTGGGTGAAAAAGGGTAGGAGAAGTGGAAGACGATTTTACTCGGAATCAACCGGGAAGAATCGTGTTCAGCAGAGTCGAAAAAGTCTAAAAAGTCACTATGGCAAAAAGCTTCATTAATAATAATAATAATGTCTTCCTGCCGAATTTTAGCTACAGCAGCCAATCTCAACAGAGATTAGCCAACTGCGCGGGAGATATTATAGTGCACAAGTGTGTGCGCAATACACAGGTGCACTATCTGTTCCTTCACGCTTATAATTCCGTGAGACGGCAGTCCGACATGACCGTAGAGAGATCAGTTGCAGGACCAACGGCTTAACGTGCTTTCCGAGGCACAGGGGTGTTAACACCACGAACTTCCTGACTCCGGAGCTGTGTCTGAGTTATTTCAAGACAGAAAAACCCAACACTTAGGGCCCGCACTCGGGATTCGAACCCAGGACCTCGTGGATAGTACCCAGCGTGCTGACCGCTAGACCAACAAGGCAGTGCCGTTAGACGTGGTTGTGATGAAACAAACTGTAAAGCCCACTTGCGCCATGCGCTAATCCCGGCTTTACCCCTTAACCTGTCATTTTTGTATGAACTATTCTCGGGTTAGGAATTAACCCGTGTTGGAGCAAGTCGGGCTAAGTCTATTGTTTCTAATCAACAAATAACCCTCCTTCCGCAGTCGGGTAAGATGTATAGTATGGCAAATTGTAAATTTTTTGCAACCATATTAGCTCGACGATTGATTAGCTATCTCAAATTCATGTTGTTCCGACGCTACTACTAAAAATAACTTGTTATTTTCCTCCCATTTTATATTATCTAGTCCATCTCGTTAATGGCTGATAAAACTTTAATTTATAGTCGCAACTTCAAGAGCGAGGGCTGAATTTCGATTCTCATAAATATAGGGATCAAAAGCTGATGCTCTGTACATAATAATAAGGTTAATAACATTACTGCCTATAGTTTAATGGAGATGCGGCCTTTTTTTATGAAGAGCCATAGAATTCTTAAGTACACCGAAAAGGGTAAGCCAAACTGTTGCCTATTCAAATCAAAAGCAACAACTTATAAATCAAAACTGAAAAAAGTTTAGTCCTACATAAATCGGAGGTAATGTAGTGATGTTTTTAATATTCGCGTGATAAAAAAAGTTCAAATGAATAACTTAGCGATAAAAAAGACAGTAGTGGTATCAATGCAAATAGATGTAGGTAGTGATTGAAAAAGTTTTACTTAGCTACTTTAACCAGGCAAACCCAGAAGTGCAATTGCCGTTATTTCGTCCAGGCCCTTTCAAGACGACTAATGTGAGGACTGAGGGATCTCCTCAAACGAAAATTTAGTACTGACGACGGCACACACAAGCGAAACACTGCGGCATTTTATGCAGTTCTAATAGGGGCAATTTTAGAACGAAAATTTGTTACCTGATATACTGGCTACTGAAGTTACAAATCGGTACACCAAAGCGAGGGTTAAGTCTTGGATGTATTACAATTCCGAATTGTTTCGACTATCTGCTTGTGATGACGAATAGCAAAGTTAGAATGCATCATTGGCTACAAAAACTGTTTTCTTTTACCTCTTTGACTAGATATCTGTCTGTAGTGGTCTATGATTGGCGGCAGTGAGATCAGGGGATTAATTGGATATTTGCGATAAAGGCGACGGGAATAATCTGGGGTTCGTTAATGACATCGCGTCTCGCGATGGCTTCGGCAAATCAACGCTACAGCTAATTCAAATGCCATTTCGACATATACATACTAATCAACTCTGTCTAGGGATATTTTGGATATAATAATACTATGTTTTGTATATCCTCCAGACAGTGTTGATGTGTGTATTTTTTAATAGCAGTGGTGTGTAATTTAAGTAGACGGCGTATTTCGGCGTTCTAAGGCTCGGTTACAAATGGCAAATACTTCTAATGTTGCCGTTAGTTATTGTGACCGTTAAATCTGTCAAAAGTTTGGTTGTCTAATTTTAACCAACAACAATAACTTGAACAATACGATTTTGCAAGCAAGTGTCATCAATGTAATTTTTACCATTTCGTAAGGGCCTGAAACGACGACGATTTTTATCCACATTTACAAAGTCTATTTATCTTTTTATTTGAATTGTCAGTTGGTGTCTCACCTTTTTTGCGATTTAAAGTTTTTAGCCTGGAGTTTACAACTCATGTTTTATTTTCAATCAGCCGTTTTAGCATCATTTGACATATTTTGCGTGGGAATTCTGTCAAATTACCCGACAATCGAGGTATACGGCTGTTTAAAAATTGGTGAATTCGGATCTTAACGATCCCAAACTCCGCTGTACGCAGCGCTGCCAAGTAAAGTCAGCCTATTAGATCCCACTGCTGGGAAAAGGCCTCACCTCAACTATGAGGAGATACGAGCCATAATCCACCACGCGGGCTCAGTGCGGATTGGTGGAGGGGTGTATGTAAGGCAAGTAACACCCTTACTATCAGAATCAAGGGCCTCTGACTAGGCTTAACGACTAATACCACAGATATTAGCCGGGACCCACTGCTTAACGTGCCTTCCGAAGCACGGAGATGATTGTCATGGACGTCTTTTAAATGGTCAGAATGGTCACCCATCCAATCACGACCGCGCCGTAGGTTGCTTAACTTTTGGTATCACTACCAAAGCGCTGCCGCCACTGCGCCACAAGCACTTCCTGTGCTGCCAACTGTGGTGAAAAAGTTTGCATTGCTGCTCATTGCTGAGAGTGCTGGAACTCGGAATGAAAGCTTATTACTATAAACGTGATACGAGTAATATAGAGAATAAATGGGTAACAGTAGTGCTGGCTGCGGCAGCAAAGTCACAAGAGGGGTCAAGTTTGCCCACCGTTTTCCGTCTTTTCCAGATATTAATTAGGTTTTTTTGTGTTTTTCCGGTGAAGTCTTTGACATTATTACTAACATATAACAAATCATAACGATCTGAGGTACGGAGTACTAGTACTTACTTATTCTGTGCCTGAGGTGAAAAATTGTTTCAGGAGTATTTGGGTTGAGGTCCTCTTTACTCCTAACTAATGTTTTCTACTTATTTATTTTAGCATTACGTTATAGTTAGCAAACAAGGAAAATGATGTTTTAAAGCAGTTACAATTATATTTTTAACAATCTTGCATCAGTGCCAATACACACACGTAACTTGGCGGGCACTGATTCTTTAGGACAAAACAAGTTTATCATATTAATTTATTCTTAAATTAAACTCAGCAGTGGTTTTATTCTTTTGCAGTGGTCAATTAGACAGTAGACTGTTGTTAACTTCAAACTGTAGGAATTTTCCTAGAATTTGCGGTAATATTCCTCATTTAACTATGTCGGATAATTAGCTAAACGGATAAGTATACAAAGACCTATTCAAAATGTCATTGGATTAGAAGTGTCACTGATGTGATGATAAGATTTTAAAATTTGTGCCTTATTTTATTTAAAAAATACTTCTTCCCTTAGATTTAATAGATTTTAGCTGGATTTATATTATGTTTGTATTTTGAACGCTTTTGTTCTTTTTATTACTTTTAAAAAACATCCCTTCGACTTATCCGGAGTAGTAATTCTGAGGTCCACTTCCGCACGTCCGGATTAGCTATTCCAGACTTGTTCAAGGCCTATTATCTGAGTTGAAAGGCCACTTGCACAAGTCTGGATTAGCTAATCCTGGAGGTTCACTTGCTCCGGTCCGGATAAGCTAATTCGGACTGGCGCAAATGGGCTATCAACTCAGATATTAGGCCTTGAACAAGTCCGGGTCAGCTAATCTAGACGTGCGCAAGTGGGCCTGAGTGTGTTAGTTACATAGATTATCGACTCAAACTCACGTTACAAAAATATACCTACACTATGTAAAACATTTTTAGAATATTATTCGTTTCTTTACGATATAGCTCCTAAGAATTCCGTGGACTGCAATGAGAACGAACGAGTCTATACTGCAAGAGCTCAACATCTCAACGAGGCTCTCAGCAATCTGCTACCAAAGGGCCCTTCGCTTTTTCTGACATATTATGCGGTCTCCTATGCATAGCTTGGAGAAGCACATCATCCTGGGCCATATGGAGGGCAGACGAGCCAGGGGCAGAGCACCTTCCCGATGGACAGACGCGGTAAAGAAAACAGTGGGCGAGAGCATGCAAAGGGCAGTACACAGCACATATAACCGCAGCAATGGAGGAATCTCACTTGTGGTTGCGATCCTCAGCATTGAGGGACCGAGGAAGAATTACGATATAAAGAAGATTAGTATAAATCGACCCGATAGATAGAGACACCGTACTAAGCGAGACACATGAAATATAAATATCATTTAATTAGCGGGCTTTTGTATGATTTTATGGTAATTTATAAAAGCAGAATTAAAATAAAAAATATCTTTAGAATGTACAAAACAAAACGAACGACGTGAACTTTGACGTGTCAGTCAAACATGAAGCAAATATTTTACATCAAACGTCAACATTGACCGGGTCATACATTGTTTTAATGTCAGTTCGACATAATGCACTAAATAAAATGTAGTTAATTGTCAGTTATATTATTTTTTACTCTATACAGTTTTAGGCTTTTCACCAAAGACTAAAACGTGCCAGCATTTTGGGCTGAGCATCAAAGAACTTTGCCGTTCTTCTTTGTAACGAGTGTTAAATTAAACCAAGTTTCTTTATTCACGAAACGTAATTAAATTAGTAACAACTTGAAAATGTCTAAAACAAAGAAAACCATTACCAGTTTCAACAAAAACGCCTGAAAAATTCAACGAAAAATAGAGAACGATTTTTGTAAACCAAAGTTCGGCGTGACCTAATTATCTATGAACATAGCAAGTTATTTTACGGGGTGAAATTAAGGCTCGAGTCAAAGCCCTTATAAGTCAGCCTATTAGATCCCACTGCTGGGAAAAGGCCTCACCTCAACTATGAGGAGGAACGAGCCATACTTCACCACGCGGGCTCAGTGCGGATTGGTGGAGGGGTGTATGTAAGGCAAGTGACAAACCTTACTGTCAGAAGTTATCAAGCCGCCCTAGGGCCTCTGACTAGGCTTAACGACTAATACCACAGATATTAGCCGGGACCAACTGCTTAACGTGCCTTCCGAAGCACGGAGATGCTTGTCATGGACGTCACTTAAATTGAAAGCGCTTGTTTGATTTAAAAAAAAAAAAATAGGTTTACGAAAGGATTTTTTGTATTTTTTTGTAGGACCACACACAGGTATTTCACTCACTAGGTACAACTACTACTTAATTTTACAACCAAGATCTTGTAAGTAATAAAACAAAAGGAAAGTTAATATCTTGCATGTTTTTTATTATAACAGTAATATCTCCACCAGTTTTAGGGTTCCGTTCCTAAAGGGTAAAACGGGACCCTATTACTAAGCCTCCGCTGTCTGTCTGTCTGTCACCAGGCTGTATCGCATAAACACTAGCTAGCTAGACAGTTGAAATTTTCTCAGATGATGTATTTCTGTTGCCGCTATTACAACAAATACGAAAAGCAGAATAAAAATAATATTTAAGGGGGGTTCCTATACAACAAACGTGATTCTTAGGTGGTTTTTGCTCTATATTAATAACGGCAAAGGGTAGACACTTGAAGTTTTCACAGAATATCAATATTTACAAGAACTTTAAAAATAAATAATTAAATTAAAATTATAAAAATATTTAAGGGGACGACAAACACGTTTTTTTAACCATATTAATAAGGGCAACAAGCAGACGCTTGAAATATTTACAGAGTATTAAGTTGAATATAAACTTTAAAAATAATTTTAAAATAAAAACAATAATATTTAAGGCTCCCATACAAACGTGATTTTTTACCGTTTTAAAACTAAAAAATATCGTAATAATAATGTCTAATGTCTTGTAGGTACGGAACCCTCCGTGCGCAAGTTCGACTCGCACTTGGCCAGTTTTTTTGTCATTTGGATTGGGTTTGCTCTTGACTCTAGACTTTGAGAAACCAAAGGAGGCGTAGACAGAGTCGACAGTGGAGCGAGCTCACCCAGAAGGTTCTGGTGCTTCCCCTCACCGACGGAAACTTAACTTAAATGAACAAAAACAAAGCTAGGTATTATGAGTGTGGTACAAGAGAGTTTGTATGGTTAATCTCGACGGTTTTGGCTGCATTTGTCATGTCGTTTGGCACGGCGAGCAAGCACATTTACATAATTGCATCCAAGATTATCTCTACACCTCATCTTAACCTAAATCGTCAACAAAAGATAAGTTTTAAAATGACACAGTGTGATAAACTTCATATTTTGATAGTTTAAATACCCAAATAAATAATACAGTGTTAGAAAAGTAGGGGATCAATATTCCTAGCTTATGTAATACAAATTAATTTTTGATTTGAGAGCGTCGGTGGCGCAGTGGCTAGCGGGTTGCCTCTCATGCGGGAGGCACCGGTTCGATCCTACATGCCGCCATGTACCAATGACTTTTTCTGAGTTATGTACATTAGTTGTTTCACTAACCGATGCTGTTACGGTAAGGGGAAACCATCGTGAAGAAACCTGCACATTCAGGCGACTGCATGTATAACCATGATCCAAAACTGGTCAGGTTCCCCTGGTAACAGGGTCACGGAGGTCAGATGGCAGTCGCTCCACTGTAATTACCTGATCTGCCACATCCTGGATCATGGTCAGCGGACCCTGGGCCCTCGCGTGCGAGTGCACAACCGGGATAACGCTAGGAGGATGATGATGTAATACAAATTAATTACATTAGCAATCAAAAATATAAAAAAATGTGCAGCATTGTTGCTCTTGAGATGAAAAGACATTGACCGACACTGTTATTTTTTTTTCAAATCCTGTATTTAACCATTTTAAAAATCTGCCATGCCTGATGACGTTGCTGTAAAATACACGTGAAAATGGTAATACTTAGTTTTCTGCATTACCTCACGCTGCCACTCGTGTCAAAATTTCGATTGGTTTTTAATTCAGAATTGCACCCACTGAAATAGGTATTCAGGAAGCATATTAACAGTGCTATTTTGAAGCTGGTTGCAGGAAGCAAATGCTTTTTTTTTATTCCGAAATGGGTTTCCTCTTGACTCTAGACTAAGCCAGACGTGGCGTAGATGGGGTCGACGGTAGAGCTAATCTCCCACGTAACGTCGATATACAGTAAGCAGTTTAGCGCTAGGCTCCGGTGGGAGGGTGGTAGCTACCAGGCGGCACCTGACGGAGCCTACCACCGCTGATAGACGTGCACACGTGCAGCTGCAGCGAAAAGCCTGAGCGTGCTTTTGGCTAGAAGTAATAAGCTATTCTGTCGAGGTGTAGTACGAGCTCCGGACTACAAAACTCCGCAAGGTAAGCACGAGCATGATGTATGTTTAGAAAAGTATTATTCGCCATAGCACAAGTTCACGCTTAATTCGGTGCAAGGTAATTGGTAGACTAATTCATTTATAGTTCCTCCCATATGTGTGTAATAATATCAATTCGTTCTAGTAATCTATACACGTGATTTATGGTTTATTTGCAAGCGACGTTGAAGTGTAATTAGTGCCATAATGAGATTTGATGGAGTCTCCACATGCAAATGGCATTGCTATTGCATGGTTTGCGAGCTAATTACGGGATTTTAGATTAGATAATGTTAATTTAATCATGGATTCAATTGATTTGTTGTTTCGACGATGCATTTTGATACGAAATATTGAGTTACGTTACCTAATTGTTTTGAACTTAGGTGTGTTTATAAATTTTAGGAGTTTATTAGACGGCCATGGCAAAACAATAAGGGTTATTTGTCTAGGGAACCTTAAAACTTTTATTTTTCTCTCATTTTTAAGTAAACTTTAACAGAGCAAGAACGTCGATATACTGCAATGATATTATGGATTCAGTCAATAAAATAAGATACTAGAAATACATATTTTTGTGTGACAACCAGTTTCCCCGGAAGTACTGTTAAAGAGTTTGGAAACGAGGATAAAGAGATACTCCTATATTCTTTCGGATTTTTAAAGTAGACAACGAAATAAGATTACCAGTTACAATCAACAACAGCCGTTAATTCATTCTGTTAATCCACAGTTTGCAGTGCATTAGCTGGCAGTATTTAAATATTGGCATAGTGATAATACACGATTTTTAAACCTTTCGCTAGCGTCATCTAGGTATGCAATAAAAACACTACTCAATTATATTAAGCTATCGAGTGTGTTAGAGAACATACAGTAGGTCGTTCGTTGTATAGTTCCTAAAGCAGGAATTCTTCTTATAATATTGCGGGTTACCCTCTAAAATTAGCCTAAGTGGTCGGATAACAAATAAGAAAAATCGTCTAATCGTAATCATTTTATTCATGATCAACAACCGTCTTATTTGAAATAGGTACCAAAAATGTGTACTGATAGTAAACAGACATTGCACCTTATATTATTATTATACATAGTCGACCAATTAAATGTACCATCGAATATTATTACATAGAACTGAATTCAAATAAAACCCTTAATTTAGGGTTAAAATTTGGGGTTTAATACGAATTAGGTTACGCTGTCAAGCCAAAGAAATACAATGTACCTATTTACAAAGAAGCTCAAAGTTAACTTTTAGTAGTACCCCAAGTCCTTGGCCTCTGCAAAAAGACCCAGGAGCATTTGCGTGACTTCATCGCCTTGCTCGTGTATCCTCTCGGCAGGCCAGTGGAAATAAGTCCCCCGAAGCTCGTAAGTATACACTATAGGCGTACCAAGCTTCGCTCTCACCCAGTCCATGCTACCACCTGAGGCTTTGTCTGAAACCAATCATCATGAATATAATCAGCCGCAGGACGTCTACTAAACGCCACTCGGATAACGATGACCGTATTTTCAACCTTAGGCTCCGTGCAGATGGGCCACTGACCACGGCCATGGCTAGCGACAAGCTGTTTACATCACGCCGCACAAATGAAGCGAGTGGCGGCCACTCGCGACTCAGTGTTCGCGGCCACTCGTCATTTTTAATAAACATTTGTCAAAGGATCTAGCAGATGACCAGCGAACACCTTCGTCTGCGCGGGGCCAAAGTGCGTGGCACGCAACAGCTACCCGGAGCTTTAGTTGTCTCTACCACGCGAACGACCGTGATGGCTGGACTCGGAAATACGGACATTGTTATCTAGGATCGATCTCTGAACATAGGTCATCGGATCGGGTCGAGTAGGCGGCCTGACGGCATGTCTGTCGCAGAACCGACGGGCGTTAGACGGTATTATCTTTTTTTATTTAGGTAAAATACACCCGCGTAACAAAAATAAAATGTTTATTATTTTGAAATAGCATATTGTTTACTCACAAAGGATTTCTGCAGCCGTCGCTGGACCACCATATTCCTCTCCGTTGACTTTCTTCCCGTACTCCAATGATCTTTTGCCGATTCTAATCTGAAAGGTAAAAATAAGTAATTTTCTATGGCAAAGGTTGTGGCGCTATTTTGTCAGCTACAAGGCCCCAAAGTGCCTCGATATAGACCACAAAAATATGTCTCTTCTTCTTATTATTATGATCAAGTAGACCATAACTAATGATTGTGATCAAAAATGTGGGACAAAACTCACACAACGACTTTCTTGTCAATTTTAAAAGAGTAGTTTGCCATAGCCTTTGCCATTTATTAGACCACAGTTAACCATTTGTAGGTTATTGGGTTTTCTCGTAATGTTTTACAAAAGAAGATAGTTTCATAATTATTTTTATAACTTAAGCAATTATTTCGCAAGTTTTTACGAAATTTAATTAAATTTCGCTTACAAAAATTAATCAACTGTGTCATCCGGTGGGACTCAAATCCACGTCCCTTCGCTATACGGGCGAATGCTCTTACCAACTGACCTACGGAGGACGTTAGTTTGTCCACGAATTTTTTTTAAGTGCTTGCTACGCCAGTGAGCCGGCGTTCAATTTCATCAATACTTGGGGAATGTACCCGCATGTACCCGATGGAAATATTTTTACAAATTTCTGCACCGGATACATATACATGCATAAAAATAATTATAAGTTAAGCTGATTTCATCTTAACTGGTGGTCAAATATTTGTAAAAAAAATTGTAAGAGCATTCGCCCGGATAGCGAAGGGACGTGGGTTCGTGTCCCACCGGATAACACAGTCGATTAATTTTTGTGAGCGAAATTTAATTGGAGATAGTTTTGCTAAAATGAAGAAAAGAAAATATTTTTATTCAAGTGCAAATTCTCCGGCACTTACCAAGTCATCATAATTGTCTTTGTGTTCTACAGAATCTGAGTACGGAACCAGCAGTATTTGAGCATCCGAGTGAAACGAAACATATGCTAGCAAGTTCTCTAAGGAAGCGATGTACTCCGACAGAGTCTTCGTTTCCACTTCAGAGAAAGGCTTTGAGCCCCCGTAGGTTTGGTAGTCACATGGGTTCTTTGTGGCGCCGTGCTCTATGGAAATTGAAAAAACGACACCACAGATATTTTACGACACTGACTTTTTTAGCAGCGTTGCAGCTTGCATGAATTCGTCAAATGAAGCCGCCCTGGACAGGTAGGCCTAAGTTGTTTTCGAAGTATGTAGTGAATTGCAGAGAGGTTATATCCCACAGAATGATGCAAATGCCACTAGATGTGGCATTTTGCTGCAAAGCGAGCCCCAGCCAAACGAACTCAAGATTGATCGGGGGAGATAGCCCTAAATTCTTTTCTCGTTAATGGCATTTACAAACACATTATTAATAGAATACCCATCCCTTCTTAACGGGAATGTTCTCTAAATATATTATTGTCAAAAAATTTTGACAGACTCTGCCAACGCCAGGCTGGCCGAGAGGTTAGGCAATCGCCCGGCATGCGAGGAACGCGGGTTTGATTCCCGCCTCTGGCAGTCATTTTTTCAAGTACAATAATATATTTAGATTGCATAGTGAATGCTTATCACTTAAAACAATAATTTATCGTTATTAGGGGATGTTCTCCTCATGGACGTACGGTAGAGAACTTTGTTTTTGTTGGATTTGAATTTGGTATCATATTTGTGAAATAAAAGCGAGGATCTTTTAAAAAGTTGTCGAGTAATGCTGTTTTTTAGGCATTGCTACGGATGACTGGATGTATTTTTGACTGTCTATCGGGCTAGCAAGACAGTGCAAAAGAACGGGATGACTATATAACGACGAACGACGACCGTCTTGGTGTAGTCGTGCGCGCACCGGACTTCTAAACCAGACGGTTGCGGGTTCGAATCCCGCAAGGGGCAAATGTTTGTGTGATGAGCACGAGTATTTGTACCTGGTCATGGATGTTTATATGTATTTAAGTATTTCTATCCGTTATCCTAGTCACCATAGCACAAGCTCACGCTTAGTTTGGGGCTAGGTAATTGGTGTGTTTGTTGAAACAATTTATTATTATTATTATTATTATTCGAAAATACGGACATTGTCATCCAGGGTTGTCTACTGGTTCTCAGAACCAGAAAATGGTTACAGCGGATTATCAATTCGATAGTCATACAATGGGCTCAATTCCAATGCGCCCTGTCTAAGATTAATTTTAGGTTCAGTCTCTCTCTTTCTCTGCCAAATAAACGAAAAGAGACAGACTTAAATTAAGTGATGCGATTTCTTGCGTATTTTTACAAGTTTTTGCGTGTTTTCGTCTAACTTTAGTCATCATCGAATGACATCCCCACTTCTATGGATTCTCTAATTTACTTAACAACGGACAGCTGTTTAGTCTGACGTTTCTAAATTAATATACTTAGTCTGTCTCTTTTCGTTTGTTTGGCAGAGAAAGTGAGGGACTCATCATTGGCCACAGCACTTGTCGTAGATGATTCTTGCAGCACCAGTGAGTTTTCTACGGGTTCCTACAACGCCGTTGACGGCTATAGAGCCCAATAACTAAATCTTTGAATTGAGCCAAAGAAGAACAAAAGCAGAATTAAGCTGTAACTCACTCAGCCAGTTGTAGTCCCAATTGCGATTGGGGTCGGCGCCCCAGCAGGCCGCACTGGACTTGGACCGAGTCTTCCTCCACAAACGATCCTGAAATGTTTTTTTACTGTCGCATAAAAACTTGACTACCAATACAGCAGGCCTACTGTAAAATCAATTATTTTCTATAGTAAAGGCTTTTGGGAACCTCCTCCTAACAGACAAAACCTGTAACTCGGAATGCCCTAAATATATAAATATATAGCTGCATCCATCCTACCTGCTATCATCTATTACGTAACCTAATTTCATCGCAATAGAATGGACCTATTCGGACCCTGGTACTGAACCTTTGGTTTTTCCATCTGTTATCTGTGTCATTATTTGCCACTTACCTTGGTCATGCTGTAATGGTAACCATCAGGGTTGACAGTCGGGAAGATGTGCCAGTCGAACTGGTCCCTGAGGCTGATAATGTCAGGGTTATCACTCGTGAGAAGCTGGTTGATGAAGTAGGTCGTTGTGGCTGGGGTTATCCATTCTCTGGCGTGAATGCCTAAAAGGAAAAACAATTAATACTTTGCAAGCATTTTGCTGATGTATTTTGATACATAATTTAATTTTTACAGGATCAAACGGACAACATACCAAAGTACTCATCCGCTGATGTAGCACTACTACATATACTAGGTCTGTGTAGACCGTACTACCACATACTACCTCTGCCTCGTTGATCTCGTGGTCAGCACGCTGGGTACTATCCACATTCGAATCCCGGGTCGGGCCGAAAGTTTTGGGTTTTTCTGTCTTAAAATAACTCAGACACAGCTCCGGAGTCCGGAAAGTTGTTGATGTTAACACCCCCGTGCCTCGGAAGCACGTTAAGCCATAGTTCTTGCGCCTGATCTCTCTACGGTCATGTTGGACTGCCGTCTCACCGAATTATGAGAGTTAAGGAACAGAGAGCGCACCAGTGTAATGCGTACACACTTGTGCGCTATAACATCCCCGAGCAGTTGGCTAATCTCTGTTGAGATTTACCACTGCAGTCTTAATTCGGCTAGAAGGACATCATTACATACTACTTCTATATGTTCACCATCAAAGAAGATGACAAACTTAAGTTTTATTTTTAACGTCTCACACGATTATAACGCCCTAAGGACCTATAATGGCCGTGTCATTTTATCATTCATTTGTTGACGTTTCGTTATCTGTCCAATTTACCTTTTTTTAACATTTTGGTCTTTTAAAACCATAATGTGACTCTGTTTTTAATAACGTGTCTGTATCCAATCATTCTCGATAAGTACTAATATCTTTCTGTTACGTCGTCTGTCTGTTTGTTTGTTACCTCGACACACATAAGTCACTGAATCGATTTAGATGAAATTTCATCTGGAAATATTATGAGTTCTGGGAAAGCACATAGTACTGTTTTTGTTCCAGAAATCATCCTTTAAGGGGGTGAAAAGGGAGGTGGATATTTGTAAAGGAAATTTAAAATTCGCGCCGGCGAATTGAGGGGAATCGCAAAAATATAGTAAGTTACTCTACCTGATTCTATAAAAACAACAGGTTTATCTTCACTCTTATTCTGTGTGGGAGTGTTGATCCTCAAGCCCAGTATTTGACGGCCCTCATAAGTTTTTCCTCCAACGATCAACTTGGTCCAATCGGCGTGTGCCTTGCTCATGTTTTGTAAGTATTTGTAGATCTAAAAAAGAATTTAGTTTAAAACAATTTATAGTTTTCAAAAGCATTTTTTCAATTCAAAGATAATGGACTCGTTTCCAATGTGCTTTAATATTAAATTCAGTCTCTCTCTTATATTTTTTGCGTGTTTTAGTCTAACTTTCGTCGTTATCGAATGACTGAATTTAGTAGGGAACTATTGTATATGGATTCTGTGATTCCTTAGGAACTGACAATTCTGTTTAGTCTGTCAGTTTTAATTTTTTATATTCTGTTCTTTTCGTTTGTTTGACAGAGAAAGAGAGAGACTGAACTTAAATTTAGTGCACATTGGAATCGAGCCTAATGTTGCCCTATGCTTGGATATAGTTAGGTACCTATGTCATTGGAATTTTACTTGTATTTGACTAGGTAAAATATGATCATCATCATAATCATCGGTGCCATCTTCAAATTAAAGTTTGGAGGTCAGCATAAACTACGTTATTATGACCAGCTAAAAAGAGCGGCTCAAGACCGTATAGATAAAATATGTATAAGCAATTTATTTATACGAAAAAATGTAAATTGTAAAGGCTCGCATGATTAGTCAGTGTAATAAATATTTTTAGTTAGTTCATAAATCAAATGACAAGAACATAAAAGTGCTTGAATTCCTTACGATGTAAATAAGATAAGACATTATTTATTTCATACCATACATAGACAGAAGATATTTACAAAATTTTCATAGAGTATTGTACAATTAAGGGGGTACAAATAACTGTATAATATACATTCCTTACGTAACTGATAAAAACACATATTTACTAACTCTGTTAAGATCAACTAGTTCAGTGTTAAAATCTGTTGTTAACTCAAAATACATACTTACAAAATCTGTTAAGATTATTTGACAAGTTAAAGATAATAAGTAATAAGGTAGATGATAAGTTAACATTAAATCTATAATAGGTAGTTAGCAGTTATGATATCATAACTATCACAGTCGGTCTTGTAAATAGCGCGAGGCCCCCATTTCTAAGTCCATTCATTTACATATTTTCCTCTAAATGAGGGTGATAAGGTATCTGGCAAATATAACAATATCAGCAGTGGAATACAAATCATTTTTGCATCAGACCCACATTATTCTCCCATATAAAGGTGTTAGTTTTAAAACCGTCCAATCTTTAATGTTTGAAGATTTCTCCATTTGGCTATCGCGCCTCCGTTAACCCTCGTTGGTCTAGTGGTCAGCACGCTGGGTACTGTCTACGAGGTCCTCAATTCGAGTCCCGGGACGGGCCGAACGTGTTGGTTTTCTGTCTTGAAATAACTCAAACACAGCTCCGGAGTCAGGAAGTTGGTGGTGTTAACACCCTCGTGCCTCGGAAAGCACGTTAAGCCGTTGGTCCTGCGCCTGAGCTCTTTACGGTCTTGTCGGACTACAGGCGGTAATCCGACATGACACCGAATTATGAGCGTGAAGGAACAGAGAGTGTACCTGTGTAGTGCGCACACACTTGTGCACTATAATATGCGTTCAACAGAGGTGTGCTCTGTGTGCTCAACAAAGGGTTAGCCAACTGGCTAATCTCTGTTGAGATGGGCCCCTGTAGTTGAAATTCGGCTAGGAGGGCATTATTATTATGTTGTGTCGTTTTCTATCTCGAGACCATGGGGTTCAGACCTTTGAAAGGCGGGGCCAAAGCCATGACGCAGAGGCCCGTTTGACAACATTAATCTAAAAGATTTGTGACACCAGCTGGCGATTATCCTTGTATGAACTATAATAGTACACCCAAGAACAATCCCCGGCTCGTGTAGGATTATTGCAGAATATGGCTGGAAATGACTCGTATTTTTATTTTTTTATTTTAAACATGACCCCGTAGACCCGAGTTCACCAACTTTTAAACAGCCGATAAACGTAATTTAACAGTTTATTTGACACAATTTCTTCCTATACAAAATATGTCAAATAACATACGGCTGGTTAAATATTAAACATGACTGTGTTGATAAACTAAACCCTTAGAGGAGTTGACTGTTAACACCAGCACCCTTGTATAGGGTAAGAGGGAGAAAACTTCACTCCGTGAGATCGTGACTTCGATCTCTGGACTGTAGCACTGAGTTTGTACCAAACCTAAGTACAATCTTTTTCAAAGATATCACTGCTTAACGATGAAGAAAAACATCATGAGGAAACCTGTAGTGGTTGCTGCTACCAATATTAGCTTGTGTGTGAAATGTGTAGAAAGCACTGGCACTGAAAACCTTCTTTATAAAATTGCCAATTTTATTGCAGTGTCACCGAATTTACACAAGTAAGTAAGATAGTAGGTATTCCAGTGGTGGTAAAAAGGATCTTCTTCGTAGTGGCCCACCCCGTGCAACGACATCACAAACTTCAATTTGTGATGGCGGTTGAACGATCTTAACAGCGGTGGTAGGCTCCGTTAGGTGCCACCTAGTAGCTACCACACTCCCACCGGAGCCTAGCAGCTTGCTGTGAATTATCAGTGAGTGGAAGTGCCAGAACCTTTCTGGGTGAGCTCCCTCTACCGTCAACTCTGTCTACGCCACGTTTAGCTTAGTCTGGAGTCAATAGCAAACCCATTTCAAAACAAATAGTAAATATTGATTTAAAATAACTGACAAACTTTGCGAGTTAAATAAAAGCTTGTAAAAAGACTTACATCATTGACATCATAATATGCAGTCCATGAAAATTCAACACGTTTGCGAGTACCACTTTTTTCCAACTTTATTATCCTGAAAAATACAATTAAATAAGACTTGTACCTACTCTGTTAGAAGTAAGACTTCATTTAAACAGAACAAAGAACATTTTACACATAATTGTAATGTTGGAATGTTTTCGTCTTTTAAACATTTCTTTTAATTAGGACTGAAATGTGGGGTAATTTAATGAAAAATTGTTTATGACAAACTTGGAACAGTAGGGATTAATTATGAAAGACAACATTATGATACAAAATAGATGATAGAAAAATCTCCACGGCCAATTCGTACGTACATACAAACGTTTAAAAGGTGATGTATTACTCGTAAGTCATTGATATGCCTACATTATCTCGGGTCTGGGTGTTGTGCTACCTCAGTTGTTTCAGATTTCCATAATTCAAGTGCTTTAGCTGTTTTCTTTGGGATTAAAGCAATGTATTTGATTTTGTCCATTTTTTATATACTATGTCATTCTCAGGCCATCTAACTTTTACTTCGCAATACTTTGTTAGTAAGGTTACTTTTTTATAAAAGCTTGCCTATATACTAAGCTTCGATTTCAATCTGTTTTGAAGTAGCCGTAGAAAATTGACGCATTATTATACCCATCGAAATTAAAATACATCATTTATGAAATAGTTTTTTGTGGTTCACTTAGCATAAGCCATAGTAGCAAAAAATATGGCACTGATTTTTAGCGTGAACCTATACTATCCTGTAAGCTATAACTATTACAATTTGATGCGAATATCCGATCGTTATCCATGTAGCACATCCATCCATACTAATATTATTAATGCGAAAGTGTGTCTGTCTATCTGTCTGTTACCTCTTGACCCTTAAAGCACTGAACCGATTGAGATGAAATTTGGTGTGAAAATAGTTCGAGACCCTGGAAAGGACATAGGCTACATTTTATCGAGATATAAAAACATCAAGGCGGTGAAATGGGGAATGCAAGTTTATATGGAAAATCCAACGCGAAGTCGCGGGGAACCACTAGTAATAAATAAGAGACGAATTTAAAAACTCATTGTAGCTTACTGAAAAGTTAAAAAATTGCATCAGTAACTTACTCAGAATAGTCCTCTATCACAACTTTGGCTTCCAAGTTGGCCAAACGAACGCTTTCCTCAAAAGTTTGGACCAACTCCGGGGCGATCAGTATCTGGACTTCAGAGCCACGCACATTATGGTATGGTATCTCCTAAATTAGAAAAAAAAATGTGGTTTATCATCGGCATGGTATATTAATGTTTAAAAGTGATGTGTAAATATTTATAAATCTGCATACAAAGTGTTCTGCATATTATGGTGCAGTCAAATGCAAAAAATCCATAAGCTAATGTCGTTTGTTTTTTTTTCTTTTTTGACTGCATCTTATTGGTTCCTTCTATAGAAAAAAATATTGCGTTTAAGTAGATGAACAAGTATCTTAATTTAAGTATGGCATATCAAAAAGAGGTGCTTGTGGCGCAGTGGCGGCAGCGCTTTGGTAATGATACCAAAGTTAAGCAACCCGCGGCGCGGTCGTGATTGGATGGGTGACCATTCCGACCATTTAAGTGACGTACATGACAAGCATCTCCGTGCTTCAGAAGGCACGTTAAGCAATTGGTCGCGGCTAATATCTGTGGTATTAGTCGTTAAGCCTAGTTATAGAGGCCCTAGGGCGGCTTGATAACTTTTGTCAGTAAGGTTTGTCACTTGCCTTACATACACCTACCACCTGCACCAATGCGCACTGAGCCCGCGTGGTAGAGTATGGCTCGTACCTCCTCATAGTTGAGGTGAGGCCTTTTCCTAGCAGTGGGATCTAATAGGCTGACTTTACTATATCAAAAAGAACACTAAAGAGTGAGTGATCTATTTACCTACATTTACCTACAATACAATACTCGAACTAGATTAGGAATTTTAGATGAAAAATCGGCCAAGTGCAAGTTGAACTCACGCACAAAGGTACATTTATAGATACAACATTGGACACAATATAAAAAAAAAAACAGTTTTAAAAACGGCAAAACCACCTTTGTAGCATGGGAGCCCCACTTAAATATTAATTTTATTATATTTTAGTGATATAGCGGCAGCAAGAATATACATCTGTTTCACTGTCTAGTTATCGTGTTTCATGAGATACAGCCTGGTAACGGACAGACATACAGGCAGTCTTAGTGATAGGGACCCGTTTTTACCCTTTGGTTACAGAGCCCTAAAAAAGCATGAGAATAATGTAGGTGAGATCCAAATCTACTAAAAACTAAAAAAAAACATTTTGATTTAATTTTATGTTCGTTATTCGCGTCACTAGTGCGCTACGAGTACAGTTGAGGGGTAGGTAAATAAAAACCAACACTTACAGAAAACTGTGTCATCAGTTGCATCATCAAATCCTTCAAAATTAGGACATCGCCTTCAACACTGTACAACTTATGATTTTTATAAGTTTTATATTCATTTTCGATAGACGCAGAATAAGTTGTTTGCAATGCTGCAGTCAGCAACAAAATAAAGATTAAAAACATTTTAGAAACGGCACATGTAACGGATTAGGTTAGCTTGTATAGGTTTGAAAATTTAGTAGAGCCCTTATTGTATTTATACTTGTACTCTGACAACTATGCGATAGATAACAAATGCTCATACTTACCTACATGTGTTATTCGCATTCTGTAAGGCACTTTGCTGCTAGTAAAATAGACGATAAAATGTTTACCACCCATTGTTACATACCCAAATTCCGTAGGTTTTATAGTTATCTATTTGATAACTATAAAACCTACGGAATACGTATATTTACTTATTTTTATGTATTTTATTTATTTATTATTATTTATTTGTTCATTACACCTATTCTATGATTTTGCACCAAACTCCCCCTTCCTGTGAATGAGTATGTTCCTTTACCTAAAGGTTGTCTGGAAGAGATCGCTCATAGCGATAAGACCGCCTACATTGTACGTTTTTCTGTGTAAATCGCTGTTCTCACTGTATTTTCTGTTATGGTGTGCAATAAAGAGTTATCTATCTATAACATACTAAATGTATGGATAAATCAACGAATTTACAAAATTTAAAATTATCTTATGCAAAAAGCGATTATCAACCATTCTAAAAAGTAAAGTACAAGTTTTTTTGGTGGTAGACAAGACAGAAATCAGCATTGATCAATGATCAGCGGCAGTTCATATAACAAACAACAAATAAAAATCCTTTGAGGAGCAAACATGAAAATGAAGATGCAATGTTGTACTACTCGACCAAGCCGACTTGACAACTGTCAAACAACTCGCGACGACAAATACAACGAAATTATCAAAGATAATTATTAAGCAATATTGTTACAATTTAAATGAATTACTTAAGATTATTGTAATATCATTGCTTTTAAATTTTTATCGGTAGTTTTGTTGATTCGTCTTCGAAAGTCGTTTGACAGTTGTCTGACAGTGACTATACTTTTTATGTTGAAATGAACACAATGATCGACCAAGCCAACTGGTCGATCATTGTGTTCATTTCGACCAGTTGGCTTGGTCGATCATTGTGTTCATTTCAACATAAAAAGTATAGTCGCAATATCGTAATTCAAAAATCTCTTAGATATAATATTTTCTAACAGGTTGTTCAAAGGAATTCCATTAACCTTTTTATATTGCCGACCTGAGATTCCTCAAAACAGATTCGGAATCACCTTGCCGTGGCAAATAGTGGCAACAAAGTTATTTCTTAAGCCAGCCAACTTAGACCCGAGTTCACCTATTTTTAATCAGCCAGTAAACCTCAATTGACGTTAAATTTGACAGATTTCCCATACAAAAGTTGTCAAATAATGCTAATCCGGTTTATTAAATATTAAACATGTGTTGGTGGACTCTAGGATTAATGCATACTTGAACTTTAAGTAACGACAAATTTTTATCTAAATCTAAATATTATTTATGTAAAAAAACTGGCCAAGTGCGAGCCGGACTCGCGCGCGAAGGGTTGCGTAGCATTAACTTAAAACATTTGACAGTATAGGCAAAAAAGTATATATTTTTATTTAATTTATAATTTCAAAAGAATTCATCACAGGATACCCGAAACAATTTAAAATACCTAAGAGTTTCCGCGCCTGTTTCTTTACGTGAGTGATTTGAAGTTTATAGGTCCAAGACTTTAGAAATTACAGGGGGAGGGGACACCGTGTAAACGACTTTGGTGGGCTATATCTCACAAATGGTAAAGCTAATAAAAAAGTGTTATAAGGGTTCCTTGTCGGACTACGGAACCCTAAAAAGGAAAATTGACTTATGACTGACTGAATGAATGACCGACTGACTGACCGCGCATCACCGCGCATCTTACAGTCCAAAGTACTCGGATTTGAAATATTGCACTATGCTTCCTTTTACAGTGTGAGTGAGGACTTGAAAAGTTTTTGAAAATTCGCCCGAAAAAATATTTGGTTAAAAATTAAGAGTGACGTATGAAAAATCAACTTCTAAGGCGGTTGGAAGTTCGTATAGGAAATTCGACATTTGCATGGACGAAGAAACTTGAATCGGCTAGGTATTATATATTTATATTCTATTAATAATAAATCCGAGATGTCACACGTTGCCTTGTGATGCTTCAACAGCTATTTCGTAATGTTCCATAGAAAACAAACTACTGTACTCATAATTTTACTAAGTATGTGTAATGTGAAAAACGTGCACCCACGGAACCCCCTTGACCAATTTTTATTTAATATTTTGTATCTAATAGTCTAAAATTAATTGTTTATCATTATCACAAACACACAACAGTGCTAAAATCAATACTGAAAAGTACTCTCAGGATTCAACAATTACCAATCAGAAAATTACAGTATTTTCAAGTACTTACTTTCGATTCTAGGTTTTTTAAACCTCATTATCACTTGAATGATAAAAAGCATCGTTGATAAAATGTCTAGTCAAGGTAATTAAAACATGAGAGTATTAGGTACTCAGACTCAGTTATTGAGACTGTGATGCATATAATATTATTTACTTAATACTTCAAGTGTCATGTTTTAAGGAACAGTAGGCAATCAATTGTTATCGGGACGCCAGCGCTCTTTTTAACATTCGAGAAAATTGTGTATATTTAGCAGTTGTGTATTTTAGCACGTAGAAATAATATCAGGAATAGCTATAGCATAATTTTATACAAAATATACCCTACGAAACTAATTAAATATTTTGACACTACCATATTTATTTTTTAACGTATAATAGATGTCAAACGTAAATAAATATAATAAATCCATGAAGTTTTATACTTGACGAGTATTAATTCACGCGGTCGACTGACGTGCGAGTCCGTGCCTGCGTGCGGTGCGTGTGACAGCCCTCGGCCCTCGCTCAACGCCCCGCGCGCCTCTTAAGGCCCCCACGGTCTTCCAGACACCCACACATAGCCACAAGCGATTTTACGTGCACACAGGCTTAAGTGTCGCTTCTTTTCGCGTAGTGTATATCTATATTCTTTGCTTAAGGCACAGAATAAGTACTAGTACTCCGTACAGAAGTATGACTTTGCAATGAAATTCAAACAAATATCTACTCAATGTTGTCAACGATGTGGTGTAATTCAAATTGCTTCAGACTCAAGCACATTTTCGTGTAGACACCTACAAAAATACGTTGCAAGATAATTTCATTCTTATAACTCTGGAATATGATTCACAATACACTAAACCTATTCAGTGACGTACTATCACGCAACGCAATAGGGTTGACTGCCACAAGAAGCTACTCACGCCATCTAGCGCATCTTTCTAGGACTTCATTCACGCTCGTCAAACCAGCAACCTAGTGTCGCGCACCGCCGGTGAATAAAACGCGGGAGCGTGTCGCTGCCGGCTAGCGACACCCAACTTGTTTAGGCCCTTACTTAGGGGTCGCCGCGCGTAGGTACGTTTTTGCTACCTACGCGGGAAGATACACAGGCCTGCTTAAGGTCAGGTTTGGCGTATTGAACCGTTATCATGCTCTTTCTATATTGATCGAGCTCTCAAATGGTATCATTCATAGTACAATAATAAAATTGATAATATAAATGCAATTTTTTGCTTTGCACTAAATCGGAAATGGAACTGAATGGAACTTCTTACTACCTCGAAAATACGATGTTTTAAAATAATTTCGATAGTAATGCCGTTTCTTATTATTGTTCCCCAGATCTTATTTTTTACATTTTGGCACCCCTTTGCATTGTTACCCTGAATTATTGATTAATATAATATTAACGCTAAAATTGGATGCGGTGGTTCTTTACTTTGAAGGATTTTTAATAACTCTCTTCTTACCCATTTTGATACGCTATTTATTAGGATCAAAACTTGAAAACCTGTCCCGATTTACAAGTCGCTGTAAATGATTCAAGCTAGGGGCCTTACTCCGGTTGATAATGTTCGTATTTTCGAATGTAGCCGTCCCTGTCACTCACGCCAGAATGAGAACGCGAACGAACGTGATGGCTGGACTCGAAAATACTGGAGTAGGGCCTCGCACGTGGATAAATCGTCAAGTCACACGACAAACTCTAAGGCAATATTTAAGTTAGAAAATTGATAAGTTTTCCCTAGTTAATAGTATACACAGGCTTTCGTAACCTTTCGAGTCGAACTGAATTAGTAATCTGTTTCAAATTAAGTTTTAATAGATTTCTAGTAAAGTTTAATTTGATGGTTTAGTTCGTAGTTAGTATAGTTTGAAGTGTTTGTCGGATATTATGAAGTTCTTAAGTCGCTATTTCGTCTTTCTGTGTCAACTTATGCGTCCGATAAATTCAACAACACATAATATAAAACACCAAACTAAATAATAATAAATTGTTTCAACAAACACACCAATTACCTAGCCCCAACCTAAGCGCGAGCTTGTGCTATGGTGACTAGGATAATGGATAGACATACTCATATACTTTTATAAACATCCATGACTTAGGTACAAATGCTCGTGCTCATCACACAAACATTTGCCCCTTGCGGGATTCGAACCCGCAACCGCCTGGTTTAGAAGTCCAGAAGAAGACACCAAGACGGTCGTCAACAATAACATACAACAACAAGTAAACATAATTTTCGAAAAAAACAAAACACCCCACTGCAAAAAAATTTATATTTTTGAAATTGACTTTTTACTGGCTTTAATTTGTACCCAATACCCATATTACTATGGTAAGGAAAAAATCAATCCCCCCTCCCCCCTTTATTTCCATTTGCGGGCGCCATTTTTTAAATTTAAATAGCCTATGTCACTCGCACAATTTTTACAATTTCAACGACACGTCATATGTCAAAAACGTTCCAGTCGTTTGGGCTGTAGGGCGTGCCAAACAATTATACATACAAACATACATACATACATACTCTCTAAAAACATAACCCTCCTTCCGCAGTCGGGTAAAAAGAGAATTATCAGTCTGTGGCATGGTCCTTCCGAGTGCAAGTGTAGTACTTGGCTATTTATGTGGCACTGTTCGATGGTGGTGCCATCTTTTATAATTCATAGTTATTTTTCCAATCTAGTTATTAGTTTTTTTTAATCATCATCATTATCAGCCGAAGGACGTCCACTGCTGAACATAGTCCTTCCCAATAGATTTCCTAAGTGACCTGTTATAAGAGGCTTGCATCCAGTGCGATCCTGCGACCTTTATTAGGTCGTCTATCCATCTGCTTGTGGACGCCCTACGCTATTCACGCTATTGATTAAATGGTCTCCAACTAAGAATCTTTCTACCCCAATGGTTTTTCTTTCTTCAGTTCTTCGCGCAATGTGCCCTACCCACTGCCATTTCTAATCATGATCATACTTAATTTTCATTAATTATTTATTCAATTACGTTATCCAGTACCCAAGGCATCTGCTGAAAATGAGTTTCGTGGCCTCGGCTGCCACGATATAGCTAAGCATTTTCGGCACTCACCTTTGTGTTGATTTTCTTAACGTACCTAAATTTCGATATTCAAAATCTTCTCTAAGTTCTATCATTGAATCTTTTGCACTTGTACTGTTTACTCTGTGTATATGTAGATGTTTTTATTGGCGTCTCCGCAAGTTCATACGAGAGTGAGGTCCGCTGCAAGCAGAGAAGTTATATTAATTAGCTTATTTTGAAACGACATCAAAAAAGGAAGAGATTCCCGAATCGGCTGTATGTTTTTTTAATATATTAATTATATTTCAAAATTTCCGAATTTTTCTGTCTTGAAATAACTCAGACACAACTCTGGTGTCTGGAATTTAGTGGTGTTAACACCCCCGTGCCTCAAGAAGCACGTTAAGCCATTGGTGCTATGCTTGAGATCTTTCCGGTGATGTCGGACTGCCGCCACACTGAGCTATAAGAGTGAAGGACCAGAGAGTGCACCGGTGTATTGCGCATACACTTGTACAATATTTTATTTATTTATTTAGGTCTACCAACAGTTTGATGTATTAATACAAGATAATTACACAACATTCTTATGAATAGAACTATCTAAATACAGAAACTATTTACTGGTAAACACCACATGACAAAATTAAACAGACTAATATAAAAACTAAACTTAACGTAAACACACACCTGTTTATTCGACATCTTTTTTCAGATGTCGAATAATGCTCCGAATCGTATCATTGAACATGTCGTTCGCTATGGTGATTTACTAATCTGCAAAGCCTAGGTATAGCAGAGTTAGCACCAAGAACAGTACGGCGAAGAGGAGGACTTAGAGGTGTGATATAATATCTCAGGCGTAGTTGGCTAATCTCTGTTGAGATCAGCCACTTTAGTCGAATTCGGCTTAGAAGACATTATTATTATTAATTATCTTTCAATTATTAACAAGCAAACTGTGATTTCATTTTTGAATGACATCACTAACTTCTATGTGGCCAAAAGCCGGTATCTCATAAATCTGGTAAATGGAGTGCACTCGAAACATAGCAATCCTTTTCGCACATTCTGTTCAACGATTAATTGGGTTCGGACGTACTGGTTACGCACTGATACAAATTCAGCTATAGATAACCACTTAAACATGAGCTTGCATTGTCCTGGCGGTCTTTGAAGCGAGATTTCAGAGTGCAGTGGTTATGGGTAGCATGTGCTGTGGCTAAGCGTACAGTCAGCACGTTAGCATATTCCAAAATGTTTGTTTTTTCTCAAACAGTTTTTGTCTCTACGATTAATATAATAGAGCTCAATTTTATTTATTTATTTAAGAGACGTGGTAGTTTCATGTGCTGTCGACTGTACGTGGACAAATGCGGGCCATTTGTTGTGGCCGGTTCGACGAACAGGTGAGCCTGAAGTGGATGTACAGTCGACCCTATACGTTTTTGTTCCAAAATCACCCTTATTACCGCTACATAAGTTGCAGCAGCTTGATCTGCTGTATTCAGTTTGTCGATAGTAAATTGCAAAATGAATTTCAGAATTAGAGATTTAATAGTAGATAAATTTGGGCGTAAATAATAACTTACTGTTTTTCAGTCAAGTTATTACTTAGAACATTACTTATTTTCGGTAGGCTATGTTTTCGTATTCAGAATCGAGTTCACCAACACATGATTAATTTTTAATCAGCTGGTTCAGCATAATTTTACATACATATTTTGTATGAGAACTCTGTCAAATGAACTTGTCAATCGAGGTTTACCAACTATTTAAAAATTGTGAACTCGGGCCTTAATGTTTTAAATATATTTATTACTCCAAAGCTAATTACACTAGCATACAACATAACTTAAAACGTAAAATGAAAAACTGACTTAATGACTGACTGTCTGATACATAAACGTAAACCTCAAACTACTTGAATTTTTTCAGGTGAGCAATAAGACAAGATTTTTGGCAAGTTTGTGTGAAACTCCGGCCCCGATATTCCAAAAACATAGTACTAGGTTTAAGCCAGGACTAACCTATTAGCTAGCCAATTAGAAAAGCGCTTCTCTATTAGGTTATGTCACGAATGTGTTATTAATTCCTCTGTTGTCCGCTAATATTTAGACCTATTTTAAACCTGGTCTAATATTTTTGTAATGACTTTGCGGCAGTTTAAAGCCAAATCGATAAAAAATGGTTAGTTATAGAAGGTATTTCAGGATTTTTGAAAATGAACCCCTAGGGTCATAAAAAGGGGAGTGTAAGTTTATATGGGAGATTGAAATTGATTGCAACGACAAAACTTACTTCAGTCTTGTCTCGTCTAAGTTCAGTTACGAAGCTCAACATTAATTATCGTATTTGTAAGTGAATAGCGACTTTTGCTAATGTTACTTTCAGCGGCAAACACGTAAGATTGATGACAGGGGTGTCGTGGTTATTAATCGCTTGCTTCACGCACCGCAAACATGGTAGGTGGATCTGCATACAACAAATAACGATAATTACTAATTAATTGTTATTAAATCAGCGAGCGACGTCTCTTGTAGCTATGAACTCGAATGTTGAGATTGGTTTCTCGATTCAGCATTTGTTGGTTAAATTATATTATTGCATTGAAAAAATTACCAACAGATGCGGTAATCATTATATGTCATGGTGGCCATTTTTTCAAGTGCAATAATATAATTTAGATTGCAAAGTGAATACTTATCTCCTAAAAAATTATTTGTTTGTTTGATTGACAAACTCTCCGCACGCGGCATCTCAGAAAAGATTTGCTCATAGTTTTAGGCCTGATTGTTAATATTAAAGAAAAAAAAGCTAAACGTAGACGAAACCAGAGATTTGATTGGGTGATTCAAATTTTGAAAATAATGCGTTTACGAATTTTGAAATTCAAAATTCAAATCACCCTATCCATTCACAAGCGCCCGCCGCCTGCACCTCCCAGGTCCCCCGTTCTCGTCTATCACCACTAAGAAAATAAATCTGTCTATTGTGGCACCACTGTACCCCGCAGGCGACGTCTCAGATAAGCGGTCGGACTATAAATCTCAATTTTTTCCTTTTTGGGTCTGAGGTTTTCCTTATTGGGTCTGAGGCCTTACTTTGAGTGACGGATTGTTCGTATTTTTGAGACTAGCTTTCATGCTCGATCGCGTTATCCAGCTGACATGAGTGATAGAGACGGCTGCGGTCAAAAATACCGATATTTGTCATGGATAGGAAAGCCTAACTACAGCTATCGCTATAAAATTCAGGTAATGATAGATAGGAACGCTTCGTCGGGTCCGGTTCGGAACCGTTACGTTCGGAACAAATTTTATATGTTTTTTTTATTCATAGCCTAAACGGGTTAGGATTTCGGATCGTTCGAAACAATTCTATAAAGTATTTCAAGAATAATTCTCTGAAATATTTCAGTGGCATTTGTCAGAAGGTGCAAAGCTAAATTTCTATTTCATTCCTACAAATCAGTGCAAAAATTTGCTTGAAAACACGATAGATAAAAAAGGCTGAAAAAAAATTCTTGCCTGACCCGATCTTTTGGAAAGAAGCCTGCTGACTACTAGATCAACTAGGCAGAGAACCTATAAGTACTAGTGATTTAACGTGATCTCAACTAACTACAAGAATTCGAGGACTTGAGTGAGACATGTTTTCGTGAAAGAATGAATGAATGCATTTATTTGCTTAAAACACGGTACAGTACGATAAAAACAAATTATATGGGTTCAGCGTGTTTTACCGATGTATCAGCAGGCAAATATTTGACGTCGTCGTCTAAAATTAACAATTTTATTTTAAATGTCAAAAAGAAAAATACAATAAAATAATTAATTATAACTAATACAATAATACATGAATAATTGGATTTCAGATTACAATTTTAGAGTGCATTATACAAGAACAATTCTCATAGATAATACCTAAATCTAAACAATACATGTCAGTCCATCTAATATGTATATAAAAAATAAATAAAAAATAAACGCAGTGGTCTACCTTGGAATCAGGCGTTTCATGTGTCCATCAGAACAAAATTTTGAAAACTCGTCTATAGTGTAAAAGGAGTTTTCAGAGAGTATTTTGTACAGTATGTTCTTAAACGATCTCAAGGGCAAGTCTCTCATTATGTGCGGCAACATGTTATATAATTTAATCGACATGACGTAACAATTTCGCGAAAAACATGTTGTAGATGACGAACGAGTTGCCCTGGATATCGGGTAGACAATGTATTACATTTAATTTCAAAAATACCCATGTTCTTCCTTACAAAAACGAGAACCTCAAAAATGTACATGCATGGCAATGTCAAAATATGAAGGCGTTTAAAAAGTGGCCTACAGGAGTCCATTGGCTCGGCACCACACATGGATCTAATACATTTCTTTTGGATAATAAAGGCACGTTCCATATCACATGAATTTCCCCACACAATAAGGCCATATCGTAGGACAGAGCATACGTAGCCATGATACACTGTTAGAGCTGTCTTTAGGTTTGATATTTTGGTTAGGCGGTACAACGCATAAGTAAACCTATTCAACTTCTGACATACCGTGTCGATATGGCTTTTCCATGTCAGATTTGAGACTAATAAAATTCCGAGAAATTTTGCAGAAGTCACTTCGGCAATATGGTTACTGCGATGGTTTAAATCTAATTTTTGGGGCTTACCATTCCTGTTATAAAACTGAAGAAGCTTTGTTTTTCTTAAATTTACAATGCAAATTATTATTTTTAAGCCATTTCACAACTTTGTCAATTTCATTCATTATTTCTAAATCATAGTGGATGTCAGAGCGCTTGGTAATAATAAGAGATATGTCATCAGCAAATAAAATACATGGATATTTCGTACATTTTGGAAGGTCATTAATATAAAGAATAAATAGTATGGGTCCTAGGATACTACCTTGAGGAACACCAAAATAATTTGCACCTTTTTCGGATTTATAAACAACGGTTTGAAGTTTTTTGTTTGATTTAGAAATTTCTACAAACTGCGTTCTATTATCAAGGTAAGACTTGATCCAGTCATACGCCAAACCACGAATCCCATATCTTTCGAGCTTTATCAATAGCGTTCCGTGGCAGACAAAGTCGTGTTTATAAGTAGTTTATTAAGTAAGTACGGTCAATTGTCATGTCGCGCATTTTGATACCAGCAAAGCGAAAAAAGAAGCCCAATTTGAGTCTCTACTTACAATAGTTCTTTAATTTTTGTCTTCAAAATTACTATTCAAATGCGAGCCAAATTAAAAGTGGCCAGCATGTTTTCTAAATTGCGAACAATATTTCACCCTGGTGATTGATCGCCAAGTTTCAAAGAGCGGTGTAAAGTTCAGTTATTACTTCAAATAATGAGATTTGCACGCTGCGCACGCACGCCAAAAATTACCAAGCGACCTCTGGGGACCGACAACTTCCAAAAGCGTCCAAATTTACAAACTTAAAGATAAATAAGTTATTTTCTGCACTAACTTTAGCGGCCGACTTTACCTCGGGGGGGCAGTTTTTGTGAAATGATTGATTAAGACGCAAAACAAACTTGTGAATGCTGTGGAGCTGCGGTAAGATGGCGAAACGTCAGCATTCTGAATAAATAATGACTGAATGTAAATATCGAGGCGACGAAGATTTTTTGCTGCTGAATCGTGAATACATTTTTTCACAGATTTTTCTTTACTTATCTACTATTTCTGATGTGTCCATAATCACAAAACTATTTTTAATTTAGAGTCAAGTGCTACTGTAATTAAAAGCTATTCGCTAAATACATAAAAAATGAGTTTGACTCACAGACAACAAATTAATATAATTCAATATATTAAGGAAGTGTAAACACGTTTTGTAAAGTTTGGCTTTGTTGCCAACCCTTCGCGCTCAGAGGGAAGATGTAACTCTGAAGTGCGCTAATAACACTGCGTCCTTGGACCTTGCTTAACTTTCATGCAGCATTTTAGGGTTTATGGCAGCCAGAATGGAGCTAGTGTTAAGTCAAGCAAAAGAAAACAATGCAACCACTTGATTTTAAAATGTTGACGGATCCTGTAGGCACACTTATATTACTACTATAGGACATAGTTGACTATGTCCTCATTACTCCAACTAAATGGAGAACACCTTTAATAACACCCATTCCACAGATATAATAGTTACTACGTTCCGTACGTACGTAACGTAGTACGTAGCGTTACTACGCCCATAAGGGTGTTAAATATTGGAATATTTTTTTTATAAAAAACACTTTTAATGTCTGATTGCTAAGAAAATCATTGGCATCGTCGTAATCTGTGAATGAGACTGATAGCCTCTTTCTACCATTTTTTTAGATTTCCGATTATAATAACTATTTTTGAAGGAGTTTCTTTTGAGAAAGTATCCGAACGATATTCCGATTCGGCGGGAAAAAACTCAAACCCCTCAAGTCTAAAGAACTAACGCAATTTGTTACCTCTACTTGTTTTATATCATGCTTGTTACATGCTTCATGAATTGTAACGTAAGTAAAAATATTTAAAACGGGACTGTTTTCTATTTTTTCGGTGCATCATATAATTCCCATCTGGAGTAGAAAGGTTATTTTAGAATATGTACTGCATAAGGGGACAAATCAGAGAAAGATACTTTGTTCTACCAATAGTAGTGTGAGGATCATTCAGATTTTTAGCTATTTAGGATTCGGGCATGTAAGAATATCAATAGAGTGATTAACCTGCGATATGTGTGGGTGGTCTGAAGGGCGATAATTTGAACTACTTGAGAGTGATTGCCTAAATTACTTTATATATTAATACATTGAGATTCAAAGTTACGAACAAAACTATCTAAGTTCGATTTATGATGCTTCTTCCTCCTTTTTTACATGTTATTGCAGTGTTTGCACACTTGGTGAAGTGCATATCCGTTTGGGGTTAGTCTATCTGTGTCAAACAACAAGCTATCAGTGTCCATATTAGACGTAGCTTGAGAAAATGTAACGCAAGTGGATACCTGGGGGACGTAATCTCTAGTGGCTCGATCATTATATACGGAAATAGAAAGGAAAAGTTTGATGACTTACCCAATACTCGATGAGATAAACTAGTAACCTAAAGAATAATGATATACACGTATAAAAACTTACTAAATATATACAAACACCTACGCTGAATATTTGTAATTATATATAGGCAAAAAAGTATATATTTTCATTATATGTTCATCACAGGATACCCGAAACAATTTTAAATAAGAGTTTCTGCGCCTGTTTCTTTACGTAAGTGATTAAAAAAAGAAATGTCACAATTGTCAATCGTTACGTCTGAGTCAATTGTTTTTCTTTCGTGTGCTTTCGTCTTGTTTTTTTTGAATAATTAGTAAACGAATTGGCATTAAAATGGACCCCGATGATTCTTCAACTCTATTGACCTTGGCTTATATACGGATACAGTTTCCACTTCTTCCGAAAACCCTCGCGCAAACACGGACTTGATAGATAACCTTGATGATCACCCTGGCATTGACACAGGACAATCGAGTTCTTTGCAAGCATCAACAACGCATCCAAGCATTTCTTTGCGCTGCACTGTGTGAGATGTGATATAAATATATCTAGAATGCGAAGACATCCGTTGATTATCGCAGACGTATGACGTCTTGTACAAAGATGGATTGAACCACAGCAGGTTAACAAAATATATTATTTACTTTACGTCATAAAAAAATTGAATGCATAGTGATTTTGTTAGTAATTGTATGATTTTTTATTAATTGGGTACATGTAACAAATGAACATTTCGTGTGTCATTCTTGTTGGACGGCGGCTTGGAATAAAAAATATTTCTTCAAAATTCGAAGTTTTATCGAACCAATTCCTTTTCTTAAACAATATTGGCAATAAATATTATACTTTACTCATTAAATCATAAGTGTGCACTCTGGGCCAAACTCTCTAGGGACGTTGGGCATTTCCCTTTTTATATATATCTGACAACCTCTAAACGTTACCTATTGTAAAAAAAAATTGGAGTAATCCTACACGGTGCCTATTTTCTCTCTCATGGAACTCTAAAAGAAAGAAATAAAGGGCCCCACTCATTTTAAGTCGTGACCCCGATGTTGGTTTTTAGTTTTGGTTTAAAAAGGCAAGTATCCCTTCTGTATCTTCTCACAATATGGTTGTATCTTTAAGATGATGTATTGTGTGTCAAGGCGGGCGGGGCATGTTTGCGCAGTCAGAGCACGCTGTTGTTATTTAGTTAGGATCCACCGAATTTGCCTCAGCTAGAATATGCCAATTAAATTTCAAGTCATGATGTAATTAGGTGTGACATTGTCGGGCCCAGGCACAATTGGTTTTGTGTCAGCATTTCAAATAATGCGTGTATGCGTGTATTTGGGGAGCTAATAAAATTTTACATGCCTGAAATAGCAATCAGACGTTCTCTGAACGTCGTATTGGTTTTGACTCAGCACTGTATATATTTTTTGTAGGATCCAAAATCATTCAATTGAAAGTTGAAACATGGACAGATAATTTCTAGCTAAACTGTCCGTCAGGTATTAAGTAAATTGTGAAGATTCACTTAGAAGATGGAATATTTAAATGTAAGGGCTCATTCACACGGGATCCGTCATTAACGATTCGTCAAAATACACGATACATCATGACGGATGGACGTCCACATTGCATACGGAATCGTGTTTTTTTACGATTCGTCAAAATATCAATATTGGTGGCATCAGCGGATCCGTCACAATAAATTCACGATTCGTGGTATTTTGACGATTCGTGATTTTAAAAACACGATACTAGATTTAAGACGAATCGTCATTTTTCACGTTTCGTGATCCGTGTGAATATTCAAAAAGCACGGCGGCAACGCCGTCAAAAAAAGAACGAATCGTAAAAAAAGGCGAATCGTCAAAAATCACGAATCGTCCTCGTGTGAACGAGCTCTAAGTGAACTACCACAGATGTAGTTGTAGCATGAATATTTACATCGCAATCTCAAACTAGTACTGAGATTTCCCTGACGGAATCTCAGGTATTGGTTGGTCAGTTTCCACTTTAGAAACTTAGTAAGTTAAGCACCGCCGCTCTAAGTTGGTATCTAAGGGCAACGATTTTCAACATTGAAGTAAATCAAAAATAGTTGCTTACATAATTTACGATGGATTTGGATCTAAAATATCGGTAACCATTTTTTGTTCAAGACTTCAATCGTAACTGCTTACTAAGAGTATTTCAATTTCTATATTTTTAATCTTATCATTATAATGAGAAGAATGAATTTATTTGATGAAATAGGTTTGGTATGGAATATCAAAAAAAAATAGAGTGGTTGCAACTTGCAAGATAGTACCTACCTACCTATGTAGTAACATGTACACAGGTAGGAAGGTATGTGTAACTCCGATGTGATTTCTATGGGTAAATTAATGTAAGAAAAGTCCAATTAATTGGAACTCCGCTATACTTTTGGATTTTGGACCCTAAAATATACCCACACACAAAAAAAAACATATAATATAATTTGAATCTTTAGTACTAACACTAATTAGCTAATCGGAACTAAGAAATGGTGTGACAACTATGTAAAAAGACACAGTTAGAAAGGGAATGGATAGACCCCATAGACCAATTAGCTATCGGGGCATTCCGTCTGGATGGACGCCTCGGTAATTATATTACAAAGGATCAAGCACGACTGTTACTCGTTACCAACCATATTACAAAGAAGCGTTTAGCTTTAAGCGTTGGCAGTAAACTGTGATTAACCTTGAACTACTGACCTATCCGTCTCACAGACGAAATAATTTTTTTTTAATATTTTGTGACGCGAGGCGCGTCTAAGATCATTCCCTTCGCTACCTTGCTTAGCGCCAATCCTGAAGCATCGGTCGGCATCTTAAGCACGAGTAGTGCATAGGTGTCCTTAAAGACGTAAGTACGGTGTCTCTGTACAAATCTTTTCTACGTATTATGTAGGCAAGTCCATATTATCTAATAGACGTAACATCGGTGTATCAGTTTCAGAATGCCTTGGTTAGTAAAAAAAAAACCGTCTCTTAGGCGTTACCTCAGCGTTAGTGGTTTGTTTAAGAACACATCTTTAGTCAAAGGTTAACTAAGGTAGGTTTTCTCTGAAAAGAATTGAATCCATCCAATCTGTAATCTGACCGCTTATCTGAGACCTGCGGGGGTAGAAGAGAACGGGGATCTTGAGCGGTGCAGACGGCAGGCGCTTTTGATTTGATTGGGTGATTTGAATTTTGAAATCCGCTTTCTTTTCAAAATTCTTCTCTTCTCGTCTACCCCTGCAGCCCTGTACTCGCGCAGGCGAGGTCTCAGATAAGCAGTCGGACTAGTACTCGATACTTAAATGCGAAAGTGTATAGATCCTTCTGTCTGTCTATTATAACCTATCTTCATGCTGTAACCATTGAACTAATTTATTATGATTATTATTTAAGTGATTATGTGTTTGCGCCGTTTGGCGTTGAAACTTTTGAACCGTGGAGACCATCCGCAAAATATTTTTTTTGGAAAAATTGCACCTAAATTAATTTCTGTTTTGGCAAATAGTAAAGCTGGCCGTTCCTCGCTCAAAGGATAAGTATAGCTATCCAACGCGGTAACGCAGCCAGCATTCTCGCCTCCTTGCCTAAGGACACGGGTCTAATTTTGATTAAGTAGGTTTTAAGTTTATATATTTTTATTTAACGCATGTCTTTGTTTTTCTTTTCTTTTAACATAAATAAATATATTACTAATTTAAATTTTTGTGACCAAAGAGAGAGAGCTTGAGTGTCGGAATCTGTCAGATGGACATTTTTAACCAAGAAATCAAAGATTTTTAAGAGCAATCTGACATTTTGCGCAGAAGTATTCGCGGGAAACTAGGTTCCGGATATTGGTCAAGATCCAGTCGAAAGTATTAGCATCTACTATCACTGACTTAATCTTGTTTTTTTATTAAGTCGATTTTTAAGTGTTGGTTTAATTGTACATAAATAAAGTAGGTGAATTAGGTAGGTCAATTAATTATTGTTTTTAAGTGTTATGCATTCACTTTGTAATCTAAATACATTATTGCACTTGAAAAAAAAAGACCACCAGTGTCGGGAATCTAACCCGCGTTCCTCGCATACCGGGCAATTGCCTAACTACTTGGCCACCTGGCGTTGTAGAGCCCGTCGATATAAATTTTTTTTCAAGTGCAATAATATGTTTAGGTAGGTTAATTTTCATGAAAATAATATCATATAGAAAAGAATTGCACGTCGTTGTTATTTCGACATAATAAACCGCTTGTTGGTTCGGATTTCATAAAAGATTCATAAAATACAGGCTTTTGTTTTTCTTTTAGATATTTCAGTAACCTTTGCCTTTCAGACATTGAACTGCCTACAGTTTATTAAAATATTTTTCGTTTCCACTCTAATAGTCTTTCCAGCTTTAGATAAAATAACAATGTTGTAACAACATTGTTACAGCAACTTCCAATCGTTTAATAACCAAAGAAATGTTTTACAGTCAATTTCACCAAGTCTGGCCGAGACGTTATCAAATTTTGCTCTATAATTATTTTTATAAAATTAATCAATTTATTTTGCAAGTTTTTACGAAATTGAAATTAATTTCGCTCACAAAAATTAATGGACTGTGTCATCCGGTGGTGCTTAAGTTATAAAAATAATTATAACTTAAGCTGATTTCATCTTAACTGATGGTCAAATATTTGTAAAAATATTTCCATCGGATACATGCGGGTACATTCCCCAAGTATTGATGAAATCGAACGCCGGCTCACTGGCGTAGCAAGCACTTACAAAAATTCGTTGGCTGATCTAACGTCCTCTGTAGCTCAGTTGGTAAGAGCACTCGCTCGGATAGCGAGGGGGCGTGGGTTCGAGTCCCACCGGATGACACAGTCCATTAATTTTTGTGAGCGAAATTAATTTCAATTTCGTGAAAACTTTGCTTTAATCTTTGCATCTTAAAAGATTTCATAATCGATTAAGGGTTCACGAACACATGATAAATTTTAAATGTTGTTTAAATTTTAAAATTTGAACAGTTGTTTTAATATTGTTAGACATATTTTGTACGGAAAATATTATTCACTTGCGAATTGTTAGAAAGTAAGTTTAAAATGATCATACCTTCGGATTGCGTTAACTTGAAGCTTGATTTCTTTACACCTTCTAGGGGCTGCAGACATAAATATTTTAAGTTGATTTTGGCTTGCTAACAGGTATCTACGAGTAAGTGTAAAAGGGATAAGAGCAATCGAATATCATCATTTTAGCGGGTAAATACGCTTGTCTGTCAAAAGACCTCCAGGAGTTTTCGGACAAAGTATTTTTTTACGGCCCCAAAAGATTTTATTAACGAGCCAAAAAGCAATTAATTTCATTTGTATCTGTAACAGATGAGTCACAAATCGCTTTGAAATGTCACTGGAGGTCGTTTGAAAGACAAGAGGGTTTCTTTCTTCGTTTTGAGGTAGCGATGGGCGATTATTACAAAATTATTCGAATGGTCTCTGTAATCGAATGTATTTGATAAGCAACCGTCATTCGATTATGCGGCGAGCAATACCAGAGCGCGCGGTGCGCAAGCCGTACTTCTAACAAATGAATCGTCATTCGCCGCGTCGATTGATCATTCGTTCGCTGCCTGTCCTGTACCGTTACCATGAGTTTACGGTGGTTTTACTTGCTAGCGACGACGTAAAAAGAGTGTATAGAAAATATTAGATCTCCAAGTAACCGGTAGAGGCGTTGTGCAATTTTCCATACACTTTTTTTACGTCGTCGCTAGCGAGTAAAACCGCCGTAAACTCATGGTAATGGTACTGTGCGCAATTCGATCGAATGCATCGAAGGGCCTTATTTTAAGCGTCAGTAGTAGTTGTTATAGATTATCATTCGAATGTCGATTATTATTTTTTCGAATTACTAAATCGACAATCGATAGTTCAAATGGTCGATTGTCGATTCATTCGATGATTATTTTTCGAACTATCGCCCATTGCTATTTTGAGGTACGGAACCATAAAAAGTACCTTGTACAAGTTTTCTCTTTCACTCAGTAGTTGACTCGCAAAGTAATAATGATTCTTACAGCGTTACTTGTTTATTTATTTATTTGTAAAAGGGACAACAACAGCTTACAGAAAAAGAAAATATTACACAGATTGATTACTTGTATAGCCAATTACAGTTGACCACGAAAATTTAACATTGTTATGATAAGGAGATGGTTGACGATGGAGGACGTTTTGTAAGATTGAAGTGTCTCCTCACCGAACTCAAGTTGGGTGGTACCTATAGTACGCAGAGTGTGGGAACACAAAGAAAATTAAATTCAATAAGGTAAAAATCATTATAACCGTTCCACCCGTTCTCGAGTCAAGTGGTGTAAACATCACGACTTTCTTTTATATATAAATAAAATAAACCTTACTATTGTCTTTTCAAGATTAATTCTTGAACCTTTCTTTTGAAACCAGATTTAGTCTCAATAAAAATGTCAATAGAGTGAAAAGTTGTATTGTGAGTACTGACTAGCCGCGATACAATGCTGTTTCGCCCGTAGTTAGTCGCATAACGTGATATGTGAAACATACTGGAGTTAGTGTGCCTAGTTCTTTTTTTAGGTACGTTGAATGAGATTCTGGCAAGCAGCTCTGGGCAGTCAATGCGATTATGTAGCAGATCATAAAGTAAGCCCATATCTATCAGCGACCGCCGTTCATATAACGTTAAAAGATTGTATAAACGACAGTTGTCTTTGTAATCAGAGCTAGAACGCTTCGAACGATAGTTAAGGTGTGAAATAAATTTCTTTTGTATTCTTTCGATGCTATTTATGTGAGTCTCATAGTACGGAGACCAAATTTGTGAGGCGTATTCCAAAAGGCACCGTACGTTTGCAAAATAAACCGCTTTCAAGGTAAGTATGCTTTGAAAATTCCGACATGTTCGCATCACAAAACCCAGATTTCGGTACGATTTGCTGGTAATAGCGTCGATATGCTCACGCATTGACATTTTAGCGTCCAAATGAACCCCGAGGTCACGCACGACACTCACCCTTTCGATAACAGTACCATTGAAGTTGTATGGATAGACAACGGGTATCTTTTTCCGCGTGAACGAGATACATTGACATTTTTTGACGCTAATGGTTATATTATTTAGACAATAGTAGTTGAACAATAGGTCAAGATCTTGTTGCAAAAGTATGCTATCGTAAGTTGATCTAATACGCATGTAAATCTTTTTATCGTCTGCATAAAGAATATAGTTGGACTGTCTAATGTGCTTCCCGATATCAAATATGTAAGCGTTATAGAAGAGAGGGCCAAGATGCGATCCCTGGGGAACACCAGAGGGGATTGAGACGTAGTCAGACCTATAGCCTCCCATGACAACTGCCTGTGAGCGATTTTTCAAATAGGATTCTACCCATCTGAGTAAGTTGCCATGGATTCCAAGACATTGGAGCTTGGCCAACAGTATGACGTGGTCCACCCGATCGAATGCCTTTTCAAAATCGGTGTAGACCACGTCAACTTGACCGCCATTGTCCATGTGCTCAAGAACATAGTTCGTAAAACGGGCAAGATTAGAAACTGTGGAACGTCTTCGCATAAAACCGTGCTGGGCTTGAGGGATGCCATTACTTATAATAGGGTAGATCTGATCAAAAACTATCTTTTCGAATACCTTAGAAACTGAATTGAGAATCGAAATAGGGCGATAGTTGTCAATTTTGGATTTAGAACCCTTTTTATGAATAGGGATGATATGGGCCTGTTTCCATAAAGTAGGAAAGAAATTTAGTTTAAGAGATAATTTAAGTAATAAACTGATTGGATACGACAGACCCTCGGCACAAGAAAATAGAAAAAAAGGGAGGTATACCGTCACAACCCGCTCCCTTAGTTGTATCCAAGCAAGACAGGTATTTAAATACCATTTCCTGTGTAATTGATACAGCAGATATTGAGTCATTAAAATCATGGCTACTCGAGAGTGACTCGGCGTAAGTCGGTGAGATTGCAGAGTTTTTAGTAAAGACACTCAAAAAATGAGTTAAATGCAGAACAAATTTCCTATCCATCGGTATAGTCGTTATTAAAATGGCGAGCCCAAAGTAAAATGGCGAGGGTAACTAGAACCGCCTCTTTTAGACTTAACGTAGGTCCAGAAGTATTTGGGGTTTGATTTTATGTTAATTTCGCTATTACGCGTAAATAAATCAAAACACTGTTTTTGTACGAAATGCTGTCTAGTTCTGAGAATTTTGAATTCATCATAGTCCCTTGGATTATGGTATTTTTTCAATTTTTTGTGAATTCTAGATTTCTCGCGGATAATTTTTAATAATGACCGACTGTACCAGTTAGGGTAATGGTTATTTTTAGCTGCCGTGACGGGTATGTGTAATAGGGCACACTCATGTATCTGGTTATAAAAATATCGACAGCCTCGTCAATTGAGGTTGCATTAGAAAAACGTTGATCCCAGTCTATAGTGAGCAAGTAATTATTAATTTCTGGGTAGTTACCTTTATAAAAATTAAAACGTGACACTGTAATTTCTCTCAGAGGCTTTAAGTTTAAATCTATGAGTTCGATAAAAAGAGGGGGGTGCAGTGAGTCAATTTTTGTGAGATGCCTAGTTGCTGTAACAGATAATGATAAGTTCGAGAAGCACAGATCAAGAATATTGTCACATCTGTTTGGTATCAGATTAAACTGATTGAGGCCCAAAACACTTAGATTCTCAGCAAAACTGCTAGCCGTATCCTGCAATGCAACCGAGCCCATGTGCGCCACTGACCATCCATCTGTGTGCCAACGTAAACACGGCAGAGTAAAATCTCCTACCAGCAAAAAGAAATCGTTTGAGTAGTTATCGTGTATTTGTTTAAAATGAGAATAGTAACTATTGACCCAGTTAGGAAGGCAGTCGCCATCTGGTGAGATGTAAGATAAAATAATGTTTAAGTTGGCACTAGAGCCCAGTGTACGTGAAGACAATGTAAGACACACTGCCTCAAAATCAGTGTTCATCCAGTCGGAACGGAGCATAGCACATAACTCGCGACGAACGCAACATAGGACTCCGCCTCCTCCCTTTTTACCTACTGTATTATTTGGTATGTCACGATCGACGCGAAACATGTCGTACCTTCCATCACATAGCTCTGTATCTAAAATGTCACTTTGTAACCAAGTTTCCGTAATGACAATTATGTCATTATTATTTAAGAGGATGCTGTTGTAAAGTTCAGTACATTTGGTTCGGAGACCGCGTACATTTTGGTAAAATATTTTTAATGCATTACTACCCATGAAAAACAGGCATGCATATTACAAGTGATTTATTATTCACGCTAAATAGAAAATTCAAATGGTTTAGGGTCGATTTTATAAAATAGAAGGTGTTTATTTTACTGTGCATTGGAATAGAAACACTCACAAACCAGCACTCAGTATCATCTAAAAATGACTTAGACGTCATTTTAAATGTAAATGATTTATTAATGTATGCCCCGCCAATACGAATAAAGTTCAAGTGTACATATAAAATAAATGATATAATATTTTTTGTCTGCTTACCGAAATAACCTGTACCACAATAATGACTAATGGAGTCACGCAGGGGACGGGAGTTTAGTTTAATTACAATGGCCTTAGGGCGGCCCGGAACTGGATTGACTGGTCGAACTCTCGTGATGTGCACGATATCAGTAGCCGACGACTTCACATCTAGGTATTACACGATGCTGCGATAATAAGAAGTAAGGTCCTAGTTCGCCCGTTCCGGCACACCTTGTTGACTATATTCATCGCCATTAACTTATTACTAGATGGTAAAAGCAAACGATGTCAGGTCCCAACAGACTTGGAAATTTCATCTGAATCGCGGAAAAATTGCCAATATTAACGCCTAATTCATATTTATGACTATATTATACCTTCATTCCACAAAAAACCGGGCAAGTGCGAGTCGTACTGAGGGTTTCGTACGAATAAAGTTTTTTTTCTACAATGTACCCACAAATTTAGTGTTTGGACTTTTTACTTAATTGTGCTGACCTTCTTTCTTGCCAAATTTCATGATTCTAGGTGGAACTATTCCGTACATTTAGGTTTTGTTTTTCTAGTCAGAAAATATGGCAAAAATGACCGTATCTTTAGATTGCGTTAACTCTGAGGCTTGATTTTTTACAACTTCAAAGAACCCTAGCCATGAGTGTGTATTTGATGTTAATTTCAATTTGATACCTCTACGCTTTCCTCAGAAAAAAGGATGGACAGACGGACAACTAAGGGATCCTATGAAGATTCCTTCTTGCCTTTTAGGGTAAGTAAAGTCAGCCTATTAGATCCCACTGCTGGAAAAAGGCCGCACCTCAACTATGAGGAGGTACGATCCATACTCCACCACGCGGGCTCTGTGCGGATTGGAGGAGGGGTGTATGTAAGGCAAGTGACAAACCTTACTGTCAGAAGTTATCAAGCCACCCTAGGGCCTCTGAATGATCGAAGTGGTCACCAATCCAATCACAACCGCGCCGTGGGTTGCTTAACTTTGGTATCACTACCAAAGCGCTGCTGCCACTGCGCCACAAGCACCTCCACCTCCTTTTAGGGTACGGAACTCTAAAAATGTATAACCTGGCTATAAATATTAAAGTTTTCGGCGGAGTAACCAAATTATACGATTCTTTATTAGCGACTAAGCGAAACTGCCTTGATCAAAATGTATAAGTTTCATTAAATTATTAAATCCTATTTTATATTATCAAGCAATAAATTTTATTAATACCTTCAATATCACTTTGACGACATAATAAAGTTAAAAATGAAATGCTACGTTGTCATTTTGTATCGCTTTATGCTCCGATGTTTCTACTAATAAATTCTTGAGGCGATTTAATTTTTTTTACTTCCTGACATTTCAATTGAAATTAATTTGGAACAGTTCCAACTTACTCAGATTTTATTTGGTTATAACAATTTCCTTTCATATCTGACACGATAAGTCTTAATTTGGAAGACAGATATAAACTTATGTACTTATTTACGTATGTGAAAGAAAAAGCTATTTAGGTATAACTGAATCTAACAGCGCTGTCACATTTAGGCGACTTTACTGACTTCTTTTTTGTTTAAGTTAAAAATCTCTTGGTCAGGTTCAGCATTGTATTAAAATAAAACTAGTTTACATTTTTTAAAATAATTTAAGCAATTTTAAGTTTTTACAAACGGAAAATTCGCACACAAAAATTCATCGGCGGTCTTCTGGTGACACTTAAACCCACGACCTGTCGCTATCCGGGCGATTGCTCTTCCAACATACAGTTTTTAAATCTTTTCTTGTCCTAAAAATTTAATTTAAACCAATACATGAAAATATCTTAATGGTACAGTAATAAAGCGTCATGCGATTACATAATTATAACCTTCTCTCAAAAAGTATTTTCCCTTAATAATTTTCGACCTATTATTTTTAATTAACGGATCGTTAGGCCGTTATTTCAGCCTTCATTTCCGCAGGGCGGTACTGCCTACCTAGTTATTTCCTATATGGAAGAAAGAAACAAAGTTTCTTACAATATTACTTAACGGAAAAGCAAACAACGTGTGGAAATTTTTTCTACATATATGCTTATATACATAAAACGTTATGTATTAATAAACTGTGGCTGAAATGTGAAGTCTGTTACTAAAGAAAAGAGATACAGAACTCATATTCATTTTATGAAAAAATAAATAAATTGTTTCAACAAACACACCAATTACCTAGCCCCAAACTAAGCGCGAGCTTGTGGTATGGTGACTAGAATAACGGATAGACATACTTATAGGATAACGGATAGACATGCTAGACTTAATTGGAACTATGTATACAGAATGTTGAACAAAGAACAAATTATAGATCATCTCGTGACACATTCTGCATTGTTTTATGTTAAGGAGCGATCATTCCGTTAATGTTTTAACTGTCGTACTCAGAGACGTCAAATAAAATTAAAGTTAACATTTTTCTTAATGAATGAATAAAAATTGAGACTTATCTCATGCAGTCATATTCATTCATCTATCTTTATATCTATATTCATTCTATTTAGTCATTCTTTTCTATTTTATTGACAAAGAAAGTGTACGAATGCTACTTAATTATTCAAATTAAATTGACGACTCTAAGTACCTACGGCATAAACCTCTTAATTTACTTTTAATTTACGATATTTTTATGGACCTCGATTCAGTTAAAGTTAATCTATTATATTTTTATAACTTAAGCAATTATTTTGCAAGTTTTTAAGAAATTAAATCAAATTTCATTTACAAAAATTCATCTTTTAATAAGTAATTAGTTAACCTAACAAAAACAAAGGATGAAAAGTGCTGCCGACTATAGCTACAGCAAAGGGGCCAAAACTCGATGTTAAAAAGAAGTTCTGCTTAGTAGTTATCGTGGCCACTTTTCAGTTCCATCGTCAAGACCCTGGACATAGAATAGAATAGATTTTTTTTTATTGCCTTCATTACAATTAGAGTGATTACAGAAAAACGCACAAAAAATAGAAAGCAAATGGAAGCTGGCTCAGCTTGTGCTGACATAGGATGTGATCCCACAAAGCGCTGGTTTTTAGTCACTCCCATCTCTCCATGGATGTTAAGTGAGAGGTTAGGTCATGAGGGCTTACAGATCTTGGTTATAATTATGAGTACTACAGGAATAATAAAAAATAATAATAATTAAAAAAAAGATAACAGTATTGCAGTTAAAAGGAACATCATGTAGGAAAGTGTTTTGGAAGACCAAAAACATGAATTGACTTGACGGGACTACATAGTTTCATTTAGGAGTTTATATGGCTTTTTGTTTTTAGCATTACCCCAGATTGATGGTAGGTACCATAATATGACATTGTAACTAGACTTGCATGTCAAGTTTTAGCTCAATCGATTGATATTCTCTAAAATTTGCCCTTAAGTGCCTATTTGCCCTTGAGTATTACCTACATATTACACTACTACATATACTATTATACAAACAAACATTGCGAGTTATATTCCCTCTCTAAGCTCCCCGCGACTTCGCCTGCGCCAAAAGTGGTATTTCTCATACAAACTTTCATCCCCTATTTCACCCCCCTGATGTATGTGTCTTTTCCAGGGTCTCAAAATATCAAACTCAAACTATAGTATAGGGTAAAATTAGCCAATAAAAAGTTGCAGGCAAGTTCAGCTATCACAAAATAATTGGTTTGTCACCAAGACCCTTCGCGTTATCTCCTCAGTACTTTTCTAGTAATTGCGCCCTCTCTCGGAGTCCGAATACATTGTGTGCGCAAATTGAGTGCGTATTGAGGGCCCTTTGTCACTCCCGGGTAAGAGGATGAACAGAAGACATGCCCTTCCTACTAACGTTGCCGCTATCGATAGTTTTTCGATAGATTATCGATTGTTGAGGCAAAAGCAATAGTATCGATAGGCTATCGATAGTATCGATAAAGTCTCCGTTATTATTAATACTATCGACACATAGCAATACTGTCGATAGTATCTGTACTATTGATAGTTTTGCCCTATAGATAGTGGCTTATTATTCAATAGTATTTGTGGTGGACTTACCTGATTGTCTAATTAATTATTTTAATGCCTTTGTAATAATGCCGCTTACATCACATTAGTTACTAAAGCAAGATTAACAATACTGTTGAATAAAACGTCACTATCGATGCGGCAAAACTATCGATTTTATTGATAGTGTTGCAATAGTCAGAGCTAATACTATTAATAGTTTCGATACTATAGATATTGATTTTAATATTGAGATAAAATACTATCGATACTATCGATAGTGCTATCGATATCTATATCGCTGTGTGTCGATAGTAATGATCCTAATAGAGCTATCAATAGTATCGATAGGCCTATCGATATTGTAGATGATTTTCGGCAACGCTACTTCCCACCGCATGAGTATACTGTTGGACAGATAAATGTTTACAGACCCTTAGTTTAGGAACCCGCAATTTTACAATACGAGGAAGATTCAGTGAAAAAACCGGGTCAGTGCGAGTCAGATTCGCGCTCTAGGAATTCCGTACAATTTCATGACCTAGGATCGTAAAATTCGTACAATAGGAAGTAAACAGGATTACTGATAACCGGAAGTTCGCAAGTCACTAGATTACGGCCTACTAGTAACCAAATTTTGGTTACTGTTAACAAATATATTTTTTCAGTTTAGTTTTGAAACCCTTGCGAACAAATAAAAACTATAATTTACTTACAGCATTGACAACCATTTCTTTAATTGCGGTGACTTAGAAGCTAGGAAAAATATTTGTAAAAATATTTCCATCGGATACATGCGGGTACATTCCCCAAGTATTGATGAAATCGAACGCCGGCTCACTGGCGTAGCAAGCACTTGCAAAAAATTGTCGGCTGACTAACGTCCTCCGTAGCTTAGTTGTTGAGAGCGCTCGCCCGGATGGCGAAGGGACGTGGTGGGTTCGAGTCCCACCGGATGGCACAGTCGATTGATTTTTGTAAGCGAAATTCAATTTGATTTAGCTAGATTTTTTTCACAGTTCCTAAGGATTTCAGATCTAATTTTGCAAGTGATGACAATATTTATGAACACATGACCACACGTCAGACTGCAACACTTTGACCTTGAGACCGCCTCTATTTCTTGCGCAATAAAAGCTGTTTTCGTAGTTCACATGGGTAACTAGATGTGCTGCCTACTCTATTTAACTAATATACATACTAATTTATTTATTTATTTTATTTCTGGCTTTCAATGTTACAGTTTGTTCTTGGTTTTACCGTTTCCCGTCAATTTGAAATTTTTTATTCCAACTTTTCTTCTCCGTATTGACATAATTACATCGAGTTGACTCTTAGAAAATGGAGTCACAAAATAAATTGACTTTCAACAATTAGGACCCTTTACGGGTAAATTAAACACGACCTTTTTAAAGAGCGACAATCAATATAAAGAGCGAACTTTGCAGTACTAATGAAGGTTGAACTTGAGATCAATATCGCGTTGATATTCCAACGAAACGAACTAAGCGCTTTGCATCAACATTTACGCACAGCGCATATGCGCACAGCTAAGTTGTGGAACTCACTACCCGCTTCAGTGTTTCCAACGGATTATAACCGAAAGACCTTCAAAGTCAGAGCGAACAGTTGCAGATTTCTGTCTGCGCTTCGTCTGGCTTAGTTTAGAGTCAATAGCAAACCCATTTCGAATAAAAAAATCAGAAACAACAAGAAAGTCGATAAAGTAAAGCATATTATAATATATATTTTTTTATCACTTAAGCAATTATTAAATTAATTAAATTTCGTAAAAAACTTGCTAGTTTTTACGAAATTTAATTAAATTACGCTCACAAAAATAAATCGACTGTGTCCCACCGGATGACACAGTTGATTTATTTTTGTAAGCGAAATTTAATTGAATAAAAACATATTATTTATTAGCACAAAATAAATAACAGTGTTATTACAAGGATGATATTTGTATTAAATTACTTGTTCAATAATAGGATCCCCTTGCGAATATAGAGTAATATTATTTTGATTATGCTGACTAAGAAAAGCTTTATTTGTCACAGAATGTTAAGAGATTCAATATTTGTACTGATTTCAATTTTATGCCTCTACACGTTCCTGAGAAAGAGGGTTGAATGACAGACGGACAAACAGAAGACAACGAAGTGATCTCATAAGCATTCCATTTTTATTATCCGACTGCGGAAGGACGGTTATGTTTTTCGAGAGTATGTATGTATAATTGTTTGGCACGCCCTACAGCCCAAACGGCTCCACAGTTTTTGACATATGAGGTGTCGTTGAATTTGTCAAAATTGTTTTTGTTTTAATATCAAAACGGCTTCTAGAAATATCCATTCAACCAATTCTTAATTGGTGTTACCATCACTAATCCAAAGAAAGAATATTCTCATTCCATTAGTAATTTCTTTTTCTTCATTTATGTTATTCATACTTGTGTGTAAATGCAAAATAATCAACATCATAAAATTTCATTGAATGTAGCAATAACATATTTGTAAATGTCTTCATAGGTGTCAATGTTCTGGAGCAAAGATGGCAAGAGGTGGGGAATATCATTATTTCGATACTTCTTTAGTAGGCCATCTATCAAGAGCATTCTTTGCATATTAAAGGCCGGACAGTGTAATATTAAATGATCGAGAGTAGCTTGTTCACTGGAGCAGTATTCACAAATGTCAGAATTGATGATGTTGATCCTTTTCAAATGCGCAGGAAATTTTCCGTGTCCAAATCTTAATCAACACATGGTAGTTATAAATTTTCTAGTTGGCGACTTCAATTTGAAGTACCATGGCTTGTTCGGGATTGTTTTTTGAATATCACCATACCATTTTCCTTTGTATTGTTTGCTGGTTTCCCATGCTACGTGCCAGTATTCATACATTCGACGTTTAATTAAAGGATAGTAATCTGTTAAAGGTACTGAAGGTGGTGAGAATTGTAAACTTGATGGCGGAGTCTGAATTTTCATCATCTTATCTACCACTTCATTTCCGGTGATACCGCTGTGTGATGGAACCCATATAAACTCTATACGTTTGTCTGGATTTTTATGTATAAGTTGTCTTATCTTCGTTATATATATGTTGTTTTTATATGATATATGAGGATTTTCCAGACTTTGCAAGACACTTAGCGAATCGGTGACAATGAGGAACGAGGGATATGCTGTTGTTATTCCATTGATATATAGTAGAGCGGTGCAGATTGCATATGCTTCAGCAGTAAATATGGAACAGTTTCTATCTAATGGAAAACATTGGCCAAATTTAGCATCAGAATCGTAATAAGCGGCTTTAGTTGCATCGTTTGTTTTTGAACCATCCGTATATATTCTTCTGTATCTTCTTTTCTGTGAGTTAACAAAGTTCAGGAACTCTTCATTATTTAACACTTTCTCTTTACATATAAAAGGCTTAATAATTTGAATGTCTAAGGAACTCAACTCCCGATTGGCATTATGATCAATGTATTTGCAAATGTTATTTAAATCAGCTATGTGTTCGGTTTGTAAAATAATATTATTATTATATCTAAATAAGTTATTTCTATTCGCTAACACCTTAATAATACTTTTCTAATAAATATTTTTTCCTAATGAAAATTGATGAAATACCTGCCTCAATCTCTAGAGAATTTATTGGCGTTGAACATATTGCTCCTGTTTTTATTCTAAGCCCTTTATTTTGAATGACTTCTATCTTGCGTAACAGATACTGATTAATATAGTTCCCATATACAATCAATCTTGAAATTTTCAATTACGTTAATCAATGTTATTACAACCCTTCAAAATTATTATACAAATGTAATGAAATAGATTCCGCTATAGGCTGTCAACAAGGTGACCCTCTCGGACCTGCCATTTTCAGTTTGGCTATTAACCCCTTCATTCAAAATTTATTCTCAAAATTTAATGTATGGTATTTAAACGATGGGACACTAGGAGGTGACGCTGACACTGTTTTTTTAGACTTTTCTAGAATAATTCAAAAATTTCATACAATAGGCCTTTCTTTAAATTTTGACAAATGCGAAATTTTTATTTCAGAACATCTTCCTCTTACAAGAAGATCTGAGATAATTTCTAAATTTCATAGTTTGGCCCCCAATATTAAGATTCTCACAGACTCAACCCTCCATCTTCTAGGCTCTCCTATCTTCGATAATGCAATACTCCCTCATTTTCAAAAATTAGTAACTAAATTTGATGAATGTTCAGACCGCCTTTTGGAAATCAACGCTCATTCGGCTCTTTTTATACTTAAATCCTGTCTTTTAGTTCCTATATTTAATTATCTTATTCGATGCTGTCCTACTTGGAAATTCCAAAATTTGACTAATAATTTAGACAATCTTGTTAAAACACATTTGGAAAAGATTCTGAACATTCGTCTTTTGGAACGGTCTTGGGATCAAGCGTCCCTTCCTATCCGTTTTGGTGGGATTGGGACGCGCAAAATTTCCACTGTCTCCTTACCTGCCTTTCTATCCTCATCTTACAGCACGTCCACTCTCGTTGCAAGTATCCTGCAGCCTTCTACTGCAAACCGCGAAGTGGCGTGCCTGGACGAGGCTAGAAATGCTTGGGATATAGCATATGCGAATAAATTCCCTTCAGATCTTAAAATTCAAAGGAGTTGGGACCAAATTTCTTGTGAGTCTATTTTGAAAAGTCTTATTGACAGTAGCACTGACAACGCGGATCTAGCCAGACTAAAAGCAGTTTCCACCAAGGAAGCAGGATACTGGCTTCAGGCCTATCCTTCGGCCAACGTGGAAACCCTTTTGGACTCAGAAACTCTACGAGTCGCGATAGGTCTGCGTGTTGGTGCTGAGGTTTGCCTTCCACACAGATGTCCTTGTGGTTCTGATGTCGGCTCGTTGGGACATCACGGACTCTCCTATATTAAAAGTGCAGGCCGCTTTTCGCGTCATGCCAGCGTCAACGACATCATCCGTCGATCTCTTGCTTCTATCAACGTGCCGGCTTTACTCGAGCCGAACGGTATCGCGCGTGATGATGGCAAGAGACCAGACGGGATGTCACTTGTTCCTTGGCGGATGGGTCGGGCTCTTGTGTGGGACGCTACCTGTGTCGACACACTTGCAGCCTCTCATCTGCCCGGGACAAGCCGTGATGCTGGTTTGGCTGCGAAAGGTGCCGAAAACTTTAAAAAGAACAAGTACAGGCAGATCGACTCCCGGTACCACTTTGTACCGTTTGGAGTCGAAACACTGGGTTCGTGGGGTCCCAACGCTATCTCTTTTTTCAAAGAGATTTTCAAGAGGCTAGTTGACATCAGTGGTGACCTAAGAGCTGGCAGCTACCTTGCTCAGCGTATAAGCATCGCTATCCAGCGCGGTAATGCTGCCAGCATCCTAGGAACCTTACCACAAGGACCCTTTTTATAATTTTTGTTTTTGTGTTGTATTAAGTAGTTTATCTTGGTTTTTATTAATAAGTTGTATATATAGTTAATTACGCATCAATCCATAGTCATAGTGACTTCTCACAATTGCTTTGAAAATCATGTTAAGTAATTTAGGATCCATACCCCATGTGACACATAATATTTACACTTTTTTGCATACTATGTACAACTTTTAAAACATGAGAATGAAAAGTAAATTTGGAGTCAAATATCACTCCCAAAAAACGTTTTTCATGAACTATATCAATATTTACAAAACAATATCTTAGCCTAATATTTACATTATTATAATCAATTTTATTGCTAAAGATCAGGGCAGAACTTTTAGCGGGATTTATATCTAACTTAAGTTTTCCTTTATAATATAAGAATAATAAATCTAGGGATTCATTTAAAGTATTTACAGCTTGTAACAGATTTTTATGTGATGAGTACAATACTATATCATCTGCATACTGTAGAACAGACAAATTAGGTACAGATATCTATTTATGAAATAGCGATGTATATAACAAATAAATTAATGGTGATAAAGTAGCTCCTTGCATTACTCCTTTAAAAGCGAATTTTGGGCCATATAATTTATTGTTCAATTTAACAAATACTTCCTTGGAGTGAAAAAAGTTAAAGATCCATTCACATACTTTTCCTGGAATGTTAAGGTGATAGTTAAAAATTTTGACAAGTGAAAATAAATCTATGTTATCAAAAGCACCTGAGACGTCTAAAAATATGCTGACTAAATAATTGTTTTTCAGGAAAGCTTCCTGAATATCCCCTCCAAATTTCAACAAACTATCAGTAGTACTGCAACCTTTTCTAAATCCAAATTGATCTGGAGGTATAATACACCTGGATTCAACATACAACTCCAGTCTAGTTTTTATCATATTCTCAAATATTTTACAAATACATGATGAAAGTGATATAGGTCTATATGAATCAGCTGATTTGAGATCTTTATCGGGTTTTAGTATTGGAACCACTGCTACGGATTTCCAGGAATCAGGGATGACATTAGCTAACCAAAGTTTATTAAATATATCTAGTAACCGCTCTATTGCCCGTGTAAATTTGAAAATGACCCTTGAATTGCCCGTACTTTTTTTGCCGATCCGCCCCGGCCCCACCGCACGGCTCGCTTCGCTTCCCATTAAATCGTCGATTGTGACTCAACTTGTTATTGTAAGACTCTGAAGTGTTGTTTTTTGTGATAAGTAGGAATGAAGCTATAGAATGCAGTCTTTTGTTTTACAAAATACGACTCCAGTGTAGAATAAGATTGAGCTAAACATTGAGATCGTGAGTTTCAAAGTGCGACTTGTATTTAAAAATTCTTAACTCAAAAATTAAAGCGATTACCTACGGTTTTTTGTTTTAAAATACGTTAATTGGATAATAAACAATACGATAAAAAAGAAAAACACACACTTGTATATACATTTTTATTTATTTACAGAACTTTTATTTTGCACAATAATCTGGCGGCGTCAGGCGTACTTTTGTTCAGCTTAGAAAATCTAATACCACTTCTAGGACTAAAATAAAAGTATTTGTGATTTCACTTATGAATCCGGCTGATTATTAGTTAATTTAACTTATTGATTGCGATTTATATGATAATACAGTCAAATATCAAAACAAGACGACAATTTGGTTTCACACGGCCAAAATATGTCACCTAATGTTTCGAGCTCCGAAAACAATCAAATGTTGTGTTCTATGGTGGAATCATTTTGTCTACGTATTAGTTGTTCACTTAACTCGTAAAATATGAAAATTCCAGCGAATCTGCTAACATAACAACTCAAACCACATTACAACACAAACCACTGTACAGAAACTCACGCGGTCATACAAACTGTCATCTTTTTTATTTATTTTTCTTGTTTTTTTCTTACTGGCTCTACGCTCTTTGGAACAGTATTGCTAGCAAATTTAACAGAGAAGCGAGATTAACGTTCAAAAAGAGGCTCAGAGTAAAAGAGATCAGTATATTTCCATAAATCGCTGCCTCTCACGTATGTCAACTAGTGGTTGACATGGGCATTTCAGGTACACAAGCTCATGTCAACTGTGGGTTGACACGGGCAATAGAGCGGGTAATACCAGTTTAGCTGATATATCTAGGCGTTTAATCAAAATATATGGGAAAGAATAAAGTCCAGGAGAGGTGTCTTTTTTATTATTCAATGACAGATTGAATTCTGATTCAGAAAAGGGTAAATTTAAGTGAGTATTTATCTCGTTATTTTCAAAATACTGACTAAGAGGCTCCACATTATCATCCACAGATTCATTAGAAGTTATTTTATTTAAAAAAATCACCTACAAAACAGTCCTCGTTCAGCTTAGGGCCATTAAATTTACGATTAAATTTTTTGACAAGATTCCAAACATGTGCTATCGGAGTATTTCTGTCAAAACTAGAACACATAGATTGCCAACTTTTTTTCTTTTCCTCTTTGATAGTCATTTTTTTAGCTGCGTCTAATTTTTTATACAGTATATAATTTTCTAAAGTAGGGTAACGTCTGTATGCATACAAAGCAATCTTACTTTCGCTAATAGCTTTATCACAAATTTCGTTCCACCAAGGAACTGGCTTGTGTATTTTACGTTGTTTGTTAGTATTTTTAAATACGGGATCGAATTAATTTCTAAGATCTCTTAGTAACAGACAAAATCTATCGTAAGCTGAAAGAGGACTATCCACGCACATAAGATGATGGAATAAACCTTTGGACTTTTTAGTGTATCCGACCCAGTCAGCCTTTTTTTATAAAAATCTTTCTTGATCTTGTCTCGATTCATATAAACTCATATCAATGTTCAACGATACTAAGGTAGGGAAGTGATAGCTTCCAAGAGTGTCGTCAGAATAAACTGACCATTATGATGCAGAGGCTAAGCATGGGGAAATAAAGGCAATATCAATGGCAGAGGGTGATTGATTAGGTCTATTAGGTGTGGTGACTTCATCAGAATTTAAAATAAAAAAGTTAATTTCATCAATCATATCAAAAATCTGTTTTCCTCTAGGTTTATTTGTTAACGAAACAAAAGCTGAGTGATGAGCGTTAAAATCTCTCAACACTAGAACAGGAGAATTCAAAGAACTAATAAGATTTTTCAGGAAAGAAACTGGAAAGCGACCTGGCCTAGGAGGACAATATACTCCTAAAATATTAATTTTGTCAGTATTACCTATTTTAACATTTATTGCTACTGTTTGAATTTTATCAGAACTTGGAGTGATTATCAAATTACTCTTTAAATAACTTTTACAAAAAATGGTTACGGCTAACCATTGACTCCGTCACGGCGAAACACATCATAACCTCTATTTTTAACAAAATCTGACGGCCGGAGCCAAGTTTCATTTATAATACAAATATCAATGTCTTGTGTGATTAGTAATTGACTTAATAGTGCTAGCTTTGGTTTTAGGCTCTGGACATTATGCTGAAGAATTCGTAGAGGACCTCTATCCATTCTTACAGCTCAAATTTTTTATAAACATCTCTTTAATTGTTTAAGGGTTTATGGGCAAGTCATTATCCTTGTTACAGAATCTAATCAGTGTGTCAATAATAGCATTGAATACTTTTTCGTTATTAATAACGTCAATTAAAACATCTTTATCATTTTTAGTATTCTTTTTGGGTTGCGTTGTCAATGGAGAGTGCACTGCTTTCGCAAAAGATTTGTTAAGTGCCGGGAAATATGATCCTAGTGTTTGTCTGTTGGTAATTCTTGCTTTATTTTCATTATTTTTTTGTTGTTTTACCGGACAAGATTTGGATACGGCAATGTACTCTCCCTTCTAGTTAATATTTTTTTTAATATGGGTACCAATTAAACCCAGGTATGACCTCTTTCTTGTTTGAGGGTTTTTTAATTTTCAATTACACAGAAACGCAGTCGGGTTTTTAGTTTTTTAAATTACCGTTTTTTTTCTTCTTGAGGTTCAACCCTATAATTAAACATCAGATAGATACTGGTGTATGACAAATAACTTAACTTGTTAATGAGCGACTCTTCCCTTGTTCAAAATAATAACTACACATTCAAAAACTCTCTGTTTCGAAGTCTAAAGACTGGCGTCCACTAGACGGGCCGAGTCGGACCGCAGACAAGTCCCAGCAAACAAAATAGTACGAACTCTTTTTAGGGTTCTGTAGTCAACAAAGAACCCTTATAGTTTCGTCATGTCTGCCTGTTAGTCGGATGTTTTGCTACAAGACCGTTAGTACTAAAAAGCTGTAATTTTGTAGGTATGTGTATACCAATAACGCCTGCGTACCAATTACGTGACTGCCTCGTTGGTCTAGTGGTCAGCACGCTGGGTACTATCCACGAGGTCCCGGGTTCGAATCCTGGGTCGGGCCGAGAGTGTTTGCGTTTTTCTGCCTTGAAATTACTCAGACACAGCTCCGGAGTCAGGAAGTTGGTGGTGTTAACACCCCCGTGCCTCGGAAAGCACGTTAAGCCGTTGGTCCTGCGCCTGATCTCTCTACGGTCATGTCGGACTGCCGTCTCACCGAATAATGGGAGTGAAGGAACAGAGAGTGCACCTGTGTATTGCGCACACACTTGTGCACTAAATTATGTCCTGCGCAGTTGGCTAATCTCTGTTGAGATAGGCCGCCGTAGTCGAAATCGGCTAGGAGGACATCACCAATTACGCCGACAATTTTTTTTATTTTTTATTATCCTCTAAAAGCTTAACTAATTAAGCTTAAATATTGAAGAAAGTGAAGATTCACCTACGGCTACGAAATGATACCGTAGTCTTAGTCGTCCCTTTGCTACGGATTGTGCAACGGAACGCAAAATGCGCGTGCTTGTATTTTGTATGAAACATCTAACGCTAGCGACGGTTCGGGGCGAGGAACGTAAATATTCACAGTGTTTCATACAAAACAAAACACGGGCAGACAGATTTTTGCGTGGACGCCGGGCTTTAGAGACTAGCCAAGCCACCGGCATCACAAGCCACAAAACCCAGTGGCCTGCGGTCTGCGGTAGAACACCAGCAATTATAATGTTTGCAGTTTGCAACAACGCCGACTTTGCGCGGCAACTACGGGGTATGAACAGGCGAGAGCTCATCGAGCAAAACACTGCGGCATCTTATTCAGTTGTAATAGAGGCGGTTCTTCAATGACAATTAATAGCCCTATGTGCAGGCGACTGTATAAAAGTTAGATTGGCTCGCCTGGAATACTGTACGAATGTAGCCGCTAATTATAAATATACTATACATATATAATATGTCGATAGGTGTTTAGGGACAAAACAAAAGCACAGATAACACAGCTATTTTATTTGGATCATCCTCTGTATCAGCCGCTCTAATTTGAACACTATCATAATTATTGTTTTTAAGTAATAAGCATTTACTTTGCAATCTATAGACTGTAGATCAAAATTTCAACAGGCTCTGCCAATGCTAGGGTGGCCGAGTGGTTAGGCGATCGCCTAGTACGCGAGGAACGCGTGATTAATTCCCGCCTCTGGTGGTCATTTTTACGAGTGAAATGATATCTAATCTTTTGCAAAATATTTTTTCTGGCCTCTTTTAAAGAACCCTTTCCTCGGACTAGGATTTAGATTTAAGCGACGCTTATTAGCTAAAACCAACGGCCAAACGTGCCTTCCGAAGCACGGGCATGCTTTATTCAGACAGGTGTCACTAATGTGGTCAGCGGTCAACCATCAAACCACGCTTGCGCCATGAACTGCATAATTGGTTGGCACTTGGCACTAAATCACTACCAAAGCGCTGCCAGCATAGTTACTCTGCCGCAATCACCACAAAATATAGTAGGTACTACACTTATTGACAATTCGGTATGTAATGTAAATTATAAGGTAATAGTTTTTCTTGAAGTAAATAATACTAAATTAAGAAAGTGATTTGAGTATTTTTACTTTTGATTCAGTAGTTATTTTGTAATTAATCATTGAAAATTTAAACTTGTGACGTCATAAGCATGCCTATGACGACTTTCTTCCATATTTACAGGATTGTCTTTGGAAGCAAACTTTTTTCTCGATAGGAAACTTTCACACATGCAAATACTGAAGGATAAATTATGCTCCGTTTTCGTAAAAGTATAAACTGTATAGTAATTATGGGCATAAAATCTGAAAATGGTTTTGAAATTACCATAGGTTGTTTTTAACTTTACATACCAAATTAGCAGTTCGCTGCGATTTCACGTAAGTCTGATTAACTAGATACTAAACTTTCATCCCCCATTTCACCCCCTTAATATTTAATTGCGCGACAAAAAGCAGCCTTCTCCTTCTTCGAATCTTAAACTATCTCTTTATCAAATGATTAAGTGTCAAGAGGTAACAGAAAGACAGATCGCATTTATAATAGTACCTGGGCGACTGAGTTTTGCTCGGTTACTACTATTTTATAAAAATGCTTTATAATTCATAAGTTAAGTTAAATAAGTTAAAACAAAAAAAGATATAAACTTGAATAAATACACGAAAAAAAAGAAAAAATGATTCGTCACCGAGCGAGATTCGAACCCACGTCTTCTACGATTCTTTAGTCTGCCGTCTTACGCATTATATCACGCCGCCCATAGTCACTGAGATGAAAAAGGTGATCTAAATCTGCGTCGAACAATTACAAAAGAAAAACGCATGAAAAATTGAAGACACGCGTTTTCACAAACATAAGACTAATCTGGATCTATTTTCCAACCCTTATAATATGTATATAAAATTTTCTCGTTTGAAAGTATCAGATTGAACTGACACAATTCAAAGCTATGCTTTCTTTTATGTATAAAAAGTAAGAAATTGACAAATTAACATAATGTTTTATCGTGGACTTGCTTACAGACAGTTTTTGTTTACCCGATATCTCACTTTCAACATTTCGGGCTGAATAACGACGTCAAGTCTGTCTTATTTAGCAAATCCGTGACTGTGACCTAGTTATAGGGGACCGCAATTTATTGCTATATACAGGATGTCTTTAGGAGGGTGTATCACTACATCTTCTTAAAATTAAAATTACTTAATTAAATTTACTTAAATTTATCTTTAAAGTTAAAATACATTAGGCGTTAACTTTTTTATATATCTGTTAGGGAACGGATTTTATTCAGAATTAAGAAGAACACGTGTGACGAAACGAACGATTGATTGTTAATGCGAGTGACACATTCTTTTAAACTGCTTTGGTTAATTTATAATAATTTATATTTCGATTTATAATAATTTATATAAGTAACATAACATATATTTAAATAAATAAAAAATTGGACAACATCACAAACATTACTCTGATACCAAATTTCTTTAGTTGCTGAAGCACTTGTTTTATGGAAATCAGAAACAACGGTGGTACCACAACACCCAGACCCGAGACAATATAGGTATGCGGTTTTTCATATTGACCCGACCGGGAATCAAACCCAGAATATATACATGATTGGACCTGGACACCAGAAATGGCTACACCATGATAACCAATATATAAGATTTCGTCAACAATAAGTAACATGAACACTATTAAAGTTCCCTAAAAATACCAACCATAGTGATTAAATCGACAGCCATCATAGCAGCTGAGTGCTCAACCAGCCATTATCTATACGCTTTTTGGGACACCCTATACATACAGGGTTACATTATAAAGGGTTGCCAATTTTAAAAATAAGATCTAAGTAAACAAAACTCGTATAGAGAAACGACGACGAAGAGATTTTTCGATTAAAATTGACTTTAACATATTTGAAAATAAAGTAAATAAATAGAATAGAAGTTACGAGTATATCTCAGTCATAGCGCACCATTGACCATTTTTGCACTTTTTAGTTGATCGTTACGCGGACTGGCGTGCGTATTTTAAATTGTTTCAACAAACACACCAATTACCTAGCCCCAAACTAAGCTTGAGCTTGTGCTACGGTGACTAGGATAACGGATAGACATACTAGGTGCAAATGCTCGTGCTCATCACACAAACATCTGCCCCTTGCGGGATTCGAACCCGCAACCGCCTGGTTTGGAAGTCTGTGGCGCGAACCACTACACCAAGACGGTCGTCAATGAATGAATTAAGTTGACTGTGCGTAAGATTTTCAAAAGCTGATAGGAATAATTTAACGTGTTTTTTTGTCTTTTTTGCACAGTCCCAATAAGTTATTGATTCTGTCAGTCACTCCGGAAAATACATTAATATGTAACGTTACCCTGTATTTTGTACGCGCAAGAAGCTCGCTGATACGCAAGACTGGAAAAACCCTTAACAAGCTCAAATATTCCGAATGTTCTAATCAAGCCCCTTGAAAGTGCGCTCGCGAGGCCCCTAGAGCGTTTAATCGAATTCTCTTTATAACCAGAGTGAGAGCCACTCGGCAAACAGAAGTTAGATTAGTTTGCCTACGACGGGGCTTAGGTAAGTATTTTAACGGAATTTTTAATTTCTAACATCCTTAAGAATAGTGTACACTGTTTCTGGGTAGAAAGTTCGGTTGAGATTCAATCATTTTTGTTACTATTGGCAATGAAACTAGCTTTTAACAGATTGAGTGAGGAAGCATTTAAAGATCTTGACTTGTTCTGCCATTGAAGGAATGACTTTGACTAGTATGTATAATGGATTAATTTTGTTCAGATACCCATACCCATACCTGATATCCTGGGGGACTGACTCTTTGGTCTAGTGGCCAGCCCGCTGGGTACTATCCATGAGGTCCCGGGTTCGAATCCCGGGTCAGGCCGAGAGTGTTTTTTTTGGAGTTTTTCTGTCTTGAAATTACTCAGACACAGCTCCGAAATCAGGAAGTTGGAGGTGTTAACACCCGCTTGCCTCGGAAAGCACGTTAAGCCATTGGTCCTGCGCCTGATCTCTCTACGGTCATGTCGGACTGCCGTCTCACCGAATTATGAGAGTGAAGGAACAGAGAGTGCACCTGTGTATTGCGCACACACTTATGCACTATAATATGTCCCGCGCAGTTGGCTAATCTCTGTTGAGATAGGCCGCCGTGGTCGAAATTCGGCTAGGAGGACACATCCTTGGGAATCAGTTTCTGTTTTGTTGGTCTGTTCCAACGTGCAGGGTATCAGAAGTTAATGTAGATTATACCTGCATGTTTACTGTACGGTACGCCTCACTTGCAAGTGATTTTGTGTTCGCGCCGTTTGGCGTTGAAACTTTTGGACCGTGGGAACCATCCTCCTTGCCTCAAGGCACGAGTTTATTTTTGATTAATAGGTTTTAAGTTTATTTATTTCTACTTCATGCATGTCTTTGTTTTTCATTTTATTTTATGAATAATTGATTATACCCTGTACGGTTGATCAGACCGGAACATGAAAGTATTATAAGACAAACTGATCTCCTAAGGTATCAGGGTCTAAAATAACTAAAGATTCGTCAGTATTATTAAAATATCATCTGCCTGCCCAAATTAAACACGACGAAAACAAATCTTTTTTAGCTCAACTTCAAATCCAACAACGTCTTCATTTTTCATATTTGCTCATGTCACAATACGTGAGTTGCGAAACTACCACTTTCTGAATTGGAGCCGTCTCGAGAATGAGACATCTCGAGGAGCCCGCTCTAAAACAAATACTAAAAGAATTCATTGTACTCGCGAAGACGCCATCTGTGAAATTACACAAACCGAATAAAAGTCTATGTTTTCGCATAAAATTCTACAGTAGCTCTTGTTTTGTAGATTTAGCAAGAGGCGAGCTTACGTAATTTCAGAAAAATACATTTACCTAGTAGAGTAAATGTAGGTAATTTGGAATACGGTAACGAGTCAACCGCCACAGCCAGACATTTTTTTTTTAATCTAGTGTTTGATGCAAGAACAGAAAACTATTCTAGAGTGGTCAATGGGTTAAAACAAAGAAATCTTCTATCGGATTTTTAAAAATGTATCATATTTTACATGGAAACTATGTGACATGTATCGATGCATGAAGAAACAATAAAAATACTTTTGGTTTCAAACTCCGTTTTTGAAGCGAGTAACACTAAAATTTGCCAAAAAACATCAATCACATCTATTTAACATATTTATGAGATTTTAAATGCTACAAAAAGCCAAAGCAAAATCGTAAAATCTCAGAAGGTCTATTTTATTTTGATTTCATGTAAGTACTTTAGTATTTTATGCCTACCTAATATGTGTTGTTATTTTATTTTTATTGTCTTAGATTATGAGGTTATTGTTTATTTAAATAAACGCAATGCCCGGTGACTACGTGAATAAAAATAAATCTTTTGCTGAACATTTTTTTTTATTTGGTGTCAACGTCTTGTTAAAACACAGCTAATCATGGACGTACCCTTTTTACGTACTGTGTAATGCACAGTGGCACAGACATAGGTGCTCGTTAGGCATAATTACAGTTTTGTAATTACGTGACCTAACACAACTAGTGATTAATTGAACTAATGGGCAGACAACTTTCAGCTGAACTTGGGGAAAATTAAACAATATATGCTCGCTCCAAAGTAGAAATTCTTTGTCATTAATTTTCAATTTTTAATTATAGTGGTAGTAATAGTATGCGTTAAAATAAGGACTTCATTCATTTCTTACTATAATCTTACTTTTGGCACGTTTTGCTGATTACACCTAAAAACATTTAACACATTTTTTTTGTTTGAGTCTCAGTATCACCACTAAAATGGAATTTCGGAACACAAAAATTATGACGTACATACAACTGTGCTGAAAATGACTGATAGACGTCCAAATGACTTATAGTGAGAAAGACACAACGTCTACGACCTAGACGTGTCTTTCTAGACTCCGGCTTGGTGACTTGACCACAATTTTTACCTTATGCATATCCTAATAAAACGACATTTCACTTATTGAAGCAATGATATAATAAAAATGTATATTTAAGAAAACTATATTTGGTTAAAAATAATTTGTTATTCAAGTTAAAAAAATTAAAATCCAATTTCGTTTCGATGATCAACGTACGTAAAATCAGAGAACAGAGGCCCAGTATGTAAGAAGCCCTGTCTGATCCAGGAAAAGGTGAATCTGTCTTGTGCTCACATTCGTAAGACAGCTTTGACAAGTAAAAGGTATGTGATAAAAACCTAAACACTTCAAAATAAGAAGCGACCTAATACCGAAGATTTATCAAACAATCAGCAGAGTGTTTTGTGACGACTGTGAAACTGACGACGCCGTATGTAAACGGCGGATTAATACAATTTGCCTGCGACAGATACACAAATAACTGGGATCGGTTTGAATCTTAAATAACGGGTTGGTTATTTCAAGTGTAAACAGTTCCGTGGCTCGTAGGTATTTAATATTCACCCTAGATTATCTCGAAACAAATGTAACATGAAAGCCTTTGTGAAAATCCGTGAAAAATAATCTACGTACTTGACCTATGATTTTAAATCGTAGCGCATTAATTATGTTGCTTGAAGCAAATAAACGACTAAATACCTAGCCAAATCACCACTAAAACTCCGAGTTTTTTATGAGGTTTTTCCTAACACCACCCACCATTTTTATTTCCCTAATACCGTGCTAGTATTTTATTGCTACTAAAATCGTGTCCAGGTATATTTCGTACTTACCGTAAAATATTTGAATATCATTGTGTTAGGATTAGCCTACCTCGTGCCTGACCAAACGTAGAACAATGGCGGACTTAGGGTATTAGTAGATTCATGAATAGTGCTTTTTGTCTAGTACTAAAATATGTTGGTATTACTGGGTTATTTTATCAAAACCTGATGTATTTATTTATTATGGCGCTTTAGCTATACACGGTGCTACTTTGCATCCTTGGCATATTCACAGAGATAAAAGAAGGGAAAAAAAAAGAAAAAAAAGAAGAAGAAGAAGGGGCGGCGTTTATGATGTTAGAAAGAGAGCGCAATCGCCGCGGCTCTTTTGTGCCGATGAACAGCCAACAGTGATGTGTATGTGCTACGATCGTTATTGGTGTGCGTAACAGATTGTCGATAAAATTAAATATTGAAGATTAAAAATCAAAATTTTAGGTCACTATTTAATGATTTGAGTTCAGTGTCCGTAATATAGTTACCTCTGTAAATATGGCAAGGATGCAAAGTAACAGCGTGTATATGCTTAAAAAGAAAAAATGGAAATTGACTAGAATGATACCCCAGGGATGGGAAAAGAAGCAAATCGCCGACAAGCGAAACGTTAGGAAGACAACTCCAAAAAAGTTGCTGGTTCAGGGTGGATCAGATCTGCAGGAGACAGAGACAGGTGGAAGTCTTTGGAGGAGGCATTTGCCGAAGGACAAGCTGTTCTACAAACCGATCCCTAATCTTAATGTGCAATTGCACATTAAGATTTTTGATAGTACCTAATGTAAACAGCAATAAAGCCATTATTGCTGTTTATTTTATTTTATTTATTTATTTACTAAGCTCTGTGCACACTGGCGTGAACTGTTAAGTCACGGGTGATGAAAAATATAAGAAAGTGAGCTTATGCCATTGTAATAAATAAAGTATGTAATAGAATGTAATCTAAAGAATATAATAAAATAATTTTATAATGTCGAACACGTTTTCGGTGGAACGTAAAAGTAAAACGAGAACACGTAGTAAAGTAAATTTATGTACTTACACATGGCCGCACATCAGTACCCCACTTTGATCTTGAGACCGCCTCTATTCCCTACGTAATAAAAGCTGTTTTCGCAGTTCAAATGGGTAACCTAACATGCTGCCAACTGTACCTAAAATTAAACTTATAAAAACCTCGCACTACAATGCAGCACTAAGTTGTACGTGTATTTGTTCCATTGGCGTGTCATCGATAGCAACTGGTGTCATAAACTTTAACACCAGCTTAAAGATACATTCTGCACTAGAAAAAGGGACCAACGTCAGATGGGATTCAAACCCCCATTATGCATTTTGCACATCAAGCGACACCTCTATACATTAGGTGTGGCAAACATGGCTAGTTTTGCTTTAGAAATATTATAAGTTTCATACTGTTATCGATAATGGATATCGATGATAAGTAAAACCAGAATTCGTCCATACTTTGTGTAATTGGTCCACCGATAGCACGATTTACATAGTTATCATACACATGTCTTCCACATAAGGAGTCTCAGCCAGCTCTGCCCGGCCCAGGACGGTTCCGCCCGCGCCTCGGCACCTCTGCTGACACTGCGATTGCTAACAATACAGAACACCACTAGGCTTATTAGTTCTAGTAAGCCTGGAGTTCACCAACACGTGTTTAATTTTTAATCAGCCGATATAGCATTATTTGACATATTTTGTATAGGAATTCTGTCAAATTAACCCTCAACCGATGTTTCCCGGCTGTTTTTAAGTTGGTGAACTCGTGTCTTAGAGACATTTTCTGCCTTTTGTTTTACTCCGATACTCAGTCTGTTCTTTATTACAATTAAGAAGATTAACAAGCTTTTGAGCAAACGCGCTACATTTATTTACCCCAGTGAAGTAACTCCTTAAACTGGAACTTATGAATATTAACTTTAGCCTCGATTGACGAGTGACAAATTATGCAAGATTCACGCAAAGACGTTCTAATTGATGTAAATACCTCACACAATTGGATAAAATTAGGAGGATTGCGGTCTGAGGGACTTTTGGATACTATCGAATAACGTTTAATACCTTCGGCATAGTCCCTCATAAATATGCAAATCCATGCGATTCACCATCTATTATTCTAACGTTGTTCTAGTGTGAAATTTCCGAAAATTCTCTTTCAGATAAGTTTTGGGAATAAATTAATTCTGTATTTGCGTAATGATTGTTTTAGCGAGCGTTCGAAGTAAGACGCTCATGCCCCGTTTGCTATACGCTTGTAACTTGCCTTGGGCTGCTCTTAAATAATAATAATACATCCATTTATTTCAGAATCATGTCCCATAATAGAATAAGAAACATTCACAAATAAAATAAAATTCTCAATTGCATTAATAAATAATAATAAATCAATGTCAACTATATCACAAATTACAAATATATAAAACTCGACTATATTCAAATTAAAAAATTAAAGCAATATGCGGTGTTATTTGTTTAGCCTTTAGAATCGATTTAGAGGCTTCTATGATAAATAAATAAATTTTTTAAACAATCACACTAATAACTTAGCCCAAAACTAAGCGTGAGAATGTGCTATGGTGACTAGGATAACGGATAGACATACTTATATACGTTTATAAACATCCATGGCTTGGGTACAAATGCTCGTGCTCATCACACAAACATATGCCCCTTGCGGGATTTCAACCGGCAACCTCTGGTTTAGTAGTCCGGAGCGCGAACCACTAAACCAAGACGATCGTCATGATAGATACTACTTACATAGTTACATGACTGTGAAAACCATGAGTAATAATAACCCGTCTCATAGTTCTTTGTCCACACGGAATAGCAAACTATTTCAATATCCTTACTTAGATTGAGATCAATCTAAGTTTTACTAATTTCCGATTTGACATCCCTTAGGAACTCGGGTTAATTTGCGGTTATCGATGTACGAGTACAGTCGTCAACACATCTGTTTATACATTTTTGTTGCTAATCGCCTCTATTACAGCTTGACGACCGTCTAGGTGTAGTGGTTCGCACCCCGGACTACAAAGCCAGCGGTTACGGATTTAAATCTCGCAAGGGGCAAATGTTTGTGTGATGAGCACGTGCATTTGTACCTAAGTCTTTAATAAATGTATATAAGTATAATATCCGTTATCCAAGTCACCATAGCACAAGCTCACGCTTAGTTTGGGGCTTGAAAATTGGTGGGTTTTAAAAAAAACTATGTATTTATTCTGTAAAAGAATAGTTACTTGGCCCAATGCTGTTGCAATACTGCTCGGGTAGATGTCGCTGCCGTCACGCAATAATGTAAGACAAAGAGCCCAAGAATTTCTCACGGGTGAAATTCTTGGTATCTTTGTCTGAATGGACTGCACGGTGGCTTAGTTGGTAAGAGAGTTGACCCGGTAAGCAAAGGTCGTAGGTTCAAATCCTACGCGTGTGCGAATTTTTGGTATCTTATTTAAACTTATATAAAAATAAGGAAGAACTTGTGAACTGTGAGTGTTAAAAAATATTAAAAACTTTTTAAAAAACTAGTTATGATACCGTATTATTTATCTTGGTGTCATCCATACTTATTTGACATGATTCACTTTGCCTCGAGCTTGGTCCCTTAGTAATTACTTTAAATTGTTAATTAATAGAGACATGTTAGTTACCGCACCCACATCAATTGTAATAGATTATAGAGTTAATTCACCCGACTACGACTTGTATTAAGTAGTAGGAAAGCATGGAGTGAAGACACAACATGACAAATGATACAGGGTGTCCTTATATTTTGAGACAAGTGTTCATCTATTGATGTAAATAGAATGTTACTTACTGACTGACCCATGGAACAACAGACAGTCATAACCGTAGGACTTAGAATTCTTAGATCTAGTGATCAGTAATAATGGAATATATACACGCTGAAATTTTAGTGGTTGTTTTCCCGCAGCAGAACGATTTACCTTTAGTAGTACTATCGAATCATGCAAGATATTTTGATAAACTAAAAATATTTTTGTTCTCAAAGTAATCCAAAAAATTATCATTAACTCGAAAACGTAAGATAAGATAGTTTCTTTTACGAGAATTGACGTATTTGGGTACTGCTTGCTGCAGGAAATCAATGTTTAAAGCAAAAGAACCTCTACGCACTAAGCAATACAGCATACACTGCACTATTTTACTGCAAGAAAACAACCATTAAAATTTCAGCGTGTAAACTAATCAACTCTGTCTAGGGATATTTTGGATATAATAATACTATGTTTTGTATATCCCTAGACAGTGTTGATGTGTGTATATAAAGCAATTTCTTTGCAAGTATATATTGTACACAAAACTTCGCGATTGCCTTCAAGCGGGACTCGAACTTACGACTCTTTGCTATCTAGAAAAGGTTTTTCCAAGTGAGCTACCAAGGACTTTACCCACTCGACGAATTTTTATACCTGCTCATTTGCCTCCATCATATTAGCCTCTACGGTCTAGCATTTTGATATTATTGTCATTTAATGTTTTATATTAGCCGTTACAACAAGACGTTGTTTTTATCAAAACTCCCATGAGGAGTATGATCGTCTATTTGCGTAATGCCTCCCCGTGAGAAATAAAAAACCTAGTGTTATGGTTATACATACAGGGTGTCCCGCTAATGAAGGATAATCCTTTATAAACAGATTAGTTATATCATGCCCTATTATATTTCCAAAAAATGTTTTCAAGTAAGTGTTACCATTTTTGAAATATATATGTATATTTAATTGTTGTATGGCTTCTTCGAGAGTTGATGACTATTTAAAAGTCTGTTTATATTTTAATACACTTGAATATTCCAAACACGAAAATCAATAGTAACATTCTTCTTAAAATCTCAGTAAGGCTTCCAAAAATATTAAATCACAAAACCAAAATCTCAAAAATGGACACACTTTTACTTGTTCTTTTTTTGCCATATGTGGCGCGATAGCCAAGCGGAGAAAACTTCACTTCTCATCCGTGAGGTCATGAGTTCGACCCCTTCCTGTACCACTGCCTGAGTTTGTACAAAAACTTAAGTACAGTCTTTTTCAAAGATATCGCTGCCTAGCGGTAAAGGAAAACATTGTGGGGAAACCTGCACACTTAATTGGCTAGTGTGTGAAATGGGGAAGGGAATGGCAAACCACTCCATCAAAATTTGCCAAGAAAGTCGTTGTGTGTGTTTCATTCCACATAATGATCACGACCCCCAGTCATGAGGTATACGACTATGAAGAAGAAAGCATGATGTAACTAATCTGTACCTAAATTCCTCATTCACTATCAGGACATCCTGTATTGTAACGTGCAATTGAAATAATATCGCAAAAATTCCTGAACGAGAGTTTTGGTGTCTAAATGGTGCTTTAACTTTTGATAATGACAGTAATTTCTGCAGGGAAAAAGATATACACTTATCTACTTACTTTATGTTATTTTTTTTCTCTTTACAAAGACATTCAAATGGCGAACTTCATGCCTTAAAGCATACTCTACCAGTTAACAATTGGGCAAGGCGAAAATAATTTATAGGTAGTATTTGATTCTCTGCAGACGAGACTCCCTTTCCAACTTTATGTCGAGTTTCCCGTTCCACCCTTATGACGTTGACATACCACTAATACGCAGCAATTTTTTTAAATCTACTTACGTTCCTCTTGCTAGAGTTGAACGGCTTTAGAGTGGAATTCGTTGCCGGCTGAAGTGTTTCCCAACCAAACACTATGATCTGGATGAAGTAGGCTGTAGGCTATTACTAGTGACATGGTCACATGACCCATCTTCGGCCACATCGTCACGTTACTTACCATCAGGTGAGATTGCGTTCAAATGTCTGAAAAAAGAGTCGCATCCCATTTTTTTTTGTAAAACCGTTGTAAAAGTCACTTATTAAGGCACTTCACTTCAACACAGGTCACAGGCATGGTGAGCTCTCGACTTGCCGTGTACCCGAGTGAGTGGTAAAAGGTAATTGCTTTATGTCAAGTACCTACAGCCTGTTTAAAAGGTACTTAAATACGCAGCTTTTAAGGCCCAGTTCCAACAAAGTACAGAGGAGATATTTCCCTTTTTTATATTTAGGGTCGAGTTCATGTTACATGTTGATTTTTTAAACAGCTTTAATATTATTTGACATTCATTTTGTAGGTATGGGACAGTGTGGCAAAAATAACTGTTGATTTAGGTTAACCATCTGTGTAAAAACCTTGGTGAACCTGAGTCTTGATATTTAAAATACAGCTCTGCACATAAGGGATGTTGTCGGCTAGCTAGCGCCACCCATAAAAAATATATCTTCGTTTACAGGACCATCTCTTACTCATGTCAATAGTATTTTTAAGACCCATAGGTAAAAAGTAAAGGAAAAAACCTGTGAATAGACAATATTTATTTCACTAACGGCGGGTTCATTATTATTAGTGACAGACTGTCCACCAGATACTTTTTGCAAAATCGTTAAGTAAAAGAGGATATTATTTTTGCCATTGGTGGCGCTAGTTAGGGCTTACGAAATATATGTTGGGACGTGTATAAGTGCCCCCTGTGGACCTACATACATAAATTTATAAATAAACTACTTTTATGACGTTTGGTTAGCCCATTTAATCCCCTTAAACATATAGAAACATCGCACATCTTCTATTCACATTAGTGGCTTAAAGGCCTTATAGATTAGCAAGTAGAAAACTAATAATATTGAAATAGAATTGCTCAATCACTCCGCTTGAGATTACACATAGGTATTTCCATTGTTAAATTTCAGCTTACCCTTAAAAAAATACTATACAGATCGTCCTACGGCTGTGCGTGCTGTGTGTAGGGAAATCATCTTAAATGCCTATTGCAGATAGACAATTTTACTAAAAGGAGGCTTCATTTTGATTCGGAAAACTATTTTAATTAAATAATTAGTTTTCATGAAACGTCATAGTCTTCCTTTTAATTAAGATGGTAATATGTTAGTTGGTAAATAATAATCCTCTGATTGACCCCTTTGATCGGCAACGTAAAGTGAAGGGTTTATTTCCCACCTTTTGGCGGGTTCGATTCCCGGTGCAGACTGACGATTATAAAATATAAAAATCTTTAAATACAGTATTTTTTTCTAATCGAAATGAAGTCTGCTTTCAGTAAAATTTGTCTCTGCAACATTTTTAATACTTTTCCTCCATGTGGTATAGCCGTGGGAGACCTTGTATAACTCAGGTACCATTTTCGTGTACTAATCAGTTATTTAATTAGTCTGGCTTTATGTTTGTTCAAGTCTAGAACCTAGAACAAATATAGCCTTCTATTTGCGGACCTCATTCGGACTTGTTTGCTGACTATGTGTTAGCATTAAGGTGTGTACACTTGTACAGTGCTTATATTAAGAGTTACATTGTGTATTTTGTCACTTGAGTATCTGTTGATATTGTCTAAATTGTGTTTTATCTTACATACTATAAATAGTATTATAATTCCACGACTTTACCAACGACCTTCATTACGAACTGTTGGGTTCTCCAGTCAGCATTCGGCAGCGGCGATACCACGAGCAACGAATTGAGTCGGTGATACGTGTTTTATAAGTTTTTTGTAATACATGTATTTCTTATGTAATTAAACTACAAAGTAATTCAATGGGCATGTGTTCATTTTGTAATTTGTAGCCTTGTATAAATAAATTCATAAGTTCCAGTTAAACACAGATAAATCCATATTTTTTCATATTAACCTCAGGTATGAATCATTTAGTTTCGAATATTGTATGATCAGCGATTATAAGATGTTAAGGATAATATTTTTTATGGTTTTTTCAAGGTGTAAATAATACAAACAGGTATGAAATATGAACATTTTAATAATAAACGTGAACATGACGGTGTAAAACGGCGACTAAAACAATCAGCCAGACGTGCGTCCCATGGTTGGGGCAGCTTCCTTGGTGTAGTTCTGCGAGACTCTCTCCTGTGCAACAAAAGATAAAAAGTCTTGAATTTTTTTTTTCATAATTGTTTTAAATATCGTCAGTTCATTAAGGAGTAAGCGGAACGCTTGATACGTGATAAAAAGAGAGGTTAACGGTGGCGCTTCACTGCACGATCTGGGGCTCTATGTTTGAATTACTCGCGTGCAGATTTCTGCTGATTTTCATTCGTCATCACAAAATACGTATTTTGAATAGTTCGAACTGTCATTTTTAGTGTCTGTCAATTCATATTGACAATATCTCATGCGACTTGGTTGGTAGACAAGTGAAATTAAGTCGCATTCCCTAACAAAATGTCATACAAGTGATTCACAAATAGAGCTCCTGGATTGCGTTTTGTTCTTTCGAAGCATGAGTCGTCGGTGAGCTGTTGATCTTAATGCGATGCGGCTAGCTTGTGACATCCTTAACGACCAAACGGCAACCGGTCGACCCGCTTTATTTATACTTGACTTGTAGCTTTATAGGAGCCTACCTAGTTGCGGAGTGAACCAGGCCTGACCAAGATGCAATGGTCACCGTCTTGGTTATCTGTATGTAGTAAGCTCGTACTCAATCTTACATATCGTGATTCATGTTGTTTGAGGCGGCTAACAGCGACATCTAGCCTATGGAAGCCGAGTCAGGGCAACGCGTCTGTTGAAGTTGCTGGTGAAGACGACAGTGATCAGAATCAGATGTTGCCACAGAAGCAATTTCGTAGTACTTTAACTATTCTAATCTTTGCTATGGATATCGTAGCGGGCCGGATATCGGCCGGATCACAAATTCTTGTTCATGTCTACTGTTCGGAAAGTTGAACTTTCATATTGTGTTAATAATAAGCCGGGTGGTAAATGGCTATTTCCTCCCTGCCACGTAAGTGTGGACTCACGATGCCGTGAAACAAATAATTCCAAAAAAGTTGTCGGGGTGCGTTGCAATTGCCGCCAGCGATGACCACATGCCCACTTTGGCGCCATTCGCGGACCAAGTATACCGCCAAAATGTGCCGGTCGGGCGCTTCGCGTATATCAAATGGAACGCACCTTCGATTGCATCACAAAAATGCACTATTTCTTTCCTTACAGTCAAAATGAATAATAGTATGTTTAAATGGGGTGAAAGCACGCATTTCACTCTCGAACTATTGGCGCTCTTACTTCGTTTGAGAAACTTCTCGAGTGAAATGGGTCGCTTTCTCTCCTTGTATAACAATCTACTACACCTTTGATGACGTGCAGTATAACGTGCGCGGGGGGCGGGGCGGGAGGAGGCGCGCGCGCGACACTGCACGAGTACCGGCCTGCGTCGTCGCTGCGCACGCGCGCCACTCGCAGCACGGAGTTGGCACCGTTTGCGCCGAACTCGGTACGGACACTGTGACAAGCCAGAATGGGTAAGTACGGGTAGCACGTCAGGTTACCCATTTGAAGTACGAAATCAGCTTTTATGTCGAAGGGAGTAGAGGCGGTCTGAAGATCAAAGTGGGGTAGTCTGGCGTGCGGCCGTGTGTAGGAATGTTTCGGGTTCGAATCCAGAGTCGGGTCGAAAGTTTCAAGATTTTTCTGTCTTTTAACTCAAAAACAGCTTGGAGTCAGGAAGTTGGTGGTGTTAGCATTTCCGTGCCTCTGGACTTGCGCCTGATCTTTCTCCAGTCACGACGGATTGCCGTCTCAACAAACTATAAGAGTGAAGTAACAGAGAATGCACGGTGACATCTGTGTATTGCGCATATATTTATGCACTTTTGACTCCTGCGCAAAGCCGCCATGGTCGTGACTGAAGCGTGAAACTTCAACTAGACATTGAAGTGTTGGGGACGTCTAAGAGTTTGAGAGCAAATTATCAGTTGCTGATGATTCACAGGATCGTATAGTGTATGTATAGTCTGTAGAGTCTTTATGACTAACTTTATGACTTTTTTCAAGTGCTATAATATGAGATTATATTATTGCACTTGAAAAAATGACCTCCAGAGGCGGGAATCGAACCCGCGTTCCTCGCATGCCGGGCGATTGCCTAACCTCTCGGCCACCCTGGCGTTGGCAGAGCCTGTCGAAATTTTCAAGTGCTTCTTAACGCTGTAATGCCGCGTTGCTTTCATCAATGTTATTGGGATTACACCCTCAACACTCGAAAGAAATACTATTGCAAGTATTTAACAATCGAAAGATGAAGCATTCACTTTGCAATCTAAATATATTATTGCACTTGAAAAATGACCGCCAGAGGCGGGAATCGAACCCGCGTTCCTCGCATGCCGGGCGTCTTTATGATCTTAAAATCTTTAATCACACCCCTGCTGCTACCTTATAACAGAATATATTGTACTTACCTAATACCACCTCTGGTAGTGTCATCGTTCAGTAGTGCCTCCCTCCTGAACCACAGAAGTGAGGGTCCCCCCTCCATCTTTAGACCTCTCACTTCGCAGCGAAGGGCCACGGTACTCCCGAGCTCGCAGACTTGTTCTGATACCTCTGCTCCTGCACCGTCTACTATCCGTACTGATACCTCTGGAAGATATGGTAGAATATAGTCCGATGTAAAAATATTTACGATAAAATAGTCGTACATAGTAATAGATAGGTATGTAAATTTGATATTTTTTATACAAAATTGTAAGCGGAAACTGAAAAAAACTAATGATGTATGTTCAGATGTGCATTATGTTAGGACGTGTTATTATGTTGGGAGGTGTATAAGTGGTCTTCATGCATAAATAAATAACTTTTATGATGCAACCTTGTTGAGAACAACTATTTGAGTACAGTAGAGTTGCGGTTTAGGGCCTATTCACACCACGCCGGATCCAGCATTTTGCTGAACTGGTAAAACTGACTGTGAGGTAGTGCCAGTATCGATTTACCTACGTTTACCACTCACTGTTATCTACCTACTCATGTGCTGGTATGCTGTTCAAAATAAAATCACCACAAGATAAACGAGAAACAGAGATCTCACAACATAGTTGAATAAATCAGTTTATACCTACCAGGCACATGCAGAGTCACCCGGGCCGTCCGAGGCGGGTGAGCTGACAGCTGGCAGTCGTAGTGCGCCGCGTCCGAAGGTCTCACTTCCTTCACTTCTAACCGCCAGATGTCTGGTGGGATGAATCTTGCTGAGTACCTGAAAAAACACAAACGTCAAAAATTCGTCGTTGTTGAATATCAATGAACAACCGGCAGCACGTCAGGATATCCATGTCAACTACGAAAATAGCTTTTATTTCGTAGGGAATAGAGGCGATCTCAAGGTCTAAGTGCGGTAGTCTGACGTGAAGCCGTATGTAAAATGGCTTATCAGACAACATTTTTAAAGCAAAATGGCCCCTACTACAACCGCAAAAGATGCCACAGTGTTTACTTTGGCGTGCTGTCGTGCGTACCCATCACGAGGCTAGAGTTTTGACTGTCTGATATAAAATTACGATTCAGTGGTTCAAGAGTACTTGAAGTCAAGCAATCAAGCCATGTCGCACTGGCGTGCCAATGGTGGCTCATAAAGGTTAACACCAGTGTTGACAAAAATAACCAACAAACATACTAAGACTAAGAAAGAATATATTGGTATCTAAGGCTATTTTTCACTTAATACTTAATGTAAAAATGTTCTTCGTCTATTCGTCTTCTGTTTTAGGAAAAATGATAATCTGTTAGAAGCATTCGGTTTCATACTTATTTTGCTCTTGTACATATGATGTGTTAAATTTCTGTTGGAGTTACTTACCTGTCATCGGCAGTATACAGCTGTGTCCCTGTGGTCAGCAACTCCATGGGCTGTTCATCATTTTTTCTCCTCACCCAAGATACCTGCAGCATTTTTTACGAGCATTATTTTTAGAAACCTACCGTCTGTCTAACTCAAAAGTCATCGCGATTTAACTGCAATGAGCGATTTTCCTAGTGTCTAAAATAAGTACCTAAAATCCGCTGGATGGCGATGAACAACATAAGTCAGGTAGATTTCTATTCAGTGGGTTGTTCTATGTTATGGATTGATCATGAATTTTATCATGTTTATATTTAGCATGTTTTAGATCCACGCGTACTGACAGTTATTTTTTTATCAATTTAATGATCATCAAGATGTTTCGTCCATTTAATTTTATATTTAAATTGTGGAGGCTAGTTGACATCAGTGGTGACCTAAGAGCTGGCAGCTACCTTGCTCAGCGTATAAGCATCGCTATCCAGCGCGGTAATGCTGCCAGCATCCTGGGAACCTTACCACAAGGACCCTTTTTATGATTTTTGTTGTTGTGTTGTATTAAGTAATTTATCTTAATTTTTTTTAATAAGTTGTATATATATTACTAATGTACTTTATATAAAAAACATATTTTTCATATGTAACCGTGCCTTTTATGTTGTTTATTTTCGTGTGTTATATGATGTATATATTTTTTTTGTTTGTATTACAAAATCCACAGCTCTTAATATTTAAATACATTTTGAAAGTCGCAATTTTTTGTTGTAAGTACCTAGGTACTTCCACTACATGTCTGTACATATTGTATTACAATATTTTCTTTTTCTTTTAGACTCAATGATAACGACGCTATATTTATATTACTTAGGTGAACAGCGCCATCTATCAACATCAAATAAAACAAAAATTTTGAGCTGTCAGAAAGTCCCTTCAATCCAAAGCAATTTTACTAACACACTCAAGGAACTTCTGCCCGTATTCTGTGACCGAGCACAATGTCTCAAAATGTAAGTACATGAACATACTTATTACCAGTTTATCGTGGAGCGCGTCCACTTTGCAATCCAGATGCGCCGTGGAGCCGACGAGAGCCTCTATCTCTGGAGCTGCTGCTGCATAAATACTATTACCAGGACTGACTCTGGAAAAGTGTTGGAATTTAAATCCGCGTAGAAATCAAACGTAAAAACATATTCTATTATATTTATATAAATAAGAGAACACTATGTGTCAAAAGTATTAAAAAACCATTGAATAGCGAAAGCGTCATCATTCAAGTTGAAATTATTCTGTAAAGAATACCTACTTGGCCTACTGCTGTTGCAATACAGCTTGGGTAGATGTCGCTGACGTCACGCAATGACGTATTCAAAAGAGACCAAGATTTTCGCGCGGATGGATGAACTGCAGTAGCTCAGTTGGTAAGAGCGTTGGCCCGTAAGCTTAAGGTCGTGGGTTCAAATCCTAAGATCCTAAAATTGATTCGGACTGATGTGAAAGTGACATCTAGAACATTAAACAACTGATTAACCGCTCGTTGCCGCCAATTCTTAACACTTACTTCTGTAATTATGAACTGTAAAGGGTTGACAATTATTTTTAGCGGGATCCACGTTACGAAAGTTTAGAAATACGTCAATTTTCTCTAACGATTTTAACAGTTGGCGTGTATATAAGAAAAAATCCCATAGTTTTCATATGTTATCCCTACCTTTGAGTTCCTATTATTACCAATTTGGGTGCCAATTGCCACCTTAGAAAATTTCCACGTTCTATTTAATTGTAAGGATTAAATATAAATTATTTGATGTACCAAAACTTTGTATTGAAATAATTGTTATCTTGGAAAACATAACGTTTCCTTAATAAGCAATTTCTCCAGAGTTATTGTAAACCTAAACAATATCTATCTAGGTTTCAAATCCACAGTCCCGAGTTTCTAATTTAATGCCAGGGCTATCCTATCCAACAATTATACAGATTACAGTTAACCTAATACAAAAACTTTACGAACATCTGTTCTCGAAATTCGGGATAGAAACGTTTTGCTTAATTTTAATTTGAGCTGTATGTTCTAATTGTATCCCTTATTGTGATAATCCGTTGTAAAGGTAATTAATTTAATTTAGTTAGCTACGGCAATTAAGGTTTTCGAACCTGTCTCAAATATAATATTTTCCCGTAAATTCATTGTTACCAGTTTTAATTAAAGGAAAAATACGGCATGCTCATAAAGTAAAAGTAATTTCATCCGACTGATGCTGTATCTTCCCGTTTTACTATCTTAGGTTAAAGTTATAAATCAAGTGGTGATTATTATAGTGTAGGCTTACAAATGAAAATGAAAATGAACCAAGATGACTTCTTTAATAAGTTCAACACCTAATATAATTATTAATAGGGCATGGTGACCGTCTTGGTGTAGTGGTTCGCGCCCCGGACTTCTAAACCAGGCGGTGGCGGGTTCGAATCTCTTAAGGGGCAAATGTTTGTGTGATGAGCACGAGCATTTGTACCTAAGTCATGGACGTTTATATGTATATACGTATGTCTATCCGTTATCCTGGTCACAATTGCACAAGCTTACGCTTAGTTTGGGGCTAGGTAATTGGTGTGTTTGTTGAAACAATTTATTATTATTCATATTATACACAGTCAGCACCACATCGAACTACCTAACTCTCTCAAAATATCATAAATGTTAGAGATTACCAAAAAAATCATTGACAGATCACCGTAGGTACCTAGGTTAATGAGGTGCCGTGTGTATTTTCACAAGAACAACAAAACAATTGTACACTAACAAGCTAAGTTGACTTACTTGCCATTCCTATGTTGGTGTGTGTTAGAATAAGTATCAAAGATGTAGTTGAGCAGGGGTGCACTAGATCCTGTTTCACCAGGCTTTCTTCTCCTTTCATTCACAGGCGGGCGACTTATCACCGCCGTCACAGTCGTCATTTCCACCTTAACTTCACTAAATGACCCGTATACTGTCCTATCCACATTTACTAGTCTTCGTTGCCTATTCTTCTTATTATCTACCCGCACTGTATCATTGACTACGTTAGCACCTTTATGTATACTCTCAGTTGTTACTTCTGCATTACAACACTCTTTGACCATTGCGTCGGCATCACTTTTTAAATTGGAATCATGATTAACACCCGTTCGATTTAAGTCTGTGGCGTGTAGCATTTGGTAAAGAATGTTTATGGTAGGTTGGAAGCCAGTTTCTCGATTGTCTGGAAGTCTTGAAGCCGTGTCGGCATCAATACCTGGAAAGGAAAAGTTTTTTGAGTCTAAACAAGAACGGGGCGTAAATAAAAGTTTTCAGGCTGGATTAGGAAATTAAGATCTTCTACAAATTAACAGACTGTGAAAGAACGGATATCCGTTTAAATTTAAATGGAAAGTCTTGTAGGTTTATTCCGGAACGGATAAATTTTCCAACTAAAGTTCTAAAGTTAAACACTTTTGCGAAATCAATTAAGATTTCAAAATGTATTTCTAATCGTTTATTACTATTAAATACACTGCTTTGCTAATTACTTCATTTACGGATAAGGAAAATTGATAAATGAAAAGTCATGGATGGATGGTCTATTTCTTTTCTTTTCATAGTATTAAACAAAGTCTCCCAAGTTTTAAGTTGGTCTCCCAAATACAGACACAGCCTAGTTTTAAGGCCTCTGGAAACTCAGGTATTTAGTTTTGATGTTGTAGGTAAGTTATTGGAAGTGTTATGAACTTTGTAGTCTAATAATGATTATATATTTTTTTAATTTTTAAAAACACAAGTAACTAAACTATAATAGTAATATATATACAACTTATAAATAATAATAAAAAGTAAAAAAACTAAAGCCCAACTACCACAAAAAACTACGCTGAAAAAGTATAAAACAACCCCATATAGCCTATAACTAGCGGACAATTAAGACGCTTCTAATGGTATGTCATTTGTTGAATTCTGATAAGTAGTTTAGAAGTTACGAGGGAATAGATGAACATACATACCTACATAGCCTGTCAAAATCATAACCCTCCTTTTGCTCTGCCGTAGTCGGGTAAAAATTGAGATAAATTATTTAATACAATAGAAAAACAAAAATTATAAAAAGAGTCAGAAGCTGTATTCTGGCAGCATTACCGCGCTGGATAGCGATGCTTGTACGCTGAGCAAGGTAGCTGCCAGCTCTTGGGTTACCACTGATTTCATTTCGACGACCGTCTTGGTGTAGTGGTTCGCGCCACGGACTTCTAAACCAGGCGGTTGCGGGTTCGAATCCCGTAAGGGGCAAATGTTTGTGTGATGAGCACGAGTATTTGTACCTAAGTCATGGATGTTTATAAATGTATATAAGTATGTCTATCCGTTATTCTAGTCACCATAGCACAAGCTCACGCTTAGTTTGGGGCTAGGTAATTGGTGTGTTTGTTGAAACAATGTATTTATTATTATTTATTTATTTATTTATTATTTTTATCTATTCTATTTTATATACAAAAATCAAAATCAAAATCAAAATATATTTATTTACTTAGACAATTTTTCTTAAATAACTAGTTACGGTAGTCTCCTTTTAGGTAATATAGTATTCCTGTGCCAGGAGACTACGCTCTTCCATATCTTATACTAAGTAATTTAATTAGAGTATGCTATACGAGTACTATGACATAATCTAAAAAAAAGAAGTGTGTGTGTGTATATATGTGTGTGTGTGTGTGTGTATGTGTGTAAGAATGCGTCATATTATTTTACAAATTGTAAAAGGGATTCTACGTCATTGTAGGTTAGGCCCTTTAACCATGCTATCAATTTAATTTTGCATTCACTATAGGTTTTAGAGTGTAAGTCTATCTCTTTATTTATTGTATTATAAAGATAAGCAGAACGTTTTTTAAATTGGTAACTAGCAAATGCAGTTTTCGTCATTGGAACATTTACCACAGCATATTTCCTTCTCCTTAACTTTATTGCTGGGTCATAGGATACGGTCTTGTGTATTTTCAGTAGCATGTGTACTATGTAAAGTCGTCTAACAGACATTAAATTACTCATATGGTACAGACTTTCAGTCGGAAATTGTTGTCTTTTGTAATACATAATTTTTAGCAAAGTCCTTTGAGCTTATTCTACACCAATAAACCTAGTTTTGAGTGCTCCACCCCAAACAGGGATACAATATACCAGTATGGACTGAACCAGAGCGATGTATATTTCGTTAAGAATATTGGCTGATGAGACCCATTCATTAGATTTCCTTACCGGAGCGACATGTCTAAGAGATTTAAACATCCAGTTGAACTTCGCAACTCTCGAGGACAGGTGCTCAACTTGTGGGTACCATGATAGCCTTTGGTCAACTATTACACCTAAGTATTTTACATGGCTCAATTTATCTATTGAAGGACATCTACAGTGAGTATCATTTACATGACCACACGTGTGTATTTTAAGGTCAAAGATTTGTAATACATTTAAGAATACCGGTAGTGATCCACAGTTTAATTACACGCTTGTTTTTAGGTACCCTTATAGTACGACTATTCTCTTTTATTGATTCGGAAAGTTTTTGAATTAATGTATCTGTTACAACATTTGGATCATCGCATAAAAGGAGATCAGATAGGTTAGAATTCTCTTGTAAATATTTTTTTGCGCCATTGTAGTCGATTTTCGTTATAGTTTTAGCTATAGGGATTTTAGTTTTTGTTTTTGACAGAGACAAAAGTGTTGTATAGTGATCAGTGATGGTTGTTTGTAGAATAGCAATAAATGCTGATAACTTCCTTGCATTCATTTTAAGCATAAAATGGTCAAGACAGCTCATTTCTCTAGTGGGAATTTTATGCCCAGGCAGAATCCCATACCCTGAGAGCATATTGAGATAATGAAGCCGATTCTTATGTTCATAAGGAGGTTCTTTTATTTTTGTTATTATATTTATATTGATGTCTCCCGTAATTATTATATTTTTGTCGGTTTCCAGTGTTTCTATGTGTGTGCATAACGAGTCTATAAACTTTTCCGCGTTTGTATGTGATGGGGAGCGATAAATACATAATATAACATTGTTTAATATTTTCAATTGTAAGCAAGAGGCTTGATCTAGTTTTATTTCCGTTATTTGGCAATGTAATTGATTCTTTACGTAAACCACCACTCCATCGTTTTGATTCAATTGATATATTGTGGCATGAGAATTATAGATATATACACACTGTAAATGTCACATCTTCAAATTTACCTACTCAGTTACATTTATCCACGTTGAATATTTCCTTAAATCGATCAAAAAGGTTTTCCACCGTTTGCATAATCGTTTTTTAATTCAATTTTAATATCAAAGCAAAGGCTCGGTTTCGGTGCCCAATATTTATCCAGCGATGTTAAATTGTTTATCCTTTTAGGGCCATCGCATCGACCTCTTTGTACCAATAAACGCGAGCCTAGGATAAAAATAAAATTTAAAATATTTTCTTAACACAACCGGGCGCTCATAAATTACACTTCGGACCCTGAGAAGGTCTCAATCGGTCCTTAAGTGGCCTTATTCTATTTTAATTCAGAGAGAGATTTAAGTAGAGAAAAGCGCGCGTTTACACTAAATTCGTTTCTTTTTATAAAACTTAATTATGTTGGTTTGTTTGTTTTGCTCGAGATGGAAAAGTTGCGGTTCCGAAAAAAATTACTTTACAGCGAGGAATATTTTTTTAAAGTTTTGATACCGCACTTGGAGTCTTAGAATACAGTCTTCAGAATATTCTTACAGTTCCAAAAATAATCTATTCAATTCTTAAAGCTCCATAGTTTTTTTTTTCTATTCTAATAGTTTATATTTACAGTTCCAAAAGTATAATCCAAGATAAAAAAAAACTTTAAAAAAGTACATAGGTACTCGTAACTACATTGAAAAAAAGGATCAACCAAACTAGTTTTGTTAGTTAAAGGTTTCGTTGCAGGGAAGTCAATTTTTGTTAAATATTAACAATCTTCTGGTTATCAGTAACATAACTAGTTTGTTACTGATAACTGAAGTTCGCAAGTCACTAGATTGCGGCCTACTAGTAGCCAAATTTTGGTTACTGTTAACCAATTATTTTTTTCAGAGAATCTTTTGATTAGCGAAGCACTTGCACATTAGAAAAGTAAAATGGATAGGCACGCTGTACTTCAGGTACTTTTTTGAACGACTGTATGAAATATCTTTAATTTGATTATATTTGTTTGATGTTTTCCTAAGTAGGTTATGTGCAAAACAACAAAATATGCGGTTACGAGTTTAATGCATTTTTTCACCTGGCAAAAAGGTGGTAAAATAATCTTGTAGGATTTATTATTTCATGCATCTTACTGTGTTTACTGTCAATTATATTACCAACATTATCTAATATGATGTAAGTGACACTAAGTGGTCACTTCCAAGTCGTGATGAGGGTAAGGTCGTGTCAGGATAAGCTGGGTCACGCTAAAAGCTAGGATGGCATATCAGCCCCGCTACCTTTCTACTATAAAACATTTTTAATACCGTGAAAAGCTTTATTTTTAAACTACAATTCAAACCTTATTTTTGAGAAATCCGAAAGATGATTAGTGGGTATTTAAGAAACTTATGCCTTAACTACATACTCGAAGTTTGTTTTCTTTATTTGGGTATCTGTAATATTTTAGTCGAGAAACGTAGTAAGTTATGAAGTTATACATAAGTAAATCTAGAAGAGAGAGAGAGATAGAAAGAGGGAGATATTATATGCGCCACGTATGAAAATTAGCTGTTGAGCGCAGATGGATGGTTTTGAACAGATTGGTGTTTTTTTTTAATATTTAATAGATAGGGTCAAAAACTACCAATGTTATCTGTTTATGAGTTTACTGACATTAACTAAGAATATAAACGCAATGCTTTCTTTTGCTGTAGGTTATATGAAACGGAATGACTTACCACATACTCCCGAAAGCTCACAAACCACTGCTTCCGAAATCATTTGAATATTAAATGTAAGTGCAAAGCATAAGTCACTTGCGCAGATGTAAGGCAACGGGTGCATCACTTTATCTCTATATCTGCGTGACTTTTGCATGCGATGCACTATATAGTGCAGGGTTAACTGTGTAAGACGATGTTTGTGTTTTCGACTTGCAGTACTATTCTCTAAGCCCAAATATCGCAACGGATTTGACCTACGATATGGACTCTGGTGCCGCCCAAACAGACTGAAAACCATACAACGCTGCAACCATTCCGAAATAGGTTTGATTGGCGCGATTCAGGGCTCTGTGAGTGTGGCGAGGAGGACCTAACTATAAGTGCACAGCATTAGTTACTTGCGCAGATATAAAGCAACGGGTGCATCACTTTATTTCTATATCTGCGTGACTATATCGCAATGGTCTCGACCTACCACGTGGACTCTAGTGGCGCCTAAACAGACTGAGAACAGGACACGTACGCTGCGCGTTTCAGCGCTCTGTAAGTGTGGGGAGGAGGATCAAACTATAGACCATATTATACAGCGCTGCCCTCTGCACTCACACTCAGGCACCCGAGATCTTTTAGGGGTAACACAAGACGTGGTCTTCCTGGGGACCCTGAATGTCGATTTATAAGTATAAATACTGTTATGAAGTGGAGTTGTTTATAATAATTGTAACGCCATACGATTAAATAAATATCGCAACAGCCTCAGCTCTTTTATACTTTTCAATGATGTTCGACAGCAGCGCCGCACGGTTGTGATGGCGTTACGAGGAATCACTTTGACATTTCTTTTATGTAGCAAATAGCCTTTCGATTGTTACAGCCTCGAACGCCTACTTTAAATGCTGCTGTCTTGTCCACTCAAATCCCGGGCTGAAAGAGAAAGACGCATAGGGCCAGAGATGTCGATGACTCCAGAATAGGCCCTCGGTGCTGGATAAGCATAATGTATTTTTGCTGAACATGTAATATTTATTTTGCATAGCTTTGAATTCGAGTAAGTTAACGCTCATGGGCGTGATACTCGCTCTTAGTAGTTTATTTTGTCTATTTTGGATAAAATTATACAACTTAGGGCCTATTTCACCACCCCTGATTAAGCTTTAAGTAGCTTACTTGAAAGGTAAATTGACATATTTCCCATAAGAAATATGTCAAACAATCTATCATGTAAGCTACTGAAACTTACTCAGATGTGGTGAAATAGACCCTTAATCTCTGAGACGGTATTTCTCCAAGTTAACTTCTACCATCCACGAAACCAGTTGTATGAATTGGTCATAACGATTGCAATTCCTAAGCAATTAAACTTATGAATTGACGTTTTGAAAGCTACCATTAATTTTCAGCCGTAAGTTTGAAAGCTACCATTGTTTTTCTGTAAGCTATTAATATTGCATTTTAAAGCAATCTAGGTAAGCAGCAGACAATTGCTGAACCTTGAGAATTTGATAAACAATAAAAACCAACAACTATGAAGTACAATGAATACCTATATCAATACAACAAGACTATGAAATCAAGACGAGCTTCATATATATATATTAACCTTTAAATGTAGGTGCTTGTGGCGCAGTGGCGGCAGCGCTTTGGTAGTGATACCAAAAGTTAAGCAACCCACGGCGCGGTCGTGATTGGATGGGTGACCATTCCGACCATGTAAGTGACGTTCATGACAAGCATCTCCGTGCTTCGGAAGGCACGTTAAGCAGTTGGTCCCGGCTAATATCTGTGGTATTAGTCGTTAAGCCTAGTCAGAGGCCCTAGGGCGGCTTGATAACTTCTGACAGTAAGGTTTGTCACTTGCCTTACATACACCCCTCCACCAATCCGCACTGAGCCCGCGTGGTGAAGTATGGCTCGTTCCTCCTCATAGTTGAGGTGAGGCCTTTTACCAGCAGTGGGATCTAATAGGCTGACTTATTATAACTTTTAAATGACCGGTCCTCTCGATGGGAAGTATATAAAAGTTCTTAGCCCCACTCGTCCCTTCAGTGTAATTTAATTTGTATAGAAATTAAGACTTCACTTAAATAATATTATATATATATTATTATTATATTATATATAATATTGTGTTATAACCTGTTACAGTCGCAGAGGTAACCTGACCAATTTGGATCATGGTTACACATTCAGTCGCCTGAATGTGCAGATTCCCTAACGATGTTTTCCCTGACCGTAAGAGCATCGGTTAGAGAAACAATTAAAACATAACTCAGAGAAAGTCATTGGTACATGTCGGCACGTGGGATCGAACCAGATACCTTCCGCATGCGAGGCAACCTGCTAGCTAGTGGCTACCACAGACGCTCCTTGACATTCAGAAAAGTATAAATAAATAAATAATAATAATAATGTCCTCCTAGCCGAATTTCTACTACGGCGGCCTATCTCAACAGAGATTAGCCAACTGCGCGGGACATATTATAGTGCACAAGTGTGTGCGCAATACACAGGTGCACTCTCTGTTCCTTCACTCTCATAATTCGGTGAGACGGCAGTCCGACATGACCGTAGAGAGATCAGGCGCAGGACCAACGGCTTAACGTGCTTTCCGAGGCACGGGGGTGTTAACACCACCAACTTCCTGACTCCGGAGCTGTGTCTGAGTTATTTCAAGACAGAAAAACCCAAACAGTCTCGGCCCGACCCGGGATTCGAACCCGGGTCCTCTTGGATATTACCCAGCGTGCTGACCACTAGACCAACGAGGCAATCAAAATAAATAAATAAGTACCTCGACAAGGCAGGGCAGCAAGGGCGGCGAGCAGTAGCGCCGCGGCGGCCGGCGCGCGCATCCTGCTACATTCTCGCTGACACTGGAACAGAGGCTTAATATTAGTTTGTTACCAAAATTCAAATGAATGTAAGGTATGTTTACCATTTATCCATCCATAGGACCATCTTTTTGTTTCTTACGTTTACGCAAAATAGTCTAACTCATTAAAACACAATTTTACGGATTAGTTCGCGATTTATTTCATTTAATTGAAAACCGGACATTTCGGATGAACACTTTACAGCGTCCTTAAGTAAGTTATCCGGAAAATTGTGTTTTAATCTTATAAGTACTCTATTTGTCATTTGTAGAAACGCAAACCGCATTAAAAACATAAGACATTAGCCTAGGTATGCTATGTAAACGTATATTATTTATTATGAATTCCTTTTTAAGTGTCCTGCCTACTTCATGTGTTAAGTGACACATCAAAACAAAAGCCAACAAAACCCAAAAGTCTGTACAAATCTGCAGATAACGCAAACATTAATTTTGTCTCGCTATTCACACCTTCCCACCCGTGTGGGAAATCGTATAAATTATTCAAAGAAAAAGAACCGAAATTCCGTTTTTATACGCGAAATAAATATCAAATGAATTACTAAGTTAGCTCTGAATGGTAAGGAAGAGCAGCATTCGGGCACATGACAAACTTTGTTCATTATTTATTAACTCCAGAGTATCCATTTAGTTATTTCTCCAACAAACTCCTTCTGTAAACAAAATGGACTTCCCAACTTCGTAATAAATAAAACACGAGATCAACTTCTTGGGTAGTTTTCCTTTAGTAGTTTTCATTAAGGATAATTTTCTTTTTTCTAACAAATTGGATATTTGTCAAACAATATGTTTGTCTGTTTTTGCAAAGTTGATTCATGTTGTCAATTTTCCTAAATACGTTTTTTCTACTGAATCCTCAATAATAATAATAATAAAATATCTAATTCACTAAAAGCGTGACGATTACAATTTTCATTCTTGGAACTAAGATTGATAATCGTGTTAATCTTAGAATGTCCCTGCCAACTAAACTAGGATTAAACCTGTGTCAATAAAGAAATTAAAAAGGTTATTCGGTATATGGCGCTTTGCTGACTATACAATTTTGTCTTAAGTCTGAAAATGGTAAATAAATCAGTTTGTCTAGGTCTGTCAACCAAAACTGGGATGACAGTGTCAGGATGATATAGGAGCAAACTATGTCACAGAATGATTAGATCTATTCATAACACAGATTGTACCTGAAACCATAAGATAATTAACAATGATTGTTTGTTTGTTTGCCGTAGGCTCCGAAACTACTGGGCCGATTCAGACGAAATTTAGTACAGAGATAGTTTGAGACCCTGGAAAGGATATAGGCTACTTTTTTGTGTCGATATAAAGTTATTAGGGACAGTGCAATTGCGGATGAAAGTTTGTATGGAGATCCGGCTTTTATGCAGTAAACTTACTAATATTAAATAATGCAAGCCTTTAAAATGTAACATTGCCGAAATACAGGATTTAAAAAAATCCTAGTTTGGCAACAGAGGCTGTATGTATGTTAGTTTTAAGTTGTTAGTATTTTAGCTTGTGTACATACTATGTATATTTTTATCTTTTGGCAAATAAAAGTTATTATTATTATTACTTTTGGCGCGGGCGAAGTCGCGGGGAACTGCTTTAAGATACAACGATGAAACGTTTACGTTATTTTTATATGGCTCTCTTTAAAAAACTCTCGAGGTGAAGCTTATATTTTAATCCTAATATAATATAGGCGAAGCGAGCAGCCTCCGCACGTAGTGCGTCAGCATTTTTACGTTCATAAATGAACTTAGTCGTTTTTAATCCTTTCCGATCCCTTTTTAACACACTTTTAAACGCTTAATTCACCCCGTAAAAGTTTTAAACTGTTATCGCTGCGGTCCACACCGCCTGCCTGGTAAGGTGTGCATTTTAAGTCTGAAGAAACTTTTATTAAAGGCGCCATGACACTTTGAGGCTTTTGAAGCTATTCTAATAAACGATGGACCGGAAATTTAAAACAGTTTTGTAAAAAAATATACTAAGATTTATAGCGCTTGTAACTGAAGGGTGTTAAATAAACTCCTAAAATCTTTCTAAAAAGGTGACCTCTGAATTTGAAAATTATTGAATTTGAACCTCTGTTAATTTTTTACACCTGTAGCATTAGATTTAAATTACGAGTGTAAATATTTAAAAAAATAGAACAACTTTAGTTCCAACAAGTACAAAATAACAACTTTACAACAACATTTATATAACTAGTGACTCTTGCTTCGGCATAATAAGCACCTTACCTACCGATATAAACAAGGTGGTATAAAAATCCTTTAACTGTGATTAATTTACTAGAAAAAATTAATGCTACAATAATTGTAAGAACATCCTTCATATGTAACGGGTTTTAAAAACCTTGCATATTTTTGTTCTCGTAACGAAACTATTACGAGCTGCTGCTCAGATTGTTTTCCCGATATTGTAATGAAACAAAAGCAATTAGCCTCTTACATTCATATATTTCACAAAATAGCACACTAAAATATGAAAGCGTAATCTCTTGAGTTATAGCATAGAGTTTTTCAGTTGTACCCTAATTTTAATGCCATAAATCATATCCATTGTTGCGCTATCAGGCGTAGTTAGTTACCACAGAAGTACCTAATTATTCAGAAGGTTAATTTGAAATTAGTTTTGAAATTTTGAACAAAAGTGGTTCGCACTAGGTACTTCCGAATCCCTCAAAGTACTGTTTTTAAACTGGATGACAGGAGGTCGGTCTCTAAAAAAAAACCGGTTAAGTGCAAGTCAACTCGCGCACACAGGGTTCGGTACCATTATCTACTTCATCGTAGAGAGTTTTTGGTACAAAAACTTTAGAGTATTTGGTACAAAATTATGTAACACCCAAGTTCTACGCATTTTACTGATAAAATACACTATCATCTTTTCAGATTTTTCAGGCCCGCAGTTATGCTTTTAGAGGGGACGCCCGGCTGCACCAAAAACTGCACTTTACATTTTGAATATTTCGTAAATGAAGCAATAAATCTTAAAATTATTTTTGAAATCCCGAAGTCATTTTAAAAGAACTGCTCAACGATACCCCACGCGATGAAGTAGACGACGAACAAAAAACATCCCCACATCACATCTAGGTGAGCTACACTAAAAAAATATTTTCATTTTTTTTTATTCTACCACTTTGTCGGCTTAATTAGTATACATATATACACCTACAAAATTACAGCTTTCTAGTACGAACTGTCGTTTAGCAAAACCTCGGACAGACAGACAGACAGACGGACATGACTAAACTATTACCCCGTTATTCCAAAAACTTAGTACCGGGTTTAAGACAGGACTAAGCTATTAGCTAGACAATTAGAAAAGCGCTTCTCTATTAGGTAATGTCACGAATGTGTCATTCATTCCTCTGTTGTCGGCTAATATTTAGACCCATTTTAAACCTGGTCTAATTTTTTTGTAATCACACCGTTAGAGTTCCTTGACTGGTCTACAAAAAATAAAATAATATCAGTACTTATATTTATGTATGGTTCGCTTACGCATAATTGCTAGAATGAAGGCTTTTTTATTTATTATTTAATTATAAATAGTTTTGCTACGTCGGCTACGTCACACCGAATTCGGTATGATTGCCCCACTAATAATAATTTGGCCACTGATGTTAAATCACGTGAATAAATATTAAACGGCTGATTTAAAATGTTTGCCAATAGATCATGTCACCTATCTTTTATTAATTTGAAAATTTCAATTTATTCAAGTAAATAGGTAAGGGGGCTAGTGTGTAATCGTTTAGTGTATCAGAGCTACGATATACTAAAATAAGAGCATTTGAGATGTTCATCTATCATCTATTGTGTAAAATCAGCAAAATTATAGAGTTACAAATAATAATAATGTCCTCCTCGCCGAATTTTGACTACGGCAGCCTATCTCAACAGATATTTGGCAACTGCGCGGGACATATCATAGTGCACAAGTGTGTGCGCAATACACAGGCGCACTCTCTATTCCTTCACTCTCATAATTCGGTGAGACGGCAATCCGACATGACCGTAGAGTGATCAGGCGCAGGACCAACGGCTTAACGTGCTTTCCGAGGCACGGGGGTGTTAACACCACCAACTTCCTGACTCCAGAGCTGTGTCTAAGTTATTTTCAAGACAGAAAAACCCAACACTCGGTGCGACCTGGGATAACAGTTACAAAACCCCTCTCATTTATCGAATCATATCATAACGTACTAATATACTTAAAATTAATAACAATAATTTACAGTAAATTATAACAATGTAAATTTTTAATTTAAATCCGTATCGCTACCAATGTGAATACACCCTCACCGTCGAATATTGACGCCACCGCGGAAGAATTGAATTTGTAATTTTACTCTACCCTCGGGGACGCTGGGAACTTGGCCCGCTTTTTACAACATGCCATCTTATTAAAAATATTAAAGTTCTCATGTTTGGCGGGACGGATGCGGTATTAATCTAGCTCGAAGAAGTTTGCTCATTTTTAGGGTTCCGCATCACAAATGAAAAAGAGAACCCTCTTGGATTCGTTGTCAGCCGGTTTACCAAGAGCGGTTTTCTAAGGACCTCGTAGACTTATGTAAATTGTTAATCACTTGTAATTGTAAAAAAACAAGCAAACATACTTATGGAAAAACAAAACCCCAGAGTAAAAATAATAATAATTTTGTAATGGTTTTTTCACTAGCTTTCATTTGATTACCACATTGCTTTGGTAATAAAAATAACCCCGCCCCCTTCTTTTTCATTTGCGGGCGCCATTTTCAGAATGCATAAGTATAGCCTATGTCACTACCACAATTCTGACGAATTTATCGACACCTCATTAATGTCAAAAACTGTCCAGCCGTTTGGTATGCATTGTAGGGCGCGCCAAATAAATGGGCATACATTTAGGTACGTACGTACATGCATACATTCACATATACGCTCAAGAAACATTACCCCCTTTTGAAGCAGTCGGGTAAAAATAAAGCATCTATGTAATTGCACACGAACAAAAGTTTCAAATCAAGCCCTAAAGTACGATATCGGCTTCCCGCTGACCTAATATTATATACTAAGAATTTTGTTTAGAAGCAATGTCTTGTAGAAATTATCCTTAAAGGAAAAATCCAGAGTTGTATTTTAGTTTCTTCTTATTTTGGCGTCTTGACTCTGTCTGTATATTTTTAGAACCAATACCTATTCAGCGTACGGAGCATTATCAATGACGTTGTGCAATGTGCAGTACTTATTATTCATTCTCCGGGTTCCGAACCCTCGATGTGGGAGTTCGACTCTCACTTGGCAGGTTTTTTTTTCTTTTTACCGGCAGTGTTTGCTACTCGCTCGGTTACCGTATGATTAAAATTCATAAGCCTCACTACTTTCATCAGCTTTCTTCTACCGTACGCTCCTGTTAAAGCTACTAAAAGTTTTCTTGAATCCTACTGAATTTTGAGTAGATGTCTTCGTTATCTTTCTTACTTTAAAAAAGTTTTAATCATAACTCGTTACTTAACTTGAATTAGGTGTCACTCTTTAGATTCTACTCGCATCTTAGTAGTAGTTATAACGCAAACGTAGGTACAACATAAACATATCTATGATATATTAGTAAAATGTAAAAAAGTCATAAAAGTCATTTTTTATGTATGTAGGCCCACAGGGGCACTTATACACGTCCCAACATATGTTTGAATAACTAAAAAAAAACTTAATCATGACATGAAAAAAGGCAGTATATTTTGTTTTTTGAGTTCCGTTGGCACCAACTTATATACACAACTTACATACATATTTTAACAACATAAGTAGGTACTAATTCATAAACTTGGTTATGGTATTTTTTTGTTTAAGTTAAAGAAAATGGGTCCAAAGCTTCCCATGGATGGAACCAACTAAAAGAAAGTTCGAAGATCGGCTGGTTTCTTAGTCAACAATGCGTTCAAAATCATTCCAATCTCAGTTAATTTAAGGGGTTTAACTTTGTGTTGGTTTTCGAGTTCCATTTTAACATTTATATTTATAGCTGTATCAAATTTGAAACCACAGGTATAAGGCTCATCAAAATCTCAGTAAACGCGGTCAATATAGCTATAAACTTTTGATAGGAGTAACACACATAAACATATTTTTATTACAGAACCTGAAATAATAAATATGATATTATTATTGATGTTCTTAACGAATAATGTCCTAAAAAAATCCGACAACTTTTTTTTTACATACCTACTACATACTTTTTAGGTAACATATACCTTTTTTCTGGCAGACCTATGCAAGTAGTGTCCCGCAGTATCTTTGTGAAATTAGGTTTAAATTCAAGGGGCCACTCAGCCGGCTAAATGATTTGTTCAGTACTTTCTAGAGTTTGTCAATTGAGACTGTTTCGGGACTGCGGGTTCTGTCTAATATTTCAAGTTTTATTACAACGGACGGACTTCAAAGGAGCTGGGAAGTAATCTCGTTTGTTTCACCTTATGACCTTACGTAATTTTGAAAATGCATAATCCCCGGATTTCGGTATTTTTTTTAACTAAATTACAGGGTATGATTTTCTTTTTTTTACTTTCATACTTTCTTGCTTTTGAATAACCAACCTTTTTAGCAACGATGTCATGCGTATTTTTCTAACCAGCAGTAACATTTTTCCATGCCTATAAAAACTATTTTTATTGTTTTAACCTGTTTTAACGCATCGTATCTCATACGTTAGTTCTGAATAAAGTAAGTAAAGTCAGCCTATATAAATCCCACTGCTGGGAAAAGGCCTCGTCTCAACTAAGAGGAGGTACGAGCCATACTCCACCACGCGGGCTCAGTGCGGATTGGTGGAGGGGTGTCTGTAAAGCAAGTGACAAACCTTACTGTCAGATGTTATCAAGCCGCCCTAGGGCCTCTGACTAGGCTCAACGACTAATACGAGTACCAACAGATATTAGCCGGGACCAACTGCTTAACGTGCCTGCCGAAGCATAGACATAGACGTCACTTGAATGGTCGAAATGGTCACCCATCCAATCACGACCGCGCCGCGGGTTGCTTAACTTTGGTATCACTACCAAAGCGCTGCCGCCACTGCGCCACAAGCACCTCAGTGAATAAAGTACTTTAATGGAATTTTAACTTAACTCAGCGTACAAAGATATAGTTACGTAACACGAGCGGGAACAGTCTTGAGGTAAAGTGCGGGAAATATTTTTCTAACGTCGGGAGCTGCTAATATTACGTACTTATCCTTATTTTCTTTGCTCATTCAAGTAAAAAAACAAAGAGAAAGTATTACATGGCAGGATACCATAGTGAGGTCGGCGAGTTTGTTCACAAGCGGAAAATGTATTGTGAAGTGTGACGGTATTTTCCGCGCCTTTTTGGTAATTTTCGTGAAAGTCAAGCACCGTCTTCACAAATTATTCTCTTCAGTATGCGGTTCATAAAAACATGGAACACATAATGAAATGATGGATCACTTGAATGAAATATTTTAAGAGCGCTCTGTAGGTATATTTTATAAGTAAACATACCTACAGTAAAATATAATTAGGATCGTATTTTCTTTGTAACCTTTAAGAAAATTTGAATTAAATAGCTTGGTAATTTTCACCAAAATCTATTTTTTACTATTAATTAAGATTCAGGCCCTCCCGCACTACCTAAGTATTTTGTTTTTCAAAGCTTACGAGAAGATTTTATTGACATTTACTATACCCATTATACATATAAAAATTGTTCATGAATAAATTAAAAATTAAGTTAGAATTGTGAGAAAGGTTCCTTTTAAACGTTAAAAGTTCCAAAGCAAACAAAAATAAAGCATGCATGAAATCAAATGGTCGTAATAAAGAATCTTCCCGGTACCTTTAAAACGCTCAAAGTTCTTAAGTGAAGTTATAAAAAGAAGTCACATTTCCGCACTTTGTAAAATATCTGGTTTGCGAGTTTAGAAGTGCTGACAATCTTTTCAACGTCACTTGTAATTTCTAAGTTATAGTATATTTTTAATGTTACAGTAGGTTCACCGCACGAAAGTTAGACTAAGCGGGATTTTTAAAAAATTAATATTCGACAATTCACACCGTTCTTGTCTTCTTTCAATTATTCGACTAATGTCTATCTTTCTATCTATAATTTAAGAGCTACGCTCTTGTCGGTGGAGTCTACTCCATTCCCCTCTATTCAGTGTCATTTACTCGACTTCCTGGTACGACACGCCCCTAACATAGAAAAACAAAAATTAATTAAATAATAAAATATAATATTAGTATTATAATTTCAAAATGTTATTTGACTAAAAATCTCCGAAAGCTAATTATGGCTATTTACTCCATCACTCACAAAATACAACGTGACTATTTAGGTGGTCTTCACACTGCCACGCATCACGCAGCGTGGCGCGTGGATTTCTTTGTGCTCTCTCGCGTGCTGCGCGAGCAAACAAAGAAATTCAGGCGTTACGCTGCGTGAGGCGTGGCAGTGTATTAATCGCTTTATTGTTTTGCTATTACCAACTCAATTTCACGCACCAGTGCACAGCTTATTTGGGCGTAAAGCCGTAACTCTACCAAACGGAAGACATCACGTGAAAAAAAAATGGTTCTCCATACATTGATGTAGCAAAATTTGTATGAAGATACTGTTTTTTTAAGATTTCGGCCGTGGCCCCATAGTGAAAAAAATCCCCGACGTAAGTTCATCATCATGACTCGATAGTAAGCATTGTTTTCTTTATATTGAACAAGCAATTTTATTGGTTGTTTAAAAACCTCTTATTCATTTTGGCTGAGTCGTGACCACAGTTTCTTATTCTCCTTTATCAAAACTTCTTGTGTAATCAAATATTAATCAATTCCGGAATAAACGTTATTCAGATAGGTATAATGTAATGCAAATCATTATCACATTCATTTAAAATAACAAACAATGAAAAGTGTATTGTGATTTGTGCCGCGTATTTATAAACAAACGGCATTTGCATAATTTTGCGTTGTTTTATCGAAATTGACTGACGAGATTTATTTATTTGCAATAAATTTGCATTTTAATTTTGAACTCATTAAAACACAATTTTACGGATTACTTCGCGATTTATTTACATTTTATTTTAAACCTGACGTTTCGAACACTTTACAGCGATCGTGGTCACAGGAAGACGATCGCTGTAAAGTGTTCGAAACGTCAGGTTTAAAATAAAATGTAAATAAATGGCGAAGTAATCCGTAAAATTGTGTTTTAATGAGTTCAACAATTCGCGTAAACGTAAGAAACAAATATTTAATTTTGTAACCAATAATACATTTGGCTTACCATGCTTGCCAATTTTCATTACATACCTAATTGCCAATTGTTATAATAAAGTTTCGTTACGATATTTACTATCTCAATTTTCAAAATCAAAATGATTATATTAGAATCCCTGTAACATCGATAATTTAATTATTTGATAATGATAACTTTAAAACCGCTGTTATCATCCTCCTAGCGTTATCCCGGTTGTGCTCTCGCATGCGAGGGTGACCATGATCCAGGTTGTGGCAGATCAGGTAATTACAATGGAGCGACTGCCATCTGGCCTGCCTGTTACCAGGGGAACCTGACCAGTTTTGATCATGTTTACACATTCAGTCGCTTGCATGTGCAGGTTTCCTCACGATGTTATCCTTCACCGTAAGAGCATCGGTTAGTGAAACAACTAATGTACATAACTCAGAAAAAGTCATTGATACATGGCGGCACGTGGGATCGAACCGGCACCTCCCGCATGAGAGGCAACCCGCTAGCCACTGCGCCACCGAAGCTCCCACTTTGAAACCGCTGTAACATCTGTAATTTAACTAAATCACATTATCTCCTCTTAATAAAGTACATATCTAATGTAATGTGATATGCAATAAATGATTTGATTTAATACTAAACTACAGACTACATCATTTGGTGTTGCCCTGCTAATAATATTAAATATTTGATTTTTGCGAATATGCTGGCTGAATGAGTTTGTTAAGTGACAGGTGATAAAGGTTAACGAAAGAAATTAATGTGTGATAAAATAAAAAATCGAAATTTTAACTAAATTTTCAATGAAATGCACAAGCATCAAAATTAATTGAGTATAATTGATGGCCGATCATTCTTAATTTATCTTTCTTAAAGTTTTGTAACTTATTTGCCTGCTTCTTTAAACTTCTAACTCTAGCAAATTGGTTTATCTAAACTTATTATATTTGCTATGTTATTATCAAGCGTTTAAATTTTTACAAAGAAATTATTAATATATCAAACGTGTTTGGTACTTTAGTAAATGTCAGATCAAAATCCATGTACGTCTTGCTTTACTTTTAAGATATTTAATAAATCTTAGGAATGATTTCAAGACAAGTGCGCTAAAATGTGTTCCAAAATGCAGCAAGAGATTTCGAGTGAGAAAAGTTTGCGAATGGCCCCTCACTCGTTGGAATCTTTACCTAATCCCTTGGGGAACTTGGCCCGGGATAAAAAAGTGTAGAAGTGTAGCCTGGACGCCGAAAGTGAGGTTGTTATGGACGCTCATCCAATACTCTCATAAATAAATATTTTCTGTTTGACGAGCATGAGTGTGAAAACAAAAGCGTTAATGATTTACAAAAACAGTGTGATACTTGACGTAGTAAAATATTTTTATACGACATTCAATCCAAGTTACGTTATATCGGTGGTTAGCGTGTGCCAAACCTCAAAAAAATATCAGTGATTGCGATTGGTCACAAATTCTACCAAAGGATAATGTAAGCATCCCGGACCCTGACCCAGAGGGCAACCAAAAACGAGATGAGCAATTGTGGTTAAGGAAGACCTGTCCTTCTGCAATATCTTCGTAGACAATATTATACCCGACAGGATAAAGTGGAAAAGAAAAATTTAGTAAGCAAACGTCATCACCAGATAGGATTAATAATGCTCAGGGGAGAGTGTTAGCAAGGTAGAAGTTTTTTTATTAAGTCATCATCATCATCCTAGTGATATCTCGGTTGTGCACTCGCACGCGAGGGCCCAGAGTCCGCTGACCATGATCCAGGATGTGGCAGATCAGGTAATTACAGTGGAGCGACTGCCATCTGACCTCCGTGACCCTATTAACAGGGGAACCTGACCAGTTTTGTTTCCTCACGATATTTTTCCTCACCATAAGAACATCGGTTAGTGAAACGACTAATGTACATAACTCATAAAAAGTCAGTGGTATATGGCGGAACGTGGGATCGAACCCGACACCTCCCGCATGAGAGACGACTCGCTAGCCACTACGCCATCGTAGCTACAAGTTCTAAGTTTTTTTTTTATAAAGTAATTCGCAAATAATAAAATATTAACTATCCATGTCCAAGACATAGACAGTGACTCGAACATGACCGCAAAAAAATCAACATCGTTAATCACAAAATCAAACGCTTGCTGCAAAAAGCTTTCAAGTAAAATCAATTGAAACCACTGAACTGGCCACTGAGATAACTCTAGTTAGCTAAGCTATGAAAAAAAGACCCGGCCAAGCGCGAGTTGGTCTCGTACATTAAGGGTTCCGCACTTTTATATGGGGTCTCTTTTTAATTTTTAGTTTTACTGTTAGTGTTGTAGCGGTAGTAGAAATATGCAATCTGGTGAAAGTTCAACTCTAGCTAATTAATTTCACGATCTAATGCCAGAACACGCCGAAAAATAAGTTTGTTCTACAAAAGATTCCCTTTATACTTTAAATATATTATTGCACTTGAAAAAAAAAACGACCACCAGAGGCGGGAATCGAACCCGCGTTCCTCGCATACCGGGCGATTGCCTAACCTCTCGGCCACCCTGGCGTTGGCAGAGCCTGTCGAAATTTTCAAGTGCTTCTTAACGCTGTAATGCTGTAAAATTTCGACAGGCTCTGCCAACGCCAGGGTGGCCGAGAGGTTAGGCAATCGCCCGGTATGCGAGGAACGCGGGTTCGATTCCCGCCTCTGGTGGTCGTTTTTTTTCAAGTGCAATAATATATTTAAATTGCATAGTGAATGCTTATCACTTAAAAACAATAATTATCTTAACCCTTTATACTTTATTTTTATTTACAAAAAGACATTTGGCTGTTATCTCATCTTATAATAAGTGACAATGTGCCCGATGGTGGACCATGTTTGCCAGTTTATTAGATTTTTTTTGTTAGAGCTTCAATAGAAGCATTTTGATTCTCTATAGCTATAACGATTAATCAGATTATAAGTCACTGATAGAAAGACAAACAGACACATGGGCAGACAGCAAAGGATATTTACACTTTCAATGGCAGTAAACGCCTATACCTACGCTTATAAAAAGGCGTAAAAACAATACAAATTCTTTCAAAATCTGGGTTGCAGTCCGCGAAGGTGTTAAAATTACCGTTGGTCACCATTTCGGGCACGGAACCCTAAAAACAATCGCTAAATCGAGCGGCTTTACTTTTCCACACGGCCATACTGACCGTCATTAAGACTAATGGTTGGATATCAAAGGAATCAGTGAATAAAGCTAAATTGAAATTAATTCGAAATTGAGAACGCAACTTTTAGAAGTTTTTCATTTTATTTTTATGAATAATTTCGAAGAATTTTTATTGTGGCGGGTTTAAAAAGTTATGGATAAAAAAGGTTTGGTACGAATTAATCTAACTAACTACTTTTAAGAACGATATAATTTTTCATACAGATTTTTTATTTAATATCTATAACTAAATTAATTTAGTATAATCTTATTAAAGTTTGAATTTGTTACTAGATTTTGTGCCTCGGTAATTAGGGTTCCGTACCCAAAGGATAAAATTAAACGGACCCAATGACTCCAACCGTCCGTCTGTCTGTCACCCAGGATGTATCTCATGAATGTGATAGCTAGACAGTTGAAATTTTCAGTTTGCCTGTGTATTTCTGTCGCCGCTGTAACAATAAATAATAAATACTAAAAACAGAATAAAATAAATATTTATGTTGGGTGTCTTTACATTAAACGTGATTTTTTTGACGTTTTCAGAACTAAAAAAAGTTTATAATTTCTGTAAATGTCATTTGGACCGGTTTTTGATTAATTTGCATTATAATTTACACAATATTCATTACTCAGCTACTCGTATATCAACAGACAGAACCTAAGAAATTTTGCAAGACTCGTACTAATCTCTTGTAAGCCAATAAAGTTTGAACTCGTAATCAAGTTTTCACTTATTAATAAATATACATAATATTTTCCATTTAACGTTTATGTTATTTCTATGAACTGTTGGCTAACTTCGATGCCCGGAAATGAGAGCTATGGTAATTCAAGTATGCTTGCCAGTGGAACAAAGTACCTAGCTGCCAACCAAATTAAAGTCAAAGTCGAATTAGATTATTCATTTTAGGCTTTTACAAGATCTTATGAAATTCAAATGAGCCTGCTACCGCTAAGGGGGAATATAATACAAGATAATGTTTGCTTTTACTCGTGGGCGTTGCCTCCATTAATCTGACATAGGTATTTATTTTAAAACCCGTTAGAGCCTTAACAACAACAACAATTTATTTCAAAACAAAAAAAACTCAGCACATACAGACTAATATAAAATAGATATATTTCCCATACCAGCTTTTATCCCCCATTTCTTCCTCTTAGCCCGACTTGCATAAACACGGGTTAATCCCTAACCCGAGAATAGTTCATACAAAAATGACAGGGTTAACGGGTTAAACCGGGGTTAGCGACATGGCGCAAGTGGGTCTTAATGTGTAATTTTTGGATGTTTTTGTTTTTATTCTGCTATTCTTGGAGGAGTGGATTCTCCTCCAAGAATAGGTCACCAAAATCGGTCTAGCTTTTTTCGAGTTATAAATGTTCAAACAATCCCGCTTTATTTCAAATATTAAAGATGATATTATTTTTATTTGGCACAATTTACAGTGTTATTGTTACATGCGCCAAAAAGGGTTCTGCTCAGTTTTTGTAACATAAAAAAAATACATTTATCAAACTTTTCGCACTCTCTCACAAGAATCCATTAACCGTCTTCGTTGTTTTCTTCGTAAAAACTTGAAAATAATTTGCTTAAATTATTTAAAAATATATATTTGTCACAAATTAACGTTTGTCAGCTTTACACTACAGTATAGTATATACATTTAACGTATCTTTGTGATATCTGTGATGTAGGTAACTTCTTTAAAAAGGTTTTTCAACCGACTACACAAAAAGAAGTGACGAAAGATGATTCGACTGTAGATTTTTTGTTTATTAGTCTTTTATTTATTTAAACCTTGTAGCGCCTGCCTATGTTTTAAATGAAACATCATATACTAGCGCGGATCGGCGCAGTGCATTCGACAGCCCATGATGTTTCGTACAAAACAAAAGACAGGCATGCAGATTTCTGCGTTGCGGCCCGACCCGGTTCGCCTTGTGGACGCCAACCTAAGGCCACAGTTTCAAAGCAATAACACGACTAGATTTCACGATTCTACAGCCAGTTAAAGCCTCTGACTGTCGTGGAGCTGTTAAGCCTCTTATGCATATCAGACTTTTGGCGCAGGGTAGATCAGCGTTGAGCGGTCGGGGGCTGTGTTGATCGTGAGTTCGAATGCCAGTATCTACTGTTATGCGTTATTTAATTTATCCATGTATGACTTTATGTAGAGTATTGGTAATCGACTGCCTCGTTGGTCTAGTAGTATGCAGGACCCCGTGAATAGTCCCGGGTTCGAATCCCAGGTCGGGCCGAAAGTGTTGGATTTTTTCTGTCTTGAAATAACACGGACACAGCTTCGGAGTCAGAAAGTTGGTGGTATTAACACCCCTGTGCCTCGGAAAGCACGTGAAGCCGTTGGTCCTGAGCCCGATCTCGCTACGGTCGTGTCGGACTTGTGCACTATAATATCTCCTGCGCAGTTGGCTAATCTCCGGTGGGATACTACTGGCTACTGCATACATTATTGGTTTAATTCAGTCTTGCAGCGTCAGTGATTCTGTTTGCGACATTTGCTGAGTAAATGGGATATGTTCTGGTTGATATTGTAACACTTTATCATTTTTAATGTGCAATGGTATACAATTTATACTATTAAATCAAATTTCACTTACAAAAATTAATCGACTGTGTCATCCGGTGGGACACAGTCGATTAATTTTTGTAAGTGAAATTTGATTTAATTTCGTAAAAACTTGCAAAATAATTGCTTAAGTTATAAAAATATAATAATTTATACTATTTTCATCTTAAAATATACAGAAAAAACATCGAATTTACTCTTCACAAAGTAATCTCTTTAGTATGGCTAAAGATACGAAATAAATATTTAAAAGAGCATGAATATTCGATCGTATTTCGAGATATTCTGAAGGTATTAATTTTATTTCTTTGTAACACCATCCGCGTGTCGAAGGAGCGGGTAAACATTTGAGAAAATTGTTACTTCAAAGCGAAGAGTGAGAGAAAATAAAATACTTGTTAACGCTGAAAATGATTTTCTGACTAGAGGCAAAAACTGGAGGCAAATCTTAGAGTTGATGAATAACAGTTTTTAAAAAAGAACGATGGTCAAAAATATTAATTAATATAATTAAACATCTACTAAAGCACTATAAAAAGTTTTGAAATATTTTCAGAAATCGTTGGTGTACTTTTCTGCGTACGTGAAAAAACACTTTTTAACAAAATGTAAAACAAGTATCACTTCTTCTTTTATACAAGGTACAAAGTGCAAATCGATCAAAAGAAAAAAAACGAAAATGCTCAATTGTGTTGCACGTTCGAAACTGATAAAAGAAAAATAATGCATCAAACAGAGAAAGGATTACAATATCATTTCTACGAACGATCAGAAAACAGAAGTTTCATAGGGAGAAATAAACGTCCAATAAGTTTTACGATCATTTTTATCGGCAGAAAGCTCAGAGGCTAAGCGTCGTGCTTAGGGTTCCTTGGCGTTATAAGAATTCTTACAATGTAAAATTTAAAAAAAGGGTGTGGATTTAACTTTTAAAAATTTTTTGCATTATTTATTAAAAAAAAATTTTTGCCTTTTTGACGGTTAGTCATTTTGAATTGATCTATATGTCACATAGGCCATAGCGTTACCTACCAAAATAATCATTTTCATAACTTTTAAGGTTTCCAGATCCATAAAAATAGCATTTTAAAAAAACAATGATTATGGCTGCCATTTCAAGAGGGGGGAGTTAGACCCCCAACATGGGGGTTTGTTGTCGATAACATTTGATGATCTAAAAGCCCATAAATTTACGCCAGTCGAAACCTGGACACACTGTATGTTAGTCAATCTGTTATAAGAAAACCGACAAGTTTTCTATATTGTCAGCAACATTCAAAAATCATTCTTGCGGTGCTTGTGGCGCAGTGGCGGCAGCGCTTTGGTAGTGATACCATAAGTTAAGCAGCCCACGGCGCGGTCGTGATTGGATGGGTGACCATTCCGACCATTTAAGTGACGTCCATGACAAGCATCTCCGTGCTTCGGAAGGCACGTTAAGCAGTTGGTCCCGGCTTATATCTGTGGTATTAGTCGTTAAGCCTAGTCAGAGGCCCTAGGGCGGCTTGATAACTTCTGACAGTAAGGTTTGTCACTTGCCTTACAGACACCTCTCCACCAATCCGCACTGAGCCCGCGTGGTGGAGTATGGCTCGTACCTCCTCATAGTTGAGGTGAGGCCTTTACCCAGCAGTGGGATCTAATAGGCTGACTTTACTTTTTTTCACAAATCATTACAAGCAAAAAATGTTTTTCAGGCTTAGTATTTTCAAAATAGTGCTATAGACAGAACTACAACGGTCTTAATAAGTAAATAATAATAAATTGTTTCAACAAACACACCGATTACATAGCCCCAAACTAAACGAGAGCTTGTGCTATGGTGACTAGGTACTCATCACACATCACAAATGCTTGTGCTCATCACACATACATTTGCCCCTTGCGAGATTCGAACCCGCAACCGCCTGGTTTAGAAGTCCGTGGCACTCACCACTACCTCAAGACGGTCGTCAAGTAAATCGGACTACGATCTTGCCGGAAAAGTTTCTTTTTGGAAAGTATAAATCAACCAATCGACCTTTTGCTCGGCTGTCCTATAAACGTCAGTTGCCTGCCAGTATTAATATATCGACCTACATACAGTTTGAAACAAAAGCACTAAGTTTTGTCGTCGAATGACATTTTGACGGTTTATTAGTGATCAGTGTACGCTGGTGCTGATTTCACCATACATTGTCTTGTTAAGGCCAAATATTCTCGATGCCTTGCCTTGCTATCTTGTACCTTAAACGAGCAATTCTTGTATATTTCTTTATTTATATACTTGTCAGAGAATGAGGCATTGGCGCTGTTTATTATAAAAGCTTCAAGCTGTCAGAACGCGATGACAAACGTCATTCGGATTTGTCGTTTAACCATAGAGCTTCGTTCGGAAATCGTATCATACGATTACGTCAATCTACCGCCATCTATTGAGTTTAGTCGGAAAATGCCAAGTAGTTAACTTAGAATGGTCGATACAACAATGGAAGCACTTGTTTCCGTCGTTTTAACATTTCCTTTGACGGGAAAGTGAAAACACTGGGCAGTCTTGTACTGAGCGTCGACGTTCGTGTCGACGCTCAGTACGGTTGTGACGGTTGTGTCTTGGCTTTTGCGTCGCTGTATCGAACTTGCTGCGTTTCTCGATTGTGATCCGTAGCCATCCATGTAATATTTAGTTATTTTGTGTTGATTTGTTTCTGATACTGAAATTAGGCGTCTGTTTTAACTAACCGGACTTTTATTTCGAGTATACCGCCTTGTATGAGCCACCTGACAACGATTCCTCACACGCTTCCGACGACATATTTGTGATCTCGGAAACGGCTTAAACGATGTTGCTGTATTTTAGTATGTAAGGGTTATCAGGGGTGAAAAATCGATCTAGATTAGTCTTATGTTTGGGAATACGTTTATAAGTTTTATTGCGTTTTTGTTTCGCACCGTTTGACGCAAAATATAGCTTCTAATTTTGCACCGGTAAGCATAATTGTCGTGGCGCAGTGCGTAAGACGTAGGACTGAAGAAAACGTGAATCCGAATCTCACACGATGGCGAAAAATTTTCCCTTTTATTTTTTTTGCTTTTTTGTTTTTTAAACAAGACTTACGAATTATTAAGATTTTTTTTTTAAAATTTACTGAGGATTAAGCTCAGTCAGGAAAGATGTGCGTTGAAAAAAAAACATTTTATTAATAAAAATCGATCGTACGATTTTAAACTCTATATGACCTGAAACGTCAGGATATCGCTAGGATAGTTATGTATCTAGAAATACGATTACAGAAATTTGGTTCAGTTGTAAATTCTCTCAAAGTTTGGTCTTACTTTGCCCTCTTTGCATGTTTAATATTGTTTAAAATATTTGCTGTTGCTAAAATTTTAGAGGCTTCTCTTTTATTCTGTTCCTCAGTACAAAAGGCGAATACAATTGGAAATTATTTTTATTTCGTTTAATTTTTTATTTATGAAATTTCCAATAACCCATTTTCATACGTGAAATCTGCGCAGGGACGACGCAATGAGATGTTTATAAAATTCTAATAAGCATCCTATTCCCTAGTACAAAATTAACTTATTAGAATTTGGGTTTGAAATGAGTTGAACCAACGAAATGAACCAACTTAACATGCTGAAAACCCGCTGGTGAAATCACAGATATTTAAAAGATAGTAGTTATTTCTATGATCTGTTGGTGAAATCTTTTAATTTTTATGTTGTTACCCCAAAAATGCTAAAAAACCTTGATATTTCAAGGTCACAGCCTCATTTCTCCGTTGCCAAAACTTCCTGAAACCCGCTCAAACTCGCATTACGACATTCCAGCATGTCATCAACATACTCAAAATGATCTGCCTCACTTAAACAAAGCAAAAACGTTTCCGAGTTGCGAGAAGTTACCTAACACTTGGCACAAATGGCGCTGGTAGGCGAGTCACAACACATACAACTTTCCACGTTTGTAATATACATTCATTAACAAGATAGGGTGAGAACAAGCAATATGGCTGCCAGGGCTGGGATCGAGGAGTTATAGACGTGTTTTTGTTTGGGTCTAGCCAGCCCTTGCGACTTAATGTTTTATACATATTTATACATTCGAATAAGTCTAGGTAGGTACTGCCTTAAGGAGCAAAATGCAGATTTCAGATCAAAATAAAAACATAATATTGGTACTTACTGAACAGTTTCTGAATAGTTTGGAGAAGGATTGCACATATTTCGTTTCTATGTTATTTTATAAGCTAGCTAGACTAGCCTGTTTAGTGTATAATGACTGCCTCGTTGGTCTAGTGGTCAATAGCACGCTGGGTACTATCCACGAGGTCCCGGGTTCGAATCCCGGGTCGGGCTGAGAGTGTTTGGGTTTTTCTGTCTTGAAATTACTCAGACACAGCTCCGGAGTCAGGAAGTTGGTGGTGCTAACACCCCCGTGCCTAGGAAAGCACGTTAAACCGTTGGTCCTGCGCCTGATCTCTCTACGGTCATGTCGGACTGCCGTCTCACCGAATTATGAGAGTGAAGGAACAGAGAGTGCACCTGTGTATTGCGCACACACTTGTGCACTATAATATGTCATGCGCAGTTGGCTAATCTCTGTTGAGATAGGCCGCCGTAGTCGAAATCGGCTAGGAGGACATTTTTTTTTTTTTTAAATGTACTTAAAAATACGTCATCAGTTACTGAGTTCTGTACCTTTTTTTTACGTGTGAACACATCTATTCTCATGACAATACATCATAGCTCGTGAGTTATACATATAACCTTTTTTTACTAGGTGCAATATCTATAGTATGTACTTAAATTAATTTCTCTTTTTCTAAGCTAGTACAGAATGTAAAATGATAGGCTTTTTTTTAAGCTAGCATCAGCTGTTATTTTATGTTTTTTTGCAATTGGGTTTTTACTTGTGTCAATAATTTGTGCCAGACTTATTACGAAGAGTCTTGACAACACTTCTGCACCAAATACACTTGACTGTATTTTTATGGTATCAAAAGTCGAAATAACTTATCCCGTCATCCGGCTTCAATTGATTGCCCGCTGACTTTCGATTCCGTCTCTGACAGCCCTACTCAGGGGACACAAATCGGGGTCAAATTTTAATCAAGCCGCACAACCCTGAATGAATGGGTGCGGCACAGCAGAACCTGAAAATAGGATAACAATGTACGGAGTATACTGATTTGGCTCAGTCGTATGGCAGGTGGATACATCCCTAGTTTTATAAGCTAGCTTGTATCCCGTGACTGCGTCAGTATGTCTTTAACTCCTATCGCTGTAATTATGACCTCTTAGTATTTGAATCAATGTTACTGTGTGATTTAATCAGAGTACAACATTTTAGTAGCACTTAAAAGCTTGAAAGCATTATCGCATAAAAATAATCCAAGTTCCTACATAGAAAGGGTTATTCACATCCGATACCCAGACTTTTATTGACCGGAAATTAATAATCCTATCTGCTCCCTTTACTAATTTGCTTTTCCCAACGGATCCTCAAATCGTAGTTTCAAGGAAGGTAAACTAAATAAAACATTATAAATTAAAATAAAAAAAATATATTATAATATACTGCCACTTAACAAATATGAGCTATTACTTATAAACGTAAGTAGGTAAACTAATATTACTTATAAATTCGTAAGTAGGTAACTCTGTTTGTGTGTTACGTTATCACACCTCAAATAATGTCCTCCTAGCCGAATTTCGACTACGGCGGCCTATCTCAACAGAGATTAGCCAACTGCGCGGGACATATTATAGTGCACACGTGTGTGCGCAATACACAGGTGCACTCTCTGATCCTTCAGATCAGTATATTCAAATAATTGTGTTGTTGTTGCTTTGGCTCATATTCAGGGCGGCTACTAAATTCTTAGGTTAATTTTTCCCAAACTTGCGCTTTGTAATGGCCCAGCGTTTGTTCATAAAACCATCAAAATCAGTCGTATGAGATTAGATATATTTTTTCATTTACTTGTGACTAGATAAAAGTGCATTATTTTTATTTTTATTTTTAATTGTAGCAGTATTTATGGCCAGACTAGGTATATACAACTTATTAATTAAAAATTAAGATAAATTATTTAATACAATAGAAAAACAAAAATTATAAAAAGGGTCCTTGTGGTAAGGTTCCCAGGATGCTGGCAGCATTACCGCGCTGGATAGCTAGATGCTTATACGCTGAGCAAGGTAGTTGCCAGCTTTTGGGTCACCACTGATGTCAACTAGCCTCTTGGAAATCTCTTTGAAAAAAGAGATAGCGTTGGGACCCCACGAACCTAGTGTTTCGACTCCAAACGGTACAAAGTGGTACCGGGAGTCGAACTGCCTGTACTTGTTCTTTTTAAAGTTTTCGGCACTTGTCGCAACCAAACCAGCATCACGGCTTGTCCCGGGCAGATGAGAGGCTGCAAGTGTGTCGGCACAGGTAGCGTCCCACACAAGAGCCCGACCCATCCGCCAAGGAACAAGTGACATCCCGTCTGGTCTCTTGCCATCATCAAGCGCGATACCGTTCGGATCAAGTAAAGCCGGCACGTTGATAGAGGCAAGAGACCGACGGATGATGTCGTTGATGCTGGCATGACGCGAAAAGCAGCCTGCGCTTTTAATACAGGAGAGTCCGTGATGTCCCAACGAGCCGACAACAGTACCACACGGACATCTGTGTGGAAGGCAAACTTCAGCACCAACACGCAGACCTATCGCCACTCGTAGAGTTTCTAAGTAATTAGAATCGTGGGCTGGATCTCTATAACACACTTTTGGCTAAAGTACCAATTATGATTGAGCTCTATTCCCCGAGAATGATACATTCATAGCAATCTTACTAGAAAATGCTTTCTATTTCTAGTTACTACCTTAGTTAACAGAAATGCCTGAGATCTTTACGAAACACAAACCGCCTCAAACCCTGAGGAACCCGGGCTATGCCCCTGGGCCCTTTGAGCTAAATACCTGCCCACGTCTTTGAGTTTGTTTAAAAATGCCAGCCTAATACCGCTAGAGGGCGTGACCGACCCTTTGAAAGGCTGTTTACCTTTCTTTTTAATCTATAAAATTGAAAAATGAGTTGAAAGACTTGCCATCCGCAGTTTTCATGGCTTTGTCACAAAGGAAATACGTATTATCTTACGAACAAAGTTGAGATGATAGAAATATAGTTATTTTAATGAGTATTTGAATATTCTACTTCTAAAAATACACTTTTACGTTTACAGTTTAATGTTTTTAGTATTTGAAGAATGTTCTGTTTTGACAACTGATTTCAACAGCAGATAATTCATTTTTTGCAAAGTAACTATGACTTTTTTATACTAAAAATATTTTAAAACGATGATCGACCATACCTTTTTCACTGTTCTGCTGTACTTTCAAGTTAATATTTTCTGTAAATACTAGTAGCAAGTTGTGTAATTTGACAATGTAAAGAAGGTAATAGGCGTCCATTTGAGTAAAAACACATCGTTTACCTACTAAAATAAATATAATGTATACTTTGTTATTGCTACCTCTACTATGTATTACTTGTTTACAGAAACTTTCTAAAACAATCAGAGGAAACTTAAGAAAACAAAAACAGCTTGCTACATGTTGTACAATTCGATCATCACGCACGCGTGTCGGTGCGAGCCGCATACCAACGTCCCGAATACCCGGGTTTGTAACCAGTGCGTGTACAACTGTTTCTCAATTTGTGTTATAATCCATTGATCCTATATAATTACTTGTACACGCAAGAGCACCGCAATGGGGCACTTTAAGATGTACCTTACGGCAAAACTATTCATCGCAGTTGCAAGCGGTCGCAGACCTCTATGCACGGAGCAAGCCACGCGCTAAACTATTATTAAGTATGTAGATAGATAGATACTCTTTACTACAACCAGAAAAAACATTACAAACATTCAAATGAAATACATGTTGGTAGGTATGTGCTGTCTGTCGAGACATCTGTGTTTAAAAATCCAGATTGTATAGACGCGACGGTTCGCTCCGTGTATGGAATTTGTTATCTTATGTTTTGAAAAATAGTTTTCTTCACTACTTGGATTAAGTAAAGCAATAAAAAAAATACGTTACCCGACTGCGAGGGAACCAAAAATAAGTGTTATTAAAGATTTTTCTGTTTTTCATAATAAAGAAATCCCGAATTAAAAAATTAACGTGAGAAAGCTTACTTTTGACCCCTTTTAAACCACTATGAAAAGTTTGAGAATCATCATATTTCGGCTAATTTCTAAGCTATTGAGTTCCATAATAAGTTCAACCTTAAGTTATTACAGCCAGCTTAATTGGTATTCTAACTTACAGACTAATTTCATGTTTATTAATAGACTCAATTTTGTTTTCAAATCTCGCGCAACTTGGGATTAAGTCCAAGCTGTAAGTTTTTGGTTTCAAAATGGATGAAGTCCAAAAGTTATTACTTATTATGCAAATTAATTTATTACTAACTTATAAAGATGATTTACAAGAAAAAAAATGCGAACGTTTTATTTTAAATATTATAACAATGCATCATCATCATCATTTTCCTAGATCCGCTGACCATGAACCAGGATGTGGCAGATCAGGTAATTACAGTGGAGCGACTGCCATCTGACCTCCGTGACCCTGTTACCCCCTGGTAAGGTAAGGTAAGGTTCCCCTGAACCTGACCAGTTTTGGATCATGGTTACACATGCAGTCGCCTAAATGTGCAGGTTTCCTTACGGTGTATTCCCCCACCGTAATAGCATCGGTTAGTGAAACAACTAATGTACATAACTCAAAAAAAGTCATTGGTACATGGCGATATAAAATCATCAGGGGGGTGAAATGGGGGATAAAAATTTGTATGGAACTGCTAGTCTTATATAATTTTAAGGCCTCAAATATGGAAGACATGGAAAAGCATCTGAGCAGATTTATTAACCAAACAATTTTACACAATAAGAACTTTTGGTTTTTATCCCCCATTTCACCCCCCTGATGATTTTATATCGCGACTAAAAGTAGCCTATGTCCATCCCAGTGTCTCAATATATCTCTGTGCCAAATTTTATTTGATTCGGTCCAGTAGTTTCGGAGCCTATTCGATGCAAATAAACAAACAAACAAACAAATCTTTGCTCTTTATTATATTAGTATAGATGACTAAAGTCGACTTTACCTATCTGAAAGTAAGTTCCTAAGTTGGGAAGTAAAATATTATTTTCAATTCGTAGAACATTTTATTTTTTCACCATGATGTCAAAAATGTACTTGTATTATTATGTAGGTAAACATAAAATTTTACTTAAAAAAATTATACATATTTCAGGGTAACTAGATAACTTTAAATAACTGCAAACCAGTTAAAACCAAATCTAACTAGTTTCGCAGAAGGTAATTACTGTCGTAATATCTGTGTGGTTACCTACTGAAAATCAAAGGCTTGTAGCAAGGGGATTGCCGGGTCGTCTAATGCAGCGGCCACAGTACTGTAATGTCGCAATAGCTGTCATAATTATTGACACTAGGTGTAGCTATGTCGAGCCCATAATTTGTCAGTATCAATCATATTGTTTATTTATTTCACTAGCAGTTTGCCGTGACTTTGCCCGCGCCAAAAATCGGTTTTTACATGTATATATTCGTCCCCCATTGTACCCCCCTTATGATTTTATATCGCAACAAAAAGTAGCCTATGTGCATTCCTGGGTTTCAAACTATCTCATTACAAAATTTCAATTTAATCGGTCCAGCAGTTTCAGAGCCTTCTCAATACAAACAATCAATCAAATCTTTACTCTTTATAATATTAGTGCAAAATTAAAATATTTCATTGTAACTCATCATCACTCATATATCATTGTTGTGTAACGAGAGTTACAATGATATATTTAAATTTTGTTGTCTTAATCATAAACGTGCAAAATGACTGTTATATAACCACATATTATTAAGTTATAAGTTTTATAAATAAAGTAAAAAACAAGTAAAAGTGATAAAGCACACAGGCATGCTACGATATTGTAATGTTATTTAGTAAAGATGTAAATACAGAAACGATATGTACCGTATGTATTATTCATCTCTATATAACGTTTTTTTTTTACTAAAAGTCTTAATTTGGCATATGACGATAGGCAATGGATTATTTAGCTATATTAGGTGAACTCTAGTAACTAGCCACTTCGCACAGAAACTTAGGGTCGAGTTTACAATCTCATGTTTAATTTTTTTAAAGCCATTAAAATATTATTTGACGTATTTTATGTGGAAATGGTGTCAAATTAAACGTTACTTGAGGCCGTCGGATGTTTAAAATTGATGAATTTTGGTCTTAGGCTGTAAAAGACATAACATAACAGGCACAACTTTCCCTTTGTTATTTTTATTTTGCGTTATTTTCTGTAACATGTGTAATTCTATGTTTTATTGTATGATTATGTAAAGTCGCAATTCAATAATCGCTTTTAATTTCTTTTCTATTTCTTCTTACATAGATATCGTTAGCAGGCTGTAGTGTGGTCGCAGCATAAAATATCTTCTGACATCGAGAATTACGAGTATCTTGTCACTTAACATTGATGCGGTAACGTGATATTTATTGACAGCTTCTATAAGCTATATATTACATTTGTTTGCTACACTATCTTCATCTCTACCTTTTGCTCTCCAAATAGTATGACCTAAATATGATACTGGGAGGAAAATGGGTTACAGCAATATGAAAGCTCAGTAGTTCAATTTATCATTAACCTACAGAACAAAAGTAACCTAATATTCAATAGCAATTTTTACAACATAAATAAAGTGTTATTTTTTTTGTCACAAACATTTACGGCTCTTAATTTTCTTTGTGAATAGTAACTCAGCAGTTTTATACAAACAAACTTATTTGAATAAGTATTATTTTAATGAAAAGCTCTCGTGGTTTCTTTATCTACTATAGAAACGTAAAAATAATAACAGTTATTCTTTAATATTAAAACATTAAGTGCTCAATACAAAACGCCTTTGTTGATTTAATGAAATTATTATTACTTCGGCCGCAAGTAAATTGTGTTCATTACCTTTTAATAAAGGAAGTTTATTGTTGGTGATTGTTAATTTAGAGCCTATTAAGAGAAAGTTAATTACGATATTCTTTCTATGTTGCTTTATTTACTCGTAAAACATGAGTTGGTGGGTTTCCTGGGAACATTAAACATTGTTTTCGAATTTTTGTGTTAATACAGTTACCGATTCAAATATTTAACCACGTTTTGTAGACAATTAACGCGAATCGATAGGTTTCTAATGCTGCGCAAATTTGCCAATCAACTAACGCATATTTAAGGTTAAAGATCTTTATTTCTCATATAAAACCATGACAGTCGCTTGCACGAGAAATTACATTATAATGTCTATTCTTAAAAGATAATTCGTCCAGTTTGCAGGTGGCAGACTTAATCGGCTATATTGACATAGTTAAATATAATTTAATTTTACATTTTAACGTTTTTATGATAATATATGTTGCTTTAGCCTTTGTTTAAATATATTGTTTGAGTCTTCGGCCTTTACATAGTCTGGTAAATGATTAAAAAGGTGTGCTCCTTCATATGTTATTGTTTTTTTACCATAGTTTGTTCTGGATTTTGGTGTAACTAATTTGTTACGTCGTCTAAGTGAGTACTTGGGCAATTTATGATATTTAACAAATTTAATTTGAGTGTTTTTTTTTTATAATATCTTATATATTAATATTAATGTGTTGTATGTGTATAACTGGTTGACATTCATTATTTTCGTTTCGCAGTAGATAATTTCGGTATTTGGTAAGTAGTCATAATTGAAGAGCACCCTTACGATCTTGTTTTGCAGTATTTGTAATTCTTTGAGTCTAGTTTTTGGGGCACTTCCCCACAACTCAATTAAGTAGCTAAGGTGAGATTTTACGAACGAGTTATAGATAATGAAACGAACATCGCGCGGTATATATTTACCTTATTTATAGTAAAATGATGCGAGATTAGAACCCACGTCTACGATTGGACTTTGGACTGAAGACAAACGTCTTACGCATTACACCACGACGCCCATGGTTACCGGGACGAAATTAGCGATATAAATCTGCGTCGAACAATTACGAAAGAAAAACGCATGAAAACTTGAAAACACGCATTTTCCCAAACATAAGACTAATCTAGATCAATTTTCAACCCCGACATACATAATTTAAGCGTTATCTTTAAAGCCGTTTCCGAGATCACAAATATATATGTTAAAATATAATAAATTATTAAATAAGTATACAAGAATTGCTCATTAAAAATACTGTTCAAATTGAATAAATAATTACAGCTGGTTGACTTTTAAATTAATTCCAAATTAACTTTAAAATATTTATTTTTACTAAACCTAAAGTAATAGGTAATTTCTTTAATAATAATTTATTATTTTCAAATGGTTTCTATAAGTTAGTATCTGAAGCTATTTGGTTCACCTGCCATAAGGATCGCGCTCTTGGAGTCGCTGGACCTGGCGACATCAGCGCCATCTAGTTTCGGCTCGGTACTACACCGAGCGCCCGCCATCGGGTGCATTGCATTCCTTACTTTTGCGGCCTCACAGGCGCGTCTTCTAACGTAATTTTGGTTAGGAGTTCGTTTTTTCTTCGTGATGGACAGCTGAAAGTTGCAAGAAACTCGTTATAAATACCCAGCATTGATTTCGGTGTGAGCTGAGGAGAGGAGCTGGTGAGGCGTTCCCTGAGCTGGTCTGCAGGTTAGTGGGTCAATAGTTTTCAGTGCTTACGTTGAAACCATTTCTCTTTCTTCAATTCGCAGGGTGGGTTTCATAGGAATCAACATAATTAATCTACAAACATAATTTTTCATAATTGCGCTCCCCGCGTGATGTCGGCTATTTACACGCCGCTTCACCAACAGCGATATACATAAGTATCGCAATGAGTTTTGTTCAAATAACCAGCCGAAACATACTATCGTAACTATCCTCATAAAACCAAAGTCCGATACAAGTTGAAACTCGACGAATAAATTCAAAACTGCAGTTTCAAGGAATCCGTGCAAAATCGCCGAGACATACAAAAGTGGCGTCGCATTCCGCACGCAAGTATGTAAGTAGGTTAGTTCCGTAACTTTGCTACGGAGGGCTTACTCCGGATAAAAAGTCCATACCAGTTGACTGTAGCCGTCCTTATACCATCATGATAATATTATAATTATTAATATAGCGATATACAATATGTTCGGGATTCAACTAGCGATAATTTAAGGGCCTTTAATTTATCAAATTTTTAAGGCAATCCAAATAAACAAAGTTATGCCAAAAGAAATTTTTTTATTATCAAAAAAAAATAAAAAAAAAACATTTTTGTGTTTTTTTTTGTAATAGGTTCAAATAATATTGACTTGTTTTAAATTTTTAGCAAGATTTCTTATAACTTTTTTTTTCTCTATGACAGTTAATAATTTTGAATTGATGTTTATTTCACTTAGGCGATAGCATTACAATGGCTGCTATGTCAAAAGGGGGAGTTAGAACCCAACATAGGGTTTTTTGTCAATAAATTATTGCCAGTCGAAAACGGACACACTGTATATAGTTGGGGTGACAAATGATCTACTACCTAGTGGTCCACCCCGGGCAACGACAAACTCCAGTTATGATGGCGGCTGAACGATCCTTTCAGCGGTAGTAGGCTTCGTTAGGTGCACCCTGGTAGTACCACCCTCCCACTGAAGCCAAGCAGCTTGCCGTGTTCCGTCGGTGCGTGGGAGTGCCAGAATCTTTTGGGTGAGCTCGCTCCACCGTCGACTCTGTCTACGCCACGTCTGACTCAGTCTAGTAGAGTCAAGAACAAACCCATTCCAAAAAAAAAGAAAATAAAAATGAACAAGCGAAATAACTGTACTCGAAAGTGGACCGGATATCAATCGGAGTAAGCCTCTGGATTCGTGTATGCAAAACTATCTGCGAAACAGATAAGGCGGGCAGCACGAGTTGGCGACATTTTCCTAAGTGAGTACATTCAGCAGCACGACAGGTTACCCATTCAAACTTCGAAAACTGTTTTTGTTACATCGGAAATCGGGGCGGTCCCAAGGTTAAAGTGGGGTAGCCTGACATGCGTACTATAACAACAAACAATCTTCTTAGGGCTCTTTCTCACATTTAATTGTGTTCGATATTTTTTTGAACTAAGGTGAAGTGAACTATGATCTTTAAAATTAAAAAAAAATTAAACATTTTAGTGGATATTGTTTCATCTATTGGCCAGGAAAGACATTTGTGGTAGGACTTGTGTTTTTTTTAAGAAGAACAAAATGATTAGGTATATTATAAGATAAGTTTGTTTTCCTCCATACTTCTCATAATCGAAACCTCCGCTCTAGTAACTCCCTCCGGCTTCTCACCCCGCATCATACTTCTGGCTTTATGTCTAACTCTTTCACCCTTACGGCCACTCGTCTCTGGAACGGGCTCCCCACAAATATCCAGGAATCTACTTCAAAATTTTCCTTCAAGAAGGCTTTGAGAATTCATTACCAGGAAGAACTCTCTGTTCTGTCTTAATGAAAGAAATGTGTTCTGTGTATTACTATTATGTATGTGTATTATGTGTATGTTTATGTATCAATATGTATATCATCTATTTTATATATAATAAGTAGTATGTATGTCTATTGCTATGTTCATTTTTCTTTATTGCTATGCTTATTTTGCATTGGTTTTTCTTGGTTTCATCTTTTTCCTAATTTACGATATCTTGGCTGGTAGATAATGTTTTTAGCGTTAAGTCGGCCTTTTTACAATAAACTGTGTGCAAAAAGTTTAAATAAATAAATTATATTTAGGCCATATTTATTTTAAATAACTGTATCTATACTTTCAAGAAAAAAGTTGTAAGCATTCTTATTTGGTTTTAAAGTTACTGCCACTTGACAGCAACGGGCAAAATGTATTGAAAATTGCATTATTGGCTTTTAACTATGGAAAAAAGGCACTATCAATTTATCGGGCTATTAAGTCCTTACAACATTGGTTGATTTTTTACTTTATTGGTGTTTTAATGTTTGTATAATTTGACAAAGTTTTTAACATCACAATTTCGTCGTTATTGTAACCATTTGGTTTGAAGGAGTACTGAGAGCCGATTGAACGGGCGAAATTACCATCATAATAAAATAAGTCTTATCTTTGTCGCTGAGGGCTTTAAGTGTCAATAAAATCAGCATGAAACAATAGAAACTCATTTCCTGCCATTCATCAAAAACACAAGTCGAAGCTCAGTTAGTTCCCGAGTTAGGAATTCGTTTGTTCGAGCCACCGAGCACATAACCTATAGATGCGAAACGTCAATAATTTTGTTTCAGACAAATTCCGTCAAAATCTCTTGGAAATTCATGCCTCTTGTTTTTCTCCAACAAATTTTGTTAAAGAAATTCACTCATTTCTTTACATATTTTAAAATAAAGGTGCTCTTTAAAATATTGTTATATGCAAACACAACCGAAATATTTAATATTTCATAATATCGATTTGAAAATATATGTTTAAATGGACACTTTTCGTATCAGTGCCAAGCACTGATAAGTTTCGGAGAAAAATCGCGCTTACTTTGCCTCTATAGGTTACGTGCTCGATGGTTCGAGCACATACAATATTCAAGACATGTGCGAGGACTTCGGTGGGAATACTTCCCTCTTTTCTCAGACTTTTAATATCGTACAAATCATATGTGTTACGAGTGTGGGCGACACATTGACTTTTACGACGTGTTGATTATTTAGCAATGGGGCACATTCCGGGAAATGTTTCGGTAGGGTTTGGAGAAAATTTATATAAGTACCTACTCTTCATAGAATACGACTGAAGTTAAACAATTGCTTTGTAGTTACTACTTAATACTTCAAAACCGAATGAATATATATATTGTTTGTATCTTATCTGGACATGAAAAAAAAAATGAATTTTAAAAAGAATGCTAATTTCGACGACGATCTCCGTAGCGGAGTGATTCACCTACCAGTTTTCAAGGTGTGGCCATCTCTGAGGTCCCGAGTTCGATCCCCGGTCGGGTCAATATAGAAATTTACATTTTCTACTTAGTCTCGGGTCTGGGTGTTATGTTACCACTGATATTTCAGATTTCCATAACACAAGTGCTTAAGCTACTTACTTAGAGATCGAAGTAATGTATGTGATATCAAATATTTATTTTTTAAAAATCTATAAAAACTAGTATAAGTACTTGAAATTCCCCTTCAAAATTAAACCTTTGCAAACCAGTATTAATAGAATTTAATTCAACAGAAACTTAATAGGCTTACCGCCAAGTCATTCGCAACACGTGTCCCTCTCAAAACTTTATCGGCGTGGCTTCCGACCTGTCAAAGTTTGTCGCTTGCGGCGCGCCTTTTTAACGAATGACTGATCGCTCGATCGGTTTGACAGCTTGTCGGAAGTATGGCGGGAATCATCGGAAGCTTACACACTCAAGCCTTTCAGGGTTGTCAGTGAAGTGAACCAGTTAGATGTAGCTACATATATAGTACGTGCCAGATAAACGTGCATAAAAGGTCGTTCACCTTGACAGCTAAAACCTTGTGACACGTATCATTTGTCTTAACTAGCGATTATTACGACTTTTGATTTTTGGGTTCAAGGTCGACCCGTACCGAGTTTCATTTACTAGACAGATTCGTATCGCTACGGCTTATGGTTAGGGTCGCCGCGCTTCGCATACTGGCGTGCAGTGGTACACGGGTGACGGTCTGCATGGGTGACGGGTCAATGACTTTTTATGCACCGTTAAATGGCACGGACTATATCTGGTTCACCGGGACGACCGTCTTGGTGTAGTGGTTCGCGCTCCGGACTACAAAACTGGAGGTGGTGGATTCAAATCCCGTTTTCTCAAATTCACAAAATGTTTTTGTAAATAGATTAATAAATAATAAATAAATAAATTGTTTTACCAAACACACCAATTACCTAGCTAAAAACTAAGCGTGAGCTTGTGCTATGGTGACTAGGATAACGGATAGACATACTTATATAAATGTATAAACATCCATGACTTACGTACAAATTCTCGTGCTCATTAGACAAACATTTGCCCCTTGCGGGATTCGAACCGGCAACCGCGTGGTTTAGAAGTCCGGGGCTCGAACCACTACACCAAAATGGTCGTAAGCTCAATTGCAACCATAAAATAAACAAATAAAGGGGTAAATATTTGTGTGATGAGTATGAACCTAAGTCATGGATGTTTATAAATGTATATAAGTACGTTTATCCGTTATCCTAGTTACCATAGGAGAAGCTCACGCTTAGTTTGGGACTAGGTAGCTGGTGTTTGTTAAAAAAAAAACTTTTTAGAATAAACTGTACCTATTGTAGATATCGCAGGAAACAGACAACTTTTGATGTACACCGCACCTCAGACTACCCCACATTGATCTTAGGACCTCTATTCCCTACGTAATGAAAGCTGTTTTCGTCGTTTAAAAGTAAAGCCTGACGTGCTCCCCACTGAACGTATATGGTGTAACTTACGCCATATATTTCTGAATATAGTCTTTAGTTATTATTACTGTTTCGAGAGTACTAGACTATCTTCTTAAAGTATTGATTGATCTATACTACAAATATGTTAATACGATACTGTTGTGTATCTTCAATCTCCATCTATCAATACCAAAGTAGCTATCATTGGTCATCACTTATCGTGGGATGAGCACAATTACCTAAGGAATTCCTATAAAAATATTTGATTAGCATGTCTCCGTTATCTTTGTCACCATCAAACAAAACTGGTAGTACGAGGGTCAAACTGAAAGTTCTTAGAAAATCAAAAACTGATTACATTAGCCAGTTATTAGTTTTATTATATCTTTTCAAAATATTGTCCATTGACGTCAATACACCGCTGCATGCGATGGAACCACTGGGAAAAGCACTTTGCCCACTCGTCCTTAGGGGTCTCTTCAATGGCATCGCGATACGCAGCCACCGCTTCTTCAGCATTCATAAACCGCTTTCCTTTAAGTTTTTCTTTAATTTTTGGAAATAAATAAAAATCACAAGGCGCGAGGTCGGGGCTATACGGCGGGTGACCCAGTAATTCAACGTTTGATGTCGCCAAATAGTCGATCGTTCGCTTGGCGGTGTGCGACGAGGCGTTGTCGTGGTGAAGGAGGATCCTACTGCGAGGTCGTTTCTCTCGAACTTTTTCCAAGACAAGTGGCAAACAATTGGTAGTGTACCATTCTGCAGAAACTGTTTTTTGATCCTCTAACACAATTGTTGCGAAATGACCTATCCTTCTAAAGAACGAGGCCACCATTTTTTTTCCCGCACTTCGATCTCTCTTCACTTTAGTTGGCAACTCCTCGAAAGGAAACACCCACTGAGCAGATTGTCTTTTGGTTTCAGGATCATAACAGTAAATCCAGCTTTCGTCACCTGTTAGTATGTCGAACACAGCATTTGAGTCACCTCCGTTAAATCTTTCAATCATTTTACGGCACCAATCCACACGATGGAGTTTTTGAGCCTTAGTCAAATTATGAGGTATCCACCGGGCGCAAAGCTTCCTGACCGCTAAATGTTCGTGGAGGATTTTGTGCACTTGACTCATACCGATGCCTAAGCTTGTCCGAATCTGCTGATAGGTCACTCTTTTGTCAGTCTCTATCATACGCCGCACAACACAGATGTTATTTTCAGTCGTCGCCGTAGAAGGCCGTCCCTCACGTACATCATCAGTGAGATTAGTGCGACCACGTTTAAACTCATTAAACCAGTTGTAAACAGTCGCACGAGATGGGGCTTCATCGTGAAAGGCCAATCGTAGTCTATCATAACTTTCTTGTTGACTTAAATGACATCGAAAGTCATAAAAAATCATTGCACGAAAATTTTCTTGTGTTAAATTCATTTTGACGTGACACAGACAATTTTCAATTTGCCGCCAAGTCGTGAAACAAATGACAAATGAATGAAATATATACTCAGTAATATTGGCAAAGAGTTCTATTTTCAAATTTTAGAATATTTTTTTTATTATATTGTTTATAAGTGGCCAGTTCTAAGAACTTTCAGTTTGACCCTCGTATTTTACCACTTTGTTGGCGTAGATAGGTATACATATACAATTACAAACAATATACAAAAATTAACGGTCTATTTGCAACCTCGGACAGACAGACATGACGAAACTATAAGGGTTCCTTGTCAGGACTCTTAAAACTACTTACACTTAATTTTTTTGTAGAAAAAGGATTGGTGTATCTGTGTCAGCTCTTTAGGATATTGAAATATTTTTTTTATTCCATACGAACATAACGCCTTCCTTATTTAATGTCGTTTTTAGGATTCCGTACCCATAAGGTAAAACCGGAACCCTATTACTAAGAGTCCGCTGTCCGTCGTCTGTCTGTATATCACCGTAATAGCTATGACAGTAGCAAAGGACTTGTCCTCTTTTTGTATGGAGGCTGGTTTTTTATTCTAAGATATCACCAACCACTAATAAACCCATATTTATCTTTAAGCTACAACAATATGAAACACGTAACCATAGAAATCAGAATTTTAAACGCCTCCATTTTTGAGAAAAAATATGTTTTGTAACAGGCATCATCCATTGATCACTTACTTGTATTTCCTGGCTGTATGGCTATGTACCATTGCCTTTCCACTGGTGGATAAATACTACTAGGTACTATCACAGATTATGTAATAGGTACTACTGTCAATGGAATGTCAATTTTGCTGTCAATTTTTTTTTTCATGCGTTAATTGATATAGGCGAAGGTGCGGTTTCTGTACAGACAAAGAGAAAAATTAATTTCAATTTTTCTCTAAATCGGAGGCCTTAAAAAATATATTAATTATGCAGAAAGGCTAGTTTTTGTGAACTCTTTAATATAATATTTAGTTTATTCTGGTTAGAAATATTGACGAATAAAAAACCATTAATGGACAAGTCCTTTCACAGATCTATGATGTATTTTGCTGCCGCTATGGCAACAAATACTAAAAAAAGAATAACATAAGTATTTATACAACAAACTTGTTTTTTGCCTTTCTTAGGGTTCCGTTACCAAAGGGTAAAAACGGGACTCTATTACTATGCCTCCGCTGTCTGTCTGTCGGCCACCAGGCTGTATCTCATGAACATACGTAACAGCTAGATAGTTGAAATTTTCAGAGATGATGTACCTACATATGATGCCGCTATAACAAAAGAATAAAATAAATATCTAAGGGCTCCCATACAACAAACGTGATTTTTTTGCTGCTTTTTGCATTATATGAATAATGGCATGAGACTCGCACTTGGCCATTTTTTAAAACTAAAGGGTATATAATATCTACTGTTGCATAAATGCTTCGGAACACTTCTTGTGCTAGTCCGACTCGGGCTATCTGACCAGCTGGTTTTCTAAATATCCAAAATATGAATAGCGTTTCAATCAAAAATATATATTACGATGAAATTGTCCGTATTTTAAGCCCAAGCTTAGACCTTAAATAAATCATTTAGAAGACGAAATTGCCTTTGAATAATCCTGAGCCCATTCAAAGCGTTTCCGACAGCCTTTTTTCAATATAAATGAAAACTTCCTCCCAAGCATCTGGGATGGCGTTTAATTTATATTTTCTTTTCTATCAAACAATCGGCGATAAAAAATACTTTGAATGTTCATGCTTTTATCCCTGCTCCGATTTTGTTTCAAAGGGCCTCTGTTATGGGGACTATAAGAATTAACATAGTATGATTCGCTATAGCCCAATGAGGACAGTTAATTTAAATAAAAAGCACCTGGGCGAACGAGTTTTGCTCGGTTACTAATATTTTTATTAAAAAAAACTTTATAGATAGATACTTGTAGCGACATCTTACCACTGTCGCCCACACTAGCAAGCAACTTCAAGACGCGACGCCTTGACTCGGCTCCCACAGGCTAGATGGCGCTGATAGCCCGCTCCATACAACACAAACCGCGATATGTAAGATTTAGCACGAGCTTGACTACTTATAGATAAACCAAGACGGTGACCATTGGACCTTGGTCCCCGACCATAACAACCGGTCTCTAGGAAGCGCTTCCCTTTGCCTTCCTAACCCAGTTGCGCCAAAGTGGTGACCCCGACGTGATCTACACTGGAGCATAGAGCCTCACCGTCGTCATCATCATCGTCGCCCTCTCCCTTGCCAACAGGCACCCAGCCAGCAGCATCCAGCCAGCAGTCTCCTGCAAGCCAGCTCACCAGCCCTAAGGACACCACCGCAGACCGCACCGGTTCTACCTGGTTCCTCGGCAGCCTCATCCAGCTCATCATCCCGACTCACTGTGGACTTCGAGCTCATTCGCACGCATCGTGGACATCACACATGCTCATCCCGACTCACTGTGGACATCACGCATGTACATCCCGACTCATCGTGTGGACATCGCGCACTCATCCCGACTCACCGTGGACATCGCGCATCCCGACTCGCCGTGGACATTACGCATGCCCAGCCCGACTCGCCGTAGACATCGCGCATGCACATCCCGGCACATCGTGGACTCAACAAGCACTGGCACTTGCAAGCTCACTACGCACAGACTGCTGAGCTCTCAACCATCCTGGCTCAATCAACCTCCGGTTCTTCGGGGGGAGTGGTGTAGCGACATCTTACCATTGTCGCCCACACTAGCAAGCAACTTCAAGACGCGACGCCTTGACTCGGCTCCTACAGGCTAGATGGCGCTGATAGCCCGCTCCATACAACACAAACCGCGATTTGTAAGATTTAGCACGAGCTTGACTACATATAGATAAACCAAGACGGTGACCATTGGACCTTGGTCCCCGACCATAACAACCGGTCGGTAGGAAGCGCTCCCCTTTGCCTTCCTAATCCAGTTGCGCCAAATACTCTTTATTGCACGCCACACACAGTATACATTTACATAAATGCTCATAAAGAATGGTACAATTTAAAATTCATATTTTTTTTATTAACCTACATCGTCATCATTACACGACCGTCTTGGTGTAGTCGTTCGCGCACCGGACTTCTAAACCAGGCGGTTGCGGGTTCGAATCCCGCAAGGGGCAAATGTTTGTGTGATGAGCACGAGCATTTGTACCTAAGTCATAGATGTTTATATGTATTTAAGTATTTCTATCCGTTATCCTAGTCACCATAGCACAAGCTCACGCTTAGTTTGGGGCTAGGTAATTGGTGTGTTTGTTTAAACAATTTATAATTATTATTTATTTATTAATCCCACTGCTGGGCAAAGGTCCCCCCCAACACCTTCCATTGATCCCTGTCAGCTGCCGATGACACCCAATCAGTCGCAAAGCTGTTCAAGTCGTCACACCACCTCTTTTTGGGTCTACCTCTTAATATTATTTAAAAAAATAAAAAAAGTTATTATTATTACTTGATTATGTATTCATACTTGAATAAATACAATAAAAAAAACCCAAGAGTAACAAATTTTTCGTCACCGAGCGGGATTCGAACCCTGCCCTTATGGAGTTGTCAGTCTGACGTCATACGCACTCAGTCACAGCCATCGGGGACATATCCCACTAGAGGGGAAATGGCATTAATTTTGTTCCAGAAAAATTCCGCCAAATCCGAAAGATTCCGAATGAACCGACTGAATGTCAAACACCGTATTAGTGATGGTCAATAAGAAATTAGTATCGATAGTCGATGTTATTGTTTAATTTAATGGGAACAATATTTTATTACACCTAAGGTTAAACTTTTCACTAATGTGCAATATCCTAAATATAATATCTGATTCTAGTTCCTAAGAAATTTAAGTTAGTCATCAAATTAACCATTTAAAGTATGAATCATCAAAATTGTTATCAATCTATTCCTATTTCCCTTGGTCACGCCATCACGCGTGAACGGCTGGACCGATTTCACTAATTCTTTTTTTGTTGTTTGTTATTGTCAGAAGAAGGTTCTTATACAAGAAAAAAAAAATTGCGCGGCAAATTATTAAATTCAGGAATACTTAACCACCATATAAAATTATTTCTAATCAAACCTTAGCGCTTTGGACGTTAAAACATTTTGAATGTAACCTTATGACGTTCGACCACTGACCTCTATAATACAAATACGCTGGACTGCATACTGTCAACCTAACAATGAAGCCATTTAATTATCGCAATTTTGGCGCTGACGGCTATAGTGAGCGTGTGGTGACCATCCACAAAACTAATTTGACATAAACATATGGTAGTTACTCTATCTTAGTTTCCTGTACACTCGGTGCGGACGCTTTGATTTGGCACAAAATTATGTGTTATTTCTTAGAGAATGTTTAGTCCAGCGTGCTTGTACTATAGAGGTCAGTGCGTTTGACATAGAATTGACAGATATCGTCAAAAAGGATTAAAAAAACTAAATAACAGGACAAAGTCTGTCGGGTCAGCTAGTTAATAATAAAAAATAAACTTTTGTTTGTAAAACAAATTAACTTCCATAATAACTTGCAATTAAATTGCTTAAATTATAAAAACATGAATTTAAAAGCCAAACACAGAGAAATTACATTGAAATCTAAATACAGTAAGTATTTTTATTAAAATGCGTTTATTGTTTTCTAATTTCTATAAATTAAGAATAAGGCTCGTACTTTATATACGACAGGAAACAAGTTTCTTAAAATCATGTTTTCCGATATATATCTACCTATTTACCTTAGAACAGAGGCATCACTTTAAAAGTTTTAAAGCCCGGACAAGGTTTTTTTTTGAAAAAACAGGCTGAGTGCGAACTCGCACACGAAATTATACCATTATATACTTCATAGTCACTTAGTCACTTCAGGTTTTTCAGTGAATGAGAATGTAGGTAAATACGGTAGGTATTTTGTCTGGAAGGGATCGTTTTAACAATAAAACCACCTACATTATACATCTTTCTTATTTCTTTTATTGGTATGGTTTGCCATAAAGATTTTCTATCTATTTGAAGGCTCCAATTCCTCATTCGCTTCTCATTACATCCATTCATCACCTTTATTATCGTCACACACCTTACAGTAATAGAATCGATACACATATATATACACACGCAAACATCCATACTCTTTGCTTTCACTACGCATCTCATTGTTCATAATCCATTAAACCAAGAAAACTATCAAACGTCATGTCAAGTGTCAGCGTTTTGTTATTTGCAAGAAAATCAATAATTCTAACAAAACCTTCCTCGGTATAGGTAGGTTAATGTCATTTTTGCATAGGTATTGATTCTAGTGCGCGAGTGTAAATATTTGTGTTATCGATTATATCACTATACCTCCGTGCTGCCTAAGTACTAAAATAATTATTGTGTAATCTAAACTGTGCACATAAATGTCGATAAGTCGTATAACCAATTCAGCGCAACACTAGTAACGAGTGTTAACGAATAGAATGAGATGACATTATGTGCTTACCACTTAGTGGGAGCAAGATGAGACTTGAACGTCAGTACGCTTGACCGATTTATCTTGAGCCGTAGGAAAATTTTATGAACTTTTTAAAATTGCATAATTACTATTACTTACCGATGAAATGACATCACATCCGTTTTAAAATTCGATGTTTTGCTTTTTTTCTTACAACACAGTATAGAACAATACGACATTATGTTAATTATTTCTCAAATCTCATTTTTTCGTAACAATTCAAGTATTCACGTTGACATACCACACAGATCAATTGGTTTTTGACATACGGTTTTGACAGAACTGACACCTTCTATTGCGGTTGTCAGAGCAGATAAAGTTTCGGAGTAAAATAGTTTTTACTTCGCCTCTAGTAGGATATGTCCTCGATGGTCACAGCGCTCTTGCGTACTGGTGCGAAATTAGCGACTATAATTAGACTTATTCTGCGTCGAACAATGTGGAAAAAAAACGCATAAAAACTCGAAAACACGCGTTTTCCCAGACATAAGTCTAATGTAGATCGATTTTTTCAACCCCGATAACTCCCAAATACCACAGCGAGATCTTTAGAGCCGTTTCCGAGATCACAAATATTTTAATATAAATAAACAAATAATATACCAGATGTTACATCGGCTTCAGGCACCGTTACGTCACAACCGGGGAATATATTTTATTTATTAACAACACTACCTGAACCTCCACTCCACTCGATACTAGCGCCACTCATAACCAAAGCCAGCCAAACCCAGCCAAGCCACCCAAGCCAGCCAAAGCCAACCCAAACAAAGCCAACCAACACCAAGCCACCGCTTGCCACCCTTCCCCACCGCCAATGTGCCTATAATGGAGGGGGAAAGCCTTTATAAGCGACGGACAGCTCAGTCTAGCAGACTTGTACACAGCAGCCACTGAACAAGCTAAAAATATGCCAGTTTAAGTAACCATAATCATAATTATTTGAAAGTGTGTGATTCAGCAATTTAATCTGTGTGTTTGAGCTATTGTGCGTTTTTTATTTATGTCACTCGTTTACAAAGATTGATACGTTCGTACTATGATTACGTAAAAATATATATGATGTATTTTATAATTCTATTCTCACGACATTGTAATTGACTGTTGTAAAAGTACCGAACATAAGTATAGAATGAGATCATCGTTTTGGTTTTGGTTTAAATCAATACCATGTAAGTATACGACAACAGTGACATCATACGTAAGGTTTTTGCGCAACAACTAACATAAAGTAGTCATGAGGAAAATCGTATGTTTCTGTAACATTGCCTTGCCTTTATTTGGCCAAAAATTCGCCATTATTCATGAGTTTTTTTTAGGCTATGCCTAATAAATTAATTCTCATTTTATTTTTCTTACTTGGGACTATAAGAAAAAATATTCGAAGCTCATAAATTTTTATCAGGACTTACACAGATTGCGGTGTCGTTTGCATTAAAAGAGGACATTTTGGTCACTCTAGTTTGAGCACAGCAATTTATTCGTATCGTATGTACATATTATTAGTTCGCCTTGTCAATTTTTTATTTATTTTATACAGTATTTTTCCGGTTACTTATTGGCTACGGTACCTGAATTTTATAGTGTAAGATTTTTTCTCACGTAGAGTAAAATACTTCATTCGCACGAGAATATTCACATTTTAATTTTTATTTAGGTAACCACAGGAATACCAACAATAAAAACAAATGTCGATAGAATAACCAACAAATTAACGACATTAATTCCCGTGTAATGACTGTAAAATTACTAGTGACGTGTTATACGCGCAATTAACTCTGAATTTTCACCACAACTAATAATAGTTTAACGAGAACTTTACAAGGTTTACGTAATGTTAATTGGATGTTAAGTAATAGTTGACGACGTAGCAGAAGAAATTATAAGCAATTTACTATAAAATAGGCGGATGTAATAACGAGTACAGCGTGACACCGGATAAATATTTATTCCAGGAATTTTACCTTAGCAGATTGAAATCTTTTGGTTTTTTTAAATGTTACCTTTAAGTTGCGACCCTTTTTATTTTATGATTTATTAGTGGTTCCCCGCGCCTCGCCCGCAAAAGCTAAATTTTCCATACAAACTTTCATCCCCCATTTCACCCCCTTAATGCTGTTATATCGCGACAAAATGTAGCCCTTTCGTATGTCCTTTCCAGGGTCTCAAACTGTCTCCATACCAAATTTCATCTCAATCGGTTTAGTGGTTTAAGCGTCAAGAGCTAACAGACAGACAGACAGACACACTTTCGCATTTATAATATTAGTATGGATTGGTAGTCTAAGCATTTGTCATTCAAAAAAAAAAAAACTTCCCGTAAACAGCGTCAAAAAAAGAATATATCGTAAGTACGCTTTGAAAAATATTTTTTCCATATTTTTATTCAAATTGTTAAAGCACCAATTTTCATCCATTTTCGTGTCCCATCTGGGAATCGATTTAACGATCAGGGAGCTCAATTTTGAAGCCAGCGGTCTATGGAAGCGTTAAACATTGACTGAAGACTCATTAACGACAAGTTTGATTGCACTTCATACTAGTTCCGAAAGCTATTTGCATAATATGGAAAATTTCGTGTCGCCTTCGTTCGCTCTGTAACGAGAAATTCACAGTTTTGGCTCTGTCTTTGATTATTTGTTGGTTATTTGGAAATTCAAAAAATTGTTTTTTTTTCAGGACCATTATATATTATATTATACCATACATCATTATTTATACATACGTAATTTACGCAACGTACGTAGGTGACACAAGTGTTTTTTACGAATTTCAGGACTAAGTTGTTTATAAATATGATATAAATGTGACGTCACAAATTTCTATTCAAAAAACATGGTCTATAAAATATCTCCATTAGGTAATGATGCTATGTTATAATAAATTAACTTCTGTAATGCTTGCTGATATCAATATTCGAAGCCAAGTCGCAGATGATGCTGCTAGCCTAAGCACTGCCAATATACCTACACGAGCTCCAGCATACACCTTTGAATGTATTAACGGAGTTCAGTTTACAACAACAGTTAGTTTACAATAACATTACTTGTTGTTGATAACAAGTGTAACATCCAAATTAAGGCAACACAAACAGGGCATGCAAACACGGCTCCTTTGGGAGCGGGGCTCGTGCAATGTATTAAAGATACAGTAGAATCACTACCTACTGTAACTATGCTCACTGAAAAAAGTAAAAGAAAGAAATAAAATATTTTGCACCTAAATAAACATAAAGGCTTAGTTTATAGTCCGACAAGCAGTATTAGTTCTTCATCGCTCCCCGCAATTGTCATACTATAGTTTAGTAGATACTTAAATTAACTTTAATAAAAGCTTGTCATTATCATTATTAATTACCTAAGTCTTGTCTCTTGAACAATGGGAATTTTGTTTCGTGTATACATATAAATAGTAGTAGATTTTATCTTCTTGTTTCATTACAAAATGCTTATGAAAATGTCCATTATTAAAAAAAGTTGCAAATACCTACTTCAGATCAAAAGTAGGAAGCGGATGGAACCCATTTTAATAATAAAATAAAGTAGCGCCTATGACATGTCACCATTGGACTTGTACGGATGACAGCGCGTCTAAATAAACACTGTGGCATCTTATGCAGTCGTATTAGGAGTGATTTTACAACTAAAATGTGTAGTCTGACGTGCTGATGTGCTACTGTACAGTGGACCACACATCAACCTACCCTAATCTGTCAAATTTCTGCAACCTTAATTCAACCTTAAATGTTGATAACATATAGGTAGTTCCATATCATTTGAGATATTTTGAAATATTTGGGTGATCTACTGTACTTTTAAGCTTACTTAATAAGCGCCTATTGTGATCGCATTATAATTAAATGTATCTTTAGGCAGGCCTTTTGGGAATACACATGCCACACAATTTAATTTCTATGCGTAATCATATGTCAATGTCGTAATGTAATTAGGCACATTTCGCATACGTCTAACTTAGCCTTATATTTCGAATTGCTGTTTACATTTACTTTGCGATAGCTAGTAAGATTTGGAAATGTGTGGTAGTACAACACATTCCAAAAATAAAGAAAGATTTGACAACTTCACATACATAACTCAGATCCCAAAATTTTGTTATGGAAATTGAATTCACAGTGGTATTACCAATGCTAGTGTATTTAAAAAGAGGTAAATGGGTCATTAGGGCGCAGAAATTGATTGCCTCAAATTGAGCAATTTGCTAAATTTGCATTTAAATGTGACATTTGACACGTAAAAGAACATGTGCTCGGAGCATTAAATTCGAATCGCCGCGCAGTACCCGATGACAGCTCTACCCGTTTTTTAAACAAATACACTATCTGTGGGTATCACAACAACCAGATCCGAATCTGACCCAATCAGGGATCAGGGAGGGCTCCTTGCGAGCCTATGTACAGAAATAAATGAACTTTTTTATGAACCCAAAACCTCAGAGATGGCTACACCTTGAAAATCGTTTCGAGAGCCAATCGTCTATGGAGGTCATCAATTATTTTCATACATTATTTTAAAATTGTTTCCTCTCCGAGTAGCGAAATAACTATAAAAACATCGAAAATTTTCATCAAGAGTGAAATTACAAGTTTCTCAAAAGTACAATTTGTATAGGTACCTAGGGTACCTAAGGCGTAGTATTTTAGTTTTGATTTGTCTAAGCGTCGTATATCCAAATATAATTCATTGAAGTCACGGACTCTCCTGTACTAAAAGTGCAGGCCACTTTTCGCACCATGCTAGCATCAACGATATCATCCGTCGGTCTCTTGCCTCTATCAACGTGCCGGCTTTACTCGAGCCGAACGGTATTGCGCGTGATGATGGCAAGAGACCGGACGGGATGTCACTTATTCCTTGGCGGATGGGTCAGGCTCTTGTGTGGGACGCTACCTGTGTCGACACACTTGCAGCCTCTAATCTGCCCGGGACAAGCCGTGTTGCTGGTTTGGCTGCGTCAAGTGCCGAAAACTTAAAAAAAAAAACAAGTACAGGCAGATCGACTCCCGGTACCACTTTGTACCGTTTGGAGTCGAAACACTGGGTCTGTGGGGTCCCAACGCTATCTCTTTTTTCAAAGAGATTTCCAAGAGGCTGGTTGACATCAATGGTTACCCAAGAGCTGACAGCTACCTTGCTCAGCGTATAAGCATCGCAATCCAGCGTGGTAATGCTGCAAGCATCCTGGGAACCTTACCACAAGGACCCTTTTTATAATATTTGTTTTTTTTTTGTATTAAATAATTTATCTTAATTTTAATTAATTAGTTGTATATATATTCATTGAAGTTCTAAAAACTTACGCCAATTATTTTACAAAAACGTACATTTAGGCACAATTACTTTCTGATTTAATAACTTGTACAAAGCAAAGTACGATTACATTGATCAAAGAAAACTTTTGACGCTGCTAAGAAACAGAGTTTCACACGTGAAAGATTTAGACATCTCGTGATATATTTCTTAAAAACTTAACGAGAATTCATATTCATACTTAATATTATAAATGCGAAAGTGTGTCTGTCTGTCTGTTACCTCTTGACGCTTAAACCACTGAACCGATTGAGATGAAATTTGGTACGGAGACAGTTTGAGACCCTGGAAAGGACATAAGCCACATTTTGTCGCGATATAAAAAAAAAACATTAAGGGGTGAAATGGGGGATGAAAGTTTATATGGAAAATCCAGCCCTTGCGGGTGAAGTCGCAGGTAACCACTAGTTACTTATAAAGGAATTGCTGTTTTACTTGACGTAAGTATAACGTAGAGCTTGCAGAGTTCATAAGCTTTATCTAATGAAGTCAAGATGCTTATTTTTATTTATTTATGGGACCATAAATAGGTGCGCTCATAAAGATATCGCTTTGATAAGTATTACCCTAACGTAATTATTATTTCAATCTAAGAATTATTTTAGGATTTCGCTAGTATTAACTAGATATTTACAGCTTGTGTCTTTGTTTTATTTTTCATAAAGCTACATAACATTAAAAAAAAATATTCCAAAGGTATCAGTTTTTTTGCATCCATCTTTTTTTGTATATCCAAGGAGGTAACCATTGGTTTATATTATGTAACCTACTTTATAAACTTTTTTATTCTGAACCGCACAGAAAAAGTTGCAAAAACTATTAGTGCTTCGATAGATTATGTTACAATACGCACTTATTATAATACTACAGAGTATGTAATGGATTTAATTGTTCGTATAAATTAGTAATATAATTAATAGTGTTCTTGTTTCTTATCTATACCAAGAAGACCCATAATTTGAGCTTGCTGAAGCTCACAATGGAACGATCCCTTTTATTACAGTAATACTGTTTGTTACCCTGTCCCCGTATCTTGATAATTTATTACCGTTCTTATCATTTATCAGTCTTATCACTAACAGGCCGTAAACACTTTTAGCACCGTCAAACATTGAATAAGGTCGCAAAATGTCTTAACGGTTACGGTAATAACGACGCATCAAAGTTAATCACGCTTTTAATATTCAATTTGTACTTTTTAATCAGTGTTAGGCATGTATCGATAGTCTCTTGATCGATAGTATCGATATTTGCGTCAATGTTTTACGTGTAATGGATCTAATTCCTCGCGGTGTCTTTATTAAACTGCGTATTCTAATTTTAAAAAGTATACATTTTTGTATGCTGGATGACTTTCCAAAAATCTAAAGAGAATAAAGAAAAGTAAAGAGTCAATGAACCTGATAAAATAAACGTCAAAAGACAGTAAAAAGACAAATCCACCTTTTTTCCCCGTAATTTTAGGATGTAACAAATGATATTAAGCATAAGGCCCAATGTCGAAACAGTTACTGGTTCAATACCTTTAAATAATTTTATTTTAATGTCTAAAGTGCATTAAATTACAATAAAAAGGGCAAAATTAAATCAATGTCAATCTGAATTTATGCAAGGTGTCCCTAGGCTCTGGACAGTTACTAATTGTTTAGTAGAATATTTAATAGTTTAGTAGAATATTCTGAACTGCAAAGTAATATATGGTTCAGTATTTACTGAAAAATAACTGTTTTTTTTTTACCACTTTCGAGCAGCGTGTATGTCATTGCATGGCCTAGGAAGTACCAAGCAGACTTTAATCTTATTAAATTTTTATCTATGTTTAAATTATTAGTTTCAAGTGGATACAGTACGTCGAATAACTAAACATTTCTTTTTTTATATTATTAAGCAAATAACTATTTTATGATATTGTTAAAGCATCACCTTATCGCAAATTTTATTAAAATCTGTATGTATGTTATACAGGGTGGTCCAAAAGGTAACGAGCAATATTTTTTTGGATTCCTTACATCCAAATAAATATATTGGACCAATATTCAAATATACCCTATATAATGTATAGGGTATATTTGAACATATTATGTTGCCCGATTTTTCTTAGTTTTCGAGATATATTTTTTTTCTTAAATTTTAAGACTTTCGGTGTAATAAGCTTTAAAAAAATGGTTTCTCCACTTTTTATTACGTTATGTCAGTTTTATTTTGAAGTATGAAGTATTTATAAATTTAACTTAGATAAAATTATCAGCTTGCTACTCCTAACAAAACTTTCCGAAAAATTTACCGAAAGTCAATAGTTTCCTTTTAAGCAGACCTTAATTTTTACAGTTTCTTAGATAATTTCAAAAACTTCCCGAAAACCTTAGCTTTGCTGAAATAATACAAAAAACCTAGTTTAGTAATTTTCGCCACTTTTTTCAAATGCAAAAAATTCAAAAATGTCAAAAACTAAGAAAAATCAGGTAACATATTATAGGGTATATTTGGATGGCCCTAGATGTAAGGAATCCAAAAAAAATTGGACGTCACCTTTTAGACCATCCTGTAGTATGTTATACAACATTTAAAGCAAATAAAGGATTTTTTTCTTTCATTACTCAGGGTTGCAATATTTATCCAGAGACTAAGGACACCTTGAAGAATTTAGAGTCCAAATTAGCTTAACTCTTTAACTACAACATACGAGTATAATACCTGTACCTTAGAGCGGCATAGTGCTGCTAGTTTAACAAAAGATTTAACCGTTCCGATTTTCGCGTCGATGAACCACACTAATTTCGCAGTCCACTGCCCATTTAGACCTGAGTTCACCAATTTTTAAACAGCTGGTAAACATCAATTGACGGCTAATTCAGCTAACAGTCTGTTAGACTGTAGCATAACAACGGTTTACCACAGCTGAGGTAGTTTTGTAAATAAAGAGTTGTAATCATTTTATACGCAACTATCGACAAACTATTTTCTCGGCACTTTTTATAGTCATTAAAACGGAATTGCTCTCATCAGAGCTTTGCCAATAGTAACGTTTTATCTGAACTAATTTCATCATTTCTTAATTGACTGCTTGACCCCCGCGTGTCTTTAAGAAGTGTAGACGTCAATTCAATTTTGCTGGTTTTTTCTTTGTTTTAGAAAAAGAATAGCACAGCACAAAATTACACAGTTGATGGAAATTTTGACTGAATTGCCACAGCAATTAAAAGAATTGGGACAGCTTACAATTTTAAACAAAGGTTTAATTGAGAGGTTCGCTTAACAATAGGTTATGTGTGTCAAACATGCCAGCAAGTTGTAATTATAAAATAAATTTGTTTTTATAGGCTGCCTCGTTGGTCTACTGGTAAGAGGCATGCTGGTTACTAACCACGTGTCAAACATGCCAACGAGTTATATTTTTTTTAATTATTATTGTTTTAGGCTGCCACTATAGTACTTACTACTTAGGTAACTATCCACGAAGTCCTGGATCTTAATAACGGGACGAGTCAAAAGTCTCTATGTTTTTCTGTCTCGAAATAACTCAGCACAGCTCCGGAGTCAGGAAGTTGGTGGTGTTAACACCCCCGTGCTTCGGAAAGCACGTTAAGCCGTTGGTTCTGCGCCTGATCTCTTTCCGGTCATGCCGGCTTACCTGTTTCTGAGAGTGAATGAGCATAGAATGCACTTGTGTAATTGTGCACACACTTGTACACTATAATATCTTCGGCGCAGTTTGCTAATTAGTTTTAATTACTGTTTAGTTTGGCCGCCGTAGTGGAAACTAGGAGGAGATGTATTTTTATTTATTTATTTGCATACACAACAGGTAATAAAAAATATCTTGTAGGTGCAGTAGACAGTTTAAACACTTAAGAGCACATCTACGTCTTACCGCTTATATGAGACCTCGCCTGCGGGATGTGGGGGTAGAACAAAAAGGGATTTGAATTTTAATTATGTTTAAAATTCAAATCCCTTTTTTGTCTATATATTGAAAAAACAAAACACCCAACTGCAAAAAATATTACATTTATAGAATGGTCTTTTAACTGGTTTTCATTTTATACCCATATTGCTATGGTAAGGAAAAAATCAATCTCCCCTCCCCCCTTTATTTCAATTTGCGGGCGCCATTTCAAAAATGTATATGGCCTATATCACTCTCACAATTTTGTAAAATTCAACGATGCCTCATATGTCAAAAACTGTCTAGCCGTTTGGGCTGTAGGGCGTGCCAAACAATTATACATATATACATACTCTCGAAAAACATAACCCTTCTTCCGCAGTCGGGTAAAAATAATGCGAATTTCATAATTCAAATCACCGAACCAAAACACAAGCGCTCGCCGCCCGCACCGCTCAGACGCCCCTTCTTGTCTATACCCGCACTCCAGATACCAAAGGCAAGCTTTCATATAAGCGGTCGGACTATAGATTGCAACCTAAAATTATTATTATAATACTTTTATACAGGGTGTCCGGGTTTCGACAATCTATAATTTAAGGTGGTTTTATTTATCACATTTTAAGGACAAAATCCTAATAGTTATTTTTTTGAAAAAAACATTCAGAAAAATTGCATTTTTGGGTTTAGTTTTGTAAAAGGTTTAACATTTTTGGTAAGATTTATAAAAAAAAAATTTCCTCTTTGACGGTTTATAATTTTGAATTCATCTTTATTTCACTTCATAGGCCATAGCGTTACCTTACAGAAGAATTATTTTCATAACTTTTAGGACCTCCAGATCCATAGAAATAGCATTTCAAGAGGAGTTAGACCCCCAACATGGGAGTTTTTTGTCGATAACATTTGATGATCTAATAGCCCATAAATTATCGCCAGTCGAAACCAGTCGGTGTATATATTTTTATTTGTTTAAGCATTTCTTGGCAAGTTTTTATGTAAGTAAATTCATTTTCGCACACAAACATTGATCGACCGTGTCGTCCGGTGGGACTCGAACGACCCTTCGCTATCCGGGCGAGCGAAGCTTAGTTAGAAGAGCTTACTGAGCTGTTGTACTACTACAGTATATTTTATCTAAGCGTATACGAGTATAATGTATAAGTTTTAGACAAGTATAATTATTGTTTTATCTGTCCACATTATGTTTAAACCACCACTGGTAGTAACTTCTAACAAGTTTAGTTCAAAGCATTGTCTGTAAACTAGATGTAACACTAACAGCTGTTTGTTTCCCTACTGAAGATAAATATATTGCACCTGTATTTTCCTTCATGAATACGTGCCATGAAACTAATTTTATGGAAATATGTTCAATCAGGAAACAGTACACGGCTTTGATTAAAACATTTAAACAGGAATCTACGAGCTGAAACGCAATCCCGAAACCGCAATGATTGTGTCTCGTGGCTTACGGCTCCTAATATAGACCAAGGGCCATGCTCCTTAATAAAATATACTAATCAACAGTGTCTAGAGATATTTTGGATATAATAATACTATGTTTTGTATATCCCTAGATAGTGTTGATGTGTGTACTTTTTAGAGAAGAAGACATGTGTCCTCTGTCCATACATATCACTTATTATGGACCGCGATTTTGAAAAAAAAATAGTTGTGGGGTCAATATGCCAGAACGCTTCAATCCCCTTTCAAAATCCCTTTTTTCCCCGGTCCGGTCGGGTCAACATAGAATGATTTTTATTTCCCAGACGCCTTACTGCCGTCCCTGTCACTCACGCCAGAATGACAACGAAACGAGCGTGATGGCTAGACTCAAAAATACAGACATCGAAGCTGGAGTAGAAAAGACGGGGTACAAACGTTGTTTTTGATTTTCATAACACAACTGCTTTAGCTACTTACTTTGGGATCAGGCTGATCAGAGTAATGTATATGTTGCTGTCCATAAAAAAACACTAGATATACAGGGTGTCCCAAAAAGAGCGTGCTAGACTGTCACTAAAGATAGCTTAGCCATAGACCTTTCAAATAAAAATAACATGTAAGAAAGTATCATGGTTTGGGAGATAATGGCACTTTTTTGTACTTTTCTTGTATGAAGAAAACAAAAAAGTGGCATTATCTCTAAACAATGATACTTTCTGACATGTTATTTTTATTTGAAAGGTCTATGGCTAAGCTATTTCCAGGGTCAGTCTGGCGGCCATTTATTGGGTGAAAAGTGATAAAAAATATTTAAAAAAAACTTTTGTAGAGTATATCTGAAAGGTCTATGGTTAAGCTAACTCCAGTGTCAGTTTGGCACGCTCTTTTTGGGATACCCTGTATAAGTACCGTGTGAGTTTAAAAGCTTATATTTACCATGTCCCCAGGCCTATAGAGAGTGACATAGTACGGCCTGACAACGTTATTTGTGTCCGTGTCGCGAAACAGCATCGCTGTCACTGTGACAAATACCACTGACAAAACGTATCTTGCGTTCAAAACGGTATTCAGTAAGGTGCCGCCATGAATGTGAATCTCTGGGACAGGTAAGTTAGATTAGATTGGTTTAATAACACGTTAGGCACACATGATAGGAATTGCTAGCAATGCTATTAGAGTGTTGCCGATCTTATCATATAATGTTACTGAGATTGGTATGAAATATATGGATAATAATCGTCTGTGGCGCAATGGCTAGCGGGTTGTCTCTCATGCGGGAGGCACCGGTTCGATCCCACATGCCGCCATGTACCAATGACGTTTTCTGAGTTATGTACATTAGTTGTTTCACTAACCGATGCTCTTACGGTGGGGGAAAACATCGTGAGGAAACCTGCACATTCAGGCGATTGCATGTGTAACCATTATCCAAAACTGGTCAGGTTCCCCTGGTAACAGGGTCACAGAGGTCAGATGGCAGTTGCTCCACTGTAATTACCTGATCTGCCACATCCTGGATCATGGTCAGCGGACCCTGGGCCCTCGCGTGCGAGTGCACAACCGGGATAACGCTAGGATGATGATGAATAAATAGTTTCAATAAACACACCAATTACCTAGCCCCAAACTAAGCGTGAGCTGGTGCTATGGCGACTAGGATAACGGATAGACATACATTTATATATATATATATCCATGATTTAAATACAAATGCTCGTGTTCATTACACAAACATTTGCCCCTTGCGGGATTCGAACCTGCAACCTCGGGCTTAGTAGTCCGGAGCGCAAACCACTACACCAAGATGGTCATTGTATTTGCCATATTTTGTATGTATGTAAAATGTCTCAAATTAACAGCCGATTTGGACTACGGACTTAAAGCCCGTGGTTCACCAACACATGTTTAATCAGCTAGTTTAGCATTATTTGACATATTTTGTAAGGGAGTTCTGTCAGATAACTGTCAATTGAGGTTTACCGTCTGTTTACAAATAAGTGAACTCGGGTCTAATTAAAGAAAATGTTAATGTGTCGTTTAAGACTAAAGGTCATGGCACACTATACCGGCACCGCAACGCCACCGCCTCAACCCAGCAGTAACTTGCTATTCAAATTAGAGCATTAAGTTGTGAGTCGTACAATATATTTTGTAAATTCGACGCCGTGCTGCAGCCGTGCTGTTGCGGTGCCGGTATAGTGTGCCATGACCTTAACCAGGCCTGTGTATCTCCCCGCGGAAGTAGCAAAAACGTACCTACGCGCGGCGCACCTACGTAGGTGCTAAAACAAGTTGCGTGTCGCTACCGGCCAGAGCCACGCTCGCGCGTTTTATTCACCGGCCTCCGCGCGGCTACGTTGCTGGCTGGACGAGAATGAATAAAGTACTAGAAAGAGGCGCTAGATGGCGTTAGAAGCTTCTCGTAGCAGTCAACCCTATCGCGTCGCGTGATATTACGTCACTGAATAGGTTTAGTGTATTATGAATCATATTCCAGAGCAATAAGTATTAAATTATCTTGCAATGGATTTTTGTAGGTGTCTACACGAAAATGTGCTTGACTCTGAGGCGAACTAAATTACGCCATATTGTTGACGACATTGAGTAGACATTTCTTTGAATACAATTGCTAAGTCATACTTCTGTACGAAGTACTAGTATTCTGTGCCTTAACACTAACTGCAATCAAAATGTAAGCCCGATTCTGTTCACCAAATGTAAATATCGCAATGTAAAGTCACGTTTATCGCTAACGGGGTTTCGGTATTTTGAATATAAAAGCAATATTTATTCAAACTGAAGTGGTTCATTAAAGGATCTCGTCAAAACGCTTTGTGCAATCCGACAAAATTGGATAGGCATGTAATTTGGTTATCGGTGGCGTGATTTGATAGACAATTTTTTTTTTTTTTCATAATAAACGATGGAATTTGAAACAATCGTGGATCATTGGACTCGGATTGATTAAGTTTATGCATTATACTGCCTTTGTTTTTATATAACAAGTTCGAAGTGGGGAAATGTATTAGAACCCAGTGAAGGAACAGACATTTTTACGACTTCAATGGCTAATAACGTGATATTAGTACAAAATGGAGTAATATATGTTTCTTCAACTAGGTACTGGTAATGTTGAGGGAAAAAATACTGTTGTAATACATAGATACTCGTATTTAATTTATTTTTGAACTTTTTAGAAATTTTCTGTAACCATTTTTCTTTTACCATATCATTGCTTGTTTCAACCACTAATACGCACCACACGTATTAAATCTTCGTTCAGCGTACGGCTAGAGAGTGGAATTCGTTGCCGGCTGAAGTGTTCCCGAAACTCTACGATTTGGATTTCTTTAAGAAAAGAGTGAAAATGCTGCTTCTAGACAGACATGTCCCACCATCGACCGCATCGTCGCTTACCATCAGGTGAGATTGCGGTCAAATCTGTGCCTATTAAATTTTAAAAAATATTATAATAAAAAAAAACTCTTCAATCCGTCAAGTAATTAAATCTCTTAACCTTCATTATAAAGGTATTATATTTGGCATCACATAAAATACAGCGAAATACCTCAGTATCCATTTTCATGGCAGTTCTTTTCACAAAAGCTGTGATAAATAAACTGTTATCCCGCTCTCAACAACTTTCGATGGAAATAAATGATATTTCGCATTGCGCTATTGTAAGTTTTGTTTCGGTTTTACCGATAAGTTGCCGGTTTCATAGATGATGAAGATAACTTAATAACGATCTAGAGGTAAGAACTATCGTTTAGTAAATGATTAAATACAAGCCATGATACGAGTATGTGTCTGCTGGTGATGATAAAAATAATTTTAAACGCTGTTTATACAAGCCAGCACAGTTACCTCTCTTGACTTATTAATTAAATAAACTGAAATGGAACTGCTTGTTGTTTTTTTTCTAATTTTGTATTTTTGGAGTGAAGTGACGTGCTGACTGTACCGTAGATTCGGCTTAAAATATTGAAACTTGACGAAGTTTTATCATTTTCTTCATACACATACTTATCCCCAAAGAGAAGCAAACTATTATGTTGTAAAGATTGAACAAACAGTGTACCTAACACTGTCTAAAAAGCAGTGAACGCAATACGCGATCACTGATAAGTATGAAGTTAGACATTTCATGAAAGTCGTTAATATACCTTAACACCGACATAACCTAACCAAAGGTTATTATTAGATTTTAATGATCACTCCTAAAATTATCACGATTCTGCAACTCCTTTGATTAAAAAGTCGTTATCACAACACAACAATATTCCATCTCATGAAGTTACAATAAAACTCCGCACCAAGCAAGATGTAGATAGAAACACTTAAAATTCCTTATCCGCTTTGGTGTAGGCTAAAACCGTGCGGAAAAGCGGTCAACGAGATAGCTGCTATGCTGAAGGGCCACTGGAGTCGTGAACGAAGATAAAATCTCTACAGTGGGGTGCAAATATGCTGTGCTCAAATATGGCGCACGTCAAATGGGGGCAACGCATACGATTCGTATTTGAAATGTACGTTGAAATACTATAGGCAGGAAGTAAGGTAGAGTGGGGTAGAGTGTTTGATATGTGAAATACACAGCGTTGCAACGCTTTATCTATCAATGTATGATTGATATAGTAATGCCTGGTAGCTACCACCCTCCCACTGGAGCCCGGCGCCAAGCAGCTTGCTGTGTTCCGTCGGTGAGTGGGAATGCCAGAAGCTTATGGGTGTTCTCGCTCCACCGTCGACTCTGTCAATGCCACGTCATACGTTATCAGACGTGACATAGACAGAATCTACAGTTAAGTAAGAGCATGCCCATTCCAAATAAAAAAAAAGATCTGAGTTCTACCGACTAACTCGATTGCTTTCAAATTGTAACCGTAGCTATGTTATGGCTTTCAGAAAAGTTGTCAAAATAATAAGAAAATGTAAATTTAAATGTCTAATAGCGATAGTTTTCAAATAAGCTGTACACCTTGAACAAAGGAGCGAATGTAAAAAATGAGATGTCAGATAGCCGAAAGAAAGAAGTACCTATAATAGTTCTTTGGTTGTGAGATTTGATGTTTTCAAATAAAAGCGTGTTCGAAAGACAACTGTTGTCTTTCGAATACATACGAGTTGAAAATCATATAATATTAATTTTAACATCTAACATGTTTCTACTTAGCCTAAAGTTCATCAACACGTTTAATCAGCGTGTTAAGCATTTTTTGACATTTTTTGTATAGGAAAGCCGTCTGTGTAAAAGTGGGGTTTAGGTAGTTAGTATAGCTTACTGTGCAATTTATACTTAGACAGGATATTTGGCATTTCGCCAGTCACCTGGCTTATGGCTGCTAAGCCTATCGCGTCAAATTCGACAACGATGATCTTGCAACCGCTATCGAGATATTCCCAATCACATAATGTAGGAGAATATACTACATTATAGTATTAGTTGGAATACCAGGGGCTCTGGTTTATTTCATTTCAGTTTTTGACGTTCTGTCCTTGTCACACCAACGAGAGAGTGAGAAGGAAACCATTTATAACATTTCCTCTGATGTAACAGCTCCCTGGGCATGGTCTACCTTGGCAAATTTCGAAGTCTTTTAATAAACTGCGGACTCAGGTCAGCCGAAGCACGGACAACATGTACTTATAAATGGGGCTATGTTGTTGACGACGCATGCCTGTGTGCCGCCTGCCCGCAGACAATGGCACACCTTTTGTCTTGTCTTGCCCTACGTGCCCCTACACCTGCATACGTGCGGACCTGAACAACGCTACTGATAATGGTCTGGCAGTCGCAGAGTATTGGCCTCAAAAATATAACGCCAGAGTCGACACGAAAAGATTTAGTTTTTTTTTTCGGATTGATTGATATGATTCTTCCATAGTTGTTCTATTAGTAACTACTATGCTAGTACTCTTAATAATAAAATCAAGGTAATAAATACTAGACACACCAGTTGGTAATTAGGTTGTTACATGCTTTGTGCGCTTATAGGTGGGAAAATATAATCTATGGTATTCGTATGCCACATAAAAAAACAATCAACCATAAATCTAAATTAATAAAAGAAAAAATCATTCTCGAATTTTATTAGATTATTTTTACTATAACCTCTCGTTAAATACTTTGCACGCACCAAAAACAGCTTATCTGAAATTGCTTTACATTTTCTCTTTATCTCTATAATAGCAAAAATGTGTTTTCGTATTTATATTTGGGCCATTCGCAGAAATGATCTTTGAGTTGTTAATTTTGGAACGTTGTATTAATAAACATGTTTCTTTAAATTTTTCTTTAACATCATTTCCTAAAGCGATAACTTAACTGCAAGGTTATGAGAATAACGCTTAATGTCTGTAAAGGTGTCGCCCGCCAATAAAACATTATTCAGATTTTTTTGTCATGTGCATCCAGGGTGTTTCTTGTGAGGTGTCAAGACTATGCGAGGTGATAGGCGACCACCATATCTATCAATTCAACCCCAATGTATGTTCAGCAATACTTGGAAGTTATCAAGATATTAGCAAAAAAAAAAAATCCATACAAATGTATCTAAAGTTCGAAATTTTAAATAAAACGTGCATTTTGTTACTGACTACATATTATCGACTAGATTTTAAATTAGCGCCGGTTGAAACTCGGACACACTGTATTTCTTAAGAAGAAGAAGAAATATGGAATTTCTTTTGCTGTCCGCCACACTGCTATTAATGTACACGTAAGTCCAAAAAATTGGGCTCATATAACATGCTATCATCATAATTTTATAGTGCTATATGTCGACCAGATGAAAATAAATGAAGGAATGAAATAAACTAGTGAATAGTTTATACATTCTAGCGATGTCGATGTTGCAAAAGAGAAAGTTGTAGTTTGCTTTACGAAATTGCAAATATTGACATTACTTTGTATGCACATAGTATTGGCAAGTTTGATTATTATTTGTAGTGCTGTTGAACTCAAAATATGTATGCTGCGATCGATCAAGGGAAAACGGGAGAAAAAAACCGTCCAAGTGCGGACTTGCGCAGGAAGGGTTTCGTACCATTAGATAATGCACTTGACCGGTTTTTTTTCTTTGACATGCAACATGAGACACTATGTTATAAACTTTTTTAGTTCATAAAACGGCAAAAATCACGTTTGTTGTATGGTAACCCCTTTTAAATATTTATTTTACTCTGTTTTAGTAGTTTCGTTGTTGTAATCGGCATCAAAAATTTGCTGTCAGACAGACTGACAGAAAATGGACAGGAGTCATAGTAATAGGGTCCCGTTTTTTCTCTTTTGACGAAACAATAAAAAGATAAATTATTTTGACAAAAAAAACGTATCAGGAAAGCAAAGCAAACAAACGAGAGAAATAGCGATTACTCTAGCGAAAAGAGCCTAGCTCTTAAGTTTATGATGATTATACGGTAGTAAAGACATGGTCATAGTCTCCCATTTTACTAAATTATGAAATTACTACTGGTTTTCCGCGACTTTGCCGCTCGCAAGAGTTGGATTTTCCATATAAAATTTCATCCCCCATTTCACCCCCTAATGTTTTTATATCGCGACAAAATGTAGTCTATGTCCTTTCCGGGGTCTCGAACTGTCTCGACACCAATTTTCATCTCAATCGGTTCAGTGGTTAAAGCGTCAAGAGGTACCAGACAGACAGACTATCCCTTAAAAATATGAAAAAATAAAAGAATGCGCTCTTAAAAAAACGACAATGGGAATTAATTATAAGTTAAGCTTCCGCCCATAAGAGTTTGACTCACTCATTCTGGGACATTCGTATCATATCAGTATAGAATTGGCTTAATTTTAAATTGGAAAAAATATATTAAGAGAGCAGAGCCTGGCAACAAAGTTAATGACGCGCAAAAAAAAATGGCAACACTGCCTGCCCAGACAAAGAAAATACATTTATTAATGAATTGACATCACATGACACACGAAAATAGACAACGTAAAGGGCACGAGTATAAAACAAAAAACGCAGTTAAATATTACTAATCCGCCTCTCTCTTCTGTGCATTCGTAAATACAACTTTGTCGAGATTCTAAGTCTAGATATTAGGAAAACCAGGCAAGTGCGAGTCAGACTTGTACATGAGGGTTTCGTTCAAACAAAGTTGATGTACTAGAGAGTGGAATTCGTTGCCAGCTGAAGTGTTCCCTAAACACTATGATTTGGATTCCTTTAAGAAAAGAGTGAATGGGCTGCTTCTAGACAGACATGTCCCATCATCGGCCGCATCGTCGCTTACCATCAGGTGAGATTGCGGTCAAATGTGTGCCTATTGAATTTAAAAAAAAAAACTGTGTTTACTTGTGCTGTAAGAACTTTCTTCTAGGTCTTCGGGAAGTATCCTAATAGGTTTTGATTCCCTTAAGAAATTATACAAGAATACAAGAATCTTCGGATTGCGTTAACTTAGTAGCTTGATTTTCTCAGCTTCAAGGGACTAGAGTGATAAGAGTATTTGATGTTAATTTCAACTTGATACCTCTACGCGTTCCCGAGAAAAAGGATCTTGACAGACAGACGCACAGACGGACAAACGAACTGACGGACAACGAAACTATTATATAAGGGTTCCTTTATAATAACTTTATTATACCCTTGGTACTATTACCTTGTACTTAAGTGTTAGGTAATTAATTAGAGTCATATGTTTGAGAAGCTGAAGACGATCTCCAAATTATTTTTTAAACAAAATTTGAATTTAAAAACTGATTATATTTTTATAACTTAAGCAATAATTTTGCAAGTTTTCACGAAATTCAATCAAATTTCACTTACAAAAATTAATCGATCCCACCGGATGACACAGTCGATTAAATATGTAAAATTTGATTTAATTTTTTAAAACTGATTTTAAATGTAACGCTGCTTTAATTTGTGTCGATAACTAAGACTAATGACTAATTAGTTAGTTTCAGCTCATTGAGCACTAGCTCGGAACAAAATAATTAGATTTAGAGAGTAACAAGTTCAGCGAATATTGGTAATGAGATTCGATTCATTTTATTTAATTAGTTCAATCTCTTTGAAGTAAAATTATTCAGGATTACTTTCGGGTACAACATTTTCAGAGGTGACTCAGAATCAGCAATTAAAATAGAAAAAATAAAATTGTTTGCCAAAAAGATTTTTAGTGCCAGGCGGGGTGGGTCTCGTGTAGTGGGGTGGAATAAACACGTCAGCGAGGGTCACAAAAAGGCCAGATTAGATTTTTGGGAATGGGTATCGTGCGGTAAGACAAGGGCTGGTATCATGTATCGACAAATGTATGAAAGTAGAAAAGTTTTTAAGTCTCGCCTTAAATGGTGTCAGGATCATCAGGATCAGCTGAAAATGGATGCACTAGCCTTAAAACATTCCAAGGGTGACTTTCGTGGCTTTTGGAAGGGTACCAACAGAATCAATGTGAGGCCTGGGCTCCCTGTGAGTATTGATGGTGAGAGTGACCCTAAAGGCATTGCAAATATCTTTAGGGACCACTTTTCTGTGCGATCTCCTCTGGCCGTAGCGGAGTCACACAATACCGAGATACTACACGGCAAGGTTAGTATCAGATTTATTGCAAAAGATGTCGCTAACGCTATTAAGGACATGACCACAGGCAAATCTCCGGGGCATGACGGCTTGAGTGTGGAACACTTGAAACATGCCGGTACGCATGCGGCCCGTGTACTGGCAATGTTCTACTCGCTGTGTGTGAGTCACTCCTAGCTACCGGCAGATCTCATGACAACGGTTGTGGTTCCAGTAGTTAAAAATAAAACAGGTGACTCGGCTGATAAAGGGAATTATAGACCTATCTCTTTAGCCACGATAATAGCTAAGATATTTGACGGTCTCCTTAACGCGCAGCTGAATAAATATACAAACTTGCACGATAACCAGTTTAGTTTTAGACCCAAGCTATCTACTGAAAGTGCAATACTGTGCCTTAAGCACACCGTCAGATATTACACGGCTCTCAGAACGCCTGTTTACGCCTGTTTTCTCGACTTGTCCAGGGCATTTGATCTGGTTGCGTATGACATCCTATGGGAGAAGTTAAAAAGTCTACAATTGCCTAAAGAACTGATAAATATTTTTCATTATTGGTATGCACACCAGATTAATAGCGTCAGGTGGGCGGGGGCAATGTCGGAGCATTACCGAATGGAATGTGGTGTGAGACAGGGCGGACTGACCTCACCTACGTTGTTCAACATTTACATGGACGCACTGACTGTCGCGCTCAGCAGCATGCATGTCGGCTGCCATGTAGACGATGTGTGTGTCAATAACTTGAGTTATGCTGACGATATGGTGCTGCTGAGCGCGTCGGTCTGCGGGCTGAATAAGCTGATAAGGGTCTGTGAAGATTATGCTCAGAGGCACGGCCTTGAATACAACGTCACGAAGAGTCAGTTCATGGTGTTTGAGACCAGTAGTGCCAAATGTCCAAAAGTTATACCACCTGTCACACTAAACGGTGTTTCTTTGAATAGAGTGACTTAATTTAAATACTTAGGGCACATGGTAACTGCTGATCTCAGAGACCATGCTGATATCGATAGGGAGAGAAGGGCCTTGTCACGAAGAGCCAACATGTTGGCTCGCAGGTTTAAGAAGTGTTCTGTCGACGTAAAGATCACTTTATTTCGAGCATACTGTACTGCACTATACACCTGTGCTCTGTGGGCCAACTACTCGCAGAAAGTGTACAATGCCCTTCGTGTGCAGTTCAACAACGCCCTGAGGGCCGTGCTGGGGCTGCCCCGCAACTGCAGCGCCTCGGCCATGTTCGTGGCGGCGCGCACGGACTGTTTCCACACGACTATGCGCAAGCGGTGCTGGTCGTTGGTGCGCAGGGTTCGGGGCGGCCCCAATACGGTCCTGAAGATGATCGCTGATAGAGTCGACTGCCCCTACATCCAGAACTGCTGCAACAGACATGTTGCCGTATCTACGGGTGTGGCGGCGGTGGGCTCTTGATGTGCTTGTTCAATTTGGTGTGAATGATTTGTTAACGATTTTATATGAATTTTAATTTTTTAATTTTTATGTAGAATTATGGGCCAAGATGCCTGAAATAAATGTTTTTTTTTTATTATTATTTTTTATTTACATATTTCAATTAATCCTATCCTCTGTTAAAAATGTACTTGTGAAAATTTTTACTAAATCATAGAAAAATATCTGCGTAACAATACAACTGAAAAGTGCAATACATTAATAAATTATTAAGGTTTGCGAATGATGCGTTGTCTCTCTATTTACTTTATTTTTTGGATATTTTAAAGTAGATATTATTCGAAAACTGCGACGAATATTAATAATTGCGTGTCGTTATATTGTTTTCTTCCTATTTTTTTGTTTTTTGGCACCCCTTTGCAATATAACCCTTTATAGTAGAGGTTAAGCATTATAAGGGATTTCAAAAAATTATTCATAATTTTTAGTTTTTACTTTTTGCTAAAATTAAAGTATCAGAAAAATAAAAAACATTAAAGATTTAATGGTAATGTTTTTTATAAAATTTACGGCCTTCTTTATAAAATCCGGAGCGAATAAAAATATCACACCATGTTTTTATTAGGTACTCTCCATATTTTTATTAATATTCCTGTGATATTACTTTTATTTATGTTACCGTTGTACTAATTGTATATAGTGTTTGATCTGAAAAAGGTTTCTTTTTTATACCTAGGTATTGAAAAAAAAATCTTGTCTTAAAGGGAATCGCCCGAATTTGGCCAAAAAGGCACACGAAAATTGTTTATATTAAAAATACCGTCTTATTTTTATTTGCACTAACCATTAAAACAATTCACGGTAAAAGTCAGGGATTAATAAACTTATTTAATAAGTTCTGCAATGATTAAAATCATTGTTACAAAAAACCGGCAGGGCAGTGCTGCCATATTTGAATTTGGAAAATATTTAAAACGATTTATCGATTTATGTAACCTGAAGAAAGTAGCAGTGAGCGGGCTTAACCATATTTTAATTAATATTTATTATTAGACAGGTTCTTTGGTGTCATTTTTAAAGTATAATCTGAGTCTTATTACACCTTTAACATGATTTAGAAAATAAGATGTTTTAATAGTAATAATCGATTTTCATCGATTGAACGATTTTTTATTGGCAATCACCATATTAAAAAAAGAAATGTCACAATTGTCAATCGTTACGTCTCAGTCAATTGTTTTTCTTTCGTGTGCTTTCGTCTTGTTTTTTTTGAATAATTAGTAAACGAATTGGCATTAAAATGGACCCCGATGATTCTTCAACTCTATTGACCTTGGCTTATATACGGATACAGTTTCCACTTCTTCCGAAAACCCTCGCGCAAACACGGACTTGATAGATAACCTTGATGATCACCCTGGCATTGACACAGGACAATCGAGTTCTTTGCAAGCATCAACAACGCATCCAAGCATTTCTTTGCTGCACTGTGTGAGATGTGATATAAATATATCTAGAATGCGAAGACATCCGTTGATTATCGCAGAGGTACGACGTCTTGTACAAAGATGGATTGAACCACAGCAGGTTAACAAAATATATTATTTACTTTACGTCATAAAAAAATTGAATGCATAGTGATTTTGTTAGTAATTGTATGATTTTTTATTAATTGGGTACATGTAACAAGTGAACATTTCGTGTGCTATTCTTGCTGGACGGCGGCTTGGAATAAAAAATATTTCTTCAAAATCCGAAGTTGTATTTAACCAATTCCTTTTCTTAAACAATAAAGGCAATAAATATTATACTTTACACATTCAATCATAAGTGTGCACTCTGGGCCAAACTCTCTAGGGACTTTGGGCATTTCCCTTTCAATCTTGTTTTTAAATCTAAACTTCTAAGTCTTAAACTAAAATCTTACTAACTTCTAAAATAAAACCAACTGCTCAACTAAAAACAAAACACAACAAGAACTTCTCAATAAACTTACCGTCACCAAAAAACCACTTCACTTTGCACCACAAAGCACAGTTTGAAACACTACGCTACGCGCTACAAACTACGAGTGTCGTCGGCGAGCGCTACGAAGTCTTGCTACGCGCTACGAACTTGCTACGACCGCGCGTAGCGACAGCCAGTGATAGACTGCCGGCTGCGGTATGCGCACTGCCGGATTGTGTGGATGTAGCCGACTGTACTCATGAATGAATTTTCATACAAATATGTACAGTCATATAAAAAAGTTGATGACACAGTCCCTGGTTTTGGAAATCGTTACCATTTTTTGGTCTGGGTGGCAAGTTAAGTTTATACTGTCATATAGCAGCTATGAGCTCGGTTTCCGAGGTACGTTGACAGCGGCGGTTCATCCACGAATTTTGTTTAGATATGATATAGAATGGCAGAGCGAAGTGCGTTTTTAAAAGATGCGCTTTACTTAATGCGTTGATTTTGATAATTTTAACTTATTTACAAAACGTTTATGGGCCGCAAGCAAGGCCTGCGGGCCGCCTGTTGCCGACCGCTGAATAGATGATAGATTGAAATAAAAAATGCTAAAAAGGTGTTCGTAATGTTAAGTATAAGCTAAATTAAATTAAATTTCGCTCACAAAAATTCATCGACTGTGCCATCCGGTGGGACTCGAACCCACGACACTTCGCTATCCGGATGAATTTATAAAAATAATTATTGAGTACAAGCTCTTAATTATTTTTTGAAACAAAAACTGAATTTAAAAACTCGTTTTAAATGTAAAGCATAAAGTCTAATTTGACGCAATCCAAGTCTTGTGAAATAGCGTTTTGATAAACAAATTATTTTTAGGTTTCGAAATAATATTTGTTCAAACATAATTCGAAATCTAATAGAATCAAATGAAGCTAAAGTGGTATGAACATTAGCTATAATGTAAGTTTGAGCATTACAATTAAACACAGCTGTTCGGTTTAATCGAGGGAAGCTCAAAAACATAGCGCTAGCATAGAAATAATAAAAGTTTGTAAAACTACCGCAATATATTTGAGTGACGAAATAGTCTTATGTATGTATTGGTATTTTTATTTATTTAAAATAATATTTTTTTTGTTATATCTGTGTTTTGTACATCAGTCTTGACTTGATCAGTAAACCCACCGCAAAGTAATCGAGATGATTACTTTTAAAACGCACTATTGATAGTATTTGGCACAGCAGCAATAGCTTCAAACATTTCACTATCGAGACGCAACTTTTACTATAGGGACTTACGAGTAACGTAGGCGGAGTTTCTAACCTTAGTAATTGACATACCACCAAACGCTTTGAATCGCGGTTTTCTTGTGTACGGCTGGAGAATTCAATTTGTTGCCAGCTGAGGTTTTACTTAAACACTACGATGTGTATACTTTCAAGCAAAGATAAAGTAAGCTGGTACTAGTCAAACACACTTGACCAGTCTTCGGCCGCATCACAGCTTACCATCAGGTGAGATAGCAGTCAAATATCTGATCATTTATTTTAAAAAAACTTACGTCAAGAAAGCAAAGAAAACTTTTAACATTATGAGAAAATGTAGTCCAAATAAAGCATAAAAAACATAGCTAACTTGCTATAAATTAATCAATTGCTATCACGGTAGCATTTCCACGTTTCATTCAAATTCATTTGTGATCACTTCACCACTCATACCATACTTAGTGTTCGGCCACACTGCGGGACGGGGCGACACGAATTATCAAACATATGAAAAGAGCCTTTGCGGCTACATGGCGGAAGGCGCGACTTCATCCGCCTTATTACAAAAAACTTAGTACTAAGTTTAACACAGGACTAAATATTAGCCGACCAATCAGAAAAACATTTTTGTAATAGGTAATGTCACGGATGTGTAATTCATTTCTAATTTGTCTGCTAATATTTATTTTATTATTATGGAACATTTGGGCAAAGTACAAGCCAGCTCGACCAGTGATTGGTTTTGAGTATAGCTCACTACTTATGCCCGTTGAATCCAGAAATCGCCTGTGAATTCTGTTATCTCGTCAGGGTGCATTATATGCTGCCCTTGGATACCTCTTTTGCTCATAAGCGGTCCGCATGAGCAAAGTATGTGCATAGTCGTTTCTTCTGTTGATTGACAGAATCCTACTAATATTTAGTCCTAGCTTAAACCTGGTACTAAGTTTTTTTTACAAACGCGCGCGCTGTCGCGCCCGCGCTATGCACGCAGTGAGGCCGAACACAGAGTTGAAGACTCATTCCCAAGTTATTGCTTGCAGTTAACTTGAACTAAGAACAAGTATGTCCTAAGTAAACGCCATTATTCAGCTGGGTAAGATCGCAGTCAAAATGTTCGCTGTTTGCTTAATAAAGAGAATTGATAAAATTTTGTGAGCGTTCGCGTTATGCGCTCGAGCTGAACAAGTGGTTTTGAATGTTTCTAGACTAAAATGTGATTGTTATAACTATATTTGCAGATAATTTAAATATATCAAATTTTCTGTGATATTTGCCTTACAATTAGTAAGGGGCGTATTTTTATGTATTCTGTTTTCTAAGTAATGATTATCGATTAGAGGTACAAGACAAGACAAGTGCGCCTTAACAGTTATATGGTCAAAATCGTTTGCAGTTTTCTAAGGGCAAAAAAAACAATAGCAATTCTAGCGACGAAACAATAACATTTAAATTAACTTGCAGTAACACTGACATCACTTTTTAAAAGTTGGTATACTGATCGATGATTCGAATTTTGAAATCGTCTGAAGCCTGGAAAGTTAATTTTACAACAAAGTGGTAAGTCGCAGTTGACCCCCGATCGTTCATAGCACGCACTTTCAAGTGCGATCTTTTCTAACACCCATTTACAAAAAATATATATATTTCAAATCCATTTATCTCACCGTACCGGTTCTACGACGTAACTTTGTAAGGTTGCAACGCACCTGAATAGGTATCTAATTGAATGCGATGAAATCCGAAGGCAATAAATACATCAGTATTACGAAAATGAAATCCGAAATCTTTTCTCTCACTAATAAATCTTCCATCCAGTTTATTACGTGTCATTTTATCTAGAACCAACTGCGTCCAGACTAGCTATAAATAAGTTTCTCCGATTGGCCACCGTTTATCTGTCGGGCAGTTGTGTACTTCTGCGACGTAGATCAATAGAAACACGTATCCCGAAATATTTTGCCGGTTCGAAATTTTGTTGGCGGTCATTTCTCGCGTCATTTATTTTAACGAGTGTTGCGATAGAAGTATTGTATTTGTAAATTAGTGATTCCCACGACTTCTGCGTTGACTTGATGATACAAATGACTTATGTCGTTGACGTACCACTAATACACACCAAACATTTTAAATCTACGTTCCTCTTACGTACGGCTATAGAGTGGAAATTTCGTTGGCGGCTGATGTGTTTCCTAAACACTAATGATCTGGATTGTTTAACGAAAAGAGTGAATAAGCTGTTTCTAGTCAAACATGACCCATCTTGGGACGCATCGTCACTTACCATCAGGTGAGATTGCGGTCAAATGTCTGCCTACTAATTTAAAAAAAAACATAATTAAATTGTACCACCTGTATATACAAAAACTGCTTTTATTATGCAGGAAATAGAGGCGTTCTGTCGTCCGGCCGTGTGTAAGTACACAATCCTACTGAGATGAAACATAGCCTGGTTGTGCAGGTGCACTTTATTCAACATGATTAAATTGTGGTATGAGATTGAGCACCATAATTAATCCATCCGATTTTGAGTCTTTAAATAACAAACATACGAGTACAAAATAATAAGGTCTAACTTTGTTAACTATATTCATTTCAGGGGGTTTTGCTGATCTAACACAACAACTTTTACTATAGGACCAACTTAAATTACGCTGTATCAAATAATAAAACATCATGGGCGAAAACTTGTCGAGATTTGTACGCTTCACCCACACTTTATGAAAAAAAGTTTAGCAGCCGTCAGCCAGTCGCTTATCTGAGTCGGAATATGTCAGCAGCTCGACACGGGTCGACGCAGCGATCAGATAGCCGCCTGTGAAAAAACTACTCAACGTCACTTATACAGGGCTAGTACGAATCCGTGAGGAAATCCCGGAAAATAGGATTTACTTTGTCCTGCAGGAAATATGAAATTCGGTCGAACCTTCCGCATCAGTTCCGATGGTATTCGTATTTCATTTACATTACCAGGTTCGATTACCCGGTGAGGTAAAAGGAAAATTGCGATATTTTGCAATTGAGTGGCAACTAATTCACCAGACAGATATAAAGTATTAAGTACAAGGATAAGAGCCTGCGCACATTTCGTTTTCTAGCTGCCGCGAAAGGCGAGCTGTCGCGGAACGTGGCGATCGGCGCTTAAATTACGCTGTATTGTATCCAACAGTAAAAACCCTTTTTTTAATTAAGTATAAGCAAAAAGTTGTCGAGATTTGTACGCTCAACCCACACTTTATGAAAAAAAGTTCCGCAGCCGTCAGTCAGTCGCTTATCTGAGTCGGAATATGTCAGCAGCTCGACATGGGTCGACGCAGTGATCAGATAGCCGCCCGTGAAAAAACTACTCAACATCACTTATACGGGGCTAGTACGAAATTGTGTATCCCGAAATAACGTTATAAATTGAATATGCAAAACGAATCCGTGAGGAAATCACGGAAAATAGGATTCACTTTGTCCTTCAGGAAATATGAAATTCGGTCGAACCTTCCGCATCCATCATGTAGCCATTTGTATTTCAGTAACAATTCCAAGGTGAGGTAAAATGAAAACTACGATAGTTCACAATTGTGTGGCGCCTAATACCACAGACACTTTAATAGTTAGTCCAATTATGACAGCTTATTTTATTATCAAGAGTCTAGTTCACCAACACATGTTTAATTTTCAAATGGCGGTGGTAATGTTTTTGACATTCTATTTTGAATGGGAATTGTTTCAAATTAACCTTCAACTTACGTTTATTGGCTGTGCAATTGTGCAATTAGTGCACTCGAGTCTAAGTTTAACAATGATAAATCAAACTTAGGGGGAGTTATGAGCCATACTCCACCACGCGGACTCAGTGCGGATTGTTGGAGAGTTAGATACGAGTGAACAACCTTACTGTCAGATATTATCAAGCGTCAGGCTAACCTAGGGCCTCTGACTAGGTATAACGAGGTTATAATAGGCAGACATTTGACTGCAATCTCAGCTGATGGTAAGCAAAGATGCCGTCAAGGATGGGTCATGTCCGTCTAGAATTTTTAAATTAGAATTAAATAATTAATTCTAATTTAAAAATGGTCTTTTAAAATCAATCCTGGTACAACGCTTTGGGGTGACGAGTGTGAATACCATTTTGTTGAGAATCTATTGTATTTCGATCCGAATTCGAAGCAAATTGCTGAACCCGAATGCTTACCACATTTGATCATTGTTACCAGATATCATGTGCATTTAATAAAAAAAATATATACAGGTAACCTGTCTTTTACTCGGGTTACATCACGGGTTATGTAGCTGAAATTATAATTTCTGTATTTTGGCGGATTCGGATTAGATACAGTGCGTAACCACTCTTATTGTAAACCTTAGTATATTTTCGCGTTATTTGAGAAGGGCCGGTGATAAATGACCCTTTTTTATTCAATCCTGACCTCCAGCCTGTAGATAAGGACACCGACATCCCGGCTAATCCACACGTGATAGGTGGCTACCCGGTTTATCCGGGCGCGATTAGGGCTGTTTTCCACCAAAGAAGGGAAGATGTGCGACGGTTGAATTTAAATAAAACATTTTTTTTTAAACTCTGGTTAGCACCATGTCGTTACGAGTATTAGATGTACACATAGGACAAAGAGGATTTAAACTTCCTGGCAAATCGACTCCGCGGCCATTTTGATTTATTTTAGAAATCGCAGCGCACAATTAAAGTAAAATGTATGGATATAGCACCACTGACCTCTTTAATACAAGTACGCTGGACTAAACATTCTCTAAGAAATGACAAATAATTTTTGTGCTGAATCAAAGCGCCCCCCACTGAGTGTCTAGGGAACTAAAATAGAGGAACTTGCATATGGTGACCGTCCTCGGAACTAATGAGAGTTCACATTATCAACTCTCATTAGTTCCGAGGACGGTCACCACACGCTCACTACAGCCGTCAGCGCCAAAATGGCGATAATTATATGGCTCCATTTTTAAGGTTGACAGTAAACAGTCCAGCGTACTTGTATTATTGAGGTCGGTGATAGAGCAAACATACAGATCAAAATATGTCGACATATTTGAAGGTTAAGATCGACAAATGAGTACAACGCAAATCATTATTACTGATATGTCGATCTTTGAAAAAATCAAAATGACGGCGGGTGTTGATATGCCAGCTTCCATACAATAACTTTTAAACCCCTTTTCTCTCTGCTTTTGTGGGATCCGGGCATAAAAGCTCTCGATCCAGTTTGTTACTAGCAGTTCCCCGCGACTTTGCCCGCGCCAAAAGTCGGATTGTCCATACAAATTTTTATTCTCCATTTCACCCCCCTGATGATTTTATATCGCGACAAAAAGTAGCCTCTGTCCTTCCCAGTTTCTCAAACTATCTCTGTGCCAAATTTCATTTGATTCGGTCCAGTAGTTTCGGAGCCTATTCGATGCAAATAAACAAACAAATCTTTCCTCTTTATAATATTAGTATAGATTTGGGCCTAAAATTCTCCGCAATCAGAACTTAATTAAGGTGTCTCATGAACTCACAAGGGAAACATAAGATACAGATAATTTAGGAAAACTCCCCGCCTGATAAGTGTACACGTATATATTTGTCACTCATACGGAATGACGCCAGCGTTACTCTTACTACGTCTAATTTTAGTCAAGTGATGACTAATTACACCTTTTTAAGGGACAATATATTGGTTTAAGGAAATTAATAGTAGGTAAGTAGTCAGCAGTTCTCTAGAAAATAACACTGTATTTTTCTTTGTTTCTCTTTTTGCTTGTTCAAAAGGGTCGCCTTAAAATTAGGTTTTATAAGCATTAATTTGATAAATTATTTTATTTATTCATTAGAAAAAAACAATTATTGCATCGCTACATGTTGCTGAAGCGTGTAGTTCATTGTTTCGTTTTGTTTATATTTTAAAATGAGTTATTATTTTATATGTTTGTTATTATTATTTGTATCTCTCCTGCGGGAAACCACGGCACGAAGCCGGTCCTTTTGGAAGGCGTACGTGGGGATATGGATCCAACACGAAGAGGCCCCTTTGAGATACGATAATGAGTTGGGATATGTACACCTAGTGGATACTATCTCTGCCTGTACTATTGAGAAAATACAGCCAAAGACAGCACCCGCTAGGTGCAAGGACTATTGCGGAGAAGATGGGAACTAATACTGGTTCTATGGATGGGAAATTGCGGGACTGGTTGCCGGGATATTGATGAGACAACGGGACGCCTGCCATATCTAATGTCTCATCTCAATAATCACGGCAGACCACCGTCTGCCGTGATTATCGAGTTATAGGTGGGTAGCAAGGCAGCAACATTGGTGTGAGCAGCTAAGGTTGTAGAGAGGTGAGTCTATTAAAATTATTATTATTATCAATAACCCTCGAAATTACAGTTAGTGCGTTTGCTGATAGTAATAAGTGAATATTTGTAGGTATTTAGTGGTTCACAAGCTTTAGGAACTTTGGGTGTCTCGAGATTCATGGGCCCATGTGCACAGGGAAACGATAATTTTGCCAAAGTGTGATTCTGTCCTACCGGAAACAAATGATTTGATGCCTCCTATCTAATAAAGCGCCTATTTTATTAAAAGTACGTAATTATTATAAGAATTTTGATAAAAAATATGAATTCTATCAATTTATTGTAAATTAAAAGTAAAATTAAGTAATGTATTTTAAAAATTATTTTAGACAAAAATTATCATGATATTATTATTACTAACTTAGCTGACATACTGACACTAATGGATTGTACCATCTGACTGAATAAATGAAATAGAAATTATAAAGTTAAGTTATCATTTAAAATGTAGGTAGGTACATCTGATTGTGTAATGGCTAAAACTTATTAAGATTGGTGGGTGTAGTCGAAATTATCTTAGCATTATCCCGGTTGGACCATGATCCAGGATATAGCAGATCAGGTAATTACTGTGGAGTGACTGCAATTATTCTAGTGCCCTCGGCCCAGGGTTCTCTTTGGACCATGATCTGGGATATGGCAGATCAGGTAAACCTGCCATCCGACCTCTGTGACCCTGTTAACAGGGAACCTGGTGACCAGTAAGATGATGGTTATACACATTCAGTGATTATAACCACACTACCAAACTACTTAGATGTGTAGCCTCTTGGAATACTAGTGCCTTCCTGTGTCATACAATTTAGGATTCAGATGTTTTATTTTGTTTTTCATCCGTAACAGGGTTGACTGCTCATCTAAAACAAATCGCCTTTTTAATTAATATTATAATTAATTAAACAGCACATTAATTAAACAGCACAAGTTTAGGCACACAATATTATTATAAAAGTAAATTAAACCTGTCAAATTAACAATAAACTTACTTTCCTTAAGTCTTTTCTATACTTTAGAGATCATTAAGCAGACACAATAGAAAACCAATTATTATGAGAACGCCGGCGGTCTTCCTATCCCTAAGGGGTAAAGTCTTGAATATCATTTAAGAAAATATATTATTGCACTTGAAAAAATGACCGCCAGAGGCGGGAATCGAACCCGCGTTCCTCGCATGCCGGGCGATTGCCTAACCTCTCGGCCACCCTGGCGTTGGCAGAGCCTGTCGAAATTTTCAAGTGCTTCTTAACGCTGTAATGGCGCGTTGCTTTCATCAATGTTATTGGGATTACACCCTCAACAAATCAAATCTCAACCCTCAAATGTTGAGGGTGTAATCCCAATAACATTGATGAAAGCAACGCGCCATTACAGCGTTAAGAAGCACTTGAAAATTTCGACAGGCTCTGCCAACGCCAGGGTGGCCGAGAGGTTAGGCAATCGCCCGGCATGCGAGGAACGCGGGTTCGATTCCCGCCTCTGGCGGTCATTTTTTCAAGTGCAATAATATATTTAGATTGCAAAGTGAATGCTTATCACTTAAAAAAACAATAATTTATCGTATTTGCAAGCTTCATCTTTCGATTGTTAAATACTTGCAAAAGTATTTCTTTCGAGTGTTGAGGGTGTAATCCCAATAACATTGATGAAAGCAACGCGGCATTACAGCGTTAAGAAGCACTTGAAAATTTCGACAGGCTCTGCCAACGCCAGGGTGGCCGAGAGGTTAGGCAATCGCCCGGCATGCGAGGAACGCGGGTTCGATTCCCGCCTCTGGCGGTCATTTTTTCAAGTGCAATAATATATTTAGATTGCAAAGTGAATGCTTATCACTTAAAAAAACAATAATTTATAATTTAAGAGTATATTTGACTTATATTGTAACTCAAAATTAACAATAGAATAAAGATATATTCATAACTGTAGCACACACAATTTTCCGCACTTTACACTTGAGTACATTCATAGTTTTCACTTTCTCTTTATTCAACATGAACCAAACAACAGTAAGGTAAGAAAAATATCAGAGCAAAAGGGGTAAATTTGCGAACCCGTAAAAATTAAATTGGAAGGATGTTGTTTTAGAAGAGGGAAAGTGAAGTAAGCGACCTCCAGGTAAGATAGACAACTTAAAGCTGTAGAGTCACATGGACAAATTACTACTAAGGCACATTACCAAACTTGAAATTGCTATATTAATAATATAAAGAGAAAAGATCAGATTGTTTGTTTGTTGTATTGAACAGGCTCCGAAACTACTGCACCGAATCAAATGAAATTTGGCACAGAGATAGTTAACTGGGCAACTTTTTGTCGCGATATAAAATCATAAGGGGGGTGAAATGGGGGACGAAAATTTGTATGGAAAATCCGACATTTGGCGCAGGCGAAGTCGCAGGGAACTGCTAGTAATATTATAAAGAGGAAAGATTAGATTGTTTGTATTGAATAGGCTCCGAAACTACTGGACTGATTCAAATGAAATTTGGTACAGAGATAGTTTGAGACCCCAGGAAGGACATAGGCTACTTTTTGTTGCGATATAAAATCATCAGGTAGTGCAATGGGGGATGAAGGTTTGTATGGAAATCTGACCTTTGAGCTTTGGCGCGGGCAACGTCGCGGGGAACTGCTAGTAATAAATAAAATTAATTTATTTCATACATAAAGGAGCCATAATAAAATAATAAATAAAGCATGATAAAAAAGTTGAAGAATTTCCAAGCTGACGCTTATTTGTCACGATTTCCATACATATATCTCAAAAACCATTTAACGGTTATTTAAAATTAAACATGCGTCGGTAAACTTGACCCTAAAAGACGTAAGATGACCACATGACGGTGTACGGGAACCTGCGCACTAAGCAGCCAAATACCGTCATAATCATAGAGAGAAAAGATATGTAATAGCTCGGTAATCGTTCGCAAACTTCTGTATTCATTTATTTGGGCGTTACAACTATTAGAACACTCTTGTAACCATAAGGAGCACCGTAAATAAACTCACAACGATCATTGACGCGCAGTGCACTCAAACAAATGTATTTGCAACGTGACTAATCCACCACGAAGATCGATAGTTTTTTCTGGCCATGTCGAATTCGCGCAGGTCACGCATCCATTTCATAGTCCGTAGCCACTTGGCAATTCATTCTCAAGCGAAGTTCGTTATCGCTAACAAAATGAATGGAACATAGGGTATATGTATACTGGTATAGGTATACGGTATATGTATATGGACATAAGCCATCGAAACATCACGTGACTTTTGCATATGTACATATCTTGACATTTCGTTGGCGATAGCGAAGTTCGCTCCAGAATGATTGCCACTTGGCTACGGGCCCATATCTCTTCTTTTTATGAGCTAAAGTCATAATGTTCGACTCGCTGCCACCTGGCTTAGCACCGCAGCCGACAGCCTAATCCGTGGGAGGTCTAATTTTATCTAAATCGATTCTGTTACTACCTACTCAGATTCTGTAGTAACAAGTACCTTTCGAAAAATGTCTTAACGAAAGGACGATTAGTCAAACTCACCAAACCCTTCTGCTGGTGATGGCTGTTGCCAATAGAAATCACTTCAATAAACTTCATCGGCCTTATTACATAAAACTTGGCACCGGGTTTAAGCCAGGACTGAGCTATTAGCTAGCCAATTAGAAAAGCGTTTCTCTATTAAGTTATGTCACGAATATGTCATTCATTCCTCTGTTGCCGGCTAATATTTGGACCTAGTTTAAACCTGGTCAATTTTTTTGTAATAACACCGCATGTGTTTAACATCCTCATTTCCGAAATTGCTTTTGATTTGCAATATAGTCCCAGCGGTGGCGCTGGGGTTAATAATTTGTATGTTAAATTGTGGATAGTTTTTGGTTATATTTCTATCTTAATAAAATAAGTATATCTAGAGGTACAGGATGAGCTCTCTTCACCATACAACATGATACAAATAAAAAGTCTCGGTTACTGAACAGCAACAGCTGTGGTTATGAATCTTTTTCTGTCATTGGGCCTACGCAGACGAAGTCGAGGATGACAGCAAGTAATAATAATAAATTTGGTATTTTCTATGTAGCGTGAGCAATCGTGGCCTTTTTAGGAAATGTAACAAAATTTTGCGAGCATTAAATTAGGTGCATGAATAAGTACTTTGATCTACACTACAAAACATTAAGTAACAATTCCTGAAAAATGAACGTTATTTTACTACCTATTTTGTTCAGGAAAAGAAGTATGTTGAAGTTGGAAGTAGGGAAAATATTGCAAAACTTCAGTGGCCTTATTACAAAAAACTAAGTAACAAGTTTAATCCAAGACTAAATATTAGCTGTTAAATTAGAAATGAATGACACATTCGTGTCATTACCTAATAGAGAAACAAGAATGTATCTTTTTAGTTATCAAGAAATTCGGAAATATGACAAAGATGTGTCTCGGAAACATCATTAGCCACATACCTACGATTAGCCACTTTACACATACAAGTAACTTAGTCATTTAATCTCTTTGCTAGAAGGCATAAGCCTCAACTACAAGATGGCATGTGCCACGTAGCGATGGGCGATTATCACTAAATTAATCGAATGTATTCGATAAGCAACCGCAGTCATTCGATTATCCTTCGATTATGCGGCGAGTAATGCCGGAGCGTGCGGTGCGCAGGCCGTACTACTAACGAATGAATCGTCATTCGTCGCGTCGAATAATCATGCCTGTCCTGTCGCGGCAATTCAATCAAATGCATCGAAGGGTCGATTATAGATTATCATTCGATTGTCGATTATTATTACTCCACCACACAGGCAGTTTTAAACTCCATCAAATAGGTAGAAGGGATGATTGGATAGGTAATTTATTAGTGATGATATCTGCCATAGCCCTGTTAATATAATGCTAGTAGCCCTTAATCCTTGTCAGAAGTCCTTGATGGCATCTGACGGTTGGTCAAGCCATCCTTTACCGCCAAATGATATAAACGTAGAAGATTTCTTAAAACACAAGTGAAAACTGATAAATAAATTAAAATGATAAAGTTTCATTATTTTAATATCGTTACGACGACTTTCTTTAAAAAAATACTAGCTCGCTGTAGATTAGATAATTTCTGACAAGACTACTTTCTAAAAAACCGGGCAAGTGCGAGTTGGACTCGAGCACGAAGGGTTTCGTACTATTAACTTACAACATTAGACAGTATAGGCAAAAAAAACTTTTTAAGTTTATACTGTTCTTTTGGAAAAAATATACATTTTTATTTATTTATAATTTTAAAAGTATCCATCACAGGATACCTGAAACAATTTTAAATAAGAGCTTCCGCGCCTGTTTCTTCACGTGAGTGATTTGAAGTTTATAGGTCCAAAACTTTAGAAATTACAGGGATGGGGACACCGTGTAAACGAATTTGGTGGGCTATATCTCGCAAATGGTAAAGCTGATAAAAAAGTGTTGTATAGAAACCCTACCTTATTTTCATAGTCCTTTTCAACGATACCCCACACAAGGGGATGCACTCAAAAAAATAATTCACCCCCCCTTTACATGTATGGGGAGGTTCCCCTAAAAAGGGGTAATTTTAATTTTTTGTACTTTTAAAATGAGATCTATATGTAAAGTATCTTCGAACCAAGTTACATGCAAATCAGTCCATAAACGTGGAAGATATTCTGCTGTGACAGACTAGGACGGAAGGACTGAACGATCTTATGAGGGTTCCTTGTCGGACTACGAAACCCTAAAAACAAAGAAAAACGAAAATATCTGTTCCTTGTATTTTGGTACACAAATCTCCAAAAAAAATGTATGTTTCAATAATATTAGGTAAATATATTCATTATTCATAAAAGCCCTTGCTTCTTACGCTTGTTGAAATTGAACGTTTGTTATAAAGCGTTGTTTCAATAGTAAAATGATTTATTGTTTCAAATAAATATTGGTTTGTCGTATCTTATGATTCTTGTAAGCATTGTGTTTATTTGATGTAAGTATTTGTTGGGACACAAATGATTTGTAACTTTTTTGTCCTGTAAACAAATACACTAATATAAGTTTTATTTGCATGAACTACAATCACATAATATTCACTTATGATCTTTATTCTAATGTTTCGTCACACACAGATTAAATCTAAAGCTCTGCTGAACAACCTATTAACCATAACAAAAGCCCGTGTTTTTTATATTTTATACAGTTAAGTGATTAACAAATTTTTGACGGTGGATAAGTAAGCCTTAATCGACACGACAATTTTATTAAAACGATAATAGAAGGAAGAATAGAAGAAAAAAGGAAGCGAGGAAGACCAAGAATAAGCTACATGCAGCAAATAACAGAAAAGATAAATGTCGGGTCGTATCAGGAGGTTAAGAGAAGGGCGGAAAGCAGAGAGGAATGGAAAAAACTCCACCGACAAGAGCCTAGCTCTTAAATTTGATGATGATGAAGCCTTAAACACTATTCTTAAAAATAAACGCTTCTTAATAAGTATTATTATCATATATTTGACTTATTATTATATTTTATTGTTAATAATTTTTTCTCCCGTATATGGTTTTTCATAATTTCACCATGATTTAGTTGGAATGTTAATTTAATAATTTTTCGCAGTTTTAAAATTTGCATGCTAAAAATTTTGCAAGACATATATTATGTGCACATTTTATTTTTTATAAAACCTGTTAATACCATGTTCTTATGCAAATAAATGAAATCTGAATCTGAATAAAAAAAAACAATATATTTCTAATAAGCTATAAGTAGATATCCCTTTTCAAACAATCAATATTAGCGCTTTATACCCTAAAAATTCCGGCTACGCCGGCTCACTGGCGTAACAAGCACTTACCAAAATTCGTCGGCTGACTAACGTCCTCCGTAGCTCCGTTGGTAAGAGCACTCGCCCGGATAGCGAGGGGGCGTGGGTTCGAGTCCCACCGGATGACACAGTCTATTAATTTTTGTGAGCAAAATTAATTTTAATTTCTTAAAAGACTTGCGAAATAATTGCTTAAGTTATAAAAGTAGTTATACCCTAAAAAATAAATCTTTATTTCACATTTAGGTTCACAAACAAATATCTCATTGTTATCAGCTTTGCAACAAACAATGCTACTAAATTAACGAGCTAAAGACCAAGCCTTTCCAGACAATATTATCAGGAACGAATCATCTAATCATTACTTACAATCAGCGAGTATAACCATTGTCTAATTGAACACAGAGATTCATTCAATTAACGACTTGTAGAGAGTCTGGATAGCGGTACTAATGGAGAGAAAACACAGTGAAAAAAAAAAGAAAAAATGTTCTCGAATCGGAAATCGTCGATTGACCCATATAGCATAATCCGCAGACCGCTGCTCTACGTGACTGTACAGCAACGAATGCCTTAAATCCACCCAGCAAAGTTAAATTTTGAATTCACGCTCGTTCGATGTGGGTGCAAACGGGCGTGAGAAAAACAGGGATTAGAAACAAGAAAAAAGTAACACATCACGGATGTGGGAATTATTGGGTGTTATCAATTCAGGTATCGTGCTTATGTTTGCCACATCTGTTTTGCTATGTTCTTGATAAGGGCAGAGCGCCTAAACATCAAAACTGTAATTATTTGGAAATGGCCTCCTCCATGTTAGTGTGTCCAAGAAGACAGCTCACAGTTTCAGGGTTCTTAGATAAGATGAAATCCTTATACAGCAAACTTCGCTATCGCCAACGAAATATAAAAGTATGTATGCAAAAGTCACGCGATGTTTTGATAGGTTATGTCAGTTACGTACGTGTACGGAGAGTACATCACGCCAAAATTCATATTATTGCCATAAACATTGTTAAAGCTTACTTTGTCTTATGTCAAAATATGTAATAGTTGACAAGGTTGAAAATGATATATTGCTACGCTGAATGGCATTTTGACAGATGTTCCAACTTGTTACTAGGTTTACTACAGAGCATTGTTGATTGTCATTCTAACGTGTCGCGACAGCCCTGGTTTTATTAGAGAGAAATTACTATGTTGACTTCGGTGCATAGTAATACTAATATATCGAGCACGTAACCCAGGCGAAGTAAGCGTGATATTTCTCCGAAACTTATCAGTGCTTGGTACTGATACGATCAGTGTCAATTAAGCATGACGTATTTTATAATCAACTAGTGGTTCCCAGCGACTTCGCCCGCAAGAGTTGGTTTTTCCATATAAACTTTCATCCCCCATTTCACCCCCTTAATGTTTTTATATCGCGACGAAATGTAGCCTATTTCCTTTCCTGGGTCTCAAACAGCCTTCATACCAGGTTTAAGCGTCAAGAGGTAACAGAATGACAGACAGATAGACACACTTTTGCATTTATAATATTGGTATGGATTTTATTAAATATGTCATATTTCGGTTTCGATCGTAAGTAGGTAACATCTTTTAAACAGCACCTTTATTTTAAAATATGTAAAGAAATAAGTGAATTTGTTTGACAAAATGTGTTAAAGAAAAAAGGGGGGCATTTATTGCCAAGGGTTTGTGACGGAATTTTGCTAAAACAAAATTAATGACATTTCGTCTCTATATGTTATGTGCTCGGTGTAATACCCGTTATAACAGTCAACTATCTTACATGACATTTGCGACAGAGCCACTCTTTATGCAACACACATTCGCGACTGACGGCTTTTGATTAGCAGACCTACTGTCTAATTTGAAAACTATAGTGATTCACAACTATGATTTCAAAGTAATAAAATGTGAATTTACAATTTTTCCATATTTTGAAAGGTATCATTGCTTTCTAGAAGGCTTTTTTTAAACATATCTAAGCAGGTGTTTGACCCTTACTTTGAGCAGGTATTACAACAAGTGTCGGGAATTCATATTTATACTTAGCGAATTCTCGAAATGTTGGTGGCTCGATAATACCTTACTTTGACTCACCTGTGTACATTAATAACACATCATTTTTAGCAGTCTTTAAAGTGACACATATGCCAGGTTGCAGAAAATCGGGTGGCTTTAAAATATGCTCAAGTTCTGCATCCACAGAGGTTAATGGTCTGGAATTTAGCACTGCTTCTATTTTCTTTATAACTGTCGTCAGTTGACTATCTCTTAATAAGTGTTTGTGTAATGTTCTTCGCATGCAGTGTTTTATCAGTCCTACCAAACGTTCATAAAAACCGCCATGCCATGGTGCGAGTTCTGGTATAAATCGCCATTTTATTTTGTTCTCAACACAATATGAATTTGCTACTACACTTCTGGACACATCTATTGGCCCACCTTAGAGTTTAGGTTTTGATGGCCCCTACCGAAATATGATAAATTTGAATTCAGAATACCATACGACATGGAGCTACGCCTAACAAGTCGGATATGCGCCTTGTTAAAGGCAATTGATTTTTGAATAAAAAACATGTTTTATCAAATAAAGGTTTAATTTAATAACGCGTGTTGCCTCCATGGGCATCTACCACAGCTCTCATACGATTAGGCATAGAGTTTATCAACCGCTCTATGAAATTTTGAGGGATCATCTCCCTCAAAATTCCTCTTCTATGGCAGTTTTCAACTCCTGCATCGTCTGGGCAACTGTCTGACGAGCCCTAACACGTCTTTTTAGCTCGTCCCACATGTGCTCAATGGGGTTCATGTCTGGGCGTCTGGCTGGCCAGTCCATAGCTGTGATGTTCACATCCCGAAGATATTCCCTGACGATGCCGGGCGCATGGGCTCTTGCATTATCATGCATAAAAAGGAAATTTGGGCCCTCATAGTCCGCGTATGGTATCACGTGAGGTTCTAAGCACTCACGAATGTACCTTTCAGCATTTAATGTTGGCAGCCGTGGTCCTGTAACAACCTTAAGTTGAGTTTTGCCGCTCGCCCCAGACAGTCCATGAGCCACCGCCATAAGCAACCCTCTCTTCAAAGCAGCATTATGTGAAACGCTCTCCCTTACGTCGGTAGACCTTCTTCCTTCCATCATTGCCATGTAACACAATTTTAGACTCATCAGAAAAGAGTACACGGCGCCAATCTTGCTGTGTCCAATTTAAATGACTGCGTGCGAAATGAAGGCGCGCTGTTCGGTGGGCTCGCGTTAGTTTGGGCCCATTAGCTGGCTTGTGTGGTACCATATCGCGTTCTTTTAACGTTCTCCGAATAGTTCGAGCGCTCACAGATACTCCGTGGAAGTCGCAAAGTTGGTTTTGTATCTCAATGGAGGTAAGGTGATAATTTCTCAAGCTGCTCGTCACGATGAATCGATCCTGCCTTTCAGTTGCGACCCGAGATCGTGGCTTTCCTCGGCGACGAACAAAGCCGCCAGTCTCTAGCTAGGTACCTCCGATAAACATTTCGGACCGCAGATCGACCTTAATTAAGTTGAGCACTCACGTTTCTTTGGCTGTGTCCGGCCTGAATAAGTGCCACAGCTTGGGCGGTGACTTCAGGTGAACTATCCATAGATTATTGATAGAACCTCACCTTAATGTTAAGAATAAGTATTGTTTGTTGCAAAACCAAAAATATCAATCACTTTTTCAAGAATTAAATCCAAGTAAACCAATAAAACCAAGTTTTCTTAGTATTCGATTGTTTGATATCAACAAACAGGCTCCAAATTGTCTTTTGTTTCTTTAAATTCTGTGTTCGAAATTCAAAAAAAGACTAAGTATTAAATTAAATTGTGAATGTGCCAGGTTCAAAACTGCATAAAAACTTTTTGCTCGACCTAATATAAAATTTTAGCTAGGACCAAACGAAACTGAAAATACAAGGTGGGCCAATAGATGTGTCCAGAAGTGTATATCTGATATCAATTTAAAATGTAAAGCATTGTCAGAGGTAATAAGAGTTGGTACACCTCTAGTTGAAATCATTCGCCTTAAAGCTTGTAATCCTTGTTCAGCTAATAGATCCTCAACCACTTCTAGATGAACGGCCCTAACTGCTAAACAAGTGAATAGGCTTATCCATCTCTTGCTTGTACCCATTTCTGACTTGACAAGTATCGGCCCAAGGTAGTCGACTCCAGTAAAAGTGAACGGCTTGCTGAGACTGACCCTTTCATGTGGCAATGCAGGTGCAGTTGGTAATCTAAATGGTCCACCACCATGCTTCATACATCGGGAACATTAACTCAATATTTTCCTAACTTGATTTTTGCCTTGCGGTATCCAGTAATTTTCACGGATTATAGACAGTGTGTGATTTACACCCACATGATAATTCTTTTCATGTGTATCTATGATAACTTTGGTAGTGAATTCGCAATCTTTAGGTATAATCACCGGATATCTCTTATCAAATGACCATTCTGCACATTTAAGTCTGCCTCTGCAACGAAGTATGCCGTCAATATCTTTGAAAAGTCCTAAATTTCGGCTAAGACTAGTTTTTTTTTCCATTTACTTCATCCCTTAAATATTCTGCCTGTAATTTCTTAATTTCTTTTAGTACACTTGCTTCAGGTTCGTTTTCTTCAGAGAGCTTTTATTGTATTTTTTTTGACTGTTCATCAACAGTCTCCCCTGCCTTCTCTTCACAAAGTTCTTCATCTTGTGTTATATTAGTTTGTGGACATTCTGCGATTTCTGCTTTCGGCAGACTCTCCCGCGCCAAAAGATTAACAGTATTCGATGGACCTACTGGCCATTCTGTCTGCTGCTTCTTCAAGAACTCTGGCCCCAGTAACCACCTTGACCTCTCTTCTTCTGAGGCATTTGGTCTGGTTGCTACATCCGCAGGGTTTTGATCTGACGGAACGTGTCTTATTAATGGTCCTTATTCTGTTTCACTTCCTCTAATCTTCTTGTGACAAATGGCGTAAGCAGTTTCTCAGACTTATACCAGTCAATTACTACCTGGCTGTCAGTCTATAAAATCTGTCTAGTAATTTGCACCTGTAAGAATCTTAGGACGTATTTTATCAGTTTACTTCCAATAAGTACACCAAGCAACTCTAGTCTGGGTATTTTTAAGTTCTGTTGATCTTTAATCGGCACTAGCCGTGATTTTCCTATTAAAAATTTAATGTCACTTCCTTGCACTTAATAAACTACCGCTGCGTAGGCTTGCATTGAAGAATCTGTAAAGCAGTGTAATTCAGCTATTCCTTTATTAAGGTTGATAGTTTTGCGTGGTATGCAAATAGTTTCAACATTCTTTATTTCTTTTAGAATTGTCTTCCATCGTTCCCCGGTTTCTTCATCCAGGAGAATGTCCCATTTAACCTTTTTCTTCCATAAGTCTTGAAATATAATTTTGGCTGTTAGCATAACAGATACGCTAAAATCGCAGGGGTCGTAGACAGCTGCTATTGTTTTTAGGACTCCTCTTTTAGTGTATTTATTATTTTCGTTCAACTTTACTCTCAAGTTCAGTATATCTTCCTCTATAATACAATCTAAGCCCAGAACGTTCACTGTTTTGTCAGGGCAAGTGTCTGGAATAATTTCTCTGAAACTTTTGGAGTTAGAGCTCCACTGTCTTAAGTTCATAGAGATTTGATCAAACGTGTTTTTTTAAATTCTTGTATAATTCTAAGGCTTCTTTAAGATTGTTAGTTCCAGTCACTAAATTATCCACATATATATCGTTAGCTACACTTTTGACACTTACATTTTTTGAACATGTCAGATGGTGCTTGACGGTGGCATTGAGAATAAATGGTGAAGATGTAAGACCAAATGGAACTCTAGTAAATCTCAAGTGTACAAGATTATCTTCTGTTGCTGGTTTATGAAAATCTTTTAACCATAAGAATCTGGTCACGTCTTTGTATCTCCCTAGGTTGTTGAGATCCGAACGTAAATATAGCAAGATTGTTCTGTTCTTCAGCTTGAAGATTCAGTTCTTTAGCCATAGCTTCAGTGATGTAGCTTCTACCACTTCCAGTATCTAACAATATTCTGCAGGACCTCTTGATGTTTTCCTGACCTTGTAGTTCTACAACAGCTGTTTGTAATATTGTAGTCTCTTTTCTGCTTATATGCATCACACTAGTGGATTCCTTTTCCTGTTTACTCTTATTTGGAAATTTATTGGGACACAAAGATTGACTATGCACTCCGTGCTTACCACAGAATTTACATTTCTTTTTCCTATCACATTGAAATTTGATGTGCCCTTGTCTAAAGCAGATGAAACATCTATCTTTCAGTTTCGCCCTTCGCTCATCAACAGTTTGGATTTTGTCACAATTTGCATTGAAGTGATCTCCATTGCAAAATATACAATTCCAACGTTTTTTCCTTTTTTCTGAAATATGGTTTGCTTCTACTTACTTCTGATCATATTTTCTTTTAGTAGGTTTTCCTTCCTGTGAGTTCAAATTAGTCCTAAATTTTGAGTTTTGTTGATGTTTCTTGAATTGTTTTGTACTATTAGAAAAAATTCTCTTTGATGGACCAGGTCTTCCTAGATTTGTAGCATCCTTTATGTGCAAAGTCTCCGTAGTGTATGAAACTTCGACTGCATCACTTTTACAAGGTTGTCCAGTTATCCTTATGGACTCCTCTTTAGTAGATATTATCAAGGATAGATGCTTGAGGATACCTTCCACGGTTAGTATACTGTCAGGCCCAAGCCTCATCTTGGTATCATAAATGATGTCGGCAGGAAACTTTTCCATGATTAAAAATCTCATTTGATTCGTATCCGTATTTTCCCCCATGGATTGGAGTACTGTTAAGTGACGTTGAATTTCATCCAATGTAGTTCGACAATCTTCAAAGTTTTCAGCCCTTTTCACATTATTCAACGCTCGATGATGAGCGTAGATAACTTCATGTTCTTTACCATATCTAGCCTTTAATATGTCAACGGCAATTTGATAATTTTTGTTAGTACTGTTCAATCCTTCTATCAGTCTGAGAGCGTTTCCCTTGACCGAGCTCTTGAGGTACAGTAACTTGTCCACATCGTTCAAATTTCTTAGATTTATACATGAATTAAATTGGTCCCAGAAAGAGCACCATTCAAGAAGTTCACCTTCGAACTGTGGCAAATTAAGATCTGGAACTTTGCTATATGTTGAAGGTTCCCTTGCTGTAACTGTGCGAGAATCATATTTTAATTTCAGCTTTGTGTCTAATTCTGCTAAAATCTCTTCCGCTCGAAGTTCATATGTGGTAAAATTAGAGATTGCATCAAGATCCGGGTGTTGGCAAATGTTAAAGTAGTTAGTTAATTCAAATGAGAAGCGTGAGAGTATAGATTTCAATTTCGCTGATTGGACTTTAGCTTGTTCTAAATTATCATTGTTTAAATTATTTATATAGATAGATATGGATTTAATTTCCTCCATGAATTTAGACAAACAGTCAATTAGTATTTCTTCCATGGTTCAAATTTAAATTCTGAAAAATAGTTGTCACTATATACCTATACACATTGAAGTATCTTAAAGTTTTATTACAACATGTTTTATCTAATGATGTAATTATTTTATCAAATTGATCTTACAGTAGGACTCGCCTAAGTTTGGCTTCCCCTTAAGTTACACTTCGCCTTAAGTTTAGCTTTCTTTAAGTTACGCTTCGCTTTAAGTTTGGCTTCCCTAAGACAATATTATATAGCATAGCAATGTGTGAACATGTTCATAATTATGTGTCATATTAATATCTAAAAAGTTTCTTTATTCGTTGGCTGTAAAAGACTAAGGTGATATTTGAAACTAGAATTTGGTATTAATTTTATTCTATATTCAAGGTCAAGGCAAGTTTCATTTGAACTGTTTACATAGATATTATGTTAGCATCCTAGCGTAACTCAAACTTAGGAATTACACAGGTGAAATTTATTTCACTGTTGACTTGGTACAAATGAAAATGCTACAAACCAAACACTATTTAATATAAAAACATATATGTTTGTTAACATTTACTAGAAAACAAACAAAAGCCAAAAACAATAAGGAAACCATTTCAATTTTCAATGTAACATAAATACAGAAAGTTATCTGTCTTATCTTCATGCACATGTAAGTCAATTGTCTAGGTGTAATATTATACCTACCCACGAATGCAACTTGTTATGGCTCAAGTATCGTCAGCCTACCACACAGGTTGATCACCCTTAGTAAGTAACCAAGTATTGTAGAAAAGGAAAATGCAACTTTTAAACATTTAATTTGTGTACCTACATTGTAACAACACGGTTATACTCTGACTGACTACTACGTCATTGTCACCTAGTGCACAGCCTGCAATACTCTTGCCTTGCCGTTTTTCAAGTCATTCCAACAAATCCATTGAGCTTCTACAATCAAAAGTATCGGATAGAATCTTAAATTTATTCTTACCTTAGCAATTATCGTATTCCTGTTTATATCAATAGTTTCTTTTGCACTTAGGTATTACAAAAATATTGAACTATGTAGGTAGGTAAGCACCTAAAGAATTTTGCACTCGGTGCTCGGTAGTTATCCGCCAACAAGTGAATTCTTTCTCAACTTTTCGAATCGCAACCGAAGACGCCGCAGTTTTGCCAACAGGAATATCGGAAATATAAATTTAAATGAATGAGTCGAATAGATCTAAAGGTATGAACTATAGAATGAATGAAAGAATTGTTCCAAATAAAGCGACCTATACATCTTGCGTTTTTTCTGCCGCGTGCCGACACAGTAATTCGTGATGATCGGGTGGTTTTAATGTTTCACAATGATTTAACGTTAACAATAGATTAATTATTGAGTACGTACTGCACAGAAGCCAGTATCTTACCATATCACTAATCCGATTAGAATCTTATAAAAATATCACTAAGTCATTTATTTGTCGTGTGACAAATCATGTCAAACATCTTGTATTGTACACACTTATGTCTTAATCAAAGACTTGAATCACAAACCCGTTGTTGCATGTCGTAACAAACCGCTCCGTGTGAAGCAAGCCTTAAGATAGGTTCCTTGAATGAATGACTGATACCGTTCAATTGTTCATCTCATCATTCAATGAGAATAAATTCGTTTACAGCTTGTATGTTGGTTGCCATGATGAACGAAAGAACAAGAAGTTGTTTCTCTGACTCACTTCCGGTCCGAATGCCTGCGTTTTAGATTCTTTTAATGTAAAATTCCAAATAACTATACTTCTGCTCATAACGAAACTTAAAATTAAAATTAATCAATTAAGTACATTTATTTGTATGATAACTTTTATACAAATAACATTTATTACATAAGTTTGTTTCGAATATAGGCACTGATTAGTTTTTCCCTTTTGTCATGAATGAACACAGATGGCGCCATGAGTACACATTTTAGTATACCTACAAAAATACAGATTTTCTTACAAGTCAAAGTAAGCAATACCGAACCAATGGATTCATCGCAATTAATTTAAGTAATCCCAGCACTCCTCCACCATGTCGGGAATTCATCTTATATACTTAGCGAATTCTCGAAATGTTGGTGGCTCGATAATACCTTACTTTGACTCACCTGTGGTTTTATGATCCAGCGACTTTTACAGATTCTTCAGCGCTTATGTTTGATGGATGTTTGGGGTGCTGTGCTTTAACGTCATCTGTGTTCACTTCTTGATGATCAACATGCCTCTCCTACATTCAATCAGCCACCTGTTGGTATCAAAAGAGTATGATTCACATGGAATGAACCTCCAAGTGCCCATGCAGTTAATTACATACTACCTAGCAATCATCCGTAATAGGATAGATAGCCCAACGATTCTAGGCAGAGTTTGGTTATTGGCTCCTAGTCGTCTGGGCTGTGATGTGGAGGGGACGGTAGCCCCGCGGCGGCGGCCGCGCCTGCTGTGGTGGCCGCCGGCGCGCTCCCAGTGCGGCGCGCACGCGCCCACTACCCGCGCTATACGCCTTATTGGCGATATGCTCGCATATGACTACGAGACTGACTTATTTTTTGATAGCTTTGGACAACTATGCAACAAATCCCTTCTATTTTTGACATCTATTTTTGAATTATTGTAATTTAACAGTTTAATCTTAGGTGATTTGACAATTGCGTAATTTATTTGATATAATCTTTTGACATTTGACATCATCTATGTGACATGTATTTTTAATTATTCATTGTGTTGTTATTATCTACGTATTTGACAACTTACTTTTTTTTTAATGTTATCCATAATCTTTTTTTTGACATCAGCTAATCTATTGACATATGTTTTTAATTTGACATAAATCTTGTGTATTAATATTATTATAATTAGAACTGTACTTTGTTAATTAGCATGCTAGCGTTTTGGGCAAACTGTAAGCCAGCATGCACACTGTTATATAATAAATAAATAAATGGTAACTGCTCTTTACAATATACGTACATATTCTATTCATATAGATTGACCATGCAATTTCACCCTAGGTGTTGCGGGTGAGATCATCGACCATTATCATCACTCTAGGTGTATAGAATGATTAGGATATTAGTGTAAGTCACCACAGACACGGCCGCAGGCCCATAGTAAGTTTTATGGGTACGAGTATCTGAATAGTGCACGCACCTCTTCACAATACTCTACATGAGTTACTAAAAATCGTAACATCAGATTCTGGTCGTGGTACACAATCCCTCAGGATACACAAGATTCAACAAGTCAGTACAGTAGTAAAATTGGCAATGTTTTAACCCCAGGCACTTAGCTTTCATCCAGTCATCTCAGGTGGTTCAGCCAGAACTTCAGATTCACGGACTTCTAGCACTGATTCTACTTCATCAAAATACAGTAAGTACCCACTAAATACACTACAAACTTGAGAAGTTGCGCGCCATTAAACAAAATGAGTAATGTGTCAAGGTAACAGATGATGAATAAGGTTTATATTTGCTTATCTACAATTCAGTGTTGCTATATACAATATTTACATTTCGCGGAAGTGTCGCGACAACAAGCATTATAGGTGTAGGGTATAAGATGATTCATTATAATCTTCGTAAATATTTAGTCACTCTTGCCTTAAAGAGACTTCATCGTAACAACTCGTTATCTTTACGAAAGTTGACAGGAGGAATTCCAGTACCTATAGCTGTTCGCAACAGAAGGGTGTCATTGAAACGCTTTGTACTGGCATAAACATGTCAACAACATAAGAGTGTCAACAACAAAGAGATGGTACGTTTACCAGAGTCTGATTCTCCGATGATGGAAGGGGGCTGGTAGAATGAGGTCATGTGATTCCTTCGCACAGTGGCTGAAGTGTAGCCTGTAGAGCACCAGCAGAGGGACCACATTGCGGCAGTGGACTAAGTCTGAAATGATAAGTTTAAATAAGAAAGAATACTGCAAGTGTTTTTTTTTAATAAGTCTATAAGGATGCTCGAAAAATGTGAAATCATTTATCAGTCCACTTGCGCGCTTCTCAATCGAGTCCAAAAGACATCTATAGGCTAAACTGACTTCGTGTTAAATAGTAGGACCTCTGTTTGTATGAGATGGACAGCAATTACGCATAGGTTAGTGCAATCACGTGGTTCATGGCAATTACCTCTAAGAAATGGTCTGCATCGGTTCACGGTAGGCGAGTTTGTCCATGAACGATATTAACAGGACAAACTGTAGTCTTGCAGCATGAGCATCATACTGATGTAATCTTAGATGTAATACCAAAAATCGACTACTAAGTATATATTGTCTGCCTCGTTGGTCTAGTGGTCAGCACGCTGGGTACTATCCACGAGGCCCCGGGTTCGAATCCCGGGTCGGGCTGAGAGTGTTTGAGTTTTTCTGTCTTGAAATTACTCAGACACAGCTCCGGAGTCAGGAAGTTGGTGGTAATAACACCCCCGTGCCTCGGAAAGGACGTTAAGCCGTTGGTCCTGCGCCTGATCTCTCTACGGTCATGTCGGACTGCTGTCTCACCGGATTATGAGAGTGAAGGAACAGAGAGTGCACCTGTGTATTGCGCACTCACTTGTGCACTATAATATGTCCCGCGCAGTTGGCTAATCCCTGTTGAGATAGGCCGCCGTGGTCGAAATTCGGCTAGGAGGACATTATTATTATTTATATAAAATCAAAACCTTATGAAGCCAAAACTTAACTAACTAGGTTTTTTTCCGGTACGAGGAAACAATCACAATGCTTTACGATTTGTCGGTGGGACCTTCATTATATGATCAAATAGCTTAAAATACTGGAAAAGCAAATGATAGTTTTAATTCCCCACATTGGGTAAAGCAAACTCAAGACTCAAGTTCGCTATTGTTTCTAACTAGGTTTAAGTTTTACAAGTTGCTTGGATGGAATTCTAGAACTTTCTAGGCTAGGTTCAACGTTGTCTTTGGCATCTTCGAGTAAACCTTCGTACCACAGACAATTGTCAGTTAAAGAAGGCTGTAACCCTAAAGTAACAGTACTAAGTTAGACATAGCATGAAATATAAATGAGACAAATGAAATATAATATTACATTTGGCTAGCGAACTTTTGTATGATTTATTTTATGGTAAAACAAAGCTGGGCATTAAAAAATGCATATTTCTAAAATGTAAACAAAGCGTTATGAAAGGCGCTAAAACGAAACGCAGAACTGGGAGCTAATTTCGTAACTCTGTTGCGAACAATTCAGGATTGAAATCGCTTGAAAATGACACATTTGACAACTTCAGTTACTCTGTTAAGCTGGCCATTCACGGTAAGTTCAAAAAATGACTCAACTCACTAACATAAAATCAATCTGAACACTGACTTTTATTCAGTGCTGCTAGAACGTGGGCAATTCCCCACGCAGAGGGGACGTTCAGTTTTTTTAATTTTGTGGGTAAAATGGGCGAGAAGGTCTTAGAACTGGTAAAATATGGGCAATTGTGGAAAAAAATAATAGCGTTAAGTTATTTTTTTAGTACTTATGCCTATAGCCTAGATTTTTATCACCGATATTAAAAACGTACAATTTTGGTCGTACCTCAGACCGACTAATTAGTGTAACTGGCCGTGAATGGCCAACTTTAGCAACAAAAATTTGATAGAAATAATTTCATTCAAAGTTACATAATCCACTACCTGTTCTATTTCAGTACATTCCAACTTCCAAACAAGTATCTTTTTGCTTTTTAGTAAACAATTTTTTTAGGCCGATAAATTGTAATCTGTAATTCATACAGTCATCTCTCCTGCTTATTTATTTATTTTTGTTTAATTTATTATATTTTGTTTATTGTGATAAGACGTGCGTAAGGTTAATTTCATTGACGAACACGCATAAGTTCAACCAACATAAAAATATATGAATAGTAGAATAAAATGCAAAATTATGCATTGCTTCATTTTTCCTTCCCCGTCGATATACATCCAGTTTCCGTTTATTTTTCTCAATCTAGCCATAAATAAGAGACGAAAATACTATTTTAAGGGCTTCGCAAAACTAACCGACATGTCTTTTGTGCTGCAGGCTTTGTATCTCTGATATACGACCACTATACCACCACAATAACTTTGGCAACTTAACTGGTGTAAAGAAACCATTGTGAGCCAGAACTGGCTTACTAAACTAAGTAATGCTTATTGGGTTGTTATCAATACTATTGAATATAACACGATAAGTTCTGAACAAAAAAACATATTAATGGACATTTCGTAGATAACTGTTCATATTATTTCGTCAATAGCTTAACACTATGTTGGTTTCGATGTGGATCAAGTGGCTCAGGATAGAAGGCCCAAAAGATAAGGAGACATGTTCGGGCTCCCTAAGGGCCAATATTACTGATTTTTAAATTTATGACGCTCATAAGTGGCATTTTCTGTCCTAAATTGAATAAATTATTTTTGACTTTGAAGAGACTGGCATGAAAGAAAGGAGGCCTACACCAAGAAAATGGTAGAAGAAGGCTAAGAAAAGGAAGATTTTGGTTTAGTTACTACTATAATAATATTATACAATCTGTCCGGCGGACGACTGTACGAACTTTAGGGCCTACTTTTACCCTTAATTTTATCGATAAAAAACAAAAACAATTTTTTTTTAACGTTTACGACTTTTGTTAGATAAGTAAGAAAAGTAGATATGTTAGAATAAATTTTGTGTATAAAAATAGGTAGAAAATTTAAAAAAAACTTCCACCATTTCCCCCTAACTAAACTAGACAGGAAACTAGAAGTTAAACTAGAGTTTTATTAATAACTGGTTAAACTCATGTACACAATTTTGTCGTACACTTGTAGGCAAAATTGTGTACTTGCTTGGATACTTAAATGTATTAACATTTAACTACTAAATAAAGGTACTGCAATAATATATTTTAAAATTCAAGTTAATACATCCAAACGCTAATCCAAACGTGCTGTCTATAGCAAAAAAAAAATGGCTGCCGTTTGCAGGGGATTAGGTTTTGACCCTGCATGCACTATAGTTTTATCGATAAAATTAAATGTACTTTATTTAGTTCCTAAAGTTGGTACAGTCGTCTCCGGGTCAGATTGTAAAAAAGATAAGCTTAGTGTCAGTTCCCACTGAAGCTTACTTGACAATTGACTATAAAGATAGGTATGCCAATTTATTTAAAAGTTTCTTTTTGGAGCTGCAGTAACCTGCGCGAACTTACAAAACATGGAATAATTTCGTGAGTTATTTTCAATACAAACATGAAATTCTCAGAATAGGTAATGTAAAAGCCGAAAATTTTGTTGTTTAAAAAAAATGGCCCCAAGCCTATAAAAGAAGAAGAAATAGACATAAAATAAGGTTTCCAATTTTACCAAAGTTCAAACTTTCCGTTATTGTGTTCTGTGGGCCTGTTCGTTAATGCCAAAATGGCGAGGTCTAGTATAAACTAGACCGCAAAATTATAATAATTGTAAATTGTGATTCTCTGAAATGTTGAATAATAAGAGTTATGTAAGTAACTTTGCCTAAACGCTACTGGTTAACTTTTGACCTGAGTTCACTTAAACTTAATCAGCCGGTAAGCGTCCTTTGACGATTACTTAATTTGACAGAATTCCCGTACAAAATATGTCAAATAATTCGGTCAAATAAACCGGCTCATTGAAAAATGCTGACAACTAACGAAGGCAAGTAACCATACTCGCCCACCCGCGTATTTCATTGATGTTGTTTTATCGATTTTTGTTGACATTCACGCAAAAAGCCGTTTCGGGATTTAATGAAAAACCGGCCAATTGCCAGCCGGACTCGCGCACGAAGGGTTCCGTCCCTATACAACATTAGAGTATGATCTTTTTAGTTTTAATCTAAAAAAACGGCGAAAAAAAACACGTAGGTTGTATAAAGGAACCCCCTTGAATATATATTTTATTTTAATTTAGTTATTTATTTTTGAAACTTAAATACATATTGATATTCTGTGAAAATTTCAAATGCCTACCTGTTGCCGTTATTAATATAGAGCAAAAACCACTATAAAAATCACGGACACCGGAGGCTTAGTAATAGGGTCCGGTTTTTACCCTTTAGGTACGGAACCCTAAAAAACATTGCGGGTAAACTTAGCGGGGCCATAATTACCGCATGGATTTCTTTACTTTGTGCTCATTGTATCTACTAAAAAGATTTGTAACTGTAACTAACACTATAATAATACGGAATTCATGCAATGTCTATATAATCTAAGTATTTTGATTTTACTCGCGACGTTTCGGCCCAATTGCATCAGACTCTTTAGTAAATGTCCAGTGTAAAGAAGAGATACAGCTTATTTTAAAAGGCTTTTGTATACAAAACCGGCCAAGTGCGAGTTGGGCTCGCGCACGAAGGGTTCCGTACCATTAAAATACGAAAAAAAAAATTTTTGTATTATAATTTTTCAAATTTAATTATTTATTTTTAAAGCGAAATTACGTATTACATATTATTCTGTGAACATTTCAAGCGTCTTTCTGTTGCCATTATTAATATCGAGCAAAAAACGCCAAAAAAAATCATGTTTGTTGGATGGCCCCCCTTAAATATTATTTTTATTATTTTTTAGTATTTGTTTTAATAGCGGCAACAGAAATATATTATCTGTGAAATTATCAACTGCCTGTCTACAACCTAGTGACAGACAGACAGATAGACAGACAGATGAACAGACAGACAGATGGACAGACAGACAGCCGAGGCTTAGTAGTATAATTAAAAGGCTATTTTTGACATTTTTTACTCTGTTGCTAAATAAAACTTACCTTACCAAAAATGATCTCTCAGTGCTTTGTACATTTGTACCTCGTAAGGCTTTAAGTAAACGACGATCTTTCACGCTTCAAAGAAACCTGTGTTGCCATAGCAAAAAATCGCATCAAAGGGGAAAACACTGGCACACCGACACTGAATACCCAGTCTTCAAACGCCAGAGGTCCTACGCTATTGAACGTTGTCGACATTTTTGTATGTTGCCGTTACGGTCACTCTTACTACGTTAGAATGAGTGACAGAGTCGGACCAAAGTCTATAAGAACATCATTTTACAGAGTAAGGTCGCTGACGCGATATCACAAAGAAAATAATACAATTCGTTTTTTGAGTGACGCCTTCGTAATAACTGCCTCTGATTTATATTCCGGGAGGGACGTAATTGAAAAACACTCCTTAAGGTACTAGTGATGGGATAGCGAATAATTGATTTAAGTGTCTATAAAGACCTGTCTGTACAAACAAGTGACGCAACCAGACAGTAATGTACCTAGTTAAGAAGTTTTAAATAGAAAATAGTACGACCGAAAATAGACAGCAACCCAAAACATACCGCGTAATAAGTAGCTCTGAGAATTACTTAAAACTGAATAGATTGTTTCAAAAAAACAACAAGAGACGAAAAAAGTAAAGAAATTGAAAAGCTGACTTTTCATCAAATTTTTGTATAATAAGAATGATTTTATTATTATTTTATTTATTGTAGGGACTCAAACGGTAATGTACTAAAGTGGTTTTGCAGACAAAATATTCTATAGGTACTATAGTACACACCAACAACATGTTCCACAGATGTATAAGAAGCGTAAGGCTACTGCCACACTTATTAAATTAGTTCATTAGTAAGTGTATAGAATAATAATAGGATTAGTAAATTATTCAATTGAATTACATCCTACCCTAACACAATAAATCTTTTTTTGTGACTAAGTGTTGGTAAGATATATTAACAAAGCAGCGATATCTAGTATGTAGTTGATACAATAAAAAAAAGTACACGAAAATATATTTTTAATAAAAAGTGAAAATTAAATAAATTTAATTAATTAATTAAGTATTTTTTTAAAGTACATAGTCAATGATGATAGATAAGATAAGAAGCCTTTGTTCAGCCCACAAAACAAATACAAAATATCTATCATCTATCATATAAAAAGACAAGACAAAAATGAAATGCAAATTAATAAAAATAATGATTCACTTGGTGTGACATGACATTTCATTACATAGGTAAAGTATTAAGATTCTACAAACACTTTTGGTTTGGTTTGTTAACATACTGATACGCATATCCGAGCTGATGTTCAGGGTTCAGGCACCTCTACAGTGTAAGCACGTACGTCCGAGTTACTCGTCCACATAGTTACGTCTGCCATCCGCTGGTTACGAAATCGGTTTTGGTGTACGGCAAATCCAATTTCGCAGACGTAAGACGATGGCCACCGCTGGACAACGGAGAACATACGTTGAGAAAATTTCTGTTGCCTCGCCAAATTTGGCGCCATACAAGGTTTGAGGGTACGAGCGAACTAAGAGAGTCCCACATAATCCACTACTATCCTTAACTGGAGGGGCGTGCATACAACAGTTCTTTTGCGTAAATACAATAATAAGTCAGTTGGTAAGAGCATTCACCTGGATCCTTCCGGATGACACAGTCGATCAATTTTTTTGAGCAAAATTTCATTTCATTTCGTAAAAACTTACTTAAAAATTGCTTAAGTTATAAAAAAAATGTTATAAAATAAATAAAATAATAAAAAATCACGCACCGGACTACAAAACCCGCGGTTGCGGATTCAAATCCTGCAAGAGGCAAATGTTGGTGTGATGAGCACAAGCATTTGTACCTAAGTCATGGATGTTTATAGGCTAGGTTGGTGTCATTGTACATTAGTAATATATATACAACTTATTAATAAAAATTAAGATAAATTACTTAATACCACATAAAAAAAAAATTAATAAAATCCTTGTGGTAAGGTTCCCAGGATGCTGGCAACATTACCGCGTTGGATAGCGATGCTTATACGCTGAGCAAGGTAGCTGCCAGCTCTTAGGTCACCACTGATGTCAACTAGCCTCTTAAAATTATTAATTATTATTAATGTTTATTTATTATTACTTCTGATAAAAACACATCACTAGACAGAATTGAATGTTTACAGAGGGAACGGGCGCACAATTGGTGCGAACAAGCCACGTTTTTTTCATCAACCAAAACCATATTGCCGTAAACAAGTGATAATCACGCCTTTTGTTGTATTTTTTAACGTTTTTAAGATAAATAATTATTGCACTGATTTTCGAAATTCTGTTTTTGTTTCTAAGCATCTTAGTAAGAACAAACCTTAAATTAAGTACACCCCTGTACAACAAAAATGATGTATTTAAACGGTATAAAGAGATGTAATATGGGCAACATAACAGTAATTCTTAAAAAACACTTAATTTTTTTTTTCAAATCAATCCTGATTCGTCAAAGACGGTAAAGCTGTAGATCTTGGCTAACAAAGTTTATAGTGGATTAAATATCTACGACTTGAATTTGGCCTACAGACTATGACCAAACATTTTAGTGTGGTAATTACACAAAAGATATGTCCATAATCCACTTAAAAACTTAGTTTTCTTTTAAGACTAATAAAAGGCAAGTACTTACTAAATACATTACATTCTGCTCCCACCCAAAAGATTCGGATAATTTTGTAAACAAAAGTCCAGCGATGCCGGACCGTAGTTTAATTACCTAATGGAACTTACGAGAAAGGTTTTGCCCTAATCGAATTATGAACGTGTAAGGACGTCTTGTTCCATATGTTTGGGACGAAGATTGTCCCATTCGCACTGTGTAAGTAACGTCCCTATGTCTCTCCAGGTGTAACCAGTATTGTACAGGGTTTTTTAATAGAAGCCATGTTATATTAATTATTAATAGGACATATTTAAACCTATATAGGGTGACTGGGAAACATTTGGATACTGATACAAATATCAGTATCCAAATGTTTCCCAGATATTCGTCTATAGATGCAATTTAAAGAAAAAAGAGTTATTATATAAGTAGTGCCTAATGTTGTATATAATGTGTTTCGTCAACGATGTCGGAGCCTTCAGGAGGTGGCAGATGAGTTTCCCTGCAACATTTTTCTCTCTTACAAGAACCTCGAAAACAGACCAAAAAATATCACCATTCCATACAAATGTACCTAGACGATTTACTGAATAGTATGGGGAAGTAAAAATATAATTTGGGATTTCAAAGTTGATCCTATTAAGAAAGTGGTAGCAATTTTGCTTCTTAGTCACCACATGACGGTTCCGACACCGGTGCCGGGACACATTGTATAGATAGTAGTACGGAACTTTTCGTGCGCAAGTCCGGAAGATAACTCGGAGTCAGTAGCATTATAAATACAGCAATGAGATCATGAGAGACGTAAAACTACGGAACCCTAAATTTTTTGTGTTAAATTTTTCAAATAATTTTGAAATTTTTTCAACTTTACTGAGAATTAGTAGCTTAACATCGCGCTTTTGAGATGAAATTAAAAAATGGATGATAATTTTCGTCTCAATCTAATGCCATGTTTAAGCAATAATTTAAATATCGCCAAATTAAAACTGGTCCGAACCATTTTAAGGGTCGATATCGGCAATTTCCCTTCGCAAAATGAGCTCTCACTTCCTATTAAATTCTTTATTACAACAGTCGCTTAATATTTTATCGGTAAAGATGCCTAACCAAATAATAATTTCCCCTTATTCATCGGAGCCTTAAGGTACGGTTACACGAGCCATTTATTTATTTACAGTGGTTTACACTAACGCTGTATGCAGATAGGCCACCGACAAGTTAATTAAATCATTTTTATTTGTTAGTATGGGGCGACACGTGAAGCGAGTGGCGTCTACTTGCAACTTAGTATCCGCGACATGACACTTGCCATTTTAACAAACATTCTGTCAAACGAAATTGGTGATAGACAGTTGTTTATGGTTAACACTAACCACTGGTGGCGGCCACTGACCGTTGTTGGCGGCCATCGATCACAAGTGGTGACCACAGAATTCTAGTGGCGGCTACCGACCACCTTCGCTAGCGCGAGACGGTCGATTCACATATGTTCATATCGCCTATTGGACGACTTACCTAATGTTTAAGTCGCATAATTATGTTTAAACTAAAATCAATTGGACTAACGAACGATTAATCTAATGGTTGTTTTGACTATTGGATGTTTCAACTATGTACGAAATACCTAATGCAGCAAGCATGCAAGCATAATTTCATACATCCATGCAATTGGATTTCCTCGTCTCCGGCGCTGCGGGAAGTGCAGCCTCTCTGCCCCACCGGAACAAGGTTTAGGCACCCAAGTTCGCTTCCGCAGCTTTGGCCTGCTGGTCCTTGTTACAGCGGGCGAAGGCTGCTCTCTCTCCACGCCTCCGGCTTTTGAATTACACTCTAGTGTAGGGCAGACTAGTACCACGGCGTAGGACCACGGCATGTCGGGGACAACACAATTTGTTCTTCAAACATTGTTATTTTGTGTACAAATATTGACAATGGATAAATCAACAGTATGTCAATCGTTAGTTAGTTCAATTAACCTTATTTTTATTTCATTCATTGTAGTTAAATAAACCTTAGGTGAATGAACCATTAGGTGAGTTAACCGTAGGTGAGTCAACCGTAGGTGAGTTAGCCGTAGGTGAAATGTCCATTATAGATTTCGTCCATTAGTTATAACAAAATTATGTTAAACGACCTTTAGGTATATTAAACAGTAGGTCTTCCGACCGTAGTTATTTTGAAATTAGTTGAAACTATTTTAGTTGTAATGATACGTAACCCGCGAGACTGAAGGACGTGGCGCGCGACAGCCAGCGGTGGCTGTGGTCGATGACCCATCTGCGCGGTGCCTTAGTATTAATCTCAATACAAGATAAATTTAGCCTTGAGTTCACCAACACATGTTTAACGGAGCTGAATTATTAAGCATTATTTGTCATATTTTGTATGAAAATTCTGTCAAATTAACCATAAATCAATGTTAACCATCTGTTTAAAAATTGATGAACTCGGGTCTTAAATGAATACGATTTCATGACATTATTTAGATTTTTGTCTTACTTTCGGACTTCAAACGTGTGAAACCGTGGCGTGTCGCTAGTTCTATATAAAGACATGCATTACCATTGTATGAGAAGAGTAATAATTGGAGCAATAACAGCATAATCAGAGGTCTAGCAGATTACGTATTCAACCCGAGCGCCAATCAGTATGCGAGGCGGGAGAGCGTTGGCGCAATTCTGAAAAACACGCCCACTCCTAATGAAGTTTTCACATAGGTAGAGCATTTTTACCATCTATAATTCTATAAGTTTAAATAAGAAACTAAGTTTTTCTCATACGGACAAGATTTCATCCCGCGACGGTTAGCCAAAGGTCGTGGGTTCAAATCCTGCCCGTTATATTGATTATATTGATTACTTATTTGAACTTATAAAAATAGCATTGTGAGTGTAAAATACCTTAAAGCTACCGTAGGTATATACTATTAATAATTTGGTAATATCTTCCTAGCTTAATTACGACGACGGCGGCGAAACTCTACAAAGATTTTCCAAGTAGGTATCTAGGTAGGCAGGGGATGTTCTGTATTGTACACACGATCGCACGTCAGACTCGATAATAAAAGCTTGTTTCGTATTTCACATAGGTGACTGGACATGCTGCCGCCTGGTACAGGTGTGTTCGCGAAACACTCTGTTTCCTCACTTCCATTGTTTTTTTTAATAGAGGAGGCAGACGTTTACCTCAATCTCGTCTGATGGTAGGTAGGTAGTGACAACACAGCCGAGGATGGGTCAAGTCTGACTAGTAACAGCCTATTCAAGTCCAGGTCATGTGTTTAGGGAACACTTCATCCGGCAACGAATTCTACTTTCTAGCCGTGATCGCTAGTAACGCAAGAGGATCATGAAGTTAAATAGTAGGCTTAAACTCCTACAGACAATTTTAACGGTTCTGAAATCTACATAAATACAGAGTGGCCAATTTCATCAAAGAAAAAGAGATGCAACATACCTCACGAACCTAAGTTCGGAATATGGGAGCTAGCGAGTACCTATCTACCTTACTTAACGATGTTAACTCACTTTTATATTTTTAGTATTTCGGATACTTTTACCATTGATTTTCTTTACCAAAAAGCGACTGAACTTTGCTCAAGAAACCTTTTGAAATCTGTTTCAAAAATAAATTCTTAATTATTTCAGCAGAATCTTCGCAAAATACGTGCGCTCTCACTAATTGAAGTTTTCAACCCGCTCTCGGATAAAAGAGACTACAATACAAATTAAGTCCAGTAAGTTCACGACGAGATTAAATGAACTATGGCAGTATGTACGAGTACTCAACTGTAAGGTCATGTTCGATGACTGGCCTGTACAACTGAGTTTGTACAAACAGTGCAGGTTTTTAGGGTTCCGTAGTCCTGACAAGGAACTTTTATATAGTACGTGCCAGATAAACGTGCATAAAAGGTCGTTCACCTTGACAGCTAAAACCTTGTGACACGTATCATTTATCTTTCTAACTAGAGATTAATAAGAGGCTGGTTACCTGTAACACAGGTAAAATAAAGATTATTATTAATCTTTATTTTCCTCAACACATACAAAGACAATTGAATGAACATAGAGCTTAATACTAAGGGCCAGTGTATGTGTGAGACTGGTGCCTATGCTAGGTAAAATACCTGTGTTACGGGTCACCAGCCTCCCACTACTTCGAACAGCCGTAGGTTATTCAAAAGAAACTAAGTTTGAATGTTTGAATTAAGGTACTAAAGATTATAGTTGATAGTGATGTAGTTAATGATAGACAATTAGACAATGTGTGTTTGTGTGTGTGTGTGTGTGTGTGTGTGTGTGTGTGTGGTGTGTGTGTGTGTGGTGTGTGTGTGTGTGTGTGTGTGTGTGTGTGTGTGTGTGTGTGTGTGAGTTTGTGAGAGTGCATGCTTGCGTTGTTTACGTTATGATAGTAATGAAGTCTTCAGTTCTCTCATAGTCCTGGTCTAAGAGCCACAGTACAATTTTTTTCTTACAGTTTTATCTGGGTAAAGGGTATATGTTGAGGTTAGAGTTGAGCTTAGAGTAAAGGTAGTCACCCAGAAAGCAATAAAACCTCCTGGCAAAAGCCGTCCTGAATGTGGTAAATTATTACGAGCCAACACTTTCCTCTGTCGATTGAGCATTAGTTTGGGATCACACTGGATTGAAGAGTGTTTACGAAGCGTTATAGATACTATGAATAGTTGTCTAACAGTAAGCACCACCCCAGCAGGAGATGCAGTATGCCAAGAGAGACTGACATACCCTATGTATGTAACTGATAAACCATTTTTATGGTCTTATGATCAGTAAGATGACGCAAAGTTTTGAAAATATAAATCAGCTTTCTTACTCTTGTAGGAGATCGAGATGGTTGCTAAAATTTAAATGTTGATCAAGAGACACGCCTAAGTACTTGACTGTGGTGCAGTGGAACAGATCGGGACACAGACAATGCGAATAAGTTTGGCAGTTTCTAACGTGAGATTTGAGTCTGTGACCGTTTGGCTGCCCACGTATGTTGATAGAAAACGTTAAGTATGAGGTCTTAGAAACATTTAGGGCTAGAGAGTTAGAGGATAGCCAGGCAGACACCTCATTAAGTCCCTCCTGAGCACAGTGGTAGGCTTCTGCCCAATCACTAGCACGAAACAGCAAAGCAGTGTCATCGGCAAAAGCAATAAGTTTGCCATTTCGCAATTTAATGCTGCACAGCTGATCCGATATTACGACCGATTATTTACCGATTATTACGACTTTTGATTTTTGGATTCAAGTTCGACCCGTACCGAGGTTCATTTGTTAGACGGATTAGTATCGCTACGGCTTATAGTTAGGGTCGCCGCGCTTCGCATACTGGCGTGCAGTGGTACACGGGTGACGGTCTGCAGGGGTGACGGGTCAATGACTTTTTACCGTTAAATGGCACGGCCTATGGTTTGCTCATCCCCGTCGGTCTATCTGAGGTTTTGCTAAGAGACTCTCTAGGAATCTCTAATTTTGTAGGTGTATGTTCATCAACTACGCCGATAAAGTGCTAGAATAAATGTTTGGAAGATATTTACCCCTACCATGTGATGGGAATGTTTTTTTCGTCGTCTACCTCATCGTGTGGGGTATCGTTTAGTAGGTCTTTTAAAATAACTTAATAATACATTTTTTTTCATTTAATGGTCCACTAACGAAATATTCAATAATTAATCGAATGTGCGACAAACATGACGCAAGAAGTGTAGCAAACAGCGCCAGAAAAGAACATAATATAACATAACATTAAAATGTGTTATGTGAAGAAGGTGAAAACGACAGTAAATAACGTAGTCATAAAAACCGGACCCCTTCTGAATTCTTTTGTTTCATGTCTGATAACGGCATGTAAAATTTTGGAGCGTTCCCTAATTTTAAGGACTTTCGACGTTAGGGATAAAGTCACAACTGGTTTTTAAACAACTCTACACACAGTTGTGATACGAGTAAAGGTTTATGCTATCTTTGTCGCGATATAAAAATTACCGGTTTTCTTTTAAATTCGGAATCATTATTGATCAGAGGCTTAGCTGGTACCCGCAGTTGTGAATGGTTGCAAATCGTATAAGAAAGCTAATCTGGGATTTTAAGTCGTTAAGATCAGTTATGACTGGCTCTCTTTTGAATAAAATTTTTATAGCTTTAGCTCATAGCGCTTTCATATACATGTTTATATGGACACACATTTTCTCACACTCTCATTCGCTCGCACACAATAATCACACCCCACACATACACACACACACACTCTCTCTCACACACACACACACACATACACACACACACACACACACTCACACACACACACACACACACACACACACACATACTTTCACACACACACACACATACTTTCACACACACAAAATAGTCGTTAATTCTTATTAATATTAGTCATAGAATAGTAATATTTTGTAATACTTAAGGGAAGAAGCGAGTCATTCCCAACACGAGTATCTTCAGATTACTCAATGAAAAGTCTCATCAATACTATGTATTTTAGATTACTAATATAAACGTCTTTTTACTTTTTTACTACTTATTCATTTACAACACAAACATTTGACCGCAATCTCACCTGATGGTAAGCGACGATGCGATAAAGATGGATCATGTTTGGCTAGTAATATTCACTCTTTTCTTGAAAGTATCCAGATCATGGTATTTAGACACTTCAGATGGCAACGAATTCCACTTGTTAAAAACACAAACGAATTGTAATTAAAAATGTATCAATACTGAATGTCCCGCCACTGATTATCTTTCTGCATTCCCACAAGGTTGACTGGTAGAGAATGCCTTAAGGCATTAAGTCCGCCAATTGTACTTTCTTTTTTGGTGCAATAAAGTTTAAATAAATAAAATAAATTCCTCTGTCTAGCCGTAAGCAAGAGAAATGTAGATTTAAAACGCTTGGTAACTTTTGGTGGCATGTCAACAACATAAGGCTGGTGACCCCACCTACGTCTTGTGTCCCTATATTAATATAGGTGCTAGTGGAATCAATTTGTGCAATTCCTTTGCACACTCCCTAATTTTTAATGTCATTATTTTCTTAAGTGTAAACGGTATTCTAATCAACAATATTTAGTTAATGGAAAAATTAAATGTATCTTAAGCAATAACAACAAATAAGCTAGTACTTAACTAATTAGGTCCTCGTGCGTACGTTAGTAGCTAAAATAGCTATATACCCCCCATTATCTCTGTAGTCGTAACTCCGCGCAAACATGAGCGAAAGCTGGCAGCTCTGACGGCCATTAAAGGCAGAACCCTCAAATTTTAGTGCGAACTTGAGTACAATTTCGAGCACCTCGTTAATCCAAAGATTCTTTTAAACTTTTTCGCCGCGCGGCTTAATTAATTTTACTCGCAGCTACACGGATACAGCATTACTTTTAGACCGCGCCGTATAATGTGCAATGGAAAAAATACACGCTGTGTTTTGAGGGAATTTCTAAATGTCGTTTGTTACTTTTTGTGCCGTTTGTTTTAGGTGGAATGTAACGCAAAGAAGGTAATAGGAGAAATGAGTATGGTGCTATTTGTTGTTAGTGGCTAGCTAATTTTAGATAAATATTCATCCTTATTCCAAAATATTTCAAGATTTTGTGTTTATCTCTCCATGTGAGAGGTGTTGGGTGTTTGTTGACTGTCTTTGATTAATAACAAAGACAACATAAAATAATAAGATATTCATAGTAATTCTCACTCGAGCTGATTTCGTCATAAGACAAAATGAAGGTTTGTTAAAAGCCGGATTCAAGTACCAATATCCATAAAACAAGTGCAATTTCCCATATACGAGTATAGGTAATATCTGACTAGATGTCCAGTATTGTTTTGATGATCAAATCTATTAAAGCCACCAAGAAGACAGTGAGACAATTAAAATAATATCACTTCAATTTGACTTATCCTTTGAACAGGCACGCATGCAGCACTGTTGTCAAAGCGCGGCTACAACAGCAGACATATGATAAAACGGAGGAGCTATTATCTTTAATTGAATAGCTGCTGATTAGATCAAAAACAGTAGGCAAAACCTACAATAACTTTGTGTGCATTGTTTTTACCTATTAATCTTTTTCTTCATGTCATACTTAACATAGATATTTTATAGATAATATTTGCTCTGTAAGTACCTACTTTAAAACTGTATTAAAGATTAACTAACTGCATCTTTTTTAGCATAATCAAACAACTTTAGTTTTGGATACATATTATCAGTGGTAGACGACAGCACTTCAAGCTTCGATATCTTATGCAATTGTAATATGAGTTATTTTTCAAAAATTTAATGGCCTGATGTGCTGGCGACTGTACATCGAATGTTCAAATTGTGTATACCTACATGTGTAAAAGTTATGAGAGGAGCATTTTGCTTATTCTAAAACACAGGGATTTCCCCTAACTTAGGAAGCAAAGCTCAATGATTAATTAGTTTGTATAGTAATTAATTATGATCCATTGTTAAAACCGTACTTTGTACTTACCTTATACCGAAATAAACATTATTATTATTATTACTTTGACTGATTTTAAGTTACGAGAACTCTTAGCTTATTACAACAGCACTATTTGCACATTACTTCCATAGTTATTAGTTCAAACATTGCGTTTTTTAGTCACGAGAAACGCCCACGGCTTTTTACAACCGCACTATTGGTCATTATTCTCATAGTAACCAGTTCAAACATTGCCAGTACATTAGCTACATACGTTTCCGATCCAGGGGACTGGCTGACACGCTGAGATGAGTTTTATTGACCCCGCGACTATAAAGCACAGACATAGGACTTCGAACGACTATAGTTGCCGATTTGCAAGGCAAAAGCGAATAGCTTGTTGGTTCTTTGGATTGATTAAAATAAAGCGGTTAAAAATAATAATAAATTGTTTTGACAAACACACCAATTACCTAGCCCCAAACTAAGCGTGAGCTTATGCTATGGTGACTAGGATAACGGATAGAAATACTTATATACATTTATAAACATCTTGCTCATCACACAAACATTTCACACACACACCACACCAAGACGGTCGTCAGAAAAAGTTTGATAGTAGGTACCTAGGTACTGCTATTAAAACTTTTTTAACTTTGTACATCCGAAATTGTCAACCAATCTGTATTCCCAGATTCCAATAAATGCCGGATAAATGTAATAATATGTTACGAAGTTATAATATTCTAGGAGCTAATTTACAACAACTTTTATAGACCTATATTTAAAACCTATAATTTTTAAATAAAAATTCGCGTTTTCAATTAAAGTCGTAGAGGTATTCATGATGTAATTTTCAAAGTCTTCAAAGTTTATTCTACACGACCTACGACTTTTTTCTTTAGTTTTTTTTTTTTTTTTTTTTTTAAGATCGATAGACTATTTTATTTAATAAAAGAAAATAAACACAAAGACATGCATGAAATAAAAATTAATAAACTTAAAACCTACGACTTAAAATGTACATTTTGACTTTTCAATTGATTACCTACATTAAACTTTTTTCGTTACGTATTTACACGAATAATTTAATGTTACATAAACTGAACTCACAAAACCTTCTCAAAACAAAATAATACCATTACTCAACAATACAAGTTCAAATTTAGTTAAAAATATTTCAAGCACATTTTGAATGGAACACAAACGATTGCAAAAAATTCATCTGCACCCTTGTCGCTTAAACTTTGAGGACACCCACGCTCTGTATTTTATGATGTCTGATTTTTTTTATTCGCCAGCTAACCCAGTTTAACCACAACATACATAAAGGCCGAAGGAATCGAAAGAAACGAAAAATATTTTGCGAAAAAAAATTGTTGCTAATTTGAAATAAAAGCGAACTCTAGCCGTTTTTATAATGAAAGAGAAAATTCATATTAAATTTTGATTTCTCGCTGCCACACTTCTTGTAAGGCCTTCTTAGGAGTGAGGCCGCCATTGGCTTTCTGGTAGTGTTGCCTATCAATAGACTATCGCTAAACTATCGATAGTTGACGTAATATCAATAGTATCGATAGTCTATCGAAAATATTATCACAATGGGGTTGGCACATTAGAGTTTTATGACAAAAACTTCAAGTTTGGGCAGTCAGTTATCTTATGTAATGCAAAAAGTAAACTTACCAACATTTTGCGTTATGTTATGCAGGTAGGTATTGTTTACCTTTTTTTTTCAAGTTTTTCATATCGAGGAAACTGGTGACCTTTAGTTTTTTTACTTTTTACTATTTGGTACACAATATCTAGACATTTCCTCATTAATGGTATAAATTCACTAATTTCATACAAAAATTGCTTTGTAATTGGTCTTTGCGCTACTAGCGCCACTTGTGACAGTTGCCGGCCCCATTTATCTCCGGTAGTATCGATAGTATCGATAGTGTGTTACAAGGAAGTAGTATTAATATACATCAGTAGTATCGATACTATTGAGACTCGTTGTCGTTGACTATCGATAGCGAAACTATCAATTTTTATAATACCTTCTGTGCTTTTCTACCTTGTGGTGAAGGGTACCCGTGAAATATTTACATGCGGCATATGTCTTAAGTTACGGCATTGAATGGTTCAATTCAGATTGAGTTACCAGATCGAGGTCTCGCCCCTATTTCGAGCATATTGTTTTCTCACTGAAAAATGACTGAAGACGCTTCTCGAATTTCAATGTGTCTAAGTGAATTTTAATGTATACTTAACTACTGTTTACAGTTAAAGCTTTTTTATTTTTCTACCTGACTATTGACTTGTAAAGTGCTTACTAATATTCGTACCCCTTACTAATAATGATTTTGCCATTGCATTAACAATTGAATAAATACAGTTGATGAATCAGATAATAAATACAGATAGTGAGACAGTAAATTTGAAATGTTTGTGTCTACTATGTCAAATTAGCCGTCTCATATTACAACAAGGCAAATTCATTATAAGAGCGTCGGTGGCGGAGTAGCTAGTGGGTTGCCTCTCATGCGGTAGGTGCCGGTTCGATCACACAAACACTCGACACAAAGTAAAATATTATCTCACATCTAACTTTATACAAGGTCTTCTAAAAATTGTGTAAGTCAAGAGGACAGCACGATCCAAAACAGACCCGAATTGCCCCTAACTACGATGTTTCATAGTTGTTGAAATGTTTGACTTAACATTCAAAGTTTTTTTCATGAAATTGCAATTTTCATGGCTGACTTTACATATTTTAAACAAGATTTCAACTCAAACTAAACAGTACATAGAGTCATAATAAAACAACCAATTTTCATTGGCACTTTGCTTCTTTAATACATTTTATAAGGAAAACTACGAAAGACCCGAAACACTCCCATGTGTTATTCGGGTCTGTCTAGGAGTGTATATCTCTGAGATTCAACACAACTACTACTTACTCTGTGATTCAGCTTTAATTACTGTTTGGGACACCCTATATAGAAGCTCGCATATAACTTACCAACTCTACATTTTTTTGTCTTCGGCCTAAAAATATGCGTATGGCAACACTGAACCCGGTGTCAAATGGAAAGAAGATTCCCTTTCCGTCCCGTTATTGGAGGGATTACTTTTTATGTCTCTTTGAAGATGTATTCAATTTCTGTTATATGAACACTCGAGAGGCCGATGCGTAGAGCGTTTGTGTACCAGATAAATATTTACTTTGTTCAATGCTTTTGTGTTCCGCGCTGCGTAAAAGGGTGATTTGAAACGCTAATGTATTGTATGGATAAATACAAGCCTTTGTACAGATGCCCTCAATTTCAACACAATAAATATCTAAGTATCTTACGTATGTTTCAAGGAATTCAATGGATCTTGTTAACAGCGCTTTGGACACGAGTGCGGCAAAACCTAAAAGGATCAAAAAAAGGGTTTAGTTTTTTTTTTCAAAACAATTAAGATTTATTATCCATAGATGATCTATTCCAAGATGGAATAGAAATTCGATAAGGTGGATACTAAACCTTATCGAATTTCTATTTAAGGGCTGGTTAAGGGCTGCTGTTGCCACTTAATATTTCTTTCATTAAAGACCCAATGACAAAGCTTGTGGAATGACAACCTTAATACATATTAACTAAAACAAATGTATAAGTAAACAAATAACAAACTTTCTGAAGCAACAAACAAGATGAAATGCTCTAAAATGTTCCTGTAAACCGAACCGCATTGATAATATTTTTATCTCTGGTGTCGGTGTGTTTGACGTTTAATTTATTTTCTGTGCTTAATCGAGCTCAGCAAGCAACTGATGCCTCGATCTGAGATCTAGTTTCAAAGAAATGGGTGCTACAAATAGACACAATCAAACAAATCAAATAATTATAAAATTTTTAGGGTGACCTACTTCAAGAGGAAAAAAGGAACTAACAAGATTCAATCTATTCTGCAGCGAACTTCGCTATTTCGATTTTTTATGAAAATAGGCCCTCAGATAATCTATATTAAAGCATTATTATATATTTATAACATAAGCAATTATTTTGCAAGTTTTTACGAAATTAAATCAAATTTCACTTACAAAAATTAATCGACTGTGTCATCCGGTGGGACTCGAACCCACATCCTATCCGGGCGAGTGCTCTTACCAACTAAGCTACGGAGGACGTTAGTCAGTCGACGAATTTTTGCAAGTGCTTGCTACGCCAGTAAGCCGGCGTTCGATTTCATCAATACTTGGGGAAGGTACCCACCCGCATGTATCCAATGGAAATATTTTTACAAATATTTAACCATCAGTTAAGATGAAATCAGCTTAACTTATTATATTTTTATAACTTAAGCAATTATTTTGCAAGTTTTTACGAAATTAAGTCAAATTTGATGACACAGTCGATTAATTTTTGTAAGTGAAATTTGATTTAATTTTATATTAAAGCAATTGAGTAAATTCTGGAGTTGGCTGAAGGTACGCTAGTTCTAAAATCGATGGGACAATTTTTTTTTTGTTCAAACTCCGTGAAATTCTCACGGTCATGAAACTACAAACCTATTTCTTGGGTAAGCAAAAATATTTGTTATTTTATTTGAGATAAAAATTTAGTCTACATATTTAATGAAGTCAACGACTTTTTTTATGAGTGCCCCAGACAAGGCCAAGGAAAGAGGCCGAATCTAATTTCCTCTCTAGACTTCGCACAATCGTAACATCTGTGCGTATCCAATATTATTTTTTGATAAAATAAATGTTTGTGAAAAAAACCATTTCTGCTCCTTGTAATTTATGGATAATTTATTATCACATTCTGTTTATACACGGTTTTAATAGCTTTATATTAAAACGCTTGATATTTTTTAACTTGGGAAAAAGACACGTCTTGGTGTACTGGTTCGCGCCCCGGACTTCTAAACTAGGCGGTTGCGGGTTCGAATCCCGCAAGGGGCAAATGTTTGTATGAGCACGAGCATTTGTACCTAATCTGTCTATCCGTTATCCTAGTCACCGTAGCACAAGCTCACGCTTAGTTTGGGGCTAGGTAGTTGGTATGTTTGTTGAAACAATTTATTTATTATTTATATAAACTTTTATTATACTTTACGACTAATCATTAAAAAAAGCTTATGATAAGATCATGGAAGGTATATAGGTTAAGGTGCACATGGTGGTGATTTTAGTTATATCAGTTACTTATTTAATCAATGAAATTTTTTGCTGAAGAAAAAAAATTACAAAGACTTCTTATTGACTTTGATCTTACCCTAAATAAAAGCAACGATGCAGCTATGCTAAATTATTTAAAACATATAACATAATTATCACAATCATGAAATCTTATCAAAGGTGATTATTATTTTCAGACACATCACTCATAGACTTTTATCTTTTGAGCTAGAATCTAGATCATAAACTGAAAATAACACACAGATTTTTCTTGAAAAACCCGTTCTTATTATTAAAATGGAATGGAAAATACGTTGCATGCTCTCTGTTAAAAAGCAGGACACAACGGTATCATTATGTCGCTAAAATGTCGGTTTTTCTCAAGGGTAGGGTTACACTACTAAAATATTCAGAGATATCAGATAAAATATGGTGTAGAGCGAGGATCATTTTAGTAAGGCAGTACGTATACCTAATTTATTTCATGTTTGCACAGTGGTTATATCAAAAAGTAAAGTTGCAAAGCAGAAAAATACTAAAAACTTTTCTATGAGGTGATATATCGTGCTAACAGGACAATAGCAAAGTATAGATCGGCTTGTAAAGGTAGTAGTGTCGCTAGCTTTGGGTAGGTTTATTATCTCTTATCTTTTATTTCAAAACCAGGCATTGAACAAAAAGCAGACTTAATGTCTTGTTCAGTCAAAATCGAGCCTCATTTGTAAGACAAAGAAAATACCGTCTTATGGCTAACTATCATCGTGGTAATAGCCTACGAGGTATATACCTAGGTATTTGGTTTTTAGAGTAGCGTACGTCCAAAGAAAAACAACTGGCCAAGTGCGAGTCGGACTCGCGCACGAAGTGTTCCGTAGCATTTTCTATAAAACATTAGATACTAAATATATTATTGCACTTGAAAAAATGAGCGCCAGAGGCGGGAATCGAACCCGCGTTCCTCGCATGCCGGGCGATTGCCTAACCTCTCGGCCACCCTGGCGTTGGCAGAGCCTGTCGAAATTTTCAAGTGCATCTTAACGCTGTAATGCCGCGTTGCTTTCATCAATGTTACTGTGATTACACCCTCAACACTCGAAAGAAATACTATTGCAAGTATTTAACAATCGAAAGATGAAGCTTGCAAATACGATAAATTATTGTTTTTTTTTTTAAGTGATAAGTTCATCTTTCGATTGTTAAATACTTGCAATAGTATTTCTTTCGAGTGTTGAGGGTGTAATCCCAATAACATTGATGAAAGCAACGCGGCATTACAGCGTTAAGATGCACTTGAAAATTTCGACAGGCTCTGCTAACGCCGGGGTGGCCGAGAGGTTAGGCAATCGCCCGGCATGCGAGGAACGCGGGTTCGATTCCCGCCTCTGGCGGTCATTTTTTCAAGTGCAATAATATATTTAGAATGCAAAGTGAATGCTTATCACTTAAAAAAAAAACAATAATTTATCGTATTTGCAAGCTTCATCTTTCGATTGTTAAATACTTGCAATAGTATTTCTTTCGAGTGTTGAGGGTGTAATCCCAATAACATTGATGAAAGCAACGCGGCATTACAGCGTTAAGATGCACTTGAAAATTTCGACAGGCTCTGCCAACGCCAGGGTGGCCGAGAGGTTAGGCAATCGCCCGGCATGCGAGGAACGCGGGTTCGATTCCCGCCTCTGGCGGTCATTTTTTCAAGTGCAATAATATATTTAGGATGCAAAGCGAATGCTTATCACTTAAAAAAAAACAATAATTTATCATTAGATACTATATAATAACCTTTCTTTGAGTTAGCAAAAAACACGTTCGTTATATGGAAACCCCCCTTAAATATATTTTTTTAAATTCTTTATTTTCCCTTTGGGAACGGAACCCTAAAAAGGAACACTTATAGAATTACTTTGTTACTGTCTGTCAAGATCCTTTTAAAATAAATGTTAAAATTAACATCAAGTAGGATGACAGCATCTCTATAGGTATTATTGTAAAAAAATCCAGATTCTACGACAACGCATCTTAGCATTTAACATTTCGCAGGGCAATCAAACAATACTTATAGAGTACTTCCCATAGACCTAGAATCATGAAAGGCAAGAAGGAAAATCTTACTGCACTAGTAATGTGTTAATCCGAAAACTGCAAATTGCCTTTACATCCTAATAAAACCTTTGTTTGTACCGAAGTCTCAGTGCGCGAGTGCGTCTCGCACTTGCCCGGTTTTTCATGATACTGTTGCGTTGATATTAAAAATGCGTGGCTATACCACAAGTGTGTCACAAGCCTTAGATCTCTTGCTTAATGGAAGATGCAATCCGTGTACCACCGTTCCGGAATGAAAACAAATAAAACCCACACCCAACGCCACACATTACCGAAACAAACACATGTGTCATAATTACTGTGACATACGGCCCGCGGTGATTAGGGAGATTTGTACTGAATTAATGTCTTCATACCCTCATTTTCGGGTCAGCGAGTGCGTAATTTAGAATCGTTCAGAAATCCACTTAGGAGTAAATAGGTCAAAACCATTGCAAGGTGTAATTTTTTGAATTTTAGCACTAATAAGAATATACAAAATAGTGTCTGTCTGTCTGCTCTTTCGGGTTCTGTAGCTAAATGGCAAAAAATGGAACCCTTATAGTTTCGTCAAGTTTGTCTTTCTGTCTGTCCGTCCGTCCGTATGTCACAGCCACTTTATTCTGAAACTATTAGCATTACACAGGTAGATGTATCCTGTAAACCGCTTTACGATTCTCATATAAAAAATAATAATATTTAAATATTATTGTTAATTTTTTAAATATTTTTTTATAGGGCATACATGAAACTAAAACAAAAAAAAAATTGACAAACCTAAGCGTGTGGGAAGTCTATGGATAGGTCTTTTAAAATGACATCGAGGTCAACAAACCATTTTCTCTAAAAGTCTAACGTTTGAGAGAAAGATGCTTCCAAAGTGTCCATCTACTTTTGAACTAAGCAAGTGTAAATTTTGAAAAAATACATGATGTAAATCGTAACAAATTCTTTCAACGAAAATTGGTTTGAACGAGATCGAACTAGTATTTCTGAGATATAGCACATTTTCAACAACCGCAAACATAGAAACACTATGAAAAACAAAGTTCTTTTTGCTGTCAACAAAATGTTATGATATTTTGGCTAAGTGGAAGTAAGTGGATCCTAATTCAGTTAAAGTTGGCACGGAACCCTTAGTGCGCGAGTCCGACTCGCACTTGGCCAGTTTTTTGTCTTTCATAGAGTGTCTGTTTTATTAACTTTTGCACGTGCGACGAAATGTAAATGTAAAAGAACCTTATAATAATTATATTATTTGCGGTATTACATAAGCTGATCTATCATAAAGTATCTTTAAGACCTAGAAAAGCTACACTGAATAATTTTAATCTAAATATTTTTTACAACGAAAATGTTGAAGTAATGTTTGTTACTTAGTTAAATTGCTTCAAATCATGTACGTACGAGTACTTCGTTAAACAAAATTGAAATCTGTGTTATTTCTTTGTTCTATTCGTAAATACTCAAAGTTTTATTAATCTAGAAACGTACTTAAAGTGAATAATTACGTTAACTTTTAACGAAGGCATACTGCGAAAATAAAAATAAAGTACGTGTTTTCATACTAAAATATGCGGTACCTTTACGACTTTTGTATGAAAACGCGATTGTTTTTAGTATCTTATCTTATCTTATCTTTATAGGGGCCATGGGCATTAACCCACGGAGCACCTCGACCCACTAGGATCTTTTGTGACTCCCCATACCTTTACTCTTCAGTGTTCCTTAAAGACTTCCTTTATAAATTTTACTATGTCTTTAGGTCTGAAGAGCCTATAGTCTTCCGAGTTTGGGTAAGCCAATCCAAGAAGACCCATTCGGGTTCTAGCCAGTGCATCGCATTCACACATCAAGTGCTTCATGTCTTCTGGCTCTTCCCCACAGGCTCTGCAGCTGCCGTCCTGAGTTAGCCCCATTCTGAGAAGCATTTTATTTGTGGCGTAGTGACCAGTTAATGCCCCCAGCAGAGGTCTCGAGTGTTGGCGGCTGTTAAGCATTAGGTATTTGTACCATTTTCTAGCATTCAGATCAAGAAAGGCTATAGAGTGATCCAGGGCATTTATTCTGGACCATTCCTGGGCATGTTTGGCCTTTATGTGGTTCTTGAATGCCGTGTTAATTGTTCCATTCGACAATCCTATAAAAGGCTCAGGGCCAATTAGTCTAGCCGATGAGCCCCATCTCGCTAATTCATCTGCTTTCTCGTTACCCTCGTAACCTGTGTGACCCGGTATCCATATTAAACGTAGTTTATTATGTTTGCCGAGTCTGTTAAGTACTTCAATGGCATTTATGACTAATTTTGAGTTCACTTTTGCCCTTGACAGTGCCTTTAACGCAACTTGACTGTCACTGAGAATATAGATAGTGCGGTTTTTCACACCTTGATCTAGATTCCTCAATGCACATGAGAGTATGGCATAGGTTTCCGCTTGGAAAACTGTTGCCATTACACCCATGCATTGACTTTCTTGGAAGTCTTTCAGGTAAACTCCCGCACCTGTGCCGCTATCCATTTTGGATCCATCCGTATAGCAGATTATGCTATCCGGTTCCGGCTTGGGTGGGCGTTGTTTCCAGTCATCCCTTGTGGGAAGTGGACTTTGTATAGTCTTTGGAAGTAAAATTTTGGACTTGTTCGATCACAGTCCATTTGAAGGATCCTGTTCAAATCCGAATTTCCTTCCCATAGAGTGTGATTCGTTTGAGGTTTGGATGCATCCCAAAGCTGGGAGACCTTAAGTCTTTGCAGTGCCTTCCTTGCCTCAGTCTCTATCACAATATGCAGCGGAGGAAGTTCTAGTGCTACTTCCATTGCTGCCGTTGGAGTGCTTCTGAAGGCCCCCGTTATCGCTAGACAGCAGTTCTTTGTGCCTTTAGTAAGCCTTTCTGCATGTTACTAGCCTTGTCCTTGTCCACCAGACAATGCTGCCATATGTAATTATAGGTCGCACCATCATTGTGTATATCCATCTTATAATCCTTGGGTTTAATCCCCATGTTTTACCATAGGCCGCTCGACACATTCCAAAAACTCTTGTTGCTTTAGAAATTGTTATGTCAGTGTGCTTGCTCCAATTGAGTTCCTTATCTAGTGTTAATCCTAGATACTTAACCTCTTTAGACCATTGTAGCTGGGTTTCATATAATGTTATCGTCCCAAGCCCTTGGAGATTTCTGATTCTTGTAAACGGAACCACTGTTGTTTTGCTGGGATTGACCATCAGATGATTGCTTTCGCACCAGTTCTGAAGGATGTTCAGCGCTCTTTGCATTAGTTCCGATACCGTCCTCGGAAATTTTCCGTTGACCATTATTACAAGGTCATCTGCATAACCTACTGTGTAGTAAGGTCCTTCATTTAGTCTGGCCAGTAGCGAGTCTACAACAAAGCTCCACAAAAGAGGCGATAAGACTCCGCCTTGGGGGCATCCTCTAGTGGTTTTCAAAGTCAGATGTTCTCCCACTAGCTCAGAGTGTATTATTCTTCCTTTGAGCATGCAATCTATCCATCTGCAGATAGTTTTAGATATGCCGTGCTCATTCGCGGATGCTCTTATGGATTCGAATGTTGTGCGGTCGAAGGCACCTTCTATGTCCACAAAAGCCCCTAGGCACAGTTCCTTGTGTTCTAGAGCGTACTCTGCTCTTTTTGTGACATAGTGAAGTGCGGTCTCCGTTGATTTGCCGGACTGATAAGCGCATTGTAGACCGTGTAGAGGAAATTTTCTCAATGCACCTTCCCTGATATGCCTATCAACCATTTTTTCCAACGTTTTTAGTAGGAATGATTGTAAGCTGATCGGTCTGAACGCTTTTGGTTCCTCATAATCTGCTTTACCTGGTTTAGGAATAAAGATTACTTTAACTTGTCTCCACCTTTTTGGTATATATCCAAATGCTATGCATGCTCTATAAAGTCTACATAGGTATGGATTCAGGATCGAGACACCTTGTTGTAGTACAATGGGGTAAATGCCGTCTGGACCAGGCGCTTTAAATGGCTGAAAGGATTTAAGCGCCCAGCTCACTTTGGCAGCATCTACTACCTTCTTCGCCACTAGCCAGTCGCTTTGCGTGGTCCTTCTCGCTTGGTCTTCCTGGCTAATGGCATCATCGTTTCCACCTATAGTCTTGGCGCCGGGAAAGTGGGTTTTAATCATTACTTTCAGCGTTTCGGCTCCGATCTTTGTGCGTTCTCCATTCTCATTTCTTACTGTTGACAGTGGAGCTGATTTTGTAGTGGAGATCGCTTTTGTCAGTCTCATTCCTTCTGGTACTGAGCTGATCTTCTCGCAGTGGGCTCTCCAGGCAGAACGTTTTGCCTTTCGAACCGCAGTGCTGTATCGCGTTAGTGCCTTTTTGTATTCACTGAAGTTATTCGTAGCTTTAGCTACATTGAATGCCCTCCTTGTCTCTTTTCTGATTTGAGCTACCTCTTGGGTCCACCATGGTAGTCTCCTTGCAATTGCTTTGTTTTCCGGGCAGTTGCCTTTCCATGTAACTTCTAGCGCATTATTAATTCTGTCTGCCTCGAATTCTATATCTAGTATAGAGTTCAGCTCAACTCTTTGTTGATTAAGTTCAACTTTAAGTTCAGTCTTGAAGTTATCCCATCTTGTATTCCTGGGATTCCTTCTGCGTACAGTTTCGATAGGCGTATCCAAACTGTACCCAAAGCATATGTAGTTGTGGTCCGAAAGCGAGACCTCGTCTGACACATGCCAGCTATTAATGTTCGCTACGGTTATGTCGATCACCTCCGCCCTACGAGCATTGAAGAATGTCGCCTTATTTCCTGAATTTAATAATTGAAGGGGAGAGCTTACCACATAGTGCCATAACTTCTCTCCTCTATCGTTGATGTCCGAGCTTCCCCAGACCACGTGGTGTGCATTCGCATTACATCCGATGACCAGGTTGTCATCTTCTCGACTGCAGAAGTCCACCAGATCCCGTAAAAGTGGTGTAACTGGATCTTTATCTTCATAGGGGAGATAAGCTGACGAGAATATTACTGCCTGCTTTCCTCCCGCCCCCGTATGGACCTTGACCGTAGTCAGGTCCCTGGAACAGAAAGCAAAGAGAGGAACTGCGTTGAGGTCATTTTTGACATAGACACAGCTCCTCACATCATTAGTAGAGCAGTTGTAGTAAATTTTTCCTGCTTGGCTACCTAGACCCTTAACTTGCCCCTTATATAGATAAGGTTCTTGAATGAGGGCAATATCGTATTTATTACATTGAAGCTCTCGTGCCAGAAGGGCAGTCAGTTGTTTTTAGTAAGTATAATAAAATAGGTTATAAAAGTTTTTGTGAATTGAGTATTAAGCGTTTCTTAAATATTAGAACTTAGTAATATAACACATTGTAGGTATATAAAATTAATAACCTACCTATAATGTAGGTAGGGTTCCTATCGTACCTATTTCATTACCTTTGTTGGAGGTGGTGAAGGATCTACCTCATAGTGGTCCGCCCCGGGCAGCGACATCATAAACTTCAGTTCATGATGGCGGCGGCTGGATGATCCTAGCAGAGCGGTAGTTGGCTCCGTTAGGTGCCGCCCGGTAGAGCGCGCGCCAAGCAGCTTGCTGTGTTCCGTCGGTTAGTGGGAGTGCGAGAAACTTCTAGGTAAGCTCGCTCTATGTCTGGTTCAGTCTAGGGTCAAGAGCAAACCCTTTCTATATAAAAATAAATAAATAAACTACTGTTTGGAGAGTAGCATGCGTGGCACGAATAAGCGATGCTGCCTGCCACAACGTATATATATATGATATATAAGATCTGACAGTCGCAACAACGATATAAGCACATTTGAACTCAACTCGATCACAGTCAATTATCTTTGACTATTGAGTTTTAATGGCTGCTATCGATTTTCCATGTTTATTTGAAACATAAGTGATTTTGCCTTGACACTTTGGAAAATTTTACTGAACAGATTTATGAATAAATGAAACATGGTTCAATCAAACTTATGTAATCGCTGCTATTGCGATAAATACACAGGAACTATGTAGTTAAATTGTCTTTTAATAAGCATATTTATCGATGTAATAACGTGTTGATTAGTGTCTTTCAAAAAAATTGTTGTAGAGTTATGAATTAAGTTTATATGCGTTATGTTTAGCCGAAGCTGAAGTAAGATAGAAATTATACAGGTATTTCTTTGAAAGCTCTTTTAATTTTAATTGGCTCCTACGAAATTAAAGTCACTATATTTACCAACCAACTCTTATTATAACTGCTGCGTTTCTCTTTCCCACTAAAATAGGTACCTAAACCAAAGTGCCGTACACTCATTTTTTAGGGTTCCGTACCGGAAGGGTAAAATCAGGACCCTGTTACTAAGCCTCCGCTGTCTGTCTGTCTGTCTGTCACCAGATTGTATCTCATGAACCGTAAAAGGCAGTTAAAATTTTCACAGGTGGTGTATTTCTGTTGCCGCCATAACAACAAATACTAAAAACAGAATAAAATACGTATTCCCATATAGCAAACGTGATTTTTTAGCGTTTTAGCTCGCTATTAATAACGGCAACAGGTAGACGCCTAAAATATTCACAGATTATTATGTTGTATTTAATTTTGAAAATAAATAATTAAATTAAAAAAAGACATTTTAGGGAGGGCTCCCATACAAACGGTTTTTTTGCCTATACTGTATAATGTTGTAAGTTAATGGTATGGAACCTTCGTGCGTGAGTCCAACTCGCATTTGGCCGGTTTTTTTAGGGTTCCGTAGTCCTGGTCCTGTCGTTAATTCTTCGCACATATTGTGGAGATTGGACTGGGCAGCCAAATTTTAATCAGAAAACAGTATGTATAGTGGGCCCCGCATCAATTTACCCAAATCTGTCAAAATATCTCAAATGATATGGAACTCTTTGCGGTCAATTTAAGGTTAAAATATGGTTGCAGAAATTTGACAAATCAGGGTAGGTTGATGTGGGCCCTTGTGTAGGTACCTACTTAAAATAAAAACTTGGGCAAACACCACTTTTGATTAGGTATTTTATTGGACTGGGGATACTAAGAATTAGTCAAACGGGTTGTAGCGAGCGATAGAAATGGAAAAAAATAAAGACATGAAGGCCATTCAAAAGGGATTACATGAGTTCATTAATGAAGAAAACGACAAGAAGAATATGGACATATGATTGAAATAAAATATCGCAATAGAAACCTGAGATCTTGTCTCTGTCACAACGCGGATTTGAATGATCACTGCGCTTATTGTCGGAGGGTCTCCTAGAAATGTTTTACTGACTTGGATTTTTCAAAATTTTATTACGAATCATAATGTACCTACTTAATTATAAATTTCAATGTTTGGATTTATCTGCAAAAGTGAAAATTACTCTTTTATTTTTATTCATTTATCATTCTGTTCATCATCCGCACAGAGTTCCCGTCCAGACCGCTTAATGAGTTTGAATCAACTTTTTCTTAAAAGAACCTTTACTTGTTCACCAACTTATGTTAATACACATTCAGATCGAAATATCTGTCATATCCGTGAAATGTGAGGATATTTAAAACGAAATGGAACGTCGATATTCGTACAGCCATTGAATACGAGATCTTACCGACCTCTTTATATTCCGCCCAGCGACGTTATTGATCCATTATGTATATATCCCTTGTTCATGCCAAACGCTGTCTAAACTACGTCTTTGTTAGTGGGACGTAGCATTCCAAAAAATATTTTTACATATAAACGGATGTACCATAATCCTAACTTTTTCTATGAAAGGAAAGTGAGTAGTCCTCGAAACATGCATTTCGAATTACACTTAAAAAAGTGTTGGCCCTCAAAATTACAGCAGTGAGTACTGAACATGAATACTAGTCACCGTATTTCTCTGTTCGATAACTCAAATTGATTTCATTTTACGAGTTATAGTTAGGTAATAAACACTCAAATTTAAAAATTATTTTAAATAACCAAATCTACGGTCTCGTGCTAAAACTGTGCAACCCCGAAAAGGTGAAACCGGTAATTTGGAATGCGACAATTTATCATATAGGCACTGTGTCCGAATAAATACGTCAGTTACAAGAAAAGGACATTAATAATAACGGTTTGTACCCCGTGAGCTTCATTCGCAAAGGGATGTAAAATTTTTAAGCATATTTTTCATATTTTTAGGGGTCCCTACCTGAAAAAAAGAGCCCTTAAAAATTTTTAAACGCATTTTACATATTTTTAGGGGTCCCTACCTAAAAAAAATTAATCTTAAATGAACACTTTGATGTCTGTCTGTCAAAACCCAAGTAGTAACTCTTATATAATCTGTGTCCAAGTTCTTAGGAACGCGTGGAGGTATCAAGTTGAAATTGCCATCAAATACTTATGGCTGCAGTCCCTTGAAGCTATAAAAAATCAAGCGTCAAAATTAACGCAATCCAAAAATACGGCCTTTTAGTCGTATTTTCTAACATTCCGCAGGGGTCTTAAAACCTATAGTGTACTTTTCATCGACCTAGAATTTTGAAATTTGGCGGAAAGAAAGATGTCCTAATACCACATGGTTACATCGTAGGAAAAACCTTTGTTTGTACGGAACCTTAGTTCGGAATAAATCGACGACCGCCTTAGGTAAAAAATGTTACCAAACTTCCCAAGTCTAGCGCAAAAACATTTTAAAAGAACTTTGGGGAGCACTAACGAATTTTACTCATTAATAATTTTTAATAAGTAAATAAAAAGTCATTATTCGCTTCCAGCAATAAGACCGCCTAAATTGTACTTTAAGTTAATTTAATTTTAAAATTCACTGTACCTTTGTTTTTTTTAAAGAATATAATATCTGTCTATTCAATTTGCAAACCAAATGTAAATTCACTTAGTGCACAAACTCAATCGTAGTAAAGCTATTTCTGGCGAGTTTAAATTACAAGAATAGTCTTCAATGAAACCTTTCCATCCATACAACTTTCGGTTCATTGCTTTTAATTATTAAACGGCTTTAAAGTAAATAGAAGCTATTTACCCTTGACTCTTGATTGACTATTTAAGAGACAATAATAAACATTGGGTCTTTTTAGCAATAAACAGCAAATATCCCCTTTAATTAAAACGTGGACTTCATAGCCACAGCCCGGCAAGATCAGCAGGGCTAATGTCAACCCGCTCCTCCATTTATATCGCTTTTTTATTGCCCTATAAAACTTAAAGGGTGTGAGTGCCTCTTATACTTGTCCCTACGGAGCAACTTATGCTACAAATTCGAGGTTCAAATACCGGGTTCTAAAAATGTAGATATTTTTACTACTACTTACTCGAACATGTTTTTTTACGCGTAAAAAAGTTTTATAAGAGTTCCTTAAGCAAATAGTTCTAAACTATATTTTCTTGTCATCACAGCTTTTGATGCATCTGTTTTCAGGTATAGGCAGATCTCTAAAGTAATTTTCCGATACTGTCTGCTGCCACTTGCACCAAACTTTCACAATTTACAACCTGATATCGTCTCCGTCCTATCAGAATCTTTTTTGGCTCTTTTTTGTTGCACAATACAGATAATATACATTATTAAAAAATTAAATCAAATTTCGCTCACAAAAATTAATCGACTGTGTCATTCGGTGGGACTCGAACCCACGTCCTTTCGCTATCCGGGCGAGTGTTCTTACCAACTGAGCTACGGAGGACGTTAGTCAGTCGACGAATGTCAGTAAGTGCTTGCTACGCCAGTACGAAGGGACGTGGGTTCGAGTCCCACCGGATGACACCGTCGATTAATTTTTGTGAGCGAAATTTGATTTAATTTTGTAAAAACTTGCAGAATAATTGATATTTAATACAATATTGAATTATAATACTGCCATGCTGTACCTTTTTGGTTGGCAATATTAATTATGTTAAAATGAATAAAAACATCGATGTCGGATACACTTTATCTTTGTATCATGTATTAACTCTTTTTTGGTAAAAGAAAAAGTGAATTTAGAGAGTATTTCAAGGTTGAATCCAGTTTGCAGGCTTAATTCGATTCGTTTTGCTTAGATAGTGCTTCAGCTTTCAGTTATTTTCGGTCTTGTTTGGCAATGTGAAACACAGACAATTGAATAATTAAATTCACTCAAATACAGGTTTCCGAAGAAGCCTTATCCTAACCGCAAACATGGTAGTTTCATAATTGATTTGGTTATCTTCTCTCATTGAGAAAGGTAATGTTTTCTATGAAAATGGAAACCTTCGATGTTTAAAAGGGTGAGTAGATCATATTTGTCCGGCTTTTTGTTTAAAAAACCCTATGACGTTGAAATGTGTTTTCCATGTTTCAGACTGACTGAGACTGTATTAAAATTAAAAGTTATTTAAGTACCACTTCAAAAATTATAAGAATTTTTTTTTCAACTGGCATTTTTTTATTGAATCGATTTTTACTATGACACGTCAAACCCATGCAGCCAAACAATCGTACCTTTAGGTAAAAACTTAAAGAATCAAGAAGTTATATCCTTATTTGTATATGTAATGGAAGAAAACAACTGATAATTAATAGTTTTTAACACTCACAGTGTTATTTCTTGTGTATATAAGTTTAAAAAAGAAACCAAAAATTCACCAAAGAAGCCAAAGGACCTGGGTTCAAATCCTACTTGTGTGCGAATTTTGGTTTCTTATTTAAACTTATATAACTGATAATTAAAACAAATATAATGAAACCACATAAAACGGTCGTCAATATCTGTAAAAAAATTAATTCCTTCAAAGTTTGTATTGAACCCTGGACGCACGAGTCAGACTCGCACCAAACCACATTTTTTGAACCTGCGTGTAACTGCGTATTGATGCTACCAGATGTACGGATCTCCCATTCGTGGCACGTACGCGTGGCCATTAGGAGTCATTAGGGTAAAACCTCTGCCGCACGTGGCGCTAACATTTGAATTGCGCACTTTGTGAAATGTAGCGATTAGTGCCTACATCATATTGTGTGACTGTAATCATTGTAACTGGCTCGTTTGAACTTATTTACTCAAGATATTCTAATTTTGATTCCTGGTTTCTGAGTAGAGCAGTTTATTAATAAGTACTATGGCAATTAACTAAGATACCAAGTATGACTCCCTACTCAAGCCATGAGACTAGGATAGGGATAAGACCACCATTGTATTTTTTTCTGTGTAAGCTGATGTACTTTATCTGATATGGATTTTTCTTTCTATTATCTACTTTCATGGGAAGTAAGTAATTTATTAGGCACAAGATCTTAGAGTTTTTACGCAGAATACAAAGCGTGCAACTCAAATTATTATATTTTTTCCTTGATAATGTGGCAAGCTTATTCGTATGTTAAATCATGGCAAAAAAGACAACTTAGTAGTCCTTATACTTGCTTCTGTTAAAATAATAAATCAAATTTTCAATAAAAACCTTTATATGCTTATTCAAAGACTTATAACTCACAATTGAATAGATAAACTACAATCAAAAATATGTATGCAATTTATCCACTTCAAAATAAACAATGGCAACTTTTAACTATAATTATGTTAACGTTTTATTCGTTTTCCCAACCAATTCATCTCTGCCCCTACACAGTGGGGCAACATTGTTTCAATTTTGCGACATTCATGGATAATGAGATCTGTCGAGTGGTCGGGCTAGAACAATGGGTTATTCGCTATTTCACCCATTCGCAATTTTCCCCGCTCAAAAAACTTTTAAATTAAGATTGAAAACTTATTTTTTTTCCGTTAGACAATGTCCATGTAAAAAGTAACAATCATAAGCAAATATAGTTGGTTAAGTTATACATAAAAACCACATACCTAATGCAGAAATTCGTCTTTTCGATGAAAAATATTTACTGTCCTATGTCCATGTAAAAAAGTAACAATCATAAGCAAATATAGTTGGTTAAGTTACACATAAAAACCACATACCTAATGCAGAAATTCGTCTTTTGATGAAAATTTACTGTCCTACGAGTATAATTTCAGAATAATATATTTTTATACAAACTATAAGTAACATTACTGCAATAATTAACCTGGGGGAAATTGCAAATCGAATAACTAATTTCGCGGGGGAAAATGCTAATGGGGAAAATAGCGAATAACCCAAGAACAATAACGAAATGAAACCCATTTGTGATTCGCATTATTATCTCATTCATAATATCACAATACTGGGAATTCATAGTGCATTGTCGCCATTTGGACACAGATTTAGTTGCTGATTAGTTTTGCTACTAAAAGAATATTGCCCAAAGTTATAGCTGACTAGCTGTTGCCCGCGACTTCGCCCGCGTAAACTACTATTTCTGTATCCTACAGGAACTGTGATTTTTTCGGGATAAAAAGTAGCCTATATGTTATTCCAGACTATAATCTATCTCTGTGCCAAATTTCATCCATATCCGTTAAGTAGTTTTTGCGTGAAGATGTAACGAACATACACACTCACAAACTTTCGCATTTATAATATTAGTGGGATAGTGGGATCATTATATTTGAGGAATATGCTTTTATTTTTATTTTTTAGTTTGTTGTTTCGTATTCCGAAACGCAAAACACTACATCAAGACTTCAAAGATACAGTTTCCTTTGTCCATCTATAATAACCAATCAAGCTTAAGCCAATTGCAACCGTCCAGATCTCTGCTCATATTTTTAAAAAATCGGCCAAGTGCGAGTCAGACTCGCATACGAAGGGTTCCATACCATTATCAATACAAGAATAGACACCTTTTTTAGTTTTTAAAAACGGCGAAAAACGTTTGTTGTATGGGAGCCCCAACTAAATATTTTTTTAGAGGCAAATTACGAATATATAGGAGGAAAAATATATGTGACAATCACAACTGTCTAGCTTTCATGGTTCATGCAGCCTGGTGACATTCAGACCGACGGACAGTGAAGTCTTAGTAATAGGGTCCCATATTTTTAGGTACGGAACCCTAAAAACAAGTAGGTATTCCCTTCAGCCAGCTTAAGGCGATACATCACATAATGTCGGGGAAAGTGGCGCGTCCCGGCTTCGTATGATAACAGAATTATGATGATAATGATTTCAATCTCGCCCGGATATGTGTCCGGGCATTATCGTGAGACCGCCTTAATGACCCGGGGGTGTGACTGCGGGACCCTAACCGGTACTATGAAAATAAATAAGGTTTAAGGTCTTTGCCCACTACACCGTACCATACCATGACCGTGCCAGGACCGTATAAAAAGTACCTATTTGAATTTCGACCTTAGCGTCAAAAGTAAAAGTTCAAAATTTTTAAGCTCGGTGTTCGTCGATGCACCGTTCTGGCACTGCGAAAACAAACACCGCGCTTGAATATTTTGAACTTTACCTCCTCTGTTTAGGGTTGAAAATCAAATGTGTATTTTTATACGGTCCTAGCACGGTCAGGGTATAGTACGGTGTAGTGGGCACAGAACTTTATTTTTCGGTCCGCTGCGGGCAATCTCTTCATTCATAGTATCTTTACGTTATGCAGCACATTATTTTTTTGCAATATTTTTTTTTGACACTGATACCTTTTATACCGTGCGTTAAAAAAATTACTAACCTAAGGGCTCAAATTTAGTTAAAGTATTTTTTTGTTTGTTTATTCTAAAGACACTTCTGAATCACTCCCTTTATTTGGCGGGTACGTACTAATATTAGAATCTTGTATTATATGTATATCTAAGTGTTTTCGTAACGGCTCAAAAATAGGATTGCGTAAATAATTAGCGGTTGCCGGTCACGGACCAACGGTACCTACTGCGCTCAGTGCTCAAACTATGCAGTCAAATAAGTCTAGATTACTTACTTACTGAACATCTTTTACAATATAATAGTAGATTATTCACCAAGGGGGTAAAGTGATGTCTTACGTCACGGGCGTCATATTGAATCTCGAGCGTAACGAAGGAGTCGAGAGTTAACTCCCGAGCGCAGCGAGGGAGTTTAGTGTTTACTTCCGAGCATAGCGAGGGAGTTAAAAGTAGAATCCTGAGTGAAGCGAGGGATTTAAGCTCGCCCAAGACGAATACATCTTTATCCCCGAGGAGAATACTCTGCTTTTCACACTTCCTACAAGGCAATAAAAAAATGTACTACAAAAAACTTATTTTATCTATATACCTTAGATATCCTTAGGGTTTTCTGGCAGTAAATTATTATTATTAACGCCCCTAGGGCGTAATGAAATTTCATACAACATTACGTCCCTAGGGATGCAAGGACTTACTTTTAGTCAGGTTTACTTGATGTTTAATTAAACATTGCCGAGTAGGTAGTGTGAAAAATATTTTATATTAGTGTTAACTTTAAATGAAGTAAAAGTTCGTGCCCAATCACTCTGAAAGCAATAGATCTGGGACCGCTTTAATAAACCTGCGTTGCAAAAACATTTCTACAATTTTTTTAGTGAAAATCTGCAAAACACAGCGTGATTTAGAGCGCAAATAAATCCAGTAGTTCTATGCAAATCGTTCTCTTGAAATAAACGCGAGTGCCTTAATATGAGTGCAGTGGAAACGAGGCGCCGAAATACTATATTACTTTTAACCTATCGCTGCAAAATTATTTTTTGATATTAACGATCTGTGTGTCCACTACACCGTATCATAATCAAGACCGTCCTATAAACGTCTCAAGAAAAAAAAATGTATTGAAAAACCGGCCAAGTACGAGTCAGACTCGAGCACGAAGGGTTCCGTACCATTAACTTACAACATTAGACAGTATAGGCAAATAAAACTTTTTAAGTTTATACTGTTCTTTTGGAAAAAGTATATATTTTTATTTTATTTATAATTTCAAAAGTATTCATCACAGGATACCCGAAACAATTTTAAATAAGAGCTTCCGCGCCTGTTTCTTTACGTGAGTGAATTGAAGTTTATAGATCCAAGACTTTAGAAATTACAGGGGGGGGGGGGGACACCGTGTAAACGACTTTGGCGGGCTATATCTCGCAAATGGTAAAGCTGATAAAAAAGTGTTGTATGGAAACCCAACCTTATTTTCATAGTTCTGATTTTGCGCGCTAATGACCTAAATACCTCGATTTTTCTTAAACCATCATTTCTTTTAGTAAAATTCTGTATAAGTGACGGTGTCCAGTAATAGAATGATAATCTTTAAATACATATCAGTTACAGTTATACTCTATTATATCGTTGACTGCCTCGTTGGTCTAATGGTCAGCAACCCTCAAAATTACAGCAGTATAAGTCTTGAATATGAAAGCTAGTTACCGTAAGTACTCATGGACATTTCTACAGAAGGGTACTGTTTTTCTCAATTCGGTGGTTGATTTGTAATTTGGGTTTTGAAGTAGTTTAAATAGTAAAATATGAAGTTAACTCCATCCTGAAACTTAAAATAGCGATTTGCCTAAATTTTGTTAAGTGACATATGAGAACAGTTAGGCACCGAATTAAGAAAACACCGAATTTAGAAAACGAATCACCGAATTGAGAAAATGAATCACCGAATTGAGAATTGATGTAACCTTATATAAATACAAGCAACTATTAGTAAGATGGAAGATATGCACACTCAAGAATCCCCTAATTTATTTATTTTGCCCATCTAAAGTTTTGTCTGTCTACACTTTTTCAATCTGTTTTTTAAATTGTGAAAGATAGAGAGTTTAACGAAAAGTGGCCATAGTCTTAGAAAAAATAAAACAATGCCACACACAATCTCCCCCACAATAGTATTATTAAATATATGAATAATGCTCATTAGCTCGGTATGCTGCGTATACTGCCTCGTTGGTCTAGTGGTTAGCTCACTGGATGGGTACTACCCACGAGGTCCCGGGTTCGAATCCCGGGTCGGGCCGAGAGTGTTTGGGTTTTTCTGTCTTGAAATCACTCAGACACAGCTCCGGAGTTGGTGGTGTTAACACCCCCGTGCCTCGGAAAGCACTTTAAGCCGTTGGTCCTGCGCCTGATCTCTCTACAGTCATGTCGGACTGCCGTCTCACCGAATTATGAGAGTGAAGGAACAGAGAGTGCACCTGTGTACTGCACACACACTTGTGCACTATAATATGTCCTGAGCAGTTAGCTAATCACTGTTGAGATAGGCCGCCGTAGTCGAAATCGGCTAGGAGGACATTAATAATTTTTTGCCAAAATTTTTCCCTATTTACTGGGTATCCTGTATTTATTTTGTTTCCTGATACGTTCATGTTATGGTATTGTGTATAATGGGAACAGACCTTTATTTGGCTTGTAATATTGAAACGTGAGAGTTGCTCTCTGTATTCAGCGGAAGCTAATTTTGTATGATTTATTACTTTCGGCACATTTCTTGCGAGCGCCGTTATAATAATAATTTTGCATTGCGGAACAAACAGCAACAGAATCTAAAAATAAATATGATAAATATGAGTAATATTAATTTATGTATGGACAGATTACATAGATCCACTGATTTATAATTAAATAAACTAAGTTATGATGATTTGGAATGTTATAAAAATTATTATAATTACAAATCCCGAAACTTTGATTAGTTAGGTACCTACGAGAATACGGTTCAGGTATCTGAACGGACTGTGAAGGTTAATACAAAAGGTGACCCTATTAATTACCTAAATGCCCATCCCCATCAATCCCGCCCGCACAATAAAAGTGTATTATCAAGTTTTAGTGCGCCCAATGATACGCGGTGAAATATCGAGGGGGAATGATATACGGCCGGATTTGTGCATATTGGGGCCCAGAGGCTCCCATAAATTTGTGGTGGACCTAGCCTTTGGGAAATAAAAGCAACTCGAATCACGCCAGAACGCGATGCGGTAACAGTGCTGGGTTTAGTCTAAATAGCCAAGTGCAAGTCCGACCCGCACACCGGGGTTCAGTACAGTGTACAAGGTACTACACTACAAGTATCACACAGTTTTCTGATAAAAAACCTTGTACGAGTCAGACTCGCGCACGGAAGGTTTCGCACCATTATCTATATGTCGGAAAATGAGGCGGTTGGCGCTGTTTATTTTGAAGTTTCGAGCTGTCAGAACGCGATGACAGACGACATTCGGATTAACCATAGAGCTTTGTATGGAAATCGTATCATACGATTACGTCAATCTAGCGCCATCTATTGAGTTTAGTCGGAAAACGCCAAGTAGTTTACTTAGCATGGTCGATACAACGATAGCAGCACATGGTTCCGTCGTTTTAACGTTTCGTTTGACGGGAAAGTGAAAACCCTTAGCAGTCATGTACCGAGCGCCGACACGAACGGTTGTGTCATGGCTATCGCGTCGCTGTATCGAACTTGCTGCGTTTCTCGATTGTAATCCGAAGCCATCTATGTAATCTTTAGTTATTTTGTGTCGATTTGTTTGTGATACTGAAAATAGGCGTCTGTATTACCTACCCGGACTATTATTTCGAGTATACCGCCCTGTATGAGTCACCTGACAACGATTCTTCACAAGCCACCGACGACATATACAACATTAGACTACTATACTATTACTATTTTTAATCATTCTTTATTTAAAAAAAAAACGGCAAAACAATCACGTATATGGGAGCCCAATTCACTTAGATATATTTTCTGTGATTCGTTGTTATAGCGGCCACAGAAATACACTATCATGTAATACACCCTGATGACATACGTTAACATAGCGAAGACAGCGGAACCTTATTAATAGGGTCCCGTTTTTACCCTTAGGGTACGGAACCATAAAATGCTGTTTAGAAATGTAGCTTGTAGCTATTTTCACCATAACGCGCAATAACGTTGTGAGAACACTTATCATCTCTGCACAGACGGTCATCCATCTTTTTATTTGTCAACTAATAATGTTTGTAAGAGATATATTTTCACCAAAGAAAACACATTCTTTCAGTTGACTTTTTTTTAGCGGCTAAATTTATTGCTATCGATACAAGAATAAGACGCTTTGTGTTTGTGTGAGGTTGTGATTCTGTTAAATACTGGTACCTGGGCGACCAAACTTTGCGCGGTTACTTCTAAGTATTTATTGTATTGAGGAGGTGCTTGTGGCGCAGTGGCGGCAGCGCTTTGGTAGTGATACCAAAGTTAAGCAAACCACGGCGCGGTCGTGATTGGATGGGTGGCCATTCCGACCATTTAAGTGACATCCATGACAAGCATCTCCGTGCTTCGGAAGGCACGTTAAGCAGTTGGTCCCGGCTTATATCTGTGGTATTAGTCGTTAAGCCTATTCAGAGGCCCTAGGGCGGCTTGATAACTTCTGACACGAAGGTTTGTCACTTGCCTTACATACACCCCTCCACCAATCCGCACTGAGCCCGCGTGGTGGAGTATGGCTCGTACCTCCTCATAGTTGAGGTGAGGCCTTTTCCCAGCAGTGGGATTTAATAGGCTGACTTTTACTTATATGTAATAAAGGCAAATGTTAGACATATATATTTATTATTATTAAAGTAATATATTTCTCATATAATCGTGGTAAACCACGATTTACTTATTCTTCTTCTTATGATTCTCTTTCACCTTGTCTACAAACATGAAAAACAAAAAAAAACTATAAACTTAAATAATTACAAAAAAATAAACGTTAATATTTCGTCATCAAGCAATATTAAAACCCCAGACACATATTTCTATCAGGCCTAAGTACGTCTAATCCATTCAGCCACAATGCTCATGCTTACCGGTGCCAAATCAGCACCACATTCTGCTAGGAAAAATGTGAAACACAAACCCATGAAAACTCGAAAAGACGCGTTTTCTCAAACATAAGACAAATCTAGATCGATTTTTACCCTTGATAAGACATACATACCAAACCACCATCATCAAACATACCACCATTGAACATACCAAATTTAAGCGAAATCGTTAAAGCCGTTTCCGGGATCACAAATACAGTCAGTGCATACAACTAGTACTACGTCTTATAATTATTCCTAAGAATTACTTGAACAACCGTTGTTACTCATTGATCAAGCGATTAAGTAATCAACAATGACTGAGGGTTCACGTATAATCTTCATCAGGCAAACCTTGCGCCGTGGTATTTATTTCCTTTAAAGATGCTATTTTGCATTTGAGAGTACAAAACAAGCCCCGAAATGAGTCAAAGGTTACTTTGATCATTTTTAAATTTCGAAGCCCATTCCTGAAATTTTAATCTTCAAAGTTAAGGGTCTTAAGTAGGGACCCTCTAATTTCCCTCTTATACTTTTAAAGGCTTGGAGTAGAGTAGAACGCGTAACGGACGGGACTTACCACCTTCACCTTAAATTACCAACCCTTATTTTCAGTACATAGTTGCCGAAGTTAGGTCATGGTGATGTTTTTAATCAATTCTGTATAAAAATTCTGTGTATTCTTTCAGCTAGCATTCTCGCTTCCTTGCCTCATGGACACGGTTACTTTTTCGAATAAGTAGATTTTTAAGTTTTGTTAAGTGTACATATTTCATTAATTGATTATTTTTATTGAAATAGAAAACTTTTAAGCATTAAAAAAAATCTGTATTAAAAATCTGTTTAAATAACTAAGAATCTGAATGATTACTTAACAAACATTGAAATGAAATGATAAAAACAATGAAAATGAATTCTTTAAATTGTTTAAAGCAAAAATACACAAATGACACATTTTCAGGAACTTAGTTTTGAGACTTTGGAAAAACTAAGTAAGTCATAAAATATTTTGACAAAACCAACTCTTTTTATTCTAATCAATAAAAGCAAACTCTAATCAACAAGACACAATAAATTTAATTAAGGATCTAATAATTTGGGGCACAATTCTGGCAAACGTTTTGGGCGCATTGTAGATATATGTTATTTATATTTTGCACCTGATACACTGAAAAGATGTCTTCTTTTTTAAATTGAATGAACAAATCTTACACAACTTCCTAGTTTAACTTACGACTACTCCATGGTCTTCTAGTTCTTTGTTTGTCAATTTTTTACCAAAAATATTCTTTCTTGTAAGTGTCGTCTAACCAGCTCTCTTGAATAATTTCATCACTAATGCTGTTCAAATTCAGATGTTTTTTTTCTCTTACGCCCGATATTTGATGTACATACTTGACACTGCCATTAAAAAAACAAGACAAAAAAGCATAATCGAGGTTTTTAACATCGTCTAAAATGAATGTTACTTCAAAATCACCAATGTTTATTACTGCTTTAAGCGAAAATGATATTTCAGCAAACGAAATAACTTATAGATAGATAGATAGATAGATAACTCTTTATTGCACACCATAACAGAAAATACAGTAAGTACAGCGATTTACACAGAAAAATGTACAATGTAGGTGGTCTTATCGCTATAAGCGATCTCTTCCAGACAACCTTTAGGTAAAGGAACATACTCATTATGATAAACTTAGCACTCTTGTATTATGATAAACTTAGCACATTCGTATTTTTTTGTTTAATGACGTATTTTAAACAAATCAATTATGAGCCTAAACACATAAGCATAGAATTGATTCTACTTGTTTGATAATTCATTTCATTACGAACACCTAGATTGCTTAGATACTCGTACCATTGACAGTCTGTTTGTTTATATACTTATGACTTTTAGTTTGCTACGAAATATTTTACAACTTGTGTGCTCACTTTTATTTGAAACACTGGATGCACTCATCAATCTGAAAACTTTTATTGTATAGATGATTACAATCACTTTGATCACTCTTAAACTTTCGCGTTTTATTATTAGAACACATTAAAACGGGGATTAACGCAACGGATAGTAGGTAAAACATTATATACCTTTAATTTTTGCCTGACGTTTCGACCGGGTTGCACCGATCGTGGTCACAGGCAGACTGGCTGGAGAACTGCGATGTCTTCACTCCGTATGTGGGGTAGATTCATATTCTTCTACCCTCACATTATTAACAAAATTCGTACCGCCGCTGCACACTACGCTAACCGTGTCCCTATTCTGTAAACCGGCCGCCGCGTCCGTATTCCGGTGGTTACTCAACTGCGACCCAAAACGAGGATGTGTAATGCTAATTACTGGATTCCATGTCGCAGATAGTTTGTAACTCTCTTCCCTATTGAAATTAACATGTTTTTTAATTTCAATAGCTTCACGCACAACTCTTGAATAATAGTGGCGATCTGTGGAGAGGACTTGCGTTTTATGAAATTCAATCCAATGATTAGTGCCCGCCTCAAGTAAATGTTCTGCAATCGCTGATTTTGTTATTTGTCGGTTTTTCACAGCGGCGATATGTTCTTTGACCCTTTCAGCCACCGTCCGTTTTGTTTGACCTATGTATGAACTACCACAGCTGCAACCGATTTTATACACACCCGGAGTTTGTAACGGCAAGACATCTTTTGGTGTGCGCAATATACTGTTTACCTTTGATCTCGGAGTAAAAACAGTGGGTATGGAGTATTTTCTTAATAGGGAACCGACCTTGTCCGTTACTCCTTTCACATAAGGTAAAAATGCGGGATGTCTGTTTACGCCTGGACTTTTACCTTTCTTAATCAGTCTTTGCAAATGTTTTGTTGTCATTTTGTATCCATTATTTCGTAGTACCTCCTGAACATGATCCAGCTCTTGCTTTATATGCTCAGGGTCACAGAGGTCAAATGCTCTGTTTCTAAGTGACGTCATAACGGATTGTAAATGTCTAGGGTGGTGGTGTGAGGTCGCGTGTAGGTATCTGTCAGTGTGTGTTGGCTTTCTATAGACACAGTGTGATAGTGATCCATCAGATCGCAATGTTACTCTAACATCCAAAAATGGCAACGATTTGTCCTTCTCTAATTCACATGTAAATTTCATCTTTGGATGAATTGAATTAAGATGTTCTAGATATTGATCTACCTCTTGTGTGCCGCCTTTTACAATACTGAAAACGTCATCCACATATATTTTCCAAAGCCTAATAGTTTTCATACGGACGCATACGGAGTGAAGACATCGCAGTTCTCCAGCCAGTCTGCCTGTGACCACGATCGGTGCAACCCGGTCGAAACGTCAGGCAAAAATTAAAGGTATATAATGTTTTACCTACTATCCGTCGCGTTAATCCCCGTTTTAATGTGTTCTTACAATCACTTTGAATGTGTAAAACAATGAACAGCAGAGTTGCTCATCCACTTCTGATGCTGACTGTACAAAGATGAGATGGCTAATTTGGAAATAATGACAGATAGGTGTCATGACGTAGTGGAGAGAAACATATCAAACAGTATACAGTGACAGACGACGACCTCTGGTGTCACCGTGACGTAAGGTCGGTACCTTACGTCACGGTGACACCAGAACTCTGATTCCGGGCACACCTGTAACGAAACGATAGTTCATATCAAAACAAACAACTAGGTACTCAAAGAGACTGATATAAAACTCTATTGATTAATAAAATAATCCTGTTTCAACTTGCGTGGTGTGACGGTGACAACACCTCGGCAATTAAAGGTTAAATAAAATTCATTTATTTGGCAAAATAATATGAATAAAATTAATCGACTGTGTCATCCGGTGGGACTCGAACCCACGTCCCCTCGCTATCCTGGCGAGTGCTCTTACCAACTGAGCGGAGGCCGACGAATTTTTGTAAGTGCTTGCTACGCCAGTGAGCCGGCGTTCGATTTCATCAATACTTGGGGAATGTACCCGCATGTATCTGATGGAAATATTTTTAGAAATATTTGACCACCAATATCAAAATATTGCCAAATGTGTGCCAAAATGGTCCCTGCTCAGCATAAATGTCAGCCTATTAGATCCCACTGCTGGGAAAAGGCCTCACCTCAACTATGAGGAGGAACGAGCCATACTCCACCATGCAGGCTCAGTGCGGATTGGTGGAGGGGTGTCTGTAAGGCAAGTAACAAACCTTACTGTCAGATGTTATCAAGCCGCCCTAGGGCCTCTGACTAGGCTTAACGACTAATACCACAGATATTAGCCGGGACCAACTGCTTAACGTGCCTTCCGAAGCACGGAGATGCTTGTCATGGTCGTCACTTTAATGGTCGGAATGGTCACCCATCCAATCACGACCGCGCCGTGGGTTGCTTAACTTTTGGTATCACTACCAAACCTGCTCAGCATAAATTATGACAATTTTGTAAAGCATTATTTGACATATTTTGTATGGGAATTCTCTCAATTTATTCGATGTTAATAGGGTTGTCTTTAAAAGCAAACTTTTTTTTTGATTGGAAACTCTCACACATGCAAATAGTAACGTCATTTTGTCGGTTTCCGGTGCGTTTAGAGGGCCAATGAAGGGTAAATCGCATTTCGTATTTTCATATAAGCCCTTAAAAAATAAGCCTCTTTCAACTTTAGGTGGTATAACTGTATAGTAATTATGGTCATAAAATATCTAAATGGTTTTAAGATGCCCAAAGGTTGTTTTTTACTTTACATACCGAATTGAAAATAACGCCGTTAAATGCTTTGAAAGTATTTTACTCGGAACGGCTTATATAATACTGGCCTGTAAAAGTTTGTAGTATACTATTAAAATTGCAATTACTTTTAAAATATGTAAGGATTTTTTTAATAAAATGTATTTGATATTTTTTTTATTTTAATATGATTTATATAGTTAATAGCCTTTTTTTAAATAGAAGCTTTATAAAAAACAAAATATTCTTTCCAAATCGCTGTCGGAATATACTAAATCGACTCGAAACTGTGGCTAAGTTGTGTTTTTTTTTTAAATAAGTATAGTACTTTCTTTTGCTGGCCAGTGTATGTCAACTAAATCAAAAAGTTGTTTTTATGTTCGCCAACAAGCGCATAAATTAAAGCGCTTTTTGGGACTGCTAAAAAACCAATCGGATTTATGTAGGGCTAACAAAAATTTAACAGTAAATCTAGTGTAGCAAATCGAAAAACAAAACCCGTTGATTCCAAAAGTTGCTGACAACCGAATGAAAAACAATTTAAATCCGAGGCTCAATCGAGTATCAAAAAGCTACCACAGTAAACAGTAATGTGTGTTGCAGGATTACTATGAAAATCGGTATCTTGGTATCTTATTTAAAAAAAATACTCATTTTTGTCATTGAGCTTAAACAACAGTTAATAAGTAATAGCAGAATCATTTTACTGGACACGTTTAGGGAAATTGAACTTGCGAACACCAGTTAGTTTTGCACCACCTTGTCTACCAATTTTTACCCGACTGCGGAAGGAGGGTTATGTTTTTCGAGAGTATGTATATATAATTGTTTGGCACGCCCTACAGCAGCTCAAACGGCTGGACAGTTTTTTTACAAATGAGGTGTCGTTGAATTTTTCAAACTTGTGATAGTGACATGGCGCCCGAAAATGAAAATAAAGGGGAGAGGGATTTATTTTTTCCTTAACATAGCCATATGGGTATCAAATGAAAGCCAGTGAGCAAACCTTTTGAAAAATATAAAATTTTTGCAATCAGGTGTTTATAATCTCCGCAGGACTAAATTACTAATTATTGAATTAGCTACCAAACTAGTACTACTTTCTCCTAAGAAAAATGAAAATACTGTAACGAATCTGTGATACTCGTATAATTTATTATGATAGCAATACCTGCACAAAGATTGGATTGCTTTACATGAAAAAAAATACGGATACTCGTTTTAGGAGGAATGAAAAGATCTAGTTTTTATATTTGCCCGGCGACATATGAATCCGAATATCGGTTTTCACTGAATGCGAATTTAGGGTACTGTTTGTTGGTAATAATATTCAAAAGCGGCGCAACGATAATGGTTATTGCGCCGGAAAGTCCGGAATATACTCAATTTGAACAAAGCAAGTGTTACCGATCATAAAAGTGTTAATACAAAATACCCATATTGCTATGCTAAGGAAGAAATCAATCCCCCCTCCCCCCTTTATTTCCATTTGCGGGCGCCATTTTTACAATTTATGTAGCCTATGTCACTCTCACAATTTTAACAAATTCAACGACACCTCATATGTCATAAACTGTCGAGCCGTTTAGGCTGTAGGGCGTGCCAACCGATTATACATACATACATACTCTCGAAAAACATAACCCTCCTTCCGCAGTCGGGTAAAAATAGACACTGTTTTTAAGTCTGTCCATATATATGACGGCCAATTTGAAATCAATGATACCTTGAACTCGATTCAGTCAGTCGTTCTCTTTCTGTGCCGAACAAACGAAAAGAGACAGACTACAATAACTTAAAAACATCAAATTAAATGATGAAATTTTTAAAAAAAAGGACTTAAATTTAATCCAGGTAGGGACATAGTAATTGAGTCGATTGTTAACATTTATGAATTCAATCCTTAGCAGTAGATACTGCCACTGATTTTTAAGGCTATTACGGTCACGGTTGCATTTTCCAAAGCAATGACATGAACTGTAATTTATTTTGAAAGCTGTTGTTGGTTTTTAGACGTTAGTTTAAAATAAATTATTACTCCTTGAAGATTATATATCTATCTTAAATAAGTTACAGAGGACGTTACACACACTACTAATTTCCTTCCTTATGCCAGAAAATCTCAACGATCCTTTACTGGCATGAAATAAAAATGCTTCTGAAATATTTGCTGATGTGAAACTCTTGCATACGTAAAATACTACGCTTTTTTCTGTTCATATACAAAAAAATGATAGATGTTGATTTTTTGTCAGAAGTACCTACATTAAAATGTAATGCTATCGATATTGCTGTCGTGTTTGGATACTATGACCAGGCCTGTGTATCTCCCCGCGGAGGTAGCAAAAACGTACCTACGCGCGGCGCACCTACGTAGGTGCTAAAACATGTTGCGTGTCGCTACCGGCCAGAGCCACGCTCGCGCGTTTTATTCACCGGCGGCCGCGCGGCTACGTTGCTGGCTGGACGAGAATGAATAAAGTACTAGAAAGAGGCGCTAGATGGCGTTAGAAGCTTCTCGAAGCAGTCAACCCTATCGCGTCGCGTGATATTACATCACTGAATAGGTTTAGTGTATTATGAATCATATTCTAGAGCAATAAGTATGAAATTATCTTGCAATGGATTTTTGTAGGTGTCTACACGAAAATGTGCTTTACTCTGAGGCGAACTAAATTACGCCATATTGTTGATGACATTGAGTAGACATTTCTTTGAATACAATTGCATAGTCATACTTCTGTACGAAGTGCTAGTATTCTGTGCTATGACAGAAATATTTGTAATTTATAGTGCTCTCTATTAAATAGTTGTAAAAAGTGAGTAGGTACTTGTCAAAGCAATTGAATCCATTACTTTGCCTTTATGGAATCTATATAAATATTTGAGATAATGAATTAGTGTTGTTGTTCCTACTAAAGAATACTTGGTACTTTGGTAAACCTACTACGAAGTGAATATGCAGGGTATTAATAAAAGTACAAGGCTTTAATGTCATAATTCAGAAGCAACTTTAGAATAAAGGAAAAATAATAAAAAAACCGGCCAAGTGGGAGCCGGTCTCGAGCACTGAGGGTTCTGTATAAACTTGTTTAAAAATCCTTTTGTTTGTGGTACATTTAAGATCCGCTGAACCGATTTAGCAAAAAATCAGTGAAACCGTAGTTTGAGACCCTTAGAAGGGCAAAGTCTATAGACATTTTGAAAGTTCAAGTGCTTGAAATCTTAAAAAAAATATATTTTTTATATTTCTTGCCATATATTTATTTTCAAAATTTTATATTACACAGAATTTGACCTTTGACAGTTTTATGGCTTGAGTTTGTATCTATAGGTGATGGACTGTAAAACACATGACATTTGCATAGGCGAAAAGCTATCTCACACTTATTATTTATGTACAAAATGTTTACCATTACCTACCTATTGGGCTGCTAATACACGACGCACTGGTACATTTTTTTAAAGTACATACGGAAGTCTGAGAAGCAGTTTTTAACTTATCCTAGAAGTGACGTTTCGATACCTACATACCATTAGTTAGTATAAAGAAACCTTAGAATTGGTCTTACTTACTTTTGTACCTAATTATAAACTAACAATTAATTTGTTACGCTGTATCGTTTCTAAATAAATGAATAGTCGCGATGTAAAACATAAAGTGGGTGAGGTGAAATGAGTGATAAAAGTTCATATGGTAAATTCAAAATTTGCGCAGGCGCAATCGCAGGCTACCGCTAGTTTATTAAGTATTTTAAGATCCTTAAACTTTAAGAGCGTCTGGCGTAGTGGCCAGCGGGTTGCCTCTCAAGCGGGAGGTACCGGGTTCGATCCCACGTGCCGCCATGTACCAATGACTTTTATGTACAGTCAGCAGCACGTCAGGTTACCCATTTGAACTATTAAAACATATTTTATTACGTAGGTAATAGAGACGCTCTGAAGATCAAAGTCTGACGTGCGAATACATTAGATGTTACGCTAACCGATGCTTTTACGGTGAGGGAACACATCGTGAACAACCATTGTGCACATTCAGGCGGCTGAATGTGTAACCATGATCCAAATTTTTCAGGTTCTTCTGTTCATCGTCACGGAGGTCAGGTGGCAATCGCTTTACTTTAATTACCTGATTTAAAAAGAAAGAAAGCAATATAGAAAAAACATTTATTAATGAATGGACATCACATAACATACGAAAATAGTCGACGTAAAGGGCATGGGTATAAAACAAAAAACTCAGTAAAATTACAATTTATAGAGGTATACCAGTCGGACTGTGCAGTTGTGCGCCTGCGATGTCCAAGGGCCCCACTCAGCTTAAGTTGTGACCCGCTAGGGGCCCCGACGCTGGTTTTCAGTAGACCCTAGCCGAGTGAGGTCACGGACATATACGCCATTGCCATATAAGGCTTTGCCATATCCTTGATCATAGGCCGAAGCGTACGAGAGCACAACCAGAATAACCATAAAATAACGATTAAAATCCTTTAGTAAGGTTTTAAGTGTCCATTACCCGGACGGCAAGTCAACTCGGATCGAGATGAAAATATATAGAAAAATTAAAGCCCTATATGCCATGAATGTGCCCTTAAAAAAAAGTCAGTGCCCATTAAGGTCTCAGAGTAATTCAAGAAAATAAGATGCCGCTGGAGTAATGTCTGAAAACGTTACCCCAACGGCATGATTTTTTCCTATTGGTCTTAGCCAGATTTAAAGTAGCTTAAAAGGTAGCTTAAATATGTGCCGTCTCTTGGCCGAACGGCGGCATTTGTGCCCCTTGTGGATTTTATGTAATTGAAAATGCCGCTGGAGTAACGTTTGGCGGATTTCTGTATCTGCGGAACGGCTGGACGAACAGATATGTTTTTTTGTGAGCTGGTGTGTTTTAATATGTGCCGAATGTGCCCCAGAAATTATTCCAAAAAAATGCAAGGTGTATCAATAGGAAAAGATTTTCTGAAAATCGAAAATAGGATCTAGCTCTTGAACAATACAAAATAGTGCGCTATGATTTCAGTGCCCTATGCCTATTAGGTATACGTATCATCTGACAAATTTGTAAAACCCTATATCTGATTTTCGTCGAAATAAATCAATATTTCTATAGAAAAAAACAGGATTCGCAAACTTGCCACTAGGGGCGCTGACCAAATTTTCATACGAATTTTTGTCACACGGGTGAAGGTGAGAGCAGAGTTTTCGACCCCCCTTTAGTGGGAAAATATTGTTTTAGTAGATTTGTAGAGTAAAACGATCATTTAACCATATACCTACTACGTTTCGAATGATCAATATATATTTACAATAACATACAATCCATTTTCTGATCAATGGATTCTTATCTGTTAAAAAGTTTTAATGTTTTTTTCCTAAAGTTTAATTACCGTATTAAAATAGTAATGGATTTTTTAAAACTAATTCACATAAAATTACTTTATGAGAAACGGAACGGTCGGAACGAATCGTCGTTGTAAGAAAAATTATGATCAAAAATAATCCTTACTGTCCAGAAATACGGTCTATATTTACATGTCAATCGTTTTACGTAAGTGAGACAGACTAGTAACAATGTGACTGTGTGCGTGCAGCGCACATACGGTGCGCAAGGGCAAGGCTGCTTTTAATAGCTAATCTGTGGGCAAGGCACGGGGATGATATAGCTGACTGTTTTACTCGATATGGCCGGCCGGTTGCTTGTTTACAACGCGGACGCTACCAATACTTACTTAAGCTGAGTGGTGCCCTTTTAATATGGACATCACAGACGCCCAACTGCAAAGTCCGACTGGCTTAACCACATAAATTGTAATTTTGTTGTGTTTCTTGTTTTATAACCGTGCCCATTACGTTGTTTGTTTTCGTGTGTTATGTGATGTCCATTCAATAAATGTATTTTCTTTCTTTCTTTCAATATCAAGCTAGCTGTGTTTAGCGACATATAATTTATGAATAGTTAAATGTTTTCTGTGTTGTTTTGTGTCGGTGCATGTGTTCTTCTGTCTTTGCATTTTTTTTTTAATTATACTAAAGGGGTCAACAATGTCTTACCATTATCTATTACAACATTAGACACAGACAGACAGCGGAGGCATAGTGATACGGTCTCGTTTTTACCCTTTAGGTACGGAACCCTAAAAAAGGTTTACGTAATCTTCCCCGTCCCTGTCACAGCGATCATTTCGCTAACCTTAGCTAACCTTGAAAATAGTCAATACTGCAATTAGGTAGTCATATCGAGAATATCGACAGTGTAGCCGTTTTTATTAATAATTGTTAAAAAATGTCTAAGATATCGGTAGCATGTATATTAAGTGAGAATTTGGCGATAGTATCAAAAAAATATATAGTACATTTATTTTAATTGGTTTTTCTCGATACTACTTATGTTATCAAGGTATGGTATTACTGATAGTATCGCGTCAATCTTTATAATACATCGACGAGGTTGGCAAATGCAAAAAATAACTACAAATAATATTTATTTTTCAATTTCTATCCCACACTAAACTTGTTTCCGTGACTGTACCTGACATCAGAAATTACAAGGCTACCAATTTAAATATGCTGGCTCGAAGTACTGAATGGCCGCTTTTAATGGCCGCTTTTTAACTACCTTTCGTATTTGGTCGGATAATTGTCAAAAAAATCTCGTAACATTGTTTTATTTATTAACTGTTTATTATAAGGTGTAGAAAGCTGAAATTTCGTAAGCTTTTATTTGAATATGGGCTCTATTTTTTGGCAAATTATTACAAGTTATTATGTTGTTTAAATGCTCTTATTTGAGGGTTGAAATAAGCATAACAACTTTCACAGAAAAATTTATTTATTTCGACGAAAATCAGATATAGGGTTTTACAAATTTGTCAGATGATACGTATACCTAATAGGCATAGGGCACTGAAATCATAGCGCACTATTTTGTATTGTTCAAGAGCTAGATCCTATTTTCGATTTTCAGAAAATCTTTTCCTATTGATACACCTTGCATTTTTTTGGAATAATTTCTGGGGCACATTCGGCACATATTAAAACACACCAGCTCACAAAAAAACATATCTGTTCGTCCAGCCGTTCCGCAGATACAGAAATCCGCCAAACGTTACTCCAGCGGCATTTTCAATTACATAAAATCCACAAGGGGCACAAATGCCGCCGTTCGGCCAAGAGACGGCACATATTTAAGCTACCTTTTAAGCTACTTTAAATCTGGCTAAGACCAGTAGGAAAAAATCATGCCGTTGGGGTAACGTTATCAGACATTACTCCAGCGGCATCTTATTTTCTTAAATTACTCTGGGACCTTAATGGGCACTAATTTTTTTTTAAGGGCACATTCAGGCTCTAGTTTTTCTATATATTTTCATCGGGATCCGAGTTCACATGCCGTCCGGGTAATGGACACAGGTTTTAACGAAAAAAAAAAACCGTGTTTATATGTCGTGATTCATTTGCAAAGTGACGATGGTGTAGTTGACAGTCAAAGTCAAGACTGCGGGTAGGAGGTACATCCCGACGGGCAGGGTCGGCAGCAGCTCGATGTGAAGAGGCTCTATAGTCACCATCCGCTGGAAGTCTTTTAGGCCTTGCTGACCGTCTTTCCCTTATTTGAAAGAGAGGTAATCAATTAGCAATAATTTTGGTAACCTAGTTGGTGAAAGTAATAATAATAATAATATGCTCCTAACTCCTTCTAAGTTTTAAGCTACAGCAGCCAATCTAAACAGAAATCAACCAGGAGATAGAGCATAAGTGTGTGCACTCTCATAGAGGGTGACTTTTTAGTCAGTATATATTTTTTTCTTGGCGTTAGGTATTGTGTAAAATAAAACGGGAAGGTAAAGTTGCCACCATAAAGTATTTTTTTCAAATTAATGTTCATTTTGCATAAAATTATACATAAATGGATTATTGGAACATCAATGAAATACGGGGGTGGGCAAGTGGGGGTCGCGTCGCCACTAGCAAGTAAAGTAAAAGTAGTGTAAATTGCACGCTGTTTGTTTTCTTACTATTTTTTCAGACACTTTCTAGAAGATTTATCTCAGCATTTTTTTTTCTCGAAGATTATTATATCATGAATACTGATTAAAAAGCCAGCCTGTATCTCGTTCGGTGAGACGACAATCCGACATGACCAAAGAGAAATCAGACGCAGGACCAATCACTTGCCAATTATTGCAGTGCACTACAGTGGTGACTAAAGACCAAAAATACACATGAAAATAAATAATTTAAATATTTTTACTCACCCAGTGTATTTATGCGGAGTTTGGACAACGTGCGCTTAAGCTCTGTTACTTCATTTCTCACGTCTTGACCAGATTTAGCTATAAACATGAATGCAGCAGTGGCTACTACAACATGGTACACTTTGTGTGGCGGTCGCAAGATGTTCGCCTAAAAATTAAATATTTTCCTCATAGTACACATATCATTTACTAAAGCAGTAGAAACTATATTTACTAAAAGAGTAGAGTTCTGTACAAAAATGTAGTTTTAGCAAGTTTTGTGAACAGGATAAGCTCGAGTTGAACTCGCGCACTGAGTGCAGCGTAGAAATAACTTGTAAAAAAATATTATTTCTCGGATTCCGTATGGACTTCAAAGGAAAAAAAGGAACCCTTTATAGGATCACTTTGTAGTCCGTCCGTCAGTCTGTCAAGACCCTATTTCTCAGGAACGCCCCAGGGCGTTCCTTACCGGCGTATTAAGTTGACATTTTTAGAAATTTGTGTTTTCTCCCACACTCGTGCTGTAGCTGTAATAACTTCCTCCTTGCCGTAATTAATGATTCTAGGTTTAAAGGAAGTACCTTTTAAAGTTTGATTTTCCTGCATTTATTTTAAAGAAAGGCTGTGTCGGATCTTTGGCTTGCGTTAACTTACAAGCTTGTTTTTTTTAATTAATTTGTCCAGGCGTTCGTGAGAAAAGGGTCTTCGCAGACGGATAAACCTAAAAATGGTTAAAACAAGCTAATTACTGGTTGTTTTTTAATATGTTTGATTTTTATGAAGATAAGATTAATTAATTTATCGTATCAAAAACTGGATATTATATTTTTAGGGTTCCGTACCCAAAGGATAAAAACGGGACCCTATTACTAAGCCTCCGCTGTCTGTCTGTCACCAGGCTGTATTTCATGAATCGTGATAGCTAGACAGTTGAAAATTTTACAGATGATGTATTTCTGTTGCATATCAACAAATACTATTAATATAATATGTATTTAAGGGGGGCTCCCATACAAAAAACGTGATTTTTTGTTTGATATTAATAATGGCAACAAGTAGACGCTGAAAATGTTTTAAGCATATTAATATGTACATTCACTTTAAAATTAAATGATTAAATTAAAATAAAAACTATTAAAGGGAGCTCATACAAAATTGTTTCCTTTTTGTATTAAAAAAAAAATATAGGTCATAAATCTACTGTTGTATTATAATTAATGGTACGAAACCCTTCGTGCCCGAGTCGAACTCGCACTTGGCCGGGTTTTTTCACCCCACTGAAATGCCATGATGTAGTTAGCTACTTACTACCCGTCGAATTCAAATACACAACACAAATGTCAAAGAAAGACTGTAAGAAAGGAAAATTATTCATATATTCATATAAAGGCAATTATTCGGAGATCGGTTGATCGAAGAACAGAAAAATCTATTTAAATTTTATAAGGATGATCTACCGAAACAACTTTTGACGACGAATATAACGAAAATACCGACGGAAATCAAAAACCATGGTGTTTAAGTATTTTGAGACATTTCATCTAAATTTGAGGTGCTTGTGGCTCAGTGGCGGCAGCGCTTTGGTAGTGATACCAAAAGTTAAGCAACCACGGCGCGGTCGTGATTGGATGGGTGACCATTCCGACCATTAAAGTGACGACCATGACAAGCATCTCCGTGCTTCGGAAGGCACGTTAAGCAGTTGGTCCCGGCTTATATCTGTTGTATTAGTCGTTAAGCCTATTCAGAGGCCCTAGGGCGGCTTGATAACTTCTGACACGAAGGTTTGTCACTTGCCTTACATACACCCCTCCACCAATCCGCACTGAGCCCGCGTGGTGGAGTATGGCTCGTTCCTCCTCATAGTTGAGGTGAGGCCTTTTCCCAGCAGTGGGATCTAATAGGCTGACTTAACATCTAAATTTTAACAATATTTCTTTTTAATTGCCTTCGGTCATTTTGTTGTATTCGTCATCGTAAGTCGTTTGTCATTATTTTGTTTAGTTGGCTTGGTCGGGTAGTAGTTAGTGTTATTGAGACACAAACGACATTTTTTTGAGTTTTTGGCTAAGGAAAAAAAACCTTGGTAACACTTGGATGACTGGCAGCTATAGTACTTACGATTTCCAAACTAATCAGTTCTTGCAAAATTCGTAGTGAATATACGATGAATCGAAACGCTGCCATGAATAATGTAAAACAGATCTGAAAAGAGATAAAAAAACAATTTGCTAGCAAGACTAGTAAAGATAGCAACACTAATATTCGGTAGTCAGTAAATACCTAATAGAGAGAGGACTAATTCTCAAAATGGGTTATGGGCAGTGTTGCAAAATTACGTAATTTTACTGCATACGTTGGTAAAATACGGGTATTTTACGGTAATTTATGTAAAATGTCGGTAAAATTAACAGCGACTTATAGACGTTTTAAATTTTATTTTGTTTTAAATCCCGCGCGCGTATCGTTATAAAATTATTATGCGACGTTGCAGATTAGTGCAATCCACTTTGTTGTGCGTTTTATGCGCCCGTTTCTTCGTCAACATTCTCGTAGTACATAACTTAAGTATTTATTTATTTAAATTTTACTGCACCAACAAAGAAAGTAAAATTGGCAGACTTAATGTCATAAGGCATTCTCTACCAGTCATCCGCATGGGAATGCAGAGAGTTAAGAACATTCATCTCTGTCGGGCTCTCAGTGACTCACTAACTTTGTTTGCGTGGATATACTTTATCGCGCACGACATTAGCGCTACTGTAGCACGGATTCGTCATCTGTTCACGTTAAAACGTTATTTACCGAATTTTACCGTAAAATATCGTATTTTACGGGGGTAATTTTACCGCTTACCCCATAACCCTACATAATTACCAGAGGTCGGATTTAGTATCCTTCCCGGGATTTCTAATGGGCAATATTATTAAACAAATTATTGCTGATGGATAGTTTGAATGCTGTAGAAAGAGACAAAATCTAGTACATTCCGTTAAGCGGGGAGTGCTCCGCATTTCCGCTATTGTATTTTTTGTTCTTACAAGCTATGTTGTGCGAACTACTACTGTGGCAACATTGCGCGTATTGAAATTTTGCAACTCCGGACATCCGATGACATTGATGTAAGTTTAGCAACGTCGCGCGTGTAGTAGTTTAAATTGTGTAAAAGTAAATAATTTTTTTTATTTTTAAAATCACGGGATTTTTTCTGCTCTTTAAAATTAATCTCGGGATTTGAGGCATATCCACTTTATTCTTTCGCTGTATGAAATCAGTGTAAGTACATGAATAACTCTGATAATTACAGTGCAGATTCTTTTATTAGTCCATAAGATACAAAATGTAGAAAACGCTCTAATGACGCACTCTAGCTAGCTTTTGACAGGTTCAATAATACAGACTGTCCAATTTTTTAAGAATAATCCATTAACTACTTCGAGTCACTTTATGTGTTCTACTAGCCATGTGCCATTTTTAAATGAAAGCGTTACCATTTCCAGAATATATTTTTTTCTATTATAGATTTCTTCACATGATGACTATTCGAAAATCAGATTTTATTTTACATGGTTCAATCAATATCTTTCTTTACTTAAAATGTTTAAAGCTCCTACAATTATACAAAATAATTTAATATCAAAAATATCAAAATGGTAAGAATTTGACTTTAACTTGAAAACATTTTTGGCATACAGTAGGGCATGATGTAACTTACCAGTATTTAAAATATTATCCTGCATTTAGGTACTAGGTCACCCGTAGGTATATATATATCTAAATAAATGGCATTGTACTTACTTGATGGCCAAAACAAATCTTCAGTGTACGGCTACAGTCACGCAATTGCTGGTACACTTTTCCAAATATGTTTAATCTGTCTTCAAGAGAATCCATGTCAGCATCTCTAAGAATGGAGTTCATTGCTTCCAGCATATGCTTAAACTCAAGTAGTATGCATTGGTACATGAAAAGTTCTATGAAATATCGTGCTTCTGACCAGGTTTCATTGAAGTAACATGAAAGAAACCACACAAATGTCACACTTTCATTAATATCTTTCCATTGCCATAACATAGTTGCAATAACTATATCTAGTGAGATCTTCAACGTTGCATGTATGATCAAAACTATCTTAAATTTGGATACAATTCTCTTCGAAAATTTTTGATACGACGGGTGATATTTGACGATTTGTTGGCAATGCGATAGATCAATTATAAGTTTTTTGAAGTATCTTCCAGATCTTGGTGCAAAATACAACATGGTTAAAACACTGTATACATATAAAATAAGAGTGAAAAATGCTGCGCTAAAGTACAGTAAACGCTGGCTTATCACTGCCGCAAGGTAAATGGATCTGGATACATAAATGAAGCCTGAAATTACGATTTCAAGAAGAACAACGATAGTTGTAAAGACGCGGGCCCTACTCGACAAAAAAATATAGTCTCGATGAATATTTAATATTTTTTCCATTGTACGAAATAATTTAAGTGCTGCAAAATTTTCCATAGCGGATGTTTTAAAAATGTTTGTGAGTGACAAAATGTGACAAGTGACTGGTAGTTTTATCGTTTCTTTCATTAAATTAAGTTCCCATCAAATCTACTTACGTAGGTACGCATGTCTGGCTTTAATTTGTGGAAGTACCTTACAATGTTATTAATGTCCAATCCAAAAATGATGTTGAGACATTGATGGATGAATCAGCTACCTATAGGTACCTTCTGGTACATGTTTTCATGTAAAAACTTGTTGATAATCAGTTTGTGGAACTACTTACTGTTTTCATTCTTGAGATATCGATAATAATACTGACATATATTTTTATACGCCTTACTAAAAAAAATATGATTATTGAGGCACTAGAAGTGTCAGACTTAGGAAGGTATCCTGGCTGAAGAACCTACGCCAATGGTTTGGAATGAGTACTCGATCATTGATTAGAGCCGCGGTATCAAGGGTGCAAGTTGCTATGATGTTTTCCGAACTTCGACAGAAGATATGGCACCTTAAAAAGAAGATCATTAATGAGAAAATGTTTTTTGCATTTAAACTATTAGTGTTAAGCTCCATTAAATGAACAACATGATAATTAAGTGTATTACAGTAGGAATAAGAACTAATTAATAAATAACTGAAATTTTACGGCACGGCATAGATTGTAAAGAATATGGGCATATCAGGAATATTTCTAATGTTAATGCTACATAAATGTGTGACAGAATTCTGTGCCTAATGAGGCAGCATAAGAATAATTTTTCTAATGATAATGGTAAATAAATGTGTGAGAGAAATTCTGTGCTTTGCGGTGTTCACAAAACCAGTGGCCACAAATATTCCAAATGTAATGTTTGGGACGCCTAAATGTCAAAGGCAACACGAGATTTATTCATCAGAAATAAACGAATAAAGTCTTTATGAATAACAAAACATAACACGCATTTTGTTTACACCGAAACAGAGTTGGGACATTATCCCTTCCAAATGTCCCTAAATAACGGAATAAAATCCGGGGCCGCTTCTCAAAGACACGTCAAATTGAATCAATAAAGTGGGTTCAGGCAAAGAATATGCAATTGAATAGAATAAATAGAAGATTCACTCATAACGCTATACGCGATAAGCGATTATTACTAAAAAAAAACAATTATTCGAATGGTATCTACTCGTCATCTACTTCGAATGGTATCGGCACGTTAAGCAGTTGGTCCCAGCTAATATCCGTGGTATTAGTCGTTAGGCCTAGTCAGAGGCCCTAGGGCGGCTTGACAACTTCTGACAGTAAGGTTTGTCACTTGCCTTACATACACCCCTCCACCAATCCGCACTGAGCCCGCGTGGTGAAGTATGGCTCGTTCCTCCTCATAGTTGAGGTGAGGCCTTTTCCCAGCAGTGGGATCTAATAGGCTGACTTATATATCTACTCGTATAATCAAATGTATTCCATAAGCAACCGCTGCCATTCGATTGTCCTTTGATTATGCAGCGAGAAATACCGGAGCACGCGGTGCGCTGGCCATATTACTAACGAATGAATTAGTCGCATCGATTAATCATTCGTTCGCTGCCTGTCCTGTGCGCACAGTCGCGGCAATTCGATCGAATGCATTGAAGGGCCGAGTATAGATTATCATTTGATTGTAGATTAATATTCGTTTTTTTTTTAATTACTTTATCATCGATTCATTCGATCATTTTTTTTCGAACAATAGCCCATCGTTATATAGGGCTTGGGTAGATAAAGTTATTTGACACATCTTGCCTATGCAAGAAGTTTGACACAAGCCCTTGCTAAAGAACTACAGTAAAAGCAGTAATACTAAATAGTAACACAAAATGTCCGCCAAGTCTAATTAAGCTTATTTAAGCCTCTAGTGGTAGTCTCCCTTGTGAACGAACTACGATACGAGATCTATTAGTTCCTACCTGCCTAATTATATGATCCTAAGTAGTATCCTAATTTAGGATGCTGGGACAAATCGCGTGGTGTAATAAGTTCATTACTGTGTAGGTTGACGCTGCACGCAGTGAGTTTGTGAGTATCATAAAGTGATCATAGAGCTAGCACTTTACTTGCAGGCCTACCGCTCATCTCAATTTTGAGAGAAATTTTGAAAGCCAGCGAGTTACGTGGCCTGCTAAGCGGCAAGTAGCATGGCCTCACTGATTTGTCCGAACGTCAAACCATCTACAATTGCGCCTAGCCACTCGTCACAGAGTGCGAGCGATGGAATAAACGTAAAAAAATATGTGTTGTTGTGCCACTTTTTGCGTCTGTCATAAGAGTGATTCTCCGGAAAGCATTCTCCGCGTCACCTTCGTGGCGATTTTTAGTTAAAGTTTTTATGACAAAAAAAAATACTACACAAAACAAGGTCTAAAATTATAATGAATCCTGTTGGAATCAAACAAATCGGTTTGTTATTCCCTCCGATATTTAATTTTGAAATTTCGGTGCCCACCAAAGTTATTTCTGATTCCACGAAAGTTACGTAACGTATTTTTTATAGCGAAGTCCTATTTTATTACATAAAAATATTTCAAATAAAATCTAAATAACTAATATTATACCTATTTTTAAAAAGAATATAGTTTTTTTTTTAAGTTAAAAGCGTGAAAAGCATTAATAAATAAATCTCTAAACCTTTAATATAGTAAAAGGTTCCGATTTGACGATGAAGTAGAAATAAATGTTTTGTTAATAGATAACTATAGCTAAAGTTAATACATAAAACAACTTAAAACATAAAATAAATTTCATGTATCAGCAGGCAAATGACTGATAATATAATCTCTGCTAGCTGTTATTAACTGTGGGCCAGATCATTTTGTCTTTTGTTCATTTGGTCGGCTGTTCTTGTTACATGACTTTGTCAATTATTGTTCACCATGTAGCCAGCAGTCTTCTTTATTGTCTACAAAAGTCTTTTTTTTACTAACTCATTTTTATTAAGCGTATTTTTTATTTCTTCGTTACACATGCCTTATCTATCTCAGTTACCTTAAAACCATCTTTTTCGCAACAGGAGCCACTTTGAAAAAGTCTGGTTCACTCGTAACGTCATTTAACGAGTCAGATCACTTTTGCTGTTCACCGCAGCACCTCCATCTTAATTATTATTGTATTATCTTATGGGTTATAAGATGTTTCCTCTTAATTTAATATGAGATACAAAAAGCTATTGTATCTACACTGAGACAGCGATCCTTGTTTCAACTTATGCGCTGACCGCATTAATCTAAAGATCATAATGACTAGTCGTCATTATGGTCTTTACATTAATTCAAAACAATTCATTGTTTAGATGTTTCATTTCACTGCGGATTTTTGTAAAAACAACAATAGAGATAATTGGACACACTTAGGGGAGGCCAATGCCCAGCTATCGGACAGTAACGGCATAAAATGTGTAATATTTTAATAACAATTAGTAGATAGAAAGTAAAGTTTCTCTAGTCCAGTACACGACTGGTTATATGCGACCTGCATCCAGTGCGATCATGCGACCTTTGCAGGGTCGTCCGTCAATCTTGCTGGTGGATGCCCTACGCTACGCTCTTGACCAAATAGAATCCAATCAAGAACCTTTCTGCACTGCGCCCTGCTTACTGCCACTTGAGATGATTGATAGTCTCGTAGATCATTTAGACATAGGTCTGTTAACTTAGTTCTTCTACGTATCTCTTTAATTCAATCCCGTGGAGAAACACCAAACATATAGCTCGCTGTGTGTCCTTAAACTTTTTTATTACGCCCATAGAAAAAGACCATGTTTCGGATTAGTTGTAGATGTTCATTTTTAAGCACTGAAGTATTTGGGTCAAAATGATGCCCTCGCGTAGTTTTTCGGATTTTGTCCAGCCAAGGTGAACCTACGAGTACCTTATTAAATCACTTGTCCCAGGTAAACGTACTCCTGACGTCTAAAACAGTATATCACAGTTTTCGTTTCTAATAGATACAGGAGAGAGTGCCACTTGAACACGGGAATTCGACTAAAATTCGTCTGGCTCAAGTTAATTTTAAGGCTCACTTGTTTGGAGACAAGCACAGTGCTAAGACCCTCCAGCTTTTTTGCCCCAACTGTATGTGTGATGCTATGAATCAAAGGTGTGGGATGTATTGGTTATGCTAAATCCTTTTTATTCAATTTGTGCACACATTCAATCAAGGGCAGTGTTTTATCAAGTTATTCGTATATGAATTCTATGGAGAACTTTCCTTATTGACGTCGATAAATTAATAAGCCAACCATTTATTTAGTTGGTAGAACATCAGGGTTCATTCAAATAGGCATATCAACCATATTTGGAAAAACTTATGCATCTACCTACACAAACTATCGTTTGCTAATTGGAACCTTTGGGAGAAAACGATAACATGGTTATTTACAGACTGACAGAGAAGTAAATTAAGATTGCATAAAGACACCTTCGTAACCTCACGTGGAGTGAAAGATAACCTTCGTGGTCAAATGTCCACGAAAACTATGTCACGAAAGTTACGAAAATTTTACGTTTTCAAAAATTTACAAGTTGTTTCTTGATAAATATAAAAACTAAATAGCGGACGAAGAAATTGAAAAGGGGTTTTATACTGAATATTCAACACTTACATCTAAATCATTTTATTATCTTTAAAATTTTACCATGAAGGGTTTCTTCAAAAGGTTGCCAGAAAAAAGTTGATGAATTTATGTGCCTGTATTTTCTGTATCAAAACGGTAAGAAAGGCATTTCTCCTACAATGATGCTGTAATGGAACTTAAGTTTCCGTAGGGCCAATAAGCTTGTCAGAAAGTTAAGGCTCTTTGATGCTATGAGGCTTTATATGTCGCGTTCACGAATCTACCACAATCATGTGACCGAGACAAAATATTTTCCAACTCTTTCTTTTTAAACGATATCATTATTGTTTTTATAGTTAATTAATCTTGACTTATTAACAAATTTTTTGACATATAGTATGTGTACATAACACAACAAACAATAAAGATATTAGTGGTTGAATTGAGCGTGAGGTCGTGCGGACGCGCAGAGAACACCGGTTTTGCTCCCGTTTTTGGCGGTTAAGTATTATTTAAAAAATAACTGTAAGCCATATTTTATGTTTAAAAATATGTTCGTGTAGATGAATCAACAGAAAATCATTCAAAATTGATTCCGAAGCTGTTTATTAAATGGGTTGGGAATTATGAACGTGTGACCACCAAAAACCGGCCCTCGGAGAATCACTCATAAGACGAGATACGTCATGAAACTAGTGTCAAATGATACCAGGCCTGTGTATCTCCCCGCGTAAGTAGCAAAAACGTACCTACGCGCGGCGCCCCTACTTAGGGGCTAAAGCAAGTTGCGTGTCGCTACCGGTCAGTGACACGCTCGCGCGTTTTATTCACCGGCGGCCGCGCGGCTACGTTGCTGGCTGGATGAGAATGAATAAAGTACTAGAAAGAAGCGCTAGATGGCGTTAGAAGCTTCTTGTAGCAGTCAACCGTATCGCGTCGCGTGATATTACGTCACTGAATAGATTTACTGTATTATGAATCATATTCCAGAACAATAAGTATAAAATTATCTTGCAATGGATTTTTGTACACGAAAATATGCTTGGCTCTGAGGCGAACTAAATTACGCCATATTGTTGACGACATTGAGTAGACATTTCTTTGAATACAAATGCTAAGTCATACTTCTGTACGAAGTACTAGTATTCTGTGGTGATACTAAGTCGCAGTCGCCAACAGGATGTCATACCGTCGCCTCAGTGCTTGTTTGTTGCATCTTTTTTATTATTTACTATTTTAAAGAAAATGCCACTTATGAACATAAATGGCATTTTCTGTTCCAAGTTGAATTAATTAATTGTGAACTTTGACTTTGACATCTCCAATTTTAACTTTTTTAGGCTAGACGAGTTTTTTTTAATAATTTCAAAAGATAGATTTAGCATCTGAATCCTTTGATAATACACGAGATACCTATAAACACATTTTTATCATTTTTATTTATGGGTAGTAATAATACCTCATTTTAGAGTTTTTATTTCGAGATCTAGGATATATAACAAACATTGGACATAATAACAAACAAGCACAAAATTTTTATATAATTCAAATTACTTTTTTGCTGTTTTAGAACCAAAAAGTTGCAAATATTCCTTTGCCAACATCCGAAATTAAAATCTTAACAAAACTGAATTTCAAGTTCATTTTCGGTTAAATTGGACTCATAACACAATACAAACAATGAGGCGACGATACGAGTGAATTATTAAATAGGGCTCGTGGTAGTACTATTAAGCTATACATTTTACCCGCTAGCTAGGCACAAAGTTATAGGCATTAAAGCATGTAATACATAATCTATGGTTCTGGTCAAAAACACTGTTATGACAAAGGAGGTGTTTCGCTAAATATGATTTGTATTCCGCTCGGGATTGTATTGTATGAATATTTGTGGGGAATGTCCGGTATCGTTATGTCTATGTTCACAGAAAGCTGTTGGCTTTGATATGTTTGGAGTATCATCTGTGGGGTTTCTTTGAGTCATATAGACATTTAATTGTAGCCTAGGAAAATCGGTCTTACTCATTTCGTTTCCTTGGAATGTAACAAATTTAAGTCGTTTACCATCGACACGCTAAGAAGAATGTCAGTGTCAAATAAAATTTGTCAGCTTGAATTGTATCAAGAAGAATTGAAGAATTGTTTGCAAGACATTTTTCTTGTCTGTCTGTCGCACATCAGGTTATACACTAGAACTACGAAAACAGCTTTTATTACGTAGGAAATAGAGCCGGGCACAAGAACATGTATAGTTGTAAAGTGCGGCCATAAGGACCTAATTGAGGAAAGAAAACATACGACTACTTTCTTCTTTATAGAGTAAGGCAAAAATTATATTAAACTAAACTTTATAAGCCCCGCTAGACAACTAACTCAGTTTTGTACCTACTCAAAATATAACTGACACAATAACAAAAGGTATCAAAATTAAAAATGAATGCATTAAAAATATATATTTAAAAAAACGTTAGCGTCTGCAACAATTTTATTATCTTCTAATTAAGTTATTTTTCTCATATTAAAAAACAATTGTTTTATCTTTTATCCAAGTTCTTTATGTCATATTAAATGTTTTATCTTTTGACCAAGTTCATTTTTCATTAGAAGAAAATTTTATTATCTTTCATCTAATTTATATTCACGTTACCAAAGAATTTAATCCATTGTAAATCAGAGCACTAATGCATGAAGGCAAAGCTACGTACTTGTAACATAGATTAATTTGTCTTGGACTACGGTCCAGTAAGCTATTTCATTAGTGCAACTAATTAACGGTATAATATTTGATATTGGCCACCATCAGTCAACGTCATCGTTCAACAATATTAGGACCAGAAGATTGATGCTGGCATACTCCTTGTCTGTTCTACTAGCTTGAAAAAAAACATCGGCTTCTACAACAGATTACACACTTTAGCTTTCATGCGTAAAGTTCAAATCAGTTTGTCTCTGTTCTTGGAAGATTAAAAACGCAATTATTTTCAAATCAGCAGCATCCTAAGCCTATAGTAATAAAGACGGGAATAGCATATCAACTTTTGCCATAATGCCTGAATTCTATACCCTCGTCGGGTGGATCTTAGGACGGGCTGCTATTGAAGAGAATCTATTGTTTTTCAATAGGGTTGGACGGGGCATAAATATATTCATTAAGGACGTTCCTAGGGTACGTAGGCGACAAGCCGGCTATTTTTGTGCGATTAGTAGTAGTACTTTAATAAACTAAGTACCACAATACTTGGAATATTACCAAGGACGAATGTGTTACCATTGGTATTAAGTACTTACATTACGAGAACCTATACAAGTTCTATTTGTTGGCCAGTTTAATATTAATTATTTTGTAAATGAGTTTAGGCGCCGTTGATTCAACAACTCTACAAAATAGATTGTGTTACATTCAAACAAGGGCGGGCTCATAAGAAATGACAGCTCAGTTGGTTCTTCATTTCTTTAATTTTCACCATCAACTGATAGAAAGTAAGTACTTACTTACTACATCCTATTAACCCTATTAAGTAAAGTTTTTTTACATGAAAACGTATAGGAAGTATAATAAAGGTATTTTGATAGTGTGTCCTTCCATAAATATGATGTGCAGTTTTACCCAGCACACTCATAAAATCACATTATTACTCACAACATAGCACAGGCTAAAATAGTGGAACTTTTATAAAAATGGTTCTACACAAAAGATAGCCAGATTCAGTAAATTCACTTTCAAACTTGCAAATTACAATAAAAATGTCCGATTGTTTCTTAGCACGTACAGTCGGCACGTCAGGTAACCCATGTAAACGATGAAATTAGCTTCTATTACGTAGGGAATAGAGGCAGCCTCAAGGTCAAAGTGTGGAAGTATGACTACTATACTATACCTACTATATAAATACACGTACTAATTATTTATTCTGTGCTGTTAAAAGCTTTAGCGATTGCGATTGCGTTTGCAAAGTAGGTTTAAAACGTCATACGAGTTGTCATTTTAGGGTTCTGTACCTTAAAGGATTACTTTGTTGTCCGTCTGTCCGTCTGACGGTCAAGACTCTTTTTCTTAGGAATACTTAGAGGTGTCAAGTTGAAATTAACATTAAATACTTGTTCCTGCGGTCCCTTAAAGCTGAACAAAAATCAAGCGTTAGACGTCAAGCTCAACGCATTCCAAAGATACGGCCATTTAAGAGTATTTTTAAACATTTCGCAGGGGAACCTAAACCTATAACATTCAATTCAATTCAATTTATTTATTCAGTATAAGTTACAAGTTTATAACTCTTAATTAAACTTATACAAAAACAAAAGAATAGTTACCTACATTTTTATTGTTGAGTGCCTTGTTATCCAAAATAGGTAATGAATTACCTGTGGTATGGTATACCAATTTCCTCTGTCAAGCTTATATTGTGAAACTTGGAAATAAATCTTAGTTCTTATTAAACAATCCTATAGTCTGAATAACTCAACTTAACAGGCTTACTTTGACATTTGACACATAGGGTCGGGTGTTTACGAATCGGAAGTCAGAATTGACGATTCACACATCAAATCGATTTACGATAGATTCAAAACATTTTTAATCATTACAATGTATTTTACGTTTTAGTGACTATTTATTTATTTCATGAGTATGTTTCAGAATTACGCACTATGAACAATAAATAAAATAAACTCTTAAACTCAAAATTGCATACAGAAAATCTTGTTTGTTCAATATCAACCGATGAATCGACAAATCCGTAACTCCATAACGAGTAAAAACGTGACAACACAAGTTTGAAGAAAAAATCAGAAAAGAATGTGGCCGTTTTAAGACGTTTGTCAGCAATATAGAATTTCGATTCATTATACACTTTATGTAGAAAATATAAGCCAAAATGTGTCGCATTACACACTTTTAAGTCAGTGATATCTATCTTTTCCTATTTTAAAATCAATAGCATTTTATTTTTATTGTTTTATGTGTTGACTTTGCAATCCCGCCGCATAGGTACACTGCGACGTTCTGTGATAACTCTGAGCTGTCAAATTGAACCTATCAGTTAGATCACTTAGACTATGGTATTAAATGTAATGTGTACATGTGTGTGTGTGTGTGTGTGTCCGTGGGTATATATATATATGTATGTGTATGAATACGTGTGTATTAATACACATGTTTGTATACATAAGTGAGTGTGCTACGCAGTGCTTTTTCGCAATCACTTTACTACTATTAGTAACTGCTCTGTATCATCGTAACTCATTTGACTCGGCCACCTCGAAAATAATTCCCACAGACCTAGAATCATGCTCTTACAACACAAGTAACGAAAATGTAAACCGCAAAGTGATTACATTGTAGAAAATAGTAGATTGTTATACAAGGGCCGAAAGTGAACATTCCACTCGAGAAGTTTCTGGCGCTCTAACGCCAATAGCTCGAGAGTGGATTGGGTGCTTTCAACCGAGTTAAACATACTATTTTTCATTTCGACTGTAAGGAAAGAAATAGTGTATCTTTAGACTCGATAGTTGAGGTAAAAGCAATAATATCAATAAAATATCGACAGTATCGATAGACTATTGATAGTAGAGGCAAAAGCAATAGTATCGATAGCATCGATAGACTATCGATAGTTGAGGCAAAAGCAATAGTATCGATAAAATATCGAAAGTATCGATAGACTATCGATAGTTGAGGCAAAAGCAATAGTATTGATAAAATATCGATGGTATCGATAGACTATCGATAGTTGAGGCAAAAGTAAAAGTATCGATAGACTATCGATAGTTGAGGAAAAAGTATCGATAGTCTACCGATAGTAATGATAGTATCAATAGACTATCGATACTATCGATAATATCAAGGTTCAATATTAAAATCACCATCGATAGCTGATACAGCTCTGACTATTGCAATATCTATAGATACTCTCGATAGTGGCCTTTTATTCAATAGTAGGAGTATTAAGTAGGAGGGAAAAGCTATTTCCCACCCGGCTATCTACACATGAAAGTTCAACTTTCCGAACAGGTGAGACGAAAAAATATTTGTTGATACGGAACCCGTAGCACAATAGAAAGATTTGTTTTACATCTATATGTATATGCCGTGCCCGTAGTGCCCGTAGTGTCATTGTTTTCCTAAAATTTGAATTGACACGCAGTCTAACTCCCTAAAATTAATTTGGAAGCTATAACTATAGCAATTTTAAAGCAATCCAGTTAAGCGGTAGGTCTGCAGGTGTCAACTATAATAAATAATGGAGTATGAAGGTAAATGTGGGATGGTGAAGGATTTTCAACCTAGTGGTCCACTCCGGGCAGCGACATCACAAACTCAAGTTTGTGATGGCAGCTGAACGATCCTATCAGCGGTGGTAGGCTTTTTTAGGTGCCTCCTCGTAGTAACCACTCTTCCACCGGAGCCCGGCGCCAAACAGCTTGCTGTATTCCGTCGCTGAGTGGGAGTGCCAGAACCTTCTAATTGACCTTGGGACTTAAAAAAGCTGTGTATGTAGTGCAAATGGGAACCTGACGTGCTGCCGACAGTTCCAGAAATTGAAGTTTACTATTTGTACCCTCCACGTAATATACACGGTGCCGGGTTTCATGTGGTCCAAACGAAAACCATCGATAGAGGGGTCCAGGGGCTACTCTAAGGACCCCCATGTATGTTCCGCGATTTTATTTTGTTGTATGTTCTTTTGGAGAAAGAAGTAAACAATCCTCCAAATAAAAAAGTTCACTGTTTTTTTTTTGCAGAAAATAACTAGCCTGAGTTACAACTGAAGTAATGTAATGAACGGCCTATTAATTGTTCACATTCACAAAAAAAATCAAGGTTCTAGTAATAATACTTTAGGATAAATAATTTAAAAAATGCGTCATTTTGGGTACTAAGAAAAATTTTTGAAAACGCTGTTTTCTTGAAAACTAAATTTTCGCGGAGCATACATGGGGGTCGTTAGAGTAGCCCCTGGACCCCTCTATCGATGGTTTTCGTTAGGACCCCATGAAACCCGACACCGTGTATATTGTCTTTTCATCACAGCTTTTGATGCATTTGTCTTCAGATATAGGCAGATCTCTAATGTTAATTATACTGTCTGCTGCCACTTGCACCTAATTTTTATAATTTACTACCTGATCTCGTCTATCCATCCTATGAAATCTATTTTGCCGCTTTTTTATTGTACAATACAGATAATACATTATTGATAGATAGATAGATACTCTTTATTGCACACCACACACAGTAATAATTTACATAAATGTTCATAGAGAATGATACAATTTAGGCGGTCTTATTGCTGAAAGCAATTTCTTCCAGACAACCTTCGGATGTACAAAATTGGGTCGGCGGTGAAAACTATCATTAAATATGATACCGCGATTCTCTTTAGGGGTAGCGATTGGGACATTACTTTTGCGGCTGCAGAGGGTGGCTTAGCGCGCGTATATGATTGGTTGGATCAAAACCTGCTGACCTTAAATACCAAGAAAACTAAATACATATGTTTTCATATAACTTCTGCGTCTAGTCCCAACAAAGCATTTAGCTTGCGTATCCATTCTTGCCGTCTCCGAGGTGCCGCCCCTACCGCTTGTAACTGTGATGTGATACAAAGGACTTGTGAGCTGAAATACCTGGGCTTATTACTAGATGAACATCTTAACTTTTCTGGACACATCAATCTTATTGCAAACAAAGTCAGGAAAGTCACTGGCATAATGCGAATACTGAGAAGATGTGCGGACTTGGATGTCATGAAAACTGTGTATTATGCCGTCTGCCACTCAATAGTCACATATTGCATGAGAGTTTGGGGAGGGGCTGCTAAGACTTTTCTGCTAGAGCTTGAAAGGGCACAACGTGCTATTTTTAAAGTAATGCTGGGAAAACCAATATTATACCCTACTAATGCCGTGTACGATGATATAGGGATGCTTCGCGTTAGGCAGTTGTATATCTTAACTGCTTCCCTGGACATACACAAATCTGCTCCTAACCTGGATAATTTTGATAGTATCGTTCGTCGTCGTGTCTACAGATTACCTGTGCCCGCTGTCAGGACAAGTTTTGCGAAGCGGTTTCCTAGATACTGCCAGGTTGCAACGTATAATAACCTGGCAGCTATTTGCGATTTAAAAAACTGCTCTGCAACTGAAGTTAGGAAACGGGTAGTACGGTTACTCTGTTCACTTGACTACAAGCAAACTGAAGCGTTAATCTGTAATAGTTAATCCCATTCGATCTCTCTCTCTCTCTCTCTCTCTCTCTCACACACACACACACACACACACATACATACACACACACACACACACACACACACACACACACACACACACACACACAGACACACATACACATATTTATCTCGAATAATAGAATGTGCCACACACCTTAGCCAAGTAATTGTAACTGGTCTCTCAAGATACAGGCAGAGCCTAGTTTGGGAGCCTCTGGCAATTGCGTGAGATATATAGCACTTTCATGTTGTATTTAATTGATTATTATTGATGTAATTCTGGTTATCAATAAGGAATTTTTATTTTTATTTATTTATTTATTTATATATATATATATAATATAATAGTTTTATTTAATATAATTTTGAAATTTACTTATTACTTACCTAATCCATACTAATATTATAAATGCGAAAGTGTGTATGTCTGTCTGTCTGTCTGTTACATCTTGACGCTTAAACCACAGAACCGATTGAAATGAAATTTGGTATGGAGACAGTTCGAGACCCTCAAAAGGACATAGACTACATTTTGTCGCGATATAAAAACATTAAGGGGGTGAAATGAGGGATTGAAAGTTTATATCGAAAATCCAACTCTTGCGGGCGAAGTCGCGGGGAACCACTAGTTTTTAATAAATGCGAAAGTGTGACTTGTCTGTTGACACCTAAAACTGCTGAACCGTTAGATGAGATTTAGATGAGTGTAGGGATAGTTTGAAGCCCTGAGAAGAATATTGGCTGCTTTTTATCGCGATATAAAAACATTAAGGGGCTTGAAATGGCGGATGAAAGTGTATATGGAAAATCCGACTTTTGTCGCGGGAACCACTTACACAATATAATAATTATCTCCTCCTAGCCGAATTTCGACTATAGTAGCCAATCTCAACAGAGATTAGCCGACTGTGCGGGAGATATTATAGTGCACAAGTGTGTGCGCAATACACAGGTGCACTCTCTGTTCCTTCACTCTCATAATTCGGTGAGACGGCAATCCGACATGACCGTAGAGAGATCAGGCGCAAGACCCACGGCTTAACGTGCTTTCACTTCCTCCTTCCACTCCTTCGCTTTGCAACTTCATGACTCCGGAGCTGTGTCAGAGTTATTTCAAGATCGTGCTGACCACTAAGACCAACGAGGCAGTCCACATATCTTATACATCGCAAATGGGACTACTGCCCCTATCGCCATTACAATTTTTATGGGATGCACCGAAACATTTTGCGACGCATTACGTTGAAATATAAATAACGCCTGACGTAACGTATGGAAATGCGTACATTTTAGCTATGTCCTTTTATTATTCGGCCACTAGTTTTAAGCAATAAAGATAAATAAACGTCAACACATATCCAAAGTTTTATAGTCAACTGAAAACTCGAACTTTGAAATTTTGTGATAATTAAGTATGTATAGAAGGTAATATATAGAGGTGTTACGCGTAGATTACATATTTAAACGTTTTTCTCGATAAAGTATCATACGATGATTTCATTTCAAAAGAGACCAAGAAAGCCGCACAGGTGGATAGTAGCTCAGTCACAGAATACTAGTACTTCGTAGCTTAGTGCATGGTAGCTCAGTTGGTAGGAGCATTGGCCCGGTTAGCCAAAGGTCGCGGGTTCAATCCTGCCCTTGTGCGAAATTTTGGTTTATTACAACTTATAGAAATAGTTCCACAGAAATCATCAATTAAGGGAGTGACAAGTTGGGTAGAAGTTTATATAAAAAATTTGACATTTGAGCGAATCTATAATACACAAATGAAAGTTCAAAAACAAATTAAATATAACATTTACAAGTACAAACTAGGCAGTCTTATCACTGCGAGTATTTTTTTCCAGATAACCTTTGGATAAAGGAAAACGACACTAAAATATTTTCTAAAGGGAAAGCACGGTGCAAGAAAAGCTACCAGTTACCTTCTTCTTATTCACAGCCGTATACCTCACTGACTGGGGGTCGTGATCATTATGTGAAATGAAACACATACAACTTTTTTGGCAATTTTAATGGAGTGTTTTGCCATTGCCTTCTCCATTTCACACACTAGCTAGCACTAGTGTGCAGGTTACTCACGATGTTTTCCTTCACCGTTAGGCAGCGATATCTCTGAAAAAGACTGCACTTACGTAAAGTACTAAGGTTACCTAGACTTATGTAAACGAATACCTGTCTAAAATAGTACTATCTAAAATAGCTAACATTGTGCTAGTTGAACGGTTTCAGTCTAGTCTAGCCAGTTTCACGGCTGGTTAGCTTTCATATTGTATTCCGTGGGAACCCAATCGTGCTACACAAGGACCTTATATTTTTAGCAGATTCACCAACATTTCGACAAAATTATAGAGCGTAACTTATTGCAAAGCAAAATACGGTATTTTCTCAGAGAGAAATAGAAAAACATTATTCTATTTTGTAGAAACACGACAGCAAAATAACGCAATAGGAATGTAACATTGGCGTTTTAAGATAAGTATACCTACTTTTTATATAGTCAAAAATAGCTATAGCGGATAGCTATCCAACGCGGTAACGCAGCCAGCATCCTCGCCTCCTTGCCTTAAGGACACGGGTTTATTTTTGACTAACTAGGTTTCAAGTTTATTTATTTATATTTTATTCATGTCTTTGTTTTTCTTTTCTTTTATTCGTTAAAGTGTACTACATAGTTGTACATTATTGTACAATCTCAATACACAAGCCGTCAAATCCTAATATTGAACTGATCTTAACAGCGCTCTAGAAATGAATTCCATCGAGTTAAATTAATTTAGCCATCTGTCTCTAAGACGAATTATTCTCAATTTTTTGCAAATGTATGAGAAGATCAGAAAGGAAGGAACGCGTTGAAAAAGGTTTTTTTTATGATAGGAATTCGATCGTAAGAGTTTCATATTATCAGAAATTTAGGATATCGATAAGATAATTATGGTTCTTGAAACAGTATTAAAGAAATTTGGTTTGATAGATTTTCTATAGCATAGATAAACACCATGAAACACAAGTTCAGTACTGTACAGTTTGATGTTTTTTTTTTTGATAATTCTGAATCTCTCTTCTGAATCTGAATCTTTATGATAAAGAATAAAAAATGTAATACTTGGTATTTTAAAAATTGTCAAAAAAAAAGAACATTTGGCGTATGTTTTACAAAAAATATTAAGCCGTCTCTTACCTGGAGGAGCCCAAACTTGGTATGTTTTGGAAATATTTTTTGATTTTAAAAATGTGGCCTAATAGTGCAGTATGTTTTTAGAACCGGCTTATAATGCCCTTTCATTTGATACAACACACGACAAGTTTCTGAACAAAAAAATTTCAAATCCCATACAAAAAATTGACGTCATTACTGCCCCCCTATCCTGAGAATATTTTTGAGAACTACCGGTCAAAATGATTGTATTAACTTAAAGTACCTGTGTACAGTCGCCGTCAGATATATTGGAGCACACAAAGTGACCAAATATTTCTGAACAGTTTAAAATGTCAATAAGTTCCATACACTACAAGTTACCATTAATATCAGAACATTCATTACTTCATTAATATCTGAGCGGATGCTAGTCAATAACTTCTATACACACAACTAACCAATAACATCTGAACACTCACAGTTCAGAAGTATTTGGTCACTTTGTCTGCTCCAATATATCTGACGGCGACTGTACCATATTTCAATCCTGTATATCGATTTGCGTTTTTTTTGACGTAGCTCTACTACTCTGCGACGATGCGGCCGAAGACATGTCTGTCTAGAAACAGCCTATTTACTGCTTTCTTAAATGAATCCAAATCGTAGTGTTTAGGAAACACTTCGGCCGACAACGAATTCCACCCTCAAGCTGTACTCAAGAAGAACGAAGAAATAGTAGTTGTTTAAATTACCATTCATGAAATTTCAAAAAACTTATAAATTTTCAATAGCGAAATCTGCGCAGCTACGAATGGGACAGTTTGCCTTAAAACAAAATTAGTACATACTCTAGCAATTATTTTCTTTCACCTTGTATAAATATTACAAAAAATTATATTCTGATGTGCTGGCACATCAGAATATACATTTTTGTTGCTATGCCGCCCATACTATACATATCTATACATATAATAAAACTGTAAAACCAATGCGTCTGTACATTGAGTATTTTTACCAAAAACTAATTAAGGGTGATGTTAAAATAGTAACAGAATAGGAATCTACAACTTTTATTTTTTTTGTCTGTATGTCTGTTTGTCTGTTTGTACACGCTAATCTCTGAAACTACTGAACGGATTTGAATGAAACTTTTTTTATTGTGTAGCTATTAAGTCTGGGCAAATACTAGGCTATAACTTGTTTTGAAGATCGGAGTACCTGACGTGGAACCTTAGCAGTACACTTAAACTAAGAGAGATATGGAAGCAGCGCCTTAAGTAAAGTTATATATAGCGCGATGATAATTTATAATTGACGTACACAAATTGAAGGTCTGGAGCAACTGATATGGAACCCTAGCAGCTCAGCTCAACTATAGGAGATATGAATAGAGCGCCTTAGGAAACATTGTTCAGCATGATGAGCACTTTCTATTGACTTACACAAATTAAAGATCTTGAGCAACTGATATAGAACCTTAGCAGTTCAGCTCAACTATGATAGATATGAATAGAGCGCCTTAAGGAACATTGTTGAGCATGACGAGCATTTTCTATTGACGTACACAAATTGAAGGTCTTGAGCAACTGACAAAGAACCCTAGCAGCTCAGCTCAACTATAAGATGTATAAATAGAGAGCCTTAGGGAACATTGTTCAAATGATGAGCACTTCCTATTGACGTACACAAATGAAGGTCTGGAGTAACTGATATAGAACCCTAGTAGCTCGGCTCAACTATAAGAGATATAAATAGAGCGCCTTAGGGAACATTGTTCAGCGTGATGAGCATTTTCTATTGACGCACACAAATTGAAGGTCTAGGGCACCCGATATGCTTAATTACTTTAGACTGATTTTCAAACTCCCAAGATAATCCTACTGTCTCCAAGTTCTGGTGATGCACGCACTATTTTTTATACTACTTATCACTAACTAACGGAAATTGAACTACGGGTATAAGAATAGTCTTACTTACTTTACGTTATAGAAGAAAGGGTAGGGAGGCCTTTGCCCTGCAGTGGGACACGACAGGCTCCTAATAATAATAATAACGATACGATAGTAATAACTTTCAAACCGACCTTTAAGAAGGCTAGGGACACAATAAATAAATTTTAAACCGCATTCATCTATTGCGGTATCCCTACCGGTTTGAGTCTGACTTTTTTCTGAACACTAAAACTAACCTTACCAATATATTTTTTTACAAACGAATAAAACTACCTTCAATTAAGTAAACTATAAAGTAAAAAAAACCTTTACACTTTTACTAATAAAGATATACGACAAAATTTAGTTTCGGAGTCGGTGTCACTGCCATGCGAAATTTTCTTACCAGAGGAGGATGTCTCCTTACGACATGGTAGACTGAAAGATCATGATGATAGCTGTGTTGCGACGGGAGTATAAAATATTTTGAATCATAGAGTCCACGCGTACGAAGTCGCGGGCAACAGCTAGTAATAATAATAAATTAACGAAAAAAAAGCATATTGTGTTTTTTGAGAAACAAAAATGTTGAGATAAAACATCTAGAAAGTCTGACAAAATCCTTAGAAAACAAACACAACACGCCAGTTACACTACTTTACTTTACTCGACCCCCACTTGCCCTTCCCCAAATTCAATTGATGTCCGATAACGATCTACTTTTGTTTTAACGCAAAATTGAAAATCAAATTAGGAAAATAAATAAATAAAATACAAAATAAATAAATTGAGCTACTAATTAGCAAAAGTCACCCTGTATACTACAATAACAACCACAGTGTTACCTCTATGTACGTACGTACCTACAAGATAAAAATACTCCTAGTTTATCTAGTTTCACAGCCGGGCGAATTCCGAATTGTAGCCTCCGTTTCCCGATATTCAACACACTCCGTCCAACCATACGTCGCGTCGGCCCAAAAACATTTCTGTCTAGTAGTCTTGCCAATAGTGTGCCTCGTTTAAACAGTATCGATATTTTTCGAAGCAAAAAAATTTATGATTGAGGTGGAAGAAAGTAAGGAAACCTGCATATTCAGGCGAATGAATGTGCAACCATGATCCAAAACTGGTCAGGTTCCCCTGCTAACAGGGTAGCAGGGGTCAGATGGCAGGCGCTCCACTGTGATTACCTGATCTGCCACATCCTGGATCATAGTGCAAAGCGGACCCTGGGTCATCGTGAGCGAGTGCAAAACCGGACCTACGCTAGGATGATGATGATGATGACGTGGAAGAAAGAAAGTAGGTACTTAACCTTATTTAGACTTTTGCAAACCCAACAACATTTCTGTCTAGTAGTCTAGCCGATAGTGCACTACCTCGTTTTACGGGATCGATATTTCTCGAAGCAATCTATCGTACAAATAAAATTGATGATTGAGGTGGGGGAAAATAAGTAGTTTATTATATTTGCAATGCTAAAACTCTAAACTCATACATTGACAACAAAACACTCCTCATAATTCATTAGTACTGTCAATACTATCGATGGCATTTTATCTAGGTTGGTTCGAATCCCAGGTCGGGCCAATAGTTTTGGGTTTTTCTGTCTTAAAATAACTCAGACACAGCTACGGAGTCAGGAAATTGATGGTGTTAACACCCCCCTGCCTCGGAAAGCACGTCAAGCCGTTGGCCCTGCGCCTGATCTCTCTACGGTCATGTCGGACTACCGTCTCAACGAATTATTAGAGTGAAGGAACAGAGAGTACACCTGTGTATTGCGCACTCACTTATGCATTATAATATCTCCTCTGTCAGCTAATCGCTGTTGAGATTGACCACTGTAGTCGAAATTCGGCTAGAAGGACATTATCTAGGTAGGTACACTAGATATTTCAATAGTGACTATAGTTGCAACGTTAGATAATATGACGTGTTTCAAAGCCAGCTATCGATAGTCAAATTTTACTGTCGATAAACTATAGATAGGTAGTTGGGCAACACTAATAGGTAGCAGATTCACCAACTTTTACGCCAATTTAATATTACGCCGAAAAGATCCGGAATGTAGGAATTTATTTGTACGGAATACCTCGCGTGCTGTGGCTTGAAATTTAATTTAGCTGGCTATGAATAAAAAATAAAATAAGGTTCAGCACCTGGCAAAATTACAAATAAGTGTAAATGTTATGAAATAATGATGAAAATTAACAAGTTATGAAGGCGTCTGCTTTGGCTAGCACATTGCGTAAAAGAGGTCACTTTGCGTTTAGTATTACCGCTTGTTGCAAATAATTACAATGGTTATAAATAAGCAAAGTTGCAGGGTCGCGCTGGATACGGACCACTTGTAACAAGTCATTTAAGAAATCTATGGGGGAGGCCTATTGTTCTGTGGTGGATAATCGTATCACATTTGATGACTAATATTTATAATATGCTGCTAACACTTAGTACCTATCACCAGTCATGCATCTACTTATTTTCCAACGGCTTTGCCATTGTTTTTTAATTCATTTCTAAGCTGGTGATTGGCCGTAGTCACACTAATCACACATGATTGTGCTAAGTGTAGCCCGGTCTAAGATGTTATATCTGCCAAGTAAAAACGAACCTGCGTCTAGTTCCCCGATGATGGATGGATGCTGGTGGAATGAGGTCAACCGCCTCAACCAAGCAATTAACTTGCCACTCAAATTGGAGCATTAAGTTTAGGGTCGTACAATATATTTTGTAAATTTGAGACGACGCCGTGCTATTACGAAGCCGGTATAGTGTGCCATGACCTTTACTTTACTTTAGGACGTCCACTGCTGAACATAGAACTCCCCCGCGGTTTTCCACAGCAACCGGTTGCAACTCAAACTGGCCCGCTACGGCCTGCTGATTTCGGAGTCATGGTACGAATTAATGGGACTTATCTGGTTTAGAAACTGCATTGTTGCTGGTGGTAAAGGGAATGGTCTTCATGCATAGTGCCAAGCTCCTCCAGAGCCATAACTTTACATTAACCCTAGCTTTTACTTACCCATTTTTAATAGCATTACACTACAGATCATTTATAAAACTTGCGCACGCTATTTTACCTACAATTACTGTCATGTGATTTGCTTAACTTTACAATCAATACTTCCTCCCTCAACGGCCTCAAACCCCGACACAATGATTGAAGGGCAGTCTGTGTCAACAATTTATTTTTACAAGAAATCTCTGACTGAAATATAACGTTGCCATCACGTTCTTTGCCCGTTTATATTTCAAAAAGCGAAATTGCGACCGCTTCGTCCTTGGACGTGACGCGACTTGAGCCAGTGGGCATGTATTTTTTAAAATAATTCATGACCCGCTTCCTATTTCAATTTTCGTGAACTAAATTCGTGAAATCTGGATATGTTTCACTGGCTTTTGGGCTGCAATCTGGATTTTCAAGCGTGTGTTGCTTGTTTTAATTTCTCGTGGAATACAAATAAACGCATTAGTCAGATATTACGAGTACTTAGAAGTTCGTTGCATGCTGGTTTGAGTATCTTAAGCAGCGCGTATCTTTCTTTTGTTTCTTTAAAATCAAAAAATAGGTTTTCAGTAGCACGTAGTCCTTCCTTGTGTGAATAATTTCTAGTCTTATTCTGATCAAAAATCGTTATGTTAATGTAGTCAAAACTCTTAAGCGCGATTTAGACGTAATCTCTTATGTATTACCCAACTGTTTACGAGTAGTCTATGTACAATGATAATGTTACCTGTAAGAGCTGATTCACACGGGATCCGTCATTGACGATTCGTCAAAATACAGGATACGACATGACGGATGGACGTTCATATTGCATACTGAATCGTGTTTTTTCACAATCCGTCAAAATATCCTAATCGAATTTGGTAAAAAATCCGTGAATTTTGACGATTCGTGTTTTTGTAAACACGATACTAGATTTAAGACGAATAGTAATTTTTCAAGATTCGTGATCCGTGTGAACATGGGCATTCAAAAAGCATTGCCGCCGCCAAAAAAAGAACAAATAGTGAAAAAAGACGAATCGTCTTCGTGTGAATGAGCTCTAAAGCTTCGAAGTAGAAAATAAGTCTAAATTGACTCATGACGGTAGGAAGATAACATATGTAACGTAAACTCGTAAAACTTGTGCCTAAGTCAACGCAATCAAAAGATACTAGTGCAGCCATTTGAGCCTTATTTCTTAACACCCAGTGGGATCAAAACCTAAAAGATACTTTCCCTAGGTCTAGAATCATGAAACTCAGAATGAAGATCTCACAGCAAAAGTAAAGGAAAAAAAAATCGTTAATTTGTTGTTCCATCACTTTTTTTTTTCATTTACACAATTTTGTACAGAATCTTCAGTTTGCAAGTCCGACTCGCACTTGAATATCTTTTAATAAAGTTTACGTCGTATTGTATCGTTTGTCTTCCCGCATTAGTGGTTAGTGGTTATAGGTGGCCCCTGATTTCACGTCTGAACGCGCCTAAAACCCATTGCGGCCTCGATTGGACCGATATTCATAAATTCCGGCCCTTTTGCGACAGATTTAGTATCGCTAGCTTTTATTTTGGAGAACACTAGTCGTTTACTTTATGAAGCCTCACCGTTAATTTTTATGTTGTAATGTTTTGAGTGGATGCACGAAGGAGAAAGGACCTAACTGGATAATTATTTCAATTCATACATTTGCTACTTTCTTACCTTTTTTATTTAAGAGGGATACAATTACAATTTCTTTTTAACTAAACTTTTTACCTGTTGTAAAAATCAACTTAGTGAAAAACTATATTTACAACTAATTCATTGTTTAAAGCAACTCCATTACCGCTCGTTTATTCTGTCGCAAACAAACCACAATGCCCCGTGTTTAGCACCTGAAACTAGATTGAACTGGTACTGAAGTGGATATTTCGAGCTTGTTGCAGTAAATCGCCTATTATAATTATTGTAATAATATTATTAATAAATAGCTGGCAAAAATAATAACCGCCATCAAGAAAACAATGATCGGTAGTTCTAAATCTATTTGCTGATTAGATATTTTTTTAGTTTTTGAATTATTTTAAAAGTCCACTAAAAAGAGGAACCATAAATATATATTATTGCACTTGAAATAGTGACCACCAGAGGCGGGAATCGAACCCGCGTTCCTCGCATACCGGGCGATTGCCTAACCTCTCGGCCACCCTGGCGTTGGCAGAGCCTGTCGAAATTTGATGAAGAAGAGAAACCATAATAAAAGGAAAGCTTTATATGATTTCTCAAAAAAAAAATTCAACCATATAAGGATTGCCTACCTAGTTACCCATCTAAACAAAAGTTACTTGAAGCCACAGCCCCCAACAACATTCGTATCTAACAAACATTCTCCTTTTTGTGCACACCCTTTATGAAGCAGGGTTGTGCAGTTGTGCACTACTTTTTACCACGACTCCTTTTCACGGTCCGACTTAAACAAATCGAAAGCAGTGAGGGCTGGTACTGAAGTCGATAATTCGAGCTTGTTGCAGTAAATCACCTATTATTATTTTAACATTATTATTATTATTATTCAGCTGGTAAAAATAAAAACCGCCATCAAGAAAACAACGACCGGTAGTTCGAAATCTATTTCCTGATAAGATATTTTTATAGTTTTTGATTTATTTTAAAGGTCTATAAAGGAAACCACAATAAAAGATGAGAAAGCTTTGTTTGATTTTTCAAAATATATTTTTTATTCAACCATATAAGGATTGCTTACCTAGGTACCCATCCAAACAAAAGGTACTTGAAGCCGCAGCTCCCAACAATACTCGTATCTAACAAACATTCTCATTTATGTGCACACCCTTTATGAAGCAGGGTTGTCCACTACTTTTTACCACATCTCCTTTTCACGATCCGACTCAAACAAATCGAAAGCAGTGAGGATAACCAGTGCAAAAACTTTAAGAAGGAAGCTTTTATACGTAAACATTCATTAAGCTCAAAATTACCAGGTAATTTAGAAGCAGGAATTGCATCTGGAAATCCCTCAATTCTTTTGAGCTTGGACCTTCATTTAAAATGTATTATTATTTATTTAAAATGTATTATAGAGTAGAGTTTAAAAAATATATTATTATTATTATTAAGTAGCATTAAGATGCGTTAGTTACTTAACTTTAGGTATTAACTTTTAGTTAGTCAAAAGTAGATGTAAAAAAACCTTGTTAATGCTAGTACCATCATACGAGTAATAAAGAAAGTCTTTGTATTTAGCAATAAAATTTTAAGTTCTTTAACGTGAGCGAAGTTGTTCAAAATTAAAAACATTACCTGAGCAACACCAAGGTTTTGTAAAATTAAAAGAGTTTGAGAGTTAATTCAGTGGCGTAAAACAGTATTTCGAGTGCGCTAACCGCGGCGGCTGGCGCCTAATACCTAACAAAGTTTGTTTTTTGCGCACGAGCCCGATTGTTGCGGGGATTGTGAGTAGGGTTGTCACCAATGCATAAAATTTCCTTAGTCAATATTTAAAAAGAAATATTGATAAATATTTTATTTATTTTTATTTTTATTTCATGCATGTCTTTGTGATTATTTTCTTTTATTAAATAAAATAGTATTAAATTAGAAGAAATTATTAACCAGGCAAAATAATAAAAAGTTAATTATTAACTAGGCAAATAAATAACATGCGGATGACTGTTAATGAGATACTTCAATACTAAACTGAGTGGTGTTTCAAAACTGTTTGCGATTTTTTTTAAATGGTGCTAATTTTTATACACCTAAAATACGTGAAATGAGCTAACAGTGGGATACAGTTCATCTGAGATAGCAACTAAAAATTCATGTCAGAACTGAATACTGAGTTGTAAATATATTACACCTATTTAAATCTCGCACACAAAAATGCATTGACTCCACGTTACCGGGCTATTGCTCTCCCAACTAAGAGTGAGTTTTGTGACTGAGTTACGTGTGTGAAAGTTATTTTCGAAAAACTTGCAAATAATCATTAAAAACATTGCAAACAAATTATACAAAACAAATCTTCTTCTTATCGTGTCGGTGGTAAAGCGAACCAATTGTTCTGCCCAGTAATTGGCGACGTGAATTGCCTTGTCGTTTGCACACATAAGGCCTTCTAGAGAGCAGGAATCAGGGTACGCAGGACAAGACAAGAGATGGGACATTTTTTTGGATAATTGGGATAATTTCTGTTAAAAATTGGTCATTTGTCCACCTAAAAAGTGCCAACCCTAAGCCCAGCGGGTTTCAGTAATGTGTTAATTTGTATTATATTCAGCTAGCGTTTGCGGCTACTAGATTTTTGCACGAATTCACGTTTCGGCATGTTCGCATTTAGTTTTGCCTGTGTCCATATGTTTCAAACACGCTTTGTTAGTTAGAACTTTGGTAAAAGCCACAAAATATAGCATTAGTTTAGTTTCGCTTACGTGTAAATCTAATGTAACAATACAACAAAATGAAATTTAGGGAAAACATATTTTACGTGTTTCATTTCTTAAGCATCATACACCGCCCGCGGTCCTAAATTAATTGCCTGCGGATCTGTTTATCTTTTTTGGGATTTCTTACTTGTCGTTGCTGTCTACACTAGTATTATAAAGAGGAAAGATTTGATTGTTTGTTTATTTGTATTGAATAGGCTCCGAAATTACTGGACTGATTCAAATAAAATTTGGTACAGAGATAGTTTGAGACCCTAAGAAAATCATCAGAGGGTGAAATGGGGGTAAAAGTTTGTATGGATATTCCGAATTTTAGCGCGGACGAAGTCACGGGGAACTGCAATGGGTAATAAAGGAGAAGTGCACCAAACTGTTTTAAAGTCACTCAAATATGCTCGATGCTTTGATATGAAAAGTTCAGTCAGGAAGGAGCACATTGTTAAAGTTCATTTCAAGAGATAAAAGTTTGGTCGAGAGAGTTTCAAACCTTTATTACCACAAACTTTAGGACATCGTTAAGATGATTATGGATTCAAATTTAAGTCGCCGCACAGTACGAGACGACCCATCAACCTCTTTATAAATGCACTATCAGTGCTATGGGTAATAAAGTAGAAGTGCACTAAACTGTTTTAAAGACACTCAAATATGCTCGATGCCTTTATATGAGGACTTCAGTCAGGAAGGAGCACATTGTAAAAGGTTATTTCAAGAGATAAGAGTTTGGTCGTGAGAGTTTCAAACCTATATTACCAGAAACTTTAGGACATCGTTAAGATGATTATTGATCTCGAAACACGATTAGAGGAATTTGGTTCTATACAATATCCTCCTGAAGTTTGGTCTTTGCATGTTTAATATGTTTGCTGGTGCTAAAATTTCAGAGCCTTTTCTTTTATTCTGTTTCTCAGTACAGAAATACCAAACTGTAAAAATTTCTACAGTTTTCATTCATGAAATTGCCAAAAATCAATATTTATGTGTCTTTGCGCAGCGACGACGCAATAGGACAGTTAGGCCTTTGTTTTTACCCGACTGCGGAAGGAGGGTAATGTTTTTTGAGAGTATATACGTTTGTAAAATTGCTTGGCACGCCCTACAGCCCAAACGGCTCGCGGCTGTACAGTTTTTGACGTAGGAATTTGTCAAAATTGTTAGAGTGACATAGGCTATACAAATTTTAAAAATGGCGCCCGCAAATGAAACAAAAGGGGAAGGGGGATTGATTTTTACCTTACCATAGCAATATGGGTATCAAATGAAAGCCAGTGAGAAGACCATTTCAAAAATATAATATTTTTTGCAGTCGGGTGTTATTTTTTTCTATATTTATTTTTGCTTGTAAAAAAACACTGAACTTTAGAGTAAGATTTTGAGGCTAATAAAATTCAACTTAAATCATCCGTAAATAAGTTGAATTTTACTAGCCTAAATGATGGTTGATATCGAGCAAAAAGTTTTCAAATATTTTCTACAGCTCTCCTGAAAAGTTTTTACTCAGGTAATTAGACGAAGAACACCGTTTTGGTCGGTTTTCCCATAACTTCACGTAAGAACATGTAAGCTTAAATAATGAGTTCATTCACGTCTAGCTTCTTTTCTCACGGAAACCGAGTTTTCTTTACGAGGATATTAAAATGTATGTAATTACGTTAAGAGTAAGAGTAAATAATTATACTACCCCATATTTACAGTAAATTATGCACCTTAGAGGTATGCCCTCATCCATACTAATATTATAAATGCGAAAGTGTGTCTGTCTGTTACCTCTTGACGCTTAAACCACTGATCCGATTGAGATGAAATTTGGTGTGGAGACAGTTCGAGACCCTGAAAAGGCCAACGGCTACATTTTGTCGCGATATAAATGCATTTAGGGAGTGAAATGTGGGATGAAAATTTATATGGAAAATTCAACTCTTGCGAGCGAAGTCGCGGGGAACCACTAGTTGTAAAATAAGTCTTAAAATCCTAACCGTTTAACCTTGATAATTCGTTTCATGGCTAAACCAGTGCGTATTGAAGTATTATTAAGTATGATTTTCGTATATGAAATTGCGTGATCTACAAAAATTTCACAAAGGCTTTTTTTGTAATTGATTCATTTTCATTTTGTTTTTCCATACTTAAAATGAAGTGCGTGGTGTGCGACGTACTAATCCAAGCCGCAGGGCAGTAGCGCGCAATTGTGCTGCAGCGTGCCTGTTTTTGGGTTCCATACCCTAAGGGGTAAAAACGGGACCCTATTACTAAGCCTCCGCTGTCTGTCTGTCTGTCACCAGGCTGTATCTCATGAACTGTAATAGCTTGACAGTTAAAACTTTCACAGATGGTGTATTTCTGTTGTGGCTATAAAAACAAATACTAAAAACAGAATATAATAAATCTTTAAGGGGGCTCCCATACAACAAACATGTTTTTTTGCTGTTTTTTCCTCGATATTAATAATGGCAACAGGTAGACGCTTGAAATGTTCACATAATATTAATATGTATATTCACTTTAAAAATAAATAATTAAATTAAAATAATATTAATATTAAAGGGGGGCTCCCACACAAAATTGTATTTTGTCGTATTTAAACCAAAAAGTTCATAAGTCTACTGTTGTATTACAAAAAATGGTACGGACTTATAAATAATAATAGACTGCCTCGTTGGTTTAGTGGTCAGCACGCTGGGTACTATCCACGAGGTCCCGGGTTCGAATCCCGGGTCGGGCCGAGAGTGTTTGGGTTTTTCTGTATTGAAATTACTCAGACACGGCTCCGGAGTCAGGGAGTTGGTGGTGTTAACACCCCCGTGCCTCGGAAAGCACGTTAAGCCATTGGTCCTGCGCCTGATCTCTCTACGGTCATGTCGGACCGCCGTCTAACCGAATTATGAGAGTGAAGGAATTGAGAGTGCACCTGTGTATTGCTCACACACTTGAGCACTATAATATGTCTCGCGCAATTGGCTAATCTCTCCTTAGATAGGCTGCCGTAGTCGAAATTCGGCTAGGAGGAGATAAAAAATGTATTAATGAATGTGACGGAACCCTTCGTGCGCGAGTCTGACTCGCACTTGGCCGGTTTCATTATAATTTGTAGGCTACTGTATTATGCAGCTGTGATAAGAGTGATTTTACAGCAAAATTTTTTAGTCTATTGGTGTTGACTATAACTGCTAGCAAGCTGCAACTACAGTATCTACAAGCTATAAAGAATTAATCTTCTCTCTCCAAGGCCCGAGGTATCATGTAACAAAGATGTAAAAAAATCTCTCATTATCTTGTTAGCAAGTTCGGTTGGCAACACGTTAGGTTACGTACTACGAAAAAAATAAATAAATAAATGGTTTCAACAAACACACCAATTTCCTAGCCCCAAACTAAGCGTGAGCTTGTGCTATGGTGACAAGGATAACGGATAGATATATTTATATACATTTATTTTATAAACATTCATAACTTAGGTACAAATGCTCGTGCTCATCACACAAACATTTGCCCCTTGCGGGATTCAAACCCGCAACTGCCTGGTTTAGAAGTCCGTGGCGCGAACCACTACACCAAGACGGGCCGTAGCTTTTATTACCCAATATAAAACCCTAATATTTTCGTTTTATGAACTCAGATATTATAATAAATTATACTCATATAATAATAGATTAATATACGTTTTACTATTTTTTTGTTCATTTTGTAAATTTATTTATTTAATTATCTTTATTATGGAAACAAACAGCTGTTAATTTTACATCTAGTTTACAGATAATGTTTAGTGCTAAAGCCTAACAAGTTTCCACAAGTGGTTTATTCATAACGTTGACGAGATACAAACACAAATAGACAAGGGACACAATATTTATACCTCCAAACTTATGCATAGTACTATGCTTAGATAAATTACACTAGAACATAATACGCCCTACAACATGAAAAAAAAAAAGAAACACTCGAAACACAGCAGTTTTCGACTGACACTTCAAGTGTGTATCAAATATTAGACTAAGTTTTGGTTTTATATTTTAAGTAGATTATTCTTTTTTTAGTCAATAGAAATAATAAAAAAAGTAAATAAAGCTACTTTTAAATATAATATTAGTGCAATGCAATAAACACTATTTCCTGATTGGTCATTGAGGTATATCCTCAATCCATTGCGCCATAGTAATAAACCAGGGCTAGACTAGGCCTTAACAAGCTATCAGGCCTGCCTAAAGCCTGTTATCCAATAACAGAAATGACGCGATATTACTAACCAGTTTTCCTATCTAATTATGGAATGTGGCAGAAATATAGTGAGTAAATATTTTACAGTTATAAAGATATCAACAAAAAAAAAATTGCAGTAGCACCAAGTTGACCCAAAAAATAAGGAGACATATTTTGGCCACATGCGGGCCAATGTTTATTGTTATGATTTTTGTCCTAAATTGAAAGAGTTATTTTTACTTTGTTTTTTTAACGTCCGAGATACTGAGTGTGTCTAAATTCATTCTTATCAGCAGAGGTCGGAATTAGGTAGAGTTATTTATGTACTCGCATCGAAATATTGATATTAATGTGGACCTTCCCGGGACCGGGAATATTACAAATAAATAATAATAAAAACCTCAGAGATAGACAAATAAAACTAAAATAATTAACTTACAATTTTTATTAGTTAGTTAGTTATACGAACACAGGTAATAAGCTGTGTGAAAGAGTAAACCGATTTATTGCTAATAGATAGTTTGAATGCGGTAGAAAGAGAAAAAATCTAGTACATTCCATTTAGCGGGGAGTGCTCCGCATTTTCGCTATTGTATTATTTTGTTCTTACAAGCTATGTTGTGCAAACTACAACTGTGGCAACATCGCGCGTATTGGAATTTTGCAACTTCAGACATCCGATGTCATTGATGTAAGTTTGGCAACGTCGCGACTGCAGTAGTTAAAATTGTGTAAAAGTAATAGTAAGTAATTACTTTTTATTTAGAAAATCACGGGATTTTTTCTGCTCTTTAAAATTCATCTCGGGATCCTCTAATCCACTTTATTCTTTCGCTGTATGAAATCAGTGTAAGAACATGAATAACTCTACCTAATTCCGAGCTCTGCTTATCAGTCCTACATATCTACTTGTACCAATGACGTTTTATAAAACAGTTTTGTAGTTTTGACGAAGTTAAAAATAACAGGCTTAGTTTTGTAATGGCTCTTGAAGCCTATAAACAGCACTTGTCGTATAAAATTTTTATGATTAATTTTAGCTATAACTTTTACAAAAGTTGAGCAGAAGGAGAGTCTAACAATATTATTTTAAAAAGATATAACCGCAACGATTCTTTTTATTGATTTATTATTGTCATAATTATTATGTTACAATACAACAAAGTACTAATCAAAACTACTTAAAATAAAGATAATAAAATAACGATACTTCTTCTTCATAGTCGTATACGTCACGACTGGAGGTCGTGATCATTATGTGGAATGAAACACACACAACGACTTTTTTGGCAATGTTTAATGGAGTGGTTTGCCATTGCCTTCTCCATTTCACACTCTAGCCAATTAGTGTGCAGGTTCCTCACGATGTTTTCCTTCACCGATAGGCAATGTTATTTGAATTATTTGTGTATAGTGACATCATCCCTATTCGCCCCAGTGCGAAAAGTCTGGCAGCGCTACCCCTATGTTTAGCAAAGCTAATCCTTTGCCCAAGGTAGCTTTCTTGATTACCAGTAACGTCAATTAGGCTTTACGAAGAGATCTTTGAAAATACTACGGGCCTAGGGATTCCAAGAACATATTATTAATATTTTAGTATAAACACAATCATTACGATACCTACCAACTTATCGCTCTCGCTCTGCTAAGTTTATTACTGGAGTTGGAGCCTACCTCGATATTAGTTCGGCAAACGTTACCCGCCAATATTGTGCGGAATCTAATATGCACAGATTAACAAATCAGTGCAAGGTGGGAGAGTGTTCGGAGAAGCTATCGCGTGAATCAGGTAGGTCGGTAATTAAGATTTATTAATAACATATGATCCAAAAGGACGAGTTAGTAAGTCTACCTGTCTATTACTTGTTCACACTTAAATTTCCGAACCGATTTTTTCACATCACCGATATGGAGTCTTGAAGAGACTTATCACAGGGCCTTATCCGCCCGTACAAAGTTTTTCCTCTTCATGGTACCTATACTCGTATTATTTATTTGTTAACACCCCCGTGCCTCAGAAAGCACGTTAAGCCGTTGGTCCTGCGCCTGATCTCTCGACGGTCATGTCGGACTGCCGTCTGACCGAATTATGAGAGTGAAGGAACAGAGAGTGCACCTGTGTATTGCGCACACACTTGTGCACTATAATATGTCCTACGTAGTTGGCTTATCTCTGTTGAGATAGGCCGCCGTAGTCGAAATTCGGCTAGGAGGACATTATTATTATTTATTCTGTAAGGTCCTATCTCCCATTAGTGTATTATTAAGGTATTGTTTTTTTGTTTTGTATTTGTAACTAATCGGATGTAATTTATCCGAAATAAATGTATTTTTTTTTTCGTTGAAATACTACTTTTACAATACAATACACTTTTACAATTTTGTATAAAAATTACGTGGACTAAGTTGCTATCGCTAGTATGCACTAACGAATACCTACCTTATTTAAATTATCGACCACTAGGTATTCACAGTTAGAAATATTTAATCATGTAGATAACATGATTTCCCCAACAATTAATTTGTCTAAACACTCGGGATAAATAGCAAGCGACTGAATTATTATTTTCAGTGTGTTACTGTATCCATTAAAATGAAGTGCAGTTTTGTTCTGTTCAGTTTGTTCGGATTAATTTCTTGTAAGCCTGGTTAGTAATGTTACTTATTAATATGATCTTACATGTGCAAAACTTTTATAAACACAATTTATCTTTTTTATAAGATCTGTATTACCTATTATAACCTATACCATTACTTTTTAACCCCCGATGCGTGTCTGTGTCAACATAGCTCTTAAATGGGTGAACCGATTTGAATGCTGTTTTTTTTGTTATTTATAAGATGAAGATGGTTTCTAGCGGTAGTTTTTAGACATTTTTTTTATCAAAATCACAAAAGAAAAAACAACACAAAAAAGGGCTTAACGTAGGGTAGGTAAGGGTATCTGTACGGCATGATAAAGTTTGGCGGTATAGTGTCGCGGCGTTAAATAAGTATTTTTATATTTTAAGATTTGTTGTTGTTTTAATAGTTGAGACGGAATTGTAGCGTTAAACTTTTATCGTGCTGTATTAGGTACTTTTGCCTTTTTTAATGTTTTCTTTTCTTTTTTGCGAAACCCTAAATTATAGATGTAAAAAGCTCTAAGCTTTTTACATCTAAAATTTTTGGGGTTTCGTAGTCAACATGGAGCCCTTTTAGTTGTCTGTCTGTCTGCCTGTCTGCCTCTCCGCAGAGACCTTTAGCCTAGAGTTGGCCAACTCATTTTTAATTTTTAATCAGTCGGTTTAGCATTATAAAACATATTTTGTACTATGGGAAACGTAAAATTAACCGTCAATTGATGTTTACCGGCTGTTTATAAATCTGTGAAGTCGGGTCTTTGTAGGTAGTACCTGTCAAGCTATAATTTGGCGCAAATGGCAAATAATATTTGATTAATTCAAGATTTAGAGATTCATTTGCGTAATGTAATTTTGACGACCGTCTTAGTGTAGGAGTAGTTCACGCTCGAGAATACAAAACACAGAGCTTGCGGGTTCGAATCCCGCAAAGGGCTAATATTTGTATGATGCATTATAAACTTTTTGTAGCCATTAATACCTGTCTTACTTTTTAGGTGACAACTTAAGATGGGGTCCAACGTACAGTTATGACGCAATTTTAACAGTCCCAGGTGCTGATATAGAAGAACCTTATAAAGTTTGGTAAAAACCTATTCTTGTTGCTATTTATTTCTATTTAGAATTTTGTGTCAAGTGTTTGTAGTCACACTTATCGACCTCCTCGGCTCGACCAAATTTCATGTTTCTCTTTATTCAGCTTGTGGTGTAATAAACAATAATGCAAATTGAAACTAATCTAATAAAATTGATTTGTCAATTATTTTTAGGGTTGATGGGAAAACTGGCAATACTAGAGTCGATTACTACAATGGGCTGGCGAAACTATATAAACGCAAATTATATGGAAGCAAGAATAATTTTCAATATTTCAAGGTTTGTAACAAATATTTCTTTAATATTTGTTGTTTGGTAATGTTACTTTACTTTGGTATAGTACCTACCACCTGTAAAATTTGCATGAGATAATAATAAGTCAAACATGAGCACATAATTTTACCATAAGATAACAGCCATTGATTTAATATGTATAATAACAACTATGTAATGAAACAACATGTTTTAAAAGCAATTCATATTTCTGATTTCTGATTAGAAGCTTTAAGATTTTTGTTATTTTTTACAATCACAGTTATATTTAAACTTATAAACGTCTGATAGGGAATCTACTCGCTCGGCACGACAATATTACTTATTTTTTGACAGTTGGTTCCAAATATTATATAGCCTGACCAGAAATATATGGAACCTGAATTAAGGTCGCTACAAATCCTCTTTATATGACAACACTTGATATAATCATACGAGCGTAGATTGGCAACTGAACATAAAAAACTGTATTTTATATGTTTACATTTATAGGTCTGATAACAGATTCTACGATACAAGAACAAGACAGAACACTCGCAAATTAAATAGGTACTTGTTAAAGTCAGTGACTCTTTGTAATATTGAAATTTGGACTAAATTGGAATAATTTTTGCTTAACTACAGTCAGGTAGAAGTGAAATGACCTAATGTTCTTTTAAATTATATTTTTTAAACATTTTAAATTTAGTGTGTGAAATTTTTGAAATTTCCACTAACTAAGTATTTCAGTAAAATATCTTAGCAGGGTTAAAATAAAGAAAATAAAACACTCAAAACAAGTAAAAATAATAATAATTTTCAAAATCGTTATTATAATATTCTCCGTTGCCACCAGTAGCCAATTCTCACTGTGCGCACTATATGACGTACCAAAAATTATGATATGACAACTAAAACGGTAATTCATTTAAATAAATTATGTTCATCACAAAGATATTCTTGTCAAAAATTACTACAACACATGTTAAACTACTTTTCTTTTACGACAGCGAATAGTTTTCGGCATTTTTAACATTAAAAATATCCTATACTCGAAAATTAGATCACGCTTCCACATTGACACTTATCATTATGATCATTAATCTTGTTTTCCGCAACCGATTCAGTTGTTTTCCGCAACATGGCGAGGTCCCATATATTTTTGGTCAGGCTATACTCGTAACCAATCGATGATTTTTTGAGTGAAAAAAGTTACTTGTAGTGCCTAGCCAGTAAAAGAAATTAGTTCCAGTTGTTTTCCGCAACATGGCGCGGTCCCATATATTTTTGGTCAGGCTATACTTGTAACCAATCGATGATTTTTTTTAATTGAAAAAAAATACTTGTAGTGCCTAGCCAGTAAAAGAAATTAGTTCCAGTTGTTTTCCGCAACATGGCGAGGTCCCATATATTTTTGGTCTGGCTATACTCGTAACCAATCGATGATTTTTTTGAGTGAAAAAAATTACTTGTAGTGCCTAGCCAATAAAAGAAATTAGTTCCAGTTGTTTTCCGCAACATGGCGAGGTCCCATATATTTTTGGTCAGGCTATACTCGTAACCAATCGATGAATTTTTTGAGTGAAAAAATTTACTTGTGGTGCTTAACACTTTGTAATGTTGTTTTAAATCTATTTTAGGTCCATCCACAAATAAAAGACATGTACTCAAACGAAGAGGTGTGCCATATCTTGCCTGTAGATCGTGTACTGAGTGTGTACTCCCTTAATACTTATTTGCCTATGGGCAACTTTAATTATCAAGGTGAGAAGGTGACGTCAGATCACAAAAAGAAAAGATATGTAATATTAATGTATGATATGTAATGAGATGCAAATTTATTTATGTGTGCGTAACAACTACTAGAAAACTCTTAAAGGCATATAGAAAGGATACAGAATTTCAATTCACAACGCTCATTGGCGCGCAGTGCACACACAGAAATGAATTTGACCAATCCGCAGCGTAGATCGATAGTTCTTCTTGCCCATATTGCGTTCGCACGGATCACGCCTCTATTTTATATCTCTTCTCTCTATGATCTGAGGTGGTGACTATCAAGCTTTCCGCCAAAAAGTTTCAGCGCACGATGGTTTGCAAAATCATCTTTGGTGTGAAACCATCTTTCCGGGGATTATTAAACTTTCTCTTTTTTGTTGGGTCTTTGTTTATTCTAAATCAAAGTGTTACTCAAACCAGGGTTCGCGAGCACCGCGAAAAACATTTAAGCAAGTTTTAAATTCTTAGTCATGTTACATAGTTGCCTACATAAATTATGAATTGCAACCAGCGTCTTTCCCATTCCTTTTTACAGGCGTAAGAAACCCAACAATACAAAATCGGATTGTTTAAAAAAAAAACGTTTTCTAAATAAGCGGCTTTGAATACTTTACAGGTATTGCTAAATATAAATACAGTTGGATATAAAATATAATAATTTTCAGACAGTCGAGCCCGTCGAGCAAAAATTTCAATTCCCTTCTGACAAGCAAAGCAATCAAAATCCTGATTATGTTGTGTAGTTAGTACATTTATTATTTTAATAACAATTTTTATTTAAAAACAAAATAATATCACATTTTAGGCCCCGATGAGCTGGACGGCACAGAGTGTGAACGATGGCAATCTTCTTACAAAGTCAATATGAATGGATACAACGTTTTATATTTACACACAGTTTGGGTAAATCGCATGGGCACTGTGGATATTCCCCTAAGGTATGATAACAACTTGCAAATATCCTAAATTTGTTTATGTTTATATTTGGATAAGAATCACATCTCGTTAAAGGGTGAATTTCCCAACAGCAAATTTTACGCGCCATGAGTGAAATCGGCAGTGCAGGGTGATACAATGAGGCTTATTTTTTTCAAATTGATAGAAGGCGTTATCCCTTATACGAGACTATAACTATTTTTTGATTAGAACTGCGTCAAATTTGGAATAAAAAATGATAATTCACCATATTTTTCATTTCGGTTGCGCGGTCAAATCCATTTTTCTGTTTAATTTCCCTTATATAGTAAAAACTTTTGGTTATTTATTATTATTGCTTATTTCATTTAAATCGTAAATAGTAATAGTACTATCACACAACAATTTCATAATTAAATCTATTTAATTAAATGACTTATAAGTAAAAATGCATGTGGTCAAATAAGACTTTTCATATCGGTGTATTTTAGTTTGCCGTGAATATTTTTGCGTGGGACTACTCTAGCTCCTTCCCCCCGAGCTATAACGCTACATACCAGTGACACCTAAGTGCTTAAAGTGAATAGTCGTGGGTCGTTTGCTCCGTGTTCCCGCCAAAAAAAGTAAGTAGTTGGTTTTGGTGACATGGGAATTTTTTTTTTTCATTTCCGCAGGTTAGAATATATTGTCATCCAATGCGCCATAAAATGTATGAAATATTTATTAGTGTCCTTCCCGAAGTACGTTTATTAGAATGGTGTTAAAAACGTTATGACTTTAGAACTTTTATTGTTATAATTAATTTTGTTATTGATTTTAATATCGGTGTTTTCATTTCGGTTGATTCGGTGGCCTAGATTGACCACCGAAATGATAAAAAATATCATTTCCGTGAATATTATTAATTTCGGTGCAGAATTGTTCATATCGGTGATTGTTTTTCTCATTTCAATGGCTTTATTATATCATTTCAGTGAAATCTATACACCTCAAAAGGAAAAAAAAACTTATGTAGAAACATTTTGGTTGTCCGTTATTTTGTTTGACCTAAAATTATAAATCTTGGCAAAAACCAATATCTTACAGCACACTTAAATGATAAAATCTGAAAACAGTGCAATAACTCATTTACTTCGTTACATAAACTTGTACGTACCCCCGGGACACGAGTCTAACTTGCACCAGATCGGTTTTATAATAATAATAATAATTTATTGCAGACACAGGATCCATATTTATAGTTACAATTAAAGATATAAAAAAAGTAATAAAAAGTTAAAAAAATAAATTTAAAATAAAATTAAGGATAGGTTGCTGGTGGACCATATCCAATACTAAATGCCGTTAGCGGCCTTTACTTAGGTGGCGGTAGCCAACCAGTGTCCATATGGTTCCGACTAACCTGTCTTTTAGCTCCCTGATAATTGTGTTCTTACACATACCAACTCTGTCCATGAAAGACGCTATCCTATGCCTCATGATTGCATCAAATGAGTTAACTGCAGCAGTTGTAAACATCTCTGAGGCACTGCAACAACGCCTCAACCCTATGAGCTGCCTGAAGATGTTGTTATACTGCACTCGCATGCAATCACGCGACTTCCGCGTGTAGCTTGTCCAGAGCTGACAGGTGTAAAACGATTGACAATACGTTTTGAACAATAGGGTTTTAACTTTAATATTACACTTGAAGAACCGTCTCGAAATCAGGTAACCACACATAGTGCTCTTCTTTGTCGCTCAATATCGACATCGTCTTTTTGATCTGATGTAAGAATGTGGCCAAGGTACTTAAAAGTATTCGTTATTTTAACTGCTCGTCCTCCCAAAGAAACCCCGGGAATTTTTTCTGGACCCTTTCCCGACCTAAAAACCATTAACTCGGACTTATTGACATTATAAATCAAGTTATGTTTGGAGGCATACTGTTCACAAATGGAAAGCAGTTGTCTCGACCCTTTGATTGAGGGACTAATCAGCACCATATCGTCAGCGTAGCTCAGATTATCAACATATTTGTTACTGGTCAGTTCCTCGATCAAACCGTTGATATACAAGTTAAAAAGGTCAGGGGATGTCAGCCCCCCGGTCTCACTCCACAAGACAGAGTATAGCTATCCGATAAGGTAATGCCTCATTTGACATGATTCCTCTGGGTACTATTACCAGTATGACAAAAGGTCAACAACTGTACTGCTGACCCCGGTCCTACGTAACTTTTCCCACAAAAGGTCATGCTGAAGAGTATCAAATGCGCGACTCAGGTCAAGGAAACATGCATAGACAGTAGTATATTTTTTTACATAATAGTTCACTACCTGTTTGAGTGAAAAAACAGCTAAGTCAGTAGACATTTGCGGCTTGAATCCAAATTGGGCATCATCTATTTTCAGATAAGGGGCCATTTTTTGTTGCAATATTCTTTCAAGTACCTTAGCCCCAACCGTTGCCAGGGATATTGGTCGGTAATTGGCAACACTCGATAAATGACCTGTCTTGTTTTTTACAATAGGGACAAGGTCATCTGGTAGGTAAGAATGCCGTAAACAGAGACCAAAAAATCGAGCAAGCACATCACCGACAAGCGGGCCCGCACACAGAAGGTGCTCAATACTGAGGCCGTCGTGACCCGGGGACCTGCCACGTTTCATCCTTCTTAATATTATTATCATAATATCATCGGAGGAGACGCCGCAACCCCCCGTTTCACGACAATCCTGTTTTGAATTATTGTCATTTACAAAACTATTTTCATTCGGGTTAGAAATAGGGGCTTCTATTTTAAAAAATGTACCAAAAACATTGGCAATGTTTTTTGGGTCCATTTCTCTCTCAACAGATACGGGTAAACTAGTTTTAGAATTTAAATTTTTAATTGATTTCCAAAATTTCACGAAATTTCTAACACACATTCTTTGAGAACTTGATATTTTATTTTTTATATTGGGACAAAAACATTCAAAGTAACTTTTACATAAACTTTATAGTGTATAGAAGTAATTTTGTTGAAGGTTTTTGGTGGGTGGACAAGTGTTTTCATTTCGGCGAATCGTGTTTTTCATTTCGGTGGCATCAAAACTTTAAGCTACTGTATCTTTTTATTTTATTAAGATATTTTGACGGCGTTACGAATGGATATAAAAAACATCAACAAGTATCATAAACCATGGTTTGAATTCGAAAATTGTAAAAAATAAAAAAGCTCACCGAAATGATAAAAAAAATCAACCTCGTTGAAATTCACCCTAAACATTTATTTGTGGCTAGGCGAGCCTGTATAATTTTATAGCATAAGGATGATAATAATAATAGAAATAAGGATGACGATATAATAGAAATAAAGTTGTCTATATTTATAAGTAATGATGCACGTGCACGCTAAAGAACGATTTCCATAACTCAAATACCAAAAAAAGAGTACATGGCGTCCCATAATCTTAGTTGGTCATTCATTTTTGGACAGATGTATTTTTGTTTTGAGTTAGTCTAAATAACCTGAAAATTTATTGAATTACCTACCTTACCATATAAATTTTAACAATTATTGTTAAATGTATTTTAATGTCAAAATGTTATTAAAAGACATCTATCTTTTTATTATACAATGTGATGTTCATTACGATTTTCTGATATTCTAGAAACGTTTTTAAAAGCTTGTTTACAACGTCATTTTAATAGACGTACGAGTACTTCTAGATCCTATAGAATCGTTATAAACTACGAGTATAACGGTACTGAAGAAGACGTTGTAGTAGCACCGGTAGGAAGGAAACGCTTGAAGATTTGGAACGTAATATTTATTGCGAACACTCAGCGCACGGACAAAAATACATTTTTGGCAGAGGGTTTGCGTGCGATGTCGCGGTCGGTTGGAAGCAGACTGACTCGACAAAAGAACGCGTACGAACTGCCACATCGCCTGCGCATACCCTCTTATTTTTAATAAAATCAATGAGTCTACCGACATTTTTTCCAATATTTACCATTTACGAAGCTAGGTCACACTCAAGTATGTTTTTTAAAATACAAACAAATATTCAATGTTATAATTAATAATATCAAATGTGCGCGTCGCCAACACACCCCACCCCAGTGCTGCCTCAGCACTCACTAACAATAGGAACACGAGCGACGCGCGCTGCAGATCTCTTTAAAGTGCCTGTCTTAGTCTTAACTTCAACTAATCTCACTCGACCATCCCTACCTGGAAAGACATTCTGTACAATGCCCTTCGGCCATACATTTCTGGGGGAATCAGGATCTATGATGAGTACGAGATCACCTACCTGTAGCGGTTTTTGTTCCTGTGTCCATTTCTTTCTGGGCAACAAATCGGGAAGAACTTCCTTTACCCATCGTTTCCAGAACATATCCGCCAGCAATTGTGCCTTACGCCACTGCTTCCGAAGATACAAATCGGAGTAGTCAAAAACCCCAAGGGCAGGCAAATTTGATGCTGAGCCCAAAAGGAAATGATTTGGCGTTAAAGATTCATTGCTGCCCGGCTCAACTGAAACGTGTGAAAGTGGACGACCGTTGACTATGCCTTCGACTTCTGCGAATAGCGTGCTAAGTACTTCCTCTCTTGGTGCACGTTCCTTCAGTACCACTTTCAGCGAAGTCTTGACACTGCGTATCAGTCGTTCCCAGGCCCCACCCCAATGAGGGCTAGCTGGCGGAATAAAATTCCATTGCGCTCCGTTGTTTAAAGCTTCGTCCTTCAGGCCATCACGATCTAGCTCCTGGATTGACTTCTTTAGCTCAGCATCGGCACCTCTTAAGTTTGTTCCGTTATCGGAATAAAGATGTTGTGGCCAACCGCGTCTGGCAGCCATTCGCCGCAGTGCCATGATAAGGGAGTCCGAGGTAAGTGAAGGCACGATTTCCAAGTGAATGGCCCTAACTGTGAGGCACGTAAATAAAACGCCGTACCGTTTCTCCGTACGTCTACCAACTGTTACCTCCATAGGTCCGAAAAGGTCTACTCCGCAGTGCGTGAAGGGACGCTGGTGGTGAGCCATCCGAGCCGCAGGTAAGTCACCCATTCTTGGTACTTCTGCCTTAGCTTTCCTCAATCTGCAGAGCATACAGCGTGAAACTACATATTTAACCGTCGGGCGTATCTTAATTATCCAATAATTTTGTTTCAGGTCGTTGACTACAGTTTCTTGGTTGCCGTGAGCTGCTTTTACATGATAATGCCGGATGATCAACCTGGATACGTGATGCTTGCCGTCGAGTATAACTGGACTCTTCATTTCAGGTGTAACCCCCGAAACCGCATTGATCCGACCATCAACGCGGAGCAGCCCATGGTTGTCGAGAACGGGTGACAGGGTAAGTAGTCGACTACTCTTTTCTAAGGACATACTTTTTTTTATTGCAGCCACTTCACTCGGAAATGACTTGTTTTGTGCCTGTAATATAAGTAGCCGCTCGGCGCGCTCCCTAAGTGACAAATCAGACTTATCTACCTTTCTGCACCTGTTTATGAATTTCAGCACAGACACCGTACTCCTGAGCAGGCGCAGCCAAGAAGAAAATCGACCTGGATCTGGAACTGGTAAGTTGCATCCGACTAGGTTGTGTACGACCGTCACACACTCAAGATCTGATTGGTTTACTGGGTTCAGTATATGCTTTAGCCACGAAGACTCGTCGTCATATAAAAACCCAGGCCCTTTGAACCAATCATTTTCGAAGACTGAACTATCGTACGCCTCCCTTGTGGCGCAATCCGCAACGTTTAACTTTGTAGGTATGTACCGCCACTCCTCTGAACGTGATAGCTCGTCTATCTCACCTAACCGGTTAGCTACGAACGTCTTGTAATTACGCGCGTCATTACCTATCCAGTGCAAAACCGTTGTGGAATCACACCAAAAGTAACGCCTTGTGACGTTAAGTCTGTGTTCCTTTATAATCGTATCTGCCAATCTACATGCTAGCAAAGCGGCTTGCAGTTCCAATCGCGGCACTGTCGTGTAGCTTACCGGTGCTACTCTGCATTTACTCCCTATGAATGATACACGTACTTTTTTAGCGTCATCTGTCCACCTCCAGTAGGCAACTGTGCACATTGCTTTGGTAGATGCATCGCTAAATACGTGTAACTCCAAGTTTTTATATTGTTTCGGCGTCAGTGCACTGTTTACCGAGCTATTTTTAGAACACGATCTATCGTAGTCACTCGTAGCATCTCTCGTAGTATGCGCCGTAGCGGTTTCGTAGCACTCGGACCGGTCCGCCGCTCCAGTAGCCGTGCCATGCGCAAGGCGCGTGATCGGCTCCGCCCCCGTCGCAGGCGCTTGATGATACCATCTAGGTATACGTATATTTTTAATCTGCTGTTGTAGCAGCGCGAGCCATTCCTGCCATTTAATAAATATGTTATCGGGAATGACGTCATCCCAGTCGATGTTTGCGCACCAGCATTCCTGCAGCATGATTTTTCCCTGGATAGTAAACGGAGATAAAAATCCAAATACGTCAAATATTGACATAACAACTTTAAGCAAAATTCTTTTTGTAGGTTTCTGCTTACCACTTACTATCTCTTCAGGTACCCGCTTCATGGAAACGTCGAAGCCCAGCGTGTCATCGCTCGGGTACCACAATAGGCCGAGAGCTCGCTCACCTTCGTACTGCTGATCGACTTTAAACCTTATGGCTGCAGTACCCAAGGTTTCCTTTGGCACGCTGTCCAGAAGAGCTTCACTATTGCTCGCCCAGTTTCGAATCTCGAACCCACCAGCCTTATGAATATCAGAAATATTTTTAACCATTAAAATAGCACTGTTCTCGTCTGAAAAACTGTCAATGTAGTCATCCATATAGTGTTGCCCATACACAGCTTTGACTGCGACTGGCATTGTTGACTCGAACCGTCGAGCGTTTTCATTTTTGACGAATTGAGCAATAAAAGGAGAACAGTTCGCGCCGAATATTAAAGAAGTCATTTTATAAACTTGTACGGGTTGAGATGGGGTTTTCCTCCATAGAAACTGAAAGGCTTTTTGATCCTTTTCCCTAATTTTGACCCTAAGGAGCATATCTTTTATGTCACCAGTTACAGCAAATTCATGTTCCCGAAACCGCATCATAATACCTAATAAAGATGCTAATAGATCCGGGCCTTTGTACAGATAGTCGTTTAGACATAACCCATTAGTTTTTGCTGCCGCATCAAAAACCAATCGAAGTTTCTTTTTATTTGGATTATCCACTCCAAAATGTGGTAAAAACCATGATCGTGGTGAGGCCTGATCCTCCACATTTACTTCCTCGGCGAAATCATTTTCAAACAAATGACTTACCCGCTCGGCATATCTTTGTGCGAAACCTTTATTCGCAGACATTTTCTTTTCCACGCCTTTTAGCCTTGAAAAGACATTAGAATAACTGTCCGGCATCCTACAGTTCTCATCTTTCCACGGCAGCCCCACATGCCACCTACCATTTATCAGAACTGCAGTCCTCTCGAGCACAGCCTGAGCCCTGACGTCGTCAACATTTTGACGTGGCTTACCTGAGACTCCCATTGACTCAATTGAAAACGAACGTCTTACCTCATCATGGAGATCCCTGAGACTATACTCTCTGTATTCGTGCGTGACGTCACGAGTCTGGCAGGTAAGAAGGGTCGAGTGAGATGACCTAGCCCTACGAGTATCCCTAACCCTTGCGCACCCGTGTACACACCAGCCCAAGGGGGTGCGTGTTGCTGACGGCTCATTAGATTTTCCTAAACAAGTTTCAATAGGTAACAATAATTGAGAATTATCTTGACCCAAAAGTACATCAGGTTTCATTTTAGAAAAACACAACTTATCTTCTAAAAATTTTAAATTAGGATACATATTTAGATCAACAATAGATACATCTTGTACAGGCAGGTTTAAATTATTTACACTGCGAGCAATAATAGAATAAACCTTATTATCTACGCCCGAAATGTCTAAGTTCAACACAGTCGTATCGCACACAAGTTCTGTGTTATTCCACGCGCCGCACACACGCATAGACTCGCGGCGGCCGCGCAGCCCTGCGCGCTCAGCTAACCGGATACTTATTAGCGACACAGTCGACCCGTCGTCGAGCAAAGCGGTTGCGTCTATGATGCCGTTAGGTCCACGTACTTTAATCGGTAACACTTTTAAGAAAACTGTTCTTGTACTCACGTTAAGATGAGTTACCGTTTCAGTAGGGTGCGTTGTTACCGCCTCTGCAGTGTCACCTGCGTCCTGGCTCGCGTTGTTTTTGTGCACCGCGTAGTGTAGCAGCCGATGATGCGCCCGCCCGCAGCCGTCCATGTCACAGGCGGCCGCGGAACAGGTTTCCCGTTCGTGACGCGATAGCAAACACTTAAAACACAAGCCGTAACGTTTCACATGCCGCCACCTGTCTTTACGTAACGCTTTCTTAAATTGTTTACACTCCGTAAGTTTATGACTCGAGACACGACAGTACAGACACTTCTCACTTTGTTCCGCGTTTACTAAAACAGTTTGTTGACGTTTTCCGTAGCTTTCGTTGTTCTTAGGCTTGAAGTTATGATCGTTGCGCGTAGTTATGGTGCTCATGTTAGCTGTAGTCGATATTTTCACTGCTTCTTCGTGCAAGAAATCGGCTAATATTTCCATTCGTGACTTCTTGCCTTCGGATATTAGTGAAAAACTATAATCTGACCACTTGGAGATCAACACAGCTGGAAGTTTGGCCAATATAGTAGACACTACGTTCATGCCTTGTAGGTATTCTTCACGACTAACGGCCTGTACTGCAGCTACGAAGTTCTGTATCTTTACTGAGAACGATACTATATCTTTGTGATACTCCGGGGACATAGGTTGTATTTTTTTTTATATCTTGCATAATCTTGTCTATTATGATGTCTGGATTTCCAAATCTCAAGGCTAGCGTCGAGATTATCGGTCCACGGAGACATTTTCTCAATCTCCACAGGTTTTCCTTAGGGCTGAAGTTGCACACTTGTGTTGACTCATCATACGACTGTTTAAATTCTAGCCATTCCATCGGGTCACCTGAGAACGGCGGTAAGTCCTTCGGCGTACATATACGACTAAGCAAGTTAGTATTCTGGTCACATTTTGAAGCAGAGGCCGCGGCTAGGTCTTTCAGTGCAGTAGCTAGTGTCTGGATCGTCCCTTCAGTGCCGGGGTTGGCTACCGCCGGCGGACACGGACACCCTGTAGTAATACCCAAAACAGGGGCTGCCTGTGCTTGTTCCAGCTTATGCTCACTGCGTTCTAGCCACTTTTCCACTTCCCCATCAGTACAAGTGCGCTCCTCAAAGCGAGAGCTGCATTCCTCATCCTCGAGTTCAGCTAAATCCGCTTCTAACTTCTTATCGATGAGTTCCATTTGAATTTTAGCCTTTTCGCGAGCTGCTTCCAGCTCCAGTTGTTTCCTTCGAGCCAGCACAGATGACAAAGTCGACCGTTTCCCTTTCGAACTTTTAACGGAACGTTCAGTTTTTTCCGCACTACCCGCGATGTTAACGGTCGTCGAAAGCTGTTTGTTCTGTGGTTTATTTTCATTTGTAGGCTCAGAAGAACCCTGCAGACACTGGGGCTGACCTTCCTTTTGCTCTTCCATCTCCAAACGCTCCCTCTGAGCTGCGCTGCGTGTGCTGACCATTTTCAACGACGGTGGTGTATGGAACATGAAATCCCGCTGATATCCGGCTCGAACTTGAAGAAGACGTTGTAGTAGCACCCGTAGGAAGGAAACGCTTGAAGATTTGGAACGTAATATTTATTGCGAACACTCAGCGCACGGACAAAAATACAATTTTGGCAGAGGGTTTGCGTGCGATGTCGCGGTCGGTTGGAAGCAGACTGACTCGACAAAAGAACGCGTACGAACCGCCACATCGCCTGCGCATACCCTCTTATTTTTAATAAAATCAATGAGTCTACCGACATTTTTTCCAATATTTACCATTTACGAAGCTAGGTCACACTCAAGTATGTTTTTTAAAATACAAACAAATATTCAATGTAATAATTAATAATATCAAATGTGCGCGTCGCCAACAGGTACCTTCTCTCAGTTAATAAAACATCCTTTTTAGATATGACTTCAAATTAAGTGCTGACGGCGTAGTACTTGACGAGTACAACCACAAATATTGGAATTTCCGGTATATGGATATCGATAACATCATATTCGAAATACCCGAAGGTATGTTTTTTTTAAACATTCGATAAAATCACAGCTGGAATTTCGCTCTCTCCTGGGCATTAGTAATCCCATCTGATGGTGCGGCTGCCTTCTCAATTTTTCTTTTCCACTTTGCCCTATCGGACGCATCGTCTACTACTACGTAATTAATAAAATATTTCGTTGCAGGTCTATCTTGTCAGGATTATCCTTTAAATACTCACGAACCAATTGATTCTTTACTAGAGTATTTGGATCCTGAATACGGGTATTCTAAAATGTACAAATCTTTTGAAAGGTCTGTATAACCATAGAGGCTATTACTTGTAACGATACTTTTTTATTGAAATTACAGTGCATTTTAATGAAAGGATATATTATATATATTTGAACACATTGTTACAGCTTCAAAAATGAACACAATAAAGTGTACAGAAACGAAACTGAGCAATTTTTGAGGATGTTAATCTTTAAGGATAATGTAAGGTAATTTTCACAGTTTGTAATTACAACACATTGTCATTTAAATTTCATGTATAGGATTTCATATTATTTCATACTGTTACTACTACCTAATGAAGAGTCTTGTCGCTAAGGCAGATCACAGAACCGATGCAGAGATGACCTTGGCTATATTGAGAAAGGTTAGCAAGCCTAACCTTACCTAGCCACCGACAGGAACAAATAGAGAAGTTTCGGGAGCCTTTGCCAGCAGTGGCACAGAAACGATTTATAAACTACTTCGTCAACGAATTCTTTAACTCTTCCTCTCTCCTGGACATTATTAATTCCATCTGATGGGGGGGGGGTGCTTTTTTAATTTTTCTCTTCCCTTGCCCTATCGGACATATCGTCTACGGAGACATTGCAGAGCCAATGGTCTTTCTTAACCACATCTGCTCATTTGGTTGCCTTCTGGGTTTGGACCCTGGGATGCTTAGATTGCCCGTCACATTACCCTCGTACTCAGGAGGTATTCTTGTTACGTGTCCAAACCAGCACAGCCTACTCTCGGCTTATCGGCGATGTTGCGTACACTGAAACTGCCAACAACTTCTTCAACAGGTATATAAATTCAGAAAACAGAAAAAACAAAACATTTACCCTCGCTGTCAACCATTTTGCTGATATGAATGATAAAGAATTTTCTGCGCTTATGAGAACAACTTTGGACCCTGAAGATTTTGATGAGGATAATGACAATAACGATGAACTTTATAATTTGTATAAAAAAGAAATGAACTACACAAGCGCTAAGTTTAATATATCTTTCGACTGGACAGATTTTGATGCTGTCACTCTCGTAAAAGGTATGATGATATAAGATTTGTTTGAAGTCAATAATAATACTGCATTTATTTTATTCAATTTATATTGCTGTATTAAAATTCCAGAGCAAACTGACATGTGTGGATCATGTTACGCTTTTGCAACGGCCGCAGCAGTAGAGTCAGCGCTATATGTTCAAAAAGGATTTCGCCTTTTAGTGGACATCAGCGAACAAGCTATCATTGACTGTAGCTGGAGGTAGCTATGGGTTTATTTTTAACCTACTGGCGATAAAAGGTCTATGTCCACTAAGAGCTGATTCACACGAGGTCGATTCGTGATTTTTGACGATTCGTCTTTTTTCACGATTCGTTTTTTTTTAACGGCGGCAATGCTTTATGAATTCTCATGTTCACACGGATGTAAATGTGTTTTAAAAATCACGATTAGTCAAAATACACGAATAGTGAATTTATTGTGACGGACCCGCCGATGATAAAACGATCGATTGATAATACCAATACAAGATTTAAGTATTCACGTCCATAGTGTTCGGTAGTTCATCCAAGACTGAACTCTGACTCTCGAAACAATTGTAAACACCAATTCAGATATTTTAACGAATCGTGAAAAAAAACACGATTCCGTATACAATTTAAACGTCTATCCGTCATGACGCATTCTGTTTTCGATGAATCGTCAATGACGGATCCCGTGTGAATGAGCCCTAATTATAATATAATCTGACCGTACTACTACCGTATCGTTTGTTTTTTGACCGTTACTAAAGAAAAGAAATAGAAACATTTAAATAGAAATAGGTAACGTTTTAAGTGTTTGAACTTAGATTCCGTGCACTGTTGTGTCACCGTAGCACCGTTCCATCATAACAAACGACGCGGATAAACACTTTCAATTATATTTCCCCTATTTTAGGTCGAAAATCTAATGATACGGATAACCGTGCCATGAGGCACTGTGATGGAATGTATGTATGATAAAAGGAATGTAAGATATGGGGTTGCTCAATAACCCATTGATTTGTTTGAATAAAATATGGTTTTGTTAAATTAAAATTGTCCCTCTTATACATAATTATGTGCATCACCTATCTCATATAAGTTATAAAATTATTTTATAATGAGTTTGTGATTACAAAACCGAGAGGCCTGTTATTATGAATAATTTCAGTGCAAACGGTCAAGGGAACTATGGATGTGAAGGAGGAACTCTTAAAGCTTCATTGGATTGGGTCGTTAAGCATGGAGTGCCTCTTAGAATAGACTATGGGCCATATTTGGCTATGGTGAGTAACTAAAGTACAGTTTCCATCGCCCCTAAAAGCTCGATTGCTTTCGCTGTCATCCGTATAATCGGGGTCTACCTTATTTAGTGTCTGTGCTTTTTACATTTTCATAATTTATTTTAATTGCATTTTGGAAGTCGGTTATTTTTACGTAAGTACTTTTAGACATAATATTAAAATATTTTCCTTTTTTAAAATGATTAGGTATGATGCAATATTTATATAACTTAGATGAACAGCGTCATGTTTCCTCATTGCACGCGATTTTCATGTAAAATTCTCTTCCCTGCATCAGCCGACACCGCTCTGACATCTAGCATGCCTCTGGCTAACGCAGGAAGGTCGCGCACGAATTTATCAGACGATAGATTAACTTCCTCGTAATATGTAACCAAGACAAATCATCATGATTTTAAATTATGTCTATTTACAGGAAGGATTTTGCCATCATTCCAGTGTACCCAGGCTAGCATTTATTAATGGGTATACTAAATTAAATGGAAACATTAACATGATAAAGGTTAGTACCTAGTGTATATTTATATTGATTATTAATATTTTATCAGAGAATGCTTATTTTAATAATTCAATCTCAACATAATACGACCAATAATATACATGACATGTTACAACATCATATTTCACCACTTTCCTTCATTAAACCTATTTAAATTAATTGTAGTTTACCCTTCACAAACGGGGACCGCTACTACTGGGGATAAATACATCTCCAAAGACATTCCGGTTTTACTCGGGAGGAATATACTCAGATCAAAAATGGTAAGTTTTATCATAACAATATTTGCAATTTGACTTTGAAAGAAAGCAGAAAGAGTTTATGGACTACTTTCTCTCAGCATAGCTCACAAACTGTTATAAAGCAGTGCCCCGTTATATTAGTATTACAACCCTCCACTATTACTACTGCATTGGTAGTAATTAGTCGTTAAACTTATGCAGAGGTCCTCAGGCGCCCTGATAAAATCTGTCAGTATTGTCTTTACAGTCACCGTCACCCCAATCCACTTGTTATCTGTGTTACTCTCACCACCTCATAGTTGAGGTAAAGCTGTTACACTAATACGACGTATAGCAGATAGTTTTACATAACTGTCTATAATTTTGACTATTTTTCAGTTCTTCCAACCCCTTGCACCAGAACCATGCAATAGTTTTGACGGGCTATGGCATTGAGAATGGCATGCCTTACTGGACCCTGAAGAATTCTTACGGCGCTGCGTGGGGAGAACACGGGTTCATACGGATTGCCATACCATCGAATGTGTGCGGCGTTACCAATACAGTATACAGTGTTGATGCTGGGGCTGACCTGAAATAGTTTAAGAATGATGCATGAAAAAGTTCTCAAATTCTAAATAAAAAATCTTTTTTCATTCTTTACATACTTTCCTCATCCAATGTGGGGCACATTTATTTTTTGTCACCCGTTTATTTTTCACCCATTTTCCAATGTCGGGGATACTTTATGGGGAACTAAAATCCTAATCAGTATTTAAGCAATCAATACACGTCTGACAGCATGTTTGCCTTACCACTGCTGTTCCTGGTATACGGTAACAATATCACGTAAAGGCTGTGGCTAATACAGTTGTAATAGAAGTGTTTTTGCAACAAAAATGTGTACTCTGATATGCTGAGCACTGTACAAACACATACACTATACACTGGCTACGGAGCCCTCTCAAAACGTTACATTTAAGGTTACAAGGTTCATGCATACTCGTAGTGTTGATATAAATAGAATAATAAACAGAAAATAAAATTCCTTTCTGATTTCCCGGCCCAAAAGAGTTAGGCGTTCTCTTTTTTTTTCTTTTGAGGTGGTCAGAATGCCTTTACGCACCATCACCAGCCGCGGGGGCCAGCCGGTGGTTGTGTGGGACTCGTCTGATGGGGCCATAACCTCTAAACCTATCCACCTTTCGCTTCTTATGCCAATTGCTGGTGTCATGGGTGCCCATAAGGATCCTTCCGCTACACCCGAGGCGACGGCCAATTCAAGCCCCATCTGCAATACGAAGCAATATGCTCCTCCTGCTGAGGTTCGCACGCAGATGTTCTTCCGAGAAAGAGCTAAGTGATAACAGTCCCGATCCCCACACAGCCCTGGAAAATGCTCCTGTGGTGTGGGAAACTAGACCTAGCCATGCCGAACCTTTTGCCGGCAGCCAACAACGGCCCGTTAGAGTTGCCGACCGCCGTTGCCCAGGGTTAAGTAGGACAGACTGCTGGCAATTCCCGGATCTCGAGGTCCAAAGGATTACCAATAGTCCAGTCTCACGCGGAAGTAGCTTGACATGTGGCCCTAGGTTTAGTAACCCAGCATTATCTGTTTGGCGTTGTCACTGTGGCCACAATAACGTGATTGTGGCGCAGTGGCAGCAGCGCTTTGGTAGTGATATCAAAGTTAAGCAACCTACGGCGTGTTTGAATGGGTGACCATTCCGACCATTAAAGTGACGACCGTGACAAGCATCTCCGTGCTTTGGAAGGCACGTTAAGCAGTTGGTCTCGGCTAACATCTCTTGATATTAGTCGCTAAGCCTAGTCAGAGGCCCTAATGGGGCTTGCTAATATCTGACAGTAAGGTTGATCACTTGCCTTACAGATAACCCCTCCCCAAATCCGCATTTAGCCCGCGTGGTGGAGTATGACTCTTCATACTTGAGGTGAGGCCTTTGCCCAGCAGTGGGATCTATATAGGCTAACTTTTTTTTGTCGCCACGAGAGCTGATGCGTTAACTCTGTGTGGGAAGCGAGAAGAGAAAGGTGGGCTTCATTTCTTACTATCATTTCTTCGCAACTCCGCCCGTGTCAAAAGTCAGATTTTCCATACAAACTTTCATCCGCCATTTCACCCTGATGTTTATATATCGCGACAAAAAGTAGCATACGTCCTTACCAGGATCTGAGGCCTCACTCGATCGCCCTGTGGCGATAGCAAATTTATGAGAAATCAGTACAAATAATCGCTTTGCAACTTAATTAATGATTTGGGACTAATTAGCGTTAGTGCGTATCAGATGTTATCGGAAACCTCTGCCCAAAACACATAGGACTATTAATTCGACGTTATCGTGCTTTGCTTATCGTTACTTTAAAATTTAAATCCCAATTTAGCCAAATGGGGATTTAAATTTTGTGCAATATGTTTATGTTGATTTACCGCAAATTAAATTTAATGTGATTGCTACATACGTGCTTGTAACGGATTAAGTATTCAAATGAAGTAAAAATAAAATAAAATATATTATATATTTACGTGACCAGGTTTTGGCAGTACAAATGAAATATTAATTATTTGTGTTTTAATTTGATGTTAGGGTTTGATATTATTTTTGCGACTAAATTTAAGTAGGGGAAATTGATCTCGCCCTACCGGGATAAGGGTTAAAGCAGATCAAAAATAAATGTTTATTTACCTAAAGTAAGTAAAAAAAGGTGTACTTAACATTGGCTTAACTATGTTATAAATACTACCTCGTTGGTCTGGCGGTCAGCACACTGGCTTCTGACTAAGAGATCACGGGTTTAAATCCCGGCTCGAGCCAGAACTTCTTGTACTGGGTTTTTCTGTTTTGAAATAACTCAGAAACAGCTCGGAGTCAAGAAATTGGTGTTTCCTGCGCCTGATCTCTCTCCGGTCATGTCGGATTTACGTCGCATCAAACTTTTACAACTTCAAGGTTCTGCAGACATAAGTATTCGATGTTAAATTCAACTTGATACCTCCGTGCGTTCCTGAGAAAAAGGGTTTTTACTAATAGACGTAGAAAAAAGTGATCTTTTGATTTAACACTACCCCAATAATTTGTGTGGAGGAGTGAGCGCACGCAGAGGCGCCTCAAATAATCCTGTCATGGAATTTGTTAACCCGAGAGATCGAGCAGTCTTTGATAATCTTGTGAGGCTTCTTATTCTTAATTTAGGGTTCTGCAGGTCTGCAGCTAGATAAATTATTTTATTAGAAACGCATACGTACGTATTTGCCGATATCGAAACAAAATTTAAAACATATTGTGGGACATTAACATAGCTAAATAATATATTTTTGTTACAACAATATAATAATATAATAATTTGTATGTGTTGAAATAAATAAATTATGAAATATTTCCTCCTCCAATAAACCTGCTAGCTGAATAAATGACAGCGATCAATCTCAACCTAGCCAACTGCGTGGGAGGTATTACTAATATCGCACATGTAGGTGGGCCATATAAATAAATAAATAAAATATTGGACAAGATCACATACATTGTTCAGATCCCAAAGTAAGTAGCTTAAGCTAGTTTGTCTTTCGGAAATCTGAAAAAACGGTGGTACTTGTATCACAACACTCAAACCCGAGACAATATAGATAATGTGAATTTCTATATTGAGAGATGGCGACACCTTAAAAACCGGTGTGCGAACCACTCCGCCACAAAAAAAAAAACAGTCGAATTGATAACCTCCTCCTTTTTTGAAGTCGGTTAAATAGTTGTCGAGTTCCTGAGTTAATAAATAAAAATACTGTACGTGTGGTTAAGCTGTTTACTTTATGCCAGAGGTAAAGTTAATGTACAGTTATTTCGTAATTTCAGCACATAACTTACATGTAATTTGAGTTTCAATAACGGTTGAACTACTTATGAAATATAATATGTAGATGAATTTGTGAAAACCACAAATCTCAATTTGCCTAGCAAACATAATCTCGTTTTATTAATTGTCGAAGTTTGTTAGTGGTGCGAAAGACAATCAAATGTATTGGTAGTACCTACACATGATAAGTCATATTTTTTACGCTACTGTACCACGACCAACGAGCCCCGAAGTTTTTGAATATTGGACGATACAAGTAAATACCATGATTTATCTACGAAAAGGTTCGCCGATTGGATTGCAAAAAAATGTCTACGACCAAAGCGGGTCACCACTTGCATATGTTCGCATGCCTCCTTCATGACTTCATCGTGAATATGTAGGCTATTGCGTGAGGTCGGGCTCTACCGCATTTCCTTGGGACAACTTATTTCTCTATCTGCAGTACGTGTTATAAATAGTAGCACAGACACAGATATGAAGTTTTTTGACGTCCCTTTGCTGGAAGGGAAGGTTAACACTTTGTCATTATAGGCGAGGAGATAGATAAAAGTCAATGGGTACCCATACCTTACACAACGTGAAATAAAAAACAAAGTGAAAGCAAATATTGGAAAATTGTCTTTTATAATCTTGTATCTTACACACTCTTATCAGCTGAACTTGCGTTGAGACGAAAATAACGAATTGTGGCAGCTCACGATTACATACAAAATAGTAAAAATCTAGTATATGTTTACGCCGACTCACCCAAAGAACAGAACGTAATAATAGTTTTTACTTCACTTATTGTTAGGCACGCATTTAGACTATGTACCCATGAAATAAATGGATAAATGGTCCTCGCGTCACTTATTAACCCAATAGAGTGGTTCGCGTAAGTAATGTGACGTAATCACATGACATCGAGTCATGTAATAACACCAAAGTACTTAGAAATTGGATTTCAGTCAAACTAACTAACAAAATAACTACGACTCTATCGGCAGTTACCATTCCCAAGGTCACAGTTGTAACGATATTATTTCCATAATTTGAATGACTATGCACCAACTCAGTAATAGGTATGTTACGTCTGCAGTAAGTATGATTTACTTATAATATTTGATTACATTACATCTTTGTCAATCGCTATCGAGAGATCGCTAGTCAGTAGGGGAGACAGGGGGTAGGATAGGGTAGGTATAGGGTAGGTAGACTAATCAACAATAACTCGGGCATATTATTAGTTTTCGTCAGCCAATCATGACTGAAGACCTCTCCATCTCCACCTCTGCTTACTTGTCAAAAGTATGATGGCACAGAAGTTTGAAAATGACAGCAGGTGATTTATTTATGTTCTTCAGAAGGATTTTTTTGCTTTGATATTTTGTTTGTCACTTTGCCTATAATTTTATTTATATGCCTATCCATACCACTTCCATCGTGTGCCGCGATTTCGAAAAATGGGGCCGCCGCCCCGGTCGATATGCCAGAAAGTCTCAATCCCCTTCGACTTACAGAACTTACTTATAATATGTAGTATTATTATGTCCGCAGTGCCTTTACCCAAAGCCTATAAAAACGTGCCTACAGAACCCCCTAATCTCTAAGACATTCAAGCTTATTTACTAGGATCGTCGTCTGATGATGGATCGGAGCTTTGTCTTTACAAATTGTGATCCCGGTTTTTTCTCGCAAACATAAATAGTCGGCCATTACACCACTTCCTCCAATCCCCATAAATATTATTATTTGCCGTGAATATAGATTAAAGACGGAATATCTTTCCTCATATTTTTCCCGCTACCGAGTTTTCTTTTGCAATTAGTAGGCTATTGGATTTCAATATGCATTAGTTATGATTGGACGAGAACAAAATTAGTGGTGGAAGATGAATAGTTATTAAGCAGCCGTTTCTTGTTTTTTTTCGATTTAATGTTTGTTTATTTTTATAGGTATACCTATCCCTTTCCTAGCTTTGACCACTCCTTTGACACTACTGTATCCTAATACAGGTTATTGTCTGAGCTTGAGACCCGAAGATGGACTCTTAACCCCTACTTATATATAATAAAACCACTGCTGTAGTACTTGTCAACATATGAGACGACTAATTTGGAATTAATGACAGATAGGTGACGTGACATAGTGTAGACAAACATTTAAAATTATCCGCTTCATACATGTATTTATTGCAGTGTTATATAATAGCAATGGCAAGTAGGTAAAGAAGTTAATAATTTTAGTAAATACGGGATGTCAGATATTTGGTGACTGATTATAATATATATTTATTATATACTCGTGTCTGTTTATTTAGTAAACAGACACGTGTTCATAATACAATATATCTAATAACTACCTACATTCATAACTCTTCGAAGTAGTATGTTTTTAAATAGGTAAGTATAAAAACTTTTTCAACACACTTGCTCGTAAAAGTGAGCCTTATTGCATCGTTCTTAGGGCCATAAACCGAACTATAACCCACGCGTGCATAATAATATTACGCACTAGTGCGTAATAGAATTATCCCTAAAAATTTAAGTTAGTACCTAACTGCAAATTATAATATATAAGTAAACAGAGAATTTTAATTTTATCCGGGTAACACAATTTTTTTCGTAACACCAAAGAGGTTTTATGTCGCCGAAAATCCATTTACATTTTAGAATATATAATTGTGTCCCTGAGAAAAATCATTTATTATTATCAAATTACTTACAATTCGCAATAATTCGTAACAAAATATTTGCATTTTATCACTAAAAAATCACAGATAATAAATTGGAAATAGGTTTCTTGTATAATTTCGTAGAACAGTTGGGTAATTTAAATATTATTTTGGACTTTTTAGTTTAAATTTGTTAATAAAACTTTAAGTTTTAATTAGCCCTGTAGTCAGTTTTGAAGTCGTTTTTTTTTTAAATGTTTGTATCGCATTTGTTGCTGTGTGGTCTTGTGTGGTATATAATTGTAAAAGTGAGAAATTTTAGTACAGAAGATGAACAATTAATAGATTTAACCCCGTCAGTATGTAATGCTGAATGCAGCACAATATGCAAACGAAAGCCTAATCTAGTGAAAACCAACAACCCAATAGGTATCGTTTTGAAAATTGTACATTCACAAATTGTTTTAATAATTAAACGATTTATACAATACTTGTTTGTATTTTCCTCGCAAGTGTGTTAAAAAAGTTCGCATGAAACTGGTGAGTAACTTGCTCAATAGCCACTCGGTTGATTTACGCCCTCGCCTACGGCTCGGGCTGCAACCCACAGCCTTGTGTATAATGAGCAACTTTACTCACTTGTTTCATAATATACTATAAACGAATCCAAAACTGCAGCCAAGTTTACCCCAAAACAAAATGAACGATCTTGTGTACCAACTTAAAAATATTTGGTCTCGCTACGAAAATTCTGGCAAAATAACCGCTATAATACAATTTTTAAACCCCGTGTAACACGGATATTCGGATATTCCATCAAGTGACAGCACGTGCCGTGCCTCGCTGTCCCCTATTTTCGCATTTGGGCGGGTTAAAAAATAAAAATAAATGCGCTGGAACTGTAGTGCCACTATTTAAGGCCAGCATTCCAGTGAAAGATCAAAAATGTTTATATTTATGCTTTTAAAAGATGAATTAGGATAAAGGTACTACGCCAAAAGACGAAGGGACGGCTAACCAGCGCATTTTGAGTTGATTTTATTCAGGATTTTTATATTTTGGTTTTTAATCTGAACTTGGGACAAAAAAACACTAAGCATGGTACAACTTTCACTTAACACTTCAAGGACAGTTAGTTGGTTAGCCACTAGTTACTATTTAATTAGACTTTTATTTAAATCATGCATTTCAAGTAAACCAAATCTTAATAAAGTTGCACTTAAAAATGTCCCGCTGCTCTCCGTTCCATTACATACTTACTTAAGACAGTCCCGTGCCTCGGAAAGCACGTTAAGCCGTTGGTCCTGCGCCTGATCTCTCTACGGTCATTTCAGACTGCCGCCGTGTCACCGAATTATGAGACTGAAGGAACAGAGGGTGCACCTGTGTATTGCCACTATAATATCTCCCACGCAGTCGGCTAATCTCTGTTGAGATGGGCCACTGTAGTCGAAATTCGGCTAGGAGAATGAAGAAAAAATATAAAATACGTATTTTTAGATGACGAACGAAAACCTGTAGAAATCTGCACGCGAGTGATTCAAAAACAGAGCCCCAAGGTCAAAGTCAAAGTGAAAAAATATATATTTAATTTAGGACACAAAATACCACTTATGAACGTCAACAATTAATATCAATGAATATTGGCCCATATGGGGCCAGAACATGTCTCCTTATCTTTTGGGCCCTTTTAGCGCTTCGAGACAAGACACAGACAATCTGGCAAGTGCTGAGAAGAAACGCCGGAACAAACTCAGCCACTCCAGGTCTCTCTTATTATATTGGGGTCAGCCATTAGCTGTTCTATTTCAGCATTCTTCAGGATTCTCCAACTTCCATCCGGCTCCTGTTTAGGCCCAAAGACTGCAGTTCGATTACATGCGATATTAATATTAAAGTATGGTTAAAACATAAAAATGGGAATCAACGCGACGGATAGTAGGTAAATAATTTTAATATGGGCATCGCAGACTTACAACTGCACAGTCCGACTGGTTTACCACTATAATTTGTAATTTTACTGAGTTTTTTGTTTTATACCCGTGCCCTTTACGTTGTCTGTTTTTGTGTGTTATGTGATGTCCATTCATTAATAAATGTATTTTCTTTATTTTTTCTTTCTTTAATAAATGTAAAACTTTACCTACTATCCGTCGCGTTAATTCACGTTTAAATGTGTTTTAACAATGCAACGCGAATATGTTTAATTTAAAGCTTTTAAATCTAACAGTTACAGCATAATTTCTCCTGGAAGTTAACATTTATAATTATTTTTAATAAATTAAAAACCTTTTTTTTCTGTCTTAATACATGTCAACAATAAATTAGTAGTATTTCATTACAGCAGTAGTAAATTAGAACTGAATATTAGCTTACCAAATCGAAATCAACTATATAATGATGACATAACTATATTACAACCTAAAATCTTTTCTAATACACCTAACTAAATACCTATAACAACCATTGTATTAGATTTCCATAACTTTAGCACAAGTTCTTTGGGATCAGAGCAATGTACGTGTTGTTGTGCAATATTTAGAAGGGTATTGGCTCGTAGCATTTCGTCTGCTTTTTCTCATACTCCTATCTTCCATTGTCACTGTGCTACATACCGGCAGTCAAGAACTAACAGCCGTATACAAACTGCACGGGAAAAATCCGTGCAAAAATTTCGGGTGTTTTTTATTGCGAACATTCCAGTTATATTCCATTTTAAAACAAACGTTTTGACGTAAGACACGATAAACTACCCTGTCCACTTTTCCAGATGTGTCGTTGCGACATATGACACAATCGACTATTTTTTGCCTTCTCTGTGGATGCAGCGTAATGTTTCCGAGTCGTAATGGCGGAAGTTTTTTCTGTGCAGAAATACGACGAGCTGAATGCGATTTACATTTCGTTTTAGGGGTCCGTGTGATAATATTTGTTTATTGTGACTGCCTCGTCCAATGGTCAGCCGGCATCTATCTTAGAGGTTCCGGGTTCAAATATTGGGTCAGGTCGAAATTTGTATCTGGGTTTTTTCTGTCTAATAATAATTCAGGTTTATTTAATAAAAGAAAAGAAAAACAAAGACATGCATGAAATAAAAATAAATAAACTTAAAACCTACTTAATCAAAATTAAACCCGTGTCCTTTAGGCAAGGAGGCGAGGATGCTGGCTGCGTTACCGCGTTGGATGGCTATACTTATCCTTTGAGCGAGGAACGAGCCAGCTTTACTATTTGCCAAAACAGAATTTAATTAAGGTGCAATTTTTCCAAAAAGTAATTTAGCGGATGGTCCCCGCCCAAAAGTTTCGACGCCAAACGGCGCAAACACATAATCACTTGCAAGTGATGCATACTTGCGACGTTTGGCGTTTTCAGCTAACTCCGCTGCCGCTCCAGCTTTTAAGGCTGACTCCCTGAGATGACATGGGGCCAAAGTATCAACGCAAGTTGCGTCCCAAACTAAGGCCCGACCCCGCTCCCAGGGAATGAGCGTAAGGCCATCGGGTCTCTTGCCATCATCACGGACCAAACCACGTGGTTCCAACGTGGAAGGAACATTGATGCTGGCAAGAGCTCTCCTGATGGCGTCATTAAGAGTAGCGTGGCGGGCGAGACGCCCAGCACTTTGCTGGCAACAAAGACAGTGGAGACCATATTTGTCGACCTCCTTACCACAAGGACACGTAAAAACTTCACAAATAGGGGTACCAAGGCTACAAGGTAATGGGTCTATACCCACACACACCCGGAATGACTCACTATCAAAAAGGGTGCCCAGATTTTTTGATGGAAAGCATGAAGCCAGTGGCCTGAATCTTTGCAGGAAACTGCCAAGAGCCTAGCACGATAACAATCACTGACAGAATTTTGAAGTAAAGAATTAAAGGTCTCTCTCGCAAGAGGGACATCCCAGAGTTTTTGTTGATGACGTTCCTTTGGGATGTCTGCACTAGGACAGAGACCTTGCCAAAACTCCTCCGCCTCTCTTACCTCAGAGAGCTGGCGAGAATGTTTTAAAATTCTTCCAGCTAAAACGGAAGTGCTGTGGAGAGAGGAGAGAAAGGCGGGAAGGGCAACACTAGAAATTTGACGAATTCCGACGCCACCGAAACGAATAGGAAGCGAAGCCTGAACCCAAGAATTATTGTCAAAATGCAAATTTAGAATTTTTTCCAAGCAATTTCTAAGGGTGGTATCAAACATTTTTAAGTAATCCGTTTTTTTTTTACAGATTGGACTAGCACGAAGGTAATAAGTAAATTTAGGTACAAAAAGACAAGATTTTAGGATTGTATAAGCAATGTGAGAATTTAGATGTTCCAACCCCCAGATTGGGGTTAAATCATTCATTTTTTTGTCAAGAAAAGGTTCGATGCCAGTATCCAGAAGAGGGGCACCTAGAAGGTAAAGCGACTCAGAATTTAGAATTTTAATGTTTGGAGCAAGGGAGTTAAATTTATCAATGATATCCTGACGGGAACCAGAAGGAACATGGTCATTAATAAATAGTTCACATTTCGAAAGGTTGAGTTCTAGGCCTATTTTCTTGAAGCTGTCTATAATCCGAACGAGGTCCTGAAAAACAGTATCTGCTTTGCCACCGAGAGAGCTATCATCCAGATACCAGGCATTGAATTTAGAATTTAAGGATGAAATGACAGGGTGGATGCCTAAACTAAAAAGGGCTGGACCTAAAGGATCACCTTGCTGATCGCCGACTGCAGAAATAATCGAATGTTCATTGTAAAATAAATTTGATGACGTATTGTAACATTGAAATACAAAAGGATATATCTGAGACGAATGAGCTTGAACTTCATTCAGCATGGCAATCCTATCAAGGGAGTTGAAAGCATTCTTCACGTCAACTTTTAAAAAAACGTCAGATTTGTCATCACAGGCGAGAAAATTACGAGCGGAATGAACCACAGCTTCGCAACCTCCTCTACTGCCAAAACCAAGTTAAATAGGTTAAAAAATTTCCTTCAATGGTGAAGATAGTTCCCGACAGGCTAATTTGTCTGCAAGACGCCGGAAGGTGCATCCAATAGCAATCGGACGAATGCCACCTTTTTTTTTGAAATGCACAGAGTCTTGCACCAATTAAATACGGGAGGAAACTTTCAACAAATTTGCCAGATAAGAGGAGGTTACAAAGTTTAGTAATATTTAAAAGTAAAGTTCCACCGGCGTCAGCAGAAATGACATTATGGCAGCAAACGTGTCGCTGTCATCAAGAATCTGAAATTGATTAAAATTTTGAGAAGGAGGAACAGGGGAAGAAGAAGAATCTGGACGTGAGGGATGCTTACAACGAAGGCTCTCAAGAGTTTCCTGAGTAGGGGGAGCGAGCGTGTCGTCGGAAAACAAAATACGAGCTGCGTTCTTTAGGTCGCCTTCCATTACCTTATTTTCAACTGATCGAAAAATATTCGATTTCAAAGAAACCAAAGGTGATGAGCGAAATGAAAGGGATGGATTGCGTGAAATTGAGGCATTATCTAAAAGTGCACATGTAGAAATGAGTATGAAAATGTGAAAAGGTTTTGCCAGGCAGTTTCAGTGTTGAGGAGACAATTTTGTATGCATGTAGAAAGGCATTTAGCGATCGCAATTCTCGCTCCCCTTGGGATTCTTTTGACCACTGGAGTAGATTGGTGGAGGTGAGTGATAGCAGATTTTTTTCTGTCCGTAATTAAACTAAAAACACAATGAGTTTCTAGCGTTCAAAAGAAATATTGTGCTTATACATGCTTATACTTTTTAAAAAACTATAAAAAGTCGAATGCTGCAGATACATTGATTTGAAAATCCATAAATACGCCCCAATCTTTAATTAAGCTCAGAGAAGGTCTAACATTTTTGTTTGTATGTTTGTTCCTTAAGACTCCAAATCTGCTGAATTATTTTAGAAGTGAAAACTATAGAACAGAATAGTTTATTTGCGTTTAAATAGGGTATACTAAAAGACTTACAATAGGTTTGATGTTCGGCCCATTTAGCCATAAACAATAGCATGCAAATATGTTTATCAATAAATTGCTCAAATTCCAGATATCTATTTCATACATTTTGCAGTCAGATTTTTTATATTATAAGTGTCAATCTCAACCATTAAACAAAGTGTGAAACTAAACATACTAATTAAATTATAAAATGTCAAAGATGATCATAAAATGGAGTTATAGGTACTTAAATATTTAATAATTGTCATTATAAAACTAACCTTAGTTACTAGTTACAACATAAAATATTCATGCACAGAGTAAAACATACTGTCATAAAGCCAAGCATACAGGGCAGTCTTAAATTGGTTTAATGGCAGTTGCTTTATGTTTTCTAGTATCCTATTATAAACCTTGATACACATATAGTAACAATTTCTTTGGAACTTCACGCTTGTAGGAATAACAGAAGCTACTAGTCTATTACCATTACGTGTATTTCGAGGATAAATGTCTTTGGCTTGTTTGAAATAATGTGTGTTTAGCTTAACAAACTTACCAATTTCAAAAATGTATAGACACGGTAGTGGCAAAATTTTTAAACGTTTGAAAAGTGGTTTGCACGGTTCGTCAGGCGCAGTACCACATATTGCTCTAACACATTTCTTTTCTGCAATAAAAGCCTTGTTAATGTCAGTGCTATTACCCCATATTATTAGTCCGTACCTTAAAACTGACTCAACATATGCAAAGTAGGCTGTAAGGGCAGTACTCCCTGAGGCTATCCTAGTCAATTTATATAGAGCAAACGTAAATCGGCTAATTTTATTACAAATAATTTCGACTTGTTTTTTCCAATTTAGTTTGTGGTCAATTTCCACACCGAGAAATTTAGTTGTATTTGCATTTTTAAGTAATTGTCCTTGGTAATTTATATTTAATGTCTGAAAAATCGTGTTATTAAAGTTAATAAAGCAAGTTTTGTTGATATTTATAGTCAAATTATTATTTCTAAGCCATATTATAATAGATTTAATTGTATTTTCGATGTCATTTTTATGTTCCTCTACTGTCTTTTTACTATCTGTCCTTACTACTACTGATATGTCATCAGCGAATAGAACACATTGATGCTCAGTCACGTTGGGGAGATTTTTGATATAGACCAAGAACAAAAGCGGACTCAAAACACTTCCTTGTGGAACACCAAATTTATTTTCTTTGAATTCTGATTTATAGGTTTGAACGATATTATTTTGGTCTATTTGAGAGATTTCAACCGATTGCTTTCTGGTCTTTAGGTAGGTCTGGATCCATTTAAAGGCAACGCCTCTGACGCCACATTGCTCTAGTTTTTTTAATAACAAGTCGTGGCACACAAAATCGAATGCTTTCGACATGTCGAAGAAGAGAGCTGTGGTATAATTGTTATCATTAAGACCAAGCATTGCCTCATGGACTAAGTCAAATACCGCATGAGTTGTGGATTTGTTTTTCCGAAACCCATACTGTTTTTGCTGTAATATCTTATATTTGTTAAAAAAGGAAGTAAGTTTATTATGCATAACTTTCTCATATATTTTAGATAAGATGGATATAAGCCTTATGGGTCGGTAGTTTTGAATTTTTGCTTTGTCATCCTTTTTAAATAATGGTTTTACTATCGAGAATTTAAGCTTATTAGGGAATATTCCAGATACTATCGATAAGTTTATTAAGTACGCTAAGATGGGGCTTATTTGGTCTTTACACGCTTTTATAACATTTGTGCAGATATCATCATAACCTGCGGAATTAGTATTTTTAAGAGTGTCAATAGTTTTTTTCACATAATGTTCGTCAATAGGAAAAATGTAGATAGAATTACTTAAAATGTCCTTTGAACTTTCAATAAAATTACTAGAACAGTTTGGTACATTTGTCAGTTCAATAAAGTAGTCATTAAAAACTGTTGCGATTTGGTCAGGACTATTTATAATATTATTTAGATATTCAATAGATTTTATATAATTATTTAGTCGCGATCCACCGTCTGTTTCAGTCTGTATCACTTTCCAAGTAGCTTTACAAGTATTTTTACTTCTAAGGACAAAATTATTGTTACTTTGCTTTTTAGCAAGCAAAATACATTTTTTTAACAACTTATAGATATTTTATTTTATAATATTATAGATATTTTGATTTTGTTTTTATATTCCGTTTTTATAGAAGTCCCGGCGGAGACATCTATTTCTGGCACAGCTTTTCCTAATACCTTTTGTGATCCAATTCAGCTTGCAGTTTGTATTCAGTCTTACTTTACAGATTGGAAAGCATTGCTTGTATAGCAAACAAAACCAGTTATAAAAGATATTAAAGGCCTCATATAGTTTGAGTATGTGCACAATCAAGGCTATGTTTCATTTCAATAGAATAAGTATATCCAGAGATACAGGTCAACCTCTGTTCACCATACGCCAAAGTACAAATTCATAGTCGTATACCTCATAACTGAGGGTCGTGATCATTATTATGTGGAATGAAACACGCACTACGACTTTCTTGGCAATGTTTAATGGAGTGGTTTGCCATTGCCTTCTCCATTTTACACACTAGCCAATTAGGGTGCAGGTTTCCTCACGATGATTTCCTTCACCGTTAGTCAGCGATATCTTTAAAAAAACTGTACTTAAGTTTTTGTACAAACTCAGTGGTACAGGCGGGGATCGAACTCACGACCTCACGGATGAGAAGTGAAGTTTTCTCCACTCGACTATCGCGCCACTAAGTACAAATAAGAGCTCATAATTAAGTAGTAGACGGTAATGGGTCTTTGAGGATTTTGTATCATCGAGGCTACGAAGATGAAGTCGTAGGCAACCACTAGTTCAATGTTATCACGTGATAACACGTTACGCGAATGCTGAAAACAAGTGAAAATACCTACTAATAACGTTTTCTAGTTATCGTTTATTAAGTAATGTTTGTAATCAGATTTTTTTTTCAGTATGTCAGCGACATGTGCTTCTTTAAAATAGTAATTTTGCTCTTGCATACTATGTACATATTTAAAACGAGTTCTAACCGATTGGGTAAATTATAGTCAAGGATACGGAACCAATTTGTAAAACTTGACAACTGTCTTCACATTTATTTTTCTATAGTAGCATCTCGTGTCATAACATTTCGGATTAGATATCCACGTCGTTATCGCCATGAATACTTTCGATCTCGTATTTCCGAAGACGCACTTTTATGACGAATGCTATAAAGGCACAAATCAGTTTTGAATATTTTCAGATTGACAACCGAATAGTGAAAATCATAAAGGAAATTTCCATTCAGAACTATCGTTTATTTGTTAGAGTTCACCGGTGCAGTAACAAATGTTAAATGTTTATTTGTAAACTGTTTTTGTCCGACGACAGTCTTGGTGTAGTGGTTTGCGCTCCGGACTACACAACCAGTTCAAATCCCGCAAGGGGCAAATATTTATGTGATGAACACGCGCATTTGTATCTAAGTCATGGATGTTTCTTAACGTATTATGTCTATCTGTTGTTCTACTCGCCATAGCACAAGCTCACGCTTAGTTTGGGGCTAGGTAGGTTGGTGTGTTTGTTGAAACTATTTATTTATTGTTGGTGATTGTCATCCCTTATTAAGTATGATAAGTAGCTCTTAAAGTGATTTTGGAAACGTTTTAATATAAAAAAGTGCTCTAAAGCAACTTGTTATCTTAATAATTACATTAATATCTACCTACTCTTTATTGCACATATTGACAACTTTCATATTGAGTTGTACAATTAAATTGCAATTTAATTGTGAATTCTGTTTTCCATCCTTTTGCGTTGAGTGCCTATTAGAATTTTAAAATGGGTAGGTATATTATCATATACACCATTTTGGCTAGTAACCCGAGTTTTACTTTTAATTTAATGTGAGACCTCTTTTCGTATTTACTCATGCAATGTAGAGTCACGAGCATTAATGTGTAATCAGCCGCATTCGATTTTTAGCCTTATCACAATGACATAAGATCTCTATACACATTTCATTGCTCATGCTGTACCAATACAAAAATATTTGAACCATACAGAAAGAAAAGGTGCGAGTATACCTTCAGAATATGTCTGCCGGAAAGACGCAGGGATCACGGTCAATACCCCGGGGTTAATGAACTGTAGCTTGTTATCGGGACCCCTTATCGAGACATGAATTGGACAGGAGCCGGAGGCTTCAATTGCCTATTGTTCAGAACTATTCGGAAAACGCGAAGTGCCGAGAAAGTTTTCGACAACTTGAAACTTCGAGGCACGGCTTGGTTAAAAGTTAATACAGTTGCTCTAAAAAAATTACAAGTTCTGCCATGTTTGAGCAACGATTATCTATAGATAGATAAGTACTCAACTTGGTTTTCCCATTTCACCTTTTTCCCCTTTGTACAGGTCGTAACAAGGTTGTCATGGTTTTAAAATTTGCTCCTTGCAGAATTTAACCCGCAAACGTTGGTGTTGAAGTTCGTAGGGCGCACCACTACAAAAAGACGGTCGTCAAGTGGGATTTCTGGACCGAAGTATACCGTCAAAACACTGGAGGGCCTGCCTAAAATACAGTTTTGAATTGAAGTGAGTTTGAACAGTAAACAAATCAATCAAGTTTTCGGAATTACTTTAGTTTAAATATTAGTTTTCTTGTGATGGATCGGAGGTCTGGTACTGAATTTAGATACCAAATTGCAAAACATTGCGTTCATTAGTTTGAACTTTAAATACTTCTATAGATATAAGTGGTGACTAAAATGTTATAGTAATGAAATGAGCTAAGAGATAAAGGTAGTTTACAAACATAGATAGAAAAATATTGGTTCGCAAATGTATGGCAAACAACACAACATGGGCGGAACAAGTGTCTCTTACTACTTACGACCTCAGCCGAATTGTTTCATTAACTTGCGGTACAAATTCATGAAAACATTTGTACTTTTTTAAACTTAAATAAAAGAAAGACTAGGCGCCATTTCTCCATACAAACGTAGTCCTCTGTTTTCTCCCCGGATAATGGCTAAAGGTAAAACTTTTTTTTACAATAAAATTGACATTTACCACAGCTATTTATTTATTTATCGTTTTTTTCTGATATTAGTATAAATAAATGAAATGTAAGCCTTCAAAAACTTAGAAAATTACCAAATTTCAACCTCAACTTCCAGAGCCTCGCCAAAAAAATCTACCCAAGTTTACACTAAAACTAAAACATAGCACAGTTCCACCCTTTAATAAATAGTTTCAGAAACAAATATTATCATTTGTCAAATTTTGGATCAGGAAATAGGGTACTACGAAATGCTGTTTTGGTCAAATGTAAGAAGCAATTTATCGGTCTAAGCTTATTGGTCCCTTTCTTGCTTGGGCAGCCGCCAGTGATTGCATCGAGACAGAAACATTTTGTTCAAATACCTATGCCACGTGACCGCGTTTCCTCTTAACAACCTAAATGTTGTACATAGTACCATTATAGTTATAGTTGTGCTATTACTATACGAATGTGGTATTAAGTTAGCTGGCCGGGTCATTAGACAAGAGTCGTGTCGTAGGCCTATATCCTATGACATATCCGCATTATTTATACTTATATAAGTAATCCGAGATAAATAATATTCTTTGTAAATGATATGTCGTGAAAAACAACTTGGGTTAACGTATCATTAACCTCCCTTATAACTTCCTCAATACATTGTGTGTCAAGAAATCGAGCACACGTCCTGTTGTATTTTGATAAGATGACTAAATTGTTTGGTGTCGTGAGCAACTATTTTACGTTGAGATGTTTGAGTGATAGTTAAATTTAAGTACTACAAATTATAAGTTCTACCATAGTAGCTTTTCTTTGATGTTAACCAAATGGGATAATAGGGAATAATACAATTTAAAGTTTGTATATTTTTTTGAGGTTCTTTATGTATCATCTAGTTCATCCGTAGCTGTATGTACCTATATCCATACTTAATATTATAAATGTGAAAGTGTGTCTGTCTGTCTGTCTGTTACCTCTTGACGCTTAAATCACTTAACCGATTGAGATGAAATTTGGTATGGAGACAGTTCGAGACCCTGGAAAGGACATATGTTGTCGCGATATAAAAACATTAAAGGGGTGAAATAGGGTATGAAAGTTTATATGAAAAATACAACTGTTGCGGGCGAAGTCGCGGGGAACCACTAGTTATTATATATATTTTTTTAAAAGCTTGAGAGCGAGTAAAACATGTTTGTACTTGTAAGAAAAACCAACTTGTTGCAAGTTGTTTGTGTGTTGCTATGAAATATCAAACTCCGTGTGCGGTTTCTTAGAAATAAAATGATAAAAACTAGGTACACTACATCATCCAATTTAAGAGCTAGGCTCTTGTCGGTGAAGTTTTTTTCCATTCCACTCTGCTTTCCGCGTGATGTTCCGGTGCTTCTTCTCAGCACTTGCCTGATTGTCTGTGTCTTGTCTCGAAGCACTAGTAGGGCCTAAAAGATAAGGAGATATGTTCGGGCCCCCTAAGGGCCAATATTACAGATTTTTAAATTTTTGACGTTCATAAGTGGCATTTTTTGTCCTAAATTGAATAAATTATTTTTGACTTTGATATTATGCAGATTTTATTTTTTATTCAAGGCATAAATTTCAGGGATGAACCCTGAAATTATTTTCTTCAACTCAAAACACAATTATAATAAAAGTTGTTATTTTCTTAACATATATTTATTTTAGTTGTAGGTAGACTTATTTACATTAATGCATATTAAAAGATCTCGAAGTCGCTTTCATCGACTGAAACAGAAAAAAATATATGAAAATACCATACATTAAGAAAGATTTATGTAGTTTTAACAGTTGTGACTACTGATTAAATATTTTTTTATTTGCCATATTAAGTATATTTTAAAATTCAAATAAGAAACCAATAATTCGCACCGCCAGTATTTGAACCCACGCGACCCAAAATATTGGCCGTGTGCGAATTTTTGGTTTCTTATTTAAACAATGAGTGTTAAACACATTTTAAAAAGCTTTTATACTTATAAATAATTAAAATAATAAATAATAAATTAGGTTTTAGATTCGGACGACAGCACATATCACATATCAAATTGTAATGAGAGGGATTTTCACATACAAGGCATTAGACATTGTATGTGCAAAATCTCTCTGCTGGCCACTCAATTAGAACTCAATAATTAAACATTTTTTGCTTTTTTTTAAATTTAATACTTACATCCATCGGCTTCATACACTTGTGGTAGACCCATGGTATTCTATAAAAAAAACAGTTCATCGTTAGCGGAAAGCGTGTTACATATGTAAGTAGAGTAAGACGTCATCTATATAACATAAATTTATTAGTTATTACTAGTTGGAAAACTAAGTATCATTAGTTACGCAATCGAAAGATTAGACTTCAAAAATAGTCACTGGGTATGACTGAAACGGTTTCAGTCAATTTTATTAAGTGCATGATTATAAAATCAATTTTGAAAAGGGATTTTAAACTTACACCTCTATAGGAGTAAAATAAATAATGATATTCTTTATAGTAAATTAATGATTGCATTGACATAACTTATGAGAGCTTTTCGTTATCTTATATATAGATAGAGTTATTTCTTATGTGCCTCCTTGAAAGAAAGAAAGAAAGAAAGAAGAAAGAAAGAAAAAACATTTATTCGGCATCCACACACAGAAAGTTTACAAACAGAGATTAAAGGTATTAAAATGCAAAGGTGAGTGCCGAAAAGGCATCCGCTCAGCATTATTCGAGGTATCCGAGTAAACGGCATGCCTCGAAACTGATTTTCAGAGGATGCCTTGGGCAACGAGTTAACACAACACAGCACAGAAGAAGAAAAAAAGTAAATAAAACACAATGTACAAAAATAAAACAAAAAAGAATAAAAATAAATCAGCAAAAAACCAAAAAATAAGCTTAAAAACAAAAATATTTTTCCTTTACTCTAGTGAGTTTAAAACTAGCACATAGTGGGTAAGAAAATTGGCTAAGTAATTTTATCAGCGGCAAACTTTAGTTTGCGATGCTAACTACGCTAATTTAGCGTTAAGAAAAATATTTCTGAAACGAGTAAATTTCTACAATAAAGGCCATTGAATCTGTCTTGATACACTAGATTTTCACAAAAAAAATATCTGATAGAAAGGACGCAGTGTATAACTTTAATTCCACACAGTGGCATGAAATCAGTAAAAAAGTTATTAATTATATAGGCAAATATCAAAAGTTCTCTTATTTTCTACGTCATTTTATCGCTCAGTTAAAAGCAACCTGTATTTGACTAATCAAAATGAAAATGTTTATTCCGTAAGAATTATATATTATCCGAAAAAGGCAAAATTTTAGTGTATTTTATGATATTTTTATCATTTGCCTTAACTTCTTACGGAATAAACATTTCCACGAGTTTAATTTTAAAAAACTTACCAATGAATAACACGTGAAGTATAAAATACCTATCACATAACTTACCATAACAAAAACTGCTGCCACAACAAGTAAAACAAAAAAAACTGCTTCTGGCTTCCACATTTTGACTTGACTTTTCGAGACGGTTATTCTTTAACCAAAACAATATCAAATGTTATATAGCCTAATCTTACACTTGCTTTTTACGACGACACATTCAAGTAATCGAACGACTAATAATGAGTTAAAAATAAACGTGTGACTAGTGTTGTGCTATCTGATTCAAGTCCAAACACAACTGCATTTCAAGGTTATTTAAAAACTAGTTTTTAAATTAGGTATTGTAAAAACTGGTGATTCAAGTTTCATTGGCAAAACAATCAGCAATCTTAGACCATTACGGAAATAGTTTTGAATATTTTTTAACACTCACAGTGTTCTATCTTATTTATATAAGTTTAAATAAAAGTCCAACAATTCGCACACGGGTAGGATTTGAACATTGGATTTGACCTTTGGCTCGTAGGCAAAGGTCGTAGGTTCAGATCCTACCCGTGCGAATTTTAGGTGTCTTATTAAAACTTATTACGGAAATCATAAAATATTTTTTTGGTGGCATTTTTAAACGATTACTTAGAGTTAATGTTATTTTGAGATTATTTCGTAATAAAACCGATTTAGTTTAAAATCGCCTAGCCAACATTTTCAAAACTTATTTCGTAATAGCTTTTCTTTTTTTTTGGTCTTTAGCGGAAATACTCATAAATAATCACAACCTGAAGTACCTAATAGTATATTAACTTTTATTCATAAATTAATTATTGAATTAGAATTAAACTGTGCACAACACTAGATATCTTTTGTTTAATGGCATAACGACAGTTTAATGAAGACTGTCCGTGATACAGAAAACTGGGTCGAGGTTTTGTAATTAACTGTCTTCGTAATGAGGCTAATTAGGTGATGACACTTAGTTTCCCAACTTACAGGGGTTTTTACTGTTTTGTCATGGTTTTCTCGCTAAAGCCATCCTTATTTGCTGTACTATTATCCAAAGGTCTATAATTATTTTTATAATTTAAGCAAGATTTTATGAAGTAAATTTTGCACACCAAAAATTATCGACACCATGTTGTCCGGTGGGCCGTGGGACATTTTTCTGTGAAAAATTAACTTTCGTAAAAACTTGCTAAAAGTTGCTTAAATTATAAAAATAATTAAGTATGCTTATTTCATCTTAATCAATGGTTAAAAAAAAAATTAAGTATATTATTTCCATCGGATACTTGTAAGTAAATTTCCCAAATAAAGAAATGTTATTATGATAGAAATATTTGTCTAATTTTATAGAGCATACTACCTCGTGATAGCATTTACGTTTTTATTTCCTTAATTCATTCAATATATTCAATTAATATTAATATGAAAACAGTTGAAATCTTCGAACACATCTCTATGCTTTGGTTGAATTTCTGTGAAGATGCCTTTATTTTACCTGTCATTCCCTTTAAATCTTTCAATTGAGAACCAGGAAACGGTTGTTACTCGTAAATTTCTGTTCCAATAAATTTGATTAATTTTCAATAGATCTCGGCTCAAGTCCCAAGTTAAAATTAATTCTTTTGTTTCAAATACCACTTGAACACGAAATATCCTTTAAATATTTAAAATTAAATAATTGAGCTTGCATAAGGGCATTCCATCACAAAAATAAAAATAAGCATACATTATCTCAATGTAATTTCTTGAAAAGAGGACAACAGATGAATTCACGGCTAACTTCTAGGTAACTTTTGATAAAAATGTATCTCCCACCTATATTCAAATTGATTTTATTTTGACATTTATTATTTTTAGGAACATCTATATAAATGGTAGTATTTAAGTTCAGCTATCAGTTGATGCAATCTAGAAGGCTAGTAAAGATATGATATTTATTTGTTCCTTACGTTTACGCGAATTGTTGAACTCATTAAAACACAATTTTACGGATTACTTCGCGATTTATTTACATTTTATTTTAAACCTGACGTTTCGAACACTTTACAGCGATCGTGGTCACAGGGAGACTAAGGTATTAGCAAGTATTTTTGGTTGGTCAAAACGACTTGCTAAAGAACGGCGTTTTATTCCTCGAATGCTACGTGAAGCCATTGAAATTAGAAAACATCAAAATTTCAATAGAGAAGATGGTTGGAAAGTTCCAACGGTATGGGATCCTATTCTAGCAAAAACCAAAGCAACACCTAGCACTGCAAGATCTCAAGACACGGTTAGCTCTTTCTGCGTAAATAGGAACGTAAATTAATATTATTGAGTGACGGTAGTTAAAATTTTTCAAAACTTTGTAATGACAAATAATACCTTAGTCTCCCTGTGACCACGATCGCTGTAAAGTGTTCGAAACGTCAGGTTTAAAATAAAATGTAAATAAATCGCGAAGTAATACGTAAAATTGTGTTTTAATGATATTTATTTACACAAAATAAAAATAAACAAATATACAACTTACCAATAACAAATTAATATATAATTATAGTATTATTATATAAAGAAAAAAGATTATATAAAAACGCCTAAATCAATCACTCTACCAAGTTGCTGGTGCCAAGAAGGCTGGCAGCATTACCCCTCTGAATGGCCAAAATTGATAGAATTGTGATGCTGACTTTGCGACTCTTGAGAAGCAGTCAATCCTGGATGTTTTCAATAAATCTATTTATTATTGATAACTCTGACTGACTACCTTAAACTAAACCTTGCTTTGGAGAGCAGAAGCATCGCATATAGAGTTATTCGTTTCGCTGCATCTGATCCAACTAAAAACAAAATTACCATCCGATCTTTTCATTCATTTGCTTTTCGCTACGGACCCCTTAATCGCAGTTTGAAGAAATGCAAGGCTGGTAAGTACGTCAGAACAAAAAGAGCAGAAAACCTACCAAAACTGAGCTAGATGGGAGTAAAATATTATTTTTAATACTGACCTAGATCAAAGGAGTTCAGATGGGAATGAAAATTAATACAAAATTAAACGGATCCACCAGGGCACAGATATTATAACTAGTAAATCGGTTTTGGGGGGTTGGGTGGGAATAACTCCGCATGTCTAATTGAATTGTCAGAAAATGGGGTCTTATAAAAGCTGTAAACAAGTAAACATAATTTTCGAAAAAAACAAAACACCCGACTGCAAAAAATTGTATATTTTTGAAATGGACTTTTCACTGGCTTTCATTTGATACCCATATTGCTATGCTAAGGAAAACATCAACCCCCCCTTCCCCCTCTATTTCCATATGCGGGCGCCATTTTTAAAATTTATATAGCCCTCTCACTCTCTCACACACTGTCACTCTCACAATTTTTACAAATTCAACGACACCTCATATGTCAAAAACGTTCCAGTCGTTTGGGCTGTAGGGCGTGCCAAACAATTATACGTACAAACATACATACATACTCTCGAAAATCAAAACCCTCCTTCCGCAGTCGGGTAAAAAATAAAATATGGCACGTCATTCCCTATGCTTAATATACTATTACTGAACTTCTTTCCATTATGACAGGGTGTTGAAAACAATATTATTACAGTGCTAAACCCCAGGTGTTTCCGCGTTTCGATTTAGATACGAAAGCGTTTGGAACTATCTACAATGTGTCTGTTTATATGTAAAGAGGAGTTTAACTTGAAAAAGTTGTATTTGATGATATTTGCATGCAAATAAGAGCTACCTTTTGTACTTTACACTATTGCCTATTTCGCAATGGGCGTTTAGAGATTAGACTATATTTAAATGTCTTTATGTTCTAGTCTTAAAAATATCTAGGTGTGACTAAACTTATTGTTACCCGTATTTGCGACGGTTACATTTATAATGCCAAAAACTTAAAAATTGAGTACCTACCTACCACACTACTACTACAGTAGGTACTGTGGCTAGGACTTCAGACTAGTTACCCTGTTACATTTATATCGATGTACTGTCTTCCGTACATTTGAAGAGGAAGGAAGGAAGGAAAAATAAGTTAAAGTAGTATCTTGGGGCACTTTTAGAGTCCAAAGAACAGTTCAGGAAGGGGCAGACCTAGGAAGAAATAGATGGATTTTATAAAACAAGATAGTAAAAGGGGTGAATGGTTTAGTGACGAATTATAGAATAGTATAGAAGAGAAAAACATGCTGCACCGACCCCAGATAAACTGGGAACAGGGCAAAAAATTATGATGATGTCACTGCGTTGTTGCCGGTGCTCTGCATCACAGATTATGTATCTGAATCCCGCTGCGTGAGTCAATCCGCATGAATTTAAAAACGCCCTTACGCCCGAAATGAATAACAGATCCAAGATCGAAGAGTCAGCCTCGTTTGTTAGCGTATTCATTAAATTAGCCGTCTTACAAATAATGAAGATATTTTTTATCAAGTGTTATAAAAATGTCAAAATTATATTGAGTAAGGGGACTATGGCTCTAGCCATAGAAATATCCAAAGTGCAAGCGGCGAGCATTTAGTGCGATCCTGAGACTATATCTTTCTGGCCTTGACATTTCCTAACTGCCTTCATTTTAAAATAATTAGAGAAATAGGTAGATTGACAAACGGCATCTCAGTAATATCATTTGATGTGTATAATAAGGTTTGAGGATCGCGTTATAAAAAGCCCAGCTTCAATTCTTTAAAGGAGCACCTCGTAAATTTTGCGGATACGCCATCATGGGGCTTCTAAGCTCGTAACTTCGTAACTGGAGATAACCACTAAATCCTTTACGAGGTTTTTTGTCTATAAATATACACCGATTAATTTAATTTAGGGGTAGAGATTATTCCTCAAATTCTGCATATCTGTATCTACTGAAGGTGAGCGTTAATAACTGCAAGTTAGTTTTTAAACAAGATAGCGGCTGTTTCCATGCACGTTGTGCATTGTACAAGTGATTTATGTTCCACTTTACACACAAACTTTATTCACATTCCAACTTCCATGATTTCCACTTTCCTTATAAAATTGGAAACAGTGCAGGTAATGTGGATTTAGTGGAATAATTGCAGAATATGTAGGACTTATTTCAATAAACCTTTTTTCGTGTCGAAGATATTTCTTAAATCTTAGTACTTTGATTGGTCATGATGCATTCCACCAAAAAGAAACAAGTTACCAATCGTAGAGCCTTCACAAGCTGCTGCTGAAATTACAAACATATACTTATATATTTTAACTAATCATACTTTTTCACAAGAAACTCCTTTAATATGATGTAAACCGAAACGAACCAAGTTCCGGCTATTACTTACGTCATGAAGCATCCAGCAAGAGAAATGACCACAATTTCGGTACAAAAGACCTCCAGATAATTCAACAAAGTCGACCTTGGCTCTGCCTTTTTAAGCCTCTAATAACTTGACCAGCCTACGCTGACCCCTCGACCCTTCTTACTTAGTCGAATCATTCGCAATTTACTTGAAACGTAGAGGTCAGAGTAAATTGGGCTAGTAAGGGTAGTGTCATCCTTTGAAACAAATGTCTGTCAATATGGAATTGTTATGAAGAATACTCACAAGGTTGTCACAGACTAGCTTACAAAAAGTTTCATAACTAATAGGTGGCTTTAACTCATGATGATGGCATGATTTAGGTATGGTACGTGCCAGATAAACGTGCATAAAAGGTCGTTCACCTTGACAGCTAAAACCATGTGACACGTATCATTTGTCTTTCTAACTAGCGATTATTACGACTTTTGATTTTTGGGTTTAAGGTCGACCTGTACCGAGGTTTATTGTTTGACAGATTCGTATCGCTACGGCTTATAGTTAGGGTCGCCGCGCTTCGCATACTGACGTGCAGTGGTACACGGGTGACGGTCTGCAGGGGTAACGGGTCAATGACTTTTTATGCACCGTTAAATGGCACGGACTTATAGTTAGGAACTAATTTTGAATCAAACTAAGCACAATCTTCTCTTCGCATGATAGAAAATAACAACCAACCTTTAATGTATTTTCATTGGTGGCATTATGCATGCACATTAGAAACATGCTGTAAATACCTAATAAATGATTCAAATCAAACCCAAGATAACATAGAAACTGTAAACTGAAACAAAATCATTTATCAATGGATAAGTGCCCGCCTGAGTACTTTTAAATACATAAACAAGCACGTACATCTAGTAGCTCATAGCTTGTAGTATTTTAAACCCTACAGACAAAAGAATTAGTTGGACAGTGTACCTACTCGAAAATAAGCAGTAGTTGCGACAACCTCTGTTATACGTAGCATTGTTCAATTTTAATCCCTGTATCTCCTCTCTCAGTTCCAGCCTATTTTACGTTGCTCTTCGATAAGCCACTTCTGTAGATATTGCATAAAACTGACAGCGAGATTTTCAAGTCTTCCACGCAATTTGGTTTATAACTATAATCCCTTCCTGCAGAACGATAGTCGTGCGAGGGGGGGAGGCATGCTAGATGTCAGCGGGGACAGCTAATGTAGCGGGGAAGGGCATTTTCCATGATAGTCACTACTCTTTGATAAAATTAATAGAATCAGGCGTTACTTTGCGGAAATCCATTATTAGATGGGAAAAATAAAATACAATTATTTTGCTTTAAATTTCCGCTAAGACACGCTAGCGCAGGCACCAAAACCACACCAACCACTGAGTGAGTCACGGAGTCAGTCGTCCGTGCGCAGCCGAGGCGACAACATCTCCTGAGGATGGATGAGTGGCGAAACGCGTCGAGGTTTTTTGCACGTTGGTGTTGGTAACTAACAACTGCATTAGCTGTAGTGCATGCGTATTGAGGGAGGTAGGGCGGTGCATTCTGCATTTGCCTGAACTGGTACTCAACGCGGTTGTGGTTGGTGTGGTTTAGGTGCCTGCGCTAGCGTGTCTTAGCGGAAATTTAAAGCAAAATAATTGTATTTTATTTTTCCCATCTAACTCTTTGATAAGCCACATCTGTCGATATTGAATAAAACTGAAAGCGACATTATCAAGACTTCCACGCCATGTTTTGAGCTTCAAATCCATAGTCCGACAAGTTCATCGCGACCATCCTGTAGAACGAAAGTCGAACGGGGAAGCGAGGTGTACTATATTATAGTCCGTGCCATTTAACGGTGCATAAAAAGTCATTGACCCGTCACCCCTGCAGACAGTCACCCGTATACCACTGCACGCCAGTATGCAAAGCGCGGCGACCCTAACTATAAGCCGTAGTGATACGAATCTGTCTAACAAATGAACCTCGGTACGGGTCGACCTTGAACCTAAAAATCAAAAGTCGTAATAATCGCTAGTTAGAAAGACAAATGATACGAGTCACAAGGTTTTAGCTGTCAAGGTGAAAGACCTTTTATGCACGTTTATCTGGCACGTACTATATAGATGTCAGCGGTGGTGTTGCGGGGAGGGGGGTTTTTCATGACAGTCACGTGTCATTGGCGTTACCTTGCCCTCGCACGTCTTTCGTTCCACAGGAGGGTCGCGCTTGTATTTTTTTGACAACAATAATTATGCCAACACATTGTCGCTTAGTAGAACTTCATGATTTTAAATTATGATCCATTGTTGACCTGCTACTATCAGTAGGCCTTATTTTTTTTTCATTTATTTGGGTTATCAAACAACATCACATACCTACATAGTTTTGATGACTTGTAAAACTTAATATTAATAAATGTGACATCAACCACGATAACCACAGATTACTTCAAAGCAGTCTAGGTAGGTAAGTAACATAATATGTTTTTATGTGGAATGATAGAAAACAGATATACAAAATATGAGAGTTACAGTGTTTACTAATTGTCGGTTTCGATCAGCTTATCCAATACATTTTTTTTAAACAAGTGTGAATTATTTCTCTGTTAGGCAACAAATTACCTACGTAACATTAGCCCATACAACCAATACCTAATAGATTACTATACATTCAAAATAAACAGAAAAACTTTGAAAATAAACACAAAAATAACACACCTCAGCTACTTCATAGCATGCGCGCGGTGTCAGCTGGCAGCCGTACTAGGAACTTATTTGGTTAAACATTATTCCTCAAAAAAAAGAAAGTCCAAATTAGCAAACTTAATGTCTTAAGGTATTCTCTACCAGTCAACCGCGTGGGAATGCAGAAAGATAATCAGTGGAGGAACCTCCGAAACACGACTCCATGCGGCCAGAAGTCCTCCTTCGGTACTCTCACCATGTATGAACTAAAATCACTTTCTGGCGGGATTTGAACCGTTCGACCCTCGGGTTCGCAGGTGTTGCGCAGTATATCCTAGTGTAATTCATCAAAGGCGTTGCTATACCACCACAGTATATCGCCCAGATACTAACCCGAGGGCGGACCGTTATCAAATCAGCGAAGGATAAACTCGGAATAATAATATTCAGCCTCCATTTGTACCATAAATTAGCATAAATTATTCATAACGCATTTTTATTCCGTTCGTTGGAGAGAATATCTTGCTCTGTCTAACTGCGGAAGTGGAATCATACAGATTCGCTGTTGCTTTTCCCTTGATAATAAGAAAAATCAAGATCTTTGCGAGAACGGTTGATTCACTGTTTATTTATTTTGCCAAAAGTTATACATTATTATTATTAAATTTTCCGCCAAAATTTACAACAGTTTATCCATACTAATACTATTAATGCGAAAGTGTGCCTGTCTGTCTGTTACCTCTTGACACTGAACCGAGTGAGATGAAATTTGGTATGGAGACAGTTTGAGACCCTGGAAAGGACAGTCTACATTTTGTCGCGAGATAAAAACATTAAGGGGGTGAAATAGGGGATGAAACTTTATATGGAAAATCCAACTCTTGCGGGCGAACTCTCTTCTCGGGGAACCACTTGTTAGCAATAAATCTCGTAGGTTGGGTATTAGATCTTCAGTACTAAAAAACAATAAACACAAACGTGTCCAACCTAAACTTTAACTCTATAATATTACCTATGAATAAGTCAGCCTATTAGATCCCACTGCTGGGAAAAGGCCTCACCTCAACTATGAGGAGGAACGAGCCATACTTCACCACGCGGGCTCAGTGCGGATTGGTGGAGGGGTGTATGTAAGGCAAGTGACAAACCTTACTGTCAGAAGTTATCAAGCCGCCCTAGGGCCTCTGACTAGGCTTAACGACTAATACCACAGATATTAGCCGGGACCAACTGCTTAACGTGCCTTCCGAAGCACGGAGATGCTTGTCATGGACGTCACTTAAATGGTCGGAATGGTCACCCATCCAATCACGACCGCGCCGTGGGTTGCTTAACTTTTGGTATCACTACCAAAGCGCTGCCGCCACTGCGCCACAGGCACCTCCATTACCAATTAAAATGTTGTGTAATAATTACCTATGAAAATGAACAAAAATGAGAAAAAATGTATTTTTGTAAATGTCTGAACAGACCTTGATATTGCAAACTGTAGTTAGAAGAAAAAAACAATCCACTGCATATAGTAGGTGTTTTCAATTACTTCCCTGTAAATAATATAATTGGTGTGTTTGTTGAAATAATTTATTTAATATTTTAATGCCCGTCGTTGTGTTGCAATTACCTATGTACTTTACTTTTCGTTTTTATTATTGTTGTTTCTTATGTTCTCGTATATGTTTATCCTTGTACGTGTAGCGTTTTTATAAGTGTGTGAGTGTGTGTGTCAGTGAATGCTTACACTATGCGATGGTTCCCGCTGAAATCAGTGTCGTGACAAAACAAACAATTTTGAGTTTTTTCCTTACTTGTACTGTGCTATCCTCCTGCCAAAGAAGATTGGCATAATTTGACCCATTAAATAGAGACACCGTACTAAGTGAGACACTTGAAATATAAATATCTCTTTATTAGCGGGATTTTGTATGATTTCATGGCAACAAAAAGCAGGGAATTAAAATTTAAAATATTTTCAAAATGTACAATTTATTAACAACTAAACGTCTTCAAGGATGCAAAATGAAAACAAACGATGTAAACTTTGACGTGTCAGTCAAACATGAATATGTTTTCACATCAATCAGGTGTGATAACGGTCAAATACTTGCCACTAACTACCTAAAAAAGAGTTCCATTTTTTCTTTAGAGCCATGGGTCCCAAAAACACATCCCAACAGTTATTCGAGTGTGTGGTGTCCGTCGGCGGGGCGTCTGCCACTCCACTAACCCTTGTCGCTGTCGTCGACGCTCGATTGGCCGCGTAAATTGCTCGTCCATCCACCTCCACCCATCTACACCAACGTTGGGATAAATGTTGATAAAAACCCTTTATACACTGCGACGGTGCAACTGACTAACGGTGAAAGAAAACATATCGTGAGAAAACCCCAGACTTGTAGTTGAGTAAGTTGGTTGGCTAGTGTGTGTAATGGAGAAAATAATGGCAAACCACACTTACCAGATAAACCGATATTTACGGCAAAGTGCGTAAAGAAACATGAGAGCTTAGCTCATAATATAAGGCTTTAGTATAGTAGAACCTAGAGAACGTCGAGTCACTTTAAAAAAATTGCTCGAGAAGGGAGAATTTCGTAAAAGCTCCATAGAAAACGGGCATTATCAACATTGTAATTTTTCTTCAGGCTATAGGCGCAACTACAGAACTCTATGCTTGGTCGTGGTCGTGGCCCACGCACTCAGCATTTTTTTCTGCACCACGCTGACTTTATTCACGGTAGTAATAACATCGTAATAACTTACGAGAGAAAATAGACCGAATTTCCACGTAATAGTTAACTCGTAACATAAATTAAAGCAAAGTTAAAATTGTGTCCCAAAAACTACACTGATTAATTAAACTCATCACTTTACTAGTAAGTTATTTGCTTTTCGATGCCATACAAATGCAAATTTAAACCGTGTAATTGGAGACCAATTAATTAATGGAAACAGCCCACAAACATAGTTCGGATCGAAACAGCCAGGAAGTCATCGACACCGTATTTTTGGTACAGTCGCTGTCAGATATATTGGAGCAGACAAAGTGACCAAATACTTCTGAACAGTTTAAAATGTCAATAAATTCTATACACTACAAGTTACCATTAATATCAAAACATTCATTACTTCATTAATACCTGAGCAAATGCTGACCTGAGCTAACCTAACCTAACCAATAATATCTGAACACTTACAACTTCAAACGTCAAATTTATTTATAGGATGACACTTTCATGACAGTGATCACAATACTGAAAACAACAAAGCGTTACAAACTGCCAACGTCATCTTACTTTAATATAGACTATAAAACGAGTTCGTATTTTTAAATGTTAAGTTGGAAGCACTTCCTTCTGCGATTATCCTTGATTGCTCAGATATTTAAGACCGTCTGCGTAGATACATTTGACGTTGTGAGTGTTCAGATATTATTGGTTAGTTGTGTGTATAGAAGTTATTGACTAGCATTTGCTCAGATATTAATGAAGTAATGAATGTTCTGATATTAATGGTAACTTGTAGAGTATAGAACTTATTGACATTTTAAACTGTGCAGAAGTATTTGGTCACTTTGTCGGCTCCAATATATCTGACGGCGACTGTACACTTATATTTGTAACACGTACTACTCTACCAAGCCAACTAGACAAATGTCAAACGACTTACGACAACGAAATTACCGAAGACAATGAAAAAGCGATATTGTTACAGTTTTGATGAAATGCCTATAAGTATATTTTAACACCATTGCTTTTTACCCGACTGCGGAAGGAGGGTTATGTTTTTTTTGCGAGAGTATGTATGTATGTATGTATGTAAGTATGTATAAATGTATGTATGTATAATTGTATGGCACTCCCTACAGCCCAAACGGCTCGACAGTTTTTGACATATGAGGTGTCGTTGAATTTGTCAAAATTGTGAGAGTGAGATAGGCTATATAAATTTCAAAAATGGCGCCCGCAAATGGAAATAATGTGGGGAGGGAGGATTGTTTTTTTTCTTAGCATAGCAATATGGGTATCAAATGAAAGCCAGTAAAGAAAACCATTTCAAAATATAATAATATTTGCAGTCTAATAATAAAACTAAAAATAATAAAATAAAAAACGTTAATTTAAAAAACTAAAAAACCCGACTGCGTTTCTGTGTAATTGGAAATTAAAAAACCCTAAAACAAGAAAGAGGTCATACCCGGGTTAAATTGGTACCCATATTAAAAATTGTAGCAGTCGGGACCCATGTTAGAAAGTCAGCCGTCCCGTCAGTAGATTGGAGTAATCTGCAATGTAATATAGAGGGTAGGTTTGTGCTCTAAATTCACTTCTAGAACGGGTCCTGACTGCAACAATTTTTAGTATGGGTACTTGGTACCTTTAACCCGGGTACGACCTCTTTCTTGTTTTAGGGTTTTTGTATTTCCTATTACACAGAAACGCAATCGAGTTGTTTAGTTTCTTAAATTACTGTATTTTATTGATTTCCATCAGTATTTCGTTGTATTCGTCGTCGAAATTCGTTCGACATTGTCTAGTTTGCTTGGTCGGGTAGTAACAGTGTTTTTAGGATTCCGCGTTCCGGTTCCGCCGTGTCTGTAGAAGACCATAAAACTAAAGCTGCAGTGTCGCATATAGTTTCAATGTGATATTCTTCGAAATTTTAATATTTGAGGAACAAAAGTATTTACAGCGAAATTAAAACAACTTTTATTGCTAAAAAAGAATTTATTGCTAAATGCTGCATACTAAAATACGCGGTTGTTCTACGACACTACGAGATTTTGAAGTAGCTTTAACTGTCAAAGTTGTTGTGAATTCGCTTTTAGATACGTTCCTAAAATATAAGAACTTTATAATATATCAGATTATATGACGTATTTTAATCACACCAATAAAACAGTAAAAACAATGAAAAAAAATAAACAACAAAATGGCTGTCGACTCACTTATCTCCCTGTTAGGTATTGCTATACGGGCACTGGACTGCAGTCAGGTGTATAGTATTTTAATATAATACCGTAATTAATTTCAGCTTTTACAACAGTTTCGCGGAACATTGTATTAACAAATGATACCCGTATTTTAAATGTTTCCCGATCTAAGTTTTGCTTACTTAAGTTTTTTTCCAAGTTATTAAACTTTAGAGAGGAAAAATTGGTTTCTAGTGTTTTTAATTTTGTAATTGTATTTTATTTTTATACTTGTAACTGTACGTTTGCCAAATATAAATAAAATAGTAAGTACAGTTAGCCTAAAAAAGGGCTCATACACACGGAATCCGTCATTAACGATTCGTCAATATACAGGATAGTTCATGACGGATGGACGTTCACATTGTATACAGAATCGTGTTCTTTCACGATTCGTCAAAATATCCTAATTGAATGGTCAAAAATTCGTATATTTTGACGATTCGATTACGATACTTGACGAAAAAAGACGAGTCGTCAAAAATCACGAATCGTCCTCGTGTGAACGGGCTCTAAATCTCACTACTGGGCAAAGGCCTCACCTCAACTATGAGGATATACGAGCCATACTCCACCACGCGGGCTCAGTGCGGAAAAATAAAATAAAACATATTTTATTTAAATTTAGATCAAATCTTGCAAACATCAATCTAAAGATAAGTAGACTCATTAGGTACCTAAAAACAATAAAATTTAAATGTAGGACGTAGTATCTTTCCTATCTAAAATATAGCCAATACTATATAGGTCCAGTAACAATGACGAATGTAGGGTGTAGTATATAAAAATCAAAACAAAAATCTAAAATTTATTTCGATACCTTCAGGTTTAATTGGCGTATAAACCATTTTGGCCAAATCGAGTTAAATATACCATTTTGATTAGAATTTTTTTCTCTATCGATCTGTATATCCAAAATGTTGTTTGAAATGGTAATAGATGTTATTTGAAAAGGTAATATTCAATCAACTACTAGCACATCTTTCTTTAAACCATCTACTACACAAAAAACAATTTGGTTTCACTAAAGGTAGAAGTACTGCTGATGCGGGAGTTGCTCTATTAAAACATATCTTTGATGCCTATGATAATAGACAAGATGCTTTAGGTATTTTCTGTGATCTTTCAAAAGCTTTTGATTGTGTAGAACATAAAACTTTATTGAAAAAAATAAGACATTATGGGGCTTCAATGAATGCATTAAATCTACTTGAATCTTACCTAACAAGTAGAACACAAAAAGTATGCATAAATGGGGTTGAATCTTCTGGAGCACCTCTGACCATGGGTGTGCCCCAGGGATCGATATTGGGACCTTTATTGTTTTTAATTTATATAAATGACCTTCCACACTTTGTGGAAGATCTTTGTGATATAGTATTATTTGCTGATGATACTTCACTTATATTCAAAATTCCCAGGGGGAAAGATACTTTTGACGATGTAAATAATACTCTTTCACAAGTATTGCATTGGTTTACCGTTAACAACCTTTTGCTTAACGGGAATAAGACTAAATGTGTTAAGTTTACGATGCCTAATGTCAGACAGGCCTCAACAGATGTTTTGATAAAAGACAAACTGCTAAATACTATAAATTCAACAACATTTTTAGGAATTACTTTAGATTCAAAACTACAATGGGGTCCTCATATCGTGGCCTTGTCAGGAAGACTTAGTTCAGCTGCTTTTGCTGTAAAAAAGATACGGCGCTTGACTGATGTTGAAACGGCCAGACTAGTCTATTTTAGTTATTTTCACAGCTTGATGTCGTACGGTATTTTACTATGGGGCTCAGCTGCTGATATAGAATCAATTTTTGTACTACAAAAAAGGGCCGAACGTGCTATTTATAACCTCAAACCTCAAGATTCATTGAAAGATTTTTTTAAAGAAATAAGGATATTAACAGTAGCCTCTCAATATATTTATGAAAATATTATGTATGTGCGTAAAAACTTGCATTTATTTACAAAGAAAAGTAATACGCATAATTTTAACACTAGAAATAAAAATAAGCTTGCTATTACACAATTCAGGCTTCAAAAAGTTGGTCATTCTTTCATGGGAAAATATGTCAATTACTTTAACAAATTACCGAAAAATATTGTAGAATTACCAATTAACAAATTCAAATCATTTATTAAGGACACCCTAATGACAAAAGGTTATTATAAAGTAGACGATTATTTGGATGATGTAAACGTGTGGACCAGCTCGCACTAGTACAATTTCTGTATTTAAACATTATTTTTAAAAGAGGCTTTGACAATAGTGACTGAGTTTATTGCGCTGCTTCTTCTCAGCACTAGCCCACAATTTGTCCCGAAGCAGTGGTAGGGATTGAAAAATAATATGTTGGGACGGGTATAAGTGCCCCCTGTGGGCCTACATACATAAATAAATGACTTTTATGACTTTTATGTTGAAATTCGCAAAAAAACATTTATACACCCCAAAAAAGTATTACCGTAAAGTTAAACAAATTCCATAAAAACAGTGTAAAAGCCGTATGGTTGTTTTTGGTATTTTTGTAAAGGTGTAAAAACCATACATTTTTTAAGCCAGGGCGTATAAGCCCATCGACTTCGACTAAATGTGATTAATTTAAGACTTTTAAACAAAGAAAACGAGCCACAGAGTACTTAAAACAGAAATTTATAAGTTTTTGAGATGTTTTCTACTGAATTTCTTTTTTTTTAAAGTATCCAAACTTTTAATTATTCCAAAAATGCTTACTTTTAGCAATAATGAAGTTGGGTTACTTGTTAAAAGATAAATTCACCATAGAACTTCTCAAAAAACTACTATATTCCTTCCCTGTTTACAAGTCTTACATGCATCACAACCAATCGAAATCAATTTTATTGGCGACAGTCTCGCACCAGAAAATAAGTCCTAATTTTTTGCCATAATTGCATAAAAGAACTAAATTATTTTTGGGTTTTGAGTTCCAAAATGTGGATATTTTCTACTTAGAATACTTAAAAATTCTTAGTGTTTTGCCATAATTTTGCTTAGAATTATTTTTATAACTTGAGCAATTATTTTGCAAGTTTTTACGAAATCAAATTGAATTTTGCTTCCAATACCACCGGATGACACAGTAGATTAATTTTTGTGAGCGAAATTCATTTTGATTTTATAATTTTGCTGCAAAATAGTAAGATAAAAACGAAAAATTATTTTTATGCAATGTTTTATTAATACATTTAAATTAATTGCTCTAATCAATGATTGTAAAAACCAAAAATTTTGCATCTATCGGTCTTTACGACAGCAATTGCAATCTCATGTTTACCGAAAATTCCAATACGACGTAAAGAGATATTTTCAAATCCATTATAGTGGGTCGTATAAACCACCAAGTGTATTTTTTAAAGACGTAAATCCAAGCTAACTTTAAAACTAACAAAGATGGGCATGTTTTTAATATTTAGACTTTTTCATACCAAAATTTCAAGAATGTGTTATCTTGGACATTTTTTAATGACTTCTGAAATAAAAAAGTTATGATTTTTTTATTAAAAAGTAAAACGTTTTTCGGCTCTCCTGAAAAGTACGGTTTTGGTTTATACGACAATTGAACCTGAAAAAATGTAAATTTAATGTGTAATTTAGGACCCTTTTAGCGGTAATGATCTTCAGAGTAGCTTATCGAGAAAACACTGGCTTCATTAATATGGCCTCCCATGATAATAACTTAGTTAGGAAATTAATCAGCAAGCTAATGGTAGATCCATAAACTTCGAAAAGATGAAACTTGAGATGGAACAAAAGAGTTGTATATATAATATTATTTTACTACACTTTTCAATAGTCTGTCATCTGTAGGTAACTATAATTTTTTTGTCTGTGAGTTATTTGAAGGTGTTCATCATTTAAAACGAATGTGCCGTTTTCACGACTCCTCTCCCTCCACTAACTGTTTAATGCGATCTCGAGAAATAACGAAGACGTTTAATCAAACTTGTCTTGATTTATATGAGACTAAAACGCTGAAATTCTGTGAACGATAAAACTATAAATACTTACCGTTTTATTTAATAACACAGCGTCACGGATCGAGGAAAAATCTTGAAGAAACATAACCACAATGTCGTTATAATTATTATTTAGGGAATTCAGAAAGATAAGGCATGCGCATAATTGCATCAATCAAAAAATAGTACGTCTCAACCACTTCGAGTTGCTTTAAAACCGAAACTGATGCTTAGTTTGAAACTAATCAAAACAAACATTGATTGAAAGAGCAAAACTGTAAGCTTGGACCTAAATATATCAGACCATTCATAAAACGCTAGTGCAGTATCTTCGCATTTTGCTTAAATCTACTATTTTGTGCCACAATGTCTTCAAAATCAAGAGGTAAGCAACCTCTGCTTATCTCTTAATTTCAAAGACGTTTACCGTAGTATGACACGTATAGATATTTAATGTTTTGCAGTTGAACACGTGATGTGCCACTGTATTATGTATTATAAGAAGATTATTACACCCATAATACAAGTTGCAATCAGATTAGAATTAGAATATTGATACAAATTGAATTGCATTGCTCTAGCGATGGGCAAGGGAAAGAAAAAATTGGGATGGAAAAGAAAAATACGGGAAAGTATGGGAAAAAACGGAAAGATTGGGAAATATTCCAATTCGGCGGGAAAATACTCAAAAGTGGACTTAAAATTATAAAATGCGAGAATTAAGCTACTGTAACAATGGTTTTACGCCTGTAGCACACCCTTACATAAAACCATAACAGCGGGACCACGCTAGTTTTGCCTGTTTGTCAGTTTTATTACACCAAACGTAAACTGCATGTTCTAATGCTTAGATTTATCTGAGTCTTTTTTTCGTTGAGATTCGACGATCCTGTAGTATACTTCCTATTACTGTACCCACGATGTCGCGAATGGGTGCAGAAATGAAGACGTTTGAGAAGGATTGGGGAAATCTCGACGTAAAATAACAGGATCATAGTAAAATCTCTACATTAGAAACGACAGTTTGGCTTCGCAGTAAGCTATCAACGGAATAGTGAAAGAAAGGCGCCTCTTTTGTTTATATTTTTTTTCTTGTAAACTCGAAAACTGCTTTTTTTATTTTAAGACACATTCTTTTAGTTTTTTTTCTATAGGTCCAAAAGTTAACAAGATATTACACAGTATCTGATTTGATAACAAGTTCAAAAACTTAATTCCAACTGCGGACAAATCTCGCAATACTAATTTTTTGATAAAGAAAACACTTCTAAAGTGGTAAGATATCTTACTTAAAAATGTAAAAAAAACTAAATTGATAAATTCAGTAAAGTTTTTAAATACACACACATCAAAAAAAGTTTACGATCACTGAAAAATCGAAATCTTTTTTGTTACGGTAGATTATATTATGATTTCTTCTTCTTTTAAGATTCTTTATTTAAAAATATACAATTAGGATACAAAACAATAAAACAGTTCAATTGTTTTTCCATATTAAAAGGCAGTCGGTCATAGCTAACGCTCACTCAGAAATATGATTTAGTCAATTTTGACGGATTTTGAATATTTTTTCGCAAGTTGTGATTGAAAAAATGCCAAGAGGATTATCAGACGTTTTACGTGAATAGTAACTTCGAGAGAAGAAGGATACAGCACGAGAGATATAGCACGCAGACTTGCTATATCCCAATCCTGTGTCGTGACCACGTTGCAGAGGTACCACGGGATGGGTAATTTAGCTGACCGACCCTGCAGTGGTCGCCCAACTGTTTGGACTGCTGCCCAAAAGCGCTATATTAGATTGCTGGCAGCTCGTGACCCAACAATCAACGCTTCTAAAATAAAAGCAGAAGTTCGGGCCGCCTCTGGGCTTGAAGTACTCAGACCATTCGAAATTGCTTGGACCAGGCTGGATTACGAGCACGGTGGTCTTGGTGAGCGCCTCTGAATTCCCGGCAACGTCAACGACAGAGATTGGAGTGGGCTAGGCTTCGGCAGAATGAAGAAGATGAAGAAGAAAACAGTTGGCAAAACTGTCTCTTCATTGACGAATCGCGAATCAGTACTCATCCGGATAACCGACGCGTCCGTGTCTGGAGAAGATCAGGATACCGTGAAAGGCAAAGAACTGCCACAGGAACAGTTCAGCAAGGCGAGAAATCGGTTTCCTTTTGAGGATGGTATTATGATTGGAGCTAGAACACCGTTGATCCCGTATTGAGGCTTCCTGACAGCAGACATGTATAAAGCAGTTGCTATTGATGGAATTGTCAGACCATTCCGAGTAAACCATGGGCACCAATTTGTACTGGTCGATGATAATGCGCCCGCACATCGAGCTCTCTCCGAAAATACGACATAACAAGGTTAGACTAGCCTACCGGCTCGCCTGACTTAAACCAAATAGAGCACGCGTGGGATGCTCTTAAGCGAGCTGTTTGGTACCGTCAGCCACGTCCTCAGACAGTGCCAGACCTGTACAGTGAAGCCGCTATTCAAGAATGGGACAGGTTACCCCAAGAAATGCTGGATAACTTAAACCTTAGCATGCCCAGGAGGATCTCCGCATGTGTTCGAGCTAGGGGAGGAGTTATATTATATTGAATAAAAACATTTTATTTATATATGTCGTCGTTATAAATTGTTGTTAAGTTTGGTTAAACAGTATTTTCTTTTATATCAAATTTCTCTTACAATTACATTATGGTTAATTACTCAATTTTTGTTATTCGAAAGTTAAAATTTAGTTCTATTTCTTAATTTCAATGGATTTTTCTATTTAAAGAAAACACACAACAAAACATTTTCATGAAAAAGTTAAATTTAAAGAATAATATCAGTTTATGCTAGTGATCTCAAACTTTTTTTGATGTTTGTATAGCATATTTTAACATCCGCAAACATAACTTTGTTATTCATACAAACACTAAAAAAAACTTACAATTCTCTTTAATTACATCTATTAAATGTGCAAAATGGCCTTTATTTGATTTAAACATTAAATTAGTATTGCGCGATTTGTCCGCATATGGAATTAAGTTTTTGAACTTGTTATCAAATCAGATACTTTGTATAATATCTTGTTCACTTTTGGACGTATGGAAAAAAAATCTAAATGAATGTGTCTTAAAATAAAACAAGCAGGTTTTGAGTTTACGAGCAAAAAAATATAAAAAAGAGGCGCCTTTCTTTTACTATTCCGTAGATAGCTCACTTACCACACTCGGGACTTTAAGTATGTTCACCTAGACACCTCGAAGAAAACAAACCTACACGTTTTATTTTCTGAATTTCCTGTTTTTAATAACGAAGATTTAACTTTATTATCACTTGTCTCAAATATTTAAACTTAACAGAAGCCAAACTGCCGTTTCTAATGTAGAGATTTTACTATGACCCAGTTTGTTTATGTCGACATTTCTCCAATCCTTCTCAAACGTCTACATTTCTGCACCAATTCGCGACATCGTGGACACAGTAGAAGGAAGTATACTACAGGATCGTCGAATCTCAAACAAAGAGAGACTCAGAAACCTAAGCATTAGAACATGCCGTTTACGTTCGGTGTAATAAAACTGACAAAAAGGCAAAACTAGCGTGGTCCCGCTGTTATGGTTTTATGTGAAGGTGTGCTACAGTCGTAAAACCATTGTCAAAATAGCAAAATTCTCGCATTTTATTACTTTAAGTACACTTTTGAGTATTCTCCCTATTTTCCCGACGAATTGGAAATATTCCGCATACTTTCCCCGAATTCGGAAAAAAACCCAACTGTTGGAAATATTCCGGGGAGTAAACCCAACGCTACATTGCTCCCTAAGTAAAATCTAAAAAAACCGTCTACGTTACTTCTACACTTTTTCCGTTTGCCCCTGAAATATAATTCTCGGGAAAGCGAATACGGTTATATAAGTAGGTATCATTAACAAATTGTTCTGCAAGGTTCGTCTAACATACGGCATGGAAGCGGGGTTTCAAAGCTTTAAACAATATGTCTACACGAAATAATAGGATGTCAGACATTTAATTTGATTTGTTGATTAGGTACAGCGAGTGTAAGGCTAATTTAGGCGATACTTTGTCATCTTAAAAGCTATATTTATGTAGATTGATTCTTTAAAATATTAAAACTTGCAAAATAATTGCTTAAGTTATAAAAATAATTATAGATCGATTATTTTTTAGGGTATACCTCAAAAGGAAAAAAGGAACCCTTATAGGATCACTCTGTGGTCTGTCTTTCCGTCTGTCTGTCAAGACCTTTTTTCGCAGCAACGTGTACACGACACAAATCAAGTTGAAAGTAACATCAAATCCCTATTAGCAGTCCTTTAAAGTTTAAAAAAAAACAAGCTTCTGTGTTAACCACTCTTCACTTAACCAGTCCACTCCACTTAACCTGTCAAACCAAAATATGACCCGCGGGCGAATTGATAAAAAATAATTTACTATTGTGTCTGATTCGTGAAGGCTTAAGTTAGGATACAAAGGTCGGGGTCTGTATTGGTTTTCGTATTCAAAATAATATTTAATGGGCCTCTCTGCTTGAGGCCTGAAGTCCCACATAGCCCCCGGCCGCCTCTGTGGTGGTATGCGTAAGAGCATTTCCCAAACAAAGGTCGGGGAGATTGCCATTCCGCTTAGGTAGTAATAGGTGTGACCTCGTTGGTCTAGTGGTCAGCACGCTGGGTACTATCCACGAGGTCCCGGGTTCGAATGCCAGGTCGGGCCGAGAGTGTTTGGGTTTCCTGTCTTGAAATTGCTCAGACAGCTCCGGAGTCAGGAAGTTGGTGGTGTTAAACACCCCGTGCCTCGGAAAGCACGTTAAGCCGTTGGTCCTGCACCTGATTTAAATAAACGCCTGAGATAAAAGTAGCCATACTATATCCAATTATCTCAAGTTTCATTAAAAAAACAATTTTCGGATAACTTCGCCATTAATTTACATTAATAAAAATTGTGTTTCAAAAGCTCGACAGGGCGTAAACGTAAGAATCTAATATGGCTCAAGTGTGCTTGATAAACCATATTCTAATTAATATGATTCCACATTTGTCTATTTCAGGAATGCTAAGAGACTATCCGTTTTACAAACTACTCGTCGTCTTGTTACGATCGCATTGCTTTTTGCAAATCGCTGAAAATAAGCAAATGAAGTTAAGTAATAAATAACAAAGATGCTATAGACAAGATAAGATAACTCTTTATTTGCATTAAATTTTGCATAAAGATAGTTCTTACATTTGTAAATAGTCATTCATGTTTAACCGTTGCTTACCATCAGGTGAGATTGCGGCCAAATATTATAAATATTTTGGCATCGTCATGCAAACATTATACAATATAAATCAATTAAATAAATCTAAAAAAGTAAAGTAAAATACATTGAAATTGAATAATTCTAATAACACAGAATGTCAGTATTTGAAAAAAAAATGTCAAGGATCCTCAAAAAAAATTAAGCAGTGCTAGTCAATCTTTGACGACTAATAATTTCACAAAAATCTTTATTGTGACAGTTGCCAGACTCAACTAGCAATTTTTTTGAGATTATGTCGGCATTTTTTTAGTAATAAAAAGAAAATACTTATCTTACCTCAAAAAACTCTTTAATTTAAAAAGGTAAATTGAAAATCCTTTAGTTTGGAATATCTCACACACTAAAAACTGTAAGAATAAAAAGGAGCCCGCTGTATAGAGATTTCATAAAAAATCAAAATTCTCCTTTCTGATCATCATATCAGCCTATTGCAGTCCACTGCTGGACATAGACCTCTCCAAGACGGCGCCAACTTTCACGGTCCTTCGCTTCTCGCATCCAGCTACCACCGGCCACCTTCCTCAGGTCATCGGTCCATCTAGCGTCCTTTCTGATCAACAATTCCTGAAAATCTACGAAAATATCAAAAGGTACGTTAGATCGTGTATACTTTTTTATTGTTTTGGTCTTAAAATGAAAATGGAGCCCGCTGGAGCGAAAATAATTTTAGACGCCATTTATTGCTAAGCTATTGAGGTACTTTGGATTTTAATATTATATTCGCTAGGTACGTCGAAAAAGCTAGCCTTTTTTGAAACTGTAATCGCTCTAGCAACCGGGAGCCCGCTGGATCGAAAGACGTCACTTTGTGGGCACAGACTAGAATTTAACAAAATATTTTGTCTATGATAAAATGACAAATAATACATAGCTTTTCGTTTAGAATAGTGCTACTAATTGACACTGCAAAGTTTCATAACTTTGCAGTGTCAATTAGTAGCACTACAAAGTTTGCCAATAACCTTTTGTTTTAGAAATTTTCGTGACGGAAACCTTTAGTGATTAATGCAATACTGCATACAGTTCCCACAAACAATGTGGCCCAAGCTTTCAGTAGCAACCCTCAGACAAATGACGTTACGTTTCTTTGGGACTCGAAAATTCGTCCTTGCGAAGGCTGAGGGATATCATTAATCCGAAGTAAGGGGCAACGGCTATTGTAGCATATCGATAGTCGACTTTGTATCGACTTGATTAATATGGCAATTTGCTCCGTACAACAACTAACATAACAAATATAAAAATCTGCCGAAATCGATATAAATAAGCGCTTGTGAAAGTTTGGTTATTGTTATAGTAAGTTGGTGTGGTAAGTAATAAATGACATTTTTGTATTAAAATTGGGCTTGCTCTTGACTCTAGACTAAGCTAGACGTGGCGAAGGAAAGTCGACGGTGGAGCGAGCTCATCTAGAAGGTTCTGGCACTCTCACTCACCGACGGAACACAGCAAGCTGCTTGGCTGAAGAATTGCCTAAGACCAGTTACACACAATTTCCGTGCGGAATGATCCGAATGCGTTCCACAGTAATCGCAAAATAAATAAAATGTCAGTTTTGCACTACGTTTTTAACTTTACAGTTTTCTATATTCAAAATAGAATTCATAGACGGATTGAATCGGGTTTGTAGTACATAAACGCTCATTTAATTTAGGAGTAAAACTAAAATAATCTGGGATATCGATGGCCTGGCAACCTTAGCAAAGTCTCCATTAGGGCCACCAATGTGTCCTGTAATTGAATTCCATCCGGCATTATATCTGCCTGATTAAGGGTTGGGAACGAAAGTTAAAGCGTATGAATGGCAGTTTGAAACTGCGTTAATGTCTAAATCACCTTTTGTTTGCTAATTGCATTAATACAACACTAATTACTTATTGGCTATATTTAGGGTTTAAGACCCTACAGTCCACCACACGTTACAGCCACTATTTCTGTTTCTTCACAAATAACAATAAATTATTGTTTGCTGATTCATATCTAAATGTCAAGGACAATTCCTTGAAACGTTTCCATCCAAATATGTCACCTTTTCTATTAATAACAGTACTCAGCCAGACGCACAGTTTGGTATTCGAGCACATACTTGTAATGTTTCACCATCTGATCTTTGCCCATGCGTTCACTTGGATAAGGTATCACATATTCGATATCTTGGCGTTGAATTAGACAAACACCTATCATGGACACGCCAGATAGAAAACTTAAATGATAAAGGAAGGAAAGTTATCTGGGTTATGAAAAACCTACGTCATGTGGCTGATATTAGTTTACTTAAAACCGCCTACTATGTATTATGTCAGTCTATTATCTCATATTGTATCGTGGTTTGGGGCGGTGCTTGTAGGACGAGACTTCTGTCCATAGAAAGAGCCCAAAGATCTGTGCTCAAAGTTATGATGAAAAAACCATTTAGATTCTGTACGACTGAGTTATACAGACTATGTGGTGTTCTTACTGTCAGACAGTTGTATATATTTAAAACCGTGTTGAAACAGCATTCGAAACTAATTTTTGACCCGTCACTATTGGACTGCACGAATAAAAGAAGACCAAAAGAAATATGTGAAATAGACAGATATAAAACTAGCTTTTACAAACGATTCCCCTGCTTTTTGGGACCGTTTCTATATAATAAAGTACATAAAACCATTGGAATCTACAACTTACAAAAAACCTTATGTAAATTCAAAATAAAAGATTGGCTACAACACCTAGACTATAAAAGCACTAATACTTATAAATTAATTAAATTAAACTTTTGCTTGAATATGACAAATAACGTTATCTTTATTAAAAATTTGGACAGGACTGACTCATTCATACACACACACACACACACACACACACACACACACACACACAAAGACACTCGCACACGCACACTTAGATACTACTAATATTATCGTCTACAATTTTATTTTTGTTTTGTAGTACTAATATCGTCTACTTGCATTTTGTTTTATAGCTTGGGAAGTGTATAAGTGCTTTGCACTATACTATCCAATGGAAGGAACTGTTTCCTAGAATACAGGATAATCCTAAACTAGGAGGCAGAGTCATGTTATTAGTAATAAGCACTGTATCAAGACTAAATTATGTAATTACTATTAAGTTGTAAATGCTGTAATTATTCATGTTTTTTGACTTTTCGTCTCTCTCATTTCTGAGGTTTTCATTTCCACGCGGGCATTATACCAAGCGTGGAAATGTATTTAGACATTATGAAAAAATGTGTGTGTGTGTGTGTGTGTGTGTGTGTGTGTGTGTGTGTGTGTATGCGCTTTCATGAATATTGAATGCATGGGTGCGCTTGTATCTGTGTGCGTTGTGTGAGTACGAAAAAGGGTAAAAACTGTAGATATATTTTAGTGCTAGTTAGTTATACGGGCTGAAGATAAAAATTTTCGTGTAATGCGGCATGTGTTTAAAATGACGACTTTCTGTATAAGGTTTATTATATTTTTATGAATTTGTAGAATATCCAAATTGTTTTTAAGAGTCTTTGGTACGACGCCAGTAGATGATATAACTATTGGTATAATATGCACTGCTTGAACGTTCCACTGTGTTCTTAACTGTATGGCTAAATCTGTGTATTTGGTGAGTTTTTCATTAATGGTACTTTGGATATTGTGGGTGTTCGGTACAGCAATGTCAATGATATATACAATGTTGTGTTCTTTGTCATGAATAGTAATGTCTAGTCTATTATAATGCGTGGTTCGATCGGTTAGTATTGTTCGGTCCCAGTATATTTTATGTTTATTATTGTCTAGTACTGAAAGCGGTTTATATTTGTAATAAGCTGTTTTCTTTTGAATGAACTTGTATTTATGGGCAAAATATTGGTGGATAACTGCAGCTACTTGGTCGTGTCGGTGTTTATAGTCAGTGTTAGCTAAAGCTTTACAAGCGCTGGTTATATGCTGTATAGTCTCACTGGCACTATTACATTGACGGCAGAGATCAGTGGGGAGGTTTGGCTCTTTAGTAATGTATTTCCTGTAGTTGCGTGTATTGATGACTTGATCCTGTATGGCTAGCATAAATGCATCTGTTTCTGGGAATAGGTCTCCTCTCAGAAGCCACTTATTTGAAGCATCTCGATCAATGTGTGTTTGAGTTAGATCCGCTCTATGCCTACCATGTAATGATTTTTGTGCCCACGTTTTAATTTTTTCGTCTAAAGTTGTGATAGTTTCATTTTTCTGTAAGTGTAAATCTTGGAGGTTCAGCGGTGTAAATTGGTCAATATTAACAACATATTTGTGAAGTAGTGAGTGTTCAGCTTTAGTGTGAAAGAATGTTCTGAGTGTTGTTATTTGTCTGTTGTGTAGATTCTGTATATCAATTATACCTCTTCCTCCTTCTTCACGGGGCAAGGTCAATCTTTGGATACATGATTTTGGGTGATGTTTACGATATTTGGTCAGTTTGGTATTGATACTACGTTGAAGGTTCTTTAAATTTGTCTGTGACCAGTTGATTATTCCGAAAGAATAGGTTAATAAAGGGATTGCGTAAGTATTTATTGCTTTTGTTGTGTTTCTTGAGTTTAAATGTGTTTTGAGGATAAGGTTCAACCTACGTTCGAATTTCCGGGCCAGGTCGGCTTTAGTTTGTGTACGGAGAATTTGTTTTAGTTGCTGAAATCCTAAATACTTATAAAAATCATGTTCACCTAGTGAATCAATTATTTCTCCGTTTTGAAGTATGTAATTATTTTCTTCTACCTTTCCTTTATTGACTGTGAATATTTTACATTTATCTACCCCAAAGTTCATGCCTATGTCTTTTGAGAACTCTTCTGTAACTTCAGCCAGTTTCCGTATTTCTTGTTTGTTGGATCCGAATAATTTGATGCCATCCATGTAGAGTAAATGTGATAATGTAAAGTGTGAATCATTGTCTGTGAGTTTGAATCCACATTCGGAGTCTATTAGAAGTTTTGAGAGTGGGTTAAGTGCAAGGCAAAACCAAAGGGGGCTTAAGGCATCACCCTGAAATATGCCTCTTTGAATTTTAATCGGTTCAGTAGTTATTGACGGATTTTTTATACTTAAAACAGTCTGCCATTTCATCATAATAGATTTTAGGAATGTAACTAGCGACGGATGAATTTTATACATTTCTAGAACAGCAATAAGCCAGCTATGCGGGACCGAATCAAAGGCTTTACGATAGTCGACGTACATTGTGTTAACGTTTTCCTTTTTTGTAAGTGCTTGCTTCATGGCGACTGCATCTATTATTATTTGCTCTTTACAACCCTGGCTATACTTACGAGATCCTTTTTGCTCTTCGGCTAGAATGTGGTGTTTCTCTAGGTGTTCGTATATAGTTTCGCTTATACAAGCTGTGAGTATTTTGTAAAACGTTTGTAAGCAGGTAATAGGTCTATATTTTGCTGGGTTTTTAGTATCTGTGTCTTTTGGGAGCATGTATGTGATGCCTTGAGTTAAGTGTCCTGGTATAGTGTCTGGCTCTTGTATGAAACTGTTTATATGGTTGTGGATATATGGATAGGCGCACGTGAGTTTCTTGTACCCGAAATTATGTATTTTGTCAGTGCCAGGTGATTTCCAATTATGTGTTCGTCTTAAAACTTTAATGAAGGTGTCTGTTGAAATGTGTTCAAAATTCATAGTTGGGATCTGGGTATTATTCTCTAATTTGTGTATCCATTCAGCATCAGTGTTATGGGTTATTGGGTTTTGCCATATATCGGCCCAGAATTTTTGTAATTCTGAAGGAGTGGGGGTACCATTATTATCCAAAGTTTGAGTATGCTCTAATTTGCGATAGAAAATTTTGTTTTAGCGTGTCTAAATAGTCTGTCAGTTCTGAATTTAGATTTTCATATTGCGTATGTAGTTTATATGATGCCTTAATTTCTTCCACAGCTGCTACTATTCGGGGGTTTCTATTGCCTTTAATATATTGCGTGAGTCATCCTATATATCTTCTTAGTTTGTTAACTTTATTTTCGAGTCTTATTTGCCAGTGCGGTTTCTTTTGCATATTGTTGGTACTTCTAGTTGTCACTTTAAGAGATCCGGTACATACAGCTGCTGTGTATGCTGCGCAATATATAATGGTTTGTAGTGTCATAAAGTCCTGTTCTACTGATAAATATTTTGGTAATTTAATGGAGTTTAGATGTTTTACAATGGAGTTGAATTGCTTGGTTGTTTTTTGCTTTGGTATATATGGTCTGTCAGTGGGGTTTGTATTTGTAAAGAGTTCTAGTGCATTTTTGAATTCAATATCAATTTTATCAAGCGTTTGTGTACTAGTCCGAGCTTGGGTGTTGATAGATGTATTGCCTATTTCATCATAATTGTTATCATCTCTGCTTTCATGAACTGCATTAATGATACTTTGCAATGTGTGTTGAGTTAGAGAATTGTTATTGTCTTTGTTTGTGTTAATTGAATGGTTAACCTGGTATTCTACATTTACGTTACTATTGTTTTGAGTGTCTAAAGGTGTATTACTGGCTGTTAACCTTAACTCTTCTTTTACTTCTCTTCTTATCGTTCTTAACTTTTCTGCTGTAATCCATTTATTGTTTACTATGAGCCTTCTCTGATCTGCTATTCTTTGTTCTGTTACTTTGCTTAAGTGTGGGAAATTACTTACAAATTCTTCGTGTATTTTCTGTCTATAAGCCGTTAAATCACTTTCTAATCTTGTAGCTCTCAAATATGATTTCATTATGAATTCGTTGTGGACATTTGTCCACTGCATTCGTTGAGATGCTTGCAAAGCAGGAGCAGTTTGAGTTTGTGTGGGAGGGGCTGTACTGTTCAATTCCGCTTGTGTTTCCATATATATTTCATCTATTGTGCTCTGTAATAGTAATTTGTTTCGTATTAATATTTTGATAACTTAATTTATTTAGGAATGTTTGGAGCGTTGTATGTGCTTCCGGAATTCAACTCTCTAAAGTATTTTCGGTAGTAATTAATAACCTATCCCAGATAGATAAGCTCCGCCTACGCGGCGTGCCCGCGCCGATGCGATATTCGAACATACCTAAACATTGTTTTTCGTTTTTTTGTTACAATTAAGGGCGATAAGGTTTCTTTCCTATCAATATTTAATTCACTTTATAAGTTGGTAGATAACTCTGTAATTATTAGCCTTCTTTGCTGTGACAGATTTCCTTTTAATTTTATTAAATTAGCCACTGCCTTGTTTCTTTTTTCTAACATAAATTAGCACTTTAAAACTGAATATTACAAAAACGGGCCGCTAAATCGAACAATGATGTTTACACACTCACAGTCATTTTGAAACACCTATCTAACGACATCAATTACGATGGGATGGATGAAAGAAAAAAGGAATATTCCCACTTTACTTGTTGTACTGGAGGTACTTACCCTAAAAATATATAAGAAAATGATTTTACCAATTTGGCGGTGTGATTCAAATACTTCATGACAATAAACAGTTCTCTAGTACTACCAAAGCAATCTGAGCTGAACCGCGGACAGACAGACAGGCGGACATGGCGAAACTATAAGGTTTTCTGTTTACTAGGAAATCCAAAAACAGCGTACATAAAGTCAAACATCCTTCTCCTTTTTTTAAAGTCGGTAAAAAATAACATTTCCGTTAAAACTCCACAGTCAAACAGATTTTTTTCAGAATCATTAAGTTAATGGAAAATTCTTTGATAAAGGCCGCAGAGCAGTGCACTCAGACTCATTGTTTATTCTTACTGAATGCCTTCGTTACTCAGACTAAATAAAAATGGAATATTCAAAGACCTTCTCAATAAAACAATCTTAAGCATTACTCCTTTTGGCTCTTACTTTACCAAGGACAACTTAAGTTAGAATACTAATCAAAAACCTTAGATAAAAACAAAAAGAGGTCTTTTTAGTTTTCATCTAGTTTTCCTCGGCACAAAATCGTCCAGGATTGCATTTGTTTTTAACTAGCGACCCGTATCTAGCCCTAATAGGCAAGTAATATAAAATAAACCTCCCGATTCACTCTATCTACTGCTGAAAACTGCATTAAATCCGTTGCGTTGTTTAAAAAGTTCTAAAAGCGAACAGACAGCGCGAGCGACTTCATTATTATGTACATATTATGTAAAATATAAAGTATATTTTTTCCTTAGCACGTAGTTTCTTAATCACAAAGCAGTAGGTAGTATTTCAACCGAAAATATTTTCGGTTATAACTTTTAACAAGCAAAAGCAAAAACTAAATTATCTCAAAACATTGACTTCTAATACAGTCTCCATTCTGAAAGTTGGCAAGTAATTAAAATTCTCTGGCTAAACTAATCTCAAGTCAGCACTCGAGGTAAGTTTTTACCAGTTTAACACTTTACAGTTCTTGTTCTGAAGGTAAGCCTGGTACAGTCAGCGAAAAAAGTTTGTAGTGCCTATTAATAATTAACTTAAAGTACAAGCGACATTAGCAATAACGGCAGTGATAATATTATTATATATATTCTGAATGACAAAGCTTAGCTCATATTTACTACGAATATTAAAATAATTTTGCACTGTTTTTATACGATAGTTCTTAATATTTTTAACACTTAGTGTTCTTTCATATTTTATTATAAGTTTAAATAAGAAACCAAAAATTCGCTCACAGGTTTTGAACCCACTTCCTTTGGCTAACCGGGTCAACGCTGTCGTTTTCATAGTCTCTCTCTGGTGATTATTTAAAGAAACAGACTTGTAACGTCATAATTCTCCAAAAAAATGGAGCAGAAATATGTTATTATTATTGCATTTACCATAAATAAGTTTTAGCTTACTGTTATGAAGTCTTCTGCTTTGGTTTATTTTCATACCTATTAATTATCATAAAAGTTATATGTAAAGAACTTTTATAAAATTATACATTATGTGTAATAATATGTACTAAATAAATAAAATAATTATACAGATAAGCAAACACTGACCCTAGTTTAAGGGTAGCTCTCGTAAATCAGGGAAACATTAATGACCTATCAATACTATTTTACGTGATAAATATTCAACATTTATCAAAAAATCATTAATAATTAATTGTGTAATAAACTATCGATATAATTTTTTTCATTAAAATTGTTATGCTAAATTAAAAACTTGATTAAGTATTCTCATATTCTCGTTTCATTTTCACAATTTTAAGCCCGACTCTACCTGAGCACGGTGACAGAACTAATACCGTAGTATCGGCAAGTTTCTTCGATAGGATCTATTCTGATAACTCTCGTAGCAATTTGCAGTTCCTACGGGTAAAACATAATGTAATTTTAAGAAACATTGGTGGTAAGTGTATACAGTTTTAATTATGTGAAAACATGAATCTTATCAATAGTCCTGCCGCTTACCTGAAACCTCGCCTGCTTTTCTCGATTCTTTCTCGACCACCCGCACCCGTACCCCGCAGGCAAGGACTCAGATAAGCGGTCGGACTATAGTCGTATCTAGACGCGTCTTTAGATGCTTAAAATATTTACAGAATATTAAGTTGTATATAAACTTAAAAAAATAAATCATTAAATTAAAATATTAAAAATATTTAAGGGTGGCCCCCATACAACAGACGTGATTTATTCGCTGTTTTTTGTTTAATATTAATAATGGCAACAGGCAGATTCTTGAAATATATTTACAGAATATTAAGTTGTATATTCACTTCAAAAATCAATAGTTAAATAAAAATAAAAATTAAGGGGGGCTCCCATATAAACGTGTTTAAAAAAAAACATATTATAGTGTTTAATGTTGCATACGTAATGGTGCGGAACCCTTCGTGCGCGAGTCCGACTCGCACTTTGCCGTTTTATTTACAATATAAACCCGTTATTTGATAAATTAAAAAAAATCGGTAGCGGCTTTTATATGAGAACTTAAATCTAGGCTTTGTATCAAGTAACTTAGAAGTAAAAAAAAATACAACAGCGACTTTCCTTGTTTTATTAGGTTGTACCATAAATGACCTCACACGTGTATTCACAATAATAGTTCATTCTAATTTTACAGTTAACTTAATAACAATAATATATATTAAATCGTATTTAGAATTTCCAAGCCTTGAAATTCCAAATAGAGCGTTTATTTCTATCCACAAAAATATTGCGATAACTAGAAATTGCTGTCTCATGGCGAGTTTATTCGATTATATCGAGTAAGCTATATCAAATCGGAATAGAAATCGAATACTAATCGAGGAGCATGAGGCCAGTAGCTTGGCTGGAAGCCAAAGCCAATCCCACGTTAAACGTGTCGTTTCGCAGTGGCCAACTTTTACAGCAACTAAAAAAAGTTTATTATAAAATGTTTTTTATAAGATGTTGACTGAAATACTGAAAATTGATAATGAACTTACCGATAATTTAACATGAGGATAAAGCAGTGTTTTAAGTACCTCTACGCATCTTGAATCCTGAGCGCAACCTGTGACCTTAGAATTTACACTAGGTAAAAAGTTAAGTAAAATAGTAAAGGTAGCCTACATAAACCCCACTCTACTATGAGGTGGTAGGAGCCATACTCCAGCACGAGGGCTTAGTAAGAATTGGTAGAGGGGTATCTGTAAGACAAGTGACCAATCTTACTGTCAGACGTTATTAAGCCGCCCTAGGGCCTCCGACTAGGCTTAACGACTAATATCAACCGTTATTAGCCGGAACCAACAGGCTTAACGTGCCTTTCGAAGCACGGAGATGCTTGTCATGTACGTCACTTAAATGTTCGGAATGGCCATTGGTCATCCATCCAATCACGACCGCGCCGTGGGTTGCTTAATTTTAGTATTACCAGGCCTGTGTATCTTCCCGCGTAGGTAGCAAAAACGTACATACGCGCGGCGACCCCTAGGTAAGGGCCTAAACAAGTTGGGTGTCGCTAGCCGGCAGCGACACGCTCCCTCGTTTTTTTTCACCGGCGGTGCGCGACACTAGGTTGCTGGTTGGACGAGCGTGAATAAAGTCCTAGAAAGATGCGCTAGATGGCGTAAGTAGCTTCTTGTGGCAGTCAACCCTATCGCGTTGTGTGATAGTACGTCACTTAATAGGTTTAGTGTATTATGAATCATATTCCAGAGTTATAAGAATGAAATTATCTTGCAATGTATTTTTGTAGGTGTCTTCAAGAAAATGTGCTTGAGTCTGAGGCGACCTGAATTACACCATATCGTTGACAACATTGAGTAGATATTTCTTATAATTTCATGGCAAAGTCATACTTCTGTACGTAGTACTAGTACTTATTCTGTGGTATTACTACCAAACCGCTGCCGCTACTATGCCACAAGCACCTCTCCTTAGCAGTTGGGCAGTTAGGCATTAGTTGGCAATAGATGATAATGTTACATTGATTTGAAATAACATTGAAGTTTTAGTAACCATATAATAAACGTATAGGTACTACGCATAGAGGGACTTGAAAATGGGTAATTTTTTTCATCACGGCGGCTTTTTGGTTTTAATTTAACATCAAACATGTAACAAAATATGGGCGTGGCCTAATTGTTTTGTTAGTAAAGCCACAGAATACTAGTAATTCGTACAGAAGTATGACTTAGCAATTGTATTCAAAGAAATGTCTACTCAATGTCGTCAACAATATGGCGTAATTTAGTTCGCCTCAGAGTCAATCAAATTTTCGTGTAGACACCAACAAAAATCCATTGCAAGATAATTTTATTCTTATTGCTCTGGAATATGATTCATAATACACTAAACCTATTCAGTGACGTAATATCACGCGACGCGATAGGGTTGACTGCTACGAGAAGCTTCTAACGCCATCTAGCGCCTCTTTCTAGTACTTTATTTATTCTCGTCCAGCCAGCAACGTAGCCGCGCGGCCGCCGGTGAATAAAACGCGCGAGCGTGTCGCTGGCCGGTAGCGACACGCAACTTGTTTTAGCCCCTAAGTAGGGGCGCCGCGCGTAGGTACGTTTTTGCTACTTACGCGGGGAGATACACAGGCCTGGTAAAGCCAGCAAACAAAAACAACCCCGCTTTCGCCTGCGGCCTGCAGGAGGGGGAATTTTTCATTTCTTCGTTGCTTCCGAACATTGAGGTAGTCCAAAAGGTTTATGAACAAAAATGTTATTTTATGGAAGTCACTGAAATGTTTTGTCAAATATGTTTTGTTAGTTTGGTTGTTATTTTTGTCGCAAAAGACGCGGCATTAACCTTTGGCGCAACAAAAGTTCTTTCTTTTAAGCTACGGAACCCTAAAAATGCCTTCACTGCAGATAAGAATGCTGTTTGTATTTTTATTTCAAGACTTATTTCCTATTATAATTTAAAAAAAAACAATTACACATTCAATAACGCATACTTTTAGACAACACTATTTATTCCACTTGAAACCCGACTTTTTATTTGTTAACCTCCGCGATTCCTGCCCCGAATAGTGGATCGCGGCGCACATACTCGTAACCGTTGTGCCGATTGCTTCACATGTCCCAAGACAGTATGCCACTTCACGCCACGTCTGGGATTGTCTTTACTTCAGCTTAGGACATTCAATTGTGTAGATACGTGAGTTCGAATCTAACTGCTATCAAAGACTTAGCGACTATTACCTGTAGGTAGTAATTTTTACAGATAAAATTGTATGAGCATTTTATAATCCTTGCTTACTATTTCAGTTGACGGTGGCTTCACAAATCATATCTCTAAGACTAGCAGAGCTCAATAATTTTTAAACAGCTGGTAAGCTTCGATTGACGGTTAATTTAACAGAATTCCAAAACAAAATATGTCAAATAATGCTAAACCGGCTGATTAGAAACTAAACAAGTGAATTCCAGTCTAAGCCAAAAAGGTCAAGGTAGGTTATGTTTATGCGGAAACTACTCAGAAGTTCTTTATAACCTTATCAATACCAGCCGCTTGACAGGCGGCACCCACCAATCTGGTCTTCAATGTGAAAAAAGGCAATCAATGTCTTAGAACCGCAAACAATAAAAGCTGGTAAAAGCTATCTTATTTTTGATTGGGGCAACTATCATTTGAAACGTATTAAATGATAATAAATAATTATAAATAAGTTCAACAAACACACCAATTACGTAGCCCCAAACTAAGCGTGACCTTGTGTTATGGCGACTAGGATAATGGGTAGAAATACTTACGTTACTTACGTTTATAAACACCAATGACTTAGGTACAAAAATTCGAGCTCATCACACAATTATTTGTCCCTAGCAGCATTCGAATCCGCAACCTCTGGTTTTGTAGTCCGGAACGCGAACCACTATACCAAGACGGTCGTCAAACGTCTTTGAGCGACTATTTTCATAAAAGAAAAACACGTAACGCGTAAACCAGCATTACTTCTTACAGCGCGAATTGCTCCGAAGCGTCATGTGATCCAGCCTAATATTTCCATGAGACGAGCGCGTCTTTATAAATGTCAGTACGTTCAGTGGAGCCCTAATTACGGTGACGAATGGCCCCCGACGTTCCCGACAATGGTGGAGACAAACCGAGTACAGTCGCCTTGAAAATTCCTTTAGGTTCATAAGTAATTGGGTTGAACGGGATGCAAATGGCGTTGTCTTAGTTCCTTGAAACATTGGTTAGGCTGAAGGCCATTTGACAAAATGGAAGTCAAGTTGTGTAAGGATACTTCGAAGTTGAAGATTTTCTTCTTGCGTCCAAAGATTTTTTATTAGATTAAGTTCTTCTTAACTTTAAACTTTCACGTTACAAACGAACAAATACGTCATTATCTGCACCTAAGTTCACGGCAATGAGACACAAGTGTGCAACAATCAAATATAACATTTTATACATCTTTTTAATTTTGACACATTTGAAGCAGTATAGCAGATAGTCGGCAGCAGCAGATCAGAATACCCATTTGAACTACGAAAACAGTTTTTATCACGTAGAAAAAGAGGCGGCGTCAAGGTCAAAGTTGGGTAGTCTGACGTGCGGCCGTGTTGCGACCTGCTAGTTTATTGCTATGTTCGTACTTGATGAGCATGGAAAGCATTTTGGGGTATTCCATCGTCAAATAACTTTTTTTCCAAAGTTACAGAGACCAAACAAAAAGTGTTTTCAAAAACCTTTCGAATGGTACCAGTCCTAATTTGCTACAAGGTGGCTACGGGCACCATAGTAAACTTCCCAAAAATATTTCGATCGTCAAAATCAAAGTCACAGTTCAAACTCTTATAACGTGGGAACAGCGCGGCGTCAGAAAAGTTCGTTCCAAACTGTGACTTGAATATGCCGTCCAAAATTGCTCTGGCCAACTACAGGTACACCAATTAACATCACAATACAGTTCGCAAAGTTTTCGTCGGTCATAATAAAATCTTCGTCTACAGTGAACAGGGTAGGTACAGTCGAGAACAAAGTTTAAAGTCGACTACGTGCGGAGCCTTTAAAATGGTCACGTTTTACGGCGCCGGTTCCGTCGGAGCCTCTTTATGTTTTCGAGGTTTTTAGATCGTAATAAAATCGGCACTCTAATCCCCTTGTCCGAGAACGTGAGCCAGAAGTTCGTGGGATCGAATGTTTTAAAGAGCCACCTAGCGGCCGTCGACTCAAACATTGATGCGGGTCGTGACTTGAGGCCTTTTGGATGATAGCGTAACAAGATATGTAACCTACGCAATTTGGTTTAACTGCCCCAGTTTGTTAATGTTTCTGGTGGGACAGACAGTGGAAGCGTCTGACGGACTTGCAGCTCTACCTATGCGCACGAGCATCATTCCATTCTGATTTATTTAAGCTATACTGCACCACCAAATATGGCGCAAAAGGTGGACCGCTAAATTGATTAAATATAGAAATACCTACAGTCTCCTCGGTCTATAAGGCTTCTTTTGCCATCAAGGATGAAATAAACTTGGCTCATCTCGTGGACAAGCAGCCTTAATGTAAGCAGTAATTTGTAGTTCTTATTCTACTTGTAAAAAGTCTTACTTACAACTTTTTTCGAGTAGCTAAAACTATAAACTTCTAAACGCGCGTTTTGTAGCAAGTCTGGGATGTTTATAAATGTATTTTTGATGGTATTCCTAATTGATATAGCATATTGTACCCTAGCTGGTCTCCTATCTTCATCGTGAATTCGCAAACGAGACGAGACTAGTTGACTAATACAAAGGGTGTTCCAATCAGGGCGAACTTCAGAGCTCTTGTGCCCAACTCGATCTCTTTGAAACCTTGTTTCGAAGGTTCAGACAGATTTTGTTTTTTTGCGAAAAAACTTGGGCTTTGATCCTGTTTTAATGATTTGAACTAGTAACTGCTTTGTGTTTAGGTTCTCAGATGCTATATTTTTGCCTAAACAGTGTATGAAAATAAAAAAATATATAGTTGAACAGAAGTAATAGTTAATCCGTCCTTATAGTGACATTTTGACCAAATATATATTGTTATTTCTTTCTTTAGGAAATGCAGTTCCCCGCAACTTCGCCCACGCCAAAAGTCAGATTTTTCATACAAACTTTCATTACAAACCCTATTTCATGCCCCTGATGATTTTATATCGCGACAAAAGTAGCCTACCTCCGTTCCAGGGTCTCACACTATCTCTGTACCAAATTTCATTTGAATCGGTCCAGTAGATTCGGAGCCTATACAAACAAACAATCAAATCTTTCCTCTTTTTAATGCATATTAGTGTAGACATAAAACCATAACTAAATATGGGACTTCCCAATAAATTCTGTGTCTAAAATGATTGAAAGTGGATACCAAAATATCAAGACAAAGCTAAAGAGCCATCCACATGCTAGGTATTCTTACACGAACCTGAAGCGAGTACCTATACTAGTACTTACCTATTCTGTGCCTGAAGCAGTGTAGCAAAGATACTGCTTATTTAGATCACAGCACACCCTCTTCAGTGATGCATAGAAAGCGCATGGCTCACAAGCTCCGTAGCTGAATTGGCTGCGACAGCGCCCCCTACCTCGAAAACTCGAAACAGGGCCAGATGCAATCTTTTCTACAGCGAAGTTCGCGATCGCTAGAAAAATGTATTAAACTTAATAGTTACTCTGCAATTGAATTCCTAGTAAGCCCCTAAATATTTTTCAAAAATATTACAAATATTTATATATTTTATCGGAACATTTTGTAAAGACGCATGCTGACGCAAAGTGGGTTGTGTTTCTATAGAGTTTTGGTCAAGATCCTTTGACTACATTTTTCTATTTATTACTTTTACTATTTATTACTGTACAACATCGAGGACATATCCTACTAGAGGCGAAGTAAAAACTATTTTACTCCGAAACTTTATCTGCTCTGACAACCGCAATAGAAGGTGTCAGTTCTGTCAAAACCGTATGTCAAAAACCAATTGATCTGTGTATGTCAACGTGAATACTTGAATTATTACGAAAAAATGAGATTTGAGAAATAATTAACATAATGTCGTATTGTTCTATACTGTGTTGTAAGAAAAAAGAAAAACATCGAATTTTAAAACGGATGTGATGTCATTTCATCGGTAAGTAATAGTAATTATGCAATTTTAAAAAGTTCATAAAATTTTCCTACGGCTCAAGATAAATCGGTCAAGCGTACTGACGTTTAAGTCTCATCTTGCTCCCACTAAGTGGTAAGCACATAATGTCATCTCATTCTATTCGTTAACACTCGTTACTAGGGTTGCGCTGAATTGGTTATACGACTTATCGACATTTATGTGCACAGTTTAGATTACACAATAATTATTTTAGTACTTAGGCAGCACGGAGGTATAGTGATATAATCGATAACACAAATATTTACACTCGCGCACTAGAATCAATACCTATGCAAAAATGACATTAACCTACCTATACCAAGGAAGGTTTTGTTAGAATTATTGATTTTCTTGCAAATAACAAAACGATGACACTTGACATGACGTTTGATAGTTTTCTTGGTTTAATGGATTATGAACAATGAGATGCGTAGTGAAAGCAAAGAGTATGGATGTTTGCGTGTGTATATATATGTGTATCGATTCTATTACTGTAAGGTGTGTGACGATAATAAAGGTGATGAATGGATGTAATGAGAAGCGAATGAGGAATTGGAGCCTTTAAATAGATAGAAAATCTTTATGGCAAACCATACCAATAAAAGAAATAAGAAAGATGTATAATGTAGGTGGTTTTATTGTTAAAACGATCCCTTCCAGACAAAATACCTACCGTATTTACCTACATTCTCATTCACTAAAAACCTGAAGTGACTAAGTGACTTTGAAGTAGATGATGGCATAATTTCGTGTGCGAGTTCGCACTCAGCCTGTTTTTAAAAAAAAAAACCTTGTCCGGGCTTTAAAACTTTGAAAGTGATGCCTCTGTTCTTAGGTAAATAGGTAGATATATATCGGAAAACATGATTTTAAGAAACTTGTTTCCTGTCGTATATAAAGTATGAGCCTTATTCTTAATTTATAGAAATTAGAAAACAATAAACGCATTTTAATAAAAATACTTACTGTATTTAGATTTCAATGTAATTTCTGTGCGCTTGGCTTTTCAATTCATGTTTTTATAATTTAAGCAATTTATTTGCAAGTTATTATGGAAGTTAATTTGTTTTACGAACAAAAGTTAATTTTTTATTATATACTAGCTAACCCGACAGACTTTGTCCTGTTATTTAGTTTTTTTTAAATCCTCTTTGACGATATCTGTCAATTCTATGTCGAACGCACTGACCTCTATAGTACAAGCACGCTGGACTAAACATTCTTTAAGAAATAACACATAATTTTGTGCCAAATCAAAGCGTCCCCACCGAGTGTACAGGAAACTAAGATAGAGTAACTACCATATGTTTATGTCAAATTAGTTCCGTGGATGGTCACCACATGCTCACTATAGCCGTCAGCGCCAAAATTGCGATAATTAAATGGCTTCATTGTTAGGTTGACAGTATGCAGTCCAGCGTATTTGTATTATAGAGGTCAGTGGTTGAACGTCATAAGGTTACATTCAAAATGTTTTAACGTCCAAAGCGCTAAGGTTTGATTAGAAATAATTTTATATGGTGGTTAAGTATTCCTGAATTTAATAATTTTCCGCGCAATTGTCTTAGTTTTTTATTTCATAAGAACCTTCTTCTGACAATAACAAACAACAAAAAAAGAATTAGTGAAATCGGTTCACGCGTGATGGCGTGACCAATGGAAATAGGGATAGATTGATAACAATTTTGATGATTCATACTTTAAATGGTTAATTTGATGACTAACTTAAATTTCTTAGGAACAAGAATCAGGTATTATATTTAGGATATTGCACATTAGTGAAAAGTTTAACCTTAGGTGTAATAAAATATTGTTCCCATTAAATTAAACAATAACATCGACTATCGATACTAATTTCTTATTGACCATCACTAATACGGTGTTTGACATTCAGTCGGTTCATTCGGAATCTTTCGGATTTGGCGGAATTTTTCTGGAACAAAATTAATGCCATTTCCCCTCTAGTGGGATATGTCCTCGATGCTGTACAATCAATCATTCGTAACATCTTGTGGCTTCTGCATACATCTATACTAATACTATAAAGAAGAAAGATTTGATTGTTTGTTTATTTTTTATTGAATAGTGCACAGATTTAAATGAAATTTGGTACAGAGCTAGTTTGATATTCTAGGAAGTACATAGGCTTTATTTTGTCGCGATATAAAATCATTAGGGGGTCACCCCCATGGAGGATGACAGTTTGAATGGAATATCCGACTTTTGGCGCGAGCGAAGTCGCGGGGAACTGCTAGTAATAATATTATGTAAGTATAAAAATTATATATTTTTCCCAGAATAAAACTTAATGCAGTATCAGTGAAATAATTTTTACAATTAATTAGTTGGATCCGTTTTCATGAACGATACTTCACAATTTAATTTTATACATTAATGTCAGCCTATTAGATCCCACTGTTGGGAAAAGGCCTCACCTCAACTATGAGGAGGTACGAGCCATACTCCACCACGCGGGCTCAGTGCGGATTGGTGAAGGGGTGTCTGTAAGGCAAGTGACAAACCTTACTGTCAGATGTTTTTAAGCCGCCCTAGGGCCTCTGACTAGGCTTAACGACTAATACCAATAGATATTAGCCAGGACCAACTACTTAACGTGCCTTCCGAAGCACGGAGATGCTTGTCATGGTCGTCACTTTAATGGTCGGAATGGTCACCCATCCAATCACGACCGCGCCGTGGGTTGCTTAACTTTTGGTATCACTACCAAAGCGCTGCCGCCACTGCGCCACAAGCACCTCACTCAATTTATACATTGTGAATTCATATTCCCCAGCAGGTATCTTTTAGCGAGTTTCTATAGTAGTAATTGTGCTACGTGTTGGATTTTGTAATATCTTTACCGTTTTAAATTCGTAGAATGTATTCTAATGTCAGGATTTCTATTTACCCGACTGCGGAAGGAGGGTTATGTTTTTCGAGACTATGTATGTAAGTATGTATGTATGTATAATTGTTTGGCACGCCCTACAGCCCAAACGGCTCGACAGTTTTTGGTATATGAGGTGTCGTTGAATTTGTGAAATTTGTGAGAAAGATATAGGCTATATAAATTTTAAAAATAGCGCCCGCAAATGGAAATAAAGGGGGGAGGGGGGGTTGATGTTTTTCTTAGCATAGCAATATGGGTATCAAAAAAAAGCCAGTAAAGAGACCAATTCAAAAATATAATATTTTTTGCAGTCTGGTGTTTTGTTTTGAATAATAAAACTAAAAATAATAAAATAAAAAACGGTAATTTAAAAAACTAAAAAACCCAACTTGCTTCTATGTAATTGGAAATTAAAAAACCCTAAAACAAGAAAGAGGTCATACCCGGGTTAATCTGGTACCCATATAAAAAATTGTAGCGGTGTGTAAATAAATGAAATGAAATGGAAAACATCATGAGGAAACCTGCACACTAGTTGGCTAGTATGTGAAATGAAGAAGGCAATCAAACCACTCTATTAAAATTGCCAAGAAAGTCGTTGTGTGTATTTCATTCCACATAATGATCACGACCCTCAGTCATGAAGTCGAATATAAAGAAGAAGAAGGTACAAATGCTCGTGCTCATTACACAATCATTTTCCCTTTAGGGGATGTCACCATGATTGTTGTTAAGTCTGAGTGAGTAAATGAAATAATTCCTATACCTTTAACAATTTCAGGGAACTTGGGTATAATTTGTATAGCCGAGAGATAAGTGACTGTCGTAAAGTTAAACTCAGGTAACTTAATTAACAAATGAAAATGTGATGTTCGTTAAAACTTGGAATTGATGTGACAAAATTACTGTAGGTAATGATCCTCGTTTAAAACTTGTGTCAATCAATTATAATCAATCGCCGAGTATTTCTGGCGTGTATTCTTCAAAATAACTTTCTGGGAGGAATTTTGAATGATGTTAACCAATTGTAAGCATGTGTTGTGCTAAAAGTATAGTGGAATAAAAGTTACCATCGTATTTTCGTAACATATTTTTATATTGTCAATAAATAATAACAATAATATTTATTTATTTGCCAACTGCGGGTCACTTGTTAGTATACAATAAACTTATAAAAAAATGACTTATCGGAAATATTGTAGGTACCTAGAATTAGTTGCATTGCATTAATGATAATATAGTGAGATTTACCTAGACGCATAAGGACAAAAATATCAAAGTTTGTTTTCGTTATTTGTTTTAATCGAATCTCGATATAACACTTGCCGACGTTCTATCTCGGTCTAATTTACCAACGAGAGAATGACAGAGAAATTCTTACCACTTTAACATATTGACTGTCGTAATTTACCATAAATACACCTTATTGTCATGTACCTACTTATTTATTATCATTTATTACGGCTATAAATAAATATTATTATAATTATTGTTAAAAAGAATTGTAACTGACTTCCCATTTCATTTGGCGCCAAACGCCAGCCAATGGGAAGCCAGCAAGCCAGTCGCTCCATTCAGTAGTAGTGGGTAGTGTAGCAGTGGGGAGTATTCGTTATGAGAATTATTTTAGCAGCAGTCTGGCTCGAGAATTTAAACAGTTACTATTACTAGACCTGAAGTGCTGTAGGTCCTTAGGTAGAAAACCTAAACTTTTGTACTCAATATTACATAATTAAAATACAGTACAGTGAAATTATCCTGACTTTCTATTCGACGCTGATACCCTTCTAGTTTTTGATAGTGAGCTATCATATGATACTGTAGATAATTTCGTTCGAATTCAAATTTTACTACACCAGCAGCTATTTCCATCTAAACCATCCAAAATATTCAAGAATTTGCAGAAACCAGACACGTTCACTGCCACAAATTGAAATACATTCCTTATTGGCGCCGAAACAAGTCGGTTAAGCGTCGAACGAGTTGCTACATGTTTTGCATTCAACTTGTTTTCAAAATTATAATGTTGGATACGGAAATAGAAGTTGATTCTGAACTAATTGGTGTGGTTTTGACATCGTAGCTTTCTCGAGTACATAAACTGCTAATATATTAAATATTTGCAGTATATATTGACTTCAATAAGCTCCATTCCAATGTGCCCTGCCTAAAAATAAATTTAAGTTCAGTTTTTCTCTTTCTGTGCTAAACAAACGAAAGGAGACAAACTACAATCGTTTAGAAATGTCAAATTAAGTGATGCGTTTTATTACGTATTTTTACAAGGATTGGCGTGTTTTCGGCTAACTTTAGTCGTTATTGAATGACATACGTACTAAATAGTCTATGGATTTTGTAATTTCCTTAGCAACAGCTCTTTAGTCTGACGTTTCTAAATTATTATAGTCTGTCACTTTTCGTTTGTCTCATAGAAAGAGAGAGTTTGAATTTAATCTTAGATAGGGCACATTGGAATCTAACCCAATATTAAGATGAAATCATCATCGATATAATTGAAAATAAATAAATTATATTGAATACCTACAGCTATGAAAATCTGCGTTATAGCCCACGTGTAGGCAGATAATAACATCGACATGTAACAATATTTTCTCGCCCCACCAGCACTCTTACAATCACTCATCTCTTTCATCGCTATTCGCTTACCACAAGCTTAAGAAGAGAGGTGCTTGTGGCGCAGTGGCGGCAGCGCTTTGGTAGTGATACCAAAAGTTAAGCAACCCACGGCGCGGTCGTGATTGGATGGGTGACCATTCCGACCATTTAAGTGACGTCCATGACAAGCATCTCCGTGCTTCGGAAGGCACGTTAAGCAGTTGGTCCCGGCTAATATCTGTGGTATTGGTCGTTAAGCCTAGTCAGAGGCCCTAGGGCGGCTTGATAACTTCTGACAGTAAGGTTTGTCACTTGCCTTACATACACCCCTCCACCAATCCGCACTGAGCCCGCGTGGTGAAGTATGGCTCGTTCCTCCTCATAGTTGAGGTGAGGCCTTTTCCCAGCAGTGGGATCTAATAGGCTGACTTATAAGCTTAAGACACATCATTATTTCTTAATCCACTTTAAAAACACTAATGACAACATTTAGGCCTATTCTCGTCTATTGCCTCTACTGAGTGATGGTTACCTCTTGTATTAAGCCAGCAAATGGCTGTGGCTCTCACTGTTTCCCACAGATAGAGAAGCGAACGTACACTACGGTTGTGCAATTGTCGATAGTTTTACTACCGAGCAATAAGCTCAATAACAATATCGATATTTCAATGCTGCCTTATACCTACTAGTATTGGTAGTTGATCCTCCTACTGCCAGATAACAAATATCATCAGAAGACTACGACTGACGACCGACTTGGTGTAGTGGTTCGTGCCCCGGACTACAAAACCAGCGGTTGCGTGTTCAAATCCCGCAAGGGGAAAATGTTTGTGTAATGAGCACGAACATTTATACCTAAGTCATGGATGTTTATAAATGTACTAGCTGTTGCCCGCGACTTCGTACGCGTGGACTCGATTATACAAAATATTTTATACTCCCGTCGCCATCCAGCTATCATGATCTCTTAGTCTACCATGTCGTAAGGTGATGAGAGGAATGAAAAATCAAGGTCAATTTTTTGAAAGGTTACTATCACCTCGCCATCCTCCTCTGGTAAGAAAATTTCGCATGGCAGTGACACCGACTCCAAAACTAAATTTTGTCGTATATCTTTCTTAATAAAAGTGTAAAGGATTTTTTAAAACTTTTTAGTTTACTTTATTGAAAACAGTTTTATTCGTTTGTAAAAAATATAGGTAACTTTAGTATTAGTAGTGTTTAGAAAAAAGTCAGACTTAAACCATCCCGTAATAGATGAATGCGGGTTTGCATTTATTTATTGTGTCCCTAGCCTACTCAAAGGGCGGTTTATAAGTCACTACCATCGTAAATTTATTATTATTATTAGGAGCCTGTCGTATCCCACTGCAGGGCAAAGGGCTCCCTACCCTTTCTCTTATAACGTAAAGTAACTAAGACTATTCTTACACTCGTAGTTCAATTGCCGTTAGTTAGTGATAAGTAGTATAAAAAAATAGGGCCGATTCACTTTGATCTTTCATTAATAATAAAGTAATCAAAAAAAAATTGTCAAACTGTCCGTGGTGAAAGTATCCACAAACTACTTAGCGTTAAGGTCAGCACCATCAAATTATGACTCCGAAATGTAAATGCTTAAATACCTAAATTAATGCTAATTTGCTACAGCAAATACATGCTATACATGCCTATAAAATCTGAAGGACTCTTTCGATTTCTCCAGGTTTCCGTCATCAGATCGTAACTTAATCGAACCTTAGACAGTAGGATTACCTTTCGAGTTTGAAAATCAGTCTGAAGTAATTTAGCATATAAATTTCTCTAGACCTTCAATTTGTGTAAGTCAATAGAAAATGCTCATCACGCTGAACAATGTTCCTAACGGCGCTTTATTCATATCTCTTATAGTTGAACTGAGCTGCTAGGGTTCTATATCAGTTGTTCCAGACCTTCAATTTGTGTAGGTAAATAGAAAATGCTCATCGCGCTGAACAATGTACCCTTAAAAGCTCTAATCATATCTCTTATAGTTGAGCTGAGCTGCTAGGGTTATATGTCAGTTACTCCAGACCTTCAATTTGTGTACGTCAATAGAAAGTGCTCATCACGCTGATCAATGTTCCCTAAGGCCCTCTATTTATATCTCTTATAGTTGAGCTGAGCTGCTAGGGTTCTATATTAGTTGCTCAAGACCTTCAATTTGTGTACGTCAATAGAAAATGCTTATCACACTCAACAATGTTTCTTAAGGCGCTCTATTCATATCTCTCATAGTTGAGCTGAACTGCTAGGGTTCTATATCAATTGGTCCAGATCTTTAATTTGTGTACGTCAATAGAAAATGCTCATCACGCTGAACAATGTTCCTTAAGGCGCTCTGTTCATATCTCTTATAGTTGAGCTGAGCTGCTAGGGTTCCATATCAGTTGCTCCAGACCTTCGATTTGTGTGCGTCAATAGAAAATGCTCATCACGCTGAAAAATGTTCCCTAAGGCCCTCTTTTTATACCTCATATAGTTGAGCTGAGCTGCTAGGGTTCTATATTAGTTGCTTAAGACCTTCAATTTGTGTAAGTCAATAGAAAATGCTCATCACGCAGAACAATGTTCCTTAAGGCGCTCTACTCATATCTCTCATAGTTTAACTGAACTGCTAGGGTTCTATATCAGTTGCTCCAGATCTTCAATTTGTCTACGTCAATAGAAAGTGCTTATCACGCTGAACAATGTTCCCTAAGGCACTCTAATCACATCTCTCCTAGTTGAGCTGAGCTGCTAAGGTTTAGGGTTCTATATCAGTTGCTCCAGACCTTCAATTTGTGTGCGTCAATAGAAAATGCTCATCACGCTGAATAACTTTTCTTAAGGCGTTGCTTTCATATCTCGCTTAGTTTAAGTGTACTGCTAAGGTTTCACGTCAGGTATTCCTATCTTCAAAATAAGTTATAGCCTAGTATTTGCCCAGACGTAATAGCTACACAACAAAAAAGTTTCATTCAAATCCATTTAGTAGTTCCGGAGATTAGCGTGTACAAACAGATAAACAGACAAACAGACAAAAAAAATAAAAGTTGTAGATTCCTATTCTGTTACTATTTTAACATCACGCTCAATTAGTTTTTGGTAAAAATACTCAATGTACAGACGCATCGGTTTTACAGTTTTATTATATGTATAGATATAAGTTTGAGTATTAACACAACAATATATTTATAAACATAAACAATAAAAAATAAATATATAATTATAGTATCAACCCCTCGACCAAGTTGCTGGTGCCAAGAAGGCTGGCAGCGTTACCCCTCTGAATGGCCAAACTCAAACGTTGGCCGAGGTAACAACCAGCCTTCTTGTCACCAGTTATGGTGACCAGCCGCTCAGCCAGCTCGGCAAAAAGTTTTTTGGCTTCAGGCCCCCATGAGCCCAACGTCTCTACTCCAAATGGTGCAAAGCGGTAGCAGCTGTCTAAGGCGGAGTACTTTCTACTTTTTAAAGACTCCGCCGAGGCAGCCGCTGCGCCTGCAGACCTAGAGGAAGAAGAGACGTGAGAAGGAGCCAGAGTGTCCACGCAAGTCGCATCCCAAACCAAAGCACGTCCGTTTCTCCTGGGAATTATCGTCATTCCATCAGGCCTTTTACCATCATCTCGGCGAATACCTAATGGTTCTAAAACTGCCGGGACTCTAGCCGAGGTAAAAGCCCTGTGGAGAACTTCGTTTATGTTGGCGTGGCGTGGAATGCGGCCTGCGCTTTAGGCACAAGACAGACCGTGTAAACCAAGACTGTCTACGACGGTACCGCAACGACAGTAATGGGGATGAGTGATACGAGTTCCGAGACGCAGGCATGAAATTAAAGTTAGCGACGTATTGTCTAGAACGGTGCCAATGTTTGCGGAAGGCAGCGTATGCAACCAATACCCAGGTTCTTTCTCGGCAACGACTAAGAGAGGCGCACGCTCTGTCTCACTAGAGCTCGGGGCGAGCAGTGAGTCGTAAACATGTTTACAGAGCGGCTCGTCCCATTGCCTCTGCGATTTTAATTATAAGGGTGTGTTGGCTGAACATAAGCTTGACTACGTATTTCTTGCGTCCGCCAAGCATATGACCTCAGCATCGCGAAGCGATGGGTTTAAAATTAGACGGAAGAGGTCAAAAGAGCTGTAGCCGGACGAAAGAAAAGCAGGTAAAGCAATACTGGAAATTTTGCGAGTGCCCAAGCCTCCAAACCTAATGGGAAGGGAGGCTTGAGACCAAGAACGATCATCCAAAGGGCAATTTAAAACTTTTCGGAGTAAATTTTTCAGATAAATATCTAGTGGAGCCAAAAGATTGTTGAATTTCCACATAGGGCAGCAACGTAAAAAGTACGTAAATTTTTGCACAAATGTGCAGTATCGAATAAGCGTTAATGCCATATGAGAATTTATGCCTAAAAGTTTGTCAAAAAAATCCTGATTTTTGTCTGAAATAAAATTTGGAATACCTTCATCAAAGATGGGGGGGGGGGGGGGGGGGCACCGAGGAGGCGAAGAGATTCTTTGGATTGAATGATAATATTGGGTGCGATAGAAGAAAATTTTGTAATAATTTCTTGCCTAGTGGACGGTTGGACCAAACCGGATATGAATAGCTCACATGTAGAAAAATTTAGTTCTAAGCCAATATTTTTCAAATCTTGAATCAAGGAAGATAAATCATCAAAGACAGAAGAAGCCTCGCCAGCCAAAGTGCCAGCATCCAAGTACCAAACATCAAATTTAGAATTTAGATTAGAGATAATGGGGTGAATAGCCAAACTAAAGAGGGCAGGGCCTAAGGGATCACCCTGCTGACAGCCAACAGAAGATGAAATAAGGTTGTTTTTATATACTAATTTAGAGGGTTTTTCATAACATTGCCAAATATATTTGTAAATGGGGATAGAGAGAGTTTTTACCTTGGTCAGCAGGGTTCCTCTGTCAACCGAATTAAAGGCATTTTTGACGTCTACTTTCAACAGCACCTCTCCACCATTGTTATTTAAAAAAGAGCGCACTGCATGAACAGCAGCTTCACATCCGCCTTTTGTTCCAAAACCCAACTGAATAGGCTGAAAACAATGGGGTAAAGAAAGAATTAGGTGGCGGACGCAAATTTTAGAAGCCAATCGGCGTATGGTAGACCCGATGGCAATGGATCTAATCCCACCATCTTTTTTTTTAAAGCAATCAGATTTGCGCCATACAAGATATCGGTGATACCCTCGAAGACACAACCCGAAAGCATCAAGTTAACAAGAGAAGTCAAGTTTTTGAGTAAAAGGCTTAATGCGTTTCCAGTTTCAGAGGAAAAGAGGTCCTTTAAATGTTGGGGTGTAAGGCCGTCAAGGCCCCCAGCGGAACCATTTTTAAAAGAAAATAATACGGATAAAATTTCATCGGACGTTGTAGATAAGAAAGGGTCGGAGCTAGAAGGAGGAACCGGAAAGTGGAGGGAAGCTGCCGGAGGACGGTGCTTAGAAAGAAGGGAAGAAAGAGTATCTGGGTTATTGGGTGCAAAAACATCATCTGAAAATAAAAGCTGGGCGGCACCCTTAATGTCGCCATCGCTTAGTTAATTTTCAACGGTTTTGTTGAGGCAACTTGGTTGCACAGAATTTTTTTCAGGAGGCTGAAAAGGAGGAAGACTAATAGGAATGGGATTTAGACAATCGTTTTTATTTTTTTGAGATAAAGAAACTTCATTCATATTCCTGCGGTCTATGTACAGAGTCTGATAAGCAAAAGTGAGCAAGTGTTCCCAGCTGGAGCGGTCGTTGTGTTTCTATCTATCTATCTATATCTATCTATATCAGCCTTTGGGTTCGTCTTCGAACATAGGCCTCCTCTTCAACCTTCCACAGACTTCTGTCCCTGGCCACCTGCATCCAGTTAATTCCAGCCTGTAGCCGGATATCATCTGTCCATCTTTTAGGCGGTCTTCCTCTACCGCGGGTGTCATTGCGGGGTCTCCACTCTAGGATCTTTCTAACCCATCGATCGTGGTTCATCCGTGCAATGTGTCCTGCAGATCTCCATTTACGGCTCTCAATCTCTTCAACCACGTCGATGACCCCTGTTCTTTCTCTGATCCACTTGTTCCTTTTGTGATCTTGTAGAAAAACGCCAAACATCTGTCTCTCCATTGCTCGTTGTGCAACGCGAAGTCTCTTAGCAGACTTTTCGGTCAGCGTCGTGGTTTCCATCCCATACACGAGAATGAGAGTGGGCAGTGGAGAAAGCCTTGGCGGACAGTAGAGTCGATGAAAGGTATATCGAGCTCATCAAACACCTTAAGCTATCCGGAACATCCTCGATACGCCTCCACAAGTTAACAAACGCGTTCAGACTGGAGAGAGGAGTCCGTCAGGGTGACACTATATCGCCGAAACTGTTCAACGCTGCCCTTGAAAACATCTTTAAGAAGCTAGATTGGACAACCAAGGGAATAATAATCGATGGGGAAAGGCTGAACAACCTGCGATTTGCCGACGATATAGCACTGATCAGCGATAACATCGAAGATATGATCGATATGGTTGACCAACTGCAACGTGAATCAGCAAATGTAGGTTTAAAAATGAATATGTCAAAAACAAAAATCATGAACAACATAACAAACGCGAAAAATCTCGTTCTTCCTGTAGAATTGGTCGACCACTACATCCATCTAGGCCACAAAATTACTCTTGGTTCCGAAGATCAAGTTGCGGAAATAGGTAGGTAGGTGCGCTTCAAGAAAATTTCTCAACACCTGAAGACCAAGGTGTTTAGTCAGTGTGTCCTGCCGGTCTTCGTTGTGTTTCAAGACCCGAGAAATGGCAAATCTGGGACTGAAGGGGAAAGGGAATTTGTGTCTGGTAGCACACTGGTAAGTGGGTTATTTACATCTTTGTGATAACGGCTAACGTGAATTTTGAGACCTCTAGAACCTTTAAAGTGACGTGGCTGGGAACAAAGGTCACAACGAACTAAAGAAACAGAAACAGAACTACTCGTGCTAGGGATACAATCACTCATAATAAACTTTAAAAAACTTATACACTAAATAAAAAAAATACTTACATAAAGAGCATACAAAAGCAAACCTATAATAAGGCCTAAAATAATTTAATTTACACCAGTATTTACACTCGAAGACACTAGACAGCTTCTTGACTCCCGTCAAAGTGTCAATATTCAGAGACAATCTCGATCCCGGATTTACATCGCCAGCTAGATTGGGGCTGCACGGCGCTCGAATGGGTGTAGATACTCTTCTTTGGAAGCAGTTACATTACATCAGACTGAAATCTGAGTTAATCAGAATCTGTGGATGCGCTTTCTATTTCTTGCTTTGTTAGAGCTTTAAAGCTTTCTATTGCATCTGGAATACTCTTGAATTCAATATTTGGCACATCTGTAGTTGTTTGCTTAGTTTCATTCTTCACACTTTGACCTTCTTTCGCTGTAACATAAGCATGTTCCATTTTAACATATTTTCTTGCTTTACAAACATATTTTAATTTTTTTTCAGGAAGTTTATTAAAAAGTGGGTCAGACGTCTCTGGTGTTAGATCATCTTCAAAAAACATATATGTTCCAAGGGGAACTTCATAGCTGCCTGAAAAAAAGGCATCATCCATTTGTACAATTGGAGTTTTTTTCATTTATACCTAGCACATTAATGTTTCTGTATTCTTGTATATTAATGCTGTCTTTGAACTCTACATAAACCAATATTTCTTCTTTAGTTGAATGTTTTGTGTCAGTCTCCATATCAAAATTTAGGTTTATTTCCTAATATTATATTAGCGATAAATATTTACTTAAACCAAGTTAGTGGACGAAACAAATGGGGCTAGTATGTCTCACACGCACCAGTACGAAGATTTATGAAGTAAATTACGAAGGTTTACATTGTATGAACTATATTTGTAAATAATTTGCTTTTTTTATTAATGGCTCGCGCGGTTCCTTTGCTTATTTGAACTTTTGTTACTCTTGTTCTTGTTCTCTAAATAGTCTATCACAATATACTCTATATAATTGGTGCTGCACAAATTATAAATTTTGCACACTGATCATGTAGTCATATTGTTCACAGATTAACTGTATATATCTACAGTTAATCAGTATATCTACGAGTATCCGTTATCCTAGACACCATAGCACAAGCTCATGCTTAGTTAGGGGCTAGGTAATTAGTGTGTTTATTGAAACAATTTATTAATTTATTTACTACATTTATGAATACGCCGGTTAGTAATTTGTACTTTATTTAAGTTTATTAGTAGAGAAAATTTAAGGTTCTATTAATACTTAACAATAATAGTGATACGAAAAATAATAATTATAATTGATTGGTGTTGTTAACTACCTATTTCATTGACTTGATGATGACGTTAAGTCGGCACTACGATAACGACGTAAGAAGGTAGGTAAAGTCATACATTACACATACTCGTACACATCAATACATTCTACTACTACTGTGACATCTAGCCCATTTATTACAAAAGCATTTTTATGTCTTTACGTTCGTTCCATTATCGTGTGAGTATCAATAAAATCTATCGAAACTTTTAAAATCATAAAAACTATCGACAGATTTATCGATACATGGACAACAATAGCGTGCACTTTTACTCTCAAATGTGCACTTCACGCCGCCAAAGGGCTTCGCTTTGCCAATTTTAAGGTGATTAATGCACGGGAGTGGATTTGGGATACCGTTTAGGAGCTTTTAATGCTCTTTTTAGTAGTTCCAATGATTTTAAGTGTGGATCGCGAAAATAGTTCACGGAGAAATTTGTTCGCAGAAATCGTAGAATTGTATTCCGTTAGACCAGTCGCAGTTTTTTTATTTATTTATTTATTGAGTACACAAAACAGAATTACAGACAGTTACATAATATAGTATCTGGGTATGCTGGCATTAACACACTGTAACTCCAAAACATGTGCACACAGCATGATAAAGTATCTAACAATAGAATAAGACATAAAACAGTGGTAGCCAAATTATTACAATTACATGATATAAGCAAAATTAAAACTAAAGTAGATAGAGTGAATATAACTTTAAATAGTAGATATTTACGTAATTACATACAATTACAAATATAAACATATACAGTAACATATATTCATACTAAACATGTTTTATAATTATTATAGACTAATTGATAATTATATGGAGGTCAGCTTTCCATTTATGCAATGATGATCCGTATAAGTCAGGCACATTTTCCAGTCTACTAAGTAAATCATTGTAATTTCGACACATTCTGTAAATTGGATTGTGAGAGGACACATTATTGTTACAAAGTGGAATTGAGAATGGACGATTATGTCTGGGGGACTTATGGGAACGCGAAGAGAAATTTCAGTCAAAAGGGTGGTGGTCAGGGAACCATTCAGTATTTTGTAGAAACAAGTTAAATCAACAATTTTCCGCCGCGACTCGAGACTTTCGAGTTTGAAATAATGGAGGCGATCCTCGTATGTCGTAAGCTCTCGTTTTAACCTACAGCGCTATGTAAGGGTTCTCACCAAGCGTCTTTGGATGGATTCAAGCCTATCAACATGGATGTTATATTGAGGTGACCAAATCGGGGAGGCGTACTCCAGCTGACTGAGGATTAAGGACTTATACAGCGCGATCAAGCTTTTAGGGGATTTAAAATCTTTAGAGGCCCGACTTTTCTTAAGTCTTAGTAATAAATTAACAATTACAATAGTCGACAGTATTCTCTTAATATACATAATTATGTTATCACTGAAATCAGCATACGGGAACCTTCAGGCCTACTGCATAACTTGAACGTTTTCAAAAAGACTTTCAAACTGGCGTCTCTATGATATACCGAGGTTTGCTAGTAACAGTATTTCGGTTTACAACGATTTACTTCTTCTTCTTCTATTATTATTATTATGTGTCTTTTCCTATCTCTTAAACCTTGGACCTTTGGAAGGCGTACATGGGGCCGAAGCCAACACGCAAAGGCCCGTTAGACAACATTGATCTGAAAGCATTTTGACACCAGCCGGCGGCTATCCCTGTATGCACTATAAAAGTACACCCAAGGACAGTCCCCGGCTCGTGTAGGTCTATTGCAGGATATGGGATGGAAACAACTTTGGGTTATGGGTTGGGGTATTAGGTGGCCTGGGTAATTGGGACTATGGAGGGAGAGACTACGGGTCACCTGCCTAGATCATAGCCTCATGCTGAATAAATTGGCGGGCGGTGACTCGCCAGCAACTAAATGGGCCCTCCCTGGCGTCGTAGGTTATATAGACCGGACTGAGGGGCAACATTGGCGTTGCCGGCTAAGGGTGGAGAGGTGGCCCTGGACTTTAAACGACGATCACGCGCTCCCTGAGGGTCCAGCATCGCGTGCCCACTCGCCACTTACGCAGCCGCATCCACACTTCGAGCATCACGTTCTCGCGACTCCACTCTGGCCGGCTGGTTAAGGCAAGCCAGAGATGAGAGTCCTGCAGACCCCCTTGGGTTCCATTTCGGCAAGCCGAAGACGAGAGCCTAGACCGACCCTCAGGAGCACTCGGATTAACGACTGACCCCGTGGTGTCGCTACTCACCACAGCTTGCCACAAAGCTGCCCTGCGGGGTTTATTATTATTATTATTCTAAAAGATGTTAAACGTACAATGGGCCCTCCATCACCCTACCCTGATCTGTCAAATTTCCGCAACCATATTTCAAGCTTTATGTCGATTACATAGAGTTTCATAGAATTTGAGATATTTTGTCAAATTTGGGTAGGTTGATGTGGGGCCTGCGTATCTAGAATAAATTAAGGGCACTTCTACAAACCTCCTTGCATAGTGGTAAATGGCGTGGCGAACTCTATCTTTTCCGGCTTTCAGAGACATAAACAGTTTCCACGACGTTAACTTTGAGAGTGGTGTAGTGTTGCTTTGACCTGCGTACTGTAAACAACCTAATTGGTAATGGAATCACATTCTATTATTATTATAAACTCAGCATCTAGATACCTATATATACAGGTTTTCCAGTAATTGAAGGCTAATCCCATAACTACAGATTAGTCATATCATGCCTACTGCATGCCAAAAAAAAATAAGTCTTACCTACCATTGTCTAGATATAAATATAAAATTTGATACAGCAACTTCGACAAAAAAAAATTTTGAAGTATACTACGCCACAATTTAACAAATTCATCAAATTCGAATTGAAATAAAAAAATATATATTTGTATCATTCTTATTATATTATAATTGCTTAGCCGTTTTTAAGTCATCAATCTTCAAACTTTTCAAATAGGAAGGTTCGAGACCCTTAGCGCTATTTTATGTCCTGTATCTTAGTTAGAAAGTTAGTTTTTTTTTTTTATCTGTCCCAAAATTCAATCATCAACCTATCATCAATCTCGTGTTTCATTTCACCCAACTCTCGATGAGTTGGCTGAAATTATTGCAATTATTTACCTTTAAGTAACGAGAAAATGAGATAGAAGTTTTGACATCTTGGACATACGAAATTGTAATTTGTTTGTTTTTAATCAAGTAGGTAAGTGAATAGACCCCCAGAAAATAAATAAAATGAGTAGAGAAAAAAACCGTTTAGCGGAAAATCTTACTTCAAAAAATATCTGCATACATAATGCATTGTAATATTTAAGAAACCACAGTATATAGGCTGCAGACACGAGAAAGTTTGTACTTTAATTAATAAGTATACGTAATTTTTCAGATACCAGGTATTTTTCTGGCAAAAACACAGATTCCAGACGCCAGACCGAAAAAAATAATTGGATTGGTCTCGGCCATTCGTATAATTTACAGACTGGATAAACTGCGATTTTAATTACTTAAATCGCTAAAGCTTTTTAATGAATCTGAATCATTATTAATCTTGACAAAGATATATGGTAGATATTTTTAGAGAGGTCAGTATGTATTTTAATTAAAACCTTTTGCCAAGTTTTTTATTGGAACGATAAAAGTGTTTTATGTTGGTTTTAGCAACTCGTGTTTACCTAAAGTTAATAATATTTGCGATTACGTTACGGCCTTACGTAAATTAGAATGTTCATAAACATTTTTGTGATCAATTTGTCGAGTCCCACCGGATGACACGGTCGATTAATTTTTGTGTGCATTTAATTTACTTATAAGTTCATTATTATGAATATACTTCACAAAGTGCCATTTTAGTTTAAGTTAAACATTTGATTTGATTTAAAACCCGAGCATGTATTTCAGATAAATAGTCAAGTTTCTTTCAGTATTTCGGCAGTTGGGTCAATTAGGGAGTTTATTTGGGCCCATTACGCTTTGAGGCCGCTCGTTAGAAGCCAGTGCATTCTCAATTCGGTCTGGCTAGCTGGCTTAACTATTAAATGCCAAAAACGCATTCACACATTTACAAATAACGAAAAACGTGCAAAAACGCAATACTACTCGTACGAGAATAGACTTTAAACCGATGAATACGAGCGAAATCCGCAAAGTTTTTAATACGTAAAGCTGTCTAAAAGACCGAAGACCATATTTATACCTCAATTAGCTCTATTTTTTTTCACTGTCGCGCTTCACAACTCTCGTTTCAGTGGCACCCAACAAAATTGTTTCGATTTAACACGCAGCTGAATTCATACGATGTCATACTCATAAGTATACCAATTTTCATTACCTACTACCTACAACAAAAAACGTCTAACACATACTCGTAGTTATCAATTTCGTTTCGTGAGCGTGATGAGCATGTCTACTACAGCCAACTAGATTGCTTTCAAATTGCAATAGACTCTCAAAATAACTTCACTGAAGCAAAAGCAGTTTCAAAAAAATATTTCTGTTCATACTTCATATCTGAAAAAAGAATCAACTGAACTAGTTTTGTTAGTTTAAGGTTTCGTTGTAGGGAAGTAAATTTTTGTTAAATATAAACAATCTTCTGGCTATTAGTAACAAAACTAGTTTGTTACTGATAACCAAAAGTTCGCAAGTCACTAGATTACGGCCTAAAAAGTAGTGGCCAAATTTTGGTTACTGTTAACCAATCATTTTTTTCAGTTGCTAGTCATCGTAATCGCGATAGTCTGCTGTTCTGTGCAATAAAGTAGGTAGACTAATTGCCTACATTTGTATGTACTAAGTACGCGTTAGTCGCGGCTGCTAAGCCGCAGCCATAAATAACGCGCTATCTGTCCGTTCCGGGTGAATGACCTCTAGAAACATGGTGCGGACAAACCTAGACACGTGATTTATGATTAGGAAACTTACTGATTAAAAAGCAGTTTTCTGAAATAGGCATTACTTGTATGTAAAGACGCATTAAAGGCTTAATTCCAACTGCCCATTGCGTGTCATTTTACAACATAGAGATCAAGGCATGTCGGTCATGAGATAAGTATGACTCGACTATGGAGAATACAGTGTTAAGAATCTAACTGTTAACCCACCCCGTCACACGAGTAAAATTTAAAATAAATAGGTGTAGGGTTAATTTTAAGTCAGGTCAAATTTATTTAAATCTATTTTTTTTGTAATTAATAATATATTTAATATTGAATTACATATTTACAGGCAACTTAGAGATATTATAAAACATGATTATGTACAAAATTAAAATTATAAAAAGGGTCCTTGTGGTAAGGTTCCCAGGATGCTGGCAGCGTTACCCCGCTCTTGGGTCACTCCACTGTGGAACAGCTCCGTCGCTCCCTCTCGGCCCAGCTGACTACAATGGTCAGCGCCCATTTAGAGGTCCTTGAGATTGACGGCCGCCTTCTGCCTGCCAAGCACCACCGCCCGCCACTTGCTGCAGCGGATAGAGCTCAAGCGGCTGCGTCGAAACCGGCGCCGCCTACCAAAAAGGTAGCGCCACAGAAGGACCAAACTACCAGTCCTTCTACTAGTGGAAGCAAGTCTGCTTCCAAGCCGGAAAAGTCGAAAGCACCGGCCGCTGCCAAAACTAATGGTGGGAAGACTACTCAACCCCAATCTAATCCCGCTCCGGCACCTAGTGGCAAGGGAAAAGGGAAGAGGAAAACTTCTTCGAAAGGTAAGCCCAGCGCTCCTGAAATAACCCAGAAGGCTGCGGTGACCCCTAAAGGACCGGAGGAGGCCTGGACGACGGTGACAAAACGCCGCCGTCCCAAAGCTCGCTCCTCTAAAACTGCGGAGCGGCCGAGGTCAAAGGCCCCCGCCAAGCCAACTAACGCTCCAAAGTCGACCAATGCGCCGACCAAGGGGTCCGGCCTGCGCAAGCTGAAGCCGCCCCGCTCCTCAGCAGTGGTTATCACGCTGAAGGGGGCGGCTCAGGAGCGCGGCGTTTCCTACGCAGAGGTGCTGTCTGAGGCCAAGACCAAGGTCAACTTAGCTGAACTCGGCATCGCCTCGGTGAAGTTTCGCCAGGCGGCAACGGGGGCTCGTATCCTCGAGCTTCCAAGGGGTCACTCGCCGATTTCGAGGCATACCTCCTGGAGCTGAGGGTTGCCGTTCGCCGGTGCTCTCCATACCCGGTCCTCGTGCACGGGGACCTCAATGCCAAATCCTCGGCTTGGGGTTCTCCAGTCACCAACGCACGAGGCCGGGTATTGGAAGAGTGGGTGGTGGAGTGCGGGCTGTCCGTGCTGAACCGTGGCACGGTTGACACGTGTGTGCGCCATAATGGGGGGTCCATCGTGGACGTTTCGTTTACGACTTCCCCCCTAGCGCACCGCGTCCAGGAGTGGCGAGTGCTGGAGGACGAGGAGACGCTATCTGATCACCGGTACATCAGATTTAGCGTCTCCGCATCGCCTCCAGCCATGCCTGTCGGCCCCAGCCTGCCGCGATTGGATGGCCCGCGTTGGGCGCTGAGGGGTCTGGACAAGGAGTTACTGCAGGAGGCGGTCATTGTCCAGACGTGGCTTCAGATGCCACCATCGGCAAACGTTGACGGGGGGGCGCAAATGGTGTGTGAGGCCATGTCGCGGATTTGCGATGCGGCCATGCCTCGCATAAGATCCGTGCCGTCCCCCCGTAATGTATATTGGTGGTCGGATGAGATCGCGCAGCTCCGCCGCGTGTGCGTCGAGCGTCGCCGCGTCTATCAGCGGTGCCGCCGTCGTGCAGGCCGCGACGTTGAGGAGGAGGACCGGCTGTACGCAACCTATCGCGAATCTGCGATAGAACTGCGCGTTGCAATCAGCCGGTCCACAGCAGCGGCTTGGGAAGAGCTGCTGGGGACGCTTGAGGGGGATCCGTAGGGTAAGCCGTACAAATTGGTACGGCAAAAGCTCCGTCTTTGGACCCCTCCAGTGATCAGCACCCTCGAGCCGGAGGTGCTGAGCACCGTGGTGGAGACACTGTTTCCCACGAGGGGAGACGATTTTGTCCCCCCGACCATGGCGTCCCCAGCGGTGGTGACCTCGTACACTGAAGATGTGCCTGAGGTCACAGAAGGGGAACTGGGAGCGGCCGTCTTACGCCTACGTGGCAAAAAGACGGCCCCAGGACTCGACGGCATTCATGCCCGAGCCTGGGTCCTGGCTCTCTCAGAAGAGTCCGGGTCGCTCGAGCTCCAGCTGCGGGGTGTTCCGCAGGGGTCCGTGCTTGGCCCCCTGCTGTGGAACATCGGCTCTGATTACGTTCTACGCTGCGCAAATCTGCCCGGCGTAGACGTAATTTGTTACGCCGACGACACCCTGGTGACGGCCCGGGGTTCTGACTGCCGGGCCGCACAGGTGCTGGCCACCGTTGGAGTGGCAGAGGTGGTGAGGCGCATCCGCCGCCTGGGCCTTGAGGTGGCCCTCCATAAATCGGAGGCCATTTGTTTCTATGGCCGCCGACGAGGGCCACCTTCGGGGTCCACAGTAGTGGTGGGCGGAACCCCTATCCCAGTCCGGCCGACACTGAAATATCTCGGTGTCGTGCTGGACAGCAAGTGGGAGTTCCAGGCCCACTTCGAGAAGTTGGCGCCTCGACTGTTGGGGGCGCCGGCGCCCTTGGGCGTCTGCTGCCCAACCTAGGAGGAGGTGACGGAGTCTGCCGTCGCCTATACCTCGGAGTGGTGCAATCGATGGCCCTCTATGGGGCCCCGATCTGGGCGGGGTCCCTGAAGAATCGTCACCGGGCCCTCTTGCGACAGGTGCAGAGGGTCCTGGCGATCAGGGCTATCAGGGGATACCGCACCATCTCCTACGAGGTGGCGTGCGCTCTCGCCGGGTCCCTTTCGTGGGACCTGGAGGCCGAGGTTCAATCTTCGGTCTACTGGCGAGTAGCAGCGCACGCCCAGAGCCAGGGCTGCCGGCCCCCACCCGACACTGTAGTGCGGTGGCGCCAGGCGGCCCACGAGGTGGCTCTGGAAGAGTGGCGGCGGCGACTCGTGCAGGGACTCGGTGACCATCCTACCGAGTCCCGTCGCCGGGCAGTGGAGGCCGTCCATCCCGTCCTGTCTAGATGGGTTGGACGGAAACACGGGTCGGTAACTTTCCGGCTGACGCAGATCCTCTCGGGGCATGGATGCTTCGGGAGGTATCTGTGTGTAGTCGCCGGAAAGGAGCCGACCTCAAGATGCCACCATTGTGACTGCGTCGAAGACACGGCGCAGCACACAATGGTGGACTGCCCGGCGTGGGCGGAGCCGCGGGCGGAGTTGGCCGCGGCTCTCGGAGGCGGAGACCTTAGCTTGCCGACCGTCGTGTCTAAGATGGTCGGAAGCGAGGGGTCTTGGGAGGCGGTGGCCCATTTCTGCGACGTGGTGATGTCGAAGAAAGAGGCCGCCGAACGGGACCGGGAAAGAGACCCGGCCTCCCTCCGCCTTCGGCGCCCGCGGGACGCGCGCTCGGGCCGCGGTGCCAGAATGAGCGGCGCCCCGACGGGAGGGTCTCGGGCAGACGGTATGGGGACACCTCTGCCCATTCACCAGGGACCCTCCTGAGAGACGGTGCACTGTACGCCCAGTGCGCCGTCTGGAGGAGGGGTGCTCCCCCCTCCTTGGAGATCCGCCCTCTGAACTAGAGGGCGGAAGTTGCCGCTGGCAGGGTCGCGGGACTGTTGAGATACCGCGGCCCCTGCTGTCACAGCCAACACATGCGGCGGGCGTCGTCAGGTTTTAGTGGGTATACCCGAGTCCGGGGGAGTCCCACACACGCCTCTTCGTTCCCCGACGGAGAGGTACGGTGCGTAAGGCATTTCCTGACGTAAAAAAAAAAAAAAAAAAGGATAGACATGAAGCCAGTACCCTGCCTCCTTGGTGGAAACCGCTTTTAGTCTGGCAAGGTCCGCGTTGTTGGTGCTACTGTCAATCAGACTTTTCAGAAGAAACTCACAAGAAATTTGGTCCCAACTCCTTAGAATTTTTAAAACTGAAGGAAATTTTGTTGGAAGCCATTCCCCAAGCATCTCTAGCCTCATCCAAACGCGCCACTTTGAAGATTGCAGTAGAAGGCTGCAGGATACTCGCAACGAGAGCGGACGTGCTGTAAGATGAGGATACAAAGGCAGGTAATGCGACACTGGAAATTTTGCGCGTCCCAATCCCACCATAACGGATAGGAAGAGATGCTTGGTCCCAAGACCGTTCCGAAAGACGAATGTTTAGAATCTTTTCCAAATATGTTTTAAATAGATTGTCTAGATTACTGGTCAAATTTTGAAATTTCCAGATAGGACAGCAACGAATAAGATAATTAAATTTAGAAACTAGCAGACAGGATTTTAGAACAAAGAGAGCCGAATGAGCGTTGATTTCCAAAAGGCGGTCTGAACATTCATTGAATTTTGTTACTAATTTTTGAAAATGAGGGGGTATTGCATTATCAAAGATGGGAGAGCCTAGGAGGTGAAGAGTTGAGTCTATCAGAATCCTAATATTGGGGGCTAAACTATTAAATTTAGAAATTATTTCAGATCTCCTCGAAAAAGGTAAATGTTCTGAAATAAAAATTTCACATTTGTCAAAATTTAAAGAAAGGCCTATGGTGTTAAATTTTTGAATTAATCTGGAAAAGTCTACAAAAACAGTGTCAGCGTCACCTCTTAGGGTTCTATCGTCTAAATACCATACATTGAATTTTGAGAATAAATTTTGAATTAAGGGGTAAATAGCCAAACTGAAAATGGCTGGTCCAAGAGGGTCACCTTGTTGACAGCCTATTGCGGAATCAATTTCATTACATTTGTACAATAATTTGGAAGGGTTGTAATAACATTGATTGACGTAATTGAATATTTCCGGAGAGTTAATTTTGACTTCTTTCAACTAGGATTCCCTAGACACGGAGTTAAAGGCATTTCTGACGTCTAATTTAAGCAACACCTCTGTCCGATTTTGTAGAAGTAGAGTGCAAAGCGCATATACAGCTGCCTCCCAACCTCCTTTAGTACAAAATCCTAATTGGTGCGGTTCAAAATGTTCTCGAAATTTGCAAGTTAAAAATTTTACACATAATTTTGAGGTAATACGCCGAAAAGTGGAACCAACGGCAATTGGTTAAGACCAATTAGTCGGTATAAGTACCGCCATCCTTTTTGGATAGGGCAATCAGATTGGCGCCGTATAGAATAGATGCAATTTCTGAATTGACTTTTCCAAAAAGCATAAAGTTGCATAATTTCGTAATAGAAATTAGCAGTTGCCGACCAGCATCGCCTGCCTGGAAGGAAGTGAGGTAATAGTAATTTAGATAAGAAATTAAAGAAGCTCTTTATAGCAATTATCTTTCGAATAACATTTACTCAAAAATATACGAAAAAAAAGGGACAAAGCAACTTTCGCGCACCATAATGACTGTTAATATTGCACATTTCAGTTGATCGATACGCACACGTCATATCGTGCGTGCGTATTTTTCTACAGATGAGATAATCCAGGTGCACAACTTTTAAGAGCAGTACCTATTGAAATCTGGCACATAACTGATAAGTTACCCTGTATAGCTCATGCAGAAATAATGTAGCTTTCTACTGGTGAAAGAATTTTTATAATCAGTTCAGTAGTTCCAAAGATTATTTATTACAAACAAACTCAACAAAAACACACAACTTTATCTCTGAAGTAAAGGTAAAACCCATGCCGAAATTCCGATGTTTTTAGTCATTTTTTTAATCAGCTTTAGATTATTATATTACCAGTGGCTCCCCGCGACTTCGCCCGCAAGAGTGGGATTTTCCATATAAACTTTCATCCCCGATTTCACCTCCTTAATGTTTTTTATATAGCGACAAAATGTAGCCTATGTCTTTTCCAGGGTCTCGAACTGTCTCCATACCAAATTTCATCTCAATCGGTTCAGTGGTTTAAGCGTCAAGAGGTAACAGACAGACAGACAGACACACTTTCGCATTTATAATATTATATGGATTATGGGATAATACGCACTTCGATTCAATCATTCCAAGACATCCTGTGTACATAGCCTTTTTCGATGAACAAACGAAATACATAATTTTCATAATGTTTTTTCACATCAGTCATAAGGGTAAATAGTATTATCCCGGTTCGGCACGATTGTAAACGCACGAGAATCCAGCTCGCGAAATGGATTCGACAGGCGAATGACAAACAAACCGACCGGCGTGTCACATTTCGCTAATGCCCTGTGTTAATCTTTATTTATCTTTAGTTCGGCAATGGCACCTACTACGCAAATGCCACTGAAAACCAGCGCCAGGCCTTTTTACTGAGATCTCTTAATTTATAGTCCGACAAGTTCTTTTCCTCTTTGCGCCCCGCAAAACGTGCGGGGGGAGGAACATCATCCGACATCCGCTGACGTCCAGCGCGCTTCGCACCCCGCACCTCTGGCGACTGCAGGAAGATCGACCTTATCGGACTATAGACATCTCAGACACATAAAAGCACCGTGGTGAACTGGTGATTGACGACTGTTCGTCGCTGTAGTTTTTTTTTAGGGTTCCGTACCTAAAAAAGGAAAACACGAACCCTTTTGGGATCCCTTTGTTGTCAGATTGTCGTGTCTGACAAACCCCTTTTTTCCGTAACGCGTGGAGATATCAAGTTGAAATTGACATCAAAACTTATGTCTGCATAAATTTTACTTGTGGAACACATAATATTGAATATTGAAATTGAAAACATTTATTTCAGAAACAGTTTCCAAACATTCTTAACCTAATACTAACTATAGAGAGAAATAAAATACTTAATCTACTGACACAGATAAACAAACATGTTCGGGTTACAAATAGTGTTGTATCTTAAGGATGGCAGGTCAATTTTGATACCACAGTTTGAAAAAAGCTACAGCAAGTATTTATAAGCCGTAACAAAAATATAAATTGATTTAAAAATATATGTATATGTGGCGCTGAGTGAGTATGGTTCGTGTCTGACCTTGGTAGGGGCTGATATGACGGCTGTTTGCTCATCAGAATAATTTTATTACTCCGTTTCATTAACGAAATGCTGCATAATATATAAAAAAATGTCAGCCATTACAAATCATGGATGTTATAAGAATATCCTGCACTTTTGAAAAAAACCAGTACAAATAATTTTAATTTCTGAGATTAGTGCTTACGCTAAGCATAATTTAAGAGTCATAGTCATTTGGTAAAAATATAAAGCTTGAATAAAATATATAACTCCATTAACACTTCCTTGTCAGTAAACACAATACTGAAACAGTAAGCAGTAGGTACATTTATTTATCTTTATGACCTTCTTGGTGTTGTGGTTCGCGCTTCGGACTACAAAAATCGAGGAGGTTGCGTTCAAATCACGCAAGGACATATGTTTGTGTGATGAGCACGAGCATTTGTACCTAAGTCATGGATGTTTTAAACGTGTTTATGTATGTCTATTCGTTACTATTCTAGACACCATAGCACAAGCTCACGCTTAGTTTAAGGGCTAGGTAGTCGCCACAACACAAACTCACGCTTAGTATTAGGGCTAGGCAGTCGCCATAACACAAGCTCACGCTTAGTTTTAGGGCTAGGTAATCGTCATAGTACAAGCTCACGTTTAGTTTTAGGGCTAGGTAGTCGCCATAGCACAAGCTCACGCTTAGTTTTAGGGCCAGGTAGTCGCCATAGCAAAAGCTCACGCTTAGTTTTAGGGTTAGGTAGTCTCCATAGCACAAGCTCACCCTTAGTTTTAGGGCTAGGTAGTCCCCATAGCACAAGCTCACCCGTAATTTTAGGGCTAGGTAGTCGCCATAGCACAAGCTCACGCTTAGTTTTAGGGCTAGGTAGTCACCATAGCACAAGTTCACGCTTAGTTTTAGGGCTAGGTAGTCTCCATAGCACAATCTCACCCTTAGTTTTAGGGCTAGGTAGTTCCCATAGCACAAGCTCACCCTTACTTTTAGGGCTAAGTAGTCGCCATAGCACAAGCTCACGCTTAGTTTTAGGGCTAGGTAGTCGCCATAGCACAAACTCACGTTTAGTTTTAGGTGTGTTCTTTAAAACATTTTTTTTATTTAGTTCTTTGGGTTCTTAACGGGTTAATTTTCCCGTCTCAATTTGCTTAAAAAGAAGTGAGCCCCAATCCTGATGCACGTGCTTTAAGATATTTTTATAATTAAGAACGTAATTAAGAAAAAATAGACAAGTAATAAAACCACTTTCCGGTCTCATGTCTTGAATCACATAAATCAGTTACACCAGCAGTGTACACGGGTTTTCACTTTGTTGCCCATCTAAGGGACAAACTTCACCAAGGCTAAGATGAGTCAAGAATTTTTCTATCTGTAAAATTATTACTAAAATAATTATTTTGTTTATTGACAGATAACAAAGATTCAATTCGATAACATGGAGATCGAGGAAAGTTAAAACAATTTTTACGTATTACTTCTTACACACTACTAGTAAATATCAATCGTTTCAAATTAGTAAATAAATTAAATTATTTCAACAAACACATCAACTACGCGTGTGCTTATGCTATGGCGACTATTTAAACGGATAGACACACTTATATTAGTTTTTACACCTATGACTGAGGTACGAATGCTCGTGCTCATCACACAAATATTTGCCACTTGCGGGATTCGCACCCACAATCTCTGGTTTTGTAGTCTGAACATTACCAAGACGGTCGTCAAAATAGTAGTTAAGTAGTAGTAGTATGCATTGCTAGTTCATTTCCTGCACTTGCAAATGAGTAACACAAAGAGTTTAAATGTGAAATCTTCAGCAAAAAGTCGATTCGAAATCACAAGACACACGCGGCCGCACATCAGGCTACCCCACTTTGACCTTGAGACCTCCTCTATTATCTACGTAATAAAAGCTTTCGTAGTTCACGTTATTAACCAGTACTTTTTTTTCAACACGGTTGAAACAAACAATGTTTGGAATAAGAAAGGACTTCATAGTAAAAACAAGCATTTTTTAAATGTATTTATTGAAACACATCTTTCTAAAATAGAAAAGAATTTGTAATTATGCCCACAAGCTGCTTCGTGAGTTGTCTAAGCGCCCTTTGGATACTACTCACGATACAAGGGCTGGCTTCTACCTGGGCACTTTCCCACAGGGCAACGATCTTGTAACCGATGTATATATGTAAGCAAGTAGATAAGTTTTATTTTTAGGGTTCCGTACCCGAAGGGTAAAAACGGTACCCTATTACTAAGCCTTCGCTGTCTGTCTGTCACCAGGCTGTATCTCATGAACCGGGATAGCTAGACAGTTGAAATTTTCACAGATGGTGCATTTCTGTTGCCGCTATAACAACAAATAATATAAATATTTAGGGGGGCTCCATACAACAAACGTGATTTTTTTACCGTTTTTTGCTCGCTATTAATAACGGCAACAGTTAAATGCTTTAAATATTCACAGAATATTTAGCTGTAAATTAACTTTAAAAATAAATAATTAAAAAAATAATATTATTTAAGGAGGTCTCGAATACATCAAACGTGAATTTTTTGCTCGGTATTTATAATGGCAACAGGCAGACCTTTAAAATATTGACGGAATATTATGTTGTATTTCACTTCAAAAATAAATAATTAAAATAAAATTTAAAAAATAATTTAAAGGGGGCCTCCCATACAAACGTGTTTTATGGGACGTGTTGCCTATACTGTCTAATATTGTAAGATAATGGTACGGAGCCCTTTGTGCGCGAGTCCGACTCGCACTAGGCCAGTTTTTTTTAAAAAAGAATTTGTGGCGGTGGCAGCGGTGCTACAGCCGCGCGATATTAGTGCCACTGCCGCGCTACCGTTTATAGTATGAAACTATCAACAGCGCGTATAAAGCGCTACAGTCGTACTGCTAAAATCTCCTAAATGTTAAAGCGCTGTAAGACAACTGCGAGTTAGTACGGGTAAAATTAAAACAAATAAAATAATGATTACCTACTATGCTATGAGGCTCAGTAGTAATCTAATCATATCGTAACTTAGGCAATACCTTAGGCAAATTGTCTAAGCTTTAAAGTCCGTTCTGTAGTTCTAGTGATTGTTTCCTAGGTACAATTATCTCACAAACTTAGTTTAAATATTATATACTTTACTAATGTAGAGGTAGACAAAGGTTATAGTCCGACTGCTTATCTGAGACCTCGCCTGCGGGGTGTAGTAGTGCGAGGGAGACGGGGACAGGGATTTGATTGGTGATTTGAATTTTGAACAGAATGCGAATTTCGAATTTTAAAATTCGAATTACATATCACCCAATCGAATCACAAGCGCCCGCCGCCCTCACCGCTCAGGACCCCCGCACCTCTGTATCCCGCAGGTGAGGTCCCAGATAAGCATTTAGAAAACAAAGTCAACTTATTTTGAATATGCTGATAGCCAAGGTTCAGGTGTTCGTTGACGGCAATTTCTCGGTTATTTTGTTATTTTAATGTCTCTCTAGTCCCAGGGTTTAGGGTCTCTTAAAGCTTTTAGCACGTTTCCTGTTTATCGCCTTTCTGCCTACTTACCCCGACAGTAGTTATAAATTCAAAGCGGGAGTGAAGTGTTACTCGGGATAACATCGCAAGATTCTGCTACAAATAATAATGTCCTCCTAGCCGAGTTTCGACAACGGCGGCCTATCTCAACAGAGATTAGCCAACTGCGCGGGACATATTATAGTGCACAAGTGTGTGCGCAATACACAGGTGCACTCTTTGTTCCTTTTACTCTCATAATTCGGTGAGACGGCAGTCCGACATGACCGTTGAGAGATCAGGCGCAGGACCAACGGCTTAACGTGCTTTCCGAGGCACGGGTGTTAACACCACCAACTTTCTTACTCCGGAGCTGTGTCTGAGTAATTTCAAGACAGAAAAACCGATACACTCTTGGCCCGACCCGGGATTCGAACCCGGGACCTTGTGGATAGTACCCAGCGTGCTGACCACTAGACCAACGAGATAGTGGAGTAACAATATTGTAAGGTGCGCAATTACAGCTAACAGTTGAGCAATCTTGAGGCCTACTTTTAGGCTGGGGGTATAAGTGCTGGGGCTTACAATTTTAGGTGTAGGTGACACAATTGATATTAGGTATTGAACGAAAGTTGTAATTTTAATTATTTATTTTTTAATTTTACAAAAACCACAGCTCTTAAATACTTATATCTAAATAGAACTAAAATGTAAAACTAAAAGCCAATAACTGATTTTCATTTTATAATTAACGGTCTACCGATACAAAGTATGTATGTGTTGTGTGTGTGTGTGTGAGAGAGAGAGAGAGAGAGAGAGAATTTGTGTGGCTGGTGTGTGTGCGTGTGTATGTATGCTACCGAAAGTTTCCAGCGATAATAGTATTTCCTTCTTAAAGCCACTTTTTGCAGTGTGAAAAATATCTCCCGAATAGAAAACTTAAATGTCCACAGGCGACATTATGTGCTATATCGTTTCAGCATTCCACAGACACACATAATCTCTTAATTCCACCTGCACAAAAAATCAAAAGAAGTGTCATTTTATTAAGTTATGAAAATAAAACCCTAAGCATGAGCCAAGCCAATACATACTAAAAGCATTATAGTAATAAATTAAAAAGCACTTAAAATTTGCGTTATAAATTACTAAGTTTTAATATAAATAAGTTAAATAGTTTACTTATTGCAATGGGTATTTATTTCTCCTTTATGGGGATTGTGTACTCCCATGGGAATACCTGATTACAGTTTACATAGGGATACGTATTTTTAGTTGTTTTATTTTGAGTCCGATTAAATACTTCTCACACTACCTACTTGGCAATGTTCAATTACAAGTAATGCAAACCTAACTTAATGTAAGCCATTGTAATGTTGTATGAAATTACATTACGCTCCTAGGGAGGCAGTGATTTGAATTTCCAATAAGAGTTCGTAGGCATGATCACACTAGCCCGTCCCACACCAAAGAGAACATATTTGAAATTTGAACCTAGCAGCCAAGAATTTCAGCACGAATGGAATAAAAAAAACGCGCGCTGCTAAAAAAAGAAATAAATAAAGAAAAAAAGACCTATGTATTTTATGAAATTACAAACAATGTTTTCGTAAAACTGTCGAGTGACGAAATTTATTTGACACCGGAGTCCATTAGTTGTTAAGCCGCTGGTATTGTTAATAATAATAATAATTTACTGCCAGAAAAGTCAAAGGATATTATAGAAAAAATATGTTTTTTGTAGTACATTCTTATTGCCTCGTAGGAAGTGTGAAAAGCAGAGTATTCTCCTCGGGGATAAAGATGTCTTCGTCTTAGGCGAGCTTAAATCCCTCGCTACACTCAGGATTCAATTTTTACCTTCGTTACGCTCGAGATTCAAGATGACGCCCGTGACGTAAGACATCACTTTACCCCCTTGGTGAATAATCTACTATTGTTGTATACCTATAGACGACTGTCTTCGTGCAGTAGTTTACGCTCCGGGCTATATTAACGGCTGCGGGTTCAATTTCTGATAGGGGATATGTTTGTGTGATGAGCATGAACATTACCTAAGCCATGGATGTTTATAACTATATAGTAAGTAAGTACGACGTCTATCCGTTTTCCTAGTCGCAATAGCACAAGCGCGCGCTTATTTTAAGGCTAGGTAATTGTGTTTGTTGGAAAAAAATATTCATTTATTTATACCTACTAACATTGAAAATGTATTTTAAAAAGAATTAGATACCTAACTATGTCATTAGCGCGCGGAAATTGCATCCCTCAAATTGAGACAATTGACTCAATTTCGCATTCTAATTTCGTACATGTCATTTAATGACACGTAAACGAGTGTGTGCTCGGCGCTAGTTACCAGTAACAAAACTAGTTTGTTACTGATAACCAGAATATGAGGTGCTAGTGGCGCAGTGGCGGCTGCGCTTTGGTAGTGATACCAAAAGTTAAGCAACCCACGTCGCGGTCGTGATTGGATGGGTGACCATTCCGACCATTTAAGTGACGTCCATGACAAGCATCTCCGTGTTTCGGAAGGCACGTTAAGCAGTTGGTCCTGGCTAATATCTGTTGGTATTAGTCGTTAAGCCTAGTCAGAGACCCTAGGGCGGCTTGATAACATCTGACAGTAAGGTTTGTCACTTGCCTTACAGACTCCCTTCCACCAATCCGCACTGAGCCCGCGTGGTGGAGTATGGCTCGTACCTCCTCATAGTTGAGGTGAGACCTTTTCCCAGCGGTGGGATCTATATAGGCTGACTTTAACCAGAAGTTCGCAAGTCACTAGATTACGGCCAACGAGTAGCCAAATTTTGGTTATTGTTAACCAATATTTTTTGCAGTGCAAATTCGCCCGCAATAGAAGATGACATATCTACCTCTATCTAATAGACTATCATTGCCTACTAAGCTACATAGGTAAATTTTGTATAACGACTTTTTGTATTACTAACTCAAAAAAATACTTGTATACAGTGGGCGGCCCTTCATCAACTTATCAACCTTCCCAAACCTGACAAAATGTCTCAAATGATATGGAGCTCTGTGTGATCAACATAAAGTTGAAATATGGTTGCGAAAATTTGACAGATCAGGGCTGCAGGGCTGCAGTTGATGTGGGGCCCACTGTAACCTACCTACTTTGACACAAGGGGGCTAATTACGTAACTCTGTTTCTAACAATTCAGGATTGAAATCGCTTGGAAATGTCACATTTGACAACTTCAGTTACTCTGTTAAGCTGGCCATTCACGGTCAGTTCAAAAAATGACTCCACTCACTAACATAAAAATAATCTGAAAACGGACTTTCATTTAGTGCTGCTAGAACGTGGGCAATTCCCCACGCAAAGGGGACTTTAAGTTTTTTTTAATTTAGTGGGTAAAATGGGCGAGAAGGTCTTAGAACCGGTAAAATATAGGCAATAGTGGAAAAAAATAATAACGTTCAGTTACTATTTTAGTACTTATGCCTATAGCCTAGATTTTTATTACCGATATTGAAAAAGTAAAATTTTGGTCGTACCTCAGACCGACTAATTAGTGTAACTGGCCGTGAATGGCCAACTTTAGCAACAAAACTTTGATTGAAATAATTTCATCATTTCAAAAGTGACATAATCCACTACAAAGTAATTGCTTGCCTTCACTCATTTAGCGAGATAGTAACTAAAAAAATAACAAAATCGCAGCCGGATTAATATCCAAAAACAGAAACTACTTATAGGAAAATTGGACAAATTGGACTAATAATTTAAGCAGAGCGAGCGGTAAAAAACCACCAATTGCCGTCCAATATTGATGGTGTAATGAATCATTTTCGCCTCAATATATCGCTTCATTCCGAATAATATTGCTTTCGAATCGATATTAATTCTGGTAAAAATTGGTTAAACACGCTGTGCTTTTACTGTCCTGACAATTTTTTTGTGTCTTTATTACATGATACACGATTTCTACGAGTTTTTAATGTGAAAAGGTATTATTTGTTACAGATTCAGGGTTAATTTCAGTTGCATATTTTTTTCTTTAAAACTGTTTTAGGGATACGTCAATATTTCAGTCTCTACCTAACGAAGAAGTACAAGGTAAAAAATAAATAAATAATTTTCAACAAATAATTTATAATAATAAATTGTTGCTTTGAAGTGATAAGCATTCACTTTTGCTATATTTTTTTCACGTGCAATAATATCTAATAACCATATTTATCTACTTCTCAGTTTGTGATTATTTTTAAAATATATATTTTTTTAACTATACTAAAATCGTCAAAAAGCAAGTTAGTTGGGAGGGAACAGAAAATCGTGACGTCACAGTTGTTTCCATATAAAATATATGGAAGAATAGCGTTTCGATAAACCTTAAAAAATGTGTCAACGACCCCTGTAAACGGGCGTATATTATTATTTATTCTGGGCCTGTGTCCCATTTGCGGAATGTACCCCATTCGATTACTTAAGTTTTCAAACACTCGTTCGTTGAGCTTAAAATTTGATCCCATTAAGAGTACCTTACCATATTAATCTATTTAAGACCACGCTTAAAGTTTTGAACTTACAAAAGTTTCAGCAAAAAGACGACGGTCTTAATCTTAATGAACTTTAATTTTATTACCCATTGAATCGTAAATGAGGTTAGTTAAAACTTTTTTCAGAAATATCAATTTTTTTGCGAAGCCGAAAAGGGTAATTCGGTAGTTTTGATTTCTTTACGCGAGTTAGCTTTTAGAATACTAATAAGGCACTTATTTGATCAGCTTTGGAGCTTATGTTAGATATTTCACTTTGTCGTAAGCACAAATCTCAATAATACAATAATAATATGTATATTATAAACTTTAATTACACTGTGTATTGATTAATCCTTTTAAGTAACCATTTTGATTCACTTTGTTTCCGGTTCCGGCGGATAGCTCTATTTTAAAATAGTTGTGATTTTTAAATATTTGTTATTTCCGTTTCCTTTAAATGTTTAATGTGAATGTGAACTGATACCTAAAAATAAATGTTTGTTATCTATTATTATTATAATTAAATAAAATAGATGACGTTTCCGGCTTAGTTAAGTTTATTTTTAATTTAAACAAATTGTAACAAAATACTTCCGGTTCCGGGGATGCGTTTGCTATTTCATCTAAGTGATCTTTTAGAAATACTACGTACGTCCGGTTCCGGTGGTGTTGTTTTTTCTGATTGGCTGTCGCATCGGTATGGACACCATTGCAATAATGGCGCCTCGTACAGAGTGCAGTTGGGCAGAAAAATACTGAAGCAGGCATTCTTAGTTGGATTGTCGTGAGAGACGGACCTTTGTAGTGTAGATGAAAGTGAGTGATGTTGAAAGTAAATACTAGTGAAATAAAAGAATATTAAGGAACTACGCAGCTGAGTTTGAATTTATCTGGCCTTCCTATACTTAGAATTGGACAGTGTTAACTAAAGGGACCTCGGACTCGCACACTAAGTGTTCCGTGCCAACTTTAACTGAATTAGGATCCACATACTTCCACTTAGCCAAAATACTACAATATTTTGTTGACAGCAATAACTTTGTTATTCATAGTGTTTGTACGATAACAGGAGAGACGAATATATATGATAATATATACCTTACGGCTTTGAGTCCTATTGCGAAAAAGTAGCTTTCGTTAGTCTTAAGGCCGGCGCTCACTGCCGGCATGGCACAGCGTGTCATGGCAAAGGATTTTATTACTAATCAGGTTATTTCGAATCTTATTTTCATGAGTGTAGAATTCATGTTACTTTATTTCGATACCACGATGCCGCGAAATGACGTGACGTGAATGCTGCGGCACGAAGCGACGCGCTGCGGCATTAAAGTAACATGAATTCTACACTCATTTTAAAATAAGATTCGAAATAACCTGATTAGTAATAAAATCCTTTGCCATGACACGCCATGCTATGCCGGCAGTGAGCGCAGGCCCTTAGATAACTGTAACCTCCAAGAATTATAAGACTTCTGTAGCAATACTCGTAAATGAAGGATAATCCTATAACTACAGATTAGTAACACCATTCCCTACTGTATGCCAAAAAAAATTAAATACTTAAAAGTGTTGCACTTTGTGAGATTTTGGTTTTAGGTTTTTATTATTTTTGGAAGCTTAAATAACAGAATATTACTACTACTAAAATAATATTGATGATAATATTGACGACCGTCTTAGTGTAGTGGTTCGCGCTCCGGACTACAAAGCCAGCGGTTGCGGGTTCGAATCCCACAAGGAGCAAATGTTTGTGTCGAGGGACTCTTATGTTTAAAAAAAAATGTCACCATATTATTTACAGGTTTAAATGTTTTCAAATAAAATTCAACAAACCGAAACATTTTAACAAAAAGATGTGTATGTACAGAAATGGACGAAATCGTTTCCTTGAGTGGCTGAGGGTAGCAGGTATAACGTCATTCCGGACTGTAGGATAGTGCTGAAGTAGACTTATTTAGATGATTCGGGACGTCCCTATTTTTAAACTATACTTCATGAATAAAAAAAAAGTTTTTTAATTTTACTTATTGGATTCAAATGCTGTTATAACAGCATCGGATATTATGTATTTATATCGTAATTAGATGTAGGTGATATTATTATAAATGAGACCTGATACTTACCTACATTAGTTTATCTTAAATGATAAGCCACTCTATGCGATCTACAAATTAAATATTTCACTTATAAATAAATTTAATGCAGCATTATGAAGTATTTGAAAATTCCGATAGGCCTTGCCAACGTCTGGGTGGAAGAGTGGTCTAGGCAATCGCCCGGTATGCGATGAATCCGGGTTCGATTGAGATTTCAAGTGCAATACCAAATATAACTTCTCTTGTCATCACCGTGACCTAAAAGTAGTATTATTTTTGAGTTTGAGTTATTTGGTGTGGAACAAACAAGGAGGTCATAATGTGAAACTGTATCATATTTCTTAATTAAACTTAGGAAAATACTTTGTATCTTATCCCATTGAGAGATATGGATTTAAATTGATATGGCTACCGAAACCCAGTGGAGCGTGTGCAGTACACGTCATAACTATGACGTCCACGGCCCACTGGCACGTGGTGCTTTGAACTCAGCTAGGCAGATACGGCTTATACAATTATTTATTTATTATTCAAAAGCGCATCACATTAACAGCTTCGAACCAAAGCGTGGGTTAGGTAGATCATGCATTTAGATTAAAGACATAAATAAAACACAATACTCCCCCTTACTGTGAATGAGTTTGTTCGTGCTGAAGTCCTAAAGGTTGTCTGGAAGAGATCGCTTATAGCGATACGACCGCCTAAATTGTACGTCTTTCTGAGTAAAGTTAAATAATCTAATATAGCCGGCTTATTTACTTTAAAAAACTAACAAAATTACAAACTGCTATGTACACGTCCTGGACCTTATACCAGAGTACAATGCGATACTCGACATGTTATAGTTAGAATAATCTAATTGGTGCAATTGACAGTTATCACAGAACGTAGCAGTGTATGCTCAAGAATCCCATAGACAACACATAAAACAATGAAAATATAATGCTATTGATTTAAAATTAAATGCATTCGAAAAAATGGATAGCACTGACCTAAAAATATGTAATGTGACACAATTAGTTTATATTTTCTACATAAAGTGTAAAATGATTTGAAATTCTTTACTGCTGACAGATGTTGTAAAACGTTCATCATCTAATCTGTTTTTTTCTTAATTTTAATGTTTTAACCTTTTTTTCGTTACGGAGGTACAGAGTTATCGATTCATCCGTTGGTATAAACAAATAATATTTTCAGTATGCAATTTTAAGTTTGAACACTTAATCTTATTTGTGGTTTATAGAACGTAATTCTAAAACATAGTCATGAAATAAAAAGTAACAAAAACGTTAAATATTTTGTAATAATTAGCAATGATTCGTATCGATTGTAAGTCGATTTGATGTCTGAATCGATTATCCTACCTGCCGGTTCGTAAACAACCGACCCTATATGTTAACTGTCAAATTTAACCTATAAGATTATTTAGACTATAACTATAAAGTTAATATTCCTAGGTATATTAACTTTATGTCTATAACACACGGCCACGGTTAAGGCCCCACTTTCACATTGCGTCGTAGCTGCGCACATTTTTTCTTCTCATTTAATAGAGAAAAAAAGATAAGTTAGTTTTAAAAAAAGGCTGTTGGGTTTCAGTCCCATTATGTGTCCCTGTTCCAAATTCCTTCGGCCATTGTCACAGCACTAGCAGCAGGTGTGGCGGTAATTGGGATTTACTTTACGTGCCGAACCATTTTTATAATGAACTCCCTTTTACGAGGGTTGCCCCAATTTCGTTCATCAAATAACTCAAGTTCCGAACAGGAGTGTTGCTGTGAAATAAAACTTGTTTAGTTGAAGTTCAGTTGAAGCTCCTTTATTTTTAGTCGCTCGGGTAAAAAGAATTGACTTAATATTGAGTAGAGCAAGTAATCACTATGATTACTTGCTCAGTCACAGAATAAGTACTACTGTACTGTAACAGAAGTTTGACTTTGCAATGAAATTTAAAGAAATATCTACTCAATGTCTTCAACGATATGGTGTAATTTAGTTCGCCTCAGAGTCAAGCACATTCTCGTTTCGACACCTACAGAAATCAATTGCAAGACAATTTCATTCTTATAACTCTGTAATATGAATCATATACACTAAACCTATTCAGTGACGTGCTATCATGCGATGCGATGGGGTTGACTGCTACAAGAAGCTACTTACGCACCTAGCGCACCATTCTAGCACTTTATTCATGCTCGTTCAGCCAGCAATGTAATCACACATAGTGCCGTGCGCCGCCGGTGAATAAAACACGCAAGCGTCTCATTACTCACTCGTTACCCATCTGGATTAGCCTCTTCCAAGGGGTCGCCGCGCGTAGGTACGTTTTTGCTACCTACGCGGGGAGTTACACAGGCCTGGTTAAGTGAAGTAGAGGGACATTTGTTTGTTCCTAAAGAAAGAAAATCTACAAGATATGGGTGTTTTTTTTTGTTTTATCTAATAAACGTAGGTACTGATAACTGTTTATTTAAGACTTGTTTGTTTTGTGCCAATCTATGGACCTTCACATTCATCAAACAATTAATGATTGCTAGAAAATAATACACTCTGTTGTTTCTTAGTAAAATCACATATTATTTAAAAGTTTAATATATAATTTCATTATATAAGCAACTAGCAGTTCCCCGCGACTTCGCCCGCGCCAAAAGTCGTTATTTTCCATACAAAATTTAATGCCCCATTTGATTTGATGCCCTGATGATTTTATATCGCGACAAAAAAACCTATGTCCTTCCCAGGGTCTCAAAATATCTCTGTACTAAATTTCATTTGAATCAGTCCAGTAGTTTCGGAGCCTATTCAATACAAACAAACAATCAAGTCTTTCCTCTTTATAATATTAGTACAGATTCCTTGGCAAGTTTTGTACGAAATAAATCATTCACAATAATTCATCGGTCATCTAAAAGCTTTATAGTTCTTAGTAAAAGGAATAGGATAGCTACTTAAAGTGCCTATAAACAAAAATATAGTCTTATACATTATTATTTTTTGAGTTGGTTCTCCGTTTGGATAAAAGGAAATTGTTTCCATTTTTGGTACAGAACAAGAGTAAGATACTCGTAGATAAGGAATCTTCGTATGACCGATTTAAAAATGACATTACTCGTACTTTTCACCTATTATGGTGTCTCATTGCATGCCATTTTTGATACATAAGATCGTACTGTATTTATTAGGCTAGTTACTTTTTATCTAACAATTGCAAATTCGGCCCTATTTATGGTCTTACATATACAGGGTGTATAAAAAGGGCGTGCTAAACTTAAGGAGAAGATAGACTAGTGGGTGACCATTTAGACAAAAATACTTTAGTAAAAGTTCAGCACTTGCACGCTCTTTTTGAGACATCCTGTATAATTAATGTATATGTTCGTGCATTACTTTACTACAGCTTTAGGTCAAAGTGCTTTCAAATTACCCAAGAGAAAACTTTATCGACTTCTAATTCGGCTTAGTGGTTCAACTACATACCTCTAGGCTGGTTCAATTAAGCAGTCATTTTCCCAAGGGGCAGCTAGTTGCTTATATTCTAATTTACGAGCTTCAAACAAGTTACAAGGGTCCGCTAACTTTAAATCTTATTTAGTCTGCGAAAGATTAACTATTTAGAGTGGTTCAATTAAGGGCAACCCGTGGAAAGATCAAAGTTAACAGCCTAATCATGAATGGCCTGTCATTACGAGCCCCCAACCCGTGGCTACTCAGATGCCACACCACCTCGGCAGCCTATACCACAAGAGGAACCTAAGAAGCCGGCACATGATAGCTTGTCCACTTATAGGTATAAGTGGGCTTTGCGAAATTATTATAAATCAAATTTCTGACTCGACTCAGTGACAAAATTGTTTGTAATTTGTAAGTTGTCTGAAATAAATGATATTATTATTACCCAACGATTTGTCTGTTGTACAGCAGTTTCGAAAAGCCGCTAATATTTTCTTACAAATCGCCATAACCGCCAAATGGCAATTGTTTAGGAGAAGCATTTAAAGAGAAAAAATCGCAGAGTGACATAACTTTTTCTTACTAAGGTCTTTTCAAATTGAGTTACACACTTAGGCTTGAAATTTTGTGCTTTTTCTGACTTGATATTGAAGGAGTTCGTTAATTATTCAAGAAGTTATATTTCCGTTACATATTTTTTTGAGTACCTATAATGGACTCGATTCCATTCCATTCCAATTTATATCAGAATAATTTAAGGTCAGTCTGTATCTTTCTCTACCAAACAAACGAAAAGAGACAGACTACAATAATTTAGTAATTTTAAATTCAGTAATGCGTTTTTTTTTGCATTTTACACGTATTTACGTGTTTTCGTCTTACTATAGTGCACAAGTGTGTGTGTGCACAAAACACAAGTGCACTGTTTGTTCCTTCACTCTCACAGTCATAGAAACAAATTTCGACCCGCCCCGGGATTCGAACGCCAGACCTCGTGGATAGAAGCCAGCGTGCTAAGTTGTTGTTCTTTCTGGTAAGAAAAGTATCGTTTAGAATATCGGTTTCATTAAAGTACAGATGAGACTAATATGGTTTTGAGGTAAAAAAATGGGAGGCGCTACTACATTAACTAATTTTCAAAGTGGACGTTAGACGAAATAAGTTTAAGTTAAGCTATTAATAAATTTAAGTTCCTACATGTCGAAACTACCCTAATGTCGAACGGGTATTATAAAATTCAAGACTAGCATGTATGGACAGTCCAGCCTGCACTAAACTGATGTACCTACCTGTTTATTTTGATTTGTTTTATTTTTTGGCTGCTAATGGTGACTGAGTTTGTTCCGGCGTTTCTTCTCAGCACTTGCCAGATTGTCTGTGTCTGGTCTCAAAGCGCTAGTAGGGCTCAAAAGATAAGGAGACATGTTCCCCCATATGGGTCATAATTGATTGATATTAATTTTGACGTTCATAAGTGGCATTTTGTGTCCTAAATTGAATAAATTATTTTTGCATAAATAATATTATCGTGATGTAGGATTTTTGTAAAGTCTTTTAGCTCTTGAACCGTTCTAGTTGGGCTATGGCCGTAATGGGCGCGGGTCACGCGCCCTGATGGAATTTCTGTGTTTCGCGACTTACACGGTTGCTTGTGTCGGTTCGTTAGCGCTGATTGCTCCACTTGAGTTGCGCTGTTTGAGTTATCTTTAAGTGACGGTTTGGAGATAACAGCTGCATTGGGATGGATATTTTCTTTAACGTCATCGTGTTAGTAAACCTTCTTAGTGTGCGTAAGCAGGTGATTAGGTACCTACGTCTAAAAATACTGTTCATTGCACTATAGTTTTATAGTCATAAGTATAGTCTTTTTAGTCAAGCAAAAGTGTCAATGCAAGGAGTAATATATACAACGTGTCCCTGGATAAAGTGCAACCCCGAAAGGATGTGAAACTAGACCATAACTAAATTTCAAAAAAATATTAAAAAAAAAAAAGTCGTGATCGATCGCACGAGTGGTCAACTTTAAGCGATCGTAACTCGCTTATTGTGTAAGTTAGAACATTGAATTTATTTTTAATTAAAAGCTTAAATGGTGTAAAATAATAATTTATCATAAAAATATCAGGTTATAGGGGCATAATTTTGAGAAAAGACCGATATTATTAAAAAATACAGCAATTTACACCGAGGGTCCGTAACAAAAAACAAAAAAATGATTTCTTCAATAAAATTTACAAAAAATATTTAAATTTTTTAAAATATTTTTTTGAAATTCAGTTATGGTCTAGTCACCTCCTTTCGGGGTTGCACTTTATCCAGGGACACGTTGTATAAGCTGTAAGTACCTTACCTAAGGTCATCTTAAGATATCTATCACACACACGATTGGGTTATTATTTTTAATAAAGGACATATATCTTCTCATCGATAAGTACATACTATAATAAGTGTAGGAGATGTAGCTTTTTGTTTGCACTAAATTACGTAAATTGTATCTCTACAAAACTTTTCTGATTACTTAGTGCTAATGAAGCGTTCATTGCTTATCTTTTAAGTGTTGTCTTCCATGGGCACAAAACAGAAATAAATTTAACCCATCCCCATTCCCTTCTTCAGACTCTTAACCCGACGATTTCTGCGTAGGCGTACTAAATAATAGAGGCATATTTTTAACAGTTATTATTTTCTACAGTCAAGCAATTTAATACTTGGCATTTCGTGAGTATTGTTTGTTCCAGCAGATTGTGATTTGTTGTTTTTTTTGTGTCTCCTCCTTTGGGAAAGTCCTTTTCCACAGGACTTGATGATATTTTTTGGATTTTCGTACGTTTAGTAATCACGTCTTAGCAATTTGCGGATTTGTATTTTTTATTCAAATATCAATAAAAAAAATCGTTTTGCTGGCAATACTACCTTGAAATTCGTAGTTTGGATTCGTATTTTAACTACAGTTCAAATTGTGGTGGCAACATGTTTGCCCGTGCACGTGAAATTGTTTTTTATTGCCAAATAGCCCAAAAAATGTGTGTGTTTTAAATAATACGTCGGCAGATCAACCATAAAGTTTGTTCTTGTCTGCTTGTGTTCAAGTGCGGTCAAGTCAACAAAAAAGTGCGAATAATGATCGGGTAATCGCCCTGGGTCCACAATGAGTACTCTTGATCATGATTAATGATAAAACTTTATGCTCCTCGAAAGACGGAACTTATACAGAAGTTGGACCCTTTGTTTACTGTTTGGGGACCTTGATAGTGCCTAAACGCTGGCGACATTAAGTGGGTGGCCAATTGAAAAGGATTCTTAGGTAACGAGGGCACTAAGGATGGAGTTACGTTTTAGTTGACCTTAGTAACTAGTGTTGGCGGATACAACAGTAAAACGGTGTATTTAATAAACAAACTCTATGTCATGATTAACTAGCGATATACGATGCCACGCCATCTTGCGAAAAGGGAAGCTCGGATGACAGTTGACAGCTCGCCCGTAGGGATGTGCCTGGCAAAAGGACTGTGCGCTCCTGTGAATATATGGGCTAACTCGAGCATTGGACTAGCAGCGTTATATGGACGACAGTCTGAAATTAAGGCTCTGAGGTGGCATGATAATGTCTGACAGTAAGGTTGGTTACTTGCTTTACAGACGCCCCTCCAGCAATCCGCACTGGGCCCACGTGGTGGATTATGGTTTGTGTTTCCTCATGGTTGAGGTGAGGCCTTTTTCCAGCTCTTCCCAGATCTATTAAGTGCTAACATTATTTATTTCTTTATTGTAGTCTGAAATAAATCTTTTTTTATAGGTATTACTTTTACTCTGGCTGTTGCCCGTACGCTGGTTGGGGGGCCTTTTCTTAAAGCTAAAACACAGTTCAAAACTACTACGGTTCAATGACAGTATTGAAGATTTCAAATCTCTCATCCTCGTTAGCTAAGACGGAATGGCCAAAATTGGCATGATATCAAGATTTGGAAAGAAACATCAATACAACGTCCTTGTGATGATAATTCTGACCTTAGCTTGACGAAATAGCCTCTCAGACTCGTCATCATTTCTATAAGAATCACATTTTGTTTAGTTTTGAATTTCGAAATCTAATCTATACATATAATAAAACTGTAAAACCGATGCGTCTGTACATTGAGTATTTTTACCAAAAACTAATTGAGGGTGATGTTAAAATAGTAACAGAATAGGAATCTACAACTTTTTTTTTTGTCTGTTTGTCTGTTTGTACACGCTAATCTCCAAAACTACTAAACGGATTTGAGTCTGGGCAAATACTAGGCTCTAACTTATTTTGAAGATCGAAGTACCTGATGTGGATCCTTAACAGTACACTTAAAGTAAGAGAGATATGAAAGTAGCGCCTTAAGAAAAGTTAGTTAGCGTGATGAGCATTTTCTATTGACGTACACAAATTGAAGGTCTGAAGCAACTAATATGGAACCCTAGCAGCTCAGCTCAACTATAAGAGATATGAATACAGCATTGTTCAGCGGGAACATTAGGGAACATTGTTCAGCGTGATAAGCACTTTCTATTGACGTATACAAATTGACGATCTGAAGCAACTGATATAGAAGCCTAGCAGTTCAGCTCAACTATAAGAGATATGAATAGGGCACCTTAAGGAACTTTGTTGAGCGTGATAAGCATTTTCTATTGACGTACACAAATTGAAGGTATTGAACAACTGATATTGAACCCTAGCAGCTCAGCTCAACTATAAGAAATATGAATAGAGCGCCTTAGGGAACATTGTTCCGCGTGATGAGTACTTTCTATTGACGCACACAAATTAAAGGTCTGGAGCAATTGATATGCTAAATTACTTTGGACTGATTTTCAAACTTACAAGGTAATCCTACTGTCTCCAAATTACGATCTGGTGACGGAAACCTAGAGAAATCGAGAGAATCCTTCAGATTTTATAGGCATGTATACCATATATGCTACATCATTAACTTAGGTATTAAAGCATTTATAGTCAGGAGTCATAACTTGATGGTGCTGACCTTAACGCTAAGTAGTTAGCGGATACTTTCACCACAAACAGTTCGTCGAAATTTTATTGAATTACTGTATTATTAATGAAAGATCAAAGTCAATTGGCACTATTTTTTATACTACTTATCACTAACTAACGGAAATGGAACTACGAAAATAGTCTTACTTACTTTACGTTATAGGAGAAAGGGTAGGGAGGCCTTTGCCCTGCAGTGGGACACGACAGGCTTCTAATAATAATAATAACTTTACGATAGTAGTAACTTATAAACCGACCTTTGATTAGGCGCGGGGCTCAATAAATAAATGCTAAACCGCATTCATCAATTGCGGTAGAAATGTTTAAGTCTGACTTTTTTCTGAACACTAAAACTAAAGTTACCTATATTTTTTTACAAACGAATAAAACTGCCTTCAATAAAGTAAACTTAAAAGTAATAAAATAAAAATCCTATATACTTTTACTAAGAAATTTAGTTTTGGAGTCGGTGTCACTGCCATGCGAAATTTTCTTGCCAGAGGAGGATGGCAAGGTGATAGTAACCTATCTAAAAAAGAGTGCCTATTGACTCTTCTCCTTACGACATGGTAGACTAAGAGATCATGATAGCTGGATGGCGACGGGAGTATTAAATATTTTGTGTCATCGAGTCCACGCGTACGAAGTCGCGGGCAACAGCTAGTAATCTAATAAATTAGCATGTTAAGACAGCATTCTGTTTGTGTACTTTTACAAATAAATAAATAAATCATCATCCTAGCGTTATCCCGGTTGTGCACTCGCACGCAAGGGTCCGTCGACCATGATTCAGGATGTGGCAGATCAGGTAATTACAGTGGAGCGACTGCCATCTGACCTCCGTTATCCTGTTAACAGGGGAACCTGACCAGTTTTGGATCATGGTTACACATTCAGTCTCCTGAATGTGCAGGCTCGATGTTTTCCCTCACTGTAAGAGCATCGGTTAGCTATTTAGTTAAAATAGCCTCTCAGACTATAAAAAATATTATCAGAGCTTATAAAAATCAAGAGTAAATAGAACCTCAAAGGGTAAGAAAGGGTTGACCTAACTGAATGGGCAAAAGTGAAATTGGTCAACAGCCTTCAATGATGCATATTGTCCCAAGTACACTTTGGGTCGGGTTTCTGTTTATGCAGACGTCTGGTGAAATAATATAAACAACCCATTGAATCTACTTACAAAATACTAGACAACTTAATTTTTAAGATCTTTTTTCTAAGATATTAGGCAAGCTATGTGTACCTATATTTGACTATGCATTTAGCAAATACTGAAATTGTTACCTTATTACCCAAGATACATGTAGAATGTATCAGTTGTTGGTAATCTTAATAAATAAATAAAATAAAAAATCTTTTGGCACAAACTTTAAGCCTTGATCTGTGAAGTATTTTTTGTCGAAAAAAAAGTCCTATGTCCAACAAGTCCGAGCGCGATCTTCCTGCGGTCACCAGAGGTGTAGAGGCGGGGCACGCTAGACGTCAGTGGGAGACGGGTGATTTTGCGGGGAATGGATTTGCTTTGACAAACGCGTGTGATTGGCGCTTCCTCGCCTCCTGCACATCTTGCGGCAAAGAGCGTAAGAACTTGTCGGACTACATTTAGGTCTTTACTACCTAATAAAGGATTGACATTTGTCGTGTCTTGCTTAAATGCTTTTTCTATCGAACCAAAGTTATGTCATGGTATGAAGTCAGCCCTTCGCACAAAATTAGTTGTGCAATTAAGATTAATAAATGAATTAAATTCTTCTTATTTTTAACAGCCTGTATAACATAGACTTGATCTTCTAGAATCTAGAAGGATCAAGACATTTTCTTGTCTAAAAACTGTAATGGGATGAAAAATTTGGGAAGTCCGAACGACGAAGTTTAAATACAAGACTGCTAGTATCTGATACTTTTTAAATCTATTCATTCAACTAAAAATAGTTTAAAATGTTAATTATTCATCTCCCAGGGAGTCGTGTTTTGGAAGTTCCGAGGACGGCTGCCAGCCGAAACCGCGCGCATCGCGACATGTCGCTGACGTGTGTAGTTTAGTGTTTTGTTTAATGTTGTTTGCTCATAAATTATACAAGGTTAAATGTAACCTTGTTATTTATGAGCAATGGCAAAGGGAAGCCAAAATTTTACAATGAGATGTAGGGAATAATACAAAGAAACGACTTAACGCAATAATTTTTAATCATCGTATTTTTCGAATAACATTCATTTTAAAATAAAGTAAATAGATAGATATATATATAATGTTTTCAGATCTGTCAAAACCGTATGTTAAAAATCAATTGATCTGTGTGGAATGTCAACGTGAATACTTGAATTGTTACGAAAAAATGAGATTTGAGAAATAATTAACATAATGTCGTCTTGTTTTGAAAAGTTCATAAAATTCTCCTACGGCTCAAGATAAATCGGTCAAGCGTACTGACGTTTAAGTCTCATCTTGCTCCCACTAAGTGGGTAGCACATAATGTCATCTCATTCTATTCGTTAGCACTCGTTACTAGTTTCACGATGTATAGATGTACAGTATTTTATTTACATACTAGAGCACCCGTATCGACACACACATGCATACACGTCAGTTACACGGCCCGTTATTCAGACTTGGGCAGACAAACCCACGAAGTAACACGCGGTGCGCGAGCCGGTTCGCTGTCAGAGCCTGTCTTTCGAAATGCAGATAGCTATCATTGAACAAAGTAGGTTATATGAAATATGTATAAAATCATCTTTATTTCGGATGACAGCTGTCAAAATTGAAACTGCCATATCTCGGTAACTACCCACCTTAGACTACTGATGTGTAGGGACACATTGTAGGGCTCGACGACATCTTCATTTCGAATGACAGCTGTCAAAATTGAAACGGCAATATCTCGGAAACTATTCACCCAAGACTACGGGTGTGTAGGGACAAATCGACAGCTTACAAATTTGAAACAGCCGTAACCCGGTAACTACCCACCCTAGACAACTGGTGTGCATGTTAAAAAAATTAAAATTCTTTCCGCAAAATTTTCAATGCCTCCGAAGATTGCGGGAACTGTAGGGTCTGTGGATATTTTTCATACATATTGGATGTAAATATATTTTTTAAGGCTCAATGATGTGTAGAAGTAAACTCGTAAATTGTGCCTCGTCTCATCGAACTGACAATGTAAAAACGGGCCCGTTTTACTAGGAGTCCACTGTCCGTCTGTCTGTCACCAGGCAGTATCTCATGACCCGCAATAGCTAGACAGTTTTCACATTACATATTTGAACTATGAAAACAGCTTATATAACGTAGGATATAGAGATGGTATTAAGATGGGGTAGTCGGACATACTATGCTGTTTATAGACAATAAACTTATTACTATATTTGATATGATAAATAATCTTTAATAAAAATATGACTCATTCCTAAACCTAAAACAATACACATATTAAGAATAAAAATCTATAATTTTTTTACTTTTTGAGTACCAACCCTAGCGCTCCGCCCATCCGTAGGTTCTAATTTCAAAAAATACGGCTGAGTCACACTACTGTTTTGAAAACAAATCTTTTTATTGTGCTAGTGTTGCTCTGTTGTGCTTGGTTTAATGGATTATGAACAATGAGATGCGTAGTGAAAGCAAAGAGTATGGATGTTTGCGTGTGTAAATACTCGTATTTGTGTATCGATTTTATTACTGTAAAGTGTGTGACGATAAAAAGGTGATGAATGGATGTAATGAGAAGCGAATGAGGAATTGGAGCCTTCAAATAGATAGAAAATCTTTATAGCAAACCATACCAATAAAAGAAATAAGGCAATTTACACAGAAAGATGTATAATGTAGGCGGTTTTATTGTTAAAACGATCCCTTCCAGACAACTTTGGGGTAGGTAAAGAAACATTCTCATTCACAGGAAGTCCTGAAGTGACTAAGATGAAGTAGATACGGTATAATTTCGTGTGCGAGTACGCACTTAGCCTGTTTTTCCAAAAAAAAATACCATGTCCGGGCTTTAAAACTTTGAAAGTGATGCCTCTGTGCTTAGGGAAACAGGTAGACATATCGGAAAACATGATTTTAAGAAACTTGTTTCCAGTCGTGTATAAAGTATAAGTATTTAGATTCCAATGTAATTTCACAGTGTTTGGTTTATAAATTCATGGTTTTATAATTTATGCAATTTATTTGCAAGTTTTTGTGGAAGTTAATTTGTTTTACAAACAAAACTTGACATTTTTATTATATACTAGCTGACCCGACAGACTTTGTCCTGTTAATCAGTTTTTTTTTAATTCTCTTTGACGATATCTGTCAATTCTATGTCGAACGCACTGACCTCTATAGTACAAGTACGCTAGACTACATACATTCTCTAAGAAATAACAGATAATTTTTGTGCTGAATCAAAGCGCCCGCACCGAGTGTACAGGGAACTATGATAGAGTAGCTTCCATATGTTTATGTCAAATTAGTTCCTTGGATGGTCACTACACGCTCACTATAGCCGTCAGCGCCAAAATTGCGATAATTAAATGGCTTCATTGTTAGGTTGACAGTATGCAGTCCAGCGTACTTGCATTAAAGAGGTCAGTGGTCGAACGTCTTAAGGTTACACTCAAAATGTTTATATTGTCCAAAGCGCTAAGGTTTGATTAGAAATATTTTTATATAGTGGTTAAGTATTCCTGAATTTAATAATTTTCCGCGCAATTTTCTTATTTTTTCTTTCATAAGAACCTTCTCCTGACAATAACTAACACAAAAAAAAATAGTGAAATCGGTCCAGCCGTTCACGCGTGATGGCGTGGCCAAGGGAAATAGGGATAGATTGATAACAATTTTGATGATTCATACTTGAGAGTTCGTTTTGGTTAATTTGATGACTAACTTAAATTTCTTAGGAACAAGAATCAGATATTATATTTAGGATATTGCACATTAGTGAAAAGTTTAACCTTAGGTGTAATAAAATATCGTTCCCATTAAAATTAAACAATAACATCGACTATCGATACTAATTTCTTATTGACCATCACTAATACGGTGTTTGACATTGAGTCGGTTCATTCGAAATCTTTCGGATTTGGCGGATTTTTTCTGGAACATTATTAATGCCATTTCCCCTCTAGTAGGTATGTCCTCGATGCCCTAATTATAGTTCTATTCAAATTGTCAAACAAAACTTGTATCGCTGTTAGTTTTCTAAATTAAAAATAATAATAAAAAAATAAGATAACGCACCATTCGCGCACTATAAGTCTATTATGTTTTGCACTTTATATTTGATTGCTACACAGATATCGTGCGTACTTTTCTACGAATGAGTTAAATCATCCACGCGTACAATTTGGGCTGCTGATAGGAATAATTAAATTTGAAAAAAATAAATTTTGTTTCTTTGCATAGTTCGTTAAGTCACTGATTCTCAGTCACTCTTAAAAAATTGTCACTCCTTTGCGATGTAACCCTGTATGTTTTTATTATATGGGCCAAAATTGTCTGTAAATTCGTTGCCTGACCGTATATTAATTGCCTGACATAAATGATATTATTATTTAATAAACAGTTTTGAAACATACGCAATTTGCTATCTTAATTGATATCATCGGTCTAGCAATCCGCAGATCTAGGACAAATAACTTTTTAGTGGGCGCCATTGCCGTCCTAGACACAAGCTGGTTATTCCTAGCCCATCTTGCATAATCAGTGTCAGTAAGTGGATAAATAATGCAAGAAAAAATGCTTGGTGCATTTTTTAAAGGTTCCTGGAGGCCATAACCCTACTACGCAGTTTTCCATTTCACTTAACAGTGGAAAAACAATATGAATATCATTAACATAATAAGATTTAGACATACGACGAGTAGTTAAGTACTTAAAGGTTTCTTTGAAATAATTTTATGTCTAAGGAATAAGCTTGCGATATACTTACTATAATAATTTTCTACTCGTGGTAATACTTGTCAGCTATACGCTGATAAATATGTATAATCTTAAATCTGGAAACTCTGTTGGTAGAATTGTTGAGGACAAAGCTGGAAGTTAAACCACTGTATGATTTTATAAATATTATAACTTCCAAATCTGCAGTTAAAATGGTAAGGTTGGCAAACTGTATCTTCTGTCGGCTACGAAATGATGCTAATTCTTGTTTCGTAGCTGCCTACGAATCGTGACTACGAAAACTTCGTAGCCGGCTACGGACTACGGAACAGCTACGGACTACGGAACAGCTACGGAATTAGGCGCTCTATCTAACTCTTTGGCGGGTGTGAATATTTAATTGCTTGCCAACGTTTCAAAAGCGTAAAGTTTAAGCCAAAAGTTTGTGCCCACTAAAAGTACACATTTGATTGTCCGTGTGAAAAGTTAAAGTTCAAAATGTTAAAGGCCGATTCACACATATCAGTGAAGTCACAGTTTCCGACACAGTGCCGGCATACTGCAAAATATTCTTTCATACATTTTCTTTGAACGCATCCCCACTTGTCGGTGTCAGTGACGACACAGTGCTCTCAGTGTCAATACGAAACGTTCATAGAAAATGTATGAAAGAATATTTTTCACTGTGCCGGTACTGTGTCGGAACTGTGACTTCACTGATATGTGTGAATCGGCCTTAAGCTCGGTCGAAGTCGCTGCACCATTCTGGCACTGTCAAAACTGTCAAGATGGTGAAGCGCATCCTGTGTTCGCGGGATATGTAATGATGGATTTTCCGCCATCATCAGGAACAGAGTGGCTACCCTGCTCCATCGCGTGTGATTTATTGCTAACAGCATTCTTAAAATTATGGCTAGTAGAGTTGATTGTCCTATTTTAAGGCATTGGATCCGATTTCATGTCTCTGGGGCATGACTTTTGGATCCTATGCTCCTTGTTTTATGATGGCTCGACATTTTTATTAGTTACTAGCTGTTGCCCGCGACTTCGTACGCGTGAACTCGATGATACAAAATATTTTATACTCCCGTCGCCATTCTGCTATCATGATCTCTTAGTCTACCATGTCGTAAAGAGAAGAGAGGAATGAAAAATCAAGGTCAATCGGCACTCTTTTTTTAGATACGTTACTGTCACCTCGCTATCTTTCTCAGGTAAGAAAATTTCGCATGGCAGTGACACCGACTCCAAAACTAAATATTGTCGTATATCTTTCTTAGTAAAAGTGTAAAGGTTTTTTTTTACTTTTTAGTTTACTTTATTAAGGGCAATTATATTCGTTTGCAACAAAAATAGGTAACTTTAGTTTTAGTGTTCAAAAAAAAGTCAGACTCAAAGAACCTCCCTACCGCAATAGAATGTGGTTTAGCATTTATTTATTGTGTCCTTAGCCTACTCAAAGGTCGGTTTGTAAGTTACTACTATCGCAAAGTTATTATTATTAGGAGCCTGTCGTGTCCCACTGCAGGGCAAAGGCCTCCCTACCCTTTCTCCTATAACGTAAAGTAAGTAAGACTATTCTTATACTCGTAGTTAAATTTCCGTTAGTGATAAGTAGTATAAAAAATAGTGCCATTTGACTTTGATCTTTTATTAATAATACAGTAATTCAACAAAATTTCGACAAACTGTTTGTGGTGAAAGTATCTACGAACTACTTAGCGTTAAGGCCAGCACCATCAAATTATGACTTCTGAATGCTTAAATACCTGAATTAATGCTGTAGCATATATGGTATACATGCCTATAAAATCTGAAGGATTCTTTCGATTTCTCCAGGTTTCCGTCACCAGATAGTAACTTGAAGACTGTAGGATTACCTAGGGAGTTTGAAAATCAGCATAAAGTAATTTACCATATCAATTGCTCCAGACCTTCAGTAAATCAATAGAAAATGCTCATCACGCTGAACAATGTTTTCTACGGCGCTCTATTCATATCTTTTATAGTTGAGCTGAGCTGCTAGGGTTCTATATCAGTTGCTCCAGACTTTCAATGTGTATGCCAATAGAAAATGCTTTTCACGCTGAACAATGTTCCCTAAGGCGCTCTATTTATATAACTTATAGTTGAGCCGAGCTGCTAGGGTTCTATATCAGTTGCTCCAGATTTTCAATTTAGGTACATCAATAGAAAGTGCTCATCACGCGAAACAATGTTCCCTAAGGCACTCTATTTATATATCTTTTAGTTGAGCTGAGCTGCTAGGGTTCTTTATCAGTTGCTCCAGACCTTTAAGTTGTGTACATCAATAAAAGTGCTTATCACGCTGATCAATGTTTCCTACGGCGTTCTATTTATATCTCTTATAGTTGAGCTGAGCTGCTAGAGTTCCATATCAGTTGCTCCAGACCTTTTATTTGTGTACGTCAATAGAAAATGCTCATCACGCTAAATAACTTTTCTTAAAGCGCTGCTTTCATATCTCTCTTAGTTTAAGTGTACTGCTAAAGTTCCACGTCAGGTGCTCCGATCTTCAAAATAAGTTTTGGCCTAGTATTTGCCCAGACTCAATAGCTACACAATAAAAAAAGTTTCATTCAAATTCGTTCAGTAGTTCCGGAGATTAGAGTGTACAAACAGACAAACAGACAAACAGACATACAGACAAACAGACAAAAAAAAAAAAGTTGTAGATTCCTATTCTGTTACTATTTTGACATCACCCTTAATAAGTTTTTGGTAAAAATACTTAATGTACAGACAAATCGCTTTTACAGTTTTGTTATATGTATAGATTAATTATTGAATAATATAGGCTAAGTGCATTGTAACTATGAATCTTTGAAAACTGAATTAAAACAAAAAAAGTAAATAAAACGAACACCGCGCAGACATGACGGGTCAAAACTATTATATATCATATTAATAAAATAAAAACACGAATTCGTGTTGAATATTAAAATGTCCAACTTGCTAATCTCAACAGAGATTAGCCGACTGCGTGGGAGATATTATAGTGCACAAGTGTGTGCGCAATTCACAGCTGCAGTCTCTGTTCCTTCACTCTCATAATTCGGGAAGACGGCAGTCCGACATGACCGTAGAGAGACAAGGAGCTCCCACGCCTTGTCTCCAACGGCTTAAAAAACTAGATCTAGAAAATTGAAGTCATGAAGTACCTATACAGTTTAGTAAATTTAACTCGAAGTACCATACAGTAAAGAAAACTGGCCTCTACCTTTGCTTTCCGAGACACGGGAGTCCGGGTGTTAACACCACCAACTTTCTGACTCCGGAGGTAAGTCTCGAGTTACTTTAAGACATAAAAACCCAACACTTTCGGTCCGACCCGGGATGCGAACCCGGGACCTCGTGGATAGCGAACTGACCACTAGACCAACACTAGAAGAGCATTGGTGTGCAGTAAAAAGTAACTTATCTTAATCTTTTCTTGACAATAAAGTGCGTGTCAACCTGAAGAAAGTACGAGTACTTCAATCTCTCTACTTTGAGTTGAGCTTTGTAATTTTGTTACCACAATTGTTTTTGCAGCTACAGTTGTTTCGACTGCCTCGATGGTCTAGTGGTCAGCAAGCTGGGTACTATCCACGAGGTTCCGGGTTCGAATCCCGGGTTGGGCCGAGAGTGTTTGGGTTTTTCTGTCTTGAAATTACTCAGACACAGCTCCGGAGTCAGGAAGTTGGTAATGTTAAACACCCCCGTGCCTCGGAAAGCACGTTAAGCCGTTGGTCCTGCGCCTAATCTCTCTACGGTCATGTCGGACTGCCGTCTCACCAAATTAGAGAGTGAAGGAACAGAGAGTGCACCTGTGTATTGCGCACACACTTGTACACTATAATATGTCCTACGCAGTTGGCTAATCTCTGTTAAGATAGGACGCCGTAGTCGAAATCGGCTAGGAGGACATTATTATTATGTTTCTACAGCTATAGCTGTTACACCGAAGTCAACTGATATGATGCGAGAAACAAACTGTTGGATGTAGATAAACGTTATTAGGGTTCACTACCAAAAGGGTAAAAACGGGACTCTAACAATAATCCGTTGTTAATAAAGAAATGTATGTATGTATTTATAATTGTATTTGTATTACCTACTAAGAATCCACTGTCCGTCTGTCTGTCAATCTGTCTATCACCAGGCTGTATCTCATAAACCCTAATAGCTAGAGTCCCATGCAACAAATGTGTTTTTTTTGCCGTGTTTTACACAAAATAGTAATAATATAGAGAGTGCAGTATAGATAGACAATGCTAGGTACGAAACTCTTCCAACTGGCACTTGGCCGGTTTTTTTAAAGTGATGCAGGAATTTGAATTTTATCTGCTAGACCAGCATGTCTACCGCTGTATTTGAATGCTATCGCGATTGCAATAGCAATTCAAATAAACATTTATCACCGTTGGGAGGTATCAATTCGATGAAGTCGGGACCTGATGACCTGGCCCGTACTATCAGCAAAATAACTATCCTTTGAAATGCTAACAACCCGATAAACATCCTGCTTTAGGATGGCTAAAACTCGTACCATGAGCTCTCATGAAAAGGCCTCACGGTGACAGGATGAAAGAGCGAGATGGGGCTATACATTCACATATGTCTATTTCGTTTGATTGTTAAGATGTCAAACGTAGAGACACAGATAACAATTATTTATGAGATGTTGGTATGTAAGGAGTATGGAGCAAGGAGACTAAGGAGGTCTAAAATATATATTTTTTGCACATAAGAATAAATAAGTAATAAAAATAGGGAATGTTTTTTTTTTCGTCCTGAGGTGATGGGGTAGCCAGCGTGTGGGGTATCGTTAAGTATGTCTTTCAAAATGATTTAGGGGTTTCTACAATTTTTATTTATTTATTTTACTTGAGTAGGTATTTATTTGTCTAGTGAACCCTCACTCACGGGCACTTACTTTGAATGGATAATAACTCTAATGGCAAAATGATTACATAAAATGTTAAGTAATGTCTCCGTTTAAATATGAATTGAACATTCTTATGTATTTAAACTACACAAAGAACCTATTGATTCAATAAAATTATAACTTCAGTTCATTTCATCCCTCTTGGTTTTTGCCCTTGGCAAAGAACAATGGAAATCTTCAAAGTGATTAAGTTGTTGTGTTGCGTTGAAAAAATACTCAACATCCATCGCGACTTCATTTATCTGTCGACGAAAAAGCGAGTTGTCGTGACGTTTTTGATACTTTTCGAAATTGTCATATCTGTTATTGCTTTCATTTGCAATTATTATTTTGTCGTACAAAGCATAGAGCGGTTAACCACTTCCTACGTGAACAGACGAGTTTACGTAAGCGTTATTTTTTACATACTGTATGTAATTCAAAGTTTTCTAAGCATGGCGTTCTACGGCCCGAGATATGGGAAAGAGTTTAGAACGCTCGTAACAAACTTGGCGAGCTCCCACAAAATTTTGAAGATACATGCGCCATACAATAAGCTTATACTGCAACTCAAAACCAGAATCGTTGTTGCATTATTAGCAATTACAACTGCAAAGATTTACTTGGTAATTCAAGCAATGGCCAAAGTTCTCTCATACAGAACATTGCGGATCCCGTTGCCAGATATTTACCTATATCCTTTTTATTACGGCATGGAGTTTTGGTGCGAGTCTCGATATTTCATAAGTATAATGATGTATTACTCTTTGGTGGCCATATTGAGGCATATGCTGCAAGGAATCATTTCGCTTATCAAGGAAGCTGAGACAAAAGGATCACTCGAAAAACATTTATCGAGCTTTGCCTCGATATATTATGCGTTGCTTAAGTCATCTCGACTTCTGAAGAAATGTTTTAGTAACCAAGTAAGTTAAGTGATTCACAATGAACCGATTTTGATACAACATAACTAAGAACTACCGTTAAAAAACCTGCTTTCAAATAAGACTAAACGGTATACGGTGCCACAGACATACCGACACATATAGCGGTCCAACTTATAAAACCCGGGTTAATAATAGACTTGACTTCAATGTGTCTTATCTAAGATTAAATTTAAGTTCAGTCACTCTCTTTCTCTGCTAAACAAACGAAAAGAGACAGACTACAAATAATTTAGAAACGTCAAATTAAGTGATGATATTTGTTCCGTATTTTTACAAGTTTTTGCGTGTTTTCGTCAAAGTTTAAGTCGTCATCGAATGACAACCCTACTAAATTATCTATGGATTCATTAATTTCCTAAGCAACATACGAGTACAGCTATTTGGTCTGACGTTTCCAAAATATTATAGTCTGTATTTTTTCGTTTGTTTGACAGAGAAAGAGAGAGACTGAACATAAATTTAATCTCGGACAGGGCACATTGGAATCAAGCCTCACGTAGCTGGTGAACACAAATGAATGTCACCTCAATCATTTAGCTATGATGTGTGGCGTGTATATAATAGGTCTCCCGCCTATCTTGATCGCTTTCAAGACTTTCACACTGACGTCTCACTGCTTGCCTGTAACGATGCTCAGTCAGATGTTCGATGCGATAGAAAATCCGCCTGTAGTTTGGTGTTACTTTTTCCTCTTTCGAAGCCTTCTCTTTTATTCAGTTCCTCAGTACACAAAGACGTAAATTATGGGAATTTTATAAATAACGAACTTTGAATAATAATTTTAATAAACCAAACTCAACAATATTTGAATAATGCAAAGAAAATAACTATCGGAGGGTATAATCGGATAGAGCTTCTGGCTTGATGTTTTCTCTTCGGTGGCTGTCGGGCAAAAATAGGCTTGTAACAGGCGCTCGAGGCTTTATATAAGCACGGACGTGCAGTGTTGCCAGGAGGGGGTCTTCTCATTTCTAACACGGCCTCTCCTGACGGGGCAGCGTTCTCGCCACCTTCACGAGTGCGATGATAGACCTGTAGCTCTCGCATCGTCAGCAGGGTCTTCATCCTCGATCTTGTTACAAGCTGAAACAACCACATCAGTCTTAGGACATTACGTTCAAAGTAAGCGAACTTTTATTACTTGAAGGCTCACTATGTGGCGAAGAAGCATTGTTTTGTCATCGAAAAACAAAACTCAACAATCGGGTTACTTTACTCTTTTACACTTTACTGGTGTCTTTTCGAGCGCAACCGAATACCTCAAGCACTACATGAGAGGGCTTAATAATTACAATGTCCTAGCTGAATTAAGACGACAGTGGCCATTCTCAACAGGGATTAGCCCACTGTGCGGGGGGTATACCAGTACACAAGTGTGTGCGCAATATAGTGAGTGCACCTGGCACTCCGTCCCTTCACTCTCATAGTTCGATGAGATGGCAGTCCGACAAGAGTGGACGCAAGACCAACGGGAACCAAATTACCGCCTCCAACTTACTGAATCAGGAGCTATTTCGGAGTAAGAGGCAGAAAACCCCAGAAACTTTCAGCTAGACCCGGGACTCGAACCCAAGACCATGGATGGTACTCAGCGTCGTGACCATTAGATTAGATAGGAAATAAAATTAAATGAAATGAAATCTTATCTTGTGTAACAAGCACGTTCTCCAGCAGCTGCGTGTAGGCACGCAGGCTCGTGCATCACGCGCCAGCGTCGCCTCGCACCGCTTGTTGGTGCGCAGGCTCGCGCATCACGCGCCAGCGTCGCCTCGCACCGCTTGTAGGTGCGCAGGCTCGCGCATCACACGCCAGCGTCACCTCGCACCGCTTGTAGGCGCGCAGGCTCGCGCAACATGCGCCACCGTCTCCTCGCACCGCTTGTAGGCGCGCAGGCTCGCGCAACACGCGCTAGCGTTGCCTCGCACCGCTTGTAGGGGCGTAGGCTCGCGCATCACGCGCCAGCGTCGCCTCGCACCGCTTGTAGGCGCGCAGGCTCGCGCATCACGCACCAGTGTCGCCTCGCACCACTGTATGCGCGCAGGCTTGCGCAGCACGCGTTGGCATTGTTAGTAGGCGCGCGCAGTGTTATGGACACCCTGCTCAAAACTAAAGCATTTGGTTATGAGATGCAAATGGCTATGCCCCACGTCAGAGGCTTCAAAATATCGGGGCCAACAATAACCACAATGTCAGGGCTAACAGGATAACAACAGCCACAATGTCGGGGCTAACAAGGTAACAACAGCCACAATGTCGGGGCTAACAAGTTAACAACAGCAACAATGTCGGGGCTAACAAGTTAATGACAGCCATAATGTCGGGGCTAAGAAGTTAACATCAGCCACAATGTCAGGGCTAACAAGTTAACAACAGCCACAATGTCGGGGCTAACAAGATAACAACAGCCACAATGTCGGGGCTAACAAGTTAACAACAGCCACAATGTCGGGGCTATCAAGATAACAACAGCCACAATGTCGGGGCTAACAACAACAGCCACTGTGCGCGATGTAGGGGAATTCGGAGGACAAATTATAAACTTTGGGTAATATTTGTAAGAAATCGATGTAATTTGTATGAAGTAAAAGAAACAACTGGTAAAATAGTAAAAACGTCAAAAAAAGAAAAAATTTAAACATTAAAAAAAAGTATAAAAACAGAAAGAGTTCGGTTTGCCACAGCCACAATGTCGGGGCTAACAAGTTAACAACAGCCACAATGTCGGGGCTTACAACAATAAAAGGCACTTATTACCACTCCCGAAGAAAGCTTCACATACTCCCGAAGTCCGTTTCGCCGCGTCATGGGCTTTCTCTGCCACTGCCTGGGTCGACAGGAGCAGGCAAGAAGCCGAGTCTTTTAACCGCCCATGCGGAATAATCTTCGTCACAACACGGCACGGCACGAGCATGCCGGAGTCAAACTTGCCTTTGCCTTTAACAAAAACAAAATAATTAATTTCAAAGAATCGAAGTGACTTTCTCCGTTGATTCACAAAGACATCTTGATAATGCCAGAGTCATTCCGACGTTCTTGTCGGCTGCTTTCACGGAGGATATATTGATAGCAGTCTACTACAATAAGTACGTAGGTAAAACCCTTCGCAATTCATCAACAAATCAAAACATCGGCATGTACTGTATCAAACGGGAATCTTCTGCTGCGAAGTTATAGGATTACACGTACTTTGGAATGAAAGTAATCGCGAATTCACAAGTTCTCATGTTCAGCACGGAAAAACACGGAATAAACTAAAATGCAACGCTATGGGACATAAAACAACACAAGTATCGTGTACCCTCGCTTTTTGTTTTTATTAAAGTAGGTAGGTCATGATGTAACGTTTTATACAATTTTTCAAGTAACGTTATGATTTCCTTCATTTTATTCTCGCTCGGTCGTACCTGACCCTGATCTTTTTTATTATGACCCTTCATTAGTGAGAAAAAGCAATTTCTACAAGTAAAAACATTCAACGCAGACTGAACGTATATGCATTCCGCTTCCTATGTGGAAAATTCATCAGACTGTTCACATTATATCAAAGAACGATCACGACGTCGATATTACTTGGGCACAAAGCTTTAGATTTCGCTTTAAAACATGACCAATCACGTGTGGTACTAGTCCTTTGGCTAAGCCAATTCTACCTTTAAACAATAACTAACGCGAGCTAAACATTTCGCGTCTTTTCACACCGCGTATAGACATTCTGAACACTAAGGTCAAAAATCAAAGACAAAATATTGGTTAGATCTCACCGGATAAGACGTCAGTACTTCCATCAGTCAGTCCGCAGCATTCCTCGCGTCGCACGCAGAACTACTCAGAGGCATGGCAGCGCTCCCGCGCCTGCCTAATGAACAGCAGGCAGCATCGGGCCTGTAGGCCCACCGACGGCCGCGAAGTGACCGAAGGTGCAGGCTCTTGAGGCGTCGTGCTAGGCAACCGAACAATTACTTGTTGATGCCCCGCAACAACGAGGCCGTTGATCGCGATGCGTGTAGAAGAAGACGACGTCGCACGACGGTTTCCCCTTTACTACTTGCGACGAATATCCGACAGCATCCAGAATTACAGCTCCAATTTAGAAAAAATACTACCCGCGATCGAAAGCAAAATAATTCACAAAATCAGATATGGCATTGGCGGTCAAAGCCTCCGATCCCACTTCTGATTTTATAAATAACGAAGATTTCACTTTTAAAAATAATGTTAATAAACCAAACTTAAAAATATTAGAATAATGCAAAGAAAATAACTATCGGAGGGTATAATCGGATAGAGCTTCTGGCTTGATATTTTCTCTTCGGTGGCTGTCGGGCAAAAATAGGCTTGTAACAGGCGCTCGAGGCTTTACATAAGCACGGACGTGCAGTGTTGCCAGGAGGGGGTCTTCTCATTTCTAACAGGAACATATTTTTGTTTGCCAATTGGTGGTATAACGTGGTATTGCCAAAAACCCAAAGAAAAGCAACGAACGTATTCGTCAAATAACGAAGGTCAGGGACGTTGTTTCTACTATAGCCAGACAGAAATGGAAATGGGCAGGACATATAGTAGCGACCACGGGCCAACACGCGCGGTAGAGGCCGCCCACCACTTCGTTGGGTGGACGATATATCCAGCGCCACGCAGGACGGAACTGGATGAAAGTGTCACGGGAGAGACGAAAGATGGATAAATATGGAGGAGGTCTATAACCTAACAGGAGTAAAATAAAGACTGCAATGGAGTAGAATGGATTGCCAAAAACCCATTTTCATGTGCAAAATCTGAGCAACGTCGCAATGTCCCATTGAGTTAGGCCTTTAATTAAAGATAGGTAGTAGGATCAGCTGGTTTCATTGCTTTACATGAATTGTATCATCTAATTTCCAAACTTTTTCCAGATATTTTCTGCTCTGTTCATAGCGGGGTCACACATGATCTATTTGGTGTACTACTATTTAATTATAATTTTACAACAGGTAAAACTAAATTTTACTGAGATGATTGCATTTTTTACTTTTTTACAAAACTTTAATGAAATTTAAGTAGGTGCCCACGTACAAAGTACGTAAGGTGGTACAAAGTTTCCCGAGACTAGCTGTCTCGGGACGTTGTACCACCTTAACAGATTTTTCATTATTATCTTGCAATGTTTACATTGTTTCTTTCCATAAAATTGAATATTCCCTTTGGATTACAAAATAATAATTTCCGAATCACTTTTTTTATTCTCAAGTTATGGCGTGACTGAGGCAAATAGGGATATGGAGGGTAAGGAGTAACTCGTCAGCTTTTAACCACGGGTTTCTGATGATATTACGAGTAAATAATGTTATATCAACATGGGTCCAATACTGCCATATAACTGAATTTGATCTAGAACATAAAGAAACAATTCTCGTACTTCCTTCCTTGTGAACGAATCCTTAGTCTAAGGACTGAAAAATAAAATCACACATCACGAACCACTCCGTCAAGACAAAAGACGATTTTTTTTTGTTAGTTTTGTTCCATTTGGAACAGGCTAAGGCTCCTTTAAAGTTGTAAAAACAAGATGAACATCGTAACAACAAATATCGTAAAAACGAAAATTGTAAAACAAATGAACATCGTAAACAAAGGAATATTTTGGAAACAAATGGACATTGCAAAAACAAGTGAAAAGCGTAAAACATCAAAAAACAATTGAACAAGTTAACTTCGTAAAAACAAGTGAACATCCTAAAACCAAATGAACATTTTAAAAACAAATGAATATCTAAAAAAACAAAAGTGATCCTCATAAAATAATTGAACTTTAGGAAAACAACCTCAACATTGGTCAACAGGGTTAACTTGTTGACCGATGTTCATTTGTTTTACGATATTCATTGGTTTTACTTAAACGGTGAAGTAAAACTTCGTAGGGAAACAGGTTGTTTTTTTTATCACGAATGTACCTTTTCTGTCAGACATTATCGGTGTTATTCCAAAAAAATTAGACCAGGTTTAAAATAGGTCTAAATATTATCCGACAACAGAGCAATGAATGACACATTCGTGACATAACCTAATAGAGAAACGCTTTTCTAATTGGCTAGCTTATAACTTAGTCCTAGCTTTAACCCGGTACTAAGTTTTTGTAATAACAAGGTATGAGTTTCCGGCATTCTAAAACAAAGACATTTGGAAAATCAGTCATTTTGGGAAAAGTTCATTTTGATATTTGTTCGTTATGAGATCAGTACAAAACATAAATCAGTCCAAACAGACCGGAAGGAGATAAACGTGGTTACGTCATATTGTTAAGGCAAGTTAGCCTTGAGATTTTTCAACTTGTGAAATAATGAAATAATATATTATCTTAAAAATAAGTTTTATTCAGAAATGTTTGTATTAATGTTTTTGTCAAAATAGGCACTAGATTCGTTGGTCTAAATCTTTTGGGTTACTCTTTCTCATCGTGCATGTAAATATTTACACGATATTTTTTTGTCTGCGCCACCTTTTCGTAGTGCTAATATCAGACTCATATTCCTCTTTCTTTTACTCACAAACGTGTATTTTTTTAGTTTCAGGCTAAATATTTTAACCCATCCTTTGACCTGTTTTTATTGCTCAACTTACTCATTTACGGTGCGTTATTCGTAATTATCTCCAAGAGTGGTCAGGGCGTCTACAACGAAGTTTTAAAACTCAAGCTAATTTTAGCCCAAAACATTTGCAAATATATGAGTAGTACTAGTACAGGTTTGTAATGGTTTACTTTTAATTTACTATATTTTTTGGTGATAAAAACTCATAAGCAACACTGATTTTAGATTACCTACTTGCTAATACTCAAATCATCAACTGACAAACTCCTTTTATCATTTTTAAAGTCTTTCCGAGATTTCTTTTTTTTATTTTGTGAGTTTAATGACCTTCTTGCTTGCGAGTTCAATAACCCTTCATGTTACAGATCAAGCATTAGCTCGTCAAAAGAGTCTGAAGGACTTCCACCGGCTGGTCTCGGTGGAGCCGCTCTCGGTGGAGCTGCTGCCGACGCTGCCGGTCGGGATGCACCTGCTCCCCGCCGTGCTGTCCCTTACCGTCAATTATATCATAGTCTGTTTGCAAATGAATCACTACATCTAATTCTTTATTCTTTGGGCTCACCGCATGTGGCACGCCTAAAGGTTCACAGCAGCCTAAAATCTTTATTTCTAATTTTGCAGGTAAGACGCGTAGTACGTAGTAACTATTATATAATCTGTGGTGTAATTCCGATGAATAGTGACACTTAGTATACTCGTACATGTATAGTCAACATAAAATTAAAATGCTTATAACACAGCTTATATGAGTTTTAATTTTCTAGAACCATAACACAAAAGGTACAATCTTTCTACCAAGGAAATGGCAAAATATGTATGCCAAAGTCACGTGATTTTGCGATGGTTTATGTCAGTTTTATATATTGTATTTTGTTGGAAATAGCGAACTTCGCTTTAGAATATGTATTTTGTCTACGGACCCGGAACGGATAGTTCACATAGTATTGGATGTTTATTAGCGGATCTCGGCTAATTCGCCCTCACAAAAGTTTTTCATACCCTGATTAATTTGTTGTCGATTGGATTAATATTCACAAAAAACTAACAATGTTTAGTGGTCTTGCCATTAGTGAACTCAGAGTTATACAAAATAGCGCCCCCTAGTGGTTCGACCTTGCAAATTACAATCGCCCCGAGATAAACAAATAAATCCATATCCATACTATCCATACTAATATTATAAATGCGAAAATGTGTCTGTCTGTCTGTCTGTTACTTCTTGACGCTTAAATCACTAAAATGATTGAGATGAAATTTGGTGGAGACAGTTCGAGACCCTGGAAAGAACATATAAGGCTTCATTTTGTCGCGATATAAAAACATTAAGGAGGTGAAATGGGGGATGAAAGTTTATATGAAATATCCAACTCTTGCGGGCGAAGTCGCGGGGAACCACTAGTAATAAATAAATATTAGATAGCACGACGTACATTCTCAGATCCCAAAGTAAGAAGCTAAAGCACTGTTATGGAAATCTGAAACAACGGTGGTACCACAACACCCAGACCCGAGACAATAAAGAAAATATGAGTTTCTGTTACAGTACAGTTTCTGACACGACCGGGAATTGAACCCGGATTAACATAGATAATGCTAAATATTTAGATTGAAGATGTATTCATAGAAAAAAAAATACTTTACTCCGTGATAACGTTAACTTCCTTATGCATTTTTCTTGCCATTTAAACCCACCCTAATAAAAGCAATTCCGGGATAAAAACTATCTAATGTCCTTTCCGGAGTCTCGAACTATCTCTACTCAATCAGTTCAATCGCGGCGGTAATTGCATAGCAATCGGTTCAGCGGTTTAAATGTCAAAGACAGACATACAGACCAAAGAATAGACTATTGCTTGCGCTAGCATTGAGAAGCGTTCTCAAAATATAAACGCGTTATACTTATACTTTTATAAAGCTTAATATGGACACTCCAATTTATTAATCCATTACTCACTACAATCAATAAAGTGTACGTTTTGGCTTGGCCTAATTATTTAAAACTAATAGTTTCCTGCGACTTTGTTTGCGTAGACTTGATGATACAAAATGACTCAAACTCCCCACGGCCGTCGAGTAAGCACGACCTTCTATTCTATTCTATATTTGTACTATGTCGTATTGCGAAAAAAGTCACGCTGTATCTCTGGATGTAATTATCCTATTGAGATGAAACAGCCTAGATACTGCACTGGACTAATACATGCTCAATATATAGAACCTATGTAACTATAGTTTAATACAGGCTCAAACATCAATATCAATTCAGCAGATTTTGAGGTTTCAAAATAAACTAACCTACATACATACATACAAAAAAAAAACTAAAGCCTATGAGGTATTTTTGGATCTTTTAAATCAATGTACAGAATTCGACTTTCTAGTTTTAATATTATGTAAGAATATCGAAGTACGACTCTTCCATGAAGAAACATAACACTTCGAAAAGCACAAAGTGAGGACGTATGTGTTAGAAAATTAAATTCGTCTCAATAATTGCACCAGACATAACACTATTAAAATAATTTCGAAATTTATCAAGTCTAATGGAAGATTTTCAAGTAATAAAGTTATTGTGTAGGGTAGAAAAATGTTTTAACATCCACCGCGATTACCTGTATTTGACGGGGAGGAAGCGAATTCTCGCTACGTTTTTAATTTGCCTCGAAATCAGTGTCTCTATACCTATGTCCATTGCAAACTCTTATTTTGTAATGCAAAGTATCCCTATCGGTTACCCATTTGCCCCTATTATTTATATGAATGTGGTTTTTTACACACTTTACGCGATTCAAAGCATTCTTAGCACGGTGTACTACGGTCCGAGATTCGGAAAAGAATATAGAATGCTTATAACCCGTTTGGCATCATCCCACAAAATTGTGGAATTGCATCCGTTATACAACAAATTACTATTGCAACTTAAATTGAGAGTCAATATAGCGTTAGTATGCTTGATGATTATTAGAATTTCCTTCTTCGGGCAGGCATTGTGGTTTTTTTACTTACTAAGAGATAATTTGCCAAGTATTTGGATATATAATTTATATTATGTCACGGCATTCTGGTTCGAGTCTCGCTATGCTCTAGGCGTGATGATGTATTATTCTATACTTGTTATTATAAAGAGCATGCTAAAAGGCGTAAATGGGCTAATCCAAGATGCAGCGGAAAAAGGCACAATCACAAACAATATAAATATTTTTAGGACAGCCTATAATGAACTCCTCAAATCTAGTCGACTACTTAACAAATGTTTTTGCCATCAGGTAAGTAACATTTATCTATTTTAAACAAATTAAGATGATATTTGGTACCGCCACGCTACTCTTAATGATGCTATCAAGGGAGCTCTTGCCAGCATCATGCTGATGGCAAGAGACCCGATGGCCTAACGCTCATTTCCTGGGAGCGAGGACGCCCCTTCTCATCTTAGGGAATCAGCGCTAAAAGCTGGAGCAGCGGCGAAGTTAGCCGAAAACGCCAAACGTCGCATTAGTCTTACTAGCAAGTGATTATGTATTTGCGTCGTTTGACGTTGAAACTTTTGGACCGTGTGGACCATCCGCAAAATTACTTTTTAAAAATTTGCACCTAAATTAAAGTAAATTTTGACAATTATTAAAGCTGGCTCGTTTCTCGCTCAAAGGATCAGTATTGCTATCCAACGCGGTAACGCAGCCAGCATCCTCGCCTCCGTGCCTCAAGGACACGAGTTTATTTTTGAATGAGTAGGTTATAAGTTTGTGTTATTTTCTTTAAAAAAAATATAATATGTCTCCTTTTCAGATACTATTTGCCCTGTTTATGGCGACATCTCATGTGATATTTTTGGTGTACTACTATTTGAATTTGATTGTGAAACAGGTAACAGTCCCTATTGCAAAGTTTTTATAATTGTTCTCTCGTAAATCTGTAGATTTTCAAATAGACCTCAGTGTATCCCAATTTCTGTATATGAATAACATTCTTAGTTACAGCCTTTCATAATACTAGTCGTCAAACGTTACAATAGCATTGTTCACAACGTCTTACGACAAACCATCGGAAAGCCTTATACCTGTTTATATATTTTTTAAACTTCAGTGCGAAAGAAGTTATCTTCTTAAGTATCCACCAAAACCTTTTTGAACTTGGTAAGAAGTAATGTTCTTTAACATTTTTCAGGCGCATTTTTACTTATTCAGTGAGCTGAGTTCATTATTAAACATATTTACGTACGGCGCCGTATTCTTAGTAATATCCATGACTGGTCAAGGATTACGTAACGAAGCCTCCAACCTTAAGTTACTTCTGTCGAAAGTGTACTACAAATTAGTATCTACAGGTTTGTTCTAATTTTATTCACGTTTTTGCTTACCACTGGCAAGATGCAGAGCTGAATTGTTCATTGCTCCATAATGAGTGAATACCTAGAGGATATCAGGCCCATGCCGGCCTTGCTCCATTTAGAAGCATACTCCGTAAGATGATCCAGCCATGTAGCACAGATAGCCATCACGATCATACGTGCTGGCATGAACGACAGGGACGGCTACAATCGGAAATACGGGTAATCGTCAACCAGATTAAGGCTTCTGGCCTCTCATTTGTAAGCGTCACTTTAGTTAGAAATACATGGGAGAAGTCTATGTTCAGTACCACTACTAAACATATACTTCTCCCATTATCAGCTTTAGCAATAGCTCTCGCAAGGATGTCCACACATCCTGCGGCTGATTTTGATGATAATGAACGTTCTCAGTTAGTTCTTAGTATGCTATGGAATCAGTGATATAGTAACTATTTCTAAATTGCCTAAAGCATTCGGCCTGGTCTGGCCAGATTGTAAATTTCGACGGCCTAAAATTACGGCGCAGTTCGCTTTATTTGTGGAAGTTTTCGGTTAAGTAATCACATTTGCCTTGGCAATACCTGGTAATATTAAATACGTTAATACGATGATTTACGCAACGGATTGTAAGTAAAACATGAAAAAACATCATCTGCTCGGAGTTTCATTTCGGGTTGCACTAATGGTGGTGCTTGTGGCGCAGTGGCGGCAGCGCTTTGGTAGTGATACCAAAAGTTAAGCAACCCACGGCTCAGTCGTGATTGGATGGGTGACCATTCCGACCATTTAAGTGACGTCCATGACAAGCATCTCCGTGCTTCGGAAGGCACGTTAAGCAGTTGGTCCCGGCTAATATCTGTGGTATTAGTCGTTAAGCCTAGTCAGAGGCCCTAGGGCGGCTTGATAAATTCTGACAGTAAGGTTTGTCACTTGCCTTACATACACCCCTTCACCAATCCGCACTGAGCCCGCGTGGTGAAGTATGGCTCGTCCCTCCTCATAGTTGAGGTGAGGCCTTTTTCCAGCAGTGGGATCTAATAGGCTGACTTATAATGGTGGTCACAGGGCCGCCTGGAAGTGGACACTTGCAATTTCTTCACTCCGTGTGAGGGATAGATTCATCTTCTTTCACCCGCTCTACAAAACTTGCAACGCCACAAAACTAACCGTGTCCTTATACCACTGCATGTTTTAGTGGTTACTCGGCTGTGACCCAAAACAAGGTTGATCAGCGTTTTAATATATTTTATTAATAAAGTAAAGTTAGCCTATTAAATCTTGCTGGGCAATGACCTCACCTCAGGTATGGGGAGGTTTGAGCCATACTCCACCACGCGGGCTCAGTGCGGATTTGTGTAGGGGTGTCTGTAAGGCAAGTGGCCAACCTTACTGTCAGATGTTATTAAGCCGCCCTAGGGCCTCTGACTCAGCTGTGACTAGGCACCGATATTAGCCGGGATTAACCGCTTAACGTGCCTTCCGAAGCACGTAGATGCTTGTAATAGACCTCACTTAAATGGTCGGAATGGTCACCTATCAAATTATGACCACGCCGTATTTTCTTTAACTTTTGGCATCAGTACCAAAAGAGCTGCCGCCACAAATAATGCATAGCGAATATTAAAAACTGTTAATATTAATACTGACTTACTTACTAAGGTGACTCAGCGACTCAAAGTGAGTCTTGGCCTCCGACACCAGATCACGCCATGCATCTCGGTCTTGCAATAATTCTTGCCCGTCGCTATGGCCAAGGTTGAGCAGGCCTTGAGTTACAATATCTTTTCAGCGGTACCTAGGACGTCCAACCAGGCGTCTCCCATTTGGTTGTCCCAGGTACGTTCTCTTCACGGCACGATCCTCTTCATTCTCTCCAAGTATTCGAGCCATCGAAGCCTAGCTGCTTTGGTCTCTCCAATAATGTTAGGTTCGGACACTAGGTCTTCAATCTCCGTGTTCTTCCTTACTCTCAACCTTCCATCTCCCAGTTCTTTCGGCCGCAGAACCTTTCGCAGAATTTTCCTTTCCGCCACATCAATATCTTCCTCTCTGTCGTTAGTATCTGTGACGGTACACCCCAAATGTTTGAATTTGTTGACACCTTGATAGGCTCACTTCTAGATCTTTTCCTTTGTGTTCCTGTATCTCTTCATGTGAAAATATTCCATCTTCAGGGCTGATTCTGAGACCAACTTTCTTTCCTTCTTCTTCCAAGACTTCTGCCATAGCCAGCACTTCCGATTTGCCAGTGCAAATTGGACAGTTCCAAGGAGTGCCAAATTATCGGCATATCTAATGATTTTGTGCATGCCATTCAACTCCACTCTGCCATTGACTTCGATTACTTTTCAGATGACGTATTCGAGAACTAAGTTGAATAGCATAAGATAATGCGTCCCCTTGTTTAAGCCCTGTCACTACTTCAAACTCATCAGTTAAGCTGGAGCCTACCCCGACCCACATCTTGCTATATTTTGTAGCAACCTCGACCAATTTAACTAATATTAATACTAGTCTTCCTTATTACAGACGATGCAAAATTAGATCAGCTAAAGAGCCTGAAGGACTTCCACCGGCTGGTCTCGGTGGCGCCGCTCTCGGTGGAGCTGCTGCCCACGCTACCGGTCGGGATGCACCTACTCCCCGCCGTGCTATCCCTCACTGTCAACTACATCATCGTCTCTTTGCAAATGAGCAATGACATTTAAAATGAACACACAAAGCTGTCTTTTAAATTGTTGTACCTGATAACATCATGTATGCAGTGTTTTAAGTCGCTTTATTGAATCTTAACTACACTCACCTTTGGGGGTTCTAAAAGGCTAATCACGTGTGAAAATAGAGATGGCAACATCATAGGTCCACTTATTTTGGTCATCATAACATATAAAATCAATTAAACAGTATACTATGGAAATCGTGATTACAAAAAAATGCGACTATACGATTGTGATTATTAATGATATGATTTGAGCGATGTTTTATTAAATGTATAACATGGTTTACTGAAGATAGCTTTTCTTAGTTTTAAGACTTAGTTTTAAGAAGCAATTTCAAAAATTCAATATGTAATAATATTCCTAAAACTTCTAGGCTCGTTCCATACTTACTTAGTCGAGGTAAAAACTTAAATTTTAGTTAGTTTAGTTATATCTATTACAACTGCATAGGTTAACCAAAGTTTTAACGTTGATATGCTGTAGTAAATACTTTTTGTGACGCTAGTCTTTGTTTGTTTCATTTGTGTAGGTGAATACTCAAACATATGAATTGATAGATTGATAATATGGTTGGATCGATATGAAAATGATTAGTTTAATGTATTGTCATACGAGTCTTTGTGACACAATAAGCTCAATGTGATTATTAATATAATGATTGATGGATCAATTAGAAAAACTACATTTTAAAAAGTCAGAACTTTTTGGGCCACGCCTAAGTAGTTTTTCGTAGTTTACAGTTTCTCTATTAATGCAGATGATATTCTATGGCGCTTGCACACACCTTCCAGTTACACTTTAGATTTATTAAACACTAGCTTTTGCCCGCGACTTCGTCCGAATTGTATAAGTTATTTGCGTAGCTTTTTTCATTCATAGCCAAAAAACATTAATGCCACTTGTGGACCATAGCAATAAAATAATTAAAGTCAACAGGCAAATAAGTTATTGGTCAACTTGAGATAATGTTTCTTATGTTTACACTAATGGCGAATGAAACTCATTAAATTTAATGTATGAAAATCGCGCAATAATCCGTAAAACGGACTGAGTCTACTCAAAAGTCTCTGTAGCTCTGTCACGCCTAAGGTCTTAAATCTGACGGGCCTGGTTCGGCTTAAGAGTCTCTGCAGCTCTGCTAGATACGTGACGCTCAGCGTCTAAAACCCGACGGGCTTAGATCAGTTCAAAAGTCTCTGCAGCTTTGCTAGATACGTGGCGCACAGTGTCTAAAACCTGACGGGCCTGGGTCAGCATAAAAGTTTCTGAAGGTCTGCTAGTCGTGTGAAGGTCAGCATTTAAAACCTGACGGGCTAAGGTTAGTTCAAATGTCTCTCTCTCTCTACGGGTCCTGAGCGGTGTGGGCCTTGGGCGCTTGTGATTTTAAATTTGAATTTTGTTATTCGAAACTCGCATTTTTTAAAATTTAAATCACCCATTTAAATCTCTGTTCTCGTCTTACCCCGCAATATGCAGGCGAGGTCCCAGATAAGCGGTCGGACTATAGCCATCTAAACTTTCATCGCTGCGCCACACGTCAATCGTTCCATTTTGAATGAAGGGTGTAAAGAAGAAATATTTCTGTTATGAAAATTAAAAGTGGGCAATGTTTGATAGTTACTAAAGAAAAAATATCGATAATAGTGATCGATTTTATACCTCACCATATTACAATCCGTCAATAACTACTACATTCGTACCAAAACCTTTGTCTACGCTCTAGTGCAATTTTGGATGATTTTTGAACTGTTTACTGCTTACAGCTGGACACTTTTTCAACTTTTCCCCCAAGATATAGCTCTTTAGATTACCCTTTTTTCTTCTTACCTCTGTCTTCTATGATGAAAGATTTGGTTGTTTCTTTGTTTATTTGTAATGAAGGGGCTCCGAAACTACTGGACCGATTCACATGAAATTTGGTACAGATATAGTTTGAGACCCTAGGAAGGACTTTTGTAACAATATAAAATCATCAGGCGCGGGTAATGTCGTGGGGGAACTGCTAGTGTATGAATAAAGACCTAACTGACCTGTTCTGGCACTACTAACTATGGGTATGGGTGTCTATCTATGTGAAGAAAACAACAAAGAAGTCTGATCTTATGTGTTGGTGATCTATCTCTACTGAAAAAACTACGTACGTACATAAACGTATATTTGCTACTGGAAAAATACTACTAACGCCATCTATTGGCGGATAGTGTTGGAAAGAATTCAAACAATGTTCATAGGACACTGATAGTGCATTTAAAAAGAGGTAGATGGGTCGTCTCGTAATGCGCGGCGATTCAAATTTAATGCTCTGAGCAATTAGCACACGTTCTTTTACGTGTCAAATGTCATTTTTGAATGCTAAATTGTGCAAATTACACAATTTGAACACATCAATTTCCGCGCGCTGATGAGATGACCCATCAACTCTTTTTTTAAATGCACTATCAGTGACATAGGTACTTTGAAGTTTAACGTAAAATGGTTACAAAATTCGCTTCCAGATGGCATCACCTTCCATATAAAATTTCCTTCCTTTTTTGGGAAAATTTTATTAATAGATTTTCTGAATAAAAACTATCCTATGTCCTTTCTTAGATGACAAACTATCTCCATAGTAAATTTCACGTGAATTGATTCAGTGGTTTACGCGTCAAGACGTACCAGACAGACAGAATTGTTCGGCTCCCCTACGATGAATGACGCTGGTATCGCGGTTGTCATTATCGCGTACAACAAAATGTCATTAATATGAAATCCTGAACCACGATATGTTAGTTTTTATCCCAAGTAACTTAAATACACCTAACCAGGTTAACCTGGCCTCCAGGTTCGCAGATTTATAATATTTGTATGGATTGAGTTGATTTACAAAAATTTCTAAGCGTGAGCTTTGTGCTTTGGTGACAAGGATAACGGATAGAAATACTTAAATACAATATAAACATCCATGACTTACTTGACTATGACAATAAGGAAGCTTTGCCTCTGTTCCGTTTATCTGATCCTGTGCTATGAGCATCTAAATATAAAATACTTACCATCTCCTTATCGTATCCCTTTATTAGTCTCTCTATTATAAGTGTCTCTTGAGTTGTGAGTGTCACTTATAGTGAGTTGATATTTTCACGCATCTATATTTTGGTCTCCCAGCAAGCCCGCAACAGCATTTCTACAAGGAAACCCAAACCAGTCTCCAAAATATTTTTTATTGGAATTAGAATGTTTCAATTTCGACACATCTGTCCCAGCTGAACGGATGAAAAGATAAAGGAGACGGACTAGTTCCAGCCAAACAATTCTCTTGGCTGATATCAATCAACCGTCCATGGGGACGCACAGTGGGCCGGGGCAGTTCCCAAATGGATATTATTCCACTTATTTAATTTCATCCATCTGTTACCCGCGCCCGGATGACTCCTGAACTTTTTGGTATTTATTCCAAACGTTTTTGCGGCAAGGAAATTTTGTTAAAACATTAGGGCACCTTCAATTTTAGATCGTAAAAGCCCGCTGTTTAGGCTCGCTTTTGTACCCTTTGTTGTGATTTTATTATCCATGTACTCGTAGATGAAAAAACTGCTGAAATACCAACAAGAATTTCATAAATGTAAGAATAATGGAAACATTATCATACAAATAAAATGAAATTACTTACTTATCGAAAGCAATCTTTTATTATTTGCACCCCTTTTTTCCAAGAAATGGTATATCTGAATGAGTGAAACTTTAGGTTAACGGCAAAACCAAAAATCAGGAAGGATTTTGGCCAATTTAACTGTACTTATATGGCAATGTTGTCATGCATTACAGAGGTAAGAAGACGAAGTTGCTGTACTTGTAGGCTTGGTCTAAAGGTTTATTATGAAGCTTCCCTACATAGATTTGTCTTTGCTTAGCGACGTTCGCGTAAGCTCAGTAGGTACTGTTGAGTTTGAATTGATTCTTAAGCTAGTCTTAAAGACAGAGCTCCTCGGGAATAATCGCCCTTCTCATGTACCCATATTTAGTTACAGATTAACTTGGTGATTTTCGCAACCGTTACACTGTTAAACTAGGTGTTCAGGTACAATAACTTTATTTTGATGATTATAATTTAAACAATTTCTTTGTAAGTTTTTATGAAACTAAACACTTATTGCACAAAACAATTATCGATCGTCATGGGATAGCGAAAGGCGTTTTATGTCACCCGAAGACGGTCGATAAATTGCTGTGTGCAATATTTACAATTCCAATATTTAGATTGTCCTCAACCTGAAGATTATCTGTAAGAAATTTCAGCATTAAGACAGCCAAAATTGTACATCTCAATGAAAATGTTGTTTACTTGTGTATGTCGACCCAGTGTGGTGTGCAATAAATAGAATCCCTTAGCAATGTTTTAAAACATATAACTCACTGACTTGTGCCTTTTCTCTTTAGAAGCTTCGGTACTCGAGCTATAACAAAAACAAAAGTAGCAGCAGATTTTTGGGTTTCCGTAGCCGAATGGCAAAAAAACGAAACCCTTATAGTTTCGTCAAGTCTGTCTGCCTGTCCGTCCGTCCGTATGTCACAGCCACTTTATTCTGAAACTATTAGCATTACACAGTTGAAACTTGGTAGGTAGATGTATCCTGTTAACCGCTTTACGATTCTTATACAAAAAATAAAACAATAATGATATTTAAGGGGGCTCCCATACATGAAACTAAAACAAAAAAAAATTATCAAACCTATGCGTGTGTCGATGGATAGGTCTTTTAAAATGACATCGAGGTTTTTAAAACAATTTTTTCTAAAAGTCTAAACTTTGAGAGATAGACGCTTCCCAAGTAGTAAAATGGGCGTCCCCCTCATCTAACTTTTGAACTAAGTAAGTCTAAATTAAAAAAAATACACGATGTAGATCGTAACAAATTCTTTCAAACAAAGCATACTTTACGCAGAATAGATATAAAAACGCCCCTCGTGTGCAGTACAATAATGCCTGGATAGGGGTCCCCAGGTTCTGCAGTACATCACGGATGTTTGCGGAAGCTCGTGTTGGCGACTATTAACCAATTATTGCCTCAATAATGCTTGACAGGGTACGGCAGAGAAACAACAGCATCCTAATGGTCATTAAGGGTAAGCTATGATGTCTCAGCTTTAGGCATTGGATCCACCTGCACAAGAAAAGATCATTAATTTATGTGCTTTGGAGTAAGGTGCCACTAACGTAATTTTAAGCATTTTTACTTTATTACTAAGAACTTTGTTTTGGATCACTTGGTCTAAAACTAATACATATTATTATTATACTAATTGTAATTGAACTGTATTGAGTTTGCATAAAGATGAAAATCGGTTTAACTACTTTCTTATTTTGAGGTAGGTTAACATGCATTTGAGTGTACAAAAAACAAAATCAGTCCCCGTCTCCGCTGCAGTCAGGGTGATTGATGGCACAGGTACTACCTACTCGTAGCACATGAATAAAACCCAATATCCGGATCCAGGTGGCTCCATCAAGCGGTGACTTCCCCTTAAAAGGTTAATCAAGTGTTAACGTCAAAGAGATAAGGCCGCAAAGAGGTTAACTACGCATTCACACACGCTGTGGTTTAAGTACCTAGTCAAATTGGATCATCACAATTTTAGGAGTAGCAAGATTATCATTTGAAAACCCTAGTATAACTAGGTGGAAATTATTCTTCAGATCAATACCTACAGTTTTAGGAGTAGGCAAATTATCATTTGCAAACTATTATAACTAGATTGAAATGATTCTTTAGTAATTCAGTTTAGCTATTACTTATTTCAATTTAGCTTGTTGGTCTAGTGGTCTGTGGGCTGACTATTGACCACTAGGTTAGGTTCGAATCCCGGGTCGGACCAAAATTTCTGGTTTACCGCCTTGAAATATCTTAGAAACAGCTCCGCATTCAGGAAGTTGGGGGCGTTACACCCCCGTGCACCAAAAGCAAGTTAAGGTGGTCCTGCGCAGCATCTCAAATTCGTATGATGATGATGTTGTCCTCCTAGCCGATTTCGACTACGGCGGCCTATCTCAACAGAGATTAGCTAACTGCGCGGGACATATTATAGTGCACAAGTATGTGCGCAATACACAGGTGCACTCTCTGTTTCTTCACTCTCATGATTCGGTGAGACGGCAGACCGACATGACCGTAGAGAGATCAGGCGCAGGACCAATGGATGGAGGCTTAACGTGCTTTCCGAGGCACGGGGGTGTTAACACCACCGACTTCCTGACTCCGGAGCTGTGTCTGAGTAATTTCAAGACAGAAAAACCCAAACACTCTCGGCCCGACCCGGGATTCGAACTCGGGACCTCGTGGATAGTACCTAGCGTGCTGACCACCAAATTCGTATACAGGGTGTCCCTTTAATGAAGGATAATCCTATACATACATATGCCAAAAAAAAAACAAGTAAAAGTGTTACCAATTTTGAGATATAAATAATAATTTGTTGTGATACAGGTTTTTATATAAACTTAAAAGAAGTCGTACCAACCCAAATATTGTAATCACTTGGAAGTTGAATAAAGTTTATTATTATTATTATTATTATTTTTCATTTTTATTCTCAGCTATGGGAGCTGGTAAAATTAGGGTCAGCTACGGGCTATGCCAAGTATCTGATCCATAAGAAGTGTGTTTTTTCTAAATTATAATGTGAGAGTAGGTTCATCCTGTGGGAAACGTCTAACTATTCGGCATGTATTTAATATTGCTGCCTTCTGCATTGTGATATAACTATTTTCAGGAAGATCAATTAATTTTAGACTGTTATGTAGGTGTTTGGGTATGACACCTGTGCTGGAGAGAACCAGTGGTACTATGAAGACTTTTTCTAGATTCCAGATTCTTAAAACTTCTTCTTTTAATTCCGTGTACTTATGTATTTTTTCTGATGGTCTTAATGTTGTGGGTGTTGGGGACCGCTATGTCTATTAAGTAAGCCTATTTAATTATCTTGTCTACAAGGGTGATATCCGGTCTATTGTAATGTACAGTTCTGTCGGTTAAGATTGCTCTGTCAAAATACATCTTGTATTCAGGACTCTCCAGCACGGAGTTTGGTTGGTATTGGTAGTATGGTTTTGTTTTTGGGGGAATCAGTTTGTGTTTTATGGCTAGTTTCTGATGTATGTAATATGCAACCTGGTTATGGCGGTGTGTGCAGTCATTTTGGGTTAGCAACGGGCAAGCATTTATGATATGTTGGATGGTTTCGGGGTGCCTGTGACATTTCCTGCAAAAATCTTCCTGTGTGTCTTTAACAATGTATCTACGGTAATTTTTCGTATTAATAACCTGATCCTGTATACCCATTAAAAATCCTTCAGATTCGGGGAATAAATAAACCAACTTAAGCCACTTGTTCGATGATTCGATGTCTATATGAGTTTGCTCAGGATCATGTAAATGTCTGCCATGTAGTTGCTTTTTACGCCAGCATTCTAGCTTTTCTGTTTCTGCTTCTTGTGGTGTTCGGAAAGTTTTATCTGTGTGTAGCAAGTCAAGTGATGTAAGGTTGTTGTCTGTATCGATTACAGCTTTGTGTATAGGACTGCTAGATTTTGTGTAGAAAAACTCTCGCAAACTTTTTATCTGACCTTCCCATAATACCCTCATGTCAACTAAACTTCTTCCGCCTTTATTTCTTTTTAATAGATATTCTTTCGATCGCAGATTTTGGATGTAGAAATTTGTTTTTTGTAAGAGTAGTTCTGGTTTTGATCTGTAACTTTGTTATGTCAGTCTGTGACCATTTGATGATTCCGAACGAATATGTTAGTATCGGTATTGCGTATGTATTTAATGATTTGAAAAGATTTTTAGAAATAAGCTGCTTTTTACATAGTTATTCTACTCGTCGGATGTATTCAGTGGTAAGTTCTTTCTTTATATGTGTATGATTTATGTATCTATTCTGCTTTATACCTAAATATTTGTATGTGTCGTTAATATCCATAGCTGCTATATTTATTTCTTCTTGTATGTTATAATCTCCTGAGACAACTTTTCCATTATTAATGTGTAGTAGTTTTGCATTTATCTAAGCCAAATGTCATTCGTATATCTTTGCTAAAATTTGCTGTAGTTTCTATTAACTGTCTCATTCCTTTTTCACACTTGGCAAATAGTTTTATATCATCTACATACATCAAATGTGTAATCGCTGTATTTTTATTATTATTACAATGGATGACTTTTTAAAAGTCTCTTTCTATTTTAACACTGTTGAATATTCCAAACACCAAACTCAGTAGCATTTTTTTTCTTAAAATTTTAATAAGGCTCCCAAAAATAATAAAAACTCAAAACCAAAATCTCAAAAATGGCAACACTTTTACTGAATTTTTTTTCGGCATATAATAATTGAGCATGATAAAATTAAACTGTACCTAAAAGGGTAATCTGTACCTTAATTAACGGGACACCCTGTATATTAGATTAGATATTTACGGGATTGCTACCATGTAGGTACCTTTTTATTTTCGAGTTGCCGATATTTCGGCGCTGTTGCAAGCGCCATAATCATGGAATAACTAATAAGTCTAAAACAGTACCCTGTATATTTTAACCGATCAGTTTTTTTAAACGAAATCAGCCAAGTCAATTCCCCATTCGTCCCTTGATGGATGCAGGTGTCTGTGAACAAAAAGACGCAATTTCCGGTTTGAACTCGATCCAATTCGATCGCCACGGTTGCCTGCTTCGGGTAATTAGAGAAAGGTGAGGCATTTAGAAAAAAAAACAGTCTTTTTGATGTATTTAACGCCTCGTAGGGCGACTATGGTTATTATTTACCAAAATCATAATACGTAGTAGGTATAGAAAAAGCTATGCATATTTAACCGTAAGAACTAGAAATGCCAAAGCTTTTAAATCATTTGTTATTCTATAGATAACATAATCTTTTGAATAATATTGTACTTATGCTAACGACTAGATATTTTTTTGTATTGGTATACAGTCGTGCGTCTTCTGTGCCAAACCAAAGCAATAAAGCCACGGTCTCATATCTACTTTTGCAGAGAAATGACATTAACGTGCGGAAATTGATTGACCTCCAATTTTGCATTCAAACATGACATTAGAAACGTAAAAGAACGAGTGCTCGGAGCATCAAATTCGGATCGCCGCACAGATCGATATGGGGCATTCCACGCGAAGCGGACAGCTAAAAAAAGTCGATATTTCCGATTTCAGTAATATTTGAGTATGTTTTACCTATACATGTCCTTGATACGTGTACCAAATATTTTTGTAATATAGTGCCTAGTTAGAGAGTAGAAGGGACTTTGAAATTTTGACCAACGAGTGGGCATGCAGTACTTCAAAGCCGATTACCAAGTCATAAGATGATAGATATTAATTAAACTAATGTATTTATTACTTCATTTAATGAGGTTTTTAACTGAATTTTTGGATACGGAAAAAAATTTTTTTTTTTCATAAATAAAATGCAATTTCATTTTTTTCCTTGACTTTCACAAACTTAGACTGTTTCGATTTTAATTATTTTTTTTCTAGAAATAGATAATATTGTAAGGAACATTCGTGCTAAGTTTTATAATAGGCGTGAAAGTGGTTTAGGAGCTAGACTAGAAACACTGTTGAAGCGTGGCGTCCTGCCCCGCGCCGCGCTTAGCGCCTGCCACGTGCGTGAGTTTGGAGAGTACAGTTTTTCTTTAAGATAGTTTGATATATTATAATATTTAAATTTAAACGATTGCTTTTATTAATAACATGTTTATTTACAATTTTTTACAATTTTAAATGCTTCGCTATGACAGGTCTACTTTTTTTTTAAATAATCACACTGTCAGTGGTTCAAACTAACGACATTGATACCGAGTCTAAACATGGGTGTGCAAACAAATGAGCATCAATTCTCAGATACGAGAAAAATTGGATTTCATTCCTCACCCTCATGTCGGTTCTCTCAATCGTGACCGTCATGTGAAATGAAACACACATTCCATTCTTAGAGGAAGAGGATTAATGGCGTCATTCCTCATTGGCCCAGCCCGCCTCCCACATTGATCAATGTTCGACCAATGGTTTTCAGCGCGTTGTCTGGGAAATCATGTGCGGTTTTATTACACAAAAAAATCTAAAAACTAGTAAGAAATTAGTAAGAGATTGCCGCGGCTGGTTAGAAGCTAAGGCCGCGACGTCTCGGTATGAGCGCTCGCGATCGTAATTCACAGGAGAGGAGTCATCATAACACAGTGACGTGTGATGACTGGAACGGCGGCACGTGCGACAGAGATAATTTCGCGTGCATTGGGATATGGAGTGTTTATCCAGGCATCGATAGCACAGTCGGGCTTCTTTTACAAACGTAACACGTGGACGTGTAGGAAGGCGAATAAAATCGGGACACTCGCGTAAGTAATACGAAGTACTATTCCAAAGGTGACATTTAGATGTCGTCGCAAAACTAACAAAAGCTCTCGCAGGAGGTGGGGAACGCGCGTTAGGTTTAGGCAAACGAGGGGAGCTCACAGTAGGGGGGTAGTAGTGTCAACGGCAGAAGCACTACCTACATTGTCGTGGTGCCTACATTCATCCTCAAGAAAGGTAATAAGATGATCAAAAGTAGGGAGGTGATTAGGATTATCGCCATAACGACGTTCAAATCTCGATTTTAACTCTGAAGGCAGTTTAGCAAGGCATAAGTGAACTAATAGGTACGACCAATGTTTAACAGGAAGTTCCAATCTCTCTAAGCATCGATAAGTCGAAAGCAGCGGGTTCAGGAACGACACACGTAACCCGGAAAGTTTAGGCGTTATAATAGGGAGCATCATTATTTGAGCTATGTGGGTATCCGCCAAAACACGAAGGTTATGGTACCTACGTTTTAGGAGGTCACGGGCCACGGTGTAATTGCCCGCCTCAATCTTGAGGTGTTGTATCAATCAATGAGGTTCATCCGATAAGGCTCCTACTAAATAGTGTAGCTTCAAAGTCGGGGTAAGGCTAGGCTGGTTGTCAACCACGCTATCAAACTGGTCTATAAAACTGATCCAACTATCGGGACGGCCATCAAACTTAGGTATAGGTAGGTCAGGCAATTTACTAGCCGGGTTATCAATAGCCAGGGATTTATTCGCTAGGGGGCGCTAGTACGGGACGTCTCAAATTGGTGAGGTCGTATTTCGTCTAACTTAATTTTTAAGTCGTCTACTTTGTCCCTTACTACGCGCATCTCGTTCTTAGTAACTTGCACATATTCTTGTTCATAAATCGCAGGATCGAGATTACCTAACAGCTTGGAACAAGCGGCAGAAAACTTATCGCACATAAGTGGCAGGCTTCTTCTGGGTGAGCTTGCTCCATCATCGACTCTGTCTGTGCCACGTCTGGCTTAGTCTAGAGTCAAGAGCAAACCCATTTCAAATAAAAAAAAAAAAAGTTCGGAAAGACGCGCTCGCATACGATTGGAGGAAAAGGTCTCAAGAACACGGTGGGAATCATCAACCCAGTCACTAATATAACGGAGTTTACCTATAGCTTCACGGTATTCAGCTGTATCCGTGTAAAGTACGGCCCTTACGGTCTCGTTGCCGGTTGCAAGGTAGGTAAATTAAACTCACAAAAGATTCCAATAGAATGCGTAAAGGAAAAAATAGTGAGGGACGGCGCAGATGCACCGGGTATATTAAACGTAAATCGTAAACAACTCGCACGCGGTCACGCGGTAATGGCGTGATCAATAGGGAAACAAAGCGCTCGCGCACCTCACTTGCACTCAAAGGGTAGGTAATTAACGCGCTAATCGATTTAATCGACACTTATGTAAAAGGGGTTGTACTTAAATGTTATTAAGGAATTTACTGTAAATAGGTTAGGTATATGACGAGACGTTTTGTTCAAATTACAAAGGAAAGTAGCAAATAAATAACTCTCAATTAAACAAATTACGTTACTAATAAGGGGTCCTAATAAAAAACTACGCTCTGCTACCAAAAATGTTTGAGAGTTTAGGCAGTGGATTACACGTAGAGGGCGACAATGATAGGTGGAAAATCAGTCAGGTCCGAGCACTTATAGCTAGGTACTTGCCACATCAGCTTTCAAGGTTCAGGTATCACTTCACAGGCCACAATCACTCGAAATGTCTGTAAGGAGCTTCACAGGATACACACGCGGCGAAAGCGCTCTGGTCAGTCTAGTACATGTGTCATAGGGAACGTCTCGATGTCGACTCGATCTTCGGGGTTCTCACGGTACGTTTTAAACAAATAAAAATAAGGCAGGTATGCGTGTGAGTGTGCGCGGCGTAGTATCAATAGGGTACACAAACAAATCAAAATATTGTAGTAAACAATGACGTTACAATTTTTGTTTTCCCCTTAATAATAATGAATTCGCCACACTAGCCTAAATATTATATGAGATAGATAGTTTGGGGTACATGGCAGATAGGTGTCATCTCATTATAATCAAGTGTTATAGCAATCTTAAAATCATTATTAATAAGGGTAAAGGTGTTCAATACTTTCTATCAGCTGTTATTTAAATTAAACCCTTTCCACAATCTTGATTCAGGTGAAAATTGAGATAATTAAGTAGGAAGGATCTATTAAAATACACACAATTTTATTCAACATTATTTATTTACAGACCCTTCGCAACAATGTAATTAGACATTTAATGGGTTGTTTGTTGTAGAATTCCCTTAAGGAATCTCATTTTCCTGTTTGGTAAAAATAAATCTATACTAAGAATTATGACGCTTAATAAGGCCGGGTTAAAAGCTAATTTTCTTTGATTCGTTTGACGTTCAGAATATAAAATGAGAATTGTTTTTAAACAATACAATACACCCACGCAAAACTCGATAGGTACTTAATTCGTAGGTATGACTATTACACCGTGCAAAAAGAAAGTACATACAACTTTGAAATTTTAAATGAAATACTTTTAGATATAAAACTGTGGTGTTAGTGAACTAATGTTTCCGACATTGGTACTTCTTTGTGGTGCAAAATGGTCCATAAGTTAAAATATCAAATAATCGACTATAGAACAAAACGAAATACTATTTTTACTTCCACATAAATTTTGATTGATTATACATGCAGGCCTATCGCTTAAATCTATTAAATCATACTTTCTAAATACAATATTTATAGCTTTGAGGAAAACAATTATAGCGTTCAAACTAAATTCAGAAAAGCAACGAAAGCTTTTAAATGACTAAATACCAAATTACATCTCCTTATTTTTTATCATAAACATATATAAGATAATCTTAAAATACAGTTAACCAAATGCAACGAAATACTGCTTTTACAGGTCATCAGGTGCCCACTTCATCGAATTGCTGGGAGGTACAACGGTGATAAATATTTATTCATTCAAATACAGCGGTAGACATGCTGGTCTAGCAGCTAAAATTCCAATTCCTGCATCACTTTAAAAAAACCGGCCAAGTGCGAGTCGGAAGAGTTCCGTACCCTACCATTGTATATACTACACTCACTATATTATTAACTTTTTTGTTTAAAAAACGGCAAAAAAAACACGTTAGTTGCATTGGACTCTAGCTGTTACGGTTCATGAGATACAGCCTGGTGATAGACAGATTGACAGTCAGACGGACAGTTATTCTTAGTAGGTAATACAAATACAATTACAAATTATATTATTTTAAAAAAAATACTGTCAAAAAATCATTAGAATAATGTCTTTCAATAGTTTTTAATATTTTTAACACTCACAGTGTTCTTTCTTATTAATATAAGTTTAAATAAGAAACCAAACATTCGCACACAGGTATGATTTGAACCCACGTTCTATGGCTAACCGGTTTAACGCTCTTACCAACTGACGCCGCTGACCACGCTTTCTACTTTTTTTACTATTGATATAGCGAAAGCGTCATCATTCAAGTTGAATTTATTCTGTTAAGAAAAACTACTTGGCCCACTGCTGTTGTAATACAGCTCGGGTAGATGTCGCTGACGTCACGCAATGACGTATTCAAGAGACCAAGAATTTCACACGGCTGGATGGACTGCACAGTAGTTCAGTTGGTAAGAGCATTGGCCCGGTTAGCCATAGGACGTGGGTTCAATCCTACCTGTGTGCGAATTTTTGGTTTCTTATTTAAACTTATATTAATGCCTTTCAAATTTGAAAAATAAAAGGCCCTTAAATTATCGCTAGTCGAAACCCGGACTGTATATAAATAAATACACAAGAATAACTCCTTTAAAGGTATAAGATTTTAAATAAATAAATAATTGTATGGAAGTGTTATTTATTCTAAACAAAAGATGGAGTTTTACTGCGCAAGGTGCAGCGGAGCGAGTGCGTCGAGCCGAAAGCCGACAGCTACCTACTTGATTCTAGCTGCAGAAACATAATAATAATAATAATGTCCTCCTAGCCGATTTTGACTACGGCGGCCTATCTCAACAGAGATTAGCCAACTGCGCAGGACATATTATAATGCACAAGTGTGTGCGCAATACACAGGTGCACTCTCTGTTCCTTCTCTCTCATAATTCGGTAAGACGGCAGTCCGACGTGATCGTAGAGAGATCAGGCGCAGGACCAACGACTTAACGTGCTTTCCGAGGCACGGGGGGCGTTAACACTACCAACTTTCTGACTGCGGAGCTGTGTCTGAGTAATTTCAAGACAGAAAAATCTAAACACTTTCGGCCCAACCCGGGATTCGAAGCCGGGACCTCGTGGATAGTACCCAGCGTGCAGACCACTAGACCAACGAGGCAGTCGAAACAACTGTAGCTGCAGAAACAACTGTGGTAACAAGATGTCAAAGCTCAACTCAAAGTAGAGAGATTGAAGTACTTTCTTCAGGTTGACACGCACTTTATTGTAAAGAAAAGATTAAGATAAGTTACTCTTTACTGCACACCACTGCTCTTCTGGTTGGTCTTGTGGTCAGCACGCTGGGTACTATCCACGAGGTCCCGGGTTCGCATCCCGGGTCGGACTGAAAGTGTTGGGTTTTTCTGTCTTGAGGTAACTCAGACTTAGTTCCGGAGTCAGGAAGTTGGTGGTGTTAACAACCGGACCCCCGTGCCTCGGAAAACGGAAGTTAAGCGTTGGAGACGAGGCACTTTTGCGCCTTGTCTCCAACGCTGTCTCGTGGCTCTCTACAGTCTTGTCGGACTGCCGTCTCCCCGAATTATGAGAGTGAAGGAACAGAGAGTGCACCTGTGTATTGTGCACTATAATATCTCCCGCACAGTCGGCTAATCCCTGTTGAGATTGGCCACTCGGTTGGTCGAAATTCGGCTAGTTGAACAATTTAATATTAAACACGAATTCGTGTTTTGACCCGTCATGTCTGCGCAGTGTTCTTACTTATTTACTTAGCCTATATAAGTATATAATTAATAATTAAAATAACTAAGCAAAAAAGTCGAGCAATGATAAAACAAGTAGCACAGGATCCAGAAGTCATGACATGAAATCGGATCCAATGCCTCAAAATAGGACAATCCACTCTGCTAGCCATAATTTTAAGAATGCTGTTGGCACTAACTCGCACGCCATGGAGCAGGGAAGCCACTCTGTTCCTGATGATGATGACGAAACTCATCAGTACGTGCCTACGCAAACACACCATCGCTTCACCATCTCGACAGTTTTGACAGTGCCAGAACGGCAATGATATTGCATTTAAAAAGAGGCAGACGGGTCATTAGCGCGCGGTAATTAATTGCCTCAAGTTATGTACTTTGTACAATTTTGCACATGTGACACGTAAAAGAACGTGTGCTCGGACCATCAAATTCGAATTGCCGCGCAGTACGAGATGACAGTTTTTTTTTTAAACAAATACACTGTCAGTGCAGAACGGTGCATCGACGATACCCGGGCTTAAACATTTTGAAATTTAACTTTGCACGCGGACAATCAAATGTGTACTTTTAGTGGAACGTTGGAAAGCAATTAAATATTCACACCCGCCAAAGAGTTAGAGCGCCTCATTCCGTAGCTGTTCCGTAGTCCGTAGCCGGCTACGAACTTTTCGTAGTCACGCTTCGTAGGCAGCTACGAAACAAGAATTAGCATCATTTCGTAGCCGACCCAAAGATACAGTATTCCCAACCTTCCCGTTTTAACTGTAGATTTGCGAGTTATAATATTTTTGAAATGATACAGTGGTTTAACTTCCAGCTTTGTCCTCAACAATTCACCAACAGAGTTTCCAGATTTTAGATTATACATATTTATCAGCGCATAGTTGACAAGTATTACCACGAGTAGAAAATTATTATAGTAAGTATATCGCAAGCTTATTCCTTAGACATAAAATTATTTTAAGAAACCTTTAAGTACTTAACTACTCGTCGTTTGTCTAATTCTTATTATGTTAATGATATTCATATTGTTTTTCCAATGTTAAGTGAAATGGAAAACTGCGTAGTTGGGTTATGGCCTCCAGGAACCTTTAAAAAATGCACCAAGCATTTTTTCTTGCATTATTTATCCACTTACTGACACTAATTATGCAAGATGGGCTAGGAATAACCAGCTTGTGTCTAGGACGGCAATGGCGCCCACTAAAAAAGTATTTGTCCTAGATCTGCGGATTGCTAGACCGATGATATCAATTAAGATAGCAAATTGCGTATGTTTCAAAACTGTTTATTAAATAATAATATCATTTATGTCAGGCAATTAATATACGGTCAGGCAACGAATTTACAGACAATTTTGGCCCATTTAATAAAAACATACAGGGTTACATCGCAAAGGAGTGACATTTTTTTAAGAGTGACTGAGAATCAGTGACTTAACAAACTATGCAAAGAAACAAAATTTATTTTTTTCAAAGTTAATTATTCCTATTAGCAGCCCAAATTGTACGCGTGGATAATTTACCTACCTCATTCGTATACAAATACGCACACACGATATCTGCGTAGCAATCAACTAAAAAGTGCAGGACATTAAGTCATTATAATGCGCGAAAGGTGCGGTAACTCTCTATTTACTTTATTTTCGGATATTTAAAGTGGATGTTATTCAAAAAATACGATGATTAAAAATTATTGATTTAAGTCGTTTCTTTGTATTATTCCCTAGATCTCATTGTTAATTTTTTTTTTCCCTTTGCAATGTAACCCTGCATTATTTATGAGCAAGCAACATTAAACAAAACACTAAACTACACGCGTCAGCGACATGTCGCGATGCGCGCGGTGTCGGCTGGCAGCCGTCCTCGGAACTTCCGAAACATAACTCCTTGGGAGACGATGAATTTCCATTTTAAACTATTTTTTGTTGAATGAATAGTTTTAGAAAGTATTAGATACTAGCAGTCTTGTATTTAAACTTCGTCGTTCGGACTTCCCAAATTTTACAATAAAATGTCTAGATCCTTATAGATTCTAGAAGACCAAGTCTATGTTATACAGCTTATTAAAAATAAGAAGAATTTAATTTAACATTTATTAAGCTTTATTGCTTAATTAATTTTGTGCAAAGGGCTGACTTCATACCATGACATAACGTTCGATAGAAAAAGTGGTTGCATTTAAGCAAGACACGACAAATGTCAATCCTTTATTAGGTAGTAAAGACCTAAATGTAGTTCCCAAGTACTTAGGCCCAAGTACTTAGGTGCAGGAGGCGAGGAAGTGCCAATCACACGCGATTGTCAAAGCAAATCCTTTCCCCGCAAAATCCCAGTCCCCCAGTGACGTCTAGCGTGCCCCGCCCCCCGCACCTCTGGCGACTGCAGGAAGGTCGCGCACGAATTTGTTGGACATAGAACTTTTGTTTCGACAAAAAATACTTCACAGATCAGGGCTTAAAGCTTTTGTCAGAAGATTTTTTATTTTATTAATTTATTATGATTACCAACAACTGTTACATTATACATGTATCTTGAGTAATAAGGTAACAATTTTAGTATTTGCTAAATGCACAGTCAATTATAGGTAAACATAGCTTGCCTAATATATTAGAAAAAAGATCTTAAAAATTAGGTTGTCTAGTATTTTGTAAATAGATTCAATGGGTTGTCGTTTGTATTATTTCACCAGACGTCTACACAAACAGAAACCCGACCCAAAGTGTACTTGGGACAATAAGCATCATTGAAGGCTGTTGACCAATTTCACTTTTGCCCATTAAGTTAGGTCGACCCTTTCTTATAATTAAATTTATTAGATAATTAGATTTCTAAATTCAAAACTAAACAAAGTGTGATTCTTATAGAAATGATGATGAGAGAGGTTATTTCGTCAAGCTAAGGTCAGAATTATCATCACAAGGACGTTGTATTGATGTTTCTTTCCAAATCTTGATATCATGCCAATTTTGGCCATTCCGTCTTAGCTAACGAGGATGAGAGATTTGGAATCTTCAATACTGTCATTGAACCGTAGTAGTTTTGAACTGTGTTTTAGCTATAAGTAAAAGTAATACCTATAAAAAAGATTTATTTTAGACATATAATTTATTAAAGCATAATTAACTATATATACAACTTATTAATAAAAATTAAGATAAATTACTTAATACAACACAAAAACAAAAATTATAAAAAGGGTCCTTGTGGTAAGGTTCCTAGGATGCTGGCAGCATTACCGCGCTGGATAGCGATGCTTATACGCTGAGCAAGGTAGCTGCCAGCTCTTAGGTCACCACTGATGTCAACCAGCCTCTTGGAAATCTCTTTGAAAAAAGAGATAGCGTTGGGACCCCACGAACCCAGTGTTTCGACTCCAAACGGTACAAAGTGGTACCGGGAGTCGATCTGCCTGTACTTGTTCTTTTTAAAGTTTTCGGCACCTTTCGCAGCCAAACCAGCATCACGGCTTGTCCCGGGCAGATGAGAGGCTGCAAGTGTGTCGACACAGGTAGCGTCCCACACAAGAGCCCGACCCATCCGCCAAGGAACAAGTGACATTTTAGAAATAAATAATGTTAGCCCTTAATAGATCTGGGAAGAGCTGGAAAAAAGCCTCACCTCAACCATGAGGAAACACAAACCATAATCCACCACGTGGGCCCAGTGCGGATTGCTGGAGGGGTGTCTGTAAAGCAAGTAACCAACCTTAATGTCAGACATTATCAAGCTACCTTAGAGCCTTCATTTCAGACTATCTTTTATATAACGCTGCTAGTCCAATGCTAGTGTTAGCCCATATATTCACAGGAGCGCACAGTCCTTTTGCCAGGCACATCCCTACGGGCGAGCTGTCAACTGTCATCCGAGCTTCCCTTTTCGCAAGATGGCGTGGCATCGTATATCGCTAGATAATCATGACATAGAGTTTGTTTATTAAATACACCGTTTTACTGTTGTATCCGCCAACACTAGTTACTAAGGTCAACTAAAACGTAACTCCATCCTTAGTGCCCTCGTTACCTAAGAACCCTTTTCAATTGGCCACCCACTTAATGTCGCCAGCGTTTAGGCACTATCAAGGTCCCCAAACAGTAAACAAAGGGTCCAACTTCTGTATAAGTTCCGTCTTTCGAGGAGCATAAAGTTTTACCATTAATCATGATCAAGAGTACTCATTGTAAACCCAGGGCGATTACCCGATCATTATTCGCACTTTTTGTTGACTTGACCGCACTTGAACACAAGCAGATAAGAACAAACTTCATGGTTGATCTGCCGACGTATTATTTAAAACACACACATTTTTAGGGCTATTTGGCATTAAAAAACAATTTTACGTGCACGGGCAAACATGTTGCCAGCACAATTTGAACTGTAGTTAAAATACGAATCCAAACTACGAATTTCAAAGGTAGTATTGCCAGCAAAGCGATTTTTTTATTGATGTTTGAATAAAAAATACAAATTCGCAAATTGCTTGACTGTAGAAAATAATAACTGTTAAAAAGTTGCTTCTATTATTTTGTACGCCTACGCAGAAATCGTCGGGTTAAGAGTCTGAAGAAGGTAATCTGTAAGTGGCGATAAGGGGGATGGGTTAAATTTATTTCTGTTTTGTGGCCATGGAAGATAACATTTAAAAGATAAGCAATGAACGCCTCATTAGCACTAAGTAATCAGAAAGATTTGTAGCGATAAAATTTTCGTAATTTCGTATAAACAAAATGCTACAACTTCTAAAATTATTATATGTACTTATCGATGAGAAGATATATATCCTTTATTTTTGTTTGTAATAGATGTCTTAAGATGACCTTAGGTAAGGTACTCATAGCTTATATACAACGTGTCCCTGGATAAAGTGCAACCCCGAAAGGATGTGAAACTACACCATAACTAAATTTCAAAAAAAAAAAAAAAAAATTTTTTTGTAAATTTTATTGAAGAAACTATTTTTTTGTTTTTTGTTACGGACCCTCGGTACAATTTTTTTTTTCTCCCAAACTAGTGGGTCTATTTGATTAAAATAAAGAGGTATGTTATGCTAACATCCTAGCGTCATACTCGTACCACAATCAAAAATACCACGCAAAAAGATCGATATTGATACTTAAAATTACCTTTTTGCTTAAAAAATGCAATTTTTATGTTGTATTTTTTAATAATATCGGTATTTTCTCAAAATTATGCCCCAATAACCTGATATTTTTATGATAAATTATTATTTTACACCATTTTAGCTTTCAATTAAAATTCTTGTCGTGGCACGGGTCGTGATCGATCGCACGGGTGGTCAACTTTAAGCGATCGTAACTCGCTTATTGTGTAAGTTAGAACATTGATTTTTTTTAATTGAAAGCTTAAATGGTGTAAAATAATAATTTATCATAAAAATATCAGGTTATAGGGGCATAATTTTGAGAAAAGACCGATATTATTAAAAAATACAGCATAAAAATTGCATTTTTTAGGCAAAAAGTTATTTTAAGTATCAATATCGATCTTTTTGCATGGTATTTTTGATTGTGGTATGACCGCTAGGATGTTAGCATAACATACCTCTTGATTTCAATCAAATAGACCCACTAGTTTGGAGGAAAAAAAAAATGTTTGTACTGAGGGTCCGTAACAAAAAAAATATTTCTTCAATAAAATTTACAAAAAAATATTTAAATATTTTTTTGAAATTCAGTTATGGTCTAGTTTCACCTTTTTCGGGGTTGCACTTTATCCAGGGACACGTTGTATATTACTCCTTGTATTGACACTTTTGCTTGACTAAAAAGGCTATACCTATGACTATGAAACCATAGTGCAATTAACAGTATTTTTAGACGTAGGTACCTAATCACCTGCTTACCCACACTAAGAAGGTTTACTAACACGATGACGTTAAAGAAAATATCCATCCCAATGCAGCTGTTATCTCCAAACCGTCACTTAAAGATAACTCAAACAGCGCAACCCAAGTGGAGCAATCAGCGCTAACGAACCAACACAAGCAACCATGTAAGTCGCGAAACACAGAAATTCCATCAGGGCGTGACCCGTGCCCATTACGGCCATAGCCCAACTAGAGCGGTTCAGGAGCTAAAAGACTTCACAAAAATCCTACATCCCTATAATATTATTTATGCTCGTTAGTCTACACCAGATTCCCTAACTTATTTCTTCTAACGTCCACTTTGATAATCAGTTAATGTCTACTACATTAACGCCCCCCAATTTTTTACCTCAAAACCATATTAGTCTCGTTTGTATTTTAATTAAACCTATATTCTAAACGATACACTTTTTACCAGAAAGAACATCAACTTAGCACGCTGGCTTCTATCCACGAGGTCTGGGGTTAGAATCCCGGGGCGGGTCGAAATTTGTTTCTATGACTATGAGAGTGAAGAAACAGACAGTGCACTTGTGTTTTGTGCACACACTTGTGCACTATAGTCAGATCTCATCACTTAATTTGACGTTTCTAAATTATTGTAGTCTGTCTCTTTTCGTTTGTTTGGAAAAGGAAGATACAGACTGACTTTAAATTAATCTTAGATGAATTGGAATGAAATGGAATCGAGTCCATTATACCCAAAAAATATGTAACTGAAATCTTACTTCTTGATTAATTAACGAACTCCTTAAATATTAAGTCGTAAAGAGCACCAAATTTCAAGCCTAAGAGTGTAACTCAATTTGAAAAGACCTTAGTAAGAAAAAAGTTGTCACTCTGCGATTTTTTTTTCTTTAAATGCTTCTCCTAAACAATTGCCATTTAGCGGTTATGGCAATTTGTAAGAAAATATTCGCGGCTTTTCAAAACTGCCGTACAACAGACAAATCGCTGGGTAATAATAATACCATTTATTTCAGACAACTTACAAATTACAAACAATTTTGTCACTGAGTCAAGTCAGAAATTTGATTTATAATAATTCCGCAAAGCCCACTTATTCCCAGTGGACCAGCTATCCTGTGCCGGCTTCTTAGGTTCATCTTGTGGTATAGGCTGCCGAGGTGGTGTGGCATCTGAGTAGCCACGGGTCAGGGGCTCGTAATGACAGGCCATTCGTGATTAGGCTGTTAACTTTGATCTTTCCACGGGTTGCCCTTAATTGAAGCACTCTAAATAGTTAATCTTTTGCAGACTAAATAAGATTTAAAGTTAGCGGACCCTTGTAACTTGTTTGAAGCTCGTAAATTAGAATATAAGCAACTAGCTGCCCCTTGGGAAAATGACTGCTTAATTGAACCAGCCTAGACGTATGAAGTTGAACCACTAAGCCGAATTAGAAGTCGATAAAGCTCTTGGGTAACTAAAAAGCTCTTTGACCTAAAGCTGTAGTAAAGTAATGCACGAACATAGTACATTCATGTCTCAAAAAGTGCGTGCATGCGGTGATACTTTTACTAAAGTATTTTTTGTCTAAATGGTCACCTACTAGTCCATTTTCTCCTTAAGTTTAGCACGCCCTTTTTTGTATACCCTGTATATTTAAGACCATAAATAGGGCCGATTTTGCAATTTTCAGATAAAATGTTACTAGCCTAAAAAATATATCGATCTTATGTATCAAAAATGGCATGCAATAAGACACCATAATAGGTGAAAAGTACGAGTAATGTCAATTTTAAATCGGTCATACGAAGATTCCTTATCTACGGAGAACCAACTCATAAAATAATAATGTATAAGACTATATTTTTGTTCATAGGCACTTTAAGTAGCTATCCTATTCCTTTTACTAAGAACTAAAGCTTTTAGACGACCGATGAATTATTGTGAATGATTTATTTCGTAAAAAAACTTGCCAAGGAATCTATACCAATATTATAAAGAGGAAAGATTTGATTGTTTGTTTGTATTGAATAGGCTCCAAAAATACTGGACCGATTCAAATGAAATTTGGTACAGAGATATTTTGAGACCCTGGGAAGGACATAGGTTTTTTTGTCGCGATATAAAATCATCAGGGCATCAAATCAAATAGGGCATGAAATTTTGTATGGAAAGTAACGACTTTTGGCGCGGGCGAAGTCGCGGGGAACTGCTAGTTGCTTATATAATGCAATCATATATTAGACTTTTAGATAATATGTGATTTTACCAAGAAACAACAGAGTGTATTGTTTTCTAGCAATCATTAATTGTTTGGGTGAAGGTCCATAGATTGGCACAAAACAAACAAGTCGTACGTTAATTTGATAAAACAAAAAAACACCCATATCTTGTAGACTTTTCTTTCTTTATGAAAAAACAAATGTCCCTCTACTCCACTGAGCCAAGCCTGTGTAACTCCACGCGTAGGTAGCAAAAACGTACCTACGCGCGGCGACCCCTTGGAAGAGGCTAATCAAGTTGGGTGACGCCAGCGAGCAATGAGACGCCCGCGCGTTTTATTCACCGGCGGCGCACGGCACTATGTGTGATTACATTGCTGGCTGAACGAGCATGAATAAAGTGCTAGAATGGTGCGCTAGGTGCGTAAGTAGCTTCTTGTAGCAGTCAACCCCATCGCGTCGCATGATAGCACTCCTGTTCGGAACTTGAGTTATTTGATGAACGAAATTGGGGCAACCCTCGTAAAAGGGAGTTCATTATAAAAATGGTTCGGCACGTACAGTAAATCCCAATTACCGGCACACCTGCTGCTAGTGCTGTGACGATGGCCGAAGGAATTTGGAAGAGGGACACATAATGGGACTGAAAAAACAGCCTTTTTTTAAAACTTACTTATCTTTTTTTTTCTATTAAATGAGAAAAAAAATGTGTGCGCAGCTACGACGCAATGTGAAACTGGGGCCTTATCGGTGTGTTATAGTCTAAATAATCTAATAGGTTTAATTTGACAGTTGACATATAGGGTCGGTTGTTTACGAACCGGCAGGTAGGATAATCGATTCAGACATCAAATCGACTAAGGATCGATACAAATCATTGCTAATCATTACAAAATATTTAACGTTTTTGTTACTTTTTATTTCATGACTATGTTTTAGAATTACTTCCTATAAACCACAAATAACATTAATTGTTCAAACTTAAAACTGCATACTGAAAATGTTATTTGTTCAAAACCAACGGATGAATCGATAACTCTGTAAAAAAGGTTACAACATTAAAATTAAGAAAAAAACAGACTAGAAGATAAATGTTTTACAACGTCTGTCAGCAGTAAAGAATTTCAATTCATTTTACACTTTATGTAGAAAATATAAACTAATTGTGTCACATTACATATTTTTAGGTCAGTGCTATCCATTTTTTCTAATGCAATTTAATTTAAAATCAATCAATAGCATTTTATTTTTAGTGTTTTATGTGTTGTCTATGGGATTCCTCCGCAACAACTGCTACGTTCTGTGATAACTTTGAGCTGTCAAATTGCACCAATTAGATTATTCAGACTATAACATGTCGAGTATCGCATTGTACTCTGTTATAAGGTCCTGTATGTAAGTAGGACGTGTACATAGCAGTTTGTAATTGTGTTAGTTTTTTTAAAGTAAATAAATAAGCCAGCTATATTAGATTATTGAATTTACCCAGAAAGACGTACAATTTAGGCGGTCGTATCGCTATAAGCGATCTCTTCCAGACAACCTTTAGGACTTCAGCACGAACGAACTCATTCACAGGAAGGGGGAGAATTGTGTTTTATTCTTTTTATGTCTTTAATCTAAATGCATGATCTACCTAACCCACGCTTTGGTTCGAAGCTGGTAATGTGATGCGCTTTTGAATAATAAATAAATAATTGTATAAGCCGTATCTGCTTAGCTGAGTGCAAAGCACCACGTGCCAGTGGGCCGTGGACGTCATAGTTATGTCCAGCACACGCTCCACTGGGTTTCGGTAGCCATATCAATTTAAATCCAAATCTCTCAATGGGATAAGATACAAAATATTTTCCTAAGTTTAATTAAGAAATATGATACAGTTTCACAATATGGCCTCCTTGTTTGTTCAACACCAAATAACTCACACTCAAAAATAATACTACTTTTAGGTCACGGTGATAACACGAGAAGTTATATTTGGTATTGCACTTGAAATCTCAATCGAACCCGGATTCTTCGCATACCGGGCGATTGCCTAGACCACTCTTCCACCCAGACGTTGGCAAGGCCTATCGGAATTTTCAAATACTTCATAATGCTGCATTAAATATATTTATAAGTGAAATATTTAATTTGTAGATCGCATAGAGTGGCTTATCATTTAAGATAAACTAATGTAGGTAAGTATCAGGTCTCATTTATAATAATATCACCTACATCTAATTACGATGTAAATACATAATATCCGATGCTGTTATAACAGCATTTGAATCCAATAAGTAAAATTAAAAAAAACTGTTTTTTATTCATGAAGTATAGTTTAAAACTAGGGACGTCCCGAATCATCTAAATAAGTCTACTTCAGCACTATCCTACAGTCCGGAATGACGTTATACCTGCTACCCTCAGCCACTCAAGGAAACGATTTCGCCCATTTCTGTACATACACATCTTGTTTTTAAAATGTTTCGGTTTGTTAAATTTTATTTGAAAACATGTAAAACATTTAAACCTGTTAACAATATGGTGTTTTTTTTAAACATACGATTACCACACTAACATTTGCTCCTTCCGGGATTGGTAACCGCTGGTTTTGTAGTCCGGAGCGCGAACCACAACACTAAGACGGTCGTCATTATTATCATCAACATTCTTTTAGTAGTAGTAACATTCTGTTATTTAAGCTTCTCAAAATAATAAAAACTTAAAATCAAAATCTCACAAAGTGCAACACTTTTAAGTACTATTTTTTTATACAGTAGGGAATAGTGAAATCTGTAGTTATAGGATATATCCTTAATTTACGAGACACCATGTATTGCTACGGAAGACTTAAAATCCTTAGAGGTTACAGTGATCTAAGACTAACGAAAGCTACTTTTTCGCAATAGAACTCAAAGCCGTAAGGTATATATTATCATATATAATTCGTCTCTCCTGTTATCATACAAACACAATGAAAAACAAAGTTATTGCTGTCAACAAAATATTGTGGTATTTTGGCTAAGTGGAAGTAAGTGGATCCTAATTCAGTTAAAGTTGGCACGGAACCCTTAGTGCGCGATACCGACTCGCACTTGCCCGTTTTTTTCCAAATTCAATTTACCCAATCAAATCACAAGCTCCCGCCGCCCGCAACAGGTTATAATCAACCTGTATGCTAAATTTCATTCAAATCTATTTAGTAGTTTTTTCGTGTACGAGTAAGAGTAACAAAAATCGAATACTTACAAACTTTCGCGTTTATAATATTAGTCAGATGTCCCGAAAAAGGCTATTAACAATGTTAGGTAGACCTGGTAGGTCCCTTCAGTTAACACTGTCCAATTCTAAGCTTCAAAGCTGATCAAATAAGTGCCTTATTGGTATTCTAAAAGCGAACTCGCGTAAAGTAATCAAAACTACTGAATTAGAAATGTAGATTGATTCCGAATATGTTGTTTTTTTAATTACTAGTTGAATATTTTTTTACACACATTATGACTAATAAAGTAATAAATCAAAGTCACAAGCATTCAAGCGCATGAGGCAGTGAAAATGTTTTTCGAATCAGCGTCTTTCGCGACTACATCATTCGAGTCCATAAGCTTTCGAACCTATGAGGCAGTGGAAAAAAAATTCGCAACAGCGTGTGTCGCTACAGCGGCATTCGAAACTACGTAGGCCATCCACTTTTAGCACAAGATATGCTTACAATTGGTTAACATCAATCAAAATTTCTCTCAGAAAGTTATTTTAAAGAATAGGTACACGCTAGAAATACTCCGTGATTCATTATAATTGATTGACACAAGTTTTAAACGAGGATCATTACAGTAATTTTGTCACATCGATTCCAAGTTTTAACGAACATTACATTTTCATTTGTTAATTAAGTTACCTGAGTTTAACTTTACGACAGTCACTTATCTCTCGGCTATACAAATTATACCCAAGTTCCCTGAAATTGTTAAAGGTATAGCAATTATTTCATTTACTCACTCAGACTTAACAACAATCATGGTGAAATCCCCTAAAGGGAAAATAATTATGTAATGAGCACGAGCATATGTACCTTCTTCTTCTTTATAATCGACTTCATGACTGTGTGCTTCATGCTTCATGAAACAGTGTGCAGATTTCCTCACGATGTTTTCCTTCACCGTTAGGCAGCGATAACTTTGGAAAAGACTGTACTTAAGTTTGAATATAAACTCATTGGTACAGATAGGGATCAAGACCTCACGGATAAGAAGTAAAGTTTTCTCCCCTCGGTTACGTACCTAAGTTATGGATATAATAAAACTTATTTGTGGGTGTAGTGGTAAAGAAATACAAGTAATATAAGTAAAAATATTTCATTAGGTAAAACATACCTTAATATTTATTTAAACACTTAATTTATTTATATTTTATAATTATAATAAAAGGCAAAAGCTTGTAAATTGTATACAGCAATTCACGAATACCATCTAGGTATTATATATTTATTTAATAAGCAACATAGTGGTAGCATAGGGACATAAGTTATATAAAATAGATTACATGACATAATAACAATAAAATCACAATAAAGTTAAATAAAAACAATATTACCAGACAGTTCAGAGCTCCGATGTGCTGTGTCCGACGGCTGGACAACGACTGAGCTGTCCCACTCGAAATTCGCACAACCCCCTAGGGGGTCGGGAAAACCGTTCGGAGCGATGGCCCCCTTCGGTGGGTTCTGTCGCTGTCCGCGGCTACAAAGTAAACCACTTTCATCCATAAATGGGTTTAAATTATGTATTTTACTATGTTTATCAAGTTGATGGTTGGTTTTCAATTTGGTGATTTCATTGGTGAATTCCTGGTTTTGTATGGTTTTTATAATCATACGCTTTGCATCGTTCAACTCTAAGTAGGTCAAATATGGTGACTTGTTAGATTTTTTAATTCGCATGATCTAAGCAAGAATGCGGACAGCGCGCGTGAATGAACTTTGTTTTGAAATAAGATCTAGTATAATGTTGTCGCTGGGCACTCGTGTTACTAAGTTAATCATATTGGTTTGTTTACATTTTTTAATTTCTTCATCTGTGGTATATAGCTGTTCTGTATTATGTAAACTTTCTCTGTAATTAGGTAGCCAGTGTGGTCCTTGCCACCATAACTGATGCTGTTTCGTTTGAGATGCGTTTAAACCTCGACTGGCGCAATCAGCCGGGTTTTCATTCGATTTAACGTATTGCCAATTTTTTGGTGGAGTATTTTCGATGATTTGCCTCACTCAATTTGCTACGAATGGTTTCCATCGGCTGGGTTCTCCATTAAGCCAACCCAGAACGACCATCGAGTCAATCCAGCCGTATGTTCTGATCTCGTATTCATTGAAACAATCTCGAACCTTTTGCATTAGCTTAGCGAGCAGGAGAGCGCCGCAAAGCTCTAATTTCGGTAAAGGAATGGTTTTACACGCTGGAACTAGTCTTGCTTTTCCCACTACCAGCACGACAGGTGTGGACTCGCCACTTGCGATTCTGCAATATATCACAGCGGCGTATGCCTTCATGGAAGCATCACAGAATCCGTGAAGCTCAATGGTGTCTTCTTTTTTCATGCCTAGCCATCTTGGTAATTAAAGGGGGCCTACATTATGTAGGTCATCCTTTAACTTTGTCCACTCTTCCAATAGATCTTCTGGTAATTTCTCATCCCATTAAAGTTGTGATTGCCAAACTTTTTGAAATAGAATTTTTAATTTCGTGGTAAGTGGTGAAAGCCAGTCTAGGGGGTCAAATATTTTTGATATATCAGATAGGAGAATTCTTTTTGTAGGGTGAGTGTCCTGAAGCTGAATTTTGCAATCAAAGACAAACAAATCGGTTTGTGGTTGCCAACGCAGGCCTAATGTTTTGGTAGATTCAATTTGCTTGAAGTCAAAGCATTCCTGGTTGTTTTGACTTTGATCTGGTAGTAATTCTGGTGCGTTTGACTTCCATTTACAAAGATTGAAACCTCCTGATTTAAGAAGTTTTATTAGATCTTCTTTTAAGAGCTTCCCTTCAGGAATGGTATGGCTTCCATGTAACAGATCGTCCATATAAAAGGATTCTTCCAGGACCTTGGTTGCGTCCGTTTTTTGGTAATTAGATCTTTCGTCGATAGCCAGTTGTATTATCGTCATCATCGCCAGAAAAGGGGCGGACTTAGTACCGTAAGTGACGGTGGTAAGCTGGTATTCCTGAAGTGGTAACTCAGGAGCGTCCCGCCATTAATTATCTTTTGATATTTTTGGTCACTTTCGTGTACTCCGATCTGCCGGAACATTTTTTCAATATCCGCTACAAAGGCATATTGATATTTCCTCCACTTTAAAATCAAAGATTGCAGGTCTTGTTGTAAATTAGGACCTACCTCCATGACGTCATTCAAACTAAGTCCTGTAGACGTTTTGGCTGATGCGTTAAAAACGACTCTAAGTGCAGTGGTTGTAGACTCAGAACGCCGTACTCCGTGATGCGGTAGGTAACAATTATGTGTCACGTTACCGTCGACGGCCGGAATCGTGTGACCTAGTGAACGATATTCTTCAATAAACAATCGGTAATCTTTCGAAATTAATTTATTTTTAGACAATCTTCTTTCTAACTGGTGAAACTGAGCGACGGCCATTGGTTTAGATGAGCCTAATTGATTCTCATGGTTTGATTTAAATGGTATTCTAACGTGGTATCGTCCGGTATCGTCTCTCGATGTCGTAGATTGGTAATATTTGATGCAATGGTCATCTGCTTCAGAGAGATCAGATGATGACTGCGTGATGTCTTCTATTTCCCAAAACTTTTGTAATTCGTCAGTTTGGTTAATGACGACATTACAATGAAAAGTTTGAACATTACCGCATAAGATCCATCCTAGTTGTGTTTCTTGAGCAACTGGATAAGATGGGCCTATTTTTATAATTCCGCTCATTATTATAGATGAATAAACATCAGCGCCCAGTAATATATCGACAGGTTTGCTGATGTAGAACTCAGAGTCGGCTAGGTCAATGGTTTCTAGATATTTCCATGATGGTTTTGGATAAGATCGATTTGGTAATTTATTTATAAGACTTTTCATAATGAATGCTTCTGTACTGGTAGTGATATCGTTATGTAACGATGATAAAGTGACTTGAATAACACCCTTACAATTATTTTCTTTAGTTCCGACGCCAAAAATGACGCCTTTGCATCGTTGTCGGTTGAGCCTTAGTCTCTGAGCGGCATTTTCGGTAATCAAGGATGTTTGAGAGCCCTGGTCAATGAGTACTCGCATGGTGTGGTGACTACCATCTGCAGCCTGGACTTTGACCTTCGCTGTGGCCAAAAGGGTTTCAGCTACATTTTCCTGAGACACGTGACACGCATTTCGGTCATTGGCTCCTTTGGTGCTGTTGGTTGATGAACTTTCCGATGATGACGCGAATAAGTCGTGAATCAACGAATTGTGTTTTTCGTTGCAATGGCGACAAGTTTTGTTTGATAAGCATTCCTTGCCTTGGTGATCAATTAAGCAGTTTTTACACAAATTACTTTTCGCAATTGTTTTTTGCTTTACATCCGGCCTAGATTCACGAAACGATTTACACAAGTAAATCGCATGGTTTTCGTTGCAATGAGGACATCTTTTTGACTCTACGTGCATGGTTTTAATAGATGAAGATGGCTTGTTGAATGATTTATTTACTTGGTGACTGGTAGGGTTTTGATGGTATGGTTTTTTAAAGCGAAAGTCTTCATGGTGTGTTGGTTTGGTTGATTCTTGTTTGCGTCTAAATGCTTCTAACGCCGTAAACTTCGTTTCTAAGAAACTTAAAAACTCATTCAATGTAGGTAGCTCCCTAGGGTTTTTAAGCGATTCTATGTAATCATTATGAGACTACATCGAGTTTTTGGGCCAAGAGGTGAACAATTATTGGATCCCAAGTAGACGTGTCCACACCCATTTTCTGTATGGCGTGTAGACATTCGTTGGTAGTGTCATGCAATTTCTTAATCAGATTAGCAGATTGAGTTTGCATAACTGGTAGCCCAAGAAGCGTAGTGATGTGTGAGGTGAATATTAATTTCTTATTATTAAAACGTTGATTTAAAATATCCCATGAAATTTGGTAATTCTCAGAACTCACATTTAAATGCTGAATTAATTTCTCGGCTTCACCCTTCAATTTGCTTTTTAAAAATTGAAGTTTCTGTGCGCTAGTCAAGGATGAATTGTCATGAATAGATGATCGAAATAAATCTTTAAATGAAGTCCACTGCTGGTAATTACCGCTAAAGGTTGGTATTTTTATTTGAGGTGTTGTTTTATCTCTATGTGAAACTGACCACATTTTAGTGTTAATTGTCCGTTTCATATAAAGGTAAGATGATTCATACTTCGCAAATTCTGATTCATACGCTTCATAATTTCTATCGCTTTCGTCTGTACGTTCGCTGTCTATCTCCCAGTGCAATGTGTCGATAATTTCCCACCTTGACTGTAACGTCTTGAGAGCATCATCATATTCCCACTTGCTGTTTAGTGTATCAATGTTGATATTGGCGACAGTTCTTGAGAATGCTTTGAAATTACTAGCTTGTTTGCGTAACAAATCATCTAATCTGGTGTTGTTGCCTTCTGTCTTCCTTGGTGGAGCCATAGGCGTAGAAGGTAGGTTGGTTGCTAAGTTCAACGTAGGTTGTTTTAATAGTGGTGTAGGTGGTCTACTTCCTTCCTGTAGGTATCCTTGCATAGCTTGCCTAGCCTGGTTGTAAAATTCTTTTGTACGTTCATATTCCATGCCCGTAAAATAAGAATTATTTTGGTCTCCAAACTAACTGATCTGATGGTGATTTGAATTAAACTCATTCCAGTAAGTATCTAGGGTCTCTAGCTTCCTCCTGACATAATCTGGTGTTTTGCGGTCATGGCTGTCTTTCTTGAAGTTCCTGAGAAGTTGGTCCATTCCCGCCATCAGCTGGTTTTGTGTTTCTAATAGACCTTCCATGGTAATGGTTAAGATTAGAACGTGATGGTGAACCTTGAACCTTGGTGTGGCTCAGGTATTAGTTTGGTTGTATTGTAGCTCGGCCTGGTGATGGCGAGAGCTGGCTCTGGACTGGTTTGTCTACAGCGCTGGTTACGTACGTAGTTCAGGAATCGCTCGTCCAAGGCAATCCGTGCACAGAACACACTTTGTTCACTTGGGTTTATCACTGGTTTAGCACTCGCAATTCAAGATCTCGTTTTTAACTCGAAGGACCTTTTAGATGTACGGTTTGTACTCTAGAGTGGTGAATGGTAGATAGAAAGTCACTGGTAAGAATATACAAGAGTTTATTGTACTAAGGAACACAAGAGTACAGAGTTAAAACGATACTAAATGGTGAAGAAGAGAATGGAAAGATGATATGAGTGAATACGCGCGATTGGTATGGTGATCGGATAGACACTAAAACATAAAATTTAATTTAAATCATAAGTTGAAGTAATAACCTAAATTGAGAAATCGAAGTGCCACGGGCAATTCATGCTGACGCGCGACTTGCAAAGTTCAATGTACGGTCAAAGATCGTACAAGTGCTTTTATTAAAAGTGCTATTAATTGCCAACTGAACTTCGGCGACAGAGTCCTTCCAACTTCTTTTGGAAGTATTTTCTACTATTGTAAAGCAATTAGTCAGAACCTTCATCATGCGTTCGACCTGACCGTTTGCCCGACTGACGCCACTTGCAATAAAATGTAGTTATATTGACCACCATTCACAAAAATTGGTTAATTCTTTTCCCGTATAACTGGCTGCTTGATCGCAAATGATTCGTTTAGGGGTTCCAAAATTATATATAAGTTCTTTTAAACAATTGACAGTAGGTAGTGGTAAGGTTATTAACTGGTTTTATAAAACAAAATTTTGTAAATGCGTCTACAAACACCACAGCGTATTGCTTAGTGGGTTTACTGCCACTTAATTTACCGGTAGTGTCCATATGTACGGTGTGAAAGGGAACTGGTGGTTTGTCGATTGGATGAAGAGATATTTGTCTAGAACCGGACTGGCTTTTATTAATTTTGCAGGTCAGACAACCGTCAACATATTGTCGGGTGCATTTAACCATATTCGGAAACCAAAACTGCTCTCGAATTTTTTCTACAGTTTTTTCCCAACCGAAATGTTTCAATGAATCGTGGTAAAGTTGAATTAAATGCCAACGGTAACTTTTAGGAACAAAAATACATTTTTTAGTTTTCTTATCTTTTGTATTGTAAATACGATATAGCAATCCATTATGAATTTCATAACTCGATGCCAAATTTTTATCCATTGTGTTGTTTTTTAAAGATTCTATAATGCTTTTGTTTCCGAATCGTTATTTTGTTCTGCTTCTAACCAATCACTGTAATTATGGACACTATTGATATTAAGTTTGGGAGGATTGCGGCTTAGAAAATCAACATGGGGTATGCGTGCGCCTTTTCAATATTCGATTTCTAAATCAAATGACTGTAAGTATATAGGGTATATAAGTAGGTTGTAAAGGGGTATCATTGTGAGTGAAAAATTTGGAATGAATTTGCGAATATATCCTGCGAGGCCACAAAATTGACGTACTTGCTTTTGTGTCGTTGGAACGGGAGAGTTTATTAGTGCTCTAATTTTACCAGGGTTTGGTTTGACTTGCCCATTAGAGACGACTCTACCTAAATACTCAATTTCAGTTTGAAGGAACGTACATTTTTTTGATATTCAATGAAAATCCTGTCTTTTGCAAAGTGTCTAAAACTAGCTGTAAGCGATCTAGTCCCTGTTCTGGGGTCTCAGAATAAATTATAACGTCATCTATATAGATAAGTACAAATTCATCTATAAATGGTTTCAGTGCTGTGCTGAAAGCCCTCTGAAAAACTGGCGGAGCATTGCAGAGACCGAAAGGCATTCTTAAAAACTCATATTGTCCGTCAGGTGTGACAAAGGCAATTTTTTCTACAGAATCCGGTGCTACAGAGATCTGGTGGAAGCCAAAGGCCATGACTAAAACTGTAAAGTACTTAGATTTTGACAATTTACTAATATGATCATCAATCAATGGCAGTGGGAAGTGGTCGCGAACAGTGTTTCTATTTAATTCTCTATAATCAACGCACATCCTATCCGTTCCGTCTTTTTTACGCACCAGCAAAATAGGGCTTGCAAATGGAGAACTACTGTCACGGATAATATTATTATCTTTTAAATCTTTGACTATCGCCTTGACATGTTCACGTTCGCTTGGGGCTAACCGATATGGTCGCCTTTGTACTATCTTGTCCGGATTTTTTAAACGTATGTTCAATTCGCCAGTGGTAACCTGGGAAACCTTACTGCCAACCGTGAACATATCAGAGTAAGAGTCAAGAATATCAGTTAACCGATTTATGTATTTATGCTCAATGTTTTTATTTATGTTTAAGTTTTTTGTATCTGAATTTTGGACAAGGTTGATACTAAACGACTCACGGGAAATATATGTTTCATTACTGGTGAAAATTACTTTTATTCCAGGTGTTTCAAAGAAATTTTGGCCAAGTAATATGTCGTACTGGATGAATTGATCGGGAACAAGAATAAACTCTAATTCGAGGGTTAAGCCATCAATACTAATCTCACAGATCTTTTTACATGATGAATTAAATGAATTACTTCCAACACCTTTTAAGATAGTCGTCTTGTAAGACATTTTGCCTTTTACGGAATTTCCAACGCTATCTCGAATTAATGAGCACTCAGCACCACTATCTAATAAGCATGAAAAATCATGATCATCAATTCGAGCGGTTTTACATCTATTTTTACTCATACATAAAGCATTGATGCTCGTCGATGATGACTTTTCATCCTTAGCCTTTTTATTGAGGCGTTGAAAACAATTATCAAACGAGTGACCCTTCTTTTTACAAAAAGTACACGTCACAGGAGTTTTGGTGTTATTGGAATTGGACGGTAAAGACAGCTCCTTTTGAGCCTCTTGAGCACTTGCAGTGGAACGACACTCCTTTTGTAAATGACCTAATTTGTGACACTTATGGCAACGCTTTTGTTTATTATCAAAGTTATTGGGACGTGATCGTTTTGGAGGTATTGTATGCTCTGTATCTTTATTTGGTCTTTTACGTTTGTACGAATTCAAGCTTTGAATTAACTGTGGCAAATTTTTGGGCGTCAAACGTAACAGGTCAGAACGTATACGAAAATCCGACATACCTGAAATAACTGCCTCAACCAGGCGTTGATCAGTCATCTCCACACCAATCGCCTTCCTCGCTAACTCCCATTTACGCGTAGCATACTCGGCGAGACTGCTGGCCTGCTCACTGGTGTACTCCATGAAGAGGGTAAGGTCGTCGTAGTAGCGGGCTTCATCTGCAAAAGTTTCCACAAGTCTTGTTTTCAATTCTATCCAAGTGGTCAGGGAAGTATAATTGTGACGTGACCATTCCGCTGCACGCCCACGTAAGTTTTTTCGAGACAAATTAAGGATTTCCCTATCAGTTAACTCATATTCGATCTTTAAATCTTCTAAATTTTTACACCAAACTTGAATGGTGTCAGTACGATCGTCGGGGTCAAATGGTGGTACATAAATGTGTTCTAAGCTACGAACACGAGGAACTGATTTTGGTTTATGCACATTGAAAGCATTGGCAGTAGTTTCTATAAATTTTGACATCATTTCTTGCATCATAGTTTTCATGAAAGTAATTGGAACGAAACCTGTCCTTGTGTGTTGGCCGGAAGTGGAGCTGCCTGCAGCATCGATGTCATGGTCGCCGACTGGTGGATTTCGAAGCCCGATGACGGGCGATGGCTCCCTGCTGCATGGCTGGCTCGGCGGATCATCGTGCACCGGTCTGGATTTGACCGGTGGTTGCATGTTTGAAAGGCGTGACCTGAAACATTAAACATTCATAGGCGTAGTTTGGGATAAAATAATCCCTCGATCCCACTTCTGATGTGGGAGTAGTGGTAAAGAAATACAAGTAATGTAAGTAAAAATATGTTATTAGGTAAAACATACCTTAATATTTATTTTAACACCTAATTTATTTATATTTTATAATTATAATAAAAGGCAAAAGCATGTAAATTGTATACAGGAATTCACGAATACCATCTAGGTATTATATATTTATTTAATAAGCAACATAGTGGTAGCATAGGGACATAAGTTATATAAAATAGATTACATGACATAATAACAATAAAATCACAATAAAGTTAAATAAAAACAATATTACCAGACAGTTCAGAGCTCCGATGTGCTATGTCCGACGGCTGGACAACGACTGAGCTGTCGAGAAACGCACGACGAGTAAACAAGTAAACAAGCTGGTCGGGGGGGGGGGGGGGGGGGGTATCGCCTGGCGCGCAGCTTACGTCATTAGCACTTGTTGTTTGTTACAATTTTAATTTGAAAAATGGTTTTTTTAAAATATGCTTATTCTCCCACATATTTTAACACTAAACTTTAGGTGTAAAAACGTTACTTGTACCAAATAAGTATTCTGTACATAAGTACAGAATACTTATTTGGTACAAGCAATTTAATTTATTCGATATTAAAATAAAATCCATAAAATGGTACAAACATCTGTTTTTTATTTCGGGCTACAGAATGTCATTTAATAAAATAGAAATCCTGACATTAGAATACATCCTATGAATTTAAAACGGTAAAGATATTACAAAATACAACACGTAGAAGTATTACTATAGAAACTTGCTAAAAGATACTAGGGAATATGAATTCACAATGTATAAATTTAAATTGTTAAGTATCATTCATTAAAACGGATCCAACTAAATTATTGTAAAAATTATTTCACTGATACTGCGTTTTATTCTGGGAAAAATCTATATTTTTTTATGTATACCTACATAATATAATTTTATTTTTATTATATTACTAGCAGTTCCCCGCGACTTCGCTCGCGCAAAAAGTCGGATATTCCATACAAACTTTCATCCCCCATAGGGGGTGACGGCCTAATGATTTTATATCGCGACAAAATGTAGCCTATGTCCTTCCTAGGATCCCAAACTAGCTCTGTACCAAATTTCATTTGAATCTGTGCACTATCCAATACAAATAAACAAACAATCAAATTTATCCTTTTTATAATATTAGTATAGATGTATGCATAAGCCACACGATGTTACGAACGATTGATTTTACAGTGTAATACATTTTTATAGCGATCGCGAACTTCGCTGTAGAATAGATTACATCTTGCCCTGTTTCGAGTTTCCAAGGTAGGGGGCGCTGTCGCAGCCGATTCAGCTACAGAGCTTGTGAGCCATGCGCTTTCTATGCATCACTGAAGAGGGTGTGCTCTGATATAAATAAGCAGTATCTTTGCTTCACTGCTTCAGGCACAGATTAGATAAGTACTAGTACATATATTTGCTTCAGGTTCGTGTAAGAATACCTAGCATGTGGATGGCTCTTTAGCTTTGTCTTGATATTTTGGTATCCATTTTCAATCATTTTAGACACAGAATTTATTGGGAAGTCCCATATTTAGTTATGGTTTTATATCTACACTAATATGCATTATAAAGAGGAAAGATTTGATTGTTTGTTTGTATAGGCTCCGAATCTACTGGACCGATTCAAATGTTTAAACAACTACTACTAAACAACTACAACTACGTTCGTCTGGCGTACAGAACTTTTTCAACGCGTGATTTCCTGTCTGAGCTTCTCATACATTTTAATTCATTTCTAGAGCGCTGTTTACGAGATCAGTTCAAAAATAAGATTTTACTGTATAAAAAATAAAACTGAAAAGTAAAGTTAGCCTACATAGATCCCACTGCTGGGCAAAGGCCTCACCTCAACTATGACAAGGAACGAGCTAAACTCCACTACGCGGGCTCAGTGCGGATTAGTGGAGGGATGTCTGTAAGGCAAGTGGCAAACCTTACTGTCAGATTTTATCAAGCCGCCCTAGGGCCTCTGATTAGGCTTTAAGACTAATATCAACAAATATTAGCCGGGACCAACTGCTTAACGTGCCTTCGAAAGCACGGCGATGCTTGTCATGGACGTCACTTAAATGGTCATGGTTGCTTAACTTTGATATCACAAACAAGCTGCCGCTGCTGCGCCACAAGCACCTCACCAGTATAAACAATATATATACTTATCTTAAAACGCCAATGTTACATTCCTATTGCGTTATTTTGCTGTCGTGTTTCTACAAAAAATAAAAATGATTTTCTATTTCCCTCTGAGAAAATACCGTGTTTTGCTTTGCAATAAGTTACGCTCTATAATTTTGTCGAAATGTTGGTGAATCTGCTAAAAATATAAGGTCCTTGTGTAGCACGATTGGGTTCCCACGGAATACAATATCAAAGCTAACCAGCCGTGAAACTGGCTAGACTAGACTGAAACCGTTCAATTAGCACAATGTTAGCTATTTTAGATAGTACAGATATAATATACATTTTATAGACAGGTATTCGTTTACATAAGTTTAAGTAATCTACATAATTTACGTAAGTACAGCTAGTGTGAGAAATTGAGAAGGCAATGGCAAAACACTCCATTAAAATTGCCAAAAAAGTAGTTGTATGTGTTTCATTCCACATAATGATCACGACCCCCAGTCATTGAGGTATACAGCTGTGAATAAGAAGAAGGTAACTGGTAGCTTTTTTTTGCACCTTGCTTTCCTTTTAGAAAATATTTTAGTGTCGTTTTCCTTTATCCAAAGGTTATCTGGTAAAAAATACTCGCAGTGATAAGACTGCCTAATTTGTACTTGTAAATGTTATATTTAGTTTGTTTTTAAACTTTCATTTGTGTATTACAGATTCACTCAAATGTCTAATTTCCCATATAAACTTCTAGCCAACTTGTCACTCCCTTTATTGATGATTTCTGGGGAACTATTTCTATAAGTTTAAATAAATCAAAATTTCGCACAAGGGCAGGATTAAACCCGCGACCTTTGGCTAACCGGGCCAATGCTCCTACCAACTGAGCTACCATGCACTGAGCTACTATCCACCTGTGCGGCGTTCTTGGTCTCTTTTTAAATGAAATCATCGTATGATACTTTATCGAGAAAAACGTTTAAATATGTAATCCACGCGTAATACCTCTATATATTACCCTCTATACATACTTCATTATCACAAAATGTCAAAGCCAAATCCGAGTTTTCAGTTGACTGTAAAACTTTGGACATGTGTTAACGTTTATTTATCTTTATTGCTGTAAAATAATAGGACATAGCTAAAATGTACGCATTTCCATACGTAACGTCAGGCGTTATTTATATTTCAACGTAATGCGTCGCAAAATGTTTCGGTGCATCCCATAAAAATTGTAATGGCGATAGGGGCAGTAGTCCCATTTGCGATGTATAAGATATGTAGACTGCCTTGTTGGTCTTAGTGGTCAGCACGATCTTGAAATAAAATGAAATAACTCTGACACAGCTCCGGAATCAGGAAGTTAGTGGTGTTAACATCCCCGTGCCTTAGAAAGCACGTTAAGCCGTTGGTCCTGCGCCTGATCTCTCTACGGTCATGACGGATTGCCGTCTCACCGAATTATGAGAGTGTAGGAACAGAGAGTGCACCTGTGTATTGCGCACACACTTGTGCACTATAATATCTCCCGCGCAGTCGGCTAATCTCTGTTGAGATTGGCTACTATAGTCAAAATTCGGCTAGTAGGACATAATTATTATATTGTGTAAGTAGTTCCCGCGACAAAAGTCGGATTTGCCATGTACACTTTCATCCCCCATTTCAAGCCCCTTATTGTTTTTATATCGAGATAAAAAGTAGCCAATATTCTTCTCGAGGCTTCAAACTATCCCTACACTCATCTAAATCTCATCTAACGATTCAGCAGCTTTATGTGTCAAGAGGTAACAGACAAGCCACACTTCGCATTTATAATACATATAAAAAATTAGTATGGATTAAGGAATAATAATAAAGGCGCAGGGGCAGCATGTGGCGTGCTGTAGGTGAGAGGCGACACCTCGAACCCCGACTCCCGAGGGCCTAGCTTAACTTATTTGGCCCTCGCCTCTTGTGCTTGCCTTAACCGAACAGAACCTATGCTCCAGATTGGAAGTGTAAAATGTTATAACGCCGGGGGCCTGCTGGCTGGTGCGCTTAGTCCTGACCACCTGCACCCCGCAGACTTACCTCTCTACAACCTTAGCCGCTCACACCAATGTTGCTGCCTTGCTACCCACCTGGTAGCTATCATAGGTGGCCCATTTAGTGAGCGGCGAGTCACCGTCTGCCGTGATTATCGAGATGAGACTTTAGATATGGCAGGCGTCCCGTTGTCTCATCAATATCCCGGCAGCCAGTCCAGCAATTTCCCATTCATAGAACCAGTATTAGTTCCCATCTTCTCCGCAATAGTCCTTGCACCTAGCGGCTGCTGTCTTTGGCTGTATCTTCTCAATAGTGCAGACAGACATAGTATCCACTAGGTGTACATATCCCAACTTATTATCGTATCTCAAAGGGGCCTCTTCGTGATGGATCTATATCCCCACGTACGCCTTCCAAAAGGACCGGCCTCGTGCCGTAATTTCCCGCAGGAGAGATACAAATAATAATAATAAATTGTTTCAACAAACACACCAATTACCTAGCCCTAAACTAAGTGTGAGTAATAAGTAAATATCAAAATTCTATTAAATAAAACTATCAATAATGTATTATCTGTATTGTGCAATAAAAAAGAGGCAAAAAAGATCCTGATAGGATGTATAGACACATCAGGTTGTAAAAATAGGTGCAAGTGGTAGCAGACAGTATAAATGACAGTAGAGATCTGCCTATATCTGAAGACAGATGCATCAAAAGCTGACGACAAGACAATTATATACGTGGTGGGTACAAATTCTTAACTTTAATTTCTGGAACTGTAGCACAGAATAAGTACTAGTACTTCGTACAGAAGTATGACTTAGCAATTGTATTCAAAGAATTGTCTACTCAATGTCGTCAACAATATGACGTAATTTAGTTCGCCTCAGAGTCAAGCACATTTTCGTGTACAAAAATCCATTGCAAGATAATTTCATACTTATTGCTCTGGAATATGATTCATAATACACTAAACCTATTCAGTGACGTAATATTACGCGACGCGATAGGGTTGACTGCTACGAGAAGCTTCTAACGCCATCTAGCGCCTCTTTCTAGTACTTTATTCATTCTCGTCCAGCCAGCAACGTAGCCGCGCGGCCGCCGGTGAATAAAACGCGCGAGCGTGTCGCTGGCCGGTAGCGACACGCAACTTGTTTTAGCCCCTAGGGTCGCCGCGCGTAGGTACGTTTTTGCTTCCTACGCGGGAAGATACACAGGCCTGACTGTAGGCAGCACGTCAGGTTCCCATTTGCACTACATAAACAGCTTTTTTAAGTCTCAAGGTCAAAGTGGGTTAGTCTGACTTGCGGCTTTGTGTACATTGATGACTTGTCTAAAACCTTACGGAAAGCTTCAACTATTTGTTTTTATTTGCAATGGGTTTGCTCTAGACCCTACACTAAACCAGACGTGGCGTAGACAGAGTCGTCGGTGGAGCGAGCTCAATCAGAAGGTTCTGGCTCCCACTCAGCGACGGAACGCAATAAGCCACTTAGCGCCGGGCTCCGGTCGGAGGGTGGTAGCTACCAGTTGGCATCTAACGAAGCCTACCACCGTTGATAGGATCGTTTAGCCGCCATCACAAACTCCAGTTTGTGATGTTGTTGCCCGTGGTGCACCACGAGATAGATCCTTCACCACCCCTTATTTACATTGTTGCCCATATTTGCTGTAGTTTACACCTACAGGCCTATCGCCTATCTCAATTACTTTAATTGCAATAGTTACAGCTTCCAAATTAATTTCAAGAAGTTTGAATGCGCGTCAATTCAAATTTCGGGACAACAACGATAAACTAATGAAACAAGAGTGAGTCAAATTCGCGCACTAAGGGTTCCGTACCAACTAATACATATTTTTACAATGTAACTTAAAAGCTTGATTATTTTACAGCTTCAAGGGACCGCAGGCACAAGAATGTTCATTTCAACTAGATACCTCTAAGTGTTCCTGAGAAAAAGCATCAACAAAAGTTGCAATCGCAATCGCTAAAGCTTTTAAGTTGAGTGTCAGCACAGAATAAATCGCAAGACGCGCGTCAGAATACCCCACTTTGACGTAACCAGACGTGCTTCCATAATTAAGTGCTAAGAAACAATCGGACATTCTTATTGTAATTTGCAAGTTCGAAAGTGAATTTACTGAATCTGGCTATCTTTTGTGTAGAACCATTTTTATAAAATTTCCACTATTTTAACCTGTGCTAGGTTCTGAGTAATATTGTGATTTTATGAGTGTGCTGGGTAAAACTGCACGTCATATTTATGGAAGGACACACTATCAAAATACCCTTATTACCCTAATATACTACCTATAAGTTTTCATGTAAAAAGACTTTACGTAATGGGGTTAATAAGATGTAGTAAGTAACTAGTTACTTTCTATCAGTTGATAGTAAAAATTAAAGAAATGAAAAACCAACTGAGCTGTCATTTTTATGAGCCCGCCCTTGTTTGAATGTAGCACAATCTATTTTGTAGAGTTGTTGAATCAACAGCGCCTAAACTCATTTACAAAATAATCAATATTAAACTGGTCAACAAATAGAACTTGTATAGGTTCTCGTAATGTAAGTACTTAATACCAATGGTAACACATTCGTCCTTGGTAATAGTCCAAGAACTGTGATACTTAGTTTATTAAAGTACTATTACTACTAATCGCGCAAAAATAGCAGGCTTACGTAACCTAGGAACGTCCTTAATGAATACACCGTGACTTTTTAATTACCCGAGAAAACTAAAATTTGCGTTTATAAAAATATGTATGTCAGTAAGTAACACACAAATATTATAGCGTTCATACAAAAATATTGATTTATAGGACTTCAAATAAATCCTGTTAATGCACCAAAAACATGTAAACCATCTTCGTAGTATTTGTTTAATGAGAGAGAGGGACGCATGCATTCATTCAGACTCGCGCGGCGCTTGCGCCGTTTCCCGCGCATGCGCGTCTGCTACGGCTATTGCCAACGTTGGTCAAGATCGCCAAGCATCGCGGGTTCGCATCCTGCACTAGCATTGAATAAACGTGATATTTGTTGATTTGTATTTTGTGGCCATTACGAAGTAATAAAAATAGCACTTTTTACGAGTTTTTTTTATCTGCTTATTAAATTGTTTATTTTAATTACTTAGTTAAGGTGTATTTTAAAATATGAAATCCACTAGGTACCTATTTACAAGATTAACAAATGATACAAATACCTAAAAACCTTAAAACAACAACAACAACATACCTTACACGTATTGCAGTATTTTTTCAAAATGTCCTCCTCTTTCCGAGATACAAACACGTGCTCTTTTCCGCAAGTTATTCTTCAAAGAAATAAGCACGTTTCTTTGAGCTTGAACCTCTTGAAAAGCCGCAATGAATTGGTTTTGCAAATCACCAACACTAGTAGGTTCACTCACAAACACTCGGCGCTTGATCTCGCTCCACAGATAAAAGTCCACAGGCGTAAGGTCCGGGGACCGCGGAGGCCAGGGCACGGGCCCGCCGCGGCCGATCCACCGCGCTCCGAACTCGCCGTTTAGGTACGCGAGCACTGCATTGTGGTAATGGGGCGGAGCACCGTCATGTTGGAAGTACAGCGACTGGAGATACGCGAGGGGCACGTCGTCCATTATAGTCGGCAACATCTCCTGAAGAATAGCCAAATAGCTTGCACCCGTCAGCCGCCCTTCGATGAAATATGGGCCGATGATAGTGTCGTTAAACACACCTGCCCATACGTTGAGTGAAAAATGGTGTTGGTAGGAGTGCCGCTTTGACAATTTTGGATTCACGTAACTCCAGTAGTGTTCATTGTGGCTGTTAAAACACCGATCCGAGTAAACAAACATTCATCGGTGAACAAAATATTAGCGTTTGGGTTTGCTAACACCCACTCGCAGAACGACACTCGCGGCTGTCTGTCACTGTCACTGAGCTCCTGCACTTTGCGGTAGTGAAACTGGCTCACGTGGAAATGTCGGGCTCCTTCACAGGTACTGCGTCGCGGGTCTTCTTCAAAGTACTGTACGACATCATTGTACAGTTCTTGTGGGTACGAGACTCCCGAGCGTCCTTGTGCGTGAGCCGGGGTGCGGAACTTCCCATGGTCCAACAGCCTCTGCCAGGCTCCCAACATGGTTTCGTGCGAAGGTTGGCGTTCATTGGGGTATAACTCTCTGTACAAGCGTAATCTAGCCGCTACGTTCTCGCCTGACATAATGTACGCTCTCACCATGAGAGCGTATTCACGATTGGAGTACTGATAGGCCATCACGATATTCGTCACTTCACTTTTTCGAGTAAACACAGGTGCGGAGGTCGCGAGTGCGCCGGTGACCTTGCGTGACACAACCTTGACCGTTTAAGATTCGCGACGGACTGGACTGCGGGAGGTCAACGATGGCGGGGGCGGGCGGGGGATGCGCGTGAGACTTCGCCCGCCCGTTCATTGATGAAGGGAGCGCTGGCCAGCTTCAAGCTTAGACGCGAGTTTGCCGAATGAGAAAGAAACATCTTTGTCGGCAGGTTGTGTAATTTGTTTTCATTCATAGTTATTCCTTCCGTACGTCAATATTAAGCGACCAAATTAGGTGGATTTTGCTTCCGTTAATGTTGGAATGATAATGATTACTATTTGAATTAGCAGGACTTTTATGGTGCATATTTTTTAAGGAATGTTAAGAACTTTTTTAAATATTTCTCATAAAAAAAAATATTTTTTATTTATTCGAAAAATTCGATGTATATCGATATCTGAGTGTGTTAGTTAATTTTCTCGGGTAATTGAAAATTCGCGGTGTATATTTATGCCCCGTCCGACCCTATTGAAAAACAATAGATTCTCTTCAATAGCAGCCCGTCCTAAGATCCACCCGACGAGGGTATAGAATTCAGGCATTATGGCAAAAATTGATATGCTATTCCCGTCTTTATTACTATAGGCTTAGGATGCTGCTGATTTGAAAATAATTGCGTTTTTAATCTTCGAAGAGCAGACAAACTGATTTGAACTTTACGCATGAAAGCTAAAGTGTGTAATCTGTTGTAGAAGCCGATGTTTTTTTTTCAAGCTAGTAAAACAGACAAAGAGTATGCCAGCATCAATCTTCTGATCCTAATATTGTTGAACGATGACGTTGACTGTTGGTGGCCAATATCAATTATTATACCGTTAATTAGTTGCACTAATGAAATAGCTTACTGGACCGGAGTCCAAGACAAATTAATCTATGTTGCGAGTACGTAGCTTTGCCTTGATGCATTAGTGCTCTGATTTACAATGGAGATAATTATTTGGTAACGTGAATATAACTTAGATGAAAGAGAATAAAATTTTCGTCTAATAAAAAATGAACTTGGTTAAAAGATAAAACAATCATTTTTTAATATGATAAAAATAACTTGAATAAAGATAGTAAAATTGTTGCAGAGGCAAACGTTTTCTTGCCATCATTTTTAATTTTGATACCTTTTGTTATTGTGTCAGTTATATTTTAAGTAGGTAACCGAGTTAGGCGACTAGTGGGGCTTAAAAAATATAATTTTTGCCTTACTCTATAATAAGAAAAAAGTAGTCGCATGTTTTCTATCCTCAATTAGGTCATTATGGCGGCACTTCACGACTATACATTTTCTTGTGCCCGCCTCTATTTCCTACGTAATAAAAGCTGTTTTCGTAGTTTAAGTGTATAACCTAATGTGCTACCGCTGTACGTCAGACCTACTGCTTTACTCAATCTTGCTTTAAAAAAATGGCTTCCAAACATTTTTCTACTTGATACTATTTCAAGCCGACAAATTTTATTTCAGTCGAACACTGAAGCCCTTCCAAGGAAACGAAACTTTTGTAGATTTTCCATAATTTACCATCTTAAACCTTCACGTATTATGCTTTTAGACACAAGAGAAAATTATTAGTTATCGGCCTGCCCGCGGGTCTTATGGGGTTTGACAGGTACAATATTCACTCCATAGGTCCATTTTCCTATGCAATAATAGGTTTAACGTCTATATTACTTAAAGAAACCAAAAAACAAGAACCACTGCATCAAAATGATACCACAGATGATACTTCAAACGTATCAAACAAAACAACTTTCTGTGAACATAGACATATCGATACCGGACATTCCCCACAAATATTCATACAATACAACCCGAGCGGAATACAAAGCATATTTGACGAAACACCTCCTTTGTCATAACAGTGTTTTTGACCAGAACCATAGATTATGTATTACATACTTTAATGCCTATAACTTTCTGCCTAGCTAGCGGGTAAAATGTATAGCTTAATAGTACTACTACGAGCCCTATTTAATAATTCACTCGTATCGTCGCCTCATTGTTTGTATTGTGTTATGAGTCCAATTTTACAGAAAATGAACTTGAAATACAGTTTTGTTAAGATTTTAATTTCGGATGTTGGCAGGAATATTTGCAACTTTTTGGTTCTAAAACAGCAAAAAAGTAATTTGAATTTTATAAAAAATTTTTTGCTTGTTAGTTATTATGTCCAATGTTTGTTATATATCCTAGATCTCTAAATAAAAACTCTAAAATGAGGTATTATTACTTGCCACCCATAGATAAAAATGTGTTTATAGGTATCTCTTGCATTATCAAAGGTTTCAGATGCTAAATCTATCTTTTGAAATAATTTAAAAACCTCGTCTAGCCTAAAAAAGTTAAAATTGGAGATGTCAAAGTCAAAGTTCACAATTAATTTATTCAACTTAGAACAGAAAATGCCATTTATGTTAATAAGTGGCGTTTTCTTTAAAATAGTAAACAATAAAAAAGAAAACACTGAGGTGACGGTATGACATCCTGTTGGCGACTGCGACTTAGTATCACTCGACACTGGTTTCATGACGTATTTCGTCTTATGACAGACGCAAAAAGTGGCACAACAACACATATTTTTTTCGTTAATTCTATCGCTTGCTCTCTGTGACGAGTGGCTAGGGGCAATTGTAGATGGTTTGTCGTTCGGTCAAATCAGTGAGGCCCTGCCACTCGCCGCGTAGCAGGCCACCTAACTCGCTGGCTTTCAAAATTTCTCTCAAAATTGAGATGAGCGGTAGGCCTGCAAGTCAAGTGCTAGGTCTATGGTCACTTTATGATACTAACAAACTTACTGCGTGCAGCGTCAACCTACACAGTAATGAACTTATTGCACCATGCTATTTGTAGCATCCTACTTAGGATCATAATAAGCAGGTAGGAACCAATTAGATCTCGTATCGTAACTCGTTCACAAGGGAGACAACCACTAGAGGCTTAAATAGGCCTAATTAGACTTGGCGGACATTTTGTGTTACTATTTGGTATTACTGCTTTTACTGTAGTTCTTAAGCAAGGACTTGTGTCAAACTTCTTGCATAGGCAAGATGTGTGTCAAAAAACTTTATCTACCCTTGGGTACCCTATTTAACGATGGGCTATTGTTCGAAAAAAAAGATCGAATGAATCGACAGTCTACAATTCGAACTATCGAATTTTGATAAAGTCATTAAAAAAACCGAATAATAATCTACAATCAAATGATAATCTATGCTCGGCCCTTCAATGCATTCGATCAAATTGCCGCGACTGTGCGCACAGGACAGGCAGCGAACGAATGATTAATCGATGCGACGAATTCATTCGTTAGTAATATGGCCAGCGCACCGCGTGCTCCGGTATTGCTCGCCGCATAATCGAAGGACAATCGAATGGCAGCGGTTGCTTATGGAATACATTTGATTATACGAGTAGAGACCATTCGAATAATTCGTTTTTTTTAGTAATAATCGCTTATCGCTAGCCCTAATACGTTATGAGTCAATCTTCTATTTATTCTATTCAATTGCATATTCTTTGCCTGAACCCAGTTTATTGATTCAATTTGACGTGTCTTTGAGAAGCGGCCCCGGATTTTATTCCGTTATTTATGGTCATTTGGAGAGGATAATGTCCCAACTCTGTTTCGGTGTAAACAAAATGCGTGTTATGTTTTGTTATTTTCGTTTATTTCTGATGAATAAATCTCGTGTTGCCTTTGACATTTAGGCGTCCCAAACAATGCATTTGGAATACTTGCTGCCACTGTATTTGTGAACACATCAAGCACAGAATTTCTCTCACACATTTATTTAGCATTATCATTAGAAATATTCTTCATATGCCCATATTCTTTAAAATCTTTGCCGTGCCGTAAAATTTAAGTAATTTGTTAATTAGTTCTTATTCCTACTGTAATACACTTAATTATCATGTTGTTCATTATATGGAGCTTAACAAAAATCATTTTGCTCAATCTTCTTCTTAAGGTGCCATATCTTCTGACGAAGTTCAGCGACCATCATGGCAACTTGCACCCTTGATACCGCGGATCTAATTAATGATCGGGTACTCCTTCCAAACCATTGGCGTAGGTTCTTCAGCCAGGATACCTTCCTACGTCCGACACTTCTAGTGCCTCAATAATCATAATTTTCTCTTTAACACGTACAAAAATATATGTCAGTATTATCGATATCTCAAGAATGAAAACAGTAAGTAGTTCCGCAAACTGATTATCAACAAGTTTCCACACAAAAACATGTACCAGAAAGTACCTATAGGTAGCTGACTCATCCATCCATGTCTTAACATCATTTTTGGATTGGACATTAATAACATTGTAAGGTACTTTCACAAATTAAAGCCAGACATGCGCACCTACATAAGTACATTGGATGGGAACTTAATTGAATTAAAGAAACGATAAAACTACCAGTCACTTATCACATTTTGACTCTCACTAACATTTTTAAACCATCCGCTATGGAAAATTTTGCAGCACTTAAATTATTTCGTACAATGGAAAAAATATTAAATATTCATCGAGACTATATTTTTGTGTCGAGAAGGGCCCGCGTCTTTACAACTATCGTTGTTCTTCTTGAAATTGTAATTTCAGGATTCCTTTATGTATCCAGATCCATTTACCTTGCGACAGTGATAAGCCAGCCTTTACGGTACTTTAGCGCAACATTTTTCGCTCTTATTTTATATGTATACAGTGTGTTAACCATGTTGTATTTTGCGCCAAGATCTGGAAGATACTTCAAAAAACTTATAACTGATCTATCCCATTGCCAACAAATCGTCAAATATCACCCGTCGTATCAAAAATTTTCGAAGAGAATTGTATCAAAATTTAAGATAGTTTTGATCATACATGCAACGTTAAAGATCGCACTAAATGTAGATATTGTAACCATGTTATGGCAAACGAACAATATTAACGAAAGTGTGACATTGGTGTCGTTAATTTCATTTTATTTTAATGAAACCTGGACAGAAGCACGATATTTCATAGAACTTTTCATGTATCGATGCATACTACTTGAGATCAAGCATATGCTGGAAGCAATGAACTCCAATCTTAGAGTTGCTGACATAGATTCTCTTGAAGACAGATTAAACATATTTGGAAATGTGTACCGGCAATTGCTTGACTGTAGCCGTACACTGAAGATTTGTTTTGGCCATCAAGTAAGTACAATGCAATTTATTTAGATAGATATAGACCTGATTGTGAACTAGTACCTAAATGCAGGATAATATTTTAAATACTGGTAAGTTACATCATGCCCTACTGTATGTCAAAAATGTTTTCAAGTCAAATTCAGTCAAATTCTTACCATTTTGAGATTTTTGATATTAAATTATTTTTAACAAGATTAACGAAACATATAAAATAAAATCTGATTTTCAAATAGTCATCATGTGACGAAACACCTATAATATAAAAAATGTATTCTGGAAACGGTGAGACTTTCATTTGAAAAATGGCACTAGTGGAACACATAAAGTGACTCTAGTTATGGATTATCCTTCAAAACTTGAACAGCCTGTATATTGAAAACCTGTCAAAAGCTAGCTAGAGTGCGACATTAGAGCGTTTTCTACATTTTATACCTTATGGACAAATTAAAGAATCAGCACTGTAATTATGTAGGGTTATGACCCATAAGCGGTAAAATTACCCCGGTAAAATACGGTATTTTACGGTGAAATTCGGTAAAAACTTTTAAACGTGAACAGACGACGAATCCGTGCTACAGTAGCGCTAATATCGCGCGCTATAAAGTATATCCACGCAAACAAAATTAGTGAGTCACTGAGAGCCCCACAGAGATGAATGTTCTTAACTCTCTGCAATCCCATGCAGTTAACTGGTAGAGAATCCCTTCTGGCATTAAGTCCGCCAATTGTACTTTCTTATTTGGTACAGTAAATTTTTTATAAATAAATGCTTAAGTTATATATTACGAGAATGTTGACGAAGAAACGGGCGCATGGAACGCACAACAAAGTGGAGTGCACTAATCGGCAACGTCGCATAATGATTTAATAACGATACGCGTGATTTAAAACAAAACAAAATTTAAAACGTCTATAAGTCGCAGTTAATTTTACCGCCATTTACATAAATTACCGTAAAATATCCGTATTTTACCAGCGTATGCAGTAACAATACGTAATTTTGCAACCCTGCCCATAACCCATTTTAAAAATTAGTCCTCTCTCTATCTCTTTATCAGGTATTTACTGACTACCGAATATTAGTGTTGTTATCTTTACTAGTCTTGCTAGCAAATTTTTTTTTTATCTCTTTTCAGATCTGTTTTGCATTATTCATAGCAGCGTTTCGATTCATCGTATATTCACTACGAATTTTGCAAGAACTGATTCGTTTGGAAATCGTAAGTACTATAGCTGCCACTCATCTTGTGTTAACAAGGTTTTTTTTTCTTAGCCAAAACCTCAGAAAAATTACGTTTGTGTCTCAATAACACTAACTACTACCCGACCAAGCCAACTAGACAAAATAATGTCAAACGACTTACGATGACGAATACAACAAAATGACCGAAGGCAGTTAAAAAGAAATATTGTCAAAATTTTAGATGAAATGTCTCAGTATATTTATTTGTAGTCCGCGGTCCCAGCTGTAAAAAAACAAGATCTTAAGATCCGACACAGCCTTACTTTACCTAACCAGAGAATCAAACCCTAATAGGTACTTCTTATATACCTAGAATCATGAAATACCTGCATAAGGAAGTAACTACAGCTACAGCACAAGTGTAGGAGAAAGCACAAAAATCTAAAAAGTCAACTTAATACCCCCGGGCGTTCCTGAGAAATAGGGCCATGACAGACTAACAGAAAGACGGATTACAAAGTGATTATATAAGGGTTCCTTTTTTCCCTTTGAAGTCCATACGGAATCCTAGAAATAATATTTCTTGCACAAGTTTGCACGCCGCACTCAGTGCACGAGTTCAACTCGAACACAAAACTTGCAAAATCTACATTTTTGTACAGAACTCTACTACGGAACTCTTTTAGTAAATATAATTTCTACTGCTTAAGTAAATAATATGTGTACTATGAGCAAAATATTTGTTTTTTAGGCGAACATCTTGCGACCGCCACACAAAGTGTACAATGTTGTGGTAGCCACTGCTGCATTCATTTTTATAGCTAAATCTGGTCAAGACGTGAGAAATGAAGTAACAGAGCTTAAGCAGACGTTGTCCAAACTCCGCATAAATACACTGGGTGAGTGAAAATTTTTTTTTTTTTTTTTCGTGTGTATTTTTGGTCATTGGTCACCACTGCAGTGCACTGCAATAATTGGCAAGTGATTGGTCCTGCGTCTGATTTCTCTTCGGTCATGTCGGATTGTCGTCTCACCGAACGAGAGTATACAGGCTGACTTTTTAATCAGTATCCAAGATATAATAATCTTCGAGAAAAAAAACACAAAAGTGCTGAGATAAAGCTTCTAGGAAGTGTCTGAAAAAAAAGTGAGAAAACAAACACAGCGTAAAATTTACGCTACTTTTACTTTACTAGCTAGTGGCGACGCGACCACCACTTGCCCACCCCCGTATTTCATTGATGTTCCAATGATCCATTTCTGTATAATTTCATGCAAAATTGAACATTAAATTTGGAAAAATACTTTGTGGTGGCAACTTGACCTTCCCGTTTTATTTTACTCAATACCTAAAGCCTAGAAAAAAAATATACTGACTAAAAAGTCACCCTCTATGAGAGTCCACACACTTATGCTCTATATATCTCCTGGTTGATTTCTGTTTAGATTGGCAGCTGTAGCTTAAAACTTAGTAGGAGTTAGGAGCATATTAATTTCATTATTACTTTCACCAACTAGGTTATCAAAATTTTTGCTAATTGATTATCTCTCTTTCAAATAAGGGGAAGACGGTCAGCAAGGTCTAAAAGACTTCCAGCGGATGGTGACTATAGAGCCTCTTCACATCGAGCTGCTGCAGACCCTGCCCGTCGGGATGTACCTCCTACCCGCAGTCCTGACTTTGACTGTCAACTACACCATCGTCACTTTGCAAATGAATCACGACATATAAACACGGGTTTTTGAAACAAATGTTTTTTTTGTTAAGGATTTTAATCGTTATGTTATGGTTATTCTGGTTGTGCTCTCGTACGCTTTGGCCCATGATCAAGGATATGGCAAAGTAAAAAACAACCTGTGGTAATTTTAAAACCATTAAGAGATTTTATGACCATAATCACTATACAGTTGTACCACCTAAAATTGAAAGAGGCTTATTTTTAAGAGCTTATATGACAATACGAAATGTCATATAAGCCCTTAAAAAATAAGCCTTTAAAAATACCCTTCATTGGCCCTATAAACGCACCGGAAACTGACATATTAGTAAATAAATAATAACTAAACTGAAATAAAATAGCACAGGAACCCAAAAATCATGCCCCAGAGACATGAAGTCGGATATTGTTTAGAATGCTGTTGGCACTACCTCGCACGCGATGGAGCAGTGAAGCCACTCTGTTCCTGATGATGGCGGAAAATCCATCAGTACGAGGCTCCGCGAACATACCGGAAGCGCTACACCACCTCGGCAGCCCCAACAACATTCTAAAACCGTTGTTGTACTGTATACAAAGGGCGTTGTATGCTTTCTGCTATAGGCTGCAGGTATAAAAGCTCTGGCAGTAGGCCTTAAAAAGAGTAATTTTAACTGTTTTACTACATCGAGCAAACCTACGGGCCAACATATTGCATCTTACAGCCAGCGCCCTTCGTTCTCTCTCAATATCTGCGGTGTCTGAGAGACTACCCGAGACCCAGTGACCCAGGCACTTAAACTGGTCCATCCTGTTGAGCACTGCTCCACACATACGAACCGGGGGGACGCTAGCAATCTTCATACCCTTCGGCTGAGAGATGAGAAGTTCGCTCTTGTTTGTGTTGTACCTAAGCCCATGCACCTTCGCATAGTCCTCACAGACACACACTAGTTTTCTCAATGCACCGATTGAGAATTAAGTAACTCTAAATTTATTTTTATTTAAGACCTGTCGATTTGTGTAAATAAATAAAATTAAAATCTTCGATCGATAGTTTAATATCTTTAATTATGTTTGTTTGAAGAGCTCCGGTGCCTCCTTCTTCTGCAATATCTACAACGTACACCAGTATCTGGGCTACTGCTTCAACTTTCCAATGAATGTCAGTAAACACAACGCTTGCATTTAACTACAATAAGACCCTAATTTTCTCCAGGCAATGGTCTCATGAGCATGCCAACACTGCCAACTCATCATATGCTTAAGTACTCTTTTGCAGCATATATTATGCAAATTATTCTTCATATCTTAGTGCGGCTTTTACATTTTGATGAAAGTTAAGCTCCATTGTGTCTTTACTATTTAATTATTCTAATACTAATCAAACCAAGCAATGTGAGCTTATTTTGTCACAAAGACTCGTATAACAATACATTAAACTAATCATTTTCATATCGATCCAACCATATTATCAACCTATCAATTGATATGTTTGAGTATTCACCTACACAAATAAAACAAACAAAGACTGGCGTCACAAAAAGTATTTACTACAGCATGTCAACGTTAAAACTTTGGTTAACCTATGCAGTTGTAATAGATATAACTAAACTAAGTTAAATTTAACTTTTTACCACGACTATGTATGGAACGAGCCTAGAAGTTATGGGAATATTATTACATATAGAATTTTTGAAATTGCTTCTTAAAACTAAGTCTTAAAACTAAGAAAAGCTATCTTCAGTTTATCATGTTATACATTTAATAAAACATCGCTCAAATCATATCATTAATAATCACAACCGTATAGTCGCATTTTTTTGTAATCACGATTTTCATAATATACTGTTTAATTGATTTTATAAGTTATGATGACCAAAATAAGTAGACCTATGATGTTGCCATCTCTATTTTCACATGTGATTAGCCTTTTAGAACCCCCGAAGGTAAGTGTAGTTAAGATTCAATAAAGCTACTTAAAACACTGCAAACGTGTGTGATGTTACCAGGTACAAAAAATTAAAAGACAGCTTTGTGGGTTCGTTTTAAATGTCATTGCTCATTTGCCAAGAGACGATGATGTAGTTGACAGTGAGGGACAGCACGGCGGGGAGCAGGTGCATCCCGACCGGCAGCGACGGCAGCAACTCCACCGAGAGCGGCTCCACCGAGACCAGCCGGTGGAAGTCCTTTAGTCTCTTTAGCTGATCTAATTTTGCATCATCTGTAATAAGGAAGACTAGTATTAAATATTAGTTAAATTGGTCGAAATTGGTCGAGTTTGCTAAAAACTATAGCATGATGCGGGTCAGGGTAGGCTCCAGCTTAACTGATGAGTTTGAAGTAGTGACAGGGCTCAAACAAGAGGACACATTATATCAAGGTGTCAACAAATTCAAATATTTGTGGTGTACCGTCACAGATACTACGACAGAGAGGAAGAGATTGATATCCGTACCTAAAACGCTCTCAGATGCACGGCAGCTCTTCACAGGGTTCTAGTGTCTAAGCTGATACGCAGAAGAACTAAAATTCGTGTCGATAAAATAGTAATTAGACCAATTTTATTGTATGAATGCGAAGCATGGACACTGACCTTGAAAGGAGAGAATAAGCTGTTAGTGGCGGAAAAGAAAATTCTGCAAAAGATTCTGGGGCCGAAAAAACTGGGAGATGGAAGGTTGAGAGTCAGAAAGAACACGGAGATTGAAGACCTAATGTCCGAACCTATCATTATTGGAGATACCAAAGCAGCTAGGCTTCAATGGTTTGGACACTTAGAGAGAATGGAACAGGATCGTGCCGTGAAGAGAGCGTAGCTGGGACAACCAAATGGGTGACGCCCGGTTGGACGTCCTAGGTACCGCTGGAAAGATATTGAAACTCAAGGCCTGCTCAACCTCGGCCATAGCGACTGGCAAGAATAAAAAAGTCATAAAAGTCATTTATTTATGTATGTAGGCCCACAGGGGGTACTTATACACGTCCCAACATATTATTTTTTAAGCCCTACCACTGCTTCAGGACAAATTGTGGGCTAGTGCTGAGAAGAAGCAGCGCAAGAAACTCAGTCGCTATTGTCAAAGCCTCTTTTAAAAATAATGATTAAATACAGAAATTGTACTAGTGCGAGCTGGTCCACACGTTTACAACATTCAAATAATCGTCTACTTTATAATAACCTTTTATCATCAGGGTATCCTTAATAAATGATGGTTTGTTAATTGGTAATTCTTCAAATTCAAAGGCCAAGAGTCAGTTTGAGTCGCTGAGTCACCTTAGTAAGTAAGTCAGTTAATATTAACAGTTTTAAATATTCGCGATGCATTGTTGCACGCTTATGCACACTTATTCCAAAAGTTAAAGAAAATACGGCGTGGTCATAATTTGATGGGTGACCATTCCGACCATTCAAGTGAGGGCTATTACAAGTATCTAAGTGCTTCAGAAGGCACGTTAAGCGGTTGGTCCCGGCTAATATCGGTGCCTAGTCACAGCTGAGTCAGAGGCCCTAGGACGGCTTAATAACATCTGACAGTAAGGTTGGCCACTTGCCTTACAGACACCCCTACACAAATTCGCACTGAGCCCGCGTGGTGGAGTCTGGCTCATACCTCCCCATAGCTGAGGTGAGGTCATTGCCCAGCAGGATTTAATAGGCTAACTTTACTTTATTAATAAAATATATTAAAACGTTGATCAACCTTGTTTTGGGTCACAGTCGAGTAACCACTAAAATATGCAGTGGTCGGTATAAGGACACGGTTAGTTTTGTGGCGTTGCAAGTTTTGTAAAGTGGGTTGAAGAAGATGAATCTATCCCTGATACGGAGCAAAGAGATTGCAGGTGTCCACTTACAGGCGCCGCAGTGACCACAATTAGTGCAACCCAAAATAAAACTCCGAGCAGATGATGTTTTTTCATGTTTTACTTAACAATCCGTTGCGTAAATCACCGTTTTAACGTATTTAGTATTACCAGGTATTGCCAAGGCAAATGTGATTCCTTAACCAAAAACTTCCACAAATAAAGCGAACTGCGCCGTAATTTTTTGCTGTCGAAATTTACAATCTGGACCGCCCAAATGCTCTAGGCAATTTAAAAATAGTTACTCTATCACTGATCCCATAGCAAAGGTACTAAGAACTAACTGAGAACGTTAATTATCATTAAAATCAGCCGCAGGATGTGTGGACATCCTTGCTAGAGCTATTGCTAGAGCTGATGATGGGAGAAGTATATGTTCAGTAGTGGTACTGAACTGAATAGACTTCTCCCATGGATTTCTAACTAAACTGATGCTTACAAGTGAGAGGCCAGAAGCCTTACTCTGGTTGACGATTACCCTTATTTACGATTGTAGTCGTCACTGTCGTTCATGCCAGCACGTATGAACGTGGAATAGGCTTCTACATAGAGCAAGGCCGGCATGGGCCTGATTTCCTCTAGGTATTTACTCATTATGGAGCAATGAAGAATTCAGCTCTGCATGTTGCCAGTGGTAAGCCAAAACGTAAATAAAAATTAGAACAAACCTGTAGATACTAATTTGTAGTACACTTTCGACAAAAGTAGCTTAAGGTTGGAGGCTTCGTTACGTAATCCTTGACCAGTCTTGGATATTACTAAGAATATGGCGACGTACGTAAATATGTTTAATAATGAACTCAGCTCACTGAATAAGTAAAAATGCTCCTGAAAAATGTTAAAGAACATTACTTATTACCAAGTTCAAAAAAGTTTCGGTGGTTACTTAAGAGATAACTTCTTTCGAACTGAATTTTAAAACACAATATAAATAAATAAATAAATTGTTTCAACAAACACACCAATTACCTAGCCCCAAACTAAGAGTGAGCTTGTGCTACGGTGACTAGGATAATATAAACAGGTATAAGACTTTCCGATGGTTTGTCGTAAGATGTTGTGAACAGTGCTATTGTAACGTTTGACGACTAGTATAATGAAAGGCTGTAACTAAGAATGTTATTCATATACAGAGATTGGGAAACACTGAGGTGTATTTGAAATCTACAGATTTACGAGAGACCAATTATATAAACTTTGCAATGAGGACTCTTACCTGTTTCACAATTAAATTCAAATAGTAGAACATCAAGAATATCAAATGAGATGTCGCCACAAACAGGGCAAACAGTATCTGAAAAGGAGACATATTATATTTAAAAAAAGAAAATAACAATAACAAATACATGGAATAAAACTAAACTAACTTAAAACCTACTTATTCAAAAATAAACTCGTGTCCTTGAGGCACGGAGGCGAGGATGCTGGCTGCGTTACCGTGTTAGATAGCAATACTGATCCTTTGAGCGAGAAACGAGCCAGATTTAATAATTGTCAAAATTTACTTTAATTAAGGAGCAATTTTTAAAAAGTAATTTTGCGGATGGTCCACACGGTCCAAAAGTTTCAACGCCAAACGACGCAAATACATAATCACTTGCTAGTGAGACTACTGCGACGTTTGGAGTTTTCAGATAACTCCGCCGCTGCTCCAGCTTTTAGCGCTGATTCCCTAATATGAGAAGGGGCGTCTCCGCTCCCAGGGAATGAGCGTTAGGCCATCGGGTCTTTTGCCATCATCACGAACCAAACCATGTGGTTCCAACGCGCGAAAAAACATTGATGCTGGCAAGAGCTCTCTTGATAGCATCATTAAGAGTAGCGTGGCGGTACCAAATACCATCTCAATTTGTTTAAAATAGATAAATGTTACTTACTTGATGACAAAAACATTTGTTAAGTAGTCGACTAGATTTGAGGAGTTCATTATAGGCTGTCCTAAAAATATTTATATTGTTTGTGATTGTGCCTTTTTCCGCTGCATCTTGGATTAGCCCATTTACGCCTTTTAGCATGCTCTTTATAATAACAAGTATAGAATAATACATCATCACGCCTAGAGCATAGCGAGACTCGAACCAGAATGCCGTGACAAAATATAAACTATATATCCAAATACTTGGCAACTTATCTCTTAGTAAGTAAAAAAACCACGCTGCCTGCCCGAAGAAGGTAATTCTAATAATCATAAAGCATACTAACGCTATACTGACTCTCAATGTAAGTTGCAATAGTAATTTGTTGCATAACGGATGCAATTCCACAATTTTGTGGGATGATGCCAAACGGGTTATAAGCATTCTATATTCTTTTCCGAATCTCGGACCGTAGTACACCGTGCTAAGAATGCTTTGAATCGCGTAAAGTGTGTGAATAACCACATTCATATAAACAATAGGGGCAAAGGAAAAGATAGAGAGACTTTGCATTAGAAAATAAGAGTTTGCAATGGACAAAGGTATAGAGAAGCTGATTTCGAGGCAAATTAAAAACGTAGCGAGAATTCGCTTCCTCCCCGTCAAATACAGGTAATCGCGGTGGATATTAAAACATTTTTCTACCCTACACAATAACTTTATTGCTTGAAAATCTTCCATTAGACTTGATAAATTTCGAAATTATTTTAATAGTGATATGTCTGGTGCAATTATTGAGACGAATTTAATTTTCTAACACATACGTCCTCACTTTGTGTTTTTTCGAAGTGTTATGTTTCTTCATGGAAGAGTCGTACTTCGATATCCTTACATAATATTAAAACTGAAAAGTCGAATTCTGTACATTGATTTAAAAGATCCAAAAATACCTCATAGGCTTTAGTTTTCAGCTTTGGGTCAGTAAAAAAATATTGTTTTTTTTTTCGTCTATATGTATGTAGGTTAGTTTATTTTGTAAACTCAAAATCTACTGAATTGATTTTGATGTTTGAGCATGTATTAAACTATAGTTACATAGGTACTATAGTTTGAGCTGCCTTGTTGGTCTAATGGTCAGCACGCTGGGTACTATCCACGAAGTCCCGGGGTCGAATCCCGGGCTGAGAGTGTTTGGATTTTTCTGTCTTGAAATTACTCAGACACAGCTCCGGAGTCAGGGAGTTGGTGGTGTTAACACCCCCGTGCCTTGGAAAGCACGTTAAGCCGTTGGTCCTGCGCCTGATCTCTCTACAGTCATGTCGGACTGCTGTCTCACCGAATTATGGGAGTGAAGGAACAGAGAGTACACCTGTGTATTGCGCACACACTTGTGCACTATAATATGTCCTGCGCAGTTGGCTAATCTCTGTTGAGATAGGCCGCCGTAGTCGAAATCGGCTAGGAGGACATCATCATAGTTTGAGCATGTATTAGTCCAGTGCAGTATCTAGGCTGTTTCATCTCAATAGGATAATTACATCTAGAGATACAGCGTGACCTTTTTCGCAATACGACATAGTACAAATATAGAATAGACAAGTAAACATAATTTTCGAAAGTACAAAACACCCGACTGCAAAATTCTTAATATTTTTGAAATGGACTTTTTACTGGCTTTCATTTGATTCCCATATTGCTATGGTAAGGAAAAAATCAATCCCCCCTCCCCCCTTTATTTCCAATTGCGGGCGCCATTTTTAAAATGTATATAAACGACACCTCATATGTCAAAAACTGTTCAGCCGTTTGGGCTGTAGGCCGTGCCAAACAATTATACATACATACATACATACATACATACTCTCGAAAAACATAACCCTCCTTCCGCAGTCGGGTAAAAAGAAGGTCGTGCTTACTCGACGGCCGTGGGAAGTTTAAGTCATTTTGTGTCATCAAGTCTACGCAAACAAAGTCGCAGGAAACTACTAGTTTCAAATAATTAGGCCAAGCCAATACTTACACTTTATTGATTGTAGTGAGTAATGGATTAATCAATTGGAGTGTCCATATAAAGCTTTATAAAAGTGTAAGTATAACGTGTTTATATTTTGAGAGCGCTTCGCAATGCTAACGCAAGCAATAGTCTATTCTTTGGTCTGTATGTCTGTCTTTCACATTTAAACCGCTGAACCGATTGCTATGCAATTACCGCCGCGATTGAACTGATTGAGTGGAGATAGTTCGAGACTCTGGAAAGGACATTAGATAGTTTTTATCCCGGAATTGCTTTTATTGGGGTGGATTTTATTGGCAAGGAAATTGCATCAGGAAGGTAACGCTATCACGAAGTAAAGTAACATTTTTTTCTATGAATACATCTTCAATCTAAATGTTTAGCATTATCTATGTTATCCCGGGTTCAATTTCCGGTCGTGTCAGAAACTGTACTGTAACAGAAACTCATATTTTCTTTATTGTCTCGGGTCTGGGTGTTGTGGTACCACCGTTGTTTCAGATTTCCATAACACAAGTGCTTTAACTTCTTACTTTGGGATCTGAGAACGTATGTCGTGTTGTTCAATATTTACTTATTATTTATTTACTAGTAGTTCCCCGCGACTTCGCCCGCAAGAGTTGGATTTTCCATATAAACTTTCATCCCCCATTTCACCCCCTTAATGTTTTTATAGAGAGACAGAGGTAACAGACAGACAGACAGACACACTTTCGCATTTATAATATTAGTATGGAATACATCATATTCGTTAATGTAATTAACTATATATACAACTTATTAATAAAAATTAAGATAAATTACTTAATACAACACAAAAACAAAAATTATAAAAAGGGTCCTTGTGGTAAGGTTCCTAGGATGCTGGCAGCATTACCGCGCTGGATAGCGATGCTTATACGCTGAGCAAGGTAGCTGCCAGCTCTTAGGTCACCACTGATGTCAACTAGCCTCTTGGAAATCTCTTTGAAAAAAGAGATAGCGTTGGGACCCCACGAACCCAGTGTTTCGACTCCAAACGGTACAAAGTGGTACCGGGAGTCGATCTGCCTGTACTTGTTCTTTTTAAAGTTTTCGGCACCTTTCGCAGCCAAACCAGCATCACGGCTTGTCCCGGGCAGATGAGAGGCTGCAAGTGTGTCGACACAGGTAGCGTCCCACACAAGAGCCCGACCCATCCGCCAAGGAACAAGTGACATCCCGTCACGTATGGAATTATCTCGAGGAGCGTCGGTGGCGCAGTGCCTAGCGGGTTGCCACTCATGCGGAAAATACCAGTTCGATCCCAAGTGCCGCCATGTACCAATGACTTTTTCTGAGTAATGTACATTAGTTGTTTCACTACCCGACGCTCTTACGATGAGGGAAAACATCGTAGGAAACCTGCACATTCAGGCGACTGCATGTGTAACCATGATCCAAACTGGTCAAGTTCCCCTGGCAACAGGGTCAAGGAGGTCAGATGGCAGTCGCTTCTCTGTAATTACTCTGCCACAACCTTGATTATGGTCAGCGGACCCTGGTCACCCTGGGCCCTCGCATGCGAGAGCACAACCGAGATAACGCTAGGAGTATGATGATATCTCGAGGAGATTGTAATTTGCAAGGTCGAACCACTAGGGGGCGTGGTGCCTATTTTGTATAACTCTAAGTTCACTAATGGTAAGACCACTAAACATTGTTCGTTTTTTATGAATAATAATCCAATCGACAACAAAATAAACAGAGTATGAAAAGCCTTTGTGAAGGCGAATTCGCCGAGATCCGCTAGTAAATATCCAATACTATGTGAACTATTCGTTCCGGGTCCGTAGACAAAATGCAATCTATTCTAAAGCGAAGTTCGCTATCTCTAACAAAATACGATGTATGAAACTGACATAAACCATCGGAACATCACGTGACTTTGGCATACATATTTTGCCATTTTGTTGGTAGAAAGATTGTACCTGTTGTGTTATGGTTTTACGAAATAGACAATAAAAAGCTGTGTTATAAGTATTTTTATTTAATGTTGACTGTACGAGTATACTTAGGGTCACTATTCATCGGAATTACACCACTGATTATATAATAGGTACTACGTATTACGCGTCTTACCTACAAAATAAGAAATAAGATTTCAGGCTGCTATGAACCTTTAGGTGTGCCACATGCGGTGAGCCCAAAGAATAAAGAATTAGATATAGTGAGTCATTTGCAAACAGACTATGATATAATTGACGGTAAGGGACAGCACGGCGGGGAGCAGGTGCATCCCGACCGGCAGCGTCGGCAGCAGCTCCACCGAGAGCTGCTCCACCGAGACCAGCCGGTGGAAGTCCTTCAGACTCTTTTGACGAGCTAATGCTTGATCTGTAACATGAAGGGTTATTGAACACGCAAGCAAGAAGGTTAAACTCACAAAATAAAAAAATAAATTTAGGTCGAAAAAACGTTAAGAATGATAAAACGAGTTTGTCAGTTGATGATTTGAGTATTAGCAAGTAGGTAATCTAAAATCTGTGTTGCTTATGAGTTTTTATTACCAAAAAAATATTGTAAATTAAAAGTAAACCATTACAAACCTGTAGTACTACTCATATATTTGCAAATGTTTTGAGCTAAAATTAGCTTGAGTTTTAAAACTTCGTTGTAGACGCCCTGACCACTCTTGGAGATAATTACGAATGACGCACCGTAAATGAGTAGGTTGAGCAATAAAAACAGGTCAAACGAAGGGTTAAAATATTTAGCCTGAAACTAACAAGTTTACACGTTTGTGAGTAAAAGAAAGATAATATGAGTCTGATATAAGCACTACGAAAACTCGAAAAAACAAACAAAAGCAGACAAAAAAATATCATGTAAATATTTACATACACGGTGAGAAGGAGTAACCCAAAAGATTTTGACCAACGAATCGAGTGCCTATTCGGACAAAAACAGTAATACAAACAAAGAGGTCGTTTTTGAACAATTTAGTGATCACCGAGACGTCTTTCCAATCAAATTTTATATTGAAATGCAATTTGAAACTTGCTAATTTTAACGTAAGTATTTCCACTGCATGTCTGTACTCGTAATATTACAATAATTTGTTTTTGTTTTATGCTCAATGATTTCGACGCAATATTTGTATAGTTTAGATAAATAGCGCCATCTATAAACATACAATAAAACTAAAATTTTGAGTTGTCAGAAAATCCCTAAAAATTAAAAATATGTTAAGGTAAATGTCCCGAGACAGCTAAATAGTAGGTAATTACCTTCTTATATTATTAATTATATATTTTAAAAATTAGACTTTAATTCCATCAAAGTTTAGTAAAGAAGTTAAGAATGCAATCATCTCAGTAAAATTTACTTTTACCTATTGTAAAATTATAATTAAATAATAGTACACCAAATAGATCATGTGTGACCCCGCTATGAACAGTGCAGAAAATATCTGGAAAAAAAACACCCCACTGCAAAAATTAACATAAATTTGAAATGGTATTTTTACTAGCTTTCATTTGATACCCATATTGCTATGGTAAGAAAACAAATAATCCCCTCTCCCTACTTTGCTTCCATTTGCGGGCGCCACTTTAAAATATATAGGTAATATGTGGTATTATGTCACTACCACATTTTGACGAATTCAACGACACCTCATATGTCAAAAACTGTCTAGCCGTTTGGGCTGTAGGGCGTGCCAAACAATTATACATAAATACTCTCGAAATACATACATACATACACACTCTCAAAAAGCATAACCCTCCTTCTGGCGCAGTCGGGTAAAAAGGTTTTTTTTTATTATTTGAAAGTAGGTTTTCTAGCGGTGGTTTTTAAATATGTTCATCAAAATCGGTTCATTGTAAATCACCGAACTTACTTGGTTACTAAAACACTTCTTCAGAAGGCGAGATGACTTAAGTAACGCATAATATATCGAGGCAAAGCCCGATAAATGTTTTTCGAGTGAGCCTTTTTTTTCAGCTTCCTTGATAAGCGAAATGATTTCTTGCAGCATGTGCCTCAATATGGCCACCAAAGAGTAATACATCATTATGCTTATGAAATATCGAGACTCGCACCAAAACTCCATGCCGTAATAAAAAGGATACAGATAAATATCTGGCAACGGGATCCGCAATTTTTTGTATGAGAGAACTTTGACCATTGCTTGAACTACCAAGTAAATCTTTGCAGTTGTAATTGCTAATAATGCGACAACGATTCTTATTTTGAGTTGCAGTATACGTTTATTGTATAGCGCATGTATCTTCAAAATTTCGTGAGAGCTCGCCAACTTTGTTACGAGCGTTCTAAACTCTTTCCCATAATATCTCGGGCCGTAGAACGTCATGCTTAGAAGACTTTGAATTACATACAGTATGTAAAAAATAACGCTAACGTAAACTCCTCTTTTCACGTAGGAAGTGGATAACCGCTCTATGCTTTGTATGACAAAATAATAATTGCAAATGAAAGCAAAAACAGAAATGACGATTTCGAGGAGTATCAAAAACGTCACAACAACTCGCTTTTTCGTCGACAGATAAATGTAGTCGCGATGGATGTTCAGTATTTTTTCAACGCAACACAACAACTTAACAACTTTGAAGATTTCCATTGTTCTTTGCCAAGGGCAAAAACCAAGAGGGATGAAATGAACTGAAGTTATAATTTTATTGAATCACTAGGTTCTTTGTGTAGTTTAAATACATAAGAATGTTCAATTCATATTTAAACGGAGACATCACTTAACATTTTATGTAATCAGTCTGCCATTAGAGTTATTATCCATTCAAAGTAAGTGCCCGTGAGGGTTCACTAGACAAATAAATACCTACTCAAGTAAAATGGCTTTTTTGACAAAAAAAAGAAGTCAGACCTAGGCAGACATTTGACCGCAATCTCACCTGATCGTAAGCAACGATGTAGCCGAAAGTATAGGTCATTTCCGACTAGAAACAGACTATTCCCTCTTTTCTTATAGAAATACAGATCATAGTGTTTGGAAAACACTTCAACCGGAAACGAATTTCACTCTTTGAACGTTTGGGGCGTATTAGTGATTGGTAAACGACATAAGGTTAGAAACCCCGCCTGCGTGCATAGACTTATATGTCGTGCATCTTATGTCCCGAGAGCTTAGTGCGAGTTTTATCACTTACTTACCTTCGAACTAGTGACGAATATTTCCATAGAAAAAAAAACGGTTTCGCAAGGAGCCGCTAGGGACACTGACCAAATCCATACCTTTTTGTCGCACGGACGAAAGTGAGCGCGAAAAACTCGCACTAAGGCCTCTGATAATAAAAAGAGACCGGTGGCTTAAGACATTTCAAATTTTCTAAGGGTCAGTGGTATCGATTTGTGCAGTTCCTTCGCACAATCGCCGAAATGTGGCCTGTAGAGAATTATGGGTCCGCGGAGTAAAGACTAGCTAGCGACAAAGTATTTACATTGTTTTGTTACGTTTTGAATGGAGTCGCTGCACACGTGAAGCGAGTGACGTCCACTCGCGGTACCACGCCACCGGTGGCGGCCACTTGCCATTTTGACAAAACATCTGTCAAAAGATCTGTACACTGCACATCAGGTGAGCGTCAAATTGTATCGGCCACCGAGATGGCTATCTACAACCTTCGTTTTACGCGGGACCAATGTGCGTGGCGCGCTACAGCCTTCGCTGATGGTAGTCGGTGGCTTATAGTTCAAGGCTTTGCAGTTTTGTTTTAGATTCACTTCTCGTTGCTTTCCAAACGTCATGTAATATAGTCCGACCGCTTATCTGAAACCTCGGCAGCGGGGTACAGGGGTGCGGGGTAGACGGGAGTCCTGGACGGTGCGGGCGGTGAGCGGTTGTGATTTTATTGGGGGATTTGAATTTTGAAATAATTAGAAATTCGCATTCTTTTCAAAATTCGCATCACACAATCAAATCCCTGTTCTCGTCTACCCCCGTACTTCTGTACTCCGCAGGCGAGGTCTTAGATATGCGGTTGGACTATAATTATGTTAGTATAAAATCCATTTTGCCATAGATTTAGGCGATGGCCTGGATTAAGATAAATGAAAGAAAGAAATAAAATACATTTATTAATTGTTGAATTACATGAGTGAGTCACAATATATCAGGCCGTAAGACACTGCGCACATCTGGCAACGTACCTACATTACACATCCCGGGCAGCTAAGAGGTTCCCGCTATTATCATTACGCAAACGCGTATACAGGGTGGTTATGAAACCGTCTACTCATAACATAGTGGTATACGGTATGTAAATATCTATTATATAAGAGTTAATGCGTTGTTTTTACATTCTGTTAAAATATTTATACATAGTTTGAGAGAAATTCAAAAAACTACCTTCGTGTGCGCCAAGTTGTAAGGTCTAGAACAAACGAATGTCTTTTTCCGTCTGTTAGTGCCTGTTTAGCAAACTTTTCTTGTACCTATCTCTAAATCTTCAGTTTCCAATAAAGGTAGAAACTGATAAGTAGAACGAATGAAAAATCATGTTCCAAACGTTAAAAATATATTACCATCTTTGTCCACCCTGTATATTTTGTGTACGCTTAAACGGCGATAGAGTCATAAGGACAAAGTTATAAACGACGGCTAACGTAAATCAGTAAGTGCTTTGTTAACTTTAATTCGTCGAAGGGATGTAGATTTACGCAAACGTCTTTTGGCCCCGACATAAATATTGCCCCGACAAAAAGAAGCATATTGACTGCGACTGAAATGTTGTGCGCCGAAGATTTTGTTCTGGCGCTAGTACATACAAAAAACTGTTTAATTTCCAACATGTTAAAGGTTGTATCATTACCATGGGACTGAATTCCAATGTGCCCTAAGATTAAATTTAACTTAAATCTATTCCTTCATCTGCTATACAAATAATAAGAGACAGACTACAATCATTTAGAAATGTCAAATTAAGTGATTCGATTTTTTACGTATGTAGACAGCGCATTCGCATCCCATGATATCTTTGTAAGTATTTACGAAACTAAATACATCGACTGTGTTCAGGTCGAACCTACAACCCTTCGTTATCCGGGCGAATCATCTCCCAACGGGACTACCGAAGACGTTAGTCACTCGACGCATTTATTAAGTAGATTTAAGGCTAATTATATTTTTGCTAAATTAAGATTACAGCTGATTTCTGATCATAGTTACAATTAGATTAGAGACAAGTAACATATTTTTTATAATGTTATTATTATATGTTTTACAAAAATTAAACCAAGTAATGGTTAAGTTAATCAAATCGGGCTGTATATATATATAATAAGTCAGCCTATTAGATCCCACTGCTGGGAAAAGGCCTCACCTCAACTATGAGGAGGAACGAGCCATACTTCACCACGCGGGCTCAGTGCGGATTGGTGGAGGGGTGTATGTAAGGCAAGTGACAAACCTTACTGTCAGAAGTTATCAAGCCGCCCTAGGGCCTCTGACTAGGCTTAACGATTAATACCACAGATATTAGCCGGGACCAACTGCTTAACGTGCCTTCCGAAGCACGGAGATGCTTGTCATGGACGTCACTTAAATGGTCGGAATGGTCACCCACCCAATCACGACCGCGCCGTGGGTTGCTTAACTTTTGGTATCACTACCAAAGCGCTGCCGCCACTGCGCCACAAGCACCTCCACAATCGGGCTGTAAAACTGTGATAATTAACACAAAATTGTTGATTTCGATTGTCAGTTATTATTTTTTGCCCATCACTATCATTATTAAGACGTCTCGCTTCCATAGTGCGGCATGCCAAAATGTTTCTCATAATAGTAAATATTTAAGTTAGAAAAAAAAACGATTTATGCTATAGAAACTACAACAAATTTATTACATTTAAAAAAAATTAAGACAAAAAATATATATTGTAATTTTAATTAATTATGAGCTCTTGAATTTATTACCTATGTCAACAAAAGATGTTCATGACGCACCATAGTGAAGTTCTGAATGAAAATCATGGAGTTCATGCCGCACCTTATTAAGTTTAGTATTTTTGGTGCCGCAATCAACGTGTTAAAATTCAATTTGTTTGACGTTTTCATAACCATTTTTTTTTTTACGTTGGAAAATGCATTACGCATACTCGCCGCCCGGGGGGACGGCGAGTTATGTGGGACTCGAGCTCAGACGCTCATACCCACTAAAAACCAACGACACTCCGTCAGTCACCTGGCAGCTCATGAGTCGTCTCGAGCCAGTCGTTGTCGTCCGAGAAATCGGACGGCGACGACTCGCTCGACGACTCGCGAGAGGCGGACGGGGCTGTGGGAAGCCGGTCGGATACTACCGCTGCCCCGTCGGTGATTGCCCGCCGTAGCAGGCCCGGCAAGCCCACCCCATGAGGGGGGGCAACGGGAATGGCCCGGAGTGTGCGGACATTCCCGTCAGGCGGCGGTGGAGGCGCGTGCAATGCCGGCGCGGGTACCCCCGTACCCAACGCTGGCTGGCCTCCACCAGGGGGGATCAGGTGGTTGTAACGCCGCCGTCTCCGCCCCGTACGTCGCCTTCGGATCGGGGCGGCAAGAAGATCCTCCTCCCGCACCCTTTCCGCTGCCTCCTTCTGTGAGATGACGTCCTCGCAGAAGGAGGTGACGGCCTTCCAAGCTCTGTCACCCCCGAGCATGGCCTCCACCACGCTGGGGAGGGAGAGATCCTGGCCGATTTCCGCGACCAGAGTGCGGCGCTGCGACTCCCACGCAGGGCACGACTCATGGGTGTGTTGAGCCGTGTCCTCCGCAGCACCGCACTCGTGGCACGCGGCGGTCTCCTCCCGACCGATCCGGTGCAGATAGGCGCCAAAGCACCCGTGTGCGGTGAGGACCTGCACCAGTCGGTAGGTGAGGGAGCCGTGCCGTCTCTCTATCCATCGGGCCAGGACCGGGGTCAGGGCGTCGAGGGTGGCTCGACCCGACTCCGAAGAGTTTAGGACCCCGGTCCAGGCCCAAATCAGCAGCTCTCGGGTCTGGCGCTCGAAAGCGCGCTCCTCCTCTAGGGAGCCGCGCTCTCCCCGAGAACGCTGCTCCGACCGTCGCGCAACGTTTTCATAACCATAGTCCAACTTTCATTTGCTAGCAGCTCTGTGTGAAGTCCAGTTTTGTAGTTTAATTAAGGGTTTTGCAGCGAGAAGTGGTCATCACACATTACAGGCGCTTTATTAAAGACCGTGCTGCAATCCACCTACGCGACCGACTTTTGGTAAACATACAAAGTTTAAAAACACCTAGCAACATGTAGTTGGAAATGTCAGAGAGGAAGACTTCCGAGCAATGTGGCTTGCGGCTGCGGCTCACCGCATGTGGTTCCTAGGAGCCGCGCGGCAATCATTAAACTATGGAAGTATATAAAACCCTTTCCGAGCGGTGCGTCATGACCACATGCGGCCATTCTTCCATACACTTCTATAGTTCCTTGATAGAAGCGCGGCCACCAGAGCCGCATGCGACTTTACGCAAGCCGCAAGCCGCATTGCTCCGAAGTCTAACTTTGCGGTTGTGGTTACCCTTCCAGCGTCCTAGGCACACCATGTGTGCGTAACTCAAAATCTAGCTTAATAGCTAATTATATGAGCCTAGGGAAAAAGTTCTTTATTTTTTTTTACACTCCGTGGTCCTAAAAAAACTCATCGATCATCGCGAGGCCGATCGCTCCACGGGTTAAGGTTGCGTGTGGTGATATTGACACATCTAAATATGTAATGCTATGGGGATCCACACGCAAAGCTTGATGCAGATGGCGTAGCATAGATACGGCTATGTCAAACATTTTGCTATTGTTTTTCGGGCTTTTTATCTCATTAGATAAAAAGAATAAAGATGTTATTTCATCATTATGTATTCGTCAATGAAGTTATCTGAACTAAAAGACAAACTTTGGAAACGAAGATCGAAAGTATCTGGTAAAAAAACGATCTTATTGCAAGGTAAACATTTGGGTGTTAATCCAGTTTAATTACATTTATTAATGTTACATTTATATGGTTGTTGAAATTGTCTTTGTTGTATTTGTGTTACAAATTAACTACAAAACAAGGTTTTTAATAAATATAACTAGAATAATAAAACACGTACATGTTGGTTTTTTAGGTTAGAATTCTACGATCAGAACCGCGATGATACCGGGAATTTTGGTGTCGTAGCTTCACAATCTAGTTATACGATGAAAGTTCCCGATCAAGAAGCTTATCATGATGTAAATAGTTCTAGTAAACTACCTAAAATTCATAAATTTTCTTCTTATAGCTGTTTCCCACTTCTTTTTTGAAACTGGGTCTTTTGGAAATATATGAACACCATTATTATAACAACCTGGCACAGCACATAACGGCATTATGCTTTCGTAGATTGAAAACACAAAAAAAATACTTAAATAAACACAACTTCTGTACTGGAATGCCAGATAGCTTTGGCTGCATCAACAATGCGCCACCTACAGGGAGAATTGGCAGTGTAGATCCCCATTGAATTCGATTCCAATGTTCCCTGTCCAAGATTAAATTTAAGTTCAATCTCTCTCACTCTCCGCCAAAAAAAACGAAAAAGATAGACTTTAATACTTCATAAACGTCAGACAAAGCAGCTGTCAGTTACTAAAGAAATTACAGAATCCATAGACAATTTAGTAGGGATGTCATTCGATGACGATTAAAGTTAGACGAAAACACGCAAAAACTTGTAAACAAAAAAGTAATCGCATCTAGTTTCTGAATTACTGTCTGTCTCTTTTCATTTGTTTTGTATAGAAAGATAATATGTATTAACTGTTGACGATTTTGCTGTCGAATTGACGATGATTTTACAATCAGTAACTAAAAATACATGTTGGCGTGCAAGCTTTGCCCAACGCCAGCTCGTATGTCACCAGTGACATCTTTGGAATTCAAATTCACCTCGTTCTTCGCAATAAGACAGTATCTCCGGAACTCGGACCCTGAGTGTTTTAAGAATTTATGTGATTAAATTCACTATTTGACCCTTGGATCTTAATCGCGAGCCGCGCTCATATAGTTGAATTTATTGATACATTTATTTCCAGTTTTATACACTTTAAGTTTCGAGAATTTTAGGCATAATGGAGGTTATTTACTTTTAAACATAGAGCGATGGTTTTTATCTTCAAATGAGAACTCAAATTACAACCCTGTGAAGGGTGTTTGTATTTGTACATTCACAATATTAATAATGTTTGTGTTATTTCAAAATTGCATGACATTTTGTAAAAAATCGTATTCCATTTCAGCTTATATTATTGTTTGTAAGTAACACCATGTAACACGCAATTAGAACAATGACTGAATCTCAAGATAAATTTATCACGTAAGTAGTTACAACTGTCAAAGCTGGAACCTACGCTTAGCATTTCGTAGTTGATCCTATAAAAGGCTAAACTCATTGCATTACACAAGAAATCGTAATCAGAAATTACTCGCGTTAAATACAGCACAACCACGCACGCCAGATCAACATATTTTCGTTCTAAAATAGACCCTATCGCAACTGCATTAGATGTTAGAATCACAGTGTTTTAGCTTGACATGTTGTCGTCTTCATAAACGGAATACGCGCCATTTAACTAAAAATGTCTCGTATCTATATTTTTGCACTTGAAAAAATGACCACTAGAGGCGAGAATCGGACAGGCTCTGCCAACGCCAGGGTGGCCGAGAGGTTAGGCAATCGCCCGGTATGCGAGGAACGCAGGTTCGATTCCCGCCTCTGGTGGTCATTTTTTCAAGTGCAAAAATATATTTAGATTGCAAATTGAATGCAATAATGAAACTTAAAAACAATAATTTATGTACCGTATCACACTCCACTGTCACCCACTGTTAAGTTGAAAAAGTCAAACGACACATCCACGTTAAGTTATTCGACAGGTTAGGTTCTGGGTTCGTTTCCCAAATAGGACACAATTATTATTACTAACAGATATAGATTATGGTGTGCACTATCTTTACTTAGAACGTGAAACATGTTTTCAGTGCTTTGGAATAAATTCAGTGTGACTAACGCCTATTGTGCCTTGCAAATTGACATAATAATTGTACTTCAAAAATTACAGGACGATCTAGTCATCTGGGACATTTTATACAAAGGGACATGGTCGAGATTTCATCATGTTTGAGACAAGACGGAAAAAGGGGGTGTATTATAAACAATCAATAACATTTCCAATATTATTTAACAATTGCGTGCTAAAAACAAATCTCCCACGCCTCGCCTCCGCGTCGGTGGAGTATCACCTTACTCGCACTAATGCCTCTTGCAAGGTTTAACCAACTACACTTGTTAGAGCAGATTAGCACAGCTCTAGTAGTCTCGACTTGTCAAAGGACTGTTGAACACTCAACTGAGTGGTCTCGATTCGATTCTCGTTCATAATTCCTCTGACTAGGGATTATCACTGAGCGTTACATAGATAAACATTAATACGAAAAGTAAATGCGCTGGATTTTTTACACGATAAATAAAGGCTTATTAAGATAACTAGTAGTTCCCCGACATCGCCCGCGCCAAAAGTCGGTTTTTCTTTACAAACTTTAATCCCCCATTTCACCCGCCTGATAATTTTATATCGCGACAAAAAGTAGCCTATGTTCTTCCCAGGGTTCCCTCAAATTATCTCTGTACCAAATTTAATTTGAATCGTTTCCGTACTTCTGGAGCCTATGCAATACAAACAAACAATCAAATCTTTTCTGTTTATAACAGTAGTGTAGAAATAACTGATATTGTATAACAGATGTGGTTTGCTATTCCAAGCCTAATTTTATAACATTGGTATTTTAGTACCAGAGTAGGTACCTAGTACCTACTTAATTTTAAAAGGAATGGTTCTGAATTAAAACACTGTATAGTAGAGGTAGCACTACAGAATAAATAATGGCAAAAGTAGTAGCACTTTCAAGGTAGAAATAAATTGTCGTATTGATGTATTTGTAGGGTTTTCACTTGAGCACCTTTTGAACTTTGCTTACCTATCAAGATTAAAACTGAGACCCTAGTTCACCAATTTTTAAACAGTTGATGAACCTTAATTGACAGTTAATTTCACAGAATGTCCATACAAAATGTGTCAAATAATGCTAAACTGACTGATAAATATCGAAAACCCAAGCTTTACCTTATCAACTTCTCAAGTCGGTGGAGCATTATACATGTACGGAAAACAGCCAATGCTTAATGTCGCCCATGTATTTATATCTTGTAGGTAATTTAACACGAGGACACGAATTACTTGAAGGGGAAACAAATGAGCATCGTCTAGTCGTTCCATCGCAGCTGCAAAAAGGATCCCGAGCGCCTTACGACGTCATAACACGAGACAGGGCCAATCTTCGTAATAGGCCATAGTACAATATGGGTGGAGAACCTGGAGCTTGGCTATGGCTAGTGTGTGAAAGTGTGCGTTTGTGTATTACAGCAGTATTCACGTCTAAATGTAATAAGCTGTTAACTTTAACCATATATCAAACGGTAAATATGGATCACATGCTCAGTGAACTAATTATATAGGTATGTATAGTTTATGTTACAACATTAATTGCACTTGAAAAATTGCCACCAGAGACGGGAATCGATCCCGCGTTCCTCGATCGAATCGATCATCGTCATCAAAAGTCATTAGCCATCTGATTTTTATTTAAGTATTAGTTTAGCTGGTGTGTCTTCCGCACTTGCCTCTTGATTGGGTCATTGTGCGTATAAAACAAGTTCACCAAGTATAAACCAAGTTCAAGTTTCATTCAAGTAGGTATATAACAGTATCAAAATCATTATTAGCATGGACGAATATTAGTAAGGTGAAAATGTAATATCCCCTGAATATAATGATGGCAAAAGACAAATCACGTATTTTTTATTTTGTATTCGTCCAGTATAAAAATATCAAAAAAAGCAACTAGAAACCGCCCAAAGGTAGGAAATCGCAAAACGGTAGACACGGCTCTAGACCGCCCAAGGTCATCATAATAATAGCAACCCCTCGCCGATGCCTACGCGCCGCCAGGCCTGTGTATCTTCCCGCGTAGGTAGCAAAAACGTACCTACGCGCGGCGACCCCTCGGTAAGGGACTAAACAAGTTGGGTGTCGCTAGCCGGCAGCGCGTTTTATTCACCGGCGGTGCGCGACACTAGGTTGCTGGTTGGACGAGCGTGAATAAAGTCCTAGAAAGATGCGCTAGATGGCGTAAGTAGCTTCTTGTGGCAGTCAACCCTATCGCGTTGCGTGACAGTACGTCACTGAATAGGTTTAGTGTATTATGAATCATATTTCAGAGTTATAAGAATGAAATTATCTTGCAATGTATTTCTGTAGGTGTTTACACAAAAATGTGCTTGAGTCAGAGGCGAACTGAATTACACCATATCGTTAACAACATTGAGTAGATATTTCTTTGAATTTCATAGCAAAAATCATACTTCTGTACGGAGTACCTACTAGTACTTAATCTGTAGCGCCGCATTCATCTTATTCATGCGTAGGTAGGTACGGGTACGCTTTTTCATAATTGGATCGGTTAAAAATATCATCGGATAATATTTTTTCCAAAATTAGCATTTAATGATACCTAATGTCTGGAAAAAAATTTCATACTGCTACAATAGTCATCCTGTATTATTGTAGTTATGTAATAAAAGTAGATGAAACCAGGCGTGCAAGATAGATGAAAATCAGCCACACGAATATGTGTCATGAAATTATTTATCACATCAAATTACCTGTCGCTCTGACTGCCATAATGTTGGCAATAAACGTTTGGGATAAGCTACAATAAATAGTTCTGTCACGTACTATATGGGTGGCCGTATACAATAATTTAAAGAAAATGGAAAAGCATCAATTTTCTTCTTATCCATGGATTTTTTTTCCTTGAAACCAATAGAAAAAGCCGCCCAAGTAGTAGAACTCGCGCACTAAGGTTTCCGTACAAACAAAGGCTGTTTTTGGACTTTTTCCATTAATACTGTAAGACCTTTTCAAAAGATTCTACACCTACCAGAAAGTAGGTACTTCCTATACGATTATAGGCTTTAAATCTCCCGCAGAATGTTACAAAATACGGCTAAAGTTGCACAAATATTCAAGTATGAATCCTTTCAGTTTGAGAAGATTAAGAAGTGCTTCACCTGTTTTTCAAAATCAGACTACCTGAGTATACCTACGTCTGTAAAAACTCGATATTTAACCTTTTGTTTCATAGAGTAATATAAAACTTAGACATTAATTACTTAAATAAAATAAGTAAAAACACGCACATACATAAACCTAAAGTAAAGTCGTTTAAGTAATAGTAAATAACAATCTAACTAATATTAGAATAGTTATTTACGGGATTGCTACCATGTACATAATGTTAGTGACCATGAAAGTTGAAAGCAGTATTACTCTAACTGATAGCTTTAAGTAGGTACTGACAGTAATAAGCAGGAAAAAGAATAGTTGTGTGTTACCAGTTATCTAGTGGTGATAGTACCTAAGCAAGCAAAGCATCGGTATGGAAGTCATAATGATAATATGTACTATAGAAAAAATGTTGAACATACATCGCAACTTCTTGTATTCGACGGCAAAGCAGCGAGGGTTCATTTCTTGCGTGATACTGCTAGAAATAATAATATCCGTGTTCATATTCCTTGATAATATGAAAATGTTCATGGCTACGAGTATTTTGAGACCTACTGTTAGTCAATATATCAATGTTGTCTTTTATCTACTCTTCACGACTCAAAGCAGTCTAATGTTGTTTCACTGCCCAATGTTCGGGAGAGAGTTCAAAAAACTTTTGACAATTCTTTGCCAGTGCTGCGAAGCTTACAAGCAGCACCCGCACTATAACAAATCCGTACATAAACTAAAAATACGGATATTATTTACATCAATAGGTTTTACAGTTATAAAACTCGCCATGAATGTGCAGATTTGCACTTTTTGGGGTACCGCACTCCAAATCCGCATAGGCCTTTTGTCGTCTATTTTATTTGTTATTTCATCAACTTGGCTCGAATTTCGTTTGGTGTTAGGGCAGTTAATGTATTATGCAGTACTTAATTTAATATTGATAGCACTGCAGATGGTGAACTTACTTGCAAAAGAAACTGCGAATTTAGACTCAATCAACGATAACTTGAATAGTTTTGCCACAGCGTATCGACATTTGCTTGCTTGTAGTCAGCATATAAAGAAGTGTTTTAATATCAGTGTAAGTATAATTTTCAGTGACTGTGTAAGTGGCGATCTAAAGGTGTAAACTAATCGTGAAATAACATTTTATTACTAAAGGCTTCCATACATCAAATAGCTGATTGAATGGGGGCCTGCGCAAGTTGTACCTAATCAAGATTTTTTATGAAAATGCGCAATACGACACCAAATTTTATTTTTAAAATCGTTTAATATTCGCTATGTGCAGAAATGGGAATGAACTCTGTATCGTTATCAAACCATCCAGTATCGTTACCATGACTTTACGGTGGTTTTACTCGCTAGCGACGATGTAAAAAAAGTGTTTGGAAAATTTTAGTTCTCCAAGTAACCGCTAGGCGCGGTGCAATTTTCCATACACTTTTTTTACGTCGTCGCTAGCGAGTAAAACCTCCGTAAACTCATGGTAACGGTACGGTTGCCATAATTTCACAGACCTAATTTCCAAAATAATTGTGGTCACTAGGAGCGCTGCCATCGCGCACACAGCGAATACCCATTCCAATTTTACTCGTTCGAAGTCGGGGCGGGTCATTAGTAATTTATAACATACAAATTAAATAAAACAAGCAAACATAATTTATGAAAAAACAAAACAGCCAAAATTATTATATTTTTGAAACGGTCTTTTTACTGGCTTTTAATTGATACCATATTGCTATAGTAAGGAAAAAATCAATCTCTCCTCCCTCCTTTATTTTTATTTGCGGGCGCCATTTTTAAAATGTATATAGCCTATGTCACTCTCACAATTTTGACAAATTCAACGACATCTCATATGTCAAAAACTGTCCAGCCGCTTGAGCTGTAGGGCGTGCCAAACAATTATACATACATACTTACATACATACTCTCGAAAAACATAACCGTCCTTCTGCAGTCGGGGAAAAATATGCCCATCATGTCAACTTTTCAGCTCTGTAAACTTTTCGGTCGCCATATTCATCAATATCTAGATATTTTAAATATTTCAGTAAAACATTTCATGAAGTAAATTATTTTCAGGTTCTTTTCGCACTCTTCATAACGGCATCACATATTGTTTATTCAGTGTACGATATAGTTAATATGGGTATAGTTTCGGTAAGACATAATATTAGATATTATTCGTGATCATGATTTACATTCTTAAGTACAACATTTGCCACTTTAACGAAGCTCGTTAAATACAACTCACGCTTAACATACACTTCTGGACACATCTATTGGCCCACCTTGTATTTTCAGTTTCGTTTGGTCGTAGGTAAAATTGTATATTAGGTCGAGCAAAAAGTTTTTATGCAGTTTTGAACCTGGCACATTCACAATTTCATTTAATAGTCTTTTTTTGAATTTCGAACACAGAATTTAAAGAAACAAAAGACAATTTGGAGCCTGTTCGTTGATATCAAACAATCGAATACTAAAAAAAACTTGATTTTATTAGTTTACTTGGATTTATTTTTTGAAAAAGTGATTAATATCTTTGGTTTTGCAACAAACATTACTTAAGATAATTATTGTTTTTTAAGTGATAAGCATTATCACTTAAAAATCTGGTGGTCGTTTTTTTCAAGTGCAATAATATATTTAAACATTACTTATTCTTAACATTAAGGTGAGTTTCTATCAATTATCTATAGATACTTCACCTGAAGTCGCCGCCCAAGCTGTGGCACTTATTCAGGCCGGACACAGCCAAAGAAACGTGAGTGCTCAACTTAATTTAAGTAGATCTGCGGTCCGAAATGTTTATCGGAGGTACCTACAGACTCACGTGATACCATACGCGGACTATGTGGGCCCAAATTTCCTTTTTATGCATGATTATGCAAGAGCCCATGCGGCCGGCATCGTCAGGGAATATCTTCGGGATGTGAACATCACAGTTATGGACTGGCCAGCCAGAAGCCCAGATATGAACCCCATTGAGCACATGTGGGACGAGCTAAAAAGACGTGTTAGGGCTCGTCAGCCAGTTGCCCAGACGATGCAGGAGTTGAAAACTGCCATAGAAGAGGAATGGGAGATGATCCCTCAAAATTTCATAGAGCGGTTGATAAACTCTATGCCTAAACGTATGAGAGCTGTGGTAGATGCCCATGGAGGCAACACGCGTTATTAAATTAAACCTTTATTTGATAAAACATGTTTTTTATTAAAAAATCAATTGCCTTTAACAAGGCGCATATCCGACTTGTTAGGCGTAGCTCCATGTCGTATGGTATTCTGAATCCAAATTTAAAACAATACGATCGAAAAAGATCAGGTTAAAAACTGCATCGACAGTTTTTGTTCAATCTAGCAATCATATTTCGGTAGGGGCCATCGAAACCTAAACTCTAAGGTGGGCCAATAGATGTGTCCAGAAGTGTATTTAAGTTATCATTCTGTTTCTATCTACATGGAATGACTGACTTTGACCACAAAATAAATAATAGTCTAACTGCCGCACTCAGAGCCGTCAATTTAGTATAATCTATAATTTAGTCTCGTTTTGACACTTTCTTTGTCAATGAAATAGAAAAGGACGACATGAGACTTGATGAAGGATTGACTTTAACTGATGGCTCTGAGTACGGCAGTGACACAATGATGTTTTTAATATGTTTAGCGCTAAGTCAAAATAGTTATTTACACGTGATGGATTGCCACCATGTACCATATAGATTTCTTTTTATTTCTGATTGCACTGGCAAAAACAGTGCCGAAATATCAGAAACTCAAAAATAAAAAAGTACATGGTAGAAATGCCGTATATAATTGTAATGTATGATCATGAAAGTTTAAACAATATAATGTTAAGCTCTAATGGTATTAAACGAGTTTCGTGAAAGTGGGCCTTAGTGTATTAGTTTTATTTCTGATATCTTTCAACTGGGGCCCGATTCTGGTATCTAAAAGTCAAGCGTAAAAAATTTTAGCTCCCTCTCATTCTCGCGTTAGCAAAAACAGAGATTGGACGTAAACAAACTGAAATAATATCAACCATTGAAAGAAATATTATAAGTGATGGGACTCGAATAAAAAATGAATACGAGGGTCAAACTGAAAGTTCTTAGAACTGGCCACTTATAAACAATATAATAAAAAAAATATTCTAAAATTTGAAAATAGAACTCTTTGCCAATATTACTGAGTATATATTTCATTCATTTGTCATTTGTTTTACGACTTGGCGGCAAATTGAAAATTGTCTGTGTCACGTCAAAATGAATTTAACACGAGAAAATTTTCGTGCAATGATTTTTTATGACTTTCGATGTCATTTAAGTCAACAAGAAAGTTATGATAGACTACGATTGGCCTTTCACGATGAAGCCCCATCTCGTGCGACTGTTTACAACTGGTTTAATGAGTTTAAACGTGGTCGCACTAATCTCACTGATGATGTACGTGAGGGACGGCCTTCTACGGCGACGACTGAAAATAACATCTGTGTTGTGCGGCGTATGATAGAGACTGACAAAAGAGTGACCTATCAGCAGATTCGGACAAGCTTAGGCATCGGTATGAGTCAAGTGCACAAAATCCTCCACGAACATTTAGCGGTCAGGAAGCTTTGCGCCCGGTGGATACCTCATAATTTGACTAAGGCTCAAAAACTCCATCGTGTGGATTGGTGCCGTAAAATGATTGAAAGATTTAACGGAGGTGACTCAAATGCTGTGTTCGACATACTAACAGGTGACGAAAGCTGGATTTACTGTTATGATCCTGAAACCAAAAGACAATCTGCTCAGTGGGTGTTTCCTTTCGAGGAGTTGCCAACTAAAGTGAAGAGAGATCGAAGTGCGGGAAAAAAATGGTGGCCTCGTTCTTTGGAAGGATAGGTCATTTCGCAACAATTGTGTTAGAGGATCAAAAAACAGTTTCTGCAGAATGGTACACTACCAATTGTTTGCCACTTGTCTTGGAAAAAGTTCGAGAGAAACGACCTCGCAGTAGGATCCTCCTTCACCACGACAACGCCTCGTCGCACACCGCCAAGCGAACGATCGACTATTTGGCGACATCAAACGTTGAATTACTGGGTCACCCGCCGTATAGCCCCGACCTCGCGCCTTGTGATTTTTATTTATTTCCAAAAATTAAAGAAAAACTTAAAGGAAAGCGGTTTATGAATGCTGAAGAAGCGGTGGCTGCGTATCGCGATGCCATTGAAGAGACCCCTAAGGACGAGTGGGCAAAGTGCTTTTCCCAGTGGTTCCATCGCATGCAGCGGTGTATTGACGTCAATGGACAATATTTTGAAAAGATATAATAAAACTAATAACTGGCTAATGTAATCAGTTTTTGATTTTCTAAGAACTTTCAGTTTGACCCTCGTATTCGAATCACCCGGCAAACATTCGAATCCTGATTCGGATCGATATGATATTTCGAATCAGTATGATGATTCGAATGAACTGAAATATAAAAATCATTAAATAGTATAAAGACCTTATATAAAATCAAGTCGCTCCCGCTGTCTGTTCCCTGAGATCTTTTAAACTAACGCGACGAAATTTAATGTAATTTTCAGCAATAAAAGGTTTATATGTATAATACATGCCATGTCGGTAGTAAATAGTAAGATGTTTAAATACGTTTTTGAATACTTAGATAGACCTAATTGTGAATTATCAAAGTCAAGAACCGCATCTTTACGAAACATAGATAGAGATAATAAACAAAAAAAATCAGCTATAAAGCTGTCAATTTAACAACTTCACATTTAAATACAATACTTATATAAAAGTACATAACGTCACTTTACTTTTAAAAACATTTATTTTTATGGAAAAACTTTGAACGAATCCTAACCATATTAAGGGTAAGTTTGCCGCGCAATTAAATATTCGAATCAAACAAATTGGTTCGAATCAGCTCGCAATCTGAATCAAGCGATGATTCGAATCAACATAAAATCTCTTCCGAATCAAGTTTTACTGTCATTATTCGAATCAAATGTAATTCGAGTCCCATCTCTATAATAGAACCTCTGTACTTAGTATAATAGGTATATAGGTAAAGGTTAATGCTATACGAGTTAGTACTACGTCTTGACTACCTTTATTTTAAATGCTCTAAACACAAAATTATAATACTTTTATTTTACAGATTACAGGGCACAGCTTAGAACTATTTATGTTAGTACAGAGATTGTACAAAATATTATTTTACTCATTAGCATTTCTAATATGTATGCACAAAGGTCAAGAAGTTCACAATGAAGTATCATATCTACGTCGAACCTTGGCAAAAATTCGCTGCAAATCACTTGCAAGTGAGTTTGCTTTATTATAATTCTTATGCTTCAACAAAGAAAGTTGCTTTTGTTGGTAAATATTGCACTCAAAAATCCAGCGATCGTCTTCAGGTGGGACTCGAACCCACGACTCTTCGCTACCCGGGTGAACGCTCTATCATCTGAGATACCGAGGACGTTGGTCATTCCAAATAGTTTTTGTATGTTATTGTAAAACTTTTGTGCCTAAGGTTTAGGTGCCACTAAGATAAAAAAATATTAACTATGTGTCTTTTTATCTTCATGGTATAATGCCACAAATTGTTCTACAATAGTCTTGTTATTTGATCAAAGTCCAACAAACTAATTAGTAAATCTTGATTGGACATGAATTCATGATTGACTACTATCCTATAAACCAATTGGCCAATCTCTGATGAGATAGGCCGCCGTAGTCGAAGTTCGTCTAGGAGGAGATTATTATTATTATAAACCAAATGGAAGAAAATAATTATGATTTATTATGATAGAAAAAATTTTTATGCCCTTTTTATTCACAGGTCCCGAATCAGCAAGTTACAAGAGTCTCAGGGATTTCCAGAGGCTGGTCTCCGTAGAACCGCTCACCATAAGGCTGCTGCCAACCCTACCAGTCGGGATGTACCTCGTCCCCGCAGTCCTGTGCTTGACGGTCAACTACATTATTGTCAGTCTTCAAATGAATGAAGACAACTAATTTTGTCAGGTCCATTAGGAAGAATCAAGGATAAAGCTGTACCACAGACTGTTGGGTGGTGAAGGATCCACCTCCTAGTGATCACCCCGAGCAACGACAACACAAACTTCAGCTTATCATAGCGGCAGAACGATCTCAATAGCAGTGGTACGCTCCGTGAAGTTCGCCTGGTAGCTACAACCCACCCACCGGGGCCCGGCGCCAAGTAGCTTGCTGTGTGTCGCAGGTGAGTGGGAGTGCCAGAACCTTCTGGGTGAGCTCGCTCCACCGTCGAAGATCCATTAGGAAGAATCAAGGATACAGCTGTACCACAGACTGTTGGGTGTGAAGGATCCACCTCCTAGTTATCACCTTGGGCAACGACATCACAAACTTCAGCTTGTGATAGCGGCAGAACGATCTCAACAGCGATAAGGCGGCCACAGCCTTCTGGTTTAGCTCGCTCCACCGTCGACTCTGTCTACGCCACGTCTGGTTTAGCCTAGAGTAGCTAACCCATTACAAATAAAAAAAAACTACTGATACTGATAGTACTTCTGATTTGGTCATAGGTGGAAGCAAATGGAAGAACTAAGAACGGCGAAAGGGAAGTAAAGAATATTGTCATTATCATCATATCAGCATATTGCAGTCCACTGCTAACCATAGGCCTCTCCATAGTAAAGAATATATTCTGGAAATATTGAACTGATACGTGACAAAGAGTGGGGTATACACACAATATACGTTGTTTGGAGATAGTGTCAATGGGATTTTTGTTGCCGAGTTAGAAAAGTTTATACTTACGAGTACTTAACATTGACATATTATAAAATAGCGTGTAAATATGAAGCGGAATAAATTAGAACTGTGCACTTAATGATTAAAATATTAAATTCATACTTTTTCAGAAGCACTTGCAATAAAATATAATCAGTGTAAATAAAAGTCTTGTTATAACGTTTTGTCCCGCTAATCTCTATGGAAAAATGTATGTTGGGTTTCTTTGAGCATCGTGAAAAATATTCATAACCAAGCTACCATACTGAGTACAGGTTAAGTAGTCGTTCATGACATTTACGTATTACGTAAAGCTTTTAAATTATGGTTGACGAAGAATTATTATAAAAACTGTTGTGTTAAAGTATATGTTAGTTTTCTAAAGAAATTAAGTAATGGCGCTCAAGCTTAAAGCAATAAACGAAATGAGAAAAATAAGCATCGCAAAAATAAAATCCTAGTGTGGTCGTCTCCACACTCCTATACCAAAGCAGTCGATTCAGCTTCATCTTACACCAAAGCAGTGGACTCGGCTATCGTTATCAAGCATTAGGCTCTATCAATCAAGACCTAATCTAGGCCCGAACAGATGGTGCACTTGTCGATCCACGATCTATCAGAATCAGTTAAACTTGTCCTCCCTTGCAGTGCCTGGGCAAATCAGCCGGCAAACTTCGGATCCTTCGGCAAGGGTATTTTTACAAACAAATTGACGTAAGGGAAACAAAAATATAAGTTAATATTATTTACTGTTGGGACCAAAGTTAAAAACTTAAGCCGATCATTCACTACCAACTTAACTAAATTACTTTAGCTTATAGATCGCATTGTTGAGCAAGTCTTTTTATTGGTGTATAAGTTCGTTTGAACGTCCACCGCAAACTTTTTCAGCTCTTTTCTCGTTATAACTCTTCTCTTCTTTCATCACATTCGATTATTTCAACATTCCAGTAAGAACTGACCATCACTAACTTAAATTATTTCTTGGTGGATGGACGCATATTTTCTAAGCTAGCTTAGTTTACTGAGTTCACTGAGTGCTACTGCCAACTAAACTAAGTGGTAGTAGGCGATCGGCATAAAAAAGTTATCGCATTACAACTGTCAATGTTAACAAACGCTCGTAATCTACGAGTATCTTCACAAGAAACACGTTTTAAAAGGCCAATAACTTCAATAATCCTACTACGAATATATCTAGCTCATCATGGACTTTGTAGAACTCTGTAATATTAAAATATTAACTTTATATTTTTTCGAACACTTCCTTGTATTTAACTATAAATGAACACAAGAAGAGTCTGTTTATCCAGTGACTTGTGTTGTGAACTGGCGGTTCTCTTCAGGCCTGTGCTCAGACATGATTAACCCTCTGTTAGACAAATCACGGGCCTTACGTGTCCCAATGGGATGAAATATGAGGCTGGGTTGTTCTTGATGGCCACGCGCGAATGTAATAAACTATTCCTCTTTGATTAATCACAGGAAGCAAAGGAACTAGTAGAATGACAAGATGCTTATACACGGTTACTTGAAGACAGTGTGCAGTCGGCAGCACGTCAGGTTACCCAAGTGAACTACGGAACCAGCTTTTATTACGTAGGAAATAGAGGCGGTCTCGAGGTTAAAGTGAGGTAGTGTGACATGCGGCCATATGTACATTTCTTGTACACGAAATCAGTATCGTTAATATAATATTTATATAATATTTTTTTGGAAATAAAGTATTCTAATCTACCTTCTTTATTTTGACAGTCCTAAACTTATCTTTTGTCGATTTAACATTAAGTGATTAGAAACGGCCAGGGTACTATTTCACGAAAATATTAGTGTACTGGTATATTAGCTATCAGTTACTAGTGTAAAAATTACTAGTCCTGATATTTTCTGTTTCTCAAAAATAGGTACTAGACTAATAACTAATAGTAGCAGACTTATAGAAAATATTAGTCTGGCTTGGACGTTTATACCCATATTCTCCATTCATGATTAATAAAACCGGGTGAGTGCGAGTTGGACTCACGCATGATTGCAATAATCTTGCATTACTGCAACATATGATTTTTTTCTACGATTGTAACCTCAAAATTAAGTTTTTTTTCCTATACTTGTGTTGACCTCATTCTTGTTGTGTTTTATTTATTTTTTGTTTGGTACAATACCGGTAAAAGCAAAATGTTTTATTCAATGAGATTTAAAGTAAATTAATAATTGATATATTTTGTAAGTGCTTCTGGTTAATAAAACAATATTTTATAAAAATACACTGTTAGTAAAGTTAAGTCTATAGCGGAATCATTATACGCATTCAAAGTATGGGAACCAATATTTTTCATAAAGCTTCTGCGGCTTTTAAGTCTTTGGGGAACTGTACAGTAAGCGTGCATTGGATGAAGTGCGCTCGTCTCCTGTTTTCGAGGCTCCACTCCGCTTGCCACCAATCTGCGAATGTCCGGGGGTGCGATGCCAGCAAGTGGATACAGCATTTCCACAGGAGTGGGTTTGAGACAGCCTGTGTCATTTCGGCAGGTCTCGTGACGTGACGTGATTACATCGCGTTAATACTCAATATCTACCTGTCATATAAAACAACCACAATCTTTTTGATTATGGAACATGCATCGGTGTTCCTGCTTACATAAGCTGTCATAACAACTTCTGTGGCATTGGGGAAAGCATTCAGTGTCCACCGCAATTTTTCACCTTTACAATTGAAGCTGGAAACAGTATCACACGGTCACACACGCCCATGATGGCATGAAACAGCGAAAGAACTTTTTAGCTTTGTGGTCCTGTAAAAATCAAAATATCCATATTTCCTACCGAGACGTGTTAATTAAGAGGAAAAGTAAATATTCAGGTAATCGTAATAATTTTCACCAAGATTATTTGCTATCTCATGACATGGTGGTGTTCTACAGGACCTATGTGTACCCATCAGTACCCATAGCTCCTCTAGGCACTCGTTGCACACCAGCGACAGTTAGCACTACGACTTCGGTCGTCGATGTCTACGGTTCGAAAGCTGATTCGTGTACAGCCGTGGTTATTACTGCATCCAACATGTACCATCATTCTTGTCTCCACCTCTTCATAGTTACATGGAGCTCATCTTTGCGTATTTGGAGTGCGGTTTGATAGTAGGTATATCGGATTAGTCTGTGTCATACACGTCCTTATTTAGGCCAAAATTGTATGAATAGCAAAAAGTGGAGAGCAAATAAAATTTCTTCGTTCGAAGTAAGTACCTGGGTTAGAAGAGCTATAGTTACCTACACGTAGATACTGGAAAACAACACCAGTACCAACCTTTATATGTGGTAGCAAATACTTGAATTTACACGTCCAGTAGTCTACATAGATCTTTTCCTTTTTACAGAACAACAAAAAGTAAGTTCTTCTGCTGTTCCATGCCTTAATGGGGCAAATGTGATACTGTTACCATCTTCAATTGTAAAGGTAAAAAAGTGCGATGGACACTGAATGCTTTCCTCAATGCCACAGAACGTGTTACGACAGCTTATATGAGCAGGAACAGCGATGCATTTTCCATAATCGAAAAGATTGTGATCGGTTTATATGACAGCTATATATTGAGTATTAACACTTTAAAATCACGTAATTAACCAATCACTCAATAGTGTATTCATATCAGCCTATTACAGTCCACTGCTGGACATAGGCTTCTGCATGACTACGCCAACTTTCACGGTCCTCCACTTCTCGCATTCAGCCACCTTCCTCAGGTCATTGGCCTACCTAGCAGGGGGGCGTCCAACACTACACTACGTTTTCCGAGACGTGGTCTCCATCCGAGAAAGTTCCTACTCCAACGCTCGTCGGATTGCGACAGACATGACCAGCCCACTGCCAATTCAGCTTACTGCACCTCTGAACGATATCTATTACTTTCGTCTTTTGGCGGATGATCTCGTTCCGGATTCTATCCCTTAGCGAGATCCCCAGCATAGACCGTGTTCCATAGCTCGCTGAGAGACATGCAGTCGGTGGGCCAGCTTGACTGTCAAGTTCCACGTCTCGGCTTGTCTAGGAAAACGTATTCCTGGACAACTTCGAGCATCTCGCCGCTGACTGCTATCGGTTCCGGGAATAGTGTATTAGTTAAAAATTTTTTTTAGGTCTTGTTCATTTTCTACGGTGAACGATGCATGAAAGCAATTATTTACAAAAAGATCCATCTAATTGGGAATGATGGACCAAAGTCAGTGACAGCTGGAAATCTACATGTACAGACTTGCCAGTTGCAGCCGAAGCATGTGTTGTATGTACGAGTATGTATTAAAATTCTCAGGTGCAGTTGGAAAATGAAGTGTGGCGGCCACAGATGCAGGTGCTTATAGCGGCAACACAAGTGCACGGAGTTGAGCGATTCCGAGGGCAAATGAACATAAGAGACAGTACATATGTAAATATATGTGAGTGTTTAAGCACATATCTATGTAGATCGATTAATTAAAGACCTTCAAGTCACCCTACATTGTCACAAAATCTAGTTGAGCAACACGTTTTTAAATACGACGGTAAACCTATACACAGGGTTCACACAATATCTTTTTATCAAAATAGCATTAAAATTTCGTATTATTCTGTAAACACCATATTTTATTCTCACTAGTTACAGGTGCATAGCAACATATAAAAGTTGTTTTTTGCTGTCCTGTATTTTTCTAAGAATTTTCGTGTCTGCCGCGTGGAGGTAAATATTTTTTTAGCATTTTTATTATTAATATTTTCAACAAAACTTATATTTTTAGAATCTGCATGAATGCGGCTATTTACCTATATTTTTTAAAGTAGATATTGGTACACGTTTAAAGTTTATGGCCATTACCAAAAAAAATGTTTTTTTTTTTAATTTTTGGCCGTAATTCCATTTTTTTGTATGAAAATGCTCGGTTTTTGTTTCAAAAATCAATCCGCCATCTTTGATTTATCGTTTCAGCTGAAAACGATACCAAACTTGCCCTAGTAGGTATAAATTAGCAGTTATGACGAGTCACAGTGCGTGCGGAGTAAGGGAACTTCACCCCCTCCCCCAGCCCCCCAGCGGGGTGTGAGCCGCTGACTCCCGGGCGTTTTCCACACTAGTCTACCTAAGAAACAAGTATGCCAAGGCTCATCCTTTGATCCGAAAAATATTGGTGTTGGCGTTTAACAACCCAACTACTAATAGTTTGAGCTAATATATTTTACAAGCCTTCTGAGACTAATAGCTTTATTAGTGTAATTTACAAGAGTATTTAAAACTTTTTTCCAGAAACCAAATTGAATTTACTCTAGTCATTTTTGCTAATATTTATTAGCTGGTAACTAGTAACTAATATTTTACTACCGTAGCTTCAAGAAACGCACACAAGTAAACTTGTAAAAAATATTAGTTCATGGACTCATATTATTAGTCTAATAAGTTTCGTGAAATAGGGCCCTGGTGATGCGGACTTTTTTCAAGTAAACTTATTTTAATTTATTTATTCGAAGCATCGTTGAATAATAAAAAATCTTTTTTCACGTGTTCAATGATAACTCCATAGTAAACGTTGTAGGTATTGTTAGCTGTATTCAATCCCTTAAAGGATTTGACAAGACACATCGTCTATAAGCGCTCGGTAACACACAATTTCAAACCCACCATATGAGCTTTTTCTCAAAAATAATTCAATTTTTTAATATCCGCCGCCACTTATGACCGCAGTAAGGAGATTGCGGTCGTGAAGTACAGTCAGCCGGGGCGTTTTATTACACTTGTCTTGGGACAATATCCGGACAGCGGACGCTATTCTGTATGCGACTGTATTTTCGATACAAGCCCTCCCTGTCGCTTCAATTTATACTTAATTTAATTTAAACACAGTGCGAGAAAACAGGACAGCTAGACCTGAAAATAAATACTAATCAAATAGCAAAATACCTAAATTTACTATATTTATTTATTTAATATTTTTATCGATTTCTGTGTTTCGCAATAAAACAACAAAACTAGCTGTTGATCTGCCTAGTCAATATGGTCCGAGAAATTTCTATGTATGCCTACTACCCCTAATAAATAATGAACCACCTCCCTACCTACTAGTGCAAAAAAAGGGGTTACATCCTTTACCCGTAAGGCGATAACATCGACCTGTTTCGAAAGGAACGTAAATCTTGCTTTCAGACTGTTAAACGCTGTTTTATACTTAATCGCACAATAAACGTTTCTTTTTAAGATTCGGTTCACAATACTGTACGAACAAAGTCACCGGTACTGAATTCGTTATCAACCTCAGTAGCAAAACCGGACTAGAAATATAATGCTTCCTTTAGTTAGGCAGAGTTTAAAGATTCATTAGATTGTGTACTGTCAAATTATTTTATTTTTAACTGTAAATCTTTTCTTCAGAGCTAATGGCGTTTTGTGCAACATATCCTCAGTTGTTTATTTAAAAATATAGTAAATGCTTATTTATAACTCCAACTGTACTGTGAAGGTAACGAGAGAGGAAGTGGGACCAATAAACCAATTATTATATCAAACAATAGCCACTTTAGTTTTATTACAATACAAAATTCGTTTAGAAATTGAAGAAAAGAGAATGTCTGTCATATCAATAAATAACTGTTTTTAATGTGATATGCATTAAATTTTCAATTTAAATATTAGATATTATTGCGCTTAAAAATGGCCACCAGAGGCGGGATTACAGAAGGAATTTATTAATTCGTGGTCGAAACCCGGGAAACAATAAACAGCAACAAACAATGCAGTCCTCAATCTTGTAATTCTGACAGGCGAAGATTACTATCAGGCTTTTGTCTGATTAAAACCACAACAAAAATCTACACAGTAGGCTTACTGGCAGTCTCATTTTATTCAATTCAGGCCTGTCTCTGGAATCACATGAATATAAAATGTTATAATATGTACTACGTATGCCTAGGCACTCATACATTCGACAATAACGTTCGACTTTGTGCTTGCTTCAGGTACTAGTGTACGTATATTATCTGTAATTCAGGTATCCTAGCGACTCTCTGCCCGACGCATTCGATCTCGGAAAAGTGGTGAAAAAGTAGTACTATTAAATGTACGTATGTACGTAAATTTATTTGCGTCGATGGAAAGATGATTTAGGAGTATGTTTTTTTCAATTAATTTTTTAGCCTAAACAGAGTCAACGGTGGAGCCAGCTCACCCAAAAGATTTTTGCACGCCCACTCACCGACGGAACCGGGCTCCGGTGGAAGGGTGGTAGCTGCCAGGTGGCACATAGAGCCTAACACCCTGTTAAGTCGTTCAGCCGCAGTCACAAAATAGGGTTTATGATGCCGTTACCACTAGTAGGTAGATCCGTGTGATCCTCTGTCGCCGGACCACAGTTTAGTACTCAGATACTATAGTTTGAAATAGAACCTACCTAAACTCTACTTTCATCGGAATATATATGTATTTTTAGTACCTCAAGAGATAACTTTTTAATTAACAATTTATGTGGTCCGGCCGCTAGGCAGTGCTCTCTGGTCGCGCCACCTCAAATTAAATAGAGTATATAGTGAACTATTAATAAATCAATATCCCTAATAAATCTACCTAAAGAGTACCTTGCATACGACAAATATAGTACAATAAGCTCCTTTAGTTATGGAGTTATTGGTCGTAGGGTGTGGTTCGGCTGGAAGGTGTACTCTGCAGCAAGTAAACTTTTCAATTTTTATTGGTTGTAACCAATAACTCCTTAACTAAAGGGGTTTATTGTACTACTAGCTGTTGCCCGCGACTTCGCCCGCGTAAACTACTATTTCTGTATCCTACAGGAACTGTGTTTTTTTTTTCGGGATAAAAAGTAGCTTATATGTTATTCCAGACTATAATCTATATCTGTGCCAAATCAACCATATCCGTTCAGTAGTTTTTGCGTGAAGAAGTAACAAACATACACACTCACACACTCAAAAAAAAATCTCATTTATAATATTAGTGGGATATTTGTCGTATGCAAGGTACTCTTTAGGTAGATTTATTCGGGATATTGATTTATTAATAGTTCATTATACTCTATTTAATTTGAGGTATTACAAGAATTTAAATTTTGTATTACCTTTAAACTTCCCATTGGAAGAAAACTCTAGACAGTGACTAAAAAAACAGGCAGGCGACGACTTTCTTAACACACTATAAAGTAGCAAGTAAATAAACGTAATATATATACCGAGTAATACTTACTTTTATGGAGAAACCTTCACGTATTATGTTTCCAGACACAATAGAAAGTAATTGTTATGGGCTCGCCGGCCGGTCTTACGGAATTTGACAGATTATAGAGATTGCTATGTCCTAATCTATTGTGTTAAAATCATTCGGCTATTCTCTGCAAGTGTTTTAGTAAATTAATTAGGGCTCAGCTACCCGAGTCCGCGAAGGGAGGAAGATAGATTGCCTCCGCGGTGTGCATTGCATCGCTCATAACAACACTCCTACAGATCACAACGAATATTCTGTTGTCTGGAAAAAGGGCACATGTTAGCTTTCCTTAAAACAATGATCGACGTTAGAAGTTTTTTGTATTTATGGCGGTCCTGCACGAAATTGAGAAAATTAACGTACTTCTAAATCACTTGCACGATGAGCTGAATTAGTTGAATACATTAAAACAACTTATTTACGTTAGCCTAATCATTGCACAAGGTCCTGGTAGGCATATAAAAACATGATTTGTATTAATGATATCTAAGAGCATTTTTTTTTTCGAAAACTTGGTGATTTTTACGCATGAAACAATCATTTGTACATGAATATGATTGTATTGACATTCCGCAGGTCCCCATCTTTTTAATATACACGAATAAAATATAAATAAGAAAATATGAACACTTTTCAGTTTTTAACACAAATGTCTGATGGTTTTACGCATTGCGCAAAATAAAACTTTTGTTCTAATTAAGTCATTAAGTCTAAAACTTTAAAGCAAATGGATCTAATTACTAATATTAATAAGTTCGATTCTGTTTGAAGATCGTTTAGACTTACTCGACTTGCTTCGCGCTGCACCCCCTTAAAATAAATAACTACTTTTGAAGTCGGTTAAAAAATTACATCAGACTACCCCACTTTAACCTTGAAATCGCCTCTACTCCCTACATGATAAAAGCTGTTATCGTAGTTTACATGGGTAATCTGACGTGCTGCTGCTGTACTTATACTATCAAAAATGTTATTATTTCGAGCTAAGAGCTCATTTTTCCACTGTTAAATGAAAAACTAACGATAAACGGTGACTATTACATAATGTCGTTAAATATATCTGTCCTCTAATGAAGTGTATTCATTCATATCTTAGATAAGGCTGTATAGTAAGTTTAAAACTAGTGGTGTTGTTGTATTTTATTCTACGGTTATTTTTCATCTGACTACTGAAGCCAAACCTTAGGTCTTTAATGCAAAGTACAAATCAAAACAAAATCGCCTAATGTATAGTAGTAACACTAACTAATATCATCAAAAAAATCATGGTACATACCTTTAATTTTTACCACTTAATTAAGATGTATCATGGGTTTTTTTTTAATTTACGTAAACGTAATTATAACACGATTTGATACATAGCACTGTCTGAGTCTGTTGAGATTTATTTTAGTTTAAATAAATGACTCTTCGCGAAGACGATCGCAAAAAGATCTATTTTGTAATAGAACAACAAATCACCGATTTCGGACCTCAATAGGGCTAAAATGGCCGTATTTTTGGATAACGTTAACTAAAAATCTTGAGTTTTTTACTTCAAGGGACCGCAAACCGCAGATTTGATGTCGATTTCAACTTGATACACTCCTGGAAAATGAGTCTTGCTTGACCGACAAGTGGACAGACGGACGACAAAGTAATCCTAAAAGGGTTTTTTCCTTTTGAGGTACGGAATCCTAAAAATGATTATGAAATAGATAAACCATGATAGAACTATTATAAGAGAAGAAACAAGTCGCAAAACCCAAATAAAAAGATTAAGGTTACTGAACGGGCGAAGGGAAATCGACAGAATAAAAAATCGAGATATGATGAGATATTCAAATGTTATGTTAGTTCTCCGAACAGCATTAGGGAAATCTTTCCCGCGGGAGCGGGGCTGGGCCTGTCTGCCTTCCGTTAGGGTTGCCAGCTCGTGGAACTTATTTAGAAAGAAAGTTAAATGTATTCGTTTAATTTTGTTCGGACAGTCCCATGAAAGCTTTCGCCCCGTTTCAAGATTTTTTTTCAAATCTGTTTTGTTTTTGTTTATTTGGCTCGTTAACATTACCGCTAGTCCCGTCGATCTAAAATTAATCAAATAAGGGCCTTATTTGATTGATTTATGATACGTGAGTCACCGCCTATGATTTGAGTTGAAAGCCTAATGGTGTATAATCCGGACTAAGTTTATTAATGAAAATGATACAAGTAACAGACCGTATCTGTAGTTAGTATGTAATAGTAACATGATATAGACCTTTTGAATCTACAAGATAATAAGATTTTCAATTGTTGCATCTTCAACCACAAAATTAACTTATGGTAGACAGCCCTGTCTGTATCGGGAATGTATGCGTATCTGTTAGTGGTTGAATACAGTACATTTGGATGCAAATAACCTCGGCTCACTTCGGTTGTGTTCACGCAGATTTTTGCTCTTGTACACCATATCGGGTTGTAAACGAGAACGGGGTTGGCTTGGAGAATTTTAGCTTATGGAAATGATGCTAAAAAGATTATGAAAACAAAGATAACAACATTAACATCACGTTTTTCTTCCTTACACATTCGTTCTGCGAAACCACTAATTGTATTAAAAGGTTCGATTTCACCAGCCCAATTTTTACCGTTATAACAATATATTATTTAACATATTATTACATATTTTAGGAAATGTTTCAAATTAACCGTCGGTTCAGGTTTACCGGCTTTTAAAAATAACTGAACAAGGGTCTTGGAAAAGTAGTTCGAAAATAAACAATTTCCTAGTCATTTTGAACTTTTAATGATTTCTTGTAATGTTATTTCAATCATTAGGTAACATACTAAAAACATGTTTCTAAAGTCATAGTTGCCTGAGAAAATGTAATCAAAAAGGCACTGTGCAATATTTCGGCATCGCCGTTTAGCGTTGTAAGCAGGGCCGGATTGCGCTAACATCAGTGTCCTGCTAAAATTAGCGATATCAATAACATGGACTTGCCCTATTTTTTATAATGCATGATATTTTTCGTTTTATTTTATCTAAGTTTTGAGCATCGGTGGCGTAGTGGTTAGCAGGTTGCCGCTCTTGCACCGAGTTACCGTTACCCACGTGCCGCCATGTACCAATGACATTTTGTGAGTTACGTACATTAGTTGTTTCACTAACCGATGCTCTTACTGTGAGGGAAAACATCGTGAAGAAATCTGCATATTCAGGCAACTGAATGTGTAACCATAATCCACTAAACCATAACTGGTCAGGCCTATTAACAGTGTCACGAAAGTCAGATTGCATTCGCTTCACTGTAATTACCTGATTATCCTGTATCATGGTCCAAAGCGGACGCTAGGCCCTCGCGTGCGAGTGCACAACCGGGATAGCGCTAAGATGATTTATTTATTTTTATTTATCTTTATTAGGGAAACAAACAGCTATTAATCTTACATCTAGTTTACAAATAATGTTTAGTGCTGAAGCCTAACAAGTTTCCACAATTGATTTATTCATTATGTTGACGAGATACTACAAACACAAATAGACAAGGGACACAATATTTATACCTATAAACTTATGCCTATCCTAGTGTAATTTATCCTAGCCTAAGCCTAGATTAATTACACTAGGATATAATATATATATAATACAATACAACATAAGAAAAAAAAAACACTCGAAACACAACAGTTTTCGACTGATACTAGTGACAGATTCAAGTGACAGTTATCTAAGGTTGATCTAAGGTACGAGGTACTTATGGTGCAGCTGCATCGAGGGGTCTTTTTAACAAATATCGATAGCGCGTAAGACTTTCGTGAAATATGTCTGTTTGAGAGTTTAGGCAGTGGATTACACGTGGAGGGCGACAATGATAGATGGAAAATCAGTCAGGTCTGAGCACTTATAGCTAGGTACTTGCCGCATCAGCTTTCAGGGTTCAGGTATCACTTCACAGGCCACAATCACTCGAAATGTCTGTAAGGAGCTTCAAAGGATACACACGCGGCGAAAGCACTCTGGTCAGTCTAGTACATGTGTCATAGGGAACGTCTCGATGTCGATCGATCGATCTTCGGGGTTCTCACGGTACGTTTTAAACAAATAAAGATAAGGCAGGTATGCGTGTGAGTGTGCGCGGCGTAGTATCAATAGGGTACACAAACAAATCAAAATGTTGTAGTAAACAATGTCGATGTGACTATGATAAAGCTATTACATCTATAATTGGTTGAACATATGGGTGTATCAAATATGATAATGATGATGATTTTGTCTAACCTAAATTGAAATAGATAAAGATTCTAGAAAGAAAGAAAGCTATTTATTTTACAAATCAGTGTATTGATTTTGCAAGCCAGCAGTTAAAATTTTAGAGGGGGACGCTCTTTTAAAACAAAAAATGCATTTTTTGTTTATTTTATATATTATACACCTACAAATTCTGTGATTTCTGTCTTTCTAGTACTAACGGTCTCTTAGCAGACAGACAGACGGACGGACATGACGAAACTATGAGGGTTCCTTGTCATGACTTCGGAACCCTAAAAACTGGGTACCTTGATCATAGGTATCTCTTCTTCCTATGATCTTTAACTAGAAAGGTACAGTCGTATCCACACAAATCAGTCGCGTTTTTCCCCGCATCACATTACGTGTCGTCACAGCGGCCGTCCGCGCCGTCAGCCATGCCGTTGGGACGCGCTGGACACTAAATGCATGATGTTCTGTCTAACATGCACCGTAATTGCGGGAATGTAGGAGCTTAAAAAAATATGATTGATGTTATAATAATACTGGGAGAAAACGTAGCTCACTTAATAACTTGAGATCCATGTGTTGTGTGCATTTGTTTTTACGCCGTTTTGTTTCTTTTACATTATGAATAATTTTATCAACAATTTTTATACAGGTTGATTTTTTTATCACCATCCAAATCTGTTCAAGGCATCGTTTAGAGTATATAAAATAAAATAGGTGGGTCAAGTAATCACCATAAAATATTTTTCCGAAATTTCCTCTTTAATTTTGAGTAAAATTCAACAAAATGTTGAAATATCTAATGGACCATCCATTAGATATTTCAACATTTTTATACTAGAAACTCCTTGTTTTTATGCATACTAGCGAATTCAATAATTACATATCGTCGCTCATTTGCAAACAGACGATGATGTAGTTGACGGTGAGGGACAGCACGGCGGGCAGCAGGTGCATCCCGACCGGCAGCGTCGGCAGCAGCTCCACCGAGGGCGGCTCCACCGAGACCAGCCGGTGGAAGTCCTTCACACTCCGATAACTTGAGGATGCAGAATCTGGACAAATTAACATATCAAATCAACCTTACTCTAGAATGATCGTTCGGAGCAATGCAACTCGCGGCAATTTTCAACTGACACTACAAGTGACCCCTTACAAGCCAATTCTGGTGCTCAAATATAGCAACCCGAAAATGGGAATCACATCGAAATCTCTAAAAAAACATATTCCATGCAACAAAAATACTTATCTTATTATTGACGATTTAGTACGAGGAAACTAAAATTATTTTCAGGATTTCGATGTTGGTCTCATAGAAAATGTGCTGTATTTCAGCACTGGAATCGGGCCTTAAGAGGTTATAAAAATTTTTCAAATAACCCTGTATAAAAAAAGTTGTTAGATTTTTACCTGTCAAATTTTCGTTTTGAATTCTAGCTAAGCTCAGTTTTAGTTTTGATACGCCATTGCGTATGCCTTGTCCACTCCGTGCCACTGCTAAGAATAAGCAGCTGTATTGTATCAGGTAGAACAAGGTGTTTGACCGTGAGAGACTACACTAAAATGCACATAAAACTTTGTGGTATAACCAATAAAAATATAGGTAATTACTTTTATAAATAGCACCAAACCGATTGTTCTTTGCACTAAGAAAACGAAATGAACCACTCCTACAAACAGTGAAAGAAGAATCTGAAATGAAAAAAAACGTAAAATACTGTAAAAATACAGGGTTTTATATCAGTGTCAATTTTTTTCCCAAACATTAGGTATGGTTTATAGATACTTTTTTAGGGTTCCGTAGTCCGACAAGGAACCCTTATTAGGGTTCCGTAGTCCGACAAGGAACCCTTATAAGATCGTTCAGTCCGTCCGTCCGTCTGTCACATCAGAATATCTTCTACATTTATGGACTGATTTGCATGTGCATGCACATGCACTTGGTTCGAGGATATAGATCTCATTTTTAAAAATACAAAAAATTAAAATTACCCGTTTTTAAGGGTACCTCCCCATACATGTAAAGGGGGGGGTGAATTTTTTTTTTGAGTGCACCCCCTTGTGTGGGTTATCGTTGAAAAGGACTATGAAAATAAGGTAGGGTTTTGCGAGATATAGCCCGCCAAAGTCGTTTACACGGTGTAATTTCTAAAGTCTTGGACCCCCCCCCCCCCCCTGTAATTTCTAAAGTCTTGGACCTATAAACATCAAATCACTCACGCAAAGAAACAGGCGCGGAAACTCTCATTTAAAATTATTTCGGGTATCCTGTGATAAATACTTTTGAAATTATAAATACAATAAAAATATATACTTTTTTCCAAAAGAACAGTACCTATAAACTTAAAAAGTGTTTTTTGCCTATACTGTCTGATGTTGTAAGATAATGGTACGGAACCCGAGACCGACTCGCACTTGGCCGGTTTTTGTAAAAAAAAATATTAGGTCAAGTTGAATAAACAGCAATTTTTTACCGATCCAATTTTCAAATAGGGTTCCATTTTAGGACTACGGAACCCTAAAAAACGTGGTTACGAGTTACGTAGTACTAGTACTTATTCTGTGACGGAGTTGTTATTATTATGATGCCTTGAGCTGTGTCCACCGTTTTAGCGATTTTTCGGACGGTTACTCAGTGCTTGCACAGGACGATCAAAATAAATAATACCTGTCTTATTTTTTGCGTCAAAGATTAGATATTATATTCGAATTTGGATACTGATACAAAAATCACCCTTCATTATTAAGCAACACAAATTAATATTCTTACTTGCAGACTGAAGCACGTTTTCAGCTGTTGACCGGACACCAGCACATGTTTAAACACAGTGGTAATATTATTAATAGAATCAGGCGTTACTTTGCGGAAATCCATTATTAGATGGGAAAAATAAAATACAATTATTTTGCTTTAAATTTCCGCTAAGACACGCTAGCGCAGGCACCAAAACCACACCAACCACAACCGCGTTGAGTACCAGTTCAGGCAAATGCAGAATGCACCGCCCTCCCTCCCTCAATGCTCCGACATGCGACAACATCTCCTGAGGATGCCGCGTGGAGTGGCGAAACGTGTCGAGGTTTTTTGCACGTTGGTGTTGGTAACTAACAACTGCATTAGCTGTAGGGCATGCGTATTGAGGGAGGGAGGGCGGTGCATTCTGCATTTGCCTGAACTGGTACTCAACGCGGTTGTGGTTGGTGTGGTTTTGGTGCCTGCGCTAGCGTGTCTTAGCGGAAATTTAAAGCAAAACAATTGTATTTTATTTTTCCCATCTAACAGTGGTAATATTACCTAAATTGCACTCTAGATAACTTTTGTGTCTGAGATCAATGTGTTTGTAGCATCCAACATGCATTTTATTATACCAAGTACGTTACAATATAGCATTAGTTCAATAACATAGCGAGCTTCAATCCATGTTTTAAAGATATAGAACAAAATGAAAGCAATTAAACTGATATGCCTATACTTTTTATCAAACTGAGCTAGAACTACTATCTCCACATCAACAATGATCCTCAAAATAGTGTAGCTTACTACTGCGGCTATGCATTTAGCTCTAAGCCGAATCAAGGAGTTTCTATACTGTGCATGATCTCTCAGAACCTTGTGAGAACTACTGAGACTTGCTAGAAGTTGCTGAAACGCTCTCCCGTACATTGGACCAAAGAATGTAAAGTATAGAATGTTTAAAACCGAGAAAAGTACGTGAAAAATTAGTGCTCCGTAAAAAATCTTTGGATACGGCCCATAAGCACTTTTTAGTAATTTAATGTTGAAATAGAGAATCAATGTCGAAATGCCAATATCGAGTACAATCATAAAAGATATGAAAATCATCTTCCTTTTAGTCACACATGAAAAGTCTCTGTGGATATTCAGCATTTTCTCGATAGTGCATAAAAAATTTAACACTTTAAAATTCTCCATTGTTTTTATAAGAATATTTATTGTTCTTATATTTTATTCTATCTACGAGTAAAACTCACCACTAAGCGATAGTTTATACTAATTTGTTATTATTTTATTCACTGACTGAACTTAACTGAAGGCAGCCTGTGTCCGGTTTTTCATAAAGTTTGAACAAGATTATTTGTGTATAGAATAATACTAACAGCTATAAGTAATAACAAGAAAAAAGGGAATAATACAATTAGTAGATAGAATACGATTGATCAGTACAACAATAAAAGTGTTGGCATTTATATTAAAATAAATAAAAAAATAAACACCACATCGCAAAAGCACTCTATTCGGGAGTCAACACGTGTAAGTAATTGAAAAGGTAAGTAAACAAACATTTTATTAGAATGTGAAATTTAAAAAACGTTATCATTTATATATAGAAATATATCTCATCATCATCCTCCTAGCGTTATCCCGGTTGTGCTGGGGGCCCGGCCGGCCCGAGGGCCCAGGGTCCGCTGACCATGATCCAGGTTGTGGCAGATCAGGCTATTTCAGTGAAGCGACTGCCATCTGATCTCCGTGACTCTGTTGCCAGGGATACCCGACCAGTTTGGATCATGGTTACACATGCAGTCGCCTGGATGTGCAGGTTTTCTCACGATGTTTCCCTCACCGTAAGAGCATCGGTTAGTAAAACAACGCATGTACATAACTTAGAAAAAGTCATTGGTACATTGCGGCACGTGGGATCGAACCGGTACCTCCCGCGTGAGAGGCAATCCGCTAGCTACTGCGCCACCTATATATATAAATATATCTGTAAAATAAAAAATAATCGGTAAATGCCTACCAACCTATATCTTACGAACGACTAGACTTTCGCAATTACGCAAATTCTGCAATTAGATTTTTCAACGATGACTAGATATTATGAGTCATTTGCAAAGAAACGATGATGTAGTTGACAGTGAGTGACAGCACGGCGGGGAGAATATACATCCCGACCGGCAGGGTCGGCAGCAGCCTTATGGTGAGCGGCTGGACGGACACTAGACGATGGAAGTCCTTCAAGCCTTGAAAATATGGATTGGGATCTGGAAGAGGAAGAGGATATTTATTTATTCTCATTTGAACGTAAGAACTCAAACAACAGCCCACAGGCTTATTACCTATCTTCCAAAAGCCAAGCGATATTGAAAAAAAAAGGTTGTAATAAACCGGTAACCTCGGGTTTTATTAGTATCAGTTACAAGTTGTAGGTTTGGATTTTATTAGGCGCAATCTATCCCAGTGCAATTCTTCTAAGGCTTTTATTTATTTTCTGCCTTGACGCTTTAAAATCTCAGTATTTTTTCTTAAAGTGGATTAAAAACTTAGAAAGGGAACTTGAAATGTAAACTCACTTCTGAAATTACTTGGAATTTGAAGAAGTTTAGCCAAGTTCCGTTTCATTTTTATTGCTTCATTGGGCACTCGTTGACTTTGTATTCCCACAACAATAAATACTCCAGTATGTAGAAGTAGGTTATACCATAAACTCGGTCCAAAAGTTATCGACACGTTATCCTGAAAATAAAATTGCCCATAAGTTATATACATCAGGTATTGAGAAATAGTGTACGAGTATAAAAGCAATGGAAGTCTGCAACTGCTATTATAAGTACATACAATAGGAGCTGATTTGGTACTCCCAGTTGCCAAGCCTTGCTGTAGAACTTTATAGACTGTGAAGACGAAGTGTGACCCCGCTAAAGCCAGCGAAAGAAGCACCTTAAAATCAATTACATAAGTTAAAAAACTATACGGCTCCTTGTAGACTGCGCAACCTTAAACATATTATCATTTAAAAAGAGGTAAATGGGTCATTAGCGCGCGGAAATTAATTGCCTCAAATTGTGTAATTTTCTCAATGTTGCATTCAAATATGACATTTGACACATAAAAGAACGTGTGCTCGGAGCATCAAATTTGAATCGCCGTGCAGTACAGTACAAGATGACAGTTCCATCTCTTTTTTAAATTAATACACTGTCAGTGATCGTATGTCGCAAAAAGAATGCGACTGCACTTACATGGTGGCCAAAACACTTCTCCAACTGCCTGACAGAGTCAAGCATACGTCGGTAAACTAAAGCAAAGTCGTATATGTTGTCTTTGATTGTACCCCAATCTGTATTCTGAATCAAATCGTTAACTACCCGCATCATGCTACTCATCATACCGACCAGACAATAATACATCAATATTCCTGTGACAAACCGAACTTCAGTCCAGGTTCTCAGCACAAGGAACACAACATGAGAAGACATAATTAATATTTTATCATCATAGTCTGCAAGCTGATTGTAGGTTACGATACGACATATATTTATGGTTATCCTTACAGCAATGACACTAAATATGATTATAACACATTTAAGTTTCAGATTGCTAAGGAATTTCTTATATAAAGGATGCAATTTCACGATCTCATGCGTAAGGGATAGGTTTGTAAGAATTTTTCTGAACTCTTTTCCTAACCACGGACCATAGTATACCATCAAAAGGTCACTATGCACCACAAATAAAGTGTGAAAAGAGAGTAGGCTGTACAGAAATACGGGGTTGGAAATGTAGAATAACTTCACTAGCTTTACATTGTAGGTGTAAATTAAAATAGAAATTGCTAGCTCTAGTGCCACCAACGCCGATGTGAATAGACGTTTCTTTTTCGACATATACAAATAGTCTCGATGTATGTTAAGAACTTTTTCCACCGCGTGTAAGAAATTCAACGCCTTGAAGTCCTCCATTGCGGTAAAGTTTAATTACTTCTGGTAACAGACTTTCAAGAGACTTAATGTAATTAATGCGTGTTGTGCGATGCCTGATTAATTTAATTTATTTGTTTATGTTGAAATAATAACAACTCTGCCTATGACATGTACAATTTAGTAATTAAATTAGACTTAATGTTTATAAAACACGCTTGTTATTATATTATATTGTGACCTACAAAAGTAAGTTCCGCACTAATTTGGAAATTGCATTGTTTTTTCAAACTACAGAAGTTAGAGTTTTGGATTACAAAACGTTTAACAGATAATTTCATTTTCTTAAACTTTAAAAAAAAAAATTATAAATACATTTTATTTCAAAATATCTCTTGATTATTGTGAAAATTATTGCAATTTTAAAACCTTCTTACTTTCCCTCCAGTTTTCAGTATTTAAATAATTAGCAGTAAAGTTAGTGATAATTTAGCCTACATACCGAATTTCGACCACGGCTCGAGATTAGCCAACTGCGCGAGAGGAAATTATAGTGCACAAGTATGAGCGCAAAACACAGGTGCACTCTCTGTTCCTTCACTCTAATAGTTTACTGAGACGGCAATCCGACATGACCGGAGAGAGATCAGGCGTAGGACCAACGGCTTAACGTGATTTTCGAGGCACGGGTAATATCATCAACTTCCTTACTCCGAGCTGTTTCTAAGCTTCAAGACAGAAATACCCAGAAACAAATTCTGGTCCGATCCGGGATTCGAACCCAGAACCCCGTGGACAGAACCCCGCGTGCTGACCACCTACTAGGACAAGATAGTTTCATGGTACACATTTCATATTTTTATTAATAGTTTCAAGGCCAACATCGTGGCACTCTTTTGGATTTAAGTTCAGTATAAAAATGTTATTATTAACCAAAACAATGAATGATTTACGGACCCATTACTAGATTACCTATTTACATTGTATATTAAACATTTGCTTTGACATGGCATATCGTTAATAAAATGAACAGACGCCTATCTAAATATGAGCAGAACTCACTGGGATTACTTTAGCATAAAATGATTACAACATGCTGCTTACACAACGTGTTATTTTTGACATCTCAAAACAACACGGCTGTTTCTGGGGCACCGTAGCCAAATGGCAAAAAATATTATAGATTCGTCATTGTCTGTCTGACCATCCGTATGTCACAGTTACAGCCTGTTTCAACTGTGTAATCCTAATATGCAATGCACAGTTGAAACTTGGTAGGTAGTAGACGCATCATGTGAACAGCTTTACGATTTTTTTAGTACAAAAAAAAACATAAATAATGAAAAACAAAGTTGTTTTTTGCTGGCAAAAAATATAGGTTAGTCAATGATAGTGCATTTAAAAAGAGGTAGATGGGTCATTAGCGCGTAGGAATTGACTGCTTCAAATTGTGTAATTTGCTCAATTTTGCATTCAAATATGACATTTGACTCGTAAAAGAACGTGTGCTTGGAGCATCAAATTCGAATCGACGCGCAATAGGACAGGTCTATCTCTTTTTTAAATAAATACACTGTCAATGGTTATTGTGATATTTTGACGTGCGTACCTAAGTGAATTTAGTTTATAAGTTGGTACAAAACCCTCTGGGTGCGAGTCCAACTCGCACTTGGCCGGTTTTTGATATCCCTTATTAAAGAATTGATGATAGACGAATAATATGTATGTATGTATAATAACTTTAATTGCTATGATGGACGATAGTAACAAAGTTGTTTCAATTTACTTGAATTACGAGCACACTACCTAACTTTAGAGGCCTTCACTTATTTAAAGACAGCTTTACGGGTTACTTCGCGATTTATTTATATTTTATTTACAACCAACCAACGTTTGACTAAAATGTAAATAAATCGCGAAGTAATCCGTAACATTGTTTTTTAATGAGTTCGCCTATTCTCGTAAACGTAAGAAACAAATATTTAGAGGCCTTTTTGACGGCCTTTGATAGACTCACATGCCCCCTTATTTTCGATTAAAAAAACATTTTGTATTGTTATAAATTATGTGAATGATTGAAACTTTTATATACATTGATGTGTCTGCAAAGTCTCTACAACATACGATTGGATACGATACAACTGCAACATTCGGAACAAAGCTGCTACTCTCAGCAACGGTGACCGATTCGGTTAAGTATACTTTTCTCCCTTACTCACAGTGTAACAGAGAGTGACAAATAGAGCCGTAACTACAGAAGTTTTTATTTTATAGTAGGAGCTTCAACCTACAAGTATTACTTAACATTCAGGAGTCGATTTTCCCGCACTGGGGCTTTTGTGTCCCACGTGCCCCGAATGCCGGGTGTGAGTGTACGACAAAGTCGTTGATGTCTTTTTTCATATGGGGCTAACTTACTAAGGACTCTCATACACGAGCATCATTTTAATGTCGGCGTTTCTAACTGCAGCCGACGTTAGGAGTCCGCGGCTAGCTGTCGACATGCGGTCGACATGCTGTCGATGCGTTGGCGGCTGCCGCTGGCAGATGTCGACGGCTAGCCATGTCCACCATTTTGACAGTCGACTGCAGTAGTCCAGGAGCGAGGATTTGCTTAAAATGAAATAATCGAAGACATTAATTCTGAGTTGCTTAAAATAGTGCTGTCAAAAAAACAAACAATTTGGAACTCGAACCTGAAGACTACCACAACAAAATACAAGTTCGGAAAAATCAGTTTATTTAAAAGTAATATAAGCAATTTTAAAAACAAAACAGTAAATGAAAAAAAACACCTGGCTCTTGTACAAAGATGGTCGATGCCATCGGCGTCGTAAGGAAGCTGTTGATATGTCGACTGCGGCCGCCAACGCGTCAGCACCACGCGACCGCATGTCGACAGACAGCTAACGTCGGCTGCAAATTGCTGCTCTTGTGCTAAAGCCCTTATGCCTGATTTTTCATGGTGTTAATGACTAGTGTTGTTCGCTAATATATAGGTGCAGGTTAAAAGGCTAATTACGATGTTCGCATTTAATTTAGACTATAGTCAGATAAGTTCGTGAGCGACCCTCCTTCTACGGTCGCCAGAGGATTTCCTGTGAAAAAAGAATTACCTTGTGTCGACATTAAAATAGAATTAAAGTCTGATCGAAAATCTCATCAATGAGCAAATGAGATTCAACCAGTTGGTCAAATAGGCTCCAATGTGACGTTATTGTCCAGTTAATTGGTCGATTATCGTATTTCCATTTGCAAAAAAATCAAGTTAATGAGATGGGAATACTATTGATAAATCACTCAACAAACGACAGTTTGTTAATTGCAGGCTAACTAATTCCTTGAACTGGAACGTGGATATGAAGACTTCTAACACCGAAGGAGCCGAAAATGCTTAAAAAAGGAAGTTTTAAAATATTTTTCAATAAAAACATTTTAGGGTTACGTACCCGAAGGGTAAAAACGGGATCCTGACTAAGACACACTGTCCGTTTATTGTCTGTCTGTTTTTATTGTCAGGCACCAAAATGTATCTCGTGAACCGTGATAGCTAGATAGTTCAAAAGAGATTGCCCATGGGACTATGGCTGATTTTTGTGTCATAACGAAAATCGTTGTATTTGCTTAAAAATCTATGTTTATCACACGTCTCAAATTATTATGTATTTCCGTATAAAGGGTTCGGATATATAGAAGAAAAATCATCTGTTTTAATACAAAAAAAATGATTTATTTTAATGTGAATAAGGTTGTCGTTTAACAATAAACGAGTCCACAGCGGTTCAAACATACACAATATAACATATTGATCAAAGACGAAATATTAAAATATAATGTTTTATATTTATTTATTTATTCATTTATTGCAACATTGTACATAGCATAGAACTAGTAGTACAAACCCTGTAAGGGTATAGCAATTTTAAAACTAAGTAAAACTTAATTAACAAAGTAGGCATTATTGACAACTAGCTAATGCTTGTATAAAGATTTTAGTTATCTATTACTATAGCTAACTAATTTCTTTATTTAAACATACTTGTTTATACATATGTATTTATTTTTAATGTACACAGCATAATATTCAGTTATAAATACTCCATGAGCATAACATCATTAGTTTCATCTTAGGCTTAATATGAGTTTGTGGTCAGTAACTTATTTTAACTTATCTTTCATAAAATCTTCTGTAGAATAATAGCATTTTTCTATCAAGATGGATTTCAATTTAGATTTAAAGACGTTAATTTTTTCTTCAGTTTTCAGGGAATCTGGTAATTTGTTAAAGATTTGGATGCAGCGGTACTCTGGACCGCGCCTGAACATCTCGATTCTAGGGATTGGTAGAACTAACTGATTTTTGCGACGCGGATTTTTTTCATGTAGGAAGAGGCTTAAATTGTTTTTAACAAATAGACAGGTTTCAAAAATATATAACGACGGAAGGGAGGATACGCTCCTTAATAAAATGGGGTTTACATGTGGCTTGCCAGTGGATATTTACTATTATGCGTATACATTTTTTTTGGGCGATGAAGAGGTCATCAGCCTCGACGCTGTCTCCCCACGTGATGATGCCGTAGCGCAGCCAGGCGTAGGCGTAGGCATAGTAAGCCGCGAGGGCGCATTCTTTATTTGTGTTAGATTTAATGAGGTTAAGAGCATACAAAAATTGCGAAAGTTTGGATTTAGTTACTTTGATATGTCTTTTCCAGTTGAGATGGGTATCTAAGTTGAGTCCTAATAGTTTGAATTCGTTAACTTCATCAATGTTCATTGTATTTTTAACGTTTTTAAGTCTAGAGATTGTTTTTGGTAGGTTTGAACTGTATAATTTTAGTTTTTTTATTGTTTATTTTTAAATTGTGGTCTTTTAGCCAAAGTTTTATTTGATTAAAAGTAGTATTAATAAGATTGTTGTGAAAGTCATCAGAGTTTGGGATTTTATAGAGAAGGGAAATGTCGTCTTCAAATAAAATACATAAAGTGTCACATATCTTAGGCAGGTCATTTATGTATATGAGGAAGAGGATACAACCTAGCACGCTGCCTTGAGGTATGGACTAGTTCGTGGCGAGGAAGTCTGAGCGTACGCGCTGCAGCTCACCCGAGCCTTCGTCGACGTGCTCCACCTGGACGCACTGCCGCCGGTCGCAGAGGTACGACTTCAGCCACTCGTACGCCTGCCCTCGTATGCCGACGCCATAAAGCTTGGAGAGTAAGATGGAATGAGACACCATGTCGTAGGCCTTGGTCATATCTAGAAATATACCAACAGCATAGTTTTTGTCGCGTATGCAAGTTAGTATTTCTTGTGTGTATTTATAAATTGCAAGAGTGGTAGATCTCTTTTCACGAAAACCATATTGATTATTGTGTAGTATATTAAATTTAGTCAAGAATTTAAAAATGCGATTTGTAATGGCCCTTTCAAATATTTTAGAGAATACAGGGAGGATAACGATTGGACGGTACTGGCTTTTCTCTGTTGACTTACCACCTTTCTTTAGAACCGGTTTAACAATTGCGGATTTTAGTCTATTTGGGAACACACTTTCTTTAAACGATTGATTAATGAGGGTGGTTAGGGGTGGAGTGAATTCGCGTGCGCAGGCTTTGAGTAATGATGAGGGAATGTCGTCAACGCCGCAGCTGTGTTTATTTTGGATGTTTTGGATAATATTGTATATTTCTTTTTCAGTGACGGGCTGCAGGAAAAAGGTATTGATGGCCGGCGTCATCACTGGGCGCCCGCTAGGTTTTCCAGGGCGGTTTGTGTCTGGGAGTTGTGATCGACCCACCAACGCAAAGTAATTATTTAAAATTTTGGCTACTGTGGATGGGCGTTTTACTATTTTGTGATCAAATTCGATTTTCATGTTTCTGGTTTGTAGATTTTTAGGGTTTAAAGTTATCCGTTTAATTATGTCCCACATTTTTTTGGTTTTGTTATTTGATTTGTACATTTCTTGAGTGAAGTTAAGTTTTTTAGATAATTTTATACTTTTTTTAAAGATTTTTGTGTATGTATTATAATGTTTTCTGAGGTTTACACTTTTTGTTTGATTGACCATTATTTTAAGGATTCGTTTGTGCTAACATGATGTTTTTAAACCGTTTGTTAACCATGTTTTGCGGTGTTTAAGAAGCCTAATACGTTTTTCGGGAAAATTTTTGTCTAAGATTTGTTTTATATTATCATCAAATATATTGTAGTTGTAGATTATATTTTTACTTAATATATTAGATCATCCCAATTTATTTTACTTAGGTCTAATTTAAAGTTTTCTATATTTTTTGGATTATTAAAGGAGCGTGTATATATTTCGTTAAAGGTTTATGGGATTTTCCTATTGTTAGCTCGAAGCTATAAGTTAGGGATTTATGATCACAAATGCCCAAGTCCTTTATGCAAAGAGTAAAAATATTTTTCTAGTGTAGGCGTAATCCAAGTTCGCAGGATGCTCTCAAGAATCTCCCATATGATGTGGCCACATAAGCGGCAGTAGCAATTCAACCGTCTACGAGTAGTAGCAATTCAAAAACTTCAAGCTTCAGCCAAAAGTCAATTACATTAAAACCTACTTTATTACACGCTTTTATTAGGTCGACCTGTTTGTATAACTATGTAATCAAATCTAAGAAAACTAATTTAACCATCTTCTTAAGATCGTAGCTTTATGAAAATTGGCAGTTGTATGTGATTTTGATGACAATACAATAACATGGTACTGTCGAGCTGATCTAATGATGGAGCCGGAATATATGAACTGGAACTTTATGATGGATGATCGTAGTCGTATTTGGAATTGTTAGAAAGGTCTTGTAATGAACGTTGGCCATGATTATGTTTCAAGGTCTGATGATGAAGCCGGAAGATAGGCACTAGCATTCCATGATGTAATATCGTATCATAGCCGTGTTTGGACTTGTTAGAAAGGTCTTGTAATGAACTTTGACCACGATTAGGTTTCAAGGTCTGAATACAATAATATGGTACTATCGAGCTGATCTGATGATGGAGCCTACGATATTAGCATACGATGTATATTGACGTGTAAATGGGGTAGTAGCTTGTTAAAGATCCCACCCAAGCCAAGGTGAGAAACGTGCCAAGGGCTGAATGGCATGAGGGTGGTTACAAATGTCATGTCGCTAGCGTCACCTCTAGGGGGGTTGAATCAATTAGTAGTCTTATATCTTGCTGATTGCTAAGCAAATTTAATATTTTTGACTAGTTGTTTTAGTATTAGTATTTAATTAAATGTATTAGTTAAGTTGACGAAGCAGGTGGCAGATTTTTTTTTGTTCTTTATATAATTTGTTTTATTGTAATTGACATGTGTATTAAAATTGGTAAATATAGGTAGGTTGTAATGTATAATAAACTATAGACAACCAAAAATACTCGAAGCTCCATTAGTAGTCTCCAGATTGAAGAGCTAGATTGTTCTAAGCTGACAGGTAAGACACCATGCAATACAGAAGCACTGGCGGAGATGGAGAGGATGCGGGCTCATTCATCTATTTAAAATAAATGTTTAAAATATGCCATTAGCAAAGACTAAAAAGTATAAAATAAATTAATAGTTTAATAAACACTAAAAAACACGCTTTTATAGGTGCACGTAAAAGTCAAAAATTAATTACGGATCGTTCAAGCTGTCTCTATTTCTGGGCTGAAGTTTAAACTATGTACTTTTAATTATAATATTTGATTGTAAAAGCGTGGGGCGCTGGAACAGGAAATATTTTTTGTATACCTTGCTGAGAAATCAAGTTAAGCGATGTTTCGGGAAGCAGGTTACAGAGATCGGCGCTCTAACTAGAGTTGCAGCACGACTAGTAGGAAGCTCTACATTAAACAGTCTGTTCAAAGTACTAGTCAACAGTAGCAAAATGTAGAGTTCTTGTTCGTGTATGTGTTTACAAGAAAGTCTTTCCTGCTCCAGCGCCCCACGATTTTACAATCAAATATTATAGTTAAAAGCACATAGTTTACACTTCAGCCCAGAAATAGAGACAACTTGAACGATCCGTAAATTTATTTTTGACTTTTACGTGCACCTATAAAAGCATGTTTTTTAGTGTTTTTTAAACTATTAATTTTTTTCACATTAACTCTGTCACTATAATAATAACTTACTTTTTACTGAGGAACGCAACCTAACACTTGAAACATACAAGCAATAGTAATGACAGATGACAATAAATAAATGTCTACATAATTGACAATAAACGAATTGTTTTACTCTTTGAGGTTATGCAGACTTTATGATTCAAAAACGATTTGATTATTTCCGTTGTTCCTACCTTAGGTTTCTAGCAATATGGCTGAAATGTCAAAGATAAGTTCAAAGGAAACAAGAAACCAACTTATTATTTTACAAAAACTAACCCGGGAAAAAAGGGAAAAATTGGTAAAAATACAAAAATGTTCTGTAATAATTTTATTTCTTTTTTGGTATGAACAACAAATTCTAAAAACAGAATAAAATAAAAATCTACGACAAATGAAAGTCAGTCAAAATAATGAAAGTCTCATAGGTTTAAAAGTTTATTTTTTTTGGATGAAGATTACTTGAAAATGGCATCATATCCTAAACTCAGTTTTACTAAAGTCATGTTATTTTTATTAAAAAGGCTAAGCTATCCCTAGTGTCAGTCTGGCGTGGCATGGCAAAAAATTAGCACCTTACTCCAAAGTTACCCTGTAAGTATATTGTTTTTTTTTTTACCTGAGGAAGAATACCAGAGCGGTATTCTTTCGGTCCCGTTTTCTGTTTTTGTTACCGATGTGTAATTGAAAAAAAGTCTGATGAAGGAAATGACAAAAGCTCAAACAAAATCCTACATAAAAATCATTTGATGTGGTTAACTAAGTTTCTGCGATGCAAAACATACACACATGTAAGACGTGAATTAACGCGAAAGTTCACCAATATCTTATCATTGCTTACGCTTTGTTCGGGTTGCTATTTACACATAACATGCGGTCACATCATCGTCCGATCGAGGTTTGTAAGTCGACACATATGTTACACCTCACACATTTCCTTAATACCAGCATTTTATCAACTCGACGTCCGCACAATTGTTTCGACACGTGTCTATTGCCCCTAATAGCGCTCTCACGAAAACCATCTTCTCGCAAATAAGCTTTGTAACTGACAATCATTATTAGACATTCTATCTCCTGAAGCTCATCAAATGATAGCTAGAAGTGTGAGGACCAACTTACACTGGCTACTTGGTAATGATACGGTGCAATAGGTCCGAGTATTTGATGAGGGTGTAAACCGTTCAGTTAGAAAGCTGATAGCAAATATGGCATAGCAAAACTGGCTTCTCGTTAGAAAGAAGTTTGATTGATGATGCAAGAGAGCGTAGGCGCCTAGTTCCGAGTTGCTACGAGTAACATCACTAACATCTAACATTCTATCGTTAATGCTAAGTTATTTCTAGACCCTAAATTAGACTTAATCACCGTTATTCTAAAAACTTAGTACCTGGTTTAAGACAGGACTAAGCTATTAGCTAGCCAATTAGAAAAGCGCTTCTCTATTAGGTTACGACACGAATGTGTCATTCATTACTCTGTTGTCGGCTAATATTTAGACCCATTTTAAACCTGGTCTTACTTTTTTTGTAATAACACCGAATTAGTTTAACAATCAGTCAAAGTCAAGTCAAAAGTCAAAAATGATTTATTCAATTTCAGAAAATGCCACTTATGAACGTCAAAATTAAAAAATTAGTAATATTGGCCCTTAGGGGGGCCGAACATGTCTCCTTATCTTTTGGGCCCTACTAGTGCTTCGAGACAAGACACAGACGATCAGGCAAGTGCTGAGAAGAAGCACCAGAAAAGTGACCACTAGCTGCCATAAAAAAGTGAAAAAAGTTACAATAAAAAGTAGGTACATCAGTTTGGTGCAGGCTGGACTACACATACATTCTCGTCATCAAGATAGTCTTAAATTTTATAATACCCTTTACACACTAGGGTAACACATATTTCACTGTTAATTATATATTGTAACATAATATTCAGGTGCACTGTGTGTTCTCTAATGTCATATTATGGTGGAAAAAGCAATTCAATTGAATTGGGTAAATAAACTCGTAGCAAAAGACTGCTACGTAGCATGCTACGAAGCTAATTCGTAGCATTGATCCCGTAGTCTTGTAGCAAAAACTGTAGCGTCGTAGCAAACGCTGTTAGACCACGACTTGAAGCGGTTGCACAAACCCTACAGGAATGATATATGTAAGTTTTTTTCCTTTCTTTTATTGCTAGTTGCCCACTTTACTCTTTTCGTCCCTTCAAAGAATTGACCTATGGCTTGAAATACTTCACAATATATGCATGTGACCATCAAGCATCATGTGATCATCATGACTGACACATCGTGTGTGTAGTGACACATAGTAGGATTCATAATCATACTACACTGTATCTTATACCTTTAAACGACCAATTCTTGTATATTTATTTATATTGCATTATATTATATTTGTGATCTCGAAAACGACTCTAACAATTTTGCTGAAATTTGGTATGTGGGGGTGAAAATTCGGTCTAAATTAATCTTATATTTGAGAAAACGCGTGTTTTCAAGTTTCGCTTTCGCATTGTTCCACGCAGGTTCTTCCACAGTCGCTAATTTAGCACCGTTAAGCATGAGCATCGTGGGAGATTGGGGATTTTTAAATTTATTTAAGTTTATAGCTTTTTTAAGTTTCTATTATTTGTAAACGAGTTTAAAAAGAAAATTGCAGTAAACGTTTGAGATAATAAATATATTTCTCATAGATATCTCATTTTTCGTGACACGGGTCGATCATGCATGACCCATTCGTGTCGTGGTCGTGTTATAATGATTCGATCATTTAAGTGTCGATTAATTTGTATGACTTAAGTATTGAGTACTGCTCAACAGCTAATAACCGAAATAAATTAATAAATAGTAAAAACCGGGCAAAGCTCGGTCGCCGGTACCTACTCTACCCTAAATTACAAACCAGTAATACTGGCTTGTGTCGAAAATAGCAACTGTATTTGGGGTATTTTCCTAACGTATTGGTTCCACACCAAATTCCAATTAATAAGGGTTGCTAACCCCGAACTCATATTTATACTGTACTGTAGCAGTTAGACACGTGAGAGGTTATTAGGTTATTAGGTTACGTGTCTGCCAATAAAATATTGTATCTGTAGTTCTGTAGGTACTAATATTATGAATAGGTAAATTTTGTATGTTTGGGAATATGATTTGAAGTAACCTGTAGAACTACTTAATCGATCTTGAAATTTGTGTAACCAATAGAAGGCTACATGATTTGAGCAATATATTATTTTGTCAATTTTACCCGTGCAAAGCCCAAAAAAATTATCACTATTTCCTTTGGTCAGGACGCCTTATGTTACCGGTTTTTGCATCTTTTTTATTTATATTTTTATGCAGAAGGTTCTTACGGCAGAATTAAGTAGATATTTTTTCAGAAAATTTTGATGTGGGAGTGAAATGGGGAATGAAGGCTGTTGAGGACGTGCAAAGTCGCGCAAAGCTCAGTAGCTTTGAGTAGTCAGTAGTTGTGCTTACCGGTATAGTTATATGTTTTAGTTATTTACAGCTGTACTATAAGAATGAATCGAACCACAGAACGAAATTAATTTAGAGTGCACATCTGTACACATTTGTGCACTGCTAGTACTTCTGCGTAGGTACTTGGCTCTATTAAGTTTGACCGCTATAGCCGAAAGTCGGCAGGAGCATATGATTTAAATAACACCTTTAAAAACATAATAATTCCGTAGTGATTCCCACTTCCTACATTTTTAAGATTAGTAACTGTAAACATTATTTTGTACTTGGTCTCGAAAAAGTTGAAAACCCTACTGTAAATACGTGTAAGCCGTAAAGGTGTCGTTAGTAGCCAAAATTGGATGCGAAATGGGAATCGTGTCACTCGGTCGGCTGGAGTCCTTAATTGCTCCATTTCGGAGCCTACGGAACCCTTTCGAAACATCTTAATTGAGGGCCCCAACATCATTAGCCAAGCCGCGTCACCAGTTCTTGAGCATCCCTTGAGCATAAACTTGTTATATCTGTTTCCAAATGTAATTAATTATCTTTAATCAATTCAAAGCGGGCTTTTAGAAAGTTAAGCTTAATGAGACAATATGGCGTAGGGAGAGATCTGGGGAGATATTATCTTTCTAAGTATATATTAGTTAGCCGCTACAGTCTATCCATAGTACATATTCTTGTGTTCATATAGGCATCTAGATGCGTAGGCCTTGCCAGCGCTTCGAAATACTTAAACTATAAAGTTCAAAAAGTCGTGAAGCAGATGACACAAGGTGCTGTAATTCAGCCTATGATAAAAGACACATGGGCTGAAAAATATGTAAGACTACAATGACATTTCAAAACGCATAAGGTGTGATGCCATACTCGGCAACAGACCGCAACCGCGAGCGCCACTGTAGTTTAGTACTGCGGTTAACAATTATTCTCCCCTTCTTTGCGATCAAAACTTTATTTTAAATTTTAACTTGGAAGAAACAGGAAAACTTAAATGCGTATGTTGCACTTAACTTTTACCTGTTTCTTAACGAAAAGACCGTTATGTATCTTAATTCACAGTAAGTACAATGATTGAAATGCCTTTGTTTTTTTATATTTTGACGGTGTATTAAAAATTTTAATTCAAAATAACGATAATTGAAATATGACTATGTATACAAAAAAATAATTTACTAAATACACCTACACTAAACTAACTTAAAACTTAACTTAACCTTTATGTTTTGTTTATTATCGTGTGATAGATAAGTGATGTCCAATTGTCCATCCATTAAGTGTGTTGACTTCTGTGGTCCCGGTCGCCTCGATTCCAGCTGCAGCGGCATATATCAAGAAGCCTCAACGCCGCGCAATACTTAGGTATGTGCTTCTAGGTAGCTATGTGTAACGTATGAGCTCTATGTTAATTTTTGCACGCAAAAATTAATCGACCGTGTCGTCTGGTTTTTTATGTGGAAAAATTTACATTCGTAAAAACTTGCGAACAAATTGTTTAAATTATAAAAATAAATATGTATATGTAAGTAGGTATGAGCTCTATCTATGCCACCTGAGGTGACGGTGTGCTGCGTGCCTGTGCAGCGAAGAGATATAAAATGGGGGCATGTCCAAAACGAACTGTCGATCTTCGCGGTAGATTGATCACACTTAAAGATGTAAAGTTGGTTTTGAACCCAAAATTTCGGTTTAAAATGTTTGAAAACTATGTTTTTAATAGGACCTCATAATTAACTATGCCATCGTGTTGATCATATCATGTACTCATCACCAAACTGTGTTTTTTCAGTTTTGTCAGATTTTTTGTACCTATTTTTCAATCAATACAAACTATATTGCTGAATATTTATTTTCTATACCTACTAATGAATAGTGCTAGGAAGGAAACAAAACTTAAAAGTTGTAATAAGAATAATACGATAAAACAACTTTCTACAATAGTATGTAAAAGTTAATCACAGTTTTGTTTAGCTTAGGTTTTTTTATTAGTAAACTAGGTAATTAGGTACTAGGTTCCGAAGATAGAAAATCAGGAAAACTATTAAGACTTGTCTGCCATAAACTTGCAGTCGTCTAACTCCGTGGTTCTATTGGTTACGTCTGATAAGTACCTACTCAACATAATCCCCGTTATTTCAAAAATCTTAGTACCGGTTTAAGACAGGACTAAGCTATTTGCTAGCCAATTAGAAAAGCGCTTCTCTATTAGGTTATGTCACGAATGTGTCATTCATTCCTCTGTTGTCGGCTTATATTTAGACCCATTTTAAACCTGGTCTATTTTTTTTGTAATAACAAAGAATGCGTTTACAGCATATTTCATTTTATTTTAAGTCATGATTTCATAAATAATAATTCAAAATAATACACTTTCAAACGCATAAAATAGAGTAATGATGATACCACGGCAAACTGTGGTACTATCATGTGCAAAATAACCCATCCTTTTTGATGACGCAATCGGTATTCAACCGCTTGAAAACGTTGTTTTGAGGTTTTAAACTGTTTTTTTACGGTTTCAAACCATTTTAAACGGTTGTTTTACAACTATAGTCACACTTGTTACGAGTGCAAGCCTCGTCTATGTCACCGCGACACGTCACCAGTACATATGTGTTCTGCAAGTGCAGGAACACGATTCTCATGCAGCGAAAAAGTTCACATTCTTAAAAATATATGCAATTTTACAAGTGTGAACTTTTTTCCACTGCACGAGAATCGTGCCCCAGGTGTTCAAATTGAGCAATAGAACCAAAAGTGCATAGTTAACAGTTTTCGTTCACATCGGAACTTTTGGACAATTTTCGATGTCTTATGAGCTTCAATCGCGGAAGCGGGAGGACGTAGTTTAAGATCTAATCATCGAGATTAACTTAGTATTAGAACTTTCGTAATAATCTGTATAAATAAGTATAAACTACATCTATAGTTTTTGAAAAGCGTACCCGACGATCCAATTCCGTAGTTCACTTCACAGACATTTGTTTTCGTGCACTGCGCGCCGAACGTTGTAAATGGAATTAGGTACTGTGTTCCATAAGCTTACAAGAGTAGGTTACCGGGCTATTACATTAGACCGGTGGCTTTCTCTCGAATTGCGTCTTTATTAAGTTTTTGCCACTGTGACTTCGTAGACTAATTTAACCCTGCTGAACACGATTCTGTCCGGTGTCAACCCCTCCCACACTCTCTTTCCCCCTTTTCACCCAATACGTGTCCCCGATCTGCGGTTATTTTCATTTTATTTTCTGAAACTGTTGGAAAATATAGAAAACTGTTTAAGTACTTTTTTTTGGTTATTCTGCTAAGTCTAGCGGAGGAGACAAATATGTGGCAATACCATAAAAATCGGTTCAGCAGTTCTCGAGTTAGTGTTGTAACAAACTCGACTTTGTTTTATTTACCTAAAAGATTTTGCCTACCACTCATACCTGTAATGAATCCCGAACTTAACCTTTTCACCGCCAAGCAACTTATCAAATCGTGCCCCGTGTGCATTCTTGAATAGAGATGGGAAACGTGTTCACGATAACGTTATATTTTAGTATCACTGCTTGAAACGACTAGCTATTTGACTATTTTCAGAATTTTACGAGGATGCACCCCTTCATATTCCTCGCCTCGATAAGGTACGTAGGCCAACTTAAAACGATTATACGGGTTGCAGTCGCAGACCAAGAGCTAAGCTAAGTTAGTTTAGCTTAGCTCGCATAGCTGACGCAGTTTTCCATACTTGTTTGCAGACCACAAACTATGCGAACTAAGCTATGTGAGCTAACTAAAATATGCGAAGCTAAGTTAGTTGTGCATGCCGATGCGCAGCTACACGAGTTTAGCTAAGCCCCTCCCGCTACCCCGCTGTCCGTCTAATTGAACAACGCAACACTGACTTAGCTTTGGCTTAGCTGTTGGTGTGCACGCTATTTATTTCTAGCTAAGCTTAGCCTAGCTTGCTTGGCATAGCTTAGTTTAGCCTTGGCATAGCTTAGTTTGTTGGTCTGCAACTGGCTTTAGTTTTGCCAACTAGTCTCAATTTTTTTTATCGAAATCCCACCTGATAGCGACGATATGGCCGTGGATGGGTCATGTCTGGCTAGTAACAGCGCGAGTTCTCCTGACAAAGATGAATAGGATCGCCTGAATTTATCAAGATTCTTTCAGGTTCAAATTAGATTCAAGAAACTCTTAGAATATCCTTGTAGGCAGGTAGGTACATGTATAATAGTGTTATTAGGTAACTTTTCCTTATTCGTTTTATAATACATACGTACACTGAAAAAAAGGATCAACTAGTTGTGTTAGTTGGAGGTTCGACTCTGTCTGTGCCACGTCTGGTTTAGTCTAGAGTCAAGAGCAAACCAATTTTAAATAAATTAAAAAAAGGTTTCGTTGTAGGGAAGTCATTTTTTGTTAAAAATAAACAATCTTCTGGTTATCAGTAACAACTAGTTTTGTTCGCAAGTCACTAGATTACGGCCTACTAGTAGCCAAATTTTGGTTACTGTTAACCAATCATTTTTCAATGTAGGTGATTTCTCGTCCTCGATGAAAATATTAAATGAAACGTAGGTTTATACATGCATGATATTTTATTACACTGTACAATAAATATTGGGCTGTATACAAAATATAGAGGAATTCCAAAAGATATTGTCGACACTCTAGCATATTATAACATGAGTGTAAAATGACTCCTAACATATGTTAAAATTCGTAACATACAACTAACTTTAACCGCGTTACGAGCTTCGGGTCTGTACAACTGTCCAATGGGAATAATCATGACAATTTGTATAATTGTAAGAATTATACAAATAAAATAAGTATTACAAAATAACACAAACTTTCAACTTTACCAAATAAATGGGTCCTAATTCCGCTTACATAGTTTTAACATCGTATTTGAACAGCAAAATTTTGAGTTTTCCTAGTATCGGCCAAATGATAAAAATAAAGTATTCAAAAACCCTATTTCTGACACAGTCGGGTATTTACGATCCTGTTACAATTTTGATAACGGAATTAGGGTCTAGTCTTAGTGTAAGGTACTAGCACACTCATAATAAACACTAGTAATAATAAAAAAATGTTTTACTTAACATCATATCATAATTTTGTTTTTCGGGATTTAGCCACAAGAACAAATCTCAAGACTTTTTAAAGTTTAGTTTAAAATAAAAATTTTAAAACAATTATATGAATACAATACTGTAGTAAGTACAGTTTCCCTGGAGCTAAAGTATGTACACAACATATTATAAATGAAATACAACACTCTCGAGATGTGATTTCTTTAGCAGAGCTTAATACTGTTAAGCCCCCATTAGACAGTGTGACAGCTGTTGGAATATTCTGAAAATATCCTTTAGGCCTATCGTCGTAACATTACGTTCTATATAACGGATATTTTCTATAATACACAAACATGTTTACCCTTAGCTATTTGCCTATAACATTATTCAGATGTTGTGAAGCATTCAGTATTATGCATTATTTTCATACGTTTGATGTATCGTGGATGTCTAAAATAGAATACTCTAGTTATATTAAAATATTATATTGACTGAAAGGCATGGCGGCATCAATATTAAGACTATTTTTAAGGATATCTAAAAGGCCTTTAACAAACTTTGCAGGTTATGAATGTATACATCTGTTTATTCAAATGATACTGCACTAATAATATAAATGCCAGATGATATTGTAGAGTTTCTTTCAAAATCAATTCCTTTTAGGGGGTGAATATACAACAACTTTTACTTTGGGACCAACATCGAAATCTCAAAAAGATGATGATTTTCGCATAATGACTGTAACAGCTGATCAGTGGTTTAAAATAAAAAAGGTGTATTTTTCGCAGATTTTTTGTTTGAAGGTGCTTTTAACTATTAAATGCAACAACTTTTATCATTGGTTCAACATCGAAATACTGATAGTTTACCTACAATACCTCAAAAGGAGTAATCAATGAATCATTTTTTTTGGGATTTCGATGTTATAAGCCATAGTAAAAGTTGTTCTTTTGGAACAGCAGAATCACCCCCTAAAAGGGTTGTAATTGATTTTGTTAGACCCTGTATATTATAAATGAAAAATAAAATCACAATGAATGAATGCTGCACAAATCCGCGTTCCCCTAACGATCGTACTGCCCCGACTTAGTCGTTTTTCTTGAGACCCAAATTCCAACATCACGTTACTTAAGTTAGGTATCTTCAACCATTTACAACGATGTCACAATATTTGTATGAAAGATCCAGAAATTCCGTGATCACCAGATGGCAGGTCTGATAAACTGATAAAAAATGTACAGCTAGCTTTTACTACAAAATTTTTACGTAGCTACATTTAGAAAAGTACATACATCCTATCCGAAATAATAGTAGTTGTAAAAAAAATAAATACCATCTGGTAATTCTTGTCCTAAGCAAAAAATCTCAAAAACAAAGATCGAGTATAAATGAGCCAATTTAATTTATATTGACAAAGCATAGACTGCATACGCTATATCAATTTGTTTTAAATAAAGTAATCTAATTTATATAATCAGCTGCCCGAGATAAAAAAAAGTAATTAAATTCCAAACCAAATTAATTCTAATTATGCATCATCAGATCAATTTATCGGGATTGGATAAAACCTCAGATCATACATATAAAACGAGGGCGTGTAACCCGCGCGATCGCGACATGGTCTAAAATGAACTATCGATCTTTGCGGCGGAATTCGCAATCGCGGAAATTCGCAACACAGAATCGCGAAGGATTACATAATATCTCTGTTTTCGGAGGATTAAACCTTCGCCGGATTTGTAACAAAACAAATTACTTTGTGTCGATAATTGGCATAGAGGTAAGATAAACATCACTCACACATGAACAGACACATGTTTACCTAAAGTTACTGTGATTCGTCCAGGCTGGGCGTGCTGCCACGTAGTCACAAGCAATGAAATGTATACAAATAAGTATGCCATTGTAATAATAATATGGTCTCAAATCGAATGCAGATGTATACATATTGATACTCGTGACTCGTGACACCAAACGATCGCTAGTTTGTACGTTTTCGAGCCCATACGCCACGCCTGCTTGGGTGTACGGAAAATTGTAGGTAAGTATGCATCCGACAATCCGATCTCTAATTTTAGGTTAAACGCACATTAGGACATTCGGTTTGTATTAATACTATAAAATATGGGTCTAATAATATTTAAACAGTTTATACGAACTGAAGAACAACTTAGTTGAATATTACTACAGTCTTCAAAGGGGTGGATTACATTTAATTTTGTCTGCATATAAAAATAGCCTCAAGCCCTATACATTATACTTGTTAGTCTCATTAAATAGGATGTTTAATATTCAGTTAATACATACACCTCAGGAATGCCTTATAAAATTCGACCTTTGGTATAATAATGTTAGTTTCGATTACAGATGTTATATTTCAGAACAAATCTATTTTATTTGCGTCTTACGTCTTTGGAATGAAATGTGACATGATATTTTGAATGTATGAAATAACACACCGGTATTTTCTCAAATATTAAGTTAAAAAATTAATTTATAACAAGATTGGTAAGGCTACTTCATCCGATTACAATCAGACACAGGAAAATAACAACAGAGGTAAAAAATAAGGCTCCCTTCTAAAAAACATAGCTAGAAAATGTGTCATCACGTGGTGCAATTATTTCATGTCCCTAAAATACTTTGATCACAAAATTATTAAAATTTTCTTCATGTTCCTACACACAAGAATATAAACTTCTCTTTTTATTATTACCAGATGAGAAAAGAGCCTTCAGAATTCACTTCGATTGAAATAGAACCCAACATGCACAGTTTCATCTACATTCAGAATCAAACTATCTCTTTCTTACACATGACATCTAGTATTATTTTAGTGTCAGAGAGTATACCTCTTTTTTCGTGCGCTTAACTAATATTGCCGAAATTCACAAAGATCATTTCCTTTTATTTATTGCTAATAACGAACTATGCATATTAGATTTAACACAAAAATTGTAAAGACACATTCACAAAACTCTTATGTAACGAACACATGATTTGAATCAAACATGTCAACTAAGGCCTCTTTCAATTTATGCGTTTCTTGACGGCCGGCTGCGGTGCGGAAGCGGTGCGGCAACAGTGCGGCGTCGGTACCGAAAACTCGGTTCTCTACTCGGTTCTCGGTACCGCACTGTTGCCGCACCGCGCGTTATGTATGAAAACAAACGACCGTCCGTATGCGGTACGATAAACGCACCGCTTCCGCACCGCAGCCGGCCGTCAAGAAACGCATAAATTGAAAGAGCCCTAAGTTATGTTTTTGTAGAATATAAAGGTCAATATTTATATTGCTATAGAAACATTAGAACAGTATACAATTATGTACTTATTGTTTATAGATACAGAGTTGTTTCGCCATTTTAAACTTTTACCGAAAAATTGAAGCTAAAATCGATTATAGTAGTTAAATTTCGAAAAAACTGATGATACCGAAGGAATGTAGGCATACTCTTAAAACTAAACGCGGTATTTATATGGCAAAATGTGATTGGTGTGATTTTATAGTCATTAAAGTCAATAAGTGTCAATTATTTTATTTAGGGACTGTCCACGAAACATAAATGTAAAATAACTCCGTCAAATCAGTTTTGTACTCTCTAAGTGTAGGTTAGTTAAATAAATAAGCATGTGACAAAAGATTCACTGAATTTAACGAATTGTTGAGAAACTGATAGATTTTTTTAATAAGCCTGGACCTCATTAAACAAAACCGTAAAAATAAACACTACCGTACTCAAAGACGTCAATTACAGTTAATCTTCTATTAAGTCTCATGCCGTCCTTTTCTATTTTATTGCCAAAGAAAGTGACAGGACGAGACTTAATTAAAGATTAATTTTAATAGACGACTCTGAGTGCGACAGTTATTCTTCTAAATAGCCAGTTGAAAAACGTAAGTAAATAATGCCAGTGGGCATTGGACAGTCCCTTGTGTAGTGTTAGATTCAGCGTGTGGACACTCGGCCTAGGCCTTACGTCGGTGACAACCTGCGCACGCGATGGCACTATTAAATGCATATATCACTGTTCACTACGAGACAAACCCATCCCTACAGAATCAGGCCGCGACATACGTCAACTACATACTTAACTGTGTAAAATTAGGAGGTATACACATAGCCTCGATAAACTGTTTACAAAAATTTACAATGAATAAATAGATACTGCTCTAAAACTCGTAAATAAAATTTATAACGTCTACGCTTTAAATAAATACCCTTAGCATATAGAAACTTACACAACTAAATGAGTATAATTATTATGATCGTAATTATGCATTGTCCAAACAGCCGTTAGATTCGACTGATCGAAAGACTGGCCCAATCGCGGATTTGATTGAATTCGATCAAATTTTAATTAACATAACCTTTGTGCCCTTTATTACAAATTATGTAAGTATAATTGTACAAAAATGTATAATTAAAATATACAAGATAGAAGCTAGTGAGATTACAAGTTTTGCATTAAATTGTGCCAAGGGACGGAACATTTCGTAAGAGTAGAACACTGCAGAATATGAGATTGTAGAAAACAAAAACCGCATCGTACAAAAGCTTTTCTAGGTTTTTCTATTTCGACCACGGAATAGCGTTAGACCATTAAATTTATTCTTATTGAGCGCGCCATTCCGTGTTTTCCCGAATCAGTATACCTCAACAACATTTAACGTTCTATCGTTGCTGTTTACAGCCAACACTTTACAAAAATTCGATCACAGAGCAAATCTAACTCATCGTTATACTTCTATGTACACTTTTATACCCCGGAGGGCGTATTTATAAGTCTTCTCTTTTAAACAAAAGAGCACTCTTGAGCTCTCCGAATATGTGGCACCCCATTAGAGCAATTTATTTTACATCTACATAAATGATACAATAATTTATAGCCAATCTATCTATCTATCACCACCTCTACTTGGCACTGCGATACTGAGAAGTGAGAACCTATTCAGGGTTGTCACGCATCAGCACAGCTCCCGAATGCCTCCTCGCCTATTGCTCTCTCCATTACCTAGCTTTAAACAATGTAACATGATTTTATACTTAATCAACCCTGAAGTCGTGAGGCTTCGAAAAAGAGAGGATCCATTCAGTACCGGTTTGATAAGTGTGCAACAACCCTAAAGAATAAAGAGATTGCTGTGAACTATGTATAGTCCGACAAGTTCGTGTGCGACCCTCCTGCGCCCGACAGACGTGCGGGGAGCGAGGAAGCGCCAATCGCATGTCATAGAAAAAGTGTAAATAGGCTACTCCTGGGCTAGCTCGCTCCTTCGTAGACCGTAGACCTTATATTTGCTCTCGGGCTAAGATGAAGATCAAGAGTAACCCATTGCACCCGTCCTCGCTGACATATAGGAAGCCTCGCCCCCCGCACCTTCTGGCGACTGCAGGAAGTTCGCGCACGAACTTGTCGAACTTTTCACTGCAAAAGTAGCAGTAAATTGAGTACCATATCGGGCGAAATTTATAAAAAATCTACTTCATTATTATCAATTTTGTCTAAGACCGACCACTCTAAAGGTTAAACGCTGTATACAAATCGTCTAAGCTAATCTGTGTACAACAATGCAGCCTGTGTTTACACCTAGTCCCTTGTACGTACATACGAAAACATGCGTACATACATACGTAAATTCATCAAAAAGTGATCAAAATATGTTTCGAGTGCAAAATCTATGTTTTTGGTCATAAATACACTGATATACAAACTTCATCATCTCGATAACTATACATGTGCCAAACGCGTTTGGCGAATAAATATTCGTCGTACATACATATTTTACAACCGTGGCTAAAAAATTAAAATCACATGTTTGTCTTTTGAACGCGTCGCCATAGTTCTGGATCGGTGATAACGTGTACTGCCAAGGTATCACAATGGCAGCGCGGGCACGCGTACGTTCCGGTCACTGCAGCATTAAAGATTCTAGGTTTCGATTGAGTATAGTGTCTTTGACGGAGTTGAATACGACCTCGATGTTGTGCGTGTCTATGGCTGTTGTAAAGTGGTGGTACAGCGTTGTCTTTGGTTCTCTACGGACGTTGGCGAACATGTTCAGTAGGAACATCTGCACATCGCGGAGAGAGTGGGGGTCCTTACTGAAGTGGGGGTAGAACCAGCGGATGTCGGTCTCCTTGCTAGCCACCTTCTTGGCGAGCAGGTCCGACTTGTTCAGAAACAGGATGATGGAGATACCCTTGAAGTTCACGTTGTTCACTATCGTGTCGAAGATGTTCAACGCCTCTTCTAGACGATTCGTTTTTCTGTGGAAATAGAAATGAAACAATTTTATTGTGTGTATCATTATGCCGAATACAGGGCAGCTGTAAGTGTTTTTATGGCAATAGCCGACGGCGGGGAATGTCGGTTTGTTGGCAATCTCATGAAAAAAACGTGGTCACTTGTAGAATATACTTGTATTAAGACAACTAGAACCGAACGACACGGACTATGATTTTTTGTGTGTAACATAACTAAAGATAGGTTTTCTAACCGTCCGGTAGTCCGATAATAAATATATTTATTATCTGTTTTATTTATTTTTATGGGGTAAGAAAATATTGCTCAGGTTCCCAAACTGTACGCTTCGGCACCCTGGGGGGCCGCGGAGAGTTTTATACTAATTTATTTTCTCCAATTTAACAGAAATATCTGTCTCCGTGTAAAATGTGCACGCCGCAACAAAAGCGTAAACTTGTAGTTTCGCCGCAATAAACTTAGGGAACCCATGATATTCACTGTGGTATGTCATTTGACGGTTGCTTGCATCTTGCGTGAAAACTAACTTTTAATAATAATAAATAAATAAATTGTTTCAACAAACACACCAATTACCTAGCCCCAAACTAAGCGTGAGCTTGTGCTATGGTGATTAGGATAACGGATAGAAATACTAAAATACATATAAACATCCAAGACTTAGGTACAAATGCTCGTGCTCATCACACAAATATTTGCCCCTTGCGGGATTCGAACCCGCAACCGCCTGGTTATGAAGTACGGTGCGCGAACCACCAAGACGGTCGTCTTTTGCATCTTGCATAGAAGAAAACTGTGCACGAAGAAGAAACTTTACGTTTGTTTATTACATGCAAAATTTATTGCAACTTGCACGCATTTGTCAAATGACGAGACATGGACAGGCTTTACATTTTACTTAGATCGCATATGTAATGAAATGAATGAAAGGTAGGCAATATAAAATTATGAAACTACACGATTGCAATCGTGGCCTTAGATTATTGCTGAAATATGTGGTAGATAGCTTATCAGAAAACAGTAATTTGTATTTGTAAGAGGAAACCGTTTTCATTACAAAATTGAAAAAGAAACTACATACATGTCTTATAATATCCATGTAGGATATTGTGATCTATGAACGGGAAATATTCTAAACATCGATGTCATGTCATTAACAAGACATGTGTTTCAAATCTATTAGATAAGGGTAACGATAGCGTAATGACCTTTATTACAATTTAACCTGACTACTAAATACATATTGAGCGTAAGCAGTTTTGTCACTCCCTGGATATCGAGTTCATAGGATCAATATTACAATATAATGAATGAATTATATCAAATAGCTCCGTAGATCACGCACATAGGTATAAGATCTCAGGTTTATCGCCTATTAAATTGTTTATTGCCAATAAACTAGTAATGTGTTACATTACACCTTATAACTTGCTATGGAATTTGTATTTTTTTAGTAATATATAGTATCGAGTGGAATTCTAAAACCGTGTACACAGACTGCTGAAAAATAATAACTTTTTTAATACCCTGTGTTTTTAAAATAATAAAATTATGATGCCCAATCCAATTATCATCAGCCAAATTTTGTCCAGTCTTGGACGTAGGCCTCCTCCATTTTCTGCCATAACTGGGGGTCTTATGCCCGTGTCATCCAGCCATGTCCTGCGTGTCGTCGGATATCATCAGACCACCGTTGGGGCGGTCGTCCTTTTCCTCTCTTGTTGTTACGAGGTCTCAATTCCAGGACTCTTTTTGGCCAACGGTCGTTTGCCATTCGATGCAGTAATAAACTCAAATAGTTCCCATTGCTTTATTTGTAGAAAAATCCTAATACGCACGCATACTTGTATGTATGTAATAATTAATAATATTATCTTCGTGACCACTTTGTAACCGAATCTTGGCCCCGTTCTGTCAAAATTTTAAATAAGGGTCGACGTGGCCAAAACAAAGCGCGACTTTGAGTGGCGTTTCAAAATGAGATGCGAAGCCGAGCGACGTCTCTTGTTGGTTTCAATTACATGCTATTTTTCAATAAAGCTACAGAAATAAACAAGGTTTTTCGACGCTTTATACAACATACTATCAAAGTGTACAATAACTGAGTTTCATTTAAGGGAAGCAACATTAGCAACTCTTTATGGCATACAAACAAAGGAAAAACCAGTATTTTTTTTCTTACAAATCTCCGATAAAATAAAGGCTGTTTTAAAAACTTGATGTATCATACATAATTTATTTTTACATCCTTATTTGATAATTTGATTGTCACTTTGTACGTGTTATGGTCAAGAAAATGAAAACAAAGTAGGGCAACAACCTTTTAATCGACGCTGCGGGAAATGGTTCATTAAGAAAAACAGAAAATTAAAACGTTACCACTAACATTTATCGGCCGAGAATCTTAGATTATACCAAGTATTGACTAATTATTAAAAAAATAAAATACCCGACTGCAAAATTGATCATATATTGTTATTCTTACCCTATTTTACCTTACCCTTCCCTTTTTTTTTATCTGCCGACTCCATTCTCAAAATTCAAAAAACAATTCTGTCAAATGCAACGACATCTCACATATCAAATTCCTTTCCGCGCCGTTTGGGCTGCAGAGCGTGCCAAAGAAATGGTCATTCATACGCTCGAAAAACATGACCCTCCTTCTGTCGCAGACAGGTACATTTGAACCCTTTATAAGAACACAGCAGATTTATTATGGCTGAATCGCCGAGTAAAGAACTTTAACTAGCTTAGAAACGGTAAAGTCGCGCTACAATTTTTTTTTGTGGTTTGGAGGCCGAACCTTTTCCTTGGCCTAGGATGACAAGTTAATAAATCGCGACTTTTCTGTACACAACCCACTTAATGTAATCATCAATCAATAATATTATGGGGATGAAGTCTGTTAAAAATAATTTTAAAAAGTCGAGTCAAAAGTTTTCGTTGTTAATATCAACGAGAATTCGATTTGTATAACCTATCATCAATACCACATTACATATATTGTTAACAAATTAAAATGTTTTCGTTGTAAGAATACCACCGATGCATATCACGTTCCACCAACATCATAATCAACTATAGCGCAGCGAACAAAGGGATATGCTTATTTACTTAATTATGCGTAACCTATGAATCACCGTCGCCGCTCAGTGCAAGCCTCATTCAGAACGCGTCACAACTAGAAATTCTACGGTTTACATAATCTCTGACATGTGAGCAGTCAATACACAGCGATTTATTATTTATCGAGGTGAGCGGGTTATGGTTTTCTTGGTAGAACTATGCATTCAAAGCGTGATTTTACCCGACTGCGGAAGGAGGGTTATGTTTTTCGAGAGAATGTATACATGTATGTACAGTTACATAACGGCTGGACAGTTTTGACATATGAGGTGTCGTTGAATTTGTCAAAATTGTGAGAGTGGTATAGGCTATATAAATTTAAAAAATGGCTCCCGTATATGGAAATAAACGGGGGAGGGGGGATTGATTTTTTCCTTACCATAGAAATATGGGTATCAAATGAAAGCCAGTAAAAAGACCATTTCAAAAATATAATATTTTTTGCAGTCGGGTGTTTTGTTGTTTTTTTTTCTATCTGAATACCAAATATTATATATTAGCATCATTAATGCCCGGTTTCTGCGGTAGGGTCCGGTTGACAGAGGTACATCTATTAATTTTGTATGACTATCGATTTGACAAATCAATGTCAGTCATCGTCAACACTCGAGATATGGACAGGCTTGACTTATAGAGAGGGCCATAATGGAAACTTCAAGGGTCGTGTGAAGGTAATTCAATACGGATCTGTGAGGATAGTTAAATTACATTGGAGTGAGATAACTAACACTACAAGTTTCTTAAGAAGTAGAGATATGATGCAAGATGCTTACTCCGGCCCCGGATTACCGGATACCGATGGTGTGGACTCTCACTGGTCTCTCTGTTACAAGAGTGCGCGAGAATTAAAAAAATAAATTGTTTCAACAAAAAAACCTAGCCCCAAACTAAGCGTGAGCTTAGGCTACGGAGACGAACTAGGATAACGGATAGACATACTTACTTACATACGTTTTTATACAGCCATAACAAATACTAATGATTGTGCTCATCACACAAACATTTGCCCCTTGCGGGATTCAAACCGGCACCCTCTGGTTTTGTAGTCTGGAGCCGAATTACTACACCAAGAGGTCATCAATTGGAAGCAGATTATACCAGAAATGAATAACTTTTATCACGGACACGACCTTTAGCACAGAATAAGTATACTAGTAAATTCTAAGAAATATCTTAAATGTGAGGTGCTTGTGGCGCAGTGGCGGCAGCGCTTTGGTAGTGATACCAAAAGTTAAGCAACCCACGGCGCGGTCGTGATTGGATGGGTGACCATTCCGACCATTTAAGTGACGTCCATGACAAGCATCTCCGTGCTTCGGAAGGCACGTTAAGCAGTTGGTCCCAGCTAATATCTGTGGTATTAGTCGTTAAGCCTAGTCAGAGGCCCTAGGGCGGCTTGATAACTTCTGACAGTAAGGTTTGTCACTTGCCTTACATACACCCCTCCACCAATCCGCACTGAGCCCGCGTGGTGAAGTATGGCTCGTTCCTCCTCATAGTTGAGGTGAGGCCTTTTCCCAGCAGTGGGATCTAATAGGCTGACTTATATATATCTTAAATGTCACCAACAATATTGTGTAATTTAGTTCGCCTTAGAGTCAAACACATTTTCGTTTAGACACCTACAGAAATTCATCGTAAGATAATTTCATTCTTATGACTCTGGAGTATGTTTCATAATACACTAAACCTATTCAGTGACGTACTATCATGCAACGCGATAGGGTTGACCGCTACAAGAAGCTACTAACACCATCAAGCGAACCTTTCTAGGACTTTAATAAGCTTGCCCAGCTGGCAACGTAGTGCCGCGCGCCACCGGTGAATAAAATGTCGCTGCACGCTCGCGATACCCAACTTGATTAGCCCACCCCAATGGGTCGCCGCGCCTAGGTACGTTTTTGCTACCTACGCGCGGAATTACACAGGCCTGCCTTTAGAATTGAGAAGAAGAATGCACAATGCTCACCTGTCCTCAGACAACACCTGGTCGAACTCCGACGAGGAGACGAGGAACAGTATCGACGTGACGGAATCGAAGCACTGCGTCCACTTCTGCCGCTGCGTTCTCTGCCCGCCGACGTCGACGAACACGAAAGGCACGTTGTTGATGTTCATCGTGCACTCCGTGATGCCCTTGGTGGCTTTCCGACAGTGCAGGATGTCTTGGTGCGACGGCACGTAGTCCGGCCGCGCTATGCGCTCGAGCTCGTCGAAGAAGTAGCTCACCGAGTCGCTCTGGAATTAGATGATATAACAATTTGTGTCAAAATTAATGGGGACGTATTTAAATTCATTCGTTTTGCCGACGATATTGCAGCCATTGCAGAAAACAGATTGGAGTTGGAAGAATTGGTTACAGAAATGGACACTATTATTTAAAGAATTTGGTCTCAAAATTAACATAAATAAAACAAAAACACTAATTGCTTCTAAAAAGGATTCTATCTTCTATCTCAATAAATAACACAAAAATAGAACAGGTTAAAACCTTCAAATATCTAGGTAGCTTGATAACTAGTGACTCCAGATGTACAGTCGAGCAAATTGAATCATGACCCACTTTGCCGATTATTCCTTTGCATTTATAAATGTAGTAAGGTTTTCTTCGCTGTCATGCATGTTGCACATAGTACGTTTTAAATATGAATAAAAATGCGTCATAACGGGTCAGAGATCTATGCAAGTTTAACCTTTATTATCACTGCACTAGACATGTTTTAGATAAACCAGTCTTAATATGAATTTAAAATAAGTCCATAATCCAAACTCTTTTCACTACGAAGAAAAATGTATTATAATTTAAAAAATAAAAAACGTCCTGTGTCAAATGTCAAGTATACCTAGTAAGTCAGAAATTTTATAAAAACCTAAGTCAATATCTACAAACAAATCGTATAATGGCCAATTTGGCAGAACAAACAGCTAAGAATAAGTCGGAACACAGTCAGAACCTGGATCAGCCGGCATGCTAAAGAGGGTACCCTCGAAGACAGACGACGACATAATCATGGCGTTCGTCGAATCAAGAACGGAACGGAAGAGAACGGAAATGCAACACTATTACGGATAACATATTTACAGACGAGAAATCATTTCGCTCGTCTCAACATGGTCGCTTAACTTCGTGGCGTTACGATAACACGCGATAGGACAGAGGATCACGTTGTGCCCAACCAATTATCCAGCTGAATTTCAGCTAACATGTGTGTCTGGATGGATGCCGGAAGTGTCGGAAAACTTGTTCAAATTTCTCCTCGTCACAACGCTATAAACTATGTCAATTTAATGGAAGAATCAATGTTACCGACCTTGCGAACAGTTTACTTAATTTCTTCTCGTCACAACGCTATAAACCAGGGATGCACAGACCGCGGCCCGCGGGCCGCTTGCGGCCCGCCGGTCGAATACTGGTGGCCCGCCGACAGCAAAAATAATACTCTCGTACATTCGAAAAATATTGAATTCTATTCCAGAATAAATCCAAAAAAAATATGTTCGAAAAGTAATTTGAATCTCGCGCGCGCGCTCTTAAGTGCGCTTAAGAGCGAGATAGCAATAGTCACGAATTCCCGAATTGCTCGCGTAGGTAGATACACGAAGCTTCCAGAGTCGGTTTCGAGATTTCTCCAGACAGTTTTCGACTCTATACGCGCGGTATAAAAGCCACGCTAACCGCAGCGACCGACAGTTCGGTTTTAATTTGAGTGAAGTGTCAATAGTTCTAGTGTAGATTTTAACTCGACTAACCGGTGTCATATATTTTGATCCACATTCAACGTAGATTTCCCGTCAAGTGCCGTGTATAATTGTGTTGTGAAATCGTAAGTAAAACTCTGTTATTAATAAGTGTTTCCCTACCTATTTAAATCAATTATTTTTGCTAATTTAAAAAAGGATGAGTAATTTAAGTAGGTACTGTAATTGTTTTTAGGTGCTGTGTTAATCCTAGCCAGGATTAGAACGCAACATGGACAAGCCAGGACCTAGTAAAAAACGTAAGGTTAAAGATGAAAATCGGCAGTTTCAAGAAATTTGGACTGAGAAATACTTTTTTGTATGGTCGCATAATAAAGTCGTTTGTTTAATTTGCGAGAATTCTGTTGCGATTGCAAAGGAATATAATGTAAAAAGGCACTATGAAACGCAGCATCCTACTTTTACCAAGTTTACAGGCGAATTAAGAAAGCAAAAAATGTTGTCTTTAAAACGGGAGCTTATTGGTCAGCAAGCTATGTTTACAAAACCCATCCAAGATTCAGAAACAGCTACAGAAGTTAGTTATGAAATTTCTCGAATGATAGCAAAGCGCAGTCGCCCCTTCAATGATGGGGATTTTGTAAAAGAATGCATAGAAATTGCCGCTAAGAAAATGTGTCCAGAAGCAGCAAAAAAGTTTGAGAAAATTCAACTGAATCGTATGACTATCCAAAGACGTATTATGTCTTTGTCAGGTAATATTGCGGAACAATTAAATGAAAAAACTAAGATCATTGAATTTTTTTCATTAGCACTCGACGAATCCACTGATATTACTTCCACAGCTCAACTTCTCATATTCATACGAGGTGTTACTCAAGATTTTGAAGTCTTAGAAGAGTTGTTAGGAATGTGTTCATTGAAAGGTCAAACCAGAGGAGTTGATATACTCAATGTACTTTTGGATGAGTGTTCAAAAACTGATTTGGACTTATCAAAATTATCGGGAGTTGCCACTGACGGTGCTCCTTCGATGATTGGTGTCAATTCTGGGCTAGTTACTTTGCTGAAAAAGCATCTGCAAGAAAAAAACATAAACGCTGAAGATCTCATGCAGTTTCACTGCATTATACACCAAGAAGCCCTCTGTTCTAAAAAAATTGAATTTCAAAATGTCATGAAAGTGGTAGTTTCGACTGTAAATTTCATAAAATCACGAGGACTCAATCACAGGCAATTCAAACAATTCCTTGATGACATCGAAAGCGAATATGGAGATTTACTGTATTATACAGAAGTAAGGTGGCTAAGTCGTGGATTGACCCTGGAACGATTTCTAAATTTAATAGAAGAAATTGGAATATTTCTGGCGGAAAAGCAAAAGGATGTCCCGGAACTTAAAAATCCTGATTGGTTGTGTGATTTGGCTTTTTTAGTTGACATTACAAATCATTTGAATGTCTTGAACACACGGCTTCAAGGCAAAAATCAACTGATATCCCAGCTCTACGCTCACGTATCATCCTTTCAATGCAAGCTGACACTTTTCAGATCGCAATTGAATTCTGGAAATTACAATCATTTTCCGAATTATAAGAAAATGGCTGAAAAATTCAACAAAACTGCGATTAATTTCAGTTATGTAGAAAAGCTAGATATTTTGATTCAATCTTTTCAAGAAAGATTTTCGGAGTTTAAAAAAGTGAAACCTCTGTTGGACATATTCAGCAATCCTTTCACTATTTCAGTTGAAAATGCGCCAGAGTCAATGCAGTTAGAAATTATCGACATTCAAAACGACCAAGATTTACGCAACAAATTCAACGAAGGAGACTTGCTGAACTTTTACCGCTGCATTGATAAAAATACGTACAAAGAGTTGCGCATAAACGCTCTGAAATGTGCCAGCTTATTTGGTTCTACCTATATATGTGAACAAACCTTTTTCAATACTAAATAATAATAAAACAAAAAATCGAAACCGCCTTGCAAATGAAAGTTTGGAAGCAGTTTTACGTGTTGCTACAAGTAAATTTGAGCCAAATATAAAAAAGATTGTAAGCACTATGCAGTGCCACGCTTCAAATTAATAAATTCTTTTTCAATTTTAATACATAATTATCAATTCTTTATTGTCTTTAATTACCTATACTTCTGGCGGCCCGCCATCAGTTCATAATTTGCCCGAGTGGCCCCTAGTCTTAATAAGTCTGTGCATCCCTGCTATAAACTATGTCAATTTAATGGAAGAATCAATGTTACCGACTTTGCGAACAGTTTACTTGCGTGAAGAAGTGCCAGTAGTCTCCTTTGTTCATGATAACTGTCCAGTGCATACTGCCAGAATTGTCTCGAATTGGTTTACCTAGCATGAAGATGCATTCACTCTTATTCCATGGCCGTCTAGGTCCCCAGATGAAAATTGGTGGTGTTTGGATTGGGGAAGTGATATTTGTCGTCTAATCGGGTTACTTTTCACTTTACCAATTTAATGCCACTTGTTAAATATATACTTAAAATAAATATTATTTTCTTTAACTAAGTATACTGTTTTATTTCATCATGGCAAACACAAGTTCCAGTGGAACTTTTATAAAAGAAACTGGTTCCCAATACAGACTTGGCGCCTGGCCGTGCCGAATCCCGAATATCTACCTACCTACTTGTGTGTTGCATTGCAACCCTTACCCACATGAAATGAAGTTCTCGCCGATTTTCATACAAACTTATTCGTACAGATAGCGACCATTGCCTTGTCAGTGACTGTCAGTGTCTAATAAAATGATAACACGTTCGTTTCTAGGAAATGTATGTTCAAGCGAATTTCAACTTAATTGTATAGAATGACAGTAGAAAAATGACCATAAGGTGGGTCATGATTCAATTTGGTCGACTGTACACCAGACATAAAAGCAAGGATAGCGATGGCGAGACAAGCTTATAATGCACAAAAGCACCTGCTCAAGGCCAGAATATCAAGCAAAGTTCGCAAAAAACTTGTTAAAGTGTACATTTGGAGTATAGCACTCTATGGATGTGAAGCGTGAACATTGACAAAGAGGGACAGAGAGAGACTGGAAGACTTCGAGATGTGGTGCTGGAGGAGAATGGAGCGTATAAGTTGGACGGAGAAGAAAACAAATGAAGAAGTTTTGTCTATGGTTAGGGAAAAAAGGAGATTGATGGAAACAATAGAGTGTAGGAGGGGACGAATGTTAGGCCACCTGATTCGACACGACAATTTTATTAAAACAATTATAGAAGGAAGAATAGAAGGAAAAAGGAAGCGAGGAAGACCAAGAATAAGCTACATGCAGCAAATAAAAGAAAAGATAAATGTCGGGTCGTATCAGGAGGTTAAGAGAAGGGCGGAAAGCAGAGAGGAATGGAAAAAACTCCACCGACAAGAGCCTAGCTCTTAAATTTGATGATGATGATGAACAATTTATTTATTTTTGAATAAAGACCCGGCAAGGGGCACTTTCACGCGTCCCAATACTGACACTACCACTGCTTCTAGACAATTGTGGGCTCGTGCGAGAAAGAAACACCGCACGATTAAGTTTGGCTATAGCTCTTTTCAAAGATCTACAATATTGTTGCATTCGTACAAGTTAGTCCATAAGTTTTTATCATTTAAATAATCATATTTTTTTACATTATTCTTATTGCTCACGGTTAAGTTTATTTAGTAAGGGATTCTGAATTGGCTCATACAAAATCATATTTACTTTGATAGACTGAATAAGTGTTCGATGAAATATTTTGAAAATAAGAGGCTCTATCAAAAATACCTAAGGTTCATTTTACGAGTTTGTTTATCTCGACTATATGAATTGTGCCACGAGGAAATCTTGAATGATATTGTCTGAAGTTGCTGTAAAAAGAAGGCCTACACACACATAGGTGCATGGATAAGTAATTTTGGCAAGCTGGCTTGGGTGTGTCTGATAAAGAGCTATTTAACAAAAGCGACATGATCATTACAAGATACATTAAGTCTCTATAATGTTTACGATGACGAAAAATAATTCTGAATCATCTATCCAGTGTTATTGAACAAAACAAGCTTACCTATGACGTGACCCTCAATTTGTTTCTAAATCTTTTAATGAAAACTCAACTGATGTACTAAATTTCCGAGAACGCAGTGTACGTGTTTACCGCATATTTATAGACTAGCGCAGACGTCGAATCTTTTAAATGAATGAAAAAATATACTGCATTGTGGAAGCCAGGAAAAGAATCTAGGGCACTCCGATATTAAACTGGGAGTGAGATACTAATTGACGCACTAATGAAGGCCTCGGTTGTTGAGGTAATAAAAGGGGATGTGGATGGAAAGCACCCCCACTCAGAATTCTATATTCTTTTCTTACTTTACTACCCAAGGCCGAGTGGCACTACCTAACCTTACCCGTACCGTAACTATAACAATATTTGGTGTTCTTCGTTTGGTTTTTTTTTGTTTATAAATGTATATAAGTATGTCTATCCGTTATTTTAGTCGTCGTAGTTATGCTATGGTGCACAATCTCACGTTTATCCTAGTCACCATAGCACAAGCTCACGCTTAGTTTTGGGCTAGGTAATTGGTGCGTTTGTTGAAACAATTTATTATTTATAAACGTTTTTTTACGTATATATATAAATATTATTATTTCATGAAACTGACAGCCCAGGGATACTTATAAGATCCTCTCTAACAACATTTGGGAAACTTTAAAACCAACCATACGCATACTTAGTCCTCAATGTTATAAATTACTAGCAGTTTCCCGCGACTTCGCCCGCGCCAAAAGTTGGATTTACCATACAAACTTTCATTCCCCATTTCACCCCCCCTAATGATTTTATATCGCGACAAAAAGTAGCCTATGTCCTTCCTAGGGTTTCCAACTATCTTATTACCCAATTTCATTAGAATTGGTCCAGCCGTTCTTGAGTTATAAGTGTTGTAACTAACACAAGTTTATTTTATATAGGTATATAGTTGTTAACCAGCAATGATTAATAAACTTTCATGTGCTGTACGTTTGCAAAATCACAACTAGGTATAAGATTATTACAACTGCATTAAATTCTACGCTACGTTAACCTTGACGTGCTGTCGTCCATACCAACAATCAGTTGTCATCTTACTTACATGATGACGTCGACAGTTTTCATGTTATAGCAATTATAATAATGTCCTCCTAGCCGAATTTCGACTACAGCCACAGAATAAGTAATAGTCCTACAAGCCACAGCGGCCTATCTCAACAGAGATTATATAGGCAACTGCGCGAGAGATATTATAGTGCACAAGTGTGTGCGAAATACACGGGGTGTTTCTTCACTCTCATAATTCAGTGAGACGGTTCAACATGACCGTAGAGATCAGGCGCAGTGTTAACACCACCAACTTCCTGACTCCGGAGCTGTGTCAGTTATTTCAAGACAGAAAAACCCAACACTCTCGGCCCGACCCGGGATTCGAACCCGGGACCTCGTGGATAGTAACCATCGTGCTGACCACTAGACCAACGAGGCAACAATTATAGTAAGTTACTTTATTTAAGTATTACAATCTACTCGTAGCTATTTTTAGAGTGACATCAATAAACGGTGACAACTTCAGCATACATCACAAAACCAGTTTAATTTAGTCATTATTACAGTGTAACAAACAATAAATTAGCAAGAATAGGTGCAGCTTTACGATAATGGTAATCCTGTATTAATTAGTAACTCACTAACAAGAACTATTTAATTAATAACATAGTCCATTTATTTTCAATACAACTGATCAAACAAGAATGTTAAACTGACTGAGCAAAGAATAAGCAATTAGAAGTACACACAAGTATTTAGGTACATCAAAGATAAAAAGTGTTAAAAAATATGCTGGAGAAGATCGAATTTATAAATATGTGGAGAAACTACCAACTCAATTGATCAATTCATCGACTTGACAAGTCACGGGGCTAATCATATTACCGATTTATAAGCTCCCTAACCTAAAGAGAACACCCGACCAAGCCAACTAGACAACTGCCAAACGATTTTCGACGACGAATACAACGAAAATATCAATGTAAATAAAAAAGCAATGGTGTTAAAAGAAACTTAGACAATTCATCTAAATTGTAACAGTGTTGCTTTTTAATTTTGACGACCATCTTGGTGTAGTCGTTCGCGCACCGGACTACTAAACCAGGCGGTTGCGGGTTCGAATCTCGCAAGGGGCAAATGTTTGTGTAAGCATTTGTACCTAAGTCATGGATATTTATATGTATTTAAGTATTTCTATCCGTTATCCTAGTCACCATAGCACAAGCTCACGCTTAGTTTGGGGCTAGGTAATTGGTGTGTTTGTTGAAACATTTATATTATTAATTATCTTTGCCAATTTCGTTGTATTCGCCGTCGTAAGTAGTTTGACAGTGGTCTAGTTGGCTTGGTCAAGTAGTACATACACATGCCCAGTTCATTGTATGTACGTTCTTTGGGTCAAAATCCAGAGTAAACAGAAATGCCAACGACCATTTAAAGCCTGCATTAATTGACATAAAAATTCTTGGATGATAAGCAGCCAAGGAAGGTCTATTGAATGAACAAGCTGCATATAACGTTATGGCCAATGACTGAGAACAAAGGCTTTTATAGCCACAGCAATGATGATTGGCATTCCTAGCCGATAAAGTTTAAACAGAGAAAATATTTATTTAACTGCAATTACAAATTGCATTAAGTAATTGCGCACCCGCGGGATAAGCATGGTGATAGTGAGTCATGGTGACCAATAAAAGTGTTTAGTTTTACTAGCGCGCAACTGGAGGCTCCGACTTCTGAATTAACATGAATCAATTGGATTCGAACGGCCATACATGAACAAAGCCCAAACACGGAACCACTTTTAACTGATTACTGACACTTTAAGTAGACGCATTATTACAAAACTTGGATTTTATTTTAACAGGATTTCCCTAGCTATGGGTCGCAACCCATTAGAACATTGTTATTTTAAAAGTCCTTACTTATATTAGTAACGGTTTAATTTCCTAGAAGTGGGTCCACAGTTTTATAGCATTGAAATTTTAGCGACAATGTATGTTACGCATAAATGGGTTTAATAAGTCCCTAACCCCGTTATTCTAAAAACTTAGTACCGAGTTTAAGCCAGGACTAAGCTATTAGCTAGCCAATTAGAAAAGCGTTTCTCTATGAGGATATGTCACGAATGTGTCTCATTCATTCCTCTGTTGTAGGCTAATATTTAGACCTATTTTAAACCTAGTCTATTTTTTTTTTGGAATAACACCGTAAATGTTGTCTTGAAAATGTTTTGCGTTGTCAATTTCATGCAGTTACCAGTTGTGATCGATTTAGGTAGTTAGTTCGTCGATTCTGAAAAGTAGTGCAGGGGGCCAAAACCTCCAAAAAAAAACAAAAGCAGTTAGTGGTGGTAACAACCCCGTGCTTTGGAAAACACGTTAAGCCGTGAGTTTACCAACACATTTTTAATCAGCCAGTTGAGCATTATTTGACATATTTTGTATGGGAATTCTGTCAAATTAAGCGGCAATCAAGGTTTACCGGCTGTTTAAAAGTTGGTGAACTAGTGTCTAAGACGTTGGGAACTATCTCCGGTCATGTCAGATTGCCGTCTCACCAAATTTTATCATTCGCAAATACATATATTTTATTCCTGCGATAACACACTTCAAATTAGAAGCGGGTTCAATGATCGACACATTTACAGCGGCGTGAAGGTGAGTGCACACGATTGAAACCAGATCGATGACACGCGAATGTGTTTGGTCCTTTATTTTGGACTAGCGACCCGCCCCGGCTTCGCACGGGCACGGGAACTTAAAATGAGAATCTTTAAGATAGCCTTAAAAGATAGACAAATGCCGTCGCACACGTTTTGACGACCTATAAAAGTGACACAATGCCACTATACATTGTTTTGTTATATCTTAAACGGATTAGGCAGCGTTTCGCTTTGAATGAAGAATCCCAGGCGGCTGGTATTTTCCGACATCTTTAAAATTTATCGTCATATTCTTAAGAATTACACAAAACCTTAACTACACAACTAATCCTTCACGAAAACCGGATAAAAAGCCGACCAGTTAGTAATTTTTTGAAATCATCGCTACATACAGACAGACAGACGCGGCGGGGGACTTTGTTTTATAGTATTCTATGTAGTAAAAAAGGGCTGTGACGAGACAGACTGCGAGACGTGCGTGCACGATCTTTGTGGGATCCGGAACGATTAGCACGAGGTGAAGGTGACCGCGAACTTAATACGCAGCAGGCAAGAGAAAACTACCAACGACGTTACACGAGTTCGATCCCCGCCTGTACCACTGAGTTTGTATAAAAACTTAGTAGTCTTTTTCAGAGATATCGCTACCTAACGGTGAAGAAAAACATCGTGAGGAAAACTGCACATTATTTGACTAGTGTGTGAAATGGAGAAGGCAAACCACTCTATTTGAATTGCCAAGAAAGTCGTTGTGTGTGTTTCATTCCACATAATGATCACGACCCTCAGTCATTGTGGTATACGACTGTGAAGAAAAATAGTTTTTTTTATCATGTGGTTGCTGGAAGGGTGATCTAAGCACATCATAGTTATGTAAGGAATGGTATGTTGGCAGATGCAAACGAGAAGTATATAAATGAAGAAGTTTTGTCTAAAATAGTGAGGGGAAAAATGATATTGATAGAAACAATAGAGTGCAGAAGAGGACGAATGTTAGGACATCTGATTCGACACGTCGATTTCATTAAAACTAATAAACAAGAATAAGCTACATGCAGTAAAATAAACGAAAAGATACATGTTGTGTCGTATCAGGAGAACGGCAAGCACAGAAAAATGGAAGAGGATCAACCGACAAGGCAAAAGTCAAAAGTTTAAGAGCTAAGCTCTAAAATGGGATCATGATATTGATAGCAGATGCGTTGGAGACGACAGGGTCGCAAGGCATTTATTATTATTCTTCGGAGGCTTTACGTCTACCAAATGCTTGACTAACTGAGACGCCGCAATCGAAACATCAATAAATTGACAGAAGCAAAATTCGAACATAATCCCCGTTATTCCAAAATCGTACCGGGTTTGAGACAGGACTAAGCTATTAGCTAGCCAATTAAAAAAGCGCTTGTCTAATATGTTATGTCACGAATGTGTCATTCATTCCTCTGTTGTCGGCTAATATTGGTCAATTTTTTTTTGTAATAACACCGAATAAGTTTTGGTACTCCAAAATACAACGCGGTAAGTGATTAGAAACAAAATTACTAATTCGAACTCCGCTGCTCATACTTTATGAGCCGGACTAATTACAGTAGCAACACGGAGCCATTAGGGAACTATAAAAGTTCCACTTATTGCAATTATCTTATGTAAACAAAACGTACCGACCCAAAAATTTCGATATAAAATCACGTCTTTTTTACTCACTATTATCATGTAACCTAATTCATTTCACAATGACAGACTTTGATATGATCAAATCATACCTTCCTCGCTAGCCTTGAGCGGTCAATCAAACCTTTATAATGATTCTCTTTTTTGTAAAAGTAGAGCAATTTGCATCTTCTCGGAACCTTGCGTTACAAAATAGACGATAATTGCAACCTTCGGACCCGGCAGAGGGTTTTCGAAAACAAGAATCCCTTGACAAAGACCACATTTTGTTATACAGATAACATTATCACCAATTAATGTAACAACTATCAGGTTGATTGTGGAAATACTTAGATATCGAAATGGGTGATGAGTCATTGATGAAAATACATTACACACCTACAGGTGGGGCCAATTACAATGACGCCAATTTTCAATTTTAATCTCTGTGCATCATGGCTAGACAGCCATGATGCACAGAGATTAATTAACAGAGATTAAGTATAAGTAATTTACGATCGTGCGTGCGAGATGAAGTCACTTTGAACTTGATTAAAAGACCCCTAGATAAGGTCACTTTAAACCTTAGCTTTAAACCTTAAATGACGATTATATCAGTGTGGTAAAAATAATAGATTAACAAAAGCCGCCCTAACAAGGTTAATTTTGTCGTGAAAAAGTAACAGAATGCTGTTCTGCACTCATCTATTCTTATTTCATGTCAATATTATGTGTGAAACCAATCAGACTATAATAATAGGCTTTGATCGTTTCCCATCTCTCATTATTGGCCTTAAAAAACAAAAAGCGCGAAGCAAGTCGAGTAAGACTAAACGATCTTCAAACAGAATCGAACTTATTAATATTAGTAATTAGATCCAATTGCTTTAAAGTTTTAGACTTGATGATTTAATTAGAACAATAGTTTTATTCTGCGCAATGCGCAAAACCATCAGACATTTGTGTTAAAACTGAAAAGTGTTCACATTTATATTTTATTCGTGTATTTTAAAAAGATGGGGACCTGCTGAATATTAATACAATCAGTTTCATGTACAAATTATTGTTTCATTTGTAAAAATCACCAAGTTTTCGAAAAAAATGCTCTTAGATATCATTAGCTACAAGTCATGTTTATTATATCGTAAAGAATTTGTTTCAAATTTCAACAAGACCAGGACCTTGTGCAACGATTATGCTAACGTAAATAAGTTGTTTTAATGTATTTAACTAATTCAGCTTATCGTACACGTGATTTAGAAATACGTTAATTTTCTCAATTTCGTGCAGGACCGCCTTAAGAAAGACGATATACGAAAGACTATTTTTTTATAAAATTACATTACTGATTCATCTAGATTTGTAGTGGTGTTTAATCTTTCAGTCGCTTTAATTTCATGTTTTCTGATATACCTAAAATGAAATAAAGTAAACTACGATGAATTTCTGAACTGTACTTACAATGAGCTTAGTTTGCCAAGACACTTTTCTAAAGGCATATGGACAATTAAATAACTTTAGTAGCCTAGTCTGTTTACGTACGCTACTCTATTATTATGGTTGCCATGCATCTGGCATGGCGTCTTAGGTTGAAAATAAATAAATAAATAGCGTCAGGCAAATTATCATGATTATGTCAGTGATTCCCAAATGGTGGTTCCCTGGTCCCTGGGGTAGGTACCGCGTTCCGCCCAAGAGCTCACTAAAACGTAAGTAATAAGTGTTCGTAGAAAAGTACATTGTTTAATTATTGTTTTAAATAATAAGCATGTAATGATAAGATATTTCACTTGAAGAAGTTGCCGTCTGAGGCGGGTCAATTTCATTTACCTATATTGTTATTATTTTTACGTCAAATATTATACGTAACGTAACACTACAACCACCGTAATAACAATTGTAATCATCAAAATAGGGAACCGCTCACAAAAAGTATTATCATTAATACCGCCCAATTATAATAATTATCATACTAAAATTCATTAATTAAGTATTATAATAATAAAACCGCCTACATTGTACATCTTTCTAAACTGCTGTACTTTTTTCTATGGTGTAAGAGTTATCCATCTATCAATAGGGGTTCCGTACTATTATTTATTCCGTGTCCTTGATAAAATCAGGAACAGAACGCTCAAGTTACATAATCCGATGGTTGTAAACCAGTAACCTGCTAAGGACTCGTATGTCTAATCGTCACGTGACGTTGCGCACACGCAGCATAACGATACCTCTATAAATCTATACCTAGCTGAGTTGGTCCTTATCCCTGGATACAGCTATTGACGGGGACATTTAGGGGATGCATTTTGACATTCAGGCCGAACAACCCTACTCAATATGCCGTCGCTCACATGTGCGGAGCCTTGGGCATGGCATGACGCATGACGCAACCGGCTTATGACTAATCGAATGAGATAAGGAATGCAATCACAATTATTTTATTTATACCCAAAGTATTACTAAAGACACTGTGTGGAAATCTAATTGCACTATACAAACAAAGTCATGATGACCAAGTCTTACTTAACTTACATACAATGACAATATCTAAAAGAAAGAACCAATACGAAAAATATTAGGTATGTATACTGCATCAGTTCAAAATCAAAAAAACAAAGAAATAAATTGTTCCAACAATCACACCAAATCACCTAGCTCCAAACTAAACATAAGTTTGTGCTATGGCAACTCGGATAATGGATAGACATACATATATGTATATGTTTTTAAAAACAAATGCTTGTGTTCATCACACAAAACTTTTGCCTCTTGCGGGATTTGAACCCGCAACTAATAAACTAAAAAACAAAGTTAGTAGTTATTAAGCTCTGTATAAGTCAAAGAAAATTAACAAAAAGTTGATTACAGACGAGACAGATAGACATGGTGAAGCTATAAGAGAACCACGAGAAACCCTAAAAATATAAAAAATATGATGATTTCATACGAACATAAGGATGTAAATTAATACCAGTGCTATTGATTAGATCACATCTAAATAAAAAACATGATAAAAAGCCTAAGTATTTCTGTTCCAAGCAAAGTCAATGTTAAAGTTAATAGGCATATCAAGGAATTTTGAGGCATGAAATACAAATTCAGATTCTCATGTTAGATTGTTAATAAAAATTTTACACCATACCCTTATTACGAAAACCAGTTTTGTTATTCTTTTCATCTCAAAGGCAAAGTCAAAGTCAAAAATAATTTATTCAATTTAGGACAGAAAATGCCACTTATGAATGTCATTAAATAAATTAGGTCATTTTGAATTAATGCATCCGTTTATTATGATGAAGAAAGATTTCATATTTTAAAATTTTTTGTTCCACTATCAGTGCTTTATGATATAATTTTGTAAATGAGTGAAGTATCTTGTGAAATAAAAGTCCTAGATGAATACCATTCATTTTTATGAACTGTTGTAAAATAATTGATAGTATATAATAATATTATTAAAAATATATTGATAATATATTTTTAATAATATTTGAATAAATTGAGGCCTTGAATTAAGGAGAATAAGTTGTTGAAAAAGTCAGAGACTAAGAACATTATTGTATTTACACAATAATGAACCCAATGGAATTAGAAAATTACATAAATAAAAACTATGTACTATATTAATAATGTGTAGGGGACATATTTGTTTCTTATGTTTATGCGAATTGTTGAACTCATTAAAACACAATTTTACAGATTACTTTAAAATTTATTTACATTTTATTTAAAACCTGATGTTTCGAACACTTTACAGCGTTCATGGTCACAGGGAGACTTTAAATAACGTGTAAATAAATCGCGAAGTAATCCGTAAAATTGTGTTTTCATGAATGTGTAGGGGAGTCAAATAAAAAACCTTTAAACCTTTCTTGCAGTTCTGCAGTTTGTGATAGAAATAAAAAATGGATTTAACTACCATATACCATCTTTCTTTTTGATTTCCATTCCATGGGTATTTTCATTGTCTACATTCACTTAAACTTAAAAGTTAAAAACAACAATAGTGTAGATAGAGAGTCATGTTGTTTATGAATTACGGTCCAGCAATTAATTTAATTTACCCACATAATGACTGTAATCTGTTTGTACTTTAAGTGTATATTTCTTTCAAAACTAAATAATTAAATACTACTACTACTATTAGAAAGAGAGACAGCTAAAACACTTTTAAAAAAAAATGGTAAGGCAATATTATTTTTAAAAACATTGGTACAGTGGAGCAAGGACCTTGCTTAGGTCATAATATCTAAATAAACAAAATGGAAAACAGAATTAATGACCGACTCACTGACATTATCACCACACAGCCCAAACTTTAGGATAGAAACTTAAAAGGATTCTTCCTTTTAAAATGCACTAAATAAGGATTTTTGCAAATTCTCCCTTTAACCCAGATATTACTAAAAAAGGGAAGTACTAAGAACCATAAGGTGTTAAGTGCCAAGAAGAAACAAAACTAAGTCTTCAATAATTGCGTATTACTAGTATCAAAATTATTTGAAAAGGTTCTATAATTCATATATTGATTTGTTAACTATTCAGTTCCCAATATTCAATACTAAATCTTTTATGTTTAACTATATCATTGAAAATAAATTCAGAACTGAAGCTACATAATGAAACTACCTGTCATTTCCAAATACATACATAATCAGACAGATATAACGATCAGTATCAACATCTGGGTTAATGGGCTAAAAGTAAGGCTTTGAAGCTAAATCAATAAAAAAATGTGTTTAGGTATTTAAGAATGACATATATATATATTTTCAGGATTTTTGAAAATTTAACTTTTAAGGGAGTTAGAAGCAGGGTGGCAGTTTGAATGGGAAATTCTACATCGTCAGTAAAATAACTTATTGGGATTTAAATAAGAATATTCTAACCAAGATCAATAGCAAAAATTCAGTGGTAAAAATTTAAACAAAACTACTGATCAGACTGGTTATAGACAGTAGTTTTAAAAGTCTTAAAAAAAGATGGAATCATAGTAAAAAAACACTATTGTATTGAACCTTGTAATGTACTTACAGTAAATAGTAACTAATTTTAAGGTCTTTGAAACACCTGAATAAATTAGATTACTACCCAGCCAGCTATCATCAATCCAAACAAATTTAAACATCCTTATCAATTTTAGACAAACAACTAGCATGCATTAAAACTAAATAACACATACACATTCAAAACACCCTGTTCTCGTAACCAAACAATAAAACTATGTATGTCCCTGCTACATAATAAGTAAAAAAATCCAATTACATGATGAAAAAACCATAAAAATCTCATAAATTATTTGCCAAATTGCTACTACACACAGTGGAAACTTCAGCCTTTGTTCACACAGTAAATATTGACTAATGGCATGTACTCACCAATTGAAATTCTCTCCGCCTGTCATATGCTCTTTTTATGGCTCTGTCCAGCCATAAGGAGTGAATGTGGGGTGCATAGTGCATAAACAGCCGGCTGTCGAGCGAGGCCGTGCTGTTAAAGTGCAGAGCCTGTTGGCCCACGTCGAGGTTCCTTGGATTTTCCCACGGTATCGCGAGCTTATCTCGAGCGTCCACTAACACCTGAATACCTTTCACAATGTTCTGGTATATCACGTGCTGGTACTCCCGCACCAGTTCCGGCTCAAACTTCACTTTGTGTATTATCCTCATCTGTTTCAGGAATGTTGATTTTCCGCTTTCACCCGCTCCGAGCAGTAACAGTTTGACTTGTCGCCGTAACGTTTGTTTGTCCTTCTCCAATATTCTGTCGATTTCTTTGCTTCTGTACCTCTGCTCTATCTCCTCCGGCGACAGTTTCAGACGCAGCCAGCAAGTCAGAGCTTCGGTACAACAGGTACATGACCACAAATCGTTGGCCATTTTGCATGATTATCTACGCCCCTACGATAGAAAGAAACTAAACAAACAACGCATTGTCGATTAATTAGATTGATCTAAACACATTTTCACAATAACACTTGATAAACACTGATAAATTAAACTGTTTTTTACATAAAAATAAGTCACACAATCGGAAAGAAATACACACGCATTCCACCCCTCCCAAAACACAAAAATGAGAGCACACTACAGATAAAAAATATTACGAATAATTTGCTTTTACTTCACTGCGCGGTGACAGACGAACAACTGACATTGACTGACATCGATTGTCAATTGAGACGATCACCATTGGTCTATTGAACACTTTAGGGACTTCTTATTGGTTAATAGAAGATAAATAAAAAAGTCGATGAAAAGGCCCGTAGTTTAACAGCCAAATATCAAGTTTGCTTTTTTTTTTACAAATCAATATCTTTTATTTTAGTTAAAATAATCAGTTAACTAAATATGTACACTTTAAAAAAAAAAACTTGAAAATCTTATTCAGAAATGTAACCGTGTCCATGAGGCAAGGAAGCGAGAATGCTGGCTGCGTTTCCGCGTTGGATAGCCATACTTAGCCTCTGAGCGAGAAACGAGCCAGCTTTTTTGTTTTCCAGAATTGTATTTAATTTAGGGGCTATTTTTCTAAAAAGTAATTTGGCGTTAGGTCCCCACGGTCCAAAAGTTTCAACGCCAAACGGTGCAAACACATAATCACCTGCAAGAGACTCGTACCTGCGCCGCTTGGCGTTTTCTGCCGACTCAGCGGCAGACCCAGCTTTAAAAGCTGATTCCCTGAGATGAGAAGGGGCCAAAGTATCAACACAAGTTGCGTCCCATACCAAGGCCCATCCCCGCTCCCAGGGAATGAGCGTGAGGCCATCAGGTCTCTTGCCATCATCACGGACCAACCCACGAGGTTCTAATGTGGAAGGAACGTTAATGCTGGCAAGAGCTCTTCTGATGGCGTCATTAAGTGCTGCGTGGCGGGCGAGACGCCCCGCACTTAGCTGGCAACAAAGACTATGAAGACCTAATTTGTCGACCTCCTTGCCACAGGGACACGTAAATGGTTCACAAACCGGGGCCCCGATTCGCAAACCCACACACACCCGGAATGTCTCGCTGTCAAAAAATGTACCTATATTTTTAGATGGGAGGGCGTGAAGCCAGTGGCCTGATTCCTTACAGGAAACTGCCAAGAGCCTTGCACGATGACAATCACTGACTGAATTTTGAAGCAGGGTATTGAAAGTCTCTCTTGCTAGAGGGACATCCCAGAGTTTTTGGTTGTGTGTTTCCTTTGGGATGTCTTCACTAGTACAGAGACTTTGCCAACATTCCTCCGCCTCTCTCAACTCAGTTAGCTGGCGAGGGTGTTTAAAGATTTTGTCTACAAGACCAGCAGTGCTATGAAGAGAGGGAGAAAAGCGGGGAGGGCAATACTAGAAATTTTGCGAACGCCGATACCACCAAACCGAATAGGAAGCGTTGCTTGTAACCAAGAGTCGTTTTTTAGCTGCAAATTCAGAATTTTTTCAAGATATGTTCTAAGAGTGGTATCAATAAGTTCTACAAGATGTAGTTTTTACCAGATTGGACTTGCGCGAAGGTAATATGTAAATTTTGGAACAAAATGGCAGGATTTTAGAATGGTGTAGGCAATATGAGAGTTAAGATGTTCCAATCTGGGGGCTAACAGGGTGAAATGATTCAATTTTTTGTCGAGAAATGGTTGGATGCTGGCATCTAGAAGAGGAGCTCCTAAAAGGCAAAGTGATTCAGAATTTAGAATTTTGATGTTAGGAGCAAGGACGTTAAATCTTTTAATTATATTTTGACGGGATTCCGCAGAAACATGGTCATTAATATAAAGTTCACACTTTGAAAGATTGAGCTCCAAACCTATTTTTTTAAATTCTTGAATTATCCGAACGAGGACTTGATACACAATATCAGCTTTGCCTCCGAGAGACCCATCATCAAGATACCAGACGTTAAATTTTGAATTTAAAGACGAAATGATGGGGTGAATGCCTAAACTAAAAAGTGCAGGACCTAATGGGTCACCTTGCTGAACGCCGACGGCAGAATCAATGCAATGGTCAAGATATAATAATTTGGATGGGCAATTGTAGCATTGGAACACAAAAGGATAAATTATGGAGGTATGGGTATGAACTTCATTCAGCAAGGCGGATCTATCAATAGAGTTAAAAGAGGACGTGAGGGATGCTTATTTTGAAGGCTGTCGAGAGTTTCCTGATTACGAGGAGCGAGTGTATCATCAGAGAAAAGGATACGAGCCGCATTCTTCAGATCACCGTCCATCACTTTATTTTCTACTGTGCGGAATAAGTTGTAGGATTTGTTATTATAACGAGGATTTAAAGTGGGAGGGGTTGAATTTTGAATAGTGTTGTCGATAAGAGCGCAAGTTAGAGACTTAGATGAAGTACTGACATGAAGGTAGGTATAGGAAAAAGTAAAAAGATTTTGCCAATTTGATTCAGTGTTCAGAAGACATTTTTCGATGGACGATGAAAGAGATTTAGCAATAGATATTCTCGCTCCCCTAGGAATTCTTTTGACCACTGGAGTTGATTGGTGGAGGTGAGAGATATGCGATTCGAAAGAAGGGTTGGATGTAGATGGAGAATTTGGAAGAGAGGGTAGAGGAAGAGATGTCTGTAACCTGGGATTGCTGGGAAATCTTGATATATGGATATTTAGGCCCCTTTTACCTTTAAAGGTTCTGCTTGAGTTACAGATGTGACAGCGATAAAACTCCGGCTGTGAGTGGGAACCGGGAGTTATAAAAACACTCATAAAATTAAATTTAAACCTAGGTAAACAAACAATGAAATTTTGTAGACTAAAAACTTGCCAAAACAATCAATAAAAATTATATGCAAATAGAAAGCGTGTGAATTATTAATTATTATTAGTTTGCTTAGGGAGACCGATATTCATGCATTCCTGTTATAAAAGTAGTATATGCTCACCAAATAAATAATTATAATCTGATAATATTATAATTAGTACAACGAGAGGGTACATTAATTCACTTTATATGGCTTTATCTATCATACTCCTTATGCAATTAAAAAAAATGGTTTGGGCTGCTAGATATGTTAATGAGATCTCTTCCTTTAACAACAGGTAAAGTTTTAATAAGCACCTACCTAACATGTAGTAAAGCAAGCAACAAAATTCAAGCAAGAACGTCATTCATAAAAGAAATACTTGCTCTATTCAAACTGACATGTTTAAACCACAAAATTAGTTTGTTTACATTACGTAAACTTATACATAATAATTTATGTTAGACAGAGAATTACTGTTGAGTTGAACATTGAAGCCAAAGAAATCGAATATACTATTAAGTAAGCTCTCTCGTCTTCTGGGATTAATGGAAATTAGATTGTAGACAACCTGATGAAAATATACCCATGATCGATTATTCATAATAATATTTAGCCCCGGTTAGTTCCTCCATCAGATCATGGTTCAATGCTCAAAACACGCATATTTGACCATCGGTGTCAAGGAAGGGAATAAAATAAATCATGTAAAAGAAAATGGTATAGACAGATTCAGAAACACTAGCCAAAAAACCTTTGCACTTCAAGTTGAAATCTGTTTTAAGATCTGTTTGTTCATAACCACCTTTTTTAATTGTGTGTGTCTGGTATTTCCTCTGATGAGTGTAAATTTTGTAACGTAACGTAACGTTACAACCCTCAACCACCTGATTCTCTTTTGTCCCGCCTTTAAAATACGAAAAGGCTTTTATTTGTAGATTACCCAATGAAGACATAAAAGTAAGGATATACCCCACCTCTCTTGCTATCTCTACTAGATATTGAAAATACCTACGAAGACCTGTACGAATACGTTATGTCTTCTTCTTCTTCTTTTCTTATGTCTCGAGAACGTTATGTCAACATTTGAAGGTATTTAAGAAAAGAAAAAAATGAAAAGCTTAATACATTTCCACTCTCCTATTACTTAAATGATGACTATTATAGCCTGACCAGAAATATATGGGACCTGAATAAAGGGCGCTTCGAAGGCACTTTGTATGACAACACTCGGTATAGTCATACCAGCGCAGATTGGCAACTGAACATAAAAAAACATGTTTTTATAAGTTTACATCTATGTTAATTTTTTAAGCCCGCTGCCTAATGATAACAGATTCTACGATAAAATAATACGACAGAACACTCGCAAATTGAGTACTTATTAAATTCAGTAACACTTTGTAATATTGGTATTGAATTTTGGACTAAAACACAATTATTTTTGCCACTAATGGTTAACATAAAACATTAATCCATTGTTTTTGTTAGTGATATTATTTATGATGTTAATATAATTTATAGGAAATCTTAAAAAACTCTACGAATTATTTTACTTGTTATATCCAAGTAGGGTTGAAATAAAGAAAATAAAACTCAAACCAAGTATTTATTATAATCATTTTTCAAAATCGTTTTTGAAAGATTTTCCGTAGCCATCAGTAGCCAATTTTCACTTTACGCACTATATGACGTACCAAAAATTCATGATGACAACTGTATCAGTAATCAATTTAAAGAAACCGTAACGATCACATAGACTTTCTAGTCGAAAAATACTATAGTACATGTTTAACCACTTTTCTTTTACAAAACGAATAGTTCTTAGTATTTTTATCACATAAAAATTGCACTTGGTTGAAAATTAGATTACGCGTCCACTTTGACACTAATTATTATGACAATTGATGACATGTCAGTGACGATCTGTTGCCAGTAAAAGAAATAAGTTCCAGTTGTTTTCCGCAATATGGCGAGGTCCCATATATTCCTGGGCCCAGTACATCACCAAAAAAACTATCCTTCGAATTGCTAACAATCCGAAAAACATCCTGCATAAGCATGGCTAGAACTCGTACCATGAGCTTTTCAGAAAAGGCTTCACGGTGACAGGATGAAAGAACGAGATGGAGCTATACATTAACATAATGTCTATTTCGTTTGACTGTTAAGATGTCAAACGTAGAGACACAGATAATAATTATTTATTAGATATAGGTAAGTAAGGAGTATGAAGTAAGGAGGTCCAAAATGTATATTTTTTGCACCTAAGAATAAATAAGTAATACAAATAGGGAATGATTTTTTTTCGTCATCTACCCCATCGTGTGAAGTATCGTTAAGTATGTCTTTTAAAATGATTTAGGGGTTTTTACAACATTTTTTTGATTTATTACTCTATTTACGAAATATTAAACTTTAAAGTGCGCGTCGGCCCCTACTCCCTCTAAAAGTTAAACTTAACTGTGGGCCTAAAAATAAAATCATGATGATAGTGCATTTCATAAACTTTAACTCTAGTTTAGCAGTAATATTGGTAGAACTTGGGTGTTGGATAATGTTGTACCAATTACAAAATTCACTAAGATGAAGTAGATAATGGTACGGAACCCTTCGTGCGTGAGTCCGACTCGCACTTGGCCTGTTTTTACTAGAGCTATTGTACAAAGAAAAGTAGAACTAAATTAGACGTGGCTGTTTATTCTTGATTTCTTTGCCGACCTAGAAGGTGGATGAAAAAAATATATTTAGGAGGGAGAAGACAAAGACATTGATACAATGTCTTTGGGTCTGGGAGAAGAACGTATATCTATCTCATGTGAAACGTATAGTAGTAATTTTGAGAGGGAAAATTAAAAAAAGTCTGACTAAATGTTTAACCATAAGCTATATTTAATTATGAAAATGAAAATAAACAATATCACAGAATCTTCCGAACTCTTACAGGCGAAAGTCGAAACTCAAGATCTTCACACGTTTCTGTATCTCTCTGTTCTTAAAAATCTTTGGTTGTGTTATACTTATGTGTTTTCTTTAGTGCAATATATGTTTTCTTATCCTGAAAAAATATACAACAATTTGGTAGCCGCTTTGTTAATTTACCTACCTACTGATTACCTAGCAAAAACTAGGTAAGTAACTGTTTCTTGTTAATTTTTTTGCCTTCCTCCAACAAAAACTTTCTTGACATTTTTGATGTAGGTAAGTAATTTTCAATAGTGCAACCAATACACACAATACATTCTACTTGGAAACAGTATATACTTTGCTGGTTTTTCATGCAAATAAAATAGTTCTATAGCATTAGAAAGAAAGAAAAAAAGAATTATTAATTTGGTACATACATTAGGTAGATAAAATCCTACATTAAAATCTATACATAAAAAAATCATTATGAAGTACCTAAATATGTGTAGTAGGTAGGTAGGTGAGCTAAGACTAGATATTTGTGCTGATGCAATAAATAGACTATTCAATTTGTGGATAGATTGAAAGTTTGATCAGTAATAATTTCTGCTGGTTGGGACAAAGTTCTCGCATAAAGAACCTAGGTAGTTACTGCCTAGGTATATGAATATTCACATCTTAGAACCTTAAGCTGCAGGTGTAGCCTATATGATGGTTTATTGCAATTTACGTAGGTACCTGAGTTAATAATTTTAACTGTAATTACACAATGAAGTCACTTTATCAAAAGGATTTTAAAATAGTCATCACGCTTCTACGTTGAAACTAAGAAATCGGACTTTATTAGATTAATGTTCACATCTCGTAGTATTTCTTCAATTTCGCATCCGAAAATCTCACATTAGTTAATTCGTTGGATTTTTATCATAACACATTTCGTAAATGGATCCTAAAATTAAATTATGAAACAAGATTTAATCATAACAATTTTGAAAAAGCTACTCGATGAGTAACTTTTTTATGATAGCTTATCTGACATTTAAAGCGGGCAATCTGACACTAAATTGTTTTCAGATCGAGGGTCATGTACGAAATTGCATACAAGAGAAAACGTGACAGGATAAACGTACTCCTCGCTGCGAGCCTGCTAATTTTCGTGGTCATGGTACGAAATAAGGGAACTATCATGGTTTAGCGATTGCATTGTTTGTGATGGTAAGGCTGCTGGTCAGGCTATATTATCCTACATTGAAGAAGACGAAAAAAAATATGATAACAACTAGGCTGTATAATACTGAAATCCGAAGCAGTAAAACACCTAAATAAATAAAAAAGTCAAATAAATGTCAATGTCAACAAATTGTCAATGCATGTATGCTCGACGGACGACGTTGAGTGTAAAACGCACGTGTGATATTTAGTTTAAAACCATACAAATCTGGTTATTTAACTAATTATATTGAATTTTTTTTAGAAAAATAATTCTGATCCATGGTATATAGACTATTGAGCAGTTTAAAAATGTAACTTTTATATTGTGCAATGTCTAAAGAATCTTATAGTGGTGAACGAAAAGAAGGTGATAATAAAGTGGTATTGGAAAGATTGCAGTCGTATCTAAAAGATAAAAAGAGTACAGAAAGCGTGGAGGCTTCTATTGGATACAGTAAACCAAGTACGAGCTTTGATCAAAGTGTAAACGTGCCCGCTTTTGAGGACAGCAGCAACATATTACGCGAGGTTCTGAACCACAAAAAAGCGCAGTTACTGAGACAACCCGAGATAGTTGAGTATCTAAAAACAGTGTCCTCAGATCTAAAGAAATAAAAAGTAGAATAAAAACCAACTATGGCTGTAGCAGCTCAAAAAACAATTTCAACGCTGATGCGAAAAACTTTGGACAGACAAGCAGCTCTAGCGCGTGAAAAATTTAAATTCAACAAAAAGCAAGTAGAGCATATACTTTTAAATTACGAAAGAGACAAGAAGACAGGACCTTACAATGAATTACTCAAGGTTTTAAAAGAAATCCCAATGAATGATGAAAATTTTCAGATCCTTTTTGAAGATAGTCTATCTTGTGTAGTTTTGTTGGGTCGAAGCTATAGGCCATTTGTGGAGTTGTTGTGTAATGTGGAGTGGGCAGGGCGCAGAGAAGATCTAATGGAATTATTTAGTAGATTTGTGCTGAGTTTACTCACTGCACACACATACCATTGTGAATGTGTGTTGAACTGTCTAATCAAATTGTTTAAAGGTTAGTAGGTAGACATGTAATTTTAATGCTTAGAATTTATGACATTAACGGCATAATTTCGAGGTTCCTAATGCTTCTTATCTGTTTCAGCTGATGGTGATAATTGGGAAGATAACCCACCACCTGACAAAGTGTCAAAATGGTCAAATATTCACACAGTTATTGCTCAAACAGTAGCCCTTATCCCAATGTTAGTATTTATAGTTTGGTACTAACACTTGTATAGTATGTGCCAGATAAACATGCATAAAAGGTCGTTCACCTTGACAACCTTCTGACACGTATCATTTGTTCTTACTAGCGATTATTACAACTTGATTTTTGGGTTCAAGGTCGACCCGTACCGAGGTTCATTTGTTAGACAGATTGGTCGCCGCTTTGCATACTGGCGTGCAGTGGTACACGGGTGACGGTCTGCAGGGGTGACGGGTCAATGACTTTTTATGCACCGTTAAATGGCACTGACTATAGTTCATGAAAAATTATTGTGAATTGAAATAAAATGTTAAGCATTCCTGAAAATTGTTGTGAAATATTTTAAATGAACATGACAAGTAGGCAATATGACTTCAAAATGTTGTGCAAGAGTCAACGTGAATCAATGGATGCTATGAGAAAAAAATGGTTTAAGATACAATTTCACATTTTACATTTTTAAAAAAACTGTTCTTATGCATTGTTTTAAAATTATCATAAAACATTTTTCAGGTCCAGTGATCTTCTAATGCAAACAGTCATTGATGAGTTTCCCTATTATAAAGCAGGTTGTTGTATCAACAGATCATATGTGCACAATCTAATATGGATGAGCAAGTACATACCATTGCTTCAGGAACAAATTATGACAGCCATAATTAGCAGGTATATTTTCGAAACACATTGAAATACTGTATTATAGATACTTTAGTTAGAGGTTCTAAAGATATAGGTGTTTTTTACTCATGAATAGGGGCACCTTGATAGTAGAGGCACTTACTTACACACATACACATTCCAACATTTCTTTACCACTACTTGGGGACAAACTCAAGAAGAACGAGCATAACATCTCTTTTATATTTTTTCTCTGAACATAATTGTTTTTCAACCAGTTGCTCATAACAATTGTAATTATTTTGGCCTTCTAGGTTACTAATATTTATTGGTGAACCTGTAGAACATATAATAATGAACCCTGGCATTTTTTACCATTCAGAAATCAAGTTTTCAGACACAATAGATAATCTATTGTAATGCGACACCGGCAGTATTATGATCCTCAAGGGGTTCATTTTACTAGAAATTAGTAGCAAAGTTAAGCTCTTTCAAGCAGATTTAGTTGTTCCCACTTTTAACTTACATGTTTACAAAGAAGTTGTTTTTTTTTTACTTTATTTTATAGAATGATAGTCATGGATGTGAATTTAGTTGACCGCACAAAGAACAGAGTACCAGCTGAAACGCTATTTGAAATGGACACGGCAGAACAAGATGTTGTAATGGATTCATTGGACTACTGCATGTTGGAAATGCTCAGATGGCTAGAGGATGAGAGAGACCCAGCCTTGAATATCATGTGCAATGTGTTTGAGAGAGTCTTATTACCAACCTATGGTATTAGGTAAGAAGCTTTACACTAGTTACTAGTTAAATTTGTTTTGTAAATGCGAGAATGGGTAATTTTATTATTGTAATTCTCATCTCCCATTTAAAGTGCTTAGCTTTTTTTCATAAAAGTTGAAGAATTTCTTCGTTCAATTCTGACTAAGGCTTTGGTCTTCAATAAACGCCATACAGTGTCACGGCGTACGCTGCGTCACATTGGTTACTAAATAGAGATTTACTGTTGTGGTCATTTTCACTTGCTGACGTCGGACGTCGCGCTGCATACAAACGATCGCAACGATGTTGACGTCAGATGCCGCGTATAGCATAAAATAGGTGACTATAGCCTAATAAATTGTTTTTCGTTACAAATAAATAAATAAAATAAACCTTTATTTCTCTGAGCATAAGTTCTTAACTATATTCTACATTACTACTTAGTTGCATTACAGTCAGGTTGTCCTTGGACAAAGGCCTGTTCCAGTTGTTTCCAATAGGGTTCTGTCTCTTGCTAGTCTACGCCTTCCATTCAAATCGTCTTCCCATCTCATTGCTGGTCTTCCTTTTCCTCTCTTACCCTCTTTCTTTACTAACACGTCTATCAACCTCGTCTATAAAGCTTGTACTTCCTCATAGTTGAGGTGAGGCCTTTTCCCAGCAGTGGGATCTAATAGGCTGACTTTACGTCTATCAAATCCATGCATATCACACAAACGTTAAAAACTATTTTTAGATGGGAAAAATAAAATACAATTATTTTGCTTTAAATTTCCGCTAGGAGACGCTAGTGCAGGCACCAAAACCACACCAACCGCAACCGCGTTGAGTACCAGTTCAGGCAAATGCAGAATGCACCGCCCTCCCTCCCTCAATACGCATGCACTACAGCTAATGCAGTTGTTAGTTACCAACACCATGGACGAATTATACTAGGACTGACAATCGCCATACAAATTAGCGTTCCCCGGAAATATCCAAAAAATTTGCAATATCCAGATGGCGTTGTAATTATTGCTAGCTAAGGCTTTAATTTTCGTGAAATGTTGTATTTCGCTGCCGTCGAAAGACTCCCATGCTTTTAGCTTTGGATTAAGTACTTTAAGAAATCATAGATGGCGTCTATATAAATAACATCATGCAGCGCCTTGGGAAGTCAAAATATGTTCTATTTTGATTTCCAGAAACACATAAAGAAAGATAAATTAAAAATATTAATAAATATTCCAGGGCTGTCACGCTGTAAAACTCACACAAATTAACCTTACAAAACGAATTAATAATTATTCTATGAAATAAACCAAGGAAATTAATCATTTTACAGATATTATACAGGGTGAAATCAAACGGGCGTATGATAGGGATCAATCCCAAACTTTTGGCTCTATTAATCGGGGGTCTATACTTGAAGAAAAAAAAGTTAATTTTTTTTTCAAACAAATGTAAAATACAAAAAAGTCTGGCAAAGATTACAGATTTTATTTTTTCAGAATAATGTAGGTTGGCCTTTCGATGGGTTATTCTCATAACCATCCAGCAAATAAGTTTACTTCGAGAGAAAACCAAAACCCCACAAAAATTTCGCATTAACAAAAATATTATATCAATTTCTACCAGAAGTTGCCCATGTACGTTATTCCTATAACTTTAAATGATATTATAGGCGTTTAAAACAAAAGGTCGTTTTTTTGAGACCACATTTTCACCTTTCGACTATTTGTATCTAAGCTTTAGTTTGGCCGCTGTCTGTGTTTTTTATTAAATCGTAAAGTTGACGATGCTTAAAAGACAAATTCGCGGACATCCGCTAGTAAGTAAAATTATTTTTATCCCTAAGTAGGTAATTGTTTGTATAAAATATCAAAGTTCAACCCTACAACCGAGTGAGAATGGCATTGAAATGTCAAATTGTCGATTAACTACACCTATGGATATTGGATGAAACTGACAGCCACACGACACTAATCACCTAATTACTCGTAGGTTTATAGCTTGACCAGAAATATATGGGACCTGAATTAAAGGCGCTTCAAATGCACTTTATATGACAACACTGGGTATAATCATACCAGCTTAGATTGGCAACTCAACATAAAAAACATATCTTTTATATGTTTACATTCATGTTAATTTTTTAAGCCTGCTGCCTGCGACAGAACATTCGCAAATTGAGTATTTATAAAATTCAGTAACTCTTTGTAATATTGGTCTTGAATTTTGGACTAAAACACAATTATTTTTGCAAAACCACTAATGGGTAAAAGAAACATTAATCCATTGTTTTTCTAAATTATATTATTTATAATGTTATCATAATTTTATATAATTTATAGGAAATTTTAAAAAACTCTACGAACTATTTTAGTTGTTATATCCCAGTAGGGTTAAAATAAAGAAAATAAAACTGAAACCAAGTATTTATTATAATCATTTTTCAAAATCATTACTATAAATTCTCTGTAGCCATCAGTGGCCAATTTTCACTATTCGCATTACATGACGTACCAAAAATTCATGATGACAACTATATCAGTAATTAATTTAAAGAAACCGAGGTGATCACATAGAATTCCTAGTCGTAAAACACTACAACACATGTTAAACCACTTTTCTTTTACGAAAACGAATAGTTATTGCTGTTTTTATCACATAAAAATTGCACTTGGTCGAAAATTAGATTACGCGTCCACTTTGACACTAATCATTATGACAATTGATGGCATGTCAGTGTCGATTTGAAGTTTCTGTTGCCAGTAAAAGAAATTAGTTCCTGTTGTTTTCCGCAATATGGCGAGGTCCCATATATTCCTGGTCAGGCTATACATTAACGATAGAACTTCAATATTATAATTATAATCTGACATTAATCAGTAATGGATAATAAACTGTCTCTTGAAGTGTCAGTTGAAACTTGTGCTATGACATATTTAGGTTTTGTTTTTCTATAGTGTGCTATATCAGCAGTGTAGATTATCGAAGGCCTAATCACCATGAAATCCTGAGATAATCATTTTTGATTTTTTTTAAATTCGAATGACTAGCCTGTTGTCAGGCTTACGAAATCAAATATTCTAAATAAGTGCCATCTATTGTAACTAGCTAAATTTAACTCGTTTCCAGTCGTCGTTTGATGGTCGAGTAAGCCGTGCTATTAAAAATATGTAATAAAAACAGCGACTGATACCTCCAGAGTCATCTAGTGAGATAGAAATGAATCAAAAATCGGGGAACGCATCTTATTATGGCGATTGATAGTCCTTATAATATATTCGTCCATGTCAACACCAACATGCAAAAAACCTCAACGCGTTTCGCCACTTCACGCAGCATCCTCAGGAGATGTTGTCACCTCGGCTGAGCACGGACGACTGCAAAATAGTTGTATTTTTTTCCCATCTAATAATGGATTTCCGCAAAGTAACGCCTGATTCTATTAATTATAAAAACTATTTTGTTTTCCAGATATGTCCAATTCCTTCTCCTGTACACTATATCAATAAGCCAACAATGCGCGGATCGTATCTTGAACAACTTGTGGATGGTGGCAGCTGGTCTCCACGGCCTGGGTCCTGGAGCCCTGGCCACCCGTCGCACGGCCGCCAGCCACTTGGCAGGGCTGCTAGCTCGCTGCGTGCGAGTACCAAATTCCCGAATGATACACTACTTAAGGAACATGGCGGAGTTCTGTCACTCGTACATAACGGCCAGTCAGGAATCCATAACGGCGTGCGATAACACGAAAGTGCATGGCTCGTTTCATGCGATATGCCACGCCATCTTCTACCTGGTCGCGTTCAAGAATCATCACCTGTTTATGAACAAAGAAAGTGAGTAGAGAACTAAATTGCTAATAAATTCATTTCTTTGCTGTTGTTGTTCAATGTCCTGGCCAAAGTTTCGGCGATAGAACCTCCCCAATAGCGCAGCATAAACAAATACAATATTTGTGGTGCCAGCCAATTACAATGTATGATTACCCTTTAGATTATCAATGATTTAGGCGATTAATACACTGTCCCGCACAACGCAGCGTAGCGCGTGAATTTCTTTGTATTCTCTCGTACGCTCCCACGTTTGCGTGGACACGTTTTCAGTGTGTTGGACTGTGCATGATTTCTATACAAACCGAGGTAGTTTATTGACATCTTTCTGTGTAAATTGCTTGCTGTACTATTTTCTGATATGGCGTGCCTGTGCTATAAAAGTTTATCTATCTATCACTAAACTCCTTTTTAAATAAGTCACTGTCACTCTTTTTCACATACAACGCAAACTAAAAACCTATTCATCATGAAAACACATTACAATAACGGGGAGTAACGCGACCAATAGTAGTTAAAACATCGTTTTGTCCGTCAGTCGGCCTGTGACCGCGTTAGGCTCCGCGCAGATGGGCCACCAACCACAGCTACCGGTGGCTAGCTAGCGACAAGCTATTAAAATTGTTTTTAAGTTTTGTATGGAGTCGTCGCACACAAAGCGAGTGGCGTCCACTCGCGACTTACAGTCCGCAGCGTATATTTAATAGATTTGAGAAAATGTCTTTTAACACTAATGTTTAAGAGACTATTCATCGTTCTTAGTTCAAATCGTTCCAACCTCACCTTCAAACAAGACCTCATTTCCAGACCTGCTCTTCGTGGAGTCCCTCAACTTGCCTCGCCTCGTAACCTGCAGTCTGAACCCGCTACGCACGTGCCCGCCGCAAGTGACGCATGCGTTTGCGTCAGTGACGCGTGCTCACCAGGTCGTGTACTGCCAGGTAATAATCAATATAACGTCCTCCTAGCCGAATTTCGACTACAGTGGCCAATCTCAACAGAGATTAGCCAACTGCGCGGGAATATCATAGTGCACAAGTGTTAGCTCCTTCACTCTCATAATTCGGTGAGACGGCAGTCCGACATGACCGTAGAGATATCAGGACCAACGGCTTAACGTGCTTTCCGAGGCATGGGGGTATTTTTATTTTAAGATGTACTAAACAGATCACAAACAATATTACAAATTAATTATGAAACATACTTAGGGACTAGTTTGCAACCCTTAACATGTACATACTATTATAAATAGCCTAGCAAGCAGAGAAGTATCAGAAGTACCATGCAATATTCTGACAAACACTACAAAATATTAAAAATAAACTTAACTAAAAGTGTAAAACTATAATAACCTTAAACACAATAAAATGCAAAGTAATAACAAATGCTTATTATCACTTTGCACTACTGCTCAAGCAATTTCGCAATTTCCTTTTTGAATTTATAAATACTACTAGTAAAAATATCTATGTTTGGTGAACCAGCAACCAGTTCATTGTGTTGGCGACACATTCGTGTTATGGGACTAAAATAAGAGATTATTAACATACACGTTCAAAGTAAACAATCTAGGCTTACGAACACGATAGTGGGTATTAAAATTTAACTGTGATAGTAAGTATGGAGAGTCAATTTGAGAATGTATAATTCTGTGTAAAATCATCTGGTCAAGTTGTATTCTTCGGTAAGACAATGACATCATTTAAAACCTCTCAAGCCTATCCTCATAAGAGTTCAATGTGCGATGAAGATTCAATCTAAAGCATAGCATTCTCAAAAACCTTTGCTGGATACGCTCAATGGCGTCAATGTGAACCTTATAAAGTGGTGACCATATTACGGAGTTGTATTCCAGCAAGCTACGAACCAATGAAAAATAGAGAGTCAAATAGGATGAGATCTTTTTAAATTGCTTTGTAATTCTGTAAATAAAACCCAACATCCGTGATGCTCCGTTTACCATGTGTAAACGGAGTGGTGTAGTGGGGACGAAAAGATAACTCAGTGTCAAAAATTATACCTAAATCTCTAGCCTCGGATTGACGAATCAGAGAGTGATTATTTAACGAGTAATTGAATTGAATGGCATTATGTTTTCTGGTAAATGTCATGAACGAAGCATTGTTTGATGTTTAGCGTCATGCCGTTAAATTGACACCACTGAGAAACCAAGTCTAAGTCACTCTAAAGCAGTACAGCATCGTTTAGACTGGTGATGGACTTATAAATTTTTAGATTATCAGCGTACAAGAGGCTTGGGCAGGAGAGTCTACTTACAAGATCATTGATAAAAATTATAAAGAATAGTGGGCCCAGATGAGATCCTTGAGGTACACCGGATGGTACAGTAAAAGCTGTAGAAAGATCACCTCTCAGTGCCACCAACTGACTCCTTCTATACAAATATGATTTAATCCAACGCAACAAATCACCGTGTATGCCGAATGCTTCCAATTTTTGAACAAGAAGCGTGTGGTTGACTCTATCGAATGCCTTAGAGAAGTCCATGTAAATTGCGTCCACCTGCCCTCTCCTGGCAAAAGCACCACACAAGTAATTTTTATATTCCAAAAGGTTACTAGTAGTGGATTTGCCCTTGACGAATCCATGCTGACATGGAGATAGAAATGGTCCAAAGTGATGGTAAAGAGCATCATAGACAAATCCCTCAAAAAGTTTAGCGCAACTAGAGAGAATACTGATTGGACGATAGTTCTCGCAGAGAGATCGATCGCCAGCCTTAAACACAGGGATATAGGGAGCATAGGGAGCTTATTTCCACTGTGGGGGGAATATACCCATAGATAAAGACTTATTATATAAAATATGTAAAGGCACACATATGGTTTCTGCACATTGCTTCAAAAGTAGAGGAGGTATGCCATCTGGCCCCGCTCCGTTATTTTCATCCAGATTCTTAAGCTTCGATATGATTTCTTGTACAGACAAGCTGATTGACCCAATCTAAAAATCGTGATTAAAACCAGGGAATAAGTCATAAGAATTGGGTAAGTTACCAGAGGAGTTTTCTTCGTACACAGAATTAAAATACTTCGCAAAGAGATTTACATATTCCTCTTCTATCCGATACCTCTCGACTCCCAAATTTCTTTTTATTGGGAATGCCATTAGAAGAAGATTTTTTGTTGTGGACGAAACTCCAAAAAGATTTTATATTATCTTTGAGGGAACCCTCCGCAGACTGCACATAATCCGTATAACAGACAACAATGAGACTTTTGCACCGTGTACGTAACATAGCGAACGTGTCATAATCACGTGGATTCTTATATCTTTTATACAATTTGTGATATTTTTGTTTTTCCTTTAAGCAGTTCTTAAGTCCATTGCTGAACCAATGTGGAAATGACGGCGAATTATTTTTGGTCATCCATACTTTTTAATTAATTCATTGAGTTTGACATAAAAACATTCCACATCATATTCAATATTGTCACTAGAGAGTATTCGGTGCCAGTCAGTTTGTTCAATGTCCTTGTCTAATTCAGGATAGTAACATTTCTTATAATTGAAACTCTTACGTTTTCTACGCTCAAGACATTTTAAAGGGGTGGGCACGTTGAAGTCTATTGATAATGGCGGATGGTGAGGATCTTCAAGACAAACCGGATTAGTTACGCTTGCAGTGCAGTTAAAAGACGACAAAATCAAATCAAAAATGCGACCTTTTTGATTAAGATAACCATTATATTGTTTTAGATTACATAGAGTAAGAAATTCTAACAAACAATTAGATTTTTTATCTGGCACGTCCGTGCTGGGAGATAGACTTAGTGAATCGATGCTAATAGACCAATTTAAGTTGGGTACATTGAAGTCGCCAATAAGAAGAAACTCATCATTAGATTTAGATTTCTCCATTATTGTATCAACACAAGAGTCATAAAAAGCGTCTAATTGATCAGTTGATATATCAGGCGGGAGATAGCAAACACAGATGTTGACAGATTTGACAGGAGTAATAATACTGACCCACAGATCCTCGATCTGACTTGGGATAGCCAAGTGTTGCGACGAATTACATTATATTTTTTCTTAATACCCATTAGTACACCACCACCATCAGTTTTCTTATTGCTAGTCGTAGCTCGATCTCTACGAAACACATTATATCGATTATCTATAAATTCACAATCAAATACAGAGCTATTGAGATTGGTTTCAGTTAAGCAGACTATATCATAATTGTTATTTAATATGCTTATATAAACCTCATTTGTTTTAGATCGTATTCTATTAACATTTTGATAAAAGACTTTTAACATGATTAGAGAAAGACACACACAGCTGATTCAAAGTAAACTGTTTACACAATTCAAAAAAGAGGAAATAAAGGGTATACCTAAGTGGAGGATAATTTCAAGTAGGGCCTAATTTTTTAAGGGTTTCATGAGATTTAATTTGAATTGGATTACTGGACTCGTCACGGCGGACGAAAATTTTCCCGTACCGTACCCACACAAACTTATAATTAAATTGTTTCGCTACTCTTCGACTTTCTGCATATAAAGATTTCATTGATGGAGACAGATGTTCAGCCACGAAGATTCTTCTGTGTTCGCCGCTAATTCCAAGATGAGTAGAGCCAAGAAGGTCGCTGCGGTGAAGTTTGTTAAAACGGTACGCAGCAGATAGAACTTGGTCTCGTTGGTAGGTAGAGGACAATGAAACCAGGATGTTGCGCGGCTGCTTGGTGTTACGATCCATTCTTGCCACACGATGACAGCAACGTATAGCGGAATCCTTGATAGGCACATTAATTATGCTGCAGAGTTTCTTGAACAGTGCCAATACGTTCTCATTTTTGGCCTCAGGCACTGCCTGTATTTCAACATTGCAAGCTCGTGAAGTGTTTTCAATGACCGCTAGTTTTTCGCCCAACACCAACTTCCTGACTCCGGAGCTGTCTTAGTTATTTCAAGACAGAAAAACCTAATACTCTCGGCCCGATCCGGGATAGTACCCAGCTTGCTGACCATAAGACCAACAAGGCAGTCAGCCAAGTGATAGTAGAAATTATTGATATTTTCTATGTCAATGCGGGGAAGTCCGTCAGTGGGGTAACTTCGTCCACCCTTTCGTTTTGACACTTATTGAACAGCTACTTTTATGAAAGTTCGACACTTATTGAACAGCTACGTTTATGTAAGTTCGACACTTATTGAACAGCTACGTTTATGTAAGTTCGACACTTATTGAACAGCTACGTTTATGTAAGTTCGACACTCATTGAACAGCTACGTTTATGAAAGTTCGACACTTATTGAACAGTTACGTTTATGAAAGTTCGACACTTATTGATTAGCTACGTTTATGAAAGTTCGACACTTATTTAACAGCTACGTTTATGAAAGTTCGACACTTATTGATTAGCTACGTTACAAAAGTTCGACACTTATTGAACAGCTACGTTTATAAAAGTTCGACACTTATTGAACAGCTACGTTTATGAAAGTTCGACACTTATTGAACAGCTACGTTTATAAAAGTTCGACACTTATTGAACAGCTACGTTTATAAAAGTTCGACACTTATTGAACAGCTACGTTTAAAGTTCGATAGATTACAAAGCGCGAATAATTTGTTCAACTGCTGACTTCCCCGCATTGACTACGAAGCATACGGAGTAGAGTTGCACAACTATCTATAACTTCACTATCAATAGTTGACCTTGAAAACTATAGATACAGACTGTCTATCCATAGTATCAATACTATTTAGAGCACTATCGATAGTTAAACTTTCGCTACTATTGATGGCTATCATCACTATTTCCCTGTTTCACATTATCGATAGTTTAGCGATAGTCGACTCTCGATAGGCAACACTGATGCCAAATTTCATTTGATTTGATAGCATGATATGTGCTATTGCTATGCTAATATAAAATTCCATTGATAATATTTAATTACGAAATTGAATGCTTTGAAAATAATTATTTTATAAAAACCTGCACATTAGTGTTGTTACTACGATTTTAATTACTTTTTTCTACACTAATACTATAAAGAGGAAAGATTAGATTTTTTGTTTGTATTAAATATCCGAAACTACTGGACCGATTCGAATAAAATTTGGTACAGAGATAGTTTGAGACCCTGGGAAGGACATCGGCTACTTTTTGTCGTGATATAAAATCATCAGGGGGGTGAAATGGAGGATGAAAGTTTGTATGTAAAATCCGACTTGGCGCGGGTCATTAAACTGCCAATCACAATTCTCATGCTAATTATGAATGCTATTGCTAATTATTCCGTCACTGCTGCCAGGCGATCATCGAGAGGAACGCGCGCCACACGCTTCAGGCGGCCGCGGCGCAGGAGTACGATGAGTGGTTCCCGTACGACCCGTACACTTTGCCCACGTGAGTATGACAGCCTCCTTACATTGAGCCACTAGACGCGGCTACTAAACGCGACCATTGGTGGCTTAGCCTCCACACGTTTTAGCTACTAATTTCGACCTCTAAACGCGACTTAGAGCCTACGCACGCTGAGCCACTAGTCACGGCTGCTAAAAGCGACCTCCAGTTGCTTAGGGCCTCCAGATATTTGAGCCACTAGTCTTGAACCACTAGTAGGTAGTAGAGCCTCCGCACCTTAATTGATTTATTTACAGACAAATTATTGTTTTTTTAAGTGATAAGCATTCACTTTGCAATCTAAATATATTATTGCACTTGAAAAAAGTGCAATAATATATTTATTTACAGACAACTTAGTCCATAGAGCGTTAGTAACAGTAGTTAAAAGACTGAAGGCGACCAATTGTGGCTTAGAGCCTCTGCAAATTTGAGCCATTAGTCCCGACCACCTAGTCGAGTGGCTCAGGAGCCTCCGCGAATTTAAGCTACTAAACGCGGCTCATTAGTAGCTCAGAGCCTCCACACATGTCGAGCCAGTAGGCGCGGCCACTAGTGGCTTAGAGCCTCGCACCGCCCATGGTCCCTGTTCTCGTCTACCCCTGCACCCCTGTACCGTGCAGGCGAAGACTTAGTTGGGCGGTTGGACTATATAGTAGCTTAGAGAGCGGGAGAAGCGAGCGCGGGCTTGTGGCCCTATCGCGGCCACACGAATGCTTAGTTTGTGCCGACGCTAAACAAAATGTATGAAAAAAATCGTTCGCAATTTGTGGTGGCGTCTAGTGGTTCCCCGTACACTTTGCCCACATGAGTGTTGTTTGCTATGAAGAGATTGGTGAGCTTTTCCTAATGGTATGTCCAAATATTACGCGGCATTCGAGCGCGGCTGCCGCGCTGTGATTGGACGACTGAGCTACTTGCCGCGCGCGCCGATCGCCGCGAACGGTGTTAGTGTTGGTTCGCCAGTGATTGTGTGTGGACGGACGTATTTTATCAAGTAAAATGGATAACGAAACAGCAATACAAAGCACTGCCGCGCAGAAGGTCTTAACTAACTAGTCGCGCGGCAAATTTGTGTCCCCCGGATGCCGCACGTAGCTGCCGCGCACCTTTTACGCCGAGTTTGGACACAACTACAAATTGCCCGAAATCATTCCGTTTTGTTTCAGGTCCGGGAAAATAATCTGGCCCCTGTGCATAGAATACAAAGACTTTCTAAAGGACAGTGACAGTGAGTCCCAGTACCGGTGTATGAAGATCAAGCTAGAAGAAGACGACGATTACCTAATGTTAGCCAGTCCTACCACAAGACTCTCGAATTTGTCTAATGGCGTATCCCCGGGTTTCAGAACCAGTGAGTCGATTATGATGTAGAGATGTGTAAAGTAATCGAGATTCGTATTGAGACTTGTTCGTCCACCAACGACACTCCATGGATGGGTTAACGATGAAACGGCTACACATAGTGATGTACAAGGCTCGAGGCGTCCGAGTCCTTTTGTATGGCGCCCAACGACTTGGGAGTCTTTCAGAGCTCGAGCTTTTTTGAAGTCGCGAGCCATTTTTGAAGGCTCGAGTCCTTTTTGAAGGCTTGAGCTCTTTTAAAGTCTCGAGATCTTATGAAGGCTTAAGACCTTTTAAGAACTCGATCGATCTCGAAGCATTTTTAGCGCACTATAGATTCAGGTACATGATGTACCTAAATCTAGAGATGTAATAAAAAAAATTAACAACAAATGTATGAAATAAAAATTGTCAAAAATATCCCCAAAAGCACTGATGCTCATGGATACCACACAGCGACCGCGCATTATTGCTTAGTTACGGAGATATTAATGTCATCAACATAAACTTGAGCTTTTATTGAAGGCTTGCGTTTATTTTAGGACTCGACCTTGTTTTACGGCTCTTTTGAATGCTCGAGTTTTTTTGATGACTCGAACTCTTTTGAAGGCTCGAGGCATGGCTCAAAGAGTTCGCGGTTCGGCTAAGCTCGGGACTTCGAGCCTCCCGAGCTCACCATCTTGCCATTCCGCCTCGAGGCTTCAAAAATAAACTGGACGCCTCGAGGCTTGTACATCACTAGCTACACAGCCTATTTTCTCAGGGGACGAACTTAAGCATGAGGCCACACGAGTCATTGACTATGCGTTGCATTGTCAAGCCACGGCGAATCACAAAGCGCATCGCAACACATAAAAATGTAATGTAAAGCCATTCGCAATCTTTTTTATCAAAATAATAATATAGCTTTTACAAGTAACTATGTAATCGTTATAAAAACCCATGTGATTTTCTTAATATGATACTCTATTATACTCGGCCCGGCGAACCTTGATTCCTATGACATTGACAGTTATTCCTACGACACAACATTGTAGTGGCGTCACCATTACATTAGAATTGAATTCGAGGCTTCTAAAAATGTCATTTATTAAGGTAAGGTAGATATATGCCATTACAATGATATTCCGTCGGAATTATAACAATTCTTAACATTTACAAGAAATTATCTCAATCAGAATTTACGTTTACGTTTTGCAAAAGTTACTTCGTTCGGAAGATATCGACTAGTGCGGAAAAATATCGATAAACAAATGTCGATAATGGAAACGAGGGTACATGATTTATGATAATTTAAGTAATAGGTGCTGAATGTTAAAAAGTTGCATGAAATTGTTTTTATTTCACTAAAATTTATAATATATTTCTGGGGACACCAGGTTTTGTTTTATTTATGATTAAATTTTATTAGTATCAGTTTTCATGTGTGGCATAATTAAGTGATAAATTATGAGTGTCATTGATTTTTCATACTTAAGTATAGTACATTCTCTATTGAATAGAACGGAGCGCGGCATACATGCACTCACGATTGTATACCCAAGAGAATTAAAAATTAACTGTAGGACAAAACCAAATAAAACAAAAGCTGTTTAGCGATCATTTATTTATATATTTTAATCTCAATCTGATAATGACATTAGGGTTTGTGTCACGAACTCGGAATCTGAACTGCAGCTGCTGTCGCCTACGTTTATCAAAAACGGCTCATCTACAATGCTGTCGTATCGCACGTCTCGATCCCAATCATCAAAACAAAGTTAAGCATTATATTATTAATTTATGTAATGTATATATAATGCTTGAATAATTAATATTATTAAAGCATTATATTGGCAGTGGTAGGGCGGTAGCCAAATCACTGCGTGATCTTTGGATTTCGCCATTTCATCCAAAAAATATGTCCGCTTTGCTGTTTCTGCAGGTTCAACAGTCTGACCAATTCTTTTTTGAACATTTGAATGTTAGCTGCCACACCATTGCGTTGCAACCACTCTAGGATTTAACCTTTATTATTGTTGCTGGTAGTGCTTTATTCACTTGGACGGAATGGTATGAGGCGTTGTCCGTCAAAATATGGTCGGGCTCATTTAAATTATCCATCATCACTTCGTGTAGGAAGGGGGCAAGAGGAGGAAGCTGCGCCTTTGCCTTTGTTTTGTTAGCATCCTATACAGTACCTGACAAAACATCTGGTGTTTTAATTACTGAACTCCTAATTTTTAAGGAGTTCCACCATCAGCTCAGCTCCACATAATGACTATCAGACGTAACAACATGTCAACATTAAGATACTAGTACGAAAACACTATACGTGCCTTCAAAATTTAAGGGTTTCCCTCGATTACACCAAGATCCCATCATCAGATCTCGACTTGGCCAAAATGGGACCAACTAGAAGGTATAGCCTCTAGGTAAATATTTTTTTTTAAATCGGTCCACAACTGACTGAGATATGCGGTGACATAGCCACAAAAAAAAATTAAAAAAACATACAGTCGAATTGATAACCTCCTCCTTTTTTGAAGTCGGATAATAAAAAAACATACAGTTAAATTGATAAACAGCTCCTCTTTTTAAGTCGGTTAAAAAAGTTAAGTTTCATCGACACGCGACCCATCACTAACATGAACTGTCATAGGGATCAAGGTTCGCCGGGCCGGGTATAGTTATTATTTAATTTTATTATCTACTTAATACATATTCATATATATAATCTGTAATCAGGTGTTGTTCCCCAGTAAACTTTGATTTACTGATTTTTTAGTTAATTGAAATAAGAAAAAGCTTTTGTTTAAAAAAACCGCCCAAGTGCGAGTCTGATTCGCGCACGAAGGGTTCCGTACCATTATTTATAATGCATACAATAGTAGGTGTATGACCTTTATTTAGATTTAAATACGAAAAGTAAACATTTTGTATGGGAGCCCTCCTTTAATTTTTAATTTAATTATTTATTTTAGTGTATATATTTATTATTATTCTCTTAATGTTTCAAGTGTCTACCTGTTGCCATTATTAATATCGAGCAAAATACGGCAAAAGAAAATTGTTATAATTAATATTTATTATATTCTGTATTTAGTACTCGTTTTTATAGGGGCAACAGAAATACATACAGACAGCGGAGGCTTAGTAATAGTGTCCCGTTTTTACCCTTTGGGTACGGAACCATAAAAATGATACATTTTAAGGAAATATTTATTCATCCAGATTTTTAAATAAAATTTTAAAACTATTATGACACTTTTATTTCACACATCCTGACTTACCTATACTAGTACACACAAAAGATAAAATGTCAATTTCGAAACATAAATCACATACTATTAATATAATTTTTATTATATTGACAATATTTATCCAAATGATGATTCTGATTGTAAGATTTCAGACAACCAGCATGATCCATCAGACAACATGAACACATTGATGGTATTTGTAAAAAATTAACAAGCTTAACAGCTCTTCTGACATACAATAGTTACCTAATACCATGGCTAATACTGACTGAAAACAGTGGGTAACAATCATTCCAAAGAAATTGATTCTTCCAACTATATTAAGTAAAACTAATATAAATTAATATACCTAAAACTAAAATGAGTTTTTATACATGTTGAGTTTGATCAAAGAATGCAAAAGTGAGTATTGTTAAAAGTGATTAAAGATTTGTTAAAATGTTAATATACAATACAACAGCAAAGATTATGTTGTGGTTTTAGTCACTTTCACCGCCTTACACCAGCATAGACTTTAGGTTTTTGTTAGTTAGTTTTTCTTTATGTGATATAAGTGATACATTCTACAGTGTTAGTTTAATCAGTCTAATCCTTTAAGAAATATAAGGGTCAAGAAGAATATGGCAATCATTAACTGCAACACTAATCTTATAAAAATAATAATTGATCCTTCTCCATTTCTCCATCTTGTTACCAAGGCAGCAGATTTTAATTTTGTGATCATAACCCCATAGTAAGTCATAGGTTTTGATGGCTATATTCATCTCTTTTGGATTAGACTGTTTAATTTACCTCTAAAACCCTGCATAATATCACATGGCAATAAATGTACTTTTTTCTTTCATTTGGGATACATCATACAGCATGTTTTTTTATTTTTTGAGCCACATTGAGCAGTATCCAGGCACATGTGTTACTATGAAACCACCTCTAGAGATTCAATTGATTGATTGCACTGCAAAGAATTTTATTAATGTTCAAATTTAAGGAGTAATGACTAATGTGTCCAAGCCTTCAGTCACCAACACATTGATATTAATACAAGCATATTTGCACAAGCTATAGAAAAAGTTAAAATACAGTTATCTTCATGACAGTTAAAAATTATACACTAATGCTCTTACAGGATAATAAGTATCTATGAGAAATATCCAGAATGAATCTATTAGAAGAAAATTTTACCCTTTATCTTTTTTTGTGATAAGGATGCCTTCTTCTGAATGAACTAATAGTTTTGTTTGGAGGCTGATGTTGTTTCGTCTGGTACTGGGCCAGAACCGGAGTTTCGTTAGCTGCCAACTTGTTAATTACAAAATCGTCTCCTGGTTTCATGTTTTCCATCATCTTCAGTTTGGCCTCAATTGATTGAATGGCTGTCTTCTTGCTTAGCTTTAACTCTGGCTTGGCACCAGCCAGAGCTGGTATTCCTAACTCTGGCTTAGGCTTGTCTTGATCTTCCTAAAATAAAATAAAAACAAATATTCAAATAAATGCAAAAGCAGTTTGTATAAATGCAAATGTGTTTATGTAATAAAAAATAAAACTTACAGCAGTATTCTTGGCAAATTTAACACAGATTCTTTTGGAGCCCAGAAGCTGTCCGTTTAGAGAGTTCATGGCTTGAACTGCATCTTGCCTCAGTTTGTATGTAACAAAAGCGAACCCTCTGGGCTGACCCGTGTTGGGTCCATTCCGGTGAAACAGCATGTCAAACTTTTCAATGTTCCCATACACACGGACCATTTTCAGTAATTGATACCGGTAATGAAAAGAAATGGAGCTTATTAGACAAGGCAGTCAGTAACATCAAAAAATCAATTATGGGTTCTATTAAAAGGACACTAAATCATGAGTAAGGAATTTGGGCCATATTTTATATGAAAATTTGAATAAAGTAAAAATAGTCATACTCATTAACTCTGGTGTCAAGGTTGCCGATCCAAAGCCTCTTGTCGCACACCTCACTTTGCTGGATGGGTTCCAAATGCAAAGGCACCTATCATAAAAACAAAAGGTGATGTTTTGAGATACTTAATGTAGAAAAAATACCATTGCCGATTGCCGTAGAAAAATATACTTACAGTTGCGTCTTCCATGTTTTAATATATTATCTGTTTTACTGTGTGTTAATTATGTGTCACGTATATTGTATCCATAACAATATCTTCATATCGTAAAAGGAAGGTGTAATTTTGAAAAATATATCGCTCACAACAAAATCGCTGCCATTTTACCACATACTCTTACTAATACTAATCTGTGCTTACTAATCTGTGCATTTTACTTTGTTTTTTTTTTTAAATTCTTTCTAAAAAGACACCGTTCGTTATACTCAGAGCCTGATCTATTGCTTTCACCCCTTATAGGTTTACAATAGTTATAGTGATTGATGAGGTGAAAAAATATCATCAAAGATGTCATAATATCTACGATGAACTACCGTATTCGGTATTATACAGGGTGTCTCGTAAAGATTGTACTGCATAATCATTGAGTAGATAGAATTCTATCTACTTAATGTGCATAATAGATGTTTCACATTCACATGAACTCTAAAAAAAGTATTTTGATTTGGGAAAAAATAGGTAATGTAATTTTTGTCAAATACATGGATGGTCCATCCTTGCATTTCAGTGAGTTAGGTTAGGTTAGTTTATAGTTTAGTGTTAGTGTAGTTGTGTAAGTGTTTATGAAGAAGAAGTAAACTGAAGAAAATAAAAAAAAATGATACAAATAAAAGTAGGTACTGCCACATCTTGGCTGTATGGACTTGAGCCTTTACCTACCCAGAATGGGTGAATTGAACAAAAAAAATTGATGACAGTGACTGAACTGACATTCTACTCTGCTTTGACAGACAATAGACAAATTCTGTGAAATTCGAAGTGGAGTTTTGGCGGGAAACGAACTGTGATGGCTGGGCTTCGTTTCTTAATTTTCTAAATTAGTTTTTCGTGGTTATTGTTGTGATTGTGTGGTGGAATAATCTTAATAATGTGCTGCAGTAGAGAACTAATGAAGTAAAAGTAAGAAACAAAGTAAGGCGCTCCTATCTGATCCGGTTCGATTTCCTGCTCAAAATTTCCTTGAGAGCATTGAAATGTGAACCAGCCTCACATTTCAATGAGTTAGGTTAGGTTAGTTTGTAGTTTAGTTGTGTAAGTGTTTATGAAGAAGTACATATACTAGAGAAAATAAAGAAAAGATACAAATAAATACTGAAGACGAGGCTGTATGGACTTGATCCTTTGCCTACCCAGAATGGGTGAATCGAATAAAAAAAAACTGAATTTCTGCGCTGTTTTCCGATTTGCATGTTGCAACAACAAGAAATAATTTTGTTGCAAATAAAATACTTTAGAATATATTGACATTAAAAGACTGCAATGACTGTTATTCCAACCATGAAAAAGGTGAATACGAAAATTCCTGGAATTTTACCGCCACCACCAAAAACTGAGATCGAGGGTAAGATCACAAATTTGACCACGAAAACAATACCCGAACTTTTGGAACTGCGGGAACGACAGGCTAAGCTTTTAAGTAACAAGTCTTTTATTGCCAAACTGCCTGACAAGGGTGCCAAAATACAAGCATTTCATGACAAGATAGCCAGCGCATTACAAGAAAAGCAAGAGGAAGAACAAACGTGTCGTTTGTTCGGTGACATGAAGCTTGTTAGTCAGGCTGTACAAGACATTGAATGGGAAGGCAAATTAGAAAACAATAATAACACTTACCTAGACTCAGATGATGACAGTGAGCCTGAAGATGTGTTACACATACTAAGCCAAAGCATAGCTCATGAGAAAAAGGTGAATGTTGTGGAGCCGGTGAAGCCCAGCATAACAAAAGAAGATCTAATTAGAATAGGAGAAACCCCACATGTCAAATACCTTGTAGAAAAGACTGAGCACAAGCCAGAATTGAAAAAAATATCAGGAAACTTTAAACCATTTAAAACAACTGTGTCAGATGTTCATAATCCAGATAAGGAGATACTTCGAAAGAAACATAAACACTGGGAAGTAACTGCAGCCACTCCACCACCAATTCTCCATGGACCAGTTAAACTGTTAGCATTAGAAGAATCATTAAAGTTGCAAAAGGAATATAATTTACATCTGAAAGAAGTTGAAGCACAGCATGCTGCTGAGAAATTGCTGGCTCGAGCTGGTATCAAAATGCCTAAACTTCCAAAAGATACAACCAGATTTGGAGCTTACCGGGAAGCAAATAGTGATGATTCTGATGAATCTGATGCTGATGGCAGTGATAAAGAAGTGCATGATGAGGAACCTGATAGAGGAGGGGTAGTTTTTACAGTCATGAAGTAGATTAAGAATCAAAATTATTATGAATTTGTGAATTTTAAAGTAATGTTGAACATTTACTATAAAATGTAAATAACTGGATGTGACTTTACCTTACAAAAAAAATACTTGTACGCAATGTGATAATATGTACATAAGTTGAATGAAGATTCTGAAATAAAGAAATATTCTTATAAACAGTTTTCATTGTTGATCCCTAAGGTGATATACAGACATCCCAGATATTAGGTATAGTACTTAGATGTAGTTAAAATCGTGTTTATTAGTCAGAAGAAGTCCTCTTATTGCACCTACACTAATATTTTAGAGGTAATGTTTGTAAGTTCGTTTGTTTTCGACAACACCTAATAATTTCCTAAATATTAATTAATGTCCTCCTAGCCGAATTTCGACTACGGCGGCCCATCCCAACAGAGATTAGCTAACTGCGCGGGACATATTATAGTGCACAAGTGTGTACGCAATACACAGGTGCACTCTCTGTACCTTCACTCTCGTAATTCGGTGAGACGGCAGTCCGACATGCCCGTAGAGAGATCAGGCGCAGGACCAGCACCAGGTCAGCACCTTGGGTACTATCCACGAGGTCCCGGGTCGAGAGTGTTTGGGTTTTTCTGTCTTGAAATTACTCAGACACAGCTCCGGAGTCAGGAAGTTGGTGGTGCCCCCGTGCCTCGGAAAGCACGTTAAGCCGTTGGTCCTAAATATAAATAGTAATCATTGCCAATTTTTAAAAAAACATCGGTAGAAACTTTCATTGTTCCTGGGTGATAAAGGCTATATTTATTTTTTAATTAATTTTCAGAACTTAATTGAACCCATGCATAACCGGGGCACGTCGCTAGTAACGTTATAAAGAGAAGTGCGCATGTTGCATTCGTTTAGCTGTGCGCACGCATCGCCTATGTTTTGTTTATCATGCATTGCAACAGCTAGTTATCCGACAGGCAGGCAGGTCACTTCACTTGAGCGCCGACGGCCGGCCGTGTAACACGTGTCTTTGACAATCTGCTTTTAAATCGTTGTGATAAAAAAACTATTACCCTGTGAAATGGCTCCAGTATCCAACACGGTTGTCGGGATCGATGATGATCAGCGATTCGCTCTTATGAAGGTCAGTGTAAAGTAGTAATAATTAGCATTAAGATAGCGTGTGCATTTCCGTACTATTGTTCAAAATTATCTTATTTGGCACAAATAATTTCGACCTTTGTAATATTGTGAATTATTTAATTATGGTCCTAACCTTGTGGCTTATTAACTAATTGATCAAATTAGGCAGGTTTTGGGTACGTAGGTAGGTACCTACTTACAAAAAGGCATTGTGTTTACCTATTAAATGTAAACCTATTAAACCAATGGTTTAAGAACTAGACCAAATTACCAGAACATAAAAACAGGATCCCGGTACCTACTATCTATACCTACTTTTTGAACGCCTCAATGAATGCTGCTGAAAATCAGTATCGTGACATGCTTCGTGCTGTCACGATTTATGCTGAGCAGGGACCTTTTTGGCACACACTTGTTCCTTAATGTATAAAAGCTTCTAAACGGATTCCGTGCCAAATAAATGTAACCTTTTTATGTCATTATGTGAGGATCCACCTACTAGACCAGACAGACCCAACTTACTGAAGAAAGTGGAGCTGACTTGCTTCACTTTCCGATTCCGTTGAAATGAGGTAGATGGGTTATGTATGTATGGAGCATCGGTATGGAGAAAGAACAGGCTAATGACCGATACCGACAGTTGTTTTTGTTATGGCATGATGAATGAGAGAGCTCCAGCTCGATGCTTGAACTTTTCATAACACAAACCGAAACTTTGTCTAAGTAGGCACCTAACTAAGGTACCTAGTAACTAGGTACATACACAGAATAAATAATAGTACAAAATAGTACATACAAGATTTCAAACCTAGTTACTTTACTGAGTAATGTTTTGGTACCTACCTACTAACTCGATCATGAGCACACATTGTTTATTTGTAATTTATTAGTTATCAAGTTATAATAATACATAATACCTACCTAGTAGTAGGTTACACCTGCCCTAATCTTCTTAATTATTGATACGAATATCTCTATCCTACCAAGCACAGTAAACAAACCTGCTGATTACCTTCACCTACTATGTAAGTGACCGTACCTAGGTTGTAGCTATCACATAGGTGATTCTCGATTTTGGAAGATTTGTGTGGTGCTGACCACCATAGTAAGTTTATATCGTTAACGTAGGTTAATTCCCAAGGCCATAAAATAAAACTAGTTTGATAAAACATCGATAAAATCCGCATTCTTTTTTAGATAATAATTACCTACTGCTCGTTAGACTTGTTTTTCAAAATGTTGGCACGTGTGTGAGTTGTCGTTTTACCAGACCTATCTAATATGGATGGAATTAATATACACCTATTACGAAAGTATTTATTTACCCAATTGCAGCGAAGGAGGATTTTATATTTGATTACTATCTAATAGATAATAAAACCAGTTGATAAACAAACATTTAACTCCACGGGGTACCTATTATACACCTGGTATATTAGGTACACTAGGTAATGGATTTCAAGTTACCTTCCTCACGCACAAAGAAAAAGAAATTTTCTGCTGCTTTTACGCGTTAAGTCCGCTGCTGTATGAAACAAACATACGTTTACCAAGTTACACGTTATACTGACGACCGTGTCTTGGTGTAGTCGTTCGCGCACCGGACTTCTAAACCAGGCGGTTGCGGGTTCGAATCCCGCAAGGGGCAAATGTTTGTGTGATGAGCACGAACATTTGTACCTAAGTCACCATAGCACAAGCTCACGCTTAGTTTGGGGCTAGGTAATTGGTGTGTTTGTTGAAACAATTTATTATTTATTTATACTTATTGTAATAGCACAGAATAAATAATAACTAGTATTAATAGACGAAGCACCTTTCATAGGCAGGTCTTCGTAATCTCCCCGCATGTTTCCTTCATGACAGGTACCTAGGTACTACCTATACCATGCCTGGGAAAGTCATTGATGGCATTGCATTATTGCATCAACTAAGGTAGGTGCATACACTGCAGTTTGCATCATGCAAGACGTGGCATGTGGATCGAACAGAATCTTATTTAAACGCCTTAATAGGTAATCCCTTCTTATTTTGTCTTATTTCTTATTAGTGTTCTTTCTTTTTCGTAACTCATGACCTTAGATAAATAATTTAATTTATCAAAGCTTATGACAATAAGTTTGTCCATTACGCGTTTTTATCTTATACCTTTAAACGAGGAATTCTTGTAATATAATTATTTATTTATTTATATTAGTGATCTTGGATACGGTTCTAAAGATCTCGCAAAAATTTGGTATGTGGGGGTTAGGTTATCAGAGTTGAAAAATTTATCAGCGTACCGAGCATGCTTAAAACAACCACCTACGTCATACAAGTATGAAGCGTACAAAAGTGGTCCTAGAATGGATCCCTGCGGAACGCGTGAGGGAGGGATCTCATTAGAATCTGAGCAATTTCCTCCTACGATGACAGCCTGAGACCGATTAACACTATACGACATATTGATTTACACTGAACACTCGTATATTTATTCTGTGAATGAAGTTCGTTTTACCGATTTCTACAATACAAAACATGTAATGAATAATAATATTAGCTACTTAATTTAATGTCTTACTATCAATCGTATGTGTCGCTCGCCAAGCCGTTGTCGTCGCTACATTTGTATAGGTAGGTACCTGTTATATACACCACACGCTTCCACCTAATGTTTCTATGTTGAAATATCTGCCGCCAACGCTAACATTCTGAAAGTTTTCCTCCGACATAATGGAAGTTTAATGATATTTTAATCGCAAGCGCAACACAGTAAAATACAATGCAATGTGTAATTCAAGAGTTCAGACTGTGTAATATAATTTAGAAGTATTATAATTTAGAAACCTACTTACTGAAAATTATTAATATGCTACAATGTGACAATTAAGGAACCGACGCGACCCGTCGAAGTTTAAAGGCGTCTTTTACATGCAATTTTATTCATTAAATAAGTGGGGTGAAAAGTCATCTTGAGATTTTTTAAATGAACTAGAGAAACTTTTTATTTTATACCTAATAATTTATTTTTTAACAATTTTATATAATACTTTCGATAAGTACTTAGCTACTTACAAAAAGTGGTTCTTGTTGGATTCCCACTCTTTTTAAATACCTAAACCGACAGTATTTTTGCCGCCATTCCGAAAGGGTTGAGTTTACACCTCACATAAAGGTATATTTTATGATTCAAATTGTAGTGTCATGCCCCCGGGCCCGACACTGAACCCAAAATTCGAGTTTCGATCTTTAGAGCCAATAGGTTAACAGATCCTGTTAAAACCAGTTAATTTAAAAAAGTAATCGGATAACTGGAATAACATCGAACATGAGGTTGCCAAGGGCCACGGCCGTAATATCGAGAAAGCCGGTTATTTGGTAGGTACCTTACCTACCTAGGTACGCTACGTACGAGACGTCGCATTCCGTTACCTAAATTCATCAAAAGCACATAATATAGAGTTAATAATAATAATAATGTCCTCCTAGCCGAATTTCGACTAAACGGCGGCCTATCTCAACAGAGATTAGCCAACTGCGCGGGACATATTATAGTGCACAAGTGTGTGCGCAATACACAGGTGCACTCTCTGTTTCTTCACTCTCATAATTTGGTGAGACGGCAGTCCGACATGACCGTAGAGAGATAAGACGCTATAATAGTAGAATATAGAGTTAGGGAGGTACCAAATTACCCCATCATGATGATGATGATTCCCAAGTCCCAATACTCCTATCAATTCAACCAAATAACAAATACATTTTCATGCAGCAGACAAAACGTGATTCTGTAGGTTCATTCTCTTATCCTCTACTACGCGATCAAGCCAACTAGACGAATGTCCAGCGACGACGAATCCAACTAAAATACCGAAGGTAAATAAAAAGTAATATTGTATCTAATTTCGCTAACTATACAACTTATTAATGAAAAATAAGATAAATTACTTAATACAACACAAAAACAAAAATTATAAAAAGGGTCCTTGTGGTAAGGTTCCTAGGATGCTGGCAGCATTACCGCGCTGGATAGCGATGCTTATACGCTGAGCAAGGTAGCTGCCAGCTCTTAGGTCACCACTGATGTCAACTAGCCTCTTGGAAATCTCTTGTACCTAATATTGTTACAATTTAGATGAGAGATAATTCTGTCCTCAACTCGAAAGATGTGTAAAAAAATTGCTTTTAGCAATAATACCGCCTAATTGTACGTACCTACATGCCTCTATATATTTTTTGTGAAACGTGTAGCTGTGTGTTGTTAAATAAAAAGTTAGATTACAAATTTAAAAAACCCCAGCAAAAAAGAACGTTTAAAAAGTCAAAAATAATACGACACGTTGGGCGGAATAATGTCACGGTGCGTAGTGGCATTACGGGTGCACTTTATACTTAGCTAAAAAAATGGCAATATGTCATTGAGGTAATAATGTATGTAAGTAGCTTTTTACAGGTAAAATTTTCAAAAACCATATTCAGTAGTTCCTTCAAGCAAACTTACTTATTCTACCTCTAAATTGTAATTTAGACTTAGATTATGACTATTCTAATTGATTGATTCCTACGTCTGATATGCACATGTTTATTTATACTTATATCTCTACACCTATGTTAAATGTAGGCACCGACCCGAATAAAATGTATCAATAAGAATTTGGTATTTCAGTACCGTTGTTCTTAGAAGATACTTGGTGTGAATGCTCTTCTTCATCAAGGTGAATAAACTTACACTACTTAATTAATTAGATATTGCAACTGATTGCATTTACTTAGTAAAAAGCAGCGAGCTTCTTGTGAAATTAATTTATATTTTATGTTAAGTAAATAGATACAGCTCTCATTTCATAATGTCTTCCACAATATTAGCTGCGTTGGAACATACATTTAAGTATATAGTAGATAGATTTTCTTATCTCGATATCCCAGTTCTAATACGTTAAACGTTATAATATACCTATCAGAAATATCAGAACTGGGTTCATAGGTCCACGAGATTTAAGAGATTGAACGGCAATCAAGCCCTAACGACCTACTTAAAAATCGTGTTTACTTTGATTGATCAATCAATTCCACTCAATGCGGTCTCTCTGTCACCACAACTCGCAACTACATAGTCACAATAATTTCATAGTCAGTTTCATAACCGGATTTAAGTACCTATTGCCCGAAAGCCCAAAGGTTTTTATCGCCGGTGGGCTTTTCATCTTTTTTCTTAGCTTCGATCTTGCCCCAATGGTATTAATTCCTTGTTCTCTTCAGCGTTGGCAAATTGTCAAAACTACGGTTTAACGAAACCGTGCAATCGGTGCTAATAAGATAACTACATTTAAACAAAGTTACTGCTTACTCTGTGTCAATGACTCTCATGATAACATTCAAATGATGAAGGACGACTAGCAATAAAATAAAAACAAACGAGTCGTTCCATACGTAGATGTAGATGTTAACGCCTCGGACATTGCGAAATGCAACGGGCAAGGTCACGGGCCGCCACCAGTTTATACGCAATGTAGATATGTTTACGAAACTTGCCATGAATAAGTGTTTCTCAAACGGCACTTTCAGAGAATGCCAGATAACCTCCAGACCGGATAATAAAATGAAAGGAAATGAAAGAAAGGGAAAGGCAGACTGCGTCTGCTATAATTATTATGATGCAATTCTAATTTAATTATTTTTTGTTTTTGTGTAGAAAGAAAAGAGTGCAGAAATAAGACGAACAACAAATGCCTGTAGGTAATGCAATAGTAATGATGCAGTTAGTGGGCTTACGGGACCAGAGTAAGAGTAAATAAGGATGACCACCAGGAAACCAAACTGGACTTATGCTCTGATGAACAAAATAGTTTAGGTTCAAACCTTAAACACTATGTCACCTATGCATTTATTTATTCTGTGGCCTTAGCTGAATTTGTAGTGCAATCTAGACAGAGATTAGCCAAATTCGCGGGGTAAATGGTACGCACATGAAATTAAGTATGGGTATGCACTCTAGAGAGTGTCCTTGTTAGAACATATTCCTTCAATCTCAAGTGAGACGGCAATCCAACATGACCGGAGAGAGATCCAGGCGTAGGACCAATGCAACGGCTTAAACATCACGCCATCAACTTCCTGACTCAGAGTTTTTTCAACACAGAAAATTCAGGACTCAACCCAGGATTCAAACCCGACATCTCTTGGACAGACGCCAGCGCGTGCTGACCACTAAACCAAGGAGGCAGTAGGTACCTATGTAAACATCCTGTAATTCAAACAAGGGCAAGTAAGAAAAGTGAGGAAAGCTCAAAGCAACGAAAGTCTAGAGCAAGTCCTAAAGCAAAGATTGTTTTGTCTGCAATTACTATTGCTGAAAGACAAAGTTACAAGTGTCAAAGCAAACAATTTGCAGCTTTTAGCAGTTATTGCGAACTGAGTGAGTAATCAAGCTTGATGCAAGACGAATTGAATGCCCTTTGAATTAGGAACTTTGCTGCATAGTATAGTAATTTTATTTTTGAAGTTCTAGACAGTCGACTGCATTATTGTTAAAATTATTAAATGTGTGTATACTTACCTATTTTTTCAGTATAACTTCTGTTTCCACTTATTTCATTCACTTGTTTCCGTTTAGGTAATTAAATACTGGTTCTGAACTTCTGTCACTCACTTCTGATATTTTACTCATTTTTACGACACGTAAGCTTATACATTTATTTAATTATCAACAAATCACTAGTAAATAAACTACTTATAATATACTTATATACAACTTATTAATAAAAATTAAAAGAAATAATTTAATACAATCATTGATTATATGATATATAATAAATCAATGAATACAATAGAAAAACATAAATTATAAAAAGGGTCCTTGTGGTAAGGTTCCCAGGATGCTGGCAGTATTAACGCACTGGATAGCGATGCTTATACGCTGAGCAAGGTAGCTGCCAGCTCTTGGGTCACCACTGATGTCAACCAGCCTCTTGGAAATCTCTTTGAAAAAAGGGATAGCATTGGGACCCCACGGACCCAGTTCTTCAGAGTAACTGGCAGTTACTCATTTAGAAAAAAACTTCAACTTAGAAAACGTTTTTTGTGTTTCGAACTCGCACTCGGTTTATTAATGACGGTGTGGTGTGGTGTGACGACGATAATAGATCAATACCGGTTCTTATTCTATTGAAAATAAAAGTTTTTTTTTTGTGATAAAAAGAAAAGCCAGCTTAGAAAGACTTTAATGTTAAAAATAAATTATTGCTTCAGTTTAATTTTCTCGGTGGCCAGTGCTAGCTTGCGGATGTTGCAGAGGCAGCCCGCGGACGCCTCCTGAAGGATCGGGTCCTTGGACCCTATGGTCTCCAGGAGGAACTGGACCACACCAGCCTGAAAATAGTTACATACTAATATTATTGCGAAGGTTTGTCTGGCGTTTGTCTGTTACGTCACGCTGAAACCGCTGAACCGATTTAGACAAAATTTGGTATATATACAGTCAGCCGCGAAAAGCGCATATGATGGTTTTTATTCCAGAAATCATTCTATAAAGGAGTAAAAACAGGGATGAAAGATAAAGGTAAACCGACACTTGCGCGGGCGAAGTCTTACGCCATATTTTTAGGGTTCCGAATTTTATTTTGAAAGCCGGGCTTAAGTAGTCACAAAAAGCCGCCGCCGCGCAGAGCCGCACATATAATAATTATGATAAGATGAATAGTTTGCTAAGTTTAAAAGCTTTCGCGAAGGTTAAAAGTGTATTCAAGTGAATTTAGTTGGGTAATTATTAAAGGCTACAATGGAGGCTACAAGACAGGGTCAAGTCTTAGACATTTTTTGTCTAAGGGGTCAAGTGTTGCATTAGTTGTTGTGTTTGTTTTTATAATGACGATGACTGGAGTTCTTTTCTATGAGTTAAGTTAGTCCATTAAATATCGTTATGGTAAATTTTCTTTACGTCTTTAGAATCTTAAAATATGTTTGTTGAAACAAATCATTGAGGATAAAGTTGCGAAACATGCAAAACAAGTTTTTATAACGAATTAGGTACGAAAACATCATCAAGACCCAAGTAGGTATGGGTAGGTACCTAACCCATTGTTATTGCTAATTTAATGATTGTCCGTAAATACATCAGAAAATATCTAACTGCGTATTTATGTCATATTCATCTATTCAATCACTCATCATTTGATTGAATAGGTATACAATAAGGCAAGTATATTTTTCTCAAGGCAAAAGACAACAGACTTGCACTTGTGTCGATTGTTTTGAGTGATTGTTGACTTCATGGGAAAGTTTAGTTAAAATTGTTAGCTATTGCTATAACGTCATGACTCATCATGTCAAGATTCTCACCTTTTCATATCTACAAGATATGCGTGCCGCCTAACTTTAAAGCTGTCGCGATTTTAAAAAAAAAACGTTGAAGCATTGATTTCTAGACCAATTTGAATTTGAAAACTTTAAATGCTATCATGAACTTGATTACCTACTGCAATTTGAAATGGACATGAATGAACAGTCATGTAGTCAATTTCGGCTTTTGACCCACATTCACAAGCCAATCCAAAATAAAACACTCACCGCATGCATAGTAACGCAGTTGATGGAGTAAAACGACAGGTGGTACAGTGCTAGAGCTGTGGCCCTGTGCACGTTGGGGTCCCGTGACGTCATGTAGTTCACCAGCGGCGTGATGGCGCCCCGCCTGCCGAACTCCTGCCGATTCTGCGCCCAGTCGCAGCAGTAGGCGATGGCAACGCCGAGGTTTGCCCTCAGATGATCGTCCGTTGTGCTCACTGAAATGGCAATTATATGATAAACTATTCAGGCATTGGTTATGATTTCCGTGAAAAACAATAACAGCCTTAACAAAAAAAAATAGACCAGGTTTAAACTAGGTCTAAATATTAGCCGACAACAGAGGAATTAATGACACATTTATGACATAAGCTAATAGAGAAACGCTTTTCTAATTGGCTAGCTAATAGCTTAGTCCTGACTTAAAGCCGGTACTAAATTTTTATAATAACGGGGTAAGACTTTGTTGCAAGATTTGTTTCAGTAGGTATGCAACTATTTTTATTTACCCGAACTTTTAGGGGGCACTAGTTACTCAATCTGATGTATCTTTAATGGATATGATTCTTGCATAATGCGTTTCAAAATAGAACATATTCACTAAAAGTCACTGACCGTTCGCTTTGAATTACAATAAAACTAGGGTAATTTACTATCTCTTACCAAGTTTCGAAAGTTTAGCCACAACGCCGTGATCCGAAATGACGGCCAAATTCTCGTGGTCTCGTGCAATCGTTGCAATGGCTGCGCAGACGGCTGATAAGACGTTGTGGTCGTCAGAATCGAGCAAGTCCACCGTCAACTCCAAAGCACCCACAAACGACCTCACCATCTCCCCGGAATCAGCAGCGTTCTGCACACAAGGACTCAATGCCAAGGCGGCGTTTGTCTGAACCTTCTTTGAATCGTTCTTCAACAAGGACCAGATCAGCCTGACGCCGTCTAATTCATCGATTTCATTCATGCAAAACTGCTCTTTGGCACATTCCATCAACACAAGAGGCACGTTCTCCAATAGCGGCTTGTATGTGTTATTCAAATGATGGACTGAAAATCGTAGAAAGTTGAACTTCTGCTGTAACATATAGCGATTAGATAAGATAATAAGATTTTCATTAATCTATTTAACTTACTTAGCATAGGAATTCCACCCGCAGATCTAATTTTGTCACGATTCGGTGGATACTTAGCACACTCTGCGAGTGCTCCGGCCACATTAGTCAATACGCCATCGTTTTCATCATCCAATAATCTGACCAGTATAGGAACCGCTCCAAGGCTGTCCAACCTTTTAACGCTAGCATCGCTATTTGCACATTTCCATAAAGCCCCTGTAACAGCTGCTAGCAAGGGCTTATTTGGTCTATTAGTGGAGTCCTGAGCGGCTTCCACCAACAGTTCTAGTCCCCCAGCTTCACGAATCATATCCCTCGTAATAGAATCGCTTGCGCATTTGTAAATCGCCAAACTGCAGTATGTCTGTAACACATAACGTAACCATATAGGAAGTTAAACGTTGATGCTAAGTTGTTTGTTTACGCACCGCAAAATTGTTAAGCTACCAAATTTATTCATAAGTATTCAGATCGCGTGACAGCTCAGGGAAGGTGCGTTACTCAACCGTGATGGCGGTGCCATAAAAGAGCTACACTGTCATTCGACTAACGACAGTGGTTGCTCAATGTTATAAATTGCTGCCTTACCTTCAAATCTTTGTCTTCGTTGGCCAAGTGCGTGATCAAGTCGTTAACCATTTTTTCAGTCTGAATAGCAAGCTGAAAGGAAGTTTCATTCGCGCACATTTGAAGAAGTCCGACTGCCGGGACAGCCACGTCTAGATGAATTGTTTTGAGCACTTTGGCTATTAGAGGTATCATGCCGTACTTCCTCATGGCCTCGCGATTCCTTTGTGAAGACGACATTGACCACAGTGCTTTGGCTCCAGCACGAGCTATGTCTAGGAACTGTAATTCTTCTAGGTTCAATTCGTCACGCGAAGTCACCAAATATCTAAGGAAAAAACAATTTTAAGTTACATACATACGTATGTAAATGTACCTACACAGTTGCTCAAAATAACAGAAATAACTGACCGTTCTTTTATATCTAACAAGTCGATAAGTTTGGGAATCCCTCCAAATTTTCTGCAAAACTTCCTACTTTTACGGATTCTTCCAAGGTTGGCTATTGTTTCGGCAGCCAAGATTTGGACGTCCCGAGCTGGATCGGATAGCAATCCCACCAACAAAGGGATTGCTCCCAGATCTGTAACCTTCTTCCTGATTTCAATGTTTGGAGTTATATCCTTGAGGACTGCAAGTCCACCTAAGATACAACACAGATCTCTTGTTTCCAGCAAGTTGACTAAGAGCTCTAGACCTCCTATTTCTTGAATGGCTCTTTGGTTGACTTCTATAGTTAGGTCATGATCTTTTAAACAGGACAGCGCCACCATAGTCGCGGTCTGGTTACCTGCTTTCATATATTTCACTAGCTTTTGTATATGCCAGTACTCAGGGGGTATCTCCGTGGACTTAATAAGGTCAGCCCAGTTGTCCTCGGATTCAGATGTGGAAGAAGCGGAGGATGCTGAGGTGTCGGAACCCTCGGTAACCATCACTATCCTGGGGAGGCCCACAGTGTCCTGTCCCCCATCTGCGCTGAACGTTGATATGTTGTCTACTTCACCCATTGTGTTTTAGGTAGGTACAAATTTGAATAAGCACAAGATTGTTTGGTAAAAATACTTCAAAACGTTGCGGGAAAATTATATCTTCGTTATGTCAATAAACTGTTGTCGCTCGGCAACTGTCAACTGTCATGGGTCAAGTAAACAATAGGCATTGTTCAAGAAAATAAGGACCATCGTTGATCTTAACATTATCCACTGTAGCAAAGAGCTTGCTTCATCATCTTGTATTCGCACTTACAATTTGCCATTGTATAAACAAATAATTCTGCCAAAGTAATCATGTAGTAAGTATGTAATTTAAGGTAAGGTCAAGGATAAAACATTTAAACCGGCTCACGATTTAACCTTGACTGAGAATTTACACACAAACTATGAATCAGATGCCTACGTAGGCTCATTTAGATCAGAATCTTAATAAATAAATTACAAGACTTGATTTAAAATAGGTAGTCTTACAAATGTCACTTAGGATTATTTACACTGCACGGTTTTTCCCTGCGGTTTCTTGATTGTGTGCTTAGATTAAACATACTTAGATATCGCATGGAACTGCCAGCCGAGTGGCTTTTACAAGTCCACATTCGACAAGATTTTGTGGACTTCAAATCCTGTTAAGTTGTCGTTAAAACTTTTAATGGTCAGGGAGACGATTCCCATGAATCACTTGAAGTGTTAGTTGAAAGTTGTGCCAAGTTCGGTTTTTATGTTCGTAGGATATAAGTCTATGTTTGTAGGTGTGTCCTAGTTTACATCATTTATCTAAGATTGCGTGTATCTTTGTTACAGTTCCGAAAAAGTGTCAAAGACATCATGAAGCCGGAACACAACGACCACTTCCTTCTGCGGTGGTTGAGAGGTCAGTCAACATTATCTATAAAACATGTTGCTTTAACATTATGATAAGATAAAAAGTTTGTTGTCGTTCTAGTGGTCAGACGCTGGGTACGCGGGTTCGAATCCCGGGTCAGGCAGAAAGTGTTGGGTTTTTCTGTCTTGATATAACTAAGATACTAAGACTAAGCCGTTGGTCCTGCGCCTGATCTCTACGGTCATGTCGGACTGCCGTCTCACCGAATTATAAGAATAAAGGAACAGAGAGTGCACCTGTGTATTGCGCACACACTTTTGTACTATTATATCTCCCGTGCAGTTGGCTAATCTCTGTTGAGATAGGCCGCTGTAGAGGAAATTCGGCTAGGAGGACATTAAGATAAATATATCTTAAAAGATGTCCGACACATAGAGATTACCAAGGAACTTAGACAAAAATTGTCTAAGCCATGGGCTTTGTCGCGCTGATGTGTTTGCACCCTCACTCTTAAATCGTCCACTATTATTAGGTCCCTATTTACCCGACTGCGGAAGGAGGGTTATGTTTTTCGAGAGTACGTATGTATGCATGGTTGTATAATTGTTTGGCACGCCCTACAGCCCAAACGGCTGGACAGTTTTTGACATATGTGGTGTCGTTGAATTTCTCAAAATTGTGAGAGTGACATAGGCTATATACATTTTAAAAATGGCGCCCGCAAATGTAAAAAAGGGGGGAGGGGGGATTGAATTTTTCCTTACCATAGCAATATGGGTACTTATCGATTGAAAGACAGTAAAAGACCATTTCAAAAATATAAAAATTTTTGCAGTCGGGTGTTTTTCTTTTTCACAAATTATGTTCACTTGTTGGTAAAGATATTGTAAGAGGTAGAGCCGGAAAAGTAAGTAGGTATTCAGTTTCCAGTTAAGGACTCAAGTGACAAGTTGAACTACTATGACTGAATGCTTTTAAGAGTTGCTATTGCTACCTTAGACAAATTGCTACAAAAAAACTCATTTTTTTTTGTAAAAGCATGTATGATGGATGGGTTAAAGATTATAATACGTATCTGTGGATAATTAAGGTTAAGATTATCATGTCACCATTGCAACATAATAATAACTCGCTATATTTAGCCACCTTGGGTTAGGAAATCAATCTGATCGGTCGTAAAACCTGCCTCTCACTCGACTTTGCCAAAAGAAGACAATTACTCGTTCCTAATGACCAATATTAGACAGTAATAGCCTCGTACATACGTGATGTCCATGAGGTATGCAATCAATGCTAGTTGTAACTCAATTATCGTGGGTTCATGATCATGACTTTCATGACTCATGTTTGTGGTTAGGTTTACACGCTAGTTATCGTTATTCGACTACACAAAACTATTAATGCAATGGAAAGATGATTTTTGGCGCGGTAGCAATTCATTCGTGGTGATAGCTACAATCGGAGCTATCAAACATCAAAATTGTTCGAGATTTCGAAAAGGGCTCTAAACCATGTTAATAAATAACCTAACACGCTTATAATAATGTACCTATGTAGTAGTTAGGTTCTTCGCGATATAACTAACCTAACCTACTACCCGTAACGGAATACCTAGCAGCATAGCGATGAAACAGATGCTGACAAACTTACACTGTTGAGAATGGCGGGCGATTACGAAGTATGTTAGATTACTAACATAATCAAATTTCATCATTTTCAGCTCGGCAATGGGATCCAGAAGCTGCAGAAAAGATGCTAAGAGATGTGCGTATCTAATACTTTTATTAAGTAGGTACTTCTACACTTTAAACCGAGTTTCCGGATTTGATATACACAACGAATTTCTTTTTCAGTCAATGAAGTGGCGAGAAAAATGGGGTGTAGACACGACGCTACACACGTGGCAAGCGCCTGAAGTTTTAGAGACACATTTCCCTAGCGGCAGTACCGGCTTCGACAAAGAGGGATCTCCAGGTAAATGAAAAAACAAACAAGAACTCATTTAACATGTCGAATGTTTTCGTTCTCGTGCCCGCCTTTTTCTACCCATGGTCCTTTTACATTATAGGTACGTTTTATTTTACCTTATTAAAGTAGGACCTAGGCCTTTACCTCCCGGAGGCTTAAAAGATTTGCAAATACATATCCAGTAAATGTGAATCGAATGCCTACTAACCAGCTTGTACCTAGCTGTAAGATTGAAAAGATTATAAGCACAAAAGACAGACTGTCTTCTGTGATTGAAGGTAGCTCTAGTACTTACTTTAGGATTGTTTAAAATCTCCTAGATTTGTCTTAAATGTTTTCTGATAGCGAATCTTTTAAAAAGTAAATACTTACTCAAAACTTTGATGAACAATTTCCAGTGATAATCGTGCCATTCGTGGGTCTGGACGTGTGGGGTCTACTGCACTCGATCACCCGGACTGATGTTATTCGCATGGTGTTAAGGCACTTGGAGAACTACCTCGCGAGCGCCAGGAAGCAGGCACTGGCGCACGGGCCTGCAGCTTTGAAGGTAGGCCCCTAATCACCAGCACTAACCAATCATAGAGTAGGAACGCATAGACATACCTAACCAAGGCTTTGGCGGTAAACATTTCATCATCAGAACTCCATTCAAGTCTTGGCGAATGGAGTTCTGATGATTAGGGATTGAAGACCCTTGGAACTTGCAAATTGAGACATTAGATAGTAAGTGCTGTACTCAAAGACGTCAGTTAAATTTAATCTATAATTAAGTCTCGTTCTGTCACTTTCTTTGTCGATAAAATAGAAAAGGATGAAAAAATGAGACTTAAATAATGATGGAGTAACTTTAATTAACATCTCTGAGTACGGCAGTAAGATAGAGATCTGAAATTCCGTGGTTACCTACCGGTTACGAGTGTTTGTAAATGTAATAGGTCTATTGTGTTAAATTGTCTTACAGTAAAACATGAACATGCACTATCATTGTTCTTGTTTACAACTTAACTACTTCCTCTCTCTCTGTAAGCTTCGTCTTAATAACAGGGATTAAGTAATTTCTTTTGGATTGTATGGACGACACAGAAACGCGGTATATCTTGAAATTAACCATTATTCCATGCAAGATACTCTTTGTTTGTATGCTTTTTTTAGTTACGGAGGTTAGAGGTCGAAGATTCAGTAATTCTCAGATCTAGTTACTACCTATTTCAGTTTATTTTTAGAATAAAGTCGTAAAATTTTATGCACATCTTTAAAGAATCTTTTTTATACTATTCTAAGCATGTACGTATTTGACCGTAGTCACACTGATCACACAAGATTGGTGCGAGGTGTAGACACGGTCTTGGGTGGTTCTTATGTAGCATTTCTTCGAAAAAGCGACAAATTACTAAATCATATTTTGAGATTCTTGAACTTTGACGATAGCCTATTATCCTACTTATTGTATCACCTCAGATTAATATGTTGTTTTTAGTTACCTTAGTTCGACTTATCCTTATCCAATACAATAATTATCTGGCTAATAATAAATCTACCTATTTCATTTCAAGGTGACAGTAATCTTCGACCTCGAAGGGTTCAATATGCGGCAGTACGCGTGGAAGCCAGCTGCCGAGATGGTGTTCACGTTGCTGCAGATATACGAGGCCAACTACCCGGAGATACTCAAGTCTTGCTTCATTGTTAACGGTAAATTAAGTTCTAAGATTCAATAAGTTGTCTTCTGTCCTGGAGATGTGCACACGCAGTAGGTATAGCATAGCCAATTCGTTGCCGAAAGTCAAGACATTTTTATATTAATTTATTAAGCTTTATTACACAACTGAAAATGTTGTACAAAAGGCAGACTTAATGCCAATTTAAGTGTCAGTAATTTAAGTAATATCTACCAGTCATACCTTTGGGCTAAGCAGAAATTAATAGTGGGCGGATGAGATATGGCGGATGATAGCCACATTCTCTTACTTTTCTTTTCATGCATGAATAATTGCCACAGGTCTGCCTCGAGTTAGTAAATACTTAATGGCAGTGCCACTGGTAAATACCGTCTAAGTTAGAACTTAGAACCGAATAAAATCAGCATCTACCGTAGCTGAAGATTTTAGTTGGTGTACTTTGTTACAATTAATGTGGTAAAGATACTTATATCTGAAAGTATCATAGCAATGCGGATACCGTAACGCTAGAAATTCCGACTTACTCAGACCAAAGTAGGTACTAAAATAATCAGCTATTTGATGCTAGTGTACCTAAGTACATACAACGATAAAAAAAAAGTGACTTTTAGCTAAGAAAAAGTAACTTTAGCACTCAAGTAGCTTTAGCACATTAGATAAGTTCCAGGAAACTATAAGTCACGCCAAACACGTAACTGCAGTCCTGCAGACAATAACATCCTAACTTGATTTGACATAAATCTCATTTTTTTCAGCGCCAAAAGTGTTCGCCCTCGCTTTCTCTGTGATCAAAAAGTTTATGCACGAGTACACGATATCGAAGATCAAGATCTACGGTTCGGACGCGAAGAAGTGGCAGGCGCAGGTGTTGAACATCGTCGACAAGGACCAGCTGCCAGTGCACTACGGAGGCACTATGGTAGACGAGAATGGGGACCCAAGGTGTAGCTCGATAGTAAGTGCCATTACTTTTTTTATATATTTAATAGGCAGACATCTGACCGCAATCTCACCTGATGGTAGGCGAACGTGCGATCGAGGACGTGACATGTCTGTCTAGAAGTAGCCTCTTCACTCTTTTATTAAAGGAATCCATATAGTAGTGTTTAGTAAACACATCAGCCGGCAACTAATTCCACTCTCTAGCCGTACGCAAGAGAAACGAAGATTTAAAACGTTTGGTGCGTATTAGTGGTAGTATGTCAATGACATAAGAGTGGAACCCCCGCCTGCATCTTATGTACCGATAGTACAAAGGGGCCGGTGGAATCAATTCGTGCAATTCCTTCGCACACTCGCCGAAATGTAGCCTGATTACTTCATAAATCAGGGTAGACAACTCTACACCTATCAATGATATTCTTGCCCATTGTAATTGTAATGCTTTTTCAATTTCACACACATAGTGAGAGTTTATCTAACACCAAAATATGGACGTGGCCTAACTGTTTTGTTAGTAAAAACCAGCAAACATCAATTTTTCATTTCGTCGTTGCTTCCGAACATTGAGGTAGTACAAGGAGACTGAAACGTTTTGTCAAACATGTTTCGTTATTTTTGTTGCAGAAGACGTGGGATAACTGTTAGGCAGCGCGTTATTGGAAAAAAAACTAGTCGGCGATCAAACTCGCATGGTCCCAACGCAAAGTGCCAAGTTGCCAACCTACCTAGTATCGTTAGTTCTACTAACGTTTGCGTTGGTTACTCACCAGATTAGACTCTTAACTTTATAGTGGTACCTAGTTGAGAATGCAGCAGTCTCTCCAATGATTAATTTTGAAATTATTTTTTATTTCAGGTAAAACCGGGTGGTAAAGTACCCAAGAGTTACTACTTGAAGAAATCCAGTGGAGAGTCAAAGAAAGAGTACCGCCGGGTCACCATTAGAACGGGAGACAAGCACACTGTCGACTTGCTTTGCGCGGATCAAGGGAGTGTTCTGAAGTAAGTAGAATTCAATGCATTAGAGTAGCTTGCTGCAGTATGAAACGAAAACTATGATAACGTTGCGACGTTTACCTATGTGACACGTATGACCAGCGCACTTTTGCCCTTTTGCCGTTGCCCTACCAACGAAATCAAATTAATCAAACCTAGTTTTATTAGATACTTAGTTTGTGTCTGGTCTGCCACTATGTAAATTTGGTTAGGTATCCAAACTCTCAATCCGTAGCTACTAAAGAAGAGACATATCTATTCTCTATGTAACTTTGATTAGATATCTAAACTTTCAATCCATACGTACTAGAGAAGAGAAATATCTTTCCCCTATGTAACTTTGATAAGGTATCTAAACTCTCAATTCGTACCTACTAGAGAAAAGACATAGACCTATCTATCAACTGCATGTCTTTAGTTGTTATTTTCTTTTACTGAAAAAATCAAGAGTTAGAAGTAGTTTTTAGGCTAGGTACGTCATATTTCCAGATGGGAGTTCGGAGTAGACAGCCACGACATCAAGTTCCTGATCATGAGGAGAGACGAGGACGGCAACGAGAGCGTGGTGCACGGGCCCCGGAAGGTGCACGAAGGGCCCGTGGATGTCGGCGTTCTGCCAGTCACAGGGCCTGCCACGTGTAAGTACACGGCCATACGTCACACTAACCTACGTTGACCTTGAGACGCCTCTATTCCTTATGTAATAAAAGCTGTTTTCGTAGTTCACATGGGTAACCTGAAGTACTGACTGAACCTATAGTACGTGCCAGATAAACGTGCATAAAAAGTCATTTACCTTGACAGCTAAAACCTTGTGACACGTATCATTTGTCTTTCTAAGTAGCGATTATTACGACTTAATTTTTGGGTTCAAGGTCGACCCGTACCGAGGTTCATTTGTTAGACAGATTCGTATCGCTACGGCTTATAGTTAGGGTCGCCGCGCTTCACATACTGGCGTGCAGTGGTACACGAGTAACGGTCTGCAGGGGTGACGGGTCAATGACTTTTTATGCACCGTTAAGGTATAAGTTCGTAGCCGACCACACGTCGCGGCGTCAAACCACGTGTCGACGCGACACTACTGGTTTCTATGTATTTCTATGAAATACCATTCGTAGCTCGCGACATGAAGCTAGCGACACGTCGTCAAGCGGTAGACCACACTGGCGCTCGACCGCAGATCAGTACTCATATTCTTTCTAATTTGTGGATCTGAAGTGTCGCCGACATCTGTCACACCAAATCCGTACTAATATTTTGAATACGAAAGTGTATTTGTCTGTTACCTTTTCACGTCAAGCTTAAACCGCTAAACCGATGCAGACAAAATTTGGTATTGAGATAGTTTGAGTCCCGAAAAACGAGATAAGTAAGATAGACATTTTTATCCCAGAAATCATATTTTATGGAGGTGAAAACTTGTATGGTAAATTCGACCTTTGCGCAGACAAAGTCGCGGGATATCGCTAGTCATATTTTATGCACGATTTTTTGTCATTCAATGTCAGCCATCATAGGTGACAGTAATATTTGTCCTCTAATAATATTAGGTTTTTCACCAAAGACTAAAATATAAGCTATGAGCTCACATGCCAGCGTGATGCAGACCTAAATTCTCTATGCCCGTTGTCTATGACTATTTAACATCTGGGCCCGTACTATCAACAAAATAACCATCCAGATTCAAATCCAAATCCAAAATAAATTGCCACCAATCAGAAAACTACCCAACTTTAAGATAGCTAGAACTCTTACTATGAGCGTACACAAGGTGATAGGTTTACAAGATAAGAGAGCGCGATGGGACATCCACATATATCTGTTTCATTTTATTCGATTGGTGACAGGTTAACACAATCTACCCCACTTCGGGCCTGCTAATTCAAGGATCATGGTACGAATACTGGAACATGGCTGTTTCAGAAACTGCATTGTTTCTGATTGTAAGGGGGCCGGTATTATTTTTTCTTTGGCTGACATTAATCGGTTGTCATGATGGCTACAGTCCTTGTTTGACGAACAAAGGCAGACAAAGTCTAAACCACTGAACCGATTTAAATGAAAGAAGAACGGCAAAGTTCTGTGATGCTTAGCCCCGAATGCTCGCATGTTTTAGTCTTTGGTGAAAAGCCTAAAACTGTATAGAGGAAAAAATAATATAACTTACATTGAACGACATTTTATTTAGTGCATTATGTCGGACTGACATTTAAACAATGTATGATCCGGTAAACATTGACGTTTGATATAAAACATATACTTCATGTGTGACTGACACGTCAAAGTTCACGTCGTTCGTTTTTTGACCTTGAAGACGTTTAGTTGTTAATAATTTAGTACATTAAAAATAATTTTATTTTAATTCCCTGCTTTTTAAATTACCATATAATCATATAAAAGCCCGCTAATAAAGTGATATATATATTTCATATGTCTCACTTAGTACGGTGTCTATCTATTGGGTCGATTTATGGCAATCTTCTTTGATATAGAGATAGGTATAGACAAAAAGTTGCCTTTTTCCATCCTAGGATCATATCTAGGAAGGGGTCTCACCTAGGAAGTCGCGGTAATCCGCTAGTCCCAATATATTTAAATTTAAAAGAGGCCCATTTAAAGAGTTTATCCAGTATGTCCGATAGGGTGGCGCTGTGAGCGACCGCAATCATTATATGGCATTATTATATGGTATCGAGTTCTTAAGTAGTCGATAAAGTAATTAATAATTCGAGTACTTTTATATCAAGCTCAATGCGAAGGTGGCCGACTCTGTGGAGTGAGTGGCGCTGCGGTCTGTCATTTGCTGCGGTCGGGCTCGGAATCATGACTGAAGCGACACGACGTCGCTACGTGTAGTTGCGACATGTCGCGTCGACACGTGGTCCGACGCCGCGACATGTGGTCGGCTACGAACTTATACCTTTAAATGGCACGGATACGAATTATACAGGGTCAGAGAAAACAGGTTGCCAAAATCCCAAGTAACTATAGGAGATCTATATCCAGGATGGATTAGGTAGAATCCATTTTACCACATTGAGTAATACGACGATCGAGAAGACAGTGCTACATACAGGTGGCTCGTCATATTTTTTTCGATAATGACTCAGTCAGTAGTACTGACTTACCTAGTATGAATCTCAGTGCCGAGATTAGGCCCCTAGACAAAATGCAAATCTATTCTACAGCAGACTACGCTGTATAAACGAAATGTAATAACGCCGTAACACAACTATGCCAGTTTCATTCGCTTTCTTAGCGATAGCGAACATCGCTGTAGAATAAATTACATCTTGTCTAGGGGCTTACTAGTGCTCCGTAGTTTCGTGACCCTTTACTTACACTCACTATCATTCGTTACAGACTCAGTTATATTTGATAACAAGAACGCGTACCTACGAAGTAAGAAGGTGTTTTACGACGTTCTGATCTCAGTGCCCGCCAAGGATCTCAACATCAGCGATATGCCTGAAGAAAATGACAAAGAAACGACTGAAGCTTCGAGCAGTACTGACTTATAGACAATACTTTAGAATAATCCATAGTATAGGAAGGATGTTGGACAAGTTGAAGTAAATAGCTAACTAATAGGCTCAAGAAGACTCGAAACAAGTGAAAGAAATTAGCTTATTTTTAATGTTAATAGGTTGGGCCCGCGCCTATTAAAAGACAACTTAGGGAGTTTTTAGTCATGCGTTTTTGCTCACGCACGCACGCAGGGTTATGTATCTCAAACATAATCTGTGATGCATAGGAACCTATAATAATGCACGAACGACAGCGCAGTGACAAGACAAATTTCTTTGGCATTACAGATTATCTTAATCCCGATTGCGTGAGCAAATCCGCTCGACTCAGAAACGCTTAGGCCCACTTGCGCCATGGCGCTAACCCCGGGTTAACCCCTTAACCCTGTCATTTTTGTATAAACTATTTTCGGGTTAGGGATTAACCCGTATTGGTGCAAGTCGGGCTTATAAGGATAAACTAACCCGCATTCGATGGATACTGGCATGGCATAGAATGCATTTACTAAACACTAAAACCTCCCCAGTCATACTTATGTTAATAATATTCTGTTGGTTTTTCCCGTCGTTTTTAAATTTAAAAAAAAATCTGTGATAATTTGATTGAAAATTAATTCGGACTCTAAAATTAAGTAGTTTAGGTAGTCATATCCTGAAACACAATTTACTTTGAAACCAAACTTGGTATGGTAACCACATGAATTGGTACCTACCTACAAGTTTGATCAAACCCTTTATTTAGCGGCAATGGTTCAAGAATTCAAAATAGAAATTATTAATGTAATTAGGATTGTCCAAGCCCAACACTGTAAAGTTTTAGCAATGGCAAATAATTTTTGTAAATATTTTTTAGTGTATTTTTTTTTTGTTTTTCTAGATTTAAGACCAAATTAATTTAAGTACAATTATAAATGGATAATAATATTAATTTTATTACTTAGTTTGCTGTTAATGCATGTATAAATTGCTCAATAATGTTATGTTGTTACAGTATTTTTAATAAAATATTTGTTTGTCCACAAACTTAATTGTTGTTCTTTTTAATTCTGAATGACATGAGAGTTATTATGTGAGTTACAAAACTTGAGATAAATACAAATATTTGTTTATTAAAAATAAATACAGAGATGTCTTAAGATTACATTGGATATATACATATTATGTTTATATTACAGTATGTGTTCAGTTCTTTCATTACTCTTCTTCCTCAAACATCATCTGAAGGAGGTCCCGCTTGTTGCACTGGCTCCCCTCCAGTCTCTGTACCCCCTTCCATTTGATGATGGTGGGGATGACCATCAGACGTGTACGACTGTCTGTTCGGAAAGGGCAGGCTTTGTCCTTCCAGCTAAAAAAATATATTTTAATTTAATTTCTAATTAGTCTTTGTTTGGTTAATGCAGCTTGTATGCTAGATTTTTCGAAGTTGAAAGCTGGTTTTTTTGCTGAAAATAGTGTATTATGTTTAGATAGGTAGTATGCCTCAATTTCCAGTATATCCACACTATGGATGACAATAGATTTTTTGCATGGATCTACATTTCTGCAAACCTAGGAAAGGTGTAGGTAATATGAAAAACTGGATACAGGCAGTTATCAGTGGTTTCAACTGCTGGTCTGATAACTAATAATAATAAAAAATATTAGAAGTAGCATTCTGAAGAACTTACTAATCTCTGTCTCCAACGTCGACATATACAAAGGTGACACTCTTTTTCAGCTCCCCCAGATATGCTTTTACAACCGGTTCAGCTAAAAAAAAATACATTTTGAATTAATAAACAGCCGATACTTAAGTATTTTTAGTTAAATTAGTCTGAAGGGGATTTATGAACTTTTAGGATTTCAGCTATTAAAAAGTATAAAAACCCTAGCATGAAGTATTTTTGAAGAGATGAATTATACTTTCTGGATAGTCTACCCATTTGACAATAAATACACCAACTTCTGCCATTCTCTTTCTTTTTTCCAGTAAACAAAAAATATACATCCGTTCCTCTTGAGGGAATATGTTCAACATAATTAGTGAATTCTTCATAATTATTTAAATTGCAAACAGTAATTTTATTTTTGTTGACCATGTTTAAAAAAATTTAATTGACATATCAAAATTGAGTGATAACTTTGTCAATTTTTCACATTTGATTTCATTCAAAAAGATTCCATGACCATTGTTGTGTAGTTCAGAAACAGTCTTCTTTAGTCAAATACAGAACTATGCAGGTTTATCACTACAGTGTATTTTATTTTATTGCACAGATGTTATTTACAGATAATATATTTTATACAGGGTGTCCCGTAAATTAGCGTCAAGCGAGAGTGATGTCATTCTATTGCTCAAATACAACACTTTTTCTATAGGATCAACATCAGAATCTCAAAAAATTTTTTGGCTTCCCCATACAAAAGTGCCGGTCGGCTGAGAGCAGTTTGTATGAAGTCAAATTTTTTTTTGAGATTTGGATGTTGATCCCATAAAAAAAGTTGTTGTATTTGAGCAATAGAATGACGTCACTCTCGCTTGACGCTAATTTAAGGGACATCATGTATATACACACTTAGACGCAAGATAAAAGGGATATAATATGTATGTAGATAACAGTAAGTAGATATACCGAAAGGTTTCACAATAAGTACCTAGTATTAGGAAAGTATGGTCAATCCGCATACAAGTTACAACAAAAAAAGTCCGATCGCTCACAAAAATGCCCGTTAGTGCTTAGTCACCTCGGGAACAACTACAAGCATGATTTTTGTAATGATTATACCTTCGACGCAGTCTGGACACCAACTATTTCCACTTGGCAATTTAGCGCCACTAAAGAAGAAAAATACTGGAGGTCCTTCTGGGTCTATGTTTTCCGTATATTTTGCGAAGTCTTCAAATCCTTTGATTTCCACATAAGAAACCATTTTATAAAAAATTTAATACAAGTTTTTTTGCAAAACCGGTGCTGTTCTGTTTGTCGACGTACTTCAAGACAAAATAATGTCAAAGTTTTTTAACAGCTTGTCTTTTTTTTCAATTCACCGTTCTGGGTAGGCAGAGGATCAAGTCTATACAGCCACGTCTTCAGTATTTTTATTTTTATCACTAACACTAAACTACAAACTAACCTAAGGCCTATGTAACTCCCCGCGTAGGTAGAGAAAACGTACCTATGCGCGGCGACCGCTTGGAAGGGGCTAATCGAGTTGGGTGTCGCGAGCGAGCATGAGCGTTTTATTCACCGGCGGCGCACGCACGGCACGGCACTATGTGTGATTTGATTCGTTGCTGGCTGGACGAGCAGGAATAAAGTGCTAGAGATGAGCACTAGATAGCGTAACGTAAGTTCTTGTATGTAGCAGACTAGCAGTCAACCTTATCGCGTCGCATGATAGATAGTACGTCACTGAATAGGTTTAGTGTATTATGATTCATATTCTAGAGTTATAAGAATGAAGTTATTCTGCAATGGATTTCTGTAGGTGTCTATATGAGAATGTGCTTGACTCTGAGGTGAACTAAATTATACCATATCGTTGTCAACATTAAGTAGATATTTCTTTAAATTTCATTGCAAAGTCAAATTTCTGTACGGAGTAGTAGTTGTACAGTACTTTGTCTTCATACTAAAGCGCCCGAATCGACACACGTCTACATGGGTACACGTCATTTACACGGCCGCTGGGCAGACTTGGGCAAACAAACCCACGAAGTGCCACCACGTGCGCCGCGAGCCGGTTCGCTGTCAAAGATAGACTTTCAAAATGCAGATAGATGTCATTGAACAAACAAAGTACGTTTTATCAAACATGTTTAAAATCATCTTTATTTCGGATTACAGCTGTCAAAATTGAAACGGCCATATCGCGGTAACTACCCACCCAAGACTACTGGTGTATAGGAACAAATTTTGGAGCTCGCAGAGATCTTCATTTCACTATCTACCTAAGACTACTGGTGTGTAGGGACAAATCGTAGTCCTCGACGAGATCTTCAAAAATTGAAACAGCCATAACTCGAAAACTACCCACCCTAGACAACTGGTGTACATGTTAAAAAAATAAAAAATCTTTTTGCAAAATTTGTTTCTTAAATTCATTTTCAATGCCTCCGAAGATTGCGGGAACTGCAGGGTGGAATTTTTTTATACACATAAATATTTTTTAAGACTCAATTATGTGTACGAGCAAACTCGAAAATTGTACCTCGTCTCATCGAACTGACAGTGTAAGAACGGGCCCGTTTTACTAAGACTCTACTGTCTGTCTGTCCGTAACCAGGCTGTATCTCATGACTTGCAATAGCTAGACAGTTGAAATTTTCACATTACATATTTGAACTATGAAAAAGAAGAGAAATCTAGACATTTTTTAATTTTTGTATACCAACCCTAGCGCTCCGCCGATCCGTAGGTTCTAATTTCAAATTTACGGCTAAGATAAACTACTGTAAGAAAATAAATCTGTCTATTGTGGTAGTAGTAGGTACTTATTCTGTGCCTAACCTAACTCATTGATGAAATGCAAGGTTGGTTCACATTTCAATGCTCTCAAAGAAAGAGCGGGAAATCGAACCGGATGATCCGGTTCGATTTCCCGCTCAAAATATTCTTGAGAACATTGAAATGTGAACTGAGTGAGTTAGGTTAGGTTAGTTTGTAGTTTAGTGTTAGTGTAGTTGTGTTAATAATGTAATAGAAGAAAACTGAAGAAAAAAATGATACAAATAAAATTACTGAAGACGTGGCTGTATGGACTTGATCCTTTGCCTACCAAGAATGGGTAAATTGAACAAAAAAAAAGCAACGGCTTTGACGTTTGTGTCAGTTGACAATTGACAATGTTTGAATTTTGAGTTTGATTATTTTGAATGAATGTTTTCTTTATTTCGTAAATTGTTACTTTCTGTGTTTATATTATACAATCGGATACTAGTATGATGGAAACAGCAACAGCCAAAAAGCCTAAAACTATGGCAGAGCTCTTACCTGGTTTAAGTGGTGAGTGCATTTGGCTTCCTATCCAAAGTTTGTTTTAACTTAAACTTCAGACGTTGATCTCCGCATAACGAGTGTTATAATAAAACAATTTTACTGTGTCCAGGCATACTGTCTAAAGATGCGATGCAAACTCTCACGGCTAAAAAGAAACCGCGGCCTACAATGGCAGCGCAGTCTCGAACCGCTGAAAAAGTTCTCAAACCCCTGACAATGCTTGAAATGAGTTCTGCAATCCGAGGTATTTACATTTAGTTGTTTTTACCATTGAAATTTCTGTTATGAATAGTTCTATTATTGTAATATAAACAATGTTAGTAGAGAGATGTGTTACTTTCAGCCCTCAATGTCCCATCGCCTAAAAGATTTCCTGCAGCAGCTACATCAGGCAAAAAGAAAAACTGGAACTCTTCAGTAAAAGTAGACAAAAAAATCAGTCACACTGCAGATGGAAAGCTAAAAAACAACCCTGTCAGAAAAGTGCTTAATTTCCAGCCTAAAAACAAGGTAAATAAATAATTAAGTAGAAACACACAGGTAGTCATTTCTTATCATTGATTACATTAATTTTCACTGTCAGCATTAACAGCCAGTGTGTTATATTTTTTTAAACAGTCGAGTCTCATACAAGGCCGGTGTTCCGATAACAATTGATTGCCTGCTGTGTCTGGAAACATGATACTGATAGGTTAAGCATATAACACTTATCCCTTATTATAGGTGGTCATGAACTCAAGAGCTACAATGCATCCAGTAAATGCTGAGACACCAAAGTTTCCAAAGCCAGAGTTCAGAGCCAAGAAGTCTATTCATGTTCAAGGTATTTAAATATTTATTAATAAAAATTAAGATAAATTATTTATACAATACAAAAACAAAAATTATAAAAAGGGCAAAAGCATTACTGCGCTAGATAGCTATGCTTATACGCTGAGCAAGGTAGCTGCCAGCTCTTAGGTCACCACTGATGTCAACTAGCCTCTTCGAAATCTCTTTGAAAAAAGAGATAGCGTTGGGACCCCACAAACCCAGTGTTCCCAGCTGCCAGCATCCTGGGAACCATACCACAAGGACCCTTTTTATAATTTTTGATTTTGTATTGTATTAAATAATTTATCTTAATTTTTATTAATAAGTTGTATCTATGTTACTAATGTACATTTATATTGTTCTAATTAAATTCTGTTTCTTATTTTAAATATTTTAAAATGTTGTTATAAATTAAATCACACATGTCAGTATCTAATAGCTAGAAATCATCATATCATAAAATTCATCCTAATATACCTAATTAATAGTTTTCATGTTGCAGCTCGCAATATGGTAAGAATAAGCGGAATATGTAACATTCCAGAGACTCCCCTCATAAATAAGCCAGTGAAAAGTCGAATGACCCTTGCCAACAAAGAAAACATGTCTAACCAAGCCAATTGCCTCACTAAGAAAACATTCGCTGCACTAAAACCTCTTGCACAGCCAAAGCTTATGGTTACCACTGTACCTGACACTCCACTTTCTAATGTGTCATGGAAATCAAGTTGTGATGCCAGTTTCTTGCAAAAAGAAAAAGAAATAAATGACATAGAAGAGAAAGCAAAAGCAATATTGGAGGAGCAAACACTGGAGAAAATTGCAGAAGTGTCACCCCCCATATCGACACCATTCAAGGAATATAGAAATGTAAAAGAATACTTCAATAATTCCAGTGAAATGGAAACCTCAGCTCTGTTTGATGATAATACCATAATGTGCTTTGATAAACCTTCAGAGGTTAAATTAAACAAAGATAATAAAAGAGAAGAAAGTGTTATTGTATCCTTGTGTGACTTACTGAACAAGGCGAAAGTGACAAATAACGAAAAAACTAGCAATGAATTGGAAGACTTATTAGAAGTTGAGAAGCAGACAGAAAACAATATCAAAATGATTGACAATGGTATTCAAATTCTGAAAAATATAAAAGAGTCTCAGTTAAAGTCCTTAGAGTATGTCAGAAGACTGATTAGTGAAAAAAAGAATGACAAAAACACCCCTGAAAGTGACCACGACAAGACTTTAGTAAGTGATACCAAAGTTACACCAAAAACATTAAAGAAAGAGAAACCAAGTCCTGAACAGAGTCCAGTTCTTGGGAAGCCTTGTTCTGTGATTAAGTCACCTGTAAAATCACCATCGTATAAGATACCGAAGAAAAATGTATGCCTCAGGAAAAAAGTGTTTCACAAGTCAATGCCAAATGTGTCAAATCCTATGCAAACACCGAATAAAGATCCTGATAACAGAGCTCTAAATATGTATATGAAAATGAAGGAACAAATGAACTTTTTGAACACACCACTAGTAAAGCATAATGTTTCTTATATCCCTGATACACCTGCAGTTACGTCTCATAATTTACAAAAGCAACTAGACAAATTGTATGGTGCAAGCTAGTTTTGTAGTATTTTAAGGAGATTTTGTATCTACATTTTAGGAAAATTAATTTAAATTACAATAATATAAATTAGTCTACATTAAAGTATGTTCTTTACACTGTATCAAATCATGCAGCGGGTTGTGCTACAGGTTGGCATAATTTGAAACTAGATAATTTTATTAGATTAGTGACATTCTTATTAGGTTGATTAAATGCAAATACTGATATACTAACCATACTAATGCAATGTCTTTCTGATAATTTTTACCATGACCATGAGTTATATTGAGTATTTATGTGTTTAATTGTAAATTAATTACCTCAATAACTGTATATTAGATATTGTATAATATAATAAAATTTTAAGATTTGTACAGCTTTTGTTTGTGGTTTATGTCACAGTTGTTTTGCTGTGTTTAGTATTGTGTCGCTAGTATCGTACAGATTAAATAAGAGAAACCTACATATTCGTTTTAAACAAATTAATACTACATATTAGATGGGTTCGTAGTTAATTAATAAGTTTAATTATTCTTTCATGATCTATAATGACTAATGGAAATTAGCGACCTATGTGACAACTTAGTTCAAATTTTTGCCACCAGCAGAGCTTGTTTCGCATACAGAGATAACCTCTATTTGGTTGCTTCACTGATAAACAAATCGTATCTGGGTATCAGTCGGCCTTCTGTCGTCAGCACTCAAATTATTACCGATAATTCCTTACAGTTTTTCGCGATAGGTGTACGGATGTGTTGTGATTAGAAACATAAAAATTATAGTGCAAAAATGGCCCTATCAAAACCAATTATGTCACTAGTGGGCTCATATTTACAAAATTTATATTTACATCCAGTGAAAACGAAATCTATAACAAGGTAAGAATTTGTATTTCTTGTTTACTATTGTAAGCCATTTGTCTTAGTACATGTTATGCTAAGAATTTGCATATTAAAGTAAATTATGTTGATGTTAAATTAACACCCATGTTCTTCCGCTAGTTTGATAGTTTATTCATACACTTCCTTTTACGAATAAGATAGTAATTAGCAGTGTAATAATGTAAGTAAACGTCTTTTATAGCCAGTACCAAAGTTCAATTTGAAGTTATCTGCATTATTAAGTTTAAGTAGGTATGTACTTTGGCCTGGCGTAACTATAAGTTGCCTTTTGCACTGAGTTAGGGTGCCTTTTCCTTGGTACTATAAGTCAATTGCGTATGGTATGATAATTTTGCTGAACGGATTTGGATGAAACTAAAATATTTATTTCCAAATCGAATAGCTAGAAGAACACGCTAGTTTGTTTAATCCAAGATTCAATATGCATAACTCGGGATTAAATCGTTTAAGTCCCTGTCATTTATAATGAAACTGGCTATAATGAAAATGTAATGCGCGTTGTATTTTGTATGTAGTGTAAATACCAAAAGGAGAATTTTTATGTTTCCAGTTGTGTCCTGGGCACGACAGCAAGTGTGGCGTCCCAGTTGATGGCCGGCGACTCTTTGAAACTGGACCCAATTCTGGCTTTTGGTCTATATGGGTGAGTACATTTCTGGAAGTCTGTGTGTTTGCTATTGCCACAGAATGAGTACTAGTACTACCGAGAGCTATTAATGCAAATTTTTGGGCTGATTACAAAAGTCTCAGGTTCAAGAGATTATTGCGAGGATCTGGTTGTTTACTTTTTTAGACACAGTCGGCAGCACATCAGGTTACCTATTTGAACTACAGAAACTGCTTTTATTACGTAAGGAATAGAGGCTGTCTCAAGGTTAAAGTGGGGGTAATATGACGTGCGCCGTGTATAACATATATATTACAATACCCATTTTCGTTACTAATGGCCCCAGTTACAAAAATGCCGCAGTGTTGTTAGCTTGATGTACTCCGTCAGGCTAAGTATGTTAAAAAAATATTCTCCACTAGCAGTCTTTAAGACTTCGCCCACGGCAAAAGTCGAAGTTCCATACAAACTTTCATCCCTTATTTAGTTAGTTAGTTAGTTTTTTATAGGTCTTACTTAGGCCAGAAAATCTTAAATGATATTATAAATGCGAATTGCGAAAGTAACTATGAAGTCTAAAGATTCAAATGAAAGGTACAGAGATAGTTTAAGACCCTGGGATTGGGAAGGACATAGTGACTAGGCTACTATTTATCGCGATAAAAAACGATCAGGGGGCCCACACCCCAGGCTGGGGTGTGGGCCCCCTGATGGTTTTTTATGCCAGCACTCCCAGGTGAAGGGATATTAATATCATTTAAGATTTTCTGGCCTAAGTAAGACCTATAAACTAACTAGACCGCTTTATTCCAGATTGCTATTCGGCGGTTCCTTGCCCCACTACTTCTATGAGATAGTGGAAAGATTATTCCCTGAAGAAGTGGTGGCGTTCCCGCTGGCGAAGAAGCTGTTATTCGAGAGGCTGGTCTTTGCACCCTTAATGCAGGCTTTTTCCCTGTACACCCTCGCGAGGTTCGAGGGGAAAAACCACGCTGCGGCCGTGAAGCAGCTGGCAGCGCTGTACTTGCCAGTGCTGCAGGCCAACTGGAAGTGGCTGACACTGTTCCAAGTCATCAATTTGGCGTTTGTGCCTCCTATGGTGAGTTTTTTTGCGATATCTATCTACAAGCGTAGCGTAGGGCGTCCACTGTAGGCATGAAAGATTTCATGAATAGCAGATGAAAAATCATATGAAATGAATTTCATTGTTCATACCTGCTATTTTTTTTCATAGGTATAGACTGCTACAAATCGCACTCTGCGAAATCATAGATCATGCTCATTTCATTTCATTCATTGCATGTAGCAGAGCGAGTCGCGAGCGAGCGAGTAGGAATGATTTGCCCTAGGTGCGTGTTAGAAAAAAACAAACACACTAGTTATGCGATCATAGGTGACGATCGATACTGGATGGGCATTTTAAGAACTTTAAACTTATGAACGTATTATAATAAGTTTAGATTCGTTTGCCATGATTTTTCATGACAACTTAAATATGACATTTCATATTAGTAGCAAATTAGCAACCGTTCACAATAATTCATATTTCATTAAAGTAGCAAATAGCAAAAAGTTTTACATTATGATACTGCGAAAAAAAATCATTGCCAATGAAATTTCACATGTGATTTCATATGAAAAAAAATCATCATTTCATAAAATGAAAATGAATTAAAAGTAGCAATCATTTCCATGCCTAGTCCACTGGCGAGATGGACAGGCGACCTCGTAGAGCACTGAATGCTTGCCCTTTGACGATAATATTTGAAACCTTTGGGAGCTAAAGCCCTATCTTCATCAATGGTCATCAAACAGCTGATAATGATGACCGTTCTACAGGCTATCGCTAGTAACCTATCTATCTCGCCTTGTATCCTCTGAAAAATACAACTATCTGGATTTCTTTCGAACCCACGTCTTTCGCTATCCGGGCAACTACCCTGGCTACAGCTATTAAGGATTTAATCCCGAAATAGTGTCATGATTTGCACAAACGATCAAAATGCAGGTAGCATTTAGATCATTAATTGCAACCGGAATCATTATTTGCGTCAGTTTTTTTATTGAGCAATGTGTGTTAAAATAAAATAAATATACAACCAAACCATGTTTTTGTAGTAACCTATGCCAGGTTAAACGTGGGCACTACAGAATGTAGATAAATTATGCAAGCCGCTCCACAACTTCTTTGAATCAATCTCATAACTAGGCAGTAAATCCTTAGTTATATCCCTAGGAAGCTATGTAAGTGGTACTTATTAGATATCTCTGATATGATTGATAATAGTATAATGACTTCGCTGATAATACATAAATTTTACACCTAAATACAAGTTTTTTTATGACCACAAAACTACTGATATCTTTATCATGAGATTGTTCGTTCGTGTCTATTGTATGTACTACTTGAAGTAGGGTAGGTTAAGGGTCGAGTTCACCAACACTTGTTTAATTTTTAAACAGCCGGTAAAATATTATATTTAAAATTTAAGAGCTACGCTCTTGTTGGTGGAGTCTTCTCCATTTCTCTCTATTCAGTGCCATCTCCTTGACTTCTCGGTACGACACGACACACAGCTTTTCCTGTATTTGGTCCATGTAGGACCTTTTTGGTAAAATATTATAATGACATATTTTGTAAATACCTACTAGTATCCGCATTTTTCCTACACTGTTTTCTAAAAAAAAAATCAGTTAACCTTAAATCGGTTTCTTACCTATACTTTAGGGCTCAAAAAGCACCTTGTGTTCCAATCATACCTTACCTAACTGACGTACTTATTTCTAGCAAAACATTGCAAATTCATCATGTAAACTTTATTCACATTCAATCATCTATTTGCATATAATTCATAGTAAATGAATGTTTCAAAAGGGGTTCTTGATGCAAAGGTCGAAAGAATAAAGTTTCCAGGACACCCCAGCATACTAAACATACGTTTCACTTAATAGGACGCAAGTACTTGAATGCTTTAATCACTGTAGGATATTTTCAAAGGACTGACAATCTACATACCTAATACTAGACTTGCATACTTACGTACTTACTTTTTTTTTATTTCAGCTCAGAGTCCTCTTCATGAATTTTGTCGGGTTGGGCTGGGCCATATTCCTAGCGACGAAGAGGCGTCAAAGCCAAAAGAAGGAAAATAACTCATCTTAACTAAGAGGGAAGTGTCCAGATCACGAAGGATCATTTAGTGGGAACAATAAAGTCGAGGTGCTGGTAAGCTTAAGCTAAGTCAACGAATCAAAGCTTAGTCACTGAAAATCAAGACATTCCTAAAGAAGTCACATGATTGTATATAGGGTAACTTGTTAAGTTTAATTATCGTTACTTATGTATTTGTAATATTTTTGTATGAATAGTATAATTTAAGGACACAATAAAACATTTAATGCATCTGTAATACTTAGTTTATTTATTTTGACAACAGCAATTGAGTTCCAATTTTACTTAATATTTTGTGAAGGAGTCTTATTAGAATATGCCTATTTCACTATGATCAAATCAGCTAAATCAATTCATTCTGTTAGTGGTGCTTAAAGAAAGCTTTGTATATATAGAATCAACTATACATTTGTAATTTGTATGTTAAAACTGTTTTTCTTTATCTAATGAGTATTTTTCCATATCGTTACGGTTCACTTTCTACGAACATATTGCTTATAAATAAATAAGTTCTCACTTTTTAAGTAGACTAGAAACAAACTATGCTAATAATAATACGCGTTACACAGCAAATACGTGTAAATATAAATAAATTAAATAATTCACGGCTAAGTGAGTGACTAGACAACAAAAAATAAGTTAGTGTAAATAATGTTAATGACTGTCAATAAATATATTGCACATCATTCTGAATAAAATAATTTAAATTAAAAAAATATATGACCAGACTGGTATTTCATTGAGTATCGCTTGGTTCATAAAATAAATTAGTAACAACAAAATAAAAACAATTAATAAATTATATGACTAGATTTCATTATTTTAATAAACAGGCGAAGTTGAAGTACATTCGCCTTTAGAATATTAAAACTGCCTACACTCATATCAGTTCGAAATTCGCCAGGTTTTATCGTAAGATAATATCCATATTTATCTCATAATAAAAACTAAATCGTCATGCAGATAATATGTTAATAAAATTATGTAAAGTTTTCGTCATTTGCGCCAATCTTCGTTGGGTGCCACGATCCGCGATAAACCTTTGGGTAGGTATATTTAATATCTTTATAGTGTAAACACCTATGTATAGTTATCTGGAATTACCTACACTTAACATTTACATAAATAATCCTAGAGTGCAAAAAGACCGAGCACGGCGAAACTTAAGTCAAGGTACACTTAGTTTCTGACTAGATTCGATGAAGGAAACATTAAAACAACCACGCCAAGGGCTGACCTCCTAGTCCTATTTACGGTAACTACCGCACTACACCATAACACATGTATAGTTATATACATTTATTGTCGACCACTTACGAAATTATTTTCGAGCTTTGAATTCGATAAAATTGTTAAAAAAATTACAATCTCATTTTAACTTTTCGCAAGCAGTCGAAAAATAATTAATTCCAATGATCAGAGGTTAAAAGTATGCAACGATTCGTATTGCCACAAAACGACCAAATTACATATAGATTACACTTATATAAAAATGATGTAAACATACAATGCATTGAAGAGATGTGTTATACATTCTATATAACCCGCTCAAAAAAGCTAGAACCCGGTTTATTTCGGGATAGATTTACGGGATAGTATAAATATTTGACTAGATTTTGTAAATTAACAATAAACCTACACGTAGCACAGACAGATCAAATAGCACGGGTCAAATTATAAATCCGATCTCTTAGTGATTTTGCCAGTCTTTTGGCACATTTAATAGTATAGCCCGTGGTAAGTGATCCGTCGCCTGAACACTTGCACTTGCTTTGGAATGTAATAATGACATTCAATTGTAAATAATACAGTTCAATCATATTGTCTCCAATCCTACACTCAGTCCATCGAGTAATCTTCATACACACATGCTCACTTCACAGGTTTACTAGTACAAAAGTACTTGTTCATCTGTAATGATGTTTATGTCAATCGATTGGATCAATGTTTATCTGTCAACAACGTTTTTTAATTGTGCGCAAAAATTAACGTTCCGTGCATACAACGTCATATGATAGGTAGAAAGCGAGTTATTCTATTGCAATTTTTTAATACATGTATAAGGTTATGCAGTTGATTGTATAGCTTTATGAAGAAATAAACATAATATATCCCATCTACTGACAACATCATTACAGGTGTACAAGTACCTTTATTTTTGTCCGTGTAGCAAGCATGTTTGTATGAAAATCACTCGATGGACCAATTTTTCTGCCGATAACTGCCGTACTCAGACGTCAATTAAATTTAATCGTTCATTAAGTCTTATGCCGCCCTTTTCTTTTCATTGACAAAGAAAGTGACAGAACAAGACTTAATTATACATTTAATTGATGTCTCTGAGTGCGGCAATAAGTATAGTTTATTATTAGTTAGCGAGCTGATACTTCCGGCGTGGAGTTACTCCCGGTCGGGCCTCGGCGAGCGCGACCAGCTTCTCTGCGAGGAGCGGCTGCTGTAGCTACCGGAGGAGGGCGAGGAGGGCGTCGGTCTCCGGTATGGGATCGGTCGCTTCCTAGCGCTGTTGTGTTATTCGTGTTAGTAAGCATGCACAGTGCACGCCGGCAGTTAGACGGTTATGTTGCATGCAAAAGTTCGACATACTTCTTTATTTCAAAAATGACAGACTGAGATTTATGATCACTGGTATGTCCTTAGGCAGCTTGTTGGTAATTTAATAATTGACAGTAAAATCATGATTTAAGTGAAACAAGTTAAAAAAAAATACTTTTACTTCAGTTATAATAAAATAGCACTTACCTCTCGAGCCCTTGCAACTTAATTATTTGTCCTAGCTTGCCTTTTAATTAAAAAAAATATGTATTGAAACAATGGTCTACAATAATTTATAGCACTATCTACCATGCGGCGATAACAAAATAAAATAAAAAACGTCTAAAGATTTACAATAAACTTTAATGTGATAAAACAAACTAAATAATATAAGATTGAAACAGAAAACACACTTGCAAAAATAATGTCCACAAATAGCACAAGGTCTACAACTGGCGTCAATCACTTAACATCCGATTACGTTCCTGGGAACTGAAACTCGCTACTAGGAGGGGCTCTCATCTTCGTTTATACTTGTATTTATTTGTAGTGAGATCTATAATGGGTGCGCTACGGAGGAAAAACATTTCATTAATCGCCTGGTCATTCAAATATGAAAACCCAAAATTCTTCCCAATCCTTATAATAATAGTCGGAGAAATGGTGTTTATAATCTAGTGAAGGAAAGTAGAATACTATGTTATGATGAACTTATTTTATAAATGAAAATCTCTTAGATCTTATGAATAGCACACCCATGTTAAGAATCAAAGCAAACGGTTAGTTTTCACACAACAAACTCCATTTATATTTTATACAAAACTAAAACCTACAAGAATTAATTCAAACATCACAGCCAATGAATTTTCTGTTTTTCATACAAATATTAATAGAGAATATTTCATTTGTATATGACACATTAGCATTGTGAATCGAACCAATGAAATCACCGATATCAGAAAGTATGTCTTAAAATTTACGATAATAATTGAATACACATCTATCTTAGACTAAGGGCTATTGAACTAGCAGAATCACGCACTAATCGGAGCTACTACTCGTGTCTTCAGAACTCGTGCTATATTTTCGTTTTCTATAAAGAAAAACAGAAAACAATACATAACTTATAGAATACCACATATCATGCCATATCACGAATACTTAAAAATCATTAAGTTTGTACAAGTGAGTTTTAAATTCTATTCAAAATAACCTTTATGAACCAGTATTGTTTATTTGTTAGGATATTCGTAATATGGCACATGCAAAATAAAATAATAAGCATAAATTTAAAAGAAGAAGCGACACACACAAAAGTGTTAACACCTATCAAAAGTTTAGTATTCGCGATTTTTATTTGTTACAAGTGTAACTAATGAATAAATATCAAAAATACTAATAAATGCATCCCTACGTTAGTGCCAATCTATACAGTGCTGTTTGGGGTAGGGAAAACATGAACTATTTCACTACAACACAAATTACTAAAACAAAAATGTTTAAGTAGTGAAATAGACTCCCCCAATACTACGAACACACACGTGAGGCGTGAAAATCCTAGAAGGAACAGAGACTTTCATCCTAATTTGTACCGATTTTGTGTGTATTAAGTGCAATATTGTCGGTAAGTGTAGCCTTATGAATATTTTGCCACCTTATTTCCAAGTCAATAATTGCAAGATTTGCATAAATTATTATGTATCTCCAATGCCATTGACATAGCATTCATTATTATTCTGTTCGTTAATGTTATTATTATAAAAACGCCATAAATCGTCTGTAACTATTTATATTGGCAAAATTAACACGTCGATCATTCGAAATAATTTTACTTCCGCCCATGAATATCACGGTTTGTTTTTGCGTCCGGCCGCGATAGACTCATATATGATGTCAAAACGACATACGATCAATAATAAAGTATGTGATTTGCAAATGACAAATTCACTCTGAATATTATTTAACAAGACTTGGCAGAATTAACACTGAGTGATTGCTAAAAAATAATTTTATTTCCGCCCGTGAATATCACAGCTTTATTTTGCTTCCGGCCGCTGTCAAAATGTCGACTTGAATAAGTCCATAGCATTTTTCAAATACAAAAGCCAAGAGCACTCTGAACAAAACACGGCTAATGCAAATCAAAGACCCCATCATCAATGAAATGCACTTCTTTGCAAGCAAGTCTAGTAATTAATTTGTTTGCAAGTTTTTACAAAACTTTTTTTGCAAAGGGTCATGGGTGGTCACCGGATGACACGTTCAAACGATTGTGTGAAGATTTTACTTAAACCTCCACATATCATGTTTCCAGACACAATAGTCTCGGCCAAATTAATTGTTATCGGCCCGCCCGCGGGTCTTATGGGGTTTGACAGGTGCAAGTCTCTGCTCCTTACACGCACAGCGTATCAGCCTAGTACCTGGTGATGCGGCGTCGGTCGAGGAACGAAGGCGAGCCAGCTCGCCGCGGGATGGACGGCGAGCGCGAACGGACTCGCGGACTCGATCTACGGTAATCGTCGTACACGCCCGTCATTGTTCTACTCGGTTCATAGCATGCACATCGTATCGGTATCGCATGCATTCGGTTTGTAAGAAAGAGAAGGACACAGTTAATTCGAGTACGGTACTTATGTGTGCGTCTGTGTGACTACGTATGATGTTGGAGCTAGTGAATACATATGGTGAAACTTAAATATGCATAATGATTGTTTTAACTATTGTTAAAAGATCGTTAAGCTTTTGTTTTTAATATAGCCTTGAATCAGTAAAATATTTACTTTACTTAAAAATTTACATCATAAACATTGTTATTTACACTTATTTACTGATATTTTAAATTTCTTTATAATATTTTCCAGATATTCAATAGCTCCAATTTGCTTAAATTTTATTGATCACTCCTTTTCTAATGCGTATTGATTCGAGATTTTCAATAATATTAAATACGTATACATTTTATTTATTTATTACCCAACTATACAGGCAATATTGTCATAAAAACCTCAAATCAACGCATTTTAACCTCATTAACTTATAGACCATATCCCAGTCGAGCGAGTCAGCGTCCTTTTTTCGTTTCATTTCATGAAAATCTTCAAAATTAAGTAGTGAGCAGAAACCTTACGTAATAAATCTTTCAAATGTCGTGTTGCCATACACAATAGTTACAACTGTTATCGGGACGCCCCGGCGTTCTTATGATACCAGAGGTTTTAAAGAGCTGTTAGGTAGATAGTTTTTTAGGGTTTCGTACTTCAAAAGAAAAAAAATTCTTAGGTACACAAATTGTAACGTGCTTCTGTGAAAATGTAAAAGAATTGAAAACATTTCATATTACATCCAAGACCAAGTAACCTTTGTTTATGATCACTCTTTCTTTGGTCACACTCACTAATATATATTTTATATAAATCATTAACCAATTAGCCTTCGACTGCCACGAAACGACACAATAGAAAAAATATTGTTTAGGGGTCACCGGTGACCACCGTGGCGCTCAACGTGTTAAATGTAGCTTGCATCATCAATGTGAAACGTGCCGCAGTACCGCGGACTCGCTCTGACTGCGCGTGCGCATGTCGCGTTACCGTGAAGAGCGCGTGGAGCGCGACGACGAGCGGGACGAGCGCGACGAGCTGCGGCTGCTGTACGAGCTCGAGCGGGACGAGCGGGACGAGCGGGACCGTCTGCGGACGATGAACACAACATTGGTTCAATTATTAACTTTAACAAGCAAACATAATTATTGAAAAACAAAATACCCGACTGCAAAAAATATTATATTTTAGAAATTGTCTTTTTAATGGCTTTCATTTGATACCTATATTGCTATGGAAAGGAAAAAATTAATCCCCCCCTCTTCCTTTATTTCCGTTTGCGGGCGCCATTTTTTAAATGTATATAGCCTATGTCACTCTCGCAATTTTGACAAATTCAACAACATCTCATATGTCAGAATCTGTCATACTGTTTGGGCTGCAGGGCGTGCCAAGCAATTATACATACATACATACTCTTGAAAACAACCCTCCTTCCTTAGACGAGTAAATACTTATTTGTAACTAGGATCGTAACTATGACTACATCTTCCTAATTTCCTAAGTAGGATCCTAGTTTGGATGCCACAAATAAATGCACTAATTTTACCACGTATGGCTCACTCGGCAATTTTAATATGAAGGTAGAAATCCGATCGATCGGCTACAGGCCGGATCGAATACAAAACAACTGCCTCAAGCTCACTAACATTCGCGAACTCTAAATGATAACTTGACAACCGACTCGCCTCGGCGACTATTACATCGTGACCTTGACCTCGACCGGGACGTCCAGCTACCCCGCGACCCGCTTCGTTTCCGTCTCCTCGGCTCGGGTGAATTCTAAATGATAACTTAATAACCAACTCACCTCGACGACGAGTACGAGCGTGACCTCGACCGCGACGACCTTGACCTCGACCGTGACCTTGACCGCGACCTTGACCTCGACCTTGACCGCGAGCGTGACGTCCAACTGCCCCGCGACCCGCTTCGTTTCCGTCTCCTTGGCTCGGGTGAACTCTCAATATGGCGCGGGCTTCTGTCCGTCCGGGAAGGTACTCGTGGCGACTTGTCCACGACGATGGGACTTTTCGTTCGCTCGTCTTCGACTGGCCGGGACTCAGTTCGGGTCTGCGGCTGGAGATAACGAAGATTTTTTATTTACTTTTTTTAACGCATCCTAAACTAATTGCAAGGAAAGAGAAACCTGTTATTGGCTTAACTTTTCGTTAAGTAGCTGCCATGGTTGCACACCGTATTATAACGGTGTTGGTTTTCTTAAATAAAATATACATATTATCATTTTTAAACATAATCTGCAGCTAATATTAATCTGACATTGACATAAACCACAAAGTTTTGCCAGCAATGCAACATCTGTTGTTTTTTGTTGATTGTATTAAGACTTTTGTTGGTGCCAAAATCGGTAAACTACATACATATATGAAAAAAAACTGCTTGTATTCCGCTGACAAGTAATCTCTAATAGGTTTAAATCTGCTGATGATCATGGTTCCATACTCATAGTTTGGTAATTATGTACTTAAATACAATAACATTGTCTATGGAAGACACATACACCAAAATATTTTTGAGGCACCCATTAATAATTGTAATTAACTGATAAGTTTATAGGTTGTATGGAGTTGCTTCATTTTTGTTGACCGCACCATATACCACCATTATGGTTCCGTAGAAAAAGTTGTTTGCTGTTAGAACACATGTCTTACATCGACTACATTAAAAGGGGCTTAAAATTATATATGATGTTCAATATCCACGTTAAAATATAGTATTTGCTTTTGCAAATAAATTCAATGATAAATTAGCCATTAGAATGATGAGCTCGTCTTTGTATCGATAACTTGGTCCTTTGAATGAGATAGAAAGAGACAAATATATTTTTCTCACCTGTGCAGTTTCTTCAGTCCGTGGCGCGCTGCTTGCGGCCTGCGACGTAGACGGCTCCACCATCTCTGTCAGCAGACCACTCGCCATCTTCGCCAGCTTCTCCTTCAGCTTGTTCATCTCCCGCAACTCGTACTCGTCTTGACGAGCCCTCTCGTCCAAATCCAAGAAGTCGTCTTCGGACGCCTCGTTCTCGCTACCAGAACTCCTCAAACAAACCGCTTTAGGCTTGTAATTGGCTTTCTCACTCTTTCTTTTCTTCTTCTTCGGCTGAAGATCCGATGGAGATTTTATATACTTCCGCTTGTCTTTCTCTGGCAACGTTTCTATGATGTCTCTGTATCGTTCTGGGCTCCGTCGCGCCGGCGAGTAGCTCAGACTAGACGTGCTCCGACTTTTCTGAACGGACCGAGACCGGGACTTGCCCTTCTTCGCGGACCTTTCCTCGCGATCTTCTTTTCTTTCCCTATCTTCTTTCGGTTTCGGAGACGTGTGTCTCTCTGGGGATTTCTTCGCTTTGGATGTAGAAACGTCTATTTTGCTTTTTTCCTTTTTTGACTTTTTGGCGGGGGAAGGGGATCGCGATCTGCTCGCAGACGGCCTGCGCCGCGGCTGTTTCTCGACAGATGGAGACCTCTTTCTGTGTCTGCTCTCATAGTTATTTTCGGTGACTTTAGCTTTTTCCTGTCGGTGCTTGTCGTAAGTTGAGGAGGGACTGCGCCTCCTGGGCTCCGCTGATGGACTCCGGCGTTTGTGTTCTCTGGGCTGAGGGGATGCACTCCGATCCTTGTAATACTTCAACTTGCTTTTTACGACTTTCTCCGCCCTCTGTTTTGGCTCCGGCTCCGATTCGGACTCCGATGACGGCGATTTCCGTTCGGACCTAGATTTTTTGTAGGGTCGCTCTATTTCATTTCGAGATTCCTTATTCCTGTAGCTTTTCTTAGCTGGCGATCGTTCTACGTACTCTGGCGACGAGTCCCGGTCGCGTTTGTCCCGCGCTGGGCTTTTGTGTCTCCGATTTCTAGACGATTCGCCGTTCTCCTCTCTTTCTCTCCGACGCGGCGGCTCTTCCTCGTATCGCTCCCGCTCGCTCTTCTTCCTTTTGTCATACTTGTCGTCTCGGTCTTTTCTGTACTCCTTCTCTCTCGTGTCATCTTGTCTTTTGTAAGGAGATTCAATTCGGCGCGGCGCCCTGCGGTCTTCGCGCGGAGAGATATCCCTATGATTCCTGCTTGAATTAGCTATAGGCTCCTTCGCTTTGCTGTAGTAAGTGTCGCCTCTCTCATATTCCACGGAGGGACTCCTGCGACGTCGTTTCTCCGGCGGTGGGGATAAGCTCCTGTCTCTGTTGTACGGTCTTTTGTCTCTTTTCTCTGATTTGCTTTTAGGGTATTCTGGTTCCGATTCGGGTGACGAACGACCTCTCTTAGAGCGTTTCAGGGACTTCCTCTCCGGGCTTTCGGAGGGTTCTCTTTTCTTGTTGTCTATCTTTGTGATGTAGGAGCGTTGCCTGTACTCGGGGGAAGAGTCTCTGTCGTCCCTGGAGGCGCTACGCTCGCGCCGGTGGTTGGTGTCGTGGTGGCGCGAGTTCCTAGCGTTATTTGGGAGCTCTTCGCGCTTGTCGTATCTTCTGTTCCTGTCTTCGCGTTCTCTGTCTCTCTTTCTGTGGCCGTCATCTTCGCGACTCTCGCTTCTGCGGTCGCGTGGCTTTTCTTTCAAATGTTTGACTGGGGAGCTGCGAAAACAGAATAGAGTTGTTGGATACGAAATGGCAAGTAAAGAATATGAATCATAACTTGTTATTTAGTTCTTAAATCTTTCGCTGTTATTTTGCCTTCAAACAATAAAACACAAAATGCGAAAAATATAACTTGGTGAAGATAATTCATCGAATAGCCTTTGTTGCCGTTTATTTATTAAAGGAGAGCATTTTATTTAAGGCTCCCCCCTGGTACTTACAATAATATACAAATGTCAAAAGGACAACGTTGGGTCACAGTGACAATAAATAATGTGCATACAGTACTAGCGAAAACAACTCGAAAACAATTGCAAATAAAAGGCTGTTTAAACAACTGCGGTTTTTTAAATAACTTTCTTAAGATTTACTGAATTAACATTGTTTTTATTCAAGAATACCAATTGGGTGGACAAAAGAAATCTTTACTTTTTTTTTAAATACGCATAATACTATAGTGGAGGAAACCTAGTACCCTAGAACCAGTGAGTTGTGCGTAAATCTAGCGTGTAACACAGGGAGACATGTTAGTACGTGATAATAGTTTGTGTTAGTGATGCCCTATAATAATAACTATTTCTTTTACTCTTTTGAAAATATTTAATAATTTGCTTTCAATTTTAGATCTACTTTTACTTATTTCAATTTACTTTATGATGTTTGTGTGACTATTGAACTATTATAGTTTTTTAAGTAAATTGTACTAACGTGGACTTAGGTTGTCTGAAATAAAAAAATTTCTAATAATCTTTTGGAGAGACTGCTTGGACAAGAGTAAATTAGTTTTAAACTTATATTCAACTATATTACTGGGTAGGGATTTCTTTGTAGAAAAGTGTGACAAAAGACCTTGACTTAACAGGACCTAGGTACCCTACCACTACACAAGCGCTAACATATGGCCATTATCTTGTTTTAGCAAACGTTCACTTTGACTGACTCACTATAGCCGACAATATTTCAGATACAATTACGGAAGGTAATATGTATTTAAGGAAATGTGTACATACCTCTCTCGACTGGATACTTCGCTGCTGCCCCGTCGTCTGCCACTCGACTTTTTCTGTTCAAAGGTCAACAAGTCAATATAAATAACCCATACCAGCGAGCCAGCTCAAAACACCAGTGCCAATACAAGAAGTCTATAGTGGTAAAGGCAACTAAACAATGTTTACTAAACTTACACGAAATTCTTCAGACTTGAAGGATTTCCATAACATAATACCACTATAAACACATGCACTCTAAATAAAGAACAATATGAAAATAATAAAGGCGTTAAATCAATACAAAACTGTTATACGGAGAATAAGAAATGAAGAATTAAGCTATAAATTGAAGCAAGATAAATAAATGATGTAGGTACACTGTATTGTTGTATTGCATAACTTCATGTTTTAAATGTTATAGGTATTAGAGTCTATCCATAACATTCTCAATTCCAATTAATAATAAATGAATTACATATAATAATTTGAACGCTAAATAAGGAACAATAAACAAAATTGTTGGCACCAGTGCGATCACTTACATACATTGCTATGTTAATAACACATTACGATATCGATATATTTCATGATATTAAATAGATATATTAATACACAAAAATCAAATGTAATATAACACTTGGGAAACGTACCTTATTTAACAAACGGTGGTGGTTAACCATTTAAACATGGAGCATCCTTAATTAGTTTTGGGTCAATGAGAAGAGGGAGAATGTTATGGATTAGTGACAATTCAACAGTTACATTGTGGGCGTTGCACGCGATGTGTGATAAAGAAACGTGCGCAGGCGTCGCGCCGGCCGCCATTTGCGACATTGCCGCTGACAATGTACCACTAAGCCCAGTTCCAAGAGACTATAGCCCTTGGAAGGAAATGCTGCAAGTTTTTCTAACACACATCGGCGAAATCGCGACCAAAGAGCATAATAAACCACCATCTGTTTTAAGGACTACAAACACCATGCAAGTAAATAACTGTGCACACAATACCCTCACAACCGCCCATCCTCAATTCACATGATCTCAAAATGTTAGTCACAAATGTCATAATTAAAAATGCATTAAATTATCACGTACGTAATTTTAGTATTCACCTAACATAGTGTTCTTACTGAGTGTTATTGTTTTGTGATATACTTACAGATTACGTTATTTCTTCAGATAAAGATGGCTATCCTATGAAATGATGCACAGTTAAACAGATAATTTTTACTGGCTATTTCTTGTATTTACAGAAAATAAAAACAAAACAAAAAAAGTAAGAAGACAATAATGGCATATAAAATTGTTGGATCGTATTGCCCCTCAAATATATTATTTTCTAGAAGGACCATTGTAGACGTGTGGGGACGTAGCTATAGACACCCGAAGCGGGGAGAGATGACAGACGGTGACAACTACTAGTTCCGTGGCTGCACTCTAACACAAACAAGGGCCGATAGCTTCTCGAAAGGATAATTTACACAGATAAATGTTTGCAGAGGGGTGCCAGAAAGTAAAGTTGGTCCATTTCAGGCCATAAGTGAGGAAAAAATCTTCTTTAAAACTTAAAACAAAAGGAAGTGAAGTGCTAAATCAGATTATAGACGCGGTACTGACAGGATCGGAGCAGAAATTTGAGTAGGGGTCGTGAACAGTTGAGTGTATGAGAGAGTCCCAATATCTACATGTATTACAAGTGTAAATACAAATTATTCAGTGTGATCCCCCAAAAATCCCATCAAAACGGAGTAACTATTAGAATATCCTGAACACAATGCAAAGATTATGTTTTTACATGGCAGAAAAAACCTTACACAAAAAAGAAACTTAGAAACATGTTAACAATCAAATTAGAAAATTAAATTATACATCTTACAGAAATCAAAGTCCCTTACACCAGACAACGTTAGAAAATGAGAAAAACATAATCCTTGTTTAAACCATTCTCCTATTGGTACTAAAAAAATCAGAAAGCTAAAGTATTGCTTCGTCATTTCAACAAAAAGTTAATCACAACAAAGAGTGAACAAGTACCTTTTTTTTCTTTTTCTGCCTATCATCGCCGGAGCTCTCCGAGTCGCTGTCCTGGCCCGAAGAGCTGGAACTGTCGGAGCCAGACGATTTGGAGCGCTTCTTCTTTTTCTTGCTGGACTCTTGTCTGAAAAACCGAAAAGAATATACAACCGAAACCGTCTATATCTCATTTAGCAAGAACCAACATTGATCAACACTCAAACACACCTAATTAAATAATAACTAATATAACAATTACAGCAACGACGTACGTGTGATAATTACCCATGAAAGCCCTACGAATGTTTAATTATAAGTAGATAAGTTTTATAATCAAATATTAGTAGATAAATTATTATGGTTTCGTTTACCATACCTATGTATCAAGTCCCATAACATCTTTTTTTCACTGAAATTAGCAACAGAAATAGGATGACTAATCGATATTAAAATTGTATATAAAAAAACAGGACTAAATAATGTATTAGAATGTTACATGTAAATTGAATACTTGCCTTTTTGACAGTTGCAGTGTGACCTGTCTGCATTGAAAGGCAAACTATGAGATCATCTACGTTCACAAAAGTAAGTAAATAAAGCAGCTATAATTAAAGCAACTCCTGACAATAATCTAAACAAATAAAAAGGTCAGAATCAGAACACGTACCTCTCTTTTTTATTCTTCTTCGATTTCTTCTTCTTTAGCTTTTTGGCTTCTGGGGACACACTGAAACAAGACATGTTTTGCAGTCAAATTTCCTATTGTTTATAGTGTTAACTCAGTCTAGTCAAGCAATATTTTGTTTCTTAGATACACCTAAACATAGCTTAACTTTCAATAAACACACGTAACAGTTAGTTATTCATCACTGGTTGAAGTTTTTGCGACAATGTGTTTACATAACTGGATTTAAAGTCCCCCAAATGTAGCCAATGGGGACTTGAAAATGTTACACGGCTGTCAGTTCAGTTTCATGCATGATTTACAGGTTGAGCTAAGTTTTCTTTATAAAAAAAAATCACAATGACAGCTGATAAAAAATACCGAAAAATGCGTACCTTCGTTTCTTTTTCTTTTTAGACACATGCGCATCCCTCTCCTCCCTTTCATTGCTGGGCGTCCTGACTAGAGGGTACCGCTGCGCCTGCTCGCGCGCGCGGCGCTCCGGGTCCAGGCTGGTGCCCTCCACGAACCGCGGCGAGATGCCGAACGCGTCGCGGAGACGCGCGTTCTTCTCCTGCTGGGCCTCCGCGATCGCGTGGGTCTCCCGCACGCTGCAATCGAAACACACTCAATACAACATGGCCGACTGCCCAATCAATGGATCCACAACACTCTGACAGACGCTGAACAAATATTTACCTGAATAGCACCTAAGTGCGCTAAAGATAGGAAAACATTAAAACAATTAAGCATTTACTCCACTTGATCTCATCACTAATCTAAATCAAACCGTGAAACCTATTAAAAGCCAATGTAAGATATGAGCGAGTATGAAATCGGTTCGAATCCAATTAGAACTGTTTCTGCAAAGTTGTAATTTTTAATTAAGCCATTCGCTACGAGGCGACTAACGACCTAAATACGGAGGCGATAACCGATCGATAGGATTGTGTGCACACCTTATTACGGACCGCATGGACTTCCTCTCCTCGTCGTTGGAGAGACAGACCTGCAAATTGTCGTTAAAGTTGTTGCGAGGTTGGGAACAGTTACAGCGGCAGCAGCAGGAGTTCCTGAGGCCCGCGAGGATGGTGCGCAGGGCGGGTTCGAGCCCGTCGTCGGCCGAAGGGCCCTGGTGGTGGAGCGGCATGGCCGCGGGGACCACCGACGAGTCGGGGTTGGGGTCGTGAGAGGAGGCGCGGGGCCGTCTCTGGGGCCCCGCAAGGACCGCTTGGAACGTGCCCCGCCAGAGTCGCTCGAAGACGACTCGGTTGTTTTGTTCGCGACGCGACGCCCGGCCCCTTTGCATCTTACCCTAACTATACCTAATGGAAGACTTGGTTTCTTACGCTAATTATTAGACTAAATCATGGAAGACTGGTTAGGCGGTGGGGCAGCGTGGCTACATGGCTGCGGCCGGCGGCGGGCCGGCGGCGCTACTGGCGGCGGAAGGCGTCGCGCGCAGCCTGCGCAAACATTTCATCTCCGCTCGCGACGCCTCTCAAAGGAAGGGGCGCTTCCCCTCACCCTTTGTGCGGTAATCACACTAACTCGAGTTTGTTTATGAACCATTTTCTCCCTTGCGGCTGATGCATTTTTCATAAAATTAAAATGTGCCGCCTCAGGTTATTAATTTTCAATGTGATCACCATGAACACAACAGTTTAGAAGCAAAACATACTTAATTAAAAAAAATCATTTTTCCTACTTCAATAGAAAATAAGTACCATAAACGATCGTAGTTTACAAATAAATCATACATGACATTTCGCGACGGTTTTAATATCGTTAACGCTTTGAACCATGAAGCAAGGAGAATTCTTAATGAGCTCAACTAGGACCCACATCCTAGTGCTGGTTAGTATATTGTACAGTCACAGTTATTTCATCTGTTCATTTTTTTTTATTCAGAAGGGAATACCTACTACACATTCAATAAGAATTTGATTCAAGAAAATAGTTCATTGGATTTCTATGCAGTATTACAAATGCTGCATCAAGTGCTATTTTTTATTATTTTTTTACCTTCCCTTGGCGGTCTATACATAAACATCTGATAATCTTAACTGAATAAGTTATTATTTATTGATGTATGTTTATATTATCGGCGTCATTACTTAATTCTGCCATAAAAATAACAGATGAAGGTATTTTTTATTTTAGATCTTAGACAATAAATTCTCATAGAAAAAAATCTATTATGTATTACGAATCTAATCTATTATGTATTGAATTTTATCTAAAAAGAAAGTGCAAATGGAAGAATAATAGTAGATAAAGCCACACCAGAAGAAAATAATCATAATTTAAATGTTTGAAGACTATTAGTAAACTTGCCCCCATTTGTTTGGTACCCAATAGTCGATATACAATTGACAGCCGATATTTGATCCGTGTGTTAATCAGTCACCTGTGGTTTAGCGGATGTCAATTAGTTATCGAACATAGGCTTGACATTAATGTTTCCATAAAGAATATCGTTCAACCTGCATCGAAACATTGACATTATAATAAGCTATAATAAGTTCGCGTCGGTGGCGCAGTGGCTAGAGTTGCCTCTCATGCGGGAGGTACCAGTTCGATCCCACGTGCCGCCATGTACTAATGACTTTTTCTGAGTTATGTACATTAGTTGTTTCACTAACCGATGCTCTTACGGTGAGGGAAAACATCGTGAGGAAACCTGCACATTCAGGTGACTGCATGTGTAACCATGATCCAAACTGGTCAGGTTCCCCTGGTAACAGGGTCATGGAGGTCAGATGGCAGTCGCTCCACTGTAATTACCTGATCTGCCACATCCTGGATCATGGTCAGCGGACCTTGGGCCCTCGCGTGCGAGTGCACAACCGGGATAACGCTAGGAGGATAATAAATAAGTTCGCGACAAAATGAATAGAGAGAGACATCGGTAAAGAGCTGTAGCAGCTGCTGCGCCCGATGTCGCTTTTGCTGTTTATCCTGGCAGACTTACAGACGGACACTAGATGCAGGAGATGTAGAAATATTTTCATGTAATATCTTGATTAATTGCGTCGTTTTATGTGTTCGTATACAGTATCTCGTTAATGTACGAAATTTTTTTTTGGAGCTATCGTATCACAAGGTGTCAATATTTGCGAAATTACAATAAAAACGAAATTGCGCGGATGAAAATGTCATTTGCAAGAGATTCATGAAAGACACTATTCATCATTTGGTCTAAAAAGCTGTTAATTAGAAATAGTCTAACTCAACAAATGTCTATTCTCTCTTTTAAATGTGCCCTGTAACTATGATCATGCTTATCCCTAATAAAAAGGCACTACCATTCGCACCAACACATCTTTATACTCCACAGGAACATATTCAAAACAGTCAGTCTACCAGGCGAACTAAACGAATACGTGCTTTGGAGTCATATATCACTATCTTTAGCCGTAACGCGGCAATCACAACAAAATTTGGGCGCGCTACTGGCACAATATCGGGTGGGTGGCGAGAGTACAAACTATATAATCAGCTGAACTCTAGGGTGCTGAAGCCATGTATGGTTTATTACGTTTACGAACGTCATGCGTGTACCTTATCCTCAATCTCAATATCATCTGTGTGCCTTGGGTAAGAAAATTTTAAGAAAATAAATGATGTTAAAACATTTTCTTCAACCTACTAAGATTTTAGAGCTAGATCGAATATTGCAAACTGTAAATAGGTAAGAAGTTTTTCTGAGTGTACCGTATAGTTCAGATACTTACTTGAAAACCGCAAAGTCATTAATAATTAGTGTAACTGCGAAAGAGCTTTACATTAAGAGCCGACCCGGGGATGGATGACAAAGCAACACACAAAAGAGCTTATGCTGGTAGCATTCAAAATAACGCGGCCGCGGTAATTAATTAGAATTGTACATTTCGCCTGTCCGTCTAAGTTTATTAGCTTCGCAGTTACGCTGCCGATACTTCTACACCTTGGGATGATCCGACTGACCATTATAAATTTGAGCATTCACGCAGGCGTTTTACCATTTAACTAATGACATTTCAGCGCGGTGTTACACTTATATAAATGCTAGTTACACGACTCTCAAAGCGGAGTGATCTAGTAACCTAGTGTGAAATATACTAGTCAAAACAAAATAAGGGCCACTTATTTATTTCGACATCTGGAGCGATTTTAATAATTTCTAACTGATATTAAGTACCTACCTTTTTTGTGGTGTTACCTTAAGTGTTAACAAACATCGTGAGAGTTTACAGCTTGCATAGTTTTTGAAGTGGGTGACAGTTTGTAATTTTTTTGTAACCACTAGAATTTACCCAACTTTTTAAACGAAGTTTTAGGTCATTCCAACTGTGAATTCGTGCGCGAGCAGTTAAATTTTGCTAAGTTTGAGTGTGAATAAACATTTTCAAAGAGCAATGCCGAGAAATTGTAGACATATGGACGTGCAAACGGCAACTACAGCCATAACATTGATACAAGAAGGGCATTCGCAGCGTTCTGTAGCTCTGCAGCTGGGATTTTCACGAAGAACCATCCAGAATGCTTGGAATCAAGAGACTGGAAGTGTAACCAGAAGACGGGGATCTGGAAGAATTCGAGCAACCACAACACAAGAAGATCGCTACATACGCTTAACTGCGCGCAGAGAGCGTTTCGTCACCGCTCGCTCCATACGAAATCGCTTGCGCCAGGCGACGGGTACTCGTGTTAGCGACCAAACGATTAGGAATCGGTTACACGAGGACCAACATTCTCTAGGAGACGTGTAGTGCGAATTCCGTTGACAAGTGCGCATCGTGCGAACCGTTTATCTTTCGCAAGACAACACCAGGACTGGGTCACAAAATTAAATGATTGGAGCCCAGTATTGTTCACTGATGAGTACAAAGTAAACATTTTTAGTGACGATCGACGCATTAGAGTTTGGAGACGAGAGGATGAGCGATTTTCGGATGCCTGCATCCATGGAATTGACAGATTTGGGGGTCCTAATGTAATGGTGTGGGGCGGAATCTCGATGTCCGGTCGAACCGAGGTCGCAGTTCTCAATGAAGGTACGGTAACGGCTCAACGATACATTGAACAGGTCATAAGACCCCATGTGGTGCCATTTGCACAAAGAATTGGTACAGGATTTAAATTAATGCACGACAATGCTCGCGCTCATACAGCAAGAGCTCCCCGAGAAGCCCTAGAGGAAGCTGGTATACAGGTTTTACCGTGGCCCGCCAAGAGTCCGGACCTTAACCCAATCGAGCACATGTAGGATTCATTAAAACGAAGTGTCCGGAACACAAACCAACCTGTGCATAACGAATGACAGCTCATTAATGTGCTGAAAACAAGCTAGGAACAAATTGAACAGAAACAGTTCGCCACTTGGTAGAGAGTAATCCCTCTAGGCTTCGAGAATGCATTCACAAAAGAGGAGGGCATACACGGTACTAAAAAAGTGAAAAAAATAATATTGTTTCAAATTTTAATTATTTTTTAATGTAGTGTTTTTTAGCCAAAATTCCCTTTTTTCACAAAAATCTAACATTTGAAAATTTTCAAATTTATCTTCGTTAATTTTAATGTTAAAACATTAAAAATTAATCAATAAAGTAAGTCGAATAATTTATCAACTCCTAAATCCAATACATTTATTGGAAAACTAAAAAAACGTGGTGGCCCTTATTTTGTTTTGACTAGTATATATCACGAACAGAACATTGCTTTTAACAAGAGGGAAACATCTTGAGGAAGATAATTTAGGATACTTGTAATGTTACCGAAAATACATCTCTTTTGCTATTGAACCGCTACTCTGTAAATCAACGCTTGTTTATTTATACTCGCAACCACCATAACAATGTTATATTGGAACACTTAAAATGAACCAGTTTTTAATATCTAGTTTGCAGTAAAGTCAGTTAAAGGCAGTAGAAACTGTGCCGTTCGTCGTGGAATCAAACGTACGTTGATAATAAACACACCTTATGTGTAACGTTTCAAACATTACATAGTGTAGTAAAACATACGGCCGAAAACGATTAATATTGATAATAAATAACATGCTTATCTATTTTAAAGCCTTCACGAATTAATGCTACGAAAATCCCACATAGCCAAACGAATTGATAAAATTTATATTCTTGAAAACTTTGCAATATTTAGTGAATTTTACAGTTTTAAAATTATTAATGCTAAAAAAAGAAATAAAGAAAAAAATATGTATTTAGTACCATATACTATAGAATAAGTAGGCGACTTACTACAATTGTAAGTAATATTTTAATTTTCATGCAATAAAAACTGAATCAGTTAGACCTCGAATATCGTACAAGCTGCAATAGGAATATACGGCAAAATAAATCAGTTCCTGGAACTGGAAGATGCCCCAAGGACGAATTCGTAATAACATCTGTGACAAGCAGAATCCAATCCAAAAGTTTCCCGGAGCGGAGTTGCAGAAAATGGCTTAAGTAAGTAAATCTTAAAGTATGGCTTAAGAAAGTAAGTCTTTCTTAATTGCGACTGACTTATCCTTTTACTCCAATATTATTAACGTAGTAGATAATACTGATTGTCTTCGAAAAAGTTTTTTTTTTTTTCAGTTTGTGCTAAAAATAAGGGCAAGGGTCGGGCCTCGTTCATTATGGGGTGAGGCAGGCGACATATTAAAATCCGGCTCCGCAGACGTCATCGGATCGATACGACACGAGGGCCGGCTATACAAGAACCTATGTAGTTATAAAATGGTACCAAGAAATGGTAATGGAATGCTAATGGAAATGGTACCTTAAGTAGGCAGGTCCTGTTTGGTCCTCAATTGAAAAAATAACATTTATTTTGTGTAATGCAAAGCCTGAGAAATGTCAAGTAGGCATTTTAGGGTTCCATTCACCACCTTGCAACTCCAGAATCAGGTCCTCGTCATAATAATTAAGATAACTCTAATTTTCTAACTCTAAAAAACCGAGCAAGTGCGAGTCAAGACTCGCGCACAAAGGGTTCCGTACCTATACAACATTAGACACTATATTATGATCTTTTCTTAGTTTAAAACGGTAAAAAAATCTCTTTTGCATGGAAGCCCCTTAAACATTTTTTTTATTTAAATTTAATAATTTATTTTCAACTTCGTCGCTGACCAAAAGCCAAAAGTCCAGGCTTGGGGTTTGCCAGAGGGCTATGGAGCGTAGCGTTCTGGGGATTAAGAGGACGGATCGGATCCGGAACACCATAATCCGATCCAAAACTGGTATAGCCGATGTAGGTGTGAAGACCGCTAGGCTTAAATGGAACTGGGCAGGCCACGTGAACAGAATGTGCCCTAAAAAGTGGACTAAGATCGTCACCCACTGGCTGCCTACTGATGGACGTCGTCCGAAAGGCACGGTCCAGAAAACGATGGCGAGATGATCTAGATCACTTTTGCAAAGACTGGCCAGCCCAGACCGGTAACCGCGACCACTGGAGAAGGTTGGGGGGAGGCCTTTGCCCAGCAGTGGGATAGTAATGGCTAAATAAAAAAAAAATTTAAAGTTTAATTTTATACCACATTTTGTGAATATTTTTAAGCATCTGCCTGTTGCCCTTATTAATGCCGAGCAAAAAACGACGAAAAAAACACGTTTTGTATGGGAGTCCCCCTCAAATAGTTTTATTAGTTTAATTAAATTATTTATTTTAAAAGTTTTTATACATATTGATATTCTGTAAAAATTTCAAGCGTCTACTTGTTGCCGTTATCAATAAAGAGCAAAAACCGCAAAAAATCACGTTTGTTGTATAGGAGTACCCCTTAAATATTATTTTAGTCGCTTTTTAGTGTTTGTTGTTATAGCGGCAACAGAAATACGTCATCTGTGAAAATTTTAACTGTCTAGCTATTACGGTTCATAAGACAGACAGACAGCCTGGTGACAGACAGACAGACAGACAGTTTTTACCCTTTGGGAACGGAACCCTAAAAATCAAGTTTGTATGGGAGCCTCCTTATTTTTTATTTAATTCCATAAAATCCGCGTCATAATCGATACATTCGTTTAGTTAGGAGCTACGTTGCCACAGACAGACACATCCAACGTCGAGAGACCAGTTACATGAACATATAAGACTGCTGCATATTACAAATACCTGGCTTAAAGGGAAAAGGGTTATACCAACTGACGAAACGTTATGTAAGAAATACGTTTTTTGATACTTAAAAAATTTCCTATGGGCATAATATATTTTGAAAGAGAAACTTCCTATTGGATTTCTGAAAATGATGGATACTGTGGAAAAGTTTATACCAAATGGAATTCTACTAAGCAGCCAATACATGAAATTGATGTCTAACTTCATAAAGGTAGAAAGGAATTTTACATTCAATGGACAGCTTGCCTTTTTGGTAACAAGTTTACATGTAACGAAAGCTTTTCGGGCGGTCCTATGGGGCTTACAAACGAATCACTGCGTCGAAAATAATTCAAATAAAAAGTTATATTTTTAAACATTTAAATGTATTAGTTATACATTCTAATCAATGACACTACTATGAATAGCACTTATTTGTATGATCGTATTTCTATTAAGATTAAGCAAAAGGGATAGGTTTTCGTTTGTATCCAGGCTTACACACTCGGGTCTAAAGTATTCCCTACTATCTCTGTGTCTCAAGTGAACGGATGAAAGCACGTTAACATTGTAGTATCTTATGCAGTAGTATTTTGGGTGATTTCGCAATAAAAATATGAAGTCTACTGTGCAGACCACTGTACACATACTTACTTGACTATTACGCAAGAATACGTCTTTCTAGCGTACAGACAATCATAAGTCTACTTCAAACTTTAGTATTGATCTGTTAGTCAGCAGGACATTGACGCAATGGTCGCTGATTTATTACCTATTTATTTTTGGTACGTAGTATGTATAGCTACCCTGACTTTAATCAGTGGTGGATAGGTATTTCAACTATTTTAAAATATGATTATTCTCTTAATTAAATAGGAACTTGATTGTTAATTAATTACACGCCCAACACAACAGTCATCAATCTTATTTAATTAATACTACAGCGAGGATAATGGATTCGTCAACGAATTGGCGATTAATTAAATCTCATGTCCCAGGAATATCGTCGACTTGCAAAATTCTTATTGACTGCATAATTTATCGGGTAATAAGCCAATTCGTTTTTGCAGAATCATCGATTATTCAATTGAATTTTCAATCGATTCGCCCCGTTTCCAAGCACTACGGAACTTAACCCAGGCGTTACTTGGTATAGTATTACAGAAACGAAATACGGTCACTTAATCTGGGATAACAGGAAACCAATAAAATGAACGGACTTATTTTTATAGAAACGATTTACTTGCCAAAGAAAACCTATCGTGTATAAATTTTACTTCGATGTTTTGAAATCTGAGTCATAAACTGTCCACTAAGTATTTATATAATTTGCGTGTGACATTTCAATTTCAAATAACTTTTCTTTAAAACAATACGTTGAATTTTACTAAAGAAAACATAAGTAATTAAGAATTTATTGACCAGCTTACTTGAACCTTGATTATTTTTTGACGTAGGTATGTAGTGGCCTGCCTTTTTGGCACACACTTGGTCTTATGCTATGTACTGTACCTGCTATTCATTTTATCTGCGTGCCAAATAAATGAATGAATTTGAATTTAGTTATGATGATTAAGATTCAACACAATTCTGGTGTCTATCTTTTCAAAAGGCCGCAAAAAATATTCGCTATGACTAACTGAATTCTAATAATTAACTCCATTAATGTAAATAGGGTCGTTTATTTTATAACAGTTTACGGATACTCGGCGTGCTATGAGGACGGATTTATTTACAGTCTACACCGCGAGGTAGAAGCGTGACGAACGCACGAACAAATTAAGACTTTTACACAAACTGATTATACGAAATAAACGAATAGGCAGCTGGCGCTTTTGATAATCCTGTTCTTTGAAATTGGACTACAGTCAGGAAATTTTGTATCTATTTAGGACTTTTAAGATGCCTCATCACGAGAATATAAGATTAAAAGAAATTTAATATGAAAATCTAAGTACAATAACAAAGCGATAGCAGAAACATGTTAAAATAAATTACCGTCTGTAGTAGAATATAGCGGTGGATAGCTTCATTTATACAACACAATAATTAATTCTATATATTTAGCACAAGTGTTCACCCATTTACACTTTCTAAAATTACACGACAAGATCGAAAACAGGCTTAACGTCACAAGCACTTATTATTTCAGGATTCGAACACAAACAAACTGCCGTTACGAGACAGGGCGCGACGTCAGATTGACGCAAACGCAGTGAGGTAGGTACTCGTGAATAAAATAATACTTACGCTACCCTCCCAAATTCGTCCCTGGGCACGTCCTTCTCGCCGCCGCTTTCCGCCAGCTTGGCCCTGAAGGCCGCCACCCGCGCCGCTATCTCCTCTCGCGGCAACCTGCGCAACCACACCAACGATATACTCATCTTGCGTCAATTAAAAAAAAAAACAATAAAAAAAAACAAATGAATCGCCGATACGAGCATCGGGGACCGCTCTGTGTGAACAAGTGCAATGAAAACGTTCAATGAAGGATCTGGCGTGCGTACCAATGCATGATACGCCGTGTGTCGTAATCGCGGCGAATTACTTTTTGAAAACAATAAAAGCCTGCGATAAGACGCGCACGGCTCGCAGCCGTAAACTGAGAGAGGTCGGAACGTGTTGGGCTGAACAGGCGAACAGGAGTCCCACTCCGCTCCGGTGAATTATTGATTTGACTCCAGCGCATAGGGCCGGCGACCCTAACCGGGGGTGCGAACCAATCCCCACAATGGGCCATAGCGGCCCGTGCTAGTTCTATGACCGCGCCAGGGCAGGGGTTTAGTAGATCGATAACAATCAAAACGACAGGCAAACAGTTGTCGACAATAACAATAAATAAACTAGATTATTATTTGTGTCAGGTCCTTTGAGATACGTACCTCATTTTCTTCAAAATAGCTAGGTAGCTAATAGAATTTACTTATTTCTAATCACAAAAGCAAAGGCAGAAATAAATAAACTAAGTTTACACTGTCTTTTATCTGACACAAGGACTTGATTAGGTAGGTAAGTACCTAACCAATCAGTCACGAAAAGGAAAATTCAATTAAAAATTCAAGTTTATTAAGGAGAAGCGCGCTTAAGCGCCAAATTTAATTTTGTAAATAATCTAAACATTCCTTAACAAACTAACTCTTGAAGAAGAACTGATGTTAACAAGGTATAAGACTTAATCATGATGGATCTAACTAAACAGGAATTTTAAATATGAGTATAATTATTTAGGTATGACCCGAATTCACCAATTTTCAACAACTATTGAACCTCAATTCTATTTGACGGTTAATTTGACAGAATTTTTATAGAAAAATTGTCTACAATTAAATAGGTATGTGTTGGTAAACTCGACGCTAATTATAATGCAGCGTAAAACTCTTAATAATATATACAGACAGATCCCAGAAAGGATGTGATATAGGTGTGGGATATACGGAGAGATGCAAAAGCTTAAAATCAGCGTCAACAGGACATGGAGACCTCTATCTCCAAGGTCCGAAGTCTTTGCTATCAACAAATGTGCGAAGACAAATTTGGAAAGCAGGCGCCGTAACCAACACATCTCTCGTACTACTTAACTCGTATAACCAAGCAGCGCTGCTGGCTCTAGAATCCTTTGAACTCAACTCAAAACTAGTGCAAACATGCAACAGAAACCTGAATGCTCTGGGCAACTCCAACAAAGTAACACATCTATGGGTGCCAGGGCAATCTTATATCTATGGAAATGAAGTAGCAGCAGAAAAGGAACCGATGTCCCTCAAATCAGCCTAGAACCGTTATGTTTATATTACCAAATAAAGAGTCACTAACTACGCTCTACTTTACCACCCTTTGTAAACATGAGGCTGTAGAGACGTGTGACGTCTTCACAAGGGAAAGATCACTCTTAATCGCATACAAGGGTACAAAAACTAAGTACCTATCACTAAAGAACCACTAAAGCTACAAATATACAAAACATGTGCAATGATTAGAATATTCACCAGTCACTGCAAATTCTACAAACACTTGACAAACATGAAGTTGACCGCGAACGCAATGTGCCGCAATGTGCCGATTTTGCCACATATCAGAAGAAACGGCTATGCAGAGTAACTTACTCTGGATTTGATAACAAACCCTAAAATCTGGTGAGTCATTAAACAATAGACCAATCATTGGTTGAGATAGCTTTCATATTATGGCCCAAAAATAAATAATAATTAGTCCAGGCACATGATTTCGCTGTGAATCACTGTTTTGAAGGCAGTTATCGGAGCATGTTGCTCTAAGCAAGACGCTAAGTTGTTGAGTAGGCTCGATTTAATCTAGGTTTTGCGGATGAAAAATTGCTATTAGCAATAAGACTGCCTAAATCCTACGACCACATTTTTTTGTCTGTCTACTGTGTGTGGTGTGAAATAAAGAGTATCTGTCTAAGCCCCTAATTATAACTGAATTTTCTTGTACCCATACCTATGTATTGCTCTTTACTTAACTTAGAACGAAGTTATATTACTACTTTCCATAGTGGCAGCATATCATTCCAATCTGTGAAAACTTCACCCTGTGCATAAATTAAGCTTTAATAACGCCGTTTAAATTACACATTACTGACAGACGTGCGTGACGAAATTCTATGGCGTCCAACACACGTAAATCTACGTCGTGTTTCCAACGACCAGGCATAAAAGACCGAAGGGGCTTATTTTTAATGAATTTTCAATTGCTAGCTTCAACTTTTACTTTGTTTTATTACGAAGAGGCGGAGGATTATAATACTTATTTATTCCATTATTAAACAGATTTTACAAACTAATTGTACTGCATTTGGATGAAGCATCAATCAACGATAGGAAAAGAAAACAGTAAAGAATTGGCAACAATATAAGAAAGATTAGCTCAGAACTAATAGATACATATTACGTAATGTTTATTTATTTAAACTACCAACGAAAAAGCGAATTATTTTATTATATTCTTCTTCGTGCTTTACGGGTTTGTATTTATTTCATGCTGTATTGTGTAAGTACATTATTTACAGAAAATAAAAAAGAGGGATACTGTCACCAGTGCTGGCACCATGACACCCAGCGCGTGGCGGTTAAGGTCGATATGGTTTGTTTGAGAGTTTAGGCAGTGGATTACACGTGGAGGGCGACAATGATAGGTGGAATTAGTCAGGTCTGAGCACTTATAGCTAGGTACTTGCCACATCAGCTTTCAGGGGTTCAGGTATCACTTCACAGGCCACAATCACTCGAAATGTATGTAAGGAGCTTCACAGGATACACACGCGGCGAAAGCGCTCTGGTCAGTCTAGTACATGTGTACATAACGTCTCGATGTCGACTCGATCTCCGGGGTTCTCACCGTACGTTTTAAACAAATAAAAATAAGGCAGGCATGCGTGTGAGTGTGCGCGGCGTAGTATCAATAGGGTACACAAACAAATCAAAATATTGTAGTAAACATATCGCTCGCCCTAAACACGTCAAGTGTTTACGAGAAGGTTAGGAAGCTAAGGAAAGGAAGTTCACTGGTCAGGAAGACGAACTAATTTCGTCAAAGATCTCTTTAGGCTACCGGTAGGAGTTCCAACATCTACCACACGAACAACTTGGTCTTGGCCAGGGTATAAATCAATAATGCGTCCACGACGCCACTGCAAAGGGGGAAGGTTGTCATCTTTTATGAGCACTAGCTCACCCACTTTAGGAGGATCACAAGGAGAGGTCCATTTATTTGTACTTTGTAATGTATTTAGGTATTCTAAATGCCAGCGAGACCAAAAGTGCTGGGTAATTTGTTGGATTAGCTGAAACCGTGTAAGGCGACGCAATTTTACGTCTTTATAAGGGTACTCCGGAAGTGCAGTTAAGGGTTGTCCAATCAAGAAATGGCCGGGAGTTAACACTTCGACATCATTACGGGCCGGAGAAAGTGGGCACAATGGGCGTGAATTTAAAACTGCTTCAATTTTAGCAAAAACAGTGGTCAGCTCTTCGAACGTAAGGGGGGTATCGCCTACTACTCGTTTTAGGTGCGATTTCGCCGATTTAACCGCAGCTTCAAAAAGACCTCCCCAATGAGGGCAAACAGGAGGATCGAAAACCCAGGATATGTTCCGCTTTGAAAGCTCAGAACCAATAGCCGCCTGGTATTGAGACAGGAAACACTCTAACTCTTTCAGGTAATTGTTGGCACCGATGTAATTTCGACCGCAATCGGATCGGATTAGGCGAGGTACACCACGACGCGACACGAATCGGGAAAAGGCCGCAATGAAGGCTTCAGTAGTTAGGTCCGACACAACCTCAAGGTGAACGCCTTTAGTAGAAAGGCAGACAAATACACACAGGTAACTTTTCACTAACCTTTTGTTCCTAGACCTTTTAGGCCTGGACTTTGGTAAAAAAGGGTCCTGCAAAATCGGTACCTACACCGTCAAACGGTCTAGCAGCCGTGACGCGTGCTTTAGGTAGGTCACCCATGAAGGGCTGAGATACAGCCGCCTTGAGACGATAACAGGGAAGGCATTTAAAAATCACATGCTGAATAGCTCTGCGTGCCGACAAGATCCAAAACTCTCTATTTAACATGGCAAGAATTGCATTAACACCTGCATGAGCATTCTCGCGATGGTAATGTGAAATAAGGATGTTCACGAAAATACCATTCTTAGGCAGAAGAAGGGGATGGCGCGCATCAAAGGATAGATCGGAGTTTCGTAATAGGCCTCCAACTCGAATTCGGCCTCCGTCATCCAGAAATAAATTTTATTTTCTCAGGGAGTTAGTGATAGGATCGCCACGCCGTAAGCGATCAAGTTCATCAGAAAAGGAGGTAAATTGAACAATTTTCACTAAAAACAAAAAGGAATCTCTCCGTTCCTCAGGTAGGACGAGTAAGATTTAGGAAATAAAAACCGCCTTAGGTAACAAGTCACGTTTATTAGCTTGTTGAAAGAACTATACCGCTCCAACAAGAATGAGGGATCAGGGGTAGGAACATCGGCAGAGGCCACCAAACAACGCAGTCCAGGGAGATCACTACTTGGGTTAGGTTCCGAAATACCGGGCCAGTTGTCAGGAGACTGCGTCAACCACAAAGGTGAAAACCAAAGGGAGTGGTCGATCAGTCGGGTGACGTGACATACCTCTCGATGCACAGTCACTAGGGTTCATGTAGCCTGGGACGTGCCTCCATTCACTAGATGTAGGACTATTATTAATCTGGGAGACACGATTAGCCTCAAAAGTCTGAAGGAGGTGAGGAGTGGTTTTTAACCAACACAACACGATTTTTGTCACTAACAGACTTAAATATTCCATGATGAGGGATAAAATAATGTTCCCGGGTCGAGTCACATGAAGAAAGGGACATATGGTTTAGGTCAAGGCACTCACGCATAAAGGAAATATATCTCTCTCGAAAATTAGGATTGGCTTGCAAACGCTTCTCAAGATTATGGAATCGCCGCAAGGCATTGGTTCTAGAATCACCGAGAGGTGGACGATCATGAAGAAAAGGGAGTCTAACCTTAAATCCACCATCGCTTTCACGAGTGGTAGTTGCTTTAAAAAAGGTTTCACACTCTATATCCAAGGGGTCCGCAACCGGAGATTGGGGGGCCTCTTCGATTTTCCAGAATTTTTCAACTATTTGGGACAGCGAGACTCCAGTCATGGGGGGTTCCAAATCAGTAAATCCTCCATAAACAGGACCACACAGGACACAACCAAATATCGTCGAGATAGCAGTAAGGCCATCAGGGGACACAAACAACTCGGACCTTAAAAGGCGACCAATGACGTCAGCTCCAAGAAGCACACTTATAGTACCAGGCTTGTAAAATAAAGGGTCAGCAAGAGGGAGGTGCCTAGTAAAGGTAATTACACTTTTAGGCAAGTCTACCTCTGGGAGGGCACCAGCAATCACATCAACAACTATTGCACTGGTGGAGATTTCTGGACAGACAGAATTAACTGGCTTAAATGAAAAGGATACAATGCCCGGGGCATTAATCGCCTGAACATTACCCATTCCACGAACAGGAACTGGAGAAGGAATGATAGGTAAGTTCATGTGGTCAACAACAAGCTCAGTAGTAAGAAGGCAGCCCTGAGCACCAGCGTCACATAAGGCACGCGCTTCCACATAATATCCAGACGAGGTTTTAACATGAATCAAGGCCGTAGGTAAAAGAACGAGAGAATTGCGAGGTAAAGATGCAAAAGCGGGTATGGAAGGGGGGCTATCTAGTCAGAATTGTGGGGCCTCATTGTACTTATGATGAAATGCACGTTCATCCTGGGTTCTTTGACCTAGAGGGCCATTATAAGTACGGTTACCGTTGGGTGCAGGTGGGGATCGCCCGCCCGAACGGGGAGGTGATGCTCTACGGGAATCACGAGGGGGCGGGGTACGAACACGGTGCCATTAAGTACGTGGGGGTGACACACGGTCCGTTAAGTGACTTTGTGGAGACTGCCGCGGTTGGTCAGAAGCTAAGGCCGCGACGTCTCGGTATGAGCGCTCGCGATCGTAATTCACAGGAGAGGAGTCATCACAACACAGTGACGTGTGATGACTGGAACGGCGGCACGTGCGACAGCGATAATTTCGCGTGCATTAGGATATGGAGTGTTTATCCAGGCATCGATAGCACAGTCAGGCCTCCCCCACAAAAGCAACACGTTGACGTGTAGGAAGGCGAACAAAATCGGGACACTCGCGCAAGCAATGCGAAGTACCACCACAAAGGTGACATTTAGATGTCGTCGCAAAAGCAACAAAGGCTCTCGCAGGAGGCGGGGAACGCACGCTAGGTTTAGGCAAACGAGGGGAGCTCACAGTAGGGGGGGTAGCAGTGTCAACGACAAAAGCACTACCTACATTGTCGTGGTGCCTACATTCATCCTCAAGAAAGGTAATAAGATGATCAAAAGTAGGGAGGTGATTAGGATCATCGCCATAACGACGCTCAAATCCCGATTTCAAATCTGAAGGCAGCTTAGCAAGGCATAAGTGAACTAATAGGCATGACCAATGTTTAACAGGAAGTTCCAATCTCTCTAAGCATCGAGAAGTCGAAAGCAGGGGGCTCAGGAACGATACACGCAACCCGGAAAGCCTAGGCGCCACAATAGGGAGCATCATTATTTGAGCCATGTGGGCATCCGCCAAAACACGAAGGTTATGGCACCCAGGCTTTAGGAGGTCACGGGCCACGGTGCAATTGCCCGCCCCAATCCCGAGGTGCTCCATCAATCGACGAGGTTCATCCGATAAAGCCCCCACCAAACAGTGCAGCCTCAAAGCCGGGGCAAGGCTAGGCTGGCTGTCCACCATGCCATCAAACTGGCCCATAAAACCGATCCAACCATCGGGACGGCCATAAAACTTAGGTACAGGTAGGTCAGGCAATTCACCAGCCGGGCTATCAACAGCCAGAGATTCACTCTCCCTGAAGGAGGCGCCAGCACGGGACGTCCCAAATTGGTGAGGTCGCATTTCGTCCAACTCAATCTTTAAGTCGTCCACCCTGTCCCCCACCACGCGCATCCCGCTCCCAACCCGCGCATACTCTCGTTCACAAATCGCAGGATCGAGACCACCTAACAGCTTGGAACAAGCGGCAGAAAACTTATCGCACATAAGCGGCAGGTCGGAAAGACGCGCTCGCACACGATTGGAGGAAAAGGTCTCAAGAACTCGGTGGGAATCATCAACCCAGTCACCAATATAACGGAGTTCACCTATAGCTTCACGGCACTCAGCCGCATCCGTGCAAAGCACGGCCCCTACGGTCCCGTTGCCGGCCTCGGCATCCGACACTTTATTTACCCCAAATCGCAAGAAACAAGGTAGGTAAATTAAACTCACAAAAGATTCCAATAGGATGCGTAAAGGAATAAATAGTAAGGGACGGCGCAGATGCACCGGGTATGGCAAACGTAACTCGTAAACAACTCGCACGCAGTCACGCGGTAATGGCGTGATCAATAGGGAAACAAAGCGCTCGCGCACCTCACTTGCACTCAAAGGGTAGGTAATTAACGCGCTAATCGATTTATTCGACACTTATGTAAAAGGGGTTGTACTCGAATGTTATTAAGGAATTTACTGTAAATAGGTTAGGCATATGACGAGACGTTTTGTTCAAATTACAAAGGAAAGTAGCAAATAAATAACTCTCAATTAAACAAATTACGTTACTATCAAGGGGTCCTAATAAAAAACTACGCTCTGCTACCAGAATGTTTAAGAGTTTAGGCAGTGGATTACACGTGGAGGGCGACAATGATAGGTGGAAAATTAGTCAGGTCTGAGCACTTATAGCTAGGTACTTGCCACATCAGCTTTCAGGGGTTCAGGTATCACTTCACAGGCCACAATCACTCGAAATGTCTGTAAGGAGCTTCACAGGATACACACGCGGCGAAAGCGCTCTGGTCAGTCTAGTACATGTGTCATAGGGAACGTCTCGATGTCAACTCGATCTCCGGGGTTCTCACGGTACGTTTTAAACAAATAAAAATAAGGCAGGTATGCGTGTGAGTGTGCGCGGCGAAGTATCAATAGGGTACACAAACAAATCAAAATATTGTAGTAAATATGGTTTAAGCACCTCCTTATTTAGGGGGACAGTTGAAAAAGTGGGGAACAAGGAAGCTGAAATGACAATCATATTGTTTGGTCTCGTTTAAAGTCTTTTTTACACCAATCAAAAGTAGAGGATACGGGTTAAACTAGAGCGAGAAAAAGAGTACTCCCGAGCGGCGGTATCAACGAGGCGCTCGTCATCGTCAACAACGATCTTTATCTCGCTCTAGCAAATGACGGATCTGGAAGATAGAACCGGATAGAAGCATAGGAAAGTGTGACTCGGTACCACCAGATGTAGTGCAACCCTTAAACGTATGCCATGCCAGTACTACCGAGAGATGTCACAACAAACAAAAAACCTGTATGTCGATAATGACCAGAGGTCGGAATTAGGTAGAGTTATTTATGTACTTGCATCGAAATGTTGATATTAATGTGGACCTTCCGAGATTTCTAATGGACAATCCCGTGTGGCCAACAATATTACAAATAAATAATTATAAAAACCTCAGAGATAGGCAAATTAAACAAAGATAATTAACATACAATTTTTATTAGTTAGTCAGTTAGACGAACCGAGGTAAGCGAACGAGCTGTGTGAATGAGTAAACCGATTTATTGCTAATAGATAGTTTGAATGCGGTAGAAAGAGACAAAATCTAGTACATTCTGTTAAGCGGGGAGTGCTCCGCATTTCCGCTATTGTATTCTTTTGTTCTCACAAGCTATGTTGTGCGAACTACAACTGTGGCAACATCGCGCGTATTGGAATTTTGCAACTTCGGACATCCGATTTCATTGATGTAAGTTTGTCAACGTCGCGCGTGCAGTAGTTTAAATTGTGTAAAAGTAAATAACTTTTTATTTTAAAAACATAGGATTTTTTCTGCTCTTTAAAATTAATCTCGAGATTTGAGGCATATCCACTTTATTCTTTTGCTGTATGAAATCAGTGTAAGTACATGAATAACTCTACCTAATTCCGACCTCTGATAATGACTAGTGACGACGTAATGCCTATTGCCTATAAACAAAGTTCGCCTCGTGACTAGATAGAAGATATCTACAAAAACATGAGAGATTAGCAGTTCCCCATGACTTCGCCCACGCCAAAAGTCGGATTAACTTTCATCCCTCATTTCACCCCCTCCCCCATGTTTTTATATCGCGACAAATAGTAGCCTATGTTCCCAGGGTCTCAAACTATTTCTGTACCAAATTTTATTTTAATCGGTTCAATAGTTTAGGCTTGATTGCGTAACGCACAGGTTACTTCCGCATTAATAATATTAATTCTAAAAATCCTTATTTAACGAACTAATCTCTCTGTCTGTTTGTTACGCAATCACGCCTAAACTACTGAACCGATTAAAATCAAATTTGGCACAAAGATAGTTTGAGGACATTAAGGCTACTTTTTGTAGCGATATAAAAACTTCAGGGGAGGAAGGTGAAAAGGGAGATGAAATGATATAGAAAAATCCAAATTTTGGCGGGGACTAAGTCGCAGGGAACTGCTAGTAAGTTAATAAGTTAGGGTATGTAGTGTGTAGAGTCGCCTTAAAAAAAGGACTTTGTCTCGCACACCGTGTGTACTACTTAGGACTGTGACAACATAACCACGTGGATTACCAATGTTCCCCTAATATGTCATATAAGACCTTGCTTGCCTTTATACGTTTTGATGTTGACTTACAACATAATCAAAAGACACTATTTGACATATTTTGCTTTATTTCGCAGGAGAATCAATAGAGGAGATTATGTTGACTTAGTTAAAGCTTTACAGTTCAAAGTGATTTCAGTCCTGTAGGGGTAACTGGAAAAAAAAGTTAAGCATACAAAACAAACTTAAAGAAGAATGATTCCTAGTCCTTCTTAAGTCAATAAGGGTTTCACTTTTGTTTGGTACAAAACCATACAATTAATTTGTGTTTAATTATTTATTTGTTCCTTTCCGTGACATCATCATCATCATATCAGCCTATTGCAGTCCACTGCTGGACATAGGCCTCTCCAAGACGGCGCCAACTTTCACGGTCCTCCGCTTCTCGCATCCAGCCACCACCGGCCACCTTCCTCAGGTCATCGGTCCACCTAGCAGGGGGGCGTCCAACACTATGTTTCCGTGACATAGGTAAATAATTTCTTTCTATTAATTTATTTTCACATTTTTATATGAGTAAGCAATCTCATTGTATATCAATAACTAAATGTGTCCCATAAACAAATCTGTAATTGATATTAAGTATTTTAACGCCATGGATAAATGCCAGCACGATTTGATAGTTGGCTGTAGGCCAAATTATTTCTTTCCCTTTTTTTTATTAAGTAAATGTAACTTCTTTACCAACAGTTAAAATTGTTAATATTTAGGACAAACAACAATGTGGTTAATGAACTGACATGATTTCACCCTTGTAGATTTAAGGGTGAGGAAACACTAACGATACATACAAGTAAACTAATAACATCCATGACAAATTAAAAAAAGACAACTGCAATAGTCTAAACTCCTCCTTATTTTTCATAGTCAAGCTTACAAGTCAATTTATTGCCTTCTCTCTGAATATAATGACCGAGGTATTTATGAGTAGTGTAACAGATTGACAGCTTTAGTTCCAAGTAGTCAGACATAAATCAACAGAGCTGTGAAAAATTGCCATGAATACCAATGATAAGACTTGCAGTAACTCAAAACTTGCTTGATCCAACATTTTGCAATACAATTATTGAGCCTTTTAAAAGTCACTTGTTGTGGTACTAAGTTGAAGTAGAGCTTATTTCTATTCAGGGCTGTATTGCACCATTGGTTAGTGTACCATGTCGGATTTATCACTACATATACTATGATTATACACAAACAAGATTCAATGCTAGGTTATTAAATTATATTAGATATTAATGACGTAACTTCAATCTTACTTCACTGTCTGTACATGTCATTAATTATCAAATAATTATTTAAATGTGAATGAAATTGTGTATTTCAGAAACACAGTTTCCATAAATTAATAATCTAAGTAAGTACACTTTAAACACTATTTACTATATATAACCCAGCAGATTGACATACTAAATGAATTAAATGAAAAGCAAAGATTAGACCGGATGTGGATGGATGACCAGTCCTTAACCAGAGGGCAAGAATAGAGCTGTCTACCCTCTCTGCAAACAGCTTCAGCAGAATGTTGGTGCTGCCCCGAACTCGCTACCACAAGGAAGGATTACATTTTGTTTAGAAATATTTCAATCACTTACCCTTCCTGCTCCAAGCTGTCTTCTAGCTCCGCACACTTGACTTCAATCTTCCTTTTCCTCTCATGGTCTAAAATCTCACGATTTGGCTGTTTATTCGAGGCAGAGTCCAATTTTGCTATCTCCTCTTCAGTTCGGTAGTTCACCGAATCTTTGGTTTTCCTCACTGAGGCCCAATTCCTTTGAACATAACCATTAGTACCGGAACCTCGTGGTGTGGTCAATCCAATACCATTGTACATTTTGCTGGTTTATCTAAAATCGAGAATTACAAATAGGTAATTGTGTATGGCGGCTATGGCGTAATTACGGGGCGACAATTAAATATTCACGGGCTGTTCAAATTTGAAGCACGACTTAAAAATTGGCCAAATTATTATATAATTGATTCAATTTGCTATAATTCTCACCTGAAGCACCACAAATTATTTTTTTCACACAATAAAATCTACACGTCCATCTTAACTGCTCACAGTTTTTTTTTTTTCAATAGTGATGTGTGTCTGTGTGGCGGCGTGTACTCTTTTCTTTATCGATTAACTCTTTTTATTATTGAACAATCAGTTTTTCAGCCAATTGATTATGTTATCAAAATAAAGAAATGTATACATTGTATGCATAATTTTATATATTTATAATATCATATTAAACTTATAAAGAAAAAATGAAAAAACTGGTTTCGCAAACGTTCCGCTAGGGGCGCTAACCAAATTTCCACACAAATTTTCGTCAAACGGACGAAGGTGAGACTGAAAAAACCGGCCAAGTGCGAGTCGGACTCGCGAGCGAAGGGTTCCGTACCATTAACTTAAAACATTAGACAGTATAGGCAAAAAAAAGTATTATATTTTTATTTTATTTATTATTTCAAAAGTATTCATCACAGGATACCCGAAACAATTTTAAATAAGAGTTTCCGCACCTGTTTCTTAACGTGAGTGATTTGAAGTTTATAGGTGCAAGACTTTAGAAATTACAGGGGCGGGGACACCGTGTAAACGACTTTGGCGGGCTATATCTCGCAAATGGTAAAGCTGATTAAAAAGTGTTGTACGAAAACCCTACCTTATTTTATAGTCCTTTTCAACGATACCCCACACAAGGGGATGCACCCAAAAAATAATTTCACCCCCCCTTTACATGTATGGTACCCTTAAAAAGGGGTTATTTATTTTTTTGGATTTTTAAAAATGAGATCTATATGTGAAGTATCCTCGAACCAACTTACATGCAAATCTGTCCATAAACGTACAAGATATTCTGCTGTGACAGACTGGGACGGACGGACTGAACGATCTTATAAGGGTTCCTTGTCGGACTACGGAACCCTAAAAACTAGCACTAATGGTAACTATTATATAATATGTTGCTAAACAACATTACTATAATATACAGATCTTGCATGGCATGATAGATTTGATTGAATGTTTTGTACATACAATTGAAATGACCACATGACATTTCAAAATGTTGACCAATGAGAAGCAGTAGTATTAATACTGATCATGTTATCCTTTTATATTTAATAATCACCCTGATACGTGATTGGAGGATGCATAGAGAAACACATTATTAGTAAAATGAACTAAAAAGAAGAAATAATTGAAGATTTGGCTGTATAAACTCAGTTCCTTTGACCTAGAATGGGTGAATGAAAGAACAGCAATGTCTGTGTAGTGGCAGTGTAGTTTTGAGGTAGTTTTTGGCGGGAAATGAGCCGGTCAAAATGGGCTTCGTTTCTTAATTTTATAAATTAGTTTTGTGATGTGGTCATTGTTGTGATTGTGTCATGGAATAATCTCAATAATGTGCTGCAGAGGAGAACTAATGACGTAAAAGTGAGAAACAAAGTAAAGCTCGTTGTTCCCGCTCAAAACGGGAATCCTCGCATTTCAATGAGTTAGGTTGGTTTAGTTTAAGTGTAGTTGTGACAGAAGAAGAATATTAATGAAAAGGATAAGAAAAAATATATAAAATAAAGATACTGAAGACGTGGCTGTATGGACTTGATCCTTTGCCTACCCAGAATGGTAAAATTGAAAAAAAAATGGTTTTGAGGTTATGTTTGTTTACTTTGTGAAATATAATAAAACATTTTTTTTTGTTAGGAACTAGCTAAGAAGCCGTAACAAATAAGTGTTCTCTTCAAAATGCTTAACAAAATACTATACAACACCGTTTTATGTCAAACATTTTCGCCTTGCGGGAAATTTTTGATTGCCGGCAACATATACGGACAACTAGCTGTTTTTGAGTATGTTCATTTGCTTTTTTTCCAAATTACAACGTTATGTGCAATATTTTACCATATATCTTTTATTTTTCAGTCTCGACCGGATATTGAATCCTGTAGTAGAGTTACTAACCTCTGATTACAACCAGCCAAAATATATCCATAATCTTGATTCTGGCAGTCAAGTCTGCAGTTTAGCGAGCACAGATAAGTTCCTGATCGTAGGCTCAGTGAATTTGATTTATGGATGGGACTGGAAGGGTGTTTTGGGTGTGAAACTGAACAAACCTGCATGGGTTATGAAGATACCATCTCAGTCTTCACTGGAACAGATAGATGTTAACAGTCTATGGATTTCTGATGACGAAGGAAAGATGTACACAGGGTGTGGGGATAATAAACTGTATGTTTTCAATCTTGAACATGGTCAGCAAACCTCAGTTATGACTGGACACACTGATTACATACATTCTGTGCATGGGAAGTAAGTGTTGCTTTTTTAAGTTATAAAATAAAAGCTGAATACCTGTCATGTGTTAATATTATCTACTAATTTGCTATTCATAAAAATAAAAATATTATTTTATCCATTGTGTTTATATGTTCTTAATTTTATCTATGTCTGTAATGTGTTTTTTTGGTGCAATAAAGAATATCTGTCTATCTAGATTAACTTGTATTTTATTATTAATGTCACACTTTGACAGTTGAAATAATGAAAATGCTTATACCATTTTGCAGAAATGACCAGCTAGTCACAGCAGGAGAAGATGGTGATGTCCTGGTATGGGATGTGCGGACAGGAAAATCTCACAACAAGTTGGAGCCACACACTAATAGTAAGGTCAGTCGACCTGACATTGGCAAGTGGGTTGGCTCTGCAGCGTTAGGAGATGACTGGATTGTAAGCAATTGAATATTATTTATGCTTTGATTTTACATTTCAATTAAAATATGATTTCTGTTGTTTTTAGTGTATGAATACCACATTTCCTGTTTCAGCCTATTTCTAGTCGTTATCAGCCTTATTACATAAAACTTAGTACCAAGTTTAAGCCAAGACTAAATATTTACTGACAAATAAGAAATGAATGACACATTCATGACATTACCTAATAGAGAAACGCTTTTCTTATTGGATGGCTAATATTTGGTCTTGGTTTAAACCTGGTATTAAGTTTTTTGTAAAAAGGAAGTATAGGTTTGGTTTCTTAGTGAAACAATATTGCAAAATATTAACCACTTTTTAGGTATGTGGTGGTGGCCCACGTCTAGCGCTCTGGCATCTCCGTTCACTGGATGCTGTGACAGTATTCGACATCCCAGACCATGGCATTCATGTGTCTTTCTTTCACGACGACTGCATAGTTGCTGGAGGCACTGCAAAGCATCTATATCAGCTCAACTACTCTGGGGACATAAAAGTAGAATTGCCTGTGTCAGCTACTACAGTATACTCAGCAGTACTAAGAACCAGCCCCAACAAAGTCCTAGCCATCGCTGGATCTAGCCCCGAAATTGATCTATGCACCTCATTCAACTACAGAGATCAAATATTACATTTTCGCTAGGGTAAGTTATTTTTTATAAGTCTAACTACATAATGTGTAAGTTTATAATAAAAGTCTTATACATAGAACAATTTTTATTTTTTTAACAATTATATCTTCTCGTCTTTGTAGTTACACATTTTCATAGGGTCCTATTTTATAGTCCGACAGTTCGTGAGGCGATTGAAGTTGTGCAGGGGCAAGGAACAGACAATTGCATGTGGTTGTCATAGGAAATCCCCTTCTACACAACACACTGTCCAAGCTAACATGTTGCACCACGCCTCGGCCAGACCTCGCACGTTTTTCGTTTCGCAGGAAGGTCGAGTCCGTACTTGCTAGACATAAGTTGTAAATGCAAGAAAATTATTTTTATTGTTTTCCTGGTAAAATTAGTTTCCCTAAATTTTATTTAACAGTGTTGGACTTTTATTTATACCTAATAAATATTAGATCACAATTTAAATACCTTGAATTTAAAAAAAATGCATTTATGGTTACTTACTAAATACCTTCTCAATTGATAAGGACATTAATTTCACGATTCACGAATAATGTATGTTTTTAACGGTTTAAAATAAAAATTATGTAAATAATTAATATAAACTTTCTGAAAATTATATGATCTGTATTTTGATTTACTATTTCAATTATCTCTGTTTTAGAAGCACTTTCACAAATAATAATGCACCTAATTAAATAATATTTTAAATATAACCGTGGCCGGCTATTGCTGCCGGTATGAATCCCTGTGCACCATTCTTCTTCTTAACATAAAACCACTCTGCATCTACATCTGTCTCAACCCCAGTCCCTTGCACTAATATCACCACATCTCCTTTTTGCACTGACAGAGTTCTGTTCAACACACTGCCTTTATAATCACTGTTGACCACCAACAAAGTTTGTCTTTTCACTTTCAAGTCTTTATTTTATTTTTCGTGAATGCGGTCGATGTTGGAGCAGACGGATTTGGTCTTTAAGTATAGGGTGTCAAAGTCCTTTTCGGCGCAGTTCTTGACGCGCCTGCGGGGACGGTAGTGGGACTCGGAGCGGGTGCGCCCGCGCAGTTGCTCCTTCTCGGTGTCGGTGAGGTTGCCGCACGGGCGCGGGTAGATGTCGGTGCTGCTCTCCCAACATGGCGTCTTCTTTTGGGGTGATGTCCTGTAATTAGTTGTTTTTTTTTTAGTACGTCCACTGATAAAATATTTTAGAAACAGCGACAGTGTGTCCCGTCACCAGTGTCGGAGCCTTCATGTGGTGACTAAGAAGCAAAATTGCAACCGCTTTCATAATAGGATCAACTTTGAAATCCCAAATTATTTTTTACTTTCCCATACTAATTAGTAAATGAACTTTGTAGATTTGTATAGAACGGTGATATTTTTTGGTCGGTTTTCCAGGTTCATGTAATAGAGAAACATGTTGCAGGTAAACTCATTTATCACCTCTTAATGGCTCCAAAATCGGTGAAGGGACACACTGTAGTGCCTAACTAAAAGTTTTTAGTTCGAGTTTTGACGACTTTCGTGGACGAGTGGCTCGCATGCCACAACACACATTTCAAGGTCGTCTCTGATGTCCCGGGTTCGACCCCCGGTCGGGTAAATATAGAAATTATTTCCTATTTTATTGTTTTGGGTCTGGGTGTTGTGGTACCACCGTTGTTTGTGATTTCCATAAGACAGTTGCTTTAGCTACGTCTGGCGGGGCGCAGGAGGGTCGCGCACGAAATTGTCGGTCTATAGCTAATCGAAATGTTTATCATAATACACTTCTGGACACATCTATTGGCCCACCTTGTATTTTCAGTTTCGTTGAGTCCTAGCTAGCTAAAATTTTATATTAGGTCGAGCAAAAAGTTTTTATGCAGTTTTGAACCTGGCACATTCACAATTTCATTCAATAGTCTTTTTTTGAATTTCGAACACAGAATTTAAAGAAACAAAAGACAATTTGGAGCCTGTTTGTTGATATCAAACAATCGAATACTAAGAAAACTTGGTTTAATTCTTGAAAAAGTGATTGATATCTTTGGTTTTGCAACAAACATTACTTATTCTTACCATAAGGTGAGGTTCTATCAATAATCTATGGATACTTCACCTGAAGTCGCCGCCCAAGCTGTGGCACTTATTCAGGCCGGACACAGCCGAAGAAACGTGAGTGCTCAACTTAATTTAAGTCGATCTGCGGTCCGAAATGTTTATCGTTGGTACCTAGAGACTGGCGGCTTTGTTCGTCGCCAAGGAAGGCCACGATCTCGGGTCACAACTGAAAGGCAGGATCGATTCATCGTGACGACCAGCTTGAGAAATCGTCACCTTACACCTCCATTGAGATACAAAACCAACTTCGCGACTTCCACGGAGTATCTGTGAGCGCTCGAACTGTTCGGAGAAGGTTAAAAGAACGCGATATGGTACCACACAAGCCAGCTAATGGGCCCAAACTAACGCGAGCTCACCGAACAGCGCGCCTTCATTTCGCACGCAGTCACTTAAATTGGACACAGCAAGATTGGAGCCGTGTACTCTTTTCTGACGAGTCTAAAATTGTGTTACATGGCAATGATGGAAAGAAGAAGGTCTACCGACGTAAGGGAGAGCGTTTCGCACAATGCTGCTTTGAAGAGAGGGTTGCTTATGGCGGTGGCTCATGGACTGTCTGGGGCGGTATATCCGCGAGCGGCAAAACTCAACTTTAGGTTGTTACAGGACCACGGCCGCCAACATTAAATGCTGAAAGGTACATTCGTGAGTGCTTAGAACCTCACGTGATACCATACGCGGACTATGTGGGCCCAAATTTCCTTTTTATGCATGATAATGCAAGAGCCCATGCGGCCGGCATCGTCAGGGAATATCTTCGGGATGTGAACATCACAGTTATGGACTGGCCAGCCAGAAGCCCAGACATGAACCCCATTGAGCACATGTGGGACGAGCTAAAAAGACGTGTTAGGGCTCGTCAGCCAGTTGCCCAGACGATGCAGGAGTTGAAAACTGCCATAGAAGAGGAATGGGAGATGATCCCTCAAAATTTCATAGAGCGGTTGATAAACTCTATGCCTAATCGTGTGAGAGATGCCCATGGAGGCAATACGCGTTATTAAATTAAACCTTTATTTGATAAAACATGTTTTTTATTCAAAAATCAATTGCCTTTAACAAGGCGCATATCCGACTTGTTAGGCGTAGCTCCATGTCGTATGGTATTCTGAATTCAAATTTAAAACAAACGAACAACGATCGAAAAAGATGGTAAAATGTATCAGGTTTAAAACTGCATCAACAGTTTTTGTTCAATCTAGCAATCATATTTCGGTAGCGGCCATCGAAACCTAAACTCTAAGGTGGGCCAATAGATGTGTCCAGAAGTGTATTTTCACTAATATCGTTATATCTAATAATATAATCGTAATAGTTTTACTGTGCAAAATGTTATCCATGGAAAGGATTTTGTAAATATCTTGTAACTAGCTGACCCGGCGAACTTTGTTCCGCCTTAATGTCAATAAATAAGCATTTTTTTTTTTTATTGGAAAAAATACAAAAAAAATTAAATTTCTACATCAATCATTCATAATTATTTCTGTATTTTAGTACATAGGTTGCTCTTCATTTAAGTACCTTGTGATACACGACATTTTTTGTTTTATTATCAGGCGCAAAAACAAACAACGCAGATGGTCTTCCGACCCGTGAACATGCCACGTATAATTGACCATGGGAAAAACATGAATGTTCTAGATTTAAACCACAAACTTTTAAGGATTGGCCTTGTGATTTGTTGATGGTCATGGCAAATGCAAGACGTATCGGAAATTGAAGTCTTTTAAATTCAAACGGCATATCGGTTGGGATCATCGGTATCCTCGGAATGAGAACTTGCTCACCTTTGAATTTTCCTATCATTATCGTAGCGTAAATTACATTGTTCATCAATTTTCTAACCACCAAACGCGTACCGTTGCACAGTTTTGGTTGGTTTATGTTTCGAAGCATGATTACTACGGAGCCAACCTTTAGGCGTAAATTGTGCGGTGGTAAGCCAGGCACGTCCAAAGAGTTTAAAAATTCAATTGGATAGTTGGTGGCTTCATCTTCATTTGTGACGCAGTCAATAGATTTGAATGAATGCATTGTTCCAATGATCTTATTTTGAATTATGTTGTTTAGGTCATCTACATCTTTATTCTTAGCCGCTAAAATTGCTCGCTCACTCATCCATTCATAATTTTTGTAGTTAGAAATAATTTCTGGAAATACATTGTTGATAAGTTCGTCTTTTGATGAGACAAAATTACAGAAATTATTTGGAAATGATATTAATCCGCTCGATTCATCGACAGGTACTTGACCATTACCGATAGTCAGCAATTGCTCCGAGAAATCTTCAGCAGATGTATCATTAAGCAATGCAACTCTCATGTTTGTTGTCAGTTGCAGTTTCTTCACATGGCGCCATAGATTTGACGATTTGAGGCAAGCGTTTATTTCGTCGGCAGCCGTAGATCTTGGAATTACTGGCAGTATTTGGCGGAAATCACCAGAAAGTAAAATCATTGCTCCTCCAAAACATCTCGAGTCATTGCGTAAATCTTTTAATGTTCGGTTAAGTGCTTCTAATGCACGTTTATGCGCCATTGTGCATTCGTCCCAGATGATGATTTTCGATACCGCTAAAACTTTGGCCATTGCTGAGTGTTTTGCAATATTACACGTTGGTTCTTCAATAGTTTGAAGATTTAACGGTAATTTGAATGCTGAATGAGCCGTACGGCATCCTTCTAACAATGTGGCTGCTATTCCAGAAGAAGCAACTGCAACCGCTATGTTAGATCTCGCCCGAACAGTTGCTAAAACTAATGACATGAGGAATGTCTTGCCAGTTCCACCAGGGGCATCTAGGAAATATAAACCACCATTTTCATCATCGATTGCCTTCATTAAAGTATCATAAACTTTCTTTTGTTGGTAATTCAACAGGGGTACATTCGTTTGAACTACTAAATCTAATTCCTGGTGATCATATTCACGTTCCCGTTCCAATTCTCGATTAAATGCGTCATTCATTTCACGATATGGTGCTGGCATTCCTAACCTGATTAATAAATTACCGCACATGAGGTAACACATATCTTCGATCAAGAGTAAAGCACGATTATGTATCTCCTCATTCATCTCAATATCGTGATTTCTGGAACTGACACGAATTTGATGTAAAATATCTTCTGACATATTATCCTTGTATTTGTGCCACAGGTTACATGGGTTTGATGGAAAACATGTCGAAATTATGATAGCGAATAATGTGCGTATCTGACTTGGAGATGCACAGATAATGGCTTCAGCGATTGTCGTATCCCAATGACTATCGTTTTCTAATAACTTCAATTCTTCACATGCAGCACGATATGTTGGGAATATTACACCATTAACAGTTCGTAGTGACTCAAATGACGTTGGCCCACGCACATTTACCAGCAACAACCGCAAATAGAAACATTCATTATTCTTTGGATGAACTGTATACATACGACCAAGAGCATCAGTAGAACGCACATCTGGATACCCAGGAACCGCATCGCCTTGCTTCCGTCTTTGAAAATTCTTCGATGAAGCATTCCAAGTATAATAACGTGGCATCTCCGAGTAAAGCAAAGTTCGTGCAAACTGATCGCTTTGGCAGATTGCAAAAAAACTGGTCAATGTAGTTGCTGGAGGTGTTTCAGCACGTTGCGTAGCATTCGAAGCCGTGAAATATACTCGTTGACCATTCTCCAGATGCACCGCCAAATGCGTAACAGTAGGATGACGTTCGTGAATGGGAAATGCGAATATACGCCAAATCGCTTCATTACAGTTCACATAACGACCAACTTGATAGCGTGAAATTTCATCGTTGGTATTCGAGGATTGCAATCCAAAAACCGCCATATCACTGCCTTTCGTGACATATTTGCAAATATATTTTATGGACTTAACTGAATTGCAGTATTCAACGTTGCAATGTGTCTTGAACGATTTAGAAATAAGTGGCGAATATGGAACAATCCAACTGTTGTCGACAACGAAATCCATTCTTTTCACTTTCGTTGTGACAGTTCGACCGTTGTCATCTGGTGATCGACGCCGATACAGCGGATAACCATCATTGCCAGTGACAGTCTCCGCCGTTAATTTCCGTGGATATCGTTTAGAGCACTTTCCATCGACCATGCAAGGTGATTGGGGATTGATGGCACCACACGGTCCATGAATCATATTAGTAGTAACAACATCATGTAGGTCTGGATCGACTTCATAATCAGGAATCTCAGCACATATGATATCATCTATTTGGTCAGGCTGAATTCTTTCCACTAACCAAATAAGAATGTGTGCGTGCGGCAGGCCTCGCTTTTGCCATTCGATTGAATACATCCAGCATCGAGTATCTCCAAAGACGCGTTGTTTAACAATAAAGTTCATCAGGGACCGAATTTTTTGCCTGAATATACGTGCTGTGATGTCGTGTCTATCACTTGATGTTTGTCCGGGAAGCAGCAATTGAGTAATTTCTATCCATTTTGGATTACAGGTAAAAGTAATAAAGAGATCGGGCCGACCGTAATGACGAACATATGTCATTGCATCTTGTGCATATTCATGCATATGACGTGGACTACCAATGTATGTCGCCGGCAGAATAGTTAATCGACCAATATTAGCTGCATTTCCTTCAGTATTAACTGCATCACGTAAATGGATGTACTCCTCAGAACGCAGTTTGGCTTGGTTCAACCTAATGAATGTTAAACGTTCCGTTTCTATTTTTACATACATGTCAACGCAATACTGCTGAAACAATCGACGAAACCGCAGCAAATAGTTGTCAGCATTTTGACGAATCATCAAACGATATGCGTAATAATTCATTGAGCTAACTTTCTTTGTAGTTTCTTCACCTGAAATTAAAAATTTGATAATTAACCATTTCAAAGGCAAATTTTAAAGGCAAACAATACAGACATTAACCATTTTTTTAATAAGCATTATTTTAAATCAGTGTCTTTCACAAATAAATGAAATAAATTATGATACTGATACTCACCATTCAATGGATTTTTCATTTTAATATTAAAATAATATCCATCTTCTCCTTGCCAAAACATCAGCGGGTATTGCAATGTGTCATATGATCGATGAGTTTCAGATATTTGTTGCAGTTGCCCAGTATCGCGACGTGTAAGCACAATATCGCGTTTTTCCAATTGTTCACCAACAATCAGGATGGCAACTTCGTCTACTGTTGGAGCATTAAATGTCCTTTCGTGTGTTCCAGATGGTCGTTTATCTGCTTTGATAACAACTTTATAGTCATCACTTGGCATGCGCTCTAAAGCACTCTTAAACAACCTGACCAACGCATGATGTTCATGAAGCAGACACTGCAAGTCTTGAAGAATTGCTCGCTTCATTCCTGCATTGATCTCTAGGCGTCGATCAAGTTGTTCTTCCATGTTGCCCATGAAATATATTTGTAAAAATTTATTCTGTGTATCTTCGAAAGGTAGTAATGATCCAATTCGATGATGAATCTGTCCTTGTATCTACAAAATAAAAACCAGACAGTATTAACTGGGTTATAAACACTTTTTTCGGTGGGAGAGTAGAGTTCAGAATTAGCAAATATACTACATAGGTACCAATAGATAAAGTAAGTTATTCTTTAACTACATTCTATATAAGTACAAAAATAAATACCTTAAATGTCGGATTAAATCCCCGTTCTTCGATAATATCTGCCCCAAATGACGTCATCTGGAAACAACCATTGTATTTTTGAGTATTTGCAAGAAAGTGGCGTGATTCTTGTGTTTCGCCACAAAGCAATGAATACAATGGCTCAGGTGGCGGAGTCAACAATGGCAATTTCACTTTACCATTAAGGCAGCATAATCCAGGCGTTTCTCCGGAAAACTTTAATGCACCACAATACTCGCAAACTACGTCCATTTGCCCAATGCAAACGCTAGGATGCAAGCTGTAATCATTGCTGCAATCGTATTGAAACGCTGCTCGATTCAAATCAGCACTTGATAAATATCTTGTTCTGCGTCGCAAATTATCTATTTGTTGACCTCTGTTGTTCGCTCGACGATTCTGCATTGCCAACCGAGCTGTTTCACGGGCTGCTTCACTTTGCTCTCGTGATTGAGAAGCACGAAGTCGAGCCATACTATCGCGGCGCTGTTCACGTGCAATTTCTTGTTCTTCTTCAGTCCTTTCATTTGCAGTATTTCGTATTCTTCTTGCATCACGGCTTTGTCGGGAAAGATTCGATCGTCTTGGTCGCGGCATTATTAATTAAACTTCACTTCACCTAAAAACTTAAATTTTTAACCATACCGAGTTTTATAGTTCACTTCACTGTTTATACGAATGGGCAATTGGGCAATAATGTTAATTATTTATTTAATAGAAATAGTTATATTATTGATTTCTTACAAATATCAAATAGTCATCCATACGTCATTACATAGCTGTCATTATACGTCAATTTTGTTATTCCAAGTCTGATTCTTTTTTGTTATACCACGTTTTATAGTGACTGACGTTACATGTCAAGTCACACGGGAATGATGTCGAACGGGATAAAAAGTATCCTATGTCCTTCTCCTGGCTCTAAACTACCTCCCTGCCAATTTTCAGCTAAATCGGTTCAGCCGTTCTTGAGTTATAAGTGAAGTAACTAACACGACTTTCTTTTATATATATAGATTTTATCGGGCTATCATTCCTTGCATAAAAAATCATCTTGCATTCAAAATGTTTACCAAACATTTTGAATGCAAGATGATTTTTACGCATGACCTGTCTGTGAGCGACGAAATCAAAAAACTGGGTCACCTCTAGAATCTCGACGGCTAACGAACGCTTGAAACTAAACTAATTCGTAATACAAGATATAAATCAATCCCGGCTATATCTTCGTTTTAGATCAGTACTAGGTACTCGTATGTTACAAATTGAGAGCATTGGGAGTAGGAACCCTGATATCTTTGGAGCTATTTGAGCTAGAAAATTAGGATTAGGGCTGAATCTTTTTTTTTATTTATTTAATAGGCAGACATTTGGCCGCAATCTCACCTGATGGTAAGCGACGATGCGGCCGATGATGGGACATGTCCGTCTAGAAGCAGCCTATTCACTCTTTTCTTAAAGGAATCCAAATCGTAGTGTTTAGGAAACACTTCAGCTAGCAACGAATTCCACCGCAAGAGCAAAATTGAAACTGTCAGATAATCTGACGACTTTAAAAACGTTTAAGTAACTTTTCTTATCAGAGCCTTCCTTTCTATGCCTTATTTAAAGTTTTGTACCACAAAAGGAAAAAAGGAACCGTTATAAATTATAATATTGCAATTAAGCGTTTGTAGTTTGATATGACTGATCTATATTCGTTGAACAGTCCACGGTAGCTCGTCGAACAGTGTCAAAATACGTGTTCAAAGTATACGCAAACAACCGATATTAACTTAAAACTTCGGGCGAAATTACAACAAACATATACCTGTTAGGCAAAATCCCCAGCGGCAAGCAGGCGTTGTACATAACGTATCCCTCATCTCCGTGCGGTGTTTGCACATACAGCCACTGCTGGTTCTTGAAAACCGCGTTGACGACGGTGCCCAGGGGCAGGGTCAGCTCCCGCTGGGACGCCGTTTGCGTCTGGTATAGGGTGGTGGGGTACGCCACCACCACCGGTATGTTGCCTGGCCTGTCTATTGATGCCTGGAAATGCAGTTTAAACAATGAGTTGAGATGAGAATGATTAATTATTGGTGGGAATTCAAGTAAATATTACACTTAAAATTTCATGGGGATTCTTTAGCTGGGTCTCAACTCACGACCCTTCGCCATCCGAGCGAGGACTTTAACAATAGGTAAATTCAGCTTATCAGTAATTTCTTTTAAGCTTATCAATATGATATTAAATTTAGGTACAATAAATAAATAAATAAATAAAAATTCAAGTCGTGGATTTTGATTAAATTAATCCATACCTACATATGCCAATGAATATGAGTTATACCAGGATAATTAATAGGTAATGCTGTTGCGCGACCGGAAATTATTTTGCAAACAATAATTTCTTTACGTCCAATCTTCGTTCAATATTAGTGGAGACCAGAATGTCCATAAATAATTTCTTAATATAGCACCGTTCATTTTACTACCAATAAATTACAAATGTTCAAAGGTCAAAAACAAATTAACAAGACAACTTTTAAGTCTCCATGCATGAAAATAATATTACGAGCCGAATGGTCCTGCGCAATTAACACCGTAACGCTGAACCTCAACAAGATATATTGTTGTTTTAAATAAACCGCATTGATGAATGGCCGCGTCTTTGAGATTAACGTTTACCCTTACGAAGACACCAAAATAGGCCAAAAGAACATAACAATACGGATTATTATCCCAGAGTTAATGCCCGGTAATCGCTTGCTCCGAAACCCAGAGCGAAATTTAAACGTTCCGAAAGATTTCGAAAATGATGAGCAATTTGTGCCTTGTCCAATTTTGCGCCAATTTCGCGGACTACAATATGTTCAATACGCTCGGTCAGGATCAGCACAAAAAACGGATCAATGTATACCATAATGTCATAATACAATTGCAGAAATGAATAATGACCGAGATTTACAAGTGTGCATTTAAATTCTTTTGTATGAAGGGCCCGTTAATATTCGATATAATGCGCGCCGAAGGATGATGAATGACTTTTTTCGTATATTAAAACGGGTTACACAATACTTTCTTAATTATTTCTGGCTCTAAAAGCCCCTTCAGATTTCACGGCGCAGCTATTGACCCGTCAATTATTTTCTTATTATAATTTTGAATACTAACTGTAGTGATTACAAAAACATGCACTTAAGATTTCAGTTAGCTTACCTCACTCAGGAAGCTGTCCAAATCTCGTATGTCGTAGCCGAATTTGTTGTTACTTTTCTTCCTTCTTCTGTGTCGGTGCCGGTGTTTCTTCCTGGTGTACTCCTCGGTGGCCACACTTGTGTCGTCCGAGAACGTCTCTCCATTCACAAACTCATCGCACGCACTCCTAAACCTCGAGTTATGATAGTACTCATTACGTCCCACGACTCTGTCTTTCACGTCTCTATACTTGCACTTTCGATAACGTTCGTTTTCATTGAACTTCTGGTTGTGTCGTTGGTGTCGGTCTACGTTATTGTTTGTTTTTCTCGTCTTGTCTTCAGTCTCCAGTTTTTCGCTCGGCAGTTTTGTGTTCTCCAAATTCTCTTTCAGCACCCACGTCAGTGATATCTTCGACTTGTGCCGGTGCGCGAGGGGCGTGGAGTGCCACAACCCCATGTCTCTGATTTCTGCGTACTCCACATCCGACTCTTGACTCTCATCAGCTCGCTGCGTGATTTTGCAGTTCGCCAACAAGTCTAAGACCTCGTACGCTGGCGCACTGACCTGTAACAGGATCACAGATATTTATTCGGCTTTTTGTTTAATTAATTACGACACAGTCCATGTTAATTAATATCAATTAACGACACGTACCGGATCATTAAACTCCAGGCGCCCTCCGTCATCACTCTCGCGGTACGGCGGCGGTGACTCCTTAAACGAGATCTCTGCGAGCGAAATGCGTCCGATTAATCATAAATTGAATTACAATCGATCGTAACTCCTCAGCGGATGCAATTAATACGGGTGTTATTACCACAGTCAGCTGAGCGGATTATTGGGCATAAATAATAAAGGTGCAGTCAAAACAATGAGAGTGGGCGCGCGAGTGGTGCGCGGAACAATGCAGTCCCGAGGGGATGCGCTGCCGTGCGGGTGCGCGTGCGCCGGTCGGTCGAGTCGCGGCTGCGGCTTCCAGCCTGCGTCTGCGTCCGCGTGTGCCGCCCACCATCCGCGGCCTCGCGCCCAGCACTGCGCCTGCGCTGCCCAGTGCCCAGTCAGCCTCGCTGTCGCTGATACACTATCGCCGAACCACGAACCCTCCGCTGAGAGCCCCGCGCATTCTCACGCTGCGCCCCCGCCACACGATCCGCAGCCTTCGGTCACGAACAAGCATCATTATGAATGCATTTGAACTTGCATAATTTTATACGTTAATTTCAATTGTCATTCTTTTTAGGTTAGGTAGCTGTTGTACTTTATTCCTGTATTTTTTATTAGCGTCTATATTTTGAGTAAATGCGAAAACTAGTACTACAAGTACGAAAATAAGTTTTATTACGTAGGGATAGAGGCTGTCTCAGGGTCAAAGTGGAGTAGTCTGACGTGCGGCCGTGTGTACTTTCTGATTATCCTATATCAAGTTTTTATTATCATATATGCAAAAGTGGCCCCGAAACACTTCCTTGTGGAAGCACTCATTAAAACATTATAAAAGTTGTTGGCATTGCTCTTGTTTTAACTAATGATTCCATTTCTAATGCACGTTATATCGCGATTAAGAGCAGAGGAATTGCGTAATAATGCAACAGATTTTCGAGTGGCGTTCGCATAACAGACCCACGATATTGTAAATCTCGTCGTCACGAATCTGTAATTAGCTGCTAAGCGCAAAACAATACGTTCTAAACGGCGGGCAGACGTTTTAACACTTCTCACGCTTTTAAATTAGCCGTTTTGTGTTTCGACACCTGTGTTTGTTTTTCGTTAGCTTTACTACACGGACACGGATACATTCTAACGCATTGTGTGTAATCAGTGGGACAATAACAGTGTTGTTAACTAAAGTTTAGTAAGTAGGTACCTGCATATGCTGCATCTTTTTACCGGGAAGTTCAATCAATAGGTATCTATTGTTTTCAGTCTAGCCAGACCACACAGCATTAAAGTTTTTCTTTCATTATCCAATGGCGTCTAATGCCTTTAAAAACACTTACTATTCCGTCTTCTTGATTAAGTACCTAAGTATGTATACATGCAATATCTCCAATTCTTTTTTACATCGAAATAATAATTAGTTAACATCTCTATCTGGAGGGTCAGTAGGTACACTATATCTTCTTTGATTAAATTTAACATTATTCGGTTAGACGTTCCCATGAAATTCTTGGGAACATTTTGACCAGCACACCTTCGGTTTACACCATCCAATCTCGCTAGCAATTTACAGCAACATGTAAGATTTCCTTTCTCTGTGTTTCAATTACAGTGCGTTGCGTACGCGCAGCCTAGCCTGTGCAGCTATGTGATCTACACGAGTATGCTATTCATCAACATGCGTTATAATTAGTGTGCGCGGCGGTAAGGCATTCTTGCTATAGTCTTATAGCTTGAGATTGGGAATCACATATTTGAACTTTTTTCTTGTTAAATTGAACTTGTGAACAACATACATTTACGAGTATCTTACATTGAGAGTGTGTAGTAATTAACTAAGACGTCCGTCTCTCACTCCGTGTAGTGGTTTGGGCCTCGAACTACAAAACCAGCGGTTGCGGGTTCGAATCCCGCAGGGGGCATAAGTTTGTGTGATGAGCGCGAGCATTTGTACACAAGTCATGGATGTTTATAAACGTATTTAGGTATGTATGTCTATCCGTTATCCTAGTCACCACAGCACAAGCTCACGCTCGGTTTGGGGCTAGGTAATTGGTGTATTTGTTAAAACAATTTATTATTTAAACTATTTACTTGTAGCACGACGATTAATGAAATCGTTCGAACTATTTATGTTGAGTTTGAAGTATACGATGATATTTGTAAATATTTTTCTCATTGCCGTCTGAACAGTCTCAAATTGCTTCTCTCGGTGCACATTATCTCAGGAGTTCAGAACCCCTGATCATAACGTTGAGTTTATGGGTAACAAATTAGGATAAAATGGATCAATAAAAATATACCGCTTATAAATTTGTTTGCTCGGATAAGTTGTGTTCGTTCGCATTTCGTAAGTGCACCTACTCAAAATAATTTATTTTATGACGGTATGAGAGCAATGTGCATTGGGCGAAGCAGTAATAGCACCTACATAGCCAATTTTGCAACGAAAGTCGTGGTCTGTCGTGGATATCATCATTCCATTTATTTGATGACTAGCAGTTCCCCGCGACTTCGCCCGCGCCAAAAGTCGTATTTTCCATACAAATTTTCATCCTCCATTTCACCCCCCTGATGATTTTATATCGCGACAAAAAGTAGCCTATGACCTTCTCAGTGTCTCAAACTATCTCTGTGCCAATTTAATTTGATTCGGTCCAGTAGTTTCGGAGTCTATTCGATGCAAATAAACAAACAAACAAATCTTTCCTCTTTATAATATTATATATAGTATAGATCACGATCTTCAGTTTGAGATGTTATTTGAAAGTAAGTTATTAAGATTGACAAAGAGAATCGATTCAGGTTGAAAGTTTTGATCATTTTGAAGCAAAAGGCTTATATGACAGTAATAATTAGGTACCTAGGTCTCTAAAATGTTTTCTTTTAGGATCTGACAATAGAGCTACATTCATCTCATCATGAAAGCCTTCTAAAATTATTGTATCCACAGTGAAAGTTTTAGTGTTTGCTAGATCGTAAATAAATATGAACGTGTTACATGTAGGCGTTTGTTTCTTTCCCAGGATTAACGTATCATGTTTAGCATCAGTTTTATTTTCTGCGGATCCGAATTTACGACAGCAGCATAACATTTAGTGTTTTTTTACATTCCTCAAAATTGGTAAGTGAGACGGCGCGGCGTGTGTCGCGAAACGCGATCGCTGTTTCTGTTTATCTTAATATGACTCTTATTTCACGTCTTTATTGCTTTCAATTACTTACGTTTTTTGCCATACATTCGCCGTGTTGTAATTGTTACAGTTATGCTTTAGTATCCTTACAATGGCGGGCTCACCGCGGGCCATGCTTGAAACTGTTTCACTAGGGCACTTCAGAACGTTACGACATCACCTTACTTATATTGTGCCTATAAAATCTGCAAGTACAGCCTCAGGCTTGGGATATAATCCGGTAAAGTAATAATGCTTATGGAGGACTCGATAAATTATTGTTGTGCTATCAACCTATTACTTATTAAAATTTTAGCTACTCGGCCTAAGATCTGTGCCATCACTGGAGCCCAAAAAAGGTGTTCACTGCAACACTAATCTTGCGTCTCATTTATACTTGAAAAAGATGTCAACATCTTTAAAATTCCCCAAAATCCTGAGTTGCGTTCCGTTTCACATATCATCCATAATGGACCCGTGAAAATGGAAGACAAAGCGGCAAACCGAACGCACGAGCATATCGCTATGGCGAGAATGTCCCAATTGTAGGGTAGCCATCCCTCCATTCTTTAAGCAAAAATAGTAGAACTGGCTAGTCCAACAGTGTGGTAGAACTTAAAGCAAAGGCTATGTAAGCAATTGTGGATACAGCTCTAGAGCCAATTGTATTGTTTAGGTGCTGCTGTAATTTAGGTCGAACAATAACTAACGAACTCAATAGATAAGACCCTGTGCTTAGTATTAAGGCTAGTTAGTGCTTGTATGTTTTATATAAACTCGATGGTAGTGCTAGTATGTTTCATTTTTTTGGTCAGCCCGAACTGCTAGACAAAGGCCTCCTCCACACTTCCCCACCGATCCCTGTCCAGTGCTAGAGTCTGCCATTCTGTCAAGTAAGTATCGAAATCGCCATCTTTTTCTTGGCCTCCTTCTTCGGCGATAGCCGTCCGAAAGCGTTTTCTGTGTGACGATTCGAGCCCACCTTGCAGGATGCATGCGGGCTCACTCCCACATCAACCTGGCAGTCTATTCATCCACGTCAACTATCCTAGTTTGTGAGCGGATGTGGTGTTTTTTACTCTGTCAACTCTTTTAAGGCCCAGTAAACTACGCTCTATTACCGTTTGGCATACCTTGAGCTTGGACTTAGTATGTTTTATAATAAACTGTTTTTATTGGACCCTCAAGCTCACAGTCTACTGGCCACCCTACACGCGGAATGCGCCCGCCGCCCGACCCGCCCAAAACGTGCGTACGCGCGTCCGCGTGACAGACAGCTATGCGCTCGCGCACACCCATTGTCGGGGTTGACCACGAAACGAGGGATTTTACAGATTCCTACGACATTCTTATTTAGATGATGGAACGCACAGGTGACAGTTCGTGAGTTAGTTCGATTTGTCATTCAAAGTTGTGAAAAAAAAACTGAACCATTCCCGAACTTATTGCTCGTACCGCTCTGTGTAACAGAAACGTTCTTTAGAGATTTATGCAACTCTTAACTTAATTTTCAACAAATCTTTAACATAACATTTACAAAATTCAGACGAAATCTTGAAAAAGCCTCTTTCTCACACTTATAAAGGTTGAGCTGTTCCAGCTTTTAAAAATTTTTTTTTTATAAATAGTAACTAAGTTCTTATGTTTAAACTTTGAACTAGTGATCAGGTTAAGCGTGTTATTACAGAGATTATTATCGGTAACTCATTATATTGGTCCACGGAATATTATTTAGGAACGCCCACGCGGCTTAGAGATTTAGATGGAAACTAATAATTATCGACTTTATCGGGTCCTTCTTACGATACCTAAAGAACATTAACAAGCGACTACAAAATAAGAAAACAAGTAATTACTTATACCGTTAGGAATCGTCACCCTTTTCCAGAATTCTTCACGCTGTATTTTGCGTTTTCACTATGACAAGCGAGTAAATTTTAATTAACACGAAATTATAATAGAGCCCGATAGCACAGGTAAGCAGCAAACTTTCCTGCTGATAAAGCACCCGATTTCCACCTTAATTTCACCTGTCTGTACAGATTCTTTGAACAACAGTTCACGGATTAAATTAGCTACAATTAGCAACCAGACTCACAGATGCGAGTGCGGGATCAGTTTGGTAGAGTGCGGGAACAAAATTAAGGTAAGTGCCGACTGCAGACTCCGTAGGCCACCGATAATTGCACCGTGAGAACGATGCGCGTGCGCAACACAACACAAACTCGCGCGATTTTGTTTCGTTTGCCGCACGGTGAAAGTTATTTTGGTGGTAGCGTAATATACTGCCAATATGATTATGGAAATTCAGCGACGTAACAATATGGCAATCAATGACTCTTGCTTTTTAGATAATCATAGATTTGAACGCAATATTCGAGTGCGGCACGTTCACTATCATGGGTAGTTTACGATTATAAAATGAAATATAAATGCAATTATTCCAGAAAGGTCGGCGTTTAAGTCTAGATTAACCTCCAGTATATTTGCCCTGACACGTAATGCATCTTTAATGCAACTAGTCATTAGGCTTTGGTCTGCCGACGCTACTTCCCCTACGGTCTCGTTGCATTCGCACGCAGCAATCGGCGAAAAGGCAAAATTGCACGGGCACATTACGTCGAGCCGGGTCGCTCGATTCTCGCCGCCTCGCACACTCACGCGCACAGTTTTAAATAATAAACATAAATTCACAATGTTACTGGGGGTTTTATGTGCAAATCTTTGTTTGTAAGCCGTTGTAAATACATATACCTATATCATTAATCTGTGGCCGTTGTTATGTGTCTTCCGTAGTAATGGAATCACAGTCATTTATAAGATGACAGCGTTTACATCTGTCTGACAATACAATAAAGTTCTCATTGACGATGCTGTTTTTATCTCTTAGGTCACGCGCAACGAAAAACAAACGCATTTTGTTGCATTCTTATTTGGGCCTTTACTGATGTTCAATGTTGGATTTGTTTACGCGCTTTTTATTTTTGAACTTAGATCTTTACGAAATTCTTATAAATACTTTAAAAAAACAAAATCTCCATCTTCCTCGTACTACTGCGTACGTAACTAACAGGTTTCTAGATTAGCGTCTGGGCCGGCGAAGCTTTTATGATCCGCATAAATTTGATAACGCGTCTGCATTATCAACAATAGAAAGCGAACTGAGTCCCGAGGTCAGTGGAGCGCTTTCTTAACACGACAAAACCCGTGACGAATCGATAATCGCGAACGTCTCGATTGGTCTCAGCCACCGGCGGTGACATCTCTAGAACATGGGTGAGTGCGGAATCTGCGACTTGTTAATAAAAACTAGAAAGAACATGAGATTGTTCAACCGCATCTGTAATAAAGGATCTTAGAGATGTCACTTTCTACGAAGCCACTTGGTCGGGGAGTTGACGACCGTCTTGGTGTAGTGGTTCGCGCACCGGACTTCTAAACCAGGCGGTTGCGGGTTCGAATCCCGCATGGGGCAAGTGTTTGTGTGATGAGCACGAGCATTTGTACCTAAGTCATGGATGTTTATAAATGTATATTAATATGTCTATCCGTTATCCTAGTCACCATAGCACAAGCTCACGCTTAGTTTGGGGCTGGATAATTGGTGTGTTTGTTGTAACAATTTATTATTATTTACGTATTATCAGATCCTGTCATTCATTCTTGTTTTCAACCTTCAAGTTTCAGACTGCATGCACATGTTGTCCTGGTTGCCACGACCTGGAAGTTTAACCTTCTCCAACCATCTCATCATAGAACACCCTGATACGTCTCTCAAGTAACACATATGACAAAAGCCATGATATCATTACATATTTTAGTTTCAGTTTCTCGATGGGCATATCCATCGATCATGCGTGCACAAGCATGTCCCTTCCACTTTGCGCTATTTCAGTGGCCTCACCGCCTCGGATTACAAAATCTTGCATAGTTTATTTTAGCAGTGAATGCAATTTGAGAAGAATTTTAACTTGATGTACATCATTACAATCAAATGGTCTGCCATTCCTTTGTGCATGTCAGTCAATGTTTGTGGGAAACAACTTTGTAAGTAACTTTTGGAGAGGCGGAGTTATTCCCAACCCAATTTTACTGCCTAGTTACATGTGAGCTTTGATTGCAAAAAATTGTGCATATATTTTGCCCTGATCCCAGATTTTTTTTAAGGCAACTTCTTCCTTTCCGCGTACCTAAGTAGGTACTAATGTTTGATCATATCTAAGATATTTCCTTCTACGAAAATAAAACCCAAAATCTTCTTGGATGTTGATTAAATTTTCTGCATTCATCCGCCTTATGATTTGATCTCGCCGAAAGGAAATGCAGTTGGGGATAAAATCGCATGGCCATGCGGTATGTTGTACGTTTACCTACAGTTACTAAGAAGTACCTAGTTGCGGGCAAAGCAACATTCGCGATTGGATAGTTATCTTATTTGAAAAGCTTAAACGGAATCTTAAGTAATCATTGGACTTTTTAGAAGTATTTAACTTAACATAAAACTCGCCCAAAACTATCTCGAACCGCATGTGGTATTTAACAAATACATGAGTGTAGTAGGTACCTACCTAGTAAAAGATTGTGGAAGACTAGTTTATTAAAAATACAGACAAGAAGTCCCGCATGGCTACCCCCGGCCGACTCCGCTGACCCCAACAGTATCGGTAGAGCACTGAATTGTTTTATCCTTACATACCACGTAATGCTTTATCTCAAAAAGTTTAATTATTATATCTGTGCGAGGCTGAGAACGTATCATTAACAATTCGACGCAGGCGATGCTATCACAAAAGCGCGATCATCGCTCGTTGGCTTTTCGGTGCCCACGAAGGTATTCCATTGGCATTCGGGAAACCGATTAAAATTTAACAAAAAAGAGCTTTACGTACTGTAATTTAAGGTCAAGAGGGAGCGTGATCTCGGCGGTGAATAAAAATTATTTATTTGCGTGGGGCGCGGCAATTAGGGGGGCGGGGCGCGTCTGCGCGCCGACCTCTAACCCGTGCGCCCGCGCGCCCGCGCCGTGGACACTCGCCCTGTCACGGTAACGGCCTAACTGAACAATTTCGAAATTGCAACGCCTCGAATCTTGGTCCTGGCTCTTGGGCACGACCTCACCTACTTTTGTGCAATCTGAACATTTTTAAACTGTTTCTGGGAACAGCTTTTCAGGTATGTAATCTTGCGCTCAAAAGAAATGCACGCGTGTTTTAACTGTTGCTGCTACATAAATTTAACGGAGAATACCTACATAGAGGTTCAATAAAGAAATTATACTGAGTATGTAGATAGGTAAACCTACTCGTTAGTTAATTAAAATGGTAAAGTACCAATATGTTTGGGATGGCAAACACCAAGTCAAGTAAGGTTATGGGCACTGTCCAAAAATTTAAAAAATATGCACAAGCACATAAGCGAAGGCTGTTTCACAGGCCATACGCAGCCTAGGGTAGACCGTAGTGCTAGGACGAAATTTTAACGATAGTCTTATTTCACTGGTCACTATGGCTCATTTTATTATTACTGACCATAGAGATGCAATTACCGATACTTGCATCGACCGGCGCACGCGCACGCACGCAGCAACGAAAACGGGGTGGGGCGAGTGCGAATTAACTGACTCTAGCCGTATCTGATACTACTATTGAGGTGCTACTATGTAAGACGTAGTCCATATTTTCAGCTCTTTCCGTCCCCGTCATGATGACCAGGGGCCCTATTTTTGAATCACTCGCGTGCAGATTACGACTGATTTTCATTCGCCATCTAAAACGCCGCATTTTTTAATCGCTCGACTGCACTCAATCGCTCGAAACCGCAACGAGTGTCCCTATCCACTCGTCACCGAAGGCCTTAGAAGGCGAGCAATAGAATTTCAAAATTAAGGTGTTGTTGTGTCAGTTTTTGTGTATGCCATAAAACGAAATATGTTCGTTCGTTCCATTTTAGTTGCGGTACTGCGGTCAAAAATACAGCCCCAGTATGACAGTGCGAGTGAGCGTGATAGATGACTGGGTCGAAAATACGGGCAGCTTAGAATAGGGGCTCAAATTATTTACTCCTTTTGCACTAAAACTAGCCATGAAGATGATTAATTTACGCGATACAACCCCGATTTAATAATGGAGTATTATGCAACACGCTCGGGTTGAAGCTGTAATTGATTGCGCGGGGAACGTAAAAAGTAATGTGTTAGACGAGCTCGAAAGCGGAGTGAACGACTCATCACGACTGCGTATGCGCAACTTGTTGAAAGAGGGTAAATTTTAATTAGCCGGACTTTTGAGCTGTCCAATGATGTATGGAAGTTTCCAGTCCTTGAAGTCGAACAGCTAAAAGGACTAGAAAGCTTAGCGTGGGTGTTCCTGGTGTTAGGGTTTTACCTAGGGAATTTGAGTTCTTTTCTCATATTTTATTCTGTTTGTAACTTACGTATAGTTCAATTTTTCCTATTTTTATTTTTATTGTATTACAGTGGTTAAGATAAAATAACTGTACTTATTACTAGTGCATTTATATTTTTTACTATAGGAAGGTCATTGAAAACACCTATTTCAATGTGTCGTCGGTTTAAGTAGGTAATTTAACTAGGCACCTAACTGCCGCACTCAGAGACGGTAATTAAAGTTAATCCTTCATTAAATAGTCTCTTGCCGTCCTCTTCAATTTCATTGACAAAGAAAGCGACAGAACGAGACTTAATAATATAGATTAAATTTAATTGACATCACTGACTGCGACAGTACCTAAGTATATTTTATGTTATTCTCTGTTTTTAAGAAATCGAAATACGCAGTGGATAGTTTTTTTTTTCATCTTAATAACTAATCAGTACAGACATTTTTAAAGAACATTAAAAATATTTTGTACAAAATAATATTTTTGTTGATTTTGTTGTACAATATCTTTGACATAGACGTTAAGTTACATTGTAGCTATTTAAGTGCGCCATTAGATACCAGCAATGTAAAAAATACCGTAATCTCTCTCCACAATAATAGCTACGATCTAGTGTAACGTTTTTTTATGCAAGGGGTAAATAAAACTGGACAAAATAGTCTATTCTAAATTAATTTATTAATTTTTTTTTAAGAAAGTTCTCGGGGTGGGTCTGGTCTTGTATCCGTTAGCCGTGCCACTTAAAACGCTCACAACACTCCCCTCAGTCGTCCAGTCCAAGGTAGCAGTCCAGGTACAAATATGCCCCTATGGGCATTTATCATGGGGCATTTATCCCGTGTGATACTTTGTAGGGCTCGAAGTGTACGGAATAAATCCTCCGTTTTCTAACCCGTAGGGTGATCCTGTTGGCATGGGCACATTCTTAGAATTTATACAAGTGCGGTCAGGGACAGCCGCTAGTGTAGTTTTGGGTGGTAGGAAGTACAAGCGAAGCCAGATGAAATTTACTAAGGGGAGTTTACTAATTTCTACGTTTATCTGAGGAGACATTATGGCATTTACAAATTATGATAAATAATGATTGCAGAAGCGGAAAACAATGTAGCTAGTGGCAGTATGACCTTTTTGTTATGGAGCATCAAGCAAATACAATATTCTAAATTATTAAGTCTAACTAAACTAGGTACCTACTATTAACTATTACGAACGAAGGTAAAAAGTACTAAAGTAAAGTTTTACTAAAACTACACGAATTTGTGATATTCAAGTAAGTAGTACGTATTGTTTTCAATAACAATGTACAAATTCACTAGGATGAAAATAATAACACTTATAAATATTGCGTTAACTTTAATTAAATATTTTGTACTAACCACTTTCGTTCGTAGATACACTATCACTAAAGTGGGATTACTATCTAAGCAGTACATAAAGCAGAAATTGTGCACAACTTACCCAGTTTGGGAATATAACTATAATCACTTGATTATACGTATTCTTTTAAAGTTACTAAAATCTAGAACTCAGATTTCCGGCACGCAAGTGTCGCGCTGCCGTTAACACGTCATGAGAATCTCAGAAGTAGTAAGATGCAAAATGGCGGCTCCTTGCGATCGAACACCTCGGCCTATGCTATGTTCGCTCCTGCGCCTGCGCCGCGTTCGTAGTATCAACGAACCGGTTTCATGAGTTGAGCGCGCAGTCAAGATTTTTACTACATTTTTATTTTTATAAATCGAACTGCGCGGTTTGAACGATTAGGATATTTGTATATAGATAAGTTAAGGCTTAATTAAGTTTTATATTTTTTTAATAGGGTTTTATTTGGTATTATTATTTAGTTTAAGTTCTAGTTTAGGCTTATAATATTATATAAGATATAATGTTTATTATGTAACATGCGTTACAGTACCCCCCTTCAAAACAGAGGATTTTGCCTATGTCAAAATCCGCAACTTAACTCTTAAACTTAGCTTAAAGACATTTGCTCCCCTAAAGCCTGTTCTTGAACTTAATATTCTAAGTGTAATACGGATTTAGAATATATATTTAGACTCTATAGTTTCTGTTATTAGGTTTTAAATCCTTGATATGCCAAGCTCCTAAGTCGTTACCTGCCATATCTTCTAAAACGTAGACGAGCGGAGAGCGTTTCTGCTTAATTTTACATTTCATAAATTTAGGGGTAAGTTTTTTAGCAAAGTAGGCGTCTTTGTCGCTTTGAAAATATGTGCGTTTCCAAACTATGTCGTCGACATTATATTCAGCCTCTTTACGCCTTAAATTATAGCGCTGAGAATTCTTTTTATGAGCATTCCAAAGTTCCCTTTGAACCCTGTCAAATATACTAGAGAGATAGCCTAAGTTTTCAGCATAAATCTCGCGAGGGGCAAAAACTAACTCATTAGGTATGTCATTATCGATATAATGAGACCCACAGGTTACCAATTCTCTCCCGTGAACTAGAAAAGCTGGAGTATAACCAGTAGATTCATTTACGGAACTGTTGATCGCAAACTGAATCTTTGGTAAGTTCTGGTCCCAAGAACGGTGGTCATCATTTACGAAAGATGATACCGCAGTCATGATGGTTTTGTTATACCTCTCTACTGTATTTACTTGAGGGGTATATTTTGGGGTAAAATGAACATTAGGGACTTTGTATTTTTTAAATAAATTATCTAGTTCACGGCTTGTAAATTGTATTCCATTATCAAGGATTACGGTTTGGGGAATACCATGTACAAGGAAAACAAAGTCCTCCAGTTGTTTCGTAACGAGCTCGGCAGTGGCTCTTCGTAAGGGGAACATTAAACAATACTTGGAGAAACAACAAGTCACAACGAAGAGATAACAATGTTGCTTTCTAGAGGGTGGTAAAGGACCTACTAAGTCTATGGATATGGCTTGAAATGGTCTACAGCATACTTTTGGTCGGCCCATTTTCCCAAGAGTGCCTTGTGTAGATAACTTATAAGAATGACAAACATCGCAATTTGATATGAAATTTGTAATACTAGCATGCATTTTCGGCCAATAATAATTAAGGGATAGTCTTTTGTAAGTTTTAAAGATACCAAAGTGTCCAGAAATTGGTTCTGAGTGATTAAGTTTGATAATTTCGTCTCGCTGTTCACTAGGGATCACCTCCTTCCAATCAAATTCCATAGTAAGAGTATTTTTATTCCGCATATATCTGTAGAGCTTACCACCCTCTAAGCGGTAATTAGGATAACTAGTAGGAGAAGTTTTGCATCCGTTATAGATGTTAAGGTACCACGGGTCCAGTGTAGATGGTTGGGACTGAGAAACCGATAGTAAAGATATTGGGACTGATCTAGACAGCAGATCAGGAACAACATGGTCCTTACCACGTCTATGTTTTATAATAAAGTCAAAGGCTGACAAGCGGACACCCCATCTTGCCAGGCGGCCAGTCGGATTAGAGAGGGAAAGAAACCATTTGAGGGCAGAGTGGTCTGTAAAAACTGTAAAAGTTTTACCATTTTCTAAATAACAGCGCCAGTGCTCTAAGGCTGTAATAACCGCAAGGGCCTCTCTCTCAGTGACGCTGTAATTTCGTTCCGGGCCGGTCAGAGATTTGCTCATATAAGCCACCGGGTGTTCGATTCCATCGATGGTCTGCGAAAGCATCGCTCCAACCCCAAAATTACTGGCGTCCGTGTGAACTTCAAAAGGATGGTCAAAATTAGGACAAGCTAAGATAGGTGACTGTACTAATAGTGATTTGAGTTCAACAAACGCTTTATCGGCTTCACTTGACCATTCAAACGGCGGAGAATTCTTTTTAGTCGAGGTGAGTTTATTTAAAGGGCCTGCTATAGAGCTAAAATTTGGAACAAATCTTCTGTACCAGGAAGCTGTGCCTAGGAATCTCTTTACTTCCTTTTTATTGCTAGGAGTAGGGTAATTAAGTATTGCCTCGACCTTTTCAGGATCTGTACGAAGACCTTTAGCATCTACGACATAACCAAGGTACCGTAAGTTATTGCGGAAAAATTGACACTTACTTAGGTTAACTGTCAAATTGGCATCAATCAATTTCTGAAGGACACGCGAAAGAAGCGCTAAGTGTTCTTCGAACGATCTACTTATGACAATGACGTCATCAAGGAATACGAAGACGTTTGATTCAAACTCTGGGCCAAATAGAGAATCAACAAGCCGTTGTTGAGTAGCTGGAGCGTTGGTTAAGCCAAAGGCGGTTACTTTAAATTGAAAAGTTCCTCGACCTGGAACATAGAAAGCCGTTTTTTCACGATGTTCTTTTTTTATCGGGATTTGCCAAAAACTTTTAGATAAATCAATACTGGACAAATATCTAGCGTCCCTTAAGTTATCCAGGATTTCCGATACATACGGCAGGCAGTAAGCATCTTTTTTGGTAACTGAATTTAATTTCCTACTATCAATACAAAAACGCGGCTTGCCGTCCTTCTTTTCAACAATTAGCACCGGGGACAACCAAGGGCTTTCGCATGGCTCGATGACATCAAGAGCAAGCATTTCATCGACTTCCTCTGCGACGATTCTTTGCTTCTCAGGAGACATGCGGTAGTATCTCTGCCGAATAGGCTCGGCATCGCCGGTTTCAATGCTATGAATTATGAGATTTGTTCGACCCAAGCCTCGCTTTTCGTAAGAGATCCTCTCGAATTCACCCACCACCCTATCAGCTAGCTTCTTTTCGGTCTCATTAAGGTTATCATAAGAATGTAGGAGAACTTCAGAATCAATAGATATTTCTTGCAAGCTAGGATCGTCGTTGTTGAAGTAGCTAATATTCTGTAGGTGACTCGAGAAGATTTTAAATTTGTTCCAGAAATCTATACCTAGGATTAATGTCGAGTCGATTCCAGGAATCACATGTGTTTTGATTATGTTATTTTGACCATTGAAGACAATCGGGAGCAAAATATAACCACAAGAAGTCAGCACCTGGCCGCCGGCTGCGGTGACCGTTATAATATTGTCAGTATGCAAATGAAAGTTGTAATCTAGTAGTTTTTTGTGTGAGTTTTTACCTAGAATACTGACAACTGAGCCTGAGTCAAGCAACCCAAAAATATCAAGGCCTGGAATATTATCAATGTTTACTTTTACATAAGGTCTAGGGTCTGTACTTGGTTTATTGTTGAAAATTGAAGCAGTTTTATAGGTAGAAAAGAAGCCACGTAAAAAATTAAGCCAATTTTTCCACTCCAAGTTGGTAGAAAGTCTAGCTTCTTGACTGCTACAATTTTCATCAATTAGTTTTTTGAACCTGAGTCTGTACTTTTTGGATTACAAGTAGGACAGTCTGGGGTGCGGTAGTCTTTCTTGCCACACTTGAAACAAAAGATTGTTCGTTCAGCTTGACAATCCCTCATACTATGAGAATCTACACGGCAGCGATGGCAGAAGACTTTAGATTTATTTATGACGCATACTTGACCATTTTCCACTGTAACAGGATCTGCCATAGAATAACATTTTGTATTTTGGTTAGAGTAAGTTTTAGAATAATTATTAGCATAGTTTTTGTTTATTTGTTTATAGTTGTTACTATAATTTGTGTTTTTATTTAGATTTTTGATTGATGGTTGGTACGCATATTCAGGAGCCAAAGTTTTGGAGTTTACAGCTGGTGGTTCTCTGAAGTTATCAACACGAGTCTTAAATTTCTCGTAGTTACGACACAAATCCCTAAGATCACTTATTGAGTTGATAGCAGTGCAATTGGCTAGCATGTTTGAGTAGCAAGGACGAATGTTGTGCAGGATAATATCGAGTTTTTCTTTTTCAGAGAGTGGAGTAGATAACCTTGAGAACAAACCTTTCATAATAGACAAATACACTACTATATTTTCAGATTCCCCTTGAGTGCGACTGCGAATCTCAGTAACCATTCGGTAGTCGTAATCAGCGATGTCGAAGTCTTCTCTAAGTAAAACAAGGAGTTCATCCCAACTACCTACAGAGTACCTGATGCCACGAAACCAGTGAATAGCATCACCAGTAAAAAAATCAATTGCGGAGGCTAACATTTTTTCACTAGACAAATTCTTTGCAAAACGAAGTTCTTCAATTTTGTCAATAAAAGATCTGACGCATGATTTCCCATCATATTTAACTTTTGATAGGTCGTTAAATATTCCACGATCACATGTAACTTGAATGTTAAGATTATTCATATCTGAAGCAAGCTTAGGTTGGTCGTTATTACCACTTTGGTGTGTAGTTTGATTTGACGTTCCTATTGAGTTTATGTCAATCAATTGGGCGTAGTACTTATCGAAAGTTTTCCTGGTGGCGTCTAGCAATTTGACGTCATCAGGTACTGTGGGCTGCACAATCCTACGCAGCCGATGATACAAATGATTGAGAAGAGAAAGTGTTCGATCGGCAAGTGCAGGGTCTGCTGCATAACCAAGACTATCCAAGTTTAATTTGATTTTGTTCAAGGTTTCATTTGCACCTTTGAGATCATCAGCGGTATCAAGACATGATTCAGCAACGTCATCGGAACCGTAAATCTGTGTCAACCTACAGACTTGTTTTCTAAGTTCAAGTACGGTACTGGCTACTTCTTCACCTCGAATTACTACCTCGTACTGAAGTTCTGACTTTTGCAAATGTAAAAACTTAATTGGGTAAGACATTTCGAATTTGAGTAAGTTGAGCACAAGATCAAAGAAGAAAATTAACAGTAGGCCAAAAGCTAAATCCGTTCTGTTACAATAATCAGCTCTTGTTTTAGAACGCAATAGAACATAATATTTTTAGTAAGACAGGAAAACACAAGTCGAAGTAAGAGCTTTATCAAACATGCACATAACCATCACCAGAAAAACGAAAGAAAATGAACGAAAAAAGCAACACGGTTACTTAGAGCCAAGACCATCTATTTTTAAGTGGGCGCCATTGTAACGTTTTTTTATGCAAGGGGTAAATAAAACTGGACAAAATAGTCTATTCTAAATTAATTTATTAATTTTTTTTTAAGAAAGTTCTCGGGGTGGGTCTGGTCTTGTATCCGTTAGCCGTGCCACTTAAAACGCTCACAACACTCCCCTCAGTCGTCCAGTCCAAGGTAGCAGTCCAGGTACAAATATGCCCCTATGGGCATTTATCATGGGGCATTTATCCCGTGTGATACTTTGTAGGGCTCGAAGTGTACGGAATAAATCCTCCGTTTTCTAACCCGTAGGGTGATCCTGTTGGCATGGGCACATTCTTAGAATTTATACAAGTGCGGTCAGGGACAGCCGCTAGTGTAGTTTTGGGTGGTAGGAAGTACAAGCGAAGCCAGATGAAATTTACTAAGGGGAGTTTACTAATTTCTACGTTTATCTGAGGAGACATTATGGCATTTACAAATTATGATAAATAATGATTGCAGAAGCGGAAAACAATGTAGCTAGTGGCAGTATGACCTTTTTGTTATGGAGCATCAAGCAAATACAATATTCTAAATTATTAAGTCTAACTAAACTAGGTACCTACTATTAACTATTACGAACGAAGGTAAAAAGTACTAAAGTAAAGTTTTACTAAAACTACACGAATTTGTGATATTCAAGTAAGTAGTACGTATTGTTTTCAATAACAATGTACAAATTCACTAGGATGAAAATAATAACACTTATAAATATTGCGTTAACTTTAATTAAATATTTTGTACTAACCACTTTCGTTCGTAGATACACTATCACTAAAGTGGGATTACTATCTAAGCAGTACATAAAGCAGAAATTGTGCACAACTTACCCAGTTTGGGAATATAACTATAATCACTTGATTATACGTATTCTTTTAAAGTTACTAAAATCTAGAACTCAGATTTCCGGCACGCAAGTGTCGCGCTGCCGTTAACACGTCATGAGAATCTCAGAAGTAGTAAGATGCAAAATGGCGGCTCCTTGCGATCGAACACCTCGGCCTATGCTATGTTCGCTCCTGCGCCTGCGCCGCGTTCGTAGTATCAACGAACCGGTTTCATGAGTTGAGCGCGCAGTCAAGATTTTTACTACATTTTTATTTTTATAAATCGAACTGCGCGGTTTGAACGATTAGGATATTTGTATATAGATAAGTTAAGGCTTAATTAAGTTTTATATTTTTTTAATAGGGTTTTATTTGGTATTATTATTTAGTTTAAGTTCTAGTTTAGGCTTATAATATTATATAAGATATAATGTTTATTATGTAACATGCGTTACACTAGTCAATAACGGTTGTGGGATAAAATACGGGCCCTTTCGTCTGTATCTATAGAACTTAGTGGCCCATGATGCAAATTACATGCCTTTTGTTCAGGAGGCTATTACTTCCCTTTACTTTACTACCACCTCTATAGCCACAGGGCCAGTAAAGTTTTCGTATAAATCACAGAAAATTGCAATATCCCACAAAAAAGTTATAATTGTACTCAAAAGAAATTTTGGTAAATATTGAAAAACCAGTCTCCTTAATAAGAGATCACTGTAAGGGGTTAGTGGAAACATGGCATTAAAGCCTTTAAAACGTCTCCGATTTTTTGGGCGGTGAGCAATTATTTAATTTGGTTTAAAAAAACTAATAAAGAAGAAAGACTACACGCAGGTAATGCCCCACCACGGTCAAAGACATCGCTACACTTTGCTTAATATGGGTGGGTGAGTCAGCAAATCACTGAAGCCTTGCCAAATACAACATCGTCCCACTCAAACGCGAAAAAGATAGGCCGATGCGTGAAATACCTACACAAAGCAGCAACACTATATCACATAACATTACGAACAGGTACAGTGGGCCCCGCAACAACTTACCTAAATCTGTCGAAGTATCTAAAATGATATGGAAGTCTATGTGATAAGGTTGAAATATGGTTTAAATTTGATAGATCAGGGTTGGTAGATGATGTGGGGCCGTGTGTACGTATTCCTGTCCGACAAAGTCACATCGCAAGGCTTTGAGGAAACTGCGTATTACCACATGGCATGGATCTCACTCTCCTTATTGCAAATTGCAATCAACTCTACCGACACTGAGGCCCTACTAAGGATGACTACGTCCGTATTGTCTAGTCCAGCCATCGCGCTCTTTTGCGCTGTCATTCTGGCGAGTGTGACAGGGACGGCTACAGTCGTAACTATGGGCACCTTAAACCGGAGTAGGGTCTATGATTACAATTGTGATGCCTAATCGGGACCACAGACTCTACAGACACTGCTGACTGACCTCCGCAAGATCATCAAAGTTCTCGCTCAAGAATCAAAGACTGTAATCTCAAAAGAACCACTTAATTTGACAGGTGCTCGTGTAACTGCGTGTGCAAAGTTCATAAGCTGAAAACAAATATCGGAGGCGACTTATTTTTATAGATATCTAGATAATAATGAACATTGAGCCGTGCAAACTATCGGAGGTAAGTCGCGGACGTAGCCTTGAGCGTTCGGACGTCCGGAAGAAATCTGGCGCGCTGGATGCAAAAGACAGTGCACACGTATTAGTTGCAGCTGTCAGTCGCGTCCGATAGTTTGTTTACAGCTCCTCAAAACTAACAGAACAAAAAAGCCAACTCACTCTCTTTAAATCTCTTGAAGATCCTCTTCATCCTACTATCTGGGCAGGTGTACCGTGGCACGCGCGCGCACCTAATGCGGCGGCGCGATGATAACACAGCCGGCGCCGTCACGCTGGCTGCGCCTGCGCCGGCCCGGACGCGACGGTAGCGTCCCGGGGTGGATAAACTCGGGTTGACAAAACGATTTGTGTAGAGTTGGCGAGAGGGGAAAACGTGTATGGTTTAAAAATATAAATAGATAACTCTTTATTGCACACCATAAAAGTATCTAACAACAATACAATTTACAAAGAAAGATGTACAAATTAGGCGGTCTTATCGCTAAAAACGATCCCTTCCAGACAACGTTTGGATTTAGGAAATACTTAATCACAGGAAGGGGGTGATTGGTGGAGAAATAAACAAATAAATATTAGACAACATCACATACATTGCTTAGATCCCAAAGTAAGACTAAAGCACTTTTGTTTCGGAAACAACGGACCACAACAGCCAGACCCGAGTCAATATATGAATTTCTATATTGACCCGGCCGTGGATCGAGCCCGGGACCTTAGAGATGGCGACACCTTGGAAACCGGTGTTAGAGGCCATGAGTTCTTTACTAGAACAGCTTGTATGGAAATGGTACTAGGTAGTCTGCAAACAATCTGACTAGGTCCCGGGTCCAAATCTTGAAAATCGATGCATCTTTCCTAGACAAGGCTGTGGTAGTAGTATCTATATCTGGTTACTCGTATCTTGAGAATTGGAAAACAATCTTATAATTTAGGGTCATTTTTAATTTATTGTGTTTTTGTTGCTTGTAGAGTTGTAAACCTAAATAATTTCTTACTGTAACATTTAAAATACTGCTGACTCTTTACATACAAATATACCAAAACCTAACTGCAGAACCCTACAGGGAAAATCGCGTGCACTTCTTTGTTACAAATAATTACGAGAAGACTCTAGCGGATGTGCGCTCGGCTTGGCACAGGAACCCGGCCGAGACGAGTGTGCGATATGAACCCTGAAGAACCCGCAATGATCGCTCCACGGTACACGGTGCTTACACACCATAACCACGGGAAAACACTGCAGACTCTTTGCGCTGAGATAAATGACAACAATGAACGGCGCGTAGATGTCAATGTGACAAATTTAAACATCAAATGCCTACGTTACTTGTAATTTTTATAATTTATTTTGAATCAGCGATAAATAAATCTCCTCTTCGAATATTGATGCCATATTAGCATCAACCATGTCTTCTCACACCGGAGACATGTCCGGAGGCGGAGATGCCACAGTTTCGACGTTCAATGTGTCTCAAATAAGTTTCGAGGAAGACTCTTCGAAGTTAAGTAAAAGGTCCTGTTTTATGGATAAGCGCCAAACGTACCGCGTAATCGTGGACCAAGTCGACGTCACGCCAGATAATATCGTCGATATCGACTTTGTGACCATGGAAGATACCTTCTCGCACGCAGCATTCGAAAGCAAACCGAAGAAAAAAAGCGAACTGACGCTCAAAGAGTCAAAGTCCAAGTCGAAGTCCTCCGCTGACATGGGAATGAAAGTGTACGCGACGACCATCTCCCTTGACGACATCTATATCGATCACACATACAACACCGAGGAAGGATTCGTTCCCGAGGACATAGACTTAGAGATCGCACCTTCAGCGTTTTATTTACCAAAAGAAAAACCAATCATGTCTTATCCACCAGAAGTGTTAATCGTACTCAGAGAAACACAAACGATCTTCCTATTCGAACTACCGTCTTACTCGTATGAGAAGGGTACCACTGAGGGAAACATCGTCGAAGAGGAAAATGAATACTACCAATATATTACCGTGGGAAAGGGCAGAAACAGGAAAATGGTCATCGAAGAAACTCAGACCAGGGAATGCGTTACGCAAACCCGCCACACGCTAGCTACGAGGCCTCAAAAGAAGAACGCTATATCATTCGCGTCAATGTGGGACATGCACGACACCTACGCGAGACTTGCAAAAATAAAGCCCAAGGAAGTGCCCGATGAAATGGTTTTATACCAATCTGCCGAGCCCACTCTCTTACGCAAGAAGAAACAGAAAGTTGATGACGAAAGACGAGGCAAGACATTCACACAAATAGCCCCGACACCCGAATTTTTAGATGCGGTGTTGCTGACTGAGCGCGTCCTCGCCACGTTAAAGTACTCGCATGAACAGAAAAAGTTCAGAGGGCTCATTCGGATAGATCCGCTATCCTTGGACTTGGTATATATCTACACCATGAAACCCCTATGGACGTTTGAGTGCGAAGACACCGAAGGCCGTCCCATCACAAGTATATCATTCAATCCGAAAAATGAAAACATATTAGCGGTTGCACACGGAAAATTTGCGCACGCCGAATGTTACAATGGCCTGGTCGCCATTTGGTGCACTAAAAACCCATGTAAACCGGAGAGGCTGTACCATTTCGACGATCCCCTCACCGCTGTTGCTTTCGCGGAGAAAAATCCCAATTGGCTAGCGTGCGGCTTCGCTAACGGAGATGTTATAATATTGGACATTACATCGTATCCTGTGAAGAAAATAGCTGAAAGCAAAAGAGACACAAATCCTTGCTTCGAGCCGATTTGGGTGACAGACTGGCGCGCGACAGAGCTCAACACGGAGTTCGTGATGACGGCATGTCAGGACGGCCGGATAAACAAGTTCACAAGCACCAAAACCCACGACTTTATTTGCACTCCTATGATGCGAATCTCTACAGTGGAAGGCAAAATGAAAGGATTGGAGACGGCTAAAACGTGTTTGAAAGTGGACGTTCCAATAACGAGGTACCCGGCCGCTTTGTGCATGAAATGGCATCCGTCGGTCCACCATGTTTACTTCGTGGGGACCGATGAAGGTTGTATCCACAAGTGCTCGACGCATTACTTGAATCAACACATGGAGGTTTTCCGTGCGCACGCTGGTCCCGTTTACGGCATGGAGTTTTCGCCTTTCATGAAAAGTTTGATGGTATCTTGTGGAGCAGACAACGCCGTCAGGCTTTGGATAGAAGGCATGGATGACGTCATCATGACGTTGAACTGTACTGCTGCCGTGTACGGGGTTGCATTCTGTCCGATCAATTCTACGGTTTTGATTTCAATAAGCGGGAATGTTTTGTCTATTTGGGACCTGCGTCGGAAGAACCATATACCGTGTGCAGAGTACTCTTTTGCTAATAATGTTGTGTTGACGTTTATCAAGTTTTCTGCGTCCGGCGATAACGTGTTTGTAGGTGACACGACAGGACGGGTGCATACGTTCCATTTGGAAGACACACCGATACCCCCGTACTACCAACGAAAGCTACTTGATGAAGCGATCAAGAAAGCGTTATGCACCAGGCCACAGATGTTAAAACAACTGGACAAATTAGAGAAGTTCAAAGAAAAATATGCCAAATAGTTCTAGTCAAGGATTTTAGCCTTACTGTAAATATTTCTTAGATTATATTTTTTATGATAATTTCTATAACAATAATTATGAACGGTGGAGATCAAAACGAATAAAATTTTCTTATTCTTTATAAATTTGTTTATTTCTTAGCATATAGAGGTAAAAATTTAACTAACAGGTATGTAAAGCTATACTTATGTAAATAAAAACAAATGCCATAAATATAATATTAGCTAAAGCTTACATTACTCTTGCCATGACTAGGATTTGTTGGAGAGTTTCTGGAATTGGTATTCCTTTTTCAGTTCTTTCAAATTAGCTTCTAATATCGCCACCTAGAACAATGAAATAATACAATTACACACCTATAATAAATAATCCATGCTCATATTATAAATGCGAAAGTGTGTCAGTATGCCTGTCTGGTTTCTCTTTACCCTTTATCCGCTGAACCGATTAAGATGAAATTTCATGCATTGTCAATTTGTCACTGCAATCTGCCCTGTCTTTCGATAGAAGCTGCCAAAAAAAATCTTGCGTGCGGCTAGAGAGTGGAATTCGTTGCCGGCTTCATGAAGTGTTTCCTTATCACTATGATCTCGATTCATACAAGATTAAATAGGCTGTTACTAGTTCGGCCACACTGTCACTTACCATCAGCACAATAGAAAGATTTATTTCAGAACAGTAATGTGACTCAGCCGTATTTTTGAAATTAGAACCTACGGATGGGCGGAGCGCTAGGCTTGGTAGGTACACAAAAAGTAAAAAATGTCTAGATTTTCATTTTTCATATGTGTATTATTTTCATGTCATATAATAATAATCGTTTTTCGTGTCATATCAAATATAATAATAAGTTTATTGTCTATAAACAGCACAGTATGTCAGACTACCCCACTTTGACCTTAAGACCACCTCTATATCCTACGTAATATAAGCTGTTTTCATAGTTCAAATATGTAATGTGAAAACTGTCTAGCAATTATGGGTCATAAGATACAGCCTAGTGACAGACAGACGCACAGTGGACTCCTAGTGAAACGGGCCCGTTTTTACATTATCAGTTCGATGAGACCAGGTACAATTTACGAGTTTGCTCCTACACATCATTGAGCCTTAAAAAATATATTTAAATCCTGTGTGTATGAAAAATATCCACAGACCCTGCAGTTCCCGCAAACTTCGGAGGCATTGAAATTTTTGCGAAAATAATTTTTATTTTTTTAACATGCACACCAGTTGTCTAGGGTGGGTAGTTTCAGAGTTATGGCTGTTTCAATTTTGACAGCTGTCATCCGAAATAAAGATCTCGTCGAGCCCTACGACTTGTCCCTACACACCCGTAGTCTTGGGTTGATAGTTTCCGAGATATTTCCGTTTCAATTTTGACAGCTGTCATCCGAAATGAAGATCTCTACGAGCCCTAAAATTTGTCCCTACACACCAGTAGTCTGAGGTGGGTAGTTTCCGAGATATGGCCGTTTCAATTTTGACAGCTGTCATCCGTAATGAAGATCTCGTCGAGCCCTAAAATTTGTCCCTACACATCAGTAGTCTGAGGTGGGTAGTTTCCGAGATATGGCCGTTTTTATTTTGAAAGCTGTCATCCGAAATGAAGATGTCGTCGAGCCCTACAATGTGTCCCTACACACCAGTAGTCTAGGGTCGGTAGTTATCGAGATATGGCAGTTTCAATTTTGACAGCTGTTATCCGAATTAAAGATGATTTATACATGTTTCTTATAACCTACTTTGTCCAATGATATCTATCTGCATTTCGAAAGTCAGTCTTTGACAGCGAACCGACTCACGCCCCGCGTGTCACTTCGTGGGTTTGTCTGCCCAAGTTTACTCAACGGGCCGTGTAACTGACGTGTATGCATGTGTGTGTCGATACGGGTGCTCTAGTATGTAGATAAAATACTGTATATCTATATACCGTGCCATCAGGGCCATGTGTCAGACGGCGTACAAGTCTTGTAATACAAGTTTGTAACCATGGCAACATATAGAATAGAATAGAATAGAATAAACTTTATTAACAGAAAGTGATACACAACAATTTCAACTTACTACCACTAACTTATACAACTAAAGTTTTTTAGTATTACTGTTAGTCCCCAAACTAGGTATTCCTGTCTTTTGGGGACTCAAGTTTGGTTTATAAAAATAAGGTAGAAAGAAAGATGGAGATCGCTGTGAATAACTTGATCAAAATACTTTTTTTTGTTAATAAGAATTTAGATTTTTAACAGTAATTAACAATAAAGGGTGAGATGGATCTGATGGATGTATAAATGTATGTGGGTGTTTGTGTGTGTGCATGTGAATGTCTGTCTGTGATTTTATATCTGTGTGTGTGAATAGATGTCTGTGTGTATGTATGTATATGTAAAATGTGTTTGTGTATAGGATAAGCATACATAAAATTAATTTTAATGGTATCAGCAGAAGTTCTGAATCATCGTAAGTCTGGTTTAGAAGCCAAGTGGCAACTTTACACTTGACCAAGCGCGAAGGATCGGCTTTAATTTCGCACATGGCCACAACCCTATTATAAATAAAAGGGAAGAGGTGATTGCTATGCCTCTTAGCTATTAATGAGACGGCTCGGGGAACAGCCACCCTAAAGATCCGATTTTTTAAGAGCCTCTCATAGTTTTCACTGTTGACTACCGCTCTGTGAGTTGTCATAACAGCTCTCAGGATGTAAAGCTTTCGTACGCTTAAAACTCGAGCCTCCTCGTAAAGAGAATACGTCGAGAAGCGGCGTGGCTTACCAAGCATGGTTTTAAGTACAGCGCGCTTGGCCCTCTCTATTAGCATCATAGTGGTTTTACATGTCCCTCCCCATAGTGAGATGCAATATTCTAAAATCGATTGGCAGAGCCCTGTGTAAACCGTGCAGAGGACTCTCAAACCGGCAGTATATACAGTGTGTCCCTGGATAAAGTGCAATCCCGAAAGGGGATGAAACTAGACCATGAATCATTGACTAGAAAAATATTAAAAAAATATATTAAAAATTATTGTAGGATTTATTGGTGTTTTAAGATTTTCATGTTTCATTAAGGACTCTATGTACAAAAGTATTGATTTCTTCCAAAATAATGGGTCTATTTCTTTGAAAAAAAAAACAGTATGCCTAATACCTGGCGATGACCATGAAATAATAAATAGTCCGCAAAAAAGTAACTATCTTGGGTAAAAAAATGTATTTTTATGAAAAAAATTTTTTTTTTAGACGTTTATTTTAAAAAAAATCTAATTACTAAAAAAATGTGCCCTATAACTATGTAATTTTATAGCTTACTTTTATTCTTTACCATTTTAGCTTCCAAATAAAAAAAAACCAATGTTCTAACTAAAAAAACACGCTATCTACGAACTTTTAAAGTGGAGCCTAATCGTGTTACCGTGCAGGTAGAGACCGTTTTTTTCCATTGTTTCCGTCCTACTCTGTGCCCTTCGGCAGTGTAAATAACTCCTACCTAGCCAATTTTTTAAATTGGCGATACTATGGTTACACACTCGTATTACAAGACTTGTATGCTACGTGAGGGCCCAAGTCTGGTATATTACTCAAACAAAATTGTTATAGAAACGTAATTGAATAGCAATGCAATGAAGCTTTTGACAGTTCTAGTATGAGTCAAAATCATGCTATTTTATTATCATTCTAAACCAATTTTGCTTAAGTAATATAGCAGACTTGGCCCCTGGTGAGATAGCGGCCAAATACCCCATTAATAAAAAAAAAGTACTAACCTCTTCAAACCTGAGTTCCCTTCGCGCCTCTTTGATGTAGCCTCTTATTATATTCATTTGTTCTAGCAGCGGATCGTCGTCATCGTCTCTATGGGTGTCATTAGTCGTGCTCGGTCCTGCATTATCTGTGGCTGCCTCTTTATTCGCCTCTCGCTCTAAACGCTGCCTTTCCATCTGTATCTGTCGCTCGGCGCGTTCGTACCGCTGACGACGCACCTCTTCTATTTGCGCCTCGGTGGGCAACTTGCGGAGGGAGAGTAAGTCCTCCTGTTGAGGGGATGGATAAATATAAATAATATCGAATTGTTTCAACAACCATAATAACACTTGCCTAGTCCCAAATGAAGTGTTAATTTGTGCTATGGTAGGTGACTAGCATAATGGATGATAGACATCCATACTAATCCATACTAATATTATAAATGCGAAAGTGTGTCTGTCTGTCTGTCTGTTACTTCTTGACGCTTAAACCACTGAACCGATTGAGTTCGAGAGTGACCCTGGAAAGGACATAGGCTACATTTTGTCGCGATATAAAAACATTAAGGGGGTGAAATGGGGGATGAAAGTTTATATGGAAAATCCAACTCTTGCGGGCGAAGTCGCGGGAAACCACTAGTATTACTATAAACACCTTTTTAATGCTTATACAGGGTATCCTGTTAATGAAGAACAATCCTTTAGGTACAGATTAGTTACATCATGCTTTACTATATGCCAAAAAAATTCAAGAAGTGTTGCCATTTTTAAATGTTGGTTTAAGATACTGATTTTAAGTAAAAAGTTACTATTAATTTTGATGCGTTTGGAATACTCGAGAGTATTAAAATAGAAATAGACTTTTAAAAAGACATTAATTTTAGAAGTATCCATACAACAATTAAATATTTATATCTCGAAAATAGTTATAGTTGAGGTGAGGCCTTTTCCCAGCAGTGGGATCTAATAGGCTGACTTATATCTCGAAAATGGTAACACTTACTTGCTCGACGGGGTGAGCTGCAATCTCCTTGCTGAGCAGGACAATGCCCTCTGCCAGCTCCTACTTCTTCTTCTTATATTAGCTCCTACTTAGCATTAGCATTCTAGAACCTTCTTAGTTCTTACCTTAATATAAAGCGCAGCAGCCTGTCTGAAGTCTCGCCTGTCTTGTGCCTGGCTCGACGGGGTGAGCTGCTATCTCCTTTCTGAGCAGGTCAATGGCCTCTGCTAGCATCGACTTAGCATTAGCATTCTAGAACCTTATCTTAATATAATGCGCAGTGGCCTGCCTAATAGCGGTTTGCAGTCTCGCCTGTCTTGTGCCTGTCTCGATGGGGTGAGCAGCGGTCTCCTTGCTAAGCAGGTCAATGACCTCTGCCAGCATCGACTTAGCATTAGCATTATAGAACCTTAATATAATGTGCAGTGGCCTGCCTAATAGCGCTTTGCATTCTCGCCTGTCTTGTGCCTGGCTCGACGGGGTGAGCTGCTATCTCCTTGCTGAGCAGGTCAATGGCCTCTGCCAGCATCGACCTAGCATTAGCATTCTAGAACCTTAGCTTAATATAATGCGCAGTGGCCTGCCTAATAGCGGTTTGCAGTCTCGCCTGTCTTGTGCCTGGCTCGATGGGGTGAGCAGCGGTCGCCTTGCTGAGCAGGTCAATGGCCTCTACCAGCTCCTACTTAGCATTAGCATTCTAGAACCTTACCTTAATATAATGCGCAGCAGCCTGCCTTATAGCGCTTTGCAGTCTCGCCTGTCTTGTGCCTGTCTCGACGGGCTGAGCTGCAATCTCCTTGCTGAGCAGGTCAATGCCCTCTGCCAGCTTGCCGATGCGTCCGCGCATCGCGTTCACGTCAGTCAGGTTGTACGTCGTCTCGCCATCGAAGAGGCTTTGACACATCTGAAGAGGTTGTAGAGGTTTAGGAGATTGACACTTATCATCATATATGATGATTATTACATTATCTACAACCTAATCTACCCCTCTTGAACAAAACCCTTTACTCAATTTATGTCAAATACGAAAATGAAGACCTTATTGCGAGGCGATAAGGTTCACAGATTTCTAAAATCAGTTATTGGAGGTAGGTATCAGAGTTTGTGGTAAGAGGGCTAGTCATTCATTTTTGGAAAGAGCTTTTACTAATACAAAGATATACAAGCTAATTACTTACATATTATATCTTAAACATTTTGCAAATGATAATCAACATAATTGTTTATTCTGTGTCAACTGTGTATCTATCATATAACCTTGACAAGCCAACATTATCAGGGTTATTATATTTAATTGAGTAAGGCACCAATAAATAATCTTACAATGCATAATTGAAAAACATCAATTTCACAATTGAGTGCTTACTTAGTAGAGCATCTTACAATAGCATTTAGTGAGCTGGTTGAGATTGATTGGCTATAAATTATAGAAATAATTTAACAAAATTATTAACAAACTATTTAACTTTGGGTACTCTTTGCCTGTTCTGTATACTCAAATTAACTTTAGTAAGTCATTACACAATTACTTTTAGCACAGAATAAGTACTAGTACTCCGTACAGAAGTATGTCTTTGCAATGAAATTTAAAGAAATATCTACTTAATGTTGTCAACAATATGGTGTAATTCAGTTTGCCTCAGAGTCAAGCACATTTTCGTGTAGACACCCACAAAAATACATTGCAAGATAATTTCATTCTTATAACTCTGGAATATGATTCATAATACACTAAACCTATTCAGTGACGTACTATCACGCAATGCGATAGGGTTGACTGCCACAAGAAGCTACGTACGCCTTCTAGCGCATCTTTCTAGGACTTTATTCACGCTCGTCCAACCAGCAACCTAGTTTCGCGCACCGCCGGTGAATAAAACGCGGGAGCGTGTCTCTGCCGGCTAGCGACACCCAACTTGTTTAGACCCTTACCTTGGGGTCGCCGCGCGTAGGTACGTTTTTGCTACCTACGCGGGAAGATACACAGGCCTGCTTTTAGTACCAAAATACAATAAATAACATATACCTTTTCATACATAGCAACAGCAGGTCTGGCTTGCTCCATAAGACTCCTCATCTGCTCATAAGCAGTAACCAGCACAGTTTTTGCGTTCCTGCTGTCTTGCACTTGTTTCCGTAGCTCTACAAGATTGTAGCAGTGCTCGCAGAGCCGTAGCCCAGTCTTTTCTAATGTCTCCTGATCTAGTTTTTCAGTCGATTTTGGTGCTGAAGGGTCTACTATAGCTCCTGTGAGAGAGAATAATTGTGGTTGAAAATTTTGATATGGTATTATTAAATCAGCATTAGGCCTAAGAAGCAGCCTATGGGGACTTTGTCGCAACCACAACTCTATTATTTTGAAAAAACACACCAACTAGAAGAAGCAAACATAATTTTTTTAAAAACAAAACACCTGTCTGCAAAAAATATTATATATTGGAAATAATAAATAATAATAATAATAATAAAATTTATTAATTCAGACATCATAGTATGGTCCATTTGGTTAGTAACAATATAGCTTACAACTAGGTTAGTAGAAATGGTCTTTTTACTGGCTTTCATTAGATACCCATATTGCTATGGTAAGGAAAAAATCAATCCCCCCTCCCCACCTTTATTTCCATTTGCGGGTGCCATTTTTTAAATGTATATAGCCAATGTCACTCTCACAATTTTGACAAATTCAACGACACCTCATATGTCAAAAACAGTCCAGCCATTTGGGCTGTAGGGCATGTCAAACAATTATACATACATACACTCTCAAAAAACATTACCCTCCTTCCGCAGTAGGGTAAAAAGTTGACTTATGTCAACTAACTAAAGTATAGGTACTTACTTCAGTTTGCCAGTATTTATAATCATAAGACTGAGAATATCTTACTTGCAATATTCAAATCCAGGAATAATGAGCAGTCATGACATAAAATAGAACCACAAAGTCTGCAGTGATGTTTCCGCCTTGTGATGTTGAATGCTTTTGCACAGTTTGGGCATAGCTTAACAGAGGATCCATCAAGCCATGGTACAACCTGACAAAGTAAGAATAATAATTCAATTCAATATTTAGCCAAATAAGGGATATAAAAAGCGCAGAGTAATAAGGTAAAATTGCAAACTTTAAAAAAACTCACTTCTTGTTCATGTTGTTTTCTTAGATTTTGGTCAGTGGGCATGTTGCACACCAACTTATCTAGCCTTATTAGCAACTTATTAGTCTCTGCAGCATATCTCTCCAGTCTAGCGGAACGTACAGCCTTAAAATAATCGGTAGAACTCCGCGACACACCTACCACTTGCTCCTCAGAGTGGTAATACGCCTGTTCTTGGTAATTCAACTTCAGAGCTCGGTCAAAGGTTTCTTTTAGGTCACTATCGTCATTATTCAAAATTATCTTCTTCGCCTTACCAAATATATCCCTCAGGGACTTCAAAACATCCTGCTCCTCCGAATGAAGGCTTTCAAAGTGGCTAGTTAGTTGCGAAGCAGACTTCAAGTCGGCCTTACAAATTGGGCACAGAAAACCCTCCAAAATCTCATCGTCGTTCGCAGCTGCCATTATGATGGAATGTAATTTTTAACTATTCATACTAATTAAGGTGTAATTAGAATAAATTAATGAGAAAATCACGACGATAACAAAACCTCCCTTTCCCAATGATTAATAAAAACGTTTAGTTATAGTTACATCAAACAAGCATGCACTATTCACACAAAATAATTTCAATCAAAATACTCTTTTAGACCGAATTTAATGGTTATGTTTTTGTCATTCAACACAATCATATACATCCATAATTTATATGATATAAAAGCAAAAACGTGTATTATTTGTTAAATATTAGTACTGTTAAAAATATTGTTACTGTAGATAGACAGTACAGCAGAATCGAAACGCTAACTGTCATGTACGCAAAACGTCAAATTGACATTAGTTTTTCTTTCTTCTATACCTAGGCAAAGGTGTGTAGGATATAGGTTGAAACGAAAATATTGTGAAGGAGGATATCTCCATCTTCAAACTCATGTCCAGCCAGCCCAGTAAAATAGAGCACTTTCGCCCTGTGCTAAATAGCATTTTGTTACTTTAATGCAGTAAACACATAGTAGGTAGGTATTGATGCTACGTAATGATTAGATTATCTTTAACATGGATGATGCATGCTTGCCGCATTTATGCTTAACTGATTAACTGCATCATGGTCATAAGACCTTACTGCATCATGGTTTGGAATAGTAATTAAAAACAAGGAATGAAATAAAACCCATTTACTACATTATTGATTTCATATATTCCGTGACTTCACTAAAAATCTTTTTCAAGTCTTCCAAGGCCTCCTTAGTTTCTGGCCAGTCTTGTTTCTCGGCTGCCCTGATGACTGCCTGGCCGGTCAGCCTGGCCGACGACAGTTGCTGGTCGCACTGCGCTTTGTCCTTATCTTCCGCCTCTTGCCGCGCCTTTAGACTGTAGTCTAGAAGGTTCTGGGCGAGTTCTATCACTCTATTGCACGTGTCCGGGCTGTTTGACCAGTTCCCATTCTAAAATAAAAATAAAGAATGATATAAAAATACTCGTTTCAACTATATAGTTCCCTTCACTATTACAGTACACATAGTGTAGTAGGGGCCTAAGTATTTGAAGTACTGAATTGGATAAATAATTTAAATGTTTTTAGTTCAATAGAATTAATCTTCTTTAGATTATGAAATATAAAAAGCGCTTAGAGGTGCTTGTGGCGCAGTGGCGTCAGCGCTTTGGTAGTGATACCAAAAGTTAAGCAACCCACGGCGCGGTCGTGATTGGATGGGTGACCATTCCGACCATTTAAGTGACGTCCATGACAAGCATCTCCGTGCTTCGGAAGGCACGTTAAGCAGTTGGTCCCGGCTAATATCTGTGGTATTAGTCGTTAAGCCTAGTCAGAGGCCCTAGGGCGGCTTGATAACTTCTGGCAGTAAGGTTTGTCACTTGCCTTACATACACCCCTCCACCAATCCGCACTGAGCCCGCGTGGTGAAGTATGGCTCGTTCCTCCTCATAGTTGAGGTGAGGCCTTTTCCCAGCAGTGGGATCTAATAGGCTGACTTATAGATTATGAAATAACAGGCAAGTAACTTTCTTAAATGGACTGGGTTCAATATTTAAACTGTTGAATTTAAGGTAACTAGATGGACATACTATTAAACAAAAAGTTGTATGACAATGGAATCCCTTAATTATAAGTTGAAGGTAGTTTCAGAAGTATTCCGTTATTCCTCACCTGCGTATAGCCACGGTAAGCCTTGAGCAGTCGTTGCGCTTTCAACAAGTACGTCGGACTTATGTCCGAATACAACTGCCATATCTCCGGTTTGTTTTGACTGAGAGAGGTGATTCTGCCAAACAGCTCGAGTATCCGCTTTCTCAACCTGCAAATATAAGTAGTTATAGTATTCGTGTGCGAATGTATTGCGTTCCGCCTGGCGTTCGGGGGGCGAGGAAGCCGATTGCAAGGGTCTACCATAGAAATCCCCTTCCTCGCAACTCGACCCGTCCCCGCTGACATTTGCTAGCCTAGATAAACTAGATAAGATCTAGCAAGATGAAGTATTAATCTGGCATCACCTGGCAACGCAATTCTAGTTCTCGAATTGCAGTGGTATTTGCTATCCTAGATACGATTTACCAAGATGAAGTAACCTGGCCACAAAATTTCCTGTTCTAAGGAATTGCAGTGGCATCAGCTTTATATGAAATGAGTTCGCTCTTGTCCACAGACCACACAACCTAAAGACCACGCATTGCGGGGGACTTGCGTTCGCCTAGGTTATGCAGTATCACTGCATAACAGCCGGCCCCGCCCCCTTTCGTTCCTCATTCCGCTACCGAGACTCAAAGTAACAACATTGACCTTGCTCCCGAAAAAAAAAAAAACGGTAATAATGCCGTATTGTTCAGTAAAATGGTATGGAAAGTGTAGTAAAACATCTAGTCTCACGAAAGATGGCATTACATTTCACCGGTAAGTAATTATTCCTATCAAATTAATTTAAATGCTCCAAATCAAAAATGAAATAAAATGTTTTATTTCGAAGAGCACGCGTTGATGTCTTTTTTTTGCTATCCCTTTCTCGCAAGTTAAATTCAAATGATGTTGTCTCAATTTGTCAATTGGCAAGGAGTAATATAGTGTCGAGACACATTATAGTAAACCTAAAATTCAAAATATCGACAAATCCTGAATAAAACAAGTGATATGTGGGTATCAAAATGTTAGTTATTTCATATTTATTTTAATAAAGTGACTTTACAAAAGAGGACTTACGATGAATCAAAATATGTGTAAAGTGCTTAAACAAATAAACTTAGCTATTAAAAAACCGGCCAAGTGCGAGTCGGATTCGAGCACGAAGGGTTCCGTACCATTAACTTACAATATTAGACAGTATAGGCAAAAAAAAACTTTTTAAGTTTATACTGTTCTTTTGGAAAAAAATATATATTTTTATTTTGTTTATAATTTCAAAAGTATTCATCACAGGATACCCGAAACAATTTTAAATAAGAGTTTCCGCGCCTGTTTCTTTACGTGAGTGATTTGAAGTTTATAGGTCCAAGACTTTAGAAATTACAGGGGGGACACCGTGTAAACGACTTTGGCGGGCTATATCTCGCAAATGGTAAAGCTGATAAAGAAGTGTTGTATGGAAACCCTACCTTATTTTCATAGTCCTTTTCAACGGTACCCCACACAATGGCATCGCAATTCTGGTTCTCGGGAACGAGGATCCACACGCAAAGCTTCAAATATTCTGCTATTGTTTATGTCGGGCTTTTTCGTATCTAATTTACAGTTTTTCGTGACTATCTAATGTTATTTCATCATTATGTATTCGTCAATGAAGTTATCTGATCTTTAGTTCGTCTTTTAAGACGAACTTCGGAAACGAATATCAAAAGTATGTGGTAAAAAAAAAACGATCTTATAGCGAGGTAAACATTTGAGTGTTAATCCAGTTTAATTACTGTAAATGTTACATTTAATTGGTTGTTGAAATTGTCTTTGTTGTATTTGTGTTACAAATTAACTACATAACAAGGTTTTTAATAAATATATCTAAAATAATGAAACACGTACATGTTTGTTTTTTAGGTTAGAATTCTACGATCGGAACCGCGATGAAACCGGGGTATTTTGGTGTCGTAGCATCTAGCACAATCTAGTTATGCGATGAATGTTCCCGATCCAGAAGCTTATCATGATGTAAATATGTATGTTATGGACACCCAATCGGTTACATTATGTTTATATTTGAATGTTGTAATTTAGTATAAGATATTTGTGGATTCAATAAAATTTAATTTTCTCATAGGGCTTAGCATAAGAAATAATGTAAATTAGCTCATGGCTTGTTTTATTTAATAAAGATAGCAAACGGGTTATCTGTTAGGTGATTCCCACTTGCAATAAGTTAGGCAGGTAGGAACTAATAATAAAATATAAAGTAGGTAGTTTGGTACAGGGGCGAAGGAGACCCTATCTGGTCGTCCCACTCAGGCAGTGTGGGACCGGTAAGACCAATAGTCTGTCCCTGTCCCCCATCTCGCACATTCCGAGGGTAGGTAGGAAAACCCGCAGAGGTAGAATGTTGCGAGTGGGAATTTTTAGGCTATCGGTAGGTAGTATGAAATATTGTAGAAAGAGATAGGAGATACGCATCGGTTGCCTCCCTCAGTATTTCGATGTTTTGAGGGTGGCTGTTGAACGCGTTGGAAAGAGTAACGTAGGTGCTATCTTTATTCTTTCGCCAGTAAGCACTAGGGTGCTTTAGTCACTAAGTAAGACCTATGTAATTAGTATAAGTATAGGGCCGTGAGCGCCGGATTTTGTTAGCTGCTCTCTCGGTCATCGGTCTCCAATAAAAGAAGAAAGAAACAAGAAACGGTTTATTTGAAGAATACAGTCCATAACATCGAGGGAACGATCGTCTATATATTGGCTCGAGTGCGTAGCTAATAATGTAGTTCTAGTAAACGACCTAAAATTAATTAATTTTCTTCATAGAGCTGTTTCCCACTTCTTTTTATAACTGGGTCTTTTGGAAATAAATGAACACCACCATTGTAACAACCTGGAACAGCACATAGCAGCATTATGCTTTCGTAGATTGAAAACACAAAAAAAAAATACTCAAAAAAACACAACTTCTGTACTGGAATGACAGATAGCTTTGGCCGATTCAACAATGCGCCACCTACAGGGAGAATTTGGCAGTGTGGATCCCCATTGCAGTGGCTTCGGTATGATACGCTATCGTCTGGGTCCTCGACGATGAAAGGCTGGTGGAATAAGGTCGTCTATTTCCTTCGCACCTTAAGGTGACATACTAACCTGGCTACACTGTTTCCGTCAGCATCCTTGTGGTCACTCAGGGCGGCTCGCACCAGCAGCGCCAGCACCTCGACGTCGGTGAACTTGCCGAGCAGCTCGGCCAGTCTGTGGACCCCTCGGATCACGTCCTCGAAGTGGCCCGTGTCCATGCTCACTGTTACTACATTCTCCCACAGCTGTTAATAGTAAATTTTCAGCGGATATAACAAATGCTTTTAAACCTGATAGTCTACCGCACCAATAACGTGTGATTAGCGTGACAACGGTTAAAACCTGCTCAGAAAAGAATTAGAAAAAAATACATTGAAAAAGTGGTAATTCCTAGATGCCACGGTTTATAAGTACAAGTCCGATAGTGACCGTGTCGCACTGTTCCTGATCCATAGAAAGCAGTCAGCGACTTCACAGACACATTACTGGATTCTATGAATCGTATCTCTTTTTGTTTCTTCAGCAGAAAAACAGACGACATAAACTTAAAATTATTCTCAGTGAGGGCTTCCAAGAAACAGGCCCATGGTGAATAATAAGCGAGATTTGCCTACCTTCCAATTATCGTAGTTGAACCGCAATGCCTCCATGAGCGCTCTATACGCGCGAGGTTTGTCACCTTGGTTCACGTACACCTTGAAAATAAATAAAAATAAGTTAAATTATTAAGATAAACGGTTTTTTGACAAGTTAATTGTCGGATTTTCTATACAAACTTTCATACCCCATTTCACCCCCTTAATAATTTTATATCAAATTATTATTTAAAAAAGGGTCTCAAAGTCTCAAACTATATTTCTGTACCAAATTTCATTTGAATCGGTCCAGTAGTTTCGGGGCCAATTCAATACAAACAATCAAATCTTTTCTCTTAATAATATTAGAGTAGAAATATTTAGGAAGTAATAATCCTGCCCTATTCAATTTACAAGCAGCTGCCGATCAGTAACTCTCTCTGACTCACCTTAGCCAGATTATTCCATGCCTCAAAGCTGTTAGGCTGCAGATACGTGTAGCGGCGGTAAGCGGCCGCAGACGTCTCCCACTGCTCCGTCTGTAGAGCTGCGAAGCTGGAAGTCAGAGCTTCAGTTGATATAAGAAAAAACAAGGTTGAAAAAGCCCAAAATAAATTAATAAGTCACGATTAAAGTATCCTGGGCCCCTAGACAAGATGCAATTTATTTAACGAACTTCGCTCTCGCTAACGAACAGTTAAAGTAAGCAGAAGTAACATGATATTTCTTACTTACGTTGCCGCTCGATAGTCTACTTTTGATAGACTATCGATAGTTAAGGCAAAAGCAACAGTATCGATAGCTTCGTTAGAATAAACACATCGACGCACAGCAATACTATCTAGATACTATTGCTGCTGATAATGGATAGCGATTTCGATTTTGAGCTGCAATTCTCTCGATAGTGTGTCGATAGTATTTATAATAACGGAGCTATCGATACTATCGATAGGCCTAAAAATATGCTTAAGGTCGAAAGGCATGCTTGTGGTCGAAAAGGATGCTTGTGGTCGAAAAGTATGCTTGTGGTTGAAAAGGATGCTTGTGGTCGAAAAGGATGCTTGTGGTCAAAAAGGATGCTTGTGGTCGAAAAGGATGCTTGTGGTCGAAAAGGATGCTTGTGGTCAAAAAGGATGCTTGTGGTCGAAAAGGATGCTTGTGGTAGAAAAGGATGCTTGTGGTCAAAAAGGATGTTGTACACAGCACTCACCCCAGCCGCAGCCACACGCTCTCCTGTATGGAGTTGATGCGGACGGACTCCTCGTAGTGCGGGATGCACTCGCGGTACCGCTTGTGGTCGAAGAGGAAGTTGCCCCAGTGCCTTTGAGCTCGACTGCTCCTGTGATTGGAGAAATCCCACGCTTTCTCGTAGTAGGATACGTCATCTGCAGGGAAAAATGTTTCTTAAATTACTGATCATCTCCAATAATTATTATGATAGTAGCTCAAAATTGATAAATAAAATTGCCAAATTCGTAGCACTTTAGGACAGATTTTAACTTTTTACCATAATTTTTGCAACTTTTCAATTTTTTTCCATAATTCCTTTCTCATAATTCGGAACTTATATATTCGGAATAAATTATAGCTGAATCGGTCCGTTCTAGAAATTTGCTTTACTTACAATAATACGTATACTTACAATAATACGTGTGTAACATAATTACCTGTGGCATCTCCAAGCAGACAATAAAGCTTCACAGTTGGATTGATTTCTATTTGCTGCTGTATCACTTCTGCCGCCTGCAAATAGCACAAAGAGCATTATTTTATTAATTGAATATAAATAACTGTATTTTTTGTAAAAACAGCTGTTACTAATATGAAATATGTTTGTAGGTGTCTAAGCAAAGACAAGAAACAAAGACATAGGGCTTTTGTCCATATGTTTTCATACATGTAGCTGCTTACACAGCTCTAGCACCACCCTGATAAGCCATATGCACGGTACAGGTCCCAGGCCTACATACCTTGTGCCGCAGTTGCAGCATGGTGTAGCAGACGATGACGTCTTCACACAACTGTCATTACTGGAACAGCTTCAGAGCCACCTTAAAGAGCCCCAAGCAAGGTAAAGATCCCCACTAGTGTGATGCCCTACACCTACCAAGGCCTACATACCTTGTGCCGCAGTTGCAGCATGGTGTAGCAGCCGATGACGTCTTCTTAGAGCTGTAATTACTGGGACAGCTTCAGGGCCGCCTTAAAGAGCCCTAAGCAAGGTACAGGTCCCCACTTGTATGATGACCTGCTTCTCCAGATGTCTACATACCTTGTGCCGCAGTTGCAGCATGTTGTAGCAGACGATGACGTCCTCCCACAGCTGTTATTACTGGAACAGATTCAGGGCCACTTTGAAAACCACCATGCACGGTACAGGTCCCCACTAGTATGATGCCCTACATCTACCAAGGCCTACATACCTTGTGCCGCAGTTGCAGCATGGTGTAGCAAACGATGACGTCTTTCTACAGCTGTCATTACTGGAACAGCTTCAGGGCCACCTTAAAGAGCCACAAGCAAGGTACAGATCCCCACTTGTATGATGACCTGCTTCTCCAGATGTCTACATACCTTGTGCCGCAGTTGCAGCATGATGTAGCAGACGATGACGTCCTCCCACAGCTTTTATTACTGGAACAGCTTCAGGGCCACCTTAAAAAAACCACCATGCAAGGTACAGGTCCCCACTTATATGATAACCTGCATCTACCCTGGCCTGCATACCTTGTGCCGCAGTTGCAGCATGGTGTAGCAGACGATGACGTCCTCCCACAGCTGGAGTTGCTGGAACAGCTCCAGGGCCGCCTTGACGAGCCCCATGCTAAGGTACAGGTCGGCTAGCTGCTGGCGCCACGTCCAAGCGGGCGGCAGGCCTGTCGCCCAGAGGTATGATAGCCTGAAACAAGAATATAACTACAATAGGCTCCCGATTTTACCCTTGTGGTACAGAACCCTAAAAATAATGCTTTGTGACAATTCAGTCAGTATAAACATTCAATAGTAGCCCACTGCCGGGGTATGGGTAAGGGAGGGAGAAAGAGAGCGCGAGGGAGGGAAGACTAAAGGTGAGAAACCGAGAGACAAAAATAAATAAGAGAAAGACAGCGAAAAAGAAGGATTGAGATAGAGAGGATGGAAACATTGAAAACGTGTAGGGTAAGTGTCTTGTAAGAGTGATAGATAGATGTAAGGTATGTAAAAGCGGGAAATGAAGAAGGGCGCTCTATCTGCGTTCTTGAAAATGGGTAAGGGAGGGAGGCAGAGAGAGCGGAATAGAGAAGTCTAAAAGGCGAAAGTAACAAGACGGTAAATTATAAAGCCAGCGAAAGGGACGATGAGAAAGAGAGAGAAGATGATGAAACATGATACAGAGAGACACAACGAGGAATTAATTTGAAGTAACTAAAACCCATCAGGTTTTATCAATGCGCGAATTGCTTTGTAATATCCTGTATTGCGGTCTCATTGAACTATGAGAGTGAAGAAACAGATAGTGCATCCACGTTTTGCGCACACACTATTGCACTATAACACCTTCTGTGTAGGTACGCCTGGATGATCTCTGCCCGGATTCTCCGCTGTAGCCATTCAGTAGGAGAACTATAATGGGCGTGTCATCAATTTTTGTACGTAAATCATTCCCGACACAAGAATGTCGTACTTATAAGTAGGCGCGACACCCAGTCTGTTAAACAACGCGACGATCGCCTTGTACTGCAGCATGATACGCATGAGGAAGACATATTGTAAGGCTATAAGGTTCACAAGTTTCTACAACATCTATACGATTTCGATCAGCCACTATTGGATTCTGGGACCTTACCTATCAGTAGGAGCGACTCCGGTCTTGTCCCCGACGATGGCCTCGCACTGCAGCATGGCGCGCTCGACGCTCCGCTTGTGGCGCGCCTCGAGCCGGCAGCGGATCAGCAACGCGGCCACGCGCGTCGACCACGGCCCGCGCTTCTGCGTCACCACTGTCTCGATGTACGGTTGGAGCTCCTCGGCCATTAGATCGTCTTTTGGCTGCGACTTTTGGATGTATTGCCTGAAAAAGGGCCTCTGTAGGTTAATACTGTATATTTCGATTTGAAGGGAAGGATTTTCTATGACAGAGTCGTCGCGATTTGTGCTTTCTCGGCCTGCCAGTCTCGCGGGGTGCAGGAGGGTTGCGGACGAATTCGTCAGATTAGTAGCCCCACAGTGGATTCAAATTACCTACATCTAAACTAATATCATAGGTAAATTATACTAATCAAGAGGTAAAGATTGTTTGTAAGGAGTAATCTCTGAACAACTTAACCGATTTTGAAAATTGTTGAATGCTACATTACTATTATTGAGTATAGGCTATTTGAAATTAGATGCTACATTACTATCACTAAGTGACACAGGCTACACTTTATTCTTAAATCTTAATTGCAAAGCCAGGGCAGATCGCTAGTCCGATATTAAAAAAAGCATATTTACACAGTAAGCAAGCAAAGAGTCTGCTCTAAGCTCGGCAGTTCTGATTGCGTTATCTTCTCCTCATACTGAATCTTGTTGAGCCTCACGTCGTCCTGTAGTTCTATCTCCGGTGGCAGAACAGAGGAGCCATGGCTCTCCTCAGCTATCGGACGGTTCACGGCGGAATCTAATTCACTGCTCAAGGCCAGCTGGGGCAGTAATTTCTGCTGAAACTTTGTTCTTTTGCCCAGAACACCTGCAATTTTTTAAACAAGTATAATTTCTCATACGAACTTATATCTTAAATACATACTTCACTTAAAATGAGATCAACATTAATGTTTAAGTGATTTTATATTACGGTATAATGTCTTCTGTACTTATTTGTTCTGTTTGTGAGAGAAATTAATAGAATTTCTATCTTTTCTCTTTCATGTCTACTAAAGCTGTTCCTAAAGTAGACTACCACTTTTACTTTGAAGATGTTATAAGTATATAATTCTTACCAGTCAACTCCAGTTTCAATCCTGATATTTCTCTTGCCCGAGCTAAGTATTCTTCAACTTTTTGGACTCTACCATAGATCAAATATGCCTGAGCTATTTCCAAGCACAGAAGTATTTGAAGTCGGGGCTTATTTACAAGGTTTTGGAGTTCATTTGTTAGCTTTGCCATGATCAGTTCTAATTCAGAATAGACAGTTGCACTGGTGTCTTCCAGAGCTCTCTGGTGAAGGACTTTACTTCGAAAGCACCACCATAAATGGACCTGTATATAAAAAAGTAACATATATGAACAGAAACATATTTTTTCTGCATTTTAAGTATTGTTTTATCACTATTATGTATAGTGTGTATAAAAACAGGAGTTAAGAAGACAATACTTACCAAACTTTGCTCAACAGAATAAAGAGCACTAAAAATTTGATGTGAAAAGTACAATAATTCTGAATGCAAGATGTTCGTGTACACAGGCTCCGAATCGCGCTGCAACTTGGCACTCACGTCGATATCTTCAGGCCATTTCATATGAAGATACTGTTCTAAATTCACCTCATCAGGATGGGGATTCCAATTCTGATCACAGAAGGTCAACAAAGAACTCACAGCCAAGTGGAGTATATTTTCAAGCCCATCGGTGCTGTCCCGGTACCTCCTTATCACGTTTAGAAGCTCACCATCAAGGTCAGAACTGAGAAGTTCCTTGCAAAGCTCTACATTCTCAATTGACCATTCTCCTGACCATAACTTTTCGATATACTGATTTTCTGAAAAAAAGATAAGAATTTGGTAATTACAACTAATCTCCTCATTATTGCCGAAGAATTAAACGCAGATTATTGGACAAATAAAACTTACCAGGTTTGCTTAGCTGATCATCAAAATTACAAAGATATTGGATAGCACTACTGTCGGACACCATTGTGATTGATTGATGGAATGATTTTGTATTGAATTTTAATCGAAAAATATATCAATTTTCTCATTTATCACAAGAAAATGCATAAAAAGCGTAAACAAACGTTAACGTGTTTTTGACAATATTTTGACAGTGACATTTTTGTTTTCTGTTTTTCTTTAACCCCAACCTGTTATCAAAAAGTGTGAATCGATATCGATTAAAGTTCGCCAGAGTACACCGGATGCAACACATCCCTTTTGGCCAGGCTTGGTTCCTTAATATAGCCATCCTCTACCTCTTGCGTCAACGTCAGTTCAGTTTGACATACAAGCGAAGCGTTAAAAAAAAATGCTCGGCCTGTGGGCGTGCTTTTAGGTTAGGTACAAAATATGATTTTATAAGTGTAAAAACAACGATGTATCCTAAATTAAAACATATTTATAAAATGGAGACAGTTCTCTTATCAATAACTACGATATTGTGCAGTATATTAGTCATCAAACTACTTTTTAAGTTAAGGTAAGACTGCAAAGAGTAAGGTTATCTTATCTGCTTTCCCGCCTGAGGTATATGCTAATATTTTTTCAATTTTTGTAGGTCGTCGTTGCCTTGGCGTGTGAACTGTTGGTTTTGCAATAGTAACTTTTGGATGAAATTTGCAAATCGCAACTGCTGGACTTGCCCAAAGTGTGATCAGTACAATGGGTTTACGAGGGTGAGTTAGTGGTATTTTCTTTGGTGATTATAGCAAATATCTAGCGATTCAGAACCATTGCTTAATTTAGTTCCATTACAATAAAACAGTAACTAAATTTAATTGTTTTTTTTATGTCAAGGATGGAGACTACAATAAACCGGTGATATCAGCTGAGCAAACTCTTCAAACACCGAAAGTGTTCCATAAGAGTCCCCCTAAGAATGGTTTGTGCCAGATGTGCAACATTAACCAGCAGCTGAAGGTGGCCCAGCTGGCCAACTTTGTGCCCATGAATGAAAAGAAGTTTGATGAAGAGATAGAATCATACAAGTAAGTTACTTTAAATAATAGATAGGTATTTTTTTATCAAACATGTTGGTATTATTTTAGTAAAATAGAAAAAAAGTAACTAGTGTGTTTTGTGTCAGTTTAAAAAAAACGTTTATAACGAATTGAAAGAATCCAACAAGTAGTGGCCTGGTCAAAGAAATTTACTGAATCTAAGAGTACTTTAATCATAATATTTTATAACCAAGCAAATAATTTTGACAGCCCTATGTAATTAAAATGGAAAAACTTTAAACTTGTTATCTGAAGCCTGCTTGATATAAACTGAATGTTGATAACTATATTTACTTACTAGCACACTACACATGCTTTGTTTTAAAAGTCATTAGAACTGATAAATTACTCTGTAACCTATTCAGCCAGATATGATGACTGAATTAGCATTACTGCTATGTACTAAATTAACATTTAGAAAATGTGTTTTTGTATTTTCTCAAGTTTGACAGTGTAGTCATTCTCATTACTATTCATGTTCTAAAAATAATACCCACCTAACCTTTCTAAGATATATATTGCTAAAAAGCCTTTTTTCCAGACAACCATATCCAGTAACTCAATGTTATGTTTTCAGGGTACAATTAGAAAAGGCTTACAAGTTATGTAGCCCATGCAAAAAAGTTGTCCAGATGAAACTGCATAAAGAAAAGGAAACACTTCTAGGAACAAAGCTCCTTGAAGCTAGAACCCCTGACAAAAAATCCCAAAAGATGGAAAGGAAAAGCCAAATCTTAAAAACAGTCATAAACAAAACTTCAACAATTATTGCCATAGTTCAGGTACTGATTGTATCTGTTGAATGCTACCAAAATGTATTTAAAAGCAATATTTTGTCCAGTACCTTAGTTAATTCAAAAGACATAATTGTAGAAATGCTAGAGCGAATCATAGCTATACTGAAGATGAAAGTCTTATTGACATTCCCATCTTTTGAAAATTACATAAGTAACATAAATAGCACACCTCTGACTGAAATGATGCCAAAAATGTTTATTGGCACAGAAATTGAAAGTATATTACCAATGACTCAAAAAATGCTAGGAGGATTTGTATGTTTAATACAAATTATTGGACATCTTTGGAATATTAATAAGTTGAAATATACTATTATAATTGACATACTGTGGTCAGTATTTGTAATTGTGACAATATCTCAGCCCCCAGCTGGTATAGATCCTGTATTTATGAGTTTGATCAAGGTAAGCCTAAATAATTAAGTCTGAATTGCTAAGAATTTCTTTTATTATTTTGTTTGTATTAGTTTATATTTATTTTGTATTTTGTTTCAGTTGACTAGTGCTCTAGCAGTGTTATTTGTATACAGGAATATGAATGCTAAAGCAAATAAAAGCAGAGCTTTAAAAATTCTAGTGACACCAAAGAAATTGAAGAACCTTGTAAAGGCTAACACAAGCTCAATAGTCGATGACGAAGACACTATCTCACTGGACACCGACGATGATGTCTCTCTCAATAAGTTTGGACTTCATAATCTTTCAGAGTCATCAAACGAGTCTGTCAACCCTATTACTAATAGTCTAATTAATGGTAGGTCATTCACGCCGCGCACCGACAGTCTGTGGTCGAAACCTAAAGTCAACTCAACTTTTTGCGTCAATTCCGTCATCAGTAAAAGTCCGAGTTCTGTTTCTGACAATGTATTTATTAAGCCTTCTTTTAAAAAGTACCAGAAGCTCGCAAAAGACGATTCTGACTCCGAATTAGATGAAAGCATAAGTTCCTTGTGTATAGGTAGTCCAAAAAAGGCAAAAAGTAGCAACTCTATATTTTCTTTAAGAAGGTTCACCGCTACTCCGTGCTTCGTCGCTCCGAACCCGATAAGTCGTGCTAGGCCGCTCATATCGCCGAGTAAACTGGGTCACAGCACATCGTGGGTCGCGGGCGGGTACTGGGGCTCGGAGGGGGAACGCACGGTGTTCAACGTGGACGGCAGTCGGTCCTCCAGCCAGAGCTCGGGGTTCGAGTCGCAGGCGTCGAGCGTGACGCAGCGGAACGTGTTCTCGCAGCCGCCGTCGCGCGAGGAGTCCGTGTGTGGCGAGCCGATGATGGTGGACAACTTCCGCGGCTGCGCCTCCACAGCCAGCTTTAGCAGCTACCAGACCCCTCAGAGCCTCTCGCGCATCAGCTCACCCGTGTTTCCCCAGATGCAGTACAATGGCCACGTTCACATACCTCAGCCGCGATTCCCCCAACACAACGCGTTCCTCCCGCAACAGAGCTATGCACAAAACGCGTTTAAAGCCCCTGGCGGGCTCGGACTGATCAAACTGCCTCCTGCGAACTCTTTCGCGCCTCGATAATGCAATCTCTGCAGATTGTCGGTTGTGTTTCTAACTATACTTTGACTCTTATAATTTTTTGCCTTTTATTCTTTGATATATTTTTCTATAGGTTCCGATGAACTGCCAATGTTATGATTAAGGAAAAAACATCTTGTTAAGTTATTATCACATAGTAGTTGTGTAAGTGGTTATTAGTTGTAATGTTTGAGACTAAACTTAGCGTTAAGACTATTTGCTGATCTCGTGTTGGTGCCAGGATGGCTATATGAATATGAAAGCATTAAGAATTATTGTATTGTTACAATTTTTATATGGACGTCACTGTCCTTTTCGAACAAAATGTGATATTGTAAAGACTAGTAATTTTTGCAAAAAGGGAAGAGAAATGATTCTTGATGTTATCATTGTTTTGATTTTGTCATTTTAAATCGGAAACTTTTTGTGAAGCTCCTGCAAATAAAAAAGGTAAAGCTGAAATACAGTTTCTTATTTCATTATTATTAGCTGTTTGCAATCGCAACCAATATCTACTCTATTACGTCCGTAATGTACTCGAACTGGCCCGCCAGTTCGAGTACATTACGGACGTATCGTCTACACCGAATTCTTTCTAGCTACTAGCTAGAAAGCCGTTCTCAGCTCAGCTACTATATTGGTTCTAAACCTACACTCAGTCGCACGCGATAAAATCAAACTCCTCAATGTTATGAAAGAATTCCATTGATTTATCTACTTATATATGATAAATTATTGAAGAATACTTACGAATTACGCGCTTTCCTTTCGCACCTGTGAAGGTACTGGTGGGGTAAAGGCGGCACGTATGTGTCCTCATAAAGTGTCGACGCATAATCTGAGACATCGGTGCAGGCCCATTCATACTGCTTATATTTCTTCAAACCCCATTCAGTTACGTTGTCCTAAAATAGTAACATGTTTACATATTAATGCATAGATACGTACAAGAAGTCCGAAGCTGATGTGCATAGATACCATAGTATGAACATGGTACTGATAAAGAACCTCAAAAGCAGTGATCAGATGATCAATTGTTTTTTTGGGATTTCGATGTTGGCCCCATAGTAAAAGTTGTTCTATTAAAGCAGTAGAATCGAATCACCCCTTAAAAGGAATGTAGTTGATTTTATTAGACCCTGTATATGGGTGTCGTGGTCAGCTGAGCTAGCGAAGTAAGACATCCATCTGCCTGCTAAGTTATCAGTATTTTAGCATCCATCGTGGAATTTCAAATCGGTAACACATCTTGCGGTGGGCAGTAGGTAGTTAGACCATACCTACTGGGTGCAGTGCAAGACCCACTCGGCTTCACCATGTATGCTTATCTTGAAACCTCAATAGATAATACTGCTACTGACTGTAATTCAATAAAATGTACATACGAAACATTTCATAAGATCCGGTTGTGGGTAGAACTGGTGGGCAGCTCTCTTGTAATATCGCTGGTTGGGGCCGCACAAAGGCTTGGGCAGATGGTGGTACACCAAGTCGTTAGTGGTGGCGAAGTTACCGCAGTAATCGTGGCTGTCGTGCCGGAAGATAGAGTGTACATTTCCCTGAATAAGTTACAATTACATAGCTAACACCTCTTCGATAAATAGTTATTCGCCCCGCCAGGCTTCGCACTTGACATTTAAAAAATATGCAGGCACTCATGATCAGGAATAATGTCGCTTTGTATGTACTGGTGAAAGAATTATTAAAAACGGTCCAGTAGTTCCAGAGATTAATTCACGACACGTACCCAATAACCTAACTCCTAATTCTTGTACGTAGGTGGTACCTAGTTGTAAGGACTCCTACAAAGTTTTAATAGCAATTCTCATTTAAACACATTGCTTATGAATTCCTATCAGGCAACCACTGCACATTTGTAACTTTTATTAATATAGATGTATGTAGGTAGCCATAATACTTTTTAAGGTATTTTTTCAGTTTATCCAGTTGTAAACTCAAAGTAAACAAAGCCCGATCACTTATTCCAAATAATATTATTTTTTTATGTACCTAATTAATCTCGGGACAGATGTCCCGGATTTTTTTGTGGTAAGGGAGTCTCCAATTCTTGTCTCTGTTCTTCGAAGTTTAGGCTAATAAGCCCTACCTATTCCTATCACTGCTTTTCAGCACAGAACAGAATTTATAATCAGGGCAGAACGTCGCTAACCATGCTCGTTTTATTAGTATGAGATAAAATAGCAAGTCACCTGTGAGCTGTTTAATTTGTTTAATCTAAAGTCAGGCTGCCTAGATTCAGGTTTCAACTTTTCATAATCTATCTCTTCTTTGGGTGGGAAATATAAGGTTCCGGCTTTGGGACATTCTATGCGATCTTCTACCCAATTACCTAAAAATATAACACAATTTTATGAAAAAAAAGGGCCACGCCATACTTGAGGGTTTCTTTTTTTGATCAACTAGATTACTAAGCCAAGCAACCGCTTTGCTGGTTTGCCACAACACATAATAAGGGCTTGTCAGGGTCAAAACACTTAATTGTTTATTATCAATAATAGGTACTTGCCTAAAAGAACACCAGTATTGTACACAGGGCCAGGTTTTAATGCTCTGGCAATAGCTTCTGCTCTCGTGGGAGACTTTGGTCTAGTAGAAATAGTGGTCATTTTCTTAGTAAATATTATAAAAGTAATTTAAATTTATGAACAACAATCATAAAATAATATTTCTAAAAATGATGTTTCACCTCATACACACTATGACAGACAAATGTCATGATAGTAATAATATGTTGTAGTGGTTATGACAATCATTAGACAAAAAATAAATTTATCCAGCCACAATGATTACTTGCTCAGTGATACATAAGCACATCCATACTGAAGATAATTTTTCTTTAATTCATAGGTAATCTGTCCTTAAGAACTGATGACAAAGGTAAATGGAAGAACAAGAAATCTTATCAGAAACATTTATTGTAATAGCAGTCAATATATAAATAATTATCATAATATTTGTTCATGATCATAGTTGCTGGTACATAATTTTGGTCCCTACGTTAGTGGGCTCCAAGGCACAATTTGAATAAATTTCTTATTTGGCCTGGATTTTTTAAATCTTATCACTCATCACTATCTGTCTCCATGTCCATAGGCAAATTTATTCTTGATTTGGGCAATGATTGAAGAAGAACAGCCAGTTGACTTTCAAATGGTCCAGCCTGCTTTATTAAATTCTTCATATTCTTCTGGATTTGCAATATATCTTCATTTATAGTTTCCAAGTTCTGTAAAAAACATTAGGACGGTAACTTAGGGAAGATGATGACATTCAGTAAGACCCAAAAAATATTAAGTGCACACACTTATTTTTAATTCAGGCCCAGTAGGTTATTTTGCTTAAGTTTGAAGATGCATACAATGCAAATATTAGGAATTAGTAGGTACCCACCTCATGTAGCGATGTGTAAAGATGTTTTATATCCTTATCACTGTATCGTACAAACCCACTGACATTGGATTCAGAGTCAGAGGGTGCCGCTGAATTCATATTTTCAACTTAGAAGTACCTATTGTCACAGAGAAATTAATCACTACCTACGTTTCCTATTGAATTTCAGCCGATTTATAATAATGTAGGTATATACTATAAAATACTTTTAAAAGCAACGAACGAACAAAAACAATATAACCATTCTTCTTCTTCTTCTTTTATTAGCGAACGAACATAAGCTTGCCACTTAGGCACAGACTTAGGGCTCACTGTTCCGACCACCACACTCTCAAACTTCACTCACTGTCAAGTCAACTGTCAAAGTCAGTGTCAGTCCGCTTTTTTTTGTTCAATTTGCCCATTCTGGGTAGGCAAAGGATCAAGTCTATACAGCCACGTCTTCAGTATCTTTATTTTATATAAATGTTTTATCCTTTTCATTAGTATTCTTCTTCTTTTACAACTACACTAACAATAAACTACCAACTAACCTAACCTAACTCATTAAAATGCGAGGATGTTTCGCATTCCAATGCTCTCAACGAAATTTTGAGCGGGAACATCGAGCCGGATCTTAATGGAGCGCCTTACTTTGTTTCTCACTTTTACGTCATTAGTTCTCCTCTGCAGCACATTATTAAAAAAATTCCACCACACAATCACAACAATGACCACGAAAAACGAATTTATAAAATTAAGAAACGAAGCCCATTTTGACCGGCTCATTTCCCGCCAAAAACTCGTGTCAGTCCGCATTTTTAAAACTATTTTACGCACTGACCTCTATAATACAAGTACGCTGGACTTCATACTGGGCTCAATTCCAATGCGCCCTGTCTAAGATTAAATTTAGGTTCAGTCCCTTTCTTTCTCCGCCAAACAAACGAAAAGAGACAGACTATATCAATTTAGATACGTCAGACTAAACAGCTGTCCGTTGCTAAGGAAATTAGAGAACCCATAGACAATTTAGTTCGATGACGACTAAAGTTAGACGAAAACACGTAAAAACTTGTACAAATACGTTAGAGATCGCATCACTTAATTTAACGTTTCTAAATTATTGTAGTCTGTCTCTTTTCGTTTGTTTGATAGAGAAAGAGAGAGACTGAACCTAAATTTAATCTTAGACAGGGCGCATTGGAATTGAGCCCACTGTCAACCTAAAAATAAAGCCATTTTAAAATCGCCATTTTGGCGCTGACGGCTGTAGTGAGTGGCTGTGAGTGTGTGATGACCGTCCACGGAACTAATGAGAGTTGACATAATTCCCTGGACACTCGGTAGTGGCGCGTTGATTCGGCACAAAAAATATCAGTCATTTCTTAGAGAATGTTTAGTATAGAGGTTAGTGATGTGTGAAAACCTATCCTTCAGAAAAACATTCTGCTAGGGAATACTAGCTTTAAGATCCGCAGTGTAAAACTTGCATGATATAATTATATTCTGGCAAATAAATGATTGATTTGATTTGATTTAGGTTTTCTAAAACTCGTAGGTACTATGTGTGAATGTTCAAAAGGTAACAAGTTTACAGTGTATAAGAGCGAGATGGGGCTAATCATTTTTTTCACAGTTTTACTATTTCGTTTGATTGATTGGTGGCAGGTTAACACAAACTGCTGCGGGCCTGTTATTTCCGGGGTCATGTAAGGGAACTACATTGGTTAAGAAATTGCATTCGATCGTTTGTGATTCTGTGGGGCTATTACGTGAAAGATAGCAATCGCATTGTTATTGTTTCTGATGGTAAGGTTCCCGAGGGCCTGCTTATTACGGGGTATTAATTAATTAATTATAGTACGAATTTAATAGAACTTGCCTGGGTTAGAATCTGAATTTTTTATGTCTGCATTATTTGTGTAGTTGTAGTGGGGGGTGTCTGAGGGGATAATAACACCCATCTTTCAAGTCGGGGCACAGATTATATAATAGTCAAGGTCGGGGTTAAAAAATATTTATAGCCTGACCAGGAATATATGGGACCTGAATTAAGGGCGCTTCGAATCCACTTTATATGACAACACTTTATATAATCATACCAGCGTAGATTGGCAACTGAACATAAACAACATATTTTTTATAAGTTTATATTCATGTTAATTTTTTAAACCTGCTGCCTAATGATAACATATTATACTATAAAAGAACACGACAGAACACTCGCAAATTAAGTACTTATTAAATTCAGTAACTCTTTGTAATATTAGCCTTGAATTTTGGACCAAAACACAAAAACTTTTGCAAAAGCACTAACGGGTAAAAGAAGCATTAATCCATTGTTTTTCTTAATGATATTATTTATAATTTTAAAATAATGTATAGGAAATCATGGAAAACTCTACGAACTATTTTAGTTGAAATATCCAAATAGGGTTAAAATAAAAAAAAAACTTAAAACAAGTATTTATTATAAACATTTTCAAGAATCGTTATTAAAATATTCTCCGTATCCATCAGTAGCCAATTTTCACTATTCGCACTATATGACATACCAAAAATTCGTGATGACAGTAATTAATTTAAAGAAACCGTAGTGATCACATAGACTTTATTGTCGAAAAACACTACAACAACATGTTAAACCACTTTTCTTTACGAAAACGAATAGTTCTCGGTATTTTTATCACATAAAAATTGCACTTGGGCGGAAATTCGATTATACGTCCACTACACTAATCATTACGACATGTCAATGACGATTTGAGGTTTCTGTTGCCAGTAAAAGAAATTAGTTCCAGTTGTTTTCCGCAACATGGCGAGGTCCCATATATTCGCTATACAAAGAGAGATGAGAGTCTTTCTAAACGTATCATGTGAGTGTCAATGTCAAAAATGACAGTTCAGTTTTGTCTGCATTGAAGATTTTTAGCGTTGTTTTCTTGGCAAGATATTCGCTTTTCCTTTAAAATTTTGAATAATTATTTAACAAATGAGTGCTTATATCTTTATATTTCGATCTACTACATATCCTTGACTGCTAATGTAATGGAGAGACTTCCAGCTGCAACGTTACGTGTGTACACTTTCAGTTTTATCGATCATTTTGTTATTTCTAAAAAAGGCCAAAGAAATTAAGAATATTTATTTTAATGTGATATGTTTGTGATAAAAAAACGATTGGAAAGTTTTCATTTCTTTTTCTGGCCTTGGTCCTACTATTATGTCAAAAACATGTTTCTCACTAAAGTACTTACTCGTAATAAGTACCTCCTGTAACAATAGTATTTATATTGTTAATTTTTAGATTTCACATGCTGTCAATCCCTTTTTGCCAAATTCAACATAAACATTTTTCGGAAACACCAAAGAATTTGATGTGCAATTAAATTTTTTTACGTTATTTAATTTCTATTAAATTAAATCTAAAGTAGGTTCGAGGCAAACTACTTTATTCATAATACTTGAAATAACATTTTTTTAAATATCTTGTTTAAATTTTCAACTATAACTAGCCCTTTCTATGCCACATTGTTGCTTACCATCAGGTGATATTACTGCCAAGTGTTTATAAAATGCCGATTAATAAAAATAATAATACCTGATACTCCTAGATTATTATGTGGACATAAGGAACACCTAAGCATATTTGTTTATAAGTTGTGTCATGATGTTGTTTGGTGCGTAAAGTTTCTTCTAAATTTGCTTTCTTAATTTTAAGGTCGGGCACACTTACTGGTTCTATCCCACATGCCACCATATACCAATGACTTTTTCTGAGTTATGTACATTAGTTGTTTCACTAACCGATGCTCTTAGGGTGAGGGAAAACATTGTGAGGAAACCTGCACAGGCACTGTGCCTGCATGTGTAACCATGATCCAAAACTGGTCAGTTTCCCTTGGTAACTGGATGGAGGTCAAATGACAGTCTCTCCACTGTAATGACCTGTATTGCCACATCCTGGATCATGGTCAGTGACAGACCCTGCGTCCTCACGTGCGAGTGCACAACCGGGATAACACTAGGAGGATGATGACACACTATTACTAGCTAAACATGATCTATTCTCGGCCTCCTTGTCACTTACCATCAGATTGTGGTCAAATGTCTGCCTATTAATAAAAAATCATTTAAATTTATTGTTATAATATGACTAACCTCCTTACTATTGTATAAATATGACAACTATATCAGTAACAAGTTTAAAATTAATGACAGTAGTGGTGTGACATAGTGGAGACAATCATTTTATTTTTTTATTTTTTAGAGCTGTCTCATATTTATTCAAATGAATGAAAATGATTTTTTTTATTGCCTTTACAATGAGAGGTACATATACATACTTAATTATAGCAAGTAAAAAGCAAATGTTATTCAAGTGTTATAGCGATGGAAAATTCATTATTAGTAAGGGGATTAATAGAGCCAGTAAAAGGTTTTAAATAAATAAGTGGCTTTGAAACTCTTTTTCAGAAATAAATACATTTCTTATTGATGTTTTTTACTTTTGGTTAATATTTGTTGGTTCATTAATAATCCTTTTTTATAATCTTAGCTACCTTTTAATAATTTATGTTTGTTATAGTAGTTTTGTTGCAAATTTACAACTGCATAAGATGCCACAGTATGTAAGACATAAGTGTAAAGTGTAAGTCCATACATTTGTAAGTAAATAAAAAAATACTTGATAAAAATGCGTGGCCTTCTTTAGCAGTCATAATTTCTTAATATATGTACCAAAGTAAAAATATTCTTAATAGATTTTTCATCAAAAAATCATAATTAAGGCAATTTGAGTCGAAGCTACATTCTCGACATATCAGATTCCCTTGTACACATCTAATTACAAGTGATGTGCATAAGAAGAGCATGATTATGGAGACAGACGGTAGTGTGTAGTAGATCGGGCCGCGGCAGACGCCTGTGCCGGTGGCGCCTGTCGGGCTGGCGTCGCGACGTCGCGCCCCCTCCCTCCACCCTCCAATGGTATCAGTCTTCTTACACAACCCCCTTGAAACAACCGCGCAGAGATAGCTCTTCCTTACGCTATTTTGGATCGTAAATAAACACTAAGTTTTATAGCTACATATTTAAAATTTAGAGGTATGCAGACCGAAGTTGAATATAGGTAGAATTGCCAAGAAAACAGATAACTCAAAAAATTGCATATTTCAATGACAGTTTTGATAGAAAACCAGTGAATTTTCGGCTGGTCACGATGCCTAACTGAATCTTGCGACAGTCATGTCAGAAGACAGTGGTCCTGACTGTGCCGAAAGTGCTAAAAACGATGAAGACAATCCTAACGATGAGACTTGTGAGACTGTGAAAGTTATTGAAAGTGTTGAAACGGAACGCACAGAACCAAGTGCCAATGCTGAACTGCCAGAAAGTGCCATAAACGACAAAGAAAGTATAAATAGTGGAGTAGATAAGGAGTCTGTGTGTGGAGCCAATGCAAGCAGGGGAGAAATCACGTGGACTGTCGAAGGGACAGTGTTCAACGTGGTATGGAGTCTACCGGAGGGGTCGACATCTGCGAAAGACTACATCGCGCTATGTCTCGCAGGTAAGTGCTTAGATTATACGATGTAGTTGCTGGTTCTGTTACCTGTTTCGTAATTCCGAAAATCACTGTTGATTTGTTAATCTGCTTACAAAACAAGGCAATGCAACGAAAACTAATTATCATACCTTGTCTTAGAATTATTCTAAGTACCTAGTAAGATCTTTTACATTCCCATTTAATTTATATTTGCGTAAATTTAGTTGCCGCCGTATTGTGGTGCTGAAGTAAGGGCTCATCTTGATTCCAACGCGAAATCGTAAGTTCGGTTGGGATCTAAGACTAGCTTGTATTGCAGTAAATTAACGGACTATTCAGAAAGGCATTTGAACCCTTTCGCTTGGCGACGATACCTTATCCAGGGAGATAACTGTACACACGTTCAGGCGACCGCGGTACCGCTGTAGGTGGTTGGACCACTTATTGCATTAATTGACAAGCAAGAGGAAGCATGATCATGCTCGCACAGACTAGAAACCTAACTCCTTACCATAAATACACATGAATCGTAGTTTAAAAATATGCGGCAACGGTATTGAACGACTGCTCGTAATGCAGGTACTTTTTTGGTTTGATTTGTAGCAATCGCAGCATCGTATGTTGCTACGATTTGTTGTTTGTGAATTGTGACAGATTTAACGTTTGATTTCAAGAAACGGTGGTAAATGATGATAAAGTTTAAATTGTAGCACTCTGATTTTATTCCTCTTATATACCGGACGGAACACTCAGTTATAAACTTTACTAAAATGAGATTAACATAAGGTACACGAGATAGGAGGTTTTAAATCTATACTGGTCGTTTTTGCTAATACTGTAGACTTACAATAAGTTAGGCTGGTTACAAATAGTGATTCTAATATTTCCTTCAGAGTTGTGTTCAGAGGTTGTCAAAAAAAACCCCTGCAGTGTTACAAGACAAGTAAAGCAAGCAACTTTACAATCTTCAAGATCGCGTAAAGTTGCGTCGAAAGTGCAATCTTCGCCCACGTACGCTTTTAATTGCGCCCACCTAACCAGTTCTTGAATAGAATTACACTGCAAATTAATACCGCTTTTACTACTTACATTCCTAATTGCCAGCAGTATTTTTTTTTTCCATGCGGTTGAGTGTTTAGCATTAGAGCAAAACTACCGGTGCCTACTAGCGTTGTCCAACTATCTGACATCTGAGATCATTGTCGTTGCACATTGTGCAAACATGTCGCCCGAAGCGGTGCAACAAAAAAGGTCCTCATATCGCAACACAGCGAGGCAAGCAGGGCACGTGCTATGCAAGCGGTTACATAAGGCAGTGCACCGAAGTTACCCACTTAAGACCGTTCAACAACACCGGTTCTGAAATTGCTGGGTTTCGCACTGTCATTATTGTACATCAGCACATCTCTGCCAACCACAATTGGAAGTGGCACCGTCTACGTTTGAAAGTGGTGACGACATTATTTGCAAACTTTGAATTGCATCAACAATTACTCTTACGCCATCTACAATCGATGAATTAGATCACCTTCTCCTTATTAATACGGTATTAAAAAACAAAACGTAACGAATGTTTTTGATGTTTGTATTTTTTTGCAAATGAACCAGCTATTTCCGTAGTCATCTCATCATACTGGTAAGGAGTTTTACCGTTTTGCTTATAAATTAAAATGCTGGTCATAATAATCAAAATTTATTTAATACTATGAAGTAAAAATATGCAATGAAAGCCATAGGTAATGCAATTTTGCAAGAAACTAGATTAGCTGTGGCGGCATTAAGTTGATGACACGTTAACGACAGGAAGAAGGGCCTGTCACTCTTTGCATTATAATGAGTTGTTTTCAAATGCCACGCAAACGCAAAGTCTGTGCGTAAACTGCGCAACTTAGGCATGCGCGGGCGCAGCGCAGGTACTGGAAGACAGTCCAGCAGCTCGGTGCTTCCATGAATGAGTCGCGCCCGCACGGCCCCCGCGCCTTTGCCCCGCCACTCGATTTTGTGAATGAAGTCCCCACCGGCGCGTGCCGTCTTCTTTCCGCCGCTCACGCTCAGTCGCGCCGTTGAACGCTACCACGCGAGCGCATGTTTCTGTTTCAAATTTTGACGTTTCGAAATTTGGTATCGTGCTAGTTTGACTGTGTTAAAGTTATTGACAATTGACACTGAGTGTGATTACTTCACCTGTTTTGTAACGGTGACATTACTGCTGCTGCTATTTAGGTTACTGTGTTTGAGGATATCCAGCCCTTGGGAAAGCCGACGTCAGCAGATACGGTTTTACGTACACGGTGAGTGACCAAAACCAATTTTTTTCCTCGGTTTTGAAGGCTAGGCCTTTTAGGCGAGGTGACACGTATAATGTAGGTAGGATGTATTGAGCGACAAATATGACAGTGGGTTGTTTTGTAGGTGGGTGCCCACGTAAACCGAACGCAGTAGGTGTAGTACGCCACTAAGTCGTCTTCGTCGAAAACCAGCACATTCTGCTTGAGCAATAGCATATTATGCCAGCAACTCTCTAGTCATTATTATTATACCTATTAACTAATAGGTCACCTTACGAACGAGTATAGTATCTATTTCTGCAACGAATAATGTGACCAAGATGTATTAGAACCCTAATAAATTATGTTGCGCACTAATACTGGAACGAAACATTAACACCGTTTACCTGAATTATCGAAATCTACGATTCCTGGTCAAATCTAAATTGGGCAGATGGTATAGTTTTTGTTCGCGATGCGCATAAAAACTGACCGATTTTAGGCGCCGTCTCAACACAAAAGGCCATTTAAAAAGGCGCTAAGCAAGCTCTACCTGGAGTCCGTTCTTATTTCGGGTCAATTATCGCGAGAGAAAATGCAAAACTCTTGTCACACTTGAATTGATCATTCTTATTGTCCGCTTATTGGTAGTTGGTGCAGGAATATTTGTTTGTTATTTGAAAATGCACTAAGCTGTGTTGCTTTGATATTGCTTTTTTGATTATTTATGGGGAGGCTAAGTAAAAGAGCTTGAGTGATATCAGCGGAATTGTTGGAAGTGTTGTCGTAAAACCGGGCCGGGCTAATAAAGCCGCCATCCATCATGCAGGCCACCGGTACCGGCGGATATTAAATTGACACGCCCCACTAGAACACTCCCTGCTCATCTCAACCCATCAAGGAGACATTACCACTTCGATAAACCGATTGGATGTAATGACTAAAGCTCGTCTTACTGTATTACTGACCAATTCTTTGCTATTCCGATTAGATATCCTGTAATCCCAATCTTCTATTACCGGTCCGACAGTCACAATTTTGTGTAAATCATGTTTTGTATCTTTCACTGTATCATTTTTAATTATGATGGCACTTATAATGTATCACGTCGTTTACTGTGCCTATTTTATTTATTATTTAGTTCACCTTTCTAAAAAGGCCACAAAAATGTGCTCAAGATGCCTCAGGCTTCAATTGCATCTCGAATATCTGTTTAGTAAAAGGTGTAGTTAATCAAATCTTTCAGTGCATCTTTAAAATGTCATTAGTGTACTCTCTCTAAATTGTTTTAACGGCCATTGCATCGTGAACAGTAACCCATCAGGGCACAGACGCCGGCGGAAATTAAATCGACACGCCCTCGTTTCGCGGTGACGCCACTTCCACTATACCCCTTTAACGTGTTCGGTCCATTTGAAATATTAATTATGACATCCAATCTAATTACTAATAAGAGTAAGTTCTTGGTCTGTAAGCTTAACTAGCATCTGCCCGTAGCTTCGCCAGCGTGGAGTTAGGCCTGATCTCTCAAAAGGAATTTTACCACGTTTTTGCAACATATTTCCTAAATAAATGAACTATCCAATACAATCATATTTGTTCAATTCCAACCAGTAGTTCCTGAGATAATCGCATTCAACCCAACGAACTCTGGAGCTTAATAATATTATTGAAGATTTCTCATTTTCTCCCATCATCATCGTACATAAATATACTTTTTGGGGTTTCAAGCCACTTTTGCATAGAAAATACAGCTCTTTTTGCGATCTATAGCAAAAACTATTTCATCTAGGTATGTTATTAGATACGATTGTTCTGCCTTTTCATTAACTTGCTGAGTATTTTCTGTTGAAAACAAGGTCATTTGAAACGCTTAATTGTTAAGAAATAGCCATTTAGTTGTAAATTTAAACAAAAACAATCAAGAGAAATCAAGAACCGTCCTCGCTCGCATTAATTGTGGCGTTCTTGTTCGCAAAGATTTCGTTGAATTTAAAGTGGCGTTATTGTACTTGGTTGCTGAATACTCTCACGGGGTTTCGTCGGCGGCCGCCATTAGTCAACTGGTGTTGCGACAAGTGAAAGAAACTGTGAGATCGTTTCTCACGAGTGGAGCTTACCAAGAAACGAGACAGGCGGGATCCCGCTGTTGCGCTTCTGCCTCCGCTTTTAATTAAACTTCAATTGAAACAAACGAAAGAATACCTTCCAATTAAGTATCAGGAATGTCTTTTTGTTCACATCTAGTTTCAATTACTGGACTCTAATTCATCTTATGAATCGTAATGTATCCTACGTTGCATCTTGGAGCTCGTTAGGCCAAATTACTCGTCGACACATCGTAAAGACATTAACTTCACACTCTGAGAGCCGGGCATTGTTGCCCAGTGAAAAACACTGAAAGGAAGCTATAAATTACGCGTTCGAAGTTTATACGGTCGGCCGGTGATGGGCCATAATAGGTGTGCGCTTGCGACCTCTTATAGACCTTGTTTTATTTTGGCTTTCTTGAGCAACTATTAAGTATTCTGTGTCTTTACCACAAAGTTAATAGTTTTATAGAGCCTTTTATAGGACTCCTGGTTTTTTCCATTTGTGTATTTTTACACTGACCATTAATTTTCGTTTGCTAAATGTGGGGGAACGCCATGCTACGAGTAGCTATATATTGTAAACTTATTTATTTCTAAAGCGAAACGAATAAAAATAAATAGACCTAAGGAAGTTTTTGCAACCGCTAGAATTAATGGAAAGGAAAGGAAGTGTGGGGCACAACAACAAGGGCCCGGTTGACTGCAAACGGTTTTTGTTTAAATAATATTAGTTCCGGAACAGCCCTCGGCGGAGGGCGGAACCCGTTCAAGCAAAAGCGGAAGTAGCATACGTCCGCCATACTTTGTTCCCGTAATTGGTGGCACGGGCTGTGGTTCCGGTTTCGTTTTAGGGGCTTAACAACAGATTTTTGTTTCCACATTACAGTGAATATTGTTTCAGTTAATCCGATGACCCTCGCCTACCAGATTTTTTATTTAACAAAATATCAGTTGAAACAAAGATAATAATGATTGATTTTCAATCGAAAATGTTTTATGACATAATCGTGTAATAAAAGTAACCCACTCTTCCCGACTTATTTTAAAATAGCTTGCCACGTTTAATGTTTTCAATGAATTGGAATCCAGGAACCCACTCAAAACACCTATTTTAAGTCGCTACAATGTCAAGTTTTGACACGTGGAGGCACTCCATCTGCGAAACCCGCTGATGAGTCGTCACATGTTTGTCGGTTGGACGTCCTTAAGTTATTGCATTGCGCTAGTGGCCGGTGCGGTGTTTCGGCAGCGAAACGCTTCTTCTGCCACGCCTGGGTCTTCTGTCATCTACATACGATTCGCCTACTCGCCCATTCAGTGCAACGTGAATGCTACGCGTGTTGAATACAATTTACATTCATGTCCTCGACATGGACATGTAGGTGTATACTCGGCGAGTTTTATTGTCCTGTTTGCCATAGACGATTCTGGACCTAAGCAGTGAAACCAAGGACGATCGCGCGGCAATCCGGTCAATGAAGTCACGTAGGTGGGTGATCAAAGCCGTCCTTTCCGTTTGCTCTGAATGGGACGTGACAAAAAAATTTGGCTTACTGTTTTCCCAAGACGTTCGCGGTCGTAAAGATTAGTGAAGGGTGGGGTTGGAGGTGTTAATGTATGTGCGTATGCACGTCCGGCCTGGCGGGGTCCGTTAATTGATCCGCGTAAAAGGGATATCGTGTAGCTGCCCCCGCGCCTGGCCTGGCTTCCTGTGCGGGACAGCAGGCGACACGACCGGCCCAGCTCGTGACTTTCGGTCTCTTATGAGAACCTTTTTTGAACTGATTAAAAATCAGTAATCTTCTTAATGATAAGTCATTCTTGTTTCAATTTATAATGGTTTTGTAATTGTGACTGCGAGGCTGCTAAAGAATTGATCTGATAGGATATTGGTTACGTATTTAAAAAAAAAATCTTTCTAGTTCACTGAGCTACATGGAATTGATTGCAGCAATGATTTTCACACGAGTTTATCTGCAATTAGTTAACTAAGTTGAAATCGGAAGTCACCAACCGTAGCCCCTGCGTAAGCTGTCTTCATTATCATTTGTAAAGTGGACATCACAACAGATTCCCATGACGGTTTCCTCAGCAGACTGTGACCGGTTATGGTCTGTGGCTTGTATTTAAACTGATTAATGTGTTGCTCATGTGCATGTCTTCAAAATTGTAAGAATAGGGCAGACATATAATTTTAGTTCAGGTCCTTTTAACTATGTTTTTGGAAGACAAGTTTAGATGTAGCCTTTGAATGATGTTATATGGTACCTACGTGTTATCCATTCGAGCAGCAAAGGTGCCGTCTCGAGAATGGAACAATACGTGTTCCTAGAATCTTCAACATGCACCTTGGGCGTAGTAAATGGCAAGATTGTACACTTCGGTGGAAACAATAGATAGTAAACTTGCACACTGAGTAAATTCTAGTTATAACAGGTAGTAGTACGAATCTGTAATTTCATAAATGTCGTCTATGTAAACACAATCTCGTGCTTGTTTGTGTTTGAAGATTAGCCATCATTGTTCCTATTCTCCGATCGAACACAACACCTCTATATTGCGTTGCGTCTGCCAGTCATGAATGGGTGATTGATCGCGGCACTTCGTCATCCTCATTAACGCAGGTATCTATTTACATTAACTGTGTTGATGCCTCGATAAATTGTTTAGATTTGTTAATGATAACACAATTACACTAATCGTGCGTTTGTATCTGATATGTGCTTACTCGTCGGATTTAAATAACTGTGTCGTGGGCAATCAATAGTATTGCTGATAACTGGTAATGTAGAGCTTTGGTATCAGTTGATGCAGTGATGAAAGTGTAAGATTCCGCGAGTCTTGCCGCGTGCGTGATTTATTTATCAAGCTGAGAGTGGCCCGGTTCCGGTAGGAGCGTGCGCCGGCGCAGGAAACCGACAGGATATATCAGAATTAGAATCGCGACTCGCCAACCGATGAACGGTGGACCATTTGCGCTATGTCGACCGCATTTCCATATCCGCTTATCAAAGTCACCGTAAATCGTAAAATACTGCCTACTTGGTTTATTGCTACTATTAAGTACTAGGCGACTTCTGCGACAGTTGACATAATGTCCTTCTTCAAAACTTCCTAGTTCTCGGAATATTGAGAATAGGCATATTCAAAAGTTAATCGTAGTTCGTTTCCACTTAATAATATAGTCATTTTAGTCATGCGCAATCATATACATTTCTATTTTTGTGCGGGGACTACTTGATTTGGTAAATAAGTGTTTCTGAAGACATCTGATATTGGTATTTCAATATCATTTTCGTTGTTTCGCGGACGTTCGGACGGAAATCATTATGCGTTTTCGGCCGCACAAATTTACTGGTGCCCTGTTTAAATTTATTCATTAATTCGGTGACCGCGGCCTTTCTTGTAGAAGCATTGTTTGGCATCAATTTAACGTTTCCTTCTTTTTGATGAGAAGAGTGATATGATGATGATAATTTTTATTTGGTTTTGTTTTTCTTGATCATGATCATCGTGTCGTATATAGTGTCGTTATTCTCGATATAAGTTTAAATGGTGCAGACGTCACGAATCACGGTGTCCTGTGCTGTCGATGTGGGTGCTGGCGGCAAATATTGACTGGTAAATATTTGTAGAGTGGCTGCGGCACGTTCGTCTGCACCGTCGGTCCAAGCTTCCCCTGCTGGTGCCGCGACGACTGGTGTGTGCCGATAAGCTTGTGCCCAGATAACTACTACGCTGTTTGAACTAAACAAGTCGTGTTTGCTTACTTTATGTCCCCAGGATTGCTCTATGGCTGAGTAGCGCTTCGGTTTGTGCGTCCTCACGTTCTATTTGCATTGGCTGTAATGGATTGCATTGTGAGCACATATTTGCTAACTTTATGTTGGTAGATTTCCATCGTCTTTTGTATAATACAGCATTTACTCATTCATGCTAAAATATGGTGAGTACGATTACTATACATTAGCCATATTTCTTTATTAATTGAGAACTAGTGGTTCCCCGCGACTTCGCCCGCAAGAGTTAGATTTTCCATATAAACTTTTATCCCCCATTTCACCCCCTTAAAAATGTATATATAGAATTGACAATAATTTTACTAAAAATGTTTTTGTTGATGATGTGTGGACGTCGTTTAAGCCAAGGAAGAAAAGTTTGGTTTTTCAACTCATACTAAGTGCGGTAGCTTTTCTTGATGATCAAAAAAGGTTTCTCTGTATTAAAGTGTCTGTTTGTTTCATCTTGAAAAATAATCATAACGCTGCTGTCATGTCATTCACAAAGTTTCCTACGTATTTGAGTTCAGTTGCCAAGGCATTCAGTATCCGTAAACAAGCTCCCGCCAAGGCCGCCTATGTTTACTCATCTCTAGCGCTAAGCTAACACGACCCGAGACTACTACGGCTAAAGTCGACATCGATGTGTTCCTACGAACAAGGCAATTCATATTATGATAGAAGGCTGATAATGTAATAACTAAGCCTATCGATCGTTCGTTGGTTAAGAGGCGATTTAGCGGCATGTTGCAAATAGTCAACGGAAACGAACGGCAGTAATGAGCTTCGGATGTCGCTCACCTATTGTGCCAAGCTAATAGATATCGACTTCCTTAGTTCAGCCGCTGGTGACAGCGAGCTATAATGAGGCATTGTTTCTGCGCGTCGGGAAGTCTCCCTATCTTATTCTGTTTTCAGGACACAAATCCGTTATGTGATCTGTTTGCTAAACCTCATAGTCGATTTCGATACCAATACGAGCGTACGCCCGGACTCGATACTCGAATCCAGGCCAACGTTCGTTCACGGATCTGCAACGGCAATTCAACCGACACAAAATAATAATGGCTCTGGCATTTACTCCATGCGGTACTGAGAATTGGAATTCGTGCTTGAGGTGCAAGTTGGATGTCTACTTTACTGCCGCCGCACCGTACTTAATCATAGATCACGAATTGATACGTCGTTTTTGAAACAACATTAAATTTCAAAATAGCAGGGAATTTTTAGCTTTATCAGAATCAAAAAAAAACCGGTAAGCTTTTAGGCAGGTAGGTTCACTGAATGCAAGCGTGAAATGACACGATAAAAAAAAAACAGGACATTAACGCGGATCGGAATTGCATTGCGTTATTGTTTATTCTTGATTTGGAATTTAAAGGTCAATGTTGCAAGATTACATCGTGTTTTTTGTGAGTAAAGGTTTGTTTGTTTCATGGTTGATTACTTACTAAGCTCCGTGGCGGAACATTTCGGCGTGTCGTCTTCCGCAAAAGAGATCCGCAGTTCGGCTGAGAACCGCTTAGCGTGTCCAATCGGTCAACTCCTCCAACTTTTTCTACTCTTGGTGAGTAAACATCGATTTTCCTACGGGGTAAATCCATTAATCATTGCCGCCTGTGATCGCGAAGTGTCTCGTTTAGGTTTTGCATTGTCGACAAGATCGATCAAACCGTATGTTAAAAGGTTTTGGCTAGAGACAGCTTTGATTTTTCCGTCCGTAATTGTCGCTAACTCTTAATACTCTTATCTCCGGAATGTAATGTAATAGCATGATGGATGGGGAATGAACTCGGCTTGATTCAGATTAATTGACCCCACCCGTCTTAGTTCATCTACTAACCCCTCCTCCGCGTTTCCAATTTTCATTAGCGCCCGTATAGTTTATTTCTTCATGATTTATCGTCGTTTCGTTTTTATGGTTCCAATTGATATTAATTAATTAAATACTTAAAATAATCTATGAAAATGGATGACTTACTAAAATAATCTATAAAAATCTTCTACAACATAAATTAATACGAAATAGCTAACTGGTTCATATCTGATAGAATGAATATTAGTGTATTTCTAATGAATATGTAAATAGAACATGAGGACAGCGCCAGATGTTGCAAGTGGAGGCCTCATCAGCCTGTAATCCTTCGTCGGCACGCGCAGACACGTACTGTGTAATCGTAACCCATATATCGCTTTAGCTTCGCCCAAGCTCAAGGTCATGCTGTCTTCGAAAAACCTGACCTTAGCTAATGGAGAGTCGTACAAAAGGCACACCTACGTCTTACAGGCGATATTAAGGAATTTCTAGCAACTTAAATGGCGCATCGTTGTTTATCTACGAGTGCTTTCCATTCTATGTTGCACATGTTATGTTGATGTTGCTTTTTGCAATGCAATAGCGAATAGTCGAGGTATATGTAGAAGTAGAGGCATCAGTAAAATTTCAGTGTGTCGCTCGCTAGTTGCTACTCGGGATTGATACAGTATTATATGTATTATAATCTGTTGTAATTGATACTTGGTATCGGTATCGATTTTTGAAAACTCTTGGCCAATATATAGGCTCTCCCACAGATATAATCAATCCTCACGAAGCTATGAATCACTTGGAAACAGCATGATACTGCGAAAACCCTACAGGAAGAACTGTTTGCAATAGTTACTCTAATTAATGGTATCGCGAATCTAGTTTCGATATTACCGTCCTTGATATGGCTGGAGTTGGACTCGTTTTACTTCCTGTTACGAGGCAAATTGTATACACAGAGCACGTCACTCATTCAAACTCAATCAAAGGGATCGTGAATGAGATGTTTACCGCGTACGCTACTACATACATAACCAAACATATTTATGTTTAGGAATCATTCGTTTCCTGTGTGGTAGGTAGGTGGATGTGTATAAAATATCGTTTTGCATCGCATTTACCTGCTAGATATTAAAATTTATTGATTCATGAAGATAAGAATAGACTTTAAAATTTCTGATGCAGTCTTATCATTCGTATTGGTTATTTTTTGTGGATTTTGAGATGTGCTGCATTTCTAATGTGTTAGAAACGATATCCTCTTAGCAGCGGGAGGCCGGGAGGATTGAGCGCCCACGGTGCCGCGGCCGCCCCTCCAAGGTCAGCGGGTTCGTTAGGAGGGCCATTCATGGATGCCTGAGCGCAACCTCCCCGCTCGGCACCGCACAGACAGGATACACTCCCTCCCTGTGCTATGCTGTCCGATTGAGATCGGTTTCTTTTTAGAATCCGATTGCGAGCAAAAAGACACCACGCGCAATCGTAATTCACCGGATGCACTAACGAGTGTAAATTTTTTTAAGACTCACCATGCAGCAATAGTTTGTTTTTGTTGAACGCCGTGTTTCCGCCATTACTTTATTCATCATGGCGCATTTACAAACACATAATATTAACCAAGCGCGCAATGTAACAAAGTGTAATTATTTGCTTAACTTAAAAAAATACTTTATTCTGGAATTGACATAATTTTTAATCTTTACAATATTGATGTTTCAGGAAAAGCTTCGCTGTAGAGTTTTTTTTTTAATCGACTACATAACCTTCCTGTAAACAACAGATAAGTCACATAACTACGAGTAAGTTTATGTAATTATCGCATGATTCCTTTTCTACATAATTGGAATCCTCCTTGAAAGAAAATAATAAATAGTTTGACCACAGCCTTCAGCAAGGCACAACCATGACCGGTGCAATCCCTATATGCCGTAAGGATAACGACTTCATTCATTCTGTTATGGTTCTTATGTGGGAAGAAATTGGTGATGATTCACCTTGATGTGTGCCGCAGAGGAGCTGGCGTATTTCGGACGTGCGTTGTGGGCAATTCGTCATGATTTGCGTATGTAAATCAATGGAGTTTGGTTGTGCGAGTGTAACGGTATTTTCGTCGGTTCACGGCAGGAAGGCGGATGCTATAAACACACTTCAGTACCCATCGAGGTGTAACTAGCTAGTGCTCTTGGCAGTATGATTAATTAACTCTTGATAGAGAAGTTCCTTTCGTCGTAGAAAACGTACGAGCAAAGCGTTAGCCGGCCCATGATGAATGGCCGCTGGCTGCCTTATGTTGATCAACACTAGCTCGTGCTAATTATATGTATCAAACAATTTCTCTGAACATCGAGTAGTCGTACAGTTCACCGCGATTATCCACAACCACAATACAACTTAACGCATGCCTTCAATCTCAGGCTTATGACCACTGCACTGATTAATATTTCTTAGTCGTTATAGAAGAGATAAACCTCTTGAGAAAAACTACCCATAAACTGATTAGCGGGTGACTAGTGAGTAAGTAAGGTGTGAAAAAGAGTGGGCAAACCTCTCTACCAGATCATAATGAAAAGATAGCTGATAATCTTAAATGGATATTCGTTAACGATTGCATAATCTTTACTTACCTACACAAACATAATATATATTTTGTTTTTATTAAATGAATTAAAAATGTATGTATTGTACAGCAAATATTAAACCTCCTGGTTCTGATGGACAATGTAATGGTGCTGTTTAATAATGGCAACAAGGAAAAAAGTTTTTTCCAGTTACCTAAATACACTGTCAGTCTTCATGTTTGTTGCCTACTATGTTTTTGGTGGCTGGTCAAGTGGCTAGATAGCTCTAAGTAATGGAAGTTTTTTTAACTATACTAATGTACTAATAAATAAATAAATTGTTTCAACAAACACACTTACCTAGTCCCAAACTAAGCGTGAGCTTGTGCTATGGTGACTAGGATAACGAATAGACATACTTATATACATTTATACACATCCATGACTTAGGTACAAATGCTCGTGCTCATCACACAAACATTTGCCCCTTGCGGGATTCGAACCCGCAACCGCCTGGTTTAGAAGTCCAGGGTGCGCACTACTACACCAAGACGGTCGTCAATGAAACAATTTTGTCTGATACGACTGTCACTCTTACCTTACTCTCACTCACTTGAGTAGAGAAAAAGTCTTACTTTTTAAGTCATCACTTACAAGTTCTTCGTCATTATCGTGTGTTGGTTCAGTAGTAGGTCTACTAACTATTTGTTCCTACATATCTATATGAATGATGATGTAATGACATTCATGCATGCATGACACCTGGTGAAACGAATATGGTACAGTATGGTGAAAGTGCAGTGAAGATTGCGGTTGACAAACTATCTCTAGCGGCGGTTATTTGCTTGTAATTTAGTTGTTAGGTAATTTTTTCGGTCCCGTTTAACGCAAATAAGTAATTTAAACGATTATGTTATTATGTAACAAGATCGATCCCTATAATATGAAAATTAGGAGTTAAAACATACATAAGTATGTATAACTGATATCTCTCCTTTTTTCCTAAAATAATTTAGTATTTTAATTACATCGCCATCACGCATTAAAAAAAGCCTTATCCAAATTGGAAGCAATGCCTACATAGTACTCTACCAACCAAGGATTATCAGACATGAGAATGAACGAAGCACTTATAAAAGCTTTAATCTCCGGAATAAAGTTGCGAAAGCAATAATCAGCTTACGAGATTAGGATCAGTAATGATATTTTCTTTCAATCCACCTAAGAATGTGTGAGACGAGGGCGGTGCGTCGGTGTCAGAACTTCCGTCCACGGGTCGGCTGCGCCTGCGCCGCGCTTGCCCAACGCCGCTATAAGCACTATCTATAGTAAGCAGTAATGTAATCAATCACGCGTACCAATTACCACACAAGGGGAGGTGAAACAAAAGACCTCTTAGCACATCGTCTGCTCAATTAATTTAGTGATGATGACCGAATGAAACTGTTAGTGATATTGACGTTAAGATTATAATGTCAGTAGGTATCTCCGGAGCTATGTTACGCCTATTGCAGTTTATGTATAATGAATATTATAATTGTGTTTAAAAAAATAAAATGGCCTGTTTGTTTATACATATTTTCTTTATTTGAATTCATTTTCCATCAACTCTGTGATTAATACGCTCTTAGCGATAAGACCGCCTAATTTGTACATCTTTCTATGTAAATTGTTTTGTTGTTACTTTTATGGTGTGCAATAAAGAGTTATCTATCTATCTATCTAATACCTAATATATAACAGTACCTATGATGGATTAACGTAAATGTCATTAATTATCTTCCGCATATGCGTAACTCTCTTTAGTCGCTTTCTGATAGTAGATTTCCTGTCTTAAGCTATGCTGGTGGTTATGTAAGGTTGCATTTAAGTTCTTGGAACCTACGAGTTGGTAGGTGTCCTATCTACTAGTTAGGACGGATAAATATGATGTTCATTTACTGAATGTATGTAGATATCAAAAGCTGAATAACTAAAACTCTATCACCGCCTTCAAGCTCAAGAGCCCACGCTCCTTGGAATAAGTTAACGTAACCGTGTCGACCTACTAGTGTAAGTACAAGCTTAACAAAAATAAATAGGTTAATAATAACTGACACCTACGTTAGGTCTTAAAGCACATAAAGAAGAATCTAGTGTCCATTACCAGTGTTCGGCCAAGAGAGGGCACATATACATATAAGCTACCTTTTAAGCTACTTTAAATCTGACTAAGACCAATAGGAAAAAATCTTGCCGCTGTGGTAACGTTTTCAGACATTTCTCCAGCGGCATCTTATTTTCTCAAATTACTCTGAGACCTTAATGGGCACTGTTTTTTTAGGGCACATTCATGGGATATAGGGCTCTAATTTTTCTATATATTACATCTCGATCCGAGTCGTCATGCCGTCCGGGTAATGGAAACAAGAATCTACCCAATTGTATAAGAACAAATAGGTCACCCCTTTCTGGATCAAATAATACCTGTTCTAATTGGGACGGTGTCACTCCCACAACAAGATTTATCAATTACGAAGGATCGATTGAATAGAATCAATAAGTATCGAGAATGTGGTGGGCGATCGGTCGTCGAACTGCGCGGGCGCAGGCAGCCGGTGGTGTGCTCTAATTCAATTTAACGACAACCCAGCGCACACGACCAACGGTCTGCCCGCTGTCACCGCACCGATGTGTTACCCAACCGTTATTATCATGCCGTTGAATAACTCACAGATTAGCTCTTAGATCATTATAATGAGCTTTTAATTTTGTATCTCGCGTTGAGTAATGGATTCTTATTATAACGTCGTGCATACTCGTACGTCGTTTGATTTAGAGCTTCAACTTGAATGGCTGCCCGTAATGACGTAGGACATAAACGTCTGCTCAAGTTGATTTACGCCTTACGAAAACAGTCGTCATTAAAAGATATAAAATACCTAGCTATCAAAGTTCAGCTATGAGCTAAGTTACAATGATCAGCGGTATGTATTTTTTTTCTTGCTCTCTATTGTGCTTGGAAGTTGGAAGTGCTAATTTTGCCCTTGGCTTGGACCGGATCTGCAAGGATGGGTTGTGTCACCTTGAATGCCGGATGCCGACATTCTGAGGACTATCGACCGTCAATCGTGTGAGCGTCTCGCCATATATTATAGCCGTCTGTCTGTTTGTCTTTGCGGCTGCGTTTTTATTTTACGACCATCCACGTCCGCTGCGCGAGAATTCATTCAAGGTCGTTTCTCGTAAGCAATCAATCGGTGTGCATCGATAAGATTTTTTAAAATGCATAGCAGGGTTCAGAACATGCGCAAGCGTTGTGCGGCGTGTGAAAGCAAACAGTGAGATGAGAATGATGGGTAGGATAGCAGTGTAAATTGGTGCGGGTGTATTGAAGGAAGAGCGTGTTTCTTGTCTGATCTCTAAAGTGCCCAGCGGAAATGGATCGGACGTGGGCGACACCTACGGCTACGGAGCGCGGGAGTAACCGCTCACAACTCGCTCCTAGTGACAAATTTTATATCATTATGTATGTTTGTTCTTATCCCGGCGCGTTTCATTCAATTTATATTTTGCTTGTTTGTTCCAGGTAAATATAGTTCGCGATCGCTGCGGACTTCTCTGAAGGTCGGGTCAAATGCCTCATCAATTAATTTTTAGGGTAACCAACCATGTTTCTGGTTTGGTAGTTGTGCCTTCGCAAGTAAGTTCCCCTCGTAATTATTGTGTTACTTGTTTGTTTATTCAGGCGATTGAGGTTTTGTCAAGTAACATATTAAATGTATTCTAATGATCCTAGAATGATTATTTGAGAATGAACCTACAACGCTTCCTGTATTACTCAAGATAGTATATTTGAAAACAAAACTAATAATTGTAATTTATAATTACATAGTTGGATAATCGTTATTAAATTATATTCTCGCATAATGTTGCTAATAGGTTGCACCAGCTCACACCAGGAGCTGTTGTTTCTCCATCCGCTACTGTAACTCTGTCCAGTGCAATTTAATCATCTCCTCAAGTGACAAGATGTATTAGGGAAGTTTTACGATCACCGTTATTCGGAGGCCCTAAAATCTTTCCAATATCTTAGAGGCTAAGGTTCAAATCGGAGTGTGCCGTAGGCTCGTTGGTTCCCTTTGATGTGGAATGGGAATATCGACAAAGACGGACGTCCGGTGCCGGTCAGGATTCGTTTCACACGACTTGTTTCTCGAGCTGGAAAAAGATGAATTGGATATATTTTTTTTTATAATATATTGATATTACGAACTCTTAAGATAAGGTAATCTTTATTTCACACTACACACTCAGTAGGGCTTTGAAAAAAGTTCTTAGAGCTGTGTGCAGTTTAAGCGGTCTTATTGCTAAAAACAATTTGCAGGTCTGGTCAGCAACACCGCGTTTTGAATTTTATGAAGTCTAATAAGAAATCAGGTCCACCTTTAGAATGTCGTGTCTTGATCGTTACAAAATTTTTCATTTAAAGATTATTTATGTTTTTGCGAGGGTATTTTTTTTTGGTGCGACGTTGAATATTATGGCGTTTCTTACAAGAATATATTTCACGTTGTTCTTCGTACGGAACTGAGAAGAATAAGGCCACTAAAATCCTTCCGGCCCTTTTGATATCGCGGATACCGGCGCAGGCGCATCTTAAAGGGCCTGTGTTTGTATGCGCTTATGTAAACATCATTTGTTACCCGTGTGTGTGATTTCAGCTTTTTGTGTAATTTCACCGTATTTGTAGGGTCCGGTCTAATCTTATTATGCTTAGATCTTTTTAATAAGTCAACGAAACTCGGAAGCGATCCTGTTTCTGTGTGAGGGTATTGTATTATCTGTCTAGGCGGCTTAAAATTGATATATCACAGTCGAGGTTTATGATTGCGTTTTGCTTAGGTAGTTTTTTTTGAATAGTGATAAAATAATATTCTATTTAGAAAAAAAAAAGTTTTGTAAGTTAAAATAAGTGGACTTCACTCAGACAGGGAGTCAATCAAATCCCAATGTTATATCTAAAAATGCTCTTTAATATAAAATCATATTTCATATACATGATTTGTAAGTTTATACATGGAACTGCGCAGATTTACTTGTAAAATCGATTGAGGACTAATTTAATTATATTCGGCAAACATAACTACTTGCTTTCTGAGAAAGTTGTAAGGACTGTTACAGGTTTTACAGGTTAGTCCCACGGGCAGGACAACATGTGTACCGTTAGCGTTGGCGAATTAGTATTTGGCAGCGGGTGCGCAGGCGCTGGCGTTTAGCATACAATGCCCATATTGGTGGCTTGCGCAACGGGCCCATCGCCGGATGTGACGACGCCGCCGCGGCTGTCGTCGTGCTAAATTGTGTGCCTAGATGTCTGCACTAGATAGGCTTTCAATTGTCCAAGCTCACAAACTAGTTAATGGACACAGTAAATAAGTAAACTGTCCACGTGAGAGAAACTCGCAGTTCATTTACCGACCAGCACAGCAGCACAGGTAAATATTGTACACGTACTCTCACAAGCAACATCCTCATTATGCTAATCAACTCGACAGCTCATTTATGTCCAACGCAAGACACCTTCATGCAATGCCCATAATATAGCTAAGATGTTGCTTTGTTTGTCAAATGTCTTCTACATAGTACAGTGAGACTTGTCTGGCCTGGGTGGTCCCTCACTAGACAAGGTCAGGCTTGACGTCCACTAACCTAACTGTCAGCTCGATGGCCTTTTTTGTGAGTGTCATAAGAGCCGTTTTAAACGCATCACGGTACGTCGGGCTGACCAAACGATGCCGATGCCGTACGTCCGGTCACAGCTATGTAAATCAGCGCCACGATTCAGTTGGATCATGATGCCGTCCTTGGAACTGTTGTTCTGTGTGTGTTCGGAATATTTTGTGGAATCTTTGCTTTCTGCTTTGAATTTTGAACCAACGACGTATGGGAAGTACATTTCGGCATTATACCTAATACCTAAATTAACGAAATCTTTAAAGTCAGTGAAATCTTGTGGCTTACTTGAAAGCCGAAGTTTCTCTTTAAGTCAAATTTATTCATGTCCGTAAAGTGCATTGTTTAATGGCTTTAACGCATTGTTATCTCCAGTTCGTTGGCCCGCATTCAGATTGCACAATCTTGTCGATTTTGCAACCAGTTTTGAACTGAAAATATCGGTCGCCAACAAGAAACGTTTGAGTGCAATCTGCAGACCTATGAAAAAATACAAATAATCTATCGATGCCACTTTTATCCTTGTAAATATTTATTTTACGTCTTTTTTTGTTTAGGAAGGAATAATGTTGTTATCCAGTGGCGAAATCCGTTTGAATCTATGAGAACACTTAACGGTTAGTTTGGAGTAGCGACAGATTTGATTACACCACAGAAGTAACGATTATGTTGTGTTTTATGAGCCCTTCGCAACTTAATCTTCCAGTGATACCCAGATATTGGGTGTACGGTGTCGAAGCGAAACGCGACACCGGTCTGGCTGAGGGTCTGAGTGGTTAAATTTAATGCCAGGATCAAATAAATCAGTATCTGAGCCCGAGTTTATTGCCAAGAGAATAAGGCCCTTCTTGATGTCCGCTTATGGGGATTCATGTAGGCAATGCTTTATTTTTTTGTAGACTGTTGTGTTGTGGTCACTGTAGTTTTGGGTAAATTTACCTTAAATCAACAGTCAACACACCGTATTGCAAATCAGATAGAAGCATGAAGCAATTGTATTTTGTGGATATTCCCAAAAACAAGTAATAATATCTTATTTTTGTCCACACCACTGCAAATTAAAAGCTCATTCATTATTGTCATATATCCCATCGTAACAACTTTACTTATACGCTCTTATGGCTGAGAGTAATATTATTTATAGCATTCATTTTCCAGTATGTGGCTATGTTTCATTTAAGTTTTGACATGTGGATAATTGCAAACCCGACCCTGTCTGGCAAGGCAAGAGAGGCTTCGCGATAATGCAAAGGTGCAACATGCCACTGCAGTATATTACTGCAGGAGTACGTGTTCTCTATCACACTGACTTTAAAGTTTATTTTTCTTCGCGACGTCAGATCAGAACCTATTACTTTTAACAACACGCTCCTGACAGAAAGATATGAACTTCCGCGCCGCGCGCGTGTGAATTAGCAGGATATCGATTTCGTATACGCAGATCGCTATGTCATTTACGTAAGTAAATGGAATAAACGGGGCCTAACAGCTAAAGTGGCCCACGCATTTCACACGAGCATTGTTTCAGCAAAAGGAAGTGAATCGCAAAAAGATAAATCCGTTCCCTGCGTAGACAACAGTGCCGCTTGCCATGTGGGAATGCAACGCTCCACTTATGCAGTCTATCTGTTCCGTTACACGACTCGATCTGAACCTGAGACTTGAGCTCTTTATCTCGGTCCACGTATCAGCTTTTATTCCGTTTTAATGTTCCTGTGGTTTAGTTTAATACATAATTCTTGTAGTCGCCACGCTGAGCAATAAAATAACCGCAGGAATTGCCCGAGGGCCAACTTTGATTTATCTTCGCGCTTGATGTTTGATATTTATTTTGCTTCAGCGCGAGGGTTTAATAACACCGATATCAACATTTTTCTGCTCAGATTTCTGTCTATAAACATTGACTTCAAAACCATTTTTGTCAGAAACGACCCCGATTTCATTACTACTTTCACCCTCTGTTTTCAACGATTGTTATGCAAAATTTAAACAAAACAGCCTTGCTTTCTGCTTTTTATTAATACAACAATATGTGTAGTCAATTATAAGATATATTTAGACGTTAGATAGTACATACCTACACAATGAGCTAGTTAGCCGAACAATAAAATTTATTTGATTGTGGCGTGCGAGCTAAGTTTTTTTGCACAGGGATTGTTTGTTGAGGCAATAATGTTTCAGGTTCCCACGTTACGATTCGTTAACTTTTCAAAAATGTTGACACCTTTAATTCTTCAAAGACGCAATAATAGCCAGGTAAAATAATAATATGAAGATTTTCCTAACAATGGTGTAGGAGTAATATGCGGAAATCCTTAGAAATGAACTTTGACATTTGGATGTGATACGTTCACGGTCAATGGCAGCGTTCGATTTATCACATCATCTCGCTAATAAGCATCCGTGTGGAGAGTAACTCGCTTCCATCATATATCTACCCCATTTAGATGGGTGTACTAGTGTATGTGTGCTATATAGCAACTGTAATGACTTTGTATAAGGCTGCTTCTCAATCAGAAAGGGTGTGAGCAAAAACAATTGGGTAACACGACGCTTCTTCAACTAATTGAATTGCTGAAACCCTATGTTTATTGGTATTCTCAGTATTGTCTGCTGAGTATTCCATCGCTATATTTTCATAAATACAGTTTTTCAGAAATAAATGATAGACACATCAAACAGCCTAAATGATTGATCTACGATATCGTAAAACTGGTTTCGTAATTCGCATCGTACGTTATTTTTCATCGCTAGAATTTCTACAGGAAGCGCGTGCAAATATTCGGTTCACCACGTGCCATTCGAATTCAATCAAAGATACTGACACATTAGTATTCGAATCAAATGAGTGTATTATTATAAAGTTATAAGATCGGCACTTTTAGTTGTTTGGTTTTATCGGAGTTTAAATCTGTGATTTATTCGTCGAGTTAGCATGCATTATGTACGTAAATAATGTTGCAATAGAATTTCTTCTGCATTAGGGCTGCATTTGTATTCGTTTTGAAGGCATGGAGGTCGTTCGTCCCGGACTCGTCCAAGCTCTCGTTTGTTGTCAACTATTCCATTATTAGCCACTGGTGAATCCAGATTCTGCATGCGTATAGGTATTAGCACATTTAAACCATAACATTCTGCAAACAATCTTTAAAGAATTGCGTTCAGCTTTTTAAAGCGATAAGTATTCCACAAGTGTATCGATTTGTGATAATGATTTGTATACATCAATAAAATCACAATATAATGGCTACTTACACATAGGTATGGCGGTTCATAGAACTAGAATGTCCACACCACATGCAGAGTTTGTGAATTTATGAGTTCCACAATAAGAAATCGGAGTGGGCATGTGGATAGTCGATAACCGGTCGATGTCGATCGCCGAGGATGTCGCTGGCAACGTTCCCATAAATTCCGCGGAATCGTACGAGATTTATAATGCGGCGCGTAACGGTGGGCGCGCCTCGAATGCCGAGCGCACGCGCCTACGTGACGCGCCCGCCCGGCCCGCCGCCCTCGCCACGCTGCGAAATTTGGACGACACTGTCACATAGATTCGCCCACTAACATCCTTCCATGGGAGCAACATAAAATCCCAAAGCTCTACCTTACTTAACACATTCTGCACATGTCTCCTAATATTTGCACCGTTTATGTATTTCCGCAATTTAAAGTTCAGCGAGCTTGAACCTTGGATTGCCAGGCGCCTAGTTTCCATTAGCAACAACCTGGCAGCAGTCATTTGCATAATTGCATTTTCCATTAAACAATCTTCATTCTTCGTCATGCGTACCGAACGCTATGCATGAGTTATGCATACTTTATTTGATGAAAAATTGTTTCTGGAGGGAAATAGGAATGTCCGTTGATGTCGTCGTCGATTATCCCTTTGGTTACGCAAGGCGTTCTATATTGTACATTATACTTGAAGCTTTCTAGGTGCTCTGCTTTGTATTGGTATTGGTACTTGTAGTAAAGCAATCGTGGGAGTTTATTGACTCTAGGTTCGGTGCGGCACGCGGCAGGTTGGCGGATGTAGGTGTCCGCAAATATTAGCGCTTGCCTAATCCAGTGCCAGCATACCTCATTTACTTTATTACCTAATCTGCTACTTAATTTTATATTTAAGTGGTCCTGTACTCCCAATAAAAAGACATTGCGAAAAACGTACGTTTTTAATTGATAGGTCCCGGAATTATTACTTTGAGTTCAATTTGTAATTACTTAATGCGATTTCATGAAAGCGATGAGAAGTAATGTTATTATGTATAAGAGTGCTCTCCAGGGACTGCTACGCTTTTATCATGATACACGCTCAGTGCGAATAAAATGTTACGACTGGAGTGAATACGAGCTTTTATCAGTGAAACGCTATAATTCTCTTTTTTTTACCCGAAGACCTTTGATAATACCTTACATGTGCTATACATGCACGCAACCACAGATTATATAATAGTTACTACGTAACAGGTAAATCACTCCAAGGAAAATCGTCCATACCTACTCTTATAATAGCCTACAATTTTTTGTCGCAGACCGCTGCGCCCGAAAATGTACCTTAAGTTTCGAACATTACGTTATTATTCCTCTGCAGATACGCGACCTTGGAGTAAAACTAATAATATCAGGGTTGCCTCTTTCGATACAAGTCCTATTTTATTTGTAGCTTGGTTTGAAATGTTTTACAATGATATAATATTTTACAAAATGTTTACCTGTGCAAAATTTTCGGTTGTCCCGAAGAACAAACCAGATTCGTACAAACAGTTTTAATACGTAGTAGTAATGGGGAAAACAAGATCTAAGATGTTGTTCTGTGCTAAATTATTTTCAAAAATGTATTCATACATAGCATAAGTATCTGTGGGAACTTTCAGTCTGCCGTAAAATTATGATGACTTATTAAAAGATTTAAAAAGTTCAAATATTCGAGACCCTGATAAGTCCAGAATTTTATTTAAATCTGAGACTAATTCAGCGCATAAATTGCTTCTGGTTGCATTTGTACAGTAAATACTAGATGTATAAATCATAAAACTTAATTAGTTTGCATAGAAACGAATCGACCGTTACACAAATAATTCAACAGTGCGTACGCGCGCGCCCGTCGGTTGTTGGCAGCCTACTGATTTACGCACCGCCGTCGGTGCGCTCGAGAGTAGGCTATTAACGCGCGCAAGTACATTGAGTGAGAGATGCCTGACGCAACCAGTTTCATTCATTTATGTAATTCGTGAATTTTCATTATACTTCGAAGTGTGCGCTCTGACGAGGCCGCAGCTTTGCCCGCGCGCATTTATAAATGAGAGATCGTGTGCGCCGATCAATGGGCTGTGTTCCGTTCAGAAATATTTTTTTGCGTAATGTCAAGTCTCAGAATATACCTACTCATTCATTACCATAGGACAAGTAACTAGCTAGACGCATATACGATAACAAATTTGTTATAGATTTCCCCACTGGTACTGGTTTGTACGATGTGTATGGCTAGCGAGGCGCTATCTGTGTGTGAATGAGCGTCGCACGCGCAAGTCAATGGGCCGCCCGTCGCGATTCATAGTTTTGCTATGGTAATATGAATCGCATATACATAGTTATGTATATGTCAGTATACAATATTCAGTATACAAAAGTAATATTTCTATTAAGATTTTAAATTGTGGAAAAAAAAGTTCTTCTATTTATTATGTTTATTCTAACCCAAAGCATTACATTACTGCCAATAAAGAGGTTTTGCAACATTTAATATAAGTATTAGTCAGTGATATCGATTAATTGTTTATTTGTCGGTAAGCGGTATCGATCACCAATGAGGATTAGAGGATCCGGTTGTTAATTGACAACTAAATGCACTCTTAGAACGGGCTGACGCGATGCGGCCGCGGCTAACGGCATGATGTAGGTACCCATTTTGAAACAGATATTGATTCAAAATAAACCCATGAATGAGTCTCCTTAAAGCAAGACGAGAAGACCCTTAAATTAAGGGTATTCTCGTCTTGCTTTATTAAGGCCGATATTAAGGGCCTTAATATCATTTCAAAATAAACTTTCAAAACACAATTCAGTCATTCCTGAGATTACTATCTATACTCTGCAATCACATTCACACCCTTTGCCTAATGGAGAATCAAGAGTACCTATTTTAAAACGAGAAAAATATATGTGGATTTACTATAAATACCATAGAACATTTATTTTTAACAAGTTGTTAAAAAAGCCTCGGTTTGAAACTCGACTAATACACACGCCCTCGCCGCCCACATGCACCGACCGGCCGCTCGCAAAACGTCTTCTCAGATAAGAATTCGTTTTCTTTGCCGCAATAATAATAAAACAGACCGGCCCATATAAATAGATCATTGTAGATTCAAGTTCGTTCGGTCTGTAATAGCTCCGATTATCGACATGCCAAGACAACTAGTCAACGCAGATGGTGATAACGGGCGCCTCCACCGATGCCCTTTTTGGGAAACTAGCACGAGTAACTATTATGAGAGGCGTTGGTCCGTCGTGTGTAGTGTTAGCCAGTACTACATAAATGAATGAAACCGTATGCCAGTATTAGACGTTGGATACTTTAACAAACGTTGCTATTACATGCGCAATGGGCGTATGAAAATGTGCATTCTCCTGTCATCATTATAATTAGCGCGCTACTATGCTAACTTGATGAGATTGTTCTCTTCTAACGATTTGATTGACGTAAAAACGATTTAATGCAATGAATCACAATCACGACTACACTTAGACGACATTATCTGAGGTCTCCATTCCAGTCCTACTGATGGTGCGCACCCGCACTTGAACGATTAGTTTATGACTCACATTTTGTTAATCGAAGGACAGATAATGTATAGTTACTATACGGGTGTTTTTCTGTCAGTTTGCGGTGAGTAAAGAATATTCTGAATGAAGCAAATAATGGCAGGTAACAACGTATTAAAGAATCCTTACAAGATTAAAATTATTGCGCATAATTATTTCCTGTAGTATCTCAAATATGTGCACACTTCAATTCAATGTGTATCCATAAGATATTAATCAATTGCTGTAATAATAGCTGTTTAATATTTTTGCTACTTTATCATCGGATGAAATGGTTTCAAATTTCGTGAATGCGAGATGCGAGCTGAGTGCTTCAAGCTCTCGCCATATCTACCCCGCCCATCCGTCATCATTGACATTTAGCGCGACAACTGTCAAAGTGTTATCATGAAGGTGCTAATGGACCCACTCCAGCACTGAATAAACTCCCAATATCCGGTACGATTTGTGGACCACAGGGAATTTTAAGTGGCCGCCACTCGTAAAATTAACCGGACCTTAATGGACCTTTAAATGAATGAAAAAGGAATTTTAAAATGCATTACCATTAAGCGATTTTATGGAGGCCACAAACGAACCTGTGAATGTACGCGTTTCTTTTACTGTCTACTTGAGACGTGAGGGTGAAAAGTTAACCGTATTTAAGCTTTCGTTGTACGAGCTGTTAATGCGCTGAAAGGTTGACGTGGGAGCAGGCCGCGAGGTGCTTTAGCCGCACATCAACAGGGCTTTAATTGTGGCGGGGAAACTGACGAATCGTCACTCGCTAATGGGATTCTGTCATCGCGCCAACGACGCCCTTAAACTATCATTTCCTTTCGAACCCGTCTGACATACTATGGAAAGGGAATGAACTATTGTTAAATCTGGTTACCCATAATGTTGTTTTAAAGATTCGTAAACTTTTTTAGAGAGAGGTGCCAGGCGTACTTAACATGTCAACGTATACATTGACAGGTTGTTTAGTTTGGTAAAGGATACGCGGTGTCGGCGCCATTCGGATGATCACATCTCGTGTGAAACCGAGGGGTCCACTTAAAAAGAGATCATTGCTGGCACAAAAAACCGAGTTTAAACAGTAGGCGTGGGCGTCAGGAGACAGATGCACTGATGAGATGACCGTGGTTAACTGCAAGCTTCCGCTTAACACATGGCTAGTTAGAACAGTTAGAACGTAATTTAGAAGAACAGTCTTGTTAATTAAACTTCTAAACCATAACACTTCATCACTATTTTATTCTAGCCCTGGCGGCTACGCAGTGCTGCGCATGAAAATGGTTTGGATTCCTTCTACGTAGAGTACGTAGACGATCAAGTAGGTAAGCTCGGTTAATAAACTTTGGTAAAATTCATTACTTGGTAAATTTAGGTCAAAGGGGAAAATTAAAGCTTTCGAATCTATGAAAAAAATTGAATACGTGAGAAAATTCTGGTCGTCTAGCATTTGCTATATTCATTCCGATTTCTGAAATGCACTTCAATTTCATTGTGGGGTAGTAAAAATATACAATGATGATCTTGTTTCACAGAATTAGGTAAGCCATGAATAGCGGACAGATGTTCTCTGTGACTGTGATACTTCTGTCAGAATCTATTTTTTATTTTAAGTGGTTCCTGAAAATGAGCGGAAGCAAGTAATACGTAGAATTTTTTCGCGTCTTCGTCATCGTGTAAAATCGTGAGAAAAAACCTATTGTATGTTAAACAGGTGATCATAGTTTTCCTCGAAATTCGGATACGGTTAGTGGTCACCGCTCAGTTAATAGGTAGACACGAAGTATCAGCACCCGAAATCTTACTATTGTTTCTTGAGAATCTCTCATTCTGGAAGCTGATTAAATGAGTCTGTTTTCAACAAAGGCACGTACCGTATCGGGGTTATCTCAAATCCCGCGGAAACGTGGCTGATCTCCGTACGCGCTACACTTGTATCTCCTTCCATATCCTGCGGATGGAAGCGCCCGTGGATATTGCGTCACCCGGGCGGAAATAGACGCCCTCTGTGTCACCGCGTGTCGTCATCGACGTCGTCATGAACTACTTTACTCCACTAATCACCATCATCGCTAGCTTAACCAACTACGACTTATCACTACCCATTAATACGTGCAGGAAATGACTCTCATTTAAACATAATTTCAGCGCGCAAACCAACTCGACTGCTCTGTCTCTTGCCCAAAAGCTGGTAACAAATTATTGGAAACAAAAAACTAATGGGAGCGATCGATCTCCCGCCGTATTCAGAGTCGAGTAATTATTTCCAGGCGGAAACAGCTTTGGGATAATACTGCGATTAATCCTGCTACAAGTCTCTTAAGTTTATTTGTTTTTTGGCGTGTTCTTCCTTCGATCTTTTTATTGTTTTTAATGCGGTGAAGCTTTATTTGTAGTGAAAAATAAAAGCGTTTGACGTAAACGCTTCCACTCATTTCGATATTTACGACGGGACCGAGCACTTAATCAACGGCAGGAAGATGTTCGGCGGCCGCTCGTATATTAATCCAATCAAAATATGGTAATGCTTTGGCGGATTAAGCTGAATTCTGTTGCGGAATCAATTTGCCCCTGTGATATTTATGGCCATGTTTCCCCAATTAACTGGCAATTCGGTGGCTTCGATTATTTCGCATAAAATGTGCGGGCGACTCCCGCATCCGGTGATTACGTCTGGCGCATAATTCGTGATGCGCCTGCGCCTGCGCCGAACGCGGGCCCGCTCTTGATTTTCGTTAGATAAAAAACAGAAGGGTTCGCCGTGGTCTGTCTGCGGTGCACTTCGCTTGCTTGTTGTTTGTTTTTAATGTCGAGGTTTTTTGCACCTGCGCCCGTTTTGTTTTTCGCTCTAGTACAGGCTCTACCTCGAAATGAGATTTTGCACGGTGTCTTAATTTTATTTATTACTTACACACACGTCGCATATTATGTAAATGAGTTCACTGTTTTTTTAAGGCATATAAATGCCGTATATATGAGATAATTTTTGGATTCATATTAAGTGCCTACATGTATGTTTGTTGCAGAATCGGCGAGTATCGCTGGCATCGTCGAGCGCGTGCCGGCGACCGGATGCGCCAGCGGCGACATAATGTGGCTTCTTGATGAGCCTAATCAACCTTACGAAGGTGATTCTATTACGCAATTACTATACTTTTTGCTACAACATGTTTTGCTAGTTGACTAACGGTTAGTAACATCCATTGCTTTTTATTCCAGATTGCGAGCAACTCCTTTGCTTTCGCTACTACGATGGCGAAGGCGAAGAGTGCGTCGCAGAATCTTCGACGCTGCCGTCGCGGTTTAAGGTCGACCTCAAGAAACTGCCCTCCAGACTCAAAGAGGGTATTTCGAGAAAAAGAAGCGGCGACCGCGTCTCGCCTTTCTCTTACAACAACGAGAGTTTTGAAATGAACTCGGAAAACCCACCTAGAGTAGAGTTCGTCCCGGCCAGCTCCAGCCACGACATCAAACATCTCAGTGATAACGTCGACAAATGCTCAATTAGTGCTTTAGAAAGTAACGGGAACAATTTGAATCTCGAACATAAATGTGATGCTAGTGAATCTCTAGTTAGTAATTTATTTAAAGAATCTCAATCTGTAAATAGTGAATCTCAGAGTGCTATGGACTGCAAGCCCACATCGTCAGGTGTTAAAAAGAAATGTCCCCCTCCGGTCGATACAGGCGGAGGTCATACATTGAATGGCGTCAAAAAGAAAACAAAAGTGAACAGCGGGTTTGAATCTCCGACATCGCCAGGTACTGAATATTATAAAATATGGTCACCAAAGAATCCTTGCAAGATTATGAAGTTCGTATACGACGTGGAAGGTGCGAATGTGCCAAGTGATGCGGAAAAATCGCCGGTGCCGCCGCTGCCGCCGAGACAATCGCACAAACCGCTCGAGAGAATGCACGCATTGTCTCCGCCGCAGGTACCAAGACATCGAAAGCCGAAAAAACTCTCAAAACCCGAAGATACATTCACTTTTGAATTGATTGATATAGATGAGCAGTTCTTTACTGATAACAATATCACAAATTCGGCATGTCTGCAGGGCGAGATAAATGATTTCAAACCCGGCGAATTTTACTCTGGAAATCAGGTAGCTATGTCCTCTACGACCAGTTTTTGGAGAGGAGGCCAAAATATAGCGCCACTAGCAACTCCCGAAACCGACGGCAGCTTATGTGATTCAACTATTTCTTCTATGAAATTATCTAGATTAGCTGAGGAAAAGAAAACAAAAGATGTACCTGATGGTTGCCCTAGCGTTAGTAATAAGAATAATATAATGTTTATTAAAGATATAGGTCCAGATAACTACATAACGACAACATTCGCGAGAAAAGACAGAGTCAGCCCTCCTACAGATAGTATAGATGGAGTCAATCTAACGCCTAATCATGCCAAATCCGAAGAGAAGGCACAGAATACTTTTTTGAATGATATCAGTAATCATTCTGAATTTGAAGATGATAATCGAAATCAAATTGAAGAGAAGGAAATAACTATCAAAGGTCACAAACCTCTTACGCGGCAAAGTTCTGTGAGAGCTAATACTCCGACCATGATGACAGCTTTTCTGAACTCATCGCACATAGATGGGCCAAATCGAGAGACTGATAATAATAGCTCCAACGCACCTAGTTCTTGTAACTCGTCGCATTCCACATCTCCGACTGAAGAAGCAGGCAGGATGTTTCCCAGCGTCGGGACGATGCTGATGAATAGGAAATACTCATGTGATAGTTCGACTCCAAAACATTCAAGTTTACCTCGTCATTTGTTGAAAAACCTTGGCTGCGAAGGTACACCGAAGCACTCTCCGCACAAAACGGCTAATAACGTTCCAAAAAATAATGGCGAAAGTCCAGTTCGGCCACATCCTCGGGTGTTGACGAGGGTAGCCGCTCTAGCTGGGACAGCCGTGCCGCAGTGTCCACCGACGCCTACACACCACGCGCGGAGGCCACGGCCTATGCCGCCCTCAGACTTGCATCCTCCTCCTATACAAAACTCTGAGGGCAGACTACACGAGAACTTCGAAATGGTAGAATTCACCAATGAACTAAGAACTTCTGAAATACGATCACCGAATTTAGAATTTGTAAATAGCAATCATTTTACGATCGTGCACGCTGGACCGCCAGATGACGTGGTGTTTCGGAGACCGAGACCAATTGAGGATAATGATGACAATGACAACGCTGTAGCTTCGCCAACGCCATTAAGGCATATGGCTGGAATCAGACTACCTTCGATACCGGAGAGAGCGTCGAGGCAGATGGCTTTAACTGGTGACTTCCCTGCCAATATGATTGGGGGGATTATTGAATGTGAAGAGCCGTTACCTGCAGGTATGTACGTCAAATCTCTTATGGAAATGATTCAATACTGAGTACAGTTAGTCGCAAATGTTCTCAAATAATATATTTATATTATCTCTTTCAGGTTGGGAGGCACGTATGGACAGTCATGGTCGCGTTTTTTACATCGACCACATTAACAGAACTACAACATGGCAGAGGCCCGGAGTCAACGGATCAGCTCCTAGATCACCAGCTCCTGAAGTGCAAAGGAGGCAGCTGGATAGAAGGTATTTCTACCCAATTTTTAACAAACGTATTCGTGAAATCGTTGGCCTACTTTCGCTATCTTCATCATCCGTTAATTAATGACTACACAGACTCGCAAAATCCAGTATCAAATATATTATTGCACTTGAAAAAATGACCGCCAGAGGCGGGAATCGAACCCGCGTTCCTCGCATGCCGGGCGATTGCCTAACCTCTCGGCCACCCTGGCGTTGGCAGAGCCCGTCGAAATTTTCAAGTGCATCTTAACGCTGTAATCCCGCCTCTGGCGGTCATTTCAAGTGCAATAATATATTTAGATTGCAAAGTGAATGCTTATCACTTAAAAAACAATAATTTATCGTATTTGCAAGCTTCATCTTTCGATTGCTAAATACTTGCAAAAGTATTTCTTTCGAGTGTTGAGGGTGTAAACCCAATAACATTGATTTGATTTGATTTGATTTGATTAAAAAACAATAATTTATCCAGTATCAAATATCATTATGTGCTGCCAACTTTCAACAAAGTAGTTAGTTATACTTTAACCTTAACTCCTTGGAACCATAAATCCTTGGATTAAGAATAATACCAGCTGCGACGATGTAAGCTTTTTTTTGCCTTAATCATTTACGACATTCTAAAAAAAACACTCATGTATGGTTTTTAGGTTGATTGGTAGTAGTTGAAATATGTTGAACATTTTCAACTACACATTATTTTTGATACGTCTCCGCACATGTGAAGCGAGTGGTAGCCACTCACGACTCAGTGTGCACGACACGACACCGGTGGCGCTGGCAGGTCTAGCAAATGAGTGTAAATTGTAGTGGCTACCGACCACCTTCGTTTTCGCGGGTGGCTGTGGTAGGTGGCACATCTGCGCGGAGCCTTAGTGTTACTTTCTTGTGCAGCACCGTTATTATAAGTAATAGTTTTCATTCATGTTGTAATCTGTTGTGTTTACCAATAAATATAATAATCCATCACATATATTTTTCATGAGCAATTGACAAGTTCTCGTTGCCTTTTAAGATCTGCATAAATACAAACAAATTTCGTTATATTTAATAAAACAGTAGCTTTGTTTATGTGAACCCTCTTTTTTGTAAAAGTTTTCATGTATGGATGTAGAAAAATGTTGCATGTTGCCTTTATATTTCGCATAATGTCTTCTTATTGGCATTTATTGTAAAGGTAGCATTGGAAACTTAAAATGCTTGTGTATAAGCTTATTTGTTACCTTCTTAGATGCACTATAAGACAGCTGTTTGTTTCCTTAACAAAGATAAAATAAAATAAATGTGTATTCGTGCCTTCCAGATACCAATCGATCCGTCGCACTATGACGCGCACGCAGCTCTGCTCGGAGCTGGACGCGCCCCCCGCGCCCCCCGCCGCCCCCCGCGCGCCCGAGCCGCACGCCCCGCACGCCCCGCACCCCGCCGCGGAGTTCCTCGCGAGGCCCGACTTCTACTCGATACTGCATATGAACCAGGTAAGAGGGAGGGTGATAGTGAGAGCAAGAGAGAAGGAGGGAGAGCGTGCGCCACGCCGCAGAATTCCTTGCAACGCGTCGCGATCACCGAGTTCATTAGGTAGCCTGACTTCTACTCCATAATGCATATTAACCAGGTAATAAACATGTTCTAGCCCCTTATAGACCAATATGACCAAACAACTTGTTGTGTTCCGTCGATGAGTGGGAGTGCCAGAACCTTCTGGGTGAGATCGCTCCAACCGTCGACTCTGTCTACGCCAAGTCTGGTTTAGTCTAGCGTCAAGAGCAAACCCATTTCAAATATTTTTTTTAAATATACGATTATTTTCTTCTATCCCTCTATTATGTGGTATTACATTCTCACATAAGACTCTCTGAGATTACATTCTTAAATAAATTAATGTGAAAGGTCTACTTTAGAGAAAGATAGAGAGACAACACCTGATAATCCAGCTCTCAGTTAGACATACAGACAGACGTCGAGAGCAGTAGAGATACTTAGAGTTAAAAAATACCAAAAAAGGAAAGGGGCAGAGCGGGACAGACAAAAGAACGCGAGCGATCTATGTCTGATAAAGTAGGTAACATAACGAAATATTATTCCGTGCTTCGAAAGATTTAGGAGCGCGGTCGTACCTACTTTAGGAAAGGCCTACACTCTTACTTCGTCATGATTAACTACAAACATTTTTCATAAATTCCCACAGCTATTTTAGTATTTAGGTCACATCACACGATATGCAAGTTCAAAATAGAATTATTCGAATCAGGCCATTAAAAGCTCGTTAAAAATTATTATCAAATCCAAAAATAGTTATTAGGTAATAAACCTAGTGAGATAATACCAATACCGGTAAACAGCTGACGCATTTTAGCTGAGAGATGGTATCGTGACCAAAAGGTGTCGAACCGGTCACGGTAAGCCTATTTGTAACTCTTAACGCCGTGAACGGTGATTAAACATTGGTCGTTAAATAACAGATATTACAGATATCCGAACACTATTTCTTAAATGGCTACGGAACTAAGCTTATAATTAACGGCGCGAGAACTCGTGATACGAAATTGATGAGATAATATAAACCGCTCAAGGCTGTATATAATTTTATATTTGCAATTGTTTTCTATAAATAAATAATAACTTTATATTCTGTCGAGTAAACTTATTTGGCAGTGTATGACTAATAAAAGCGGGGTTTATACACCTTTTACGTAGACATGACGTAGGTGCTAATAATTTATTTATTTATTATTTATTGCACAAACAAAGAAGTACAAATGGCGGACTTAATGCCTTAAGGCATTCTCTACCAGTCAACTATTGGGCGAGGCAGAAATAGTCGTGGCGGCGTAAAAACAATAAACTTACATAAACATAATAGTAGTATAAGTAGCTGTACCTAACGTAATAATTATTAGTACTGGAACATTTAATTGCAGGGATTCGCAATCTCACTACTGAAGAGTGGCCTAATCTATCTATACTAATATTATTAAGAGGTAAAGTTTGTGAGATTGTAAGTATGTTTGTAAGAAGTAATCTCGGGAACTATTGAACCGATTTTGAAAAATTCGTTCACTAGTTTCTATATATCTTACTTTGCACCCGCGCAAAGCCGCTAGTATCCAATAATCGTGTAGAACCTAGAATTAGGACTGATTTTACTTTGAGAAATCGCAAAGATTCCTCTCAACACTAAAATTAAGATTATATGATTTGACTCCAAAAGAAATTGAGCCCTAATTTATGTACAAATGACTGCTGTCATTTGGACGTGCTCGTCAAGGTGCTTTTGTATTTTATGCTGTGGTAATAGGGGCTATTTTGCAATAGTCTGATGTGCTAGCCACTGAACTGTCTTTTTTCTTTTTCAGGATGCGTCATCCCTTTACAACTGTAACTCGACCCTCAAGCACATGATCTCCAAGATCCGCCGGGACACTTCCTCCTTCGACCGGTACCAGCACAATCGGGACCTGGTGGCTCTGGTCAACATGTTCAGCGAGACGGAGAGAGATCTTCCACTCGGGTGGGACACCAAGCTGGACAGGAATGGCAAGGTAACATGGGTTTATTATCTGGTAGTGATGGTTGGTAGTGGTGGCAGCGCTCTGGTAGTTATACCTAAGTTAAGCAACGGTTGTGATTGGATAGGTGACCATTCCGAGCATTCAGTGACGTCTATCGTGCTTCGAAAGACGCGTTATGCAGTTGGTCCCACCTGTTATCAGTTGATATTAGCAAGAGGCACTGTTGCAGATCACACGGTCTTTCAAACGGTGTTAACACGACCATGATATGTAGAGGAACGCCAACAAATGTGTACATCTTTCCACTTTTGTTACTCAAGTTGTGGAATTTAGCGATAATAAAGTGCAGTCACTATATTGAAGAAGAACAATTACCATAGGCACATGCGTTTGCACAGACAACGTAGATAAGTAGGCAGAGTGGCAGGTAGCGAGGCAGTAATCGTTCATATTCACTTCATAAAGTGGTTAATCGCCAACTTCTGAAATTTAAGATTATGGTTTAGGTATTAAGGTAATGACGACAGCACATGAAGGTGAACATCGTGGCATCTTAAGTAGTTGTAATAGGGTCGATCTTGCAACGAAAATGTGTAATCTGATGCGCTGGCTACTGGATACTGCTGCGCTATATATCTACTGCGCTGGATACGTCGATATCGAACGCTGAATTACGGAACCTTAACCATGCAAGTCCCTAACAAAATTTAACTAACCGCATACCCTAACCCGCCGATAGCCGTAGCTTAACTAACAAGGTTTTAGGCACCGAGCTCATAACCTATACATGCGAAATGTCATTAATTATGTTTAGTAAAAATTCCGTCGAAATCTCTTGGCACTGAATGCCTCCGTTTTGTCTTCAACATATTTTGACAAATAAATTCTTTTAAAATAAAAGTGTTATTTAAAATATCTCATATTTAATAATATCTAGTTTAAAAATATACGCATAAATTGACACTTCGTATCAGTACCAATCACTGATAAGTTTCGGAGAAAATCGCCCATACTTCGCCTCTAGGTTACGTGCTCGATGGTGTAAGGGGTGTGCCTTTTGCAGCGGTTCTTCGTAGACCACGTGATGAGGAGGACGACGTTCATCGACCCGCGCCTCCCGCGCGCGCCGCAGGCCGGCCCCTTCTCCCCCCTGTTGCCGCAGCGGCGCAGGCACGTCATGCCCGATCAGGTGCGCTGTGGTAGCTTTGGTAGAAATTGCCAGCTTTTTGGTAGAATTTGGTAGCTTTTGGTAGTTTTTTTGTTTGATTTGGGGGAGGGAAAAATGGTGAGATGTGCTTTCGGTTTGTGGGATACTAATCTAAGTGGTTAAATTATAAACCATAGGTAATGACATCGTGCGGCGAGATATATCACGATTAGGCGAGCCAAAGTATGTGAGCGACTGTATAAATATCATTTTCTTGACTTACATCTCTCTCCAGCTTAGGTATTTTATTATTTTTACTTATGTGTAAAATCCCCTTTAATATGGGTTGATAAACTTTATAAGAAATACCTAGTCACAATGTCTAATGATATTTACTGCAAATGAGTATAAATTAGATAGAAGTTAGTTTAGTACTATAGTAGAGCACAATTACACCTACTACGAATTTACCTATTCGGAGTAAGGTCATGTTTATTCATCATAGTATCAAATTATGTGTTGTCATTGTGTTATTGCTTGTCGCGCCATCCAGCACGATTCGTGTGGGCGAAAGGTTTTATCGCTGTATCTGTTTTGTTTAATGTGTTTTGCATCCTGATATAATAGTAGTATGTATTATTTTAAAAATAAGCTTGGCGTTTTAAAGGATTCAATAAGGTGGTCATTCATTTTCGTGAATCTTGTAAACAGGCAGACAATTCCTAGTGACTGGGTTTCTTGCGTTGCTTCTTTTCAACACTAGCTCACAATTACTGTCCTAAAGCAGGGTACGAGTATAACATATTTGTGCCGTTTAAAATTATCCTTATCAGTCTATCTAATATAGAATATTTATAAATTAATTTTATGTTTTTAGTTCCTGTCCCTCCCGTTTTTGGTCATTTATTTTGGTTTCACAGCACTTATATGTGTTTATGGTGTGGCTTTAGTGCACTGTTTTGTGTTTGTTTCTGCTTTTGTCACTTGTTCGTTATGCTGTTTGTTACGGATTTTAATAATTTCATATAATCAATTATATTGTTGATAGTCTTTCACTAACTCATCTCAACACAATAGAAATGCATATATTTAAAGATGCACTTACATTCTACTTACCGACCAACATGCGCACCCATTTGCGTTCCCATACGATCCCGAAAAACTTAAACCCGTTCATAAATTAGTGATATAATGATGTAACTGTCTCTGTCACTCATGCCAGTATACCCACGCGAATGGGCTTGATGGCGAGATACGAATATATGAACATCGTCAATCGTAGTAAGGCTCGCGAATCGGAACGTACCCAGAATGAAAGCAGCCATCTTCAGTCAGTTGTTCGACCAGCAACGATGAGCGAGAAGCGAGTTGAGCTTGAAACTAGAAACGAGTTGGCGAGTTGTCGTTGGCCCATAAGCTAGTGTTCTCGGGCGACTGGCGATTTGAATTTGGAATAGAATTTGATCGTTAGTTGATCGCCAAGCTAGTATCGCCGAGCGAGCATTATCTTTGTCCAAGGGGCCCAATTCTCGCGCCTTCGATATTATATTACATACGATATTTCTCGAAAAAACATAGCTGATATCACAAAATGTGATAAATATTGGACATTTTCATACTTTGAGAATACGCAACAAAAAAATGGCGGATATCACAAAATTGAAATGTTGCGTATTCTCAAAGTATGAAAATGTCGGATATTTATCACATTTTGTGATATCCGCCATGTTTTTCCGACAAATATCGTATGTGATATAATATCGAAGGCGCGAAAATTAGGCCCCAGGGCTTGGCCGTCAGTGACAAACTAGTAAAACGAGTTCTCACCGTCCAGTTGCCAGTATGAACAATCAGCGATCAACTATTAATGTACCTAGCATTTCTTTTTTACCGGAATGTATATTTATGGTACGTTTCTTGAGCGAGAATTATTCCTTTACTCGTTGGCAATGGGACAACTGCTCCGGATGGCCTATAAAATAAAACTGTAAGGCAGTAATATTCGAGGCTGAAATTTAATTTTCCCAATTGCGAATCCTCGCAATTTGGAAAAGTGGTACCCTGGTCTTAGAACTAACTCTGTTCGTAGCATCGAGGACATATCCCACTAGAGGGGAAATGGCATTAATTTTGTTCCAGAAAAATTCCGCCAAATCCAAAAGATTCCGAATGAACCGACTGAATGTCAAACACCGTATTAGTGATGGTCAATAAGAAATTAGTATCGATAGTCGATGTTATTGTTTAATTTAATGGGAACAATATTTTATTACACCTAAGGTTAAACTTTTTACTAATGTGCAATATCCTAAATATAATATCTGATTCTTGTTCCTAAGAAATTTAAGTTAGTCATCAAATTAACCATTTAAAGTATGAATCATCAAAATTGTTATCAATCTATCTCTATTTCCCTTGGTCACGCCATCACGCGTGAACGGCTGGACCGATTTCACTAATTCTTTTTTTGTTGTTTGTTATTGTCAGAAGAATGTTCTTATGAAAGAAAAAAATAAGAAAATTGCGCGGAAAATTATTAAATTCAGAAATACTTAACCACCATATAAAATTATTTCTAATTAAACCTTAGCGCTTTGGACGTTAAAACATTTTGAATGTAACTTTATGACGTTCGACCACTGACCTCTATAATACAAATACGCTGGACTGCATACTGTCAACCTAACAATGAAGTCATTTAAATATCGCAATTTTGGCGCTGACGGCTATAGTGAGCGTGTGGTGACCATCCACGGAACTAATTTGACATAAACATATGGTAGTTACTCTATCTTAGTTTCCTGTACACTCGGTGGGGACGCTTTGATTTGGCACAAAATTATGTGTTATTTCTTAGAGAATGTTTAGTTCAGCGTGCTTGTACTATAGAGGTCAGTGCGTTCGACATAGAATTGACAGATATCGTCAAAGAGGATTTAAAAAAAACTAAATAACAGGACAAAGTCTGTCGGGTCAGCTAGTATATAATAAAAAATAAACTTTTGTTTGTAAAACAAATTTACTTCCATAATAACTTGCAAATAAATTGCTTAAATTATAAAAACATGAATTTAAAAGCCAAGCACAGAGAAATTACATTGAAATCTAAATACAGTAAGTATTTTTCTTAAAATGCGTTTATTGTTTTCTAATTTCTATAAATTAAGAATAAGGCTCATACTTTATATACGACAGGAAACAAGTTTCTTAAAATCATGTTTTCCGATATATATCTACCTATTTACCTTAGAACAGAGGCATCACTTTCAAAGTTTTAAAGCCCAGACAAGGTTTTTTTTTTTTTGAAAAAACAGGAACAACTCGCACACGAAATTATACCATTATCTACTTCATAGTCACTTAGTCACTTCAGGTTTTTCAGTGAATGAGAATGTAGGTAAATACAGTAGGTATTTTGTCTGGAAGGGATTGTTTTAATAATAAATCCACCTACATCATACATCTTTCTGTGTAAATTGCCTAATTTCTTTTATTGGTATGGTTTGCCATAAAGATTTTCTATCTATTTGAAGGCTCCAATTCCTCATTCGCTTCTCATTACATCCATTTATCACCTTTATTATCGTCACACACCTTACAGTAATAGAATCGATACACATATATATTTACTCACGCAAACATCCATACTCTTTGCTTTCCCTACGCATCTCATTGTTCATAATCCATTAAACCAAGAAAACTATCAAACGTCATATCAAGTGTCAGCGTTTTGTTATTCGCAAGAAAATCAATAATTCTAACAAAACCTTCCTCGGTATAGGTAGGTTAATGTCATTTTTGCATAGGTATTGATTCTAGTGCGCGAGTGTAAATATTTGTGTTATCGATTATATCACTATACCTCCGTGCTGCCAAAGTACTAAAATAATTATTGTGTAATGTAAACTGTGCACATAAATGTCTATAAGTCGTATAACCAATTCAGCGCAACACTAGTAACGAGTGTTAACGAATAGAATGAGATGACATTATGTGCTAACCACTTAGTGGGAGCAAGATGAGACTTAAACGTCAGTACGCTTGACCGATTTACCTTGAGCCGTAGGAAAATTTTATGAACTTTTTAAAATTGCATAATTACTATTACTTACCGATGAAATGACATCACATCCGTTTTAAAATTCGATGTTTTGCTTTTTTTCTTACAACACAGTATAGAACAATACGACATTATGTTAATTATTTTTCAAATCTCATTTTTTCGTAACAATTCAAGTATTCACGTTGACATACCACACAGATCAATTGGTTTTTGACATACGGTTTTGACAGAACTGACACCTTCTATTGCGGTTGTCAGAGCAGATAAAGTTTCGGAGTAAAATAGTTTTTACTTCGCCTCTAGTAGGATATGTCCTCGATGGTTCGTAGTCTAGAACGAGACTTTCAACCACTTATTAAACCGTCATATTTGTGTAGCATCTTACTTAGGAAATAGGAAGATGTAATCTTAGTTCACTACTAAGGTTTCTACCTTCCTAGTTAGGAAGCTCGCGTCTTAACTAGGAAGGTGTCTGAAGCCGCACTCTGTAAGACGATATCCGTAGTTGCGGCTGTAGCCGTCCCTGTCACTTATGCCACACTGACATAGTGTGAGCGAGCGCGACGGTTAGACGCGAAAATACGGACAATGCGTTATCAGAGTAGAGCACCTGCCATCCATCTTTCTTTCCTAGTAAGGAAGCTGCAAATAGGATGGTGTAATCAATGCCTTACAGTATAATAACAATAATAATCTTTATTTTCTCAACACATACAAAGACAATTGAATGAACATGGGGCTTAGTACTAAGGGCCAGTGTATGTGTGAGACTGGTGCCTATGCTAGGTAAAATACCTGTGTTACAGGTCACCAGCCTCCCACTACTTCGGACAGCCGTAGGTTATTTAAAAGTACCTAAGGATGAATGTTTAGTATAGATTAATTAGTTGTGTGTACCTGCGCAGGCGCCGACGCCGCCGCCGCGCCCGCCCGTGTCGGCCGGCGACCCGCAGCCCTCCACCGCGCACCAGGAGGTGCCCATCGCTTACAACGATAAGGTGAGACTGTTCGCGTTAATAATAAGAAACGACCCTGCGAAGAGAATAGAAAAAAAACACGCCTACCGTTAAAAAGAATTAAACTAAAAAGTAAATCTATTACGTTTTATTAATAAACCCGTTTATTAATGCTACTTAATTTGAGATGCTAACATTGAGACCTTTCAAATTTTACCCATATTGTAATATTTAGAAAAAAATATTACATAAATAATTTTGCCATTGTTATTTCAATTGTAACTAACCCTATGGCACCAGGGATGCTGAAAGGGTTCTAACGATACCACACACATCTAAATCGGCTCACGCATTTCAAAGTTATGGTTAACTTATATGGTAATATGTTCAGATGTCAAAAGATAAGTGATTTAAAATACGGGACTAGAGCCCGGACATGCTTTGTCCTAAACCGAGCCTAAAACTATAGAACTATTTTTGCGTCCCGACCGCGTAGAGTCAACAAAAAAAGAAAGAAGACTGAGATGCTAATTTAGAAGTATTTCGTAGGCGATTCCACCAACCTGTGACCTTGAGACCTCTATTCCCTATGTAATAAATAAAAGCTTTTTCGTTGTTTAATTGTGTACTAACCTGACGAGCTGCCGGCTATACTGTATACACTGTACTATTTATTATGTGTTAGTATTGAATCTATTAATCCCCCCAGGTGGTAGCCTTCCTCCGGCAGCCGAATATAATGTCGATACTCCGCGAGCGTTGCGGCGGCAGTGCGGGCGCGCTCCGGGAGAAAGTTAGTGCCGTGCGCGTCGAAGGCGCCCCCGCGTTGGCGCGCTACCAGCACGACGTGCAACTCACTTGTATGCTCAGGTAGGTACCTTCCACCTGATCTACTTGTCCTAGCTGATACAGCATAAATACTGATAGAAGCGTTACAATGCAATGGTGTTCAAATAAATTCCGTCAAAAATATAGTGTTATTTAGTTTGCCTCATAGTTTAGCACCTTTTCGTTTTGATACCCATGTCCATTGCTAGCGAACTGCATTCTTTAACTCTGGACAACGATTCGTAATGCTCAAAGTGACTAAACCTATTCTCTGAACAGCGCGCTACGGATGACTGCTCGAAGCTACTATCGCCATCTAGCGCACCTCAAAAGCGTTTCAATCCAGCTTATCGCTGCAATGCTGGAGAATAAAAGACGCGCGTGTGTCACTGCTCGCTTTCAAATACCTCCTGGATTATTAGCCTACCGGGGCGCTAGTGTAACCTACACGGGGCCTGCCTTAGGTGAATTCGCCCCAAGTGGTAGCGTACCTTCGGCAGCTGAACAATGAACATAATGTCGATACTGCGCGAGCGCTCCAGCCGAAAGTTAGTGCCGTGCGCTTCGAAGGCGCCCCTTCAATTTTGTCATTTATATGGTGTAATTTAGAACACTCAGTTGGATAGATAGATACTCTTTATTGCACACCACACACAGTATCAATTTACATAAATGTTCATAGAGAATGGTACAATTTAGGCGGTCTTATTGCTGAAAGCAGTTTTTGTTGAACACCTTATCTTTTAAATACCTACAGGTATCCATTGCATTTTTTAAACATGGAACTCACAATAAACTAAACCTATTCTATGTGCCGGCATGCAATTAGCGCGGTATCAGAACGACGTGTAGGGGGACTTGTATGCTCAGGTATGTAGCTGATGGTGATAACGTATTCTCCAATCGATTTCACCTCGTAGATCAAAGCCAGCGTACCGACCTCTTGACCAACGAGGCAGTAGATATTTACCTAATGTACATACCAATCTATTTAGAGTAGCAGTACCCAAATGTTGGATCACGGAACTTTTTTAGGTCTATGAAGGGGTTACAGGGGTTCCGCGTCCTGCCCGAGAGTTAAATATAACGTCAGATATTAAAATATTTGACAATCTATAAGGTAAAACTCTTTTGTCATCTTAATTGATATCGGCCAAAAAAGTATGATCGATTAGGGTTCCGTTCTTAAAAAAATCGGCCTTAGGAAATGAACATCGTCTCCAGAGTAGGGATGGCGATCTGAGATCGAAAAATCGAAGAATCGATTTTTGTAGCCAAAAAGATCGATTTTTTAAATCGATATGTAGTACTGTATCGATTCAGTGAATCGATATTTCTCCCTTGAACATCGGTTATTTTATTTTTCGGTATAAACCAAAAAAGTATTTACAGTTAATTGAATATACCGGTATTATAAGAGTGCTGCCAGCTGCCGGTTAAAGGGTTAATTATTCAAAAACTCGCGAGATGGCTGTATGTTTGGATTCCTTCGCCTCTCTTTATTAAAAAAAGTTACGTTTTTATATTTTTAGGGTTCCGTACCTCAAAAGGAAAAAAGGAACCCTTATAGGATCACTTTGTTGTCCGTCTGTCCGTCTGTCTGTCAAGACCCTTTTACTCAGGAAAGCGTGGAGGTATAAAGTTAAAATTAACATCAAATTCTTATGTTTATGGTCCCTTAATGATGTGAAAAAATCAAGCTTTTAAGTTAACGCTGAAAAAGGATACGGCCAATTTTGTCCAATTTTCTATCATTTTTCCCCATTTCTCAGGGGAATCAAAACCTATAGGGTACTTCCCATAGACCTAGTAAAATCATGAAATTTGGCAAGAAGGAATGTCTTACAGCATAAGTTAAGGAAAAAGTCCGGAAATCGTTAATTGTTGTTAAATCAAATACAAAAAGAGCTTTTTCGATCGTCATCGCGAGGACAAAATGCTGGTCCAAAAAAAATAAGTAGATGGAGCGCTAGCGCTAAGCTTATTATACTGTTCTATAATTATGTTTAGGTAGATTTAAAAATAGACCACGAAACATCTTAATTCCTATTAAATATTGATATGGTTTTATAGAAACATTTTATCATTTACCAATAGTTTTATAAAATTCTCGTGCAACTGGGTATGGTGTATGCAAATAAACGAATATTAATATAAGTTAGTTCTGACATTCGTCACTTGATGGCGTCATTTGGCATTGTTGTTTTTAAGTTCGCGCTAAAATTAGTTTTTTCTTGGAGTACGTACTTCTTATTACTTTTCGTTAGATAACCATAAGCACGCTAGGCCCAGTAGTTAACATCTTGGGTATTGTTTGAGAGTTTAGGCAGTGGATTACACGTGGAGAGCGACAATGATAGGTGGAAAATTCGTCATGTCTTAGCTAGGTACTTGCCACATCAGGGGTTCACTTCACACACTTCAAAGGCCACAATCACTCGAAATGTCTGTAAGGAACTTCACAGGATACACACGCGGCGAAAGCACTCTGGTCAGTACATGTGTCATAGGCAACGTCTCGGTGGCTACTAGGGGCTCCGGGGTTCTCACGGTACGTTTTAAACAAATAAAAACTAGGCAGGGACGCGTGCGAGTGCGCGCGGCGCAGTATCAATAGGGTACACAAACAAATCAAAATATTGTAGTAAACAGGTATGATCGTAATAATCTGGGATCGATCCCAGGTATATAACACTGGTGTTTTTGAAATGTACGCTTTTTTTTCTAGGTATATTTAAATTCACAGCAAAGACATAAAGCATCTATCAAATTTCAATTATACTATTTTTACTTGAAATAAATGATTGCACTGCAAATATAAATATTGATTAACAAAACTAGTACTATCTTTACTAATATTATAAAGAGGAAAGATTTGTTTGTTTGTTTGTTTGTTTATTTGCATCGAATAGGCTCCGAAACTACTGAACCGAATCAAATGAAATTTGGCACAGAGGTAGTTTGAGACACTGGAAAGGACACAGGCTACTTTTTGTCGCGTAAAATCATCAGGGGGGTGAAATGTGGGATGGAAATTTGTATTGAAAATCCGACTTTTGGCGCGGGCGAAGTCGCGGGGAACTGCTAGTAAACAATAAATTTGAAAATGTGCATTAACTTTTTCTCAAAAAAAAGCTGCTAAAAAGTTGTTTAATCAATGTACCTACAGAAATTTGATTTCCACATCGAATACCTGTAGTAAATGCACGTCAAATTTATCCGAAATTGGCCTTAGTTTTAGTCAGCGGATTGCATTTTTTTTGCAATTTTTGTCTGTGTGCGTAGGATTTAAAATCTGTTACACTTATTTTGATGCTCATACCAATTCTTGTTTAAAAAATAAAAAAAGCTATGAACTTGAATAAATACAAAAAAAATCACCCATTAAGATTCGAACGCTCGTCATCTATAATCCAGCATTCGTAGTAACGTCTTTCGCACTGCGCCAAGACATACATTAATACCGTGACGAAATTAGCACACTTCATGTGCGTTAAACAATTGTGAAAGAAAAACGCATGTACTTCTTTTTGTTGTTTTACGCTATCTATTGTACGTTTCCCATGAACCATAGCTCTTGAGCTATGGTACATGAGAAACGTTCAATTTGTGTTCGATATGCATTGCGCGAAGCGCAGTAGTTAGTTTTTATAGCAGTATAACAGTTATCCGAGAGATGGCGCCAATTGTATGTAACAACAATAGTTATTTAATGGCAAAGTTAAAGCCTCTTTTAGAGATTAATTATTGTAATAATTAGGGCATTTTAGTCATCCATTAAAAATAATTTAGACGACTTTGCTGATAATTTCATACTATAAACGGAGCGCAACATCCGCGCGGTACCTATAGCTGCGCAACATTCGCATGCGCTCTCTGCATTCAATCAAGGCGCTGAGCTAGTGTTGTTTTATTATAGGACAATAATAACCATTTTGGAGACACTTTTAAAAAGCTTCGACAGCGTGACTGTATACGCCAAAGTCGCGCTGCTATAGTCGCCTAAATGTAAAAGCGTTTTGAAGTGATGGTAGCCACCCTAGGGAATACGGAACCCTTCGTGCGCGAGCCCGACTCGCACTTGGCCGGTTTTTTTATCATTGAATTACCCGATTTTACTGATAAGAGATCGTTAAACTATGATATGTATCTTGTTTTTAATAAAATAGATTTATATTACATTATAAACAAAAACTTGAGAAAATGATCGATTTTTCAGAAATCGATCTTATTAGCCTCGATTTTTTTGTGGATCGATTTATTAGGTCACGATTCGAATCGATTTAAAAATCGATGTTTTTCGAAAAGAATCGCCATCCCTACTCCAGAGGATAGGTTGAATAAATAATAATATTCTCCTAGCCGAATTATGGCTACGGCGACCAATTCCAACAAAAATTTGCGTACGCAGGTACGCAGAAGATAATATAGTGCACAAAAGTGTGCAAATGCACAGATACTCTCTCTGTTTCCTTCAAAACCATAGTTCGGTGAGACCGTAAACCGATATGACCAGAGAGAGATCAGGCGCAGAACCAACGGCTTAGCGTGTTTTGCGACGAACGATGCCGTAGCACCGCTAACAGATATAAAAAAGGGCTACTGGGTTAAAAAATGATCTCCAATGCCTTTCAAAAAAAAAGTCTAAACCTTAAACTAAACTTTAAAGAACGAAATTGATAGTATAAATCTGCTAGCACTTTAACTTAGCTAATCTGGTGTTTAACTTCTTCTAGTTAAATAATATGGCTTGCGAATTAAGATACTGTCGCTGATAATAAACACATCCGCGCCACCCACATGTATTTTTGTACGCAAAAGGAATATGATATTGGGTCCTTACTTCGTAGTAGAATCTATCTTAAAACCTATTTTAGAACCGTGTGATACAGCGCCATCTAGTCCATTTAAGAGGAAAACCTAAAGCCGCAAACGGCCAACAGATGGCGGCCGAATACTTATTGTTGATCATAAATACAAACGAAATATCTAAATTTCATGGTAAAATACCAATTTTAACTTCGAATTTACATTGCAGAATATCTATTTGCTTCAACAAAATCTATATAGCCATGTTAACTTGTGATTTTAAACTAAATGTTCTATTGTTATTGTACGCCCACGTGCCTTCGTTACGTAATGGCGGCAAATTCATTAGTATTCCCTCATGGACATCTAGAACTCCAACGCCATCTAGTTGGGATTAGTGTAAACAATAAGTTCGTTTAGTTTTAACAGATGTCGTCGTGTGTCGGCCGCAGTCTCAAATTATACATTGTTATTAAAACGTTCACTTTCAGTTCTGTTTTGTTATTGCATACTTTATTAATAGCGTTTCATTTGTGCAATAATGTTCTACATATCTTATGCTGTAGACAGCAAGTACCATAAATACAGGCACTAATACTTTTCGTCGACTAATATAACTTCCAGTTTATGTATAAAATGACCATGGTTTATATTCAGATAGATGCATATCCGGAGATATACTCTAATTTATTTGCTGAATGCGTGACCGCGGTGTTATGGCCGTGCACGCAGCATAACACGCAGTTCACTGACATCGCACAAACGAACTACTGAGTTATTGAACTAGTCCAGGGATGGCCAAGGCACGTAGAACTAGTGCAGCAGGGATGGAGAGTCCATGGCACCCTTGCCACAAATGACATGCAGTAGAATATTTTGGCAAGCCAAAAAGTGTACTTAGGTACTGTATTGAAAAAAAATCAATTTAAGACTTTTCTTTTCCTGAATATCGTCAACTTGTCCATTAAACCACACTGTACATTTTTAAGGTACTTGAACGACGGTTTAATGAACCGTTTGGCATAATCATTTGGTTATTTAACAATACGTAAAAAACAAGTTTGTTTGGCGGTCTAAGGACTACGGACTTAATTTGCCATTTTAGTAGACGTGCCATATTTTTCCGTGTTTTTGCAAAATATGGCACGTCAACCCTTTGGACCAAATCAAGGAAAAGTTAGGGGTCGTGTCGTACCAGGAAGGAAAAAGAAATGACACTGAATAGAGAGGAATGGAAAAGGCTTCACCGACAAGAGCGTAGCTCTTAAATTATAGATAGATAGATAGACTAATAAAGGTAAGGTGATATCCCCGAACTAGTGAAACAGCTACCCCGTTCTGCACTACTGCCACTAGTTGTAGTAAGTAGTAATCATCGACGGAACCTCAAATTAAATAACTATTTAGTGCGGTCTGACCGTTTATTTGCACGTCCCAGTTCGCACGTTGATAACTGGTTGTGTATAGGTATTGTCATTGGTGACCTATATTTTTTGTGCGTTTGAATTAGCAAATAACATGTTTTAATTTGCCGTTTCGCCAAAATTGGCAAGCGAAAGTAGTAGCTTTGCCTACTTATTTATTACCCGACTGCGGAAGGAGGGTTATGTTTTTCGATAGTATGTATGTATGTAAGTATGTATGTATAATTGTTTGGCACGCCAAAATTGTGAGAGTGACATAGGCTATATAAATTTATAAAATGGCGCCAGCAAATGGAAATAAAGGGGGGAGGGGGATTGATTTTTTCCTTACCATAGAAATATGGGTATCAAATGAAAGCCAGTAAAGAGATCATTTCAATAATATATTATTTTTTCAGTCTGGTGTTTTGATTTGAATAATAAAACTATAAATGATAAAATATAAAACGGTAATTCAAAAGACTAAAAAACCCGACTGCGTTTCTGTGTAATTGGAAATTAAAAACCCTAAAACAAGAAAGTGGTCATACCCGGCTAAATTGGTACATATATTAAATATTGTAGCAGCCGGGACCCATGTTAGAAAGTTAGCCGTCTCGTCAGTAGATTGGAGTAATGTGCAATGTAGGTATGTGCACTAAATCACTAAGCCTCCATTTCTAGAATGGGTCCCGACTGCTACAATTTTCAATATGGGTACCAATTTAGCCGGGTATGACCACTTTCTTGTTTTAGGGTTTTTTTATTTCCAATTACACAGAAACGCAGTCGGGTTTTTTTAATCACATGCCTGCAATGTGAGTTGAATAAAAACATTAATATCCATTGATTTAAGTAATTTGTAAATATGTTCATCTCATCCATCTTTAGAATCGCATAACTGTCTGCTAAACTTCTCAACAGGCATATTAAGATGTTTTTAGAATCAATGTTTATGCAAATTAACACATTAAATAAACAAGCTTGCTCTTTAAAACTAATGTCACAGATCTTAATCAGTGTCTATTAGTAAAATGTAAAGCAATAACAGAGCGTTACATTTTATTTTTGCAGCTGATAATAAAACGTCGTTCAGCGGCTTCCGCCATACTTATCATTTTTTAGGATTCCGTACCGAAGGGTAAAAACGGGACCCTATTACTAAGCCGCCGCTGTCTGTCTGTCTGTCACTATGACATAAATGGCATGACATGTTAGGAGCGGTAGACAAATGATATAACGCTGTCAAAATACGATAAACGGCCGCGATAATGATATGTTGTTTGGCTCATGCTAGGACCACAGGCTGTATATCATGAACCGTGATAGATGATGTATTTCTGTTGCCGCTATAACAACAAATACATAATAAAATAAATATTTAAGGAGGGCTCCCATACAAACGTGTTTTTTTCCTATACTGTCTAATGTTATAAGTTAATGGTACGGAACCCTTTGTGCGCGAGTTCGTCTCGCACTTGGCCATTTTTTATTATACACAAAGTGAGCAAATTACCCATCAATTAAGTATTTTAAGTTATATTTGTACTCACTTAAACAATTATCATGAAGTTCAACATATTATATATTATATTTAGATGAGTTTATGCTTGGGGCATAATGCATGTCTATGTATAGAACCCTGAATTTCTTCACCCAGGCTCATGGATTGGTTTGACCAACAATTTGATTTAATCTCAGTATAATGTATGTAGATTTTAGGTATGTTACTATAGGTTACTGCATTAAATAAAACGTCCTAGGATCATAATGGCGTGCGCTAGGATAGGCCAGACAGATGTGGTGATTATGATAATGTATTGCTTTGTTTGTTCCTCTCAATGGTGTCTCTTCATTCCATTCCATTGCTATAAGGTTGCATGGTGGGCACAACAAGCATTGCATTATGTCACGTACAAAACAATCGTTGCCATTCTTATCAAGTACGACTATAATGATATAATAGATCGTCCAATTCGCACGCGCGTCCGCGGTTGCTGCGCGCGCCGATACAATCTCTTTAGCCAGCCCTTGATAAGCAGACATCAATGGCATGTATAAAAAATAAATAAGGCTAGTGGGCAAATGCATAGTACAATGAGCGAGGTCTACTACCTACTGTTGATTGCAATGCCACTTTTCATTACATACATAACTACACAATTCGTTTTCACCGTCCTGTGTCCGTCTGTAATGTCGACTTTTCTCATCGTGCCCTAATTAATGGCTTTGATTTGAGCTTATTGATAGGTTTTAATGCCGATTGAAGATCTTCCGTGTGAGCAAAACAAAAAAATGGTCTACCTACTTCCCAGCCAGCCTTCAAATATACAGATTAGTAAAAATCCACTTCTAGTTACTGGGGTTCTTTCCAGTGTCTGTCGGTAACAGAATATCAACATTTGCGGCGCGCCTAATTAGCCATCATTACACCAATGACAACCGTACAAATTACACGTTTTCCCCTAGTGAACGGCGTGTCTGTGAGGACCTACTCTCATACTCTTATAAGTTTATAACCCCTCGTTCTTATATCCGACAAACGGATTGCTTTAATTACAGATTCAACGGATTGTCAAAATCTACACAGAAGGCAAAATGGAATTGAGCGTAGGTCTAGACTGAAACTGCTACGCTTGTCGCTTCTATCTTGTCGATAAACAGTTGGGTGTCTTACTTATAGGTTTGAAATTTGCTCTCTTCTGGCTGTGTTGAGCTTTATAACTATGCATCGAAGTTGAATATAGGACCTTCTAATCTAATTTCGACTTCAACGGTTGGCCGCTGTACAGATTGTTGTATTGAGATTGGTCTCAACAGAGATTAGCCAACTGCGCGGAAGATATTATAGTGCACAAGTGTGTGCGCAATACACAGGTGCACTCTCTGTTCCTTAACTTTCATAATTCGGTAAGACGGCAGTCCGCCATGACCGTAGAGAAATCAGGCGCAGGACCAAACGGCTTAACGTGCTTTCCGAGGCACGGGGGTGTTAACACCGCCAACTAACGTAGTTGAATAATCCTTTGATAGTAGACTCATTGACAATTACTAGGCAAACCCAGTTGTTCTTTAAATGTAAAAACTGGTTATAAAGGGTCTTTTACGCTGGGCTGTTTGGGTGAGAAGGTTTTAAGGAATTCATAAGTCGTATATAGACATAGTCTTTTAGAGTAAGACCTCTGTTTCAAGGCTCTGGGGCTGTTTACAACGAATAGTCCACAAAAGCTGGTTAAACATAACATTAGTTAAAATCGAAACCGGAAACCTTGTATCGTAATTGCTAACAAGACCCGCAAATATTTGGTTTATTTTAGTTATTTATCAGTCTGAAAGAAGGTTGTAATGTTTTATTATTATTGGTACTAGTATATTAATAGTAGATTATTCACCAAGGGGTAAAGTGATGTCTTACGTCACGGGCGTCATCTTGAATCTCGAGTGTAACGAAGGATTCGAGAGTTAACTCCCGAGCGCAGCGAGGGAGTTTAGTGTTTACTCCCGAGCATAGCGAGGGAGTTAAAAGTAGAATCCTGAGTGGAGCGAGGGATTTAAGCTCGTCCAAGACGAAGACATCTTCAACCCCGAGGAGAATACTCTGCTTTTCACATTTCCTACGAGGCAATAAAAACATGTACTACAATAACCTTATTTTATCTATAAGTATATAATCCTTTGACTTTTCTGGCAGTAAATTATTATTATTATAGCCTGACCAGAAATATATGGGACCTGAATTAAGGGCGCTTCAAATCCACTTTATATGAGAACACTCGGTATAATTATACCAGCGTAGATTGGCAACTGAACATAAAAAAACATATTTTTAATATGTTTACATCCATGTTAATTTTTTAAGCCTGCTGTCTAATGATAACAGATTCTACGATAAAAAAAACGACAGAACACTCGCAAATTGAGTATTTATTAAATTCAGTAACTCTTTGTAATATGAGTCTTGAATTTTGTACCAAAACATAATTATTTTAGCAAAACCACTAACGGGTAAAAGAAACATTAATCCATTGTTTTTCTAAATTATATTATTAAAATGTTATGATATACATAAAATGTTATCCCATCCCACTAATATTATAAATGCGACAGATTGTAAGTGTGTGTGTGTGTATGTTTGTTACTTCTTCACGCAAAAACTACTAAACGGATATGGATGAAATTTGGCATAGAGATAGATTATAGTCTGGAATAACATAAAGGCTACTTTTTATCCCGGAAAAAAACAGTGCCTGTAGGATACAGAAATAGTAGTTTACGCGGGCGAAGTCGCGGGCAACAGCTAGTTTTATACAATTTGATAGTAAATCTTGGAAAACAAAGAACTATTTTAGTTGTAATATTCAAGTAGGGTTGAAATAAAGAAAATTAAACTTAAAACAAGTATTTATAATTTTTTTTTTTTTTAATTGTTGCCATCAGTAGCCAATTTTCACTATTCTCACTATATGACGTACCGAAAATTCGTGATGACAACTAATCAGTAAGTAATTTAAAGTAACCGCGGTAATCACATAGACTTTCTAGTCGAAGAATACTACAGCACATGTTAAACCACTTTTCTATTACGAAAACGGACAGTTCTCGGTATTTTTATCACATAAAAATTTCACTCGGTCGATAATTAGATTACGCGTCCACTTTGACACTAATCATTATGACAATCGATGACATGACAATGACGATTTGTGGTTTCTGTTGCCAGTAAAAGAAATTAGTTCCAGTTGTTTTCCGCAATATGGCGAGGTCCCATATATTCCTGGTCAGGCTATAACAATACCAGCAGCATTACATCTAATGGACTCCGGTGTCATAAACTTCGTCACTCGACAGTTTTATGAAAACATTATTTGTATTTTTTAAATACATAGGTTTTTCTTCTTTTTTTAGAAGCGCGCGCTTTTTTTTTCATTCCATTCGTGCAAAAATTCTTGGCTGCTAGGTTCGAATTTTAAATATGTTCTATTTGGTGCGGGTCGGGCTAGTGTGATCATGCCTACGAACTCTTATTCGAAAGTCAAATCACTTTGCCTCCCTAGGGGCGTAATGAAATTCCATACAACATTACGTCCCTAGGGATGCAATGACTCACTTTGAGTCAGGTTTACTTGGTGTGTAATTGAACATTACCGAGTAGGTAGTGTGAAAAATGTTTTATTTCTGAATGTTTGTACATTTATAATTTCTTGTCACAATAAGGTACTCTCTTGCTATCTATTTAATGGGTCTTCTTATTCTAAAAACTTTCCTTTGAGCCGTCAATTTTTATACTTCAAAGCATTATATAATAAATTATAATAAATACTATTCGCATGTTATTGCTATTCATTATAAGGGTTTTCGCACAGTGGGTTCACAATATTTTAAAATATTGCTCAGCAAATTGAGAAATACGATACTTTTACTCGTATATTTGCGTACATTTTGCTATTCATGTGGCGGCCATGCGAGTGAATACTCTGTCTGTCTGTCACCGTTATGCAGTTGTTTATTGGGCGTCGTGTCCAGCACGACGAATGTAGTATCACGTGCCCTTACGGTGAAGGTGCTGACAGGGGCAGAAGATAAAATCTACCGCAACTGTACTTTTAGCTCAGCTTACTAAAATTATCATTTGCCCTAAGTAGTAAGTAGATACCTGCTTGATATATAAGTAACTTCAGTACAATTAAATACAGATTACTTGACTTAGGCCCAGTTGTACGAACCTTGATAAATACAATTAGCGCCAAATTTATTAAAAACGTCATTATGTCTTTGTCAGTCATTCGACGTTGACAGAAACGGGATGATATTATAAAAATATTTTGCGTTAATCATATTTAACAGAGTTTTGTTAAAGTGGGCCTTGGTTTCGTTCCATTTAAAAAAAAACTTTAAAAAATCGATAGCGTTTCCAACTTGAACTTTTCCAAAATAGCTGTAACAATTATTTTTTCAAAGGCATTATCTAGGCAGGTTCAATCATCACTTGTTTAATGTAATTGGGGTCAAGTGCAGTCTGAAGTGCAGCCGTAAGAAAAACATTTGATTTTGAGATTGTGCATTTGCGTTTAAATAAATACCCAATCCCAACAAGCAAGGCAAACCACTGACTGCATCGCATAATGCAGTCAGTTGCGTTACATTTCATCGGTTTGTTTTGGTTAAACCTCGTCAATCTCAGTGTAAACTTAGCACATCTTTAAGCAGCACTTAACCGCGCACATTAAAGTATCATACACATTCTAATTGGACGTGTAAACAAAAAAGACTTACCGCATTGCGCTCAAACAGAAACAAACTCGTCGTAATGCCGCTCATTGACCAACCATAAGGCTGACCATCCAGCTGGTTGTCGCCATGATATAGATAGCGCATTACCTTTATTTGTGCGACTTTCAGAATCCTTTTCTTAATAAAATGAAAGAAAGAAAGTTAATTAACGTAAATTAATTTAAGACATCACAAACACAGACAAAAAACTTCCAAAACCGTAATGACTATACCTACTAAAAAGCACCCTCGTTACCTAAAATGCAGTCATAAAATTATTTTTAAAGTTTCAGTTGAACTTATATTTTTTTATATAAATAATCCTTAATAATAATCAAGTGTTGAATCTAAATGAATGCAATAATTTCGGACTTTAGTGGATTGCGATCTTTATATTATTACAATGCCAATAGCAAATGTATCTCTGCTATTATTTGTCCATCCTTGTGTCGGTTTAAACAGCTTTAACTAAAGCGTTATTCAAGGCTCGGTTCGGTAGCCAATCATGTAAATTAGCTACAGTCGTTAAAACAATGTTTTTTTAACAAAACTACAAATACTGTTCTGATTCAGATACAATTGTGGCTATTTGTGTAACAAGAATCTGGACATAATTTTGTGGGTAATTATTTTTATAATTTAAGCGATTTCTTTACAAATTTCTAAGAAAATAAATTAGTACTAAGCTTGTGGGTACATTTCCCAAAATATTGATGAGATCAAACGCTAGCTCATTGAAGCAGCAAGCACTTACAATTTTTTTTTCGAGTAACTAATGTCCTCTTAAGCTCAGTTAGAAGAGCTATCACCCGGATAGCGAGGGATCGACTTGGTTTTGTGGATGTTTGAATTAATATGGACAAGTCCATAGATTTTTTACTCTATCGAAACCTGTATTGTCTTTATTTCTTTCTTCTATCGCACTTTTTTGGGAGGTGCTTGTGGCGCAGTGGCGGCAGCGCTTTGGTAGTGATACCAAAAGTTAAGCAACCCACGGCGCGGTCGTGATTGGATGGGTGACCATTCCGACCATTTAAGTGACGTCCATGACAAGCATCTCCGTGCTTCGGAAGGCACGTTAAGCAGTTGGTCCCGGCTAATATCTGTGGTATTAGTCGTTAAGCCTAGTCAGAGGCCCTAGGGCGGCTTGATAACTTCTGACAGTAAGGTTTGTCACTTGCCTTACATACACCCCTCCACCAATCCGCACTGAGCCCGCGTGGTGAAGTATGGCTCGTTCCTCCTCATAGTTGAGGTGAGGCCTTTTCCCAGCAGTGGGATCTAATAGGCTGACTTATTTATTTATTTATTACTCTTTTTGTAGTAGGACCATCTTCTTCTTTTTGTCTCGACTCTGGCGGTATATTTTTGAGGACTATCATTCACCTTAAATACTTCAAACGCTTCATCAATGTAGTTTTGCTCGTAATGTCAAAACCTTTGATACATTTAAATGAGTTTCGGACTTCTGAGAAACTTTAACACTCGTAACCTGCAGCTGCTGGTCCTCATCGCCTTCCTTTTTGTCGTGGCAATGAAATAAATATGACAGACACGTTAACGTAGCGAATACTAAGTAATTAATTATTTAATCTTCATAACTAAGTTAGATTGGATACTTCTGAGAAGTATGTCTAATAACATGAAGGGATCTCAAGTGCCTATTAATGGTCCGTCTGGATGCTGTTTTGTGGTTACAAATTGAAAAATTAACCCTTTTTTACTATATTAGAAAGCTTGCTATCTTCAACACGTAAATAATTACAACAGAAAACATTTTTTTGCAATGCCACACGCATAAAATATTTTAGGTCAAACAAAAGGTATCCAAGCCCTCTTTTTATTTATTAATATTATCTGCACACACAAAATAATAATATGCAAATGCCAAAAGCATTCTCTATAAGTCAACCTTAAGTCTTAAATAGAGAAGACAGTACTGAGATGCATTGAAAATCAAATTCACTTACATAGACGAGTATTCGTTCCGTCGTGAATAATTCCTCAGATAATATTTTATTATTCATACATTCGCCACAAATGTAGTCCAAAGAAGACTATTTGGCGAAATGTATGTTGTGTTTTGCACAATTGAGATTAATTGCCAAGTGAAATGTTATACCGAAAGTGGACCGATTACCATTTGTTGGCTGAACCGAGAACGGTTTCACTTTTTGTGTTTAGTTTAATCCACTAATTTTGTATTCTTAAAACTAATCTTGGAACAAGGTTAAAAATTAAAGAACACCTAATATTTGCCCTAATATATTTTTTAAGTTTAAAAAAAAATAGTGTGTACAGTTTTAGTGAAAAAGTTTTTGGTTTCGTTAAAGATCTTCTGCGACGCACTTTGGGATCAGAGCAATCGTCAAACTCTCCAAATTGTTAAACTACTTTTGGACCTACCTATTATAGATAGAAAACGCTCGAATATGTTTTCTGTCTCCAGGTTTTTCAATCCAAAAGGCCAATCTACTAAACAATTTGGCCTACAATACAATAACACTTGCCTAAACTAGATGATTATGGTGTCTTAAATTATAGCAAATGATAATAATATTATTCAGTAAGTGGATAGTAGCACCTATCTTGTGTCTAAGCTTGTTTTGGTTGTTTAGTATTCCTAATCATAATTTATGTTTACAAAAAGGGAACATTTGATTTGTATGCTTAGCGTTTAGGTGTAATAATTTCGTATTCTGTCCATATTTGACTCTAAATTTTATTCTACTATGGCATGTGTATGTACAGTGGCCAGCACATCAGACTATACATTTATATTGTAAAACCGCCCGTCTTACAACAGCATAAAGTACCGTAGTGTTTACCTTGATGTGCTGTTGTCCCTGATTTGCTTTGCAATGCTAAATCCATCGAAAGCCTTATAATATGTGCGGAAATCCGCGGAAAGCTACCGGAGAAAACGTTAACGGAGTTTCAAATAGAAGTTAAATAAAATTACAATAAGTTACGACGATTAGGTACGAACTTTTGGCTTGACCAATTTTTCGTACTTCTACTGTACTGTAAGGTATATGTATATAGTACTATACCATTTGATCAAAAGTGTAACGTAGGCGTCCACCGGCAAGATTGGACAGACGACTTTATAAAGGTTACAGGATCGCACTAGATGCTTGTTACTGTCACTTTGGAAATCTATGCGAGAGGCCAATTTCAGCAGTGGACGTCCTGCGGCTGATAATAATGATGAATAACCCAGGTCATATATTAGCCCAAACCATAACTAGACCTACACAATGGAAGGAAATAACTTTTCTATAAATATATGCTTAATTTACAATATAGATATAAAAAGCAACGGCCCCACAGCGAAGCCATAAGAAATGGTACCCATTATGTAAGTTTTTTTTTCTTGTGAATGCACAATATAATTTACATAGATATTTTATGCATGTGACTATGTTTGATAGTGTTGATAGAACAATATTTACAGATATAAGACTTTAAAATTTGTGTTTGCATTGCTTAACAATAAACATAATGACTCAATAGATACTATGAAATGATAAAATACCTTTTAATAAAGTTTTTGTTGCATTAAATTTTGTTTGTATCATTAGGAATAAAAATATGTACAGATTCTGTTGAATCACACACACACATACTTAGATGTTCGTTACCAACCAGTTGTATTTTCTGGAAATTATGACAAATGTAGCAAAGTGGAAAAATAACACAGCGTACGATTTTCATTATATGCGTACTAAATTAACTATTCACGGACATTCTAATTGTTTTCTATATACGGACTGATTAATTATTTATGTCTGCGTAACGGATGGTATTTATTCTATAGTAAGTCATGTTATGGAAATAAACTGCCATTTGTTTTAATTAAACAGTGCGTTGATTACTTTCGGTAATGAACCGAAAAACAATGTGGTTTATGCAGTGCTTTTGTGGTGTCATCGTGTTTGGATTCAATCGTTACATTCGGCCATTCAATTAAAAATGTAATCAACTTATTTTAAATGAGTTCTTTGTTCGACAAACATTTGAATAGCAATAAATTAAATCAATAATCATTTTCTATTCGTTTATTTCAGCACTTAGCTCAAGTACTAAACTATAACTCGTAACTTAATACATACTATTGCTAATATCATCATAACTAAATAATAAACATTACAAGAAATATTGGTCTATTAATGGATGTAATCAATGTTCGCGCGGAAATCTTTGTAAACTGGCTACTTTATAGCTTTATTTCCGATTGTTCATCTGTTTGTCGATTAGGACGATATTAGCAATATTGAATCAAAATGCTATATCTTAGTCCCCATGGTGGTGTTCTGTGGTATATATTCGTCCTTGGGCAAATAAATACAGTTGTTAGTACCCAACATCAACGTGCATGTAATATATTTTTTTAAATTTAAAACAAACTAAACTAACACTAATAAGCTTAAGACGGAAAAAGTAAGTAAGTTTAGTAAAGTAAAATGTGTCGTCACAATTCACTACTCTCATACAAAGTCTATGGAAGAAGTGCGTTTTGATTGTTGGTGTCAAGCTTGTGTCAAGTAGCCAATCCAATCAGCTGGGACGACATTATTATCGTTTTATTCGTTCATTCGGTATGAAATATCTCATCGAATGTCATATTAGTAACTTGAGGGTGGCGTCTTTGACGGCACTTAGACCAACATTTGGGCTCTGCTCTATGAGCACGTGATTACTGGTTTCTTACCGAAGTAGGTCGCTTACTGTAATCGTGTAATTATCTAAATTATATGAAAGTGTAGTGGGACGCGTGTGGAAAGCCTTGCCTGACGCCTGTGAACTTTAATCTTAGCATCTCAGTCTCGTCACGTGTTTGGTAAACTATATTACCAAGTGCTTAAACTATTAACTTTAAAAAAATAAGGACAACCACAGGGTGTACTACAAAATTAAGAATTTCCGACACGCAACGTTTACAGATTATTTAGTGGGTACAAACCTATGAATTTATTTTGTAATTATACTTTATTGCTCCTAAAAAAAAGAAATGTACCATTGACGTTCATAATGTTTAAAGCATTAAGGCTTTAAGGCATCTTCATGTTCAATATGTTTTTTAACAGATAAAAGTAAGCATTGTGTCATCTCAGCTGATTACCATCTCGTTTATATCATCTGTGTGTATTTATAGATATCAAATCATTTCTTTCCATTTATGGTGACGCATTTAGGATCGACTATTTCCTGTGTCATTTGATACTTAACAAAGTTTAAGCTTAATATAACGAATTTGATTATTTGTCACTCCTTAATAGCATCTAACCTAAAATAGATGCATGTAAGCTGTGGAGAAAGCAAGCTTGTTAAAAGCTTACGAAATAAACCGCTTAAACGTTGCTTACAAATATTTTATCTTATTTTTTCCGAACAGGTAGAGCTGTAGGTACATCATAAGTAGATAAAAACGTAACTCTCCTTTTGGATCACTCGGGGAATAGGCAATGCTGCCCAGCGCCCTTACAGCCGAGCTCACACATGCTCTACCATTGTTAAGGTTAAATCTCAAATGAGTCTCGCCTTTATCTTAATCTTTCATAGTAGTTCGTACATTGTCATTATTATCAGATAGCAAGGGAAGTAAACTGACCATTTTAAACCTGCCGGTCAAGGTTTTTTAATTAAGATCATTCTGCAAATGATCTTGTGTGATACCTGTGAGGTAATGCAATGATTATCACCTGGTCCTGAGACCGCTAATAACGATTCGCATGCGCATCCGCTCTCAAAACCGTATTTATAATTCGGTCTTACAATTTTGAGTTCGTTCATATTTTACAGTTTTGAAAAGAGCTTGTACCAAAAATAATTTTCATCTAAGAAAATATTAACTAGATCTATTACTTCCTTGATTTCAATTACCTGTACCGCACACAATATTTATTTATTAAAAAACTTTAATGCACCGAAAAAAATATGTACAATTGGCACACTTGATGCCATAAAGCATTCTCATAACAATCAACCAAAGATACGTGTGTGTCTAACAAATTTAATCTACGTATTGCCAAACAACGAAGCCTCTACATGCAAAGAAGACTTCAAATTTAAACTGTATGTTAAAATCTTCGTCTGGTCTTCTGAAATAAGCGAACTTGCAGAGTCTGAAAAACACTAAAAATGGGTTATAAATATGCGCTTACATTAAATTTGTATGCTGCAGCGGTCTGCCTTAAATTATACTGCAATGATTGTTGTATTATACACTTCATTGTTTCGGCGTTCAACGAAATAGATTAGTCTTAACTCCTGACACTTGGCATTTGTTTACAATGGATAAATACATATGTGCTGGCTGATGAGCGACCCAGTGCTACTTCTGTCTTGAGTCTTGATATAACCCACCTACCCAAGGTGGGTTAAGGTTATAGGTGTCTAAAGACATAAAATCCATAAGAGTTAAGTGATATCAATGTATTATGAGAGCAATATCGTCATCGATTGTTAGTCATCATTACCAACGCATCAGATAAAACACTCATTAATGCGATTCTCTTGAAGAAGACGTTGTAGTAGCACCCGTAGGAAGGAAACGCTTGAAGATTTGGAACGTAATATTTATTGCGAACACTCAGCGCACGGACAAAAATACAATTTTGGCAGAGGGTTTGCGTGCGATGTCGCGGTCGGTTGGAAGCAGACTGACTCGACAAAAGAACGCGTACGAACCGCCACATCGCCTGCGCATACCCTCTTATTTTTAATAAAATCAATGAGTCTACCGACATTTTTTCCAATATTTACCATTTACGAAGCTAGGTCACACTCAAGTATGTTTTTTAAAATACAAACAAATATTCAATGTAATAATTAATAATATCAAATGTGCGCGTCGCCAACACACCCCACCCCAGTGCTGCCTCAGCACTCACTAACAATAGGAACACGAGCGACGCGCGCTGCGGATCTTTTTAAAGTGCCTGTTTTAGTCTTAACTTCAACTAATCTCGCACATAACGCACTGATTCAACTTTCTGCATCTCCAAGCGGTTGACTGGTAGAGAATGCCCTAAGGCATTAAGTCCGCCAATTGTACAACTTACAGTGCAATAAAGTTTAAATAAATAAATAAATAAAACGGGTTATTATATTTGTCATTATTTTGTAAGATAACTACTGGCTTGTGAATTATGTTTAGCGTTGCTTGGAGCTAGAAACAATTGTGTTGTGTAGGAATGTGGTCCCTAGAATATAGAAGTATATGCCTCAAATCGAGCACCTTCTCGATTATATACCTATATAATATATTGCCTTCTCCTGTAATCCTTGTTCATGCATTGTTTGTTATTTATGATTCAGTAATGTAGGTACTGCATACCAATACTTATTCAAATTTTTTTCAATAAAATCTCTATCCGCTTGCACAACACGATATTATCTTGCTAATTCCAGTTATTAATTTCACACGCAATCAATTGTTTTTTTTGTTAATTAAGTAACGAGCCGTACACTCATTAACGGCATTAATATACTAAACAAATAAGTAGAGGTTGTTTGTTTTCTATGAATCGTATTGATTTTATCAATTAGGTGATCGTTTCAGTAATTGCCTGGTGGTCAAACAAAAGGTATTATGAAAAGGAAAACAGTAAACAAAAATTATCTTACGTACTTTTCTGACCCACATAACATAAATTCAATTTGCTCTCATAATACTCAACTCCTCATCTCTAATAAGTCCTCGTTTTGCAATACCAATCGAACTAATCGAATCAATCGACGAGCTGCGCGCGCGCACCCTCGTAGTATGCGGGTATTTGCATACAATAGTCAGGCGGCGTTTACCCGCCGTAACCTACTTAGTACGGTATAAAACGCAACTATAGTGTTTACATCGGTCTGCCCAAGTACGTATTGTATTTTAAAGTGCTTAAATTACTTGTAATGATAATTGTAAAGTTAATTAACTGTTGATGAATAGTTTAACAAGTTGTTATTGTTAATTTTGTATTGTGAAATTGAACAAACGGCGATAAAGATGACCGTCGATAAAATACGTACAGTGTTGGTCTAGTGGTCAGCACGCTGGGTACTATCCACGAGGTCCCGGGTTCGAATCCCGGATCGGGCTGAGAGTTTTGGGTTTTTCTGTCTTGAAATAATGAGTTATTTCAAGACAGAAAAACCCAACACTCTCACACACATCTCCGGAGTCAGGAAGTTGGTGGTGTTAACACCCCCGTTCCTCGGAAAGCACGTTAAGCCGTTGGTCCTGCGCCTGATCTCTCTACGGTCATGTCGGACTGCCGTCTCACCGAATTATGAGAGTGAAGTAACAGAGAGTGCACCTGTGTATTGCGCACACACTTGTGCATAATATGTTTCGCGCAGTTGGCTAATCTCTGTTGAGGAGATAGGCCGCCGTAGTCGAAATTCGGCTAGGAGGACATTATTACAGTAGAAAACTAACAATACGATGATTATAACTTACAATTATTTGTGACATTAAAGCAACCGAATCATCTTAAGTAAAGTTACCCAAAAATATTTGCATGTCAGAGACATTCGGAATGATATCCATAAAACTAACCTACCTCAAACGTTCTTGGCGCAAGACATGAATGTTCAAGTGAGAATGCTTTGCGCGTTTATTTAGGTCTTTATTGGTTCTGAACGAAATCGCGTATCGCGTTTCACAAACTATCTAATTTTGCCGCCGCACTTAGCATACGATGGACGTTATTAGATGCGATAGCAACTGGTCGCAGCATCATAAATCGCTGTATCAAAGTTATATTTTCTGTATCAAAGTTATATTTTGCCTGATCAAAATGTTTATTGGTTTACTAATACAGCATTATTCTGCCTAATGCAGCTTTTGCAAAACCCATAAGAATGTCTTGTCAGAGATTTATTTTACGAGTCGTAGACGACACGTTGTTAAATAATGTCGTACGCAAATTAAAAGTTTTTGAACGCTTATAAACTTGTAATAATAATAATTTATTTCATTAACATGAATATTTACAAACAGAAGTAATGATCAAAGACACCTTTTAAGCAAAGATTTGCCTGTGCTAAGATATATAATGTAAGATTTTTATTAGTCTTTATAAACGTGTATCTTATTTTAAGGTCGTAAAAGCATTTGCTCTACATTTGAATAAAACCTGCCAAAATTACAAGTAATTTAAGACTTAAGCCTATGGATTTAAGACTGGACTCCAATATGGTCTGACACTATTAATAACTTAGGACTACCTAACTTATTGTTATAGCCTGTTTCATATGTTGTTTTTTTAAATTTGACGAATAAAATAAATAACCTGCACTAGTACAGTGATTATTTTTAACATTTCTGCGCATCGTACTTTAAATAAGACTTTGTTTACACAAAATCGTCAAAATTGCGCACAATCAAAATACACAAGTGCCCATCCCGCTGCGCGCGCGCCGCGTTGGCCGCTATTTCCGCACGACTATTTTCAGACGGTCGACGATCCTTGCTGAAGTAAATAAACAAGCGCACATTCATTCAGTGGTCCTACTCTGTAAATCTCCGTATTTGCTGTTCTAACCGTCCTTGTCTTTCATGCCTGCATGGTAGTGCTAGTGAACGCGATGGATGGAGACGTAAAAGAGGACATCTTTCGGAGTAGGAACTTGGTTATTCTCGAAGCGGTCCGTTGGTTGCTTCTTGCCAAATGTGTTTTGTTACTCGCATTAATACTGAATGTTCTTTGTTTCAGGTAAGAAATGTTTGGAAGAAATATGGATTGATTATATGAGAATGGTAAGTCTTGACCAACTGCAATTTTTAAAACGATTAAATCGGGCGGTAGTAAGTGCTAAAAACTACATAAAAAGATGAAACCTTACAAAGTTAGAAAATTACCGATTTTAGCACTTACTAAGAAATGATTAACATATCAATAACCTAATCTCTCGCAAGTTCCAATTTATCTTTTAACCATTAGCAAGATATGAACTCGGTACGAAATAAAATAGAGCTGCTCTACTTCTATCCTTGAAGAAGTGTTTTATCTGAACTTAGCATTTGCGTTTATAAATAAGTATCTAGTGGGGAATTCTAATTCGAAGCTATTTAATGGATTGCTTTTTATATTTTACTAGTAGTTCCCCGCGTCTTAGCCCTCGCCAAAAGTCGTTTTCCACACAAACTTTCATCCCCCATTTTACCCCCATGATTTTATATCGCGACAAAAAGTAGCCTATGTCCTTCCCAGGGTCGAGGCTTTTTTTTATAAAGGCGCTGAAAACCGGGGAGACCATCTTAATATAGGAATCACCAGCACAAATAAATGAGATGGCCACATGCAGCCAGGGACAACATGTTCATTCTTCTAAAATATTCTTGGCAGGAATCTAGGTCAGGGTTATTATAAGATTAGAACTATCGGTACATTTTTATTTAAGTTAATAATGATCGCCTAGCCGCATCACTCGTCTAGCAATTTGTAGCGCTCAATACACCAAAGGCTTCAAAGAGCTCATAAAGTAACCAGAATTTATTTGCAAATACATTTGAGTCGATATCCTCCCGGGAAATTCAGAGCTCTATTGCACTCATCACGTGTCATAAACTCCATACTATTCCCGAAGTGACGAGAATGTGCCCGTGTCCCGTATTTACAAACGTGTCGTAAATATCCCGGGAATATAGGGTGTCCCGTTAATTAAGGATAATCTAAAGGATTATCCTTAATTAACGGGACACCCTATATTCCCGGGATACAGCTTTGTTTCCATTTTCGAAATTTTGGTTTTGAGGTTTTCTAACATTTTTAGTAAAAAGTTTATATTGACTTTTGGTGTTTGGAATATTTACGAATATTAAAATAGAAACATTCATTCGCTGTAGATGTAGCTATACAAAAATTAAATATATATATTTCGAAAATGGTAACACAAAAAAATCGGGCATATAAGAGGGCATGATGTTACTAATCTGTATCTGAGGATTATCCTTCATAGATATTTTATAACTTAAGCAATTATTGTGCAAGTTTTTATATATAAAAATAATAATAAACCGATTTCATCTTAACTGATGGTGAAATATTTGTAAAAAATATTTCATCGGATACATGCGGGTACATTTCCCAAGATGAAATCGGACGCCGGCTCACTGGCGTAGCAAGCACTTGCAAAAATTCGTGGACTGACTAACGTCCTCCGTAGCTCAATTGGTAAGAGCATTCGCCCGGATAGCGAAGGTACGTGGGTTCGAGTCCGATAACACAGTCGATACATTTTTGTGAGCGAAACTTGATTATTCTTCATTTACAGGACACCCTGTATAGGCCATGTCAATATGGACCGCGGTCCGCGTGTACCGAGCTCACGTGGTGCGTATCAGAAGCCGTTTAATGGGGCGCGGCTGTGCCCTTTCGCACGCACTTGTAGGATTTCCTGAACAAATAGGCTGGAAAATTGGCAATTTTCTTTGAGGAAAATTACAGATCTCTGGTACTTTTGTAAATTAATTTTTGTAACTTTACGACCGCTCAATCGTTTTGTTCGAATAGGTATTAAACATTATTATTATATTAATATCTTTCCATAAGATGTGTTCTGGGTGGATGACACCTACATATTAGCATATTTATGTGATGTGGTCAATACGAATCCAAAAAAACTGAATTGATAGTAGATGAGTACTTCATTTTATCATATTATGAATACTATAAAAAGCGATTGCCTCTGCCTGCCTATCGTTTATCTTTGCGGCCAGCGCTATTTTATCAAAATCGGGTATTAATTAGTGCACAGATTTGTTATCTCACAGGAACGTCTCGTTATCGCCCACCACAGTTAAGCCGAACGTCCACAAACAGCTATAGGTAACCTTGTCCCCAATACCGTAATCCTTTATAAACTTTTCCGGCCTAAGTGTCACTTAGGGGCCAATTAGCGGGACAAACAATAGGCTTGTCTGAGATAAAATCTGATGGGAGACGATTAGGGTGCACGTTGATAAGTAGCCCTTGGTATCGCGAACTATTTAGCTATTTATTAGCCGAGGAACATGATTATTTGTAGACATTTACTCCTAAAATCCTCCACTAAACCAGGGCCCTCTTTGGGCCTGAGCCTTTGTTTGGGCAGTTGTTATTTTTGTATATTTGCAAGTATGGTACAGAGTCTATGGCGAATTGTGACATTGAAACACAAATGTTTTGTTTACCGGACCTTATGTATGGAAAAAAAAAACTCGAAAGTAATGCGAATATTTCACCCCGTACAAGGCAGGGGAGGCCTATGTTCAGCAGTGGATGTCCTTTGGCTGATAATGATGATGATGTACGAAGTAGGGAACGGAACAAAATGATTTAAGCAGGACAATATCGGGGGATTTGGTATCAATATGTTATTGTAGTATTTTCCATTGCATTTGTTAATAAGTAAATATTAGCACACTGAAAAAGACATCAACGAGTTCTTTTGTAGGGAGCAACTTATAACAGAGTATAACAGCTTTTAGCACAGTTTAACAAACATGATTATCAATAACAATATCCTGTCTTTTGAGAAAAACGGTAATTATTATTATCACGTCTTGGTACTGAGTACTGACGCATTTACGAAGGCAGTCGACCTGGACACCATTACAGAAGTCGGCTGACACGCAAACACGAAAGGCGACAATTACAGTGTAAATTAAAACTTGATTGCCATTATTTAGTTAGCACTTTAATTATTGTATTTGATCGTCTCACGGCTGATTAAAACGTTGCAATCTGAAGCATTGATGCCTTGTTTGCTGTTAAATATATTTTCCTGAATGTAATACGAGTAATACTGGATAACCACCTACAGACCTAATGTCTTACTCCGGTTGATGATGTCCTTATTTTCGACTGTAGCCGTCCCTGTCACTCATGCCAGCATGACAAGGACAGCGATGAAAATACGGACATCTGCATCGAAGGAGTCCTCTGACTGCCAAATCGATCGAATCAACATAGGAGGTACGAACCTTTGTGTAATGAGATGACACTATAGTATAGGTACCATCGAACATTTTTAAACGGTTTTATTGAGGTCAGATCTAGTAATTGAAATTTATTAGCTTACAGTTGAAAGATAATCTGTTGTATGTTTTAGTTTTAATGAAAATACAATTTTATATAAGTATTCAGTATAATTGTAAATCACAGAACAAAACAAACCGCCGCTATAAAATGGTTCCTTGATTCCTTTTTTTTTACAACTATGGGTATCAAATGAAAGATTTTTAAATAAAGTACAGTATACTATGGAAAAAATGCATGTCCGATATGGCTGCTAACAAAAAGGCGGATTATATTATTTAACACAAACTCCTCTAATATTTTGTATATACTGAATGACTAATGAGATAGTTACAATTTTAACCTACGAGTCGACGTTGAATAATTAGTGTACGTTGTCTCATTAAATTCCTTAGCTCAAATTAACACGATGTCAGTCGTCCACGACACAAGTAGTATGAAAAATCAAGATCCCGTTTGCTAGGTTTCTCACGGTGCGAATAAAAGATCCGCCAATTGTACTCGTCGGTAATAGCGAAGTGCGATGCGCGGGCGCAGGTGCGAGCGCACAATGCGCTCAGATGGCTCAGAGCACATGGATGTGGCTCGTATTCGTAACACGAGCCTTAGATTGAGATTAAAAGAGAGCAAGCTGAAATCGTCGAAAGGAGATTTTACAATTTTGGCTATCTCTTGTACAGTTACTTAAAACCTACAAAAAATCGCTTGAACTCCCTAAAAATATTTTTAAAAATAAGTTTTTTGATGCACAAGATGGCCAAAGTTCCATAGAAATCTGGACCATCTTCTTTTTATATTTGTGATATTTCATGAGTGTAAAATGTATGACTTAAGACCACATATTTCAAAAGCTTCATTTATCAAAATATCATTCTTATTTCTGTATTTTTTTCAATAATGATATCCGCTTATGAATACGTACCTAATTGTCGGATACCATTGTCGATCCCCTGCGATATACTTACTAACGGAATGTCATTTTGTGTAAGCTGAGATTTTGATGTGCTCACTTTTTTCGGTTATTTCTCGGAATATAAATAAAGTAAAATTAAATATATAATCTGCTTAAGTTGCAAAGGATTGCCGTATTTTTTGTTGCTTGCTCCTACTTCCGGTAGGAAACAGAAGGAATCAGATGGCAGTCTCATGTCATAGTATTAAAAAGAAATTACTTATATTTTGTTTCCTAAAATCGAAATTAACGTTATTTTCTAGAAACGTCATTATGTGGTTTACGCACATTACTTTGTGACAGCTCACTTCCTTCATTATCTGCTTTCCAATCTTAACCCTTTATTAATCATAAAGGGTTAAGATTGGAAAGCACGTTTCACATGTCTAAAAGATATCAGACAGCTGGTGTAATTTCACGCAAACACATTATACTTTTTTGTGCACAATTGAGTATAGGTCAGCCGCTTCCTAATCGGAGCTTTAGTGATGTGCGTAGAAACGTTTGCTAGCTACTATAAAAGCACTGCAATTGTAAGAATAAGAAATATACTAATGCGGTTACTCATATTATCTTAGATAAATCGAATATTATGCATATTTTGTCTTAGTTCATTGTCTGTCTTCTTAAAAACGTTTGTCTATCAATACAAAGTAAATTATAATACAATAAAATAAAGTAAAACTGGTGGGGCCTCCCCACCTACCCTACATTGTTAACTGCCTTCCTAAACCTAGACGTCTATTTATTTGAAAGTTTAAATAGCTTTCAATGCCGTTCTTATGTATGATTTACCAAAATCTTAATATTTTTTGTAGAGCATTTTTGATATTTTATTTTTGTTTTTAAGGTACAAACCTTTGCCATATTGTATCTGTTTCCACCGTGCCATCACTATGGCTACCCCTTGCGTTGCTAGCTGCATGTTTTTGTGGCTAACGGTACGCATGCGCCCGCGCAGCGCAGGTAGCCGCCCGGCCTGAGGTATCTGGCGAGCTATTGCTATAGTGAACCTTCTCGAGCTTATCAATTTACCTTCATCGTAATCAAACGAGGGTAAAAAAGAACTGAATGTTCCTTGTCGTGATGAGGATTGTAGAGTCGCTATGATTTGAAAGGAAGAATAATATTTAATCGTATTGGTGCGAATACATACAATGATCTAACACCGTGAATTTAATTATTGACATCATTGGTCAACTGTGTATTTTATGAAAGTTACTCTCCCATCCAAGTCACAAACATAGGATTAAATAGTAACTTTATTTATGTGTAAAATTTGTAACTCATACGAATGATTCCGTAATCTTTATTCGTGTTTAACCCTGGAATTTTGATAAAGTTGATTTCTTTTGCTACCTCCATATTCTTTACGTGTTCCTCACATTTCATTAAATTAGAACAATAACTGATAGATTGGGTTGGGTTGTTCTCTCTGTAAAAAGTCAGAAAGATGACGCGTGGCGTAAACAATGAGTTGCTTGCACCTCTAAAGAAACCTTCTAAAAGTTGATGGCCCAGTAATTACTAACAAAACTAACGCTACATTTCAATAGACATTTCCTTGTCTCTTTGAAATGGTGAAAGTAAAAGTCGGCGCCCGTTTATGACATAAAACAATAACCCTTATACCGTCCACCTTAAAAGGGAATGATCCCAAACTTCGTCGTGTCATTTTTTACCGTTTGTTCGGACGAAATTATTACCCATTTTGTGACGATTTTGGAAGTAACGACCACTATTCTGAGGGACTAATGAACCTTTCCACAAATGATGTCTGTTAGCAGGATGTTTAAGTTTGGGATTGAAGGGATTCTCATGCAGGTATATCATATAGGGTACAATTATTTTTAACCGGCATGATTACTGAAAATAGAATAGCTTTAAGGGCAACAAGCTGCCATGCCTACCATGTACTTGGTAACCAGCTCTAATATCGCGGGAAGAGACAACCGCAATCGGTATAAAAACCTGAGGTTTCCACCGCCACACGGGGGTTTTACTTGTCTATTTTCAATAGTTGTTTGCATGCAACAAATCGAGTCTACATTCCGATGTAATCGTTCGCATCCTTCAAAGTGTGGGATAATTAAAATAAGAAGAGTGCGGAACGGGTCGCGCTAGCCCGACGGGTGCGCGTGCGCCGCACGGGAGCGGACCGGTCCGGAGGTCCTACTCTGCATACCCTGCGAGACCCTTATTTTCGACTCCTGTAGCTGCCGTACTGCGGTTTCTTAGTCGATCTCGCACTCGGCCCAACCCGACTTCTCTTGAGCAGAGATGTGCTGTGTTTCCTACATTTAACTCTCGAAGTGGCCAGGTGTAAATGCTTCCTCTCCGTTTTGTGCTGACAGGTTTCTTCATCACTGCACTGCATCTCTTGAATCTTGGCAGATCTCATTGATATAACCCCAACCAGCAAGAGCCAGGAATTCTGATAACCTATCCCAGCAGAATTCCTGGGATAGTCTAGCTTTTACTAGGATATCCCATAGGTATTTAGGATATAATAAATAAATCTCAGGCTTAGGATTTCTTCTGGGATAACCCACTCTTTACTGCTCATGTATAAACTGTATTTGATTCCGCAACGAAAGTGATTAGAAAGAGTTCGAATGCTTAGCATCGACTTTTCACTCGAGCCCGAAGTATAAGCATGAGCGTCGTCTGGCCGAAAATACTACGAGTTCTTAGAGAGTAAGACCTCTGACTACCATACCAGCCGCCCGCCGATCCGTGGCTGGAGTGACAGTGACATCCAATAGTGTAGACCGCACGAAGTATACTCGAAAACAAAGGATAAAACATATTTTGACTTTTTTTTTGCAACTTACGCTCGACTTCGCTCTTGAGCCAGATCTAAACTGAAACCTGATGGTAAGCGAAGATACCTAGATCTTTTAAGATTTTCACGGGCTTAGCAGCAAAGAACATGTAGCACGTATATTACATAATTAGTATGTAATTGGTGTTGAAGAACTTTGCAAATTAAACGTGTGAACTTGTTACACATCAGTGTAAACAGCAAGCAGATATAGAAAACTTTCCATTTTGTTTGAGGTCCAGTAATTCGCAACGAAAGCGCAACCACTATCAAAACAATGAATTGAGTTCTAAATTCGCACATTTAAACTACGTGTGCGAAAAATATCTCTTTTTCGTGCAGATTTCAATGCAGTGAATGTGATGTTGCCTGAAAGTCGGCCGGTCTAGGCTAAGCGTCGGAAATGAAGCAACAATCGTTGACTGCGCTCGCGCAGGGGCTCAGTGCCTTTGATCGCACTAGGTCAAGAACAACGCTTTGTTTTGATGCAAGGTGATGATGATACGATAATGTAATTATATTGGAGTAAGATGAGCTATTTGCAGATATTGTGATGTTACAATGTTATCCTGTTAATAATGCTTTTGTGTGTGACTGTACGTGTCCAATAAAACGATATACTAGAAATTTGCTAAAACTTTGACCATGGAATGGTGAAATACTCGTAATACTTAAGTCTTTAGTGAGAGACGTACGTTTTAAATAAAATCCACTAAACCAACACTCAACCAGTCAATATCTGTCTTTGTTTACAGCTACTAATGTATGAAAGTACAATGTACAAATGCATTGTTTAATACTGTCCTTGGATACGAATTGCATACGAGCAATGTCTCCGACAAAAATTGTATGTAAACAGTCGTAAAGCGAATCATTTTCCTCGCCATATTTAGTGTATTAGTCATGTATGTCTCGGTAAGGAATCACATTACTGGGACGATTATTTATGCACCGATCTCGTTTAATTACGTATGTTAGAGTTTTCCACATCTTGTAAATAGTAGTAATACATTTCTTAGTAAATTAAAAAGTCCCGGGTGGTGGACACGTCACTATACTCTAATTTAGTAAATGTATCTTGACTATTCGTTTCAGCAGGTTGCAAAATGATTAACACATTGCATGCGATTAGACATATGAGCTGATACCACTTCTGCTGGCAATTAGTTCCATGCCTCATTCACTCTATTGACGAAGATGTGCTTGTGATGCCTACTTGACGGAATTCTACGTTTTCCCTGAGAAACTCGGGGAATATCAACAAAGCTACAGTAACTACCTATTGATGAATGATTAGGAAAATACCTATTGGCTCGTAGATGCCAATAGGTATTTGGTGCCAATAGGTATTTTGCATATTCATGTGCATTTTTATACGTCAGGTGAATGAATTCATCAATATTTTTTTTTAATCACTGCGTTTACTGTGACGTTAGTGTTGCCTAAGTATTGTAACCTTAGTTTAGTGATACCAAACTAGGTTTATCAGGTTAACCAGGATTCCTGGGCAAAGACCAATGACTTTGCGTTGTGTCTTTAAGTTTTATAAGGGCGCATTTATCCCATTACATTTTCGCCCACTTCTTTAAGCTTTCTTGGATTATAAGAAGTTACATCCTACGGCTCTGCAGCAAATCCACCTGTTGCAATCCATTAAATCAATAGTTATCGACAGACATTACACGCCCACCAATTCAGCCAAACTCAGGTCCTGCATACAATTACCATGTATTTACTAGAAAAGACTATCCAAATGTTGCATCTCATGATGTAGTACAAAAACAGAACTAGTAATAAAACTCCTTTACCGTAGACGTGGTTCTTACTCTGTTAGATGATTTTCTTTATGTTCAATTCCAGCCGTCCTTGTCACTCGTGGCAGCATGACAGCTCGTGTGAGCGTATCGGATATAGAGCTGATAATACAAACGTCTTACTAACTACGGATTAGGTCCACTGATCGCCCACAAACTGGTGAATAATGCCGTTGTGGTCTGAGAAAATTATTGTTTTCCATTACGTCGAGTGTGGAATTCTAAATTATGTAATTACTGAACCGTCTGCGCACGTCGCGAGGCTGTGCTGTGACTGGCATAAATTCGACCCAACGAAACAGCTGTGACTTCGTTTGTTATAAATTATTTGTTTTCAAGTTTTCGCGCTGGTTTCGGGTTTGTAGACCTTGTCCATTCATGCATTTCCATACGTCATTATTAATAATTAGACATGTCCTAAAATAACTTGACTTTTATGTCTTATTTGCTTTATATATTTTTGAAAGTGGAGCCGGTTCTGAAAACCCAGCAATAAAAATACTTACAGTTACCTTTTTTCAAATAGTTTCAGAGTTTCGACTAAAACAAAAAGTTGAATTGAGAAGGCCAGTCAGCGCTCTTGAAACTAAGCAATTTAGAAAATAAGTAACTAAATAAGATAACACATAAAATGTCGCGTCAATTAGCTTTTATTTTTATGCAAATTCATTGTTTCAGCGCGGTTCGGGCGAGTCCAATTTTTGATATTTAAATTTCATGCCTCTCCAAATCTGAAGGATTCACGGTCACACACATACAGTCTTTTAGAAATGTGCGAGTATTTATGAGACTGAAATGAGGGAACGGCTACACGCCTCATAAACTGATAGACTATACTAAATAATCTTTGAATTGACGTATACAATGCTGAGTCTCAACATACTCTACACTTAAGTAAAACATGGGTAATATCGAGATTTACTTGTACAAAAATAATAATCTTTCCCCTTGGCGAATTTCTAGAGGAGAGTTAACTTGTAATTCTTTTTTAAGCTATTCATGAAGCTCTATCTCATCGAGATCGTATTCAGCGCAATTGTTGATTTGTGTATTTGAAAGAAACGCAACAAAACAGGTCGTGACATACGGGCCATGAATGAGATGAAGATACTACAACAGATATAGGTCGCGATACCAGAAACACACGTGTTTCCAACTCTGCAGGGTTGTCAAAGAAAGTGACAAGCTCGAAATGAAAGAAGCCTGTCGAGTTAGGGTAACAGTTACAGTGGCCATCAGTGGTCTAACTATCTATTTTTTTGTATGATTGTTCTTAACAATATAAAATTTCGAATCAGGATACGTATAAAAACTATTTCTGAGGGTTGACTTGAGTTGAGCTTGCCAGCCCTGCTTACTATGCAACTCGGAAGTACGACGCATGAATTACAATGTGTTATAATATAACTTTACATACCTATCTATTTGTTTACATGACGAGGCCCTCATCATTAGATGCTTTATGTGATGTGAATAGCGATACGTATGAGCTGTATTTCGAAAATTTGAGACTAGAAGAGACGGATCACGGAAATCAAAATGTGGCTTAATGAAGTTGTAATTCTTGCAGCTTACGTCACTTCTAGCTTAGAATAGTATAAAAATCATACAATGCAGTAATTGGTTTGCAACAAAATGTGAGTCAGGTCGATGAGCTCACGCTGACATCAACGGTGCAGCAAAAGCGATTTCACTTATCCTTTGCTAATTTTATACATTCGTGCCAACTGAGTAGGTGACTTGAACACTGAAGTGTACCCGTACGCCGGTCGCAATTACGTCATTAAATCCTTTCTGAAATGGAGTAAATACAAATCAGGTGCGTCGACGGGCGAGTGTGGTGCGCTAGCGGACAAACGATCACGCAACCCGGTCCCCAAGGCGCTCGGACAAGACCGGGCTGAAAGAGCACTGATTGCTCCGTAATTGTCGCGTGTCGAATACGGCGCTGTCCCCGAAGGCGCTCGCGATCAACGTACCGCAAGATTTTCCGCGGAAAATAATCGCGACGGATAACGACGGACCGCGAGTGCAACGCGCAACGAACGGTGACTCACGCGAGCTTAGGAAGTTGCGGCCGCATCCACCCCCGTAGTCGCGTAGCAGGCCCTCGCTTACTACGAGCGGACGCGTCCGCCAGTGCCGTACGCGCAACGTCGCCGAGCGGACGCCTCGTACTCCTACGTCGTTCCAATACGACTCCCGACTGCGATGTCAATCGAACCTTCCGTGACGGTGCAACCGATTTGATATTCAAATTGGATAAACGAATAAGTCGTCAAGGCGTACGATTGTATTGTAATGAGACAGCGGGCCGGACGTCGCCGGTGCGGAGCCGTACACAGTGCTTAGCACGTGGACTTCTACATTTATGAATGAAAGGAACATGGAGTTTGTGCTGAGTGACAACCAACCATATTATAACCAGTGAAGTGAGACTCAGTGATGCGGGGACTCGTCGGTAGTTTTCGAAGCCGGCAAAATTAATTCGTACGCAGAGTTAGGAGCGCGCGCGGCGCCGTCCCGCGGGGCGCGCCGCCGCCAGTTCATCAAGGGCTGGAAGAAAACCATGGGGGTTATCTCCAAGACCTTCGGCGTTGTCTTCAGTCTGTGAGTACACACTTTGAAAACTTTTCCGCGAGCGAGACAGATCGCCCGGCACGTATTCTGCACCAATTCCAAACGGTGACTGACAACACGTCACATCGCCTTTTCAATCTAAACAGTTGCCTCTATCGTACCAATTTATCAGCGACAGCTAACTATGGCAGCTCGAGAGTGGCAATAAAAGCCTATTATCCAGCTCTAGCGTCCCGGCGAGCTTGCGCAAGCGCTCCTATTCGCATGTCGCGCGCTACGAAACTTTCTGTCGTTTAGTTCGAGCCTAATCGTTGGCTGTCTCCTCTCATTCATCATTCGCACTACTGCGCTATTTCTCGCCGGCGCACGCGCATGTTATGCAAATATTACGAACAGTCAAGTGTGTTTCATTAATTACTGTCGCGCCCGCATCCATTGTGGCGGCAATTAGAGTGTTCTCATGGTGCGGAGTACTTTCGCTCGGGGCTTGGGAGTAATCCGAGTGTAACAGCGCCTCACGCAACAATGCGTACGTACGTGTAGGTAATCTCTGGACCAGTGAAACCGACTGTTACGTGTGCGGGTAATTTGTTTTGGAGATAATGAAACATTTTAGATAAATCACTTTGTAATTCATACATAACACTTAGTAAAGTATGTCAGACAGAAAATCTGTCGAAAGCCGCTTTACCGACTTTATTTGGCTGAATCTATTTGGTCGAGTGATACCCCTTTCAGCATTCTCTTTAGTCATGTATGTGGTTAAGCTTTCATTAGCTCTTTATCCAATTTTAAATAACTACTTAATACGAGAGATATGTAATATTTTCGTTTATGACAGAGCAATAAGAGGCTAATAGCATTGATTATATAGGTAAATACGGTTTGAACCGCAAAAGAGATCGGTGGTAGCAAATCAGGCGCAACGCAAATGTAGCATACTTGCAACGAACAAGAGATAAAGCAAAAGGCAACATCCAGGAAAAAACCTAACCACGGCACGATCTGTAGCACCCATTTGTAGTAAACATTCTCTTACTGACTTCTCATTAATATACTAGTTAGGAAGCAAAAATCAAAAAAACAACCCTAGTAATAATTAACTATGAAGGCCCTTAATAAATAGTGTTCTTCTTATAATTAAAGCAAGTGCAACAACTGCATTAAGAATTAGGACACTGTACTTCTACCATAGTGACCTGAGGTCCAGTGTCTTGTTTCGAAGTGCTAGTAGCGCCCAAAAAATAAGATGACATGATTTGGCCCATACATGTTCATAAGTGGCATTTTCTGCCCTAATTTGTATAAATAACATAATTCATAATTCTTTTATTTGCGTAAGAACATGGATGGTATAAATGGATGTTACAATAAATACAGTGCACATGTCTTGCCAAAATTTTTAGCATGCAAATACAATAAGCAAAAATTTACAATGTCAATAAAAAGTGATTCTAAATTCTTTGACTTTTTGACACTCCGGAAAACAATGTCCGTATTTTCGAGTCTAGGTATCACGCTTGTTCGCGCTGCCATGCTGCTGGCATGAGTGACAGGGACGGCCAATACGTACACCGTCATATGAAGTAAGGCCTCTGTAGTGTCTAACACTCCTAGTCTATCAATAAGTATTAATTAGTATTTTCGTCTGCACCGTGCCTAAGTGCAATTCGGTATTAGCCTCGATTATGATGACGTCAGCGATTGGCCAACACCTCCCTCCAGCATCGGCCCGGTCTAAAATTAATAGACTACAGTTCCGCAAATGTGGAAACTCGGGCACTTATCTCGATTGACCTGAAAATACGACTTGACGGTAACGTTGAATTGAAGCGATGACTTGGAATTAAATTTGTTATATTTGAGGTGGTAAAGGCAAATATAAACTCGGTTTTATTGATTCTTGTTTCAATATACTCCCGTGAAAAATTTAATGCAACTTAGTTCTGTTACGCAAAAGTCAGGAGTTTGTGGAACCACAAGTTCTCAATTTTCATCTTTGTATCCAAAAATGTATGATTATTATCAGCAAACCTTTTCCTACTTTAAAAGACGTCCATGACTTCGGGTGCATTTTGTTAAACTGGTCTAAAATTTCAAAAACACCCGTCGTATATTTTTCTAAATCTACATTTACCCAAATGTTAAGAGGTAATAGTTTTATTGCTTCCTCCAAACTCTATCTACTCTATATTGTGAGCATTCGACAAAATTAAATGTCCACACGAAAGCTTTTGGGGATTTACTAGTTTCGGGTAGGCGGCCCCAACAGTCGGCACCCTTTGTCACTTGTAAAGACCGTTGCTCCAAAGATTCGGACCAAAGTTTTTTTACCCTCTCCTTTCCTTTGAGATCTACCAAACCTATCAGAGAGAAAGCATAATAGTAATCGCCCACTATTGTCACTCCGCTTTGTATAACATTACGCACCGTATTACAACTTTGTAAAACAATTTGTTTGTTTATCAAAAGCTTAAACGTTTCCTGGATACGCTAATTAAGATACAAGACGCTTATCTTTTTGAGACAAAGTTCACCGTAATTAACATTCTCCTAAAATTGAACACTGACAAAAGACTAGATAACGTAAACCGCTTACCACTTAAAAAAACAGTCAAGTACGAGTCACATTAAGAAGTCGTTAAAATCTGGATTGGTTATTAGTTTTGTTGACGTTTGTAATCGAATATCATTAGATTAGTTCTCATTACTCGTTGTTCAATATATTCTATAAATTACTGTAATATTTGTAAAACCATTTTGACCGGCTCTACATTCGGTCAGACTACTAATTTTCTACTACTTACCAATTCTAGTAACGACACGTTCCTTCAAACAGAACAAATTACAGCTGTGTGGTTTATACCCGTATATTGGTTTTAAATTATAAACAATGGGACACAACTTAAACTTTTATAACGATCGTAAATCGTCGGCTTTTTACGCGTAGGCGCTCGCGCACGTTAGCTTCGTGCTCCCATATCGTTAGTCACGGGCCAATCAAATCGACGTAAAGCGTAATCGTCTCGCTCGTAACTCGTAATCCTCGTTCGATATGGGAACGATCGATGTGGAAGATCGAATCGATACGATATCGATAAACCGACCTCCAAACAAAACTAGACTTAGCGTAGCGTAGACAAGACTCGTTCAAACTACACGTCAAAGTTTGTATTATCTAAGTTTGAACGCGTTAGTATCGGTTATCACGTTTTGGACAAACACCATGATATAGATTACACCGTGTGTGGAGAATTGCCGTTTTCGCTCATTGAGTCTAACGACCGTTGATATTGTCTCGAATATTACACGAGATGTTATTCGAACGACCATTAGTGAAGGCTTTGATGCTACAATCCTCATACGGGTAGTTTTCTTTGACTTTGGAGTTTTTATGAGGGTCATTGTCAGGATGGAGTTAGAAGGATCAGTACTCAAATTGTAGATTGTCCTAGTTGCGATGAAGGCTTGAATGTTAAACGTTCGAGCGTTCTTTTACTCGAAGATACCAAGCTGAAGTCAGTGGCTTAGAACACTTTTGTTAAGCAGCCAGTTAGCCCGGCAAGTCCGGTGACCAAGGATGACTAGGACTAACTCATTTATAATGAAAACAATAGCTTTTTGTCTGCCACAAAGTATCGTATTCAAGGCATGTACACGTGGTCCTTGAATTTATTTCAGAATCCGAACGCCGCATTAAAAAAGGAACACCATCCATTAAAAAATCAATAAAACTGTGACAGAACTGTATCTATTTTGGTCATCTACGGCGTCGGTGAGCGTTTTGTAATCTACGAGAATATAGGTTGGCGGCAATTCGATGGAATCGCCTTTGAAGATTAATTCCATAATTTTGAATCGGCCATATTGGAGTCGTAAAATTAAATTAATTGATCTTATTCCAAGAAACAAAGTATTGCTGAGTGATACCGTATCACAAATTGGTTTTGATTTATAGGTTGCCTGAAAGGTATTTCTTTCATTATCTCCTTTTGGCGATAAACATTGTACGTTCCATTTACATACAATGTCGTTTCATCGCATTTTTTTGGAAGTATAAAAAAGTAAATTAGGTACCAAGTTATCGTTTGTTTAACTATTTACAACCTCTGGCCTACTGGTGTTTTAGACCTTGGTATTTTATTTGGCACTGTTTAAATATTGGCTGTTATTATTGAAGGAAGGCCGAAATTACCTCAATACCGTTTGTCTTTACAGGTGTGCTCGACAATCGGTCATTGTCTCCATATTTCCCGCTGATAGCAGACTTCTGATTATTTAAAGAGCTATTTTTCACTTTGTGACAATCGTTAGTCACCGCTGATAATCTGTCTATTATGGTATCTCACATCGATGTTATCGTATGCAAGTAAGTTCTTATCGATTGTAAATTAAAACCAAACCACAGAATTAGTAATAACCAAACCGAGTATTGCAAGGGCTTAATTTGGTTATAATTGCACTGATGTGATGGCAAAATAGTAGGTATCATAATTTTCACTGAATCCATATTTCCGAACGAAGGAAAGCCTTTTCTCGGTTAATTTTCTCAACCAGACTTTAATTCTAGTTTTAGAGTTTTGAGTGTGTGTTTATCTTTCTGCGAGTTAAAAAGATAACTTCCAAAAATACAACAAAAGAGTTGTCATTTGACAAAGCACCAGCCAGTTGTCACTAAAACTTGTAATTAATAAAACGGTTCGGTAATTAAGGTCGCTGCGCGTGCGCAGGGGGGTCGCGCTCCCATGCATTGTACTAGCATGGGCCCTCCCATGCCATTGTCCCGCTTCCTGTCCAAACAGAACGAATTCGCATTAATTACACACTTATTAGGCTCGTTGTTTCTTGTCTGATGTGTTTGTAGCACTTTAATAGAGCTGAACACGGTTGAAACTATTGTCATCTGGTAAATAAGAGATAGGTTATATTAAAGCCTACACTCAAACACTGTTTGATAGTATGCTAGGTTAGAGGTATTACTTACAATATATTGAGCTATATGCTTTATTTTTTACTTCATATCGTTTACCATCGGATTATCTGTAAAATGCCAAGTCTGCGCTTTGGCTTTCGTTATTCTTTACATTTGTAAATCGTATTGAAAATAAACAAGAAGGTAATTGAAACAGTGTATACTTACAACACGCATATATATTATGTAAAGTACACGAAAACGTTATAAGGTCAATGAGTCAGTATTTGCAAAAAAAACTGTGTTAAGTACATACACACAATACATAAGAAGACTAGTTCTGCTTAGGTAGGTTCAGATTTGCAGCAGATTTCAATGTGTGGAGTGTGAATATGTAAAGTGTCAATTGAAAAAGGCATACATGTCGGTCGTAAATATTTTTGATAATGTACTACCTGTATTAATTTACTGTGACCTAATGCATTTTCGTTCACCTGTCATTGCATTATTCAAATCTAGACTGAAAATGACATCATAGCAAAAAATGCTAACAGAACTGAACTTGACCTTCGTCATTCAAAACAATAATAAAGGAGGTTTATGCCAATCAATTGCAGAACTGTTAAGTTCTTTACACACGCGCAGGCTTGCGACAGCTAGTTAAAAGTTTGTTTCTCCATAAATCTCTAGGTTTGGCGTTAACGACCATTGCCATCCACATATGGCCCATAAAACAGACAAAGTACGGGCTGTGGTTAGATCATCAATGTTTTTTTAAGCTTGCACTTTGTCGCAGACAGAACTTTTAGGTTGTCGGTTTATCAAAAAAAACATCAGTCTGTAATCATTATTTCAGGATTTATGCAATTCCTTTTTTTAAGTTTTTACTAAAGTACCTAAATTTTGCTCTCGAAATTCATCGACCGCCTTATTCGCCGACCACCTATATGCCCCTAGCATTAGCAATTCGTCGAGTAACTGACGTCCTCAGTAGATTAGTTGGAAGATCATTCGCTCGTGTAGCGAAGGGTCGTGGATTTGAGTCCCACCTGAAGACGGTGGATGAATTTATGAGTAAACCATTCACATTACAAGTATAGCAGATACTAGATACTATCTAAATATATTTTTGCACTTGAAAAAATATATTTAGATTGCATGGTGAATGCTTATCACTTAAAAAAAAACAATAATTTATAGATACTATCTGCTATTAAAAGGGCCCGGGCGTTGAACGGCAGTGTCTAGGATACTCGTATTTGTTAATAGCCGCTTGTGCAAACGCATTGCATACATACATAATAAATTTGTTGTCTGTCCGTCCGTTACCTAGCAGCGGAAGTCCTTCGTGATGTCCTAATTGGCGTGACGTGGCGGGCGGGGTCGTTTACATTACTGTTTCATACGCTAATTCATTCAGGCCTTGCTTATGATATGTTTATTCTTTGTCAGCGATGTATAACGAATTACTCGTAAATGCATTTGGGGACATTCGCCAAGTAAGTTTAAACGAATCTTCAGAAATGATATTTAAGAAAAGGAATCATGAAGGACCTAGTACAGGGCCCTTAGGTAGACCTATTTTGAAATTAATGCTAACGATACGTTGCTGCGAATCTCGCTGGCTTAATTTGCTTTTGCAATAAATGAAAATGAAACCATAAAACAAATGTTCCCATTACAAGGTTTGCTTGCGGCGTCGCATGCCTCGTTAGCCCTTTAAAATTCTTTATCATTGCCTAATAATAACACATCAGTAAATACATCTTCTCATAAAGAAGTCTATATCCATTAGGTAGATATGATGATGTCAGTAAGGGATCTTATGTAAAAACTCGAATCGACCGACCTGTTGTTTTTTTTTACGTTTATGCTGGATAACGCGAATTTAATTTTATATACCCTTACCCCGTTATTATAACACAATACTGGGCAAGATATAATTTTCAATTTAGGAATTATACCCCCGCATCCTAAAATGTAAAAAAAGCTATAAATCTCGACCTGTATCCATCATCAATGTAGGAGACTTTTTCAAAATTAGATCTAAATTAAAATGAATATAAATAATTGCATTATTAAAAACCTCGTTTACCTTTGTTCATTCAATAAACGACTTGTTTTTTTGTTATCCCACTTGATATGCGTTTGGCGTTCCCGTCATATTATTTGCTCTGAATGTCAAGTGCCCTTGGTGGATATATTGTCAAAGTGTAATTCTCGTGTGGTTGCGACCTAAGCCAAGGTACTTTATGTTTAGTAAACAAAAAATCGATATATTGTTTTCTCGTTGGTAAATCGTTGCACATTAATCATAGGAAGTAATTTGTTAGAGTATTGGGCACGTATCGGCTTCTATTTCCAATGAGGTCGCACCAATGTCGGGCTCTTTTATAATTTAGCGTAGCCTTCTACAAATATATCATTTGAGACTTCATTTTGAATTTTAAAGCGAATGGCCTATTGTGGTGGAACAATCGGTCCCGTTCTACGTGTCAATATTAGAATTATTCTCGGAAGTAATTTGATACTTTTTCTCGTCCTCTAAACGTTACCCGGGCCATTGTTTTGAATGTTTGGTGCTTCTACAGCTACCACGGTATCGCTTACTTTTTTGTGTGTCGTCTAAGATTTATTCCTCACCTTACACATAAATAAAACTCGCCTCTGTAGTTCAATGCATTTTTACTGAAACAGTATAAAATAAAAATAAAAAAGATAATAAACGCACATCAAGAAATCTAAACTTAATGCAACTGCTCTCAATTGCTATCCCAAATATGCAATGCGTCTCAAAAAGCCGTAGGGTCTGAATTCTTTCACCGTATCCCTGTAATTATAATTACCAGTAACCAGAGGTTACCGTAGCGTGAACCGAGCCGAGACTTCAATTATTGTGGGCAGCGCCCCGGGCCCGCCTGATGTTAGGCTTAGGGAGCTCTAAGCTGTCTCACTTCTGCTCCACCAGCTATTTTTGGTTATAACGATTGCTTTGCTGCCCTGTGAGATATTAATCGATCCCGTCTTCTAAATGATACATCGCTCGCATGGGATTTCTCTTAAATCTTTCTCTCGGAGCTTCAAGTTTGGGAATGATAATTTTATTTCGGAATGACACTTAGAATTTCCATTCTGTTCACGATCATTCTGTACACGTCGTCTTTAACTCGTAAGTGGACGTGATGCATAGGACTCTTAATAAATAACCATTAATCTAGCGTAAGTACTTTAAAGTCATCAAGCCTCAACGGCAATGAGTTATGGCCGATGGCCACGGGCACAGACGAGAGTTTACGGTGAAAGTACCACTAACTCCACTTACATACAACAACAATGTACTTCCCGATAGTAGATTTGAAACATTATACATCAAACATTATTTAGAATATGACATTCTGGAGAAGCACTTGACATCTGCTTCCAGTCCAAAGAATTAAAAAACATTCTGATTATTACAATGAAAGAGATGAAGCTCTTCATAATAGACGTTTTGTGCCTTTCCCGATTAGAGCATTTCTCTAATCTGAACCTAGTCGAGATCTACCCAAAATTTGTTACATATAACATGAGCGCATGTGAAAATGATGTATCTTGATGACTCCATACTTTCTCCCATTATGTAAGTTGTCATTTGTTTTGCCACCGACCTTCCCAAAAGTCCATAATTAGGAGTGGCGTTATCTCGGGTGTAGGTTTAATTGAATAAGTGCACGTTTCGCTGCGTCATCACGAGTTCACGGCAGAATCAAGACGTCAAGTGGCGCGTTATCGGCGGAGCTATCGCCGATCGCGTAGTACTCTGTACACAATGCCCGATGGTCGACGGCCAGCGGACACACCTCGCACACCTGTCTCAGGGAGGGAGAGATGAGGCGGGGGGACGGTCAGGGCTGGCAGTGTTAATCCTCTTTTTATTATATGAGTTAGAGAGAGATCGCTTATGCATTTGGACCACTTCTGGAATCACGGTCATTCTTCAAAATAAGGAATGACCTTCGTGCTTGAGATGAGAAAACGGAAAATAGCTATTTGGGGCGAACAGAAAAGGATATTCTTGTGTTAAGGTAAGCCAAGGAAATATAATTTATTAAGAACCCATAAAAAATGACACATGGCTCATAGATACAAAACCTCCAAGAGGTCTGTCCTCCACAGTACCTATTTAAGGACTAGGTTATAGATTTTCGACTGTAAAAGATACAGATATGACGCAATATCGTCCTTCAAAAGATCATAAAATCCATATTTATCCTACATACTCTCGAGCGCCATATTTAACCACTTTCGCAGTCTGACTAGGTATTCAGAAACTTATACACTCGAATTATTTATAATTTTTTGAAGCCGAAGTGTTACTCAGTCAACCGCACAACTAACGTTACCTACGATACGATGAACTAATGAATAATTCTTTGTTAAGATTATCCTTGCTCATTGCGATAGTAATACATGGGCATTATTTGAAATCTCAGTCTCTGAATTCTGAAGTTGGCGGCCCTAAGATCGTGCAGCCGGCGCGCGCGCAGCCTCAGGCGCGGACGCGTGCGCCCGACCTCCGGGGAATGCCTCCGCTAGTCATTAACTTTCGGGATCGCTGCTCCAATGATATACGAGTGGGACGTGGCCTCATGTAATGACGCTGATGCTATTACTGATTTCGAAGATTCAGAACAGAAATACCTTCGATCTGTAACAATAACCTCAGGGGGATTGGGAGTTAACTACGGCTAATATACACCTTCGTTATGCACCGAGTGCATTGTTTAAAACGATGTACATGTAGCATAAAATAGTTAAACATGCTTTAACAATAACGTCCGGGTTTTCATTGCGATGAATCAACAACAAATTCTCGTCTATCACGCAAATCTCGTGTAAAACGCGAAGAGAACAATCAAATTGTTCCGGAGCCGCGGCGTATACTTTTCCCGAGTCGGCGAAACGGCTGCAGTCGAGTTTAACACGTACAACCCTTTCGTTGCCGGCATAATTTTAGGTCATTCCCATCGAAGGTGCCGGGAAACGGCCTTGCGGCTGCGCGTACGCAATCGTTGCAAAATCGCTGAACGCTTCCTCAATTTCCTGGGCCTTTGTCTTTGAACTCGCAGATACGAAGAACAATGCTGCCAATAATTAAGCTATCGCAGTTGAGTACGCGTCTAACATATTGCTCGTTGTTACTAGGTCGCAATCAATTGAGGTTCTCTGTAAAAGGATCTAGAGCTTTTAAAATGGCGCGAACGTGCTCCTTGTAGAATCAACCTTCGATTCGGTGAACCTATTGTTATGGCAACGGATTCCGCCGAAAATCGCGCGTTCGTTATGTCTACGAGCTCGGTGGGTTACGTAACCGCGCTCGAGAAACAAAGAGCTGAAATCGTGGATTCACAGAAGTTATCGAAGGGTCAGGTCTCAGGTGATCGCGCCAGCTGCGCGCGCGGCGTCGCCACGTATAATTCACCGGGCCCAAATGAAATTATTATACTAATTACCGAATCTCGATCACGAGCGGAGGGCGGGCCGGCTCTAAATCTCTGCCCGCTCTCCTAAATCGATTACGGGTATTACTAGCCTAGAGCTCCACGTTTTGTCTCTGTCTAATGTGGGCCGGCCTTGCTCTCCTCTTTTTGGAGATAATCTCCAACGGTTCAATGCTCCGAATGGGCATATTAGCCGTCATTTCTTCACGAGCAATACGAACTTTGACTCGCAAGGCAGTCTCGATTTTTCTTCAATAATGAGGAAAGCCGAGTCGTGTTTAAAGCCTCCCACGTGAGAGCCGATTTGAGCATTTAATTGATGATGGTCATCTTCAATTAGTCTTCACACGTCAAGTACACGATTATTATAACTATAATAGTCCACGCTCTAGTAAGCGATGAAGGAGTCCGACGGCTTTCACACGCGCTGCCTATTTTAATTACCGATGAAAAAGTTAAGACGGATTTTGCTAACAAACAACATTTTGTTGCTAAATATTCGCACGGCTTTCTAACTTGTTTTGATTAATGTTGTTACCGCTGGAAGATATATGCTCCGCCAATTACTTAGAACAATGATTAACGGACTAGTTTTGAAAAACTTAAAATGGATAATGTTATAAACATAAAAAGGGCAACGGGAACTCCTACGCATAGACAATTTACTGCAGATTCTAGAATGTAAATATTTTAATATGGTCTATTTAACGGTTATAATGCTTCTGACATCAATGTCGTTAACGTAATTTCCTATAATTACCGCTGTTGATGTTTCTGATATAGTTAACTGTGATACCATCGGCAACGTATCATTAACGCAAATATTATAACAACTTTATGGTATTGCAAAATGGTAGCGCTAATTCACTGCAATTGTGCATTTATAAATGATTGATTGACGTGCCACACCACAGGCCGGTTCAGTAGATAGATACTAGGAGTAAAATTTGAATACTGTAGTAATAGATCAACCCAGCCTCAGTCAGTTTATCATTTACTGGTCCTGAAACCTGAAATTTCACTGTATTAATATTTTCATCACGATAATAGGTCGACCTGAAATAATAACAAGTAAGGAGTGTTAATTAAATTAATACTCTTCTCCTCATTGTAGTTTGTACATGAATAATGATGCTTAACTTTAGCTAAATCTGGTGTGGTGTATAAAACTACTATAGCGAAAGAAGCTCGGCGCCTTTGAGAAAATCCAGTAAAACAGTCCGCTGTTTGCGTGACTGTGATCCTGCACAGAGACTGATCAGAGACTCCGTAATCAGAGAGGCCGTACTCCTGTTGACAATGTCCGTATTTTCGAGTCTAGCCATCACGCTCGTTCGCATTGTCATTCTGTCGTGAGTGAAAGGGACGGCTACATTCGAAAAAAATACGGACGTCGTCAACAGGAGTAAGGCCTCTGAGTCTGATTGACGGTTGATGAACTATTTACTTTTTATCATCGATTTTATCACAAGCATAGGACTAAGAAAGTATAGGGACTAAGTCCGACAAGTTTGTGCGCGCCCTTCCAGTGGTCGCCAGAGGTGCGGGGGCGAGACATGCTAGATGTCTAGAGCAACGAGCAGTGTTCCGGGGAAGGGGATTTCTTATGGCAGTAGCAAGCGATTAGCGTTTTCTTGCACGTTTTGACGCAGGAGGGTCGCGCATGAATTTTTCGAACTACTTGTATAGGTATTCTACCTTGCATTATGTTTTCAATACAAGCACATCACGCTCATTCTTAACCTACCCCCATTCTTCCGCAGCCTGTTTGAGCAGGAGATAATGAGCTACGTGCCCGCGGGCGGGTGCGCGAGCGCGACGGCCACCAGCGCGACGGCCTCCCCCGCCGCGTCCCCCGCTGCCGCGAGGACGACCCGCGCGCCCGCGCCGCAACGACGCGACTTCGAGGCGAAGCTCCGCGCGTTCTACAGGAAGCTGGAGAGCAAGGGATATGGACAGGGGCCTGGGAAACTAAAGTGAGTGTTTCCTCTTTTTTGATAGGTTTTTAGCAAGGAATACGAATGCGGCGAGAACTACCTGCGTTCAAGGCGAAACTAAGCGCGTTATACAGAAAGCTGGAGAGCAAGGGATATGGACTGGGGCCTGGGAAGTTAAAGTGAGTAAAATTACGGCAGAAACAGTACCTGTCCTCTTTTTTGATAAGTTTTTAGGGAATACAAAAGCGGCGCGGTCTACCCGCGGGCTCGCGCCGCGGCGACGCGACTTCGAGGTGAAGCTGCGAGTCTACTACAGGAAGCTTGAGAGCAAGGGATCTGGACAGGGGCCTGGGAAGTTAAAGTCAGTAAAATGACATCCAGGTTGCTTTCTCCTTTCTAGAAGGTTTAAGCAAGGAATACAACGAGGGCTTTAGTCGAAGTAAGTGTTATTACTAGAAGACATTTGTGTCCTTTGCGTTGGAGGAAAGCTGAAGGGTCAAGTTGAAAATTCTGAATATCTTAAAAATAATAATCTACCTACAGTTTTTGACTTGAGAAAACCAAGCCCTCAATTCAGTAGGTTATTCAATTGGGTCCAGCTATAAAGCTACGCATGTGACGTAATTCCTAAAAGAATACAGACTAGCCCAAAATGATGTCTGAAAACTTGTCTCGTTTCTGAATATAACAAGCGCTCGTACTCATACCTACTACGCAAAATTTTCGTTAGTAGAGCAAGGGTCTAATTTTATAAGCACCTTTTTAAAACCGACCCTTCGCCCCTCCAACCCCTATTAAGGGTTTACCGCATTTCACCAAGTAAACGAGGTCATTGTGTTTTAAACTTTGTAAGTGCTTCCGCATGTCAAGCTACCCATGTGAACTACGAAAACAGCTCTTAATACATAGGGAAAAGAGGCGGTCTCAAGGTCAAAGTGGGGTAGTCTAACATGCGGCAGTGTGTACCTACAGAAGATGGACCACATTTGACTAAACTGTAGCACCTTACAGTAGATAGTGGATCTTGTACAGTCGCTACTGCATCAGGCTATAAAATTTGTTGCGAAATCAACCTTATTACAATTTCTGAAAATTGCGTAGTGCTTACTTGACGAGCTATATCATCCGTGCAACAAAAGTATCTCTTTGATGTCGTCTACTGTACTCAACGTGCAACGTACTCACATTTGACAGGTGCTTTACTCTTAATCACAAAATCAAATTAAAATTAATACCGTTGTATTAAGAGTGAAGCAAGCAAGTAGCCAAGGTGGTTGAACCAAAACTGCATATATATTTTTGTTGCTGATTGTATACATACGAAGGCGGGCGGCAATTACTGACGACAGTGACGAACTTCTGTGGGCGGCATTACAGCCCTTTGTGTGGGTGACATCGGACGATAATAAAAATTAAACACCCTAAAATATTCACAAAGGCTTCGAAGAAAAGGTCATGGGGGAATTGTCTATTTTAACCTCGTTCCACTTTCGTGGACAAAAATACAAAAATAGCCCCTGCCTAATTTTTATTTACTTGTGTGTCCAAGTCCATTGTGTGATTATTACGTACAAAACTGAAAATACAAATAAAATCACTTATGAAAAAACTATTGACAACAGACAATACCAATTCTTATAATCGGAAAAGTTTGATTCTACAGACATTTTATCGATTTTTTTAGGTATTTTCAATGTTCGTTTATCTAAATATTGATAAGACAATTCAATAATGCATGTTTTCATGAGCTAAATCAGATAAATCCATTTAAATTGATTTATTATCTGTGTTTGTGATTGTTTTGATTCTTATGTATTGACACTATTCTCTCTAAACTCAATACTATTGAGCTAGTGATACTCTTTAGTAAATGCATAGTGCATACTACAAGCAAATATTTACAAGTATCTAGTTTATTTAGCTCTACAATCAAGTCCAACCTTCCGTCGATGACAATCTACAGGGTGTTAGAAACAGTCAAAGTCAAAAATAATTTATTCAATTTAGGACACAAAATGCCTCTTATGAACGTCAAAATTTTAAAATCAGTAATTTTGGCCCTTAGGGCATGTCTCCTTATCTTTTGGGCCCTACTAGTGCTTCAAGACAAGACACACAATCTGGCAAGTGCTAAGAAGAAGCACCGGAACAAACTTAGTCACCACTATGATAGATGACCATAGTTGTGGCCATTTTTACACTAACAGCCTGTATATTAAATACAAAAATAATCGCTAACTAAACTAACAATGTTTCTAAGCGCAAACGAAAAGTATGTACCAGTAAAGCGCCAGAACCCTCTGGGTATGCTTGCTCTACCGTCGACTAAACCAGGTGTGTCGTACTCTTACGTATTCTTTAGTCTAAAGTAAAAAAACACGAGAACGGATTCACCAATTCCAAAAAATGAAATGCGAAGAGAATTGTAAACAATTAAAATCCTAGTAAACAATTAAAGATAATTATAACATGCAAGTCTATTAATAAAAATCCGTCTAACTCATTTCTCCCTTCTCCACAGACTCCACATCCGTCGCGAGCATCTTCTAGAAGACGCGTTCAGACGAATCATGTCGTGCGGCAAGAAGGAACTGCAGAAAGGCAAGCTCTGCGTGCTGTGGGACGGCGAAGAGGGCCTGGACTACGGCGGGCCCAGCAGGGAGTTCTTCTTCCTGCTGTCCAGGGAGCTGTTCAACCCGTACTACGGGCTATTCGAGTACTCAGCTAACGACACGTACACGGTCCATGTGTCGCCGATGTCGGCGTTTGTGGATAACCACCATGAGTGGTAAGTGGCTATTAAATTTTTTTTACCCGACTGCGTCAGGAGGGTTGTGTTTTTCGAGAGTATGTATGTATAATTGTTTGGCACGCCCTATAGCCCAAACGGCAGGACAGTTTTTGACATATGTGGTGTCGTTAAATTTGAAAGAATTGTATTAGTGACATAGGCTATATATTCATTTTAAAAATGAAAACAACCCGCAAATGAAAACAAGGGGGGGGATTAATTTTGTCCTTACCATAGAAATATGGATATCAAATGAAAGCCAGTGAAAATACTATTTCAAAGCTATAATAAATATGTTTTCACACTATCTACTCGGCAATGTTCAATTACACATCAAATAAACCTGACTCAAAGTGAGTCATTGCATCCCTAGGGACGTAATGTTGTATGAAATTTCATTACGCCCCTAGAGAGGCAAAGTGATTTGAATTTCGAATAAAAGTTCGTAGGCATGATCACACTAGCCCGTCCCGCACCAAAGAGAACATATTTGAAATTTGAACCTGGCAGCCAAGAGTTTTAGCACAAACGGAATATAAAAAAAGCGCGCGCTCCTTATAAAAATAAATAAAGAAAAAAAACCTATATATTTTAAGAAATTACGAACAATGTTTTCGTAAAACTGTCGAGTGACGAAGTTTATGACACCAGAGTCCATTCGTATTAGATGTAAAGCTGCTGGTATTGTTAATAATAATAATTTACAGCCATAAAAGTCAAAGGATATATACTTATTGATAAAATAAGTATTTTGTAGTACATTTTTTTATTGCCTCGTAGGAAGTGTGAAAAGCAGAGTATTCTCCTCGGGGATAAAGATGTCTTAGTCTTGGGCGAGCTTAAATCCCTCGCTCCACTGAGGATTCTATTTTTGAATCCTTCGTTACGCTCAAGATTCAAGATGACGCCCGTGACGTAAGACATCACTTTACCCCCTTGGTGAATAATCTACAATTTTTTTAATATTCAGACATTTGACCGCAGTCTCACCTGATGGTTAGCGATGATGCGACCGAGAATGGGTCATGTTTGACAAGTACCAGCCTATTCACTCTTTTCTTAAAGGAATCCAGATTATAGTGTTTAGGAAAAACTTCAGCCGGCAAAAAAATTCACTCTCTTCTAAGAGGAACGTACATTTAAAAAGTTTTGTGCGAATTAGTGGTATGTCCATGACATAAGGGTGGAAACCCTGCCTGCGTCTGTCCCGATAGTCAAATGGGCCGGTGGAATTTAAATGAATGAAGACTTTATGGTCAGTTTCACCAAGCTAGGTAACTGGAGGCATTTATAGTACGATAAATTTGTGCGCGACCTTCCTGCGGTCGCCAGAGGTGCGCCGCCCAACTCGTAATTGTCGCGAAGCATAGGATGCGTAGGAGCGTAGGATGAATATTTTTTGGGTTTACATGCAAAAAAATATTGAATTTTACTATATTTTATTTACTTACAAGAAGTTAAAGTTTATACAAAGTCTGCGCAGTAGATTTGCTATTGAAACAATATTACCAAAGTCCAGTCTAGGTCCATCATTAGATGCACCTAGATACAGCCACAAGACTAGCTTATACTCGTACATAGTATAACAGAATTAAAGCAGTTCCTGGATTGTGTTGCAAATTGTAGTAATTACGTTTGAATATATTCTATAGTGGCAGATTATTAGCTCGTAACGTGCTGATTGTCGTTATTATTTGAAACGAGGTAATTATGCCGCGTAATTTAGTTGATCGGACTGACGGACGGACGGATCAATGGAGTTCTTGTTAGTATAGCTCTGTGCGCTAACTAGCGAATATAAACAATTCACTGCGCATACGCAAGGCCTCCTCTGCCTTATTAGGTAGCATTTAGCAGAATTAGCAGCATTAGACATTTTAACATTTTAGATGTTTCCTTATTCAGTCAGCAAAATGAATTTCGGAGGAATGTGTCTACAAACAAAATCTGTGGAACAATTTTTTTCTTAGTTACACTTCTAGAAATCTGTCTTAGTCTTTTTACTAGTACCAGGATAAACCTATTTTTATTACAGACAGCAGGCATATATTGAATATCGTGTAATTTGAAGGATTAAATATATTTAACCTATAGGTACTACGAAACAGAGCCCGTAGACAACATACAATCTAGTCTAAAGCGAAGTTCGTTATCGCTAACAAAATGTATGAAACTGACATAAACCATCGAAATATCACGTAAGTTTTGCATACATTTTGTTGGCGATAGCGAAGTTCGCTATAGAAAGATTGCATCTTGTCTAAGGGCCCGACGTAAATGCACACAGAGTCACGTATTCACTGTTTAGGAGGTACAATATGCCAACACTTACAAAATTCTGTGGAAACAAACCCTTTATACATAGTCCATTGAACCCGATGATAAATAAGGACGACACAATTAAAATTCAAACCCATCCATGTCGCGTTCACAATAATACCGCGAAGTGATAACCAACGCCATATTTAGCCGCCGATTGTGCTAAAGGCTCATTGAATGTAAACTAAACAAGTCTTCGCAATTAATAAAATTCGACTTCTGTTTTCGTAACAATGTAATGGGCACGATGGCTGCGGTGAAACGATAATTATAAATGGGTCATTTTATGGTATGGTACCTTTAATCAATCTGCACAGCTTAAATTAGTTATTAAATTTAATGAAAACACATGTTTTGTGGAGGATCGCCTTTATTGCTAAGCTTAATGTTGGTGGCGCTTCGACAGTCACAATGTACCTAATGGATATTATTTGCTCCTTTAGCCTTGGTAGTTAAAATACTTACATAACATTGTCTTCTTTGTATTACGGTCGTCAGTTTTTGCTAAAACTTTTGGATTTCATTGTAGCGCCTCTAGCGGACTTAATCAGAAACAACTTTTTGTACTATGTACTACGAGTTGTATAGTAAAATACATTGTATTTTTATTTCGAGTTTGGACGTACCAATTTATTATTCAGTAAACTGAAAATGAAGAAATGTGGGTCAAGCTGTCTTGATGATTGAATGTTGTTTATATGTACTAAACAGCGCTCTAGAAGATTATTGCTGGCGTTATCGTGAAATAAATAGGTGCAGAGATGATTTATTGATACCGTGTTTTTTAAAAATAAGTAAGCATTTTCTGGGACATTTTTTAGGGTTCCGTACCCAAGGGTAAATACGGGACCCTATTACTAAGACTCCACTGTCTGTCTGACTGTCACCGGGCTGTATATCATAAACCGGGAAAGCTAGACAGCAGATTTTTTTACAAATGATGTATTTCTGTTGCCGCTATAGCAACAAATACTAAAAAACGTATTAAATAATTATTTAAGTGGGGCTCCCATACAAAAAACGTGACTTTTGCCGTGTTTTACTCGATATAAATAACGAAAACAGGTAGTCACTTGAATTAAGTTGTATCTATATTCACTCTTAAAATAAATAATTTAATTGAAATTGAAAAAAATATTAAAAGGGACTCCCATACAAAAAACGTGATTTTGTTTTGCCGTATCTAAAACTAAATAACAATATAATATAGTGTCTAATGTTATAAGTCAGCCTATTAGATCCCACTGCTGGGAAAAGGCCTCACCTCAACTATGAGGAGGAACGAGCCATACTTCACCACGCGGGCTCAGTGCGGATTGGTGGAGGGGTGTATGTAAGGCAAGTGACAAACCTTACTGTCAGAAGTTATGAAGCCGCCCTAGGGCCTCTGACTAGGCTTAACGACTAATACCACAGATATTAGCCGGGACCAACTGCTTAACGTGCCTTCCGAAGCACGGAGATGCTTGTCATGGACGTCACTTAAATGGTCGGAATGGTCACCCATCCAATCACGACCGCGCCGTGGGTTGCTTAACTTTTGGTATCACTACCAAAGCGCTGCCGCCACTGCGCCACAAGCATGTTGTGTGTGTCTAATGTTGTATAGATCAAACTCTTACTTGACCAGTTTTTCAATTTGATATGTCATCCTGAAGGCGATAGGGGATAGACTGGACTGTCCCTTCCTCCGGCACTGCTGCCACAGACATGTCCCAGTAGTGGCTGGGGTAAGGGGCTTCTAAATGAATAATATTTTAATGTAATGGTTGTAATATAATAATAATGATATCTTTCCAATGAATTGTAATTTATATTTTTAATTTCGAATAGTATTTTCATTTTGACATGTTGTTGTTATTTTATTGCAATTATATTGATGTAATTTATTGAATGAATGTTATAATGTATGAATCAACGTTATCTGAAATAAAATAATTTTGAATTTTGAATAACACACATATGTGTACAGTATTTTTGTTGTTATGGTAATATGACACCACCGGAGCGCGAATTGTGCTCGTGTTTCAACAGAAACTATTTAAAAGACATAACAAGACTACTGTGACCTATATGCACAAGCTTTATGGGCGTCGTATATGGATGGTGGGACGTAGATCTGTGCTTTCAGTGCACTGTGTGTCTTAGTTCTATATTTACCCGCCTCAGTTCCGGTGGCGGCGCGCGCGCAGTGTCAGATTACACGAACCACAGTGCAGGGAGTTTACAGTAGGTTACAGTTTACGGGCCAAAACGTGACGCGTATACTATCTTGTCTGGACATAAGAATCGTTTATAAGTTTACTTCTACTTCTGAATACCTGCGCTCTTTCTGGAGACAACACAAATATTATCTTCCGAAAAAAGAAAAACATAATTATTGACAAAACAAATCACCCGACTGCAAAAAATATTATATTTTTGAAAAGGTCTGGCACTGGCTTTCATTTATACCCATATTGCTATAGTAAGGAAAAAATCAATCCCCCCCCCTTTATTTCCATTTGGAAGCGCCATTATTTAAATATATATAACCTATGCCACTCTCACAATTTTGACAAATTCAACGACACCTCATTTGTCAAAAACTGTCCAGCCGTTTGGGCTGTAGGGCGTGCCAAACAATTATACATACATACATACATACTCTCGTAAACCATAACCCTCCTTCCGCAGTCGGGTAAAACGGAGGTTTTGATTTCAACATTGTTTCATTGTAACTGCTAAACCGGTGAACCTATTTTGATGTAGTATTTTATGAGGCAATCGGCAACTATAGCCTAGGGGCTGCACTCTTCGGCAATAGTTGATCTGAAGAATTTAACAAATGTTTCGAAAATTAAGAAGACTTTTTATTACAAAGTTGCATAACATAAACCAGACAAGTTCTGTTTAGAAAACAAAATCTATCGAGCAATAAGCACTAACTCTGTGTTGGAGTTTAGTTTTTTTTCTATAATGTTTGTATCTTTTAACATACTACATTGTTTGTGCATGGAACACCTACTGTATCCACAACTATTGTGAACGATTTACAAACACCCGGGCTCGGGTTCCGTCAAATGTTAACTTGAGTTTTTTGCTCATCTCCGTGTGTGACACAACGCCGAAACAAAACAATGTGTAACACAATCCCGGACTTTCAATTGGTGCGTAACTAACGTATACGGTTTGATAGAAAAAACGCACAAAGACGTATACTGTTTCTGTTTCATTTGGGTACATATTTGCTCGATATAGAGTTTTCAATTAAATAAAAAATCTTATGGTTAAAAGTCTGTGCCATTTGAATTTAAAACAATTTATTTAGCTTTAGTGCTAGTTGAGCAGCATCAGGTATTTATGAAATACTCTTGCCGCCAAGTATTCTATTACCTACTATAAAACAATAGAAAACTTTGTTGATCCTTTTCATATAATAGTTTTATTACAGAAATTATAGTAAATGAAGCCATCTGCGCGGGACAATCCATAAGTCCCCCATGACAGTTCTAGTCATGTCCCTCATACGCTAGTGATGTCTAGAAGAGCAGTCGATGTCAATAATCGATGTGATTAATTTACCGTCTAACACTACCAAATAAAACTTTGCGAGTTCTCTCGATACTTTAAAACCCCCTAGTTAGTGAGTTCTCTCAGAGCATTTGGTGGGGCGGGTGACAGAGGTTCGCTCTACCATATAAAACTTAAATTCATTGTTTATTTTCTAGAATATGTAAAATTTTCAGTGTAGATTTTAAAACCATAGTGCAGTGGCTTATGTTATCAGACTATAATTGGACCATGAGCCCAGGAGAGTCATAGGAAATTCCATTCCTCGAAACACGCTAACGTCTAGCATGCCTCACTCCCCGCACTTCTGGCTTGTCTTGCTATACCTACCCACCTAAACTTTTGCGACTTCTCTCAGACCGTTTTCGGTGGAGTGCCGGAGGTTCGCTCTAGCATATCAAACTCAAATTCAATCGTTTATTTGCTATACTAGAATACGTTTAATTTACAATGCAGATCTTAAATCATAGTTTATTGTCGATTTTGCATTAGCTGCTGCAGTGTTAAGCTTGATGAGCTGTCGTCGATAGTCCTCCATCCTCTACCTTTCTTCATTCGCTGACTGTTTTCTATTTATTTATTTTAAAAGGTACACAAACAGCTAGCCATATTTATATAAAACATAATGTGAAATCTTGAAACTACACTTTATATACTATATGGATGCCAATAATGGGCGTACACAGCCTTGGCCAAAGTAACTTTAAATTAAGTAGCTAGTGGGTACAGTCTTATACATTCTTATTTCTATTAATCATGTTTTCTAAAAAAAAAATAGCAATCATTAGAAAACGTTCGTCGAGTATCATTGAACATCAATGTTCTGTATCAATCAATGTTCTCTCTGTATTGCGCAGGTTCCGTTTCTCCGGGCGCGTGCTAGGGTTAGCACTGGTGCACGGGTACCTGCTGGAGGCGTGGTTCACGCGGGCGCTGTACCGCGCGCTGCTGCGGCTGCCGCCCGCGCTAGAGGACGTGGACGCGCTCGACGCGCAGTTCGCCGCCTCGCTGCGATGGCTGCAGGTAGGGTTGCCAGGCAGAGGCACAGAATAAGTACTAGTACTTCGTACGGAAGTATGACTTAGCAATTGTATTCAAAGAAATGTCTACTCAATGTCGTCAACAATATGGCGTAATTTAGTTTGCCTCAGAGTCAAGCACATTTTCGTGTAGACACCTACAAAAATCCATTGCAAGATAATTTCATACTTATTGCTCCGGAATATGATTCATAATGCACTAAACCTATTCAGTGACGTTATATCACGCGACGCGATAGGGTTGACTGCTAGAGAAGCTTCTAACGCCATCTAGCGCCTCTTTCTAGTACTTTATTCATTCTCGTCCAGCCAGCAACGAAGCCGCGCGGCCGCCGGTGAATAAAACGCGCGAGCGTGTCGCTGGCCGGTAGCGACACGCAATTTGTTTTAGCCCCTAAGTAGGGGTCGCCGCTCGTAAGTACGGTTTTGCTACCTACGCGGGGAGATACACAGGCCTGGCAGAGGCCCTGCATTTTCTTTGAGAAGAAATAGATACAATACCACAAAAGAAACATAATACAAAATCTGGAGATAGAACTAGGTACTTCAACTTTAGAGATTTCAAAAACCTAGCAAGTGTTCAGGACAAATCTACTAGAGTATGAGTCAGGGTTCCCAGATACAGGTTTACCATTTCCGGAGACAAGCATCTGTCTAATTAATATGAGACAAATCACAAAATATCGGAATAATTCTCGAAATCCTGGACATCTGGCAACCCGGTGAGACTAGTAAGCCGCCTGTAGCTCGCGCTAGCGGCTGTCTGCCTGTAGCTGATGAGCTTGCTCACCTTTAACTGACATTCTGTCTCACCTGAAGCTCTTGACCTTGCACACCTGTAGCTCATGAGCTAGGTTACCTCAAGCTCACACGCTACTCGCTTAGCTAAAATACTATATTTCTCAAACGAAGAAATCACGCTAATGAGAGTAGTTGACAAAACCGTGTGATACAGCTGACGTCTACTTAACTATAAAGTGACTAACGTCCTCGGCAGCTCAGTTGGGAGAGCATTCGCCCGGATAGCGAAGGTCGTGGGTTTGAGTCCCATCTTAAGACGGTCGATATTTTTTTACGTGCGATGTTTACTGTAGTCTAAAACATTATACTTTCCTTTTACAGACCGCCCGCTGCGTATCATCCCTTGAGCTGACTTTTGCCGTGTCCGAACGGCTGGCCGACGGGCGCGTGCTAGAGCGAGACCTCAAGCCGGGCGGGAGGGAGATAGCCGTCACGGAGCGGAACAAGAAGGAGTACTTAGAGAGAGTGGTCCGGTGGAGGGTGGAGAGGGGCGTCGCGGAGCAGACGGAGTGGCTCGTCAGAGGGTTTCATGAGGTATGATTACAGGGCATACTAATTAATTTACACGTACGAACTCTCTCCCCCCCCCTTTCAGCCTTTAAGGGATACTAATCATTTTATCCTCACCATAATCATACATTAATCAAAGGTATTCTAATATAAGTATATACCTACATGTGTCGGGTGTTACATTTGCTCATGGCGGGCTATCACCTGTACTAATGACAATCCTGTGCCTGAGACAATCAACCCTCCGCCTCTCGTTACATAGCATATTATAGGTAACTATCCTAAGTCTTTCCCAGGGTCTCCAAACTTTCTTCACACTAAATTTCTTATAAATCGGTTCAACGGTGAAGCGTGAAGTTAGTTTCGCATTCATCATATTAGTACGGATAAAGTATAATTCTACAAGTGAGTACCTACTTCATACTTGTTTTGACCTAGCGCCGCTTATCGTTATCGATATGTCGTTAAAGTCATGCATTAATAGCTTGTTTATTTCACCTAGACCTACGCCAATCGTCTAGGACTCAGTCAGTCTCGCGCATACTACACAATCTGATATCACCGTAAAAGTATTGTTATGCTGGTTAGTGTACACACGACTGCACGTCAGACTACCGCACTTTGACCTTGAGATCGCCTTTAATCTCTACGTAATAAAGCTGTTTTTGTAGTTCAATATGCCTCAAGCGTAAGATCATGGACATGTGTATTCTTCCCATCCTCACGTATGGCGCCCAAACTTGGTCTTTGACTAATCGTCAGAGGTCTAGCCTGGAGGTCTGTCAGAGAGCAATGGAGCGCAGTATGCTGGGCGAAATTTATCTGATCGCATTCGAAATACCGTACTGCGCTCCAAAACTCTCATTACTGATATCTCCACGAAAGCTGCTCAGTTAAAGTGGGACTGGGCCGGACATGTCTGCCGCATGTCAAACGACCTCTGGGCCAAGATATGCACCAAGTGGGTCCCTTTAAATGGAAAACGACCACGCGGTAGACCCAGAAGGCGGTGGCGTGACGAGCTGGACTTATGTCGAGAAGACTGGGAGGCAATGGCCCAAAATCGTGGAGAGTGGAGAAAGGGTAGGGAGGCCTTTGCCCTGCAGTGGTACACAACAGGCTCCTAATTATAATAATAATGTAGTTCAAATGGGGTTTAACCAGACGTGCTGCCGTCTGTACTTTCAGTAAAAGTCGATACACAGTGTGTACGGGAAACACCGATGTCGGAGCCTTCAAGAGGCGATAGATAAGTTGCCGTGCAACATTTTTTTCTATGAAAAGAACCAAAAAAATAGCAAAAATAGACCAAACAATATCACCTTTCCATACAAATGTACCTAGCCGATTTACTAAATAGTATGGGGAAGTGAAAAAATAATTTGGGATTTCAAAGTTGATCCTATTAAGAAAGTGGTGGCAATTTTGCTTCTTAGTCACCACATGAAGGCTCCGCCACCAGTGCCGGGACACATTGTATATTTACCTACCTTTGGCTGTGTTTCCATTAGAAATGTGCAAGATTGTGTTTGTTAAAAAGCAATAGAATCGTCTCATTTATTTAGTCACGATCAGCTAGCACAGGTCCTATGGGAACGGCTTAGCGGCGTGAGGGTAATCAAACGAAGCGATTTACATACACAATATTCTCGCTACGAATCCTCGAACATCTCGGTGAAAACACAGCCTTAAGTGTAGTCCGACCGCCTAACTGAGTCCTCGCTTGCTGGGTACAGGGGTCCGAGGGTAGACGAGAAAGGTGACAGTGAGCGGTGCGGGCAGCGGTCGTTTAGATTTGATTGGTTGGGCAGGCGAGGTCTCAGTTAGGCGGTCGGACTAAGAAAAATACTTAACAATAATGTGCAGATTGCTAATAATGTTGTTGGTCTGAGATAGTGAGAGAGACTCAACGAAATGCGAATGCCCGACTGAGTGATAAAATAAATACAATGTAATCAAATGCAGTACTTATCTACTGTGCAGTGTTTATATGTATATTACATTCTAAATAGTAGCGTGACTAGGTTAATGTTGTGATGAAATAGTTGGTACAGTATGAGTACTCGTATAATGTTCTCTTTATTAAATCACTAACGATGTCAAAATCTCAGTTTTATCTCATCATACACACGTACAAAAGAGATGGAATCATCTTTACTCTCTTCAATGAACTACTTAACCTAAGTAACATATTTACTGCTATTAAAATAATCTATTTTTGGCTTGCTGCCCTGAAATTGTACCTAAGAAGTTGGCAGTCATTATCCCCATATTGATATGAAAATCGCGTTGTCACGGAAGTGAGCCGCACCTACTGCTTAAGTGACATATTGGTAGTAAACAAACATGCGTCACGCGCACGCGCCATTTTTATTGTTTGTTGCAATGTGACAATGTCTCAAAAAATCACCGAATTACGCAACTTTTAATTTGGGCACACCATAACATTTTTTTTTATTACTTACTTTTTTTTTATTACACGGTAACGCTAAGGGCGTTACCGTTCAACCAAGTGCCCCAATATTTTGTACACCCTTTTTAAAAATGTTTAGTCTATAACGTTTAGTTAAAACTCAGGTTTACTACAAATAGGATTGTGTTAAGTACTTTAGGGTTTGCTTGCCGCCGTAGCTGAAAATACTTAAATATTATTTAAAAAAACGTATGATTATGATACTGTTTAATTTTCTGCAATCGCACGCTGTTGACTGGTGGATAATGCCTTAAGGTATCGATAAATAACTATAAGGATGGACAATTGGACATACTAATGTTGCTAGTTTGTATTTTAATGATTTCTTTTTAGATGGACCCGATTATTGTTTTCCATCTGTTTTTATTCCTCTTCTTATTGGCAATGTAACTACATCTAACGTGTTGTTGAAATAAATTAACTTTCACCTAATTATTCATGAGTTTCCTTGTATCTGGGCCCAAATGTATGTTAACCATGCATTCAGTCTGCCAATTGTTCTTTCTTTTTTTGGTGCAATAAAGTTAAAATAAACATAACTCTTGCAGGTGGTAGACCCGCGGCTGGTGGCGGCGTTCGACGCGCGAGAACTCGAGCTGGTGATAGCGGGCGCGCCCGAGCTGGACGTGGCGGACTGGCGCGCCAACACGGAGTACCGCGGCGGGTACCACGACGCGCACCCCGTCATCGTGTGGTTCTGGCAGGCTATCGACAGGTACACACTTTTGATAAACACTTATTACACCATCCTATCTGATGCTACCTTCCTAGTTAGGATCCTAAGTAGGAAGCTACTACGCGTAGTCCTTTAGCGCTTACCGCGCCCCGTCAGTAGGGTTAGCAAAGTCAACGGTCAGTAGGGCCTATAAATCTGTTGTGTTGTGCCAAAATCTACAAAATAGGTACAGCGAAAATATTTTAATGTATTTTCTATAAAATAACCTACAAATATAAATGTTGAAGTAAAAAAAGCAAGTTTTTTGGAAGGTTTTATTTCCTTTCCTACTATTTTTTTTTTACTTAAAGTGAACGTAGTACCTTCCTTGTTAGATACGACTAGGAAGTTTGATTCCTACTTAGGACGCTGTATAAATTATCGCTAGTCAAAACCCGGATCCGGACACACTACATATAAATATTAAATGGCCCTATTCAGTCTTCAGTCTGTTCCAATACTGGTTTATAATCACACTAGTATTAATGTCCCTAGATTAAGTTTTTTTCTGTATGATTTTTAATAAATAAATAGTCCAATTCTGAACACGGACTATTTATTGGTGCAATATGAGCATGCCGTATTGTATCTTCCCTATTTAATTTAATCTACGGTTGGAGATCATTGTCAACCTACGCGAACACGTGGTCACGCACGCCCACGGGCGACATAAGTGATACTCATGACCTACCCTTCAGTAGATTATGTTATTTTTTAGTGTAATAAAATTACTTTACTTGTCATCCCGAGCAGAGGTGTGACGTTTATCTTGTAATTTACCTAGGATATTTAAGGAGTGTTAAGGCAATCAAATTTTAGCTAGAGATAGCGGAGAAGATACTTATAATTTGAGACATGTATAGAATCACAAATATATCCTACACTGGATAAATCATTTCTATACAATTTAAATAAAATTATTTTTCTAGCGGCTAAATAGTGTCACAAGACTATAGTTAAATTTTTAATTTGTTAACCGTAAATACAATAAAAATGATAAAATAGTTGGTGGAAGATTATTAATTTCTTGAATCCTAACAATATTAATTTCATTACTAACTATTACTATTGTCCCCAGGTTCACGAACGAACAGCGTCTCCGCTTAGTCCAGTTCGTGACCGGCACATCTTCGATACCTTACGAAGGGTTCTCTGCTCTGCGCGGCTCGACGGGCCCGCGGCGGTTCTGCATCGAGCGCTGGGGCCGCGTGGAGTCCCTCCCGCGCGCGCACACCTGCTTCAACCGCCTCGACCTGCCCCCCTACCCCACGCCCCATCTATTGCACGAGAAACTGCTACTCGCCGTCGAGGAAACCAACACTTTTGGCATAGAGTAGAATGCCAGGGTCAAAGAAACTAACGAAACAAAACCAGTTCGCGAACAGGGAATTCGAAGAATCATTATTCGAAGCCACATTACATAAGCATTCGCTTATGGTTGCGGGTGACTAGGCCATGTTCATTCGGGCGATATCGGTTGCTATATATTCATCGAAACTAACGTTATTTATTCATGGCTCGCGAATATACATAAATAGATCGTATCGCAATTTTAAAAAAATGTTATAACTAGCACCCGTGCCTTACACGAAATAAGCGTTTGGCAACCTATTCTAGGTCAGCTCAAAACACCATTGTGAGGGATAAGTATTGGGCAGTGAGACTTGACAGCTGCGGCCATGCCAGATAGGTCGGTCTGCTGGAGCCTTCATAATAATAATAACCACATTGGTACGGTTTAAAAAAGGTATGCCTTTGTTAAGTACCGATAATAATTCGATCCGAAATTCTTCTATTTGTAAATAACAAGTACCACTGATAAGTACTTTCCGCCCAATATCGTTAACGGATCAAAGACATAAGAATAACAACCTATTTTATTACATGCGTAGAAATTCACATGTAATGTAATTACTCAGCCAATACCACATGTCGACCTTACCAAAGTCGCTTTCTACATTGCAGATGTACTAAAGCGCACTGCCAGATGTAAAAACATATTTATGACTAATTGATATAATATTGTGTCTCTGTAAATAATAGTCGATTGATAGTATAGCCGGCGAATGAACAAAGATAATGTTTTCGATGCAAACGGCGTTGAAGTAGCTACGAGCCTGCCTAGACGTCCACCATACATAGGTATTACTTTACGCGCCACTCCCTATATTGTTATGACTATCAAGATTTATACTTTATTAACGCTTTTATTGTAAGTGAAGTATATTGTGGCTGTGAAACGGGACTCGAGTCCCTTATTAGATATTACGCTTTTACGTCACTAATTTATAATTATTGTATTGTAACCTTTCAACTACCCTAGATATGAATAAGTATTTATATCAAGTTGCAAGGACTAGTGTTACAACTTCACTTGAATTTAATAAAATCAAATTGTAAATGTTTATTAATTTAATTAAATTATGTTATGAAAATATTCCCAATTACAATCAGAACTAGTCAGCTACTTTTAACCATAATTTTATTGCTATAGTAAACACTTTCCAAATATGTCCTGAACATTTCTATCAGATACATTAGAATCTGCTAAAATCTAAGTTTGTACTAATTTTGCAAGCGTTCAAATCCTAATTTGGTCAAGCTACATAATGTTGATGTTCCTTCTAAATTAGATTGTATTGTAAATATTATCCTGTGCTCAAAATAGGAAGTTTTGATGATACACATTGAATCGAACAAACCAACAGCTAAGGGTACTTTCGTGTTTCAGCACTATAACAGTTCCATCACATTCTATATTCAGTCTGCCAAATCTATAGTAATAAAATATTACAAATAACAGTACGAAAGTACCCCTAAAGTATTAATATTTTGTTAGGAAATGTAGATACATTATTTATTGTGCTTAGATACTCTTACACACTATGCGTAAGTTATGTTTATAAGTAAATAGTTATATTATGTTGAACATTTAACTATTCTTTGTGTATGTATTGTTTTATTGTGTAAATTTTAATTTGTTTTTGTGCAAGTGATGAAATATTGTGTCAATATACATTCTAATAACTTACTCATGTTTTATTTTCTTTGACCACAATTTAGATAAGTGGTATAACATTATCAAAAGACTATAGTTCAAAGATGAAAAAAAATTTTATGAACAACTATTTTCCATACAAACATGCTGCAATAAGTATGATCAAGTAACGAAAGGGAGGACCTTGTAAGGAAATGTTTTTCAGAAGGAAAGGATATTTTTGAGACTAAATATTAAATAATGACGAAGAGATCACACATACAAAATGTTTATTTTTCAAGAAGTTTGTGTAACAACAAAAATCAACCTTTAAGATCTTATTTTTAAACATACAACTATTTACATTCCCAAAGTCTGCATTTGTCAACACAAACTCATGATATAAAATGCAACAAGGGTTATTTCTTCACAATGTTCTACACTAAGTTGTGACGGAGTTATTTCATTATAGTATGTCACAGACCTGTAACTTTAAAATCTTATTCGATAGTTAAAAGCTGTGATTACAATATGATAAAAGCTACTGTTATGATAGACTCCATAATATGCAATGTCGTAGCTATGTGTACTGAAAATTAAACTCTTAAAAATATCCTCCCCCTCCGTTACATGCTATTTATAACAACAAATGAGCATGATCAAGAAAACCCTCTCGTGAGAATTATTAGAAGCGAATCCAACAACATCGTTTGCAGATTCAAAGACGGTCAACGTCATAACCTACAAATTAATTTGTAATATAATACACGCTTGTGTAAATATTTTGTATATTTAGTTCAAAAATAACGGTAATACAATATTTATTTGTATTTCTATCATACGGAGTCGAGCGGACGCTCACTAAGAGTTTAGCCGAGAGAGGGGAAATCCTTGTTGTCGTCCACTTTAGGGGGAGCTACCTGCTGGCGCGGCGCAGAGCGCTCCTCCACGACCGGCTCCTCGCGCGGCGGGCCCCGGCCTCGCCCGCGTCCGCGGCCACGGCCTCGACCGCCGGTGCCGCCGCGCCGCGAGTTGTCGTTGAACGTGAACTCGATGCCGAGCACGCGCTTCTGGCGCCCCACGCGCTGCGGGTAGTCGGCGATATCGTACTCCTCGTCCGAATCGTCGTCCTCACCGCCCTCCTTCTTTTTCTCGAGCATCACCAAATTCTTCCACTGACTGAGGTCCTCGCCTTCGCCGGCCTTGCGCAAGTTCCACTGCGGCGCGGTGCGCTGCGCGTTCCGCAGAGCCTTGTACTCGTCCAGCGTGAGCTCGCGCGGCTCCTCCTCGGTGGGAGCGGCGCGCTCGCCCTCGGGCACCTGGCCGTCGCCGGCGCCCGCTGCGGCTGCGTCCGGCGCCTTCTCCTCGACCGCTTCGCCCTCGGAGCCCGTTTTGTTCAGCTCGTCGAGCTCGTCCTTCAGCGTGCCCCAGTTGTGAGGACCGCCGCCTTCGCGCTTGTCCACCGGCTTCACGCCGGTCTTGTCGGAGCCCGACCTCCTGTCGAACTCTCGCTTCCCTCGGTTGTCGTAACCCGGACGCGGCCCGCGCTGTCCGTCGCGGTCGCGGGGCTCGCGCGGCGGTCTCGGTCCGCGGCGCTCTGCGCCCTCCGGGTTCTCGTTGAAGTTGCGCCGCTCGTTAGGCCTTCGGTCGCTGAACTCGCGCTTCGGAGGCCGCGGAGCGCCGTCCTTGTTCTCGACGGCACCGTTCTGCGGCCGGTCCTCGCGGCGTCGCGGAGGCGGACGTTCCGCATTGCGGTCGTTCGGCCGAGCCGGGCCCTTGCTCTTTTGTTGATCGCCGCTCTTAGTATCCTGCGGTTTCACATTTTGGGTCTCCTTGATTCCTTTCCTGACGGTAGTAACACCTTTAGGTTTGGCTTCAGGCTTGCCCTTGTTTTCTTTTTCGGCTTCTTTGGTCTTCTTTTTGAGCTCCTTAGCCTGCTCTCGCGCTTTTAACGCATCAAGAGGATCGGACTCATCGTCCAAAAAAAGAGCGTATCTGTTCACAACCCCCACACCGTAGGAATTTTCCATTGTGATCCTCTTGATGATTTAACCACACAAAAACTGGATGTTATTGGATTGTTTTACGCACTTTAGTAGGGCGACATTTTGTCCTGTTTTATTGATTTCATTTAATATGGCGGATGAACGCGAAACACACTAGTACGCCATATGACGAAAGGAATAGAGAAAAGAAGAAAAATGGCGGATCACAATTTTTTTTAAATAAGACTGAAAGTTTGAGAAATGGAACCAATAGTTTTGCCACTTGTCAAAGTTGTCTGTGGTGAAGTTTGCTCGATCGCAATCGCAATACTGCGATTCACGATTCACAATCACAATCTTTACATACCACAGGGTACATTAATAATGTAATCGATTAATGAGCGCATTAAGCTGAAACATGGCAAGAAGGTATAGCGTTGATTGATATAAGGCTATTTTAACGGCCCTAGGGAGCCTAGAATACTTCTTATGTTTATTTTACAAAGTGCATATTTTTTGCTAATAGTAGCTATAGCTAAACACGGCCGACCACTAGCAAAGTGAATAATAACAACATCATACCACAGGTGGATAATATAATACCACAGATCACATAATAGTTACTACGTAACATATAAATCACTCATACGAAAAAGTACATACCAAACTTTTATAATAGCCTACAGTTTTTTAGTATTTTTTAACACTCATAGTCTTTTTTCTTATTTATATAAGTTTTAATAAAAAACCAAAAATTCGCACACAGGTAGGATTTAAACCCACGTCCTTTGGCTAACCGGCCCAACGCTCTTACCAACTGAGCTACTGTGCAGTCTATCCAGCCGTGTGAATATCTTGGTCTCTATTGAATACGTCAATGCGTGACGTCAGCTACATCTACCCGAGCTGTATTACAACAGCATTGGGCCAAGTAGTTATTCTTTACAGAATAAATTCAACTTTAATGATGACGCTTTCTCTTTTCAATAGTTTTTTAGTATTTTTTTAACACTCAGTGTTCTTTCTTATTTATATAAGTTTAAATAAGAAACCAGAAATTCGCACACAGGTAGGATTTGAACCCACGTCCTTTGGCTAACCGGGCGAACGCTCTTACCAACTGAGCTACTGTGCAGTCTATCCAGCCGTGTCAATATCTTAGTTTCTATTGAATACGATGACGCTTTCGCTATTCAATAGTATTTTAGTAATAAGTACTAGTACTCCGTACAGAAGTATGACTTTGCAATGAAATTCAAAGAAATATCTACTCAATGTTGTCAACGATATGATGTAATTCAGTTCGCCTCAGCTCAAGCACATTTTCGTGTAGCACCTACAAAAATACACTGCAAGATAATTTCATTCTTATAACTCTGGAATATGATTCATAATACACTAAACCTTTTCAGTGACGTACTATCACGCAACGCGATAGGGTTGACTGCCACAAATAGCTACTTACACCATCTAGCGCATCTTTCTAGGACTTTATTCACGCTCGTCCAACCAGCAACCTAGTGTCGCGCACCGCCGGTGAATAAAACGCGGGAGCGTTTCGCTGCCGACTAGCGACACCCAACTTGTTTAGGCCCTTACCAACGGGTCGCCGCGCGTAGGTACGTTTTTGATACCTACGCGGAAAGATACACAGGCCTGACTCAGGTAGGATTTGAACCCACGTCCTTTGGTTAACCGGGCCTTGAAATATTATGACAACCGCGATATGACAATTGAACACCAAAAAAGTGAAATACAACATAAAAAATGTAATATTTACATACCTATTTCATAAAAAACCATTTTGTCACTTGAAGAAAATTTCTAAGTTAAATCAAACAGTTACAGGTAATATTCTAATCACCTTTTTTCCTTGATAGGTAGGTAGTGAGAAAAAAAATTGATTTCTTGTGGCATACTTACTTCTTAAATTTTGATGATTTACAACTATTAAAACTGCACATAAATTACTAGGTACATCTTTCTTCACTCGTAAAACAGGATCGCGCGTGCGCGCGTTTTTGCCGGCAACCTAAAATGCAACCTACCGCGGTGTGTAAGTGAATAGCGCGCGCAAGTACATAGAGTGCAAGAGGCCTGGGGCCCGATTCTCGATACGATACGATAAGTGCGATACCACTTGATACCAGTATCATGGTAATGTCACTACTAGCTGGTAATTTCAAGTCTTTCAAGTTGGCTGTTACCTTCCTTCCCATTTCCACATTATTATAATAAAATCACATTCACATTTTAATAAATCTTGGCTGGTAGGTTAAAATTTTACTTCATACATTTTTTAGCCATGTGAATACAGATTTGTAACGATTTTTTTCGATAGGAATGATTTTTTAATCCAAAATAACGGCCAAATGATTAAAATTTAATTTTGGTAAATTCCGTAATTGTTCGACTTTAAATTATATATATATGTATGGTGTTGTTTTTGAAGATGATGCAATTAAAGGACTACTATGATTTTTTGTGCAAAGAATAGCCCATTGTTAAGATACTTTTTACCAGTGTCAGCAAAACTTGTACAGAAAAAGTTAAACTAAAATAAATCTGTTTATTAATTTACACTAGATGAGCCTATAGCGCAATAGGTAGATTATTGCACTATGCCCATACCAAATTTCATTCGATTCGGTCCAGTAGTTTTCTTAACAGAGAGGTTTTGCGTCAAAAATATTGAAATTTCGGATTTAAAAAAAAAACAAGTTTTCGCTTAACTAAAGTATGTTTTAAACGATCACTAGTACTCTCAAGCTGAAAAAAAATCTTTGGACTACTGTAAACGGGCCACCCTGTATATCCCGTAGTAAAAATTGAGTCGAGGCGTTATTACATTACGCGATATTCAGTCTTACTAAGACTCAGTGTAGTGTAATAAGAGTTAGCCTGTAAGTCTGCCCCACCTCACTCTTTCACTGGATGGAAGAGCGAGATGGGGCTAAGACTGTCTGAAATCTGAACATCGCGTAGTCTAATAACCAGCTATACTTATTCTACTTGGTCTCATTCTACTTAGGATCCTAACAAGAAAGGAAGGATGGATAGGCAGGTGCTCTAATCTGATAACGCATTGTCTTTATTTTCGCGTCTAGCCGTCGCGCTCGCTCGCCCTGAAATGCTGACATTAGTGACAGGGAGGGCTACAGCAGAAACTACAAATAATGTCTTACAGAGTAGGGCCCCGCAGACACCTAAGTAGTTAATTGCGATTACGTCTTCCTATTTCCAAAATAGGATGCTACACAAATAGGATGGTGTAATAAGTGCTTAACGCCTGTAAGTTTGTCAGCCCCATCTCACACTTTCGGTTTGTGAAAGAGCGACATGGGGCTAAGACTGTCTTAGGGGGTATGTATAGACTACGCGGTATTCAGAGTCTTACTAAAGTACTAATTACTCTATCCTATTTGTATAACATAGAAAATAGGAAGATGTAATAGCAGTTCACTACTTACGTTCCTAAATCCCTAGTTAGGAAGCTCGCTTTCTAACTAAAAAGATGTCTGGCGCCCCACTCTGTACGACGATATACGTAGTTGTAGCACTAATGTCAGCATGTCAGTGCGAGCGAACGCAACGGCTAGACGCGAAAATACGGACAATGCGTAATCAGAGTAATGCACCTGCCTATCCATCCTTCCTTCCTAGTTAGGATCCTAGTTAGGAAGCTACAAATAAATAGGATGGTATAATAAGTGCTTAAAACTCAGCGTAGGGTAATAAGAGTTAGCCTGTTGTAAGTCTATCTGCCCTATCTCGATCCTTTACAGGTTGAAAGAGCGAGTTGGGGCTTAGACTGTCTTAGTAGGACTGTCCAGATAACGCGTAATCTAATAACCCCTTTAGTAAGACTGTCTGAATATCGCGTAATGTAATAACCCCTTAAGTAATTATTAAGCTCACTCAGTGGGTGAACCCGGTGAACCTAGAAAAACATTCAATATTTAGTTATATGCACAAATTATAAAGAGTATATAACTAATCAAAATTTGTTTAAACCACTAAAAAAATATATTTCTAAGCCGGCTGATTAAAAAAGTAAGTCTAAGAGTCAATTTTACCAACGTCAGATATGACCTATCCGACGGAATTAGTATAAAACGACCGACTTTAAAATGACATTTACTCTATGCCTTTAACTAAAATAAGTGACGTTTTACAAATTAGGCGTTTTGTATTCTATTCGACGAATATTCCATATCTGACGTTGGTAAAATCGACTCTTGCCTTATTATTAATTTATTTCGACATAATTAAAGTCATGCATACAATTTATAATTATAACATGAATAAATCAAATTGCATACAAATTTTAATCAGCCTTATTTTTTTTAATCAGCCGGCTTAGAAATATTTGACATATTTTGTAACGGGAATTCTGTCAAATAAACCGTTAATACCGGCTGTTTAAAGATTGACGAACTTGGGCCTTAAGGCCCATCGACCATCAAACTATATTAATATAGTGTGATCAAGTGCTCGATGAGTTCGATCCTGCGTCTGTGAGGTAAATAAGGCCCGGTTTCCACCAAAGCAGAGAGGAGAGGAGACGGGAGGAGATGTGCTGCAAAGCTGGCAGGTTATTTTCACCAAAGCGGAGAGGAGATGTAAGCTTTGTGTAGCAGAGATGTGAGCTGTGAGAGACCGAAACCAGTCAAGCTCTGTCTACGTAAGGAAGACGTCATGTACGCCGCCCGGCCGCCCGACTAGACACTTCTCCGCTCTGCTGCGCCGCTGACCCGCTTGCCGCACAAAATTCTATAGAAAAATAAGACATCTCCTCTCCTCTCCGCTTGATCCATTTCCATCGAAGCTAAGCAGAGAAGAGATGTGAAAATAACGAAATCTGATTGGTTTATTCAAATACATCTCCTCCCGTCTCCTCTCCTCTCTGCTTTGGTGGAAACCGGGCCTAAGTAAATGCGTCAGCAGTCAGAGAATTTCTATAGAAAAAAAACAGGTAACGCTAACGTGCTGCTAGGGACGCTGACCAATGGTATCCATACTTTTCCATGAAAGTTTAAAACAGTATATCCATACTTTTCGTCACACAGCCAGAGGACGGTTACCGCGTGAAAAAACTCTCACATCCTCTGTAAGGAAAGGTTTTAAAAAAGAACTGCTACAGTGAGGCATATGCATTTATTGTCTTTAACATGAAAAAATACCGAATATACTGTAAAAAAAACAATCACAAGACCAGAAACATTTACAATTTTTTTATGTTTGACAAAATAAATTAACTTTTTTCTTGTTACTTGTTGGGATGTTGTGTTCTACTTCTTTGGTGGGCAGGCACATCCACCGCTGGAGCCGCCACCGCCGAGGCAAGTTTCCAATAACAGTCCACAAACTCGGTACGGATCGCAGTCTCCTGCTGGTCTCCTGTCTTCCATAAATCCTTTGCCTCTTTCTTTAATATTACGCTGGAGACGAATAGAGGCCTTCCTATTTGCAATACCCCATGAAAATTTATCAAAGGGAGCCGTCTCAAACTTTCCTGACAGCCGCATTCTGTTGGTAGCCTCATCGGCGCCATATTGTTTCATATGCTTCATATGATTCTTCTCTAATTTTTTAATGCATTCTTCTATGAATGCGTACCCACCATCTGACCGCATTTTCTTTGTACTAAAATTATGGTGCATGCCTACGCCGGGATGAAGCATTCCCATAGGTTTAGGATGATATGTGATATCTACACCATAGTCTTCAGCTACACGTGACATAATATACCGGGACATCCAAAGATCATCTGGAGCCTTTATACCCATAGTGGTACCAATTTGCCATTCCCAACATGCAAACATGACCTCAGCGTTAGTACCTTCAAAGTCGAGGCCAGCATATAAACAAGCTTTGGTATGAGCCTCTGCTACATCTCTTCCTGCTATGTATTTTGCTCCTGTTCCACAATAAGAGAATTGGTACTTCACAGCAGGAAAACCGCCTCCTTTAGGCCATCCCAAGCCCCAACCGTCAACATCCAACATTGTGTATTCTTGTTCTAATCCAAACCAGGGTTCTTCATCTCTATGAAGTTCACACAACTCATTACAGTGCTTACGAAAATTTGTGGCCGCGGGTTCATTTTTATCACCTTGATATACTTCACAGAGAACCAGCACATGCGGTTCCATTCGAAATGGATCCTTACATACGCTTGCCGGCTTCAGTTTAGTATCAGAGTTATCCGTAGCGGCTTGTCCAGTCGAGCTGCCATCGAAGGCCCATCCTGGTGCAGCCTCAGCGCTATATGGCACGCAATTCAGAATCCGGTCTTTGCATCTCATGTTGATTCCCGAACCGTCAATCCATACATAAGTCGCCAGTACTTTGTTGCAGGGAGAAGGCAACCTCATATACCTGTCCATAACCTTCTTGTTCATAATGTGATTTATGGAGTGCTTCAACATCGTCCTTCTCGGTGTAACCATTGGATTAGCGAAGCGACTTACGCGGCTTAGACATTTTATTAAATAATCCATCGTAAATTTTATTTAATGTTTTCACGAAAAATTTTGACGGTATGACATCACTATTTTTATAAGAAAAATATGAACATCGCGATCGGGTTCTTTATTTTTAAACACAGTGAAAATGATTTGTAAATGACATTATAATCTGAGAAGGTACCTAAGCAAGAAGATTTTATAACAAAACCGCTACAGTAAAAATCACGCAATCTAAGTTTCATTAAACACATGTTTCCGCTAAAAGAGCACATACTTTATATGGATCGCAGTCCCCAGCCGGTCTGCGATCTTCAAGAAAGCCTTTTCCTTTAGCGACGACACTTCTCTGAAGCCTTATAGAAGCCCCACGGTCAGCCACAGCCCATCTACAATCATCGAAAGATGCTGTTTCAAATTTTCCCGTAAGCCTTTTACGGTTTTCTTCGCCATTACCAAGTCCATAGTTTTGCATAGTTGTTTTATGTTTTTGACATAATACTTTACAAACTCTCTCGATTTCTTTAATTCCATTATCACACCGCATTTTATTGACGCTGAAGTTATGATGACAACCTATGCCTGGTTGGTCCTCCCCTACTGGCTTTGGGTGGTAACTTATAATGACTCCAAAATGCTCCGCTATTCTTCCCAATAAATATCGCCCTACCCATAAGTCATCTGCAGCCTTGATACCAGGTGTAGTCCCAACTTGAAATTCCCACGATCCTTTCATCACCTCAGCATTTGACCCACAGTAATCCAAACCAGAATAAACAGAGGCTCTAGCATGACACTCAGCAATTTCTCTGCCGGCAACATGTTGGCCCATTCCACAGTATGAATATTTGGATTTAATCACAGGATAGCCACGAACTTTTGGCCATCCAAGTGGCCATAAGTCAGTGTCGAACATTGTATATTCTTGTTCTATGCCGAACCAAGGATCTTGTTCAGTAATTTTGCTCAGTATTTTGGCACAGTGCGCCCTATGGTTTGTTGATGTAGGCTTGCCATCACTGTGATAAGTTTCACAAAGTACGATGATATGTGGACTTTTTCGGAAAGGATCTCTATAAATGGCGGATGGAATCAGCAGAGTGTCTGAGTTATGCGTTTTAGCTTGTCCCGTGGAACTTCCATCGAACGACCACTTCGGAACCATTTTTAAGTCACATGGAACTTTGTCCAATACTCGGTCTTTAGAACGCATTTGTATACCACTGCCATCAATCCAAACATAAGTCGCAAATATTTTGTCTTCCGGTAATTTCAATTCTAGGTAATGTTTGTAATAGGCATTAATTGGTGTTTCTAACTTTGCCACTCCACTAGCAAAACTATCTTGTGCTATATTGCGAACTTTACACACGTTTTTAGTAAAACTGTTTCCAAATACATGTCTCAGAAACCGTAAAGAAATCATTTTGTGTTCTTTACTTAGGTAAATGTTATAAAATATTATGAATTGACTTCAAAATCTTGATGGTCAAGCATACAAGACGTGGTTTGATGTTTCAAGTGTGTTAAAACTAGTTAGCTACGCCACAACGATAAAACTGTGTCCTAGGTATATCTATTCACACACCACTGCCAGATATTCAGACAGGATCTAACTTGGCCTTATTCAATGATGGTAGGTAATGATGATAGTTATCCTAACTAACCAGAGAACGCTGTGTAGTTACAGTAAAAAGCTAAACTTATGGGAATTCATGCGACATTAGGTACGTTACGTTACATATACTCGTAAGTATTTTGTTTTTAGTCCCGGCGACGGAAAAATAAGAAAATCAACGTTCTAGTTAAACATTGGATTATTAGAGACTTAGAAAAATAAGATTTATCCTGTGATAAACACCTATAAAAAGAGATTTCAATAGAGATAAGTAAGGCAGGCATGATGTGCCTGTTTATGGTCTAAAATATCATGCTAAAATGCTTGCTATTGAGATTTTACGGGTCCCTGTTGCTAGGAGTTCGACAAATATAGTCTCCACTATCTTTGTTGCCAGCAAAGTGCTGGGCGGCTCTCCCGTTACGGTATTTTTAATGACGCCATCAGGAGAGTTCTTGCCAGTATCAATGTTCCTTCCACGTTGGAACCACGTGGTTTGGTCCGTGATGATAGCGAGAAACCCCATGGTCTCACGCTCATTCCCTGGAAGCGGGGTCGGGTTTGGGATGCAACTTGCGTCGATACTTTGGCTCCATCTCATCTCAGGACCGTGGGGATCATCCGCTAAATTACTTTTTGGACAAATTGCACCTAAATTAAATTCTGCTTTGGCAAATAGTTAAGCTGGTTTAGGCGTGATTGCGTAACACAGAGACACAGTAACTTTCCTATTTTTAAGTTGGAGGGTTAGGATTAGGTTAAGATAAGGGTTTCAGGTCCACTTCGGGAAGCTGCCGCCTCGATTGTTGGCGCCTCGATTATTGGGGGCTTTTGGGTGTCTGCTGCCCAACCTAGGAGGAGGTGACGGAGTCTGCCGTCGCCTATACCTTGGAGTGGTGCGGTCGATGGCCTTCTATGGGGATCTGGGTGTGGTCCCTGAAGAATTGCCACCGGGCCCTCTTGCGTCAGGTGCACAGGCTCCTGGCGATCAGGGCCATCAGGGGATGCCGCACCATCTCTTTCGAGGTGGCGTGCGCTCTCGCCGGGTCCCTTCCGTAGGACCTCCAGGTCCCTCCACTAGTCAACTGTGGTTCAGTTCTCGGTCTATTGGGGAGTAGCAGCGCACGCCCAGAGGCAGGGCTGCCGGCCCCCAGCCGACACTGTAATGCGGTGGCGTCAGGCAGCCCACGAGGTGGCTCTAGAACAGTGCCGGCGGCGACTCGTTGAGGGACTCGGTGACCATCCTACCGAGTCCCGTCACCGGGCAGTGGAAGCCGTCCATTCCGTTCTGTCCAGATTGGCTGGACGTAAATACGGGTTGGTTACTTTCCGGCTGACACAGATCCTCTAGGGGCATGGATGCTTCAGGAGGTATCTGTGTGTAGTCGCCGGAAAGGAGCCGACCTCAAGATGCCACCATTGTGACTGCGTCAAAGACAATGAGCTCAATTCATATGCGCCCTGTCTAAGATAAAATTTAGGCCCAGTCTCTCTTTTTCTCTGCCAAACAAACGAAAAGAGACAGACTATAATAATTTAGAAACGTCAGACTAAACAGCTGTCCGTTGCTTAGGAAATTAGAGAACCCATAGACAATTTAGTAGGGATGTCATTCGATGACGACTAAAGTAAGACGAAAACACGCAAAAACTTGTACATATACGTTAGAAATCACGTCACTTAATTTGACGTTTCTAAATTATTGTAGTCTGTCTCTTTTCGTTTGTTTGATAGTGAAAGAGAGAGACTGAACCTAGACAGGGCGCATTGGAATTGAGCCCATTACCAAACTAAAGATTGGCCGTCATGGACACTGTCCAAAGCCGTAAAACGCATACTAAAAAAAAACTTCCGTCAGTGTCATTGTATGTGTCCGTCCGAAAAAGGCGGGAATTTTCAAGGCGGGAGGTTCGATAAAATTTTGCTCGCACTTTTTATTTAATTTTCACAAGTCTATTTTTAGTAAATTTCAAGTGATTGTCCTGAATGAGTACCGACAGTGGCGGTACATATGTTAAAATGACGAAGAAAAAGCGGAAGGCTGCTGGGCCCATTGTTGATCTGTCGGATGAGGAAGAAGAGGATAAGTTCGCACCATACTACAAACAAGACCATATCCGAAGCTATCTGGTGAACTCAGCTAGTACAGTCTTTCCAGTTTATATTGAAAGCGTCAATGACACAATAAAGTTTGGCAATAAAGATCCCAATATACCTGAATAACATTTTCAGTCGTTACAACAAGGGTGTGAAGGAAATTAAAAGAGTAAACGCTTTGAGATATGCAATTATATTTGATAGCGCCAAAAATGCCAACTCTCTTTTGGCCAATTCTGAATTCTTGTCTTCACATGAGGTGAAAGCATTTATCCCGGCTTCAACAACAGAATCTACAGGAGTCATCAAATTTATACCAACAAATTTAAGCTGCAAGCATTTATTTGACAAACTGATAAGGTCCCAAGAAATCTTGTCTGTCCGCAGATTTACCAAGAAGACTCCAGATGGTGTGGTTCCATTGCAGACCGTGTCAGTTACTTTTGCAGGTAATGTACTCCCAGCATCTGTAAACTATGGTTTATGCATATTACCAGTTGATCAATACATTAAGCCTGTAATTCAATGTTTTAAATGCATGGGATTTCGCACTACAACCAAATATTGTAAACGAAACATAGTGTGTTCAATTTGCTCACAGTCTCACCATTACAAAGATTGTACAAATAAAGACAAGCCATACTGTGCTAACTGCAAAGGGGAACACATTGCTGTTTCAAAATTGTGTCCAGTGAAACAACAAAAAATAATGGAAAATAAAGCAAAAATAGTTAACAAACAATCAAACAAATTCACAACCTTAGGTTCATTCTTTCCGGAATTGAACAAGTCCTATGCTAAAGCAATGAATTCCCCTTTACCAAACCAAACCAAAAAATCTGTAAAATCTGATAAAGACATTCTGAGCGATGTCATCAATAATGATAAAATTCTTAAAGCCCTAATTGACACACTTCTCAAATTCATTAACAAAGACAATAACCTACCTATAAACACATCAACAATTGAAGAAATGTTCATTAAAAACTGCTGCAACGATGGATAGAGGCCCCCTTCGAGTATTGCAGCATAACATCCAAAGTTTAAAACCTAAATTGATATTTATTAGTCATTTACTTGAGACACAAAATATTGATGTATGTATTCTTAATGAAACTTGGCTTCTTCGGCCAGCTGACACAATCAAAATAAAAGGTTATGACGTTTACCGTCAAGATGGACGTGATGGTTATGGCGGAGTTGCCATACTCAGTAAAACTTCCATTAAAAGTAAGCAAATAGTTACCCAAAGTTCCGACAAAGTACAAACAATTGCGATTAATGTGAAATTACTAAATAGTTATGTTGCAATTCTTGGCGTTTATTGCCCTCCTATTTCTTTACTTAAAAATGTTATTTCATCATTAACCTCTCCCATTCTAGTGATGGGAGATTTTAATGCCCATCATACAGCTTTTGGATCACTAAATACTAAACCAAGGGGAATCAAACTCTATGATATGATAGAAGAAATAGACATGTTCATATTAAATACAGGTGAAACCACTACACTCAATCGTCCTAATCAGTCACCATCAGCTATAGATATTGCTTTTATTTCCCCATGTTTAGCGGCTTCCGCAGATTGGTGTGTTTATACGGAGGATACACTTGGTAGCTATCATTTTCCAACTCTTGTAAATATTAATGTAAATATTGACGTATTCGAATTCAGATCTCCTTTTGAAGAATTTTTGTATGATAGGGCAGACTGGAAGAGTTATAAGGAAAAATCTGAAGTTTTATTTCGTGGCCTATTCTTAGAATCTAACTGTTTATTAAATATATTTACTAAAACGGTATGGTAGATCTTTATTATACCATCGTTTATTGTAGGTATAGTAGCGACCATTACTGGGTACAATTAAAAAATGAAATAAAACCTCGCAGGATAATTATTATACCTTATTACAAATCTATATCTTTTATTTTAGTTGGAAATAATCAGTTAACTAAATATGTACACTTAAAAAAAAAAACTTGAAAATATACTTATTCAAAAATGTAACCGTGTCCATGAGGCAAGGAAGCGAGAATGCTGGCTGCGTTTCCGCGTTGGATAGCCATACTTAGCCTCTGAGCAAGAAACGAGCCAGCTTTTTTGTTTTCCAGAATTGTATTTAATTTAGGGGCTATTTTTCTAAAAAGTAATTTGGCGTTAGGTCCCCACGGTCCAAAAGTTTCAACGCCAAACGGTGCAAACACATAATCACCTGCAAGAGACTCGTATTTGCGCCGCTTGGCGTTTTCTGCCGACTCAGCGGCAGACCCAGCTTTAAAAGCTGATTCCCTGAGATGAGAAGGGGCCAAAGTATCAACACAAGTTGCGTCCCATACCAAGGCCCGTCCCCGCTCCCAGGGAATGAGCGTGAGGCCATCAGGTCTCTTGCCATCATCACGGACCAACCCACGAGGTTCTAATGTGGAAGGAACGTTAATGCTGGCAAGAGCTCTTCTGATGGCGTCATTAAGTGCTGCGTGGCGGGCGAGACGCCCCGCACTTTGCTGGAAACAAAGACTATGAAGACCTAATTGGTCGACCTCCTTGCCACAGGGACACGTAAATGGTTCACAAACCGGGGCCCCGATTCGCAAACCCACACACACCCGGAATGTCTCGCTGTCAAAAAATGTACCTATATTTTTAGATGGGAGGGCGTGAAGCCAGTGGCCTGATTCCTTACAGGAAACTGCCAAGAGCCTTGCACGATGACAATCACTGACTGAATTTTGAAGCAGGGTATTGAAAGTCTCTCTTGCTAGAGGGACATCCCAGAGTTTTTGGTTGTGTGTTTCCTTTGGGATGTCTTCACTAGTACAGAGACTTTGCCAACATTCCTCCGCCTCTCTCAACTCAGTTAGCTGGCGAGGGTGTTTAAAGATTTTGTCTACAAGATCAGCAGTGCTATGAAGAGAGGAGAGAAAAGCGGGGAGGGCAATACTAGAAATTTTGCGAACGCCGATACCACCAAACCGAATAGGAAGCGTTGCTTGTAACCAAGAGTCGATTTTTAGCTGCAAATTCAGAATTTTCTCAAGATATGTTCTAAGAGTGGTATCAATAAGTTCTACAAGATGTAGTTTTTTCCAGATTGGACTTGCGCGAAGGTAATATGTAAATTTTGGAACAAAAAGGCAGGATTTTAGAATGGTGTAGGCAATATGAGAGTTAAGATGTTCCAATCTGAGGGCTAACAGGGTGAAATGATTCAATTTTTTGTCGAGAAAAGGTTGGATGCTGGCATCTAGAAGAGGAGCTCCTAAAAGGCAAAGTGATTCAAAATTTAGAATTTTGATGTTAGGAGCAAGGACGTTAAATCTTTCAATTATATTTTGACGGGATTCCGCAGAAACATGGTCATTAATATAAAGTTCACACTTTGAAAGATTGAGCTCCAAACCTATTTTTTTAAATTCTTGAATTATCCGAACGAGGTCTTGTTACACAATATCAGCTTTGCCTCCGAGAGACCCATCATCAAGATACCAGACGTTAAATTTTGAATTTAAAGACGAAATGATGGGGTGAATGCCTAAACTAAAAAGTGCAGGACCTAATGGGTCACCTTGCTGAACGCCGACGGCAGAATCAATGCAATGGTCAAGATATAATAATTTGGATGGGCAATTGTGGCATTGGAACACAAAAGCATAAATTTTGGAGGTATGGGTATGAACTTCATTCAGCAAGGCGGATCTATCAATAGAGTTAAAAGCATTCCTCACGTCAACTTTCAGAAATACCTCCGATTCGTTACAGGCGAGAAAATTTCGGGCTGCATGAACTGCAGCTTCGCAGCTTCCTCTACTGCCAAAGCCAAGTTGTATGGGCTGAAAAATGTCCTTGAGCGGAGAAAAAATATTACGGCAAGCTAATTTCGCCGCTAGGCGTCGAAACGTAGAGCCAATTGCGATTGGGCGGACACCGCCATCTTTTTTTACAAAAGCACAAAGTCTTGCGCCATATAATAGTGGAAGAAAGCTATCAAGGACTTTACCTGACAGGAGGAGGTTGCAAAGCTTCGTGATGTTGGAAAGTAAGGTTCTGCCGGCGTCAGCGGCGGATGCACTAACCAAATCCTTAAGATGTTGAGGAGTGATGCCGTCGATGCCCCCGGCAGAACCAGACGGGAAAGACATAATCGCAGCAAGCGTATCGCTGTCATCAAAGACCTGTAACGGATGAATGTTGTGAGGTGGTGGAATAGGAAAAGTAGGAAAGTCTGGACGTGAGGGATGCTTATTTTTAAGGCTGTCGAGAGTTTCCTAATTACGATGAGCGAGTGTATGATCAGAGAAAAGGATACGAGCCGCATTCTTCAGATCACCGTCCATCACTTTATTTTCTACTGTGCGGAATAAGTTGTAGGATTTGTTATTATAACGAGGATTTAAAGTGGGAGGGGTTGAATTTTGAATAGTGTTGTCGATAAGAGCGCGAGTTAGAGACTTAGATGAAGTACTGACGTGAAGGTAGGTATAGGAAAAAGTAAAAAGATTTTGCCAATTAGATTCAGTGTTCAGAAGACATTTTTCGATGGACGATGAAAGAGATTTAGCAATAGATATTCTCGCTCCCCTAGGAATTCTTTTGACCACTGGAGTTGATTGGTGGAGGTGAGAGATATGCGATTCGAAAGAAGGGTTGGATGTAGATGGAGAATTCGGAAGAGAGGGTAGAGGAAGAGATGTCTGTAACCTGGGATTGCTGTGACATCTTGATATATGGATATTTAGGCCCCTTTTACCTTTAAAAGTTCTGCTTGAGTTACAGATGTGACAGCGATAAAACTCCGGCTGTGAGTGGGAACCGGGAGTTATAAAAACACTCATAAAATTAAATTTAAACCTAGGTAAACAAACAATGAAGTTTTGTAGACTAAAAACTTGCCAAAACAATCAATAAAAATTATATGCAAATAGAAAGCGTGTGAAGTACTCGTACCTTACGTTATTTACAATCTTATCTACTAACTTAATTTTGTTTCTAATAAACCAAAACACACAAAATGACAAAAAATTGTTCAGACACAAAACGATTTGATGTTGCGCTGACACACGCAAGAGTCCATTTTCATTCCGATCGAAGCTATTCTAATATTTCTAATGGTGGAAGAAGTTTTGTGTAAAGCGCATATTGGTCAAATTGAAGTAACTCCTGGCAACAGCGGGGGCTTGACATGGCTTCCTTGGCAACGGCGGCTTCTTAGTAAAAATGACGTTGACGGGCAACAATCAGCTGATATCAAATAAAATTGAATTTGATGTCGCAGTAAGCTCCGAAGGCTGCGCACATGCGGAGAGTGGCAATCTGCACTTTAATTTACAAAAGGAAACTCAAAAGCGCCACATTAATCAGATAATGATATTAAATAAAATAAATTGAAAATCCAGCGAAGTCACCCCCTTTATTTTATTACTGTTTATTAGCATATGAAAAATTTATAGATTTGCTTAGTGAACTTAGGAATGAATTTGTGCCTTTAGTTAAGAATGTAAATACTACTAGATCTCATAAGCCAGTTCCCTGGTGGAACGACGCTTGTGCTAATGTTGTAAACGAATGTAAACTAGCGCTACATGTATATAGAAGGTATCCCACTATAGAAAATTATATTATTTTTAAAAAAATGGAAGCTTCCAAAAAGTTACTTATTAAGCAACAAAAGAAAGGGAGTTGGAAATCGTTTTGTTCGAGCTTTGACAGGAACCCAGTTAGTCAGGTATGGAAACTAGTTAAAAGATTCAATTGTAAATATAATGCTCCTAAATCTAAAGAAAATTGTTTCGTAAATGACCTTTTGAACAAAATAGCTTGCGACCAACAACACGATGAAATTGAATGTTTATCAGAATATTTTAGGAAAAATGATCTAAATTCACATTTAGTCTCCCTTTTTTCAATGGACGAATTCAATTTGTCATTAAATAGTAAAAAAGATACCACTCCAGGTCTTGATTCTATACCCTATATTTTAATCAAAAAACTTGATGAAGATGCTAAACTAGTTCTGTTACATACATATTTTTAATAAGTTGTGGCAAGAAAACTTAATACCTACATCTTGGAAGACAATAGCAGTCGTACCTATTTTAAAGCCTGATAAAGATCCAGTAATAGCAGAATCTTATAGACCTATATCTTTATCATCGTGCGTAGGTAAAATATTCGAAAACATGATCAAAAATAGACTGGAAATATATGCAGAATCTAGACTTATAATTCCACCTGATCAATTTGGTTTTCGCAAAGGCTGTAGTACTACTGATAGTTTAATTACATTTGCAGGAGATATAAATGAATCTTTTCTTAATAATAAAAATTTAGTTTGTGCCTTTCTAGACGTAAGTGGAGCTTTCGATAATATGAATTTAATAAGTCTTGTGAAAATTTTACATAGTTACAACATTCCAGGTAAAATATGTCAGTGGATTTAAAAATTTTTTATGCTCGTAAGGTTTATTATGTTAAGTTTAATAATTCATTAATTGGTCCAAAATTAGCATATAAGGGTGTCATGCAAGGGGCAACCTTATCGCCATTGATGTACTCTACTACTATGAAATATGTATCATTACCTCACTTGTCTGTGCTCCAATATGCTGATGACATAGCTATTTATACATATGATAGAAATCTCTCCCAAGCTATCAGTAGGTTGAATGAAGCTTTAAGGCAACTATATTTATTCTATAAAGGTATTCTTGATTTAGATATAAATCCACAGAAAAGTTCAGCCATGATATTCTGTAAAACAATTGATTTTCATCTTGTAAATATAAATCTTAGATACTGTTCTGTAAATATAAGTGTGGTTGAGGAAAAAAAGTTTCTCGGTGTGATTTTTGATTGTAAATTATCATTTAATACTCATGTTTTAAACATTGTAAACAAAATGCAAAAGGGTGTAAATATAATGAGGTATTTAGCTAGCTAAACGTGACCAGGGGGATGGATCCCAAATTGCTAAATATGATTTATAAATCAATTGTTCGAAGCCATTACGATTATGGCCTAATTATTTATGGAAAGTTCATAAGCCAGTCTCTATTTCGAAAGCTTGAGGTCATACAAAACAAAGGTTTGCGAGTCATTACAGGAGCTATATGTTCAACACCAATAAACTCGTTGGAAATAGAGGCTGGTATACCTCCAATATCTATCAGACTTAAATACTTAGCAGAAAAATACTGTATTAAAGTACTAGCCAATAAGCATTATCTGAGTAGATATAAAAGTAACGCGACTATTCAAAGTGAGCAAATTGATGATTTGAAAAATGAATGTAAGTGCATAGATCATAGTATTAAATGGAATTTAAGTACATTAGAAATACAGTTAACGACACCGAAAATATGCAAAACTAAAGTATTGAATAATGAAGAGTTTTTACATTTTGTAAATATTGAGAAACCAGATTATCGATATGTGTATACGGATGGTTCTAAGACTAGTGATGCCACCAAAGCAGCTTACTATGACTCAAAAAGAAGTTTTGGACGATGCTTTCCGTTAGACAAGAATTCATCTATTTTTACTGCAGAAGCATTATGCTGCGTTGCAATATATCAGTAGAATCAAAGACGCTGACAAATTTCTCATTATTACCGACTCGCTGAGTGTATTGAGTTCACTGGAAAATCCGAAAATATCGTACAAGATCAACCTATATATAACAAAGATTAGACAGTATATTCACGAAAATCCTCACCAGTTAATAGAATTTTTATGGGTACCAGCACACCAAGGAATCACAGGAAATGAAACAGTAGATAACATGATGAAAATCCAAACGCCACTTATCAACTCTCAATACCCGGCTCCCTCTGTGCCATTCACAGATTACTTTTCGCAGCTAAAGATTAGAATGTTTGAAAACTGGCAGCAAGAATGGGCAAGGACCCAACAAATTAAAGGAAAGTGGTACGCAAAAATTCAAGAAAACATTCCAAGCAAGCCATGGTATTTTGGATTACAGTCACCTGCAATAAGATTCATAACAACTTTGAATAGACTAAGATTGGGACATGGCAAGTTTCCCGCTCACTTGAAACGAATTAACATAATACGCTCAGATATTTGTGAATTTTGTACTGATCACCAAGCCACCCTAGATCATTTGGTGCTTCATTGTCCGGCCTTTAGTTTGCAGAGAATGCTTCTGATAGATGGCCTAATGAAGATCTATAAACGTGAAGAAATACCCCGCCTTTTGCCATCTTTACTGAAGAATACGAACACGTATGAAGATATATACAAATACTAGCTGACCCGGCGAACTTTGTTCCGCCTTAATGTCAATAAATAAGCTTTTTTTTTTTTATTGGAAAAAATACAAAAAAAATTAAATTTCTACATCAATCATTCATAATTATTTCTGTATTTTAGTACATAGGTTGCTCTTCATTTAAGTACCTTGTGATACACGACATTTTTTGTTTTATTATCAGGCGCAAAAACAAACAACGCAGATGGTCTTCCGACCCGTGAACATGCCACGTATAATTGACCATGGGAAAAACATGAATGTTCTAGATTTAAACCACAAACTTTTAAGGATTGGCCTTGTGATTTGTTGATGGTCATGGCAAATGCAAGACGTATCGGAAATTGAAGTCTTTTAAATTCAAACGGCATATCGGTTGGGATCATCGGTATCCTCGGAATGAGAACTTGCTCACCTTTGAATTTTCCTATCATTATCGTAGCGTAAATTACATTGTTCATCAATTTTCTAACCACCAAACGCGTACCGTTGCACAGTTTTGGTTGGTTTATGTTTCGAAGCATGATTACTACGGAGCCAACCTTTAGGCGTAAATTGTGCGGTGGTAAGCCAGGCACGTCCAAAGAGTTTAAAAATTCAATTGGATAGTTGGTGGCTTCATCTTCATTTGTGACGCAGTCAATAGATTTGAATGAATGCATTGTTCCAATGATCTTATTTTGAATTATGTTGTTTAGGTCATCTACATCTTTATTCTTAGCCGCTAAAATTGCTCGCTCACTCATCCATTCATAATTTTTGTAGTTAGAAATAATTTCTGGAAATACATTGTTGATAAGTTCGTCTTTTGATGAGACAAAATTACAGAAATTATTTGGAAATGATATTAATCCGCTCGATTCATCGACAGGTACTTGACCATTACCGATAGTCAGCAATTGCTCCGAGAAATCTTCAGCAGATGTATCATTAAGCAATGCAACTCTCATGTTTGTTGTCAGTTGCAGTTTCTTCACATGGCGCCATAGATTTGACGATTTGAGGCAAGCGTTTATTTCGTCGGCAGCCGTAGATCTTGGAATTACTGGCAGTATTTGGCGGAAATCACCAGAAAGTAAAATCATTGCTCCTCCAAAACATCTCGAGTCATTGCGTAAATCTTTTAATGTTCGGTTAAGTGCTTCTAATGCACGTTTATGCGCCATTGTGCATTCGTCCCAGATGATGATTTTCGATACCGCTAAAACTTTGGCCATTGCTGAGTGTTTTGCAATATTACACGTTGGTTCTTCAATAGTTTGAAGATTTAACGGTAATTTGAATGCTGAATGAGCCGTACGGCATCCTTCTAACAATGTGGCTGCTATTCCAGAAGAAGCAACTGCAACCGCTATGTTAGATCTCGCCCGAACAGTTGCTAAAACTAATGACATGAGGAATGTCTTGCCAGTTCCACCAGGGGCATCTAGGAAATATAAACCACCATTTTCATCATCGATTGCCTTCATTAAAGTATCATAAACTTTCTTTTGTTGGTAATTCAACAGGGGTACATTCGTTTGAACTACTAAATCTAATTCCTGGTGATCATATTCACGTTCCCGTTCCAATTCTCGATTAAATGCGTCATTCATTTCACGATATGGTGCTGGCATTCCTAACCTGATTAATAAATTACCGCACATGAGGTAACACATATCTTCGATCAAGAGTAAAGCACGATTATGTATCTCCTCATTCATCTCAATATCGTGATTTCTGGAACTGACACGAATTTGATGTAAAATATCTTCTGACATATTATCCTTGTATTTGTGCCACAGGTTACATGGGTTTGATGGAAAACATGTCGAAATTATGATAGCGAATAATGTGCGTATCTGACTTGGAGATGCACAGATAATGGCTTCAGCGATTGTCGTATCCCAATGACTATCGTTTTCTAATAACTTCAATTCTTCACATGCAGCACGATATGTTGGGAATATTACACCATTAACAGTTCGTAGTGACTCAAATGACGTTGGCCCACGCACATTTACCAGCAACAACCGCAAATAGAAACATTCATTATTCTTTGGATGAACTGTATACATACGACCAAGAGCATCAGTAGAACGCACATCTGGATACCCAGGAACCGCATCGCCTTGCTTCCGTCTTTGAAAATTCTTCGATGAAGCATTCCAAGTATAATAACGTGGCATCTCCGAGTAAAGCAAAGTTCGTGCAAACTGATCGCTTTGGCAGATTGCAAAAAAACTGGTCAATGTAGTTGCTGGAGGTGTTTCAGCACGTTGCGTAGCATTCGAAGCCGTGAAATATACTCGTTGACCATTCTCCAGATGCACCGCCAAATGCGTAACAGTAGGATGACGTTCGTGAATGGGAAATGCGAATATACGCCAAATCGCTTCATTACAGTTCACATAACGACCAACTTGATAGCGTGAAATTTCATCGTTGGTATTCGAGGATTGCAATCCAAAAACCGCCATATCACTGCCTTTCGTGACATATTTGCAAATATATTTTATGGACTTAACTGAATTGCAGTATTCAACGTTGCAATGTGTCTTGAACGATTTAGAAATAAGTGGCGAATATGGAACAATCCAACTGTTGTCGACAACGAAATCCATTCTTTTCACTTTCGTTGTGACAGTTCGACCGTTGTCATCTGGTGATCGACGCCGATACAGCGGATAACCATCATTGCCAGTGACAGTCTCCGCCGTTAATTTCCGTGGATATCGTTTAGAGCACTTTCCATCGACCATGCAAGGTGATTGGGGATTGATGGCACCACACGGTCCATGAATCATATTAGTAGTAACAACATCATGTAGGTCTGGATCGACTTCATAATCAGGAATCTCAGCACATATGATATCATCTATTTGGTCAGGCTGAATTCTTTCCACTAACCAAATAAGAATGTGTGCGTGCGGCAGGCCTCGCTTTTGCCATTCGATTGAATACATCCAGCATCGAGTATCTCCAAAGACGCGTTGTTTAACAATAAAGTTCATCAGGGACCGAATTTTTTGCCTGAATATACGTGCTGTGATGTCGTGTCTATCACTTGATGTTTGTCCGGGAAGCAGCAATTGAGTAATTTCTATCCATTTTGGATTACAGGTAAAAGTAATAAAGAGATCGGGCCGACCGTAATGACGAACATATGTCATTGCATCTTGTGCATATTCATGCATATGACGTGGACTACCAATGTATGTCGCCGGCAGAATAGTTAATCGACCAATATTAGCTGCATTTCCTTCAGTATTAACTGCATCACGTAAATGGATGTACTCCTCAGAACGCAGTTTGGCTTGGTTCAACCTAATGAATGTTAAACGTTCCGTTTCTATTTTTACATACATGTCAACGCAATACTGCTGAAACAATCGACGAAACCGCAGCAAATAGTTGTCAGCATTTTGACGAATCATCAAACGATATGCGTAATAATTCATTGAGCTAACTTTCTTTGTAGTTTCTTCACCTGAAATTAAAAATTTGATAATTAACCATTTCAAAGGCAAATTTTAAAGGCAAACAATACAGACATTAACCATTTTTTTAATAAGCATTATTTTAAATCAGTGTCTTTCACAAATAAATGAAATAAATTATGATACTGATACTCACCATTCAATGGATTTTTCATTTTAATATTAAAATAATATCCATCTTCTCCTTGCCAAAACATCAGCGGGTATTGCAATGTGTCATATGATCGATGAGTTTCAGATATTTGTTGCAGTTGCCCAGTATCGCGACGTGTAAGCACAATATCGCGTTTTTCCAATTGTTCACCAACAATCAGGATGGCAACTTCGTCTACTGTTGGAGCATTAAATGTCCTTTCGTGTGTTCCAGATGGTCGTTTATCTGCTTTGATAACAACTTTATAGTCATCACTTGGCATGCGCTCTAAAGCACTCTTAAACAACCTGACCAACGCATGATGTTCATGAAGCAGACACTGCAAGTCTTGAAGAATTGCTCGCTTCATTCCTGCATTGATCTCTAGGCGTCGATCAAGTTGTTCTTCCATGTTGCCCATGAAATATATTTGTAAAAATTTATTCTGTGTATCTTCGAAAGGTAGTAATGATCCAATTCGATGATGAATCTGTCCTTGTATCTACAAAATAAAAACCAGACAGTATTAACTGGGTTATAAACACTTTTTTCGGTGGGAGAGTAGAGTTCAGAATTAGCAAATATACTACATAGGTACCAATAGATAAAGTAAGTTATTCTTTAACTACATTCTATATAAGTACAAAAATAAATACCTTAAATGTCGGATTAAATCCCCGTTCTTCGATAATATCTGCCCCAAATGACGTCATCTGGAAACAACCATTGTATTTTTGAGTATTTGCAAGAAAGTGGCGTGATTCTTGTGTTTCGCCACAAAGCAATGAATACAATGGCTCAGGTGGCGGAGTCAACAATGGCAATTTCACTTTACCATTAAGGCAGCATAATCCAGGCGTTTCTCCGGAAAACTTTAATGCACCACAATACTCGCAAACTACGTCCATTTGCCCAATGCAAACGCTAGGATGCAAGCTGTAATCATTGCTGCAATCGTATTGAAACGCTGCTCGATTCAAATCAGCACTTGATAAATATCTTGTTCTGCGTCGCAAATTATCTATTTGTTGACCTCTGTTGTTCGCTCGACGATTCTGCATTGCCAACCGAGCTGTTTCACGGGCTGCTTCACTTTGCTCTCGTGATTGAGAAGCACGAAGTCGAGCCATACTATCGCGGCGCTGTTCACGTGCAATTTCTTGTTCTTCTTCAGTCCTTTCATTTGCAGTATTTCGTATTCTTCTTGCATCACGGCTTTGTCGGGAAAGATTCGATCGTCTTGGTCGCGGCATTATTAATTAAACTTCACTTCACCTAAAAACTTAAATTTTTAACCATACCGAGTTTTATAGTTCACTTCACTGTTTATACGAATGGGCAATTGGGCAATAATGTTAATTATTTATTTAATAGAAATAGTTATATTATTGATTTCTTACAAATATCAAATAGTCATCCATACGTCATTACATAGCTGTCATTATACGTCAATTTTGTTATTCCAAGTCTGATTCTTTTTTGTTATACCACGTTTTATAGTGACTGACGTTACATGTCAAGTCACACGGGAATGATGTCGAACGGGATAAAAAGTATCCTATGTCCTTCTCCTGGCTCTAAACTACCTCCCTGCCAATTTTCAGCTAAATCGGTTCAGCCGTTCTTGAGTTATAAGTGAAGTAACTAACACGACTTTCTTTTATATATATAGATGTAATCTCCACATTTCAAGATATTTGACGATTCTATTTGCAACACTGAAGTCTAATCGAAACCGAAGATAATGTTCCCATCACCTGGAATAAGCTCGTCACCATATAAGTTGTGTAATGTACCTAATGATTGACAAAATGGGAAGAAGTTTAAAAAGAAGAGAGCAACATTGAAGATTTGGCTGGAAGAATCCGTCCAAGGCCGTAAAGCTTATTATTTAAAAAAAATGTGTCCGTCCGTCAGCTGCACTGCCATGCTCAAATTATTAAGAGTATGCCTAAAGCAGATGCGCAACGGCCCTAGGGCGGGACTAACGATAGTGATTTCTTTTTTTCTAAAAAGTTACGGGTAGCCCCCGCTGTTGACAACTAGAACTGGCGCTAGTGAGCAATATGGCTTCTCTCCTCAACCTTGAGATGACGAGTTTCCGTTTCCGTACCAGGTAACGTTACAGTAACGATTAACTACCAACGGTATTGCTGCTTCCTGCAGGTGGTACTTGCAGAAGTGAAGGGCCCGTGCAAATCTAGCAAAACAGGAGAAAAAAAGAAGAAGATAACTATCTAAAACAAGACAGAAATATTCATGTTATTTAAATTATTTAAAATGAAGAAATATGTCAAAAAAATCTGTCTCGTTTACATTGTCATCTTCTTATTGTCTTCTCCTGCCTCGCCGATTTGCACTGGCCCTTCACTCCTGCAAGCACCACCTGCAGGAAGCAGCTGAAATGAAAAAGAAAAACAAATTAAATAATTATTTTTTATTGTTTTACAATACATTAAAATGCATGCATATATATAAAAGTTCTGAGAATGCTCACATGAATGTACACTACTTGCCTAACCATCAAAAAGGACAATAAATATTATTTAACTTATTATGAGTTATATAGTTGAGATAATTAAGTTACCCTCTAAATAACTCTATTAAATTGTTGTATTAAATCACATTCATAATATTTTACATAAACAAAAATAAACTTTCAATTTATAGTTATGGTTTTAAGTAAGGAATAAATTTTATTATGAAGCATTCTTAATTTTATGCAAACGACTGTAGTATACAAGTCTACATACTTAGATTTTCACTTTATTTAATTTTAAAAGAATGCCCTAACTGTCTTTTGAATGTGTGTTAAAGTGTTAAAGCATTCCTTCAAACTATCAACTATATATGAATATTAAATCAAACACATCAAATGACGTATCCACCTAATGCAATTCAAAATATTTACAGGTTTGTGTAAATTACCCGAATTAATAAGGCAATTTCCATTAAGTTTATACATCTAAAGATCAGATAAGTATTAAACTTGAAAAAAAAAGACCACCTGAGGCGCGGGGATCGAACCCACGTTCATCACATATCTAGGCGATTGCCTAGACCATTAGGCTTACCAGACGTTGGCAAAGCCTGCTGTACATGAAGTCTGTTTCTTTATTGCATGGCGAATATTGTAAACAAGACTTAACATTCCTTTTTATAGAAATTATTTATTTTATAATAAGATAAACACAAAAATAACAACCCACTATGGTAATTTTTCATCTAACACATAAAACTTTTCATATCTATAGGTAAAATAATTTTACGTTATACCAAATGACGCGTCATAAAAATATTGTTCTAAGTATTAGCCAAGCAAATAAAAACTGTATTATAGGCCCGAGCTTATCTTTTTGTGCATTTCCGGCTGTTGTAAATACGAAACAGACTTTATTTGAGTGTTTTAACGACACAGAAAAGGGGTCTTGTATAATACAACACCGCTATCTATTATGTATTTTTGTCTGTTTGTGGCGCCATAGCTCTTAAACGGCTAAACCGATTTGGACGCGTTTTTTTCAAAATAGAAAGTAAGTTTTCTAGCGATGGTGCTTAGACTATTCCATTAAAATCGGTTCATCCGGTTAAACATTTACCTAACCACCTACGCAAATAAGAAAAGTTATACAGCAAGATAAGGTTTGCTTGTTAAATTGGCGCTATAATGTCGCAAAGTTTAAAGCAATAACTAAAATGGTTTACTATGTCGCAGGTGTACCGTATAATTAGCTGTATTACAAGAGGGCGCGCCGGATTGAAAAACCTCGCTGTAATGTATTTTATCGTTAATTTAATAATGATTTTATTTACTACAACTTAGAACCGTTTTTGTACAATTTGGACACCACTATCTGACGCCATTTTTATATATGTGACGCCATTTTTATGTTGAAACTAAAGCTTTTAAAGCGGCGTATCGAATGCATGTAGGCTGACTTTACTAAGTCGCTTTGACGAACGCAAAATGATCAGCTCCATTACATTACAGCGACGTTTTAAATCCGGCGCACCTATTTGTAAGGTAACGTGTTATACGATATGGCTGCTGCGACAGCTACATAGGGAGATTTGCTGTTATTGTTGTTGTTGAGACTTACTTAAAGCACTTATTAAACCATCCATCATCATCCATCATACTTAGAATCCTAACTAGGAAGGTAGGAACCAATCGGATCCTAAGTAGGCTACGATACGAGATCAATGCATAAACGGTACCCCACAACGTGACATTGTATCGCCAAGTTATCATACAAACCTTATCGAGCCGTAACTAATTTGGCTTTTTAAATCACATTTCTTTTTTTTCGTTAGGGATTTTTTAAAGTTGTATTTGTTTTTCATATAATATCTTCATCGCCGTCAAACAGCCTGTCGATGAACAGCATCACCTCTGGTGAACCCCATAGCGCTGCTTACTGGAGTTCCATCTACGTGGTGTCTTATGAAAAAAATAATTATATGTAAAAAACTTTTACATTAATTGTTGTAAAAAATATTTGGTGGTGTAAAAAATCACATGAATAAAACTGAAAGTGTCATTTGCAAAATTATTATTTTAGTATTTCGGTTGACATCTCTACTCACATATTTGATTTTTTTTATTCAACTGGTACCACCGACAGTTTTAACAAGTTTTATTATTATAATATGGGTGATCATTCTAGAAAGGTACCTCCTAACGCCACCACACCTAAACAATCACCTCATCTTCCTCCTAGAATAATCCCGGTTGTGCTCTCTTATGCGAGGGCCCAGGGTCCGCTGACCATGATCCAGGTTGTGGCAGATCAGGTAATTACAATGGAGCGACTGCCATCTGACCTCCGTGACCCTGTTACCAGGGGAACTTGACCAGTTTTGGATCATGGTTACACATTCAGTCGCCTGAATGTGCAGGTTTCCTCACGATGTTTTCCCTCACCGTAAGAGCATCGGTTAGTGAAACAACTAATGTACATAACTCAGAAAAAGTCATTGGTACATGGCGGCACGTGGTATCGAACCGACACCTTCCGCATGAGAGGCAACCCGCTAGCCACTGCGCCACCGACGCACCTAAACAACCACTTATGCTACTAATAAAGTGTACTTACAAAACTGTACTTAAACATTGCCACTGTTTTCTCACTCGGTGTCAGAGTGGATGATCTTTTCAATTTGCTCATCCATCAATTTGTGCAGCATTCTTCATGTTATCTCCAACTTCAATAGGAAAACATTTTTGATTAAAATAAGTTAATTAAAATTTTACCTATCTATACACACATATAATAAAACAGTAAAACCAATGCGTCTGTACATTGAGTATTTTTACCAAAAACTAATTGATGGAGATGTTAAAATAGTAACAGAATAGGAATCTACAACTTTTAATTTTTTTGTATGTTTATCTGTTTGTACACGCTAATCTCCGGAACTACTGCACGGATTTGAATGAAACTTTTTTATTGTGTAGCTATTGAGTCTGGGCAAATACTAGGCTATAACTTATTTTGAAGATCGGAGTACCTGACGTGGAACCTTAGCAGTACACTTAAATTAAGAGAGATATGAAAGCAGCGCTTTAAGAAAAGTTATTTAGCATGATGGGCATTTTCTATTTACGTACACAAATTGAAGGTCTGAAGCAACTGAAATGGAACCCTAGCAGCTCAGCTCAATTATAAGAGATATGAATAGAGCGCCTCAGGGAACATTGTTCAGCGTGATGAGCATTTTCTATTGACGTACACAAATTAAAGGTCTGGAGCAACTGATAAAGAACCCTAGCAGCTTAGCTTAACTATAAGAGATATGAATAGAGGGACTTAGGGATCATTGTTCAGTATGATGAGCATTTTATATTGACTAACACAAATTGAAGGTCTGGAGCAACTGATATGCTAAATTACTTTAGACTGATTTTCAAACTCCTTGATAAAGAACCCTAGCAGCTTAGCTTAAATATAAGAGATATGAATAGAGGGACTTAGGGATCATTGTTCAGCATGATGAGCATTTTCTATTGACTAACACAAATTGAAGGTCTGGAGCAATTGATATGCTAAATTACTTTAGACTGATTTTCAAACTCCTAAGGTAATCCTACTGTCTCCGAGTTACGATCTGGTGACGGAAGCCTAGAGAAATCGAGAGAATCCTTCAGATAATTTTATGGTGCTGACCTTAACGCTAAGTAGTTCGTGGATACTATCACTACAGACAATTGTTAAATTAATGTATTGTTAATTTCATTAACGGAAGATGAAAGTCAATTGGCACTATTTTTTTAAAACACTTATCACCTACTAACGGAAATTGAACTTTGAGAATAGTCTTACTTACTTTACGATATAGGGGAAAGGGTACGTAGGCCTTTGCCCTGCAGTGGACACGACAGGCTCCTAATAATAAAAACTTTACTATAGTAGTTACTAACAAATCGACCTTTGAGTAGGCTAGGGACACAATAAATAGATGCTAAACCACATACATCTACCTGCTTAGGGAGGTTTGAGTCTGACCTGAACACTAAAACCTAAAGCACAGAATATTAGTACTTCGTACAGAAGTATGACTTAGCAATTGTATTCAAAGAAATGTCTACTCAATGTCGTCAACAATATAGCGTAATTTAGTTCGCCTCAGGAGTCAAGCTCATTTTCGTGTAGACACCTACAAAAATCCATTGCAAGATAATTTTATACTCATAGCTCTGGAACAGTGGCGGTACCACCATATAAGCCAAAAAGCCCGGCTTGCCTTATTGTAAAAAAATAAAAAAGATCGAACACATTTTATTTACACTTAAATTTTCGCGCGTGCATTAATTCTTCATCGAAACTTGAATGAAAACGCGACACGTAACGCCATCTAGCGTGCGAGCAAACAAACCCGCGTTTTGTGCGCGATTTTAGAACGTTATCTAACGTCTCTCTCACACCAGTGGGCTTCTTATGAGGCTTGCTTCACGGCTCCGGACGAACTCTTCACACATATGGAAAAGTATGTAAAAGACGTATAACTACCGGTAAGTATCTATAGTCGGTCAGTATAAAGAATTAAGCCGGGCTTTCAAATGAAGTTCGTGCAAGTGCGAACTAAATGTGGGCGGGAGTAATGAATGAATAGGGTTTGTTTATGACTGAAAGAGGCGAACTTCACGTATATGGTCAGTCGAGCGAGTGAGAGTTTGAGGAAATTTCGTTGTGTTTTTTCTAAATTGTATGAAAGTTTGTTTCATTACAAAATGAGTGCCGCTAGTGATAATAACATTGTTCCTTGTGAAGGTTTGAAATGTGTGCAAGTGTTAACAAGCGGGGGCAAGGTAAAATCTTTAAATTTTGCTGAGAAAAAACAACTCATAGTTTCGCCAAAGCCGACACCGGATTTGAATATTTCGCAAACAAGTAAGTATGTTTGGTGTTGCATATTTTATGTTTTTCTAATGAAAACCATGTTTGGAATACAACTGGTTATGACGACCTAAATAACTTATCAAATGCCATAAAAAGGCATCAAAATTCTCAGAAACACATGAACGCTGTTATTTCATTTTGCAGTTTTGGTAAACAACGTATTGAAACATCTTTGTAAAAAAGATGACGCATTGACTTAGAATACAAATAAAACAATTATACTATAATGTCCTGACACAGTTTTTTTTTACCATTGTTTGTAATGTCGTATATTTTCTCGTGTATTATATTATTTCCTCATACTCAGCTCAACAACTTCAAAAGGCTTTTTTCAAAGCCACCGAAGGTATGTCATTGCTGGTATGTTTCCACAATTCTGCCTGGTAGTAATATGCCTTCAGTGTGCTTTGATTAACTCGCCAGAAGCCGAAAGAACTGAATGTATTAGAGGTATGAAGAAAGAGTACAGTGAAACATGAAGAATCAAGTAATTTCATTTCAATAACAGCAGTGCTCATTTTCAAGAATCAAAAAAGACCATTAACTTTTGCCGAAGCTGTAGCTTGGCTTGCCCTGTCGCGATACCCCAGGCACGCCACTGCTCTGGAATATGATTCATAATACACTAAACCTATTCAGAGACGTAGTATCACGCGAAGCGATAGGGTTGACTGCTACGAGAAGCTTCTAACGCTATCTAGCGCCTCTTTCTAGTACTTTATTCATTCTCGTCCAGCCAGCAACGTAGCCGCGCGGCCGCCGGTGAATAAAACGCGCGAGCGGTCACTGACCAGTAGCGACACGCAACTTGTTTTAGCCCCAAAGTAGGGGCGCGTAGGTACGTTTTTGCTACTTACGCGGGGAGATACACAGGCCTGCCTAAAGTTACCTATATTTTTTTACAAAGGAATAAAACTGCCTTTAATAAAGTAACCTAAAAATTTAAAAAAGTTACCTTTACACTTTTACTAACAAAAGATATACGACAATTTTAGTTTTGGGGTCGGTGTCACTGCCATGCGAAATTTTCTTACCAGAGGCGGATGGCGAGGTGATAGTAACCTATATAGAAAAGAGTGTCTATTGACCTTGATTTTTCATTCCTCTCTTCTCCTTACGACATGGTAGACTAAGAGATCATGATAGCTGGATGGCGGCGGTAGTATAAAATATTTATTATTTTGTATCATCGAGTGTACGCGTACGAAGTCGCGGGCAACAGATAGTTATTAATCTATATATATAAAAGAAAGTCGTGTTAGTTACTTCACTTATAACTCAAGAACGGCTGAACCGATTTAGCTGAAAATTGGCAGGGAGGTAGTTTAGAGCCAGGAGAAGGACATAGGATACTTTTTATCCCGTTCGACATCATTCCCGTGTGACTTGACATGTAACGTCAGTCACTATAAAACGTGGTATAACAAAAAAGAATCAGACTTGGAATAACAAAATTGACGTATAATGACAGCTATGTAATGACGTATGGATGACTATTTGATATTTGTAAGAAATCAATAATATAACTATTTCTATTAAATAAATAATTAACATTATTGCCCAATTGCCCATTCGTATAAACAGTGAAGTGAACTATAAAACTCGGTATGGTTAAAAATTTAAGTTTTTAGGTGAAGTGAAGTTTAATTAATAATGCCGCGACCAAGACGATCGAATCTTTCCCGACAAAGCCGTGATGCAAGAAGAATACGAAATACTGCAAATGAAAGGACTGAAGAAGAACAAGAAATTGCACGTGAACAGCGCCGCGATAGTATGGCTCGACTTCGTGCTTCTCAATCACGAGAGCAAAGTGAAGCAGCCCGTGAAACAGCTCGGTTGGCAATGCAGAATCGTCGAGCGAACAACAGAGGTCAACAAATAGATAATTTGCGACGCAGAACAAGATATTTATCAAGTGCTGATTTGAATCGAGCAGCGTTTCAATACGATTGCAGCAATGATTACAGCTTGCATCCTAGCGTTTGCATTGGGCAAATGGACGTAGTTTGCGAGTATTGTGGTGCATTAAAGTTTTCCGGAGAAACGCCTGGATTATGCTGCCTTAATGGTAAAGTGAAATTGCCATTGTTGACTCCGCCACCTGAGCCATTGTATTCATTGCTTTGTGGCGAAACACAAGAATCACGCCACTTTCTTGCAAATACTCAAAAATACAATGGTTGTTTCCAGATGACGTCATTTGGGGCAGATATTATCGAAGAACGGGGATTTAATCCGACATTTAAGGTATTTATTTTTGTACTTATATAGAATGTAGTTAAAGAATAACTTACTTTATCTATTGGTACCTATGTAGTATATTTGCTAATTCTGAACTCTACTCTCCCACCGAAAAAAGTGTTTATAACCCAGTTAATACTGTCTGGTTTTTATTTTGTAGATACAAGGACAGATTCATCATCGAATTGGATCATTACTACCTTTCGAAGATACACAGAATAAATTTTTACAAATATATTTCATGGGCAACATGGAAGAACAACTTGATCGACGCCTAGAGATCAATGCAGGAATGAAGCGAGCAATTCTTCAAGACTTGCAGTGTCTGCTTCATGAACATCATGCGTTGGTCAGGTTGTTTAAGAGTGCTTTAGAGCGCATGCCAAGTGATGACTATAAAGTTGTTATCAAAGCAGATAAACGACCATCTGGAACACACGAAAGGACATTTAATGCTCCAACAGTAGACGAAGTTGCCATCCTGATTGTTGGTGAACAATTGGAAAAACGCGATATTGTGCTTACACGTCGCGATACTGGGCAACTGCAACAAATATCTGAAACTCATCGATCATATGACACATTGCAATACCCGCTGATGTTTTGGCAAGGAGAAGATGGATATTATTTTAATATTAAAATGAAAAATCCATTGAATGGTGAGTATCAGTATCATAATTTATTTCATTTATTTGTGAAAGACACTGATTTAAAATAATGCTTATTAAAAAAATGGTTAATGTCTGTATTGTTTGCCTTTAAAATTTGCCTTTGAAATGGTTAATTATCAAATTTTTAATTTCAGGTGAAGAAACTACAAAGAAAGTTAGCTCAATGAATTATTACGCATATCGTTTGATGATTCGTCAAAATGCTGACAACTATTTGCTGCGGTTTCGTCGATTGTTTCAGCAGTATTGCGTTGACATGTATGTAAAAATAGAAACGGAACGTTTAACATTCATTAGGTTGAACCAAGCCAAACTGCGTTCTGAGGAGTACATCCATTTACGTGATGCAGTTAATACTGAAGGAAATGCAGCTAATATTGGTCGATTAACTATTCTGCCGGCGACATACATTGGTAGTCCACGTCATATGCATGAATATGCACAAGATGCAATGACATATGTTCGTCATTACGGTCGGCCCGATCTCTTTATTACTTTTACCTGTAATCCAAAATGGATAGAAATTACTCAATTGCTGCTTCCCGGACAAACATCAAGTGATAGACACGACATCACAGCACGTATATTCAGGCAAAAAATTCGGTCCCTGATGAACTTTATTGTTAAACAACGCGTCTTTGGAGATACTCGATGCTGGATGTATTCAATCGAATGGCAAAAGCGAGGCCTGCCGCACGCACACATTCTTATTTGGTTAGTGGAAAGAATTCAGCCTGACCAAATAGATGATATCATATGTGCTGAGATTCCTGATTATGAAGTCGATCCAGACCTACATGATGTTGTTACTACTAATATGATTCATGGACCGTGTGGTGCCATCAATCCCCAATCACCTTGCATGGTCGATGGAAAGTGCTCTAAACGATATCCACGGAAATTAACGGCGGAGACTGTCACTGGCAATGATGGTTATCCGCTGTATCGGCGTCGATCACCAGATGACAACGGTCGAACTGTCACAACGAAAGTGAAAAGAATGGATTTCGTTGTCGACAACAGTTGGATTGTTCCATATTCGCCACTTATTTCTAAATCGTTCAAGACACATTGCAACGTTGAATACTGCAATTCAGTTAAGTCCATAAAATATATTTGCAAATATGTCACGAAAGGCAGTGATATGGCGGTTTTTGGATTGCAATCCTCGAATACCAACGATGAAATTTCACGCTATCAAGTTGGTCGTTATGTGAACTGTAATGAAGCGATTTGGCGTATATTCGCATTTCCCATTCACGAACGTCATCCTACTGTTACGCATTTGGCGGTGCATCTGGAGAATGGTCAACGAGTATATTTCACGGCTTCGAATGCTACGCAACGTGCTGAAACACCTCCAGCAACTACATTGACCAGTTTTTTTGCAATCTGCCAAAGCGATCAGTTTGCACGAACTTTGCTTTACTCGGAGATGCCACGTTATTATACTTGGAATGCTTCATCGAAGAATTTTCAAAGACGGAAGCAAGGCGATGCGGTTCCTGGGTATCCAGATGTGCGTTCTACTGATGCTCTTGGTCGTATGTATACAGTTCATCCAAAGAATAATGAATGTTTCTATTTGCGGTTGTTGCTGGTAAATGTGCGTGGGCCAACGTCATTTGAGTCACTACGAACTGTTAATGGTGTAATATTCCCAACATATCGTGCTGCATGTGAAGAATTGAAGTTATTAGAAAACGATAGTCATTGGGATACGACAATCGCTGAAGCCATTATCTGTGCATCTCCAAGTCAGATACGCACATTATTCGCTATCATAATTTCGACATGTTTTCCATCAAACCCATGTAACCTGTGGCACAAATACAAGGATAATATGTCAGAAGATATTTTACATCAAATTCGTGTCAGTTCCAGAAATCACGATATTGAGATGAATGAGGAGATACATAATCGTGCTTTACTCTTGATCGAAGATATGTGTTACCTCATGTGCGGTAATTTATTAATCAGGTTAGGAATGCCAGCACCATATCGTGAAATGAATGACGCATTTAATCGAGAATTGGAACGGGAACGTGAATATGATCACCAGGAATTAGATTTAGTAGTTCAAACGAATGTACCCCTGTTGAATTACCAACAAAAGAAAGTTTATGATACTTTAATGAAGGCAATCGATGATGAAAATGGTGGTTTATATTTCCTAGATGCCCCTGGTGGAACTGGCAAGACATTCCTCATGTCATTAGTTTTAGCAACTGTTCGGGCGAGATCTAACATAGCGGTTGCAGTTGCTTCTTCTGGAATAGCAGCCACATTGTTAGAAGGATGCCGTACGGCTCATTCAGCATTCAAATTACCGTTAAATCTTCAAACTATTGAAGAACCAACGTGTAATATTGCAAAACACTCAGCAATGGCCAAAGTTTTAGCGGTATCGAAAATCATCATCTGGGACGAATGCACAATGGCGCATAAACGTGCATTAGAAGCACTTAACCGAACATTAAAAGATTTACGCAATGACTCGAGATGTTTTGGAGGAGCAATGATTTTACTTTCTGGTGATTTCCGCCAAATACTGCCAGTAATTCCAAGATCTACGGCTGCCGACGAAATAAACGCTTGCCTCAAATCGTCAAATCTATGGCGCCATGTGAAGAAACTGCAACTGACAACAAACATGAGAGTTGCATTGCTTAATGATACATCTGCTGAAGATTTCTCGGAGCAATTGCTGACTATCGGTAATGGTCAAGTACCTGTCGATGAATCGAGCGGATTAATATCATTTCCAAATAATTTCTGTAATTTTGTCTCATCAAAAGACGAACTTATCAACAATGTATTTCCAGAAATTATTTCTAACTACAAAAATTATGAATGGATGAGTGAGCGAGCAATTTTAGCGGCTAAGAATAAAGATGTAGATGACCTAAACAACATAATTCAAAATAAGATCATTGGAACAATGCATTCATTCAAATCTATTGACTGCGTCACAAATGAAGATGAAGCCACCAACTATCCAATTGAATTTTTAAACTCTTTGGACGTGCCTGGCTTACCACCGCACAATTTACGCCTAAAGGTTGGCTCCGTAGTAATCATGCTTCGAAACATAAACCAACCAAAACTGTGCAACGGTACGCGTTTGGTGGTTAGAAAATTGATGAACAATGTAATTTACGCTACGATAATGATAGGAAAATTCAAAGGTGAGCAAGTTCTCATTCCGAGGATACCGATGATCCCAACCGATATGCCGTTTGAATTTAAAAGACTTCAATTTCCGATACGTCTTGCATTTGCCATGACCATCAACAAATCACAAGGCCAATCCTTAAAAGTTTGTGGTTTAAATCTAGAACATTCATGTTTTTCCCATGGTCAATTATACGTGGCATGTTCACGGGTCGGAAGACCATCTGCGTTGTTTGTTTTTGCGCCTGATAATAAAACAAAAAATGTCGTGTATCACAAGGTACTTAAATGAAGAGCAACCTATGTACTAAAATACAGAAATAATTATGAATGATTGATGTAGAAATTTAATTTTTTTTGTATTTTTTCCAATAAAAAAAAAAAAAGCTTATTTATTGACATTAAGGCGGAACAAAGTTCGCCGGGTCAGCTAGTAAATAAATAAATACTTATTAGACAACTACTGATAAACAAAAACTTCAATTCCAAATCTATACAATATATGATACAACAGTAAGTAGATAAAACACTTAGCAAGGAATATTGGTGGTATCACAACACCCTAACCCAGAGTCAATATAGAAAATATGAATTTCTGTATTGATCCGACCGGTGATCGAACCCGGGACCTCCGAGATAACGACACCATGAAAACCAATGAAATAAAAAAGCTAATTGAAATACACTTCATACAACAAGTGAATTTAGTTTTGTGTTGTCTGTAATTTATTAATTAAATATTTTTTGCATAATATTTACCATGGACTGCACCAGACGCTGCAGGCAATACAGACGTTCCTGGTGCGTCGTAATCTATATATATAAAAGAAAGTCGTGTTAGTTACTTCACTTATAACTCAAGAACGGCTGAACCGATTTAGCTGAAAATTGGCAGGGAGGTAGTTTAGAGCCAGGAGAAGGACATAGGATACTTTTTATCCCGTTCGACATCATTCCCGTGTGACTTGACATGTAACGTCAGTCACTATAAAACGTGGTATAACAAAAAAGAATCAGACTTGGAATAACAAAATTGACGTATAATGACAGCTATGTAATGACGTATGGATGACTATTTGATATTTGTAAGAAATCAATAATATAACTATTTCTATTAAATAAATAATTAACATTATTGCCCAATTGCCCATTCGTATAAACAGTGAAGTGAACTATAAAACTCGGTATGGTTAAAAATTTAAGTTTTTAGGTGAAGTGAAGTTTAATTAATAATGCCGCGACCAAGACGATCGAATCTTTCCCGACAAAGCCGTGATGCAAGAAGAATACGAAATACTGCAAATGAAAGGACTGAAGAAGAACAAGAAATTGCACGTGAACAGCGCCGCGATAGTATGGCTCGACTTCGTGCTTCTCAATCACGAGAGCAAAGTGAAGCAGCCCGTGAAACAGCTCGGTTGGCAATGCAGAATCGTCGAGCGAACAACAGAGGTCAACAAATAGATAATTTGCGACGCAGAACAAGATATTTATCAAGTGCTGATTTGAATCGAGCAGCGTTTCAATACGATTGCAGCAATGATTACAGCTTGCATCCTAGCGTTTGCATTGGGCAAATGGACGTAGTTTGCGAGTATTGTGGTGCATTAAAGTTTTCCGGAGAAACGCCTGGATTATGCTGCCTTAATGGTAAAGTGAAATTGCCATTGTTGACTCCGCCACCTGAGCCATTGTATTCATTGCTTTGTGGCGAAACACAAGAATCACGCCACTTTCTTGCAAATACTCAAAAATACAATGGTTGTTTCCAGATGACGTCATTTGGGGCAGATATTATCGAAGAACGGGGATTTAATCCGACATTTAAGGTATTTATTTTTGTACTTATATAGAATGTAGTTAAAGAATAACTTACTTTATCTATTGGTACCTATGTAGTATATTTGCTAATTCTGAACTCTACTCTCCCACCGAAAAAAGTGTTTATAACCCAGTTAATACTGTCTGGTTTTTATTTTGTAGATACAAGGACAGATTCATCATCGAATTGGATCATTACTACCTTTCGAAGATACACAGAATAAATTTTTACAAATATATTTCATGGGCAACATGGAAGAACAACTTGATCGACGCCTAGAGATCAATGCAGGAATGAAGCGAGCAATTCTTCAAGACTTGCAGTGTCTGCTTCATGAACATCATGCGTTGGTCAGGTTGTTTAAGAGTGCTTTAGAGCGCATGCCAAGTGATGACTATAAAGTTGTTATCAAAGCAGATAAACGACCATCTGGAACACACGAAAGGACATTTAATGCTCCAACAGTAGACGAAGTTGCCATCCTGATTGTTGGTGAACAATTGGAAAAACGCGATATTGTGCTTACACGTCGCGATACTGGGCAACTGCAACAAATATCTGAAACTCATCGATCATATGACACATTGCAATACCCGCTGATGTTTTGGCAAGGAGAAGATGGATATTATTTTAATATTAAAATGAAAAATCCATTGAATGGTGAGTATCAGTATCATAATTTATTTCATTTATTTGTGAAAGACACTGATTTAAAATAATGCTTATTAAAAAAATGGTTAATGTCTGTATTGTTTGCCTTTAAAATTTGCCTTTGAAATGGTTAATTATCAAATTTTTAATTTCAGGTGAAGAAACTACAAAGAAAGTTAGCTCAATGAATTATTACGCATATCGTTTGATGATTCGTCAAAATGCTGACAACTATTTGCTGCGGTTTCGTCGATTGTTTCAGCAGTATTGCGTTGACATGTATGTAAAAATAGAAACGGAACGTTTAACATTCATTAGGTTGAACCAAGCCAAACTGCGTTCTGAGGAGTACATCCATTTACGTGATGCAGTTAATACTGAAGGAAATGCAGCTAATATTGGTCGATTAACTATTCTGCCGGCGACATACATTGGTAGTCCACGTCATATGCATGAATATGCACAAGATGCAATGACATATGTTCGTCATTACGGTCGGCCCGATCTCTTTATTACTTTTACCTGTAATCCAAAATGGATAGAAATTACTCAATTGCTGCTTCCCGGACAAACATCAAGTGATAGACACGACATCACAGCACGTATATTCAGGCAAAAAATTCGGTCCCTGATGAACTTTATTGTTAAACAACGCGTCTTTGGAGATACTCGATGCTGGATGTATTCAATCGAATGGCAAAAGCGAGGCCTGCCGCACGCACACATTCTTATTTGGTTAGTGGAAAGAATTCAGCCTGACCAAATAGATGATATCATATGTGCTGAGATTCCTGATTATGAAGTCGATCCAGACCTACATGATGTTGTTACTACTAATATGATTCATGGACCGTGTGGTGCCATCAATCCCCAATCACCTTGCATGGTCGATGGAAAGTGCTCTAAACGATATCCACGGAAATTAACGGCGGAGACTGTCACTGGCAATGATGGTTATCCGCTGTATCGGCGTCGATCACCAGATGACAACGGTCGAACTGTCACAACGAAAGTGAAAAGAATGGATTTCGTTGTCGACAACAGTTGGATTGTTCCATATTCGCCACTTATTTCTAAATCGTTCAAGACACATTGCAACGTTGAATACTGCAATTCAGTTAAGTCCATAAAATATATTTGCAAATATGTCACGAAAGGCAGTGATATGGCGGTTTTTGGATTGCAATCCTCGAATACCAACGATGAAATTTCACGCTATCAAGTTGGTCGTTATGTGAACTGTAATGAAGCGATTTGGCGTATATTCGCATTTCCCATTCACGAACGTCATCCTACTGTTACGCATTTGGCGGTGCATCTGGAGAATGGTCAACGAGTATATTTCACGGCTTCGAATGCTACGCAACGTGCTGAAACACCTCCAGCAACTACATTGACCAGTTTTTTTGCAATCTGCCAAAGCGATCAGTTTGCACGAACTTTGCTTTACTCGGAGATGCCACGTTATTATACTTGGAATGCTTCATCGAAGAATTTTCAAAGACGGAAGCAAGGCGATGCGGTTCCTGGGTATCCAGATGTGCGTTCTACTGATGCTCTTGGTCGTATGTATACAGTTCATCCAAAGAATAATGAATGTTTCTATTTGCGGTTGTTGCTGGTAAATGTGCGTGGGCCAACGTCATTTGAGTCACTACGAACTGTTAATGGTGTAATATTCCCAACATATCGTGCTGCATGTGAAGAATTGAAGTTATTAGAAAACGATAGTCATTGGGATACGACAATCGCTGAAGCCATTATCTGTGCATCTCCAAGTCAGATACGCACATTATTCGCTATCATAATTTCGACATGTTTTCCATCAAACCCATGTAACCTGTGGCACAAATACAAGGATAATATGTCAGAAGATATTTTACATCAAATTCGTGTCAGTTCCAGAAATCACGATATTGAGATGAATGAGGAGATACATAATCGTGCTTTACTCTTGATCGAAGATATGTGTTACCTCATGTGCGGTAATTTATTAATCAGGTTAGGAATGCCAGCACCATATCGTGAAATGAATGACGCATTAAATCGAGAATTGGAACGGGAACGTGAATATGATCACCAGGAATTAGATTTAGTAGTTCAAACGAATGTACCCCTGTTGAATTACCAACAAAAGAAAGTTTATGATACTTTAATGAAGGCAATCGATGATGAAAATGGTGGTTTATATTTCCTAGATGCCCCTGGTGGAACTGGCAAGACATTCCTCATGTCATTAGTTTTAGCAACTGTTCGGGCGAGATCTAACATAGCGGTTGCAGTTGCTTCTTCTGGAATAGCAGCCACATTGTTAGAAGGATGCCGTACGGCTCATTCAGCATTCAAATTACCGTTAAATCTTCAAACTATTGAAGAACCAACGTGTAATATTGCAAAACACTCAGCAATGGCCAAAGTTTTAGCGGTATCGAAAATCATCATCTGGGACGAATGCACAATGGCGCATAAACGTGCATTAGAAGCACTTAACCGAACATTAAAAGATTTACGCAATGACTCGAGATGTTTTGGAGGAGCAATGATTTTACTTTCTGGTGATTTCCGCCAAATACTGCCAGTAATTCCAAGATCTACGGCTGCCGACGAAATAAACGCTTGCCTCAAATCGTCAAATCTATGGCGCCATGTGAAGAAACTGCAACTGACAACAAACATGAGAGTTGCATTGCTTAATGATACATCTGCTGAAGATTTCTCGGAGCAATTGCTGACTATCGGTAATGGTCAAGTACCTGTCGATGAATCGAGCGGATTAATATCATTTCCAAATAATTTCTGTAATTTTGTCTCATCAAAAGACGAACTTATCAACAATGTATTTCCAGAAATTATTTCTAACTACAAAAATTATGAATGGATGAGTGAGCGAGCAATTTTAGCGGCTAAGAATAAAGATGTAGATGACCTAAACAACATAATTCAAAATAAGATCATTGGAACAATGCATTCATTCAAATCTATTGACTGCGTCACAAATGAAGATGAAGCCACCAACTATCCAATTGAATTTTTAAACTCTTTGGACGTGCCTGGCTTACCACCGCACAATTTACGCCTAAAGGTTGGCTCCGTAGTAATCATGCTTCGAAACATAAACCAACCAAAACTGTGCAACGGTACGCGTTTGGTGGTTAGAAAATTGATGAACAATGTAATTTACGCTACGATAATGATAGGAAAATTCAAAGGTGAGCAAGTTCTCATTCCGAGGATACCGATGATCCCAACCGATATGCCGTTTGAATTTAAAAGACTTCAATTTCCGATACGTCTTGCATTTGCCATGACCATCAACAAATCACAAGGCCAATCCTTAAAAGTTTGTGGTTTAAATCTAGAACATTCATGTTTTTCCCATGGTCAATTATACGTGGCATGTTCACGGGTCGGAAGACCATCTGCGTTGTTTGTTTTTGCGCCTGATAATAAAACAAAAAATGTCGTGTATCACAAGGCACTTAAATGAAGAGCAACCTATGTACTAAAATACAGAAATAATTATGAATGATTGATGTAGAAATTTAATTTTTTTTGTATTTTTTCCAATAAAAAAAAAAACTGCTTATTTATTGACATTAAGGCGGAACAAAGTTCGCCGGGTCAGCTAGTCTATATATATAAAAGAAAGTCGTGTTAGTTACTTCACTTATAACTCAAGAACGGCTGAACCGATTTAGCTGAAAATTGGCAGGGAGGTAGTTTAGAGCCAGGAGAAGGACATAGGATACTTTTTATCCCGTTCGACATCATTCCCGTGTGACTTGACATGTAACGTCAGTCACTATAAAACGTGGTATAACAAAAAAGAATCAGACTTGGAATAACAAAATTGACGTATAATGACAGCTATGTAATGACGTATGGATGACTATTTGATATTTGTAAGAAATCAATAATATAACTATTTCTATTAAATAAATAATTAACATTATTGCCCAATTGCCCATTCGTATAAACAGTGAAGTGAACTATAAAACTCGGTATGGTTAAAAATTTAAGTTTTTAGGTGAAGTGAAGTTTAATTAATAATGCCGCGACCAAGACGATCGAATCTTTCCCGACAAAGCCGTGATGCAAGAAGAATACGAAATACTGCAAATGAAAGGACTGAAGAAGAACAAGAAATTGCACGTGAACAGCGCCGCGATAGTATGGCTCGACTTCGTGCTTCTCAATCACGAGAGCAAAGTGAAGCAGCCCGTGAAACAGCTCGGTTGGCAATGCAGAATCGTCGAGCGAACAACAGAGGTCAACAAATAGATAATTTGCGACGCAGAACAAGATATTTATCAAGTGCTGATTTGAATCGAGCAGCGTTTCAATACGATTGCAGCAATGATTACAGCTTGCATCCTAGCGTTTGCATTGGGCAAATGGACGTAGTTTGCGAGTATTGTGGTGCATTAAAGTTTTCCGGAGAAACGCCTGGATTATGCTGCCTTAATGGTAAAGTGAAATTGCCATTGTTGACTCCGCCACCTGAGCCATTGTATTCATTGCTTTGTGGCGAAACACAAGAATCACGCCACTTTCTTGCAAATACTCAAAAATACAATGGTTGTTTCCAGATGACGTCATTTGGGGCAGATATTATCGAAGAACGGGGATTTAATCCGACATTTAAGGTATTTATTTTTGTACTTATATAGAATGTAGTTAAAGAATAACTTACTTTATCTATTGGTACCTATGTAGTATATTTGCTAATTCTGAACTCTACTCTCCCACCGAAAAAAGTGTTTATAACCCAGTTAATACTGTCTGGTTTTTATTTTGTAGATACAAGGACAGATTCATCATCGAATTGGATCATTACTACCTTTCGAAGATACACAGAATAAATTTTTACAAATATATTTCATGGGCAACATGGAAGAACAACTTGATCGACGCCTAGAGATCAATGCAGGAATGAAGCGAGCAATTCTTCAAGACTTGCAGTGTCTGCTTCATGAACATCATGCGTTGGTCAGGTTGTTTAAGAGTGCTTTAGAGCGCATGCCAAGTGATGACTATAAAGTTGTTATCAAAGCAGATAAACGACCATCTGGAACACACGAAAGGACATTTAATGCTCCAACAGTAGACGAAGTTGCCATCCTGATTGTTGGTGAACAATTGGAAAAACGCGATATTGTGCTTACACGTCGCGATACTGGGCAACTGCAACAAATATCTGAAACTCATCGATCATATGACACATTGCAATACCCGCTGATGTTTTGGCAAGGAGAAGATGGATATTATTTTAATATTAAAATGAAAAATCCATTGAATGGTGAGTATCAGTATCATAATTTATTTCATTTATTTGTGAAAGACACTGATTTAAAATAATGCTTATTAAAAAAATGGTTAATGTCTGTATTGTTTGCCTTTAAAATTTGCCTTTGAAATGGTTAATTATCAAATTTTTAATTTCAGGTGAAGAAACTACAAAGAAAGTTAGCTCAATGAATTATTACGCATATCGTTTGATGATTCGTCAAAATGCTGACAACTATTTGCTGCGGTTTCGTCGATTGTTTCAGCAGTATTGCGTTGACATGTATGTAAAAATAGAAACGGAACGTTTAACATTCATTAGGTTGAACCAAGCCAAACTGCGTTCTGAGGAGTACATCCATTTACGTGATGCAGTTAATACTGAAGGAAATGCAGCTAATATTGGTCGATTAACTATTCTGCCGGCGACATACATTGGTAGTCCACGTCATATGCATGAATATGCACAAGATGCAATGACATATGTTCGTCATTACGGTCGGCCCGATCTCTTTATTACTTTTACCTGTAATCCAAAATGGATAGAAATTACTCAATTGCTGCTTCCCGGACAAACATCAAGTGATAGACACGACATCACAGCACGTATATTCAGGCAAAAAATTCGGTCCCTGATGAACTTTATTGTTAAACAACGCGTCTTTGGAGATACTCGATGCTGGATGTATTCAATCGAATGGCAAAAGCGAGGCCTGCCGCACGCACACATTCTTATTTGGTTAGTGGAAAGAATTCAGCCTGACCAAATAGATGATATCATATGTGCTGAGATTCCTGATTATGAAGTCGATCCAGACCTACATGATGTTGTTACTACTAATATGATTCATGGACCGTGTGGTGCCATCAATCCCCAATCACCTTGCATGGTCGATGGAAAGTGCTCTAAACGATATCCACGGAAATTAACGGCGGAGACTGTCACTGGCAATGATGGTTATCCGCTGTATCGGCGTCGATCACCAGATGACAACGGTCGAACTGTCACAACGAAAGTGAAAAGAATGGATTTCGTTGTCGACAACAGTTGGATTGTTCCATATTCGCCACTTATTTCTAAATCGTTCAAGACACATTGCAACGTTGAATACTGCAATTCAGTTAAGTCCATAAAATATATTTGCAAATATGTCACGAAAGGCAGTGATATGGCGGTTTTTGGATTGCAATCCTCGAATACCAACGATGAAATTTCACGCTATCAAGTTGGTCGTTATGTGAACTGTAATGAAGCGATTTGGCGTATATTCGCATTTCCCATTCACGAACGTCATCCTACTGTTACGCATTTGGCGGTGCATCTGGAGAATGGTCAACGAGTATATTTCACGGCTTCGAATGCTACGCAACGTGCTGAAACACCTCCAGCAACTACATTGACCAGTTTTTTTGCAATCTGCCAAAGCGATCAGTTTGCACGAACTTTGCTTTACTCGGAGATGCCACGTTATTATACTTGGAATGCTTCATCGAAGAATTTTCAAAGACGGAAGCAAGGCGATGCGGTTCCTGGGTATCCAGATGTGCGTTCTACTGATGCTCTTGGTCGTATGTATACAGTTCATCCAAAGAATAATGAATGTTTCTATTTGCGGTTGTTGCTGGTAAATGTGCGTGGGCCAACGTCATTTGAGTCACTACGAACTGTTAATGGTGTAATATTCCCAACATATCGTGCTGCATGTGAAGAATTGAAGTTATTAGAAAACGATAGTCATTGGGATACGACAATCGCTGAAGCCATTATCTGTGCATCTCCAAGTCAGATACGCACATTATTCGCTATCATAATTTCGACATGTTTTCCATCAAACCCATGTAACCTGTGGCACAAATACAAGGATAATATGTCAGAAGATATTTTACATCAAATTCGTGTCAGTTCCAGAAATCACGATATTGAGATGAATGAGGAGATACATAATCGTGCTTTACTCTTGATCGAAGATATGTGTTACCTCATGTGCGGTAATTTATTAATCAGGTTAGGAATGCCAGCACCATATCGTGAAATGAATGACGCATTTAATCGAGAATTGGAACGGGAACGTGAATATGATCACCAGGAATTAGATTTAGTAGTTCAAACGAATGTACCCCTGTTGAATTACCAACAAAAGAAAGTTTATGATACTTTAATGAAGGCAATCGATGATGAAAATGGTGGTTTATATTTCCTAGATGCCCCTGGTGGAACTGGCAAGACATTCCTCATGTCATTAGTTTTAGCAACTGTTCGGGCGAGATCTAACATAGCGGTTGCAGTTGCTTCTTCTGGAATAGCAGCCACATTGTTAGAAGGATGCCGTACGGCTCATTCAGCATTCAAATTACCGTTAAATCTTCAAACTATTGAAGAACCAACGTGTAATATTGCAAAACACTCAGCAATGGCCAAAGTTTTAGCGGTATCGAAAATCATCATCTGGGACGAATGCACAATGGCGCATAAACGTGCATTAGAAGCACTTAACCGAACATTAAAAGATTTACGCAATGACTCGAGATGTTTTGGAGGAGCAATGATTTTACTTTCTGGTGATTTCCGCCAAATACTGCCAGTAATTCCAAGATCTACGGCTGCCGACGAAATAAACGCTTGCCTCAAATCGTCAAATCTATGGCGCCATGTGAAGAAACTGCAACTGACAACAAACATGAGAGTTGCATTGCTTAATGATACATCTGCTGAAGATTTCTCGGAGCAATTGCTGACTATCGGTAATGGTCAAGTACCTGTCGATGAATCGAGCGGATTAATATCATTTCCAAATAATTTCTGTAATTTTGTCTCATCAAAAGACGAACTTATCAACAATGTATTTCCAGAAATTATTTCTAACTACAAAAATTATGAATGGATGAGTGAGCGAGCAATTTTAGCGGCTAAGAATAAAGATGTAGATGACCTAAACAACATAATTCAAAATAAGATCATTGGAACAATGCATTCATTCAAATCTATTGACTGCGTCACAAATGAAGATGAAGCCACCAACTATCCAATTGAATTTTTAAACTCTTTGGACGTGCCTGGCTTACCACCGCACAATTTACGCCTAAAGGTTGGCTCCGTAGTAATCATGCTTCGAAACATAAACCAACCAAAACTGTGCAACGGTACGCGTTTGGTGGTTAGAAAATTGATGAACAATGTAATTTACGCTACGATAATGATAGGAAAATTCAAAGGTGAGCAAGTTCTCATTCCGAGGATACCGATGATCCCAACCGATATGCCGTTTGAATTTAAAAGACTTCAATTTCCGATACGTCTTGCATTTGCCATGACCATCAACAAATCACAAGGCCAATCCTTAAAAGTTTGTGGTTTAAATCTAGAACATTCATGTTTTTCCCATGGTCAATTATACGTGGCATGTTCACGGGTCGGAAGACCATCTGCGTTGTTTGTTTTTGCGCCTGATAATAAAACAAAAAATGTCGTGTATCACAAGGTACTTAAATGAAGAGCAACCTATGTACTAAAATACAGAAATAATTATGAATGATTGATGTAGAAATTTAATTTTTTTTGTATTTTTTCCAATAAAAAAAAAAAAGCTTATTTATTGACATTAAGGCGGAACAAAGTTCGCCGGGTCAGCTAGTGAACATTGGAATCTGAAACACAATTGACATAAATAAGCTAAATGAAACACTACATAGAACAAGTGAATCTAGTTGTTGTGATGTTTGTTACTTATTAAATAAATATTTTTTTCATGATATTTACCATGGACTGGACCAGACGCTGCTGGCAACCCAGACGTTCCTGGTGCGTCGTAATGGACATTGGAATCTGAAACTAAATTCACATAAATAAGCTAAATGAAAATTACTTCATACAACAAGTGAACGTAGTGCTTTGTTGTTTGTTATTTAAAAACTTGTCAATATAACTTAATGTAGTATATTACTGTTTTGTAATGTACTTATGTATATTACTTTTGAGATAATGTTGTGTCAATTATAGAGTCATATACATCTTATAGAGTTTTCATGCAATCAAGTCAATCTGAAGTGATTGTGGCGCAGTAGTGCCAGCGCTTTGATAGTGATACCAAAGTTAAAGCAACCCACGGCGCGGTCGTGATTGGATGGGTGACCATTCCGACCATTGACAAGCATCTCCGTGCTTAGAAAGGCATGTTAAGCAGTTGGTCCTGGCTAATATCTGTTGGTATTAGTCATTAAGCCTAGTCAGAGGCTCTAGGGCCGGGCATCTGATAGTAAGATTTGTCACTTGCCCTAAAGACACCCCTCCACCAATTCGCACTGAGCCTGCGTGGTGGAGTATGACTCGTACCTCCTCATAGTTGAGGTGAGGCCCTTTCCCAGCAGTAGGATCTATTAGGCTTACTTTAAGTCAATCTATTTAATTAAAACATAATTACATAGATTTTATGACCATAAAAATCCGATGTTTTTAGATAAATTCATAATAATAAATGTACTTAATAATGATAACTATGCATTACCCACTATAAAAAAATTACTCGAGTATGTGATTCACAAAGAAATACCATATACCCCCATATATTATAATCTATTTACTGTAAAGTTTCTTTCTATTTACAACAAGCAAAACCTAAAGCTACTTCTAGAATTCCATACTAATATGTTTATTAAGTACATACATAATACTAATTCATTTACTTAATATGTGTGTTGATTTGTTTAGATTCTAGATACATTTTTATTTCAAGTTCAAGCATTAAATAAAATAAATAAATATTGGAATTGCAACACATACATTGTTCTAAAGCTAAAGTCAATCATAACCGACCACCCAGACCCGTATAGAAATTTATGATACTTAAATGACCTGACTGAAATCAAACCAGGACCTAAGAGATGGTGACACCGGCGTGCTATAGTCTGAATAATAAGTTCAATTGTATAGCTCAGAGTTATCACAGAATGTAGCAGTGCATAACAGCATAACAATGAAATAAAAAAAAATTACTTACCTAATGAAGGAAATGGTGTTTTTGGATGTCCTGACTGTATTTCTTCCTCTGTAAATAATGTCGGACCACATCTCAATGATCTTTAGTTGTTTATAATATACTTTGCTTCAAAATGACTCGCTTAGACCTGGAAATATTGTTATTTATAAAGTTTACTTAGTGTAAATTGAATATTTAAATTATTTGATAAGCCTTGATCCAAAGTGTAAGCTTAGTTTGTCAGTAGGAATATGCAAGAAGGCACTAGGTTTAATTTAAGATATAAACAAAGTTTTACAAGCAGTGTTGAGGAATTAACAGTCAAATTGTCTCCACAAATAAATTGGTTGAACAAACTGATTATATAATAAATAATAGAACAGGCCAAGGTTGAGTCGATTCGCACACGAAAAGTTCCATAGAATTATGTAAACAACATTAGGCACTATCATTGTTACAACCTATATTTTTATTATTAAAAACGGAAAATAACTATGTTTGTTGTATTTCCATACAACAAACATAATTATTTTCCGTTTCCGCCCCACTTTAATTTTGATTTTATTGTTTTTTTAGTGGTAACAGAATGTCCATGAGAAACAGCAGACAGTAGATTCTTAGGGTTTTTACTCTTTAGGTACAGAACCCTAAAAAATGAGTGATTTCGAAGAGTGGCGATATTTGAGAGACGCTCAAAATCAAGTTTTATGACAAAAATCAATTTGAACATGGTACCATTATTGTTAAGCAACTTGAGCGTATATTTTAATGCACCCAATTGACACATTACAACCAAAAGGAAAACAACAAAGGTTTACCCATACCACTATTGAAACTTGAGTTGAAGAGGTGACTACTGTGAACAATCTCAAGTTGGTTACGAGGAATACTTTGAGGTTATTTATGTTTAGGCAAGTGGAGGAAATCTCGAGAAAACATATAATCTTATGAATGGGATCTAGGTACTCACTAATTTATCGGTTTGTTGCTTTTTAAATAGCAATCCTAATGATGGAACTATCGGCAGTAGATATTTTATCCACAATGCTCGTAAGCCATATGACTTTCGGCAGGCGGACGGACCATCATGATTTGTGGCGTCGATGAGGGGCAGCCGGGGACAACGCACGAACAAACAATAACTAGCTAATAATAAGTTTTGGACAAAAGTTGATTTCAAAATGAAGCAGTTTTTATTTTATTTACAAAATAATTCTTCTTCTTCTTCTTTCTTATGGCGAGCGAACTTAAGCTTCACCCAGTTTTGGGCTCACTGTTCCGCCAATATCACGACGTGTGCAGCATTAACACGGTATGAGTTTAAACAACAAATATAGCAAAAATAATATAACCAAATTATTCCACATGCGAAGGAGGAGGAAGAGGGGTGGGAAGGAAAGAGGTGGCAAACAAAAATCTACAAAATAATCAAACGGCTGAATTCGAAATCTGACGATACGAAGAGAGATGCTTTTTTAGTAATTTTATGGCCTTGGGGTTAGCCAATCAGCCAAAGAAAGAAGCTGACAGGTCTTTCGAAAAAAACTGAAACTGGTAAATAGCTAATCTAGAGAAATCAACGTAACCCCACGCTATCTTATTTATGATTTCACTCTGCATATCTATGGTCAGCCACTAAGTAGCTGTCAAAGTCTATGACGTTTCTATGGGCTGCTGCCATGGATGGATTTATAATGTGCACTGCCTGCTGTTAGGTTAGCTGTCAAATGTCATAATTAATTGGCTGACTGAACTTTAAAAACTTGTTGAAAATATTAACAGTTTTATTTTATGCTAAATAACATAATTTTATGCTAAAATTATCCTGCTTGCTTAGTGAAGTCTAGTCCATAAATGAGAAAGAAAATGGTCTAGTATTCACCTAGATTCTGACATCATTTTTATACATTTCCTTGGCTTTCCAGGCAGGTAGGATGTATTCTTTTTTGCTATCTCTAATCCACTAGCTTAGCTACTACTACCTACTTGATTACCTCATAACCTAAAATTGACTTTATTATTGTGGAACTGATTACATTGCAACGTGGGACTAAATACTTTAAAACATTTCTGTTAAACTTTTTATATTATTATTACAGCATTTTAAAAACTTAACCACCTACAGCTTTAAGTTTGGCTGTGTGAAATATGTTTTTTTAAGTTACTATAAAGTGGCAACAATTATCTACCTTTCATTAAATCATTATGGAGATGTGAGTATCTCTTTTATTATTTTGTCAATTACCTATGATTCGACTTAATTTTTTCCTTCATTTCAATCTTTACATTTTGAAGATCCATCCACTTAAATTTAGTTTTTTACGAAATGGCCACTATGCATGTTGCAATAATTGCAAGTGCTATAGTCATCTTAACTATATAAAATAAGAATAACATCGCAAATTAGCATGCCTGTACCACTCTATTCTTATGTCAATGACCGTTTTGTTTGAACAAAATTGAAATGCTTGTTTTGTAATTTCAGTACAAAATCTAATTCAGCATTCATGTGTAACTTCGAAGTGATGCAAATACTGCAGCAGCTAAAAGACAACACACAGAAAAAACACAAGCGAGAAGGATCACTAGCTACAGTAACATATGAAGTAAGTTAAAAAAAAATTGTTAAAAACAAAAACTAGACTGCATAAAAATTATAAAATGGCACTATAATACGTAAGTACTTGTTTTCCCTTTTCAATTCATTGTTTTTAAGCAGTCTTGTTTTTTGTTTTGTATATTATTAATTTGATGATTTTGACACATTTTGTTAAAATATTAGTGCAAACATGATATGCTACATACATTTTTAAAATGGACTTTGCTAATTATATTTATACTCATATTGCTATGGTAAGAAATCTTGTCTGTCTATAAATTAAAAATTATGTAAATATTTGTCAAAGTATTTGACAAATATTTTCTTAATTTTTAATTTGACTGATTTTGAGACTGATTTTAATTGTCATCTCATGTGCAAAACTCCTCATTGAATGCCATTTGAAATAGATTGCTGTATGTGTTGGAGAAAAATCAAACCTACAACACAGAATAATAGTACTTCGTACCTACAATACAAATAGTCACAGTGGTATAGTACAGTGGTGTATGTATTTTTTCAGACTGTACATTTCTTACAAAACTCTGATTGTAAAAATCAAAGTGCTCAAGCTATCACGAAGTTTTTAGAGGCAATCAAAGAATTCAAGCTAACAAAAACAGAGAAACTAATGATGGTGAATACTCCGCCACGCACAGAATTGGAAATCCAGCTAGTAAGTATGCACTTTAATTGTCTATGGTAGTTTGGTAGTATGTAGACTTGTTCTTTTGGGCACTCAATTTGGTTTATTTATTGGGTAATATAAAAATAGGCCCTAGAACTAAACTCCCTTACTAATTATGATTTTGATGTTGCTATATTGCTATTATTATTGCTAAATATGAGACAGCTAATTAGTAATGTTTGTCTCCCTATGTCATGTCTATTATCTGTCAAATACATAAAATACATTTTATTTAATTGCTATTAATTATAACTTTTGTATTCAATTTTCAATTAGGATTTTAATTTTGACTTCATTTTAATTGTAAATGTAAATAGTTTCAACAAACACACCAATTACCTAACCCCAAACTAAGCGTGAGCTTGTGCTATGGTGACTAGGATAACGGATAGACATACTTATATACATTTATAAACATCCATAACTTAGGTACAAATGCTCGTGCTCATCACACAAACATTTGCCCCTTGCAGGATTCGAACCCGCAACCGCCTGGTTTAGAAGTCCGTAGCGTGAACCACTGCAGGTCGTCAAAATTTAATTTTAATTATGATTTAGATGTTCATTTTTAATTTAAAATTTTAATTTTACTAACAATTATAATATAACACTACCCAACTATTACATTGTGTAGACTGTAGACTTTTAGATAGTTTGATTTCAAACCAACTTTTCTATGGGCTCAATACAGTTTGACAATACAAGTGGCTGAATTCTGGGCTGCTATGATGTAATTTTCTCGTTTTCCATCGACTCGCTAAGAAGAAGAATAGAGTTTTAAGATGGAAAATTGATACCTTATTTGAATATGCAAGAAAAATAAGTTTATTTATTTTACAGATTGTTCAAGAAAGTGAAGAAAGATTATCTGAAGATGATGTAAAAAAGATAATTGCACTGGCCAATGAATTTCTACCACCAAGTGAAAACATGTGACAAAGAGAAAAGGCAGTAGTGCCAGAAGACTCATGAGTTTTGTCTTTGACATAGAATTAAGTTACATCTTCAATTCTTGTTAATGTATCTTGCAACTTATCAAAATATGTCATGCATACCAAACTTTTAAATAATGTAGAGTACTTAAGCATAATCGAGATGTTACTATATCTAAAAATAGTATTAATATCATTTATTTATAAATAAAAAGATATCTAAACTTTGTTTACTTTATCACTTATCTATTTAAAACATTAACTTTGTGAGAAATAAAAAATAAAGCCTCAAAGGTAAACATAATTTTATTGAACCATTTTCTAAATAAGTACGTTTTTTTATATTTGGAATGGGATTAGTCTTGTCTTTAGCCTAAACCAAACGTGGCAGACAGGGTCGACGATGGAGCGAGCTCACTCAGGTTTAGGCACTCCCACTCACCGACGGAACACAGCAAGCTGCTTGTCGCCGTGCTCCGATGGGAGGGTGGCAGCTACCAGGCAGCACCTATAGCCTACCACCGATGTTAAGATCCTTCAGCCGCCATCACATACTAAAGTTTGTGATTTGTTGCCCGAGGTGGACCACTAGAAGGTAGATCCTTCAAAATCCCAGAAATATTATTATAATATTTAATTTGAGTGGTAAACTTACCTATTATATTTGTAATATCGTTTATTAGATTGGTAATATTATAAACTAATATAACTCAATGGACAATAACTAATTAATAACAATACAACTAATAACTTGTACTTTTATTTATTCTATGCTAATAACAAGGATCTAAAGTTTGTATTGATTTAAATAATAATCAATTTGTACAGCGCACTTAGGTACAGAAAGGCTAAGCTAATAGCTATACAAATCAATACAACGCATTACTGGGATTAAACATTATATTGATACGGGACTTCATGCAACGTACTTATCAAGTATTTTGTGGCAGCACCCGGAATAAAAAGTTAAATTGGCTGGCTGGGATTGTTTCATAATTATTGCGTCTCGTGTTTCCAGGCGGAATGTCGCTGGTTCTGTTCCGTGCGCCAGGCAGCCCGCCTGCGCGCTCCGTGATGATGCTTGCCGACATACTCGGCCTTAGGATGGAGTACCGCGATGTCAAACTCCTGCGCAGCGAGCACAAGTCCGAAGAATACAGAAAGGTAAAAATTCGATTGGTCCGGCTATTCCCAGTTGCCTTCACCGGCCATCGCCCCCATTGGGGGCAACTGGGAATTTGTAAAAAATATTTCCCAGTCTCCCCCACTTGAGACGCCCTACGTAAAGTACCTACATCTAGGTATTTTTTCCCATGTGTAGTGTAATCTACCTTTCTTTTAGTGTAAGTTAGAATGTATTTCAGAGCTTATTTTTTGACGTTGTTGATTTCTGAATAAAACATTAAAGAATGTTTTTGTTTAATTTTACACAAAAATACTACTACTCCGTAATACTGTCATGATTACTCATGATTAGCTTAGGATTTGATTGTTTATATTCAATAAAACATATTTTTTTCCATCAGACATTCAGAACCACTTTTTTCAATACAATTATTTAAACAATTATAGCTAAATTTTTCACTTTACTTCTAGCCACACATGGGAAAAAATATCTAGTTGTACTTTACGTACGGCGTCTCAAGTACGGGGAGACTGGGAATTTAATTTTTAAATATCCCTGTTTCCCCCTTTAAAGTGGAGACAAGGCGGCAACTGGGGAATATTTTTTTACAAAATTCCAGTTGCCCCCACTGGCATCTTCCCCACTGGGGCCAACTGGGATTTTGTAATATTGATAACCAGATTGGTCTTCTGCAGGCGAAATAAAAAAATGTATTGAACTAGATCAGAACAACTTAGTTTTCATTTGATATATCTGTTATGTGATTAAAAATGTTTATTTTGTTATGTTTCAGATAAACCCTATGGGCACTGTGCCTGCGCTCCAAGATGGCGACTTTATCCTGTCTGAAAGGTAAAACAGTAGCGCAATACACTCTCTATTTAGTTCAGTTAAATTGTATTTTTGCTAGGAAAGCTTTGGGGTAGTTCTGATTTTTTTCATTCCATATGTGTTTTGGGGTGCTAAATATGAATCTGAGGTTTGCGAACAAAATTTCGTGACGCAACATTAAAAGAACCAGAAAAAACGTTTTTTTTTGTTTTTTCCGGTTTTTTGCATAAAACTCGAAAACTATTAACTTTTGGTAAATGGTCTGTTTACAGAAATTCTCTACAAATAGCAGTTTTTTTTTTCAGACGAATCGTTCGGTTTCTAGTGCGAGTTGAAAATAGTTAATTTTTAGCAGTTTATGAAAAACCCACTTTTTACATTTCAATATTTAATTTTTATGGATGCTGTCATTTGATCCAGGCGAGGACGGCATTACCACAGAGTCCTTAAAAATCGGAGAACCAGCACTTTTAGGGCACATTACCAACTTATTTAATCTAATTTTAAGGTCCGGATCTTTTCCTAAACAGTTTTGTCACTCAAACATCATTTTATTACACAAGAAAGGAGATAAATCAAACATTCAAAATTACCGACCAATAAGTCTTGTTTAACACCTATATAAAGCATTCATAAAAGTCATCGAGGGCCGTATTACTAAACATCTGGACTCCCATCAACCTCCGGAGCAAGCTGGTTTTCGCCGAGGCCTTTCGACTACCGACCACCTCCACTCTGTCAACCAAATCAAAACACGTAGAATATGGGCTACCAATTCTACGTGTTTTGATGTCGTACGGTATTTTACTATGGGGCTCAGCTGCTGATATAGAATCAATTTTTGAACTACAAAAAAGGGCCGAACGTGCTATTTATAACCTCAAACCTCAAGATTCATTGAAAGAAATTTTTAAAGAAATAAGGATATTAACAGTAGCCTCTCAATATATTTATGAAAATATTATGTATGTGCGTAAAAACTTGCATTTATTTACAAAGAAAAGTGACACGCATAATTTTAACACTAGAAATAAAAATAAACTTGCTATTCCACAATTCAGGCTTCAAAAAGTTGGTCATTCTTTCATGGGAAAATGTATCAATTACTTTAACAAATTACCGAAAAATATTGTAGAATTACCAATTAACAAATTTAAATCATTTATTAAGGATACCCTAATGACAAAAAGTTATTATAAAGTAGACGATTATTTGAATGATGTAAACGTGTTGACCAACTCGCACTAGTACAATTTCTGTTTTTAAACATTATTTTTAAAAGAGGCTTTGACAATAGTGACTGAGTTTCTTGCTCTGCTTCTTCTCAGCACTAGCCCACAATTTGTCCCGAAGCAGTGGTAGGGCTTAAAAAATAATATGTTGGGACGTGTATAAGTGCCCCCTGTGGGCCTACATACATAAATAAATGACTTTTATGACTTTACTTTTTAATTTACATGGCATTTGTAGACTATTCCAAAGCTTTCGATAGCATAAAACATCCACAATTTTTTGCATTACTCCTAAATCAAGAAGTCGAGCCTGCATACGTAAACCTGCTACGTAATATTTATGCAGATAGCACGGCCGCGGGAAAAATCAGCATAACAGGGCCTGCATTTAAAATGCAGAGAGGCGTCAAGCAAGGGGACCCGCTGTCACCAAAACTTTTTACAGCCACATTAGAGGAGGTTTTTAAGAAACTGTCAGATAAGTGGGAACGGAGGGGCATTGTCGTTGGCGAGAGAAGGTTAACCAACCTTCGATTTGCTGATGACATTGTACTATTCGCCTCTTCTGCCACGGAGCTAAGCTATATGCTCGAAGACCTGAGCATACAGAGCCTGGAGGTTGGACTTCAGATGAACATGGAAAAGACCAAGCTTATGACGAACAGTGTCAAGCGCAGAATATACGTGGGGGAGGTGGAGGTGGAATATGTTCGTGATTACGTTTATCTTGGCCAAATAGTCTCATTCCAGACCAGACAAGATTAAGAGATAGCACGCCGCATCGAAAATGCCTGGAAGAGCTATTGGTCCTTTAAAACCTTTATCAAAGGCAAATTACCAATATGCCTTAAGCGTAAGATCATGGACATGTGTATTCTTCCCATCCTCACGTATGGCGCCCAAACTTGGTCTTTGACTAATCGTCAGAGGTCCAGCCTGGAGGTCTGTCAGAGAGCAATGGAGCGCAGTATGCTGGGCGTAAAATTATCTGATCGCATTTGAAATACCGTACTGAGCTCCAAAACTCTCATTACTGATATCTCCACGAAAGCTGCTCAGTTAAAGTGGGACTGGGCCGGACATGTCTGCCGCATGTCAAACGACCTCTGGGCCAAGATATGCACCAAGTGGGTCCCTTTAAATGGAAAACGACCACGCGGTAGACCCAGAAGGCGGTGGCGTGACGAGCTGGACTTATATCGGGAAGACTGGGAGGCAATGGCCCAAAATCGTGGAGAGTGGAGAAAGGGTAGGGAGGCCTTTGCCCTGCAGTGGGACACAACAGGCTCCTAATAACTATAATAATGTCATTTGATAAATGCCACCTGGTTTTCCACACAAGTAATTAAAAAGAAAAAAGGTAAAAATTATGCAAATTCAGTAGCTATCAAAAAATGGTAGAACTCGTAACAAAATAAAACTTAAAATCTCGTTACTTATGAGCTTATGATCATATATTATTATGATTATAAATTATAATATGCAAAATTTATATGAGCCGTTGTCTTTTAGAAGGCCCTGGCTGAGGATTTTCGATAACGATGAGTCCTGGTTCTGCTTGTTCTGGAAAATAAAGTTTAAAGTTAAGTAATTTATCAAGAAGAGATGAAGATTGCAAAATAGATTGTGAGATTAAACATACCTTCCGCATCGTACTGAGGTTCTTCGATGGCATCGGGTCCTGGCTCAGGGTCTGATTGCTCCATCGTCAGCGTCGGGAGTCGTTCTCCTGGAAAATAAAAAGAGGTGAGACACATATCATATATCAAGGAGAGATGAATGACTACAAAATAACTTGTGAGATCCAACATACCTCTCTCTCTTTCTTCAGGTTTTCTACGTCTGTGAACGACGAGCTGTCTTCTGGGGGCTCAACATTGTTACACAGTCCTTCGCATGATGTGCATATTGGGGAACAATGGAGTCCCACCTTCCTGCATCCACAATTGCGTTGACAGCCCTTTTTACATTTACATGAAATGTACCGGAGTATTGAGTTTGGTGCAGGGTCCAAAGTAGTTGGTACTGGCACGAGCACTGGCATAATCAACTTAAATACTAGGTGAAATTAACTGAAAACCTTTCAATACAAATCTAAAAAGTGGGTTTTGCAGTCACACTGGTACAAATTGCCAATTTTCAACTTGCACTTGAGACCGAACGGTTCGTCTGTACTATTACTAAAATAGTGATATTTGTAGAGAACTTTAAATACTTTAATTTCTGTAAACAGACCATTTACTAAAAGTTATCAGTTTTCGAGTTTTAAGCAAAAAACCGGAAAAAAGCATTAAAAAAAACCGTTTTTTCTGGTTTTTTTAATGTTGCGTCACGAAATTTTGTCCGCAAACCTCAGATTCAGAGTTAGCACCCCAAAACACATAAGGAATGAAAAAATCAGAACTACCCCAAAACTTTCCTACTAGGGTCACTTTACAGTACAAATTTACTGTACTAATTCCTTCATTCTAAAAGTCATTTAATCTAGTCCTATGGTATCGGTATTTTATTCCATTCTGTCATTTTTAGTGTCTCTGTATATCTGTAAGGTACCTCTTTACGCTTAAGTTCTAAATTGATTTATTTTAAATGAAATTAGGTATAGATATAGTTTGAGACAGGAGGAGTGCTTTTTGTCGCAATATAAACAATTAAGGGTTGAAAAGGGAGATTAATGTTTATTTGAGAAATCTGTCATTAGTGGGAACGGTGCGCCTGCATTAATGACAGACAGGGAAACCGCTCGTATTATCTAAGGTCTAACTTTAAAACTGTATTCCTTTCAGGGGGTAATTCTGGTACGTTAAAATGGTATAAAAAATGATTTGCTCATCTCTTCTCAGGCCTTTGTATGTAAATCATCAGTGCTTCGATTTCCCCAAATCATATTTGCCCAAATCATATTTAGTATGATATAATAATTCTATTGTGTTTCTATCTTTGACAGCCACGCGATACTAAAGTACCTGCTGTCCCGCTATGCCACGTCGCACCAGGAGCGTTTGTACCCGAGCCATGCACAGGCGCGCGCGCTGGTCGACCAGTGCCTGTTCTTCAACTCCGGCTACCTGTTCCCGAGGATGAGCTCCCTCATGGTGAGTACATTAGGCTTCTATTCTGTGTTTAGGACTCACAAGCGAGCAGTGACACGCGTGCGCATTTTATTCACCGGCGGCGCGCGGCACTACGTTGCTGGCTAGACGAGCATAAAAAGTGCTAGAAAGGAGCGCTAGATGACGATAGTAGCGCGCCGCATGATATGGCGTCACTGAACATTAGTGTATTGTGAATCGTTATCCAGAGTTGTAAGAATGAAATTAGCTTGGAATGGATTTTGGTTGGTGTCTTAAAGGAAAGGTGCTTGACTCTGAGGCGAGTTAAATTACACGTCGCACTAGGAGTGTTTGTACCCGAGCGATGCGACGATGTTCTTCAACTCCGGCTTTTCGTTTCTATTCTTTATTATCTTTGACAGCCATGCCAGGCTGCTTAGTTAGCGAAAACTTACATATGCGCTGCGTGGTGGGATAATCCAGTAGGGACTCCTGAGCGAGCAGCGACACGCGCGCGCATTTTATTCAGTGGCGGTGCACGGCACTACGTTGCTGGCTAGACGAGTATAAATAAAGAGCTAGATGGCGATAGCTTCTTGTATCAGTAACTCTAGCCACTGCGTGATATGGCGTCACTGAACATTAGTGTATTGTTATCCAGAGTTATAAGAATGAAATAAGCTTAGAATGGATTTCGGTTGGTGTCTAAACGGAAAGGTGCTTGACTCTGAGTCGAGCTAAATTACACGTCGCACCAGGAGCGTTGAACCGAGCAATGCGCAAGCGCGCGCGCTGGTCGACCAGTGCCTGTTCTTCAACTCTGGCTATACTTTCCTGAGGATGGGTTCCCTCATGGTGAGTACATTAGGCTTCTATTCTGTGTTTCATCTTTGTCAGCTACGCCAGGCCTCTCTTACTCCCCGCGTAGGTAGCGAATCCTTACCTTTGCGCGGCAACCTACCGTGGTGGGATAATACAGAAGGGACTCACGAGCTAGCAGTGACACGCGCGCGTTTAATTCTCCGGCAGTCTGGCGGCGCGTTTGAAGTGTCAGTAAGGTGCACTAGATGGCGATTAGTAGCTTCTTGTAGCAGTCAACTTTAGCGCGCCGCATAATTGACGTCACTGAATGTTTTGTGAATCGTTATCCAGATTTATAAGAATGAAATGCAATGGATTTCGTTAGGTGTCTTAACAAAAAAGTTCTTGACTCTGAGGCTAGTTAAATTTTACCATATTTTTGAAGGCATTGAGGGGGCATTACTTTAAGTGTAAAATAATACGTACAAAATCAACTTTATTATGTCCCCAGAAGTTTCAATTCGAGGCGAACACGCAATGTAGTTCTGGAAACAAATCTGACTTCTCAGTAGGTATTAGATTTTTTTAACTGTGAAGAACGTAAATATTACGACATGCTCAAACACAATTCATCGCTTGCAGTTGCCAACACTACTACGCGGCGCACCAGAGCCGTCTCCGGAACGTCTGCAAGCCGTGGACGAGGCGTTCGGCGTCATAGAGGCGTATCTACAACGCCATCGCTTCGTCGCCGCCGATCGCTTCACACTGGCCGATCTGTCTGTTGGGGCCACCGCAACTGCAACACTGCTGCTTAGGGAGCTGGATAGAGACAGGTATATTATTGTGACTAGCAGCAATTTTTTTTGCCTGATTCATCCTGCTGCTGGGCAAAGGCCTCCCCCAACTTCTCCACTGAATGCTATCCAGTGCCAGTTTGTCATACTGTAAGAAATAGACACGTCATCTTTTCCTTGGCCTTTATCTTCGGCGATAGCCGCCGAGGGCGTCCATTGTGTGGCGATTCAAACTAATACTCAGCGGCTCATATAGCGCCCAATTAAAAGTTTTAAGAGACTAGAGAAGTAATGCAGCGCCGTCGATTGGTTCACACTAGCCGGGCTATCTGTTAACTGTCTAACACTGCTGCTTAGGGACCTGGGGCCCAATTCTCGCGCCTTCGATATTATATCACATACGATATTTCTCGAAAAAACATGGCGGATATCACAAAATGTGATAAATATTGGAGATTTTCATACTTCGAAAATACGCAACATAAACATTTTGTGATATCCGCCATGTTTTTTCGATAAATATCGTATGTGATATAATATCGAAGGCGCGTGAATCGGGCCCCTGGATAGAGACAGGTATTAATATAGTTAGCGGCTCATAAAGCGCCCAACTGGAGATTATAAGTGACCTAGAGGTGTTTACCGCCGCCGATCGCTTTACACTGGCCAATCTCTCTGTTGGGGCTACCTCTACTGAGAGAGCTGAATAGAGCCAGGTATAGTAATAATAATACTTAATAATGTCCTCTTAGCCGAATTACGACTACAGCGGCCTATCTCAACAGAGATTAGCCAACTGCGCGGGAGATATTATAGTGCAAAAGTGTGTGCGCAATACACAGGTGCACTCTCTGTTTCTTCTCTGTTACTATTTACTACTGTACTCCTTTGTAGCAAATGAAGTCTGTTAGGATGTCTACAGCTGTATTTAAATATTTCGCTCCGTTTTTTGAATAACTCCGGATGACTTTTGACGAAGACACATATTTCAAATATATGAAGGCACATCGCCCCAGTTAGGCAGTCTAGCACCCTCATCAGAGGTCTGGTAGTCCAGTGGCACGGATATTGTCGGATGGTCGATCTCATGGGCATGGATAATCGGGCGAGGAAAATAAGATACTTCACATCTAAGTCAGGAATCGGTTTACTAGTCTTGGAAATACAACATGGATCACATTCACAGTATTTTAATCATCAGAGAACCAATGACACTCCGCCGAACACGTAACGCGCAACCCACGATGCAATCGGATATCGCGGTCAGACTTCAAGTACGTCTTCCATCATGGCCGCCTCAACTCGACTGCTCGCGCACGCTAGTGTCGTAGTTGTGTCAGAGCGATGACATCCCTCCTAGATGGAACATCGCTCTAGGTTCTTTGATAATATAAGCGAAGCGCCGTCATATATATAGACAAAGAACCGTCAGAATTTTGTAACTCCTTGTAAAGTGGTCTACAAGATGTCAATGGATTGGCATTACATAGGTCATAGGGCTCTAATGCATTGCTTCTGAGCTTTTAGGACCCGATCTATGTGACAAGAGTTCCCCCAAATGAGAATCACGTGGGTAGTGAAGAAAAGATCCTACATAGCCATGGTATGCTTGTATGGCCACATCCCTACTACTTATTTTGGTTAATCGCCATAATGCGTATGAGAAGCTGTTTATTTTCTTACAAGTTTTAGTGATATGTGCTTCCTATTATCCCAAGAATTGGAGTTTGACGAGATTCTAGTACAGTTTGGTTTTCATAACTTATATTTAAGGTTTGTTTTATTACCATTTTTATTTATGAATTGTATATATATTGTCTTTGTCAAATTAACTTTTAAATTATTGTTATTTAGCCAATTGATTATATTTGAAGTAGTCTTATTAATTTCAAAATTATACGCTTCAATGTCAGTGCACGGTATAATTACACGGAATTCAGTCATAGTTTGTAACATCTGGTAGATCGTTAATGTACAATAGGAAGAACAAGGGACCTAATATACTTCCTTGTGGAACCCCGACTTTGGTTGGTTCGATAGCAGTAAATAAAAATAGTTTTAGTTCGTGACTGTCATTTATTTTAGTGATTTCTACATATTGTTTCCTATCATTTAAATAACTATCAATCTATTTATTGGCTATGTATCTTATGCCATAAGCTTCACATTTAGTGAGTAGTGCGAAATCAAAGGCCTTACTCATATCGAAGAAAACTGTCGTTACCGGCACACGCTTATCCATCGACGCTAGTATTTTATTTTGATTTACATTTTTTAATCCATTTTGTTGTGGTTTAATTACTTAATATTTTCTTAGAAAATGTGTAATACGTACGTGCATAGCTCTTTCAAATATTTTTGATAGAACAGGTATCAACGATATCGGCCGATAGTTATCAACTACCTCTCTAGAACCTTTTTTATGAAGGGGCTTAACCTTTAATATCTTCAGTTTATCAGGAAAAACTCCGGTAGTGAAAGAAAGGTTAATTAGGTGCGTCAACACTGGTGCGATCTCCCTAACACAGGCTTTCAGTATACGAGTATCTGTTTGCATTTCGTCATATCCACAAAAACGTGTAGATTTTAAAATTTAATATTACTTGTGGCTTCATAGATGTCAAAAATATACTATTTTGATTAGGATGTATAGTTGAATGGTTAATATTAATATTCTTACTATGGTTATTGTTTGTCAAATTTATATAATGTTTATTGAAAATATTCGCAATGTCAATTGGGTTATCTATTATTTCGTAACTAGTTTTTAGTTTGCCAATATTAGAATGAGTCATGTCGTTCCCCGTTTTGCTCTTTATTATGTCCCATGTCGCTTTACACTTATTTTTAGATTGCAAGAGATATTTTGAGTTAGTTATCTTTTGAGCCTGATGTATACATTTTTTAAATAGCTTATCATAATTTTGGTAGTTTGTTTTACTTGAGGCGTCATTTTTTTTGTAGTAACAAAACCGTAGATGACGTTTTGTAATAGCGGACTTCTTTAGACCTTTAGTGAGCCACTTTATACCCCCCTTTTATTGAGTTTTGATTTTTATGAGTTTAGTTGGAAAACAAAGATCGTAAAAAGTTTGAAATTCTGATAGAAGTCGTCGAAAGCTGCATTCATATAGCATTCTCTGAATACTGTATTTGAGTAGGAACTTACAAGTCAATTGTTATTTATTTATCTATGCTACTCACTTAGGGAGCGTGATGGCTGTTTTGTCGCCTAGGATTTACTAAAAACACGCAACGAAACCACCAAACACCACACGATTTTCTTTTCACATTTCTTCTCAGTTTTTTTAAATTAAAAGCGTGATTTTAACAAGTTACACGATGTTCCTTTTTTGTGCCGTTGATATACTCTTAATAATGTATAGTAGTATAGTGGGTAAATCTTTCATCATTACAGATTCCCTCGGGTCGCTGACTGGATCCAGGAATTGGAGGAGATGCCGTGTTTCAAAAACATTAACGCTGAAGGACTAGCTTATCTGAAAAAGGTCATGCAGAAGGCTAGGGAAATGCAAAAATCGAAAGCACAAACTAAGAATTGAAGCTAGTAATGATAATGTTGTTATATGTATGAGCATAATGTTGTTATCACAAATATTTTTCTATTTTATTATACAGTTTCAATGTTAAGTATTTTTTTTATTTTATGCAATTAGAGATGCGCAAAATATATCAATAAAACGAAAAGAGTGATTCATATGGTTGTGCTTATATATATCACTCTTTTATATCTTCGGCTCTTTTAAATTAGTGATACAGGATGCGAATCATCAATGAACGAGTGATTTATTTGCTTGCTATCCTATGTCTCTCTCTCTTTCACATACTAGCAAGCAGTAACACCGTCTCACTCAGTCCTGTAGTTCAGTTCATTTCGTTCAGTCGCTCGATAAGGAGTCTTATATCAAAAGTTAAAGATATGTTTGAGATGCAAGTGAGATAGTGAGTGATTAGCTTCTTTGAAAGATATATATCATTTTTGTCATTCACTCAGGAGTTACACAAGTCTATATGCAATACATTTGGTCGTAATTTTGGGTATACTATTACGACCAAATGTATATGTATACCATACTTTCTGTACTGGGTTTGCTCTTAAAAACGTTAATGCGTTCAACTCATTTACATTTTTTTTTAAATACGTCTTGTAGGGTTTTTTTTAATGTGTTGGCGTAGTTATGTACGCGTCTCCATCTGTTTATCATTACAATGATTTTTTTCAAGAACATATTGTTTAGTTGAAAGTATTTTTTTAGAAAAATAGTAGCTAGTGCAAATAACAACTTTTTTATGTTAGCTTAAGTTTTAAATGCTCACATAAATCCACATTCAATTATTTGTATAGGGTATTCTTAAATTTAATAATTCAAAAAAGTGATTAAGTAATTTTAATTATCTCTTAATATCAACTCTAACATTAGCACCGCCATAGTGTCCAGTCTTATATTATATTAAAAAAAAACACTTGCATATATACTTTCATTTGGTTAAATAATTTTGAAAAATATTAGTACAGATAATTTTTAGTTTTCGACTATTTAGATATTACTGAAAGGCTTGCTCAGATTAATATGACATGTGCCATGTGTAGTACTGTTTAATTAATGAATCTGCTCAGATGTATAAGTACCTTTCTAAGTATTTGATGCCTGCTCATATATTGAGCATTTCCAGCTCATATATTAATGAACTCGACTGTACATCATGCCATACTCTATGCTAAGTCGAAAATGGTGGGACCTACGTGACACTTTTACTTGAAAAAAAAATAGGGCAACAGAGAATTTTAAACCATAGTTCTTTAGTTTTAAAGCCCAAAATAGGCACGAATTAAAGCCTGAAAAGGAATTTGGACCTTAAGGGTTAACGTACGGTACAATTTCGCGTGAGAGTCACGAAATGACTCGTATATAAACAGAGCATTAGTCTGACTAATTAGCATTAACCAAATTCTATAACTCAGGACAAAACCTGCACAGTGATTTATAGTCAGGGTGGCAAGATACAAGTATGTATTCCGCAGTTGTTTATTATTATTTTTAATTTTTGTATTTATGTGAATCAAATTTTTTCTTCCTTTTTCCGATAGTCTATAAGAATGTCTCGACCGGTGTTGTATTATGCTGGCGGTAGTCCACCCGCGCGGGCTGTGATGATGCTGGGAGACTTGCTAGGGCTTAAACTGGAGCGCCAGCATGTCAACCTCATTCGCTTCGAGCATAAGACAGAAGCATTTAAAAAGGTAGGTGTTTTGACTCTTTTTTTATTGGGGTTCCGTACCCAAAGGGTAAAAACGGGACCCAACGGGATAGTTGAAATTTTCAAAGATAATGTATTTCTGTTGCTGCTTTACGATAAATACTGTATAAAATAAATATTCAAGGGAGCCCCCATACAACAGACGTATTTTTAGGCGGTTTTGGCTCTACATTAATAACGGCTAAAGGTAGACGCTTAAAATATTCACAGAATATATAGATGTGTATAAACTTTAAAAATTATAAATAAAATTAAAATATTAAAAATACTATATTTAATCCCATACAACAAGTGATTTTTTTGCTGTTTTTTGCTTTATAATAATGATAACAGGTAGACTTTAAAAAAAATCACAAAATATTAAGTTGTATATTAAATAAAAATAACGTGGGCTCCCATACAAACTTGATTTGTTAAAGTCAGAATATAGTGTCTAATGTTGTATAGATATTGGTACGGAATCCTTCGTGCGCAAGTCCGACTCGCACTTGACCGTTTTTTTTTTAAATCATGTCTGTAGGTACTTTAAACTATTTCTTGCCATGCAATTTAATGTAAATATTATATTTTTACAACATAATCCCGTTTCAACATTAACATGATAAGAGTTTGAGTCCATTCTAATGTAGAGGCTGTTGCTTAAACTGAATTGAAACAAATATTTTTTTAAATTATCAATAAAAATATTTTGTGTGTTTGTGTAAACAGTCATTATCCTTAAATGGGGTGAATGATGAAGGTAAGACTATAAATACCTACAACTTTTACTAATAAGCCATCACCGAAATCGTGAAAAAAAATTGGCTCTCCATTACAATGTCATTGATGAAGCAGAGTTAATTGTATGGAGCATCTGTTTTAAGATTTCTATCATAACCCCTTAGTAAAAGTTGTAGGTGTTGATGGTAATATTAACTCCTTAAAAGATTAGACTGTTTACACGAACAGCCTGGATATTTAAAAAAGAACTCCTGTCCACCTTAGACACAAGTTTAAAGAAAACTACGTACTTATATCTGAAGTGCCTTTTATTAAGGACTTTTTAAAAATAAAATTTTGCCTGGTTTTTCTTCATCACGTTTTGGTGTCACGGGTAATGTTTTTGTTTATAATTTTGATCATTTCTGTGGTTTTTTCTATTATCTGTGATGTTTTTGATTTCAGATAAATCCTATGTGCACTGTGCCAGTGATAAAAGATGGCGACTTCATTTTATCTGAAAGGTACTTACTTACCTTACCTATAAAGTTTAACTTATAGCAACCTTTCGTATATTTATTTTTTGAATAGCAAATACGATAAATATTAATTGACACCTTTTTATAACATTACCTTAACTCACCACTCCGTATCATATTATGAATATGATACCTAAATTATAAAATAACAATTATTTATGTAGGATCAAGAAAAAAAATCCTCTATTTTCTTCAATATAGGTATGTACCTATATAGTAGCATTAATGAGAGAGTTTACCAGTAAAACGTGATTAATTGACTTTAGTAAAATTTTGTTTACGATAAATATTAATTGACACCTTTTTATAACATTACTTAAATGCTTAGTTAATTACTTAAATACTTAAACGAGTGCTTAAAAAAATGAGTGTATTATTTTCAGGGTTCATGTATGTACGTTTCTTTATTCCATTATAACTTCTAAATGCTTGAGCCTATTTAGATGTGTGTAATGTATAATAGTTCGATTCCTTTCACCACTCCGTATCACATTATGATTATGATACCTAAACTGTAAAATAACAATTATTTATATCAAGAAAAAAAATCCTCTTATTTCTTCAATATAGGTATAGTATAGGTATATAGTAGCATCAATGAGAGATTTTACCAGTAAAACGTGATTGACATTTTAGTAAAACTTTGTTTTAACATCAGTGTTTTTAAATTTCTTAATTATTTTTTCATAATGAATCAGTTGGCCTTGTCCATCAATGCAAATGCAATTAAAGTGGCAGCACGTAAGGTTACCCATTTCAACTACGAAAACAGCCTTTATTACGTAGTGAATAGAGGCGGTCTCAAGGTTTTAGTGGGGTCTGACGTGCGGGCGTATGTCGGTTATACTTTTTCTATATTAAAACTTACCTTTGCTTAGTTATAAGGATCATCGGGTTGGCTGAGCTAGCTCGGAGTGTCAGAGAATTACCTAATTGTAACTATTTTCAACAGCAATGCTATCCTAAAGTACCTCTTAGCAAAATACGGAGCGGAAAACAAAGATCAGCTGTACCCGAAAGACGCGATGACGCGTGCCCTTGTAGACCAATGCATGTTTTTTAACTCAGGTTACTTCTTCTCTCGAAGCGGATCCGTAGCTGTAAGTATCTTTGTTCCCTAATTCCTAGTAACCACGGTACTAAGTTTAATTGTATTGAGATTGGTCAGCCAAGATGAAGTGGGTGGTGTTAGTTTTACTATTTGACGACAGTCTTGGTGTAGTGATTCGCGCCCCAGACTTCTAAACCAGGCGGTTGCGGGTTCGAATCCCGCAAGGGGCAAATGTTTGTGTGATGAGCACGAGCATTTGTACCAAAGTCATGGATGTTTATAAATGTATATAAGTATGTCTATCCGTTATCTAAGCGTGAGCTTTTGCTATGGTGACTACACCATAGCACAAGCTCACGCTTAGTTTGGGGCTAGGTAATTGGTGTGTTTGTTGAAACAGTTTATTTCGTTATTTTACTATTGTTAAGTAGCTCATGCTCAGGCTGTGAGTCTGACCTGCCGACTCTACCTGCCTTATTTATTTATTTATTATTTATTGCACAAACAGACAATGTCTTAAGGCATTCTATTTTTACGAATAAGAGTAGGCACTCTTAATCATTTCTGTGCTTCGAATGACATCCTTCTGCCCCTCTGGGTTGCGTAGTCCACACCGTCTTTTATTTATATGGGTGCATCATGTCTGCTGTGGATTAAAAGTAAAACGATTATCCGTAGGTACTCATATGTATGGTGGGAAAGCCTCAAAAATATAGACGGTTTAAAGTCTCAGCGGTATCCGCTACTGCCGAAACTATTATTGAAAGGCCATGATTCTACCAATTTCTACTCCATTGCCTCGCTTTCAGCTGCCCACCCTCCTTGACGGGCTCGCAGAACCATCGGCGAAGCAGCTGGACGGTATCGACGAAGCTTACGGCGTGGTGGAAGCTTACCTGCAGCATCGCCCATACCTTGCCGCTGATCACTTCACTCTGGCTGATTTGGCTGTAGGAGCAACTGCCACTGCCTCGCATGTCATTCTAGAACTTGACAGAAACAGGTAAATTAATAAGTGATTTTCTAAGACAAGTGACGTGTTTAGTAATACCCATGGAAATACTGCTACTAAGTTGATTGATATTTTTATTTGTAAAAAGAAAACACATTTAATATACTAGTATATACTTTAGGCACACAATTTAGAACATATTGCACAATTTCTGTTAATAATCGTCTAATCGCTGGGAGCGATCTTTCATTTTTATGTCACGAAAGTTAATAGGTACTTAATATTGGTTAATTCATCAATAAAGTAAATAAAAGTAAAGTTAGCCTACATAGATACACTACATACTACACTGCTGGGCAAAGGCCACACCTCAACTATGAGGAGATACGAACCATTCTCCACCACGCAGGCGGCAGTACGGATTGGTGGAGTGGTGTCTGTAAGGCAAGTGTACTGTCAGATGTTATCAAGCCGCCCTAGGGCTTCTGACTAGGCCTAACGACTAACAGATATTAGCCGGGACCAACAGCTTAACGTGCCTTCCAAAGCACGGAGATGCTTGTCATGGACGTCACTTAAATGGTCGGAATGGTTATCCATTCAAACACGACCGCGCCGTAGGTTGCTTAACTTTGATAGGTATCACTACCAAAGCGCTGCCCCCACTGCGCCACAAGCACTTCTTTACCATCACCATTAAACTTTTAATTATTTGACCTAATTTCAAAATTGTTTGTTGTTTTTCAGATACCCCCGTTTTGCGGAATGGATGAATAATTTGGAAGATATGTCGTGTTTCAAAAATATCAATGCGGAAGGCATTTCCATTCTTACAAAAATGTTACATAAAATGTGGCAAAAAAATAAATTAAAAGCAGGCGTAGTGTAAAAGTTTTAAGAGTTATTTTTTAAAATGAAATCATGAATGTAGGCAACTAGGTAGGTACCATAATAATTCTTGAATGCCGGCTAAAAATTGTCAAGCGACATATTATGTCAAGCTCAAGCGACAATTCTGAAAATATTTTCTATGGAAATTGTAAACATTCCTAGCATTTATGTGACAATTGTAGGTATCATAATAATGACATTTGTGTTGTGAAACAGGAATATTTTTACAACTATTTGTAGAATTGTCGGGAATTCTTGACATGAGATCGGAGCTGTGTCTGTTTTGCGTGACAATTGTAGTGTTTTCGCCGTGCAAACAAAAGTTATGGCTGTGATAGCGATTTAGTCGGGTTCCATACAGAAGAAATAATAGAGAATGAATAAATATTTTAATTGAAATCAGTAACTTTGTATTTAAAGAAAAATAACGAGTAAGTAAAACCATTGTAAAATATATAATAAATGAAATAACTTACAAAAATTATTTGTGACAATTGTCGCGCCTGTGAAATAGGGCCCTGGTCTACCTATATTTATTTAAGATTTACACCCATTACTACAGCAAGTGCATAGAATATTATTATTAAACTCTAAGTTAATAGTACAAGTGCAAGAATAGTTGTTACTCTGCTTGAGCACAGACCATTACATTGTATTAGCCAAGGGTGTACCAACACATGTTTAAATTTAGTCAGCTGGTTTAGCATTATTTGACATATTTCTTATTGGAATTATGTCAAATTGACCCTTAATCGAGGTTTACCGGCTGTTTAATAATATATTAATAATACTCGATGCTAAGACCTGAGTTCACCAACACATGTTTGATTTTTAAACATTGGTCCATGGAAAACTGTCAAATCAAATTTTATGTGTTAGAAAAGGGCCAAAAACCGTCAACGGTGACACATTAAACGGTAGTGGGAGTTGACGCGTCGATGGAGAGGGGGGGAGAGTAGTGAATTCTGCACGCCCTAGTAAATGTATCATTTCATCGTGTCACCAGCGTATATCAACCAAATACTATACATATAATTGATCTAAGGTATAGTACTATAGACGCAGTATAGTACCTAGGTACTACCACAGATATTATAATAGTGTACACAATTACACACATCTTTGAAAACTATATTAATTTGTTTCATTTTGCCATACTTACATTGTTTACATAGAATTACCCTACTAAAATGCAATAATAGTGCATCAAAAAATAATAATAATATTAAAAAACACTTCTATCATCAGGAAAATATAATGCTAAGCTTAGATGGTAAGCAGGATCGAACGGTTTTCCTGAAGGTTAAGGCGTTGCCAGCAGGAGTCAAGAGGTGGCGCTCAGTATATTTGAGATTGTTTTAAATGGGCAATGATTGGGCATATCTAGTGACAATTTAGAAAAAAAATCTTGGCATTCTCAAAAAAAAACTCACTAAATCAAATTATCTCAACTCGAAGAATGATGGATGATGCGTCAATAGGACATTTTCCACCTACCTACTGGGCATCGAGGACTTAAACATAAACGCATTGAGTAGACGTACGTCCTGGTTGCTACTGGGTGGGTCTGCTGGCTGGGTAGTGCCATCTTGTGATTAAGTAATTGATAGTAACTGTTGATATACCTGATAGGTGGCACTAGCAGTCTCTACATTGTAAAAAGCAAGCTTTAGTTGATATTTTTGTTTAAATTTAGGTATGTCAGCATTTTAAATATGCGTTTACCTCTAAAATTACAGTAAGTTTACTTTAAATTTAATAAACAAGTAAAAATAATTGCAAATCTTTAATTTATATTGATATATCAAGCTAGCGACATCTATTCGCATCTGTCGGAACTTACAAGTTACGTGACGTCGCGTCCTTGCCGAGCAACTTTCGAACTTAGAACGTCGAAGGAATTTTGAATGGTTGCATTCTCCAAGTTGCCCCAAACGGCAGAAACGTGTACGGCGAAGTGCGGTCGACTCGTCGATGCGCAGCTGTCCCGCCGCGCTTGTCAATTATAGTTTTTCGAAACGCGTGTGTAAATAAACAGTATTATTACTTTTCATTGCGATTAATGATGAAGTGATATAAATGTTTGTTGTTTATTCGTGTCGATTTACAGTGGAGCGTTTATATAAAAACCGTAACCGCTTCTCGCAATGACATGGGAGAGCACTCGGTTACCTTTTGAGAAACCGAAGGCATTAAAATGTTTCATGTGGCCTAATTGATGATATTTTTACTATAATAAGTGTATTTGTTGATTGTAAGGACTATTGTGAATCGTTTAGTGACACTTTGAAAGTTTGAAGCACAGTTTCCGACTCGGTCGTTTAGTCGTCTACACGTTTAAAAATGAGTGTTTTAAGTGGTTTGAGTAAGGCTGACTTCAAGACAGCGAGCGATGGGCTGTTGGAGTTGCCCGAGGAGCGACTGCACAGCATCATGCGCTCGGAACCCATCACAGATGTCTACCACGTCGAGCAGACACCCTTTGCAAGGTCAGTTCATTTTCGTGCTATCTCTGTCACTCATCATAACTCCGAACAAAATTCACAACACATCGTACTACACGTCAATGTCAAATTTATTCATTCAAGAATTTCGTGTTTTTCGGTTTTGCTAGCAGCACCTTTTGTTCACGAATTACTTATGTATTGATTAAATTAATATGTAATTAGCCCTGAGAAGAGCTTTACAGCATGTATGAAGAGCACAGCACAGAGAAGTATGCAGCACAGTCGTGTTTCTTGTGGCGAGTGCTTGCTGTGGTAGCCAAAATTTAATAAGAAAGAAAGAAATAATATTTCTTTAGCACAAAAACTACAAAACAAGCAAAGTCAAAGTCAAAGTCAAAAATTCTTTATTCAATTTAAGACACAAAATGCCACTTATGAACGTCAAACACAAAATGCCATTTATGAACGTCAGCAGCTGACTCTCTAATATTTTGGTACCAAAAAAATAAAAATACTGTACTTTTTATCATATTATTTGGTTATTGCAAAAATTAACAGCAAAATGTCACGAATGTGTCATTCATTCCTCTGTTGTCGGCTAATATTTAGACAAATTTTAAACTTGGACTATTTTTTTTGTAATAACACGGATAGTGCCTAATATTTTTTAAATGTTCAGCAAATAGTATCTAAAAATTCTAGTCACTAACAATCCCTTGTAATATACTAATGAAACAGTAATATTAGTTAAGAACTTAATGCAAAATGTCTGCCAACACAAGTTATAAAATATTACATGAGCACATATTCAACAGGCATTTCATGGCCAATGTTGATAATCTTATATAATATGGCAGACTTGCTTGGACAAGCACTATCATTGTATGCTACAGAGCAAGTAATACAATAGAATAAATGACAGAATTATGGATATCACGAGGCAGCTTGCGCTGTTATTGTTCTGATATACTTGCAAACTTAACAGGGTAACAATGTTTATCACACACTTCTGATAAACGTGAGTGATGAATGTGTTGTTACCTGATAAAATATGATAAGACTTTAATTTTTACTTAGACTTGAGGAGTGATGTAGAATATTTGAAATAGTTTGGGTAAAGTCCCATTAATTTAGTGTTTACTGATACTGCGCCCATGATACTGCACAAAAAAGAAAAAAAAATACTTATGTTATTTAAGAAAACATAAATCTATCTAACAATTAGACAACATTATTAACATCATTTGAACTTTTTGTAGATGGACTAGTAGTAATTTATGTAATTTTGTGATTAATGCTAGAATACTTAATTGCTTTAAGAATCTAAATACACGGTGGCCTTGTAAATCGTGGATGAAACAAAAATAGTAGTTAAAGTCTGAGATTATTTCAGACAAAAAATCTTTTCACAGTATGACTTCAAATTGCCTCTACAAAAAGTTAGGGCTGCTTTTTTTTAAAAATATTTTTTAGTAAACATCATCAAAATAAATAAACTACACATAATGATAAAAAACCCCAAATTTTTTAATGTTTAATTTCTGTTCAGGAAATGAAACTTTACTGAAATAGTAGTTAGATTTCTGCATCAGTAAGTAAGTTAAACTTTTGAGTAATGGCAACTTTTGTAGAAGAACCATGGAGAATCTTTTGCATTTTGTTTAATCTACAATTAACAGCCACCCACAGGTTGTAAATTTTAATCTGAAAAGTACTTACAGAGATCTAACTACTTCTATATAGTATTATAAAAAGGTAAAGTTTGTAAGAGTATGTATTTGTAAGAGTAATTATTCTACTAAAGTGATTAAGAAAATTATCTTACCTAGGAAGCTATGTTATTCCTGAATGACAGGCATTTTTTATATGTGAAGTCAGGCCATGCCCTTACTATAGTATGAAATAACACCTATACTAGGTTTTAGCCAGGAGGTCTTAAAAATATGTTCCGTAGACATCATAGACTTTACCTCATTTGGTATGGAGCACAATTATTGTTGCTACAAAAAATATTCCTGTTAGTATTTAAATCAATTGTCTTGACCATTTCTTTGTATAGTACTTACAAAATTATATTAATGCTTTGATAATCAGGTGCAAGGTTTAATTATTATAAGAGTTTCCTATTATTTGTTGTGCATTATTTATATTTAATTACCTGATAAAATTCAGATAGGGTACAGGGGTTCTAGGAGTCTAGGAATAGTGAAACAAAAAAACCTTTCATTTGAGATAAAGATGTTAAGTACTAAGTTTCTACCTATCCCAACAGTCACATAAACATTTGAGGCCTTAAAATACCAGTCTTGACACACTCATATCTGAAACAAGTTTAGGACTCATAAAATAAACTGGTGATTCATTCTAATTGACCTTTTTAGGCGGTTTTCCTATTCACGATTATGAATACAGTTTAACGTTATTATTATTAGTAATTAATAAGTTAAGTTTTAAATAAAATCTTTGATTTTTTGGAGTCTGTATGGAGCGTTATTATTACAACTGCATTCAATATAGTCTTCTTCTTATCTCCAAGGTATTAAAGTAGTGAGAAAAGAAAAATGGTGTGAAAGTTCCAGGTTGACAAGGCAAAATGTATGAAAAATATAAAACAGTCAACAAAAAAGAATATCTCTCTCTAGATTTAGAGCCTAACTCTAGCTGGCAAAAAATAAACCTTCATGTTGTATCAATATGTAAGTATAGGTACTGACGATCCAATGAAACAACCGTTCGTTGTATCAATTCTTGTTTGCTTAATCTAGTAGGCAATCAATTAGCGTGACGATCATGCATTTGTTTACAAGTTCCACCAGCTAGCACATGGCTCAGCGGATCTTTCCATGCGCGTGACGCGCAAGGTCGCTGCTCTGACGTCTCCGACATTATCGGTCGTAGTCGCCGACGCCGACTTCAATCGCTCAACTAATTGCACTTTTTTGCGCGATCGTCGCTATTCTAACCCCCCCTGCCCCCCGGAGGCCGATCGGAACTGGTTCCGAGCGGGTTCCGCTGGTTTGTGAAACAAATCCATTTCCCCTTGCCGGCTGCGCTGCAAGTTCTTTGACAGATTTTACTATTACGTCGCTGTAAATTTATATTGGATGTTAACAATGCCTCCATAATTCCTTATTGGAAGCATTCGTTTCAAGGGAGTGCTATTTAGAATTAACGATTTTATTTTGCTAAATGAAATTGAACCACCTACCTAAGCATGTGACAGGTAATGAAGTCAGCAGAATTGTACGGATATACATTTATGTAATTTAACTGGATAAGTTTTTAAAAATAAAATCTCAAAAATTCAAGTCTTATCTTACAACTTTCAATTGAAAGTTTTATAATATTCTCGAATGTGAAATTCGCAGAGTTGTTTTTACGAGGGACAAGACAAGGCATACAAGTGTGTCCAAATTTTGCATGGGGCACCTGGTGGTGCAGTAAAAGGCCACTTAAAAACCGGATATACGAGTTCCATCATAATTTCTTTTACAATTCTATATTACTTACGAGTGAACATAAAAATGAGATTAGATAATTTCGGCAATTAGTACTGTTAGTGATTTATTTCGTACGTTATAAAACGTAACTATCGAAAATAGCCCCAGGTCAGTCGGTTACGGTTAGTTTAAGTGAAATTCAACGTATCAACGTGAGGTGCATGCTGGCGTTTAAGTAAATGAAAGGAATCGTTTAGTGGCCGCCAGCAGTTATTGGCAATTTCTCCGCGCGTCGCCCAGGGCGGCCGGCGCGGCGGCTGGTTTCCCGGGAGCGCGCAGAGATAGCAGTTTTTGCTCGTCCGGCGTCGCCTGCGCCGGCGCTCCGCCGAGATGTAATCGTGGACTTTCTACAGCTGAGCGGTTGGCTGGTCGACGAAGCGGTTTCACTTTCATGCGCGGCGGAATGCGGCCGGACCTCCGACCCGCGCCCGGCGTGTCACCCGCACCGCACCCCACCACCCGCCACCTCGCGACCCGGAGCCCTTCCTCAGCGATTGCACATGCAACGAACACGTTTTGCATATTATTAACGACGTCTCCCTCGCAGCGAAGGCATAATACACACTGATTATTGAATAAGTTTCTTATGGCGACACTAACGGTGCTTCTTCGCCGCTGGCGATCCAGAACCAGTTCGTCAACGGCGCACAGCCTGTGTTGTCCTAGAACACAATCGGTTAATTCTGTAAGCGCAAGCGGCCCGAATACCTGAGTGGGATGCCGGCGCCGGCTGGCGAGCTATCCGCGCTAATATCTTATTCGTGTCATTAGTGCGAAATGCCAGCCGTTTGGCACCCGGGCGACCCGCGGCCGCGCGTTCCCTCGCGGCCGATGCACTGCCTGGCCCGCACCAGCTAAATTCGGGAACGTTGCATCACGCATCACTTTCGGTTTCGTTTGTCACGAGGCTATTTTAGATCGAGTGTCGATTATTAGAACGCTGCTTTTAGCCCTACGAGCCGTTTGCCGCGCGAACCATTTTTGTCGTAGTGACTAACTCTTGAAACACTCAGGAAACTTAATTAATTAGCTACGAATTCAACCTCGCATTTCTTATTCAAATAAGACGACGGAGCTAAAAGTGGATACAATAAGGCTAGAGGTGAGTTTCAAAGTCGGCTCCAAGTATGCAGCGGCTCTCGGCAGCGTACACAGCAGTTATCTCGAGTTTGCGGAACGAAACCCGATCCGTATGCAGTGGCACGCGAGCGAGGCCAGCGCGCCCGTTGTGTCGCGGCACCGCAGCAGTCGCAGTTTTCCTACCATTCTCGTATAAAGTTTTTCCTTCTAGCCCGTCTAAACTCGGTCCCACCCTTTCCTGTTCACGTTCATGTCTTGTCGGTTTAATACAAAGCGATAGTTCATAGGATACTGCGAAGTTCGTTGCGCACAGGCGTCACGCTCGGTAGAAGCCCCGGAATGGGACACAGTTGGCAGCGGTCATGCCCTTGCGCAAGGCCGCGGGCTCACCTGCGCCTGCGCCAGGAGCCGGGGGCGGCTTCCAATGCGGTCTGCGAGTTGTGCAAGCGCCGCGACACTTTGGGCACGTGGGCGATCGTCGACGCGCCTCGAGAACAATCGAACCTCATTCAAACAGGAATGCAGGCTTTTGATATCGTTACAAAACCAACTGTAACGGTGGGCCAATGTCAACACGGCTCCTGTTGACGCTGGATTATCTCTATGTAAATGCGCTAGCGTAGTTCGGCCTATGCGCTCGCTCTCGTGTAGGCGACTAGATTTTCCGACACTCGGGTTGGGCACCGGCATAATGTGGCCACGCAGCATGGCTGTGTAGCGAAAGTCTTGCCGACCTTCAGTGTCTAGATATGGGCGGCAATATAAGTGCCTCGTGGCTTGAGACACCTAATTACATCTTAGTCTTCAGAGTAAAATGTTTATACTACTATTAATTAACTTATTTTGCGTGAAAAACTAAACAATGTAATATGCAGTATAATCTATGTTGCAATCAGTCGGATAGATCGCTTGCCCGATGAGATTATTCAGCCGATGTATGTGGTGTACCATCGTGGCCGTGGTCTCGCAGTGACAATATTTTAAGTAGTAACTATCTCGAGTATGCACAGCTGAGATTGCATCGCTTATCGGCTATGTACCTGTTGGTTATATTTAGAATAGATCCGATGGCACGACGTCGAGCCAATTGTATGTTTGTCTTAACAAAAGGATATCAGTTTAATCAGATCTTGTACTTGATGAAGCTGAGGTTTAAGTCCATAAATAGGTTACAAGATTCGCATTGTGTTTATGAGCGCGCCATACTTCTGAATCAGGCGAGATCGTGAATCACAGTTATGAGACTCGTACAGTGATGTAATGCGTTGTTGTTGGGCCTTCCCGCGCCTCTGCGATATTCGGACACGTCCTTAAAACGAGATTGCATCGATTGCATGTTAAACTTGCATGAATACATGTCAAATATCATACTTTCATCTTCCTCGAGAAGTACTCAATGCAAAATGATTTTTGTAATGCCCTCTCGCATATCGTCTCTCGTGACTAGATTAGCTTTTACGACCGCTGCTACGTTGTTTAGTTGCTTGGTTTGTTATCATTGCAAATTCAATATTCTCAGATATCTCCAAGCGCAAAGGGGCCACGACGACGGACTAATATTGACGTATCTCGGTTACATTGTTTGTTTTGTTGATGTATGAGAATCGCTGTAAGATTCTGTTTATCCTCTACCTAACCTTGAGCTAAGTTCAATGGCTTTTGACTATGGAAAATATTATACTTCCAGTGTATCCTTTCGTATTATTTCCATCGACAATCCAGAAACGAATGTAACATGGAGTCACGTGCATCCGGGCTTAAACGTTCACTCATGATGTACACGAATTGTTGAACGGACATGATGGACGACGGATCTAAAACAAAAATAGTCACCGTCTTAGGGTAACTTGGGAACGAATTACATTTTATCGCTCGCCCCCTAATTTCGAACTAATACAAGTGTCAGTCCTGATGGATCTTATGAGCGGGCGGCGCGTAACGGCGTATTACCGTAAACGGAGTTATTCCAGCGTTCTTAGGATTTATCGCACGTCGACCGGCGCTGCGTAAATATAATTAGAGAGGCTATTTATCAGCTCGGCGGAAGGGCGCTCTGTATCGCCGCCGTAAATCTACCACCGCCGCTGACGGCTCAATCCGGCGAAGAAACGGAATGTCATACTAATGGCAAGGGCTAGGGCGAATTTGTCTGCGGATCTATCCTCCATACGTTACAATCAACCGGGATTACAAAGGCTGGATACGTGGCGCAATAGACCAGACAGGGCTGGTCGTCTTCGGGATTAGATTAATATATGAGGGCTCTGAGCGGGCTAAACTTGGCCGTCGGCATTCCTGGAGAAAGCGCGTGCCTATTAGTGACTCGATGCGTGTCGTTGTTTGTTTGTCGGGATATGCAGCTAGTCCAAGGACAACACATTCCTAGGCAACGACTGTGTACGATCAATTGTCAATTGCCGACCAATCATAACAAACATGCTCTATGTAGAAGCATTCCAATTAAGGGTCATTTGTAGATCCTTAATAATCAAACCATGTCTTTTGTGGTTAAATAAAGACTAACGAAACGATTTATTCCATTTTGCTGTTGAAGCTATTTTTAGTGATCTTGCTCTACGAGAAACACTGTCGAAAATTTCGCCCATACGAATTCAATTCGAGGTGGCCGCACCGCATTGTTGCTTAGCCATTATTTTATGCTGTTATGAATATCCATATTGATGGCTGGGAGTGGCACCAAGTAAAAGTAATGAATACATGAATTTGCAGCGACAGACGCGTGTCTAGCGGGGTGGTCAGGCGCAGGCGCAGGACCGACATTAGCATAACCGTGCACTCTCGCGCACCGCGACCCGCCCTCGCCCTGCCCCGGCACGGCATTGTGCACACACAAACCGCGTTACATACTCAACCTCTTACTTTTCCTATAATAAATGTCAGACCCACCAATAATAATAAACTCTCAACAAAATACAAAGAAAAAAGGAAATAAAAATGTTTACTTTGAATTCAATGTCACTTGAATGTCAGTGATCTCACAAAAGTTTAATTTTACAAATAATAAGTTATAAGGAAATGCAATTTCAGTTAACCCTTATTGAAACTAACAATAAAATTACACATCAGCACATGCAAATCACGTATACTCAATGTCATCCTTTATTATTTTATTGCTCGAGCGCGCTGTAAGTGTTGGTATTGTCTCGTGTTTACTGTGGGCATTAAAAGTATTCTCTTTCTGCTACAAAATGCGAGTGTATCCATGAATATTTAATATGGCTCTCGTCGCAGCCCTGACCTTTATTTTGGCCTTTCTCCGTGGCCATTGTTCCTGCAGATCTGCCTGCATTGAATTTATCTAACATTTTGTATGTCTTGTTGCACGTAAGCATGTTTCAGGCTTTTAATACAGCTCTATCTAGCTGTATGGTGCATACATTCTTCAATAGGGTTCAACTTTACCTGTTTTGATTAACCAGCTTGCATTTTTATTGATCATTCTTCGATGCAACATCCATCTTGTTTACAAATAAAAGAGTTTCACCTCAAACTGACGTAACCGATGAACGATCTAACCGATTATCCTTTCGACCGTTGACTCATTCGTGTTGCCATTAAAATATTCAATTTATTTAACTTTTCTGATGACTAACGTAGTAAATATTTCTTCCTTGCATTCCTAGCTCGCATGGGACCCTGAACGACAAGATAGGATAAGCAAATAACCACAACCAGTCGTGTTCAGAAATTTATGAGCAGGTACCTAATAAAAAGGGATCTCCACGTGTCAATGCACAAACGGTGCTAATATGGAACTAATTGGGTATGGAAAATATTTCTGTCACGTCAACCGAGTTCAACGTTCTGCGTGATGAGCTGAAAACTGTCTTGCGGTGCGTTGTTAACGCTTCTAAAAAGGCCATTAGCGAAGTCCGCGGGATGGGTGTCGTCACTGCCTAACTTTTTTGTTCCAAAGCCAACTTGTCTTCCTAGTCGGGCGCTTTGATTAACGACCGTAACCAGACACCGTGTGTTTCCATCTCCACGCAGCCCACATGAATAAATTAATTCCTTTACACACTAACCCACTGCTTATACAGAGTTGTCCAAGATTTAATGGCGCGAATCGATGTAAATCAATTGGATACTGCGACGTACCTATTAGAATTGATTAACTCAATTAATTATATTATTAGTGTACTAAAATGAAACTACCCAAAAATATTTTTCCGCCGCAATTCGATCTGAGCAACCCGGCAATGTGATGTCACCGGAAATTAAATTAGATACTAACTGCACGACTGAATATTAATTAACTCTTGACGATACCATCAAAATGTCGCGGATACGATAATATTTCAATTTGGAGATGAATAACCTGACATCATCTGGATAGAGCGGTGTCGACGGAGAATGCAAGCAATGTGTGAGATCAAACAACATGTGAAGTGCTGATGCTGGCTTGCCAAATGTTCCTCACAATAACGCATGTGGCGTCTTGCTCTTTTGCTTGGAGATCTAGCAGACTGTCCCTTTCCCGCGCTTGTTTGCTCGATTTTGGGCGAGTGTCGCCAATGACAAAGCGTCACTTTCTACGGGCGCACGCGCAGCGGCAAATGAAGTGTGTCGCGTACGCAGACAGCTGCGCGATAGACTCTGCTCTAATGTGCACCGGAAACCATCAATTTAGATAGTGCGCCGGATTGCTGCCGCGAAGCTTCTGTAGGATGCAACTATTATGTGGAGGAAACTGTGATTTATGCCCTTCATTGTTTTATGTCCAAGATTACTTTCGCATCCTTGCTTCAAAATGTCATTAGCTTCAGATTTTGGCAAAATCTTAAACATTCCCTAAAGCTTGAAACACAGTCCAAACTAAATAGACCCTACGTAATTCGAGATTTTCACATCTGCTGTCATTCCCTCACCCTATTTCCCCACACAAATCCTGTTATCTCTCACCAACCCCAGAAAACTGACAATTTGTTTCTATTAGATCGAATGAGTCGGTCGATTGTGACGTGTGGTCCCTAGCCCATTAGTTGATTTGGGTATCTTTTGGTGTAAAATACGAATGCAGAGATTTGTATTGAGGCCAGTGTAAATAAATATGAAGTGTAATCGGAGGCTACTTTTCCGTAGCGAATCGCATATAACCAGATTCACATGCAAGCAGATACTGCACGGCTGATTTTGCCTGCGTTTGCTGGTATCAGCCAATATGAGCGTCTCCTGAATGTTGTAGTCGAACACTTTCTCGAGTCGCGGCGAGCGGTCGCGCTGCCGAAGTATTGTTTATGAAAAGCGGGTCAGAAGAAAGCGATAGAGGGGCGAGAGCGGCTGGTCACTCGTTGATATCTCTCGGTGAAGAGGTCACGGCCATTATACGAAAATAAGCTGAAGACGCTTTGTGAACTACAAATAGACCGTTTATCGCTACCGTAACTGTAGCCACGGATTTTTTAATCCGTGAACGACCGATAATAGCACGGTTTTCTCTTTTTGCTCATTTTTCTGATGATAATTGGTTCTGTAGTGGAATTTTTGTCGTCTTTTTATCGGCAAAACGTTCACGCGTAGCACGCACACTAGTTGATTGAATTTCAGTTTCTGCAAATGGCATGTAGTAGAGTCGACAGTGCACTGGGTGCTGTGTCGAATTAGGAATGTATTTGCGCAGCACGCGTCACGTCAGATGTCTGTGTCTGTGTCCTTTATGTTTACCGGAGTCGCTGTCTGTTTTCTTTGTTTAGTGTTGCTACGTCTGAAGGTCGTTCATGCTTGTATTGGAACTGCACCTCGGCGACGCAACTTTCAAACTAAATGTTGTATTCGCAGTTCGCACAAACTAGATGGTGTTCGCCCGCTATCATGGTTTTCCACTATAAATAAGCTTACATGAATTTAGGATCGCGAGGCAAATCGTAGCCGTATCTGCGCCGGCGCAGGCCATATTTCACCGCGGCGCTACGTCCCCGTAATTGGAATTCAGCATTTTGTCCCGGCTCGCGCCGATAAATTTCCATCTCTTCCTCTTCTGTCTGACTTAAGCTCTTACAGAACTCGAGATTTAGAGGTCTCCCTGTCCTATAAATTGTTGAATATAGGTACATAGGCTCTGTGTCCGATTAGATGTGTACCTAATTGACAAAAGACTTTAAGAACCTTAAGGTTGTGTGTAAAATGGACTTTAAAATTATGTCGTGAAAGAAAATTACTCTCAAATTATAATGAAACTAACTATGGTACTATGGTCTACTCCATGTCTTATCATATCAGCCTATTGCAGTCCACTGCTGGACATAGGCCTCTCCAAGACGGTGCCAACTTTCACGGTCCTCCGCTTCTCGCATCCAGCCACCACCGACCATCTTCCTCAGGTCATCGGTCCATCTAGCAGGGGGGCGTCCAACACTACGTTTCCCGAGATGTGAACTCCATTCAAAAACCTTTCATGTCTGTTATAATAATCTTTCATGTCATCAAGGTTTTAAGAAGATTTCTATTAATTCATTTTTTTTTCTTAAATTAGGTAACTAAACTACTTTTGACAAAGTGATTTGGTAATGAGTTGAACGAAGCCTAATTTAGTTTAATGTTCTAGACCTTGACGTTGGATTGATGTAACGTTCGAAGCTAATTGGTTAATTAGTTATCTACATCATAGGTAATTCGATGTTTTCTCTGTAAACCTGCGCAATTTACGCATTTTATGTAATATATAAAAGGCAAAGCTACCTAGTTAATCGTACGTTGTTTTCATAATCAATACAGTAAGTGTAAATTTAAAATACTAAACGCATATTAATAGTGGGTCGGTGTCGTGCCAATTAGTGGGTACGCATTTAAATGTGAATGGCAATTAGTTATTATAATGTATAAATAAACCCTTGCAAATGTAAAAACGGATCGCTAGGTGTTTGAATGCTAACCACCGCCGTCTAATAGGCCGTGGGTGCGCCCACGCAGCCCACATGTAGGGTATAAATCACGGGGACACGCGACATCCGCCGACTTTTCATCGCGTTTGTTTAGCTGACATCAGGAAAAACAATCAATTTGCATATTATAGAGTTCTATGATTGACTAGTACGTAGATGACCGTACCTATGGGGAGCAACCCAAAAAGCACTTGCAATAGGGACTTGGTGAAAAGGCTTGGTGCTTAAGGTGGTCTAAGAAGCGACAAACCCAATTGTTTTTTGGAAGGACGTCTATGGTAGAGTAATGGTTAACGTCTTATCACATAAATTCATTGGTTGAATACTCGCTTGAATAGAAAATTTAATTCAGTTTAACACAAACTTTTCTACCTAGTGTAACTACGAATCATTTACACAGTATTCATTAATGCTAGGGGCTGCCTAACGCTGGGATCATCGCCAATAAAGAAGATGCGCACAGGTATGTGGTACCGTTCCAACGCGCAATCCTGAATAGGAATGGTGTTATGAAAGTAATGAGGACGACCATGAAATGCGTATGTGCATTTTCCTACACTCAGGGTAATGTAATGGCACCTGGGTTGGGTTGCAAATAGATTCAACTTTTGTACTTGTACTGAAGAAATCTGTCATAATTTCAGCTTTCAGTTCATAGGCGTCCACGATCTCTAGAATAGTAAGAAATACATCTGAGTCGAATGTATTTTTCAAATCTTCAATTCCAGGGAGTCTGTTCTTTTGCAGTACCTATCTTTTTGTTGTGTATTATAAAACTTATTATTTATTATCCAATCTTAGTGTATGACATGTCTAGCTTTTAACTGTGAGTAAATACCTATGGCTGTCTACTAAACGAATGAGTTCGTTAACGGTTATTACCTGTATTTCGTAACATTGGCGTTACTACTGTCTGACCCCCGTGAACCCCGTAACTCGGGCAGATCACTTTCATCTTCGGTCATTAAGGCCACCCATCATAGTGGACCTAGTTTCCATGTTGAAGGAGTAATTGGTACTAAATTATCGTCATTTTGTATAGCTTATGCTGCCCGAATCCTCGGATGTCCGCATTAAGTAGGCGAAGTCTTTTACTGACCGAGTTCATGCATTCCTCCTAGAAAACGGTGAAGGGGGAACTGGAATTAATTAAATACTTAATCCAGTTTTTATTTTATTTTGATATTATTCTTGACGTGGACTGTGTGTGCGCGTTTTATTAATTAACTTTCTTTGACCTGTAATGTTTGCTGTGATGTCATCCATGAGCATGAAATTGTTCTCAAGTATGCGCTTTCAAAATATTGACGCTTGCCTGTAACAATAATAAGCTTGCTGTTTTGCATTACCTGTTCATATATGCGTAAAACGTAAGCTACTTGTTTTTGCGACGACTTTCCACATATGGCAGACGGAAATCTTTAGTAGAGATTAGTATAATTCGACAAGTATAATGTTTGTAATCTGCTTGACACCGAGCCGTACATAACCGTGAAACTCAAATAAATCCTGCACCGAATATGTACCGAGACATATTAATTTCGTCTCGGTCGAAAACAAACTGACTTTATTGAACCTTGATGTTTCAATTTCATCTTTAAATGATATACAATTTTCTCTATAAAGAATTCCAATTCACAGTCAAAACACTTTCTCGAGCAATCACGCACATTCTCATTGAAACCTAACGGTCACAAACAAACTACTCAAACATGGCATGACATACAAAACAAAATTTGCATATAACCGTCGTAATCTCACGAGCTCGTTGTTAAAAAGGTTTCCGAAAATATCATCCAAAGGTCGCAAATAAATTGCTTAAGGAAAACAAGTTGATACGGCGGTTATTAACATTCACAAGGAATGCTAACATCTTAAGCCCAATTTTTCATCTTGCGCGGACGAAATATTTAAACTCACGCTAAACAAGCAATACGGTTTCTAAACGCTTCCGCATACAACCATGATCAGAAACACATGTCTTAGCACAAATTAGTATTAAGTGAGAACCAATTTGAACGCCTTGTGGGTGGTAACGCAACCAGTACGAGTAAGGAGCTTTTTTTTATCTTTGCCTAAATATATAGTGGTGATTCATACCTCCTGCGTGGCTTAGCATTTAATGAAGAGTCGGGATATGACATTTAAATTCGGATTAGCAGAATAAAAAAAACAATACTTGTAATCCATTGTAATTTGTACCATACTAACGAGATAGTCGTTAAGTCAAATGTTACAACCTCATTATCATGAAGGGGAAACGCGTTGATAATGAGATCGGTAACATTTATCTCCCGGAAAGATATTCAGTGTTCACACTTGCCCCTAATTATACTAATTATGATATTATCTCATTTACCGTTGCCGAAGCGTTCGTAATCTTAAGGTTGATTCCGTCATCTTACGTTGAGTGTTGACTACTGTTGACAAGTTGCATGGTCTAATTAAATTCAGGCAATTAATTAGATTATTTTTTAAAGAGTCAGGGGAAAAACTATCTTGGTCACTCCGCTAATCCTTACAAAATTTATATTTGTAGTAGTAATCTCTAGTTCCTTAAAATGAACTTACGAACAAATGGATTTGCTTCCCGTACCGTTGATTCATTTTTTCTGTTTAACAAAATGAACAATTCGCTCTTCCTATCCTGTTGTAAATTGTATTGTATGACGATGTATTTTTATTGGCTCCAATATGTCATTTAGTCGTTACTAATCTGAATGAATGTCAATCAACACCTAGCCTCTGTGCGACACGGGTATTAATTTAATTTCTTTGCGTAAGTTCGACGACGGAAGCTCGTATAGCTAATTAATTTCGGTTGATATTTCTCTCGTAAAACTGCTAAGTTATTGCCTGTTAACGCGGAATTAATGGACCAGCAACGACGACCTCGAAAACGGCGACTTACTTCTTTGTGACTTAATTTTATCTGAATTTTATATTCACTTTGTTGTTAAACGTTTATCGCGCCCAACTAAATCGTTTTTCACCTTTTATAGGATGGATAATATTTTTAAGTGGATTTTGACTTCCGCACCTTTGTCCCGTGCGTCACTTCTGTCGGGAGATAAGATTGGGCTATTGTAACTTACCGTCACAGTAAGCGACACATTTGTCGATTTGATAAGGCGCCGACGTTTGGGCGCCAATCACTTTCGCTTAATTTTGCCTAATTTTAACTAAAAACAACCATCCAACTGTGAAGAATTCAATTACGTCTGCGACTACAGCTTCGATACAAATTAGATAAGGTTCACTAGAATATTGTAGACATTCACATTTGTAACTAAATAATACCCGACTTAATCGATAATCTTAGGTTCGATACTTAGAGACTCATAGAAATAATAAATAGCACAGTCATATCCTACATGTCGTTTATCATAATATTGTAGCGACGACGTTTAATCTCTGCCGGGCAGGTGGGTGTCCACCGTTTTAATATTAATTGATCCTGCGCTGTTCTGTTGTCTAGAGCCCGTACATAATGGTCCTTAAGTCGTCGGTGACGTCCCCTGCTGTTACTCCATTTAGAATAGATGTCTCATTGGCTAGATCTGAAGGCTAGAAATAATTATATTGGAACCTATCATTGAGTTAAATTCAATCCGAATTCAATTCAAGTTAAAGTCAAGCACAGTTAGATTGTAGGGAATCGAATGCGATGCTGATGACTTTCGAAATGTAATCTTTGATGTGTGTGTACATGCATGGCACAGTTAAACCCAATCGGATAGTCGGTGATGCAGGGTTATCGAGGTGATCAATAGACCGTGACTCACCGCGTCTTTAATTTGACGATCATTGCCAATGTTTGTTTGAACAGTTATTCGGCACACATTTCCTGTCTCGGATAGGTTTTGACGGCGCAAACTAGCTGTTGTACTGTTGCCGACCCCTCGACCTTTATTCAAATAGAAGGTGTAAGCGTGGCTATGTACCAGGCCAAGTTTGCTTGGCTACTCAACTAGCCCTTTTCCGAAACCTTAGAAGTATGAAAACACCTCACATATCTACGACATACGAGTATACATCGATCTTGTGATGATGACTAGTGGAAAAGGGCTTTTTTAACCTGTGCTGCAACTCTTGTGTCTACAATTAGACCGGTTCCTGCTCGTAAAGTGAACCATATAACTGGTAAAAGTTACTTGGCACGGGTCCTGTTACAAAATTATTGAGAAGTGAAGTAAAAGGAGCTTTGCAACCTTGTCTTCAAAAAGCCTACCCTCGTCTCATATTTCTATAGATACCTACGTTTTCACTGAATCTGAACTTGGCCATCGTTTCCACTGATAGACCAGTTTAGACGGATCCTTCTCTAGCCGGTCACACCTCGGCAGCTAACGGGCTACGTATAAATGGACACGGCGGGACCCCGTTAGCCCGGGGTCACGGCAGGTGCCGATTTGCACTTGACGGCCGTGCATCTCCTATTTTGGCATCGCATTGTCGGGATATAAACGTCTAGTTACAGGCCCGCATTATTAAGTCAGTTCCCAGGCTTATATTTGACGTTTGCCAGATAAACCGCATTACCATGTTTGAATAAGACATCTTCGATATATTTTTTGACAGAAGGACGCGCGCTACTGATTTCTTATGCGTAAAAATGACATTGTTTTTTATGCAATAGCTATTAGTACTGTTTGTGTAAATGCATATGTCAACGCACTTGCTTTCCAAATCGTGAGTGTTAATCGTGGCTATTAAATTAATCGAATGAATTAATATTTTTATGAATTCCAGAATTCAATTTACTGAGAGTACCACATTTAACAGCCATTTAACTGGCAATATATAAAGAAGATTGTCGGCGTCGCATTCCCGATCAATCACTTCCAACGTTGGGTCTCGCCTTACTACGGGTACGGAAGAATTAAAACCACGCTTATTGTTTATGAAAAACAAAAGCATTGTATAGCATTTAACGCTTTTATGAAATGTAAATTGATTCTTAATAACCGGGCCATTAATAAAATAGCCAAAAACGTTGTGCATGAGTAACTGCCGCAATTTCCATATAATTTATTTTATTACCCGACCATCTTTAGGCGCACCGGCGATTTTAAAATTCCTTCATTACAATAAAATTTTGAACGTTCATAAAGTTATAAACAATGATTATAGTAATAACAAGTAGGAAACATGTACGTGCGCGTAAATTGCAATAATATTGTCATGCAAACTGGTTAGCGCTATAAATATGCATAATAATTCAGTTGTAAATCATGTTTAATTTAATTAATGCGAGTATTAAGAACATTCTAAGATACTGACACTTGCACAATATTGCACTGTCTGTATTTATTATGAAAATATACGTCTATTCCGTATAAGTAAATTGACAAACATTAAGATAGATAATGTTACTTATTGTAAATTGTGTTAGTTAAATATAATTCAATATTCTGATTGGGAAATAAAAATAATAATATATGTTTTAAAGAAATTAGGTGTTTTGAAATTTCACTAAAATATCTACTGGCCTGCTAATAGATGTTTTTGTTCATGATATATTAAACTATGCAACATTATTGATAAATTAATCATTCGATCACATTTCAATAAATAATCATTCGATGCAATAACGATTTGATATTTTTAACGTTCGATTCTTTGTAAATTCGATATTATGAACGTTCGATGTTTTGACTTTTCGACGTACAGTGTTCAATCATTCGATGTTCGATCAATTGGTATTCGAGATGGCGTAGGTTACTCAGTATTTTCTACTTACTTTTTACTTTAGTAGTACCTAGGTAAAGTAAGTATTTAATACTACTGCTCAGTAATATTGAATTATATACCTAGGCTAGGTCCTCCCTAAAGTCATACATGTTACTAAGAGTGCCGAAGATTGTATACCACAAAAATGCACCAGCACAGAATAAGTACTAGTACTTCGTACAGAAGTATGATTTAGCAATTGTATTCAAAGAAATGTCTACTCAATGTCGTCAACAATATGGCGTAATTTAGTTCCCTCAGAGTCAAGCACATTTTTGTGTGGACACCTACAAAAATCCATTGCAAGATAATTTTATACTTATTGCTCTGGAATATGATTCATAATACACTAAACCTATTCAGTGACGTAATATCACGCGACGCGATAGGGTTGACTGCTACGAGAAGCTTCTAACGTCATCTAGCGCCTCTTTCTTTATTCTTCTTTATTCAGTCTCGTCCAGCCAGCAACGTAGCCGCGCGGCCGCTGGTGAATAAAACGCGCGAGCGTGCTGGCCGGTAGCGACACGCAACTTGTTTTAGCCCCTAAGTAGGGGCGCCGCGCGTAGGTACGTTTTTGCTACTTACGCGGGGAGATACACAGGCCTGGCAGCAGGTCCGAAGAAGACGACGATAAAAATAAAATTGTAAAATCGACAATAAATTTAAACTAACAATAACAAACTTGTTTTCATTAAATCCAATTCAGCTTTGCATACACATTCCATTAACAATAAATAGGTTCCCATTGCAACCTCCAAGTCCATATTCATTGTGGAAATATTAGTGCCAACAGCCAACTGTTTTGTACAGTTCCCACGGCTCACACTTGAAATGTGAAATGACAAACCGTTATTTGTGGTCTAAGACTCTAAGCATGCGGCACTCGCGCCGCGATGCGATAACTATGCTATTGTGTTGTTTTAAAAATGATTGAAGTAGTGTGATCATTGTGTCATTAAACGAGGTGAAATAGGAACAAACTTCTTGAGCGGCGAGCGTCCGGATACAGATTCTGGTTTGTAGTGTAGATAGGCAAAACAGCAGTTTTAAAATATAAGAAAGAAACGGAATTACTGTAACAGAGACGTGACTGAAACATGTTACAAAGTAACACATCTAACTAAAGTAAACGTATAAGTACTGACTTCCAAAACTTACCAGCCTACATTCGGTTTCTCAAAAGCGTTATATTAGTATTACTCTGGAGGCATTCAACAATTTCACCGGATCTATTGAAAGATAAAGCCCTTTGTCCTCTATAATGGTCTCATAAAACCTTTTCACTCAATGGAAGCAAACCCTTATACTGCACGTCTCTTTTATGAAGTTGTCATAATAGTGTTGTTTCCTCGTGACAGATTAGTCGAGCGTGTCCGTTACTTCCCCGATTATGTTCCTAACTGTTAAACTGATTACAAACTCTGGTTTAGACATTAGTTGCAGCCGAATAACGGAGAACGTCAATTAAGGTTAAAAATTTCGTACATTAATTCTTATTTTATGATATCAAGTGTTAGCCTCTAGCGGTGTTATTAAAAAAAATGACCAGGTTTAAACTAGGTCTAAATATGAGCCGACAACAGAGGAATGAATGACACCTTCGTGACATAACCTAATAGAGAAACGCTTTTCTAATTGGCTAGTTAATACCTTAGTCCTGGGTTAAACCCAGTGTAGGCTACCATTAGGAATAATTATTATTATTTACAAATTGTCTTTTATATTATTTACAAATGCATAAACTTAGTTAGATTAGAAATAAATAAATAATAAGCATACAGTTCATACGGTTCTGTATATTTCATAGATTAACATTATTTACATAATAGAATTAACTTACTAACTATACTACACTACACTTACTTACTATACTTATTCACTACGCGTAATAGCCATCAAGTCGAAATCATAGCATAACATATTATCGCGCGTGCATATCTATCGTGGCGCGATGCAATGGACCGGCCGCCTGCCGTGCTCTTTACTACGTCACAGCTGCGGCCTAAACTGGACACGGCGAGCCGCCGCGAGCGCGCATTCGTCTCCCGTCATCAGTGCGAACATAGATACTACGCGGAGCGCACGCTCGCTCGCCCGACCGCTATACCTATTGGCTCACGCGAATTTATCAACAAACTCTGTGCGTTATCATTTCTTCCCGATACTCCTTCTGCATTATAACTGGGTGGCATACCTAGCCCCCAAACCAGTATTAAGTTATTGTAATAACGGGGTAGGTGTTTGTTTGAAATCTCAATTTAGGTTTCGCAAAATACAAACACTTACGGTATCTGGTTAGTCACACCTCCGTCATTAAACGGGCATTTCGATTCCGATCGCTTTGCAGACAACTTAGCATGCGAGACGCGCCCGTGACAGCTCCCGTTCGCCGATAAACGCAGCGAAGTTTATTAGGACTTGCCAATCAGCGTCCGAAAAGATCCGAATTCGGACGGTCACCGTTAATCGTCTCCGGGCTCGCGATTTATTCGCGACGTAATCGGGTCTTGCGGTACCTGATCTGTTCTTGCACATATCGCTCTATAAAGCAACGGACACACCTGCAGCATGCGTGCCCCTCGCAAATCCACGGCCCTGTTTGGTGCACTCGTGTTGTTAACCTACATGTGACACCACGTTTAATTAAATCTCGAGATAAGGATGGACTACATTTGCTTATCTTCGAGGGCAGTTGCCCATCTTGTTCGTACTGAGAAAATATGTTGCTGAACTAGTTAGGTACGTCTTCTTATATCCTAAATCCAAATTAAATGGTAGTAAATTCCACAGAACGTGAAAATAGTATCCGTATCTTAGAGTACGTTGATTAAAGTTACGCCAAGTATAAACCGCGTTTTCTGTATTACACATATTATGCCTAATGAGCTGATCTGGCGAGGGAAAAGTAAATAGTGTCTTATGCAACGATGTCAGCGACAGTGACAGCGAGTTGGCCGCCGGCAATTTCCTAGCTCGCTTTCCCACTCCCATCAGTGTTTTTGCTTTGCGTACGAGGGTACGTAGACTGGCCAAGTGTGTATTGAGATATATCTTAGTCAGGGTTCGTGAACTTTTGGCAGCAATTTATGACTTGTATTTATGATATAACTCACTGGGTATCTATCAGGACTTTTCTAGCTTTGTTTATATTTAGGAAAAATTCCGAAATAGGAAAAAAATGAGTAATAAATACAAAATATTATTGGACCTTAGCATCCTTGAAGCCCCATGTATTATTTTCTAAAACTGCGCGTGGTCTTCAAATTATTAATTTTGTCTACATATCTAGTTTGAACATAAGTATAAAAGTCCTAAAACCCCGTCATACGTTCGTGGCACTCGTCTACGGAACCCCTTAAATGCATTAATGGTGCTCGTTAACCTTTGAGCAAAAACAGGCGAACCCCGGCGCCGAGGTATAATTGCGGAAGCCGCCAAGACTTATCTCGAACCTTACCTGATGCTATCTCTCATTTCGGTCCATACCATACACAGATGGAGTAGGCTTTCTCCCTTAGTTCCTTCTAACCTCATACAAATTAAAGAATCACAATTTGTCCGTGATTAAGGCGATGCCCAATGGCAATGACAATAAAGTTAAGTTTGGTGTTTCCCACTCTAAACTTATCGTTATTGTCACACCATATGTGACTGATTTTATGAACTTAACCATTCGTGAAAGCTCGTTTAGCTTAGTACCAGTCAGTTGTTTTGCATGCTTCCTGTAGTCTCCTGTAATAACTTGTATCATCTAGTATGTTGTCACGAGTGCTGTTGTTACGATTAGGCCGGGACTACTATGCTTTTCTATGTTAGATCCGATGCTATCTCTCATCTCGGTCCATAGAGCTGCGGCTGCAGGCCTACTCGTCCTTTTATTTGTTTGATCTTAAATCACAAATATTGGTTAGTCATGCGTATTTGTTTGTCGGCTATTGTTTTTTGTCAAAGTCTACAATAAAGTAAGAAGCAACTTTTAAAAAGTGCTCGTTAACCATCAACTCTCATAATGGCGAATCTGCTATTGAATATTCTAAGGTCTTAATTGCCCATATTCATCCATCCCTATCTCTCATTACTCAAGGCCCAACAGTATAAAGCCGTTCGCTCTGAAGGTAAATATTGACCACACGAATTACGCAGCGCCGGCGCATGCATGCTCGCTAATGCGCTTAATTTGACCTGATTCTTGAATTTCTAAATGTTGTACAGAAGCATCGGTTCTCATGACCACGCCCCCGCATCTGTCTTAATTTTTTAGTCATCCAACCTGAGAGGTAAGGTAAACAGTTCAAGCACGGTGTGGGCAGCGCCGGCGCATGTATAGAGAGATCATAACCGCGATTTTCCGTTAAGAAAATGCTGAAACCTCTTTGCCACTCCCACGCATGTCTTGTCTAATTAGACATTCAACCAGGGTGCATATCCCGAGCTTAGGTAAACTGATCACGCACGATTTGCGCGGCGCCGGGCACGCATCAAGTGCTCGACCTAATTCGATCGAGTGGATCAGGCGTCGCATCGCATGCCTGCGCTAACGCCGGCGTCCATTGAACACGGACGCTAAATTGAATCTGTGAGCTTGAAATTGCATTGCATATGTCACATCGAATTCTAACGATTTACTAAAAGAGATAAATGTTTGCCACGAACACCGTCTTGTTAACGAGGGCTTTAAAGGATTTCTGTACCTCCACCATGCAGCAACAAGAAATTATTCAAACTTAATTCATTACGCAATCGACTAATTATAACCAGCATACTAATGCCGTTGACATTGACATATTTCGAGAACACAATTAAAACGTCACACACACGTCAACTTTCAAAGCCGTCCCTTGAATCGTCGTAAGTTGAATGGACATCACCGAAGTGACGCGACGTAAGTGTGAGCAAGGGCGCCGGGGTCACGCGGCCGGGTGACGTGATGGTCACGATTCAGCTGCTCCCGCGCACGACTTAGTCGCTAGATCATAATCATAATCGGTCATTGTGCAACCGAAACCAATCGAAACAACAAACCCAACAAGGTCACCATTAAACAACGAGCCAACGGTTAACATTTAACACCCCTGTTCAAGAAACCATTTGTCTATAATTAACTAACAATATTGTCTCCGTAACTTATAATTGAAGTCTATGTCCCAATTAATCTGATACGGGTGGCGAAATATTATAGTCAAAATCTCAGATTAATTGAATCGATAAGACACTGATCAATTTATACACGAAACTAGATTTCGTGGTGCTGTATGTAGTACCTATTAATAGTAGATGAGGAAAGTGCATAAAATACTATTCAGAATATTCTTTCAATCTTGGTTGGAAGCTGTTTGTCGTACACAAAGCTAAAATGTGTTTCTAATAATGTTTTGACGTCTGATAAATCGTGCGTTCGAGTAGAGGTACCGACTGAAAAGGTGGAAATGCATTCTGAGTTCTGCTCTACTATTTTTAATAAAGGTGCAACACTTGGTTCCTTTACTTGAATGCGTCTAATCAATCATTCGCACTCCACTCCACGGCTGTCAACAATTATGATGAATATTTCTATGAGAGCGCAAGTCATATCGAAATGCTTATGAAATCAACAATAGACCGTATCGAGAACTGGATTATTTAACCCGGCCCTGAACTTCGTGGCGAATTGTGACACAATGGTCCTATTAAATCAATAGTCATTAATAGAGAACCGTGACAGAACCTCGGACACAAATCGATCGATCTTACCAGACGTGTCCTTGACCGACGACCTAAAGTCCTAAAATTGTGCAATCGTCCATCGATATTGAATCGAATCTGGATCGAATTGACAATCGATTGCAAAACGTTTGGCCCTTCGTTGACAACTGAATAATATTGATTGTGTATTGTTATCGAAGCGATTTAATTAAACATTGCAACATTAGAAATAGATTGCCTCGCGCTGGATTAGTAGACTGTCTGTATTTTACTGTAAGTGTAAGTAAGTTATTGACAGAATTATCAACTGTGATAAATGGTAATCGTTTTGCGTTCCTTGCGTTTGTTATTGTATCAAGATCCGGAATGATCAATGAACCCTAGAGACGATTGGCCCACTTGTGGTAACTAAGTGGTATGCTGTCCATCTGCCCCATCAATGGTTTATTCGTATGATTAGTCGTGATTGGCTCCGGGGTCAACGTCGCAATTGTTCCGATGGCCAACTCAATTGCTTTTGAGCTATTTCTCGATTATTCTTTTTTTTATCAGTACCTACCCTACTCATACCTACATGTATAAGTATTATCAGAATACTCTCTAGATCAGAATAAATAATGATGATGTCCTCCTAGCCGATTTTGACTACGGCGGCCTATATCAACAGAGATTAGCCAACTGCGCAGAACATATTATAGTGCACAAGTGTGTGCGCAATACACAGGTGCACTCTCTGTTCCTTCACTCTCATAATTCGGTGAGACGGCAGACCGACATGACCGTAGAGAGATCAGGCGCAGGACCAACGACTTAACGTGCTTTCCGAGGCACGGGTGTTAACACCATCAACTTCCTGACTCCGGAGCTATGTCTGAGTAATTTCAAGACAGAAAAACCCAAACACTCTCGGCCCGACCCGGAATTCGAACCCGGGACCTCGTGGATAGTACCCAGCGTGCTGACCACTAGACCAACGAGGCAATCAGAATAAATAATGTCCTTTAGACACCAATTTACCTACGTCGCGTAGTACTAGTATTCCTAGTAGTAGTACTAGTACTAGTTTGTACGAACAAACAAGCCTCTCCTGGATCGTATAACTAAAACTAGGCTGAATATAACTTATTCAATACTTGAACATGATGAACATCCTCTGTATCATTAATCACAGCCAGCGCATTTCCATTTAGCACCTGTCCACTACCTAATACGTGGCTCGTTCGTTTGCCTCCGTTTTAAATAACTTTCACTGTCTAATTTGTTCTCGAAATGAGATCTCTCGTTTGTGTAATTAGATAAATATTTTCCTTTATAACGATCATTACCGAGAAATCGAAGTTGTCCCAAAGTAAAGGTGTGACTCCTTTCACCGCAAAAACACTCGGCGTATACAGCTTGCTTCAAAAATCCGGTCCTCCGCGATTTGCACACTGGAGTTACCGGACACATTTTTATTCGGGACAGCATTTTGGACATTATATCGCGTTGGGAGCCGGATGCCTCCGAACCAAAAGGTGACCTTTTTGCCTTATAATCATGACCCTCTTGTCAATCGCTATTGTTCCAATACGTTAAATCAATTTAAATTCACATTTTTTGCCGCTTGAATGGTTCTCTATTGCATATGAAATATGTGTTGATGTTATTATTCTTTATTTCAGGTAATTACCAGCTGCTTCCTCATTGACGATGACAGCATACGTAAGTTCAACGCGATGATATCAACACGAAGACTAATCAGAGTAATCAATCAACATGAACGCATTAGCAAAAAACGTGGAGTCGTTATTTACACAAGTCCGTCCTCATAACTGAAGAACATCTTTGTATGTTGGTATCTCGCCAGCGTCACATTTTACTGTCAGCTTTATGTACTCATTATTAACTGTATACCTTTGAGTAGAGTATTAGGTACGGGGTTCTTATCATTCACACCTGACAATTCTCCAATTTGGCTACCGTTCAATTTATCAATCAATACATTATTCGATAAGCCCCGACTTACGTAATTAATGGACCACGCTCTTGTTGATAAATGAACTTCTTAATTAAACGCTGGTAATATGAGTCTCTGTTCCGACCTTTTACTAATTAAAAACACAAGTGTAGGTACATAACGTCTGTAGGTATTAATGTACCCTTACGCCCAGCGAATTGCCAATAATCGAAATTAATTAATCGCGATCGGATGTCGAATCGTGTAGAAAGAAATACATGCCAGGGCAGGGTTGAATGTTAGAAAGCAGTTTTAAACTCAAATGAATGCTTATAAGTTTTGAAAACAGGGTCTGGAATGTGCAAAGAAATGTAACGCGTACTACATACTGCCTTTGAATAATCTTATAAATAAGCTTCGAACATTGCAAGTCGGGAGCAAAAAGCGAACGTGCCGCCTTGCGTGATGGGTCGGGACAAAAACAATTGACTGCTGACGAGATCTCGATTGTTAGCGATAACTAGGTTATGTTGAAACGATGTCAACTGGGGTGGCTGGCTCGGGAGAGCGCTGCGATCTCAAGTGCTTGGTTATTGAGTCCACTTTAGATGGTTGAAAATTGTGTTCTTTAAGTGCATCAATGTTGCCTTAACCTTCATTATTTTTATCAGGAATCTTATTATCCTACGTGTGATTATCATTTGCTGTTGATATGAAGTCAATTAGGCATTTATTGTTTCGAAGTCCTTATTCAATAGAGATGTGTAAAAATCTTACGTCATCACAATACCGGAAGGCCCTCGACCTTGTTTTGGCCTTCGGTGAAGTATTAGCCAAATCAAATTGTACGTGACCTCAGATTGAAGTGACAATGTTATGTCATACAAGGAGACAAGGAGTTGGCTAGTACACGGATTTGCCAAAAAACTTTGCCTTGGATTTTATTTTATCAATATTACCTGAATCCGGTGTCTTAGTTGCTCTTTGTTCTTTGTTTAATGTAATAATGCATTACGTACGTGCATTTTTTGTTTACACACTTTGTTAGGTAGGTACTAGTTTCCTTAATTAGCTCTTCTGTGCGTTAAAATAACTAGAATACTAGATTAATGGTTGTCAGAATTTACATATTTACGAGCCCTTAAGTCTAAGCTGCGCCAAGCAATATTCTGAACCAGAGCTAATTAGTATGATATTTGACCCTTGCTGTATTCATCATAGTCCGTAGCAAAACACACTTATTTGTTAATTTCGTCTGCTTGGGCACAATTCTCTGAACAAGATATGCGCAGGCGAGCTCATTGCGCGATTCAACAATGTTCGATAAAATTTTACGATTGAACACAATCTTATCGACGCAATTAACAGTGGTCGTTGTCGATAACGGTCCACATAAAACAATCAATTGGAAACTGGTAGTTAGATGTAAAATGTTTTATGTAACCGTTTACTACTAATCGAACACAGATACAACTATTGCTATTAAAAGTTTCTAAATTTCTTCAAGATTTATATCTAAAGTCACAGCTCTCAATTAGAGCGTTTATGTAACAACATAAAAACATCAATAATATTACTTTAAATTGTTTGGAAAGTGAATGAAGTAAAAAACATTATTTTGGAGTTGTGTCTATTCAGTGTATCGATATATCAAACGGAACACAGGCTGCGTAATTCTAAACTCATAACAGATTCAGTTCGACAAGTGGGTGGGTGCCGGTATGCCTGCGCCGGCGCCGACCCACCTGCCTACTTGCACCAAGATTTATTGGATCGGGAGCTGCCTAGAGCACACAATGTGCAACTGCGACCAACATCTGTGCGCATTCAATACATAATGTTTCCCTTCCATTTACAATTATCACTTCTCCGCTTTCAAACTTCACAAATGCATGCATTAAAATTTCATATTAATTAAAATTAGTATTATTCTGCTGCGCCTAGCATTTCATTAATTAGTGATTCAATTCTTAAAAGCACAACACCGACCGCATCCAATCTATTATTGAAGCTCGATAAATGACAACGCCTCGAACAAACCTGTTCTAAAGATAATACACCAGCTGATAATTGATTATCAGAATCGGCCATTTAGCAAACTTTCGACATGTTTGTCATTACCATAGAGATGTATTCGATACGGGTCAGAAGTCAATGGTTACGAAAGATCCTATCGGCGTTTTCTTAGTTGAAAGTCGCGATCTTGAACCTGCGTGCTGTGCTGGAGCCGCGTCGACATTAGAGATGGGGCTTGAATTACTTTTGAGTCGAATGATTTGACTGATGACAATCAAAACTCGATTCGAATGAGATTTCATGTTGATTCGAATCATCGCTTATTTCGAACAATCAAGTTGTTTTGAATTGTAGGGCTCTTTTCTTTAATACCCGAGGATTCCTTTCGTGCCCTATACAACAAATAATGTATGAGTTACTTTTTAAAAGTATTGTATAAATAATGCATTCCTTGACCTTGATAAGGTAAAGTAAACTTACATTGATTACGTCTATCTCAGTTTTCATAATCGTATTTATGTATATTATTATTATATTAGTGTTGATTCAAATCATCATATCAGTTCGAACCATTATTTCATTCGAAATAAGGGTTAATGCGAACCATGATTCGATTTTTTGCCTGGTGATTCGAACTTTTATTTTCTATTCGGGTCCCATCACTAGTCGAAAACTGCCGGTCCCAGCTTTCGCGATGCCAACCGGACACCGACCGCCGAAGAAAGGTGAATGTCAAGTTTTGTTTTGGGATGTAATAACCGTGCATACATTTAATCGATAGCGTAATCGACTGTGAACATACGATTAAGTAATTGTTTTTTCCGCTACGACGAAAAGTTATCGTGTGAATATTATGCCCCTCGACTTTTTGAGGAAGTCGAAATAGAAAACATTCTCGCGTTGATATTTATAAAATAATCTAGGTATTTGTAGAGGGCGTCGGTGGCGCAGTTGCTAGCGGGTTGCCTCTCATGCGGGAGGAGCCGGGTTCGATCCCACGTGCCGCCATGTACCAATGACTTTTTTTGAGTTATGTACATTAGTTGTTTCACTAACTGATGCTCTGACAGTTAGGGGAAAACGTCGTGAGGAAACCTGGTTTCTCTTAACAGGGTTACGGAGGTCAGATGGCAGTCGCTCCACTGTAATTACCTGATCTGGCAAATCCTGGATCATGGTCAGCGGACCCTAGGCCCTCGCGTGCAAGTGCACAACCGGGATAACGCTAGGATAATGATGACTTCTCTTCTGTAAACTACTGGGTATGATAAATAGATCTCATCTATCGATGCCATCAAAATCGGTATCTTTGACTCTACTGCAGTTGCATGACTGCATGTTCTCACGCCATGAACCTGTTCGATCACGTTCCGATTATTGTTTAACTTACATAATAATTGTTAATGACGTTCAAAGTGGCCGTAAATTAATCTCGATGCTTTTATCGGAAGCTCAGATTAGAAAATTGCGCTTGCGCATCGCTGGGCGCGACCACTTTCACTGCCTGCGCCGGGCAAGCTCCTTGTCCGCCCGCTTATGCCCGCCGATACAGATGTTTTGTTTTTAAATTGCCTATGAATTTCAAATTTATGCCCATGTCCGATATTATTAATGTTTTCGAAATAATCGAGGCTGTTTCGTGTCAAAATATTTCGTAACCGAAGAATTCATTGGTCCTTTTCTCTTTTAAAGTGTCGTTATGTCGCTAATAAATTTAATTCGTGTTTATTCATTTCGATTTATGATCATCCGATGAAGTTCTACATTCGAGACTATCACAGAGAGCTCTATCACATAATTCTATTTATGCGTGTATAAATGTATGTACTGCGAGTGATTTACTTGACAACTTCGAGTTAACTAACCAGATAGTCGATTTACCGGATCTAGATTAGTTACGTGACCGCAATCTTAGTGGTCTTAGAACTATCTTTTACTACGTTGGAAATGGCAGTTGATCGGCAATTTTTGTGTTTGTTAGAATTTTGGAGATTCTTCGTCGTCGGTACGTCGAGTCGGTACTACTATTTCTAATAGTAGTACCGACTTGATATGACTGCTTATAGTTAGTTTAGAGTCGTAATCTAAAACGATTCCATAGTAGTAATTAACACAGGATGCCGCTGTAGTACTTGCGAACAAAGCCCAATGATTAATTGTGCAGCTACTAATAGAAACGCTTCTACGGTTACAAGTTCTCTGTTTACATTCCCCGCTCCGTTTGCGATACGGCATTGTTCCAATTCAATAACATTTGATTAAATACTTTTTGTTGCGTTCTATTATTGTGTCGTCGAGACGAGAATAGTTACATTTAAATGCAAACTATTTTATAATTACCGCGCTTATGGTCACGACAAGACTGGGCCGTGATTATTATAGGTCGAGTATTACGCCACATCATGTGCAAGTTATTTTCTAGTAATCTAGCTCGGACTAGATCGGCAAATCTCTAAACCTAGACACGACAAAGTCGTTGGCAAGGTTGCGCAAGCGCCAGCTCGGGTTCACGTAGATGGGAAACGCGGGTCGAGGTGAACACATTCAGCATTCTGTTAGACGTTAATCGTTTTATTTTAAGTTAATACATAGGCATACATTTGACCGGAATCTCAAGCTGATCAACGATGCGACCGAGGATGGGTTATGTCTGACTAGTTACAGCCTATTTTGTCTTTTATTGAAGGTGCTGCTTCAGCCAGCAACGAATTCCGCTCTCTAGCCGGGCGTAAAATAAACGTGAATTCAAAACATTTAGTGCGCATTGATCACTATTAGTGGTACCTATATTATGTCAACGACATAAGGATGGGAACCCCGCCTGTTTTGCGTCCTCTTAGTAAAAACGGGCTGGTAGAATCAATTCGTGCTGTTCCTTCGCATACCTGCCGAAATGTAGCTTGTAGGAACAGAGGTTCCCGAACTTTATCAGTTTGGGAACACCTACTGCAGAATATTGATTTGAAAGGCATGCTAGCTTTCAGCTTACGTCTTATGTTCAAGGCTTTGCAGCTTATTTTCACAAAGTTTTGTGTCGCGTTTTTTTAACTCGAATTAGTTGCAGATCATGCCAATGTGACAGTGTAAAAGAGCGTACTGGTACTGGCTAATGCGTAATGGCTACAATCAAAAATACGAAATACGTCTTACAGAGTGGGCCTCTGACTAGTGTCGCGTAAAATGTACTACAACTAATCCCTTTCGAATGTTACACATGGAAAGTTCGGTTCAATGACTCGCGAATACCTTTGTCCGCGTGACTCATTTATTCGTACGCATAGTGTACGTTTTTATAAACATTGTGCAACGTGGAAAGTGTTTTCAAATAGTAATTTTCTCGGAACGCGCGCGGCTTGTGATCGTTTGCGAATAGGGTTGTCGAGTTTTACAACAGGTCATCGCTCCATTTGAAGGCAATTATGACCGTCTTGGTGTAGTGGTCCGCGCTACAAACTACAAAACCAGAGGTTGCGGGTACGAATCCCGCAAGGGGCAAATGTTTGTGTGATGAGCACGGGCATTTGTACCTAAGTCGTGGATGTATAAACGTGTATATGTATGTCTATCCGTTATCCTAGTCGCCATAGCACAAGCTCACGCTTAGTTTGGGGCTAGGTAATTGGTGTGTTTATTGAAACAATGTATTATTATAATTTCAAAAATCAATTATTTTACAGAAATAGGTTTCAAATCTGGTTTATATGGGGATGATTGATTGATTCCTGTAGTGTATTAGTCCTGAAACTTATGAGCCGCACGTCATAAATTTTTATACATTGTAGTTTGTTGAAGGTGCTTCAAGCTATAGGTAATCGCCGAACCACGACACCGACTGAAGGTGTATTGCACACACACTTGTGCACTATAATAATATTTCCCGCGCAGTTCATTTTTAATCCCAATAATAGAAAGCCGAATACAGTCGAATGATAAGCACATGCAGTTTGAGGAGCAAGCAGCCCTAGCGCTACGTATAATTTCGGTTCGAATGTTTATAACTAGCGACGTGGAATGAGGCATTTGTCGTCGGGTCGCCCTGACACGTTTTATGTGTTTGCAAGCTTCGGAGACGGAGCCGTTCACTAAGACTCAAGCAGGCTGGGGGTTCACTGATGAAGGGACTGGCGCTTATTCTTGCCCAGCTGAGTTATGAAATTATAGAAACTATTTAGAATGATACTGATTAAGTTTGAGAGCGGCGCCCGTGACAGAAAAGATGACAGGAAACCGTTTTTCTTGGTGATATGGAGAGAGTAGCGATATGTGACAAAAATAGTGATGACTTGATGAGTATGCATGTTGGTGGGATGAAAGGATAGCCGACCGAGAAAGATATGGAAGGACTGTATAAAACACGATATGATTGTGAAAGGAACGAATGATTTAATGACGAGTGATGATTGTATGAAAGAGAACAACATTAACGCGAATGATGATGACTGATTAAACTTGATGATCAAGAGGACTCCGTAAGACAATAGCATACAATGAAGGATATAGAGCTAAGCTCGTGTAAAGGAAACTGATGTAAAGAAATTCTGTGAGTAGACATCTTCCTTGCTTGGAGAGCTTTCCCTCAGTAAATATCACTACTAATATTAGTTCTAGTTTAATACGCATCCGACCTATGACCATAACTGATTAAATTTTAATGCCTATAAAATGTGTGCTCTACCTCAATAATTTTATAATAAATCGCTGAATCGATTAATTGCAGGCGTCTAATCTGTAGCCAATAATTTATGCAGATCGAATATTAAGTGAATGCATTTTGTATCGAAGGTCACATCACTTACATAATGCATTCGTGGTGCCTTGAAATGACGGTAATTTTAACGGAATATTCAACGATGTTTGTTTTGTTTAACTTAGAATTTATACTTGAGTGCCATATTGGTTTTAGGACTCGGCGATAGTGAACAGGAACTGAACAGGTATATTATCTTTATGTGTTTATTTATTGAACTTTACTGCCAATATTAAAAAAGGCAAATTTCGTTTGAACTAGAAACTGAATCTGGGTTCCCTGCAGAGCGCGCAGGTGATTTACTAACTAAAATAACACGCCCTTCCTAACAATAAGATATGTAGGCACTAATTGTCGTGGCAAAATTGACTTTTCCAATTTGTATAAAATGTATATTTCCATATTTCTTCTGTGTTATTCTGACAATAGTAAACAAATATGTTTATATTCACTTCATGAACTCTTCAGCTATCTTATTACAACGTCGCTCGTATTGACATCGAAATTACACTGGAGGACAGGATTTTAAAATGTAGACAACCCTTATCATTAAAAAATCGAGCTAGTCCCGCGATAAAATTTATTTAAATCCTTTAAACGATAGCTGCTAGATCACAATATTGTCTATCTGCAAGTCATGTCGATCATGATACAGGTTCCTCATGTGTACGACACAAATCACCATTCTTGTATAAATTGCGTAAACAAGTCAAGGGTTTCTTCGCTATGGCGTTTAACTATGCGATCGGCGGTTTGACCCTAATTGCGATGGGCCAAAAAGATAACAACCCATGTTAATATGACACACGAGCTATCAGCTAGCCCGCGTAATGACTTAATCATGTCATCTGCATGCCTGCAAATTGGCGGTAATGCGACTTTTATTACCACAAAAACCAGTAAGTAACGGGTACCACTATTTAATGTACCTTTTTGTTTTCGCACTATGTTATCCGTGATGATGGTGAGAGACCGTACCCTACCCAGCCCATAAAAATTCAAGTCGTTATTACATACTTGTAAACGTTGAACTCGAGGGAGCTAGGCAATTGAAGCATTTCATTATAGCAATCCTCATTGTTTCATCAACGATCCTGAGAAAAATCAGATTCACATAATGAAATTCATATTTTATGTTGCTTACTTAACTTTACCTTGTCTTTTTCACACTGTCGTAAATAACGTTATTTTTATTGCGTGTTTAATAAACATGAACTTTGAGCGGTTATTACGTTAATCAAACAACTCCTGCGCATTAGACCGTCGTTATAATACACATGTTTAATAATAGGTGTGTGTAACACAAGCAATTTCAGGAGAGTTCCGGCAGTTGAATCTGGAAGAACCTGATCAATCAACAACTTGACTGCCAATAGGCATTGCTATGAAAAAGTTGCTCAGTGTGATTTACGATATTGTTCACGCTCTACAAAGAAGCAGCTTCGACCACAAGAGGCGTGAAGGTGATTACACAAGGGTAGGGTGTAATGATGGCATAACTGGAAGTGTGTGCTGTCCTCGTGCAAAACAAGCTCGCTAACAATCGGGCAATTAAAAATCATAGCGCTTTGTTGACGGCTCGGTACTCTGTTGGTATCCAGCCCACTTATAAAAGCGACTGATAGTTTCGTAACTTTCGGAGAAGATGGTATCGGATACTTTTAGGAAATCGGGCTATAATGATGATCGGGAACATTAATTATGTTTCGAAAGTAGCACTACATTTTGGGTGCGCTTTCAAAAACCACTTGGTTTACTTGTACCTGGGAAAGTTTTAATATTTCCTTGTAATTAAATCCAGTTCAGGCAATTCCTCGCTCTTTGCCAAATGTCTCTTTACCCTCTCCGAAATGTGGCTTAGTTGTTTTGTAAACAACCTATCTACTGAGACGTGGGATAAAGCTTAGAGTTAGATTTGCTCCATCATTGCCTGCCAGCCCTATTTCTCGACAGATCGTTCTCAATGCTGCATGGCTCATAGTCATAATTGAGGGCCTCACAAGCGTGCGACCGTTATTCTCGTTAGTCCCGCGGCAGTTGGCGACAAATTGGCTTCGCCCGATATTTTGGGACGCTCAATTGCCCTTTAACGGGCCATTCGCCAGATTTATTCGCCTACACCTAAGTTAAAACAAGCTAAAGATGTAGCACATGAAATAGTCGCAGGTCTTGCAGTGCAGAGGCCCTACTTCGGTTGACGATGTCCGTATCTAGACATCTCGCTCGTTTTCGTTGTCATTCTGGCGTCAGTGACAGGGACGGCTACATCGAAACTATGGACATCGTCAACCGGAGTAAGGCCACAGGTGGCAAATTGTCAACGCCTCCGTTTGAAAGTTTATCACACTAACTTTTCGATCTACGTTAAGTTAGTGTTCTAGTCTAGTCCTAGGCTGGTGTTACAAGATGTGCAACAGAGCAGAGATAACTAATTAACTGAAGACAGTAATAGATATTTACACACTTTCCACCAGCTAAAACAGTCGTTCACATAAACAAATGACATGTTACACTATATCAGAAATTTCTGTAACGGGTTTCACTTAGAAATATGTTGAGCATTACATGTTGTTTCTCCAGTTGATGAAAGAGTAAATGAATTGCTCCATTTGCCGTAGACAAGTCGCAATATTTCACGTGCGAGTGTGCAGCCAGCTTTAATAGTAATGTCGCCGTGTTTATGCCTCGCTAACGACCGCGGAGTAATGCGATATTCGAGGTGTGAACTTACGACCGGCTACTCAGAATTCGCCTATTATTAGTACCTGGAAATGGCTGGCTTGCCTAATCTGCTCCCTGGTTCCCGCTACGAAACCCTTTAATCTACCAGGAATGCACGTTAATTGCATTCCAGTCATTGGTTCGACTAGTTTGTTTGGATTAAGCTGAGCTATCAACGAATATTGATTTTTCTTGGAATATGAATCGGGCGGTGGAGAATGCGCTTGCAAGTGCATTACCCTGTTTGAAGGGGTTTGAAGACTTGCTATCCTTGAAAACCTTGGCGCAAAACAATACAGTTTAAATAATCAATTAATCCTGTATACGTTATATAAACTGTTCTGAGTCTGACCCCAAAGTAAGTTGCTTAAGCTCTTTTGGAAATCAAAAACAAGGGTGGTACTAAGTTGGCGTTTGGTGCTAAAGATCTAACGATTCCGTCTGAAGTAAAAATCTCTTCCTAATTCCTATCTCTCATTTAAAGCCATTAATTAATGTATATCTTTGAACTGTCTTGTTAAAACCCTGGCTACAACCCACGAGCTTCTCACGGGAACCGCAGTTGTTATACTGTTGGGACTGGAGCTAAATACATGTGCCTGTCAGATTAACGAAGTGGTTGATAACAAAGATAAACGATCAAGCGCCCGAGCAAGACAAAGGAGCGCACAATTTATCTATCCACCAAACGGGCCGATTCACTATTGATAGATGTTGGTTGCGCAGGAGTGCTAAAGCTGGCTTGTTTCTAATGAGTTATGGGTGTTATGGTCTCTGATATCGAACTTGCGGGGGTTTGTGCTTGCAACTGTCATTGTTAGAATTAGACAAACCGTGAAGAAAATGACGATTCTTTTCTTCAAGTTGCCTTGAGTCTAATTTAGTTTTTTTCTTAGCAAACGAAGAGAATAGACCCTATTGCATATTAAGAGGATCCTATTGTTCTCGCAACACTAGAACTCGGTTAGGGCTGTATAGACCAGAACGATTTCTATTTGTTATAAGCGGGACAATAAAGAAAATGGGACATACTCGTACACTTTTCCATGAGATTTAAATAAAAAAAATATTACTGGAATTATTTAAAGGACATTAACTTTCCTATTTCGCAAGCTAAAGTAAACACCATGTAATTTAGCTGGATAAGTCAAAGAACTATGTACAACTCAAAAACTCTATATGTGTAACTGATAACAAAGCAGTTTAAAGCAGCAAATGAGAAATCTAGTTAACATTTTAACAGGCGGTGTCCCATCTGTAAATAGCTGAATACAATAGTTAGTGCTTATAGACTGGGACATTTGACCCGTGCTGTACGTTGTATGCGCGCGCGCAGCATTAGCATGGCGCTGGCGAGCTCGCTAACAATGGCGCCGCGCGGGCCGGCCCGAGATGCCCGCAGCATCCACCGATAACGCGCCACTAGAATACAGGATGTGTATAATTCCATTTTGAACTTGGAAGCAATGTTAAGACCTATCGAGCGAGACGAATGCCAAATTAATTTGCTTCTCCAAGCTACTCAACAAAACAAATACAGAGTATAGTGTCTTCAGGTATGGGACAGCCTTTGATCGTGTGTAAATAAAATCCGATCCAACGCACCTGTGCGTACGTTAGGCACTAATTATAGTCGCATTCCAGTCCGTAGGGACATGTAACACCTTACCGCTGTAATTTTCCATTGCATAAAGATTTGTTAGAAGAACCACATAGGACACACATTTTGTGCAATGAGAGCAGACGAGACCTCCAACTTCTTAGGCGCTTGCTGTAAACGACGTTTCCATGGCATTTTTATGGCTTTTGTTTTTCAGCTATGCTCTATCTAACTGCTTATTAAAAAACAAAACCTAATGAACCATATGCCTGACGGCTAAAAGGTGATTATTTATTCAATCAATAATTAGTGAAAATTGACTTGCAACATTGCACACCCTATGCTGGCTTCGGCGTGCGCAGGCGCCGGCCCCTCTAATAATAGTCGCATTCCTCTCTGGAAGGGCTCGGGTCGGGATGTGCACCTGACCACTTTCCGTTTTCTTCCACCAATGCTTTCTCTATCGAGATCTGATAATGCCGTGACTGGCTTTTGCATATAAAACTCATTAAAATGATGCCTCTCTATGTATACTGTGGACTCAATCGGATAAAATGTCATTGAACTTCGCGTATAAATCGTAAGTTTATTGTTATAAAATGTGTGATACAGAACATAATTTATGTAAATAGTTGATTCTTTATCTAAATCGTCATTTAACATTTCGACTCCACTAAAATTGGGCTTTACACAGATAATTATGTAGATTAAAGTAACATTGTTTATTCACAAAATCGAAAACAGCAAGTTGCCTTATTGATAATATTTCTTTGTAAGCTAAACGTTTTTGCCACAGCGTATACCGTGACTTGCTGTCGTCCGTACTATCCAACTGGCTGGTTTGTCTCTGGAAGTCTGCAACTTGTTGTACCTTGGAACTTTCGAAGAAGTAAGAGAAGTACAGTCGGCAGCACGTCAGGTTACCCATGTGAACTACGAAAACAACTTTTATTACGTAGGGAATAGAGGCGGTCTCAAGGGTAGACCGATTTGCGGCCGGGTGTACAAGGCTCTTGGATGGTGTCTGTTCTGCTTGAAGTGGGGAGCAACGTTTCTGGAGCTATTACACTGCGCAAGGGCCGTGCAGACGCGCCGGACTGGAACCGGCGAAGGGCATGCGCCGTGAGAACAACGCCCGCCATTAATATTTATGTATAGGGTACTAGGTGTCTGGCCACTAGGTGAAAATGCATTGTGATGTGAAAGTGGGAAAAACAGACGACTGAGAACACTATAAACCGAGGAGGTAGGCAGAATCTCTTAATTTCTGAAATTAATTATTTATATTAGACAATTATACCACATAGGTTATGGATCCAAAAGTAAGTTGCTAAAGCACTGTATTGTGGAATCAGAAACAACGGTGGTACACCTAGACCCGAGACAATACATATACTAAGAAATTATGTTTTTTTTATACTGTCCCGACCGGAAATCGAACTAGGAACCTAAGATATGGTGACACAATGATGACCGATGCGAACCACTCGACAACGGAGGGTGACGTTCAAAAAACTTGCAAATAAAATAGTCAGCTGGTATAAATTCAGGACTAAAATTTGAAATCGGTGAATGGTGCATGTTTAGAAAGATTTTCGACTAAGGTTTAGCAGGATTATGGACCATTTGAAATTCATGAAGTACATACGTCTGATCCTTCTGCTCTCTGATCAAGTGTGAATTATAATAAAGAAATCCTTTGTGATGATTACATAACGTAATTGTAAACGTCATCATCAGTAAATACATCCAAATCATCATCATCATCGTAACGTTATCCCGGGTGTGCACTTCGCATGCGAGTGCCAAGGGAACGCTGACCATGATCCAGGATGTAGCAGATCAGGTAATTACAGTGGAGCGACTGCCATCTGACCTCCGTGACCAGCTTTATAAAAAGTAAATACGTCCAAATAATATAACTGTATGTCAAAGAACAAGCTTAGTCAAACTGGAGCTCAAAACTAGTAGCGAAGAACCAAGAACCGACAAAATCGCTTCAACTATATTACGCGGTTGGCACGTAGTACCTCCAAGCAATAAGATGCGATTCCTGGATAAATTGCATGAGATTTCATCAAAGTCACGAAAGAGTTGTCGCCATCAACTTTTTTATGAAGAAAAACATGCTCGACTACCGAAGCGGATAAAATAAATAATAAATAAATTGTTTACCGAATTCTTAACAATCACAATGCCCTAGTCTCAAATTAAGGGTCATAATAATTTAATGTTAGATAACAGATCGTACACTATAAGATTTTTGTGATGTGATAATACCAACTACTTTTTACTGAGCAATGATTAAAAAAAGGTAAACTCGAGAAGTTAAAAGACATTCTTTTACACATAAAAGAAGACATAGTCCTATACGTAAAGATAAGTTGAAAACCATAGTAAAGACCTTTTCGCCGCGCCGTGCAGAATATATTTTGTATTTATGCTACCAATCACATTTGAGGTTACAAACAACACTAAAATTCATGCTAGGGTCCCGACCATTTCGATTGTGTAATATCGCGCTCGTTCAATTTTCTTTCTTACTTTGAAGTTATTCATTGTGGTCGGCCTCGATATATTCCATGCGAACAATTTTCAAGATTGCTTTTCTATTTAAATGTTTAACAATTCGCACGACCCGTAACTACCAGTCGTCTGTTCAAGAGTTTATGACACCCCACTAATAGTTTTTAGTTGTACTCTGACTATTGCCGTCTCGTAAAGACGATTTCTTTATTTTGTACAAATAAATTCTTTACAATACCTTTTCAATTAAATTACAATGCTGAAAACCGTTTAAACCTAAAAAGGATTTTGTTATTCTCGTTAAAATACTAAATGGTGCTATTACCTATCCTAATGTGTTAAAATAGTAAAACCTAACTTAATTTGATGATTGATGATTCATTAATTGTGTTGTTGGTTTATTACCCAACAAACAGTTTTCTTATCGCTGTTTGTACCTTCATCACATATAAAATGCCTCTTTTCCTACTTTATGTGATCCTTGGTTTCTTTTCCTAACATTCTCATATTATTATGCTGTACTTCCTGCTTGATTCTATTACTACTATATTTAGTTAGGCTTATAAACTGTTTTTGCTCGAAACTTACCAGTAGCAAAAGCAAAGAATCTTGTTACTCGAAGCATCTGTTTTATGTGGCGAATAAAACTTTACTACGTCTGCGCAAAGTTAATTAGCAATGAATAAACATTCTCAGTAGAGTTGGTCGTGAGCTGTGCAAGCGCAGCCCCATTAGGGTGATGTGAAGGCATTAATTAGGTGCATTGGGTATGCAAGACGGTCGTCGAGCGCCGCTGCCGGAAGACCGGCATCCGCCGCTGGCCAACGGGGACTTTCCACCGGGTGGCCGCTGAACAGATATGACAGTTTATGTACAAACTTTCAACTTTTTTCGAAAAATTTCGAAAAAAGTTGATGAAGTTCCTGAATGGTGTCGGGGTTATGAAACTGGTGACATATCTCTTCACGCCGAAGTGGTTGGTGCAAACTGTATTCTTCGTCTTTTGTGAGTAGAGTAGTGAAGAACAACATAATATCACGTGAACAAACCACTCAGTTTGCTCGCCATAAAAGGTGAAAACTTGTTTTAGTCCCATTTTTTTATCAAGTTGACTCTTCCAACGTAGATAAGAAGCAATAAGATCGTATTGCGCTCACGCAAATGTTCTGATCATAATCTAAACGCGCCAATCGTTTACACTGCTCCATAGGACGCAATTATTACGTACAGCACACCTGTTCTGTGTATGCTAATGCCACCCGTAAATCACAGTCGATACGCCGATATCTGGAGAGATGGTCACGCGCAACCCTTTTGAGTCGGCGAAGGCGACGTGGCTCCAATTACGGGGTACCGATGTTGGCGACCAGACGTTTGGCAAGTCCCTATTTGGACAACCCCCTCACTAAATCTCTCACCGTCAGCATACTCCCTATCTAATCATCAGCCAGCCCATATCGCAAAACGTAAACCTTGTTTGTTTACATCATTACGTAGGCAGAACGATCGCTACAAGGATATAATTGCGCCACAAGTTTCGCATGAATGTTGAAACTTGATCCCTTGATAAGAACGTTTATTTCAACAATGGCCCATAATACGCATTTGCGGATTAATCTTTCGACTGACACATTCGAATGTCTTCGTTTAAGGTGATTGTTAATTAAGCTAGTCCGTCGAAACACTCGGTCGACGTGACGATTTCCTCGTTAAGTGCTTTGATTTACGCCTCACTGGCATCCTTGGTCGAGCGATGTAACCTGCGACCTTCCGCAAAAGGTTTTGCGGTGAATCACGAATGTTTGCGTTGTTGTTTTTTGCGCTACAATAGATGTGGCCATATACGTAGAGTAGCGGGCGGATCGTTGTTTAGGCGATCAGTCAACGACCGGTCCTACAGTTTCCCGGCGCATTCCAGTCGTGTTCGTCATCTGGAGATTCATGCAAATGATATGCAAAGTCAGCCGTTAGGAGCGCGCCCTCACCTCACATGAACCGAATCCGAGCGGCGATTTTTTCGCTCAGATAGCGTGTTAATGTCCTCGCTCCTCTACACGACTGCGCTGAACCGACCTGAACCCCGACTCGCAACACAGCTGTTGTGCGAGAAATATGGCTTTTTTTCACTAAAACCAATTTACATGGCGATGTTTTTGTTCATGCACCGAGCAATTTAAAACCTGTAGAAAATTGATAATATTCTCACGAGTAGTTTCCGACGCTAATTGCTTCGTAATTCTCGTCCTAAGCGAATAAACGTTGGGATGGAAGCACTCTTGCTCGCTGTCCGTTGTCATTTAATTTTTCACTCAGTTAACACACGACGAGCCGACGGTCGTTTTTTGTGTTTACAAATTAAGGTAATTACCGTAATACCCCTGTCACAACCTTTTAGGTTCAACGCACGCATTATGTGCGTCGAATTGCTTTTAAACTGAGTCTGATTATGATTCTTATTTCTAGGAGATTAAGGTGTTAGCTGAATTCCTTGTGAAATATTGTTGCAGTACACCCTTGAAAACTTTGTTCCGGGCTATTTTAATGTCGTTTAATTTAAAATATGCAACTGGCTCGAGGCAATATCACTGCTCTATGAGGCGCGCAAATCACTGCTCTCCTTCTGCGTCAGACACCTGTCAACTTACTGTGAAATGGGTTCATTTTTTCCTTTGCGACATTGTATGGCGTCGTGTACTTCTTGCAGAGCTTTTCTTAGCGATTCCCTTATACGGCCAGGAATACCTCGATATTTATAACTTCCTAAACCATGACCGGCCATAAAACTATAGATATTAACTGAAGATTATCTAAACGGAAACGGTCTTCATATCGGTGCATGGGACGATATTTATGGCTGGCTGTTATTCTAAACTGTTTGGTGTTCCCACCGCTTGGTTGCGCTTGTGAGCTGCGGCCGACCAAACATAGCGCTACACTGTGGTACGATCACACGTAATCTCCCATCTTATGGCCGTCGCTATCTCTTCAACGGTATGATCATATCAGACACAACCACGCTTCCCATGTGTAAGGGTAATAATCTTTTATGTTGTGCGATGAAGTTATTCGTACATCGATTTACGCCTATGCTTATCGCCTACTGTCTGAGACATAAGCCATAACTGCAATGAATATTTTTTTTACTGTTACTGGAGATGATTCTCCTACAGCTTAAACTTCTTTGGATCTCTTCATTATTAACGTTGAGTTATAAATTTCATTTGATTGAATAAAGCTTATAGTTTTTTTAAATTATCAAGCTTCCAGGAACTTACGTTAAAGCTGTTTTTCTCCATTCTTTTTTTTCTTAAGATCTCTTTAGCAAATTTCGTTTTAAAATACTGTGTCAACTCCACGACACGACTGAATGTTCAATAAAGATTTTTTAAATGTAGGATCTGGGTATTAAAGTGCCTACTTGAACACGTGTCGGTCGAGGGTCGACGCTTCGCCGACTGGAGATAACAATGTCGTGGGTTGACGTTTGACCCCGGCTGTGGTCGCGTCGCTGCTGGCGCCTGCCTCGTCGCAGCGATTCAAATCTTAATGCGATTACAATGATGTTCGAATCGCAAATTGGCAGTGACCCAGTTCGGGGGCAAGTGGGCGGCTAAAGACCTTAACAGACAAACAATCGCTTGAAGCGCTCCCTAACCTACGATACCACTTGCCAATTAGGACGTCTTCAACCTGTCGCGTTGGGCAATCAATAATAAAACACGCTCTGGCCTTATGACAAATATAATTTAGCAATCCCGTTAGAATTAGAACACACCGCGAGATGGAAGTGTTTGTTCATTGGGTTTTTCGATTATTTTGTTTCTGTGCGTGATAGCCAGTTGAGCAATTGAATCGGCGTGTAATTGAATAGGGGTCATTGTTTGTAACGGAACACACAGTGCGCAGTCAGAGCCGGTGATGTGAGATGAATTACATTAGGTGGCATAAATGCCGCGATGCGCGCCGTCTGCACTTAGGTGATTTACACCACCAAGTTCCACCGTTTCCAAAAAAACAATAAACAGCCAAAGAACCTAAAACAAAACACCTTTCACTATTTGTACCTTGATCTTTGTTCGAAAACGACACGAATATGCCAATTTGTATCATATCTCTCAAAACGATGTTTGAAAGTGTTTGCCTTGACACAATACACTTTTATAACTTCACGCGAGGTATGCCACTGCCACAGAATACTAGTACTTCGTACAGAAGTATGACTTAGCAATGCCACTGCGTAATACGTGTTTTATGCGTCCTTATAAATAAAGTGGGTTCGTTTTATGCTCCCAGTTTTATATTCTTGTTAAGACGCATAAGTGCAAGTCTTTTAAAGATAGGATCGGGTGATGATTAATCACGGATGTTATTGTATGAGCGGTGCTGTAATATAGTTGTTAGTATTCTGGCCGCGCGCCCTCGTCCGTCATTTCGCCAGGCTCTTCCTAGAAAGCGAAGTGTCCCAGTTGGTGCCAGTGCCAGTCCTCCAACGGATGTGACGACAGCGTCATACTAACTGTTGATTTTCACTTTTATTATGCACATCTGCATTGAAATGGAAAATTTGAATGAACATCGTATCATTATCCGCTTGTTGCTCATTCACAACAAAACAAATAAACATGAGGCCCACTTACGATGTGATAACACGAACCTGTGCAGTGTAGCTTACTGTTTAAATTCATTTGACCCATTTAAGGCAGGTGATAGTCAAAACAATAAATTAGGGGAGGAGTGGTTAATTATCTTATCAGAGTAAACAGTGTTAGACAATGCGCCTGCTGAGATGCGCCGGCGCAGGCGCGTTATCGCGACCACCCGCCGCCAGCGGGAACAGCCGTGGGCTTACAACATTATTACGGGAATATGATTCAGCTTCGCCCTCAAAACTTACAACTATTATACTCGTAGTTCTCGGAACGAACGGTCTTTAATTCACATTACAGATTCCGTGTGATCAAACTCATAAAAATTATCCCATCTTCTGTAATAATAACAGCTAGCTGGAATCTGGTATTTTCATAATCAGATGAAGGGATAACGTCCGCCGCGGCCTTCCATGAAGTCGTTAACGATCCCGGCGACACCTCGTCTAATGGACCGCGCGCGCACTTTAACTATGCAAATTATAGCGCGTCTCTGCGCCACCAGCTCTCCGCTGCTACTGCGCTCAGGCTTGCACAATTACTCATTACTTCTCCTTAAAATATTATCCCTTGCGTAACCCACCTGATAAATGATCACTATTTATTGTTCCCTGCGGTCAACCTTGGCGAAATTATTATCGACAATTTCGCCATTTCGGTATCGCATTACTCTTTCAGACATATTTATAGTGCTCCTCGTATCGTCTACCGACCGCTCCTAATAATGTCTCGTTATGGAAATCTCTGCGGCCAATAAAATAATTGTATATCCCTACGAACGCGTGGCTCACCGCGATCCTCCTCTTATCTGGAGCGTAATAAATCGGAGCTGCCGGTCGTGATCGAATTGCGGCAAGGCGCCAGATTAATGAGTAAACATTTTTTAATTAATGAGCTCGTTGCGACGCCGCATTATTGGCCAGGACCGTCTCGCCGTGCGCTTCGCTGCGACACGACGCTTTCCCTACAGCGAGCTGCTAAATTATAACCCTCATCTGAGGAGTTAATTGCATGTTTACTATCGACATTAGCTATACTTCGCCGGATAATGGCGTCGAGGCGGTCGCGTCGTGATCGGATGTTTTCCCGTGTTATGCAAGGGCTTTTGTTGCGTTCGGTTCACATGAAGCCCGCGACACCACATACGTACAAGTCCCGATCGGTATCGTTTTTGGATAATAGCTCGCGGGTACAAGAACGTTTCTTTTGTCATTGGTCTCACGAGGTTTACGACATATTCGTCACGATTTTTGACGTAATCCTCAAGTTTCCACGATGCGATGACACATTCGGTTTATTATTTCACTCGTGAAGTTTGTTTTGATGCTGCTGCTGCTGCTTTTGATGCTTTGTTTCGCTTTGAGCTGACCTTATGGAACTAGTTGATGTCAGATATGCTATTTATTACTACCCGGAGAGCGGAGAGTGTATTATGAGTCGATATTTTACCGGTGAAATCCAACCCTGATGGATCCAATGTCTGTTGGCCCGGGTGACCCCTCGCCATCGCTTTAAACGACTGCTAGGACTTGATGCAGCGTTGTGAAGAATGGCATAAACAGACATAACATCATTTATGCCAACAGTCATCACATCATTTATGCCAACAGTCCACTTGGATATTGATATCTCAATTCAAGCACGACTTCGTTAACTACTCACAACGTTTCATTTCTTATACTTACTAAGCAGTGACTTAACATCTTAAGGAAAGCGCATACTTAGGAGTTCTAAATCGTTCGTTACAACATTATGAAACGCAAAAGAATTAACGCAGCAGGATTTCAAAGAGCGCATTCCTCGTTTGTACTTAAACAAGTCGTTACTAGTTAAAGATAACTAGCAAAGACATCGTTTGCAACATTTCTTCACGCAAATAGTAATATGAGCACTAAATCCGAGGCTTTAGTTACTGATGCAAAATTACATTTCTTCATCGTCCGCGTGATATTTGTTCGTCTATTTTACTACACTTCTAATAAGAACAACTAGATACAGCAGTGAAGGTTTTCAATTAGCCTCAACATTATCTCCAAGAGTCGTGACAATCTTTAAAATGTGTACAATGTAAGTTGCGCAAACGATCAAATATTACAAATTGATAGATTCCATTCGAGATTATAAAGCACCTTGAACCGATTCCACGGTTTTGTGTTAAATTGTTACACAACCTACCAGCTAGAGCGCTACCGATTTGATTCGTTTGTAATTCAATTATAAAGACACATGTAAATGTCATACACTAATGAGACTATTGCACGTCCCTCCGGTGCCTGTACTAGATGTGAAAGACATTACGCAAATGTTGCGTTCTCTGTAATTGTTAGCATGTTCTTCATTTTATTAAGCAATTGCTACCACTATTCGCTCGGAACATTGTTTTATTATTGGGTTACGTATACTGTTAAGTAACGACAATTTAGTCTTAACGATCTCGTTTTATTTGTATTAACTCTACCGTTTCAATCGATGCTATCTCGTTGTGCTGCAACTACATTTAATTAAATTTACTGTGTTTGTGTGCAGGTAAGCCTGGATTATTCTGGAAGGAGGGGCGTAAGCGTGAGTCATTGGATATGAGGCTGGCTGTGAGTATGCGCTCGTCGTTATGAGTGTCAGTAAAGCATGGTGCTCGTTAGGCATTCACTGAGGGCCCCGAGTGTTCGTGCCCACATCAATATGCGTCCGCGCACCTCACGGACACGATTTGACGAATGAATCACTCCATTTTCTGCGCAGTGTAGTGTTCACGTGACGTCACGATTTTGGTGTCGCACGCGCACCGACCACGAAATTAATTGTAATTAGATTACATTTCCGCTTACATAATTATTTTGATCTTAAGAGAAACAATCTTAAGAGAAACATTGTCACGACGAGCTAACTCACAGAGAGAGAGACAGAGAGAGATACGAATTAGTGTAGTGACTCTATTCAGTTTCCGCATGTTTATATTCATCTTTCGCCATTCTGAGGGTACATTTTTGTGCTTTCATAGAGCTATCTTTTCTTCTGTTTGAAGCATATCTTGTGCGCGTGTCATTTTGTTCTACATATTGCTATTCACAATTAGAACTAATTGTTCCAATACAGAGATGGCTGCTTATTAATAGATTAGTCCACGTGTTCCACTCAATGGTAACGTGTGTGTGCTCACGTGTCTGGACTCAGTCGCGCTACTGACAACACCGTATTTGTACTTTGTAGACTTCATTACGATTTAAATCGATAAGTAGTTTGTTCTTAAAACATGTAAGAATCTTTCAGTTATTCTCGTTTTCTCGTGGTTCAGCATGTGACAAATGCAACTGCAGTAAGTTTCTTCTTATGAAACTTTCTTCAAATTGCTTTGATTTGTATTCATTCTATTCAGAAACATTAAATTCACTTTCATAATTTCATACTATCACAATACTCGACGTGCATAGGTCATAATATCGGCTTACCCACATATATTGTAATTTTTTTGTGTTTCTTGTTTTATAACTTTTTCGTGTGTTATGTGATGTCCATTCATTAATAAATGTATTTTCTTTCTTTCTTTCTTTAATAAAGTCAAATGTATGGCCATAGCAACATCCATCATGTACCGACATTCAATAGCCGACCGAGCGAACGGGACAAAGCTATCGAGCGAGCCGCAACAACTTTACGAGCAATCGGTCAAATGACGCGGACGTCGGGAACCATTTAGTTCCTGCCATCTTTTACGAGCTCCGCCATTGTGCGCGTTTGCAACCCTCGCCGTACAGGTTACTGGACAATAGAGATGCATGCCGGCCTGAAAACTCGATTACTTTTATTATTCCCTCTGCGCATAATGTCAAGGTGCAATTGCGGACCGCGGAATGCAACACTGTCCAAGAATGGTTTAGTCAGATAGCCGTTTCGATGAATCGCCCGATATGCAAGCATCGGACAGGGCCGCGGCATTACTATCATTATGCAGGCCTACGTAGGTACCCCATTGTAATCTTACGCGAGCATCTCATACGCTGAAAAACGGCCCGCGAGGAACCCGGCGCGAAATTGAGTCGGAGTAGCGGTCCACCGCAGGGCAGCGCCTGCGCAACTAGGCCGCCGCGATTACGGCGTTTCCTCAAAGTTATTAGCCTTCGACAAAAGCCTCAGCTCGCACCGCGCCTCGCCTGCGGCCGGACCAATATTTTGTCAGAGCAGTTTTCCAACACTGTTCTTGTTACACATCCGCGGTTGTCACTCACATTCGAAACGGACACTCGTAACGCGATACTGTCTTCCGAACAACTCTCTCCTTTTACCACACAGATAGAAATGCAGAGCGGAACGTTTCCTGGTGTAATCCTGGGTACTTCATTTTATTTTCTATTGTGTGAGTCGATTCGGCCTCATTGTAGTTCATAGGACAGTCGCCGTTCCGGCGCCGGGCTCTCACAATAGCAGCGAGAGTGGCTCCCGTAAGTGTGGCTTCCGTAGATCGCTATCTCACCCTCGGACGCGAAGCGTAGACCGTTTCAAACTCCAATTTAAACTTACAAAATGAAATCTTATTTGTCTGTCAATAGAAATATCATTTTTATCTGCCCACGAAGAATTATGCTCTTTGTTTTTGTACTTATAATGTTCAGTTTATGATCCTGCGAAAAAATGTTTAAAAACAATTGCCAAATTCGTCAGTTGTGTCCTCCATTTAGGTTCAGCATTACGTTTTACGGCCCAACATCTTCTCTACCCTTGTATGGGCTCGTTCGCAATAAACTCTGGCAACAAGCGCGTAGTAGCTACCTCGTGGGTGTACCACCTCGATCATGTTAGTTTTTGCTAAAAACAACGGATGTCACGTTGGAGGTCGTGATAAAGATCTCGTCCATATTTGCGCTTAGAGGTTTTATGTTTCTGCTAATGAAACATAATTTTCTAAGTGGAACGTGGAACATGCAAATGGCATTACCAGAGCCTATACCTTGTATTACTTCTTGTTAACCACCTGTGGCATTTGCAAATAATTGCAATGGAGGCTTCGAATCATCGTACATTTCACGATCTATAATAGTAATGCATATATTCATCTCGGCTATTGCAAGATTCCGTGATATTTCAAGTCGGGAGCGTCGCGAGCGCGCTTGCATTACATTAGACGTCGACCACCCTGTCAGGGCTGCACTACCACGGCTTAAAATTGCATGACCATTTATCGAGAGCCCCTTCTAAAGACCTGCAATACTTGACTGACGTTTGCCATTTACGTAAGTAATAGGATACTGATTAATACACCAATAATTGTTCCAGAATTCATACTTGTTTCAATTAAAGTTTTTTCAACAATGCCACTTAATTGCGGATCTGATCATGGACTGTCATGTTTTGTCACAAAAAATGATTTTCTGTAGATGTTTGCCCGGTAGGTAATGGTTATTGGTAAGTTCGTATCGCCAATTAACCAGGTTATTGCCGACCGTCGGACATTTGCATGAGTCTGTCTGTTAACCGCGACCCCCTAACTGGGGGCATTGTTTCCAACAATTTGAATGGCTAATAACTACCGAGCCTTCAGGTTTCGTAAGTGGAACGAACAGCCTTTAGAAACTCGCGATGTTTACGGTTTTGAGTGGTTCCACAAGCTCCACATTGTTTTATTTTTGGGGCTAAACGTGCACCTCTTTCATGTTCAACGAATAAGCCGTGAACTATTTTGTTGATGTCCTACTTACTATATTTCGCTATGCCAGATTTTTCCCATGTTTATTGAAAAAATATTTGGATTATTATAATCATTTTACAGCTGTGCCTTAACACCAAGAACGATTTTATAAAAAACTTGTATTCTATGAAAGGATTTATTGTGAAGGAAGGAAGGAATCTATAAGTTTTTGTCCGTCGGCCGCGGGTTTATGAAGTTCTGTGAACCTTCGTCACTAACATTTGCCCTCACACATAAGTATAGATATATGCGACGTGAGGGAGCGCTGTCAGTGACCCTCAGAGCGCTCCGGCGCCCATTAATTATTCTATTACGGCAATGGCACTCGTGATCGCTGCGCGCGCGCACTCTTTGATCCGCGCATGCGTTTCAATTCAATACATTACCACTGCGCTGCACAAAATCGTGACGTACCCATTTACAACAAAATACAAAAAAAAGCCTACGGAAAAAGAACCCTGATACACCACGAAACAACAAAGGGAAAATTGCTTCAATGCCAAAATATGACGTTATCCATCAGGATGAAGGTTTTAATTATAAATTCTTGTCTGATGCTTTTAAAATCAACAGTTTTAGTAGTCAGATTTTACTTTATCTTTCTTGGAGTCGGCAATACGAAAGATGCTCGATTTAAAAGCGTTTTTATCTTGATGGCTTTACAAGTCCTGACGGTGTTCTGCTATTTTTATAATACACTTGCAAATTCCGAAGCTCTGCTCATTATAATACGAGAGCATTGCGTTACAGCTATTAATATTTTTTATGAGCAGCAACTCGATTTACCTCGATTGCGAAATGTGAATTCTCATATATTTTTATCGCCTATAATCAATCCAGAGCTGAAACATATTAACGTTATTAAGGTAGATTCATGTTTCGCAGTGGATTACTGATATTATAAGTAAGTAATTGTATATCAATTAAAATGAATGGGTAATAACGACGAACAGTAGTATACGTGACCCCAGGTAATTCTGCATTAAGGTGAAAGGCGCTATCGCACTCCCTGCGCTTTGCGCACGCTGCCCTAAATCCGCTAAGTGCCCGCCTGTTGATGAATAGGAATTAATTTCGGTTCAGAGATAATCCTACATTGCAATATTTCCGAAGGTATGAAACGGGATCGTACATTTGTTATCGTAAGTAGGAGACTCATAATTTAATAGATTACCTAGAAACTTCCTTGGAGTATTAACCATGTTTTATCAATAAATTTAATCAATTAAAATATGCAAGTGCTGTACAAGATATCAGGAAATGAGTGATGGGTATGAAATTACCAACCTCGTTACATTGTTTATAAAGACATTGACGATTAAAACTCGACAAAAAGAAGTTAAAATCTATATTAATAACTGTACCTCGTCCGGTCGTCAGTCACGTAATGTCACCGCTGCGTCCGCGCATTGACAGTTCGAGAAGTTGACAACATCAATCTTACAAATAAACATGTTTTTCATCGAAACGTGAGTAGAAAATTATGGGCAGTCGACCGTCCCATTGCCTAGAAGTTTGATACGTCCAAGATAGATTTATCCTCATATGAGAGACAGAAGATCTTTTTAATAGCTTTGAAAATGGATGAAGCTAAGCTTCTTAAAATTTGTAATTAGAATGACTGCAGTATTGACTAATGCACAAGCCTGATACAGTAATTACTGAGTTATCTGTTCAGCTCAGTAGCTACTCGGGCGGCGCCTCGCAGACCGCTTATTTGCCAGGCAACGCGCAGGCGTTGGCGTGCGCATACACACTAAGTACAGGCCGAGCACTATTGCCGCGGATCAGCTTCTAATTGCCCGTAATGAGCCGCATCCTCCTGCCGGCGCCGGAGCCACGCAACGCCTCCGAGGATATTACTGCACGCCGAGTAAGACGTATCATTAATGATTTTGCAACATATTGATTTGCTTTGGCTGATTGGGCATCGTGCAACCAAGCTGTTGAACACTGACCGTGATCTTCCATTAAACTTGATGCACGGTATTGCGGTTATTGCTACACATTAGCAGTTCAATTTGTTCTTAAACAATCAGCGTTTTAACCAGTAAACTTTCAATACCTGGTCAAGACTGTTATGTTCTGGTAAAGTCATGGCGAAATGTCAAATGTGTATCAGAAACAACAAACAAACCTTTGTCTTTTAGCTAGTTCGACTAAGACAATGAGACATCAAGAAAAACAAAAGGATATTCAATCACAAGATTTATAAGAGAGTCAGACATTTGACAAAACTGAAATTCTGAAAGCTAACGGATTCCCACTAACAATGATGTCCCAAATAAATGTATGCCTTTTCAACGGTAACGAAGCAAATATTTTAAAGAAATTATACTGTAAGAGATCTGATTGTCAAGAGGACAGCTGCACATATTGTAAGGGGCAAGTTCGTGCACTGTAAATTATTTACCTGAATTCATTTGTATGAAACTGTACATTGTATTCTTAAGAATAAAATCATGATTCTCAAGCAAGTTCTCAACAGTATTGTGAGAAGGTACGCGTGCGCAACTCGCTGTCGTACAATGGAATATTTCGCTCACCATTAGAATACAATAACAAGGTCGCGCCGGTCCAATTTGCTTCGAGAATTTCGAGATCATAACGCGCCGTGATATAGAGTACTCTACTACGCAAGAAGTTATACCTATTTTCGGCACTAGAGAGCTTTCTTGCTCACGCTGAGACGCGGGCTATGTGAGTGAGTAGGACGCTAAAGAGTCGAAAATACGGACAATGTCTTACAGAGTAGAACTTCTGAAAGCAATGTTGCCGTCGTCAACCCTAGGCTCAACATCTCGTTACCGGGTTGGATGGCCCATTAGCTGGATTGACATCTGAATGAGAGGAGTGAAGAGGCGTTTACACAACACGATTATAGTCGTGCACGACCAAATGCAGTGTATTTTATCTAACTGTCGGCCGAATACTGAAACGCTACTCAAATCCATCACTCACTTGAAGGCCTCCTAAAATTGAGTGTCTCTTACATTTAAATGGTATACACAAACGCTACTCAGGCAATTTAAACCATGATTAGCTGAGCAGTCGTTAAATGTTTACATAATGGCAACATTCATTTTTAAAAGTATGTTCTCGTTTACAATTTTCATATTCTTAAGAAGCGTATTCGTTTTACGCAGCATTATTTGTATAGATTCTTTGTTTTTTTTGGATAGAAACTTTTACGACGCCATTGTTGTGAAATGAAACGTTCGAGTGACAACGAAAAAAAATTAACAATCTTTTTGACATTTGGCACAGCGCGGTTCTAGTCAAATTAATTCAATTCACATCACATTATGAAAATAAGTTTAAACAAGGTTGAAGTGCAGTGCAGTATTTAATAACTATTTAATTAACAAAAATGAAATGAAAATTAACAAGTATAAAATAGTCATACAATTTTTTAAATGAAGACAAAACAATTTGGGATGCCCTATGTGTTCTACATTGATGGATCGAACCCATCAGCCAGATTGTCTGATGACCTAAAATATCCTGCCGGGACAACTTGATCTAGAATTACCGGTGACAGAGCGTTGTGCAAAAGTTTAGAGAGGCCGAGTATGCCCTGCAGTGAGCAGATAGATACATGCTAAAGAAGAATAAGAACACATCAAATACTACTCGCTTATTTCGACTTTCTACTTATTTGTATACTTATGTTTTATCATGTAATTGTGATTATATGATGACTACTGAAAAAAATGTGTACATATTTATTTCCATAGTGCTGACAAAGTTTTGATTAGTTTCAAGACCGATAGGCTTAACTATTAGCTCTTCCTCAACAATCTCCTCCTCCTCCTCCTTCCTCAATAAGGAGTTCTTATCCATAATTAGGCTATCTTTTGACAGTGCAACGATGTGCAAAATATGCATACTACAAAACTAGAAGGAATTGTAATTTTCGTTGTAGGCAAAGAAAACACCTTTGTAAGACAACAAAAAGCCTCTTTATGCGATTTTTAGTGCATATCTGAGTCCTGATTTTGTTCTAGTATTTAAAAGTAGGATTAAAATAGGGCGACATGGGTACCCACAGAGAAAATAAGGATTTTATAGACATTATTTTTATACCATGATATCACTATCAACTAATTTGAGAGACCTCAATACCACTCTCAGATTTAGCGGCTACTCAAATATCGGTATGACAGTCATTTGACAGCTAAATAGCGTTGAGTTGCGTTTCAGTATACCATTTTTCATCTGAGTGGCGTTTGAGCACGATTTATTTTAAGATGGTCTTAAGTTTAACAGATGCTTACATTTTGCCTTTGAGTATGCGAATTCTGAGTTTAGGAGCTGCTCAATTGTTTGAGAAGCCGTCAAATATTTGAGAAGCCTTTCAGTATTCGGCCGTGTATCTGTTGAACTATCAATGTTGTTTAACTACTAGAGTTTCTGTAGAGTCAGGCTTGTAGGTACTTTATTGGAAATAAGTACTCTTTTCGCCCATTTTATCTGATAACCTTTTAAAAATATGTCATCATAGAGGTTTTCTGCCAAATCCATGGTCGGTCAGCTAGTAAACTAAGCTTATCTACTCGGAATGTCGGCTAGTGTAAACCCGTCACGTTTGTGACCGCGGAGTAGTCCACGACGTTGATTTGTGCATGCCTTGTAATTAGGCGTGTCAATGTCAAGTGTCGATTGTGTGGGCATCAATAGGACGTGCGTCCGCGCACTCCTCGTACTCCGTTTGTTCTCGAACGTTTTGTTTTGGCAGATGCAAATGGGCTGATTAATATTTAGTGCCTCCTAATGTGTACCGCCTCCGTAATTTTAATTGACGTCTAGAGATTTGAGCTGTCTTGTCGATGTGCAGCAGATCCTTTGATAATATTTGCTGGTCATCGAAGTAGATTTAGGCTGTCTATTGTTGTGTCTTTTAGCTACATCGTCCATTGTTAGTACTCGTTATTGATCGCATTTAAGAATATCATCACTAAAAAAATCCAGCGTTTGACAAAACAAAAAACATAGCCGATCAATCAGTATATTCAAACAGTGTGAATATTTTGAAAGACCCTGACAAGCACTTGCTAGAGTTGGTGTTTTTTTGCAACAACGTGTCGTAAAATGCAAATAAGTATCACGTATCGGCCGGCCCACTGACATCGATAGATCCCGAACGGTCGGTGTTAAGATGTCAAGATCGTGCCGTTTTTGAGTTTTTGCCGCCTGAACCTGCGCTTGACCTGCCTGATCTGTTACCAAATGCTCGACGTTTGCTTGCTTAGCCATTTGTCGCGATTTCGAATTGTAGTTTTTTGTCGGTGTTATTGTACATTTCATATCTTAACAATACAACAGATTTGAGTTTACCCGTGCTGGTAAGTAGAATTTTGCGTTGAGCTGCGAATTCTTCTAAAATACATGTTTTCGCTGTGACACCTAAAGAATGAACCTCTCGCGGAGATTATTGTCAACGTATAAAATATGCTTTTCTGATGAGAGTAATGCGCACAAATCCTCCAATATATTACGTCACGCGACTTCCTAAGTTCAAGTTTCACAAGCAATAAATCTCGTTTTATAGATGTCAAGAGTAATAACTAGACCCATTTCTCAGATAGGGCGTCTTCGCGATACTATCGCGGGTCCTGCGCGGGCGCAGCGTCCCGCCATCCAATAGACATTAAACACACTTTACAGTATTATGGCGACATTTCCTGTACATGTATTTGCACAAACCGAAGATTCAACTTACAACTTTAAATATTGATTCGCACATAAATACAATCTCGCAAATACGGACGTAATTAATAATATATTCATGCAAATAAAAACAATTAACCCTCTTAAATAGGATTAGCATTTTATTTTCAAAACGGACAAGACTCATAAAATACTATGAACTAGTTGCTGGTGATGGCATTATCGGTCGAGCTTATTAAAATTTTATTGCTCATTGATCTCTGACAATAACTGTAATCTACAGTTAATTCGCAATAAGTTATTGATCGGAAACACGTGTGGCTGGGTGTTTAGCTTCGTCCGTACCGATATTCCGAATTTGAATTGAATTATCTTCAACGGTTTTCGTGATTATACATCGCCAGCGGTTGGTAGTGAGTCAGCGAGGTCGGCGAACAGGCGTGGCTCTTTGTCGGTCCGGTCGCGTTTTAGCAAACACTCAGATTCACTAACCATGGTACGGTAGCGAACCGTTGTATTTGAGTTTAAACTTTAAAGTAGCTGCTCAAACAAATAACAAACAAAACAGGGCAGAGATGCCTGTTCCGTTGCCAACTTCAACGCGTACCTCGGAACACCCCAGACAAGGCGTTACCTCACAATACAATATCTGTTTACACAGTTGCACCGCTTTCATTGTCTCTTGAGCTATCGATAACAAAATTCCTCAGCTACGAAGAATAGTAATAGCGTGTTGACAAATTCCACAGCTACCTTCCTATTGTTACTCATAGGTCAATCGTAAATTGTCTTCTTACATTGCTACTGTAATTGCTTTCCTGGAAACCATCAAGTAATGAGCTCAAAAAACATTTTAACACTTTTTACCATTTAGTAAAAGATACCGTAACCTTTCAAATAAGGACTGATAAGTATTTTAGCGCTAAAGGTGCTAAGTAGATTGCTAACTTGTCTGTGAGTCACATGCCTGCCAACAATCTGCATACGCTTTCGTCCCGTCGACATTAACTAAAGACATGTTATTTTTAACATGTCTGCCGATCACTAGACACAATGGCGCGGATCTGTGCCGTTTATTTTTGCTTAGAGGTAATTCAAAGGAGTCTTTAGTATCGAGGTTACATTATGCTGGATGTTATAGAAGTGCGAGTCACGCCTAACAAAAGATCATTGTCGCATATTTGTCGCGCGACGGTTCTCACGCGGTCAGGTTTCCGATCGCCATTGTATCGGTGGAGTTTTTCGAACTGCGGACGTCCTCAGTGACGACGGATAACGTGGATGCGAGTTTGACAGGATCGCATAACCGACAAACGCCCACTGGCAGCGATTTGTCAACGATAACAGGAGCAATTTAATGCGACCCCATTTCAGCGATACACCGACACGGTCAGCTATTGCGAAGTCAGATAAATCTGTGTGCGTTACCGTAATTGTAACACAATACAGTATCATATTATTTGGACTACGCTGACGCTGGTAGTGGGCGATCAAGGGTTCTGAGAGGCTATTCGATATCTCGATCGTCAATCGTTACGATCTCCGTATAATTATAATCTCCCACAGCATTTTTATGCAACCGCCTTTTTAATGGACAGAACTTGATTAATATCGAAACCTACAATGCTTTTTTATGTGATGCGGCATGCGGCGCGTTTGTCGGAGTTGAATGGTGTTATTTGCCTCTGAACAGTTTTCCGTGATCCGTAAATCACGAGATACGAGAGTTTCACGGAAAGTGCGCTTGCGCATGGGCCGTGGCCCGGGCTGCGCAATGCGCATTGTCTCCGCGCATCTAGAGCGACGATTCGCGACACGACACTAACGCCTACCTACGGCCCATTGCGCAAGCTGAACATGCGTTCGCCAAATACACGCATGGTTTTGGAATTCTGACCGGTCCGGATTGCAAAAATGCCAAATCGCAGCGGATGCTACTCCCTCTTCGTTAAAAACCGGTGCTAATGTTGATTAATTGGAAGCAGATTTTCCGGCAGATGAAGTAGAGTCGTGCTCCAATTGTTACAACTGCGCCGCGGTTAATCAGGTCGAGGAAGGCGCTTTTGCAAGCCCTATCCGTATCAAAAGATTAATGTGCATTCTGCATTGTGTTCGTGAGTAGTGTTTCGCAAGATCTGTGCCGCTCTCATGAGAAGAGGCGCTTATCAGCGTTTGCGTTGCGCGCGCGCCGGTCGCTATAACGCAATTGTGCAACGTTGGGATTAGACGCGAGCGCGACTAATTGAAACGTCGCGTCCTCCCGGTGGGCGGCACCACCCGACAACTTAATTACCTTTGTAAACAACTCGTGAGCGCCTCGCCTTAACCGTTGTGCAACGAAACACTGACCGCGGGAACCTACGCGCGATGTGCCAACATCCATGTTGCGATACCCGACCCGGCGTGTTTCCACCAAATTACCACTTTTCCTAACTTGGAGCTTGACTGCAACATCCAAGAATAGGCCGGGATACGTTTGTTTAGTTCCAGAGAAGTGAGGTTCGCCGAAACGGAGAGAAAGGAAGTTGGCCTGAATGTTTACTTTGTACAGATCGCGCGATTGTTAGGCGCCAGAGCGGCGCGTGTTTCAGGTTTGAAATGAACGGATGTCAAGGTGATTCGCGTTCGCTATTAAAATCGCTTCCGTCGGCGTAGCGTATCTTCCCAGGGGACACCGCATGCGCGCGCGCAGTTACAACGAAATCGAAGCAGCACAGCAGCCGCACGTGTTGCATGTGACCCTGTCTTGTGGAGAGAGGCGGACCCGAATGTAAACATGGAAACTCTTTTAATCTCTATAATACTCGCTCTTAGGTGCAACTACCCGGACATAACACCTTTACCTTTTATAAATGCCTCATTAATTTATGCCCATTTACCACGGACAACGCTATTTCTGCTTAAACACAGGGTGCACCTCTGACGGTGGTTATCTAATAATAGTTTAGAAAATACGTAGGGCTGGGCTGCCATTATCTCCTGTCCGAGCTGTGATGTACTCTGCCTTGTAATTGGCCATTGCGAAGACGTGAGAAAATTAATTTATATTAAATCTCAGATATTTCCAACCGTGCATGTGAGATTCGCTCCCACGCGTCAACGAGAGTTGCTATAGTTAAGACATAGGCGTGGGCGACCGATTTAATTGCAACTGCTTAAAAGCGACAGGTCAAGGACTGACACCTGAATCGATGGACTTAACAAAGAAATTCAATGCACTTTGAAATAATTACGGTTGTCATAATTTATGCCCACGTAATAAGTCAGATGTCAAACGAACAATAAAACGACGAAAAGGACTTTATTGCTGTGCAGATCATAATCTCTGTCAATTACACGGAGTCGCATAAAGGCGGGGAATGCTAAGGCGGCACAATTTGCCCGCGGATATGCTAATAAATGAACTGTCAATTTTGACCTTACGTTCACTTGTGGCCGTTCATGATATAAAACAGCAATAAAACCAAATAACTTTGGGCTTAGAAGGGACTGGGTATTTTTATACATCCAACGTTGAAGTAGGTTCTAACCTGTCATACAACTCAATACATCAGGCATTAAAATGACTGGGAATATTTTGCCATCGATGGAGCTTAGTCTAGAACACAAAACAAAGCCATATCGTTAGTTTAAGCCCGCCTTATTGTGATAAGGAAACGTCAAAACGTTCACCTTGCGCGTTCTAGTATGCACACGTAATTGTTTTAGACAATGGCCGGGGGCTTGCGCGGGCGCATGCGACGCCCCGGGTGCGCCGGCTGACAGCTACATGTCTATCCGACCACCACAGTAGTCCAGTCGACCTTCAACTTTGCATTTGACAGTTCAAAAGTATTGCTCACAGTAGTATTTTGTTTTGTCTACTTTGCAAGTTAAATGTCAGAATTGATCACATTCACAATACACACTTAAGTAATTTTACTTGTACCTATTTTGTTAACTTCCACCAAAGATACATTGAAATGCACCTTACCAATTAAATGTTCAACGTATAAGTTGAATCATGTGCATGATATTGATGCAAATTAATGGAATTTTGCTACCCAAAATTTCAGTTGACGGTCATTTTAAACCACGAAATGTAAGGTTACACAAGGTATATAGTTAAAAGAGTAAAGTTAATAGGGTTTTAATAGATTGCTCAAGTTCATGTCCATTATGATATTAATCAATTGACAATCGATACAGATATATAACCCCTAGCTACACCAAACTCCCTAAAACAGATGACGATCCATTAAAATGCAATCCAACATTTCGCGGATTTGAATCTTAGATTTATTATTATTAAGGCTTTAAAAAGAAGATGACTTTCGACTCGTCTACCATATAATTCAACAAGCAGAAAAACAGCCAAGGCAAGAGTCCAGCACTCACAGCCCTCGTACATCCCAATTAAGCACGCACAAGTCAGCTGACAGTGTCACTACCGACATCGGTTCCGTGCCATGACCCGGTCAGCGCGCGCGCAGCCGTGATCCAGCCGAGTTTTTACCGGCGATAAAGACGTGCAGCCTCGCGGAACCCGCGCCGCTAATTGTTTACTTGTGCGGCGTTTTTGATGTGTTTTTAGGGCTCCGCAAATCTGTACGATCGCTTCGTTCTCATTGCTGAGTTCTCAGGAACGCGTGCAGGTATCAAGTCATCGAGAGTGTATCAAGTTGATATAACATGTACAATACTCAGATCTGCAATCCTTTGGAGTTGTGAAAAACACTTCAAGTAAACGCATAAAAGATAAGGCCGTTGCATAAACAACATAAATCATAATATGCGCAAGAGAATTGAAAACCTGCTGGTTGTGTCTTCTCAAAAAAGAAAAGAGGGAGGAACATCTAGCTAGTTTTATTACAGAGAGAGATACCAGTTTCAATTAAAATACCGTTTTGTAAAGGATTATATAATTTTAGAATTACTTAATTAATAAAACTGGTGCAACATTACGATCAAAGCAGCCCTAGGAATGCTTCAATGCTTCAGTCTACTCTGCAGCGTCAGCAGCGTGTTACTTAACCATCCTAATGTCAAGTCAAGGTTTGTAGGAACAGCCTGCGTGCCGTCCGACGATATCGCATTGTCTGTTTGTTTAATTAGCATACTTATTACATCATTAAGAACCTATGCTCGTGTCCATCGTAAACTAGTCAGATGACTCCAGCGCATAGAGTCAAGATTATCTCGTGGATTAAGTAAACATTGAAGGCATTTTCGGTCGGCGGCTCCTAACGAGACTTGATGGATAGTTTAGATAACAGATAATCACGCCAAGGCTGATGCCTTAATTAGACACAGTGTTCCTAGATAAAATTATAATTATATCGGCCTACAAAAAACATCTCCGATGAATGTTGGGGACGATTAGTCCTTAGAACGAAGATTTTTTCAAGACCACCATTTATGCCATCTTGATCGCTGGCGCATCTGTTGACTATTGAACGGTGTGTTGTTAACACCTATTGTCATAACATACGAGTACGAGTATTTGTGTTACTAAGAAAATTATAGTATCACAGGAAAAGCTTGCATTTCTAGCTACGGATTACCTATTTTGCCCGTTCATGAGATTGAATCGAATCGAAAGCCATTACATACATGGTTGCCTAACCCATAAACGTTGCTCTCAGTTTTCTGCAAAAGGCAAAGCAAATCAAATTAGTACTATAGTTCGATCCGCCCGCTTCCTAGTTCTCAAGCGATTTCTCCCATAAAGCCCATTGCTTTCGCGCACCATTGTTCGTTTCGAAACGAAAGTAATGCTTATTCCCTTTTTGAGTGCTCGAGACCTTTGCTCTTTGGCGCTGGCGTGACATGCGGCCACTTTGTATACCTCGCGGGCTTGACAATAGCTGATTCGCTGCTATCCGATTCTACCTTTTATCGCATAGTTTTAAGGCGTATTTTTGTGCACGTTCAGAAATAATGTCGTGTCCCAGTCAGCCGGGGTATAGGGTAGCCCTTTGAACTGGCCGCAGGCGTCGGGGTGACCTGGGCAAACCCATAAAGTTTGCAATTTAACCGTGGCGCACCGCACGTTTTGTCCTAATAGCCATTTCTGGGAAGGTGCACTGTAGTTTGCTCGTTATACTTTACTTCGCCGATGGCACGATACAAAAATGGAACAGACTTTTACTTGTTCACAATGATCGTAAAGTTTTATAGCGTGTTTGAAATTTTGGTTCGCTCTATTTATAAGCAAATTACTAACGCTTCTCCGATGATTTCTGATCGGGGAGTGGGAAGGGAAGGCTCCCTTTGTTTACCTTGAGCGCTGAATGAACTATTGCTTGCTTTGATGCCACTACACGAAGTACCTACTACGGCGAATGGATGATGGAAAAATAAATCCAGTCAAACTGTTTCATCGTTAATACACTGACAGGAGCTGACAGCAGATAGGCTCGGAATGCATTAACAAGCTTGCTTGTGCATATCAAAGTCACATAACATTGCAAATCACTTTCATTCAACCGGCGAAAACCCAGTGAAATTGTAGTCAAATGAAGTGCATAATGCAATCTACTGCGTCCTAGCAAGTGAAGATGCGGTGATTTTCAAACGCCGCTTTGGAAAGAGCATTCGCAATCCGATGTTGGAATTCATTAGTAAGAGATCGTGTAAATTCACGGTTTTAGAAGTAAGAACCATTTACCTAATACATGTAAAAAAGACGGCGATTCCTCATCCGACAAGAATTTATCTGTATTGTTGTTGTTGACAATGTGTCATTTATTTGTAGAGTCACAGAATAAATTCTTGGTACAGTCTGCTTCTGATGTTGTACAATGTTTTATGATGATGATTACTCGTTCAAGCGGTCATGTCTACAACAAATTGCAGTTGAGTTTTTATATGACGTCCAATTTAAAATCAGTCAATGCCACCTATAGTACAAGACGGTACCGCGGTTCCTTTTTTGTCGCCAAACAACGCCAAGGTCGTCAAACAATGCCAGTTAATATATCAAGGCGCGTGCGTTAGATCACTCATTATGCATTATTATGCGCCGGCGCATTTTATGTAAGCTACCGTAACTAGAGTTCATACTACATGTATGTAATGTAAAATTAACGCGACCTTTGCACAGCTCCCGCCCAAGGCTGGCCGTGATTATTACTTCGCTTATCACAATGAATAAATATGAGCGCTGTAATCGATGCATAATCGCATGCAATTTATGATTATGTCATTTCGATTTCGGTTTCCATCGAGAAAAGGCTCAATAATTATTTTATGAACAACCTTTAGTTAAACAATGATTTCGGACGACAGCACGTCAAGGTAAACACTCGCGTCTTATGCAGTTGTAACAGGAGTTATTTTGCGACAAAGTTTTATAGTCTGATGTGCTAGCGACTGTACATTGCAAAATCATAACCAGTACTTTATTTACCATGCTTCTCGTGAACAGAGTCTCGGAACTGTTACATAACATTCAAAATTTCAAATGTTCATTGACATGTTAAATTTAAAGTAATACCATTGCTACTATAGTCCAAAAAGTTTTTATGCAATTCCTGACAAGCGCCAGACGTGCGGGGGGCGAGGCTAGATGTCAGCGGGGACGGGTGGTGTTGCGGGGAAGGAGGTTTCCTATGACAGTACGATTGGAGATTCCTCGCCCCAGCATGTCTAGTCTGCGCTGGAGAGTCGCGTACTAACTAGTCGAGCTATTACGTGTCGTGTTTAAATAAATAATGAGTCCGGCCGGACCGACCGACAAAGACCTAAGGCCCTACCCTGTAAGGTTCTTTTACACCAGAGATGTGGCAAGCTGCGTAGCGAGGATAGAATTGATGGGTCTTACGGTGTACGCCTTCTGTTCAGCTGTGGTGGTGTGAACTTAAGGCGAAATATGCTTGATGCCTTGCATTTGCAAGGCATCAAATGTATGTGAACCTCAGTCAGGAAGGAGCGCGTTGAAAAAGTTCATTTTTATGATACGCATTCGATCGTTAGGTTTCCAAACCTATGTATATTACCAAAAAGTATAGGACGAACTTCAGTTCAAACGAAACATAATTAAATAAATTTGGTTTGATAGAAAATCCTTCTGAAGTTTGCCAAAAACCCATTTTCATGTGCGGTATCTGCACAGCGACAATGGGACAGTTAGGCCTTAGCCAGTTAGGCCTTACCTAGTCAGCTGACGAATACAAGATGTTTTGAGGGCATTCGCATTCGCATCGTAAAGCGCGATTCGACGCAGCTCTATATAATCGAATACCTTCGGTAATCGAATTTTAACGTCTTAACGTTTCGTTAACTCTTAATTAAACCTCACTTTCTCACGTATCAATTAAACACTGATCAAAGGAATTAGTTCCTTAAATCAAGAGCTTTAAGAGCTTAGGCCATGTTAATCTGGTAAATGTACAGTATTTTCTCTCGTTGTCTAAACGCGGTTGTCCCTGCTCTAGAACTGTGTAACCTTTTCTAGTAGGAAAATGGGTCTTGCTGCCATAGTTTTTAGGTTCAATAGACGCTTTATCGGGTAAATAGAGCCATTACGCGACTATTAATCAAACCTTTCATTAGTCCGCCGCCAAATGCAAATTTAAGGAATGTGGATCTTTTGAATATTTCTGCGACATGACTCAGCAGAGCCTTAGCAAGGTTTTTGTATAATAAGGAAAGAAGTACCATGGTCTCTTTGCTGCACTCGTAACAATGAAGTACCTACATATTTACAATTTTAAGTGGGGGGGGGGAGCCTACCCCAGTAAAAAAATCTATAAATTAGGTACTTAATATAGAGATTCACCATGAAGTAAAAGTTATCCCAGAACAAAAACTTAAAACCTTTTTTTAATTTGGTGCCATATTTTTGTTAGAGAAATACCTGTACGTAAAACTTATGACAATCACTACTTCTAGTGCTGTGTATATTTGCGCAATGCGCGCGCGCAAACAAAAGCATTCGGAATATGAAATCGTGGTTCGATCACGCGCAGCCCAATTTAATGCCAACTGTCTCACGTCCCATTTACCAAAATCTTGGAATCGAGTGAATTACTAGTTTCCACGAATCGATTTTAGGTGTCGATAGTCTCAAGAGTTTTTGGTTTACCGATTTTTCAGTTATTTCTTTTTCCATCTTAGTCAAGACGTGGAAGCAACATAGTACCTACATAAAAGTTCCGCATACTTTTTTGCTTTTATTCAGGAAAATCAAGGCGAGTAATCAACCATGATGCGTGTATCAAAGTCAGTTCCTTCGAAATATGGTAAAATGAGCGGCAATTTAATACGGCATCTTTTACGACGTTATGCAGCCACCAGGCTTGTGCGTATCGGATCATTAAAAACTATGCAGAGTACTGACGTTGACATTTATTTCGCGCCAAACAAAGGACAGTGAGACTTTGTTACTCAGGGCTGTCAACTCTACTGAGGACTCAATAACACTTATTATATAGTTTTCATTGATTCTGACGTACAAAAGATAAATTAAATATAAATAGGGACCACGTCACAACGATTTTAAATGTCACAAGTATTGTAAATCTTTACACAATTCTTTTTCAATTTCTTCTTCTTCTTTTCTTCTCACAAAATTGAACATCATTTTTATGAAATACGACCATCCCTTAAGTCATCGCAACCCTATTAAAGATCGTGAGTGTAAGCTGAATTCTGTAAAAAAGTCAGACTTTTTCCGATGTAGCAAGTACATGACAAACATTGCAATTGTCGCACACATAGATGGATAGATACATGTTTAGGTAGCTAGCTCGCACACTGGTAAACAATATTCATGTTTATTATTCACAGATATTCTAGTGAGCATTGGTTATACAAAGTTATAAGACTTTGATGACGGTAACTAACGTGTTCTTCGACGTTATAGCTATTATTTATTATGTGGTCATTAGTCTTAAATGGCAAATATCGTAATATATACGAGTACTTGCACGTCGAACAATCTCTTGCTCCCGGGCTGTCACTGCCGGGTGTTTCGATGGATCATCTTGTTTCTTTTTTTTAATATGTAAGGGTTTTATTTTGATCGCCAAGTAAACAGTTTTTCTTTCTTTCTTCCTTTTCCTTTTGACAGCTCCTAAGTAAATACTCGTCTTGTTTAGTACCCTATAAGCCCGATTCGTCCAAATATTTTGTATGTATGCATTGCACTGTGAATGCAGATCAGCGTGGGTTCCGCATCTGAGGACGGTGTCAAAGAGGCCGAGAAGACATCGCAGTTCGGCTCACGCACGTTGTGTTGCTGCGATTCACTTATTGGTTGCACAGTGCATTTCCACGATTGTGGTGCAAGTTGCTAGCTTACTTATAATCCAAATCATACAATTTAAAAAAGTCGAATTTTATGCAACTATGAAGTAGAATCTAAGCTTGTTAGACAATTTACTTACCTAGTTAAGATTGAGTACGATGAAAGTGTGTGTCAAGCATCCATAACTGGAATCTCTCTATTTCATAATACTATATTGCTCCACCTATCCATTCGCTCCACCATAATTACCTGATCGGCCATGTCCCGGATCATGGTCCAAACCGGACCCTGGGCCCTGCGTGCGAGTACACGACCATCCCGGTCACACGGTCAACGCTAGGATGATGATGATGATGATGATATTGCTCCACCTAGTTCAGTATTTATATGACTTTTCGAGTTACAAATATATTTTCTAAAATTTACATTTAGGTCATACAAATGCCTGGTACCTAGGTCATTACTTTGGAGCTCTAGCTGTGATTAATGTTGCATAGAACTTAGACTTTAGCTAATTCACCGTTAGAAAACTAAAGGCTTTATGTATTGCAATACGCAGTTACAGTTTTATTGCGTATTGTGTCGACCAGACGTTTAGTACGTTGCCGATTCGTAATACTAATGGTTCTCTGTTGCTAAATAGTGTGGCAATTTTTACCACTCCCTTGTATCAAGGCAAATACTTAAATGGTAATAAAATAACAATGTATCCGGCATTTGTTTTGTTTTCAAATGGCCTTTGTTTAGTAGGAAATACACCAATTACTTGTATATGTATACTAGAGTGCTTTGATTTCTTGGATCTGTCCAAACCTCAAAAGGATCTTATTTAGTTCTTAGACTCTTCAGAAGTTTAAACCAAATCTTATGAGCTGCTACAAGAAAGTGTTAACTATGTGCTAACTTACCTAATTGTTGGCAATTAATATAAAATCATCGTAGGTGACTTTTGTAACTTTCTATGGAATGCTCAAATAGCGCACGATCACCGAACTCTAAGAGAAATCGCGGATCGCTTAACATTTGCAGGTGCATCCTAACATCAAAGTGTGTTACATCCTAACCGCAATGTTACTATGTAACGAGTAACCATAAACTAAATAAATCCACTTGCACACGGTGTAAGTACTGGTAGTACACCGCTGCAGCGGGCGCGATAAATCTAGTCTGTGGTCGCGCTCGCGCTCGTCCACGATGCATCATTGCGCGGCGCGTGTGGTCGCTTCCATATTAGGTCGTTGCACTGAAAAACACAGCGAATTCATAACTTCACTAACTCTATAAGGCATCTGACCAACGACCTAACGTGAATAAGTAGGTCGGCATTCGTTTAATAAGCCCCAACTGCATATTGTTGGCAAAGCTGAGTACCGCTTTTTCATCTTTTGCTCAAGGAAACATCGTAATGAAATGTATCGTGCGATCGGGCACCCGACTAGAATATGGATGGATAAGTTCATAAATCTCACTTTTGCACTTGAATCTAACATGATTGTAAGATTTACCGTGAAGTTAATGCGGCTGATGATGGCTTTATGGCCCTTCGAGCCGGATATGGCCCAGCGACCTAAAAATAATGATTGTATTCGTTGCGATGTGATGTTTCTGCTGCTTTTAGAAAGCTTTTACATTTTTTTTCTTAGTTAGTATCTCTTGTATGTAAATTTACTAGTGCTTTAGTACCCTGAGCACTTACATGTCGCTTGCCTGTATACTTTTATTAGTGCGTTGCATTAAGCAAATAATGAGGGCTGCATTTCGAGCTTACCTCTTATGAATCAGTCAGATATGCCGTATTGTTATGAAGTAGGAATTATTTTTATTCCAGACCCGCAGGTGTTTCTTGTTATTCAAGCTGTTATTATCGCAGCGCATGAATAAGCTAGCATTGTGCGCCTGCGACTGTTCCGGGCCCTATATAGGCCGGGTCACCGATAACGCGAATTACTTTGAATAATTGCTACAGGGAAATTATAAATCGATTTATATGGTCAACCTGAAGAAGGTTAACAACAGACGCGATTAGTTAACCCTGCTATTATAAAATAGTGTGAAATTCCACGCTTATTTAACCATAATTGATGGTTTATAATAAACCTCGTACAACTTGACACAACCATATTTATCCGATATCTTATCTGATCTAAATCTAAAACGATTAGCTATAGATGTGATGTGATAGCAAAAATAACATTTGTTACCTTGGGGTAATTAATGGTTAGTATTAGAGGAAACGTAGATGTAATGGCTCTCGTGTTGTTTTTGCAAATCGCATTCGCCTTATCTCGTCAGGTAGATCTTTTTAAATTTCACATTTATATTAAAGCAAAGTTCGGCTGATACTCTTCATAGTACGAGTAGCACATCTCTCTCTTTGAGTAGTACAGTCGGCAGTCCGACAGGTTCTCCATTTAAACTGCAAACACAGCTTGTATTATGCAGGGAATAGAGGCGGTCTCTAGCTCATAGGGGGGTAATCTGACATTCGGCTGCGTCCACAAAAAATGAATTTGGAAAATGATACAATTTAAGTTGCTAAATACAATTTTCTTCCTGGCAACAATCGAATAGAAAGGAAGTTAAAATAGAAAATGAGACAGTGCCGGTGGAAATTATTTATTGATCACATGGACTTTCCAACTTATTATTTACAATTGGTTTTTGATTAACGCTGATTATGTAGACGAGTAGTCTGTGGTATATTGCGATAACATTTCCTACGAATGTCAACCACGATTAATTATGACGATAAGATAAAATAGGTAGGTACAGTGTCATTCGTTCTAATTGTGAGTCTACCTCACCTCTATTCTGCTCCATTAAAATAATAGCTGGTCCATAACTTAGGAGGGGCGTTCAATGTATTCTCGGTATCGGGGTAATTTGCTAATAACGTGGATAATCTAATTATCTTATTTGTTAATGACACTATCTGAGGGTATAAATAAAAAAATCATTTAATTACGATCATTACTTTTCTATTTATTGTCAGTGAAAGACGACCAGAATGTCTGACGTCACAATGATAAAGAAAATCGAGCATCGCGCTGTTATAAAATTCCTCACTAAGCAGGGAAAAAGCCAAAAAATCATTCACGAAGAGATGGTCGCTGTTTACCAAGACTCTGCCCCGTCGTTATCAACCGTTCAAAAGTGGTCAAGTGAATTCAAAAGAGGCAGAGAAAGCATTGAAGACGACCCTCGCTCGGGCGGGCCCGTGAGCGTCACCACTGAAGAAAATGTGAAAAAAGTGGAAAAACTTGTACTTGAAGATGCTAGAATAAAAATCAAGATGTTAGCAGAGATAACAAACCTATCCGTGGGTACCATACATGCTATCCTGCATGACCATCTTAACCTCTCAAAGGTCAGTGCAAGATGGGTGCCGCGAATGCTGACCGCACCTCAGAAACAAGTTCGTGTCGAGTGCTGCAAGGAATTTTTAGAGCTCTGTGGAGAAGATTCAACGAGTATTTTCGACCGACTTGTTACTGGAGATGAGACGTGGGTTCATCACTATGACCCTGAGAGTAAACAGGAGTCCATGCAGTGGGTAAAAAAGGGTGCAGAGCCCCCAAAGAAGTTTAAAGTCACCCCATCCGCCGGAAAAATAATGGCTACGGTTTTTTGGGATTCCAAAGGTATTTTATTGATAGAATACACTAAAAAGGGTGTAAGCATCACAGCAGCATCATACGCAATCACACTGCGTAATTTAAAAGGAGCAATCAAAGAAAAAAGGCGAGGAAAACTCACAGCGGGGGTGTTGTTGCTTCACGACAACGCGCCGGTTCACACGGCCCGCGTGGCGAAGGCTGCTGCGCGAGACTGCGGCTTCGAAGAAATTAATCATCCTCCGTACAGTCCAGACTTGGCCCTCAGTGATTATCACCTATTCCCAAATTTGAAAAAAGACCTTCGTGGAAAGCGATTTTCCGACGATGAGGAACTGAAGACAGCAATTAATGCCCATTTTGAGGAGAAGTCAGAAGAATATTTTTTAGAAGGTTTAGAGAAACTTATTTATCGTTCTAATAAGTGTATTGAGGTTCTAGGGGATTACATTGAAAAATAGGTTTTTTTCCAAATTTTCTGAGTTTTCTTTCATGCCCATACCGAGAATACATTGAACGCCCCTCGTAACACACTTTTAGTATTCAGCACAATACGTTTACGCGTGTCATTAAAATTCAATTGTGGTTTATTTCCCTGATAACGGCGACATAAGCGTCACATTAATTTAGTTAAAGGAATTGAAATTACTAAAAAAAAAATATGTAGGGTTTGTTGTATCTTAATTAAATCAAATTTCACTTACAAAAATTAATCGACTGTGTCATTCGGTGGGACTCGAACCCACGTCCCTTCGCTATCCGGGCGAGTGCTCTTACCAACTAAGCTACGGAGGACGTTAGTCAGTCGACGAATTTTTGCAAGTGCTTGCTACGCCAGTGAGCCGGCGTTCGATTTCATCAATACTTGGGGAATGTACCCGCATGTATCCAATGGAAATATTTTTACAAATATTTAACCATTAGTTAAGATGAAATCAGCTTAACTTATTATATTTTTATAACTTAAGCAATTATTTTGCAAGTTTATACGAAATTAAATCAAATTTCACTTACAAAAATTAATCGACTGTGTCATCCGGTGGGACTCGAACCCACGTCCCTTCGCTATCCGGGCGAGTGCTCTTACCAACTAAGCTACGGAGGACGTTAGTCAGTCGACGAATTTTTGCAAGTGCTTGCTACGCCAGTGAGCCGGCGTTCGATTTCATCAATACTTGGGGAATGTACCCGCATGTATCCAATGGAAATATTTTTACAAATATTTAACCATCAGTTAAGATGAAATCAGCTTAACTTATTATATTTTTATAACTTAAGCAATTATTTTGCAAGTTTATACGAATTTAAATCAAATTTCACTTACAAAAATTAATCGACTGTGTCATCCGGTGGGACTCGAACCCACGTCCCTTCGCTATCCGGGCGAGTGCTCTTACCAACTAAGCTACGGAGGACGTTAGTCAGTCGACGAATTTTTGCAAGTGCTTGCTACGCCAGTGAGCCGGCGTTGTTGTATCTTATCATTTCTGACATGACTTGATATCAGAATTATTGGACTGTAATTAATTTTATGATATTTTTATACAAACACGTAATGTCACGTGTTTGTTAATGTCAACTGTACTTCCACCTCCGATGTCATTGTAAAAGCCTTTGTGTACTCTTGTATCGAGTTGGAGAATTCAAATTTTCGCACGCCAAAGATCTTCATCAGACCAGTCACCAGTGTACTTAAAAATGTACACTGGCCACGCATCAACTTACTCAAATCTGTCAAAATATCTCAAATGATATGCAACTCTATATGATCAACAATAAGGTTTAAATATGGTTGCGGAAATTTGTCAGATCAGGGCAGGTCGATGTAATTCATATTGCATTTAATAATATTATTGTTAGTTTACGAGGAGCGATAACTGCGACCTACACAAACTACGTCATCGCGCCCCAAATATTTGTGATGTCACCCGATATCATATTCATTGAACGGTTTTTTTCGGTTTGATTTCTTGGCTATATCGTTTGCCCTGAAACCCGACACTTGGCCGAGACCACGTCCTTCTTGTGTGGCTCGCCTGTTTGTCGGCTGCGCGCGCGCACATTCGACTGATATCAAATATTTTATGAGCGTTCGACCTTGTTTATGATCTTGATCCAAAGGATCGTCTTTTGATTTCTCGTACGATGGTAGTAGGGTCTCGTAAAAATCGAAATTTAATAACACTTCCGTTTCCATATCAAATATGTTTGTCGTACATTATGAAGTCACCCTTTTAAATTTTATGTAGCATTTTTAGTACAAACCAAAAGCTTGATTAATGCTCGTCAATTCATAGCGTTGATGAAGTGGATTCCCACATAATTCGCAAACATAATTAATTATTATAATAAATAACGTGCTACAAATACAATGGCTCTTCAAGTGCAATGTGCAATGCGAGCTCTGAAACCGTTTGCGAAACCCTCGGCTGATATTTAGAATATAAATGGCACTTTGGCAATCCTTTGTTCCCAGGCCCGTATGGGGCTACAATAGTGGCGGAATCTAGAGCGTTTTGAAACTAACGTTAAATGTAATGTTGCTTTTTAACAGCATATTAATCAGTTTAAATAAAAAAGGAAATCAAATTTTTGCTGACGTCACAATTGGTATCATGAAAAGATCCAAAATCTCATTTCATTATTTTTACAAAAAGGTGGATCGATTAGATCAAGATGTCTTTGTTTCCCTATTATACCTAAGGGACAAAAATTTTGAATAGTAAAAAATATATCTTTCAACTATGAATTGATATACATACATACAAGTTATTGATACAGAACGGCCTCGATCCATTTAATAACACTTCTTGCTCGATTTTAGACAAAAAAAAACAAATAGTGTTTTAATGCCCTGTCTAAATCTAGTTTAAACTAAGCCTCTATATGTACTAAAGATAGCGATCTTTGTTCCAGGTAAGACCCATGGAGCAGTTCTCCGAACGCGAGTTGATCCGCCATTGTGCTGCGTGGCTCGACCCGGCTTGATTACGGGTAGGCGCAGAAAACACATCAGTAATAAGGTACTAGGCTGCTAACCATCACAAATTCATCATATTTCAGAGATGATTTGTTTTGAAATGTAATGCTTGGTCAATGCAATGGTCACTACTAACATTAGAATACAAATAAAATGGTACATGGTAGCAGTCCCGTAAATTGAAGAAATTCTACATTCTCTTCTTCTTCTTGTCGTGTCGACACTGGCGTTATATTTTTGAGGACCAATACTCGGCAATACAATACATTCTCTTGACATGATAAAAGGATGGATATGTCGTTAAACTACTCTACTAAGGGGAGTATTCTCCTGACATATCATCGGTTCTTGCATATTGTTCGAGTAAGTATGTTTAAGTCTATTAAACACATTTGTATAGTTTACACACTGCTTTAACGCGCCTAGTCTTGATGAATGAGAAACTATCAAACAGACTTTCCCATTGCAAAGTTGTGAAAACAAGCATTTTAACGCCCCATTCGTTCATTTCTTAAATGGTTTCAATTATGGATTGTAGATAAAAACACGTATGAACTGAGCTGGTTGTTATTTTGCTCTCATGTAAATTATAATTAAAAACAATTTAATTAATCTCCAGCTCTTGCAAAACATAAATCATCTTAAAACATTTCGACAGGTACATCACAACTATGAATCATCATAATTGTATTTATTTAACGTTATCATCTTTTCGAGATGCTTCGAGTGTACTTAATAGCGTGAAGGCTGACACGCAGAATGGTACCTGCCAGTTGCATCTTCAGTTTCCTGTACGAAGAACAACTTTTTAATTGGCGATCAGGGGTTCTACTCTGAGATTCCGTTCGTATTTTCGACAATAGCCATCACGGTCGCACGCTGACATGAGTGATAGGGACTTCAATCGGCAATGCGAATGTATTACAGAGTATAAAGCTTCAGCGCAGCATTGGAACGCAAAGCCATTAATCGCTTTTGACATTTCTCAACACCACGTAATCACTATTAGTACCAACGCGCCTATTATTATCATTTTCGCCCCCGGGCCCACTCGTTCGGACTCCAATATCCAGTTCCTACTAGGGATGCACCATGTTTCCCAACATTGCATCGATCCAAATCTGAGATCTATGAAACGATTACGAAATCGAATGATGATTATCTTCGCTCCCAAATATGGACGTTCGAGCAACCGGTCAAATACACTTTTAACATTCAATCGGTTGCCCTGCCGTAATGATTTCACATCAGGGGCCCAATTCTCGCGCCTTTGATATTATATCACATACGTTATCTATCGACAAAACATGGCGGATATCACAAAATTTGATAAATATCCGACATTTTCATACATCGAGAATACGTGACATCTAAATTTCGTGGTATTCGCCATGTTTTTTCGATAAATATCGCATGTGACATAGTATCGAAGGCGTGAAAATTGGGCCCCAGATCTTATCACAGATGCCATCCGATTAAGACAGATATCGTCATTTGTAAGCATACCCTGTGTGTATTGATCTGAAAATATCGAATAGTGAAACCCTAGTTCCTACAATTACAGACTCACGTTCAAGACGCAATTGACTGCTGCCATTAGTCTATCTATGGACGCATGTAAATACACTCTGAATATTAATGAGGTCCTTGGGAATGCGAAATCTTGTACTAACCGGGCTAGGAAAAATTTCCTCGCTAATAAGGTGGTAAGGAAACCTAATGGCCGCGCCTACGCGTCGAAGTATCGCGATCGCCCACCGTAATAGGGCACTCGACCCAAGTTCAAACTGGTACCGAGATAAGGTGTGTCCAACAGTGTCCAACCAATACCGACATCATTATAAGATTTCAAAACGTTTATTTTGCTCGTAAAACGAAAAGAGAAAATGAAACTCAAGAGTGCTTACGACTGCGTTATTAACGCGAAATAAAATTCTAATTGAAAGTAAGAAGTAATTAACTCGATTCCAGCAACATGCACTGTGCAAATAAAACGATTGCGCTCATGAATACCAATACAATGATTTTATGCATGCGTCGAGCTTTTATTTTCATTCCGCGGGTGCGGGTGCAGTGCAGCGAGCTACCCGCGCCGGCGCATCTCGGAACGGTATCGACTCTTGCGTGAGCGTCGTTATGCAACGCGGGCGACGTCCTTGCGCGCGGGGGGCGCGGGGCGAAGGCCGCAGGGGCACCGACCCGTCGTTCGGTAACCAACCACCCCGCTTTTTATTGCAACCGACCCAGCAGAACCTGTCTCGACGGCTATGCACCGATAAAGTAGGCGTAAGTACCCTACGGAATTGCTAATTCTATTGGATTTTTAGTCGGAGAAGGCTTTACGGTATGCTGATTAAGTTTTATGTACACGATGAAGCTATGATCGGTATTCGTGCTGTTACATTTGCGTAATGTTGAAGCGATGCGTTAAAATAGCAAATAAATGTCACACTGTATAACAGTAATGCCACTGTTTGAAGTTGATAAACGGAGATCGTTTAGCATACTAAACAGACCGTTGCATACAAAATATTTGTCGCTCGCTATCTATAATGTGCAATTCATTAGCATTTGAAGAACATTTTGACCGCGGCCATGTTATTTCTCCTGATTGACGTCACATTTCCAAGGTAAATTAGAATGTTGAATTGAAAGTAATCGATCTGGTAATAGGTATTTGAATTCTTGCTTGAAAGTTCTCGATGGTCGTTGTGTCGGGCACGCGCTCGATCCGCCGCGTCCCGGCGCCGCAATAAATAACATCCCGATATGAGCAGCGCAGCGCAGACGCAGCACGCCCGTATCAGCTACGTGCTTTGTTCCAACTGCTCATAACGCCGCGCAAAAAGTCGCGTTTTTGCGATCCACTGTGGGAATCTAATTTCTTGCCTTGCTGCTCTTGTACGTGACGCTCGAAATAAATAATACATAAGCCACAAACTCGCTTGGTTAGATGATTATGCCATTCTGAACATCTTTGGCGAGTAACATAAAGCGCGTTTGTCCTTATGATTCAACTGAAACATGCAAAACGAACATAAATAATGTGGTCTTTTCTATCGCAACATGGTGCCGAACTGGTGCGCAAGCGCAATATTCGTCGCGCTGGGTTGCATCACGAATGCACTCGTGACATAATATATTCAGAAATTCAGATGCATAATATTTGTAATATGATTGTTTTGCAACACCCGATCATTAAAGACTTTAACCTCGATGAAGTCAATAAGAAGTGGAGAGGAGACTTATTAATTTGGTCGGTTTTCAATTAAGCATTAATTGATTACATTTTTGTCTGGAGAAATCCAAATTGATGACTTTATGATGCGGAAAGTTTGTAATTAGGATAATTGTAGAGCGATAAAAAGCAAAGAAAGTTGTCAGGTGTAAACGTCCGATGTTGGATTTCTGCTGCTGAAGTGGAAACTCCGCGCGATTCGCTTTGTCTCGGCGCGGCCGGATTATAATTGGTGGTTCCATTGCTCTGCTCGCTTGGAAAAGATGACATTCCTTCACGAAGCGAAAACTATAAATTACTTGCTCACAGCTGTAACACCTATAGATTGGTATCTTTTTTAGAAAACATGTTTTTGTTGAAATAGTCATATGACTTCATGTAATATAACCTTATCTTATCAAATACGCAAGATAGGATTGTGGTGTCTACATGATATCTATGAAACACTTCAAATCCATGTTTTAAATCTACAGTCACGACATCTGTATATTGTACACTAAATCAAAACAGATTAATTTTAACACCTGTAAGAATCTTTCAAATTCTTGGAAATAAAAGTTTGTCTATGGTAGAGTTCAGAAAGTAACCTTTCATCCATCCATCAAACAAAACTAATTATACATTGGCTCAGTCGGACCGATTGCCCAAAAGATAACCGTGTACCTGAATATTAAGAACCAAACCCTAATCTTATATTTCGCAGAACCTCCAGTTCTTCTACTTATCGTTCGGGTTTCACTAATTGGCTGTTCGGAAATGCTTAATTAACTTAGACTCGCTTTATTCAGTAATTATAATATCGAAGCTCGTTAATCTGTCAGAGGAAGGTTAACTATTTGTCTCTTAGCGTCTTATCTTATCTTGCTTAATAATTAATTACTGCGTGTTGCTCTTAATTTTCGAAGAACGTTGTCATGGACGTAAATAATCATATCAGCCTATTGCAGTCCACTGCTGGACATAGGCCTCTCCAAGACGGCGCCAACTTTCACGGTCCTCCGCTTCTCGCATCCAGCCACCACCGGCCACCTTCCTCAGGTCATCGGTCCACCTAGCAGGGGGGCGTCCAACACTACGTTTCCCGAGACGTGGTCTCCATTCGAGAACCTTCCTACTCCAACGCCCGTCGGTTCTGCGACAGACATGACCAGCCCACTGCCACTTCAGCTTACTGCACCTCTGAACGATATCTATGACTTTCGTCTTTTGGCGGATGATCTCGTTCCGGATTCTATCCCTTATGGACGTAAATGTTTTATTTAAATAGAAATAAATCGTGACAACTGGCGTGCCTTCATGTTGCCTGCACCTTTATTGTCTTGCAATCAACATCAACATGCATCAACATCCTCACTAGACTACAATTTGATTTAAATCAAATAATTTTTCAATCACCTAATACAACTATACTAATAACAGTCTATTATTATCAGTCGACACTTGTTCAAACATTCGAAGGTTAGAAATAATTTATTAAATGAGAACATACAACATGAATATGAGTATGTCATGTCATGATCGTCATTGACCCGATTGTCCGTCCCCGTGTTTCGTTGTAAATACCTCTAGTGTGATATTTCCTCGTTGCATCACCGTTGTCATCCTAGAATTATGACTTAATAACAATGCAATTGTGTTATAAGGTCGTCTTGCCGATAATGCGTTATCGGTGCACTATGTCTGTACTATTTAATATTATAGGAACTCTTATCTTAGTTTTAATTGGTGTTTCTATTTGATGCCTTAGAAGTTCGTCCGCGTTATATTCTGTCGATACCAGGATTACCAGGAACACACTGTAAATCTGTGACTCTGCAATAAGTTTCTTTTTGATTAAAAAAATTGCGTAGGTATGCATGGGTTCAACAAATATTTACGACCAACACATTGCGATCAACAATCGCATCCAAGAATTCAACATTCGCAAAAAGAAAATTGCCGATCCAAAAGTACCTAATCATTGTGAGCTTTGAGGTTGTTTCTCCGCCTTACCAACAGTCCCCTACTCTGAAAAACGATGTTTGTATTTCCGGTTCTGTCCATCGCGATCACTCTACTGTTCGTGCTTCCATGAGTGACAAGGACGGCTAGATTCGAACAGTCTTACAGATTAGGGCCTCTGTTTAGTTTCCACATGCAGGGACGTGAGGCGGCTCTCTTTGCTGTCATTCGTTTCGGAGAAACACATTAAAATTCGGCCGAGCAGGCTGCAGCCAGCCGCAATGCCGCCTTGTAAATAATTTAACGAAATTTTGAGTGTCTTGAATAATAACCGCTTTGATTTAGAAAAAGAGATATACCTACTTATGTAGCAAATGCAGAGAACTACTTAATTTATAACATAAAAGCTGAGCTATTGTCGGTGGAGCAATTACCATGCTTCTCCAGACTACTACTGCTTAGATAAATTTAAATACTCAACCAAAAAGGCTGGTTCCCTTACCTTCGTAAACCGATTTCTCTACCCGCAAAAGAAAGGAATTCCTCCAATTCCAGAAACGGCCCAAGCCATAGTCGTGTGATTGAGATCAAACTATAGAAGCATGACATTGCAATTCGCATTGACGTCGTACTGCCCGCGTTAAGAACACTTTATTATGTCGTAAACTCCCACTAATCTGATTTAATAAACATGACAGCGGGACAACACTAGTCGCGAAAGTACGGAAGTGCGTTTCTATAGTCTGCAATTCTGCATCACTTCGGAATGCACCTTTCACTGCAGCTGGAAGTCGGGCAAGGACGGATTCAGGATCTGCAGAACTGTGCGCCAATTATACCAATCAATATTTATTTAGATATTATTACAATTAAATTAAAGAAATGCGAACGCGTATTAGGATTGACTAAATGGAAATGGATAACGATTCATTAGATTTGCAGAGGATATATATAGCCGAGTAGCAAAGAATCGGAAAACTTTAAAATATAATAGGAGAAATGGACCCATTATCCAAAGCATTTGGTTTTAACCGATCATCACGATTCTCCAGACTACCATGAAACATTTTCTAATATCGTATCCTAAAACGAACAAAAAACTAACCATCTTGTCTCGCTAGTTCGCCAGAAGTGCGCGCGCGCAGCGTCCTTCGCCGCCCGGAGCCGGTGGCCTTCGGTCGCTATAAATAGCCGCCCTTGAGGGAACTTCGAACAGGATTTATCGACCGGCGCCCGCGCATCCCATACGTGATACAGCTTATATTTTCCGAAACAGTGTTCCGTGTCTGGTGAATTTTGATTTGATGGTGGTTCAAGAAGTATTTTATTGTTCCAATTGTTTACAAATTGCGAAATCGACGTTATAAGTTTGTCTATCTATACTGTCTACTTAAAAATGACTGATAGGTTATTTGATAATGTAATAAAATTGTTGTCAAAATAGTTGGCAAACGAAAACTTCATTCTAAATTGTAATTAAAAAACAACGGGGAAAAGAGACAACCGGAAGAATTTGGAAAAAAAGTAAATAAACCAACTATTAATGGATGTAGATTCAGAAGATACTGCCGACACTACAACCCCAGTCAAATACTTAAAATTTTTACTTATTTTATTTAGTAAAACTTTACTGTCTTTAGTTCTTTTAAAACCAGAGGGCACAAAGTCAGTATGCTTCTAATTTAAGTTCTCAGACGATACATGCATCAAATCCAGACGTTTGTTTGTTCTTTTAAAAACTAAAAGCTCGGCAGATGCATTAGTGGTCGTGTCGTGCACACAACTCATGCGCAGCGATACGTCATATTTATAGCGCGCGCATACAAAAACGCATTAGTGTTACTTTACTACTTACCAATCTTTCCGTTGAAGGTTACAGTTTTATCATAATAATGGAACTGCACTAAACTCCTGGACGAGGAACTTTGTACTCAGTGCTACAAGAAATAAAGTTCACATTACAATTGGAGAAAGACGACGATACTTGATATTATAAACACACGTGGCCCATTAGTACACTGAATCTGTCGCTACGCGTCATAGGCATACATAAAGTTGTTCGGAATCACAGTATGATGGATGATGATAAATAAACCTTAAACTAATAGATATAGCGTTCATAATTTCAATAAGAACATTACAGCTCTTTGGATACTCGAAAAATATGGTATTTTTACCTGGCCGATGGAAGTTTGCAATTTACTGGAACATTGTGATTAGTTACAGGTAAATCGAATTCCACTCTTTTCTCCATTATGCGATCCCTTCTCTGAATGACATTTTAGCCAGTAGATTGTTGTCGTTATATCAGAATATTGATTGCGACAACAAATACGAAAATTTTCGAACTCATTGAACATTGCACAAATCACATTATGTCATTCAACTTAAGTCTTAATTTTATACAAGCGTGCGTTAGGGTGCACGGCGCAGCGCATATTGCACAATAACTATGATTTATATGCAATTAGTTACAATAGAGTAAGTTTAAATTACTATTGACGCGCTCCGCGCACGTGGCTAGTAATAACAAGACCAGTATGAATTTATTTTGAGGGTCGCCGTTACCGAACACTTTGTTTAGGACCCCTGGGATATTTAAGAGCCGACTTATAATGAGTTGCAAAATAAAATTACCAACAGCAAAAAGTTTAATTAACTTTTTTGGGAACAATAAAGTAATTGTAACTAACGGCGAGGATGAATTTATGATTGGATTTGCAATTTTAGTGGCATTGACGCCGCTGGAGCAAACTCATCATACATTCAAAACATTAACATAAATTCTAAGAATGTGCTAATGTGTATTAATAAGTTTCACAATCATAAATCATTTTAACGGCTTAAAACCGATCTGCTGGAATACACAGATGCTTATCGTCTGATTGTAATGTATTTCCAATCACACCAAATTAAGGGGGATCGACAGACGAATAATCCCGTGCGCCCCTTTGGCGCCCAACGTGGAGCTGTTTACACAACCGTCATGCGCGCTAATGCGCAGTAATTCCACATTCTGTTTTAAACGAGGGTCACTAACCCTAACAGTGGTACAAATAAACGTGGTATAAAATTTTATACCGTGCATAAACAAAGAATAGCCAAAATGTCTACTAATAAACTCGGAATAACTTATACTTAGTATAACCTGAGCGTAACTATTCTTACTATTGTTATTTCAAGGAATACCCCAGTTTAAGCTTGGAATAACCTTATTCGCTCTGTCGATTGCATTGTCTATCAATTCGTTTTGTCGAAAAATTGAATTTTAATAATGGATATACGAGCAGTGGAAGAAATTTAACAAATTAATAATTTAATTAATGAAATGGAAAGTGTACAAAGTGTTAAAAATTATAAGAAGAAGAAGGATCCGTTTATCATGTATAATGATAAAAAGTTTCGTAGAAAATACCGATTTTCGAAGACTGGTGTTATGTTTTTAGACGACTTAATCGGTAATTCTTTAGTGAAAGACAAACGTGGAGGTAGCTTATCATCCATTCTCCAGATATTAATAGCTTTGAGATGTTGGGGTCGTAACCAAGTAAGTATCAACCTACGTTAATACCGATAGTAAACCTGTGTGATATATGCTTTTGAACATTGAATACAGTTATGACTTATTTACTTTCAGATGCAAGATGATGCTGCAGATATTCATGGAGTAACTCAGCAGTCGGTCTCAACAATATGTCAACGAGTAGCAAAGGCAATATTAGAAAAAAGACATGAATACATAAAAATACCCACATCTTTAAATGATCAGCTGAGAGTTATGCAGCAATTTGAAGCTATATCTGGATTTAAAAATGTGATTGGAGCCATTGACTGTACTCACATTAGAGTGGCTAAAATACAAGGTCCTAGAGGTCAATATTATATTAACCGCAAAGGATACAGTTCCTTAAATGTCCAGGTAAATAAAAGGATAAGACTGTGATTTTGTTTTTGTAAAATAATAACTTTTTAAAATATTTTATTTATTTCATTTACACACATTAAAGTAATACCTTATTTTCATCTATTAATATTATTTCAGGTGGTGAGCAACGCAACATTGAAAATAATGAATATTGTTGCTCATTGGCGTGGCAGCACCCACGACTCACGTATATTTAATGAAAGTTCATTAAAGCAATGTTTTGAGAGGGAGCAGGTTCGAGGTAGATTACTAGGAGACTCGGGTTATGCTTGTACTCCTTACTTATTTACACCAATGCTTAACCCATCAACTCACAAAGAAGAAAGATACAACTCTGCTCATATCAGAACTCGCAATACTGTGGAGAGATGTTTTGGTGTTTGGAAAAACCGATTCAGGTGTTTACTGACAGGTTTTCGAACGTCTCTGGAGAACACCAAAATGTACATTGCAGCTTTGGCTGTATTGCACAATATAGCCATTGAATTAAATGAGGAGCCTGTCTCAGATGATGAAGATGATGATGGTGATGAAGAAATCCTCCCACAACCACCAGCAACACCTTCACAACAACATTCATTACGTGGGGCTGCAGTGAGAGCCACTTTTATTGAAGAAAATTTTTAAACTATTTATTAAATAAAACATTTCAATTATTTACTCCCAATTGTTTTTATTGTTCCAAATGATTTTTTAGTATTTCTGTTTGCAATTTTAAATTGATCATAACTTGTTCATGCAATTCAGCCATATTTTTTATTCTAAGTTCATGCTCCTTTTGTAGGCGTTCATTTTCGAGGACCCGAAAATTATGCATGTCATCGAATGTAGCCTCAGAAAAGTTGAACTGATTTTCTTTGTTTGCCTTCTGTAACAAATAAAATGAATTAATTTACCAGTTGCTCAGTTTTTAAATAAATAATCGTCTTGAATTGTTCTGGTATTGGTTAATTCACTGATTTTGTGTAGTGAGCAGCATGTTGTAATTAAGTGTTCTCATGCTGGATATAATTTTGTCAACCTGTAGTTCAGCTTGTCCCAGTACAACAAGAAGAAGTGAGTCAGGAGCGTACATAGACAGATTAATTTTAACATATGATCACTGCCTCCATACAAAACATCACACATCCAAGTGACAATAAGTTGTAGAAAGAGTCAAGAGTGGAGGTACAGACTCCTGAAAAAAAAGTTTCATAACCCCATTGGTGGCACTCGGACTGGAAATATGTTAAGTAATTATACATACCGGAGTTTTTTTCAAAGGCCTCCTGGGTGTATCTCTTGAGTGATCCTTTTTAGGTATTTCTTCATTTTTTAAATCCTAGAGGAAAAGGTAAAATTAGTAATTACAACAATGTTGTCAAACATGTTATGTTATTAATGAGAGGATAAATAAGTATGATGTTGTTTTTTTGATAAAATGTTACCTTGTCAATGATATTAAATTCTTTTTCCTCGGGAACATCTTTAATTTCAAAAATTACTTGGTTTGTGATGTCCTGAAATGTACAAATTAATATTAAATTTACATGAAATGTATGTACCTTGTATAGACTACAATGCTGTAAAACAAACTAAGGTGTGGGTATTAAAAAGAAGATCAATACCTGGATTCCATCACAGTCAAATTCATTGAAATCGACTTCAAACTCTTGTGGTATCATATCTGCCACTTCTATTGTGTCTGGTGAAGGAGATGGTGGTTTTGGGCCCCCTCCAGTCTTTGCCGCTTCTCTACGGTACGAGGACAACTCTTTTTTGAGTTCAGTTTTATGCACTTCCACTGATTTACCAACTGCTTTTTATCTCTTGTCCTCACATTTGCAACATTAAATCTGAAAAAAAAAATTATTTAAATAAGTTTCAATAAATAATCAAGATGAGGTTATGTTGATAATGAAGTTTTTAGTTAGTCACTTACTTCTCTGTTATTTCGCAACGAGCTTTCAATTTATCTATGTTTGTATTGGTACTTAAATCCTTATTTTCTATTATTTGCATATAAGGACGTAAAATACTTCTTAATAGTTGCTGTAACAAAACACAAACTAATAATACCACGAATATTTAAAAACTGCAGTCTTTAACCACTAAATAGTCACTACTTACCTTTTCTTCTTTCTCCCAATTAACACAACGTTCTCTTTTAATGTTTTGCATTTTAGTTGAGTATTCACAACAAAAAACTAGCAAAATGAACAAATTTACCACTGTTACAACAACAAATACGAAGTAAACACCACGGCCTAAAACGTCAAACTGACGGAACGCGGGTTGTCATAGACAAAACTACGCTTTTTTCACCACTTTATCTATGAAATGCGACGTTGCGACGTGCGTATGGCATAACGGGGGAATAGTTATGCCGACGTTATGCCAAGTTTATTAGTACGAAATTATGATCTCCTTATTCTAAGCTTATTCTTAGTATAACTATTCCTAGTATAAGGTTTGAATAGATAAGTTTTTATTTGTACCACTGTAAATGTTTACCCGGACAAACACTTTTCACAATCCCTCTGATTATTTAGGACGACTTCACTCGAACGCGGCCGCATCTCCGAGGTCAGCACGTGTCACCCATTGTCTGCCGAACGCTGAGTAACGGTTATCTAAATACTCCAAACATTATATATAAATTCTAATATTATGCGTAACGGTCTTTGTCGTCTTTCCATAAAAAGTGACGTAAAATATAGTATCTCTACATGAGTTTCGCCCACACCCATATAAAACATATTCGACTTTGTTAATCTAGAGGCTAATACATACACATTAGATACGGCGTTAGAAACAAGAGCTGTATAAATTATATGGAAGATCATTATTATATTACCTTCATTTAGAACCGCTGACATACATGCTTTATTGCAATTTAATTGAATTCGTGACAGCCGATGATTAAAGATAGTGATGGAATGCGTAGCATTTATTAATTAGAGATCGCTTAATAAACTATCCGCAGATATACTTCTCACGTATTTCAGAATTGAAAGGACTCGTTAAAGATTTAATTGATCAATCAAAATGTGTCTAATGCCTGCCACATTCAGCCTTGAATTAGACTTTTTAATTACACTTAAAATTTTAACATCAATACAGTTTATCAAGCAGATAATTAGCAGATCACCATTTTAGATTATTTCTTTGTTTTATTGAACGTTCACAAGGATTTATGAGGACGGCAATATATCGTTGGCGATCCTTTTACAATGTAGACATCCTTTGTCATTGTCAAAGTCGTTAATTCTAATGCAAAATGATCGCCATATAATTTAGAGTGGGCGGCATGAATATCGTTGCTGTCGGAAGCGAAATAAACAATGTTACAAGACGTTATATTTAATCGGCCGCCTATTATCGGGTTTATCGCATTAAATTGCAGATCGCGGTTCGTGTAATCTCAATTCGAGGCCATTAGGTTTTTCATAATGGGAAAAACAACGGATAGTAGACCAACTTCAGTGGAGGTAGATGCAGTGGGCTCATACTTAGGTACTAGAAACAACTAAGCAATCTAGATATTAAATTTCCTCCAATCTAAGCCAGTGTAAAGTCCTGCTCATTCAGAAAATTTTTAGGACGGATGATATCCCAGATGTTGTTGAGATGACTAGGGGTTTGAACTTGAATCATGAATCATCCATCATGTTTACTGTTAAATCACTTATTTCAATGGGGAAAGAGGGTTTATGGTGCCAGTTGCTGAAACTAAAGTTGCTTTATGAGAACACATTATGTTACATTATATTGTGCAACGCGAAAGTTTAAGAGTGATTATTTCAGAGTTGCTTTATTTGCACATCACGAACGACCGTGATCCTTCTGTCTTCATCTGGGACTGAGACGTAGGCAACATTCATATTATGTGGTATACACCGCAGCTTCAGATTCCTAACTGTACAGAACAGTTCACTGCGGCGCCGATACCCCACAATAAAAATTCAATTCCACCGTGCCGCCCGTTTCCATGTAAAAACGCTATCGAGTTACGCAAACTACTTTTTAGCGGGCGCCTAGCGTTTTGAAATATGCGGTGCATCGCCGTGAATGTTTCTATGCAAATTTTGTGACATTTTGTAAAGTTTTGCGAAGTTTTAGACACTGGTTTGAAGCCAAGTATACAATAAATATGGAAATCATATTCGGCGATTTCAAGATATGATATTATTTTATTTTATTATGGTATTTTCATGTATGTATTATGTATACCGAGTGGTCAGCAAGCTGGGTAACTATCCACGAGGTCCCGGGTTCGAAATCCCGGGTCGGGCCGAGAGTGTTTGGGTTTTTCTGTCTTGAAATTACTTAGACACAGCTCCGGAGTCAGGAAGTTGGTGGTGTTAACAACCCTGTGTTAAGCCGTTGGTCCTGCGCCTGATCTCTCTACGGTCATGTCGGACTGCCGTCTCACCGAATTATGGGTGAGACGGCAGACAACAGAGAGTGAACCTGTGTATTTCGCACATACTTGTGCACTATAATATGTCCTGCGCAGTTGCCTAATCTCTGTTGAGATAGGTCGCCGTAGTCGAAATCGGCTAGGAGGACATCATGTATACCAAGAAATGATCCATGCCAAGAGACAAGAAGGCAATATGGTTCGATTCATGATGAAAATTGACGAATGTTGAAACGAGAGGAATTTTTTACTTTAAAAACTCAAGTTCGATGTTAAATATTACAATTTTAAAGTTATATGAATAAAAATACCACAGATATGTATAGCGTGTAACAGGATATTATTGCTTGCGAATGTTAACAAATAAGAAAATAATAATAATAAAAACTCCTTACGCAATGCTTCGAATATATGTATAAATACGCGTTCCTGCCGCTTTCTTTTTACGCAATATATTTTGGTTCACATACTATTCAGGTGCGGCTGAAGTCAATAGACACGAAATGAGATCCACCCACGGGCTGAGATTCAGATCTCCGAGGTGACACAATGCGATGAGCCTTTTAGCAGGCTAAGTATTGTGTATGGGATAATCTTACACTCACGATTCTAATTTGTCACCAGAATAATCATCTGTTATCTCACTTAAAAGGACCAATTGATTTTTTGCTCCATATAATGTATTGTTTTTGTAGGCCGTAGGAGTATTTAAAGCTTGCTTTTAGCTGAGCTGTCCTCAATAAATAAAGGATTGGATGTTAATTAAACTTTGTTTTATATCCATTCGTTGTCAAGCCGTAAACGCAAATTAATGTTCTACGAATTGAGTTTTTGACGCGGAAGCAATTAGAGCGAAAAATGGCAACATAACGCGTTGTTTGCCTACATAAATCTTGACAACACCGCGTACTCCAACATGAGGGATCGCCATCGTTGACACTTAAAGGATTAAGGCACGCACTAACACGAAGACAATGGCTCGAGACCGGCTTGAATAATGAGCTCGAAAGAGGAGACGGCTCGGGATCGAGGAAGACATTAATTAAAATGATCAGTGTGTGTTTTTTGCGTTGATTAACAGCTTTAAAGTGCGAATGAGTTGTCTCGCGACGCGTTTTATTGTCGGGCCGGCGCCCGCGCAACCGTCGGCGCTGTTTCGCGTGTTCGTTAATGGGCTAACTTCGGTTCCTGCGTGTGATAATGTCCTGATAAAAGACGTTTATGCATTTTTTCTCCGTTTGTAAAGACACTTATGTGCCGGGTGGTCTTTCAGGTGAATTATTGATGCTATTCCGCGGACCTTTGTGTACTATACAATCGAAACGAGTTAATGATTTACGTTTTTTTTAAGTGTTGTCGACAGCGTCACAATTGCAGATGTAATTTTAAAGAACATCGAATTTACGCTTTGTCTTTTGTTAATCAGTCGAATCACACATAACATTTTGGTTATTTATTCTTTAGCTCTATGTGCACTGGGAAATCTGACATAATAAGACTTTTATCTATCTAATGAACAATGAAAACAAATTGACTCATTCCATCCGTCGATGCAACTAAAACAACATTACTCATAACTAATGTGGTTTGTCCAAGACAATTTTCAAATCTGGCAACCATCCAAGCCATACCACAACAACTGCTTTCATAAATATGTGCATACAAACAACAAACAGTTCCGTGTCGAAAAAACTCATCAGACAGTCTGTGGGGGAGAATAGTGACTGTAAATCGCTGGGGAGGCGACGCACACGCTGGCTGGGGTAGTTGACTTTGGGGTGTGGTCTCACTATAAGCGTGACTCAGTCACCAGGAGCCAGCACCCTGATTCACAAACACTTGGAAAGCTTCCGTGTCGGAGCCTTTCCGAATCTGAATGTCAAAACAGGTCAAAGCCTTATTTCCGAACGGATTCGAAAACCCTATTCACAAACAAACGCTGTCGGTGGGATCCGATACGATTTGACATTCGAATTCAGAATGGATCCGACACGGAAACTTTCCGAGTCTTTATGAATCAGGATGCAGGAATCAAAAGTGGGAAACGTTACGCTACTGTCGTCCACAGAACCCTTGGCTAGCGAAAACACTAGCAAAAACCCAATTCCCGGTGGACTTACCACATCTGAAGCGTATCTTGATAAAATATCAAGCAAGATATAACATTCACTCGTGTTGTTAAGATTCCCTCGTCCTATTCACTACAGGGTTTTAGGCTATGTATTTCTATCCTCGTACATAATATCTTGTTAAGTTGAGTTTGTATCCAGAGGTAGGTAGGTATGCAGTTACTAAAATCGCTTGCACTACGACCGTACAACTGTATAGGCTTTTAGGACTGTCTATGCCAGGCTAATGCACACTCTGCTTATGCCAGGCCTAAAGTCATCGAGACGTAAAGAACAACCCCCATCCCACGGGGGGCCTACCTGTGCCTTTGTTAGAAGGTATCAATATCCCGAGATTACTTTCGAAACCGGATTTTAAAAGCCTTTCATGTGCTTGTATGTTTATCAACAACTGATGGAGTGGATATTAAAGCGTCATGACGTCATTTGACAGATAATGTTGTCGACGGCAATCTACAACGCTTTTGCATTAATGAAATACAAAATGAATATCTGTCGGTGAAGTTAATTCTTTATATCGGTAAGGTGGTATCAACATAGCAGCTTGTTTGTATGAATCAATAATGGCACATTGACAGGCTTATCTGTGCCCACCGCTGACGTGTCGCGCGCGGCCTTCCAGCTGCGCTTGCGCATCCACGGCGATTCCTCGAGTTTTTAAACTGACGATGCTGTCACTTTTCAAAAACATGTTTTTTTATGAGATTGATTTCCGCTATCGTATTCCTTTAACAAAATTTTACATCGCTGTTTACCTATTCAAAGACCAAAATGTTTGAAAATGTACTCATTATAAGTCTTCTTTTTTAAAGAACAGTGGCCAAGGATATTTTCAACATGGCATCCTTAAAACCAATTTTAGTTCGAATATCAAAATGTTATTAACTCTTAACTTACTTATAATATAAATTTTATTTTGAAAATTCGGCCTAAAACGCTTTGTTAGAATCATCCTTATCTAACTTATTTAAATATCGTCATGGATGGCCTATTAGAAAGATGAATTAAGAAATATAAGTTTGAAAATGAAGTTATAAGTAATTTCTCAAACATTTTGTTTCTTTAATAGGTAACCAACTAACCACAAATAACGTCACAGGGCTTTGCTGGGACGCAATTAACCACATACAACGGAAAAACAAATACAAATGACATTCTTCAGTAACCAGTCATGGCAAATTTAGCTCATGTCGAATGACGGGTGAAAGAAGAGTGATGGCGTGAAAATAGCCAGGAGCCTATTCATATTTATATTGAGGTTTACTCATTCATTGTCTTGAGCCTGACTAATAAATAACTTTCTTGCTCCTTTTCATTAGGGTTCCGTAAATAAAGTAGGATTTCCATACAACACTTTGTTATCAGCTTTACCATTTGCGAGATATAGCCCGCCAAAGTCGTTTACACGGTGTCCCCCCGCCCTGTAATTCCCAGGGATCCTCGGGGCATTAGAGATGGCGACACCTTAAAAACACCGGCGTGCGAGCCACTCTGCTACGGAGGTCGTCAAACTGAGCCGTATTCTTGTGGCATATGTTCCTTTATTTTCTTTTATTTATGGTATTTAACCACTTGTCTATTTATATTACCTACTTTATGGTCATAGGAAGCGTCGCATGCCGCGCGGGCGCAAGGTCGCGCTGAATCATAGTCGAGCGGATCTATGCAGCCATTGTTTTGTGAACGATGCTGATTGTAGTATAAATAATTTGCGAAAGATACTCGACAACGATGGAAAAGCCTTAAAATCCAAACGAGCGGTATTTATTATCATATTATGCCGCAGGCGCCATAACTTATTCTCCTTGAGGTGTTTGATAAAATCACCCGACATTTGGAATAGTAACAATAGGCCCGTCGTTGGCTATCCGTTGGGCAAATAGCGCATGTTTATGACAATAGGCCTATTTTAACACGAGATTTGATTTTCATTGAATGAACAGTGGTTGATGTGCTCATCAGGCTGCGTATTTTCATTCTAAAACAACCCCTGATTTAACTGCTGTCGTCCATAGATTTTTTTACCTGAGACGAGACATTGAAGCTACTCTAAATTAGGTTCAAGAAAAATGAAGGTAAACTACATTATTGTATTACAACAAAATCTAAATCAAAAGCGTCTATCACAGGTTTTTTAAACGCAGAATTCTCAGGTCGCCGCAAAGAAAATGATATATGAAGAAATAAGCTCATTATAACATTGACAAGTGTACAAATCGAGCTTATCAATCTAACGTTTATAGCAATGTTTGCTACACTAGTTTACCAGACACTCCACTATGGTGTGGTGACTCATTTAACATTGCAATTAAAATGCACAGTTAAAGTGCTCGAAGTTTATTTACAAGTATGTAGACGCCAATCGAACGTGAGAAGAACTCGTGAGATTCATCGAAAACAAATTAATATGTTTCGCTAAAAGCAAAAGAAATTCCAAAAAAAATATGACCTATTACGGCTAGCTGTTGCATAAGCGAAAGATGAAATAAAGAAGTCACAGATAAAATACTTTAAGGTGGCAATCGCAGCCCACGCTTTGCCGCAACCTTTTTCGTATCCCATTCAGTACTGCCTGCTTGCTCACTAATAGAGCTTTTTGCCTTCCCAGGGAATGTCTGAATGGCTCGTTTAAACGTAATTAGTTGCTCATTACCTGTTTGTTACGCCCGCACGTTTTAATCACACGATTTTTATTTCCCTTTTACTCGTATTTAAACTTCGTGACTACAACGAATGCTGTTTACGCCGTTAAAAACGGTGTAAATATCAACGAATAAGTAATAAAAGTGGTCGAAGGGGACTGAACGTTTGCTAAGCGAAGGGTTTGGTTAGATCGAGTAAATGATTAGAATCAGTTGTACCGACTGGCACCGGCTGACTCACAGCAAACCCTTGGAACAGTCCGCCTACTGCCGTACACGGACACACATCACATTTTTATCCCATATAAGACTATGTGGGATTAACTAACTAGAGCCGAGTGAACCGTGGCACACTGCCAACGCTTATCTACCGTGACATGGCCCTACTTCTTTGTCAGCCGTGCTGAATCGCAACCTATTGTTTCTCAAAAGTATGCGTCGCGATTGCGCCGGCGACATTTATGATGTAGCTAATCTGATATTATTGGCGACCGCCTACAATAACAGCGAGATGTCATAATACCCGTTAATAGTGTTGGGCACATAAATGAAGCGGTCATGTACCGCGTCCAGCACAATGGCGGGTGGCGCAGCGATAAATCGAGCGCGGGCGCAGAGGGCTGCGTCGGCGCCGCGTGTTATTGTTGTAGCGGCGTATTGTGCAACTAGAGCGGCCGTCTGCTGCCCCTTTGTTGTGTCTCCGGCTACATGGAAACGTGGTAAATTGCCTCATTCACCGGGATGAATTACTCAACTCCACCGACTCGCCTCTCGTGCGGACCTGGTTATATTCTCTACTACACGGTGCCCGTTCACGTCGCAAATATTTTGTAATGGCCCCGTCGGGTGCGTTTAAGTTAATAATTAACAGCGTTTAAGAACGACTGTCGCTTCCCTTAACCGTTTCTCCGGAACTATAAAATTAAGACGGAGGTATGCCGCCCTGTCTGGTTGGTCAGCAAAAACTGCTATGATAGCGGACGAGTGAGCTAAAAATAAGTGTCCCGCGCGGTGTAACGATCGGCGGAGCCGGGGTGAAATACAAGGGCTAATGTCCTTACAAATTGTCAGTGGTCATTTGGGAATTTGCCGGCATGTCTAGCTGTATCGGGAGCGAAGACCTTTAGGATCCGAAGACGTTCAGCAATGGTTTTGACAGGAAACAAAATAGGAGTTACTTTGAAATCGGCTCTCCTTTCATATAATGCAGCAACCGCATTAAATGCGTTAGAAACTGAATGTTACCCCATGTTCTGCATCTATTGCATTTCGCAAGCGCAGCACGCCGGCATGAACGTATGGGCGACCTATTTCGATTAGATCGCCCGTCGCCCGCTGGAAACAGACAATTGGTACCGATCACGACTCCTTTCGCAAAGGTGAAAAATACGTTCGTTGAGAATGCCACGACTTGTCATTTCGGAGTCACGATCCGCGCTAACAGCGAAATGTCATCTCAGGTGTAATGCAATGTGTGGACTGTTATTTCTTCATACTGAGTAAACTGGATGCCAACGGTAAAGCCCTTACAAGTAAATGTCACTCAAGACTATTTGACTTCCTTTAAAATGTTTGCAATGATGATGATCTTGCCATCCATCGATAAATGACGACGACTGTAGGTCTATCCAATAGAAGCTTTGATCTAAAAATATTAAATCACTTCGCATCAAAGCATCTCTCTCAAAACCTCTTAGTTAATTGCACTTGTAGCAATTGCCCTGATAGTAATGAGAGAGCAGTAAAATCTGTTCTAATAAATTGCAGCAGCCGTCTTAATACTTCTCGAACGGCGTTATTACAGTTCACCGAGTTTATTTTACGACCACCTAATCGTTGCGCCTCTAGTAAACGTTCAGCGCAAGCGCAACTACTCTGCTGTACCGCGATTACTTTGACACTAAACATCATAGTTTGTCGTCAGTGGAGCAAATATGTAAGCAAAAAGCTGGTAGTTCTTTGTTCTTTAAGGAAAAGTGATTTAGTAACATGACTTGTCCCTTTGGCTTGGCCTGATACATGGCTTGAAGACATTAAAAAAAACTTTGAGTTATTAAAAAAAAACAGAATGCCAGAATCAGACCATTTCTATTTGCATTTCCTCATCATAAACAGTGCACACAAGAGAAAATGAAAGACTCACAAGTGTGTTTAACTGTTCTTATGGCAAAATAATTTTAATAGCAGTAGCGAATGAAAAGCACTGTAAGGATCTGCTAGTAATTATTCACACAAAAATCTAGTGAGTCTTGTTACAAGACAAGGAGGGTTATGTTTGTTCTTAAATTCTGTATGATTCAAGTTGTGAAAACCGGCATCTGTGTTATAATTACTGAACTGAAAGCAAAATAAACACGACCATATGCATGAGCATGACCTATCTTAAACACGGACTTATTTTAACACATAAGCTCAATGGCGACGCCAAAGTCTGTTTACAAGTGGAATAATATCAGTAGAATCATTTATATTTAGATTTATAAAACGTCTGTCAATTGGGACTTGATGAATACTGACTTGCTCAAGGTGTGATGATAAAGTATATTTCCCGTATCTTTCCTAAAAGTTTCTCCTAGACAAGAAAATTGAGAACTCCTTTTAAAAAAAAACGAGATGTCTGTCTCGAGATCAACTACAAGAAGTCCATCATCGTGCGTCTTCTGTTTGTAATTTTGTAAATTGAATCGGCTTCAGCCATAGAGTGAACCAACTGTTCCTTCGCTTATTTTGTTACAAATCCCCACTAATGAGTGAACCCTTGAACAGTGAATGAACTGATGTTTCTGCATTCCTGCCTAAGGTTGTTTTTTCTTAATTTAGTTCCCTGGTGGCCTGCATTATGCCAACTCGTTTCTAAAGGTTGCGTTAAATATCAGCCGTGTTAAATGGATTAAAAGTTTCAATTAAATAAAGATTTCTTTTTCTTGACGCCAGCAAGTGTAAGGTCGGTAGGTGGAGGATTGCTGAGAATTCTTGTTGGGGTAAATAGTGCGAATTCCATCCAGGTTTTGTTTTAATTAGTCGTATTAAGCGAGTTTCCTTTGATGTGGGATATTTGGTTTTTGATTGTATGTATGTAGTCCATTGTTCGTAATCGTTCCGACTCTGAATGATTCTCGAAAAGTCAACGACAAAAACACAAAAGCATCATACCGTCGCATAAATAACGGACATGCCACGCGTTCTTATTTAAAGAATATATTTAACTAATGGTTGCCCCCGACACCCGCACAAAAGTTAGATTTTCCATAATATACATGTATGCATGAATTTTTGGTTTCTTTATTTAAACTTATTAAAATATTATAAACTTTCATACCCCATTTCACCCCCTTTTAATATTTTATATCGCGACAAAAATCCTTTTCAGGGTCTCGGACTATGTCCATACCAAATTTCATCGAACTCGGTTCTGTGGTTTTCTTTTTCGCATTTATAATATTGGTATGGATATGGCGCTACGGGGTGTATGTGTGTTTATTTAGTTGATATCATTTAAAAGTAGCATTACAAAAACTTTTATGTATTTCCTTTCACCGGTTTCTGCAGGGCGTGTGTTGGTTGATAGCATTTAAACATATTTATAATTGGCGTTGTTTACGTTCCGCGGCTTCAATTAGCCGATGATGCTGATGAGTCGAGGATCTGATAATTCTCCGTGTCTTCCTACTCGCTAATGATGATGGATATGAGGTCTCCTCGTGAACTTGACGGCAATGCGGCATGAATGCGAAAACTTATTATGATTGCATTAATCTTGATCGTCGTATGTCACACGGTAACAGTTCATTTAATTACTGACTGTACTTACTCTGATTAAGTATTTACTTTATCAATCTAAATACCTATATATAAAGGGAAAACTGACTTAATAACTGACTGGCTGGGATATCATCGCACAGCCTAAACTTGGATTTGAAACTTGAAGTTTTGCAGGTGGCCAGTAAAAAAGGAATTGTGGAAATTTGCCCCTTAAGAGAGTAAAGAGAAAGAGAATTTCTACTTGGTAGTGTATAAGTTGACTGCCTCGTTAGTCAGCACGCTGGGTACTATCCACGAGGTCCTGGGTTTGAATCCCGGGTCGGGCCGATAGTGTTTGGGTTTTCTGTCTTAAAATTACTCAGACACAGCTCCGGAGTCAGGAAGTTGGTGGTGTTAACACCCCCGTGCCTCGGAAAGCACGTTAAGCCGTTGGTCCTGCGCCTGATCTCTCTACGGTCATGTCGGACTACCGTCTCACCGAATTATGAGAGTGAAGGAACAGAGAGTGCACCTGTGTATTGCGCACACACTTGTGCACTATAATATGTGCGGTTGGCTAATCTCTGTTGAGATAGGCCGCCGTAGCCAAAATTCGGCTAGGAGGACATTATTATTATTATAAGTTCGATTTCGCACGGTCACTATATTATCTATCGTCGTTGAATACAGAATGCCAGCACATGTAGTCATAAATAAGCATAATGGTGACATTAAGATAATCCTGGGAAAATATTTGAAATCGCCACATAAAGGGCGCGTGACGTTCTCCCAGCCCATACATGGGGAAACTTAATTATACAAGTGGCATACATTCCTGCGCATGCACATGAACAGCGCTATTATTGCATTGCAATACGTCTGTCACCTATGTAAAATATGTACGCAATAAATAATAACTGAGACGACTGTTTACGCCATTTCATATAGTAATGTCTGTTACTAGGTGAACGGATATATACAGAGTGTCCCAGAAGTTTTTTGGTTTGGGAGATAATGCCACTTTTTGTCCGAAAATGGCACACCAAAGTGACTCTCGAGATAGCCTTACCCATAGCCACCTTAAAATAAAAAAACATGACTCTAGTAAAAGTGTCATAGTTTGGGTGATAATGCATAGTTTGGGTGATAATGCCACTTCCAACTTCTTTGTATTTTTCTTCATACAAGAAAAATACTTTTGTAAAAATGAGTTTGGCTTATCTTATTCAAAAGCTACTATAAATATTATGGTTTTTCGCGATATTAATATTCATGTCCTTTTAAAATCTAATTGGCAAACATTTGCAAACACATCCTCGAGCTCTCCGCGTGTGTGGAGGTCAGTGTGTTAGCGCAGCGCTGTTGTCAACACTTCTGTTTATTGTGGCGTTAATGCCCAACTATGAGGCCAGTCGCGCCATTGCCCTCTTCAAGGGAATCCCAATAATCCGACAAACTGGCACAACACGCCGACATCGCTTAGAAGCGGGACGCGACAGACACTCCGCATCATTCGAGCTGTCATGTTCATCTATTTTTTTGTCCGTGCTCTTTGCTTGCTCTCCGACTGTTACCAATATTACGATTTATCACACCGCTCTTTGTCTGCATCTTAAACCGATTTTAATTATAATAAGATGTATTGTTAGAACATTCTCAAGACCAACTCAGAGCGGTCGTTAGGCGGCTTCAATGAATGCGTTATTTACGGGCCTCTAGATAAGTATAGAGAAATGACGAATGTGTGAGGCACGCCGACCCGACCTTGCACCGAGAACCGGTGATTACTGGCTTTTTAATAGTCGCTAATGACATATGCTCTTCCTCCTCTGGACGACGACCGTGAAACGTGACCTAGCAGCCGCCATTTTTAACATTATTCCTCCTAATGAATCCCCTTTGAGCTAGCCTTTAAAAACTTTAATCGCGTCATTTCTTCACAAATATTCGCCGGAGCTAAAGCCGCTGTATGATGCGGTTAGGATTTGGCACAAATGCCACTTGATGACTACAAAAACGAGCAAACAAGGAAATTAACTACCTTAGAGACATCATTAGGATAATTCCATTCGCTTTCCGCTTTATTGCCGTCATAATTACATGCGCGTCTCGTAATTTCGTATCTGTTTGTTCTCATGGGTAGAATGGTAATGACGACAGCAGACCCGGCTCTGTCTGTATTTGGAGCGAGTGTTGAAATGTGGCAACAAGCGGGGTCATTAGCGAGGGTTCAGTTCCCCGGCGAGCCAGGCTGAATAGAGTTCCGTAATTAGTGATGGGCTGCTCATCAGCGCTTGCCATAAGCGGAGCTACGGTCGCTATCTCACGGTCTACATTCTGGTCCGACTCCTGGTCAAATGATGCGTAGGTCACTGAACTAGCATTTTAACGATGTGCCTAAACAATAGCTAGTGGATAATTTGCATGTCAAGCAGTGTTTATTAGTTTAATTAGTAATTTCTCGCTTACTCATTAGTCGGAACAACAAGTGATACTAAATGAATATTTGATCCAAAAGCACATGCATGTATTTGCATAAGCTTTAATGTCCCAATTTGGGAGCTTGGTTAGGTTCTACTTATTACATGTATGGGAAGCCTTTGATTGACATGTTGTTCATGTTGATTTTTCAGACGTCTAACATATTTCTAATGCTAATTAATCAAGAGGCAAACATGCACGGCAGTTCTTGCCTTGATAACAGTGCGTGCCGCCACAGTTCCCATAGTTGTAACTACCCTGATACATGGTATGCGTATGTATGCTAGATCGATATCATGGCGGATATTGACGGATTGCGTGCCGAGCTTTCCCGTTAATTATATTACTGAGAAAACACTCAAGGCTGCTGGATTCAAAGCTTTTTACAGACTCTCTCATCTAATTTCTGTTCTATTAATGAAAACCGCCGAGACGCAACAGAAACGAAGGAATCTATTCAATAGCACCTAATGACAGCAACTGTGATGATGAGTCGGAAAAGCTTTTGACATTTTGCGATCCAATCGCAAAATGTCAAAAGCTTTTCCGACTTTAAGAATTTAAGTGCTAACTGGTGCAATGATGAATAGATACCTACCTAACCTAAGATCAGCAGCATGTTGATGTTTACAATTAAATAATCCTTACGCTTGTCGCAGCAATAAACCATCTTAGGCAATTACTAATCACCCTTGCAAAATCAGAAGCTACCCATTGTCCGCTGGGCCGCGACTCCCGCGCAGGATACCATCGGCGGCGCAAGCAACCAATAAATTTAATTACCCACCTGTCCGCCGCACTGCAGATTATGTTATCTGCCGCAAAATAAGCACGCGGGAAAAAACGGGCTCCAGATAAGATATCCTAGTTAATGAACGCAAATAAACTGCGGGCGACTTTCTTTACGACCTGGTATGGGGGCTAAGTTTAGAGCGGAATTTCTATGTGCGATACTTCCAAGGGCTGCCAATTTCTGCATAAGCCCTAATTGTTCTGTATTCTAGACACTGCTGTTTTAATAAAGAAAAGCGGTTTTCTAAGTTTTGTGTTAACATAACATGATCGACTCTGGGTATTTTTCTCACTTGATCAGGACAACTATGTAAATAATCATCAATTATATAATCAGAGTCTCATTTTCTCTAACACATGCCGTCGTGTTAATGCTCTGTGTTGTACATAATAATAATGCTTCTTCTTCATCACAAATATCACAATAGCTTTAGATCTCATCAAAAAAAACATTATATTTCACACTTGATATCCTTGTTTCTGATACGGTGCACGGAAATCAATATTACAGATTCAAAAGGGGCACTGGACCGTCTATCATGCTAACAAATTGTATATTAAATACTCGAACAAAGGTTGACGAACAAACGCAGCCCGACAGGCGTACTCCATTAGGCATTCACGATATGCGCCTGCGCATCGAACTTATTTCGCCGCGTCCCCTCGCTTCCGGCTGGCTAATGAGTACAGAACAAGTAGAGACAGTAAACCTACTGTATAATCAAAAGGTTTCTGCACAATATTCAGTCAGTGTCAGTGCTTTTAACGGATTACAACCCAAAAACCTTCAAAGTCAGAGTGAACAGGCTTCTTTTGGGTGAGCTCGCTAGACCGTCGTCTCTATCTACGCCACGTCTGGGTTAGTCTAAAGCACAGAAAGTCAAGAGCAAACCCATTTCGAATTTAAAAAAAAACAATAGAATGATCTTTTATTATCTAAATGCGAGTAGGATTAGAGAATTAGCCAAGGACGGTTTCTGATACCCATGTTAATGGACCAGAACATCTGAGCTGTTCGGGTATTAGGAAAATGGAAATCTGATGCATCATTCATTGCATTAGAATTATTTTAAGCAGCCAATTCTAAAGAAATGCTATTAGGAATCGTCCTGTCTTCTAATTAGTTATGAGATCGTCGCATCAAAATTTAGCTACTAAATAGTGGACCTGCTATAACTCTGCCTCTATTGTGGATCAGCCATCGCGTGTACAATTTGTTTCTTGTGCACTTTCAAAATAAATGACTACGTCGCCCATTTGCGCGTTACATTGCTCCCAAATTATAGAGACGGGGTGCCTACTTGTTTCATTTACGTCGTTTGTTTTAAGTAAATTAGTAGTAGATGACATTTTAACGTTCATATTATTATTAGATGAGGCTGAAATCACTGTGAACTTCATTTAATAAGTCAGCCTATTAGATCCCACTGCTGGGAAAAGGCCTCACCTCAACTATGAGGAGGAACGAGCCATACTTCACCACGCGGGCTCAGTGCGGATTGGTGGAGGGGTGTATGTAAGGCAAGTGACAAACCTTACTGTCAGAAGTTATCAAGCCGCCCTAGGGCTTCTGACTAGGCTTAACGACTAATACCACAGATATTAGCCGGGACCAACTGCTTAACGTGCCTTCCGAAGCACGGAGATGCTTGTCATGGACGTCACTTAAATGGTCGGAATGGTCACCCATCCAATCACGACCGCGCCGTGGGTTGCTTAACTTTTGGTATCACTACAAAGCGCTGCCGCCACTGCGCCGCAAGCACCTCATTTAACGCAGCTGTATATTGACCAATATGCACCACAAGCGATTGAAAATTATATGATTGATCGCCGCTCATGATCGTGTAATAAATGGTATATGATGAACACAGCCGACAATCCCAGTGGTAATATTTATGAGCAACGTAAAGCTATACGATGTCTGGATTCTTGCGTAAACGCTAACTCAAATCGCCAGGTCGTGACGTAATCGATGTTAATCGTAACGAATGCATCGCACTCCCGAGCTATGAGAACTGATTCGACTCGGCACATCGCTCGATGTTTTGGTGTGCATCTGGATTGAGAGCCCATTTTTTGAACCCTTGCGAAACGAAATAAGACTTAAAGAGAAATTAGTTCAAAATAGTAAAAATTCTAAGCAAAGGGCCAAAAATTTCTTAAACGTGAATTAAAAGTGTTATGGGCAAATAACTTGGGCCCTCAATCCAGACGCGTGTATAAAGTGGCATAGCCTCAATCTCAGTAAGTACTATCGCTGGTTTAATTATTTTTATTTCAGTGTTTAGTTAAGAATTTTTTACACATTTTAATAAATTCTTATACTTGTAGAACATGACATTACAGATTTATAGCGGTATATCTAGGGCCCTCACTTTATTATTGTCTGAACCGAGGAATCTGCAAAATATGAATTTATCTGATGAAATACATTATTATGACTATTACAAATTTTAATTAGATACCTCTGAGAATTAGTTAAAAAGAAATAATGACTCAAACGTTAATTGTTAAGAAGTAAATGAATATCTCAATGTGACGAAAACGCCTGAACTGAGAGCCCAATATTTTTGGCTTTATTGACTAGGCATAGCGTCATAGATTAACTTAAATTCGAACAAGATTTTTAACTATTTCTTAATTAAATTGTAACATATCGTCCGTTCTCCTAAATATCATACTTTAAGAGAAAATTTATTTTCAACTTTTTCTAGGAGAAACAGTTTGTAGGGTAGATACGATTTGTTACTTTTATGGACTGATCAGTAGTACCCTCATACAAGCTATTATTAGCGAATAAGTAAATACTTGTTGTTTGAACTGTCGGAAGCGATTGTGTTTTGTGTAGTGCAATATTCCAGTAAATATATTATCTATCAGCGTTTCTGTTTAGTGTTATCTAAGTAAGTACCTAGATCACTTTAATATTGCTTATTTCATTTAAAGAATAGCCTGTGTTTTTTTACTATGTTTATTATAATGTTGGTTGCTGATTCATCGTTATCGAGAATGACTGATTACTGGGTTTAAACTTAATTAACACATAGGTAGCAGTAACGCCCTCCAGTGGATGTTGATAACAACTCCTATTTTAATTTATTTATTTTTATTTCAGAGATTTTGAACTTTCGGTTATTTGTAAATATACATATTGAGCGTCGGTATATCGAGTACCTATAGGTATTTCATACATTCGGTATTTTAAACTTTCGGTTATTTGAAATAGACATATTGGTCTCGGAATATCGAGTACCTATAGGTATTTCATACATTCGGTATTTTAAACTTTCGGTTATTTGAAATAGACATACTGGTCTCGGAATATCGAGTAAAAATAATTATATCATATTTTCTACCTTTTGAGATGTATAGATTTGTTTTTCATACCTTTAGTTTGTAATGAAACTGACATCCAGCGAGCACTTAGTTAAAAGTAAATAGTTTTTTATATTCATACCGATTGTGTTTTATTCATTATGTACAATGATTTCATTTCATTTGCGTATTACGACGTCTTTGGTGCTATAGTGATCCATAGATTGCGCTTTTCAAAATGTACACGTATACTATGATGAATGGTCACACTACAAAATTTTCTCTTAGGGAAAATTGAAATTATTTTTTCTCTTAAAATATGGCATTTAGAATAACGGATGATGTTTTACAATTTAATTAAGAAATGATTAAAATTCTTATTCGAATTTGCGTTAATCTATGACGTTATGCCTTGTCAATAAAGCTAAAAATATTGGGCTCTTAGTTCAGACATTTTGGTCACATTGAATTTTCATTTATTTCTTAACAATTAACGTTTGAGTCATTATTTCTTTTTAACTAATTCTCAGAGGTATCTAAGTAAAATTTGTAATAGTTATAATAATATATTTCATCAGATAAATTCATATTTTGCAGATTCCTCGGTTCAGACAATAATGAAGTGAGGGCCCTAGATATACCGCTATAAATCTGTAATGTCATGTTCTACAAGTTTAGGAATTTATTAAAATGTGTAAGAAATTCTTAACTAAATTCTGAAATAAAAATAATTAAACCAGCGATACTACTTACTGAGATTGAGGCTATGCCACTTTATGCATGCGTTTGGATTGAGGGCCCAAGTTATTTGTCCGTAACACTTATAATTCACGTTTAAAAAATTTTTGGCCCTTTGCTTTGAATTTTTACTATTTTTAACTAATTTCCCTTTAAGTCTTATTTCGTTTCGCAAGGGTTCAAAAAATGGGCTCTCAATCCAGATGCACACGATGTTTTGTCCAATTCAGCGATACGGTTGACTGAACGACTGCAGAGTTCATTGCCGCTATGTAAACAAAAAATTGCGAGGCAATAGAAATGGTAAAATTGATTGATGTTCCAAAGAAAACGTCAGTCAACTGGGAGTAATTGATATAATAATCCACCTTCTTATTAAACTAATATGGCACGATGCAAAAACAACGCACCCGGATCTTGGATTGAATGTAATTTCAATAACGGCATTACAGAAATAAGAATATAATTAAGATAATGATTTAGTCGTGTGCGCGAATATTGAATCTCGTTCTTAGACTTATCTGTTGCTTGTCTATGACATATGTCAAGTTGTCGCGATTGGGGCGCGTTCGGAAACTAAAAGTGACCCCCGACCTTTAGTACATTATGTAGTCACGACAAGACCTTGGGTTCTGGATTCGGAGATAGGCACCGTGTCTCCATCGTGACCGGCGCGCGGCCTTCGGTCGGCGCGGGCGCACCCTGCCCGATACCGATCTACTTGTCTTATTTGTGCGCTTTTGTTGCAAATACAACTCTAAATAAATAGCCGACTTTATTGCCGGTAAATACAATATTATTGTTTGAGATCATCTGATCTATTGGTGCTTAAACAGTGTTGTGTTATTTTAAAGCTTTGTTTGAGAATGTTCGTTTGTTTTCACCTTTATATTTAAATTTGAACGTGCGAGCATGTTTTGCTCGCACGTTTTCATTTTGTTTTGGCATGTCTTTTATCTCATGTATGAAGATGGAATTTGTTTTTCTTTAAAATTTTCCGTTTCAACTGATTTATTGCAAGATGGCAACACAAAGCGGATTTTGGTTTATAAACTGGGTTACTTCTGTAAACACTTCAATCAATATTCTGCAAAAAACAGCAGCAATCCCTAACATTAAGAAAATATTTATGTAGGTACTCACTTCGAGTTGAATAATAACATAGCTGTTTGTGTAATCGAGGGATTATTTCCACGCATATGGCATGTCGATCGTTCACTGTATGAATCACGAGTTCACACACGTGTTTTGTTACACGTGGTTTTAAAAACTACTTATTGTTACAGTCCCATTTAGTTAGGGTAACTTATTCACGTCAATGAAGATTAAAAGAGTTTATTAAATTTATAAAAATCGTAATAAGAATTTATTGAGCGCAATAAATACAATGTAAATCTAAAGTCGTAATCACAGCGTTCGGTCCACGTTTTGCCTGAATAGCATCAATTTGAACTACTTATCTATCCGTCAATAAAAATATGGCTATGTAATTGGCAATCATAAACATGAAATTTGCATGATTACATCGCCTAAGTGTGCGGTCCGCATTAAACGGCTGTCGTAAATCTCACGCGGTCGTTCCGACAAAAAACCAATTTTCATACTCTGGACACATAAAATGCTATAAAAATCGACCTTTTGATATGATCGTTCCCTTCGCGCCTCCATTAGTTTCGCTCCACGGCCCCTAATTGACCATTTTAGACCGCGAACACCAATATTGGTCAAACGTTGCTAATTTCGTCCATGATGATGGCTCCTTATCGGTTCTTGCGACATTTGTTTATGTTTGTCTGCGAATTCATGGCCTTCCGCGTGTTTAGTTGTGTAATCATGTGCTATTGTGCGCGGTTTTCTAATTCGTTCGAGCATGGGCGGTTAATAGGTCACTGATTGCCGCTTCTGCGCCCGCGCCGATTCGCCGCGGCCACGGAACGCGGAAAGACCATAATTGCTGCAAATCTGTTTTGACATTGCCCGAGCTGAGTGTAACGAACCTTGAACTTCTTTTGTTGAGCTGGCAAAATAAGTAACCTAGGGTCTACGAAGAAGTAGTCCGTATTTTTATTTTAGCTAGTGATAGTGCATTAAAAATAGTTTAATATTATGTCATCTCCTACTGCGCGGCGATCAGAAATTGATGCACCTAGTTCGTTTACGTGTCAAATGACATATGTGTACGAAATGCAAAATTGAGCAAATTGCTCGATTTGAGGCAAGCCATTTGCTGCGCGCTAATGACATATACCTCTTTTTATATTACACTATAATTGATTTTAGCTCTACTCGTCGGGTGGCAGGAGTCGCTATTAAGTAAGGCATGGCAACTCAAAAATAACTTGTTTCTAATTGTGAAATCCTCTCATCGATGTCATAAATTAACCGCTGGACATTTGTGACTTTATGTATATTTTTATCGACGAGTTATTGATTCCTTAATGCCATAGAGGACATTTATTTAAAAAGAACGGATGTCGTCGAATGATATATTGTTTACTCTCGCCTAAGTGTTTATGCATGCAGTTAGGATTGTGTACGATGGAAGCATTTGGGTTAAGTATCCGCTCTCGTTGTCAGTGCGCTAACAGATACATCAAAGAAGTGGGTTCATTAGTGAATTCCGATTTAAAAGAGGTCTCGGTGTCCGTCGAAGCAGACGCTCGCAACAACGCGGCGGGAATGCGAACCGCTTCCGCCTTATGGCGTAGATGGGCGCCGCTGGTCCACGGAACCAGGAACTCTATTTTTGAATCGCTCCTGTGCAGATTTCTACTGATTTTCGTTTGTCATCTGAAACTCCGCATCTTTGAATCACTCAATGTCTGCACTCGACCGCTCGAAACCGCAACGAGTGCCCCTACTCACTCGTCACAGAAGGCGAGCGATAGATTCAACGTCAAAATTAATGTGTATGAGTAAAAAATATGTCGCATTCGCCATTAGAATGTCTAGAGTAATACAAAAATAGAGCTCAAGAATCTTCTGGGTGAGCTTGCTGCATCATCGACTGTCTTCGCCACGTGTGGTTTAGTCAAGAGCAAACCCAATCAATAATAAGAAAAAACACCAAATGCCTCAGTTTTTTGCTAAACTATATTATATAGTTAAAGCAACACTAAAGTCTCCGAAACTGAACTAAAGCATCAATAGCTTTGATGATAATGGTCAGATGGAGTATTGGAGTGGACTCTAGTTTCGATCGGTCTATTTTAGGCTGGGGGGTTAGTTCATAGCCTATGCCACTTTGGCTAAAATCATACGGGATCCCGACGTCAAGACGCGTTAAAAATATTATCAACAACATGGGGCGTGTTGGCAATAAAATGGTTTTAAAACACGTGTCGCGGTCGCGGTTTAATCGTCCCGCAGAACCTCGCCCCGTGTCCGCTCCGCAGACCACCCGTGAACCCCTCTTTGTACCCAGGGCCACTACCCTGGAAGATATTCTCCGTATTTTCCACCTTGTCACTCATGCCAGAATTACAGTACGAGCGAGCGCGATGGCAGAGACGCAAAGACAGACAACGACTCTACAGATACAAAATAGCGCCTTTGTCACCTGTTTACACACGATCCTGTGTGGTCCACGACACCATTTTAGATCTGAATGTATTTTATAACAACAAACTCTCATTCACAACTTGTCACCATAAAAAAGTTATTTCCGTAACCTTCCGATGTTGGAGTAAAAAAGCTTGTAATTTAACATTAACAGCGTTTAACTTGCCCTTGAGTAACTGACCGTAAAATGTTTTTTTTTGTTTCAGGTAAGAGATCATATGAGCCGCAGAAAAAAAACAATAGCTGTCAGGGGAGCCCGTAGTGTCTGGACGAAGGTAGGGTGTCAATAAATTGTCAAGTTTACAACGGACCACCTTTATTTGACCAAGGAAGTAACCCGTAGCGTTATTGACGGAGTTAGAATAGACAATCGAAAAGAACGATGGGAAAATAAGTAATCAAACGGTAGAGCAGATGAAAGGAGAAAGAACGTTCGCAATATTTGTTTGGTGTTTTTTTTTATTAAACACTATATTATAATAGTTAGGTATCATATTATATATTTAAATACTTCTTAAGATTACGATCTCGATAGTAAATGCGCATTAGATTAAGCAATAAAACAATACACTGGAATTATTGGCAAGTGTTAATTTACACTATGCTACGATCCACATGACGGGTTAAGGTTCTTATGTAACGACCTCGACATTGAACGAAGGTCTAGGATCTAAAAATACCATTGTTATAGTAATTTATTTATGTAATGGAATCGGAAAGAATCAGTCAACCTAATCCTGGCGACTTGAATATAAATATGTTGTTGTATAATCAAAACCTTAAGGCATTTCGTGTAAGCAGAGTCCAGCAGAGTTATGAAAAATTATACCATTGATTACAGAGCATATTATGGGGATTTTCCGTTAAGGTTTAACTCTGTAGTATCGAGCTCACTACTTCCAAAACAAAACAAAACTTTTGCATGGCATGGCGGTATACCCTTGACCCGCGCATCCAGCCATCCACCTGCCTTCCTCGGACTGCATGAAACAATAGGCCCTAATGGTAAAGCGCGAACAATGGCGACTAATGCGACCCCGGACCGGCTAAACTATGCATTGTCGAGGCATCTACGTACTTCGTATAGGCGGATATACGGACGTACAATTTACCTGCCGAGGATATAGGTAGTTGTAAAACAAAGCACTGCTTCAAAAAAAAAGTTTAATACGTTAGATAAGCTAGAGTCTGGATATAGAGGTAAATACTTCGTTCTGCACAGCATCCTGAATTGTTACGAGAGCTTGCTTCCTTGAATGTAAGAGGATCCAATTAGTTATTCATAAAAGTCAATAAAGAAATGAATGTGACCTAAATGCAAAAACTTTTAAGTGCCCTCTCTGTTTCGAAGACATAATTGGGCAATCCCAATCATGGTGAAAGCCAGACGTGACCCGACCTCCTGGCTGGGTCTTTTATCATCAATGCCCCTACTGGAGACTTGCCGTCAGGTGTTGTTTCAACTTTATTAGTATCGTTTCCTATATTTTAAAAGTCATATTCATAAACAACCGTTAAGGGTTAATAGATTCATGCGTCAGTTTTTGTTGCTGATATCCAACAGCCTGCTAAAAATAAACCAACGAGATTTTTGCGAAGCCATAGTGTTCTTTGCTGTATTGATTTATGCTATTTATTCATCTGAAACGTTTTATGTGTGGCTCTGTGTGAGTAAATACTTCACCGCCTACTTATTCGAAATGATATTTTGATAGGGCATAGGATATTTACGCTCGCGAGATACGCCCTAATGGATCCCTTAGTAATGGCGTGCGAATAATGACCGCCATAACTCCGCCGCAAGAGTGTTCGAAGCATATTTTATGATTTCGATCACGGGTACCGTTGTAAAAGCATTTTTCTCCGCATTGTCCCCGTAAACAAATCCGGTTGCGTTCGGCACAGTAATTTGGCCATAAGTCAGCGATTAATCTGATGCAAATTGCGCTTGCGCATTTCTCTCACAATGCAAATATGATAACGCCCGACCTGGATATTCGAGAAGTTTACTCGTAAGTGTGATGAGGCACGGTAATGATCGGTTGTATAACGCTGTAATCTTTGAAAATTATATTTTAAATATCACCATTAAAGTTAATGTGCGTTGCGCAATGTCTAGCCTTCTTCGCGGAGGATGCGCGCACGCAGCGTGTTATTGTTATGTAAATTCATGGGCACTTGTGCAAACAGTCGGTAGCCGGTAGATGCAACTAGTGCGCAGACCAGTAGCTGTCGTCCGACATTTATTGCAAGTTGATTGTCCTATGGCGCCAGTTACCGTTATATTGCTATCATATTATATGTACTCAGATATGTTGTAATTTTTGACCGAATTTTTTAACGAGTTAATGGAGACTGACCTGGTTTCCACCAGAAATACTTTTATTGAATCATTTTACTTTAAATTAAAAAAAAAACCATTCTTAACGCTTCAACCCAAAATATTCTCAAACGTGTACTTATCCCAGCAGGTTGTACTTTTGTGCCACTTAACACTTTGGATCCGGGTGCCTTCTAAGAAATAGTTACAAGAAAGGGATACCTTTTATTGTTGGACCACTTAACGGTCCCCAGCAGACTGGAACAGCGGGTGCACCGAGACGCACAAAGACAATAACCACCACGCCGAGAAAGGTGTTGTGCAATTGCACCGCGATTTCATGCTTTCTAATTAATTGCGTAATTTGTTAAAACGCTTCATTTGGGGTTGGACAAATCGCGTTGTCAACCGTTGCCTTTAACGTGCCTTCCTTGGATAATTAACGAAATATTCGTTATGATCTCGCTTATTATGTTATCCAAAGCAATGACAGTGACAGTGTATTAAAAAAGAGTTAGACATGTAATCTTCTATTGCGCGGCGATTCGAATTTGATGCGCAAAGCACACGTTCGTTTGCTTGTCGAATGTCATGTGTGTACAAAATTTGAATGCAAAATGGAGCAAATTTCTCAATTTGATTCAAGCAATTGACAGAAGATTGAAAGCTCTAATGACACATCTACCTCTTTTTAAATGCACTATCATTGATCCGAAGCTTGTTTCTTACAATATTTTTTCTTCGTTCCAACAACAAAGGTTCTGGGAAACTTTATTGAAACAACGGCCGCCGATTGTAATAAACGTCGATTCGGCGTAGACATACTTGATTCATATCGTGAAATCGTTAAAACCGAATTTATGCCGCCGTAAATCTCCCAACTGTGTCGTGCAAATATTTTTGCTCGCATGAACTAGTTCTATAAAATAACCTGGTTTACGATTGTATTCATTAGTCCCTGTTTTGTGGACACAAGTGCCATCGATACAGAGGTCCTACTTAGTGATATTGACCGAATTTTAGGTAGGCTACAATATAGTCATGCTAGCTGTTTAAGTAACTTAGAATGAGATTGTTTCAATCAACGTTTTTTTGCTAAAGCTGGCCATTCACGACTAGTTCAATTGATCAGTACGTCCACAATTTGCCTGTAGGTGCGAAATCGAAATTGAATATTTGAACAGTCGCCAACCCATGGAGGAACTGAACGTTATCATATTATTCCAGAATTACCCATATTTTACCCGTTCCAAGACCTTTCCGCCTTTCGGTCGAAGGGCAAACCTCCGACCTTGTCTATAAAGACCTAAAATGAGAGGGCATTGTCCACATTCTGGCTACTGAATAAAAGCAAGCTAAAAGATTGGTTTTTGCAACCAGCCAGATTGGGGTCATCATTTTAACTGACCGTGAATGGCCAGCTTAACAGAGGAACTGAAACTATGAAATTTAATGTATATTTTAAGCCATTACAATCTGGAATTGTTAGCAACTGAGTTACGTATTCAGCCCCCAGATCGCTCGCACTGTAGTTATGCTGGCATGATGAATGAGTGTCAGAGTCAGGAGCGGGTAGAGTCGAAAATACCGATATCGTCCTACAGAGCAGGGTTCTGAAAACAATGATCTCGATTTATTTATCGGAGCGCAAAGAAGCCGAATTGCAAGCGATGCCTTATCTCTGCAGCCTTATTAGCATGAGTTATGAACGTTGCTGCCGCTTCGCAGAAAGCTTGTGTGTAACGTACACATTGCCATTGCCATTAACCTAATAACATTTTGACATCCAATTTATACACCAGATTTTTCTCGGGATATTTATTAAACCGGATTCGCGTTCGCTAATTATTTCTTATGAATTCATAATGCGTTCAAAAATTAATGACCTGATCTAAATGGTGTTTGTTAATTCGTCCTATACTAGAAAAAGCAGAATACATCATCATACAGAGCATTAATTAAAAATGCAACTAAAAACGTTTGGTCATCCAGCTAAATGACTGAACTGAGTAAGCAAGCGCAAACGTGGCTAATGCGATGCGTTCTTGCGTCGTGTGCAGATTGCATTCTGAGTTCTGACTGTCTCGGTTTTATTTCGCTGTCACATTTGACGGCTCATTGCGTAAAGCACATATTCTTGGCTGACAGTACGTGGAGATGGTACACTACAAGCTATACTTATATGAGAGTAATATAAGTTCGCTGATCTCCATGGATTGAAAGTATCCTGAACCTCGTTTAGGCTTGGTAATTATTTTTCATAATTTAATCAGTAACTAAATATTATGATAATTATATCTATTTTAGTCTTTCACTTCAATGCTTCAGTGTCAGCACGAATGATCCAAAACTTTTACAACATATTCCATTCCAGTCTGTATATCCTAGCTATCACTAGTCGCAGAGCTTAAAGCCCTTCGCTTCGTCCAATGGCGCCCACGCGTGCGCTGGCGCAGCTTTTTGTTTGAGAAGTCCCGGACGCATGGTTGCAAGTCTAAACAGCTAGCAAGAGCAAGCACTTAGTAATTCGTATAACACGATTGTATATAGGATTTATTGATTCTTTAAAATCTAGGTAGGAATTATACTTTTCAAACTCAGGCCCATAAATAAATATATCACGTCTAACATGAACATGTAAGAAAGACACTGAAAGAAATTGCTTCTCAGATCCATCGGTCAATGTTTTTATTTTATAAGCTGGCACATGAACAGCCAATTATAATTAGTCATATTTATTCATTGTCTCATTGCCATGGTGTGACACCCGCAGCGCGCATGTAGTGCCCATCTCATTAAGGTCAGATGTCCACGATAGCAGTTCGCGCGTGATCGATGCGTTCGTGTGTAACGGGCCTCTTCCGGCGCTACTTGGCTGCGCACACGCATCGGTTGAATAAGAGTTGTTATTTGTCGTCTTTTGAGTAATATTGTTTCTGAATTGTTTGTCATGCAGACTAAAGTGTACCCAAACTAACATTTTTGAGGTTTTTGCAAATAAGGTGCTATTGTTTGGTATCAGCTGAGGTTAGCTTGGCCTAGCTGGAGGTAAAACCATTTGGTTGCAGTGGTTGTTGTAACTATCTTTGATAAGTGCAGCAAAATTTTCTATCAACTTGACAAGACCAACGCATATCTTTTAGTACTTTCCTCACAATTAAAAAGGTTTTTTTAACCAAAAGTATGTCTATGAAGGCCTGTTGCTCCCCCTTATTAAGGACGATAATACGATAAGTCGCAAGCGTGCGTGACCGGCACTCTCTCACCGTAAAACGCAACCCATCCGGTGTTGTGCCATCAGCTCTATGAATGAAAATTTGTTACAACACCACACATCACTGTGCAGCAAACATTTATCTTTTCTAGATCTCTGTGCGCATACCTCTCTGTTTCTGTGTCTGCAAACTTAAGCCATCTTCTTCATCATTGAAATCACAGCTTCTGTAGAATGCATGCAGCAATATTCATGTTTGACAGATTAAAATGGCTTAAGTACTGTCTATTGAAGACAGAAAACAAATTCTATGTTCTGGTTAGAAGTTTCGTTTGCAAGTCATGGTTCTAATGAAGATTTTGCTCTTGGATACAATGAGACTCTATGGTTAAAAATAAAGTTAACCTTACCTAAAATTGCCATACTTAGTCTTCTTGCGTTTTAATTTCGTAAAACTATGCTATGTCCTTGTTCAATTCAAAGCATTTAAGTACCAAATCAAGTTCATTAGTTAAATGATAGCTATAAATAAATAAATATTGATAAATTCACTTGTTACGAAGTCATTACACCGGCAAAGGTCGCGGCCTCACTGTGGACTAATTGCTGTTTGTTTTCGCGTCAATAGTTTTACTAGATAATTCTATTGTTTGGTTGGTAATGACCAGCGCAGTCACGATTGAGGTTGCACGTACCCTGAATAAACTAGTTTGGTTTTTGATTGATTGAAGAGTATACTTTTTCATGAATTGATTTATTGTAATACAAAGTTTCGATCATATGCAATCGATCACAATGAAATCAGTTTCTTAAGATCAAGTGATGTAAGATGAAGATTGTCTACTTCCAGCAACTAACAGATATGAGCTTAAAGTCGGTGTAAGTACTTTTCTAAGCCGAAAAACTTTAATCTGAAATAGTCTTTTGTCACGATGAACATATTTCGAAAAAGCGGAATATCCACCTTTAAAATTTAACACCACATTGATCCCTGTGACCGTCTCAAATTATGAACCCATTGACAGTCACCGAAAGGGCACACGTAAATGTCACTCGCCAACGCATTTGCACGTGAATGCGAGCCGTGTCATCGGCGGGCCGTCAAACGCGAAGAATTACGACGTCTAATGAAGCTAATTAGATACAGATTGACGTATAGCGCAGTTAAATATTATTTATGCGTGCGCGCTTCCCACGGTGTACGCGTGACAGGTTTTATTGTTGCACAAATTGACGGTTATTCCGCGAGAGCCTATGCGCTTGTTGCGCACACAATAGTGTTGCAGTGTGCTCGTATTCCAATAAGTCACGCATACTGTCATCTACTTATGAACATGATATAGGCGTACCTATGCGTCAAACAATACACCAATTGGTTGGAATAAACCTTTTTGGTTATGAAATCCTTGGTGTCTTTCAAGATTTTTTATCATACACTTCTTGATTCCATGGCAATCTGGGAACGCCACATCAATGTCGAGTGTGACGTCTGCTTTTCAGTAAGTTTTCGAGGTCTCCATTTATTTTAATTAAAATTCAGCGTCCAGTGTCACTCACATTACCGCTGGAGTGACAGTTTAATTTGTACATAATGACTCGAGTACAATACGACCGTTTCGGATTCAAAAGGAACATTTCATCTGGGAATGATAGGTGACAGGATGTGACCTTGGGCCATCCCATAAGGAAACAGTTTATCTTCTTTAGCTTCGGTCTTCAAAAAAAGAAAAGCAAATGCATTTTCTTAAAGAATTCAAAAAATCTCAGGCCGTTACTTGATTTTACCAAAGTGCCTCACTCGTCTTCACCTTGTCCATCCAAATGCATTGAAAATGACATCTCGCCGATTGAAATACACACGGAATAAAATAATACTATCAGAGCTCCTATGACAGATACATAACTCCTAATCCGCATAAGGAGATACCAGTTTGCAGAATCATATTTTTATACACGTGCCATATGAAGAGATATGACTGCCTGTCGACTCTTTTATCTTATATAGGATCAATATTATACAATACGTGCATAATTCAAGATGCATTTATAATTGGGTAACAAATCAACGATTAACGTTTGAAAAAAAAATGTGACCCGTGGTGACTAATATGATGTTTCCTTGTAATTACTCATAAAATACGTCTTACTCTTACGAGAAGCGCTTTCTATCATAGCTTGGCAATCTAATCACGCGCCTTCCAACTTTATGCTACCGTAAGCCGATCACGACATGCAAAATCAATCTTTCTTCTGACCCAGCAACCTTTAGCTCACCGCTCCCTAACTCAGATATCGGTGGCCATAAGTTTGCGCAGTCAGAACTACTTATCTTGCCAATACTTCGCTCCTGCAGTTTCTCTCACACTTGTACCGTCAAAGGCTCGGCTCAGCCTGAAGTACGGAGTTAGCTTGAGAACGACTCAAAACGCGTAGGGCTGCCAACGGTGGCAATTGTCTAAAACTTACATTATGCTTAATGCGGTCCGTCCGACTTACTCAATTCAATTAGGTGTGTTAGCAATACAAATGTACTATGCTATGGAGAAAGAACATAAAAGAGTTTTACACTGATTTGACCATCATTTCAACAGCACTGTAGGTATATATTATTTATTACTAGTGGTTCTCCGCGACCTCGCCCGCTTGAGTTGGATTTTCCATATAAACTTTCATCCCCCATTTCACCCCCTTAATGTTTTTTATCGCGACAAAATTTAGCCTAAGTCCTTTCTAGGGTCTCGAACTGTCTCCATACCGAATTTCATCTTAATAGGTTCAGTGGTTTAAGCGTCAAGAGGTAACAGACAGACACACTTTCGCATTTATAATATTAGTATGGATTAATATTATCAGGGAAATAGCTGACCCTTCGGAAGAGGTCGCGTAATGCCGATACGTAGAAGTACTAAACTAAAGAATGTTAGCCATAAATTATTTTAATTGTAGGTATATTAAATGGTTACGGTAATTGAATTGCAATAACAATATAATGCATTTAATTACAGCTCATATTAATGAAATAACCCTATAAACACTTGATATTAGTATACTGTAAAATGTTGTCAATGTCCCATTTATTAGTAACATTATGATTGTTTTCTACATTTTCAGCTTAGATAATTCTGTAATAATCACACTTAAAATGTCAAATGCTCGCTTCTGGTTTTGGAATTATCTAGGAAATGTTTGTGTGTGATTATGTTATTTTTGCTAGACATGTTACTCACCTTCACTTAAGTGAGTAACGGTCACTTCTTAACCTAAGTGAATAAGAGAGACAAGAGGATATAGCTAATTTAAAAATACATTGTTCAGTGCTAGCCCTGCATAATGTGCTAAGCCCCTTTGTCTAGGCAGCATATTACTCTAGGCATTCGCCGGCACTCTTTTTCACCCGGATATTCTCAAAGGCGGGCAATATAACAGATGCGAAGGACACTTCACACCTCCGTAAATCGCCCGGTTATTTTACACTCAGGATTTCTTTTTCACACCCCTTAGCGCGCTACTCCTAAATGGAAAACCATAACGACGCTATAAAGATGAAATCGAAGCATTTATGCCGACATCATTAGGGTGTGGTTTTGTAGTTTTTGGAGTGGATATTCTGTAATAAAGCGGAGAAATTACACAACTGGATTTTCTAACACTCATTTATGATTACGTGTGGTAGGTAGATTGAACACACCTAGATCTTTACATGGTTTGGGTTATGAATTAAGTGTATCGTATCTTTATGTATGTAGCAGAATTGAACCGAAATTGATATAATTTGTGGACAAAATGTAACAGGACTGTCTGTCACAGTCACAGCTCCTTTAAAGATAAATCTCGCTAACATTTTGGTCAAGTTTTTCTTACTCGGGTAATGCTCGTTATATGCTGTTTGCGGGTAGTTATATCAGTCTGCCATGCCGACACGAACAACGGAGACAGTAAACATTTAAATTAAATTAGCTTCCAGCCGGCAGACAGTCCACTACACGTTTCCCAGAGTGCTTTACCTAATTGCCAGCTCGGTCAAATTGCGTTTTTTCCGAAACTGCACTGTGGGAACCGACGAATCAATTGAGCGAGAGTCGTGCGCGCAGCCTTTTGACACAGGCGATTTTAACACTTTAATCTCGAAAATCACAACTGGGAAACTGTACGATAAATGAAACAGATTACCAGCGTCTTTTTACTCAGTTTGTTGCTCTTGTTAACCCTTGCGTGCGCGCCGCCCAGATATCAACTCCTCGCTAATTAGTTCTGGGCTTATCTGATCCGCGAGTCAGTCTCGGTGTGCCCCCGTTCTTTCTTCCTTATGTTTTATGTGCACATTGTAAATAATTCGTCATTGATAAAAAAACCGTGTCCTGTTACCGAGCCGTGGGACCGGCCGCAGGGCACGCGAAAAATAACGACGCTTAACGACTAACGGGGCTTGAAATCCATAGAACAACGAATAAGCAATACGTTCACTCAAAATAATGCTATTATTATAATGTTCAATATTTATCTTCCAGACCAGAGCGTGGTTTTTATCAATTGACAGAACCTTTGCTTTAGAAACTATGATGTTGTATTCACACTTATTATTATACTTCGATTCATAGTCAAAAAAAAAATGTTTTAAGTAATACTACAAAATAACATAGCAGTGTCAACCATGCGATAAGAAGCGCTCTTAAACAATGCGTCTTATAATTTTTCAACATCAAAAGTTAATGGACCACGAAACGACCCGTTAAATTGAAAAATATCCAAACAGTTCCGACCATACGCATCAGTGGGGGGGGGTTTAATGAGCCTGAAACAAAGAAATATTGTGCTTTCTGTATTCAGGAGATTCCTACATTAATATTATCTCTCTGTGTGTTACTTGCGAATAATAAAAACATCAACCTGCTATTTTATTTCGATGATCTTATTTCCTTTTTAATTTTATACATTTTTTACGATTGGGTGTGCCAATTTCAATTACTCTTCCTTTATTCAGTACCTGTCTACGTTTGTGCATGATCTATGGAAATCGCATCATTCGTGAGTTCTTCGACCGAAAATTATTCGTCCGTCTGAATGCGCGGGCGCACGCTAAGCGCTAATTTACGAATTTCACCCGCCAATTACCCCGCAGTGATGAAGATCGACCGATGCGCTGCCCAGCTGGCACCGAACAACCACAAAACGGCCCATATCAATCAACACGATAATTGCTCAAAACATCACAGATTTGCTAATCGCCGTGATTTCACAAGGAAATCGACACGCGGTAGTGTGTCAAGCCAAGTTCAAGAAACCACTATGGCTACTAAATGACTCAAAATTTATTTACTCTGGACACATGGCTTGTAATGTTGTCACAGATTTATTTATAAGCGCAACATTGTTGCTTAATGAGTTTAATTATAATTCCACAGAAGTAATATAAATTTGGAACCCCGCGGTGAGGATAAATCTTTCCCACCCGATCTGTCTTGGCGATGAAAGATCTATTTTTCTTAAATTGAATTCCCATAAATAAATCTTGTAATAATTCATTATTGACGGCCTCGAAAAATGTGTTATTTATTTTAAACGCTCACCTTTCTAATTCAAAAAAGACACTGTTCGATTTGTAGTCTTTATTAAACCCATGTAAACTTAATTCATCACAGGATAATGATGACAGGAGTTACTTAAGTCTATTGTTATGCCATCTAACTAATGCTGTAAATTGATTACGACATCAGTTAATCGATTACAATCTCGTTAATCGATGTTCACGTTCTATTCAACTTTAATCGACATGTCGTCACTTATTCATTTAACCACAGCTTTGCTAATGTGTTGATGAAGATAATTCAATTATCGTTTTCCGTGTTTGATCAAAGATCAGATTGAATACCTTACCTACTTTTTGGTTATAAGTACATGTAGAATTGTAGATTGTATGTGCTTCTTTAAAAGTGTCACTTATAACAATGATACAAATATAAATTAAGAGTTTCACGATGTCATGTAAAGTATACTCAGCTACCAAATTCGCAGTCGTTTTCGCAATGGCCGCCATACGCCTGTAATGTGACTACACCTATGCATATTTAACTTGTGACGTAACAATGCACATCTCTTTGTTTTTCTCCGTGCCTGTCCTTGCAAGACTGTACAGTCTTTAAACTCTGTGATATTCAACATGTACTCTGCAACATAAGCTACACAATTTCATTGCAAGCTGAATTTTCTTTGTCTTTACTGATAGTTTAGGCTTGTCTTGTAACCATGTGCAAGGGAATACTATTATTTATTAGCGACAGGCAAATGTCATGTCCAATAGATGCTTAGTTGTTAATGATTCGAGAGAATGATGGATGTTTTTCTGTGTTGTTTTGTCTGTCCTGACAAAGGGCCGCATGCTATTAAACCACCAGGTTTCATTAAAGCATGCAATTAGACAAACGCAAGATGGCCAATTAAAAAAAGACACGGATATGAATGCAAATAGCTTTATCAAATCCTTAATGTTACAATAAATAGGAAGATATAAAACGATCGTCATAACGATGAACGTGCTAACAACTAATTTAGGTAATCCAATTAAGTGTGATGTTATAAAGTCATTTACAAGACCCGCGTTGGTCTAAAGGTGTCAATCTTTGGAATCCACAGTCATTAAGTCCATTACTCTAGTCTCATCTAACTCATTTACAGTTGCACAAATAAGTTGAAACTTATGAAAGGGAAAAATGCATATGTAAAAAGCATTGTATTCACGCATGTTTGCCGTCGGGCTTGAAGACAAAGTGAGACAGCGGATCCCGGATGACAAATGCTTTAAGTGTCTACCGAGTGGTACGAAAAGATTAAGATGAGCATGAGGGCCAACCGTCGAGCCATGAGACTTAGCGTGTTTTATAGACACTTCAAGTTGAAAATACAAGTAAATTTTTTGGTGGAGATCTCATTCAGCTATAAAATGACTTTGCCGTTTTTATTTTCGAATTGATAACCTCCTCCTTTTTTGAAGTCGGTTAAAAAGACTCATTTTTACGCAGATCTTATCATCTCACCACACCATTCATTAATTAAGTAGATTTCTATTGATTATTTAAGAGGTAAATGGAATTAAGTCCTAAAGTTGTTTCTATCTATCGTTATATTAAATTATTATTATTTATTTATTGTTTTTAAATGTATATAAGTATTAGAATAGTTATTTACGGGATTGCTACCATGTACCTTTTTATTTTCGAGTTTCCGATATTTCGGCGCTGTTGCAAGCGCCATGATCACGGAATAACTGAAGATCTTGCGGGTGGGATGTTATGGGCAAACATATCGGTCTACCCTCCTTCTAAGTCTTTTATTGCGTTCACCTCCGGTACCACTGTTTGCAAACTCACTATTTTCTCGCGTCTGTTCTCGACACACAACACTAACAGTATCCGACCGCGAAACTACACTTGGTTGGTTTTTTCGGTTTTTGCACATTCGAATCACTGGATTCCAGACACTTGACAATTTAAACCCGTCCTCGCGATTGAAATTTTTTTTTTGGTGATTTCAATTGCTTCTCTGACCAATCTTGGTATGTAATGGCGTTCTGTCGAAATGATCTGAGGGTTATGAAACTCAATCCGATGATTTGGACCTGATTCCAACAAATGTTCCGCGATCGCCGATTTTTGTATGTCATATTTGTATTTTAAGTATGTCTATCCGTTATCCTAGTCACCATAGCACAAGCTTACGCTTAGTTTGGGGCTAGGTAATTGGTGTGTTTGTTGAAACAATTTATTATTTTTATTATTATTATATTCTCACTCCTTGTTCAGCGAGTGATACGAATGCGTGTGCAAGCAACCCCTTGTTTTTAATTTTAGTTTTGTATTCGTCCCGTAGCTTTTTATAACATTAGCGTGTTTAACGGGCCCTTACCATTGTCACGGCCGGCCCATTGTCTTATTTGCCTTATTTATTGTCTTCCGTAGGTTGTAATTTGAAAGTCAGGTTTATTTTTTGTCCGTCTGTCTGCCGCAATTAACACAATCGTCGGGGACGCATGCCCGCTTCTCTTTTTCTGTCTACCAGAATGATTTGTTACGATTTACCAGTTTTAAGCGTTTCGTATTTGATAAATGATGACAAGCGGTTTCTTGTTGCTGTTGTTGGGTATGGTAAACATGTTTATTTTCTTTTTAACCATGTTTCCTTCATTTACAATTTGATTGACGATTTTGCATGGAAAAGCGACAAAACAATGGTGACGATGCTTGATTGTGTGCAGTGATAACTGCCGCGGCCGATTTGTTTGTGATTCCACGCGCGATGTAATCACAGTAGGTGTTATTTTTTACACTGTAATTTATTTTCAACTTGTTTGTAGTAGTACCTCGTGGATTTTCCCTCGAATATGTATTTCTTATTACAAATCCAATGACTTGCCTACGGATGCAACTCGTAAATTATTCGGACGCGCTCACTACACTACATTTCGAAGCTCGAGCTTTCTATGCTGGCACAATATTTATACGAGCAGTGCGTTTCCCATGCTCTCGTACATTTCGAGCACGTGTCTTGGAATAAATTTACCCTGCGCCGGCGCACGACACACGCGCGATATAAGCCAAGTTCAGCGCAACCCACTGTCAGAATTATTATTAAGTAACGTTAAATATGGCTTATTTAATTTTATAAATTACATGTTTTAAGTGCAAACAGAAGTTTGAACAACAAAGATAATCTAATCAATACTGTTTACGGCCAAGTTTGAAACTGAACAAATTATTTATTTACGAAATCTTGCTTTTTTAAGTTTTATGAATTTCACAATGACTCTGTAATTTGTTGGCATTGCGTCATCATCAGACGTGTAATTAAATGTCATTTGTCGGTCGTATTATTGTTACTATCAGTAAGTAAAGAATTGATAAAAAACGAATAACTTGGCTTTTATCCGTTACACATTTGAATGTGTGTCACTGGTGCGCGGCAATTTCTTTTCAAGACCGATTTTAAATAATTGTCGGTCACTGCGGGAGGGCGACCCGGTACCATTTTTTCGAATCGACGTTTTTATAGAATTTTAATAAAACCGCGGCGCCCATTCACAGAGGGCCGTATTTTACCGAGACCGTGGGCATGGCGGGGCATTTTCAGAACGATTTATTTGTCAAAACAGTAATAACGAAACGGCTTGTTTGGTTGTGAGCTCGGCGAAACGACCTGTTGACAGTATTCATGTTATTATTGTTATCGATGCCACAATTTTCGCGATGAAATGAATCGTGTAAATTCCTCCATTTGTTTTCGCGTCTGGAAAACAATTTATGTCAATTGCGTTTTAGTCAGGGCTGTCATAAATAAACTAAATATGTAAGTACATATTTAGTTAGTTCAAAGTATTTTGAAACTGTAAATTAATTAAAATATTACGTGTTTTTTTTACTTGTTTATATTTCGTAATTTTGTACACGAGATTTTAAAAAGCGGATGTGGCTGTTTTAATGCCCGATATAAAATCGTGAACCAATTTAAGAGTGCTATAAAATGTTTCAAACGTAACTAAACCATTTCGAATATTTACTCTTCAAACATTTTTAAGTATTCGAGACCGCTATACGCATGATCCCAATTTTTTTAAGTTTTTTGAACTGTTTTACGATTTTTAATTCATTCATTTGTAACTAACCTTTTAGTGCTTAAATAAAAAGTGTTAAGGTAAAGTATGAAGCAATTACTCTGTACTACATGTTGCTTTTTGTTTAAATGGAAATATTTATTTAATTTTCTATACACAAATAATAGAAGACCATATATAGAGTTTTCCTGTTGATCGTTTAATATCTAGTCCTGCATTAGGTAAATGAAGGCAGACTCATCACGTTTATTTAAATTAACCTAATAATGCTTGTTAATTTGCACGCCTTTTCCTGTACAGACTATGTTTTTAATTATAGAGAATTTATTCTTCGATAAATTAGGTAGTTAGTGCGGAAATTGGATAAATTATATATTCATAGTGTTTTTTTAATGAAAAGTTGAGTGTTAATATTGATAAGAAAACCTCCTACATACCGAAGAGTTGTCTTGAAGACATTTAACGCTCCATCGCCATCTCCTTTTATAATAAAAATGTCTCAATCCATTAGAATGGCCGCTATTAAATTGGAAATGTGATAAAATCGTCCACACTTATACGGTTTTGGTACGCCGAGTTCGGTGAGATTAAGTCATGTTACACAAGTGAACGAACTCTGAAATTTCATCACATCAAAATGATAGTCGCGTTAGCGTCCGTTTTGGTCGGCGGCGCAGGCGCATCCCAAATTGGCTTATCGCGGCATCGCGCGCATGCGTCACGGCAATGAACTTGAGCTGCAGATTAGGGTTGTCAAATTGAAATTTTGCAAGATATTTGAGTTAAACGACATGCAGCCAAACGAAACAATTATGGTATTCAAGATTTATTAATGGATGTTAATTACACGCTTTCATTGACTTTAGGATAGCTACGGTTTTATCTGCGTGAGTCGATATAATTGAAGTGATAGAGCAACCACCAAAAGTCATGTACAATTTAATTAATAAAATATATATTTTTTTTCAACAAACACCAATTACCTAGCCCCAAACTAAGCGTGAGCTTGTGCTATGGTGACTAGGATAACGGATAGACATACTTATATACATTTATAAACATCCATGACTTAGGTACAAATTGCTCGTGCTCATCACACAAACATTTGCACCTTGCGGGATTCGAACCCGCAACCGCCTGGTTTAGAAGTCCGTGGCGCGAACCACTACATCAAGACGTCTGTCATTAATTTAATTGATGAGTGTTCCAAAATCTTTATATTGAAACGTTAGACTATCAGAAAAATAATCAAAATTTTAATGAACATTCAGATAGATAGTTGATATTAAACCAAATATAGCACAGTTTTAAAATTGTGTCATGTTGTTATTCAAATTGACAACCCTATCGGCACCCGCGCCTGCCTTTTGATATTGCGCTTCACTTTTTATTGTGATTCTTGTAATGCTGATGGAATTATCATTGCCATGACGTTTTATAACGCATTGCAGATGACAGATGGAACTAAGTAACGCTTTGAATGGGGACCGACAAAGGAAGGAACTTTTCTAAGAGAGAGAGGCAAGATTTAACCTACGTTTCCACAAGAGATGGTGAAAGATGCGTAGCTAGGATGGGTTAGAATAACTTCAATCAATACCTATAATCTGACAAGTTTGTGCGCGACCTTCCTGCGGTCGCCAGAGGTGCGAGGGGCGAGGCATGCTGGATGTCAGCGGAGACGGGTGGTGTTGCGGGACAGGGATTTCCTATGACAGTCGGGAGGAAGTTAATAGAGACTACGCGGTAGTCAGACTTACCAAGACAGTCTATGCCCCATCTCGCTCTTTCACAGGATGGAAGAGCGAGATGGGGGATAGACTGGCTCAGTAAGGCTGTCTGAATACCGCGTAGTCTAATAACTGCTTCACGTGCGATTGGTGCTTTCTCGTCCCCCGAACGTCTTGCGGGTGCGCAGGAGGGTCGTGCATGAACTTCGTACTAACCTGGCGCCGCTTAGCACAGTTCCTGTGGAAACGACTGAGCGAGGGTAGGTAAATTAAGCAATTATATTGGTTTTAAAAAAACACATCCCACGGCGCCCTCCAGCCGCAAGCATCTACGCAAATCGTTTTGGTGGAAACCGTGGCTTTACTCGTACATTGTGTTGTGTGAGTTCCACTTGTGGCTACATTTTAGTGTGTTTAACCTGTAGCGGCTCTTCCTATAAAATCCAATTAACCTACTGGCGGTACTGTTACACGTATACTGTATACGAAAACGAGATTCGATTACATCTCGATGGTGAATGAAGCAGCTGTTGGCCGCAAAAAACCTGTCTAATCACAACACAACGGGCTTTCTTTGTGATCTAAGGAACCTACCACACGAGCAGTATTCTACAAATAAAAAAAAAACAAGAAACTTACCTAGATATTTATTGAAATAAGGACAGGAAATAATAAATCAATGGTAATGCCACTTATGAACGTAAGAATAAAAATAATGGGACCATAAGGCGACATGCCATAACATGTCTCCCTAATTTTTGGGCCCTGCTAGCTCTTCGAGATAAGACTATTTAGCAGGTGCTAAGAAGAAACGCTGGAATTAACGCAACCGCAAACTACTGTACATATTCTGGCTGAGATAATACTACAGTTTATTATTTATCAATGGGTTTTGTAATTTGTTTGCATTTGGCTCAAGAAGAGCACACGGAGCGACGCGCTCTCAACCATAATCCAGTCGCTGTGGCCGTAAACGGTCCGGAGAGAGATAGAATAATTAACTTAGTTTTACAAAACTTGACACTTGCCTAATTTCGGGTTCTACTGCCAATGAAAAGAGACCCAAAGATGCTCAATATTTATTTAGTCTGATCAGTGTGAGTGTAGGGTTCTTATCGGACGACACGATGACGAACAGCCGTTATGCAAAAATACATGTACCGTTCGGTTTTCCGCACGCCCAGACGCCGTGTCGACGTATAGTGATGTGACCAGGGGTCCAAGTCTGCTAAATTACACTATCGAAGTTGTAATATGATTTTGACATTTGGCCCATACTAAACTGTCCAAACCTTGTTATTTAAATACTATTATGCTAATGTAATTAAGCTGGGCACAGTCGTAAATAAACACGTAGTCGAAAAAGAAATCTCCTCAGTGATTTTGTTGGTATATGGCATTATATTCTAGGGTTCTTGCATCTGCTTGGTTGATACTTTGGGTCGGATCCTCTAGGTTTCTTCTTTTAACTTTTTTAAACCAACGATAAGCATTAGAATACACGTTAGAACCATCTCTAATCATCAGTCAAAATAAAGCTATGGCTCTGCTCGTTTACACGTGATATTAATTTATAGGGTTTATGATAATATCGAAGTACTGGCACACATATCGTTCACGGCGAAATTTCACTGAATCTGCGAACCTTCAGTTCACCGACCCCCGGTTGGGTTCATGACCGTTACGGACACTTAACTGCAAAAAAACACGCCAGATGCAAAGCCTTTGATCTGGTGAACCACGCGGGTGTTCCGCAGGGAGGAATGCGTTCGCCAAACAAACACGTCGCGCGATAAATCCGCTGATGCCGGCGCAGGCGTCGATATTGTTTGACGTTTAAATTCCCCTCAGCAATTTATGAGCGGTCGCACCGATCGGAAATGACGCAAAAACAAATACAGTTTTATTTGTCTGAAATGGAAATGGTTAGTGATTGACGACGGCCTGCTGGGCTTTATCGCTGCGTCAAAACTTGAGAGGCAACTCAACTTACAATTATTAGAAACTTACGCGCCAGTAGTAGAAAGCTGCATTTCAGCTCTTCAAAGCGTTATAGCAAAATGCAGATTTAAAATACATCTACACTTAAGCACACGTCTGACAATGAGATATACTGGATGATGTTAAATTTTGGTTCGAGAATAAAAGCTTATTGTGGCATAAATCAGAGCAGGATCTCGCGATCGATACGCAAAGCACGTTAATGACACATGAGGAGTGATCGTGATGTATGCGCGTGCGATCCAGTGCTATAAATGCTTTTGCGGGGACCACTTAAGTAATTGACGTCTGCGAATGCTGGAAACTGTGGAAAATGGACCGAGACAAGGAAATAATTGGCGGACAAATGCCAAATGATTGGAGAGAGATGCTGATTGCAATGGAGCATGACTAGTAATATAGGACACCTTCAAGAATTTATGAAAGCAATACCACATAAATGTATGTATAGTATCAACGAAATAGGATAGAGTGTGATATAGTGATAGTGATAGAGTGATAGGATTGTATGGAAGAGAAAAACATACTGCGCCGACCCCAAATATAATGGGAACAGGGCAAGCGAATGATGAGTATCAACGAAATAATGGAGAAAAATACAACTTTCATCTACACAGCACTGACAACCACAAGACAGCTATGGTACAAACTTACACCAATATGATTGACGTTTTAGCTACTACCTTTCGTTTAGTTTAAACTTATGAGCTAGTAGTTCAACAAACATTTAAATTTACATTATTAACCCAATCGTTCATTACTGACGCGCGTCAGTTGCACAACATCCTTCCTTTCCCATTGCAATTGCTTTACCTAATGGTGGTGCAGTAGACCGATGACAAGAGATCCAGATGGCTCACTCCAAGTACTGTCATATAATCACTCAATGTTATAATGAGTTTATACAAACCATTATTAGGTAACGTTGTTTGAAACGAAATGTTTTTATGATTTCCACTATTAAAACTGTCATAATATTATCTGTGTGTTAACATCTTGTGTCCCAGAGGTAGTTTGTTATCACTAGATTTTAAAACTTCGGTGACCAGACCACTTAGCAATTAGGTGGCTCTTATATAAGTCAGTTCTGCCCACCTTATGCCAGAACAAGTTTTCTTGGTTTACCAAATTCTTGAGCTTTTTGTAAGTTTTAAGATAATCTTAAGATGTGGAAGAAGGATTTCTCTACTGAATCTAGCAGCATAAGAGAGCAAAACCAACTGAATCTCTTCCAGTTATGATTAGGCGTTACCCAAGCAACGTAGAGTTCATAAAACGAAATGCCCGTCTCGTATCCGGAGGAGCTCGTGCCTTGCGTGTGGTTGGTTGCCCTCAGCTTCACCATTGTGTATTGACAACTGACTAATGTTTCCTGCAGTATGAATGCTGTTTTTTGCCTCTGAATTGCATGTTCAGTTATGAAGTTGTGATGTTTTGTTTGTAAAAATAATCATTTTAGAACCAAGCTTCAGAAACTACATATTTGGCAGGGCAGTCGCCTTACACAAGTAACCATAATCGGCGCGCAGTGAGCTTTCTTCGTTAAAATCATGTTTTAATTAGAAGGCAACAAACCAACAACGTTGTCCAGCGCCAACAACTTAACCGCCTTGAACAGCAATTTCCCAAATTAGGGATCAAATTAATTAAGTAGCTGATCTATGTTCAATCCACGATTTCGCTACATCCTGCAATTTAAGCCACGTGGACCGGCGCGGGCGTCGGTCGCACCAGTCGTCGCGCCGGCGCCCGCGACTCATACAATATTAATGCGCAATCGCAGGCTATCGACGATTACTTACACACATTTATCAAATGCTAGTTGCGACTTGAACAAAAAAATGTCTCTGTTTCATGCGCCGGCGCGGCGTAGCGGCTGCATTGTTGATAGCTATTTCTAACGTATCCCTGAAGCAGATCACGGATACGGAATACTTGGTACATCGTACAGTAGTTGTTATGGCCTCCCAAGAACAAACATTTCATCAAATAGAAACGCTAACACCTCACTGTTTGAGAATATTGTGTAAGCACTTTGACACTTATCCTAAGGATGAAGAGTGTCACATAACCTCTTATTTGCAGAACATAAGATTTACGTTCACCAGGATTATGCATTGCTAATGCAGCTAATATGTTTCTCCCAGTATTGAAAATAACGGATCTATATGTTTCGACGCGTTTCTTAACACTCCGCGTAAGAGTATAGTTCACCTTTGATTTAAACCATTAGCTTAAAGGTCTGATATTAAGCTTAAGCATTGATTAAATTAAAATATCAAAATGCGCAGCGTCAATTTATTTGACTCTAAGCTTTTCAATGCTATAGATAAATGTGTATATTTCAATGTATAATAAAATGTATTATCCACGCCATTTCTACTAATGTGGCCACAAACACCGTTACGATTAAACTCATTATCTGACATAATGATGCCGTCATTTAAATAATTACTTACAAATGTCAATATACTCGAGCGACTTTTAAAATGAAAAGAACCTCCCGTAATCACATGGTTAGATGCAACCAATAATGGAATTTACACTAGACGACGTGTTTTGTGATCTCCAAAATTCTCCAAAATATATGTGTCATATAATTTTTTTTACAACACACTAAGTGTTTGTTGTCAAAGAATCGGATTCTGGTCCGGGTCCTTTAGAGACAAGAGATTCCATTATTATTCACTTCGTAGCAAACTGAGAAATAATAACAGATCGAAAGATTTAAGAGAGTCATTAAAAAACCCGTTCTAACCTGGAGGTAACCCAATGTTTCTGCTCTACATGATTGATGGTTAATTCGTCTTTTGGCGAGTCAACCAACTCGGTTCTTCTAAATTCGTCTCGTGTACATTTTCCTCTCGTGCATCTAATGCACGCTCCGCTGATTGCTTTATAACAACTCAGCTGTATGTAATGAATTTAAACTTCGACCATTTGTCTGACAAATGCGTCTACATTAATATCGGATCCAGCACGGGAAGCGCTTTGATGACTATACTGGGTTTCACTGATTATATTTGTAACGTGTTAATTTTGTTGCTCACAGCCGTAAAGTCGATCTGCCCTTCAAGTTTGCTATGGTTTGTTTGAAATTCATTGGTGAGTCCCGAATTTTATCCGAGGTAATTCTTTTCATACAAATAGAAAGTAGACCGCGCTGGTTTTTGTTCTGTGGATGTTCTGCCTTCTCTGCTAGTTTCTAAAAAGCAAGTCCACGAAAGAGGGCAAAGAAACCTCTTAACAGATTAATGCGTAATCCGAAGTGCATTCCCTCTTCAGTAAGGTGTCGTGGTCATTGATGCCACCCGTTAAAGGTGTGTTCCGCTGCCTGCGAGGAGACGACACTTTTTTGCGGCAATAAACCTAAACAAATTAAGCCTTAAGTGATTAAAAGTTGTCACTTCAGCTGCTTTCTACCCAATAATCCGCGCGGGCGTCGGCCACTCGACGTTTGCTTAACCTATAATAACACATTTGTCTACGAACCTACTTTGTGAATGGCTTGCGAACACAAGCATGAGCATAAAGCCACGTCTACATGACACATTTTCCTCAAACACGATTTAACTAAATGGCGCGATTATGTCATGTATGTCGCACTATACGTCTTGGGACATTAATTGACTGAGGCACATAAAACAGACAACACCTTTTGCTAATTTCTCAACTACCTAGATTTTTCGACCTTAAAATTACTTTTGGCTCTAGTTACAGCTCTTTCCTAACATCCTGGTAGCATGAGTGACGGTGTGCAGTGGAAAATCCGTGATATGTTCATCATCTGGAGGTGGACTTCTAGTAGATTCACAGGGTCTCTATTCATAGAACTGTCAAAAAAAGGTTTACCTTCGATCGATCAAAACATAGGTTCATCATATCAACCTATTGCAGTCCACCGCTGGACATAGGCATCTCCAAGACTGCGCCATCTTTATGGTTACGGTTATAAACTATAGGTTAGTTCTTCCATATTATGAACCCTTGCCTTTACTTCCAACGAGTATAATGCAAGTCGTGTGCATTTCGAGGCACGCCGCGAATGTGACATTTGTGACATTTCGCAAGCCGCGCATTATATTTCCCATTCGCAATATGTCAGGCTGACGCGTGCGCACGAGTGCCGAGTCTGCGCTGCGCACGCGCACATTGCAACACTTTGTAATTGTAATGTTTGGGATTATTTGGGCCTAGACATATAGATTATAGATTGAAATATAGACTTACCTACTATTACTACTACCTACTACTCGTATTAGAAATATAGATTGGTCTGAAAGCATTTTTCTCAAAATGATTTCTTCATTAAAAAATACGTCTTGAAGAGTAGCAGTCCTTATACATGTAGTAGAATTCTAAAAGAACATGCTTGCCACTTCAGTAAAGGAATGTATAATAGAACTTTGCTGAACTGCATTCAAATTGGTGATTTATTACTCTTGTTTAAGAAAATTTCTATCTGGAAAGGAAAATAGAAGATCAACTCTAAATAAATGTATTTTTATAAGTCATGTAAACGATGCGTATACTATAGTAACATTAGCTTAAACGCAAACAGCTAAGGAGTTATTTACCGGCTGTAATCCCAAATTTACACTATGTTATTCATGTTATGGCGTGGGTAAAAAATCATTTAAAACGCACTTACATCGTCACTTTAGGACCTAACGACGCTCATTAATTTAACTAAAACCAACTTAACGCAGTGGATCAATCATTGTCAGATTGCAAGAACTACCTTAGCCGAGCGCGAGTCATATCATGTTATAGCTAAAAAGAACGAGCCACATCATTACACCCACAGTTCATATTGGTAAGCCACCGCCAAAATTGAAATTGACTATACGTCTAAAATAATGACGACCAAAACTATACGAAAAGCTACATGTAAAAAACTGACTATGTTTTTACCCTATGTTTTTATTGGTGTTTCATGGATATCACTGATCAGATACCAGCAGTACATTTTATTCGTGAACAATTCTAACAATCTTTTGTAGACAACCATCTGGTAAATAAAAGTCTCGAAACTTAAATGGGAACGAAGAGGAAAAAAAAATAGAGTTAGCGGCTCTTCTCTCTGATCTGTGCTCATAATGATCAGCAATTACCGATTCATTCCCCGCTTGCAAATAAACGCGCTTGTTATGTTATAAAATAACTAATGGATTATTTATTCTCGTCTAATGCTGCGGTAATGTTATGCGTCGCCCGCAGTGTCGCGCCGCGTGTCAGTATTGACATATTTCTGTGTCAGCCTATCACCGCTTGTGGCACAGACCAATGAGTCGCTATCTTGTTTATTTATTACCTTTACACCGTGCACAATGACTATTCTTTTGTTTCAATCACCATTATCTCGTTCAACTACAATGTGGTTTAATCTCTTTGTGTTTGCTGTTATTTATTCGCTGTAATAGAAATTCATATATTCATTGGACATAATGTAATGAAATAGATAACAAAGCGGTTGCCTCGTCAGTATCAGTATAAACACCGGTTGAAACAAATGACACAGATCCTGTTTATAGTCTAAAGAGGATTGGCAGTTACGCCTGGCTCACGCCGATAGCCAGAGGTGGTTATGTGCGGGTCAGCAACCGGTCTAGGGTCAATTTGCTTCAAGTCTCTTGAGCGGTGCCGTGTCCGTTAGGGACCCCTTTCTCACGGCTCAAAACAATGCCCCCCACTAATGCATCTGTTTATTCTTTACTGACACACTAGATTCGGATCTTAGATGTGTAACTCATTAGCAATTTTCTTTACGTCTTTAGCGCTTAAGTCGTTTCTCCCACCCACTTCAATGAAAACACAGTAGATAGAAAATAGATCATCATCCAATTTACACAAGTTTGACGAATGCAACATGTTCGTTTTCTCACTTTCATTCCAAATAAACACTTTAAGTGTAACATTAAACATTTCCCCGACTTTCGTTTTTTTCCCGATGAGTCACGTTTTACGAAATTCTCTGTCCAGATTTGGTTTCGAAGAAAGTTTTTAACGAGCCCGAATTATCGTTGATAAAAAAGGGTTCACCGATCGCCGTGGTGTCATTGCTATGGTGCCGTGACATTCCGTGTTTCAAGTTGAAGGACGGTGTCGCAACGCTGCGACTGACGGCTACGCTATGGAACGTCCACTCGTGCGTGGCATGTGGTTTCCGATTCCATCCGGACAGAATCCAATTACGACATCGAGAGGATATTATTGTATTTATCAAGGTTCCTTAGCATAAGAAATTGAGCTTGCAAGAATCGGCTTCCTTGTTTTCAGTGGATGGACTGAATGGTACCTTTTTTGTGATATTCTAGATAAGTAGGTCTGTAATGTGACTATGATATGATAATATAATAATAAAACAATATCTACAGATATAACCAAATGAGCACTGTTCCGCCTGCATCAACTCCGAAAATTGCTTGGTCATTCCACAAAATTAAAAAAGACAATGTCGGCTGTACCAGCATTAATTATGATCGACGCTAGCCTTCCTGTTTACCCGCAAGATTGGTAGCAAGGTTGCCTCAACTCAGGGGGTGACGATGCGTTTCTGTTAACTGTTACAAAAGTTGCAACTGTTCCTGCCTTTTGACAGGTTCAACGACCTCACGAAGGTTACCGATTGACATGCTTGGGTGCGCAGGCACTCTTGCATTCATAGGCACAAAAAGTTAGATAACATTGAATGCTTCGAGGCCAAATACCAATCGTCACAAAGCAAAATTTTGTTAAAGGTGTGTCTCTACCATTGAATCATTTGTCAACATGTAGTTAACGCTCTCTATCAAAGTCAGCAAAGCATTGCTGCACTTGTAACACCCACAAAATCTAGATAAAACCCGTCTTAAAAATTCGTACGGTCTCCTTGACCTGCACGGATCGCAGGTGTAATTGCGTGGCGATCACGTGTAATTACTGCTGTAATACGGCTGCGATAGAAATTACGCGTGTAATTGCGTGCCACATTCCCGGCGGGCGGTGCTGGACGATTGTTCATAGGTTCCATATTTGGTTTTCCCATGACCCGTGTTCGTTCTACTTAGGGGAAATTGATATGTTGGCTGCCCAGTTTTGTGCTTGTCTTTGTTATTGAATCTTTTTTACCATTTGTAATTTTGCACTCCCAAGACTTGTGATCTGATTTTGAAATCTGAACTCATTTCATATTTGCTCGTTGCTTTATCATTAAGTTACTCCTAATTTCACGGCTATCAGTTTTCTGTTGCAACACGTTGACTAAGTTGATCCATTACTAGAGCAATAAATAAGATCAATAGTGCAACGTGATTGCATTGTAGATTGTGACCATATTTATGTACGGTCCAACTAATTGAAAGGTACTTGTTTACTTGTTGTAAATTAGCAATGGATTGTAATTGCTCCTTTCCGTAATTAATAACATTGTAATTAATCAGAACCATATTTACCGACCGACACAGTTTAATGAGCAGGAGCCGGCTTGTCGATATTTTTAGTAATGACATCATTTGTAATGTTACCAGTCAAATTAGTTGTAGACTATCAATCATTTGTTTCAACATGAACTTTATCAAGGCGTGCAAGTATATCGGGTAGAGTAAAAGTGGCAGCGTTACTGGCAGGCCTAGGTCAGGAGTGTGTTAAACTGTTAATGCAACGGCCAGCGTGGGTAGCTTGTTCAATGCGTGAATGGGCCTCTTTACTGCCAGATGAATGGGCCGATCGTTCACACGAACAAATTGAGAAACGGCATTCGTGATCTTTACAGGTCGCTAACATAGGTACTCAGACATTCCTGTCGTGGAAATCTTCAAATGCAGCGATTACTTGTGTTATTTTTCTCGGTAGCATGAGAATGCAAATTCAGCGACGTATTCAACAATTACAAGAACTTCTTCATATAGTTGCAGTACTTGCAGTGCAGTACATTATTTGCGCACTCCTCGAGATGTTCAAGAGCTGTTAGTATCGAACTGCATATTTATGAGGGGTCGAGTCAATTCCTTTCCATAAATACATATATATCTCTGACTCTAATTTTGTCGCGGCCTGTTGAAATTTACGGCGAACATTCGTGTCGACCCATCAGTTTTCACCATAAGAGGTGTCAATTGGAATGCCTGATGACACCTGGCCCAAATAAGGTTTTTATTGCTATCAATATATTTAATTGACCCGCTACCGAGTGACCGGGGCAATTTAATTTCCATATCGGTTAGAAAATAATATGATTCCAAATATGGAGATGCGGGTGCCATTGTGGCGACGCGAAACGTGACCGTGACGTTCACGCGACGGTCCTTCGAATGATCGTCATTAGAGCTTGTTGGGGACTATGCAAAATACATAAAGCCAATAAGCAGTGCTTTGAATGCCTCCATATTGATCCTAATGTACTCACTACCTATGACTGCTATGCTCATACTTTTTTTTACATTTCCACAGCTATTTTAACGCAGAAATCGTCTCGTGAATAAAGCAACTAATAACCTAAATGAGAAGGCAACAAGGAACGTCTCCTTAATAGCGAAAGATCATATTTTATGGATATTGGCTGATTGCTCAGTTATTGTTGTGTAATGCTGGTGGCCTATTAGTTTGCATTTCTCGCACCACTCAGAGAGCAGCTAATAAGTGCTAACTGAGGCACAGCGCTCAATCAGCGCGATTGGAGCTAAGTGATTAGCGAGTTTGCGCAAGCGCCGCGCTCCAATCAATCGATTACTTGAAGACAGCAATCATAATTTAATGATCAATGATCATCATTAAATTATTAAGCCTACGCAATCTGTTTCTCCATTTTTTCTTCGTCTATGAAAGGTGGAATGATCATATTTACCTAAATTGGGTGATTATTAAGATGTGTCCAATGTACAGTCGACCAAATTGAATCATGACCCACCTTATGGTCATTTTTCTACTGTCATTCTATACAAGTAAGTTGAAATTCGCTTGAACATACATTTCCTAGAAACGAACGTGTCATCATTTTATTAGACACTGACAGTCACTGACAAGGCAATGGTCGCTATCTGTACGAATAAGTTTGTATGAAAATCGGCGAGAACTTCATTTCATGTGGGTAAGGGTTGCAATGCAACACACAAGTAGGTAGGTAGATATTCGGGATTCGGCACGGCCGGGCGCCAAGTCTGTATTGGGAACCAGTATCTTTTATAAAAGTTCCACTGGAACTTGTGTTTGCCATGATGAAATAAAACAGTATAGTTAAAGAAAATAATATTTATTTTAAGTATATATTTAACAAGTGGCATTAAATTGGTAAAGTGAAAAGTAACCCGATTAGACGACAAATGTCACTTCCCCAATCCAAACACCACAAATTTTCATCTGGGGACCTAGACGGCCATGGAATAAGAGTGATTGCATCTTCATGCTAGGTAAACCAATTCGAGACAATTCTGGCAGTATGCACTGGACAGTTATCATGAACAAAGGAGACTACTGGCACTTCTTCACGCAAGTAAACTGTTCGCAAAGTCGGTAACATTGATTCTTCCATTAAATTGACATAGTTTATAGCGTTATGACGAGGAGAAATTTGAACAAGTTTTCCGACACTTCCGGCATCCATCCAGGCACACATGTTAGCTGAAATTCAGCTGGATAATTGGTTGGGCACAACGTGATCCTCTGTGTATCGCGTGTTATCGTAACGCCACGAAGTTAAGCGACCATGTTGAGACGAGCGAAATGATTTCTCGTCTGTAAATATGTTATCCGTAATAGTGTTGTATTTCCGTTCTCTTCCGTTCCGTTCTTTGATTCGACGAACGCCATGATTATGTCGTCGTCTGTCTTCGAGGGTACCCTCTTTAGCATGCCGGCTGATCCAGGTTCTGACTGTGTTCCGACTTATTCTTAGCTGTTTGTTCTGCCAAATTGGCCATTGTAAGATTTGTTTGTAGATATTGACTTAGGTTTTTATAAAATTTCTGACTGACTAGTAGGTATACTTGACATTTGACACACGACGTTTTTTATTTTTTAAATTATAATACATTTTTCTTCGTAGTGAAAAGAGTTTGGATTATGGACTTATTTTAAATTCATATTAAGACTGGTTTATCTAAAACATGTCTAGTGCAGTTATAATAAAGGTTAAACTTGCATAAATCTCTGACCCGTTATGACGCATTTTTATTCATATTTAAAACGTACTATGTGCAACATGCATGACAGCGAAGAAAACCTTACTACATTTATAAATGCTAAGGAATAATCGGCAAAGTGGGTCATGATTCAATTTGCTCGACTGTACCTAAATCTTTCATATCACTAACAGTAAATGTTATCATGGGTCCTTGAAACTTACCATCTTATGCTGCTTCTTTAAAAAACGTAGTTTGATAATGATAAGTGTTTAGTAACTAAAGGTTTCGTAATTTTCAGTACATTCCTTCTTTTTATCTTCTTAAGATGAAGCAATCTAATCACATAGAAGATAAGATAGTTTCGAATATTTGTCCTGTACGCATACTAGATGGTTGCTACTTTTATTGGATTGGAGATTGAAGTTGGGTCATTCGCTGTTTCAGCGAAGAGAGTTGTATTAAATTATGGTGTTGCATCGTCCACAGATCGCGTTCGCGAATAAATTGTCGCCCGAACTGTCGCAACCGTGGCGTCTAGTCTAGACTTCTAGACCGGCCACCGAGGAGCCATGAGATAGCACTGACGAACGCCACGCCACTAAATGAAACTGACACTTATGCAAATCAACCAGCCAGAGAAACGCCCGTTGAAAACTGTACATTCGCGAAATGATATTTTCTTATCGCATCGAGGCATTTTCACGTAGGTGTCAAGTGGCGAGAGAAAACATTGACGATCTTGTAATATCGTTATTTGTGTACCTACTTTATAATTGCAAACGTTTCATGCGAAATGATTTCGAAAGGTTTAAAAACAGAGTTGTTGAAAATTTAATGATTTTGTTATTGAAAATTAAACGCCACCAAATTGAGCATGTCATCTAAGTAAATAACGTGGGCTGATAAATCACTTGGTAACATTAAATTCATCGGATGATGCGCCCGGCCCGGCCTTTTTCGACGACAACCGAATTGAATGGCCCGCCTTCATTATACCTCGTTATACCATAATGTTCTTGTAAACAGCGTGCGTTTCATCACCATGAAACATGGCAATGCTTTCCAATCTGTCGTTGCAACAATATTTCGTCCGAACGAATTGCATTCGTCTCCTGTGGTCGAAGGAAATTTATTTTATTTAACTTTTAAATTACGGCGGTTGCGTGCTAAGTAGTTTGAATTGTGCGACTGGATGTGACTGCAGACGAAAATTCACTTTGCCACGAATTTAACCTGATAGTTCGATGACCAATTGACGTCCTGTTACCGGTTACAAACCTGTCATTACGCATCAAATCAACGGTGCACATTATCGGGAGTTACCTATCACAGATTCGGCGGCGTGGGCGCATCTTCGGTGTACTGACCGCTGCCCACGCATTGCGTGTTAGTGTTGCGTTGCGACACTCATGTTCTTTGGCAAAATAACGAATCTTACATAGGTACCTACTTACTTCGCGGCGTTTTCGACGTGTCAACTCGAAACGATGGAAGGCACTCACTCATAATAAAAAGTACTTGTAAAATTGTTCACAAATGCTTTGCACCTTATTACAATATCAGTCATTCTGAGTTATGAAGTACTAGTATTCTGTGGTTATGTTTACGAATAATCATAATACATTAGCATTACTTGTATTACGTTTGCTTTTCCCACGCGTATGCTACTATTGTTTTTATTAATTATCGTTATCTTTTGTTTCAGGTGAGTGGTTGGAGAGGGTTTTTGTCAGTAAGTGGTTCAACTAGCCGGTGACTTCTCATGTTACGGCGAGTACGTAACTTGAGTCTTACTAGAAAATTGCTGGCACGTGAACAGATTGGCCAATAACACGGTGAGAATAAGTTGCTGCTTCCGCTCAAAAGGAAACTACCTAGTCTACTCGTTCTGAAATTGGCGTTTTTACACTCGTGGCCGAACCATTTATAGAGTCAATCGGTTTGATAGTTGTGTTTGCGTTCCCGTGCGCAGCTTACACGATTTCGTCCCGATATGGTGGGCGACATCAATACACGCTGTGCGTAAGAAATTATATTTATAGAAAAAATCAGGGGAGTTGTTATGGCGGCACATAAATGGCGAGATTGGTCAACGGTGGCGCCACAATCGGCCCTAGACGTTGCTTGCTTGCGCGAGCGCAGTGCAGTGAAATTAATTCGATTGTTTTTACTGTTTGTTTATTTAACATTTCCTATTTCGTTTCTACCTCTCTATTGACATGACGGTTTTGCTATTTATGGACATTTCCAGCCAAAATATTAATAGTCAGTCCGGTAACTTATTTTTTAATTACCAATGGCACAATGTCATTTTGATTGCGCCCTGCTTCATTGAGTGGATCTTAATTTTGATGATTCGTGCATTCAACAGGCAAGCCATGGTCGCTTGTTTGTAATTTTAGTTGGTTTCGTAACTCGGAGACTAATTATCAGTGCTTAAAAAGCACCTCGAGCGACCTTTGTTCGACGCTTGCACCGATTGCCTTAAAGGCTTCTGAATTAAATAGTATATAGTAAGGTGTAATAATAAACAAATATATCCTCATTAGTTTCACTACATTTATCCATTTAATGATGATAATAATTTCAGAATGACAGGTACGATCGGCCCAGAAAGTTGGTCATCACCTTAAGGTTGAAAATCATTCGCGCGTAATAATATTCTGTCACTGTTAAAAATGTAATAAGTCCAACCTTATCGCTATTATACTTACACATGAAATTTTGACAAAACAGGCCGACTGTACATATAGATAGATAGATACTTTTTATTGCACACCACACAGCACAGTATACATTTGTTTTTCGTACTTATAATAATGTGAGAAGTAGGTTTGCCAATAGTAAATAAAACCCTAGCAGGATATGGATTGGGTGACCATAAAATTGTTTAAAATTCAATTACGGACGGCACCAAGCACGTTAACCACTGCAGCATCATAAGCACTTGTAATAGGGGCGATTTACTCGTGGATAAGTGCTTTTGGTGGTGCTTGTGGCGCAATGGCGGCAGCGCTTTGGTAGTGATACCAAAAGTTAAGCAACCCACGGCGCGGTCGTGATTGGATGGGTGACCATTCCGACCATTTAAGTGACGTCCATGACAAGCATCTCCGTGCTTCGGAAGGCACGTTAAGCAGTTGGTCCCGGCTAATATCTGTGGTATTAGTCGTTAAGCCTAGTCAGAGACCCTAGGGCGGCTTGATAACTTCTGACAGTAAGGTTTGTCACTTGCCTTACATACACCCCTCCACCAATCCGCACTGAGCCCGCGTGGTGAAGTATGGCTCGTTCCTCCTCATAGTTGAGGTGAGGCCTTTTCCCAGCAGTGGGATCTAATAGGCTGACTTATAAGTGCTTTTAGAAGTTTATGTATAGAAATAAGGTATCAACCACATCAGCAAATAGACTAACCAAAATATTTTAGGTTAGGTTAGGCTCGGTAGGTACTACTACTAAATTTGAGAGTACAATTATCTTAATGATGAATCACATTATAATAACATTTCCAATTAGTTATATTTATCTGTCTATAAATGTTTTAAACGCAGCATTGTTTATCCTAATAATCGTTAGTTAAGTAAAACACAAAGTCAGCTTAGCAAAATTTATTTAAAAAAAGAATATCAATTAAATTTTATTTAACATTTTCGATATTTGACCGGCAGATCTAAACCTCATATTACGAAATTTCATTATATTGTAGATACGGATTCTAACAAACAGCTTAATTAAATAGTGTGTGGGAAAACATGGACAAGGTTTGTAGTTGGTTGAGATTTGTATTTTCCTGAAAAGAGTTGACCCTAACTTCGGTTTTAAGACGGCCAAATCAAAGTCTCTTATGAAAATTCTGTCACATTGATTCACGCACGCGATGAAATCTGCCGGGGGGTAATCTTTTCCGTAATGTAACTTGAAGATTCTCGCGGTGTTATTACTTTCATTTAATTTATCAGCTTTATCTATGTACTCTTTAAACAAATGACACTTGTGTAAGCTCGAACATTTGTCGAAAAGGTATAAAAATATTTCCTGGAAAGTGTTATTTGAAGTAAATTCAAATCTGTAATCAGTCGTTCCAACTGCGACAAGCGATGACTTCGGTGCATCCGCGAGATATTCCTTCAGTAGAGAAAAATCATTTGTATCCTCGTCTGTCAGAAGCAGTCTATCTAAAAATCCTTTGTAGATAACAAGAGTTGAGTTTTTTATCAATTGGCTTAATGCTAGCGCAGAAAATGATCGCTTTACTTTAATAGCGATAACTCGACGTTTGCCTTTACAAATGTGGTTACTGAGCATTTCTTCAGATTCGAGATGAAACCGTTTCGTAAGTAAATGTTTCATTCCCGTTGAACGAAAATCCTGGTACATTTGTAAAATTGCCCTAATAGTCACTAAAAGGCCACGGAAACATGTCGTGACCTCGGTCTGGTCCTCTCTAGTAATCCTGTTTATGACTTTGATGTCTTGAAACACCAGCAAAGCTTTTGATAGACTTGCGATTTGATCGTAAGCTGCTGTGAAAGCTCTCCTAAGTTGGTTTGGGTGTTTGATCCTGGTAGAACTACAGAGATTTATTACATCGTTCATCATCAAGAAAAAATCTATTGTGCCTTGCGCCTCTTGCGGAAGCCGAGATTCTTCTATTTCTGCTGACATGACAGCTGCGACATTTTCGCTAAACACCTCCCTGGTCAATTTCAGCTGTTCTTTTTTGGCGCCAGTAGGATTTAAATGATCATCCGTGAGTTTTGGAACTAATCTGATTCGTCTGTCCATTTCTGTCTGATATAATATATGCAAATGATCCCAGGAAACAATGTTGGTATCATACAAAAAGTCACATGATATCAAACAATCTCGGATACTATTAATCATCTGTTTAAAATCAAACAAATAATAAATCTTCTTATCCTCCGCCATGAAACTCGCGTCATCAACAGAAACGCCTTTATGAAATGCTAAAGACTCTAACCTGTTAGTATGCTGGCTAACAACAGCACATACTTGCAAACCTACATCAAATAAACCTATAATTGTGTAATCTAACAAACTACTGAAATGTTCATAGGAAAAGTCACTATTTGCCAAGCAATATCCAATCATTTGTTGATAGTTCGTGGAACAACCTTTGATCGAAATCACAAAGGCAGTATCAGCTGCTTCGATGCGTTTTTCACCATCAACATCCAGAAAACCAATAACCTCGTCATGCCTTATATCATAGTAAAGATGTTTAAGTAAACTGATCTCTTCTATACATACTATGACGTGTTTGGATTTTGGAATGTGACGTAATTGTCTTCCTATTACATTTAAAAAGCTAAGGTGAATTCCAGGTTGTATATTTAATTTGATGTTTTTAAGTTTTTTTATAGATGGCAGGGCAAATGTTCTTTTAAATATAGGGTACGCCTGTGGAGCTTTGCAATACAGATTCAAACAGTGCAATATGTACTTCCTATTATAATCCATACCATGATAATTTGCTTTCATTTGATTATGCCATGTCTCGTAGATATCCATAAATTTTGACCGACCGAAACGCACTCTACCAGTTTTGCATTTTTTGAGGAGGGTTATGGTCGATGACTCCATTTCGGCAATTTCTTTTTCTAACTCTAACACATCACTAGATTCCATTTGTGTGTTTTTATCTCGAGAACATGATGGTGTTTCAATATTTAAAGGATCTTCTGGTTCCATCTTTATGTTTATATCTTGAAAACGTAATGGTGTTTCAATATTTGAAATATCTTCTGGTAGGTTAATATTCGGAGACGCAATTGGGGTTAGGTCATCTTTGTCGCGCATATTTACGTCAAAATGTGCTTCACATACTCGGTGGAAAGGTTTCAATTTGCCTTTAAGCTCTGGTCGTCCTATGAGTTCAACCCAATGCGCCCGCCTGAAACAAAAAAAAAATCTTTTTTAGTAGTTTTACATTTTAATCAAATATGCAGGACTCGCAAGAGGTCGCGCACTCTACATAAAATCTCCGTACCTAAAAACAAAAATTATAGAAAATTTATATTCTCTACAACATTGTGTCTCTTTTATTGTTAAAATGCGCCTAAACTACGCTTTCACACGGTTTTTTCAATATGGCAGCGGGAGGGAGGTGGAGGAATTGTGCTTTTACATTTTAAACACTTGCTAAACATCTTAGGCAACATATAGAAAATGTTATTTGTATAGTAACAACTCTTTATTCACTGGATTATTAAACTAGGATATTTACTTTACTTTACTTTCGCCAGGATACTTAAACTCGCCATCCATACTCATATAAATAAATAATAAATAAATTGTTTCAACAAACACACCAATTACCTAGCCCCAAACTAAGCGTGAGCTTGTGCTATGGTGACTAGAATAACGGATAGAAATACTTAAATACATATAAACATCCATGACTTAGGTACAAATGCTCGTGCTCATCACACAAACATTTGCCCCTTGCGGGATTCGAACCCGCAACCGCCTGGTTTAGAAGTCCGGTGCGCGAACGACTACACCAAGACGGTCGTCAAATAATATAAATCGGTTCAGCCAGATGGCACCGGTTATTTTCGCATTTACAAGATTAGTAGGGAAGCTCTGTTTTCGACTATCTATGGGCCTAGCCCTATCTACCGCTAGTAGGTACTTGAAGACAGGTATATCATATCACAGAATAGATAATAGTACACTTGTACTTACAGAACTAAAAATAAAACACATCCCTACCACAACACTATGGCTCTACCTCACCGGGACTAGGCTTACCATTTAGAAATTTAGAAAAACCATTTAGAAAAGCCTAACAGTTCAAAGAACCCGCTAAGTGCGAGTCGGACTCGCGCACGAAGAGTTCCGTTATCCGTGCCATCATCTATACAAAATAAGACACTATATCAGAACCTTATTATAGATTTAGAGTCTTATCTATCATACTGACGGGTTGCGAGCGTGTTCAAATCGGAGCGAATGCGTAGCCATTACGCTGCGAGTGCGCGGCGAAGACGTCGCGGCCGCGCAGCGAACACTGTGCGCGGCGTACAATACACTCATAGTCACAAAATGGATTCCGAGAAGGAATCACTACCTAAGCAAAACCTACATTTTATGAGTTTTTACATCTGATACAAACTGACATAACATAATAAATAAATAAATATACACACTTAAAGACTATCGCTTTCACCTGAAGAAAGACTTATTAAATCGTGACAAAACAATGTAATATTCGGGAAGACTACAAAATGGCGTCCACGGTGCTATTCGCTGCGAAAACGTTACCGCAACGTGTTCGCTGCGCGGCCGCGACGTCTTCGCGATGTTACCGCTACGCATCCGCTCCGCTTCGAAAACGCTGCGAGCGTTTTCGATGCGGAGCGGACCCGTCAGTATGATAAGGCCCTTTAAAACGGCTAAAATAGCGTTTATTGTATGGGAGCATTAAAATATTTATTTTATTTTAATTTAAGCATTATTTTTTAAGTGAATATAGGTAGGTACAATACAATTTAATGTTCTGTAAATATTTCAAGCGTCTACCTGTTGCCTAATAAATAACGGAAACGTTTTTTATAAATTATCTATCGAGCAAAAGCGGCGTTATTAATATCGATAAAAAAACGGAAAACGATCACGTTTGTTGTATTTAAATTAATTAAATGAAATACATCATTTCTGGAAATGTCAACCGTCTAGATATCACGGTTCATGAGATACAGCCTGGTGACAGATAGACAGTGGAGTCTTAGTAATATGGTTTCGTTTATTTATACACAAAACCTTGGAACAAAATGCAAACATTAAGTGCCTACCCACTTAGTACTACCAGAGCGAACGTAATGCTATGTACTTTACATAGCATGACGTTCGAAGTGAAGTTGAGGAGTGCGGGGATCAGGCGCCTCACGCCCGGCTTGCACGACCTACCCCTTTCAGACTTTTCGGCTCCATCCAGCCCAGTGCCAAACCAAAAAATCCGGACAAATTAAAAAGTCGGATACGGTCCGGACGGATGGTAACCCTAACCGGGGTACCAATCTAAAAAATTGCTACCTATTACGTAGGTAATTATTATGAACATGTAAGGCATAGATAGATGACTCACTTGGCCGCGGCTTGGCAACATTACAATTGCATTATATTTTGTTTGTAATTTGGATACGCATCCGGCGACGTGGCATTTTCCTTGATCAGCCCTGTCACACCGGGAGGCGTCCCGGTGTGACAGGGCTGATCAAGGAAAATGTCCAAAAACGTCCTATCTCGTATATAAATTAAATTAACTTACCGTATTATTGACCTCGGGAACTTGAACATAGTTAAATTATGTTCTTGGGTGTTGTTTCTACAGCCTTTTACACAGCAAGACAAATATTTAACATCAGCTTTCACCGGTGTGCTTTTGTATTTACGAATACCAGTCTCTCCTCGGCGATTCATTGTCACTACGAAACGACAGACGCTACGTATCTACACGGTGTGGAGCCGCAAGGCAGACTGCGGGCGCGCGGGGGGCGAACCGGTCGAACAAAATGGCTGGCGGAGTGGCGGGAGGCGGGACCCTGCCTCCCGCGCGCGAAACACCGCGCCCAGTGCGTGGAACGCGCGCTATCGTCTCTCTTCTTGTAATATTGTAGCTACATTTTACCTACCTAACCTACTTCGTCAAAGTATTATTTAAAAGTAACTACAATCGTCATAATTAAGTTCTCGAGTGCCAGGCTAGACATCTCTTTTATGTACAAAATGTACATCAACCATAAAAAGATAAGTAAACACTACAAATCGCATCGATTGCCTCAGTCCTAGTCGCTTGCCGACGCAGCCACAGTACAGTGCAAGCGATCCGCAGTAACTCTTTGTCACTTGAACAGTGTAGCTTGATCATAGATTTAAATAGTGGGATGGACCACAGACCAAATAGTGATATTATTTTAATATTGCGTGCGTACTAACTAATAAATAAAAATTAAATATTGTGAATAAATAAATTGTTTTATCAATCACCTCTAGTCATGAACTAAGCGTGAGCTTAACTAAAATAACAGATTGGCATACTTATAATAAGTTTTATTAATTCCTATGCCCTAGGTAAAAATGCTCGTGCTCGCACACACTTTTGACCCTAATAGGATTCGATCCCGAAACCGCGCTGGTTTAGTAGTCCGGAGGGTGAACTACTGCACCAACATTATGGAGAATGGAGCGTATAAGTTGGACGGAGAAGAAAACAAATGAAGAAGTTTTGTCTATGATTAGGGAAAAAAAGGTGATTGATGGAAACAATAGAGTGTAGGAGGGGACGAATGTTAGGCCACCTGATTCGACACGACAATTTTATTAAAACGATAATAGAAGGAAGAATAGAAGGAAAAAGGAAGCGAGGAAGACCAAGAACAAGCTACATGCAGCAAATAAAAGAAAAGATAAATGTCGGGTCGTATCAAGAGGTTAAGAGAAGGGCGGAAAGCAGAGAGGAATGGAAAAAACTCCACCGACAAGAGCCTAGCTCTTAAATTTGATGATGATTAAAATCAGTGAAATGATAACTGTACAATTGTACAAATTGAGTTGAATATAAGTAGGTAGGTAGTTAAATCTTTGGAAGTATTTTAACTTAATATTTGTTTATTTATTTGTAAAAGTACACAAACAGAATGCTGTCTTAACATGCTAATACTTAGATTTATAAATTCAAAACTAAACGGCAATCTAATAATAGTGTACATAACGTAATTACATTTTCGAAGCGTAGTGCAACTTAATAAAATTTAAGTAACTATTATTATTTAATATAACTTAAAAAAGTAGAAATGAAAACGAAAATAGAATAAAAAAAGTGAAACCAACTAAGCATGTAAGTTTAGCCACCCGTCGAGGGTGGTTGAGAATACTTAGCTTTTATTGTATCAGAGATGGCTTCTTTATATTAATATAATTATTAGTTACCTACGTACTCGCAAGATAAAATCTCAAACAAACATTAGAATAAAATCGACTATTTAACTGGCTATTCTGGCGAGATTTTACGCGGGGACGGTTCAATAAATATATTATTTTAATGTGCACCAACGCTTAGTGCCTCTAAATAAGCATTCGCGGGGCCATGGAAAGCTTTAATGTTTCTTTGTCTTCGATTTAATGACGTTTTCGAGATAAGACACAGCGTTTGAATCTAATCTTTGCGCTACCGAGATAGCGTCGGTTTTCATTATCAGCTCGATGCAAAATAGGTCGATTGAAAAGTCTATATAAGTAATCGATTACTCGGTGCAGTGTGTCCCACAAAGATCACATTCCTCGTAAAGATAGAACAGCTTCAAACTATGATATCTGGAAGTAGAATAGAAAACAGAAATCACCAATGAGCAGTTTTCGCTTTTTGTTTGTTCCTAGGTAGGTTGTAGTAGATATGTACTGAAGTCATCATCTGGCGTTATTCATGTTTACAAGGCAGAATACCATTGGATCAGTCGAGTGGGAAATATCGGTTACCACAAGATATCAAAAATGTTTTCAGCATTAAGTAAACTATACATTGTTTCTGTCTAGTATACTCTTCGAAGTCGAGTCAACGTGACCGCCAGCGCCACCCGGGAATCCCATTCATGCAAAGGCCGAGCGAAAACAAACGAGAAACGCCACCCCCTGTCCCCGCCCGCAACTGTTTTCGTTATTCTATAATTAAAATACCCGCCGTCCAGACGACGCAACGGGTTCAACGGATAGAAAACCGAAAGCGCACCCTCGACAAAATTGAAATAACACGTCGCGGGCTAGTAAAAATAAAAAAAAGACTGCAGGCAGGAGTCATCTTTATAATGAACGCGATTTGACTCCGGACATGAATGATTCACGGTCATTGTCAGACTTACTACAGACGCCACTACAGGATCTTGAAATTTTGCCAATGGTTATTTCGCAACGCAACGCCGTGATTATCGTAAAATTCAACGCGCTGGCAGTGACCCATATTGGGGTAGGTCACGGGCGAAGATCGACTACTAATAGATGCGCATTAACGTGGGTCAACGGCTTCGCTGTGAACGCATTGCCGCTATCCCACGTCGGCAGAGATAAGCGGGTAATTTATGACCTCTTTGAAGTAGAACGGTGCGCGCAGTAGGCGGAATACCAATTGTCGCGACTATTGTCAGATGCAGTTAGAAAGATTCCAAGGTTTCAGAATCGTCGAAGTCACGAGCACACTAACAATGGTTTGCTAATGCAGATTCCTTGTCGTACAATACGGAAACTGAATTAACCGTTGGGCTGATACGAGCTGCACTGCACAGCGCATGTCGCGTCATGCTCGACAAGCCGCCCTCGAGCCTCGACATAACAACACATAACTGCGTCCTCAGTGGGCAGGCTGCAGCAGTCTCGGTTAAACGTCTTTGTTACACTTCCGGCAATGAGTTCCGAATAAGCCGCAATCGAGGCTACTTTGCATACATTAAAGTCGCTCGGCTCAGGCGCACTAACCGTGCACCGGCTGCGCGGGTGCGTCTTTATCATATCCATTTCCGCCGATATCACTGAGAGCTTCCCTCCCGCAGCGTCAACCTCCGAGATGATTTATTGCATCTCATTATCTGTCGCCATTAGATATTTTACAACGTGATCGTGATCTCTGAAGCGATCAGTGCAATTAACGTGAAACGTATGATCTATAGAGTTGCGATAGCCAATTAACATTCGTTCCATCGATCATTGGCTGTCAACGATAATTATTACAAGTTAAGCGCAATTGTTCGTGACCTTGAGAATTTGGCTGTTAATTTTTTTTACCTACGGCGAATTGTTTTATGCATGATACGATTCAGAAGTGAGACGTTGATTAGATTGTTTTGACTACTACTGCCCGCCCGCAGCGTAAGAGCATGTTGACAAAACCTTAATTGCCGAGATTGGTATAACTTACCTACCAAGTGATAAACGTCGCCGACAGACTAGAAATATCTGGTTATATTTCATAGCCATCATATTCATAAATTGCTGTCGCTACCACAATTTGTGGTTACTGCGCGCCACACTGTAATTGAATATCGTTAAAGTTAGCCAAAGCAGGATCCTGATAACTAAAAGAAAATATATCTGTGAGTGAAGAAAGTAAACATTCAATTTGCCGAATGCACTTTCCGAATGTGAAAGGGTAGGCTGATAATTAAGACGTAGCGAAAGTGCAGCAGGCGAGTATCTTCGACGACTAGGCGAGGTGTGGCGACGTGTGTTCGCACACTAATTGCACCTGTGGGCAACTTTTAATGCATCAGCCCAACCCATGCAAAACCACCTAGAAAGCCTTTTTCAAATGCAAGGAAAAAGTAACATAATCAGCTGCATGCAACTCACTCTTAAGCTGCGTTACTTTCATTCATCAGTGGTATTGTACACGCGGCCGCACGTCAGACTACATGTTGACCTTGAGACCGCCTCTATTCCCTACGTAGTAAAATCTGTTTTCGTAGTTTTCAATGTAGGTATACTTTCTGCCGCTGTACCATGTAACTAAATCTGTTTTTTCGGCATCCACAGTATTATCAATTCAGTATTCGAAGTGAGCTAATTGAGTTAGGAAATTAAAAGATAAATCTAGTCATGCTCGACTGGAAAATGATTGTGCGCAGAACTTCAGAACAATGCCTGCGGCCTTGTTCCTCTTTCAACCACCATCTATCTAGCACGCAATACCAGAGCAGACCGATTTCGCATTTCCATGGTGTCTCACATTTGCATTGTTTATCTGCTCCCGCTCAACCATGCAAGCCGGGGTCAGCGGATTCAACCTAGTACTGCCGCGAACACGGCTTACCTTATCTGATCGCTCTAGGAGCTAGGAGCAGAATAGAAAGCGAGTCCTCCGCATATGGCCGGTAGTCCGGTAGTGTGAACGAAAGAAGGCGAACGCTCGTGAGGTCAGCCGGTACGAGATCACGGCGTATTCCCCCGCCCCTGGAAAGGTTATCGAGAGAAAGTACGAGTAGAAGCACGACTCGTGCGCATCTCTTTGTGCGCGCGCGGACCAATTCCGACGTCCACCGGTGACCGCGGTTCGGGTAAATAAATAACGTGGGAGCTGCGCTAATACGTTGCCCATTGTTGTTGCGCCCGCGGTATTTCTCCGCCGGTATTGTGCGAAGGAGAACGATCTCTATGTGGGCCGGTGGCCTTGAAACTGACGCTTTCTTTCGGTTTGTTATGCGGCAAACATTGTTCGACGTGCGAACCAGCGTTCAGCGTTAACTAAATTAGCGTTGATCTTACGAGCTTAATTGCGAACCAGGCTGGATGCTTCTGTCCTGATTTCTGGGTCGCCCCGAGTGACTCTCTCGAAAGTTACGCTGTTGCGTTTGCATCGGTTATCGAACTTATCGGAAGCGAGGATCTTAATAGGCAGTGACAATGGGGCGGTCTATTAGTCCGCGACCGGTTCTCGCTCAAACCCGATGCAAATGCGAATGATACCTCGAGAACAGCGCACCCGGAAGGCGAACTCGCATGCGTCCTTCGATACTTGCATGTCTTTGTACAATTCAGGACAAAATAGCGCCGTTGAATGCAGAGGCAAAAAGTAAAACATTTAGAAAGGTGTCTGATATAGAGGAAGATAAATAGCCCAGGAACCCGAACTTCGAAATTCGATCACAGTTTTTGCGGTAGCCAATGGACTTGACATGGACGAAAACCAGATATTTTTTCAAAGGCTACAATTTGCTTACAAAGAATGAGTGCTGCAAATCAAAGCGGCCGGTGTGCGTGGGCAACGCATTAATAATTGCTGTGCGCTTCCGCGGCGGCGCCCGCGCGCCTTCTGCACCTATTGTGAGGAGATTACAAACAAAGCATAATTGGCTTATTAAGGAAAACCCAGAGAACAGTAAGAACTACAAAGCTTCTGTGCAGAAGAAGTGAACTACCGATTGTAAATTAAATTAATAAAAAAATACGCATGATTCACCAATGCATATATGAAAAAAAAAAAAGTTTCTTTATTCGTTTAGCAGGATGGAACCATGGTCTGCTTTACGTACTTCTACTTGTTACGCGAGAAGAGCTAAGGATCATCAAAGTATAGAAAACCCGTTAGTTACAGGGTTTCTTCTTGAACCCTCAAAAAGAACTTGGGCTAAATTTTTTACTCAAATCATATAAGAACAAGAAAAGAACTTCTCCATTGCGCGTTCCATTACCCGTTACAGCTGTTAAGCCAACAGCTGAGTCGGCAATTAGATGAATAAGCCGAAGCAATACAACAATTCCATTGTTTACCTTGTTGATGAACCGTGGCTGTCATTAAGGGCACTTAGCGCGGCGTTTCCGCGCTTGTTGCTCAGTGTGCGGGAGCTCAAACAACTATTCACTTTTGTGTGCAAATTGGACAAACAAATGCAGATGATAAAGAGTGAAACAAAATAATAAGCTAGGACAAGTCGAAAATAATGCGAAATGTGAGAATCGATCGCATATACCACGCACAATAGAATTTATGCCTAGGCGATTCTAGTGCAGGTAGTGGTGGTACCCAATACAACTTACCTTAAAACCGAAAACAAGAATCAACCCTAAAGAGGCTTTAAACTAGGCATTTACCGTGCTGTTTTTCTAGCGAAAGCATGCCCTGCAGCTGGTAATTATAAAAAAATATATATTTAGTACGTAATTTTATTTATTTATTTCTTTGCAAGTTATTACGAAATGAATTTCGCTCGCAAAAATTCATCGACCACCAAAAGACGGTCGATGAATTTTTGCAATCGAATTACGTAAATTTGTTTTTCAAAAAGGTTTTGTGATGCCAAAGCTTGAAAATTACTTCTTATCTATCACGTAAATTTGGGTTTAGTTATAAATTCTCAATTTCCACATTGGAGCGGGCGCGGCGTCAGGTGGCTGGCACGCGCCCGCGCCCGGCAGGTGCGCGCGCGCAGATTGCACGCTGCCTCTACAGGGCTTCGAATTTGAATTATTCGTTAAAGAAATTTAAATGTTCGAAAAACTGATAACATCTGCACTAGAGCTGTAAATCTTGTAACAAAATAAAATAAAATCTGTTATAGACTAAAAAATGTGGCTTTCGATAACATTGGCTGTAAATATGAAATCTGTGGGTTAGTTTGACATCCTCTAATCTACAATTATCATTTGGAGCTTTAGAATGTCCAAAAATATTACGCTAAAAAGTAAACTCAGAATTACTGTCGACTCGATCTTAGCTAAATTATCGAGTATGTATAGTACTGCTTGCAGTCTCACCGAACTTTTCGAGTGATGAAATAGAGTGCACGTGTGTTGCTTGTGCACTATAATATCTCCTGTGCAGTTGGTTATTCTCGGACTGCTGTAGTCGTTCGGCTTAAGGACATTATTATTATACAGATAACAGTTTTAATAAAAAAAGTACTATACATGTTTCACGTTCGTTCTAATTAAATGGTTATTTAGGCAGACACAGCCCTATCATTGTTTTGGCACCCGCAGCGGGAATTTAAATGGCCCTAATTAGCATGTTCTCTGCGCCACGCCCGCCGGGCCAAGGCATGGCAATATTTCGAATTTGAAACGGTAACGGACATGTGCTGGAGCTGTAATATTTTATAGTTTAAGTATAAAGATATTTTCTTCAGAAATCAACAGTTTAAAACAATGGGAGAACTTTTAACATGTCTACAGAAATATACTTGCCTTGTTGGCTGCTTCATCAATCAGTAACATAATATTAACCTAAAAGTTCAGGAATAAACCTTTATGACCATTATATGTATCGAGCTATCAAATTAACAATAGACCTTCTAGTTACTTAGGAGTTAGAGTTAATTAGTTAGTTCTAGAGTTCTTTGCGTAGTAGTTTTGGTTTTTATCAGTAGACCTCATATTCGCATGTCTACATTAACATGCGAATATGAGGTCTACTGATAAAAACAATAATTTGTTTGCTAACCCGCTGTACGAGGGGCACTCAATAATTACTTAGCCTCGCCGCCCGATGGCGCTGTTGTTACAAAAGAGTCTTACTATCGTGCAGTAAATACTTTTTGAAGTCTACTATGTAGTTTTCAGTCTTTTTCCTTCATTTGTTTTGTTTTGACAGCCTTTGGAAGCGAGCGTGTCGGTCGGTTTGACAAAAATAAAAAAAGAACAATATCGTTCAGTGATAAGATTCTTGTTTTTGGAAGGGAAAACGCGCAGCGAAATCAAAGAGCGGTTGGATGCTGTGTACGGTGACAATTCTCCTTCGATGGCGACCGTCAAAAATTGGTTTAACGAGTTAGCTCGTGGCCGCACGTCGGTTTTTGATGAGCCACGCCCAGGTGCACCAAAATGGCTACTACGGAGGTTAACGTAAAAAAAATCCACGATCTCGTGTTGACAGACGGGCGATTGAAGATTCGCGAGAAAGCTGAGACTGTAGGCATCGCAGAAGGGACAGTGCATCATATTCTGCACGAAGAACTGGGTATGAAAAAGTTATCGGCGCGATGGGTGCCGCGTTTGCTCACACCAGACAACAAGCGCAACCGTGAGACCACATCGGCGACAAGTTTGGCACTGTTTCAACGCAATCCAGCAGAGTTTTTGAGTCGTTTTGTGACCGTCGACGAAACATGGGTTCACTGGTACACGCCAGAGACCAAGGAACAGTCGAAACAGTGGACTTACCCGGCGAACATGCTCCTAAGAAGGCGAAGACTGTTCAATCGGCCGGAAAGGTGATGGCCAGTGTTTTTTGGGACTCGCAAGGTGTGATCTACATCGATTACCTTGAGAAGGGTAAAACAATCACGGGGCTCTACTATTCTGACTTATTAAGCCGATTCGATGCCGAATTGAAAAAAAACGGCCCCATTTGGCAAAGAAAAAAGTGCTGTTCCACCATGACAACGCGCCGGCTCACACCTCCGCCGTCGTCATGGCCAAATTGGTCGAATTGCGCTACGAATTGCTGCCCCATCCACCGTATTCTCCGGATTTGGCTCCCTGTGACTTCTTCTTGTTCCCAAATCTGAAAAAGTCACTGGCCGGCAAAAGATTTGGGTCGAATGATGAGGTCATCGCCGCCACAGAGGCCTATTTTGAAGACCTCGGGAAATCGTATTTTTGGACGGGTTGAAAAAGTTGGAGTATCGCTGGGCCAAGTGTGTTGAATTGAAAGGAGACTATGTTGAAAAATAAATCTCTACTTTCTCAAAATTTTCTTTTTTCTTTTGTAGGCTAAGTATTTATTGAATGGCCCTCGTATTTTCAAGCATATTGTTTTAGGTAGATGACTCATGGCTTAATTAAGAGTGTTGTTGTTAGGTATTCGTAATTCCACATTGTATTTACATTGGCCCCCTTACTAATAATTGACACGGCTAATTTTATTTAATGACAAATAGGTGACATGCATGACATAGATGAGAAAACAAATTAGCCATCTCATAGTTTTTAACATATTTTAACACTCACAGTGTTCTTTCTTATTTATATAAGTTTAAATAAGAAACCAAAAATTCGCACACGGGTAGGATTTGAACCTACGACCTTTGGCTAACCGGGCCAACGCTCTTACCAACTGAGCTACTGTGCAGTTTATCCAACTCCCGAGCTGTATTGCAACAGCAGCGGGTCAAGTAGTTATTCTTTACAGAATAAATTCAACTTGAATGATGACGCTTTCGCTATTTAATAGTTTTTAATATATTTTAACACTCACAGTGTGCTTTTTTATTTATATAAGTTTAAATAAGCCGTCTCATATTTATTCACGTGTATATATAGCAATGGCATAATCATTATTAGTTAGAGGGTTGGTATTTTACTAAAGACATTGTAAACTTGGCAACATTTACAAATATAATCTACCTCTGTCTACACTACAGATTACGCATCTGTGGAGTGTTATCGTCTTTATAATGAAAGGCGACACAATTTCATAATGTAGGCCGAAGGAAGGGTTTTGTCTTATCAACATGCTTACATTGATAACATCTACTTAGCTGCGACCCTGAAAGCTTTGTTTACGAAGTTACTGTTCAGTATATGTTTTAACACCATTAACATCATAACATAATACGAGTACCTATACAGCATGAGTTTAAATTGCAATATTTAGCTTTCTAAAATACATAGGAACATCATCAACATCTACATCACAATCAACATCTAGGAAAGATGCTGAATTTTAAAAGTAAGGCATAGCTAAAAAGCTTATTTATTTCGGCTAACACAGTGACTAGAAAATAGACGGACTCCTTATGAATTTGTATTTTATTTGCACGACCTTTGAAACAGTTTAGGTAAGTACGTTTTGACATTATATTTATTACAAAGCAAATCTTAACAGCTTTTATCAGCCACCACAATCATTACTTGCGCCTGCGATCCTGCGACGGACGCAGACGATCCTAAAGATAACTTCTTTGATAAGCGCAAGTGCAGCGTGATGGATAGTTGGTGTCTTACAACCGCCCAAGGCATTACCAAATCGGTAGGTACCATAAGTGGAATCCCACCCTGTACCGAAAATTACATTGACCAATACTAGTTACACGCCTGGGCACGTGTAAGGTAAAATAGAAAAATATTCATGCGATTCTTTTTAACAATATTATTAATCACTTTAAAACACCGTGCAGTTTCTGTTTTGTAGGTACTTATCAGTATTTTCAAAAAAACATTATCATTCATTGGATAAAATGACTGGTATTTAAAAAATCACTTCAATCGTCTTTAGCACCAATTATTGCATACTCTTTGTAATAATTCGTAGCAAGAAGACAAAATAAATAGTATATCGGGCGCTTGTACAAGATTTTGTTACTGTTCAAGCATTCTATGTACTGTGGCATATTCTTGCGCAAATTACCTACTAGGGAATCTGATATTGGGCAATGACATACGAGATAAAGAAAAAACAAGATAACACCCTTGATGCCAGTATTGCCAGTACAAAAGAACAAGGCTGCTGCAATTTTATTACTCGAGGCAATCAATCAAAATAAAAAGTGTACTAAGTGGTCCGCTAACGTGCGGGGCTGGCACTTATTTTTCGACAAAATGCAGTGTAAGCAATTATTTTTTATGTTGTATGCGTTTAACTGTTTTGCTCTCTTTGTTATGATACGAGTAATAGCAACTCTGGGTCTGGGTCATGGAATCTCATTATACTTTTAAAGATTAATTTTGACTTTTAAGTATGTAGTATATGTAACTATACTTTAGCCAAGCCTGGTGTAATCAAGACTTGGAAGGAAGGTCTGGTAAGATAATTATTAGTTTGTTTAATATGTTTGCAGCTCTGCCCTGTGTAAGTAATTGCCAACCTCCCTGATATTCCTGAATCCTGGCTGACCGGCTGCTTCTTTGCATGTGCGTGCGCGCAATAAAGCTTTCTATTAAACGAGGGTGCGACCACTACACTAAAAGTTTACGACTTCCGCCGACCAATGCCCTCCGAGACCGACTCGACTCGATTCATCGCAACACAACCAAAGTAAACAATCGATTTATTGATGCACCACTCGCAAGGCCGCTGCGTTTTGGTTGATGACGTCGTCTGTACGCCTATTATGACATCTCGTTGCTTGCACCCATCGACAGCTCATACACAAGGTACCTAGCCCATTCTTACATTACTTTGTATGTTATTGTGGTGCCTCATATGTACTCATACAAACATAGGAAGGCTTAACTGGCCTTACTGTCTGGTCTGACACCGAACTAAGGTGTAAAATAGAGGAGGCGACACAGTATGTTGAGTTGCTGAATGTAATAATGTAATGATTAGACGTTCTAAGCGTGTAATTGTGACCAAATCGGGCTCCCATCCGCCCGGTCCGCGTATTGCTTCGAACATGATTATTCTGCTTCGAAACGCCTAACCGAAGTCGCTTCTAGTACGTTCACGCGATTTTTATCCTTCCGTTTGCAAGGGCACCGTCCCTATAAGTAATCAAAAAGTTTTATGACATTTGCGACGGCTAAGTCACGCGTGAACGCTTTAACGCTTCGTTATCTTTATCTCGGAGGCGCTATTGAGAAATATGAGCGGGTTGATGGATGGCGAGATGAGCGGCCTGCTTGATCGATCGATAACGCGATGCCGATCGAGCCGATACCGGGCGGCGACGGCGGCCGCTGCGCCCGCGCCGTGTTGTGCAACGCTTATGAATAATTACCAGCTTGGCGGCTTGGCGCACATGACGGACGCGCGCTTGATTCACTGCCAAGGACGCCTTTTCGCTTTTAGTCGGTCATCGATCCGTTGCGTAAGCGTTTCGCTCTCGCGCTTGTCCGCTGGTATGTTCTGGGCACTGGAGAAGTGCAGCTAATGATGCGTTGCACAACGGCTGCACCCGCCCACAAATCGCTTTATTATGCAGAAAGCGAGTCGGAACAAATGGACGCCTGCGCCCGCGCACCCCTCGGACACAGTAAAAATATGATACAGTAGCTCAATTGAGTTATGTACATGCTAAATCAGCCTCAGTCTTTTAAAGACTCCATTGATGTTATAATAAAGATGCTCGCGAGATTTGCGTTAAGATACTGTTTACTGTGGCAGTGTTGCCCCGCAGTATGATGAGTGTAAGAAAAAATTGGCTGACATAGGTGGTAGTTCTGTGCAAAGTGTGCTTTACTGTGTCCAGCGCCGGAAAGCGGACGCCGAGGATGACGTTCAGATTCATCACATTGATTGTGATTTATAGGCGTTTACCACTTGTTTATATGGAAAAATGAGCGTTTTATCAGCGAAGCACCCGCGGCTCGCATATTCATAAGTGCTGATGTTAACCATAAATATCGGCTGAAGTGGCCGCTTTATCACTCCGCGGGGACCGTAACTTACGCAATTAGAGTTACACTGTTACTGGTAGACTTCACAATTATGATCGTTTAATGGCATATTATCCAATCTGTAATATTAAAGGCCCATTGATAGACGATCTTCGAAATTGCAAATACGCCACTCTGAGTTGCGGAATATGAAATTGCAAAGAACGGATAAACGCTTTGTCTGTGACATGATATCTATTATCTACGTTCGAAAATTAGGGCATTGAAATTACTGTCTATGTGCGTAATAAAGTGGGGTAGTTATTACAGTTTTCTCCTATGAATAAGTGATGTTTGGTGTCTGATGCAGAGTCACGACGGCAGAACCGCGGCGTCAGACTCCATTTATCACATATTCTATTGACTGCTGTTAACGAGTCGATTCAGACCCCTATGAAGGATCGTCTAATACAATACTCCGCGATAGAAAACAGCAATAACATTCGATTTCGAAACGCATCATCAATCGCGAGTTTCGCTATCTATTCACTCCATTCATTCATTCATTAGTCACTATAAAACAGTCGGGCGCTAATCAAAAGCGAGTTGACCCAATAATCTTTTATGTTTATTTTATTCAACGGATTCTGTAAACTGGTATTCATATTACCAAATTAAACGAATCAAAGCTTTATTATTATGAGGTTGATCTGAATTATTGGAATTGGACATCGCTCTCTCGTTTGGCGCCACATAATCAGGGCTGCGCAACCTTTATAAAAAACGAAAACGATGCTTTTAATCAGGGTTGAAAACTTATTTAGTTTCAGTTTCAGTTTATTTATTGCAATAATGTACAATACACGAGTATAGTAACATTTACCCCGTCGGGCATGGCAAAACATAAAGTCTTAAAAGTAGTTATTATATTTAACATACTATTTTAATCTTAGACTAATAAATTATTTACATTAAAATCTATGTCGATAGAAATATCAACATTAGCATAGAATATCCTACTTCAAATCACATATTATTGCACATTACAAGATCTTTTAATTATTAGGTCTTTTTATTTACAAAAGCAAACAAAACTTAAAGCCTTAGAGTATTACTTAAGGATATCATTATTGTATTTTAGCCAACAGTAAAGACGAACATGATATTCTTGTAATTTTTATTAGATGGGTAATTAAGTTTGACACGATAACATTATCACTCATCTTGTCGACCTACGCTCAAACGCGGTGAGAGGTGATCGTATCGCGAATATCATAATGTTGCCAGCAACAATGGTACCAAACCCTGTTAAATTAGTTAAGTGTAATCTGGAGCGTTCTGAAATCGCTTTGTTTCGTTGGGTAATGGCTGTGTCGAAATGCGACGCAAACAGATCGTTAGGTGGATGAAATGACGGTTTTTGTGACAGCATTACTTAATGTGCGATTACCGAAAGAAATAAAATGCAATACGACAGCTGATGATCTGAAAGAAGATTATGTGAACTCGAATAATCTCGTAATGTACCTACTGGGTTCCAAAAATCTGCATGAGGCAGGTACCACTCCGTTGTGTGTTGTTAATCGCAATGCAATGTTTTTTTTATTTAATTATAATAAACAGATTGAAAGTATGTCCTAGCAGCGAATATTAAAGCGAAATTGTTATATTTTGTCGCTGTTAACTTCATTATCTCGACAGGAAAGTGAAATTTTTGAAATTTGAATTTCATTTTTCTTTATTTAGCATAAAAAGTGCGTGTGATAAAATCTCTCCGAGACTTTGTCCTTTCGAATCCTTGTCGATGGCTGGGTGAGTTTTTGCGTCGGCAGCTGTTAGGGCAGGCGCAGGTGCGAGCGGCTTCGGCGAAATTCGACGGCGTTCGGGTGCGCGCGCGCACCGCAAGTCTCCCCGAGTAACAATTAACCACAAATGCCGGCGGTGATTTTATAACGTGCGATTTATCGCTTGGGTATTTTATTTAAAGGTTGGGAGATGGGCTGAGCTGGGTTGAGCAAGGATTTGGCTTTTGCCAGTTTATATACGAGATCAAAATTAACACTGTGTATTTCTATAGTTAGATATCATTTTATTAGACATGGTCTGTCTACCTTTCAAATTTCGTGGCTCTTGCCTACTTAGTTCAAGAGATATAAACTTATAAATTATTGTTTTAAGTGATAAGCATTCACTTTGCAATCTAAATATATTATTGCACTTGAAAAAAATACTTTTTCAAGTGCAATAATATAATTAGATATGAACTTATAATAAAAAGGTCTTTAGGGATATTTAAAGCTGTTTTATGTTAATCTTTCTTATAATTGTTTTTATAACTTAAGCAATTATTTTGCAAGTCTTTTAGGAAATTAAATCAAATTTCGCTAACAAAAATTAATCGACTGTGTCATCCGGTGGGACTAAAACCCACGTCCCTTCCCCTCTTGAAGGCGTTGTGAGGTCGTTGAGAGGAGGACCCTGTGGCCTACTTTACGAAAGTAGGCCACCCCATGGTATTATATTGATTTCCCCATGCTGTCAAGGGCGTGGTACATTGGGAACGTGCAATTCGTACTTTGTTAGGCCTATTGAGATTTTATTTGCCATTTGAACTAATTAAGGGTCCTTCATTCTCAAACCTGTCTCAGTAACTTCCCAGGCTCAATATAGGACATTTGGATTATTTACTATTTATTGTGTAGGTACTTCTAATTTTTGTCTTCTACTTCTAATTTATAGACCAAGGATTTAAATTTAAACCAGTCGCAGTAATGCAGTTGGAGTGGACAGTTGGTTTGTGGTCTCTGGTTATCATAATATTTCACTTGAGTGAATTTGTGACGTCAAATATTTGCTAATTACTCAAACTCTGAAGAGAACTGATTATAACAGTATATAATCAGCACAGCACTCATACATGAGTCCGCTTTGTCTTTGCCCATGGAATTTACTAACATTCATTGGTATCCAATTAGATGAAATTGTTTTTTTTTCTATGCTGCAAAGCAACCAGCCATAACTGGTCATCATTTGCGCATAATAATTTGGTCGTAAAACTATTATTTTGTTATACAAAGCAACGTGTGACTGCTATCACGCGGTGACATTGACCCGAATGCTGGATCGTTAGCCTTGCATAATCGACAACTCATTAGCGTATAGAAATAGATGAATAAGCAAATTTTCAGATTTAATAAAGGACGGAAAACAGCACGTCAAGATGAACATTGTTTCAATTCGTCGTCTCGATCACTTCAAATTTTGATTTGGTGTATTGTTAGCATTGAAGTTTGAGGTTCTGGCGACTGCTGACAATAAATAATATATTTTGTCAAAACCTACGTATTCATAAAGCATTACGTCTTACTTACCGATACCTTAATATTCATTTTAGGAAGAAAGAGTGGTTGGTTAAACTCAAAGCCTTTGAAATGAGTAACTAAATCAGTGCAAATTATGAAACCCATAACAACGCTGTCCTTGTCACAAATACTGGCATAGTACACTAATAACGTACACCGATATGGCCACTCAAAGATAACATTTGGCGATATGATGAGACGACATTTTTATTAATATCAGCGCATCGGCCCTCGCTCGAATGGTTGAACGTAGTTAAATGTCAAGCGCGCCGCGATAACGCATCTATCGCACAAAGTGGGTCGCGTGATCTAGATTGCGCAGTTGTAATGCGCAGACGCAGAGTACACAGCACTGAGTGCACTTACACTAGGCCCTCCCTTTGGCATTATTAGCTACTACTTATCGCGATCTTTTGACTAAGTATCTTGTTTCAAAATCGCTGCTTGCATTAAAACAGATTGAAACACATAATTGGTCTTTAATATTTTCTTAATTATGATGTGAGGGATATGATTTATCACATTTTATCTACTAGGCATTGCCTAGGATACGTGCTTTCTATTTAGAGGCAGAGGCTAAACGCCCTTTGCGATCTATGATGATGATTAAATACGATAACTCGTAAACCATTAAATCTTCTGTAGCAGCTCCTGTTAATAGCATCAATATCGACTTACACGATTGTGGGAGCAGATTTTATGAGCAATAGAGCAACACTCAAGAATCAAATTGTTGAGGCTGTCGCATACCAGACCACTCCCCGTTGACCTGCGCCTGAGCACACTTAATTACCAGTAATAGTATTAAACGTTAGATTTGTGGTTCACCTTTTGGCTCTTGCTGACATTTCGGGTTAGGCTGTAGCTTAGCTTAGACACGGCTTCTCACGCCGCGAACAGACAGACGAGATAATTCACTATACACGGGACAATTATTGTTATATTGGACACGTGTAATGGCAGTGATTACTCTACTGCCTGCCATTAAAACGGGTTTTGTAGTCCAGAGTTGACTGAGATCTGTAAATGACACTGCTCACAGCTGATTCCAGAACTTCAGAGATAGTTTAAAAAGGGAAGATAAATAACGAAGTAGCAATCCCATGAAAATCAGTAAGAGATCTCTTCACACCCCTGATGAAAAGTTTGACACTTTTGAAAAGGATTATTTATTTTCTTACCAAGACACATCATCATCTCATTCATTCACACTCAGACACATTCATCGACGAGTGGTCAGTAAACAACACAAAATTAAAAAGTAATGGCCTATTTTACGCGTTTGGCGAATATAAACAACCCTCGCGGCGCTGCACAAATGTCATTGATCCATTTTTATTTACATAACTGACTAAGGTGACTGCCCGCTTGGAATTTGGCTGGCCGCCCAATGTGAAAGAATCCCGTCGGAACAGCGCATTTGCGGTGCACCGCCGCGTTGACTGCGCGCAGATATACCGCGCGACGCGCCGAAATGTTTGAAGGATGCGCTTGCGCACCTCTTGCAGACAGGGATGTCAAAACGAATCCTCTTTTACTTCATACTTGTCCTTCAGGCCATCTCCTGTTCAATTAGTCAGGATCTACAGAGATATCAACAAAGATAATGGGTTCCTCAAGAAGTTGAGAATTACTTAATGTGAATGGACATGGATTTTGTCTTTTATCGCCTTGGTGATAATCTTTTCCAACCACCGCAATTATAACACGCTTCGCACCCATGTTCATGGGCCTGAACGAACAGCCCTGAACTTTTACAGTCAAGTTATCATCATCCTCCTAGCGTTCCTAGGGCCCAGGGTCCGCTGACCATGATCTAGGATGTGGCAGATCAGGTAATTACAGTGGAGAGACTGCCATCTGACCTCCGAGACCCTGTTACTAGGGGATCCTGACCAGTTTTTGGATCATGGTTACACATGCAGTCGCCTGAATGTGCAGGTTTCCTTACGATGTTTTCCCTCACCGTAAGAACTTTTACAAAAGACAAAGTATAAGACAAAATTAAACTTAATTAATTCCTACTATCTCCAGCCCTGCTAAAATTACAGTTATGTGTACCGCGGGCTGGCGCCGCCGGAGTGCCTAATTGCGCGCGCGCAATGAAAGCGCAGATTTATGCGCCGCTAGAACTGCCCGTAAAGCGGTTTACACCTCGCTTTGTTCGCTAATTATTCACAGACCATGTAAATAAGCCATTGTTTAGAGATATATTACTCAGATCCTACACGCCTAGCTAATATAACAGGATCGTTATTAGTTTAACGGCCGAGATTAGGCCCGTGTCTACATAGTTTATTTCGCCACTAGCGCTTGTAAATGGCGTGCACTTTGTTAGGTTCTAATCAGAGCGCTGTTGTTTCCCGGTTGTAGGAGTCTGTGCGATGCGCGAGCGCAGCCTGCGTGTTTTATGCAAACGGGCGAATTGCGACTAATTCGCGTCTAACGGTCCTCTGCTAGGTTACGTTATCTTCATCTTTTAGTTTAATTGCTTTAATTAAATTGCGGCTACTATCTTGATGCAGGAAGTTCTCCATTAGACTAAGTCCTCATTTTAGCATACAGATGTCCACTGGCTGGACATACTTAGGCCTTCCTCCATTTACCTTTAGTGCAAATGATCTCTTTAGCTGGGCCTGCATTTGTCTGTTTGTTTACTAAGTCACGTTTACGTTCTGCAGCTTCAGATGTTTTACGCCCGCAATTAATAACCAATCCAATTGAAGATTCAAATCTATCCCGGACATTTGCGTAACGATTGAACCGTCCACGGCCACGGCCAGTGTCAAAATATATGTACGTGTTCAATACGTATACAACTGTGAATCTCCGATCGGTTAATTATTTCAAGTGTTAGATGAACAAGGCCCACTTTCGAAAGTCTGAATGAGCTAATCCGGACTTGCGCAAATGGACTTTCAACTCAGATCATAGGCTTTGCGCTAGGCTGGATTAGCTAATCAAGACTGGCGCATGTGGGCCTTCGGATGACCTAATTCAGACTTGTGCAAGTGTGCTTTCAACTCAGATAAAAGGTCTTGAACAAGTCCGGATTAGCTAATTTGGACATCCGTAAGTGGGCCCAACTAATATTCTTACGGAACTTATTATGCATCATTCAAATATTTATCAACGATCTTTTCTCATTTTTCTAGGGGCAAATTCGCGTCAGTGCGCAAGATACGGCACCTGGTCTCCGGCGAGGAGTACGCGGCCAAGTTCATCCGCAAGCGGCGGCGCGCGGCGGACACCACGCGCGAGATTCTACACGAGGTGGCGGTGCTGGCGCTCTGCTCGGACTGCACGCGCGTCGTAAGGCTTCACGAGGTTGGTGGAGTAGGGATTTGCTTCTATAGCACCTTTTTATACGCGAGAAACTTTATACCTGTATAACTCTAAGTTGGCTCTGTTTCACACTAGGATACCGGTGGATCTGGCGTTTTGCCGGACTACTAAAACTAGTAGTTCCAGTGGCTGTAATGAACGGATGGCAAAAGGACTGTATGAAAAGAACTATGAAACCAATTACCATGAAGCTGTAAAAATTTCGCCCAGCGTAGTGTGAACCAGGGCTGACAACCCGTATTTCGGGCTCTTACCCTGTCACTCATGGCAGTATGATATAAAGTCTTCTGTTATTTATTATCAGTTACACCTTTCGGTGATTCGCGAATCTACTAGATTTTTTTTAGTGGACCAAAGCCTTTATCAAGTCCTTCAACTTGACTTGTTCAAACGCAACTAGGTCCTTTAAAATCTGTTTCCTTTTAAGGAAAACAAAACCATCGACCATTATGACACCAGCTCAAAACATTCCAGGTATACGTGACCCGATCAGAAGTGGCCATAGTACTAGATCTATGCGCGGGCGGCGAGCTCCAGCGTCTACTGGACGAAGAAGAGCGGCTTTCCGAGGGCGCAGCGAGACGTGCACTCCGGCACGCGCTGGAGGGCCTGGCACACTTGCACGCGCGTCGCGTAGCACACCTCGACCTTAAGCCGCAGAACCTACTGCTGACAGCATCAGGGGAAGAGCTGCTTATATGCGACTTCGGGATCAGCAGAGCCATACAGCCGGGGGCGCACGTCAGAGAGATATTGGGCACCAGGGACTATGTTGGTGAGTTTCATTGGATTTGCTGCATCATAATTCTGCATGCCAAGCGTGAAGCGCATGTTGACCTGGAGAGCCAGACACAGGTGCTCACAGCATTGGGAGAGGAACTGTACTGTGTTATCTTTTTTGTAGCAATGTCCAGAGATTACTAACTTCCTAGTTTCTACAAACGAGACATGCAACTCTCCATTTATAATATTACAATAGATATAGAATAAAAACCTTATCCTCGAATCGTATAAGGTTCTTCTCAATACGTATCAGATAAATATCTCAAGAAATATGTTAATTAAATTGAAATGCTTATCTTTGTTAAGGAAATTCAGCAGTTAGTGTGTTGGTTAAAAGAACCCTTCCTAAAATATGTATTTTATTTGTTCTAGCACCCGAAATCTTGTCATACGAGCCGCTATCCCTTGCCGCCGATATCTGGTCGGTGGGCGTGTTGGCGTACGTGCTGCTCAGCGGCTACTCGCCCTTCGCCGGGGACACGAAGCAGGAGACCTACCTCAACATCTCGCAGTGCACACTCTCCTTCCCGCGAGAGCTATTCAGAGGCGTGTCCCAGCGCGCCATCGACTTTATAAGGGAGACGCTCGTCGTTGATCCAAAGTGAGTATCCGGCGAGAAGGACCAAAAGTGTCCACTTGTCTGCTGTCTTTAGAGCCTGTTGTTGAGCAGTTATACGAAGCTCTTGCTTTCTCTTGCTGCTCCTGTTATAAAGACTCTCGTCGTTGATCAAAGTAAATATGCGTCGAGAAGGACCAATTGTCCATTAGGTAGTCCGCTGTCTTTAGTTTGTGTTGCTGAGTGATTACAGAGAGCAGAAAATTACCTGAACACCTCGACTATCTGCCTTAAAGGACCCTCTCGTTGTGCACACCGTGCACTATCGTGCGCTTACCACAAATAATATTTTTACTTTTGAATGTGTCCGACATAAGAATACGGGAAACCAAATCCAGTGCGTATACATAAGCGATCTGACTTCCTGATCCTGGTTCCTAGGGTCATAGATAGGGTATTACCAGATTGACTGCCTCGTTGGTCTAGTGGCACGCTGGGTACTATCCACGAGGTCCCGGGTTCGAATCCCGGGTCAGGCCGAGAGTGTTAGGTATTTCTGTTTTGAAAAAAGGAAGTTGGTGGTGTTAACACCCCAGTGCCGCGGTAAGCAAGTTAAGCCGTTGGTCCTGCGCCTGATCTCTCTACGGTCATGTCAGACTGCCGTCTCTCCGAATTATGAGAGTAAAAGAATAGAGAGTGCACCTGTGTATTGCGCACACACTTGTGCACTATAATATGTCCCGCGCAGTTGGCTAATCTCTGTTAAGATAGGCCGCCGTAGTCGAAATTCGGCTAGGAGGAGCTAGGAGGACATTATCATTACCAAATACTCGTCGTAACGTATCAATAGGAGTAATAGCCGAGAGCGAAAAATTTCACTATTAATTTGAGGTCGTGAGTTCGATCTCTCTGTACCACTGAGTTTGTACAAAATTTAGGTAGTATTTTCGAAGTTATTGCTGCTTAACGTTGAAGGGAAATATGTTAAAGTTTGCACACAGGGGTCGAGTGCTTTTGCCTAGTGTGTGGCTGTCATGCATGAGGTACACGACTTCAAAGGAAGATTTTATTAGTTTGAATCTAATTTCCTTTTCTTTATTCCCAGGGGTCGTCTTACAGTGGAAGAGTGCCTGGAGCACCCCTGGTTGAAAGACGAGGCGGACATCCCCCCCGCGATCGTCGGCGTCGCGTTCACCGAGGCGGAGTGCGCGAGCGACAGCGACGACTCCGACGAGTCCGACAACGCGCCCGCGCCCAACGACGGCGCGGTCAACGGGGTGAATGGGGTGAATGGAGTGAACGGGGTGAACGGGCACAGCGGGCACAACGGGTGTAATGGGACCAACGGGACACATGATGAGAAAGGTGAGGTTTTTTTGTCTGTTTTTGTTTTTGATGTTGTTATTATTTTTGTTTTTTATAGATACTCAGTTATAATTTTTTGTTTGTTCTTTCGAAAGGATATTACTGCATTTTTTTAATAATCGTCCGTGTTAAGGTCCCACCTTAAGATGGACGATTATTAAAAATTCGAAACCCACGACTTGAGGATGTTAGTCATTTGACGATACTAAGTTAAAATAAGAAACCAAAAATTCTTACACAGGTAGGATTTGCTTTGATATTTTTGGTTTATTATTTAAACTTATATAAATAAGAAAAACACTGTGAGTGTTAAAAAAATATTTTTGATACTAAGTTAATTAATTATCAGCGGAGAGGTCAATTCATAGGGCGATATTTTACGCATCCTTTTCTTCTATTTAAAAAATATTTAAAATAATATTTCTAATTCTAGATCGGTGCGATCAAGCAATTAAGCAAGCAACACACTATGTTAACACGCGCGTTAGTGCTAAGAAAATATTAGCACGTTCGTGCTTCATACGTATTAGTTTACACAGAACCTAGTAAAGCACTTATTGCCTATATGTAGCAGTTTAACTAGGAAGGTAAGAACCAAACTGGATCTCGTATAATAGCCTTCTACTTAGGATCCGATTAATTCCTACCTTCCTGATAAGGATCCTAAGTGGGATGCTACCTTCTTAGTCCTAGCTCGGATGTTAAGTAGGATCCTACAAATAGGATGGTCTAATAAGTGTTTAACGAGTAACATTAATATTTCAGATTCGGGTACATGCCTATCCCGGACGGTGCGCGTGAACGGCGCAGGCACGCCCGCCGCCTGCGCGAGTGCGGCGACTGCGGCCAGTGCGAGCAGTGCGGTTAGTGCGGGGAGTGCGGGGAGTGCGGCGTGTGCGGCGAGTGCGGAGTGCGGGGAGCGCGACAAGCTGAAGCACGCGCGGGGCCGCTCGCCGCCGGAGCCAGCGCCGTCCACGCCCAAGGTGAGGCGGACACACACGGAGACAGTTGACGATCACTAATGTTACCAGAGGGGCTCGTACTAATGTTACCAACGCGGTCGTACTGATATTACCAACGAGCTCTTACAAATATTACCAACGAGCTCATACTAATATTATTAATGAGCTCATACTAATTTTACTGAAAAGCTCATACTAATATTAGTAATGAACTTATACTATTATAACCAATACAAATTTTACCTACGAACTCATACAAATATTACCAACGAGCTCATACTAATATTAGTAATGTGCTCATACTAATTTTACCAACAAACTCATACTAATATTACCAGCGGAACTCGTACTACGTCTTTAAACTACTGACAATCACGGTTACTACCAGTCGTACTGCGTTTTAACACCACTGACAGTGATTACAAATATTACCGGCGGGACTTGTACTACGTCTTAACACCATTGATAAGCACTAATATTACCATCGTTCCACGCCTTAACACCACTAACAATATACTAATACTACCGGCGGGGCACATACTAATATTACCAACGAGCTCATGCTCTGTCTTACAACTATGACATTTACAAATATGCCATAACACTACTGACAATCACAACTATCAGCGGGATTCATACTGCGTTTTAACACTAATGACAACCACTAATACTACCACGCCTGAAAACTATTAACAACCACAAATACTACAGCGGGATTCGTAACGTAAACCCTCGCACAAGATCTAAGAGGGATGGGAGTGGCTGAAAATCAGCGTTGACTTTTGCCAACACTAGCTGAGCTACATCCATTTGCTCTCCTATTTTTAGCTATAGGTTCAAGAAATTGTGATAGAGATAAGTTCTTTTTTGTATGGGAAGCAATAAACGCATTTTATTATTATTATTATTATTATTATTACTACGTTTTAACACCAATATTACTAGTGGGGATTAAACTTTGCCTTAGACACAGATACTAACAAATGATTAGCAACTCAAAGTAATTATTTAATAATAGATTGATATAAACTCCGATGAATGAATGTATTTTCTATTAACAAGAACCATTCTATGTTTTGTTCTCTTTATTCAACACACGATAGATTTTTTCCCATTTTATTTAACTTTAAAATAATATACTTTGATTGTAATAGGTATTAGTTAAAAGTTCTGACTTTACTATTACGTTAAAATTAAATTATTGAGGGACAGTTGTCTTTTTAATAATATTTTAGTTGTGAAACCAAGTTTTTAAAATCTATATATTGATTTTTAAAGAGTATCGAATCCAGCAATCTAAGAATGCATTTTAAAACCGTTTAACTCAAGAAGAAAACAATAATATCTTTTTTAAACACTTATAGCAACTATTAATTTCCAAATGTTAATACAATATTAACGAATATTTACAAGATAAAATAAAGTAAATAAATACTTACATACATAATATGATTAATAGAATAAAGCTTTCTCTCTAATCTAATTTCATATTATTATTACTACTATGTTTAACAGTGTTCGACAGGGTCCATAATGATTGATTAGTACCTTATATTGTAACATCTACACATTATGGAGTAAAAAATAAATTTGCATACGTACTGAGCGAGCAACCATATTTAGTCACGTTTCAATTCCGCTCAGACGGGGCCGGTGTCCCGGAGCTGGGAGCCGAGTCTAACCGCCCGCCTTGTGCAGGTCTCGCGCCGCAACCACCCGCCCTCCGTGCTGGCGCTCTGCAAGAAGTTCCAGCCCGACTACGAGAAGCCCGCCACGCTGCCGCCCGCGGACTGCGCGTCCCACCCCCCTCCCTCCTGCCTGCACCCGCCCCGCCCCGCCCTCCCCGCCCCCGACCGCGCCGTGCTGTGCTAGCGACTGCTGTGCTGTGCGCGCGCACGCTATAGATAGGCCACATTCGATGCGTCGTCAGTCTGATGTCACCTGGGTTCTGTTATACGGTCCAACCCGAGGCAATTGGACTTATGTCAAACGACAATGGACTTGATTCCGATGTGCCCTTCCATATAGAATAGTTTGTTGCTTGTCTGTCCATTTGTCTGCGAGACCCCTTTTCTCAGATACAAAATTATATTTAAGTTCAGCCCCTCTCTTTCTCCGCCAAACAAACGAAAAGGGATATCCATAACACTAACGACATAGTACTTTAGCTACTTATTTTGGGATTAGAGCAATGTATGCAATAACATCCGCACAAAATTTTCTATTGTTCCTCAAATTTTCTTAGCAACTGTCAGCTGTTTCGTCTTGACGTTTCTAAATTAATATAGTTTGTCTCTTTTCGTTTGTTTAGCAGAGAAAGAGAGAGACTGATATTAAATTTAATTATAGACAGAACTCATTGGAATCAAGTCCCAGACAAATATCAAACGACAAATGACGACGAATACAACGACAATAACGATGGAAATTAAAACGCTATATTGTTAAAATAAACTTTGGCATGTCATCTTAATTGTAACAACACAACTTTTAATTGCCTCCGGTATTTTCTTTCTTTAACTTTAGTTCCAAATGAATTTCTGAATTTAGACAATTGAGTTGTCATTATGATGAATTAGTTTGAAATGAATTTATAGATAAACGAGGTTTCCCTGTCGACGCATCGAACGTGGAAGCGCTCGAAAGTATCGACATATCGTGACCGACGTATCGATATTTTCCGTCTCCGCTACGCTACCCGACCCCGGGGTAGCCTCCGTGTACATACGTTAGTTAAGTTAGTCTTACGCGGTTGTATATTTTTAATACGGCGGGGCCCCGATTAAGCGAACTCGCGCGAGTTCGTCGGTGATCGCGCTCCTCCGCCACGAGGTACAAAACGCATAATGTGCAAGCGTCGGCCGCTGGCGACCCCGGGACTCGAACCCGCAACCCGCTGCGTACACGAGCGAGGTACCGTCCACCGAGCATACTTCTCCGTGGCCGCGCGTAAAATAGTATACGTACGCGATTTTGTGAAGGCGTTCCCACTGTATTACCGCAGTCTTAACATCCATACAGTTGTCCAACTGAGACGATAAACGGAGCATCTGTTACCGAGACTGTTATACGTAATTTGTGAGTAGTCGTTGGACAACTGTTGTGTCTGCACACTGTGGTATTCCACTGATACGTTTTGCGCGCTCACTGGAAAGTTTTCTTACTGTGAAAATCTCGATTTGTGTGGAAGTAGCGTCGAAGCGATTTCGAGACCCAGCGATGGACGCTACGAAGTTATTATGTATGTTCGTTGCGATCGTATGTTGATCGTGTAGCGAAATGTCGATGAGATGTTATAGATATAGTTAGTTGGAGGCGCCGGGCCGGTGTGGGGGAGGAGGAGGGGGGGGGGGGGGGGGTTGCGTATTTATTGTAGGGTCCGCGCCGCCGGCCGACGCCGCTTTACTTACGTTCTACTTAAATAATAAAATTGTTAATGTGTCGATCACATCGCGTGACATTATATTGTAGTATCTAAGTGTTTAGATGATTTTAACAGAGTAATGTACGTTACGTAGGTCGAAACGGTAGCACGATACCGCCCGAACGACTGGGACCAAAATTTGTGGAGTTGTTGTCGGTAGATATTGTACAATATTGAAATTTTATCACTGGGAGTGACCGTTTTCGGGTTGTTGTTAGATAGAGGAATTGTTTACGTAGTGAACGTCGACTAATGAGCTCAAATCTTGCGACTTAATTTTTGTAAATTGTTTATTACCGCCGGCGGATCGCGCCTGCGCCTATCTAGTTAATTCATTCACATGTTCGAGGTCATTGCTTCATTTTACTGTGTAATTGTTTTGTCATTCATGAGAAAGATTAATTTTTAACTATTTCTCAACTAAACTCGAAGATTTATACCTTGTGAGAACTGTTGTGATTCGTGAAAATAAATTATTGTGATACAAAATGATGTTTACTTTTTTATTACTGTTCCTACCTCTTCCTTCTTCCTAATGTCATATAGGTCTTATTCACTAACGTCCATCATGACTGTTAAAGCGGATTTCGCCCTACATATTTTGAGTTCGTTCTTTTTCATATGTGACATTTGTTTCGTCAGAAAGGGACAACTAACTACATATAAGTCTGATAAGTTTTATAAATAAAAGTGTTGGATTTATAGTAAACTAGTGGTTCCACGCGACTTCGCCCGCAAGTTGGATTTTCCATATAAAATTTCATCCCCCATTTCACCCCCTTAATGTTGTTATATCGCAACAAAATGTAGCCTATGTCCTTTCCAGGGTCGCAAACTGTCTCCATACCAAATTTCATCTCAATCGATTCAGTGGTTTAAGCGTCAAGAGCTAACAGACAGACAGACACACTTTCGCATTTATAATATTAGTATGGATAATAATGTATGTAAATGAAAGACACAAATTTACTAACGCATATTATTTATTTATTAAAACTGTCATGCGTTTATAAAACTCGCATTAATACGTTAGTACATACAGCTTAGACAGGAATAGTTACGAGCACCATAACACTTGTGTCTAGTCATTACAAAACAAACTAAAGCACATAAACAATATTCGATTTTCTTACACACACTTCGTCATAAAAATAGATACACAAGAAGGCAGTGCACGTAGACAGTATTACATTACTTACCTTCAAAAAAACGTGTATAGGTAGGACCTTGCTTCATCTACAAAATTGTTTTAAATATTTCATAAAAAGTTATGTAATTATAGAGATTAAATGAGACTAAACCCGCCATAGCTAATTCGCATACTGAACGCGATTTACTATTAGAACAAAAAAACTGAAAAAAAAAACGTTTTTTTAAGCGTAATTAACATTAGTTCAAATGAAGTTCCGACGTTATAAAATCACGATTAAACAATTAATAAAATTAAGTACGTAAAGGTCGTTTTTAGGGTTTTTAAATGTTAATAAAGTGTTGACATACCTTCCTTAGGTCGTGTTATGGATAAATACTCGATAGTGATGAAGCAAAGTACTAGATTTCGATTCGTCTTTTATTATACGACATTTGATCATTATCGTGGTAATCCATATAATACTTAAAAACACGCTGATTTACAGACACACCCAATTTAAGGTAAAAAAAATTAAAGGCTGAATTTGACTAGGCTTAAACGTAAGATTAAAGTCATGTCGAATCGAAATTTCAAATGGCATTAATCTATCACAGCCTAAAACATTTTTTATCAGTGAGGCTAAAAACAGTAGGACATAATTTGGAAGAATACCTGAATAGATTTAAGGGCAATCAAAGTTAAAGATTTTGATTATTTAGCATTTAAATAGCTCCACACTATGATTACATAATGATCTCAGCAGTAACCTTATGTAAAATAGCACATTTCTTGATTGAAACGAACACATGAAATACTTTCAGTGAACACATTATTCTTGATATTTTCTCCACACAAAAAACGTATAATTCATACAATTATTCCGACGTACACAACTTATATTCTAAATAATACATTTAGGCGCATTTCTGATAATTGCAATCACGTGAATTGCCGATCACTAAATAATTGCAACTGCAAAATCATTGCAAAAAAGTTACTATACCTAAGTTAGGGAGCAGTAGTTAGCTAACCTGACTAAATTATTGTGTCCACCTACTTTGGGAAGACAACGGATCTTTTCAGTATTTAGGGTCTATCTAAATAGGCATAACAAAATCTCATTGCATTAATGGGAACAGTAGGCGAAAAAGGATAATTCAGAATCATTGATTGTCCGGCAAAACGCAATATTTTTTGTGCGGACATAGCGCGCTATCAAAGCGTGGTCTGACATCATCATAGTCTATTTACACTTACAGAAACTATACATTCAACATAATATGGAATGAATATCTGAAATTACGCGACTGTGCAAGTAATAAATTGAAAAAGGTGTCGACTCTGTCTGTAAGTAAGTATTCATAATCATTGCCTTATTTCGCTGAACTTCAGGCACTTAAACTTTCTCCTATTGTGTATGAGTATTCACGATTATCACTCTAAACGGCCTAATTATGTTACTAAACAAGAAACTTATTCTTCATAACAGTAAGTAAAACTGGATAGGGCTTATTTTCTACCAAGAATTAACTTAGCGGCGGATGTGTATTATTTAACTTCATATTTCAAAGTCATCAAAACAGTAGATCTTACCTGATATAAAACATCTCTCGCTACGCAGCTTAGTTCATTTCTGGTGGACTGCAGTCTTAACATAAGTTACTGAACCATAAACTTATACTTCATAGTAGCTATAGTCTAAATAATATAATAGGTTCTTTTTAACAGGTAAACAGATTCCTTTACACCCGACTCTATATGTCATAGAGTCGGGTGTAAAGGAATCTGTAGGTAGAAAAATTTAATCAGACATGAAATCGATGTACGATCGATTCAAAATATTGTTAATTATTGCAAAATATTTAACGTTTTAGTGGTTATTCATTTCATGAACGTGTTTTAGTATTACGTTTTATGAACCACAAATAAAAACTCATAATTGCATACTGAAAATGTTCCGATGAATCGATAAATCTGTACCTCTGTAACGAGTAAAAAGGTGTCAACACTAAAATTAAGAAAAGAACAGAATAGGACATGGCCGTTTTAGGACGTCTGTCAGTAGTAAAAAATTTCAATTCATTGTACATTTTATGTAGAAAATATAAACTAAAATGTGTCGCATTACATATTTTTAGGTCAGTGCTATCCATTTTCTCTTATTTTATAATCAATAGCATTTTATTTTCATGTGTTGTCTATGAAATCCCTCCGCATACACTGCTACGTTATGTAATAACTCTGAGCTGTCAAATTACATCTCCTAAGTTATTCAGACTATAGTAGTAAGTCCACTGGCCCACTACAGCCACTGCGTTCTTCGGCAGATCTCCTTCTTATAATTCCTAGGCGGGGGTCAGTGTCCGTTGACGCGCGCGGGCGCGGGCGGGGGCGGGGGAGGGGAGGGGGGCGCGGCGAGGGAGGCGAGCTGGTCGGAGTACTCCGTGTAGAGTCGCTGCCAACGAAGCTGTCGCACTAGAACGGCGAGCATCTCTTCGAGGAGTTCGTGCTTTTTTAAACCCTGAAAAGGTGTTGAAGAAAATAGTGAGTGATCATGTCGGTATGGAGAGAGAGGAAAAGAGTAAAAATAGTAATGGGTACATGATTTTCTTCTTTTCAGGTCGATTCTTACGTTATATTTTTGGGGACCAATATTCAGCGATTTATCTTTCGGTAGAATAACCGCTTTTACTTTGATTCTGAAGAACAGAGGATTTCATCTGTGTATATACAAAAAAAATATCTCTTGCTATCAAGTAGGGCTAGTCTCTGTTAAGATTGACCGCCTTAGCCAAAATATGATAGGAATTTCTTAATAATAAATGATACAGTACAGCGATACATGAAACAAAAAACGGGCCAAGTGCGAGTCGGACTCGCGCACGTAGTGTTCCGTACATAATCTTTACAATACAAAACATAAGAAACTATATTATAACCATTCTTTCGTTTCAAAAACAGCAAAAAAATAACATTTAAATGAGAACCCCCTTAAATATTTTATTTTTATTTTTAAAGTGAATATATAACATAATATTCTGTGAATATTTCAAGCGTCTGCCTATAAGGCTTTGTAATTCCGTTTTTCCCTTTGGGTACGGAACCCTAAAAAACGACATGAACATTGCACTTACAAGTATTGTAGACTGCCATTTTTTCGGGGTAGATGTGCAGTGGCTGGGCCCCAGCATGTCATCTAATATCGTCCGAAGCTGGTCTTCTGTGCCTATATATGGAAACAAGAACATTAATTTAGTGTAAGATAATGTCGGCTATGTTTCATTAGGCAAATTAAATCAGTGATTTTGTCAAGAAAGTTGTAACTTCTCTAGAGAAATCCAAAATGTTTCTAGCTAGGAGAAAATGATTTCGGTCATGTTGACCTCTTATTAGATCTACGCTAATGCGCACAAAGACGACTCACGTAGCCAGACTTCGCTGCAACTCGTGTACAGTCGGCATCACGTCATGTTACACATTTAAATTTGGTATGTAAAGTGGTTTTAAGTGTATTTTATTCTGAAAGTTCAGCCTGTTTTAAGAAACTAAATTGAATAAAATAGTTTTACATGCAGTATTTACTTTTATGTTTTTTTTAAGTTTGCCATTTTTATTATGGTATGGTATTAGAACAGATGTCTTTGTCTCGTGCAGAATCACAATTATGACAACTAACTGGCAAGCACTCAATCATGACAGCCAATCACGTTTGACGTTCCGAAGATTTGACAAGTCATACACACACACCGGAAACACACACATGCGTAGTTTAGCCACAGTTTATATAAGTTTAGTGGCGACGTGATGTCACTCGGTGGTTTCCGCCTGTTTTGAGTTTGTATGAATGTCAAATAATTGTTTGTGAGTAACTTAAATAGCGAAATAGCGTTTATGAGTGTAAAATCTCCAAATGGTTTTGGAATTAGCATAGGTTATTTTTTACATTACAAAACGTATAGCCTGACCAGGAATATATGGGACCTCTCCATATTGCGGAAAACAACTGGAACTAATTTCTTTTACTGGCAACAGAAACCTCAAATCGTCACTGACATGTCATCAATTGTAATAGTGATTAGTGTCAAAGTAGACGCGTAATCTAATGTTCGACCAGGTGCAATTTTTATGTGATAAAAATACCAAGAACTATTCGTTTTCGTAAAAGAGAAGTGGTTTAAAATGTGTTGTAGTATTTTTCGACTAGAAAGTCTATGTGATCACCACGGTTTCTTTAAATTTATTACTGATATAGTTGTCATCATGAATTTTTGGTACGTCATATAGTGCGTATAGTGAAAATTGGCTAATTGGCTACTGATGGCTACGGAGAATCTTTTAATAACGATTTTGAAAAATGATTACAATAAATACTTGGTTTGAGCTTTATTTTCTTTATTTCAACAATACGCGGATATAACAACTAAAATAGTTCGTAGAGTTTTTTAAGATTTCCTGTAAATTATATAAAATTATGATAACATTATAAATAATATCATTTAGAAAAAACAATGGATTAATGTTTCTGTTACCCATTAGTGGTTTTGCAAAAATAATACTGTTTAAGTCCAAAATTCAAGACGAATATTACAAAGAGTGACTGAGTTTAATAAGTACTTAATTTGCGAGTGTTCTGTCGTGTTATTTTATCGTAGAATCTGTTATCATTAGGCAGCGGGCTTAAAAAATGAACATGGACGAACTTAAAACATATAAAAAATAAACAAAGTTTTTATGTTCAGTTGCCAATCTGCGCTGGTATGACTATACCGAGTGTTGTCATATAAAGTGCATTCGAAGCGCCCTTAATTCAGGTCCCATATATTTCTGATCAGGCTATATTACGATCACTGAATAGGTTTAGTTTTTTGTGAATCGTTATCGAGAGTTATAATAATGAAATTTGCTTGCAATGGGAAATTCATTGGAAGGTAGGTGTCTGAACAAAAAGGTGCTTGATTCTATGGCGAGCCATTTACACCAATTACACCATTTTATTGAAGACATTGAGTAGGATACCATTGCAAAGTAATGCTATTGTACATAGTACTAGTATTTTTTCATCTTTCCTGTTCGAAAAGTTGAACTTTCATGTGTAGGTAGCCGGGTGAAAAATAGTTTTTCCCTCCCTGCCACGTAAGTGTGGACCCTCTGTTGCCCAAAACCCAAGTGAAACCAAGACTTCCAAAAATAAGTTGTCATGGTGCGTTGCACTTGCCGTCAGCATCGACCGGACGCCCACTTTGGCGCCGCTCGCGGACCAAGTGACACGCCAAATAGTGCCAGTCAGGCGCGTCGCGGATATCAAATGAAACGCACCTTCTTCTATTGCACCACAAAAAAAAAGAAATGCACTATTTCTTTTCTCACAGTTGAAATAAAAAATAGTATTTTTAACTCGGGTGAAAGGACCCATTGAGCGCCAGAAACTTCTCGAGTGAAATAGGTCGCTTTTTCCCCTTGTATAACAATCTACTAATTCTGTTTTTGTTCAATAGTCAAGGTATCATCGATACCAAGCCGTAGATCAATATCAACGGCTGGCCGGCTTACCCAGGAGTAAATTAGGGTAGGTATTTGGTAACTCAATACTTACCGTGTGAAGCGAGATGCGAGACGAGCGCGTTGAGCCAGTGTCGGTAGTCGCGAGCGAGCCGCAGGTGCAGGCAGGCGGCTGTTTGCGCTTCTAGCCAGCTGCGCGCTGCGTCTGCGCTGTATGTGTTGCTGCGAACATTCATTTATTATTAGAGGTCGGAATTAGGTAAAGTTATTCATGTACTTACACTGATTTCATACAGCAAAACAATAGCTTGTGAGAACAAATGAATACAATAGCGGAAATGCGGAGCACTTTCCGTTTAACGGAATGTACTAGATTCTGTCTCTTTCTACCGCATTTATACTATCTATTAGCAACAAATCGGTTTACTCATTCACACAGCTCATTCGCTTACCTCGGTTCGTCGAATGCGCTCACTTGTTTCCTATCGTGTTTTGTGTGGTGAATCCTGTTTGACCCTAGCTTGTTTACTGGATTCTGGACTCTACTTAATACGGGACACGGGATCGTCCATTAAAAGTCCCGGGTAGGTCCACATTAATATCAACATTGCGATGCAAGTACATAAATAACTGAACCTAATTCAAACCTCTGTTTATTATATATAAGGATGCACTACGCCATACAAAATTAAAGCCCAAACACGGCACATGTTACAATTCACCTTATGAAGCTTCAACTGGCTAAGTTCATACATTGCCGCTTAGGCTTCAGCTATTTAAATTGTCATGTGTAATAACGCAGTAATGGATGACGTCAAAACGATATATATTAAATATCATTCACTTGAAGATTCATAAGCCAATAATATGAACAAAGAAGTAATGGAGTAGATCGTTTGTTCATGTTTTGTATGAAATAAGTAACTGATGAGTCATGATTTATATTAATTATACTAGTTGTTGCCCGCGACTTCGTCCGCGTGGACTCGATGATACAAAATATTTTATACTTCCGTCGCCATCCAGCTATTATGATCTCTTAGTCTACCATGTCGTAAGGAGAAGAGAGGAATGAAAAATCAAGGTCAATAGGCACTCTTTTTTAGATCCATCGCCATCCTCTTCTGGTAAGAAATTTCGCATGGCAGTGACCGACTCCAAAACTAAATGTTGTCGTATATATTTTATTAACTTTTTAGTTTATTTTATTGAAGGCACTTTTATTCCTTTGTAAAAAAAATATACTTAGGTAACTTTAGGTTTTAGTGTTCAGAAAAAAGTCAGAGTCAAAGCTGTCTACCGCAATAGATAGATGTGGTTTAGCATCTATTTATTGCGTCCCTAGCCTACTCCAGGGTCGGATTGTAAGTAACTATTATCGTTAAGTAAGTAAGACTATTCTTACAGTTCAATTTTTGCTAGTAAGTGATAAGTAGTATAAAAATAGTGCCAATTGACTTTGATCTTTTATTAGTAATAACTGTATTTCTCTGTAGAAATTCAACAAAACTTCCACAAACTGTCTGTGGTGAAAGTATCCACGAACTACTAAGCGGTAAGGATCATCATCATCAGGTCAGCACCATAAAATTATGACTCCTGAATGTAAACGCTTCAATACTTAAATTAATGCTGATATGGTATACATGCCTATAAAATCTGAAGGATTCTCTCGATTTCTCCAGGTTTCCGTCACCATATCGTAGCTTGGAGACAGTAGGTGTAGCGACATCTTACTACTGTCGCCCACATTAGCAAGCAACTTCCAGACGCGACGCCCTGACTCGGCTCCTATAGGCTAGATGGCGCTGTTAGCCCGCTCCATACAACACAAACCGCGATATGTAAGATTTAGCACGAGCTTGACTACATATAGCTAAACCAAGACGGTGACCATTGGACCTTGGTCCCCGACCATAACAACCGGTCGGTAGGAAGCGCTTCCCTTTGCCTTCCTAATCCAGTTGCGCCAAATTGGTGACCCCGACGTGATCTACACTGGAGCATGGAGCCTCACCGTCGTCATCATCATCGTCGCCTTCTCCCTTGCCAACAGGCACCCAGCCCTAAGGACCTTGGTCCCCGACCATAACAACAGGTCGGTAGGAAGCGCTTCCCTTTGCCTTCCTAATCCAATTGCGCCAAATTGGTGACCCCGACGTGATCTACACTGGAGCATGGAGCCTCACCGTCGTCATCATCATCGTCGCCTTCTCCCTTGCCAACAGGCACCCAGCCAGCAGTCTCCTGCAAGCCAGCTCACCAGCCCTAAGGACACCACCGCAGACCGCACCGGTTCTACCTGGTTCCTCGGCAGCCTCATTCAGCTCATCATCCCGACTCACTGTGGACTTCGAGCTCATCCGCACGCATCGTGGACATCACACATGCTCATCTCGACTCACTGTGGACATCACGCATGTACATCCCGACTCATCGTGTGGACATCGCGCACTCATCCCGACTCACCGTGGACATCGCGCATCCCGACACGCCGTGGACATTACGCATGCCCATCCCGACTCACCGTGGACATCGCGCATGCTCATCCCGGCATATCGTGGACTCAACAAGCACTGGCACTTGCAAGCTCACTACGCACAGACTGCTGAGCTCTCAACCATCTTGGCTCAATCAACCTCCGGTTCTTCGGGGGGAGTGGTGTAGCGACATCTTACCACTGTCGCCCACATTAGCAAGCAACTTCCAGACGCGACGCCCTGACTCGGCTCCTACAGGCTAGATGGCGCTGTTAGCCCGCTCCATACAACACAAACCGCGATATGTAAGATTTAGTACGAGCTTGACTACATATAGATAAACCAAGACGGTGACCATTGGACCTTGGTCCCCGACCATAACAACCAGTCGGTAGGAAGCGCTTCCCTTTGCCTTCCTAGTTATGGTCGGGGACCAAGGTCCAATGGTCACCGTCTTGGTTTAGCTATATGTAGTCAAGCTCGTGCTAAATCTAACATATCGCGGTTTGTGTTGTATGGAGCGGGCTAACAGCGCCATCTAGCCTGTAGGAGCCGAGTCAAGGCGTCGCGTGTGGGCGACAGTGGTAAGATGTCGCTACACCACTCTCCCCGAAGAACCGGAGGTTGATTGAGCCAGGATGGTTGAGAGCTCAGCAGTCTGTGCGTAGTGAGCTTGCAAGTGCCAGTGCTTGTTGAGTCCACGATGTGCCGGGATGTGCATGCGCGATGTCTACGGCGAGTCGGGCTGGGCATGCGTAATGTCCACGGCGAGTCGGGATGCGCGATGTCCACAGTGAGTCTGGATGAGTGCGCGATGTCCACACGATGAGTCGGGATGTACATGCGTGATGTCCACAGTGAGTCGGGATGAGCATGTGTGATGTCCACGATGCGTGCGGATGAGCTCGAAGTCCACAGTGAGTCGGAATGATGAGCTGGATGAGGCTGCCGAGGAACCAGGTAGAACCGGTGCGGTCTGCGGTGGTGTCCTTAGGGCTGGTGAGCTGGCTTGCAGGAGACTGCTGGCTGGATGCTGCTGGCTGGGTGCCTGTTGGCAAGGGAGAAGGCGACGATGATGATGACGACGGTGAGGCTCCATGCTCCAGTGTAGATCACGTCGGGGTCACCACTTTGGCGCAACTGGATTAGGAAGGCAAAGGGAAGCGCTTCCTACCGACCGGTTGTTATGGTCGGGGACCAAGGTCCAATGGTCACCGTCTTGGTTTAGCTATATGTAGTCAAGCTCGTGCTAAATCTTACATATCGCGGTTTGTTTTGTATGGAGCGGGCTAACAGCGCCATCTAGCCTGTAGGAGCCGAGTCAGGGCGTCGCGTCTGGAAGTTGCTTGCTAATGTGGGCGACAGTGGTAAGATGTCGCTACAGTAGGATTACCTAGGGAGTTTGAAAGTCAGTCCAAAACAATTTAGCATATCAGTTGCTTCAGACTTTCAATTTGTGAAAGTCATTAAAAATGCTTATCACGCTTAACAATGTTCCCTAAGGCGCTCTATTCATATCTCGTAAAGTTTGGCTGAGCTGCTAGGGTTCCATATCATTTGCTCCAGACCTTCAATTTGTGTAAGTCAATAAAAATGCTCACCACGCTGAACAATGTTCCATAAAGCGCTCTATTCATATCTCTTATAGTTCAGCTGAGCAGCTAGAGTTCCACTCCACATCAGTTGCTCCAGACCTTCAATTTGTGTAAGTCAATAAAAATGCTCACAACGTTGAACAATGTTTCCTAAGGCGCTCTATTCATATCTCTTATAATTGAGCTGAGCTGCTAGGGTTATATATCAGTTGCTCCAGACCTTCACTTTGTGTACGTCAATAGAAAATGTTCATCACGCTGAATAACTTTTCTTAAGGCGCTGCTTTCATATCTCTCTTAGTTTAAGTGTACTGCTAAGGTTCCACGTCAGATACTTCGATCTTCAAAATAATTTATAGCCTAGTATTTGCCCAGACTCAATAGCTACACAATTAAAACAAGTTTCATTCAAATCCGTTCAGTATTTCCGGAGATTAGCGTGTAAAATAATAATGTCCTTCTAGCCGAATTTCGACTACAGGTACAGCGGCCAATCTCAACAGAGATTACCCAACTACGAGGGAGATATTATAGTGCACAAGTGTGTGCGCAATACACAGGTGAGTAAATGTGAGCTTGTGCTATTCATGTTATAATTAGAGAATACAGAGACTACGATTACTGGATGGTGATAGGAGTATGAGTAAATTTCAATGTCAATGATGACCGTCTTGGTGTAGTGATTCGCGATTCGGAATACAAAACCAGCGGTTGCGGATTTAAATTTCGTAAGGGGCAAAATCATGGATGTTTATCTACGCGGGAAGTGAGACAAGCCTGCCTCAGGCGACAGATAACATTGTTTTCACACTACCTAATCGGCAATGTTCAATTACACATAAAGTAAATCTGACTCAAAGTGAGTCATTGCATCCCTAGGGACGTAATGTTGTATGAAAGGACTTGTCCTCTTTTTGTATGGAGGCTGGTTTTTATTCCAAGATATCACCAACCACCAATGACCTATATTGATCTTTAAGCTACAAAAATATGAAACACGTAACCATAGAAATCAGAATTTTAAACGCCTCCATTTTTGAGAAAAAAATATGTTTTGTAACAGGCATCATCCTTGATCACTTACTTGTATTTCCTTGCTGTATGGCTATGTACCATTGCCTTTCCACTGGTGGATAAATACTACTAGGTACTACCACAGATTATATAATAGGTACTACTGTCAATGGAATGACAATTTTGCTGTCAATATTTTTTTCATGCGTTAATTGATATAGACGACGAAGGTGCGGTTTACGTACAGACAAAGAGAAAAAATAATTTCAATTTTTCTCTAAATCGGAGGCCTTGTATAATATATTATTTATGCAGAAAGGCTAGTTTTTGTGAACTCATTCATATAATATTTAGTTTATTCTGGTTAGAAATATTGACGAATAAAAAACCATTAATGGACAAGTACTTTCATAACGTAATGAAGGAGGCAAAGTGATTTGAATTTCGAATAAGAGTTCGTAGGCATGATCACATTAGACCGTCACGCACAAAAGAGAACATATTTGAAATTTGAACCTGGCAGCCAAGAATTTCAGCACGAACAAAATAAAAAAAAGAGCGTGCTTCTAAAAAAAGATAAAGAAAAAAAACCTATGTATTTTAAGAAATTACAAACAATGTTTTTGTAAAACTGTCCAGTGACGAAGTTTATGACACCGGAGTCCATGAGGTATAAAGCGGGTATTGTTAATAATAATAATTTACTACCAGAAAAGTCAATGGATATATACTTATAGATAAAATAAGGATTTTATTGCCTCGTAGGAAGTGTGAAAAGCAGAGTATTCTCCTCAGGGATAAAGATGTCTTCGTCTTGGGCGAGCTTAAATCGCGTCGTTTCGTCGCGTCTGCCACACCACCCTGTACAGACTGCGTGTGTCTCACCTGGCGGGTAGCGCGTGCGTGCGCGTGTGTCGCGCGTGTCGCGTCTGCCACACCACCCTGTACAGACTGCGTGTGTCTCACCTGGCGGGTAGCGCGTGCGTGCGCGTGTGTCGCGCGTGTCGCGCGTGCAGGGGGCGGGCGGCGGGCGGGGGGCGGGCGGCGGCGTAGGGGCCCGACGCGCGCCACACCGGGTCCGTCGCGTCCGACCACACCACCCTGTATCACATACATACATATTGGAAAACATCACATACAATGGACTCTATTCCGCAGGTCCGTCGCGTTCGACCACACCACCCTATATCACATACATACACATAAATGTTAAAAAATCATATTAAATAGACTCGATTCCGATGTGTCCTGTCTTTTTATGAACATTAATTCAATTTTATGAACATTAAAAACAACTATTGCACCACGATACTCAAGGGCTCTATTTTTAAACCACTCGTATGATATTCTTTTCGAATTTTAGAATACGACTGATTTTTCACCAGGGTTGGCAGGATTAAAACAAGTTGTTTTAAAACACATGTTTAAAACAGCTTGAATTTCAACCGCGTTTTTTATCACGCGTTTATAAAATACAGAATAAAACAAGTTTTAAACATTGTATAAAACAATAGGAAAAAACAAGGTTAAAACAAATTTTCAAGGCGAATAGATATAAATTGAAAATAAATTAATATTCAGGAGTTAAAATAGCGTGACTTAGAACTAGTTGAGTCAATGCTTTTGAAATGTTATATATTTGAACTGTTATTGGCTTTGTAATTAAATAAAACATTATTTTTGTGATTGGTAATTTATTCAATCAAACACAGATCTATGTTCCAAGTTAGTGGTTATTCCCCTCATTTAACTGTAAATATTAGAGTTGCACCGTTTCATTGGTAGGGCTGAGCTGTAGGCTGCTACCGGGGTCCATAGGTGGCGGATAATGGAACGGCTTGGAGATATCCTTGCTAGCTGTACCACTGACCACTCAGCGGCAAGGTTCTAGGATGCAGTGGTAATTTCTTAGGAAAGAATTGCTTATAAAATGCTGCTTATATCCGATGATGCCCTTGTGACCTGGCGAGTCGTGCCGCCAGTAAATAAGCACTCCTCTGTTGTGGGCAGCTGCTCAACAGTATACCCAGAAGAGGAAGCCTAGTTGGCTGGAACTGTGAGGGGTTTTCAAGCTATTGGCGTAGATGCGGTGCATTGGTTCGGCAATAGTACAGCGTGTGGAAGGCAACGGAAAACCACCACATATCTTTTCCCAGTACGATCATCATTAATAAGCACAATAAAAGAACGGCCCTTAGTCCCCGGCAGACCTTAGATGGTCAGAGGGTGCGAAGAATCCCCGGGTTAAATATGAAGATCGCTACTTGGAATGTAAGGAGTATGTACCGCACTCGTAAATTGATTAATATCGAAAGGGAAATGCTAAGACTTAATATAGATATACTGGGTATCAGCGAATCTAGACTCAAAGGTACCGGCGTCTTATTACGTGAGGACTCTGTTGTCTATTACAGCGGGAATGACAGTGGAGAGCATTACAATGGAGTGGCTATAATGCTGAGGAGACAACTAAAGGAGCAGGTCATAAACTTCCTTCCTATATCGGACAGAGTCATGGTTTTACAGCTTAAAGCCAAACCTAGAAACATCCAGATCGTCCAGGTGTATGCGCCGACTACAGATGCTACGAACGATGTTGTTGAACAATTTTACGAACACACTGAACAAGCACTTAAGTATCTCAATAAGCGCGACATCGTTCTCCTTATAGGAGACTTCAATGCCAAAATAGGACAAGGCAGGGTGTCGGATATCGTGGGAGCATACGGCTTGGGTATCAGAAATAACCGAGGAGACCGCCTGTTGCAGTTCTGAGAGGAACATGAACGTATAGTAGCAAACACTCATTTCAAGCAACCCCCACGAAGGTTATACACATGGACTTCCCCGCTGCATACGCCAAAGAAAATTGTCCGTAATCAAATAGATTACATTCTCATAAATAAAAGATACCGCAACTGTTTAAAATCTGTAAAGACATACCCCGGCGCTGATGTCGGGTCCGATCATAATCCAGTTGTAGCATCCATAAATTACAAAATGAAAATTTTAAAAGCCAAAAAAACCAAACAAAAAATGGATATGGCTCGACTAAGAGAAACCACAGTGCATCACGAACTTTGCATAGATGCGAACCGGGCAATTGACTCCTTAAACGGCAAAATTGGCGAAGACATACAATCTGAAGAACTATGGTCAATCACAAAAAGAGAACTCGTTGGCATTGGCCAAAAAATACTAAAGCCTATAGAACACAAAAATAAAAATAAACAGTAATTTAAAAAATTAAAAAACCTGACTGCGTTTCTGTGTAATTGGAAATAAAAAAACCCTAAAACAAGAAAGAGGTCATACCAGGGTTAAATTGGTAGTACCTATATTAAAAATTGTATAGCAGTCGGGACCGATTCTAGAAATGGAGGCTTAGTGAATTAAGAGCACATACCTTTATATTACGATGCAGATTACTCCAATCTACTGACGAGACGGCTGACTTTCTAACATGGGTCCCGACTGCTATATAATTTTTAATATGGGTACCAATTTAACCTCTATATGACCTCTTTCTTGTTTTAGGGTTTTTTTATTTCCAATTACAAAGAAACGCAGTCGGGTTTTTTAATTTTTTAAATTACTGTTTTTTATTTTATTATTTTTAGTTTTATTATTCAAAATAAAACAACAGACTGTACAAATTATAATATTTTTGAAATGGTCTCTTTACTAGCCTTCATTTGATACCCATATTGCTATGCTAAGGAAAAAATCAATCCCCCCTCCCGCTTTATTTCCATTTGCGGGCGCCATTTTTAAAATTTATATAGCCTATGTCACTCTCACAATTTTGACAAATTTAACGACACCTCATATGTCAAAAACTGTCCAGCCGTTTGGGCTGTAGGGCGTGCCAAACAATTATACATACATACATACATACATACTTACATACATACATACATACTCTCGAAAAACATAACCCTCCTTCCGCAGTCGGGTAAAAACTATTGGATCACAAAGGACATTCTGGAGCTAGAACAACGAAGAACTTACAAAGGAGTCAATGATCAGAGATACAAAGCCATCAATAACATGATCCAAGTAAAAGTGGTTGAGGCTAAGGAACAATGGATGTTGGACCAATGTGTTGCGGTAGAAGAGTTTGAGGCCAAACATGATTCCTTTAATGTGCATAAAAAAATTAAGGAAATAACGGGCACGATTAAAACACCTTATATGCATGTGTTAATGGACGAAAACGGAAAGCTTGCCATGTCAATAGAGGAAAAGCTCAATATATGGCAACGTTACATAGCAACCCTCTTTCATGACAATTATCCAACCTGTCAAGCCTGAAGTGACGGATCTAACTGGACCTTCGATTAGCAGAAGTGAAATAGCTTATGCCATTAAGACATCTAAACCAGGGAAATCAGCAGGTCCTGATGAGTTACCCGCTGAACTTATCAAAGTACTTGAATACTCAAATATGGGTATACTGGAAAAATTGTTTAACTCTATTTACAATACAGGCTATATTCCATCTGATTGGCTAAAATCCACTTTTGTTACCCTCCCCAAAGTTGCATCTGCACGGAGATGTAATGAATAAAGAACTATCTCACTAATAAACCACGTACTGAAAATATTCTTAAAAGTTATTCATAAAAGAATTTACACCAAGTGCGAGGAAATTATTTCAAAGACTCAATTTGGTTTTCGTAGTGGGTTGGGTACGAGAGACGCTCTTTTCAGTTACCAAGTATTGATTCAGAGATGTTGGGACATGAATCAGGATGTATCTGTATGTTTTATCGACTATGAGAAAGCCATCGACAGGGTGCAGCATTCGAAAATGGTCGATATCTTACAATTCATTGGCCTCGACTCAAGGGACATACGGTTCATTGCAAACCTTTACTGGAACCAAACGGCAAATGTACGCGTGGAGGGTAGATTGACTGAAGAAGTGGAAATCTTGCGGGGCGTGCGACAGGGATGCATCCTTTCTCCTGTGCTCTTTAATGTGTACTCCGAGATAATCTTCAGAGAAGCTCTGGATGGTTTGGACATGGGCATAATTGTCAATGGCCAAGTAATTAATCACATCCGTTATGCTGACGATACGGTGCTTATCGCTTCAACAATAGAAGACCTGCAAATACTCTTAGATAAAGTACAGGTTGTTAGTTCGGAACATGGTCTGAATGTCAACAGCAAGAAAACTAAATACATGACTATCTCAAAGACACCTCCAGCTTCTGCTGTATTGTTTTGTAGCGGACAACCTTTAGAACACGTCCATAAATATAAGTATTTGGGTTGCTGGGTAGACGACAGGGGCGACCATAGCCTGGAAATAAAGTGCCGTATTGAACAAGCTCGAACTGCTTTCATGAAGTTGAAACAGCTGCTATGCAACAAAAAGCTGAACATCAAGCTACGATCGCGATTTGTCCGCTGTTATGTTTTCTCCATTCTACTATACGGCGTCGAAGCATGGACACTCACTGAAGCGATGTGCAAAAGGGTTGAGGCTTTTGAGATGTGGGTGTACAGAAGAATGTTAAGGATATCCTGGAGAGACAAAATCAAAAACATAACAGTTTTGGACCGCATGAAGAAGGACACAGAGGTTTTATACACCGTCAAGAAGAGAAAGCTGGAATATCTTGGGACACATTATGCGCAACCCAAAATATGAATTTTTGCAATTAATCATACAAGGAAAGATTCAAGGCAAGAGAATTGTCGGACGTAGGAAGGTATCCTGGCTGAAGAACCTACACCAATGGTTTGGAAGGAGTACCCGATCATTGTTTAGAGCGGCGGTATCAAGGGTGCAAGTTGCTATGATGGTCGCCGAACTTCGACAGAAGATGGCACCTTAAGAAGAAGAAGAAGTTTCATAGAATTGAATTTATAGTTCATATGTGATTCCAAGCCGGTATAGTCCCGCAAAGAAAGTCCCTATGTCGCCCAATTTAAAAATCAACATTAGTTACAACATAGAGGGTGAATGCAAAGCATTCAATATTGATTGGAGATATGCAACATAAAATAAAATTAAATCCATTAATCGTTTTTAGAGTTCCGTACCCAAAGGGTAAAGACGGAACAGGTATGTCCGTCTGTCACCAGGCTGTATCTGATAAGCCGTGACAGCTATACCTGTATAGCTGTCACGGCTGATGGATGGATGGATGGATGTTAGTTTGCATCCTTGCCATATTTACAGAGGTAACTATATTACGCTGAACTCAAATCATTAAAAAATAGTGACCTAAAATTTAGATTTTTAATCTTGATTATTTAATTTTATCGACAATCTGTTACGCACACCATTAACTATCGTAGCGCATACACATCACTGTTGGTTGTTCATCGGCACAAAAGAGTCGCGGCGATTGCGCTCTCTTTCTAACAACAAAAACGGCGCCTACGCAGGCCGGGCCTCCCGCTCGCTTCAGTCGAATTCGCATAGCTTGCGGACACGTACGTGATTATTCTCGCTCGCTCCGTGTGATCGCGTGCCGTGTTAAAATGACCGAAGCCTATTAAAATAACGAATTGGTGATTTTTGGAGTGACGTACGCAGAGGAGATTGAGTGTGTAAACGGATTGTTTCAGCTTTAGAAACAGTGAGACAAAACGTTTATAAGTTGCAAAAACTAAAGCGAAATTCGCTTCGCCGTGCTAGACTGTGCCTTCATCACAACGGAGGACACTTTGAACACTTGCTTCGAAGTACGTAAAGTTTGTAAGTAGCAACTTGTAAATAACTAATTAATTGTAAATAAGATGATTTCAGCTTTCTAACTACGCAAAAAAAAAACTAATTTATTAATTTAAAAAATGTGGAGCAAATTTATGAATTATTATGTTATGAATTGAAACCATTATTATTATAAGGTATTTTTGACGGTCCTAAGCCCGTAAAGTAGAAAGGAAAATCTGAAATCATTTCATTTACCCGCAATGGGCGCGGGCGGCTTGGCCACGCCCACTTGTTTTATTCCTATTGCGACTTTTGCACGTGCGAGAAAAAAAAAGATTTATTCCTATGTGTACTGCAAAACCAAATTTTCCTAAAACTTATTAAGCTTCATTTATGGGAGTCTCTTGTTTATCTAAAGTGATAGGTGCTGTTCCCTTCTTTTATCTCTGTGAATATGGCAAGGATGCAAAGTAACACCGTGTATAGTTAAAATTTTTATAGATGATGTGTTTTTTGAAAATATTTAATTTACTATGGCGATTTAAAAAAAAACTAGTTTAGAAATGAAACAGTAATGAAAAAGTAACTTGAAATAATAGCCTAAACTAAAAAAAATAATAAAAAAAACATAAAAATACTTGTGAGCAATAAAACCTGTTTTTTTTTTCAACCCTGTTTTTCACTCGTCAAGGAAGTCACATGACGCTGAAATTCCGTACTTTTAAATCTTTCGCCTTCGGTGCTGCGCGTTTATTAAAAATTATTCAATAAATGCCTATTCTCATTTTGCGCGTTTATAAAAAATTATTCAATAAATGCCTATTTACATAGATTATAAAAACCAGTAACCGCCGCAAGTAAAACGGAATGTAAATTTTATAATGTTTTGACTGTGTAAGTAACGAATATTTTCCTTGTTTTCTTATAAAAACTATTAATTGAGTCCATTCGAGCGATTAAAAAATGCAGAGTTTTAAATGACAAACGAAAATCAGTAGATATCTCCACGCGAGTGATTAAAAAATAGGGTCCCAGGCCAGCACCCTCATTCACAAACGTCGGAAACTACTAATTTCGAATCCGAGAGGCAGGTTTCCGAAGACGTCAAAAAAATACGCGATCCTCAAACGTCGGAATCGAAAACTTTGACGTTTCCACTAGGCACAAATAACTTTAGCTTTCGATAACTCCGTTCGGAAAGAATGTTTGACATCCGAATTCGGAAAGGATACGACACGGAAACTTTCCGAGTGTTTGTGAATCAGGATGCTGATATAATATAGAAAATATGGTTTTCTATATTGACTCGACCGCGGAAGTCGTCAAGGATTAAAAACACGGATATTCTTTTATGAGCATAGAAATATTTTTTTGCCTTATATCGAACAAGATGTCGAGGCAAATACAAATAAAAGATAAGTCACCATCACAGTAGTGAAATACTGATCCGATTCGAAACAGATTCAGTGAAAAGACGAGTGACCAACTGCCGCAATCAGAGTCGTCAATTAATTTTAATCTTTGATAAAGTCTCGTTCTATCACTTTCTTTGTCAATATAATAGAAAAAGCTGAGAGCAGCTTGAGACTTAATGAAAGATTACATTTAATTGACGTCTCTGAATACGGCAGTGAGAGACGGCCGAATTATATATTGACATTATCGAAACTGGCCGTCACTCAAACACTCGAGTCAGAGGCCCTACTCTTGTTGACGATGTCCGTATTTTCGAATATAGTCCCTTTCACTCACGACTGAACGACAACGCGAACGAGCGTAATGACGAGACTCGAAAATACGGACATCGTCAACAGGAGTAGGGCCTCTGATATCTATGGTGACTGAAAGACACAACTACGACCAAAAATACCCTCCAAGCTGGCCTCAAGTTATAATTCGTAAGTACTAATATTAAATATTATTTTCGTCATAATTCGAAAACCAGACATCGGTTACCTTATGACGTAATTTTTTTTTAAAATACAATATCATATTCATATTGTGTTAGGTGTTATTTTTTAACCGATCACAACTTACGCTAAATTATAATAAACTTACCATGAACACAGTTTCTTGCTATAAATAAAGTTTTTCCCATTGCTGAGTGAGATCATTGGATTTCCGTCGTCTAGTAATGTACAATTTGTGACCGTCACTGAAAAAAAAATGTGTTCATAACTATTTACTGTTAATAAACATTAATAACTTAGGTACTGGGGGTCATCACACTAACATTTTTCCCTTGCGGGATTTGAACCAGCAGCTTTTGGTTTCGTATTTCATACATCGAACCAAGTCTGTCTATTTATTTTTTTATTATTTATTAATAAAGACACAAAACAGGTTACAGCACAGAATACTAGTACTTCGTACAGAAGTATGACTTAGCAATTGTATTCAAAGAAATGTCTACTCAATGTCGTCAATAATATGGCGTAATTTAGTTCGCCTCAGAGTCAAGCACATTTTCGTGTAGACACCTACAAAAATCCAATTCAAGATAATTTTATACTTATTGCTCTGGAATATGATTCATAATACACTAAACCTATTCAGTGACGTATTATCACGCGACGCGATAGGGTTGACTGCTGCGAGAAGCTTCTAACGCCATCTAGCGCCTCTTTCTAGTACATTATTCATTCTCGTCCAGCCAGCAACGTAGCCGCGCGGCCGCCGGTGAATAAAACGCGCGAGCGTGTCACTGACCGGTAGCGACACGCAACTTGTTTTAGCCCCTAAGTAGGGGCGCCGCGCGTAGGTACGTTTTTGCTACTTACGCGGGGAGATACACAGGCCTGGTTACAGTCAGGAATCAATCGAGTGAGGTCATATTGAACTTCAATAAGCAGTCTGGGTAGGAATCGCTTTCGATGGAAGCCCATACGGAAAGAGAGGATGCGAACGAACTTCTTTTGCAACTTTTCAATATTGTTTATATGTACGGCATATAAAGCAGACCAGACCACAGCTCCATACTCGAGGACACTTCTAACTAGTGTGTTATATAAGAGGATAGCACTTTGTGCTTTTATAAAGTTCTTAGTATTTCGCAGAACAAATCCCAAAAGTCGAGCAGCTCTGTCTCGCACATAATCATAATGAGCCCTAAATGTCAATTTATCATCAAAAAAGATGCCTAGGTCTTTGGCTTTTATTCAGGCGATTAAGTTTCTGACTAATAAGGGTATAGCTATAGGAAATTTTCGTATCGGTTTCTTGTAAATGTTACAACAAAACATTTGCTTACATTTAAAAACATACAATTGTCAGTACACTAGCTAGAGACTGTGTTGAGATCGAGTTGAAGAGTTTCGGCATCATTCAGTGACCTTATCTCAGAGAATACCTTCAGGTCGTCGGCATATAATAGACTGGGACATTTCAGGCGGTCTATAAGGTCATTAATAAAAATAACGAAGAACAAAGGTCCCAGATGTGATCCTTGTGGTACTCCCAAGGTGACTGGGATAGGTTCAGACAATTCACCCTTGAGTGCGACCAGCTGACTACGTCGTGACATGTATGATTCGACCCACCGCAGCAATGAGCCATGTATTCCCATTCCCTGAAGCTTCTGACATAAAATAGAATGGTTTACCTTATCAAAGGCTTTGGAAAAGTCAGTGTAAATGGTGTCCACCTGAATTTTCTTAGCAAATGCTGAACAGATATAATTTTTATATTCCAAGAGATTTGTTATTGTGTCTTTCTAACAAAACCGTGTTCATTGGGAGACAGCATTGGATGAACATGGTAATATAAACTATCATAAACAACAGTTTCAAATTATTGTCGTATACCAAAAATAAATAAACAAACTTCTCGTATTTACTTTCTGATTAATTAATTTGGAAGTACCTCCATGTGACAGTAGACTGCGAAAGCAGAGCGGCTTGATGAGGCAGCAGGCTTCGTTGAGGTCCCATATGACCAGCTCAGCTGCCGTCGTCACGACTGCCAACGTATCGCCTGATAGCGTTAGCTTGGCTGCCGGCGAGCTTAGGGCTGTTGGGAGGGTAAATCATTATTTGGGTATTTTTCAAAGTATCAACAGAGTAAAGAAAAGGAAAAAAAAACAGTTAGAAATGGAGTTAACTTACATCAAATTGTATCACGCAATGGCGTATTCAAAAGAGACCAAGAATTTCACACGGGTCGGGTCGCAAAGGTCGTACTTTCCAATCCTACTCGTGTGCGACTTTTGGTATCTTAATTAAAACTTATATAAATAAGAAAGAACACTGTGGTGTAAGAAAGAACTCGAAGCACGCGCCGTGTGCAGTCTCTAGGCGTGATTCCGACCCCGTACCCTAATTCTGTGTGTTTACCCACTGATAGATGGCAGGGCTCTCGTACTTCGTAGCGCGTTTGAGATTGACTGCCGAAATAAAAATTCAGCTAGGAGGACATTATTATATATTTTTTTTGTGTCCTAAACGTAATGTGACTAATAAGATATAATAAATAATACTACAAGTAGAAAAAGACCACTTCGTAAAGTTATTTATGTAAATAGCGTTTCTTGCTACGACACAAAAAAGTGCGAATTCAGATCGTGGCACGCCAATAATCTACCGCTTTATGCACCTAGATATTTGACTCTCTTTCCCTCGCGTGACCTCATCTCACCTGTTAACGGCGCGCCACCAAACGCGCGCGTGACTCGCCAATCTTACAATCGAAGCGGCCGGCTTGTGACATCCACAACGATCAGGGGGCTAATTACGTAACTCTGTTGTTAACAATTCAGGATTGAAATCGCTTGAAAATGTCACATTTGACAACTTCAGTTACTCTGTTAAGCTGTACATTAACGGTCAGTTCAAAAAATGACTCCTCTCACTAAACAAAAAATAATCAGAAAACTGACTTTCATTCAGTGCTGCCAGAACGTAGGCAATGCCCCACGCAAAGGCGACTTTTAGTTTTGTTTATTTAGGGGGTAAAATGGGCGGGAAGGTCTTAGAACCGGTAAAATATAGGCAAGTGTGAAAGAAAATGATAACGTTAAGTTACTTTTGTAGTACTTATGCTTATCGTCTAGATTTTAATTACCGATATTAAAAACGGTCAAATTTTGGTCGTACCTCAGACCGACTAATTAGTTCAACTGGCCGTGAATGGCCAACTTTAGCAACAAAACTTTGATTGTAATAATTTCATTCAACGTTACATAATCCACTACCAGACGTCGACCGGTCGATCCGCGCATGTACTTGTACCTTTAAGCTAAACTGCGGAGTGGATTAGGCCTGTTAGGAGCTAAAAGCTTTGTGTACTCACCTATAGGGGGTAAGGCTCTCGTAGCGCGCGCCTTGTGCAGTCTCCACGCGTGTAGAGCGGCGTCAGCGCACACCACGCAGGCCCAGCGCGCGTCGCACGCGATGCAAGTCACCGCAGACCCTACACGTACATTAGATATAGATTGATAGATACTCTTTATTGCACACCATGGTACAATTTAGGACGTCTTATCGCTGAAAGCGATTTCTTCCAGACAACCTTCGAGTAGAGGAGAGTCTAAAAAATTAATTGGGTCGGTCGTGAAAACTATAAAAAAAAGTAATATGTGTAAATAAGAAAGAAAGAAAAATGGGTAAATAATTCAAAAGACACGATATAAGCATTCATACATCATCATTCGCTTGCCCTGTTCCCATTATATTTGGGGTCGGCGCAGTATGTTTTTCTCTTCCATACAATCTTATCACTCGTCATTGACTCATCCACTCCTTTCATAATCATATCATGCTTTATACAGTCCATCCATCTCTTTCTAGGTCGGCCTCTTCCCTTCCATCCACTAACATTCATACTCATCACTCTTTTTGTCACATGATTCTCCTCTCTTCTCATCACGTGTCCATACCAAGATAAACGGTTTCCCGCATCTTTTCTGTCACAGGCGCCACTTGCAAACTTCCCCTTATATACTCATTTCTTACTTTGTCCATTCTTGCCACTCCACACATCCATCTCAACATATATATATACATATATATATATATATATATATATATATATATATACATAAATCAGTAAGGCTATTAAATGTTAGTAATACTAATAAATAAACATACATTATAATAAATGTACATTATATCTAAAGGTAGACTTCAGAGTAATTCGGCTATCATAGAACTATATGATTGTATGGAATGGCCCTATGAGGCCATGACATGCTCGGAAGGGGTTTCATACAATCCCATAGTTTCATGAGCGGCTCTGAGGGTCTGTATGCCGCATTACTCGATAGTCTACTTTAAGTTTGTATGAAACTATATTAGTTTTATAGATAAATCGGTTAAAAAATGTGATTAGAAATTAAAAATGACGTATTTCGTTTTTTTTTAAATTCAACCACTAAGGGGGTGAAAAGGTGGTGCATATGGATCCCGTCGCCATCTTATTTTTCTTTCGAAATTGCGGCGCATAAATAAATAAATTGTTTTAACAAACACACCAATTACCTAACCCCAAACTAAGCGTGAGCTTGTGCTATGGTGACTAGGATAACGGATAGAAATACTTAAATATATATAAACATCCATGACTAAGGTACAAATGCTCGTGCTCATTACACAAACATTTGCCCCTTGCGGGATTCGAACCCGCAACCGCCTGGTTTAGTAGTCCGGTGCGCGAACGACTACACCAAGTCGGTCGTCCGTATATAAAGTGATATAAAGGATAAAGGACACATAGATAAGCAAAAAATGTCAAGAAACATGGTATTCTATAGTGTCACTATAGCGAGGTAACTTTGAAGGCAAAGTTCGGCATACGAGTACAATAATTGGCTTTGTAATAATTTGTCGATCTTTACCTTCAAAAGTCTCGTTTCGAATTTTTTTGTAGGTTACTAATGGACCCGAAGTTACAACATTTACAGTTGTGGTCATATAATTAAGAACGATTTAAAGTTCTAGAAGTTTTTGTTTGAATCATGTCATATACAAAGATGTGTACCTTCTGAGAAGCAACTATTTATGTTATAAAATATCCACATTAATAGAGCAACGTGGATTAGGAATAAAGAAGATAATCGCTAATTATTTTGTTCTCAAATTTAATTTATTTTACCAAATTAACACATTCAAATAGTACTGAAAGTGGACAAATAATTAAGAACGATTTATTAAACTGCTCGGGAATTGTTTCGTATGACACGTACATAAAAAAAAAATACAATAATATGTAGAGCGGGAAATTTAAAGAGCAATTAATTACATTTTTAACTAAAATTAATAGTTAATAGCAAATCTACGGCTTTTAATTACAGCTTTACACCGGCGAGGCATTGACTCTATTAATTTTTGACATTTCGCAAGAGAAATAGAGTTCCATTCTTCTAAAAAACGTCGTACAGCGCTCTTAAATTTCCATACTGTGTATTTGAAACCTTTTTCTTTACTTCGAACCACAAATTCTCTATTGGATTTAGATCTGGGCTGTTAGCTGGTCAGTCTAAGACAGAAACTGATTGCGCTGCGAGAAATTCCTTTACGGTGCGTGCAGTGTGCTTTGGATAATTGTCATGCTGGAATGACCAAATAACCGGTAGGACTTCTTCAGCATAAGGCAACATTGTTTCTTCCAGTATATTTTTGTATTGGAATCGATCCATGTTACCTTCTATCAACTTTACAGGTCCAACACCATGTCCAGAAAAGCACCCCCAAATTTTCACATTTCCACCACCGTGCTTTAATGTAACTTTCGTGTATTTAGGGTCGAATACTGTATTCGGGGGACGTCGCACATATCGTTTTCCATCAGAACATACTCTGTTTATTTTCGTCTCGTCAGAAAAAAATACATTTTTCCACTGTCGCACAGTCCAGTTTTCATACTTTCTTGCAAATGCAAGCCGGGCTTGCCTATGGCAAAGTTTCGAATGAAGAAGAACAATGATGTTTCGGTCATCTGGAGGAGTTGTTTTTCTCTGTCTAGGTACACGTGGAACATTCAAAGTAGTTTGATACGTAGCAAAATGTTTAGCAGCGTGGCAAACCATCGTTTTTGAACATTGCAGATGGTCGGCTATCTTTTTATAAGACTAATTCTTCTGGCGAAGTTTTATTATTACTTCCCTTGTAGATTTATCACAACTTTTATTTTTTCCCATTGTTTTTTATAAAACGCAATCACTTAAAAAAAATTACAACACTAAATGGCGCCTAAATTATACAAACAGTAAACTACAACCACAAATCAACTCAGTGTTCTTTATTTAAAGGTCTTGTCCACTTTTGTATGGAGGCTGGTTTTTTATTCCAATATATCACCAACCACCAATTAACTATATTTATCTTTAAGCTACAAAAATATGTAACACGTAACCATAGAAATCAGAATTTTAAACGCCTCCATTTTTGAGAAAAAATATGTTTTGCAATGAGGCATCATCCATTGATCACTTAGTTGTATTTTCTGGCTGTATGGCTGTGTACCATTGCCTTTTCACTGGTGGATATATACTACTAGGTACTACCACAGATTAGTATAATAGGTACTGCTGTCAATGGAATGACAATTTTGTTGTAAATTTTTTTTCTTCCGTTGATTGGTATAGGCAAAGGTGCGCTTTAATAATAATAATAAAAAAAATATTTCAATGTACAGTCAAAGAGAAAAAAAAAAAAAAATTCTCTAAATCGGAGGCCTTAAAAATATTTTAATTAAGCAGAAAGGCTAGTTTTTGGGAACTCTTTTATATAACATTTAGTTTATTCTGGTTAGAAATATTGACGAATAAAAAAGCATTAATGGACAAGTCCTTTGAATAATGGTATAAACTATTTAGCGTTCTTAATTATGTGACCAGCCAGTAAATAGGAATACTATGTTTAGAAGTAGTGTAAAAAGTTTTTCTATTCATTTTTAGCTAATCATTGTGTATCAATGAATACAGTGGTATTATGGAAAAGTTTTACAATACCGAGAGAAATACAAAAAGTTTTACGTCTAAGTTTGAAAAAATCTTCCTTTTAAGTCAGCGTTCTTAATTATATGACTACCACTGTATAAACCGATGGGCAACATAAGCTATGTTTCTTCACAAGTACATCCAGAAATACAGGGCAACCTCTCTTCACTAGACGACATGATCCTAAGGCCCTTGTTTTGAATCACTCATTCAACATTCTGTTGGCAATTGCGACTTAATTTTACCTCAAAACATTACAATTTGACGTTTTTTCTATCGCTTGCCTTCTGTAACGAGTGGTTAAGGGTATTCGTTGCGGTTCCGAGTGGTGGATCGAGTGATTCAATGATGCGGAGTTTTAGAAGACGATCGAAAATCAGTAGAAATCTGCACACAAATAATTCAAAAATAGAGCCTTATTAAGGACATGATTACTGAACGGCGCTGGTAGTATGAGATTGTGAAACTTCTATAATTTGTAAATATAAAGAATTTCAGTATAAATCACTTACCTAAATAAGTTTCCCAAACGGGATCGTTTGAGATGGAGTTATTTGGCAGCAACTGAAGTCTCGTCAGGGTGCCGTAGTGTGTGTTGCAGGCTTTGTTTATGACCTGAAGAAAGAACACATTTTGTATTATTACACTACATTCAACGTTCAAAACTCTTCTAAATAAAATGTATTCAAAGTTAAATCCCGTCGCAGACTGCTTTCCATAATTAGGATAATTTGTTTTTGAGATCAGGTTTTCGTTTTATAGTTCAGTACACGATTAGAGTAATATCGTAAAATAAAATATGTACAAAGAGTATATGTACAGATTAATCACTGAATTTATTGGCTGATATTGCCCGATGTGCTTGAGGACTTTTAAAGCTAAAATTGGGTACAGAAGTCATATGCGAGCACACGATTGCACTGAGCAGTGAGACGCTGTTGCCTGTTACTTATGTTGAATGTAGCCTACAAGGTCTGCGACTGTTACGTCGGTGTAGTGGTTAGCACGCTGGCTTCTATACACAAAGCGCGCGGAGACAGAGTTAGTTGTAGTGTACCCACCTCGGAGACAGCAATACTGCGACACGCTACGATCTGTGGCATTGAAGCGTATTTGATGCGGCATTAGCTGTGGTCACGTGTTCCGCATGCCAGAAGATCGTTTGGCAAAGCACATTCTTTACTGTGATCTTTAAGAAGGCGAGCGCAAGCGGGGGGGACGGCTACTATTTATATAAGGATGCGCTGAAAAAGCATGATGAGGGCAAGTGAGAGGGACAGCTTCTACAGTATAAGAATGTGCTCAAAAGGCATATGAAAAGGTGTAATCTTGACTCCTGGTTAGCAGTTACCATCTCTTAAAGCAGAACATCAACGCATTCGATTGCTCGCGGAGATATGAGTTCATCAAACTGAAGTTTGTAATGTCGTTGCCCGAGATGGACCACTAGGAAGTAACGCAAGCGTTTGTCATTGGCATTAATAATAACATTATCTTACTTATTGTCTGTCTTATTATAAAAAAGTCATCTTATGCCTTAGTTGCTTATATCTATGTTGCCTGTTTCCTATGTTGTATGCAGCTTACTAAGTCAGCGACGTCGGTGTAGTTGTTAGCACGCTTCTATTCACAAAGCGCAGTCGGGCACCTAGTGAAACAAAAAACCCTGCAGAGCTCGACACAGCTAGTAGTAGTGTACCTGTAGGCGGTGAGTCCCGGCGGCTCGCACCACAGGCCCGGCGGCGCCGAGGGCGGGCGCGAGTAGGGCGGGCGTGGGCGGGCGGCGAGGCGCTGCGGCGGAGTGAGACACAGCTAGTAGTAGTGTACCTGTAGGCGGTGAGTCCCGGCGGCTCGCACCACAGGCCCGGCGGCGCCGAGGGCGGGCGCGAGTAGGGCGGGCGTGGGCGGGCGGCGAGGCGCTGCGGCGGAGTGAGACACAGCTAGTAGTAGTGTACCTGTAGGCGGTGAGTCCCGGCGGCTCGCACCACAGGCCCGGCGGCGCCGAGGGCGGGCGCGAGTAGGGCGGGGGCGGGCGGCGCGTGGGCGGGCGGCGAGGCGCTGCGGCGGAGTGAGACACAGCTAGTAGTAGTGTACCTGTAGGCGGTGAGTCCCGGCGGCTCGCACCACAGGCCCGGCGGCGCCAAGGGGGGGCGCGGGTAGGGCGGGGGCGGGCGGCGCGTGGGCGGGCGGCGAGGCGCTGCGGCGGAGTGAGACACAGCTAGTAGTAGTGTACCTGTAGGCGGTGAGTCCCGGCGGCTCGCACCACAGGCCCGGCGGCGCCGAGGGCGGGCGCGGGTAGGGCGGGGGCGGGCGGCGCGTGGGCGGGCGGCGAGGCGCTGCGGCGGCGCGCGGGGGCGGGCGGCGCGCGGGGGCCGGGAAGGCCGCCCCCGCTGCGCTTGCGGAGACGTTGGTCTAGCGCGCTGGGAGAGTAATTGAAGAAAAGTAATTAAACCAGCCTATTCTGAAAACACTAATAACCTCTTATAAGCCGATACCGAACCGATACAGAGCCGATACTGAAAACACTAATAACCTCTTTTAAGCCGATACTAATGCTCAAAGCAACTAAACTAGGTGAAGACACTGAGCACTGTTATTTAATTGCTTAAAAAAATCGTCACTATTTATGTGTAAACACAAGAATCTACAGTTAAGCCACATTAACAAATTACTTATTTGTTTAGTGAATTATTGAAATTCGATACTTTGATACTACGTTTTGAACCTATCTTGTAAAAAATTAAGTTTCTCTAAGGCTACACACACAACACTGGTAACTAATACTAACTTGTCGAGGTTTTGTGCGGGAAACGAGTAGAGAAAAATGGGCTTTTGTTTTTTATATTTATACATGAGTATTTTGTGGCTCTTATTGTAATTGTGTGATGGAATTATCAAAACAATGTTCTAAGAAAAAAATCCAATGAAATGAATGTAAAAATAAACTAAGGTGCTCCTATTTGATCCGGATTGCTTTTCCCGCTCAAAACTTCCTTAAGCATTGAAATGTGAACCATCCTTGCATTTCAATGAGTTAGGTTAAGTTAGTTTATATTGTAGTATTTAGTGTAAGTTTAGGTGTTTTGAGTATAAAAATAAATAATTTCACTGAAAAATACGCTGATCCTGGACCCTGTTCCAAAGCCGTAAACCATGTATTTAAAAAAACTTACTTGTCAGGCGGTCGAGGGTGCGCGTGATTGCTGACGTTGGGATGCGTGACGATGTCGTCGCGCACCTCCACGCGGATTCGCGACTTGCTCTGCGAAGACGTGCTAAAGCAGTTCCCGTCCCCGCCCCACCCCCCGCCCGGCAGGGAGCCAAGGGACTCGCTGGGGAAGAAGGTTACAAATAGAATATTATAATTATTTCTATAATTTAAGCAATTTCTCTGCTAGTTTTTACGAAAGTAAATTTTACTTGCACACAAAAATTGATTCCGTCCCCGCAGCTCATTCGAGCCCGCGGGTTGCCCAATTAATTTTCTCCACAGTTTTTCATTACCCCAAAATTTTATTAAACGTTTATTTTCCCCCAGTTTGGGGAAAAAACCCAATCTAGGGACCCTGGCCAACCATCCGTGCGCGGTGGTGCAGAAAGGCAACGTCGCGTTCGTGCTTCTCGCGTTTTACCTGAAAGTTTTAGCGCCAAATTTTCAATTTTCGGGATCGGCGGATGATCCAGGATGTGTCAGATCAGGTAATTACAATGGAGCGACTGCCATCTGACCTCCGTGACCCTGTTAAGTGGAACCTGACCAGTATTGGATCATGGTGTAAAAAAAAAAGTGTATATTGTAAGTGTAGAAACAAATAACGACTAATTGAAGAATAGGTTGTGAGGAACCAGTTCCAAGACTGTAAAACCTGTATTTGAAAAAATTGGTCTATGACCAATGACATTGACAGTCGAGTATAAAAATGCTCAGCAGTGTGACTCACTTGGCGTCGGCTTGCGTGAGCGGTATGAAGACGGGCGTGATGCGGCGCTTGCCGTCCGACGTGCGAGTCTCGATCTGCCGGTCGATAGGCCGCAGTGCTGTCGGCGTCGAACTCACCGGTGACGGTGTTAGTATTGGCTTTGACTGCAACGTTACAGAGTAAATAATTGTATTATAGAAAGAGTTTATGGAAGAAGCTTTTGTTTAATTATTCTGTATACGTTGGTCTAGTGGTCAGCACGCTGGGTACTATCCCGGGTTCGAATCCCGGGTCAGGCCAAGAGTGTTTGGGTTTTTCTGTCTTGAAACACTCAGACACAGCTCCGGAGTACGGATGTTGGTGGTGTTAACATCTCCGTGCCTCGGAAAGTACGTTAAGCCGTTGGTCCTGCGCTTGATCTCTCTACGGTCATGTCGGACTGCCGTCTCCGCGAATTATGAGAGTGAAGGAACAGAGAATGCACCTGTGTATAGCGCACACACTTGTGCACTATAATATGTCCTGCGCAGTTGGCTAATCTCTGTTGAGATAGGCCGCCGTAGTCAAAATCAGCTAGGAGGACATCATTATAGTATAACTACTACGCCATCTAGCGCCTCTTTCTAGGACTAGGACTTTATTCATGCTCGTCCAACCAGCCGCATAGTGCCGCGCGCCGCCGGTGAATAAAACACGAGAGCGTGTCGCTGCCGGCTTGCGACACCCAACTTGTTAAGCCCCTTCCAAGGGGTCGTCGCGCGTAGGTACCTACGTTTTTGCTACCTACGCGGGAAGTTACACAGGCCTGCTCAAGGTCAAAGTGGAGTAGTCTGAAGTGCGGCCGAGTGAACGATCCAGCTGTCGTGTGACAGCCCTATAAACCGGTGGACCAACGCATGTACTGTAGCTACACATCATACCTAAATTGAGACAGTCTTGCACAATATTTTTAATACACTGTTTAATGGTTCACAGTGTACCGTTAATAAAACTCACCACAGACTTGTCACTCTTGGGCGTGGCTTCCTCCTTGGCCTCCCTCCCCCCTCCCTCCTTCTTGGCTTCCTGTTTCTCTCTGGCTAGGAGGATCTCTGGACACTCTACCAAGAGGTTTGACGAGAGGTCGTTGGACTCGTTGGCTAAACATTTGCCGTAGATCTTTTCGTAGAAAGCGTTCTAAAAATAGAAAAGTTCTTAAGAAATAGGTATAATTTTTGTTGCATCAAATCCCGTATTTGTATTATTAGGTGTGACGGTATAACTACTTGTGATTACCAATAAGTGGTTAAAAAGTTGTATAATTTGTAGTTTACTAATCACTTGTAAACCCTGGTTATCCTAACAAATAAAATAAAAAATAAATAACTTATTGGTATCTTGGTGTTAAATCACTAGTCTTAACTAAAAAATAAAAGTGTTTGATGTTAAAAAAATATATAGAGAAAATCATTACCTTTTCCTCCATGGTAAGTGGAGTGCCGATTTCTTTATTTGTAAACTGTATACATGCCACGGTGCCATCTGAACTGCAGGCCAGTAAGTTTAGACCTGTAAAAAATATTTAAATTATTCCAAGAATGTGAAAACAAAGATGACAAAATACTATTCAAAGTTAAATGATGTATCAAAAATGTTATGATGATTTCCTATTACACACACAAGACCATACGGTTTACCCTAAGCGGCCGGGTGAGATAAGGTTACACGAGAGAAAGAGAGGATAATATGCAGATAGGCACTGACGTCTATAATACAAGTATGCTGGACTAAACATTCTCTAAGAAATGACAGATATTTTTTGTGCCGAATAGAGGTCAGTGCATATAGGTGTTTATATCGATAGGCGATTGACGTTCTGCAATCTTAATTTGCACTTTATTATGTCGCATCAAGAGTCGCTTTTTAGTAATTTTAAAGTGATCCTCTGTTCTTGAACTATAATATGAATATTCTGTGGGTGGTGCTACTCACCGTCCGAGCTCCAAGAGAGATCTAAAACGCTGTCGGTGAAGAGATCGTGCACGACCACCAGAGGGCGCTTGAGCGACGTGAGCCAGATCGACAACGCCCTGTCGCGTGACCCCACCGCTGCGCAACAGCACTTCTTGCCTTCTTTCACGAATATGTTGTTATTGAAGCGCTGGAAAATATAGTGACATACATATCGGACTTCTGATATTTTATCCATATAAATAACACTAGCAAAATTGTAATAGAATATTTAATGGGCTAATTTTGAAATAAGGACCATACAAAAACTGTCAAAAGCTTGTGTTGAATGTTATCGAAAAAAAAGAAACATTCAAAGGGGCGTCACAACCTCACTCCTCTTACTTTTTTGTCAGTAAAGTCCTTTTTCCTTTCTTTAAAGTTGTCGTTTTTGTTTCACTCACAATTAATGTAATTGGTATTTTTACGATAAGGAGGGGCGAGCGACCTTTACTTACAAATCGTAAGTCGTGTGACTTAGGACCAAAATTTGAACTTCCCACCACACCATATACAGGGTGGGCCACGGAGGCTTACGAATTTAAACACGCTATAGCGTTGAAACGGGGAATGGAAGCGGAGCGCGGAAGGGGGAGATCTGTAGCTCGGTTCTCGGAAATTTAGTCGCGATGGAGCACTTTACGGGTGAACAGCGTGCGTTCTGTGTAAAAAAATATTACAAAAATGCCGATTCGTGCGTTATTGTTCGACGTTTATTTCGCTCTCACTATAGATTGCATGACTTAAAACAGTGTCCGAGTGAAAGTTTGATTAGGGAGTGGGTTAGAAAGTTCGAGGCTACCGGTTCGACCCTCAATCAGAAACCTAAGGGACCCCAAAGGACAAAACGGTCAGAGGAAGCCATAAACGAAGTCAGAGCTTCCGTACTACACAATCCTGGGCAATCGACTAGCAAGCGATCAGCTGAGCTTTCTGTATCAAGAACGACTTTGCGTCGAATTTTGAAGAATGATTTACAATTGCACCCCTATAAACTTCAACTAGTGCAAGATTTGAAGCCAAATGATCACAATTTACGACGTGATTTCGTTGAAACAATGTTAGAGCGGTTTCGGAGCTTCAACAATATTCTTTTTTCAGACGAAGTCCATTTTCATTTAAATGGACATGTAAATAAACAAAACAGTCGTTATTGGGCCTCAGACAATCCACGTTTTAAACACCAAAAGCCTTTGCATTCGCCGAGAGTGACAATTTGGGCGGCTATTTCATCACACGGAATCATCGGACCCTTCTTCTTTGAAGACCAGCGAGGGAATTCTGTGACAGTAAATACTAAGCGATACATAGCCATGTTACGCAATTTCTTTTTCCCGCAGCTGTCAGAATTTCACGGGTACAATAGTGCAACATGGTTACAACAAGATGGCGCCACATGCCATACATCAAACGAGAGTTTGGCCGTCGTAAAGGAGATGTTTGCTGGAAAACTCATTTCGCGCCGAGGTGACATTCCATGGCCACCTAGGAGTCCGGATTTAACCCCACCAGACTTTTTCCTGTGGGGATACATGAAAAGTAGAGTCTACAGCAATAATCCGACCACAATTTCCCAGTTGAAGGCCAACATCCGCGGAGAAATGGCCGCTATTCCGCGCGCCATGTGCGAACGAGTTTTCGGCAATTTGAAGTCAAGATTCGAAGAGTGTTTGCAGCGCGACGGTGCACATCTAGATGATGTTATTTTTAAAATGTGAATTTCCCAAATGTTAACTTTAATTTAAAAATAAATTTATTTAAGTATTACTTTTGGTTCTTTTTTAAAAAAAAATTCAAAATCGCAAAACTCCGTGGCCCACCCTGTATTAAACTTTTTCGAAAAATACCTATGTTAATCTAAATACTGCCATCTATTAATTTTCACGCATACATTTTTGAAAAGCTTAAGAGATGGTCTTACGAGAGGTTCATGCTTTAAGCCAAACTCGCACCCCAGGGCCGAAGTCATACGACTTTACCGGCACTCTCACTCCCCGTGTTGCCGAGGCAGTATTATCTAGTAGGGACTCGCAAACAAGCGGAAACACGCGCGCGCTTTATTCACCGGCGGCGCGCGGCGCTACGTTGCTGGCTGTACAAATATGAGTGAAGTGCTCGTGAGGAGCGCTAGATGGCGATAGTAGCTTCTTGTTATCTGTCAACCCTATTGCACCGCATGTTCTGACGTCCTTGAATAGTAGTAGTGTATTATAAATCGTTATCCGGAGTTATAAGAATGAAATTCTCTTGCAATGTATTTCGGTAAGCGTCTAAACGAAAAGTGCTCGACTCAGAGGCAATTTAAATTACCCCATATTTTCTACGACATTGAGTAGACGTTTCTTTTAATACCATTGCAAAGTAATACTTCTGTACGTAGTACTAGTATTAATCTGTGACTATGGGAAGTGCTTACAGCGCAGGTGACGGCCTTCCTGTGGCCTACGAAGTCCTTGTCACAGCGCCAGCCGTCTCGCTCGACCACTTGCGCGGTAGGTCCACCACCATTCATGGCATGAGCGGATAAAACGTATTGTCCGTCGGGTGACCACGATAGGCGTAGCACGTGGGTTGTGCCTGGAATGACAAATTTCTTTTAGTTCAAAAATACAGTTTAATTGTCTATAAAAAGACTCTTATGCATAGGGTACACCATCCACTATAAATACTTCCTCATTTTTTGGTACTTGCATTGTTGCGGCTGTAATGAACTATGAGGATGTTTTTTTTTTGTTCAAGTTTAAATATTTTAATTTCTGTAACTAAGCTTATGACAAATTTTACATGTGGGAACTTCCCTTAAGGCAGAACATCGCCTTTGGTAGAAAGAACCAATCTTCTTTATAATCAGTTCTTTATACACATACTAAATAACAAAAACATGTTTTTTTATTTATTTTTCCAATTCTCGTGTTTGTATATGCGTTTTAATAATTACCTCCACATTCTTCAAAGGGTTCTGTGATTACGGTTTCCGGCGCCCAGTCAGCCGTTTTCCACACCCTGAGTGATTTGTCATCTGATTGTGATGCTAAATATTTGCCAACCTGTCAATATTAAAATAGATAGTAAATAAATTGTTTCAACAAACAAACCAATTACCTAGCCCCAAACTAAGCGTGACCTTGTGCAATGGTGACTAGGATAACGGATAGACAAACTCATATACATTTATAAACATCCATGACTTAGGTACAAATGCTCGTACTCATCACACAAACATTTGCCCCTTGCGGGATTCGAACCCGCAACCGCCTGGTTTAGAAATCCATGGCGCGAACCACTACACCAAGACGGTTGTTCGAAAGTCAGGATGATTAAACTTGATTTTAAAGTAAGAATTAATGTACGAAAACTCAATATAACGTAATTGAAAAGCTTTGCTATATTATGCTAAATATTATCCAGGTCAGGTAATTACTCACCGGGTCCCATGCAACACCTTTAACGAGTCCCGTGTGTCCATTGAGCACACACACCATCTCCGGAAACTTCTCTGCGTTCCAGATAATGATAGTGTTGTCTACACTGCAGCTGGCCAGCCACTTGTCAAGGGGAGACCAGGCCAGATCCAAAACATCTCCTGAATGACACAGATTTGCAGGTTAGAGAATTTGGTAAACACTGACTGGTCATTGTAAAATTGTAATAACCAGGGTGTCTACGGATGGACAAAATTTATTATTATTATTAGTTATCAGGCAGGCAGTTGAGACATCTGATAGCTGCCTGTATTCAGTTCTTCACATTAAATTAAGCAAGTTTAGATGAATTTAATTTAAATTTGTTGTTAATGTTAGGGCTTTTAACACTATTTTATTTTTTTATTTGATAGTGTAAGGCCCACAGTTCATGATAGTTGCCATTTTAAAATAAAATTGTGTAATATCAACACTAGGTCTATATTTCTTGTAACATGTAACAATATTCTGTTGTTAATAAAATATTCGTATAGTATTGCGAATTTAACACTGCTAGCTCACAAGCAGTAGATTGTTATAATCACATTGAGCAATTTCTTTGCAAGTTTTTATGAAAGTGAATTGTGCACACAATAATTTATCCGTCAATGAATGTCTGTGAACAAAATATTCTTTTTTTAAGAGCATTGCTTGTACAGAAAAGATTAAATGTATTTCTTGAAAATAATTGAGTTATATATTAACTAAAAAAGAACTTTTATACAAACCTGCATGACCTCTCAGAGTGGAAAGGCATCTCCAAGTCTCAGCCTTATGCTTTCCTTGAGCACCGGCAGCCACACTCAGTCCCCACACCATGACTAGTCTGTCATCACCCCCAGACGCCAGGTACCGGCCTGCGTTGCTCCATCGCACACAGTTCACGCAGGCTGTAAGTTTAAATTTTTAGTAACAGTGATGTAAAAAAATTTATAGAACAAATATATTTTGTATGACAAAACTGTATTTTATTTGTGAATTTTCACAACACCTGTTTTTAAATGAGTATTCAACTAATTGCTAATTATAATATAAAAAGTTTTTTTTCAATTTATTGGTTTAAATCCCACAATGCACCAGAAAAAAGGGTCCCTAAAATGAATTATAAGTAGTTTATGTATGAAAACACAAAAGAAAGTCGCCCTTTTGGTTTCATCTTATGCGAACAAGACATTTAGACAACTTTGCAGGCAACTAGAAAACTTGTGAATAATTAATTATCAAATATAAAATATGTAAGTTACTGGAAACAAGCGGTACCTAGGTGGTTGTCCATTTGGCAAAGCATTTTGGGTATGTTTGGGTCGACTTCCACTGACTCGAATAAAACAGGGTTTAGGTTCCACACGACGACCCGGCCGGAGTCCCCGCCCTGCCCACCGGTCGCGAAGCGCTTCCCGGCGGGGTGGATGTCCACGGAAAATATTGGTTTGTCTGAAAAAGGGAGAAAAGTTCACTTTCTTCTCTTCATGTTCAGAACTATGTAATAAAGCAGAGAATTGAATTTATGTGACTTTTACCGTCATGGTTAACCCAACTAGGTTTCAAGAGCTTCATTTAAAACTATTTTAGAGCTGATTTATAAGAAATTACGGTATAAAATGTACAAAAACACAGAACTATTTATTTCCGTAAAAATGACACTAATGACAGCACGCGTGCATAGCGCCGCCCGGCATTTAAAAAAAGCGTCCAGAAATTAATGCAATAGCAATGTTCACGGATTTTAAGTATTTTTATTATTGTGTTGTGCGAGTCGGACTCGAGCATGAAGGGTTCCGTACCATTAACTTACAACATTAGTTGCACGCTATATTTATATTTATAATATATTAATTATATATTTAATTAATTTTAATTATTTTAATTAATTAAATATTTCAATGATTATAACAGTATAGGCAAAAAATACTTTTTAAGTTTATACTGTTCTGTTGGAATAAAGTATATATTGTTATTTTATTTAAAATTTTAAAAGTATTCATCACAGGATACCCGAAACAATTTTAAATAAGAGTTTCCGCGCCTGTTTCTTTACGTGAGTGATTTGAAGTTTATAGGTCCAAGACTTTAGAAATTATAGGGGGGGGACCGTGTAAACGACTTTGGCAGGCTATCTCGCAAATGGTAAAGCTGATAAAAAAGTGTTTTATGGAAACCCTATCTTATTTTCACAGTCCTTTTTAACGATACCCCACACAAGGGGGTGCACTAAAAAAAAAAATCACCCCCCCCTTTACATGCATGGGGAGGTACCCTTAAAAAGGGGTAATTTAAATTTTTTGTATTTTTCAAAATTAGATCTATAAGGTCGCTTTTTATAAAGTGGTGAAACTTTAACAGAACTTCTAAATATTTTAGATAAATTGGGTCCTATGATTTGCATTTTTAAAAACGTGCTAGTTTTCATTTTTATTTTTCCTAACAAAAAAAAATAATATTTTTAAGAGCATCCTGTCTACTCTGAAACATCCCTACATGTCATCGCCGCTCTCTCTTATTTCAATCGTGCCCGTCTCTTCCCTCATTTCATTCATGTTGCGCGGTGCGCCGGGGGACCGCGGCTGCGCACCACTCACTCACTAGTAGCGCATTAAACCGAGTCTTATCTACCTACACTGAACGCTGCGCATGCTACCTGCATAGGTTCCTTCTCTGCTGAGACAGAAAATCTACCTAATGCAGATAAATTAAGCGTATTTAGCTTGTTCAATAGCTAGGATAATATTTCCATAGAATCAAAGCAGATTTGCTCAAATCAAAGTAAACATTTAAAAATAGGTATCAATTTTAATTTCAAAACAACCCTACTGCATTCTAACCCTCACAAAACCTAACGTTATTATTACATGTTATACCAAATTAACACTGCTTCGCTTCGATTCAATGGATGCTCCCATTATGGGATTTGTGTTGGTATTTTGAATAAAAGGCAGTTTTCGTTAAAGTTCAGTTTATTAGGTACATTTTTTTTTGTTTAAACGTACAATGACGAACCATGACTTTCCATCACACTTTTTCAGGCTTTGGACTGACAAGTTAATACAAACCGTTAATAATCATCTTACTACCTTGTATTAAATATTTACAGTCATATTTACAAGTTCCTATTTATACAATCATATCACAGTTACATATCAACAATCTACATAATTTACAAGTTCCTATTTACACTATAAAATTTACATTAAATGCTGGATGTGACGCCCTTGTTCTTGTTTCACACTTCCAAGCCCGATCGAGGCAATGCCTCCGAACTGAAGCGAGCACATCGGGCTCACTGGACATAACATCAAACGAATTAATTATTCGCGCACGCAATTGTTCCACTGAACGGATGGTATGACCGTCGTTTCCGTAAACCAGGTCCTTGGCCCTACCCCACACGTGGAAATCCATTGGCGTCAGATCAGGTGATCGCGGCGGCCAGGTGATCGCGGCGGCCAGGGGATAACGCTGCCGCGCCCGATCCAGCGGCCCTGGAACGCCTCGTCCAGGTACCCGCAGGCTGAAGAACGCAGGCGCGCCGTCGTGCTGGAAGTAGAGGTACCTCCGGCTCCACGCAGGCACATCCAGCAGTAGTTCAGGGAGGTCATTTTGGAGAAACTCTAAATACGTTTCCGTATTGAGTCTCTCCAGAAACACGGGCCCCAGCAACGTTCCGTTTATCACTCCTGCCCACACGTTCACACTGAAGCGATGCTGGAAATGGTCCGGACGAGTCACACGCGGGTTGTACTCGCACCAATAATGCGCATTGTGCACATTAAAAAATCCTTGGCGCGTAAATGTGCACTCGTCGGTCCGAAGCACGTTGTAGGTCCGCTTTCGTATAAGCCAGCGGCAGAACTCGACCCTCGCCGCGTAGTCCTGCTGCAGCAACTCTTTGACCCGAGTAAAATGGCCTTTGTCGCGCAACAGCCGCCACACGTAGTATCTGCTCACGCCAAACACACGAGTGGCGTCCGCGATGCTCGCCAATGGGTGCCGATGAAAAAAATCAATAACTTCTTCTTCAAGCCGGGCCGGGTGTCGTTGCTGACGCACGAGGTCGAGGCGTGGCTCGAAGCTGCCACTCTCCCGAAAACGCTGCACAGCTCCGAGTATTGTGCGTGTGTGTACAATGGAGCCGTACCTTCGGCTTACAGCTGCCGCGCCCGCAACAAAACTTCTCCTGCTTCCTGATAGCACAATGCCATATTCAGGTATTCCTGGGCGTTATACCGATACGCCATGATGAAATGTTCCGCACGTAGCGCGCGCGCACAACCCAGTGAATTGTTTTATGTGGACTGAACTCTCGCGCTGCGTGCGCTCTGCGGCGGGGGTAGCAGTGAGCGGGAGCGGGGTGAGGCTCGGCACGTGTTAGCCGCGGCGCGTGTTTCCGTGTGTCGGCATGGCGGCACCTTTGTCGGCGTGTTTGACTACGCCGACAGACCGCGAGTGAGGCGAACCGCCGGCCAGTCGCACGTGTAAGGTGGAAGTGCGAGAGAGCATAGTGGCGTCCTTATCGAATTCATTGACACACCGAACCTGCGCACCGAACTTACAACGCAAGCTGCACCGGGTGTTTTATTTTACGTTTAAATCAAAATAGTTTTTTGCGATTTTCTCGAAAACAAGCGTATAAAGAAATTCGTTTTTTTAAACGAAAATGTTTTATTTATGTTTTTGTAATTGCCCTTTAAATTTCACCACTTTTTAAAAAGCGACCTTATATATGTAAAGTATCCTCGAATCAAGTTACATGCAAATTAGTCCATAAACGTAGAAGATATTCTGCTGTGTGACAGACTAGGACGGACGGACTGGACGATCCTATAAGGGTTCCTTGTCGGACTACGGAACCCTACAACGACGCTTTTATTATATTTGCATTACAGACAAGATATTTTTTGACAGTTGCGATGTATTGACACGTCTAAAGGCCGTTTAACGGATATTATTTTAAAGTATATTTTGACAGATAGTTGACAATGACAGCGCATTCATGCATGACAGTTGACACATTTTTTGACAGCGATAAATGTAATACAGCGTGTGGTGTTCGCGTGGTTGCATTTCGCAGTAAAATTAAGGAAAAATCCCAAATCTGTAAAACGGCATGAGAGGTGCCGGCACATTGATCCCAGCTCGTTTCCTAACCCTCATAGGGCACCTTTGTGTACTCGTAACGTTGCTATGGGAGAGCCAGCAGAGCGTCAGACACTGTTTGCCAAACCAGCACCCCAAGGAATTTATCCAGATTTATCACAGCCGGTAAGTGGAATGACCTGGAATCAAGCATTAAAATTATCTTGTGTATCAATCCTTTGTATTAGATACAGTAAAACTCTACGACTTTTGAGTTTTTTGTCATGAATTGGTTTCGTAAAATGTGGGCTATGAATGCTTGGTTTACGTCATTGCGTATTTCCTAACCATAAATGCTAATGAACAATAGTAATTCGAACTGTTAAAAGACATCTGCATATTACCCGCACTATCTATTATATGTATCAGCACCATTCTTTTTTTATGGTAAAGGTTTGTCTCATCATTAATCAGAAAGCATTATATCTACAATGCATTTGCATGTTACTTGCAAGGTCGCAGTTTACGATAAGTATTTGAAAATTAAAATAGGTACTATGTGCTTGAGTTTAAAAAATTTTGCTGTTGGAAAAGATTATTGTTGTAAAAATTGTAAACCGGTTTCTTTTATTATTATTAAAATTTATTAAACTTAATTTATTAAAAATATAGGTAATTTAGACATGGTGGGTAAAAGTTATTTTCAGGAAATGTAAGATTAATATTATAAATTTTCCTGTATAGGTATTCACTTTATTTCATCTAAAGCTATAGTATTAACTAATTTAACTTAATAATTTCACTTAATAAGTCTGAAATGAATACAATAAGGGGGTTGTATAATTGTTTTTTTGCAACCTATACTTTAATTAAACAACCTGATTAATAAGACACAAAATAAGTGATAAAATAAGTAACTTAGAATTGTTTTCTAATAAATTTTTGAATATTATTTACTAACTTAATTTCTGAACAATAGTACTTACATGTATTTTTGCGGCTTGATCATCAGCTTACTCATCATTATAAGCAAAATGAAGTGTATTTATATTTCTTTATATCTATTTATTTATACTCCTTTTGCACTTTTTTTTATAAAAATTATGCTCAAGAGTCCATACAAATTTTTAAAATATATTTTTAATAATGGTGTGTGGTGGTCTGTGGTGTGGTGAATGGCATATGCTTAGTAATAATATGTGTGTGGAGCCAGTAGACATGACAGCACTGTCTTGTATTGAGTGTGTAAAACCACAATGTTTTGTGTAACACCAACACATGGTTGCATGCTTATTCGAACTACATATAATAAATAAGTACATGAAATCAGCCAAACCTACTTGAATCAGCTGCCATTGTTATTTTTTTTCTTTCATTCTTAGTTACATTTTGTGGATGTTTTTGCTGCAAAGTCTCCAAAAAGAAATCATGGAGCAATATAAACCAAAAAATCCAATTCTAAAAACATAAAAGAAAAGAAAAAAAACAAGAAAATAAATAAATTGGAAAGGCAAGGTCAGGTGTTGCATGTAGTATGTTTAAAAAGAATGGCTGCAGATCCACATTATACTGGTTCAAAGAGGTTTTTCTGAGTGAGTGGGCACACTCTGTTGGGATTAGTGTGTGATTGTGTGCATTTCACGCTTAAGTCTTTATTAAACTATAGGGTTGCCAATATTTAAAAAATATATTAAATTGATATTATAGAAGTATTTCCCATGTACCGTGTAGAAAACCTTTTATAAGCAGGATTTATGCAAATATCTACCTGTCACATTTTTTTAAAATCATACATATTTATATCTACTATAGTCCTGATCAACTGCTTATTTTCAACTGACTGTACTGTTTATAATTTGTGTAATCTCCATGAGTCAGCACTTCCTTAGTATGTTTTAATATCACATAGCTACTGTATTGACTGATAGATAACTATTAAAATACATCAAATGAATAAATCATTAGAGCATTACTTTCTAATCTCTTCTATAGTATTGTATTCCAAGTTTATTTATTACTTTAATGGTGTATTGTAACTGCGACATGATTTCTGCACTGTTATCAGTGTAACTCATATTACATTAAACAACAGCATAATATTACCATATTAGTTTATTTCTGTATTTTTCCAGTAAGTATTTATTTTTCAACAACTTCCAGTTTTCCTGTTATGCACTTGAATGATCACATTTATTTTAAAATAAAACTGTTTGCACATACAGTAGACATCAGACTATACATTTTGTTGAAAAATCACCCCTATTACAACTGCATAAGATACTACAGTGTTTACCTTATCGTGCTGCCGTCCGTACATGCTTTAGTTAGGGTAGGGTAGAGTCTTTGTTGCGAGTCGCACAGTGTCCTTTAGAAGTCGGGTAGATAGATGAGATGGGGCCATACCGGCGGCCATACAGAATACATCTTAATAGTACAAACACAGAAAAATCGCTCAACAAAGCCATTTAAATGAATAGCAACTCTAGCTTGGACACAATAAAGTGCAATTTAAGCGCAATCCAGCCCAAGCGTGGCAGCCCGACTGTATTCGACCGACCAGTCGAACCCATCTAAGTTGCTTCACGGCTAAACTGCGGAGTGTGCCAGGCCTGGTAACATACTTTTTACACCCCTGGGAGTTCCGACCTGCCATAACAGCCGGTTTAAACCGGTTACAATTGCCCCGAGCGGCGTAGAGTTTACAAAACACGAGGTGTTATGATCGAGTTGCGCAGACACCGGGTGTAGTGCGCCTGCCACTCGTGTAGCGGTCAGGCGTCGCTGATTTTTAATTTTAAATCACGTGCACAGTTTATCGCCGGTCTCAAGTTTGATTTAACTGCTTTTTGACAGCCCTAGCTAGGATTTTAGAAATCCGGAGTCGAGGAAAAGTCACACGCAGTTAAATTTATGGGTTCATCAGCGTCTAGTGAAGTAAGTTTTGCCATTTTGAAAGTGGTTCTGTATTAGCTGACTTAAAATGAAGAAGAGTGGAGAGTACCAAAACAGGGTATTCCTTTGATCATGTCTGTCATGTCAAAGAAGACTTGGACGACGATCAGCGTGCCTACAACTCTTTAATCTAGCTATAAGTACTTTTTCTGCATTGACGTAAACCAGGCAGAAGGTCAGTTGCGTAGTGGCCAGCGGGTTGCCTCTCATGCGGGTTCGATCTCACGTGCCGCCATGTCAATGACTTTTTTGAGTTACGTTTATTAGTTGTTCTACTAACCAATGCGCTTACGGTGAGGGAAAACATCGTATGGAAACCTGCGCATCCAGGCGTCTGAATGTGTAACCATGATCCAAACTGGTCAAGTTCCTCTGTTAATTATGAAAATAAACATTACTCCGAATAGTACCATCATTTGCCTAAAATGCAATTGTAAAAAAACATTATTTTCTCATCCAGTTTCTTGTTAAGATATTGTTTTCTACAATAAGTGCTGCGTTCGTAAAATTGTTTGGGCGTGCATAAACATAGACCGTGATCTGGACACGATAATTTCTTTTGGGGATGAATCTTCATTTTGGGGCGGCTGATTACTCGACTCGAGCTTGGACTACGATAATAATGTCCTCCTAGCCAAATTTCGACTACAGTGGCCAATCTCAACAGAGATTAGCCGACTGCGCGGGAGATATTATAGTGCACAAGTGTGTGCGTACTACCATGAGTAAAACATAGGTGCACTCTCTGTTCCTTCACTCTCATAATTCGGTGAGACGGCAGTCCGACATGACCGTAGAGAGATCAGGCGCAGGACCAACGGCTTAACGTGCTTGCCGAGGCACGGGGGTGTAACACCACTAACTTCCTGACTCCGAAGCTGTGTCTAAATTATTTCAAGACAGAAATGCTGTAACCATCGCTGACCTTATTCATGAACTGAAGTCCGCGTTGAGATTTTTAACTTGCAGCTATGCTGAAAAGTTGGTGGAAAGTATGCCATTATTAATTATTATGGACAATAATGAAAATTGGACACCGTATTAATATTAAAATATCGTGAAGCATCTCAAGTGACTGCCTCGTTGGTCTAGTGGTCATCACGCTGGGTACTATCCACGAGGTCCCGGGTTAGAATCCCGGGTCGGGCCGAATGTGTTGGGTTTTTTTGTCTTGAAATAACTCAGACGTAGCTCATGAGTCAGGAAGTGAATGGTGTTAATACCCTCGTGCCTCGGAAAGCGCCTGATCTCCTGAACCGGGCATTAAAGTCAATCAAACGGAATCCTATGCGTCCCAAAACGAATCATGGAGCCACCTAGCGAACAAAGCATTGTGTAATCGGGATTTTTAAAAAACTGGTAGTGCTGTTCGCTTCAAGCGAGACCGGTGGGTCTTGTTGAGCTGCCGCTTTCTACAGTTTCTACAATCAGGGACATTTCTCATGTAGTATGATATTCAATTATTATAACGATATAATATTTATTTTTATTTTTATAGGGATCTCGGATACCTAACCAATGTACCATGCTAATATGACCCAACCAAGTTCCCAAATACAGCCGGTAAACTGCAATTGACGGTTAATTTGACAGAATTCCCATACAAAACATATCAAAAAATGGTACGAGTAAACCAGCGGATTAAAAATTAAACATGTGTTGGTGCACTTCAGGCTTAATACAGCAACAGATTTTTGTTAAATAAATAAAATAAAAATTCATTTATTTCCAAAGAACTTGTTTACAATATTTTGCCGAGTCTTCCCGTTGCCAGTAGTCATGGACACTTGTATTGGGAATGACTCGCTACTTCCCAAAAGGATGGCTAATGGTTCTATTGGTATACTAAGTAAGTAAGAATACTAAAGTGGATCTTATAAGTAAAATAAATAGATACTGATCCACGCGTAAGCTTTTCCTGCAGTTTTCGAGCTAACTAATAGCTATGCTAATAGTTAATTAAAACGTTAATTTATTTACGTTTACTGACAAATAAGTATGCGTGTTACTGATTACTGTAGAAAGCACAGTTCAAGGTCTGGTCGTGTGGGCTGTGTATCTTACATATCCCCTCAGTACCACTTAGCAGTCGCAAGGCTGCGTACGCGCTGACAACCGAGAAGTAAAAATATAATTAAGTAAAAGTTATCTGCGAGTATGGTTCGTGAAAAAGATGAGAAGGTGTGTTCCGTGTTTTATGTATTAATGTAATTGTTTTAAATGGTGATTGTAATATTCCGAGTCTCAAGTTTACTTTTTGCAACTGCCCGATAACCATACCTATTTAAATGTTAAGCCTAAAGTTCATTAAAACATGTTTAATTTTTAATCAGCTGATTTAGTATTATTTGTCAATATTTTGTATGGGAATTCTAGTAAATTAAACCGTCAACCGATGTTTACTAGTAGTTTCAAAATTGTTGAGGTGATAACATTTTAAAATCAGTCGTACTACGTACTGTTTTTCTTCTGAAGACTATTTATTATCAGATGAGGTTATTATTATAAAATCAGCCGCTAATCTCGAAAAATAATGCCGAATGTTTGTCTTATTATAAAAAATACATGAGATCCGTGAAACAAAATACATCAATACTTACTAATATTATAAATGCTAAAGTGGTCTGTCTGTTATCTCTTGGCGCTTAAACCACTCAACAGATTGAGATGAAATTAAGTGTGGAGACAGTTCGAGACTCTGGAAAGGACATAGGCTACATTTCGTCGCGATATAAAAACATTAAGGGGGTGAAATGGGGAATGAAAGTTTATATGGAAAAACCAACTCTTGCGGGCGAAGTCGCGAGGAACCACTAGTAATTATATATAATTAGATTCTCAAAGCGTAATCAGTTTTTTAAGACTGTCTTTTCCCAATGGCCTACTTAATGTATGCATTATTTGCTTATAAGTAATCTGTATCTGTCCCAAAAAACTAAATCGTATTAAAAAGTTTTAAATGAAGAGTCCAATTAGCTGTAATTTTGTGTAGACTTTGTGGGAAAATGTATTTAGAATCTATATTTAGGTACTCATATTTATCACTTCTTGTATTTGTATAATATTGTAAATCCACAGTTGACAATCATAGTTTGTTTACAAACTCGTCTGGGCTGTCGTATGGATCCATTGTAAACAATCCTCACTTCCAATACTACTGTACTATTTACTAACCTTACACGTGCCTTGGAAATAGCTTGTATGTACCTGCTTATTAACATATTACGTACTTGTTATGTAGTATCATTATACGGTACAAGTTTTAATGGTATCTCAGACCTTCGCATATCCGTGACCACGCGTTTGTATGGGCCGTTGAGAATGACTGGCTGATATACGGTTACTTTACTCAATCATTTTATAATTTGGAAAAGAAAACAAATGATTTGGTTACGTTACCCTGTTGCTAAATACCAAATTATTTACACTGCCCTTTTTCGTTACGTATGCATGAATATTCATAGTAGTATGGAGCGTCGGTGGCATGGCTTAGTGGCTAGTTTGTCTCTCATGCGGGAGGACCCGGGTTCGATCCCACGTGCCGCCATGTACCAATGACTTTTTTGAGTTTTGTTCATTATCATTACTAACACATGCTCTTATGGTAAGGAAAAAATCGTGAGAAACCTGCACATTCAGGCGAGTAACCGTGATCCAAGCTGGCCAGGCTCCCCTGTTCACAGGGTCGCGGAGGTCCGACGGCAGACGCTGTAATGTAATTAATTGGTCCGCCAAATCCTGGATCACGGTCCAGAGCGTAGACAAGATGCAATCTACTCTATAGCGAAGTTCGTTATCGCTAACACATTGTATGAAATTGACATAAGCCATCGAAATATCACGTGACTTTTGCATACATTTTGTTGGCGATAGCGAAGTTCGTTATAGACAGATTGTATGTTGTCTAAGGGCTCTGGGCCTGTAGCCAAATGTCAATCTTTATGGGGCGAACTTCGCTATCGCTGGGAAATGTCAAAATATGTATGCAAAAGCCACGTGATGTTTCGATGGCTTATGACAGTTTCATACATTTTGTTAGCGATAACGAACTTCGCTTGATAATAAATTGCCAGTTGGCTACGAACCCAGGACCCTGGGCGCTCGGGCGCGGGTGCACAACGATAACGCCAAGAAGATTTATTTTATTTATTTATTGACCCAAAATTATAACTATCATTACAGGTTTACCCTAATGCGATAGTATAAACACAATAAACTTATTTTATAATAGTTAAACTATCAATATACAATTTCTGTCTATTTAACTCAATAGGTTAGTATAGAACTAGAGTCAATTTTTTTTACTTGTAAGTAGGAGATAATGGTGCTGGTTGTACAATAAGTAATATTAATGTAAAACATCCTGTAATCATAATTGTACAATTGTTTATTGTCCTGAATAAATAAAAATAAATAAAATAAACTAAACTCGTTCATAACAAATTGTATACATAGCGGCTCGTGTGAATTCACTCAGAGAACAACTAAATAGGTGTAATGTAAGATGATGTAATAACAAAGTAGTAAATTGTTGTAACTCATGAGATATTTGATAATAGTCAGTTCTGATCTTGTGATTGCGGATTTCTTAAACTTAAAAGTGGTTTTAAATCTAGCCCTTTGTAACGACGTCAGCACGTTAACCAAAACACTGAGGCATCTTATGCAGTTGTAGTAATAGGGTCACTGTACAGTCAATGTATAAAAATACAAAAGTAAAATCTCAAAGGTCTCAAATCATATGCGCCTGTATAATGTACTTACATATTAATGTTCGTCACTGTATGTACCTACATGTGCGTGAGAATGTATGTGTTATTATTATTATTCTTGTGTATGTTTGTTGTGTGTACTTCTCAGCTATACTAGTGGTTAATACGCGTTGAAACTTATTTTTCTTTTGCGGTAAAGATCTTGCTCACACGTTTTCTCGCAACTTTTCCTATTATGGCTTTTACTTACAATAATAACTTGGGTGCGGTTTCTTGATTGATTAGAAATGTGTTTAATTTGATGTAAGAGAAAACAAAATTTTATTTCTATTACGTATATTGAAAACTCAGAATTCCTAACAGTACATGTTAAGCTTATATGATCCATGATATATTATTGCATTGGGTTTATTCACCTGTGATGGATGATACGAGTAGTTGCAAGAAAATTTTCACCAACAAACCAGTAAGCTTGTAAACAAACTTACCGTAACATTATGATAAAAATGTGCGATTAATAAGATCTCCAATTATTCATATTTTAAACAATTTATACCGCGAAACAGTCGTATTAACCACGATTATAGCTGAATATAACTTAACTATAAAACTGTATCTAATAACCTGCCTGATATTTCCAAATTATTGCAGTAGGTAATTTTGTGTTTCAATGTGATCAAATTGTATTGCATTGCAAGGGTCGGAACCGGTTAATTTTGAGACTGCACCCACTGATAGTGTATTTATTTAATTAAAAAAAGAGGTTGACCTGTCATCTCGTACTGCGCGGCGATTCGAATTTTATGCTCCAACCAAGCACACATTCTTTATCCTGTCCAATATCATATTTAAATGCAAAGTTGAGCAAATTGCTCAATTTGAGGCAATCTATTTTCGCGCGCTAATGACCCATCTACCTCTTTTGAAATGCACTTTCATTGACTGCACCTATTATCATTATACCACTCAAATATATTTTCTTCCCTCCCTGTAGACTCCCTGTAGTTCTGGCTTGGCTGATTTTTCAGTGAACTCAACCAAGCTGAGTATAGGCGCAGGGTGTGGTCCTAGTCCTACTAATTAACCAAAAAAAAAAAAAATACGCCCTCTCACTTGTTTTTTTTAAACCATTAAATTTAATTATTCATTGGTGGATGTCATACGCTACATCGCTAATAAGCTTATCTCAACTTAATGGGAAAGTAGCCTTATGGTTGTTGGAAACCGTTAGCTATGCAAATGGCCCGGTAGTCCTTTTATGGACGATATCCGTATATTCGACTCTACTTATCCTTTCACTCGTGCAAGCATGTATTTACAAAAAAGAGACCGATGACATATTTGTAATCGTTCTTTGTGGATGGTTATGCGGTTCTATTTGATACTAGCTACTTTGTAATACTGGCGCACAAGAGTAGATTGATTAAATAACAGAATTAAAACAAGAAATTATTATTTTTAAAACCATATCCAGTGTGGATAGGGTCACCGTAATGCCTCGTCGCTTTTTGACCCTAAAGATTTAGCAATGTCTGCACACTGGTTGCTTTACCAGTACGCGACGCGAGTTACGAGCTAATTTGACAGTCTTACCATGTTGTTAATACCGCGCTTTGGTAAACCGACCATATGGGCTGTAAATTTAACTGATGAAGTTAGGTCCTAGGTAGTACGTTACCAGAATTGACTGTATCTAACAAATTAACCGGTTCCAGACCCCAATGTGTGTGCATGTTGCAGGTTGGTAGCCGGCATTGCGACGGCAATCGCTTTTATCATCGTCGAGCTAACGACCTTCATCCTTGGACTAACAATGTTCTCACCCTCCGTCTCTCTTCTCTGTATCCTTTTCTTTAACCATGGCTAAAGCTACATTGAAGTGTGCATGGTGTTACGAAAAAAAATTTTTAGCATATAAAAATTCAACGACAGTCGTCGGGAAGGACTCGAAAACGACCCGCTTCATGGTGTGCTGCTATAGTCCGATGCCTGACTGAGTCCTCGCCTGCGGGGTATATTAATAGGTGTCACAAAGCATTTAGTTTAATTTTGTCAAACGGGCCTCTGCGTGTTGGCTTCGGCCCCATGTACGCCTTTGGAAGGCGAGGGTCCTGGACCTCATGGTCCCGAGATAGGAAACGACACAACATAATAATAATAAATTGTTTATTTCGGACTATGTTTCATCCGTGGGGTTTAGTAACTGTGACTTAAAAATATTGTTAGTAAAGCAGTAATTAAATAAATTATAACTAATTCGAGCGACTATTAGGAAAGGGTAGATTTCGTATTTGTCATCCTTTGCACAAAACACCTCCACAGTGGAGATGTGAAAAAATAAACATTTATTAATATACAAACAAACACAGTACAAAAAAAATATACAAAATTACAAAGACAGCAAGGAAAATTAAAACAACAAAAACAAGACAGTAACTGTCAACGCAATGTGAACCTGTCCTGGTGGTGGATTATGTAACTTTGATTGAAATAATTTCAATCAAAGTTTTGTTGCTAAAGTTGGCCATTCACGGCCAGTTACAGTAATTAGTCGGTCTGAGGTACGATCAAAATTTAACGTTTTCAATATCGGTAATTAAAATCTAGCCTATAGCCATAAGTACTTAAAAAGTACCTTAACGTTATCGTTTTTTTCCACAATTGCCCATATTTTACCGGTTCTAAGACCTTCCCGCCCATTTTACCCATTAAATTAAAGAAACTAAAAGTATCTTTGCGTGGGGAATTGCCCACGTTCTGGCAGCACTGAATGAAAGTCCTGTTTTCAGATTATTTTTATGTTAATGAGAGGTCATTTTTTTAACTGACCGTGAATGGCCAGCTTAACAGAGTAACTGAAGTTGTCAAATGGGTCATTTTCAAGCGATTACAATCCTGAATTGTTAGCAACAGAGTTACGTAATCAGCCCCCTGTCCGCCAATGTCTTCAGGATGCTAGTTGGGTTGCTTCTCAGTCTGGTGATCAGTATAGGGGCGCGGGGGTACTACTGTTTAATAAAAAAAACTTTATAATTCTTAGGCCTGGTTTAAATACGAGAACGGGGGCCGTAAGCGGTGCGAGCGGCATCGAGGCGCTTGTGATTTAAGTATTTTTTTAATAATATTTTCGAGAACAGGCGGTTTCACACCATGATAGCTTACGGGTCCGTCTCTTTCTATTTCTAGGGCCTTCTACAATCTAGGTGGTTAAGAACTGTCTTCCGTAATAATAAGACAAGCGTCAGGTTAGTTACTAAGCAAAGCATCACCTCAGCACTTGTAATGTTGCTTTAGCCTGACTAATCTAGTTATAAGTCAACGGCTTGAATATGATTTTCCGAAAGGGGTAATCCTGTTGTGTATGTATGATATAAATATTTATTGCCAAATCTTTATGTTATTCGTGATAAATGTTGTAGAAATAAAAGCATGTTGATTGTTCCTTGTCTGTATTGTATTTCGAAATATTTACCTACTTAGATTTAAGGAATTAAAAAGAACTTAATGATGAAGAATAAAACTACTTACTGTTAGTATGTTGCTTTTAAATAAAGTAGCCTTACTTTATCGAAAAACAATAATTAGGTCATATAATAGTTGAGAAACAATCTTAACGTCATTTTTATTGCTAAGCGATAAGCAATCACTTTGCAATCATATAGGATGGGTGCCCATTCCGACCATTTAAGTGACGTGACAAGCATCTCGTGCTTCGAAAGGCACGTTAAGCAGTTAGTCCCGGCTAATATCTGTTGATATTAGTCGTTAAGCCTAGTCAGAGGCCCTAGGGCGGCTAGATAACATCTGACTGTAAGGTTTGTCACTTGCTTTACATACATCCCTCTACCAATCCGCACTGAGCCCGCGTGGTGGAGTATGGCTCTTACCTTCTCATAGTTGAGGTGAGGCCTTTGCCCAGCAGATAAGATCTATGTAGGCTAACTTTACTTTTTCTACTTTTACTTCGCAATAAATGAACCAATAAAAACGAACGAGTACAGCGGGCATTATAATTGATGTATTAATAATAAATTGGCATAGCGATGGGCGCTTATTACTAAATTAATCGAATTATTTGAATGGTCTCTGTAATCGAATGTATTCGATAAGCAACCGCAGTCATTTGATTATTCTTCGATTATGCGGCGAGCAATACCGGAGCGCGCGGTGCGCAAGCCGTACTACCAACTACTAACGAATGAATAGTCATTCGTCGCGTCGATTAATCATTCGGTCGCTGCGCGGCAATTCGATCGAATGCATCGAAGGTCCCAGTATAGATTATCATTCGATTGTCGATTATTATTTTTTCGAATTACTAAATCGTCATTCGATAGTTCGAATAGTCAATTATCGATTCATTCGATAAATTTTTTCGAACAATCGCCCATCGCTACATTGGCAGTTCAATGTTTGTAACCGTCCCATACATAGACACACCCCCGACAACAGCGTTCAATGTCCCACACAGTAAATTGAGTGGAATTGGTCCATTCACGTGACTATATTTGGAACAATGTTAGGGTTATCAGTCAACAACTTTCTTATTCAACGATTATGAAATTGAGGAAGCTTTATTGAGTCTGTAGTCCATCAACACAATTTTTAATCAGCAGGTGCAGAATTTGTTGTCATTTTTTATGGGAATTCTGTAAAATTCACCGTCGATCGAGGTTGACCGGCTGTTTACGATTAGCGAACTCAGGTCTAAATAAATGAAGATAAAAAAGGTTTGCTGCTCTTTTTTTATTAGACCCGAATATACCAATCTTTTAATTTAATTTGACAGAATTTTCATACAAAATATGTAATATCATGCTAAACCGGCTGATAAAAGATTTAACATATGTGGTGAACTCCGCTTAAGGTTTTGGTGCAAATCTGCAGACTTAATCAAGATAAATAATATTTATTTATTCTGTGCAGTACTCTTAAAACTGCTGCTTTCTTTCAAGGAAATACTTTTAGGTGTTTTTAATATGAAAAAATTCGGCGCTCTGGCCGTGTTCAACTGTACATCCTTATCTCATATCATAAGCAATCACAACAATCAAATTGTTTTGTCCTTTTTCCTTAACCACCGACTCAGCAATTGGCGCACACGGCTCGGCAGCCATTCTCCTCTCGTACTTCGTTCTAGACGGTTGGCTCTGCGACTGGTACTGGCCGATCTTTGTCTTCTGTTCTCTGCTGCCAGTATTGGTGGACGGGGCCACGGCTCTGCTCACCATCTGCTCGAATAAGTGGTGATCGGAGAAGAGGAGTAGGAATAGCTAGGTTAAGTTAGGATAAGAAAATGTGGAAGAAGCTTATGGACATCTTTGTAAGTTGGTTTCAGTGTGTTTGTCACTGACAGTGTATTTATTTAAAAAAGAGGTAGACCTGTCATCTCGTACTGCGTGGCGATTCGAATTTGATGCTCCGAGCGCACGTTCTTTTACGTGTCAAATGTCATATTTGAAATTGAGCAAATTACACAATTTGAGGCAGTCAATTTCCGCGCGCATTTGACCCATCTCCCTCATTTTAATTAAATACACTATCATTCGTGTTTGTTATTTTTAGTAAATTTAAACAGTCAAGATAGCAGTTGAAACCATTGTTAGCTGAAGCTTAGCCATGCACAACAAACTCTAGTTATAGCCCGATCGCCTAAATGAGTCATCGCCTGCGGGGTACATAGGTGTAGACGAGAACGGTGACCATAGCGGTGAATTTTGAAATTCGAAATTTGCATTCTTTTCGAAATTTAAATCACCCAATCAAATCGATGCGCCCGCCGCCTGTACCGCCCACTGTCACCGTTCTCATGTACCCGGGGGCATCCCTGTAACCCTTAGACGAGGACTCACATATGCGGTCGGACTAAAATAACTGTAACAATTCATTCATTATGGCCTCCTGAGCGGAATTTTTTTTTTGACTGTTTTAAAATATCGCGTTTGATTTATAGTGCACCTATTTAATATTGGAAATGTTTCAAGTTCGGTAGTAATAGATGTGATAGTGGTACGATGACCGAGTTCCTTTCCAAAATAACTCCATTGCCGTCTCTCTGCGGCCATAACGTTACCAAGTTTTTGCCAATGAAAGTATTGTACCTATACCATAGTTGACTGTATCGTGTATGTTGTTTTTAGGTAACAACCGAGCATCAGCATCTGACGGAGTCACATGAGTACAAACCAGGATGGTCGTTCTACCTTATACTGGCCGGCATCGCCACCACCCTGGGATCCTCACTGCCTGTCGGGTTCAACATAGGAGTGGTCAACACGCCTGCTGATGTAAGTTTTATCCGCTATTTCACCTGTTGTCACACATTGGGCCCGATTCCAATGTGCCCTGTCTAAAGCACGTGAGTATTCTATCACGTGTAGCATCATACATAGGAAACAGGAAGATGGAATCGCAGTTCACTACTAACGCGTTGTTCCTGCCTATCCATCCTACCTTCCTAGTTCATAGGATCCTAAGTAGGATGCGACCTTCCTAGTTAGGAAGTTACAAATAGGATGTACACCATCCTATTTGAAACTAAATTTAACTTATGATTGAATTTAGTTTGTCTCTCTCTCTGCGAAATAAATGAAAAAAGACATACTATATTCATTTTCAAAACGTCAGACTAAACAGCTTCGAGTTGTTAAGGAAAATTAAAGAATCCATATACAATTGAGTAGGAATGTCATTCGATGACGACTAAAGTGATACGACAGCACGTGAAAAATACGTGAGGAATCGCATCACTTAATTTTTCGTTTCTTAATTATTGTAGTCTGTCTCTTTTCGTTTGTTTAGCAGAGAAAGAGATGGACTGAAATTATAAATCTTAGACAAGGCACAATGGAGTAGAGTCCATTGCATTGGAACGCCTATTCGAGATTTGAAGATCGAATTCGGGACGATGAGAGGTTCCGTGCCACCAGCAACTACCAGGCATGTCCAGCTCCTGCCACTTTGGCTATATATTGTTTAGTTTCTGATGAATATCGTTGCGGGAACCAAGAGAGTTGGAAACCAACTCATGACTGTAAAAAAACAAACAGTCAAATTGAGACGCTCCTCCTTTTTTTGGTCGGGTAAAAATATTACTGATGCCATTTGCGTTGTTTGAATAACTCCTGAAATGTTTATTTAATTCATATAAGTAATGTCTTATTTAAAGAGTTTATTTTATCATCTCTGTTATTTTGAGGTAATCTTTGTTTGTGAGTTTATCACAGATAATATTGAGTGTTCTTGAGTTAATCTTATGATCATAAACTCCTATGTATTTTGCATACATTGCTTTGACTGCCTCGTTAGTCTAGCGGTCAGCACGCTGGGTACTATCCACCGAAGTCCCGGGTTCGAATCCCGAGTCTCGGTCGGGCCGAGAGTTTTTGTGTTTTTCTGTCTTGAAATTACTCAGACACAGCTTTGGAGTCAGGAAGTTGGTGGTGTTAACACCCCCGTGCCTCGGAAAGCACGTTAAGCCGTTGGTCCTGCGCCTGATCTCTCTACGGTCATGTCGGACTGCCGATGGGGTCTCACCGAATTATGAGAGTGAGAGTGTATTGCGCACACACTTGTGCACTATAATATGTCCCGCGCAGTTGGCTTATCTCTGTTGAGATAGGCCGCCGTAGTCGAAATTCGGCTAGGAGGACATTATTACATTGCGATATTTGATGATGATCTTCACAGGCTGATTTATTTGGTTGGGAGTTATATGGTTTATCGTTGTACCTATATTTATAAAACGTAGGTAATGACTAACGCGCTATGTGCGTTATCTGTTTCTTATTTGAGTCATTGTTCACTGATTACAAATTGGTTATTCACCGTGTAACTCAAGGTTCAAGGGTTGCGCAAACCGGATCGGTTGCAGAAGTTATCGTTACGATGCGCAGTAGTATGTATTGTTTATGGATGCTTGTTCTAAACCAAAAATTCGCACACAGGTAGGATTTGAACCTACAAATTAGATATTATTGTATTTGGTCAGGTCATCTGATTCATTATGAGACTAAATGAGCTACACTCAAAAGTTGAGTGTATTTTAGTAGTAAATAGTAGTGAATAACGAATTATATTCGATACATACATTACAGCAGCAGGCCTGTGTATCTTCCCGCGTAGGTAGCAAAAATGTACCTACGCGCGGCGACCCCTTGGTAAGGGACTAAACAAGTTGGGTGTCGCTAGCCGGCAGCGACACGCTCCGGCGTTATTCACCGGCGGTGCGCGACACTAGGTTGCTGGTTGAACGAGCGTGAATAAAGTCCTAGAAAGATGCGCTAGATGGCGTAAGTTGCGTCTTGTGGCAGTCAACCCTATCGCGGTGCGTGATAGTACGTCACTGAATAGGTTTAGTGTATTATGAATCATATTCCAGAGTTATAAGAATGAAATTATCTTGCAATGTATTTCTGTAGGTGTCTACACGAAAATGTGCTTGAGTCAGAGGCGAACTGAATTACACCATATCGTTAACAACATTGAGTAGATAATTCTTTGAATTTCATTGCAAAGTCATACTTCTGTACGGAGTACTAGTACTTATTCTGTGACAGCAGTTCCCCGCGAACCTCTTCCGTGCAGTATCGGATTTCGCTACTAGCTTTGATTTCCGTGATAAAAACTACCCAATGTCCCCGGACAATGGGTAGAATCCCAAAACTTTATCCATAATTCATACAAAATGTCATCAAAATCGGTTCGGCAGTTTAGACGTGAAAAGGTAACAGACCAACAGGCATAGTTAAACATTTATCATGTTAGAATGGATGGAGAGTAGTACCTTATGCAATTGCAGTAAACTATTTATCTCTAAAGCTTATCATGATTATGTTCGTCCAGCTTCTGAAGGCCTTCTGTAACGAGAGCATCATAGCGCATTACGACGTGTACCTGGATGAAGGATGGCTCAACGTGCTCTGGTCTGCTGTGGTCTCCATCTTCATTGTGGGTGGCTGCACCGGGTCCATCCTAGGCGCTGTGCTCGCAGATTACTTTGGAAGGTAAGATCAAAGAGATATAGTTCGTATTGCAATGGCAGTAGTCGTCATTTCTTCAAGATCAAAATGACGGCGGGAGCGACGTCCGAAATTAATAACTGATCCGTGATCAAACATTTAAGTCAAGGTCAAAAATAATTTATTCAATTTAGGACAGAAAATGCCACGTATGTACGTCAAAATTTTAAAATCAGTAATATCGACCCATAGGGTGCCTACACATATCTCCTTATGTTTTGGCCCCTACTAGTGGTTCCAGACAAGACACAGACAATCTGGCAAGTGCTGAGAAGAAGCACCGGAACAAACTCAAGTCACCACTAGTGACGACCACATGCGACTTAAACCTATTAATAGCTAGTACGACAACATTGCGTGGTATATTATTAGAAAAATTTAATACAATTTCCCAAAAATGAATTCATTGTTTTGGCCAATCTAAAATCTGGCTTGTTTGCGTGTACATTACGTATTTTGACACGTGCAGACGTGACTACCGTGGCCTGTTCAGTGGAGAACATTATAATAGTTGACTTACTTATTCGTAGGAAAAAGGCGACGATAGCGATCAGTGTGTTATGGGTCGCGGGCGCGTTGCTCTTCGGCTTCTGCCGCGCCGCCAACTCCGTCGAGATGCTGATACTGGGGAGACTTATCGTTGGACTGTCCGGAGGTAATTTGTCAATCCAAGGGCCCAATTACCACGCCTTCGATATTATGTCACATACGATATTTATCTAAAAAACATGACGGGTATTACAAAATTTAGATGTAACGTATGCTCGAAGTATGAAAATATCGAATTTTTTTTAGATTTTGTGATATCCGCCATGTTTTTTCGATAAATATCGTATGTGATATAATATCGAAGGAATAAGGTCATTCGCACAGAACTAGGGATCGGTTAATGTTGTCATTTAAGGAATTTCTTGACACGTTTTTTTACGAAAGTACACACGGTCGCCGTCAGACTACCCCACTTTGATTCCCTACGTAATAAAAGCTGTTTTTGTAGTTCAAATGGTTAACCTGACATGCTGCTGATAGTACGAGTAAATATTGCATTCAAGAATTCGTAGAACCGTCTTCATGTGGGACTCGAACTCCCGACCTTTTGCTATACAAGCGATGTTTGCCACGCAACCTGTTCCTACGTAAAATACAGAGCGAGCCGGTATTGGTTGTGCTAAGATGGATCGATCCGTCAGAGCCACCCACTAATTATATTATCCTACTGCTACTACTCCAGTAGCAGTAGGATAATAAAATCAGTGGGTGTTACCTTGAACGACTTCCCATTCATCCGAACCAACTTAGCGATGGGCTTATATTACTAAATTAATCCAATTATTGGAATGGTCTCTGTAATCGAATGTATTCGATAAGCAACCGCAGTCATTCGATTATGCGGCGAGCAATACCGGAGCGTGCGATACGCAGGCCGTACTACTAACGAATGAATCGTCATTCGTCGCGTCGATTAATCATTCGTTCGCTGCCTGTCCTGTGCGCACAGTCGCGGCGATTCAAACGAATGCATCGAAGGGCCAAGTATAAATTATCATTCGACTGTCGATTATTATTCGTTTTTTTTTACCGAATTACTAAATCGACATTCGATAGTTCGAATGGTCGATTGTCGATTCATTCGATAATTTTTTTTCGAACAATTGCCCATCGCTAAACCAACTGGCAACAAAATTCGAGACTACTACGAAAGCAGACTTAAAAGACGCAGTATCCCTGAGTCTTGACAGCCACTATAGCCTGAGCCCCTGATTCCTCGCCTGCGGTGTACAGGGGTCCAGGGGTAGACAAGAACGGAGACCATGAGTGGTGGGGGCAGCGGGCGCTTGGGTCAGATCTGAAGATGATTTGTATTGTGAAATTCTAAAATTTGAAATTCGCATTCTGCTGCCATTTCAAGAGGGGGGATCATCATCCATATGTAAACCCTGGTGTTCCGAAAATTAATTTAATTATAAAATAGGAAAAACATTGTGTTTCAGGTCTGACAACAAGCATAGTGCCAATGTACCTGACCGAGCTGGCCCCGTTACGGCTGACGGGGGCCATGGGGGTCGCGTGCCCCATGGGGGTCAACGTCGGCGTGCTCGTCGGACAAGTCATGGGCCTTAAGTTTTTGTTAGGTGAGTTGGATTTTCGCCATTTATTTAATTTATTTTATTCACAAAACAGTAAAACAACCATATACTCGTGTTTAGATAAATATAGTATTATTTATGTTGTGCTTTAAGCATTATGCTTATAAGCCTAATACGGGTCTATTCGCAAAAACTCGTGGCAGACGGGGAATTAAACGTGCAAATGAGATAGCGTATATCATGTTCTCTTTCGTACTTATAATAGTTGGGTTGTTATACGCCAACACCAATATTTTTCGGATCAAAGGATGAGCCTTGGCATACTTGTTCCTTAGGTAGACTAGTGTGGAAAACGCCCGGGAGTCAGCGGCTCACACCCCGCTGGGGGGCTGGGGGAGGGGGTGAAGTTCCCTTACCCCGCACGCACTGTGACTCGTCATAACTGCTAATTTATATCTACCAGGGCAAGTTTGGTATCGTTTTCAGCTAAATTAAAGATGGCCGATTAATTTATGAAACAATAACATAGCATTTTCATACAAAAAAATGGAATCACGGCCAAAAATTAAAAAAAAAAATTCTTCATTTTTTTTGGTAATGGCCATCAACTTTAAACGTGTACAAATATCTGCTTTAAAAAAATATAGGTAAATAGCCGCATTCATACAGATTCTAAAAATATAAGCTTTGTTGAAAATATTATAATAAAAATGTTTAAAAAAATATTTAACTCCACGCGGCAGACACGAAAATTCTTAGAAAAATACAGGACAGCAAAAAACAACATGTATTATTTGCTAAGGACCTGTAACTAGGGAGAATAGAATATGGTGTTTATAGAATAGGACGCAATTCTAATGCTATTTTGATAAAAAGGTATTGTATGAACCCTGTGTTTATTTTTACCGTCGTATTTAGTAAGTTATTGCTCAACTAGATTTAGTGACAATGCCGGGTGACTTGAAGGTCTTTAATGAATCAATCTACTTAGATATGTGCTTTAAACACCACATATATTTATATACCGTCTCTTATATACATTTGCCCTCGCAATCGCTCAACTCCGCGCACTTATGTTGCCGCTGCAAGCACCTGCACCTGTGGCCGCCACACTTCATATTGCAACTGCACCTGAGAATTTCAATACATTCATAAAATACATGCTTCGGCTGCCACTGGCAAGTCTGTACATGTAGGTTTCCAGCTGTCACCGACTTTGGTCCATCATGCCCACTTAGATGGATCTTTTTGTAAATAAATGCTTTCATGCATCGTTCACCGTAGAAAATGAACAAGACCCAAAGAAAAAAGTATTTACGAATACACTATTCCCGGAACCGATAGCAGTCAGCATCGAGACGCTCGAAGTTGTCCAGGAATACGTTTACCTCGGGCAAGCGTTGCAACTGGGTAGAGACAACTTCGAGCGCGAAATTGCCAGAATGGTGCAGCTAGGTTGGGCAGCATTTGGGAAGTTGCGTCACATCTTCTCGTCGTGGCGACGCAATGCCTGAAGAGCAGGGTGTATAACCAGTGCGGCCTACCTGTCATGACCTACGGGGCCGAGACGTGGAACTTGACAGTCAAGCTGGCCCACCGACCGCCTATGCTTGGGATCTCGCTAAGGGATAGAATCCGGAACGAGATCATCCGCCAAAAGACGAAAGTCATAGATATCGGTTAGGGTGTTACCAGACCAATCGATCGATTGTCGATCGACGGCATCGATCTAAGTTGATCGACTGGTCTAGTAACTTTAATTGAACGACAGATACTGTTCGACTAACCAATCGATCGATTGCCGGTCAATGGCATCGATCAACGTCTAACGATGTTGATCCACTGGTCTGGTAACTTGAATTGATCGACAACTACTGTTCGACAACTGGCACCGGTCGATTAACTCCGGCTATATTTCCTTCAGTTTCTTTCAAAATGTATTTACAAGAGAACGCGTTGTTGTTGGCCAGTACGATGTTGCTCGTACTATTATTACGGAGACGCAAACGCAGAACACTCGACGCGACCATTTTTTAAAGCCAAAGATCGCTTATCTTATCTGATCAAGCAGCTTGATCGACGTAGACTATTCCATACTACTATCGATCGATGCCCTCGATCGACGATCGATCGTTTGGTCTGGTAGAAACTATCGATCGCTGTCGACTATGCCATTTTACCATCGATCGATGCCGTCGATCGACGATTGATCGATTGGTCTGGTAGAAACTATCGATCGACGTCGACTATTCCATTCTACCATCGAACGATGCCGTCGATCGACGATCGTTCGATTGGTCCGGTAACACCCGAGGTGCAGTAAGCTGAAGTGGCAGTGGGCTCAGTGGGCAGTCATGTGTGGCGCAAACCGACGGGCGTTGGAGTAGGAAGGTTCTCAAATGGAGACCACGTCTCGGAAAACGTAGTGTAGTGTTGGACATCCCCCTGCTAGGTGGACCGATGACCTGAGGAAGGTAGCCGATGGTGGCTGGATGCCACCACCGGCTACCTTCCGCTCTAAGAAGAAGACTAAGGCATGGAACAGTGGAAGGACTTACTTTTTGTTGTTCTGTAAAAAAGAAAAGATCTATGATGACTAATGGACGTGTAAATTCAAAAGTATTTGCTACCACATATAAAGGTTGGTACTGGTGGTGTTTTCCAGTATCTACGTACCTATAGCTCATCTAACCCAGGTACTTACTTCAAACGAAGAAATTTCATTTACTCTCTACTTTTTGCTCTTCATACAATTTTGGCCTAAATAAGGACATGTATGACACAGACTAATCCGATATACCTACTATCTAAGTATGAAGTGGTGGAGACAAGTATGATGGTAGACGCCGACGACCGAAGTCGTGGTGCTAGCTGTCGCTGTTGTGCAACGAGTGCCTAGAGGAGCTATGGGTACTGATGGGTACACATAGGTACTGTAGATCACCACCATGTCATGAGATAGCAAATAATTTTGGTGAAAACTATTACGATTACCTGGATATCTACTTTTCCTCTTAATTAACACGTCTCGGTAGGCAATATGGATTTTTTGCTTTTTACAGGACCACAAAGCGAAAAAGTTCTTTTGCTTTCCATGCCATCATGGGCGTGTGTGACTGTGTGATACTATTTCCAGCTTCAATTTGTAAAGGTACAAAATTGCGGTGGACACTGAATGCTTTCCCCAATGCCACAGAAGGTATTATTATGACAGCTTATGTGAGCAGGAACAGCGATGCATTTTCCATAATCGAAAAGATTGTGGTCGTTTTATATGACAGGTAGATATTGAGTATTAACACTATGAAATCACGTAATTTACCAATCACTCAATACTAAATTCGTAAATAATTGTTTTAGGTCTTGTTCATTTTCTACGGTGAACGATGCATGAAAGCATTTATTTACAAAAAGATCCATCTAAGTGGGAATGATGGACCAAAGTCGGTGACAGCTGGAAACCTACATGTACAGACTTGCCAGTGGCAGCCGAAGCATGTATTTAATGTATGTATTGAAATTCTTAGGTGCAGTTGCAATATAAAGTGTGGCGGCCACAGACGCAGGTGCTTGCAGCGGCAACATAAGTGCGCGGACTTGAGCGATTGCGAGGGCAAATGTATATAAGAGACGGTATATAAATATATGTGGTGTTTAAAGCACATATCTAAGTAGATTGATTCATTAAAGACCTTTAAGTCACCCGGCATTGTCACTAAATCTAGTTGAGCAATAACTTTCTAAATACGACAGTAAACCTATACACAGGGTTCATACAATATTTTTTTATCAAAATAGCATTAGAATTGCGTCCTATATTATAAACACCATATTCTATTCTCCCTAGTTACAGGTCCTTAGCAAAATATAAAAGTTGTTTTTGCTCCTGTATTTGTCTGTCCTGTATTTTTCTAAGAATTTTCGTGTCTGCCGCGTGGAGTTAAATATTTTTTTAAACATTTTTATTATAATATTTTCAACAAAGCTTATATTTTTGGAATCTCTATGAATGCGGCTATTTACCTATATTTTTTAAAGCAGATATTTGTACACGTTTAAAGTTTATGGCCATTACCAAAAAAATGAAGAATTTATTTTTTTAATTTTTGGCCGTAATTCCATTTTTTGTATGAAAATGCTATGTTATTGTTTCATAAATTAATCGGTCATCTTGAATTTAGCTGAAAACGATACCAAACTTGCCCTGGTAGATATAAATTAGCAGTTATGACGAGTCAAAGTGGCCGCGGAGTAAGGGAACTTCACCCCCTCCCCCAGCCCCCCAGCGGGGTGTGATCCGCTGACTCCCGGGCGTTTTCCACACTAGTCTACCTAAGGAACAAGTATGCTAAGGCTCATCCTTTGATCCGAAAAATATTGGTTCCCATACATTGAATGCGTATAATGACTCCGCTATAATGTTAACGGGTGACGTCACAAAGACGTAGAGATGCGCGTTGTTTGGATACGTACAATTATCGATATACAATTTTTTTTATATAGATAACATAGACATAAAACGGATACATTAGCAGGACTGTAATACCTATCATAGTAAGTATTTTGGCCGCAAGTTCCTAGAGATAACGAAAGACCTACGGCCAAAGCCAAGAAAGCAGAGGAGTGAAGACATACCATTTGTTTCCGCACTATTTCTGAGTCGAGTTTCTTGGCCGGCCGAGTAATCGGTTTAATAAAAGTGATGCGTGAATAATACTCGGTATACATACGGCTACTCGGTAAATCTAAATACTTAAACCCATCTCTAGTGTGTACTTACATATTCGTAGTAAGTAAGGTTTGCTGCCCCGTGATTGATTAGCAACCATATCACCGTCGTAATAAAGCTGTTTGTTGCAGGTGGCGCCGACGACTGGCCCTACTTACTGTCCGTCTACGTGTTACTAGTCATTTTCTGTTTGCCTTTACTTTTTATTTTACCTGAAAGTCCAAAATATCTTTTTGTTGTTAAAAGAAACCAAGAAGGTGCTTTAAGAGGTGAGTGTTTTATACCGCTATCTGTTAGTTTATTACCTACTTACTTATATATTACTTCCAGTGAACGCATATAAATTATGGAGGCAATCTCTTCATTCTAATAAATTTTCAGTGTTAAAGTCCGCTTTTCCTCGAGTGTCTAACATTGTGAACAATCTTTTTATGACTTTTAAAACTAATAATGGTTAAAAAATAAAAACTAATAGCTCTAAAAAGCTGCACATATTAAACGATAAATTTGCATATTATGATGTAATTTTTGTGTCTATCGTATTTTTAAATGAATAATTTCGTTAAAAAGGAGTGTTAAGATTGTTTACAATGTTGGACAAGCAATGAAAAACGGACTTTAGTCTTCATTGAATGACGTCCCTACTAAATTGGCTATGGTTTCTGTAATTTCCTTAGAAAATGACAGCTGTTTAGTCTGCCGTTTCAAAATGAATGAAGTCCTCTGTTCGTTTCTTTTTCTTTGCCAGAGAAAGGGACGGCATGAATTAAAAATAAATCTTAGGGAGAGCTTTAGAATCTTGCTCTCCCGCGCAGTTGGCTTATCTCTGTTGAGTTTCACAACCGTAACTGAATTTCAGCATTCTTAATTATCATTCCAGAACTTAGTCGTCTAAGAGGGGTGTCGACCAGTGTCCTAAACGAAGAGGTAGACTTGCTTCGCGAAGAGGCACGTGCTTCTGAAGTTGCGGCACTAAGCGGAGATCAGCACTGGAGTATGTTAAGAGTGCTAAAGGACCCGAGGCTGAGACTGCCTCTACTGTTAACCTGCACCATGCAAGCAGGGCAGCAGACCAGCGGGATTAATGCGGTATGTTTTATTTACTTACTTAGATTCAGTAGGGTATACTACTTCTGAACAACCTGCACCATGCAAGCGGGACAGCAGACCAGCGGGATCAATGCGGTGTGTTTTATTTACTTACTTAGATTCAGTAGGGTATACTACTTCTGAACAACCTGCACCATGCAAGCGGGACAGCAGACCAGCGGGATCAATGCGGTGTGTTTTATTTACTTACTTAGATTCAGTAGGGTATACTACTTCTGAACAACCTGCACCATGCAAGCGGGACAGCAGACCAGCGGGATCAATGCGGTGTGTTTTATTTACTTACTTAGATTCAATAGGGTATACTACTTCTGAACAACCTGCACCATGCAAGCGGGACAGCAGACCAGCGGAATCAATGCGGTATGTTTTTTTTACTCACTTAGATTCAGTAGGGTATACTACTTCTAAACAACCTGCACCATGCAAGCGGGGCAGCAGACCAGCGGGATCAATGCGGTGTGTTTTATTTACTTACTTAGATTCAGTAGGGTAAACTACTTCTGAACAACCTGCACCATGCAAGCGGGACAGCAGACCAGCGGGATCAATGCGGTGTGTTTTATTTACTTACTTAGATTCAATAGGGTATACTACTTCTGAACAACCTGCACCATGCAAGCGGGACAGCAGACCAGCGGAATCAATGCGGTATGTTTTTTTTTACTCACTTAGATTCAGTAGGGTATACTACTTCTAAACAACCTGCACCATGCAAGCGGGGCAGCAGACCAGCGGGATCAATGCGGTATGTTTTATTTACTTACTTAGATTCAGTAGGGTATACTACTTCTGAACAACCTGCACCATGCAAGCGGGGCAGCAGACCAGAGGGATCAATACGGTATGTTTTATGTACATAGATTCACTAAGGTATACTACTTCTGAACAACCTGCACCATGCAAGCGGGGCAGCAGACCAGAGGGATCAATGCGGTATGTTTTATGTACATAGATTCAGTAAGGTATACTACTTCTGAAAACTGGAGCATGTTAAGAGTGGTATAAGGGACCCGAGGCTAAGGCTGCCTCTACTGTTAACTTGCAATATGCAAGCGGGGCAGCAGACCAATGGGATCAATGCGGTACGTTTTATTTACGTACTTGGAAGACTTACAGCAGGGTTTTATAAGCCTTACAAAAAAAATTAACCTTAACATGGCACTATTTTAAACTCGGAATTCAAGTGACTGTTACATTACTGGTTCAAAGGAGATGATAATTTATAAGTTACTCTAAATTAATAAATAAAATATTGGACAACATCACATACATTGCTCAGATCCCAAAGTAAGTAGCTTAAGCACTTGTGTTATGGAAATCTGAAACAACGATGGTATCAAAACACCCAGACCTGAAACAATATAGAAAATGTGAATTTTTATATTGACCCGTCCGGGGATCGAAACCGGGACCTCAGAGATGGCTACACCTTGAAAACCGGAGTGCAGGTAATTAGGCTACCGAGGTCGTGACTCGGCTACGAGATACATTTGGTGTGTAGATAGTGCCTTCTTCTGAGTTACATACATTAGTGGTTTTACTAACCGATGTTACGGTGGGGGAAAACATCATGAGGAAGCCTGCACATTCAGGCGACTGAATGTGTACCCATGATCCAAACCTGGTCAGGTTCCCCTGTTAACAGGGTCACGGAGGTCAGATGGCAGTCGCTTCACTGTACTATTCTATTTCTATTACCTGATCTGCTACATCCTGGATCATGGTCAGCGGACTCTGGGCGCGAGTGCACAACCGGGATAACGCTAGATGAAGATTAGATAAGCCTAAAAAGGACTTAGGCTAGTTTTTGTCACGATGTAATATGTAAAACGTTTGTGGGGATCAATTTATATAGGCAATACTACATTTCGCGGGCGTAGTCTCTAGTCTATATTTATCATATTTATTATTTCTTTTCCAGGTGTTCTACTACTCGCAAACGATATTCAAGCAGGCGGGCTTAGACGAGACTAATTCGCAGTACGCGACTATAGCGTGCGGGTTCATCAACGTTTGCACGGCGGTGCTGATGCTGTCGCTGCTGCCGCGGGTCGGCCGGCGACCGCTGCTGCTGGGCTCCATACTGGCCGCGACGCTCATACTAGCCGCTTTGGCCGCCTCTATGAGGTTCATGGTGAGTTTCCTGTGCCAGAAGTGTCATAAAACGTCTTAAAGTTACATTTTGTGTCCAAAAGTAAAATAAAATGTCTAAAGTAACATTTAGTGTCCTAAAGTGTCATGATTAGTGTCCAAAAGTGACATATTAGTGGCTTAAAATGTCAGAATTAGTGGCCAAACGTGACATATTTAGTGTTCAAAAGTGACATTATATTAGTGGCTTAAAATGTCATAATTAGTGGCTAAAAGTGACAATTGGTGCCCAATAATCACACAATCTGTTTCCAAAAGTGACATAAAAAGTTTAAAAATACAATGATTGCTTAAAATTGACATAGTGTCAAGAAGTGACATAGTTAATGCTCGGCTATACACTCGCTGCGAGTGTGCGACGCTCATACTAGCCGCTTTGGCCGCCTAGCCTCTTGTTTTGATATTTTTTTATTTGGTTCGATAGAAAATCCTCCTGAAGTTTCGTCTATAGCCCTGCCTACCTAAGTCCTCGCTTGCCGGTTTATTATTATTATTATTGCAATTTGGGACAAATACAAGCCAATTTGACCAGTGATTGGTCTATTGTAGCAGCCCTTTTGAATATAGCTCACTACTTATGCCCGTTGAATCCAGGAACCGACAGGCGCTTGTGATTTGAAATTCGAAACAAGCATTATTTTCAATGTTCAAATCACCCAATCAAATCCCTGTTCTCGTCTATAACTCTCGTCGAACTATAACTTTTGCCCTCTTTACATGTTTAATATGGTGCTAAAATTTCGGAGCCTTTTGTTTCTCAGTATACAAAGAAAAAAACTACCAAAACACATTTTTGTTTTGTTTAAATTATTCATGACATTGCCAAAGACTCATTTTCATGTGCGTCTGCGAAGCGACGACCTGTTGGACAATTGGGCCATAAGGCCCAATTGTCCAAAAAGCGCCCGGCACGGAGGGATGCGCGCGCGCGACTGATAATATTATGAAGAGGAAAGATTTGATTGTTTGTTTCTATTGAGTAGGCTCCGAAACTATTGAACCGATTTAAATGAAATTTGGTTACAGACAGAGATAGTTTGAGACCCTGTAAAGGACATAGGCTACTTTTTATCGCAATATAAAATCATCAGGGGGGTGAAATGGGGGATGAAAGTTTGTTCGGCGCGGGCAAAATCGCGGGGAACTGCTAGTAGTATTATAACTTAAACCTTCATGTATCATGTTTCCAGACACAATAGAAGGTAAATTGTTATCAACACGCCCGCGGGTCTTATGGGGCTTGACAGGTTGGTGTGTTGTTCCAGACGCTGGTGTGGTGGATGCCATACGTGTGCATGGCGGGCGTGCTGGCCTACGTGCTGGTCTACGGGCTGGGACTCGGGCCCATCCCCTACTTCATAGCCTCCGGTCAGTATGAACCTTCTTTGTTGTAAAAACAACAAACACAAATACAGTCACACATTATCTTCCCACCCCCTTTTTCATAGACTTTGGTTAGGGTGGACTTTAACCCCGTTATTACAAAAACTTAGTACCGGGTTTAAGCCGTCCTGGCTTAAACCCGGTACTAAGCTATTAGCTAGCCAATTAGAAAAGCGTTTCTCTATTATGCTTTGTCACGAATGTGTCATTCATTCCTCTGTTGTCGGCTAATATTTAGACCTAGTTTAAACCCAGTCAAATTTTTTTGTAATAACACCGTTCAGTGTTTTAACTGTTTGTATTCTGCCAATTTCAGATAATAGATAAGAGTGGAGTAGTTTTTTGCGTGAATCCAAGTTCGGTAACGAAAAGTGAAAACAACAAACTCAAATTCGGTCTACATTATTTTCATATTGATTTATATGTTATAAAGCTTACTGCCGAATTGGGAAAAAATGGGTCTTTCGAGAAAGTTTTAGGGTTGGTTTTACAATATTAGTCAGATAAAAAACAATATTCCAAAATAAAATTATTGCACTTGAAAATTGAACCCGCGTTCTTTGCATATCGGGCGGTTGCCTAGCAACTCAGCCACCCAGACGTTGGCAAAGCGTTGATTACAAAATGTCATCTCATCATATCATTTTTATTTAAATCTTTATTTTATGAGCTTGTTCACTGAGTGAACAAATGTAATATCATGGGTAATCTATACTAATAATATTATAAAGAGGAAAGATTTGTTTGTTTGTTTATTTGCATCGAATAGGCTCCGAAACTACTGGACCGAATCAAATGAAATTTGGCACAGAGATAGTTTGTGACACTGGTAAGGACATAGGCTACTTTTTGTGGCGATATAAAATCATTGGGGGGGTGAAATGGAGGATGAAAATTTGTATAGAAAATCCGACTTTTGGCGCGGGCGAAGTCGCGGGGAACTGCTAGTATCTAGTATAAAATTATGAATAGGTATGAAATTTTTTCAAGGAAAACTGTTTTTTTAACGTTAAAATGAGTTATGCTTAACGGATGTGTATGGCTGTGCCTTTTTTGACCATGCAACTCAACTCCCAAACAAATAGGCCAATTTGAATAGCTTTTTTATGTGTTTATTACACTCCACAGAGATATTCGAGGTGGGTCCCCGGCCGGCGGGCATGGCGTGGGGCTCGCTCGCGAACTGGGGCGGCAACTTCGTGGTGGGGATGTCGTTCCCCACCATGCGCGACTCCATCGGGCCGTACTCCTTCCTAGTCTTCTCTGCTGTCACTGCGATGCTGTTTGTCTTCCAGAAGTGAGTGTGGATCTATGACATTACAGTAGTACCCACTTGATAAGACGCGTAAAAAAACTATGGCTCCGAAAATGAACGAAAAAGCTAATATTTACAATAAACCGTAGATTAGGTTACTTTAAGGTCTATAGTACACTGCAGGTATTAGTTCCATCTCACTCTCGCGAGCGCTAGCATGGCGGCAGCTAATGACTAATAATAATAATCGACCAACAAGGAGAATTCGTTAATGACCAATAGCGTTACAGGAAAAAGACGTGCGAGCGTGGTGACTCGTCAAAGTATATGCCGCGCTTTATAATTCCTCTTCTGTCATAAAATTCATCGATCCTCACCTGGTGAGATTCGAACCCGCGACCCCTCGCTATCCGGGCGATTGCTCTCACTACCGAGCTACTAAGAATGTTGGTCACTTAGCGAATTTTTGCAAGTGCTCGCTGTGCATACTTTGGGAAAAATACTTGTAAAAATACTTTGTATTCACAAGTTTTTATGCATAATTTAACTATTAAATAATTGTCATGTAAAACTAAGAAATGTAGGAAGGTTGTTAGTTTAAACACACTAAAAGGCTTTGAATATGGCTATCAATATACACTTCTTTCAGTATGCCTGATCGTAATAAAAAAATCAATAAAAAACACAAGCATACTACAAAAAATTTTGCTACCGACCTCAATATCCAAATAGATTAAATTGTTTGGTAAAATACTAATGTTTCCTATATTTTTTTCAGTATGTACTTCCCCGAAACCCGTGGCAAGACGCCGGCGCACGTCACGCAGCTATGCGAACGCGGACTGCGATCGCGACCGCGCCTGCGCAACGTCTGACCGACGGATTAGCAGACCTATGGCCATGTGTTAAGGTCCAAATTCGCGCGTCTTCTTTTTTGACCCAAGTTTTTTAATTTTTGTATTTGGATTGGGTTTGCTCTTGACTAGACTAAGCAAGACGTGGCGTAGACAGAGTCGACGGTGGAGCGAGCTCACCTAATAGGTTCTGGCACTTCCACTCGCTGGCGGAACACAGCAAGCTGCTTGGCGCCGGGCTCCGGACAAATAAGGTTCTGACACTCCCGCTCTCCGAATAAACACAGCAAGCTTCTAAGCGCCGGACTTCAGAGGGAGAGTGGCAGCTACCAGGCGGCACCTAACGCAACCTACCACCGCTGTTAGGATCGTTCAGTCGCCATCACAAACTTTAGTTTGTGATGTCGTTGCCCAGGGTGGACCACTAGCAGTATCTACCTCCTTTACCACCCCATGATTAGGTATATTGTTGCCAGTTTGTTTCAGTCATTTGTTTTTACCGTTAGGAGCAACGCACATGACCGATGGATCTTGGATATAAGGAAATATTCCCCAGTCGTAAAATTGTAATGAAAGTGAATTGAGGGAATCTATCCCTCTGTAATGTAATTCGTGCCTATAGAATCGTGTCTTTTTATAAGTAGCAAGGAATAGGAATGCTTAGACTCACGCCAAATTAAAGTCATTTTAAATTTTCTTTGAAATGTCAGCTCTCAAAAAGACAAAAACTTCACGATAGATTAGAATATATATTAATTTGCTTGTAGCCGTCGTGATATATCCATCCATAGCTAATGTAGTTGGATGGACTTAAGAATACATCCTAGTCTAAGTCTATACTTAAATATTTATTAATAACATCTGAACTTTTCAGAAGCTTTGTAGAATCTCTTTTGGAATTCTCGTTAAGATATTTATCATTCTGTTTAAATGTCGTTCAAAGTATTTTTCTAAAATGAACAGAGACGTCTGAACAAATATAACTACGTTTGTTAATGAATACCTATTCTAGTAATGTACTTAAATTAGATATTTAAGTTGTCATAAGAAAAAACAGCCGTTTAAACTAAAAGCTTTTGTATTCAAATATGGTTAGGTATCGTTAGGTGTTATCTCGAATATTACAGGCTTTGCGACTGTTAATGTTAAAAAATACATTTTATTCAATGATAGCGTATTTTAAAAAGAGGTAGACATGTCATCTACTGTGCGGCGATTCGAATTCGATGTGCCGATTACACGTTCGTTTACTCGTCAAATGCCATATGTGTACGAATAATACAAAATTGAGCAATTGCTCAATTTGAGGCAAGCAAATTCCGCGCGCTAATGACACATCCACCTCTTTTTATATGCAATATCATAGATGTTATCACATAATAAGTAAGAAGTATTCTAGAGAATTTGGTGCTGGTATGTGTAGGTTAAATAAGATTTATGTACTGTGTGTGCGAGGAGATTTTAACATCACTCACTGTTGGCTTAGCTGAACCTTGTATAGATATATGGCGCGGACACGGAATAATATGATGTCTTCTCCTAAAGATGGTCAGATGTACTGACCATCTTTAGAAGACAGTTTTACTTGGTACAACCAGCCATTTCAAAACTGGATTGAAAATTGCTTATTTAGGCTGATTTACACTTCCATAAGTACAATATACTGCAACGAGTTTAGCTAGCAGTAAGTACTGAGTATGTACTTAACTAGCAAATCCCTGTGTGAACGATTAAGATAACTCGCTCTGGCGCACTCATAGTACAGACGCTGTACTATGAAAGTATAAGTCAGCTTCTACGTTAACTAATTACAACAATGTGAATCAGCTCTTTCCTTTCAACGCAAAGTACTAAGCACAACTTCGCACATTCTATACAAGGTCTAATCATGATTGAATCTCTTAAAATTTCTAGCAATTTGACTTCCACCAACTCGTTGAAACTGGCTTCTAGAGTTATCATAAGTACAATTTATGGAGAAGCTGCTTTTTATTTTCTGGGTGAGAAATCCCCTTAATTTTGTTTGTCTATAAGCTAAGAACAAAAGACGGATAAAAAAAATAAGGTATTATTTGCACAATTGAATTTAATTTTATCATTAGTTTTTTAATTTGTAAAAGCTCAATCGTCTTGCAAGGCGTTGTTACATTTAGGTGTAATCACTGATTTTTTTTTACTGAAAATATGTTTTTCTTTATTACTATTCCAATTGCTCAAAAATATTTCGATTAAATATTTAATAAAATCCGTCGCTCAAATAATTATAAGCCAGAAAAAGCTTAATTATTCACGTTTAGCATAATTAGTTTTATTGAAGCTAGCTACAATTATTTTAATTATATTATGTATGTTACAGGCCTGTAGGCATTTTTGTAGTGGTGTGCTGTAATTAAATTAAAAGCATACTTATGTGAGTACAAACTGATGCCTTTTATTTCACATCCTAACAAAAGAAGAATTTTCTACATAATATTCACATGACGATTGATATTTTTCAATATTTAAATATGAGAAATAATTTAAATACACATATTTTAAGTTCACGTCACTTTTCTAAGATTTATTAATGAAAAAATAAGTGGTGTGATGAAGGTGACTCCTCGAAGCGTATGAAACTCAAGAGTCAAGACTTGAGAGAGACTTACAGAGATTCAAAACCTCAATAAGCGAAAAGGGAACCATGATCTTGTTTCTATAATTTATAAATTAATTATACGCCTTGCACGAGGCAAGGCTTCAAAAATTGAGATAGACTCATTTGAGTGTTCCCCTCCACGGAAATCTTTAGTAAAAGGCGAAAGATTTATGCGTTTTGAAGGGAAACCAGAGTAACGAGTCATGTTACCGAGGGTCTTTATTGGTCCAAAAAAATCACAACATATCGCGATCTAGGAGGTAGGCAACGCCACCTAGTGAGTATGTAGAAAAACGTTTTATTTTAGTGCGCATCTTCGTCACTCCTTGATATGGGTGACGCCACTTGTGTTATTTATTTACAGCAAGCGGCCCTTCATGTGTGGATAATGCACCGCCTAAATTCACTAAATAATATCAGAAACAGTTGTGTTGGTACCTAATACGTGGGATTTACATCTTGTCTTATATTTGCATATACATTTGTAAGCATATTGGTCACATCCTAACTTTCTTTGTATGAAATTGAAGTTAAACTGAAACTTAAGTCCCTAAATGGTAAGCTTAAAAATATGTAAATAAAAATAAGTTTTTTAAAATACATTTATTTAATAAAAAAATAACAATTTTATTTTTAGGTAATTTACACTAAAAATATTTTTAAAATGGAATTCCAATTTAAAGTATTTCTTTATGTCAATATTATATTAATATCGGACTATTATTATTCTTAGGTAAAGTAGATTCAATTTCATTGAAGACTCTATATTTATGTAATAAATCTTTACTGTGATAAGGTTTGCCACTTGCGTAAGACTGTTTCAATTAGTTTCAACTTTGTATTAGGCCCTGTTCCTACTACGCCGGATCCGGTACTTTTACCGGACCGGGACAACTGACCGGGAGGTCGTTTCAGTAGCTGAAACGAACAGACGGCAAACTGACTGTATAAAACCAAGCGAAAATGTAGTAAATCTAAATGAAATGAAAAAATAAAAATCTACAAATCATTTTAGCACCTTATGGAGCAGTAAAATTTTCGCCAGATCCGGCAAATCTGCCGGATCCGGCGTAGTGGGAACAGGGCCTTCTGTACCCGTATATATTTTAATACAAACGTGTCTTATTTGTTGTTGGAAGCATTTGTACTATCGGACTTTTATCGAATAATTCATACTAAGTACACAAGAAATTTTAGGCAATGTACTGTGGCTAGCACATCATACTGCGAGTATACATATTTGTTGCAAAATCACCTCTATTTCAACTAGATAAAATGCCAGTGTTTATCTTGACATGCCGTCGTCCGTACCGATTTAGGATAGTTCGTTTTTTTTTATATGTGGCGGTCGTGCTTTGAACCGTGCACGTATCGTGCCCGTCCGCAGTCGAACGGTCACATAGCTCGTTTGATGTCTTTGGGTACCTAGTTAAATGTCATTCGCCCAGTTGTAGGCCCAGGCATATATTTGTTTCATTTGCTAATGATGTGTGAGTGTGACAGACGTTAGTAGCTAATGGAGGCACTAAAGCCTGATGTCTGCAGCAGATCCTGCAACTGGGCGATTGACAGATAAACACAGTTATGTACCTACCTATACCTAGTTCAAAATGAAATAGTGACGTCTAGGAGCACGTAAGGAAAATTAACCTACCAACAGGATGACTTTCTATGGGTGTAACAAAAGATACAGTGGAAATTAGACCCTGTATATTCTGTGGTCGATAGCTTATCTACATTTACTACTATATTTTTTTTGAAACAAGACAAGTTTGTAAGTTTTATATCATAAGCCTTATTTTCTTTAAGGCTACTCTTAATTACAGAAAGAAGATGGCCGATCGCTTTCGGAATACAACCAATCTTCTGTAATTATTACAGAGGGCTTAGTGCGAGTATTTTCATGCTCTTACCTTCGACCATGTGACGAAAATTTGTATGGGAATTTGGTCAGCGCCCCTAGCGATACGTTTGCGAAACCTGTTTTTTACCCGACTGCGGAAGTAGGGTTATGTTTTTCGAAATTATGTATGTATTTATAATTGTTTGGCACGCCCTACAGCCCAAACGGCTGGACAGTTTTTGATGTATTAGGTGTCGTTGAATTTGTTAAAATTGTAGGAGAGACATAGGCTATATAAATTTAAAAAATGGCGCTCGCACATTTAATTAAGGGGGGAGGGGGATTGTTTATTTTTCTTTTCATAGCAATATGGGTATAAAATAAAAGCCATTAAATAGACCATTTCAAAAATAACATAATTTTTGCAGTCGGGTGTTCTGTTTTTTCAATAATTATTTATTTATTTATTTCGCCAAAACTTACAAACTATCCTTACAGGTTTCCCTATTGCGATAGTGAAGTATTAATTATTAAATATAAAATTCTCATCATTAGATACGTCACAATAAATAATGAAACCCTTGTGAATTCACTCAGATTGCAACAAAACAGATCCAAATGATCCGCTATTAGATTGAGTATGCGGAGCGCGCGCGTCATCGGAGCCTCGGCTAGCAGGCGCGTGCGCGCAGCCGGCACGGCCAGCAGGCGCGTCTTGCGGCGCCGCCAAACGTACCGGTCGGGCACGCATAGTGCCACCCTTGACAGTATATTCGCATTGTGTAATTTTCCGATTATTATCTTAAATATATATGATACCAGTGCCACGTCTCTCCTTACTTTCAGTTCATTGTATCCAACCATGCCCAGTACAAACAATGTTGGGTACATTAGCGGGTAGAAGGGGTACACTCCATAAAGTCTTAAATACAAATAACGTATAAATTTATTTTGCACCCGTTCTAGCATCAAACTGTACTTATTTTCATACGGAGCCCATATTATTGCATATTATTATGTTTTTTTCTATAGAAATTCCCGACACTCGGTCAATCGTGAGCACGTACGCCAATGAAAACTCGCTCTAAGCCTTAGAATAGGCTTGCGTATGTGAAACTTTTTAAGGGGTTATTAATGCGAGTATTGGTATGTAGACTTGACACTTTCTACTATTGCTATTCTTAGCTACTCCGTATCCGTTCCTCTAACATCTTGAGCTGGTCCCAGCATACCAGCAGCAGGACCGTGTGGGGGCCAAGCCTCATGTAGTTGGCGCCTACTCCCTTGTAGAGCGAACGCGCGCCCTCCAAGCGGAGCATCTTGACGAAGCAGTCCGCCATGCCTTTGTACAGGAGGCCTCGGTTCTGGGCATCCACGGCTAGAAAAAAAAGTGCGCTACAAAATACTAGTAAGATGGACAGAAGACCTTATAAGGTCGCAGGATTGCACCGGATGCAGGCCGCTTGTAACAGGTCACTTTGGTAATTTATGCGGGAGAACTATGTTCCGCAGTGGCCGTCCTGAGGCTGATAATAAACATGATGATGTGCTATAAAAAGAACAAATTCTGCTTCTAACGTTATTGCTCAAACAACATCAATGCAGGGTAGAATGTAGAATTGGTTTCTAACAATTCTAACTAAATCTAGTTCAGGCGCCAATCTTTAACAAAATAGTGTGTAATTAAATAGTTTTTACAATATTTCAACCTATCTGCAAGGCCTTTTTTGTAAAAAAGAATAAATATTAGTTTTTTTTAATTATTCTTTCTTCATATGTATGACATCAGTTTGCGACATTAAAATGTAATTAAAAGTAAGTGGGGTTCTTTGGGGTAATACGATCCTTCGAGTACTAACTTTAAAGCACAGGTCTCAATTTTGCTCCTTGAGGTACACCCATTGCTAAAAACTCAACAAGTTCCACCAACCTTGATTAGACAGCCTTGTAGCCACCACATCAAACGGGTTGAGACACAACGTCATCACAAGCCCACCGAGGTTGGCGCCGACGAACGAGAGCAAGACGGGGGAGTCGTGGAAGTACCCTCGCTGCAGCAACTGCTCCTTGGCGAAGGAGAAACTGACCATCTGGGAGCTGCTGCCGACGGCGCCGCGGGGGATCTGCGGATGGACTCCGCGGAAGAGGCCTGGATCACATTGTAACAGTAATATTGGACCTTCTTCTTCACAGTCGTATACCTCATGACTAAGGATCGTGAACATTGGGTGCTATTCGGCCACAAAAGATGTCGGCTACATAAGCTTTTTAATCATAAATGTATACTAGCATATAGTTTTTACGCATAACCTATGATAAGCAGTTTCGGAGTGCATAATAGTTTCATAGGCATATTCTTAATTATAGAGTAATTAAAGTAAAGTGCATTTCAATATACCTAAATGTTTTTTCTCATAAAATAGAAAACCCATAATGAATAAATCAATATTTAGTGTCGGAAACCCAACATTCCTATAACAATTTTTATTTCTTTAACTACATTAGGTAGGTTAGATTATAAATAAATAAATTGTTTCAACAAACACACCAATTACCTAGCCCCAAACTAAGCGTGAGCTTGTGCTATGGTGACTAGGATAACCGATAGACATACTTATATACATTTATAAACATCCATGACTTAGGTACAAATGCTCGTGCTCATCACACAAACATTTGCCCCTTGCGGGATTCGAACCCGCAACCGCCTGGTTTAGTAGTCCGGGGCGCGCACCACTACACCAAGACGGTCGTCAAAGGTTAGAAGTGTTAACCACCTGAAAATGTTTTGTTCTGGGTGTTTCTGAAAAGTAATTAGGAGAATATTCATAATTTGACAATAATTTCATGATAATATACGGTATTGAATACCTCAACGATGTGAAACCTAACCTGTCTCCCGTCCCGTGTGAGGTAACTAGAGTAGGTCACAGGACAAATCTGCTTATTAAAGGATGACGACCTTCTTAAGTAAGATTTTAAAAGAGTTTTAGAAAAAAAATGGGCTGTTTTTTATCTTTGATCTTATTGTAAATAGATTTTTGAATGTAAATTACCTTTGACGCCTTCTTTTCTATAAATATCAGCCAATGCCCCAAACGTCCCAGCATGCTTATGTTGGTGCCCCACCGCTATAGCTTGGGCAGCTTGCGCCTGCAGCCTCGTCTTGACCAGGAAGAAGGGAGTCCCCGCTATGGACCCTAAGGCACCCCCCACGCCCGCTGCCAAGGCACCTTTAAAGATGGAGGTGCGCCCGTTCGAATCCGTGGTTAGGCCACGGCGCTCCGAAATGCGGTATACTCCTAACCTGAAAGAGTAGATGGTAGGAAACCAATCATGCTAGCTAATACCATACCTTTGTCTCTATAACGATACCCTGTGCCTACCAGTCGTTTAATGCCACATAGGCTATGTGGCACATAGGAGCATTATGAATGTCCTTAAACGGGTATAACGCGGACGATAATGTGTGGCCACGATGGGTACAACCTAGTGAAAACGTTAGCCAAATGAAAAAAAACATATAGTCAAAATTAAAACCTCCTTTTTTTAAGTCGGCTGAAAAAAATAAATTATGTTTTCTAATACCAATCGTGTGCGTTCGCTACGCGAAAGCTTAGGATCGATTATCCCCTATAATGGCAGCGCCATTTTGCAAAAATAGTGCGGATTAGGCAGACAATAGTACCTCTAAAACCCAGACAGTAATCAAAACAATAAAAGTAGTTAGAATGTGCCCGCTTTCTTAATAAAAAAATTCCCGCTGTGTAACAAGTGGTATAGTGGTCTATTTTTTTACAACTCAACTAATAACACTAATCCCCTGCAAAGCAAAAAGTTTCAAGCTAGAATGACCGGATTTGTATTTTTTTAACTATATGTATATAAAAAGAACTAGAAGCCCAGCGTAGCCGGCAGCCCACTCTGCAAGGCTGCCAACCCCATCAACCTGCGACAAACAGTATCAATGTGACGTTCCTCACGGTGATGATCTCACCTAAATGTGTTAAGAAAGAACTGGAAGCCCAGCATAGCCGGCAGCCCGCTCTGCAAGGCTGCCAGCCCCTCTGTCCTCGCGACCACGTAGAGCCCGTGCGGCACGCTCTTGTAGTGCACTGCATGCTGGCCCTTCGCTTTGAGCTCGCCCTGCAGCTGCAGGCGCGTTTTCACTACCTGCACACAAGCAAGAATATTATACTTAACATTTACCGGGTGCTTGTGGCGCAGTGGCGGCAGCGCTTTGGTAGTGATACCAAAAGTTAAGCAACCCACGGCACGGTCGTGATTGGATGGGTGACCATTCCGACCATTTAAGTGACGTCCATGACAAGCATCTCCGTGCTTCGGAAGGCACGTTAAGCAGTTGGTCCCGGCTAATATCTGTGGTATTAGTCGTCAAGCCTAGTCAGAGGCCCTAGGGCGGCTTGATAACTTCTGACAGTAAGGTTTGTCACTTGCCTTACATACACCCCTCCACCAATCCGCACTGAGCCCGCGTGGTGGAGTATGGCTCGTTCCTCCTCATAGTTGAGGTGAGGCCTTTTCCCAGCAGTGGGATCTAATAGGCTGACTTATTATTATTATTATGTACCGGGTAATGGGTTCAATCTGCCGGGTAGCCGGGTACCCGACAAAGAAACGTATCTCAATTGCTCGATTTTTCGCGCCATACTGAAGTGAGCCGCGGCTTTTTAGTTAAAAGTATAATGGTTACATGACTGTGTTGCTTTGAACCCACAACCTATGGAAAAGGACCGACTTTTATAAACGGTAATCCATACTTAATATTATAAATGGGAAAGTGTGTCTGTCTGTCTGTTACCTCTTGACGCTTAAACCACTGAACCGATTGAGATGAAATTTAGTATGGAAACAGTTCGAGACCCTGGAAAAGACATAGGCTACATTTTGTCGTGATATAAAAACATTAAGGGGGTGAAATGGGGGGTGAAAGTTTATATGGAAAATCTCTAGCGGGCGAAGTCGCGGGGAACCACTAGTATATAATATTTATCAACGATTCTTAAAATGAAATAATAATCAATTTACTTACCTCGATAGGATTCGTGAACAAAGTGGCGAACATAGCAGACACGCCTCCCATCGCCAGATCTGTGACGTCACGTCCGACGCCATCTTTTTTGCGCGCAGCCATATTTTAGGACGGTTTTCTAGAGAAAATTATAGAAATTATTTTCGTTAATTTAACCAGGTACCTATCACTTAGCAATTGAACTATTCGCCTGCATATTTTGTTCGCTATAATCGCGATTTTGGTTTTGCATTAAATTATTTTTATTATGAAAAAACAGTAGGTAATAATAATAAATTGTTTCAAGAAACACACCAATTACCCAGCCCCAAACTAAGCGTGTGCTTGTGCTATGGTGACTAGGATAACGGATAGAAATACTTAAATACATATAAACATCCATGACTTAGGTACAAATGCTCGTGCTCATCACACAAACATTTGCCCCTTCCGGGATTCGAACCCGCAACCGCCTGGTTTAGAAGTCCGGTGCGCGAACGACTACACCAAGACGGCCGTCATAGGCCGTCCGGTAGGTACCTAATACTGAGGTATAGTTCGATAAGTTCATGCGCGACCCTCTTACGGCTGCCAGAGGTGCGGGGGGCGAGGCATGCTAGATGTCAGCGGTGATGGGTGGTGTTGCGGGGAAGGTTATATATCCTATTACGGTCACGTGCGATTGGTACAAGTTTTTGCGCGAAAATGCTGCCCCCCGCACGTCTGGGGGCGCAGCATTTTCGCGCAAAAACTTGTCGGTTCATAGTAGAATGCGTGTCGTATTCAACTTATTATAAAACTGACTGCTTCGTTGGTCTAGTGGTCAGCACGCTGGGTACTATCCACGAGGTCCCGGGTCGGACCGAGTGTTGGGTTTTTGTCTTGAAAAAACTCAGACACAGCTCCGGAGTGAGGAAGTTGGTGGTGTTAATACCCCCGTGCCTCGGAAAGCACGTTAAGCTGTTGGTTCTCCGCCTGAGCTACGGTCATGTCGGACTGCCGTCTCACCGAATTATGAGAGTAAAGGAATAGAGAGTGCACCTGTGTATTGCGCACACACTTGTGCACTATAAGATGTCCCGCGAAGTTGGCTAATCTCTGTTGAGATAGGCCGCCGTAGTCGAAATTCGGGTAGGAGGACATTATTATAAAACAGGGTGTTGGCACCCTGTATAGCTCTATAGTACCCAGTGCTGCTGACGCCCTGTAGTTCCCCCGTGTCTGTCTGTATATTCTCGATGATTCAAGAAAATACTGAATTGTTGTTGTTATTATCTAGCGGCCCCAACCCGGGGCGTAAAGGGCGTAGAGTAAATGTTTTATGTTGCAAATGAAAAACAAATATTAATTAAAATCTCGTTTATTTTAGAAGTTGAGTAGTTTACCTGCTAAACAAAACTTTCGTATTTGTACATTTACATTTTTTCATAGCAAAACCAATATAGGTATACATTATTAACAAAATTTAGAATTCCTTATTTATTTTTTATTGTTATGACTGATCTGATTCAATTATGGATGAGGTAAAACACAAAACTTTAGGACTTACAGCCACGAAAGTAATTTCAAATTAAACAGCATTATGCATTAGCTTACTATTGAATGCACTATGACGACGTATGACTCATTTCCACTTCAAACACGGTTACAAGCAATAAACGAAATCAATTAATATCTGACTACTTATCATAGGTGTATAATTATTTGTAAGTCACAATATAAATAATAATCACTGATATTGCAACAATATAGGTAACATCTTTATTCTTTGAATAAATTAACAATAATTGTATACTTACTTGTACAATCTTCAATAGTGAAAAGGCACTCCAATCGTTCTACTTAACAATATTTAACACAGTAAATTAATCAACAACAAAACGTTTAACAATTTGGTACCAATTAAAATAACATTCGAATAATTAAATGTATATAGAAGTAGATTCCACATGTATTTTACTAGAGATTCCACTTGTAATATAGGCTTTGTTTTTATGTATGTATAATTTTAAGAAAAACTCGCATAAATAAACACTTCTATACAGGTCAGACTCGCACTATAATTAATTTATTATGTTTTCAGATCTTCATCTATCATTCATTAGATAATGTAATATAAATCAAAGAAAACAAGCTCCATGTTTTGATAGCCAATTCTTAACAATCGTACTGCATTTATAAAACAAGACAGCTATCTATTATATCTTGTGTATTTGTTATGAATATTAAATTGGTGTAATGATTATTGAACTATGTTCTATTATTGCGATAAATCATAGCATTGTACTCCTTATAAAATTAAATAGTAGATTTATCAGACAATTTTATTCAAATACATTTTCTGGTGTTGGCGTACAAATGCAATTTTATACTCAGTACTATTGAATCTAAATAATAGCCCATTACATCGAAACCTACAAATATTTGAGCATAAACCTTGTAATACTCGTAACCATAAAATACTAACAGTTTGGCTTCAACACAAAAATATAAACTAACACGACACAAATGCTTATATTATAGGGAAATAATATCGAATTGAACCGAATAAAATAATACTGTCCTATAGTTATGGTCGTTATGAGCTGAATACGATCGAATATGGTCAAGTGAGAATCGATATTTTAAATATGAATTTGTTTATTTTTAAAACTTATGCAATTATTTTGCAAGTTTTTACGAAATTAAATCAAATTTCGCTCACAAAAATCAATCGACTGTGTCATCCGGTGGGACTCGAACCCACGTCCCGCCGCTATCCGGGCGAATGCTCCTACCAACTGAGCTTCTCGAAATTGTGTCTAAGCCTACCTTTTCGTGCTATACTTATCCGAAATATAAAAAAAAAACAACTCATTACGACCAAATTATTTTACTACTCATATTTGAGATATTGATATGGTGGCAAGTGCAGGTACTAATTATCTTGAGTTAGTAGGAAACCTAAAAGTAAGTAGGTACCTGTATGTATACCTATGATAGAAGTGAGTGAGTGGGGTTAGTTTATAAACTATCTTTGGGTCCACTTAGCTTAAAAATACTTTAAACAAATTAATTTGCACTGGTTTAACTGGTACTGACTTTTATAGAGATTGCTAAAAGAAGAGTTGATTGAAGCAACTCAACGGACTTTTTCGGAACTAATAAAACTGTCAGAAAATGGCGAAAATAGCGCCAATTTCAGAGACTATAACGTTACATTACTGACCTCCCAAAAATGAAGGCATTTGACTGTCACCATTTTGGCGCTGATGGCTGTAGTGAGCGCGTGGTGAGCGTCCACAGAACTAATTAGAGTTGACATAAACGTACGTAATTTACTCTAATTTAGTTCCATGGACACTTGGTGGGGGCGTTTTGATTAGGCACAAAATAGTAGATTACAAGGGACGAAAGTGACCATTCACCTCGAGAAGTTTCTGGCGCGAGAGTGGAATGGGTGCTTTCACCAGAGTTAAACATACTATTTTTCATTTCAACTGTGAGGAAAATATCGATAGAATATCGATAGACTATCGATAGTTGAGGTAAAAGCAAGAGTATCGATAGACTATCGATAGTTGAGGCAAATGCAAGAGTATCGATAAAATATCGATAGTATCGATATACTATCGATAGTTGAGGCAAAATCAATAGGATCGATAAAATATCGATAGTATCGATGACTATCGATAGTTGAGGCAAAAGCAATAGTATCGATAAAATATCGATAGTATCGATAGACTATCGATAGTTAAGGCAAAAGCAATAGTATCGATAGAATATCGATAGTATTGATAGTTGAGGCAAAAGCAATAGTATCGATAAAATATCGATAGTATCAATAAAATATGGATAGTATCGATAAACTATCGATAGTTGAAGCAAAAGCAATAGTATCGATAAAATATCGATAGACTATCGATAGTCAAGGCAAAAGCAATAGTATCGATAGAATATCGATAGTATTAAAATCACTATCGATAGTTGATACAGCTCTGCCTATTGCAATAACTATCGATACTCTCGATAGTGGCCTTTTACTCAATATTAGGAGTTTAAAGTAGGAGGGAAAAGCTATTTCCCACTTGGCTATCTACACATGAAAGTTCAGCTTTCCGATCAGGTGAGATGAAAAATATCTGTCATTACTTAGAGAACCTTTAGTCCAGTGTACTTGTATTATAGAGGTCAGTGCTTTACATTAAACAGCACCGCCATTTTGTACTATAACCGTCAATGTCCATTTTCATAAAGCTCTATGCTTTTAACTCCCAGCCCCTTTGTACATCTTTCAACATGTCCCAGAATACTAACAGTAATACTGTGTGCGGTGCCTGCCGCAGGTACGAAGGGCCCATGCCCTTGTAGAAGGCTAGCAGACCTTCAGTCTTGGTGATCTTGCGCGCGCAGTCGATTATGCCTGAGTATAGTACGCCTCGCCCCTCTGCGTCAACGGCTGAAAAAAATATTGATAATTTTAGTTGATACAAGTACGCCAAAATTGTCAAAGGACTGGAGTAGCTCGGCAATGGAGTTCCAAATGAATGGTTTTGATACATGTTTTCAGTTGCATCGATTGACGTATGTCACTACTGTTACGTGTCTAGCCTAGTATAGGTACTATCGATTTAACAATTGATTGATTGATTTGATATTGTTTCAAGGACGAACGAGATTTTACATTTTACGCGATCGACATTACTTATGGCATATTGACGAAATTAGATCACATATTTTTTATTCCATGTCTATTTATGAGGAAATATACAGCAGGAAAAATCTCAGAGTAGGCTACATAAAAACTATATCAGAAAATAATTGCTAAACGTGTTGCTAAAACTAGAACAGCTCGATCGATATATATTTATTTGTTGTATCCATATATGTGAGTAAGACCAGTGTTTATTTAAAAAAAAAAACACGTAGTCAATTTTCGGCTACGGTGTGGCGGGAGGAGGAGATTATAGTACTCAAATGTGTGGTGTGTCCAATACACAGGTGCACTCCGTGATCTTTCTTTCTCATAGGCAATCCGACATAACCAAAGAGTAATCAGGCGCAGGACTAACGCTTTAACATGCTATTCGTGGCGCAGGGCTGTTAACACCGCCAACTTCCTGACTCCGAGCTGTTTCACGACAGAAAATCCTCGAAACAAATTAAAGGCGGGGCATCAGTGAGGTACTCACATTGATTGTAGAGTCGCGTCATAATGACGTCCATGGGCGTCAGAGCGATAGTCTTGACGACGGCGCCGATGTTGCTAGCTACGAACGCCGACAAGTACTTGGACTGTTGGAACATGTTGTTCGCGTCCATCCACTCTTTGCAGCTGAAAATATAATAAACAAAAGTAATCAGCACTTCAGCGGTACTAAAGCAGTAATGGTAGGTAATTACTGCCTTAACCTGTCAAACCCAGTGAACGCGTATCGTTCACTGGTCAAACCCAATTAGACCGGCGGGCGGGCCGATACCAATTAATTTTCTATTGTGTTTGGAAACATGATACGTGAAGGATTAAATCTCTAAACAACATAACATAGAAGGCGCCTAGCGTAGGCTTCTTATTGGTGCCATTTGATTGGTACTTCTTATAACTCAGTTACAGCAATTCCGCCGGCCCTGTATTAAGTCTAAGTGTTTCTGAGCTACCGTTTTTGTTGACGCTATCGGTCGGGATGTCGTCAACTATAGTCCGTAAAGTTAGTGCGCGACCTTCCTGCGGTCACCAGAGGTGCGGGGGGCGAGGCTATGGTAACATAGCTATCTCGAGTTTTGTTACCGGGTATTATACAGTAAATTAAAATGCAAACAATTGAGCCAATTGATAACTTGTTAATGGTTCTATTACCATTGATTTATATAATAATCAATGCTTATGATATATACACATAACACTGTTTTGACTTATCATTCATTTAATTGTAAGGCAATTATCACCTTGTCTCGGTATCCATTCCCTAATCCATACTAATATTATAAATGCGAAAGTGTGTCTGTCCGTCTGTCTGTTACTTCTTGACGCTTAAACTACTGAACCGATTAAGATGAAATTTGGTGTGGAGACAGTTCGAGACCCTGGAAAGGACATAGGCATATGGATACATTTTGTCGCGATATAAAAACATTAAGGGGGTGAAATGGGGGATGAAAGTTTATATGTAAAATCGAACTCTTGCGGGCGAAGTCGCGGGGAGCCACTACTTAGTGATATTATAAATGCGGAAGTGTCTGCCTGTTATCTTTTGACGCTTAAACCACTAAACCAATTTAGATGAAATTGAGTATAGAGATAAAGGACAGGCTACTTTTCGTCGCGATATAAAAACATTAAGAGGGTGAAATTAACGCTATTTTTGAAAAAGGAAATACTGAAAGATGAAGCGTAGCGTAAGGCGTCCACCGGCAAGATGGACAGACGACCTAATAAAGGTCGCGGGAACGCACTGGACGCAGGTCGCTTTATAACAGATCACTTTGGAAATCTATAGGGGAGGCCTTTGTTCAGCAGTGGACGTCTTGCGGCTAAAGATGATGAAAGATGAAGGAAAATACGAGTTTTGGCGCGGGCGAAGTCGCGGGGAACCGCTAGTTACAAAGTCTACTTACACAGCATAAGCAGCGATTTGCGATGCCGACCCAATGGAGTTTCTGATCATCATTCCATGGGCGCCTCTCCATAGACCTCCTAATCCATTTTTTCTGTAAATCTTCATCATAGCATAAGTGAGTCCTCTGTGTGCGTGTTGTGTTCCAACTGCAATTTTCTCTGAAGAGTAAGACATGAGTTGGGTCTTCACCAACTGTAGTGGACTACCGAAGAATGCACCACACATTCCTGATATAGAACCAAAGAATAAACTGTTCAAAAACAGTGTGCTGCCCTTTTCATCTCTCAATAGACCAAAGTCATCTGCGTGTTGGTAAATGCCTAACCTGAAAAAATTCTTTGATAAAAAAAGTTTCAATTATTAATAAATACACACAGTTTTGAAAATTAAATATTTATGGTGGAGGGACTCACCGTACACCATTGACAACTAATTGAAACCATAATGCGGGTACTAATCCTTTTTGCAATGCAGCAACACCATCATGTTTCACAATCGTGTACATAGCGTGTGGTATGTTTCTATAGTGTACAGTATGTTGCCCCCTGGCCCGGAGTTCCCCTTGCAGCTGCATGCGTGTCTTGACCACATCAAACGGGTTGCTGAAGAACCCTGCCCCCACTCCGGCCATGCCACCAACAATGAAGTCCATGGTGCTATGGAATTACGGTTTCATATTTTTTACTCGTACATTTTTCACAAGAAAAACAAGAGGTTTATGCACAGCACTAAACTACAATGTATACACAGTATTAGACAAATAATCTGACTTCTACACAAGTAATGTAATAAATATATGTAATATAAAAAAACACAATCTAGGTTGGTTATAGTTTTATTTTTAAATTAATAATTATCACACACTTAAGACATGCATTATTTAGGCACAATGAGTAAAAAAGGTTCATAATAATTTATTAGCAACATTTTGTTTAAAAAGATTACCTGATAATTGTATTAATTGCAAAAAAGATTTAAGTATAAAATTTCAATTTTCAGATTTAAAAAGCAGAAAAAAATTTTAGCAAAACTTTTTATGTAGACATAGTTTAAGAAAAGCCGATTTAATTTGGGAAACACCTTTACTGAAATGAATCTCTAAACTAGAGTGCTAAATATTCCACAGAACTAAGTAAACCGCCGCCGGCAAAGCTGATAAAATGTACGCAATAAAATATATTTGGACCCTTACAGATGACGTAAATCGCGCAATTTTAACTACATGTTGCGATTCTGTTAAAAATAAATCGCAGTAATGTAAAGTTCCATAAAGGCATAGATAGTAGGTTAGTGGAAACATTCTTACCTGCTTGTTTATACAGCCGATATGGCTATCATCTTCCGCATTCTATTAAAAACTCCGGCACGAGCATCGTCGTCGTCCAAAACTGGAGAACACAACTCCGAGGAATTTTTATTTTATCTTTTTGTTTCGTAACATGCGACGAATTTCGTCACATATACTGAAACGTCGAAATGACAGATGAGAATCAGCTGACTGACAAACAGCTGATGAGAAACCGTTCGAAAACTTTAAAAACCAAAGGATTGATGGCCCGTTCAAAAATCAAATTACACAAACTATTTTTTTAAAGGAGGATTTGCTATTTACTTTCGTATTATTTAAAAATATGCATGAAAGACAGCGTCACAATGAGTTATAGCTAGGTACGAAATTATTTGTTTACTCGATTCAAAATTTTCCTAGTATTCTTATGCAGATAAAGTAGAGCTAAGTAAATGATAATTATGTAAAACAATAATGAGATCATTCCCCTAATAAAAGAGAAAAAAATACAAAATGGCTGTAACAAATGCTATGTTTCTTTTCGAAGTGGTGATCGAAAATGTTAAAAGTTTAGTAGAGAGCCGGCAACTCGTCATTCGAAGTGAATTCGCCGATATTTTCTCACTAGAGCTAAAAGATCCGAAACAAATGCATATAGTTATACCGGAACCTCCTCCGTTGCCTCCAGAGCCACCCGGAAAGAAGGGGAAGAAGAAGCCTCCTAAGCCAAAAAAGGGGAAAAAAGGAAAGAAAGAAGAGCTACCACCACCTGAACCAGTGATTCAGTCTGGCCAATCTGTGCTGTTCACGAGCAGTGCCGAATTTTTAATACAGAATATGAAGAAGTTTCCCATGGAAATGTCATTGTGGAGCAAAGAAGACAATCTAGTTTACATCGGCTCCAACAGCATCCCATGGGACCAAAGATTTCTAGAGTACCTAGAAAAAATATGCAACTGTCAGGAACCTTTACCGGTCACACTCAACGAAGAATACAACGTATTTGAAGAAGGAACCGCCAAACTTATGGCAAAAATTAGCATACAGGTCAAGCTGACGTACCTAACAGATAGAGTCACGACTTGCTTCAGAACGCTCTCGGAAGACCCTTCAGTTAAAAAGGTTTTGTACACGGGCATAAACTCCAAAACCACTTCTTATATCTGCACTTTGAAAACGACTGACGAAGTGTTCGAAGAAAACTGCAATAAGATTGAAAATAACTTCATAAAAGATAAACCTAAGCCCGCGAATAAAATCGTTTTTGCCGATTACAAAAATGCCCCTGCAGCTAACCTTACGTTCTTTAACGAAGGCGACTATTGCTGTATGGGTAACGCCGATAAACCACCAGAATCTATCTACAAGGCTCCAGAAACTTGCCCTGATGTTGATCACATTGTTGACTACGTAAGAAAGATTATCGTATCGTGTAATGATAACATGAGAATGCTTACACCACGTCCGACCATACGTCCAAGAGTGAAAGCCACAGATATCGATAGACTTTGTTACTGCAAAGAAACTAAATGGCCACCCGGCGAATTCGCAGAAAGATTTAAGAAAGAGGCACAGAGAGGTCCATGTCCAGTGTGTATAGATGCAGGAAAGAGACCTCCAGGCATTCGTCCAGCAACCTTCGATATAGCCAACATAAGAGGGCCTTGTGGAAGACCGGATTGTAGAATTGCTAGAGATATGAGAGCATACATTGAGAATATGCTCGAAGAAGACAATCAAGAGTTCAAAATTAGTGATGTCATTGGTCCTTGCGGTAGTAAAGTTTGCACTCTGGCAGAAAAGATTCAACAATTCCTTAAACACGAAGGTCCCTTCCGCCACATAGCAACTGAGGAGGGACTCTCTACTCAATGCGCTTGCTTGAAAACGATGCAAGACGCGCTTACTAAGAGAGAATCATGTGCTTCTATTTGTAGCGAAGATTGCGAACACGCCGGATCGAGTGAAGAAGATCGCTGTCAAGGAAAGACTTGTCCATTCAAGGACACAAAAGTGTACAATGTATACTACTTTACCGTGGAACATGATTTTCACAATGTGACAACCGGCCCATCATCATCTCAGTCATCAGATCACAGATTCAAATATTGCTCTGATAACTGCCCAAGCGCATTAGCTTCCGAAAAAACAACATGCTCTAAAACAACTTGCCCACCATCACTTGTGGAGAACAGAAGTAAAACAGGATCAGAAGACTCAAAATGCATAGGGCCAGTATGCTCTAACAAACTGCCCTTTCCTCCGAGCCCGGCTGACAGCAATATAATGATAAATTTTGACGATATACACAACCCCTGTTGCGTAAAATCGTGCGACCTAGCAGAACGAGTGAAAGATTTCATTGTAGAAGGGGTGACCAATAAGGAAAGGAAAACGCAAGATAACGATCCCTGCTACTGCGACTGTGTATGTACTTTTAAATTTTCGAGTAAGACTACGTACTGCGCCGTTTGCGGGGGCTACGAGTGTTTAGGGGACGATATGAAGGACCAGCCGGAGTTTGCGAAGCCTCACCCTTGCCCGGTGTACCACAAGTTGTATGATAAGAAATACATAAAGACACCAAATCCGTGGCCAGAAGAAGACGAGAATAAGAAACAGCAGGAGAAAGACACGGCCAGTACGAAGAGTTCGAGAACTGCGTCAAAGCTGGGGGCGCACCAGGCGCAGGGGCAGCGGCTGACAGCTTCTAGGTCCGCGCGAAGTTTCGTTGAAAAGAAAGAAACTAAGAAGGAGAAAAAAGAGGGAGGCGAGGTAAAGAAACAAGCGAAGCAAGAGAAGAAGAAAGTCGGGAAGTTTACTGCCAATGCGGTCGAGGAGCGTGCGTATTGTAGTTTTTTTTTAATATGATAAGTCATTATTAAGCATAATAGTTAGGTCTCTCTAGAGAGGTAAGACCGCATAACTGTGGTCAGTTTTCATCTTCCGAAAACTAAAACGAAATTGCATAATTGTTTATGTAGCGCAAACTTGAAAAAGAAACAAACCAGAAAAAATATACTATACATGTGATAGTTAAAGTAATTTCGTTTAAGAATGGACTCATCACGTCATATCCTAAGTCCTCCTCACTATTAAAATAATATTAATAATATAATAAATCATTTATTAATTTCATAATTGCAGAAATATATTGGTCAGTGGTTGGGCTAGTGGTCGGCACGTTAACTTCTATCCCTGAGGTCCAGGGTTCAAGTCCCGGGTCGGGCCGAAAGTTTTTTTTGTCTAGTAATAAGAAGAAACAGCTTGGAGTCCAGAAGTTGGGGTAATTACCCTCGTGCTCCGAAAAGCACGAAGCTGATGGTCTTGCGCCTGATCTTTCTCCGCTCATGTCAGAATGCCGTCTCGCTATGAGAGCGAAGGAACGGAGTGCACCTATGTATTGCGCACACACTTGGGTACCTGGTTTAGGAGATCATACCCATATTATTTTTGGGCAATAGACATTTCTGAAGTTTAAAAGTGTCCAATTCGTTTTCAGCACCGCCACCAGTAGAAAAAAAACTCGAGGTGAAATATCCCTATCCACCCGTCCCGAAGAACATGGGATGGAACTGGACCGCCGAAGATATACCGGGCATGAAGGTGATTATCTTTCACGATTTACAAAGAAAGCGTTTATTTGTATTATTTATTACCATCGTCTACAATTAGTGACAATAACATTTATGACTATTGTTATATTTTTATTTCTTTTACTTTTGATGAGGTTTGTTTAATTTTTTTGAGCTAAGTACCTATTAGGTACATGGTTGTGGTTTCTTGGTTTTACAAACGGTGAGTTTATTTATTGTTATTTTTGTATTATTCTTTTGTTCAATACAACTTAAAATGGGTTTATTGATTAGTAATATTAGTACCTGAGTATACCTACTTTTCATTGATATTTCTTTCGTTTATTTAATATTATAAAATATTACTTTCAGGCAAGAGCGATGAACAAAAATAAAACGAATAAAAGCAAAAGGAAAATCCAACGCAAGACAAAGCAATCTACAAGACGTAATAATTTCTAATCAAAATGATTCAAATAAATACACAAAAAAGTAATAAGCGCGTTATTAGTCCTGTCATCATTATAATAAATAATAAATGATTAGTGTCATGAGTTTTTTATTTCTCACACTATGGGTTCACTCTTTGTTATGTTTTTAACGCTCAAAATGTGATATAATTATAATAATATTTTTTACAGCCTCGCCCAAAATGGAAACCGGGAGCAGCTAATAAAATCTTGGTGAGACGATACAGAGCAATGAGGGAAGGCACGGACATTTTAGCGAAGAAAAAACGAGCCATGATGCAACGCAAGAAGAAAATAGAGATGAAACCAACCCTAGTCGTCACGAAGCAAGGCGGCGAGTACACTGTACAAATGGAAGTATTCAAAAAGTACTCTAAAGAAAGATTGGTATTCCAATACCCGTATGATGAGAAGCCACCAATTATCTACACCATAGGAAAATCAGCCGAAGAGAAATTGAAGATTCAGAAACAAAAAGAAAGGAGAGAACGTAGGGAAACAAGGAGAAAGAGTAGATTACTACAGTCGACGTTCAGAGATAAATGTCAAGAAATATGTCTGAAGGCCTATAATCAAGCGATTGGCTTACTTCCACTCCCAAATCCGAACAGCCCTGAATGCCCATGCCAGACTGCTGCGGCACCCCCTACTAGCCCTCCAATTGATTCTTGTTCTTGCTCTGAAGAGGGTTCCCTATCCAGTGAAGATACAGACGACGATGAATGGACCATTGAATTCACACCACCGGCAGCCAGATGGGATCAAAAAGCAAAGCATCCTCCTAACTTAGCAGAAAATGAAACTCAATACACTTACCTCGACTTCAAAGTTAAGCTATTGGACAAGTATGGGAACCAAGTCCCGCGGTTCTTCAAAGGTCCTGACGGAAAACAGGAGTGCAGCGACTTGGGTGGATTTTGGAGTCCAGATCATGTTTGGCTGGAGATTAACAAAGACGGTTACATAGGCCCTGATAACAGGTGGATACCTATGAACTTCATTGGACCTGACGGCATGTTCTATTCTGCGGAAGAAGGGTCCTTTACAGATGCCTCTGGTCAATTACTGAAGATTGGTATTGATGGGTACATAGACAAAGAAGGGAAATGGGCATATTACCCCAAAAAAAAGTTTGCTAAGAGTACTAAGTCCACGATGTCAGGGTCTTCTAAAACAGAGAAGTCTCCGAAACGAGATTCACCTCGGCCACCTGAAGCTAAGGGTAAAGCTGCGTCTGCTCCTGAACTGAAAAAGAAAGGTGCCGACAAAAAAGCTCAATCGTCAGATGCTAAAACTTCTCCTAAAATAACATTCAAAGGCAAAAATCCAACAGTAATGAATGTCGCTATGAGCCACAATAATAGACTACCGCAGATGAGAAGTGTTGTAGACCGTCCGAGATATAATCATGTGGATCCAAAGAAACTAGCAAAATACCGGGAAATAATGAAAGGATTACAGATGTATGAGGACTTCTACGAGTTGAGACCTCCGATCAAGACGAACAGAGCTTCAAACACGCCCACCAAGAAAGTGTCCCCTTTCACACTAGACGGGATGCGAAACAATAATACACCGCCGATGGTTGCAGCGCATTCTTTCACTAAAAGCAATAACTCTGTTTATTCGTAAACTCTTAGGATTATTTGGTAAATGTTCTGTATATCTCATAAGGTTTATAAAATTTATTATATAATTGTAAAAAACAAACAATGGTTTTACTAATGATCATAACGTATTGCGCGAAGTTTAATTCGAATATCAAGCTTTACCAATGCATACCACGAGTACAGCCACCAGCTAAAGTATTTTTGTAGGTGATAACTATATCAAACAACAACAACAAACTCTATCTTCCTGATTCTACTCATGACCTTGCCTTTCGGTCGCCTTCGGCATAGTCTAGTAACTATAATTATGTATTTTTTGTCTTCGAGGAATCCATCCAATAGTCCGACCTTCCTTCTGTAAAACATTGGCCACTCATCAAAATAGTCATTGCCGCATAGAACTTAACTTTCAAATAAGGAATAATTTGACTTATAACGTAGACAGTTTTTTTGACATAGTCAACATTTTTGGCAAATCTTTAAATTTCAAGTTTATTTTAATAATTTCATTTAATCATAAATTAGGGTGCAAACAAAAATATCAAACCGGCTTATTATTGTAAGATAAGCGTAATCGTGTAAAAATGTCTTGTTCGGATTCCATGTTTTTGTTTGAAATAGTAGTGGAGGAAGTCAAAAGCTTCGTGCAATGTCAAGAGTTTAATATATCGAGTCAGTTCGCTGATTTATTTACACTTACTTTAAAGGATCCAACTGAAGTAGACGTGGCGCTTCCGAAACGCACACGGAAAAAGAAACGCAAATCGAAGGTACGTGAACTAAAAGATAACCAGCAGATCAAAGTTATAAAGGCCCCACCAAAACCATCCGCGGAACCCAAGATAAGAATTGGTCAGTCAATTCTTATCGTTAACAACGTGGACTCATTGAAAGCTAACATGAAGATATGTCCTTTGCAACTCACGCTTTGGGACAAAATTGACCATCAGCGTGTGATGGGTTCCACCGACATTCCTTGGAGTCCAATTTACATTGAATACCTCAATGACTTGATCCGGCATAAGGATGTTCTTCCAGTTACGGTTGATGGACTGTACAATGTGTTTGACGAGTTGACCTCGAGACGCATGGCTACTGTTCAAATGAGCATCAAATTGAGCTGTCTCAAAGACAGATTAACCACGCAGTTTAGAGCACTTTCCGAAGATGACCCAGAGACATTTGTGTACACGGGGTTCAATTCCAAGCCGACGACTATTATAAGTAAGAACAAGAAAAAGCAAGAACCAAACCAATCTTGTGCAGTTGATGCAAATAATGGCAAAATAAAAACTACTTACTCTGGAGGCAAGACAAAACGATTAAGCAATGATAAATCTAAATCCGCAAAAGCGATAACTAAACTCCACTTCGGCACTATACAACCGAAAAAGACTAAAATGAATCCAAATAGATCGACTGAGACCTCAGAACCGTCTCCACGTACTCGACCGAAAATCAAACCCGAAGGAATGGAACACAAAGTCGATTCAGTGAAAAGAGATACCGATTCAGAAGATAACAGACAAACATCATTGATCAAGGCTAAATCTTATTCATCATTGCAATATGAAAGTAATTTAAATGCTTTAAATTACATATTCGGAGATGGTAAAGGCCCTTTTGGAAATCAAGTTTACTGCGTGGGATACTTTACGGTTCAGAACGATCCTTCATCCAAAACTCAATCTAAATTGTCAGTCAAAAATAGTTCTCTATCTCAAACCCCATCTAAACTATCAGTCGAAAAGAGGCGGAGCTCTGTCTCTATAGCATCGGAAAAATTTAAAATTCAATTCTGTGACAAAGAATGCCCAAGAGGACAAAAGATGAGTGGTTCACGCTCTCTTAGTCACCTTTCAATAGACGTGTCAAAAGATGCAGCGCCATATATCACTGTTAAAAAATGCGATCATGTTGATTGCAATGCAAAAAAACATAAAGAACCTCCAACTCCACCCGATGATAGGATTTTAATAGACTTCGGCGGTCTCAGAGGAGAATGTGGCAAAGTCGGGGAGAAGATAGAAGAAGTTGTTGGTGGTATAAAAGCTAAAATGAAAGTTGGCGATGAACACCCTTGCTATTGCACATGTGAATGCACATTTGGGTTTACGAAAAAAACTACCTACTGCAAAACTTGTGGGGGCTACGAATTATCAGGAGATGAATTGTGTCAAAAGCCGGCAAATGATATGCCGTTCCCTTGTCCTATTTTTCACAAACTAATAGACAAGAGAGGGAAGTCATTTAGTGCATCTGGCAGTGATAGCAGAAAGAATTTAAAGTCTGGTAAAAAAGTTCCTGACAAAAGCAGTGAATCCGAAAAAGAAGGTAAAAAAGGGAAAAAGAAAAAGAAGGATGACAGATTCAAGTTCAATTATGGTTATCAAGGTATACGTACGTATTTTGAATATTTTTTTTCTATTTTTTTTTCCAAGATTTGAGTAAGTACGCAAGACGTGATGTACGATATGAAACTAAAATAATTTTATTTCAGCGCCTCAAATTGGACACAGTCACTGCGCTATGCCATGTACGGGCACGTTGGGCAACGTGCCTAAACGCATGGGTTGGTTGTGGACGGCAGAAGACGTCCCTGGAATGAAGGTAAGTGTCACTGCACTTTATCCGCAAAATACCTTTTACTATCAACCAATAATCCTGGATCTATACATATTTTTGTTTATTTTCCTATTTTTTTTTTAGTTCCGACCTAGTTGGAAACCTGGTGCTATTAGTAAATATGTAGTACGCCTACTCAGAATGGCTAAAAATCCTGGCAAAGTCATATCTAAGAGACGCAGGAGAGACACAGGGAAGAAACGTCCGCTCAAGAGACCTCTTCTAATCGTTCATAAGAAGGATGGCGAGTTTACTGTCACCATGGAGACGATGAAAGCGTACTCTAAGCCTAGAGCTCTTAACCAACATCCTTACGAAGACAAACCTGTGATCACATACACTATCGGCAGAAGCGACGAGGAGAACCGTGAACGCCGGAAGAAGAAGGAACGTGCCCAAAGACGGCTGGAGAGGTGTCAACGCGATTTCATCCAAAGCGCTTTCAGAGATATGTGCCAAGATATTTGCCTGAAAACATACCAGCAAGCTCTCGGTATATTACCAGATGCTGAAGACCCTCAATGTCGGTGCTATCCTGCACACCCTGGGCCAGACCGAACAAATTTAGACGTTTCGTGTTCATGTTCAGAAGATTCTGCTTCGTTATGCTCTGATACTGACTCTGATGAATGGGTTGTTGAATTTACACCTCCAAATGCGTTATTCGACCCCACGTATAAGGGTAAAAGGTTGATCAAAGTGGATAACGGAACTCAATACACTTACATGGATTATAGAGTCAAATTAACAGATAAGTTTGGAAATCCTGTGCCAAGATTCTTTAAGGGTCCAGATGGAAAGCAGCAGTGTAGTGATTTAGGAGGATTCTGGAGCCCTGACCATAAATGGTTAGAAATTAATGTTGATGGTTACATAGCTCCTGACAACCGATGGGCTCCTAATTCTTTCCTAGGGCCGAACGGTGAACAAGTCGATGCTGAGGGAGGAAAGTTCCAAGCTGCCAACGGAAAATGGTTAGTTGTCGGAATAGATGGGTATATAGATAGCCAAGGGAAATGGAAATTTTATCCAAAACCAAGAGCATCTCCCCCACAGAAGAAACAAAAAGCTGCCGGTACAAAAGGTGGCAAAAAGGGTGATGATAAGAAAAAACCTGTACTGATGACGCCATCGGTAACTACTTGGAGCTGCTTTGGCGATGCGTCTCCTAAAGATTTGGGCAAGATGGGTATAATGGGTCATGGGTTAGACAGAAAGCTACTGCTGCAAACACTCAAGAAAATGTTGGATCGAGGGGAGGATGTTACTATTCCTAAGCCATCTGTGGTACCAAGACGTCCCGAATCAAAGAAAGGCAGAAAGGTTCGGACGCAAAGATCAGCGGTCAATGATCCTTGGAACTATTTCTCTGAACGGACGAAATGTAGGCATCCCGTGCCTTCTGAAAAGGGGATAGTGGCGGTCGATGCTCGTGGAAATAAGGCTTACTTCAGGTTGAAGAATTATCGGAACACAAGGCCGAAGCAGAGGATGCGTGACCTGACTCGGCAGGGTATAAGTGTGAGTTCGTTCCACCTGCCGTGTTTCCATTCGTTTATCAATAGCGAGATCATGAAGCAGGAACAACGAGAGAGATTAAATGCTCTCGCGACCAGGGGCAAGAGCGTCGCCACCCACGCAAGCCAATAAGCCTTATATAATAACTGCAAGCGGTGACAATGTGCCCAACGGTATTTATTTTTGGTGTAGTGCGAATTTGTGGTGTATTATCGTATTAGAGATAGGATCTTAAGTGCAAGTGTCATTTGGTAACGTGATAAGTTAAATTTTGTTTTGGTTTCTGTAAGTGTAACGATATTAAAAAAATATTGTGACATTAAAATGTTTTTTCCATTTATTACTCACCTATTTGCAGGAAGGGTTCATCCATTTTGATGAATAAAAAAGAATAAGTAAGTTTTTTTAATTTGTTTTTTTTTGACTGGAGAAGGTCATCATTCACATAAGTAATCGTACGTATAATTACAGGAGGTGGCTAGAGGTTGGAAGCCGGGTGCGATATCCAAGCGGCTGCTAAGGAAACTCAACAAAGCGAAGCTGCAAAGGTATACAGTGGCCGAGCATAGGCGTATGAGAAAATCGAAGAAACGCGCCGAGAGCAAGCCAACGCTGATTGTTTGTAAAGTCAACGGCGAGTACCGGGTTCAGATGCAAGTTGAACCAGAAAACCCTGAGAGCAACCAAGAGTGCACGCCATTGGTTTATAAAATAGCGAGACCGAACAACGAGGACAGGATTGCAAAGTTAGAGAGGAAGAGAAGACGACTGATAAAGCAGGCGGTAGAACAAGTGTGGGAGGACCCTTATCACCCTGAGGTTTGCGAGCGGACATGTCTGAAGGCTTACAAGCAGGCCGTGGGGTTGTTGCCATATGACCCTAACAACCCCGAGTGTACCTGCAGCGACTACGAGAGAGAGGAGCTGGTGGAATCTTCGAGCTGTTCCTGTGAGGATGACGATCTGAGCTCGGACTGTAGCTCCATGGACGTTGATTGGGAAATACATTTTACGCCTCCTATTGCTTATCAATCAATAGTAGATCAACACTGAATTTGATGGATTAAAGATTAATATTTTTGAAGTAAATTCGTTTTCTTTCCGTACGACTTGTCCACAACTGAATCTAGTGATAAATTCAGAAACTTTGTACAGATCTCCAACGTCCTTTAATATAATGGTAGGGGAGCCCAGAATGCTAAATCGGGATTTACTCGTCGAAGGGACCTATTGGATTGCGAAGCTTAGATGATAAGAAGAAAAAAATGTCATATAATATATACACTTTCATCGGTGGGGGGAGCGGCTATTAATTTTCAAAAATGTAAAAAAAAACAGTTGCATGGACATACTCGAGCGCGTCAGATATTAATAGCATCCATGTCCTACGTTTTTTTGAAAACATACGTATGTTAATCTGATTGTTTCCGTCATGGGGGTGGTCGAGCGTAAGGGTTGAAATCGGGAAAAAATAATAATTATACTCGGCCCGGCGAACCTTGATCCCTATGACATTGACAGTTATTCCTACGACACAACATTGTAGTGGCGTCACCGTTACATTAGAATTGAATTGGAGGCTTCTAAAATGCCATTTATTACGGTAAGGTAGATATATGCCATTACAATAATATTCCGTCGGAATTATAACAATTCTTAACATTTACAAGAAATTATCTCAATCAAACTTTACGTTTACGTCCTGCAAAAGTTACTTCGTTCGGAAGATATGGACTAGTGCGGAAAAATATCGATAAACAAATGTCGATAATGGAAACGTGTGTACATGATTTATAATCATTTAAGTTATAGGTGCTGAGCTGAATGTTAAAAAGTTGCATGAAATTGTTTTTATTTCACTCAAATTTATAAAATATTTCTGAGGACACCAGGTTTTGTTTTATTTAAGATTAGATTTTATTAGTATCAGTTTTCATGTGTGGCATAATTAAGTGATAAATTATGAGTGTCATTGCTTTTTCATACTTAAGTATTAGTACATTCTCATTTTAATAGAACAGAGCGCGGCATACATGCACTCACGATTGTATACCCAAGAGAATTAAAAATTAACTGTAGGACAAAACCAAATAAAACAAAAGCTGTTCAGCGATCATTTATTTATATATTTTAATCTGAATCTGATAATGACATTAGGGTTTATGTCACGAACTCGGAATCTGAACTGCAGTTGCTGTCGCCTACGTTTATCAAAAACGGCTCATCTACAATGCTGTCGTATCGCACGTCTCGATCCCAATCATCAAAACAAAGTTTTAAAGCATTATATTAGCAGTGGTAGGGCGGTAGCCAAATCAATGCGTGACCTTTGGATTTTGCCATTTCATCCAAAAAATATGTCCGCTTTGTTTGCTGTTTCTGCAGGTTCAACAGTTTGACCAATTCTTTTTGAACATTTGAATGTTAGTTGCCACACCATTGCGTTGAAACCACTCTAGGATTTACCCTATATTATTGTTGCTGGTAGTGCTTTATTCAATTTTTTTGATAATTCGTTTATTGAGACCATTATTCAAAACTAAGCCTATCATGTAATATTAATTAATAACAAATATTTAAGTTGAAGGGACCGTCGCTATTGGTCTACGACCGGTCCCTCCATTACAGATTGGGTTTAAACTAAAAAAAAATAGCACTTACATATTTAATTATTACAGTAAACTACCCAATAATTAACCTATTTTGCATATTACAATAAATGAATGCTACCAGCGTAGCAGGTAGGCAAAGAAGAAACAAAGTGACAAAGGAAATTATGAGATATTCTGTAACACAGCTAATGCTAAGGTTATCATGTATAATATTATGTACCTACCTAGTCATTTTCCAGATGTGTTAGAAGAGCATAATGAAAACAATATTTGGTAGCTAAATACCTACCGCGCGCGAGCATAATAATAACAACAACAACATTAGGTACAACAAGTACCGCGCGCTGACACTCGCCGGTCGCGCGGAGCGAGCCGGCGCGCGACCAGCTGACCGAGCGGAGCGGCAACGGCGCCACCCGCCCCGCCAACACGCGTACACACTGACTGACTGAGCCAAACTACTACGCGGGGTAATTCTCCAGATGAATAAATTTAGGAGTTGTGTGCAATTATATAAACAGTTATGAAATTGCTATGTATATAAATATAAACTATAGTACAGTGTAATGTTGTGTTCAAAATAATGTTTAAAAAAAATACGTACATATTTATTTATAGCGTGTATATTTGTTGTGTGCTGATTTCTTGTGTGCTTCTGATGATTGTATTATGTAAATATCTGGAGTTAAGTATTATTGTATTCTTTTAGCGTATTTACTATGTATTGGACATGTTTTAAAAATGATTTTAAAGCAGGTTCTATTTTGATGTGTGTTCAAATTATATGGTTGTGTATTTAAGTGGCGACAGTTGTTCGTGGTGAAATCTTGTTCCTATGTACCGTGGACATGATTTAAGCAAATGTTCCATATCCTGAATGGTATTGCTATCGCACACGCATCTATCTGTGTCAGTGATATGGAATCTGTGAAGGTACTTCCGATGATATGCATGACCAGTGAGAAGTTGTGTTACATGAAAAGTGTGTCCGATCGTATTTATGACCTTGTGAATTGAGTCCAAATCTGGTAACCACTCCCGCGTGTAGGCGCCTGTATCGGATGTGATATTCATATATCGGTTATTGTGAGTTTCAAAATTAATTTCTTTAATTCGTTTCTTGACATGACTGATCGGGAAGCACGCAAAATCAGGTGATTGTTGTAGGTGGGCAGCACTTTTAGCAGCCGCGTCTGCTTCCTCGTTGCCTGTAAGGCCAGTGTGTGCCTTCACCCACACAGGCCGGACCTGACCAACGTGGCCCCCCACAAGTTTATGTTTATGTGTGGCGAAGTTATTGGTGGTATTAGGGTTCTCTAGTTCCTGTAATGCTGATTGACTATCCGATAGGATTGCAATATTTTGAGCTGTTCTAAGTGATGCCCAACACATCGCCCTCTCAATTGCCAGCATTTCAGCCTGAAAGACGGTGCAGCAGTCGTGGAGCTTCAGCTTCGAGACTACCGGGGGATGGTTAGGGCTAAATGCCACGAACGCCGCACCGACCTCTCCACTATTCATTTTACTGCCGTCCGTATATATCCTAGTGGTGGTAGTCGCTGGGCACAGTCGGTCGATATCCTCTGCTGTATAGGCGGATGAATACGTAATGCCTCGACGTTCAGCTGGATGAGCGAGTTGTTCTGGCGGTGTTGGTCGATGAAAAGGGACGTTGTCTGGTAGATAAGGTGACTTACCAGATAGCTTGGCTCTCTCAATTGTACAGACAGCTTCTACTTTTAGGTCTAGGGGAGTCAGCTGTGCCAGTGCTATTGCTGCGTTGGCTGACACCGTTCTGAAACCTCTGATGATTTTAAGAGCGAAACTTCTTTGCAGTGATATAAGTTTAGACCGTACTTTCTTAAACCTAATTGCATCCCCCCAAATACCTGCAGCATAGGTAACTATTGCTTCTATGACCTGTTTATAGATAGTAGCGACGTTTTCACTTTGAATACCCCAAGCAGGTCGAATGAATTTGCATATGGACTTATGAATTTTCAATGCTTTATTAATTGCGTATTCCACATGTTGAGTAAATGTTAATTTCTGATCAAAAATAACTCCGAGGAGCTTTATGTTAGGGCTAAAATGCAAGTTCACTCCTCTGTGAAAGATTTTTGCGCGACGAGATTTTGGGGAGAAGCCTATCATTTGAGTTTTATTAGGTCCGAAAGAGAGCTTGGCCTCATCGCCCCATGTTGTGATAGTTTCTAGCGCCTCGTTAAGGTTCCTTTCTAGGCCGTCAAGACTGTTGGCCGTTCCTACTAATAAGACGTCGTCTGCGTAGGCCTGTAAATGGCACCCAGGAGGGAGCTCCCGCGTGAACAGGTCATCAAGGATAATGTTCCAGAAGGTCGGCCCACAGACCGAACCCTGGATACATCCCCGTGTCATAACCTTGGTGGCACTGCAGTCACCAAAGTGGAGTGTTACAGTTCGGTTCTCCAGGTAACTGGTTATTAGCTTGTATATGTTACATGGGCAGTCAGTAGCCTGAAGTCTACACTTGAGCATTGGCCACCAAGCATTATTGAAAGCCCCCTGGATATCTAGTGAAATAGCAATTACTAGTTGTTTGGCCGTTTTTCCATCTTGTATAAACGTAATAGCTTTGTGAAGAGCATCTACAGTGGATGTCTGCTCACGGAAGCCATATTGGGCTTTGTTTGCAAATCCCTTTGAGAATAAATGGTAAGTAAGGCGTTTGGTAATAAGTTTTTCAAGCAGCTTACCCCAGACATTGAGGAGTCCGATGGGTCTATATGACTTTGCGTTGTCCATCTCATTCTTGCCCGACTTCGGCACCGTGATAACGCTAGCTTCTTTCCAAGCCTTTGGGAAGTGTGAAATTGAGAGGCAGCGATTCATGATATCAGTTATCAATTATGGGAAGGTATGACAGACATTATATAAGATGTCTAACGTGAGATGGTCAACACCTGGAGCTTTCTTAGGGTTCATGGATTTGATAGCCGCCAAGACTTCCTCTTTGGTAAATGGTACATCGTCATGTGTGTTCGGTATCATAGAAGACTTGCGACGTGTCTCTCTTTGATTAGGGAGATGATCTGGTCCATCATCGGGATAAAAATTGTCTAATAACTGTTTAATTAATAGAATCAGGCGTTACTTTGCTTTTTTTAATAACTGTTTGGCCGTTTCATGGGTGTCTCTAGTAAAAGTTCCATCGAATGCAAGAGTGGCAGGGGGTGGCGATGGTGGAGCACGACTAAGAAGTCGGTTGGTGACCGACCACACGTCTTCTTTGCCCTGACGATGATGTCGCAAACTTCGGCCCTGACCTCGTTCTTAAGGTATCGCCCAGTCCCTCCGATTAGTGTTTTGACGCGTTTAAGTTTCTTACTAAACATTTTCATCTCATCGTTCACCTGACTGTACGTGTTTGCCCGGGACGACACCGGTGAGCCAAAAGTAGGCAAGTTAAACTCCATTTCTGTGGCATTTTGAGGTGGTAGGTAGGTATGTGTATTAATTAACAGTTACAATGAAGAAAATATGTATGAATTTATGTGTACCTATAATAAAACTTTTTTTAAAAATTGACAAGAAAGAAAGAAACACCTTTCATAAGAGGCTCTAATAGGTGATAAAACTTTATCGTTAAAAATAGCATAAAAAAATTAAATAATAAAAAAAATGAGAATTACCCTTCAAATTCAAAAGCGTAAATTAATTTATAAATTCTTAATTTGTGTAAGAATACTCTACTAAATACCAACGTTAAGTTTACTATAAGAGATTTTAGGGGTTTATGTCAGTAATCAGGCAGGTTTCACCTCACTTTCACTTGCAAAATAAGCTGTCACACGGGCCGAGCTGCCAATCACGCACGGTAGTGAAGCTGTTTGGTCATCTGGTGTGTTTGCAGCTGGTTCAGGAAACTTAAGTTGATCCACAGAAAGTCTTGTAAGCCGCCCAGGTAGATATTGTTCTGCTCAGCCGAGTGGTGTGAGTTGGTCCTAGGCGCGTCGTCAGTTTTCGTTTGTATCTTCACCAAATGTCAATAGAAAAATCTTAATCTTGCATCAGCAGTTGTCCAAAGAATAGACCTTCGGATGATATCAAGCAAGGTGGGGGTCGTCGATGAAAATCACACTGTGCTACTACTTTAATAACATGACACCCGAGAAGAGATCCAGATTTGCGGCTTTATCTTCAGAATCCAGAGTCACAGCTTCATGGGGTTTTCTTCTTGAGATTGGTCATGATTTTTCGTGCACTTTGATGTATCACACGACACAACTTTGTTTATATAGCCAGATATAGCGATTTTTCTGAGCGGAGCGACCGAAAACGTGGCGTTTGTTGTCGCGGCCCGAGCGGAAGTGCTTTATTCACTTGGACGAAATGGTATGGGGCGTTGTCCATCAAAATATGGTGCGGCTCATTTAAATTATCCATCATCACTTCGTGATCATCGGTCGTTTTAACTGATTTGAAGGCCCACAAGCAATTAGGCGCAAAACCTTTGGCTGTACCAGCGTGGCAGATAATCAAACGCTGACCCTTGCCATGACAAAACATCTGGTGTTTTAATTACTAAACTCCTAATTTTTATGGAGTTCTACCATCAGCTCAGCTCCACATAATGACTATCAGACGTAACAACATGTCAACATTAAGATACTAGTACGAAAACACTATACGTGCCTTCAAAATTTGAGGGTTTCCCTCGATTACACCAAGATCCCATCATCAGATCTCGACTCTACACAAAAAAAAACATACAGTCGAATTGATAACCTCCTCCTTTTTTGAAGTCGGTTAAAAAAGTTATTTTTCATCGACACGACCCATCACTAACATGAACTGTCATAGGGATCAAGGTTCGCCGGGCCGGGTATAATCGAGCGCGTCAGATTTTCAAAGGGGATGTTAAGTGAACCTAAAAGAAGGCTCATAATGTAATAATCTGACGATTTGGATGTGACCTAAACTCGCGGCTATTATTATTAGCGGAGTCATTATACGCATTCAATGTATGGGAACCAATATTTTTTGGATCAAAGGATGAGCCTTGGCATACTTGTTCCTTAGGTAGACTAGTGTGGAAAACGCCCGGGAGTCAGCGGCTCACACCCCGCTGGGGGGCTGGGGGAGGGGGTGAAGTTCCCTTACTCCGCACGCACTGTGACTCGTCATAACTACTAAATTATGCCTACTAGGGCAAGTTTGGTATCGTTTTCAGCTAAATCAAAGATGGCGGATTGATTTTTGAAACAAAAACCGAGCATTTTCATACAAAAAAATGGAATTACGGCCAAAAATTAAAAAAATAAATTCTTCATTCTTTTTAGTAATGGCCATAAACTTTAAACGTGTACCAATTTCTGCTTTAAAAAAATATAGGTAAATAGCCGCATACATACAGATTGTAAAAATATAAGCTTTGTTGAAAATATAAATAATAAAAATGTTTAAAAAAAATTTACCTCCACGCGGCAGACACGAAAATTCTTAGATAAATACAGGACAGCAAAAACCAACTTTTATATGTTGCTAAGCACCTGTAACTAGTGAGAATAAAATATGGTGTTTATAGAATAGGACGAAATTTTAATGCTATTTTGATAAAAAGATATTGTATGAACCCTGTGTATAGGTTTACCGTCGTATTTAAAAACGTGTTGCTCAACTAGATTTTGTGACAATGTCGGGTGACTTGAAGGTCTTTAATTAATCGATCTACATAGATATGTGCTTAAAACACTCACATATATATTTACATATGTACTGTCTCTTATGTACATTTGCCCTCGAAATCTCTCAACTACGTGCACTTGTGTTGCCGCTGCAAGAACCTGCATCTGTGGCCGCCACACTTCATTTTCCGACTGCACCTGAGAATTTTAATACATACTCGTACATACAACACAAGCTTCGGCTGCAAATGACAAGTCTGTACATGTAGATTTCCAGCTGTCGCTGACTTTGTCCATCATTCCCAATTAGATGGATCTTTTTGTAAATAACTGCTTTCATGCATCGTTCACCGTAGAAAATGAACAAGAGCTAAAAAAAAGTTTTTACGAATACACTATTCCCGGAACCCATAGCAGTCAGCGGCGAGATGCTCGAAGTTGTCCAGGAATACGTTTTCCTAGACAAGCCGAGATGTGGAACTTGACAGTTAAGCTGGCCCACCGACTGCATGTCTCTCAGCGAGCTATGGAACGGTCTATGCTGGGGATCTCGCTAAGGGATAGAATCCGGAACGAGATCATCCGCCAAAAGACGAAAGTCATAGATATCGTTCAGAGGCAGTAAGCTTAAGTGGCAGTGGGCTGGTTATGTCTGTCGCAAACCGACGGGCGTTGGAGTAGTAACTTTCTCGGATGAAAACCACGTCTCGGGAAACGTAGTGTAGTGTTGGACGCCCCCCTGCTAGGTAGGCCGATGACCTGAGGAATGTGGCTGGTGGTGGCTGGATGCGAGAAGTGGAGGACCGTGAAAGTTGGCGTAGTCATGCAGAGGCCTATGTCCAGCAGTGGACTGTAATAGGCTGATATGAATACACTATTGAGTGATTGGTTAATTACGTGATTTCGTAGTGTTTATATAAACCTGTCATATAAACCGACCACAATCTTTCCGATTATGGAAAACGCATCGCAGTTCCTGCTCATATAATCTGTCGTAACACGTTCTGTGGCATTAGGGAAAGCATTCAGTGGCCATCGCACTTTTTTACCTTTACAATTGAAGATGGTAACAGTATCACATTTGCCCCATTAAGGCATGGAACAGCAGAAGAACTTACTTTTTGTTGTTCTGTAAAAAGGAAAAGATCTATGTTGACTACTGGACGTGTAAATTCAAAAGTATTTGCTACCACATATAAAGGTTGGTACTGGTGGTGTTTTCCAGTATCTACGTGTACGTACCTATAGCTCATCTAACCCAGGTACTTACTTCGAACGAAGAAATTTCATTTGCTCTCTACTTTTTGCTATTCATACAAGTTTGGCCTAAATAAGGACATGTATGACACAGGCTAATTCGATATACCTACTATAAAACCGCACTTCGAATTCGCAAAGATGAGCTCCATGTAACGATAAAGTGGTGAAGACAAGAATCATGGTACATGTTTGATGCAGTAATAACCACGGCTGTACACGAATCAGATTTCGAACCGTAGACGCCGACGATCGAAGTCGTGGAGCTTGCTAGCTCTCACTATTGTGCGTCAGCTATGGGTATTGATAGGTGCACATAGGTACTGTAAAACACCACCATGTCATGAGATGGAAAATCATCTTGGTGAAAATTATTACGATTACCTGGATATTTACTTTTCCTCTTAATTAACTCGTTTCGGTAGGCAATATGGATTTTCTGCTTTTTACAGGACCACAAAGCGAAAAAGTTCTTTCGCTGTTCCATGCCATCATGGGCGTGTGTGACCGTGTGATACTGTTTCCAGCTTCAATTGTAAAGGTAAAATATTGCGGTGGACACTGAATGCTTTCCTCAACGCCACAGAAGGTGTTATGACAGCAGCAGCAGGAACAGCGATGCATGTTCCATAATCGAAAAGATTGTGGTTGTTTTATATGACAGGTAGATATTGAGTATTAACACGATGTAATCACGTGAACGAGACCTGCCGAAATGTCACAGGCTGTTTCAAACCCACTCCTGTGGAAATGCTGTATCCACTAGCTGGCATCGCAACCCCGGAAATTCGCAGATCGGTGGCAAGCGGAGTGGAGCGTCGAAAACAGGAGACGAGCGCACTTCATCCAATGCACGCTTACTGTACAGTTCCCCAAAGACTTAAAAGCCGCAGAAGCTTTATGAAGTGCGGTCCCTCTCTTGACCGCGACCCCTCTACTGCTAAACGTGTCCTGTGGGAGGACGGACCCTTGCCGCCTGTTCCCTTCGTTCCTCCTTCCGAACATCCCCCTCCAGGACACAAACTGCCATGGCCCACTTGGAAGTCCCTTAACAGACTCCGGTCCCAAGTCGGTAGATGCAAGGATACCATGTTCAGGTGAGGATTCTCCGATGGAACCGATATGTCCTGTGTCTGCGGGTTCACTCCACAAGACATGTCCCATCTCTTTTCTTGTCCTGCGTGCCCTTATTCCTGCTCTCTAGAAGACCTTATGTGTGCAAACGACAAGGCAACCTGCGTCGCCAATTACTGGGCACAGGAAATTTAAGTCGCTTTACCATCGACATGATAAGAAGAAGAAGCATTTATTTACAAAAAGATCCATCTAATTGGGAATGATGGACCGAAGTCAGTGACAGCTGGCAATCTGCATATACAGACTTGCCAGTTGCAGCCGAAGCTTGTGTTGTATGTACGAGTACGTATTAAAATTCTCAGGTGCAGTTGGAAAATGAAGTGTGGCGGCCACAGATGCAGGTGCTTGCAGCGGCAACACAAGTGCACGTAGTTGAGCGATTCCAAGGGCAAATATACATAAGAGACAGTATATAAATAAATGTGAGTGTTTTAAGCACATATCTATGTAGATCGATTAATTAAAGACCTTCAAGTCACCCGACATTGTCACAAAATCTAAATGACCAACACTTTTTAAATACGACGGTAAACCTATACACAGGGTTCAAACAATATCTTTTTATCAAAATAGCATTAAAATTTCGTCCTATTCTATAAACACCATATTTTATTCTCACTAGTTACAGGTGCTTAGCAACATATAAAAGTTGTTTTTTGCTGTCCTGTATTTATCTAAGAATTTTCGTGTCTGCCGCGTGGAGGTAAATATTTTTTTAAACATTTTTATTATTAATATTTTCAACAAAGCTTATATTTTTAGAATCTATATGTATGCGGCTATTTACCTATATTTTTTAAAGCAGAAATTGGTACACGTTTATAGTTTATGGCCATTACTAAAAAGAATGAAGAATTTATTTTTTTAATTTTTGGCCGTAATTCCATTTTTTTGTATGAAAATGCTCGGTTTTTGTTTCAAAAATCAATCCGCCATCTTTGATTTAGCTGAAAACGATACCAAACTTGCCCTAGTAGGCATAAATTAGCAGTTATGACGAGTCACAGTGCGTGCGGAGTAAGGGAACTTCACCCCCTCCCCCAGCCCCCCAGCGGGGTGTGAGCCGCTGACTCCCGGGCGTTTTCCACACTAGTCTACCTAAGGAACAAGTATGCCAAGGCTTATTCTTTGATCCGAAAAATATTGGTGTTGGCGTATAACAACCCAACTATAGAATGTGCAAAAAAAAATCGCCATTTTGAAATACTCTAACGCGTCAGATTAAGATATATATTATGGTTCATTTATATACCCTAAACGTGCTGTCTCATAATCTGACGATTATCTGGAGGGATTCGCCTAACCTGACAATGGAAAGTTTTTTATTTTTTCAAATCTTTTAACTTAACAAATTAAAGAGCTGCAAAATAGCATGCAAATAAAATAGTATATATTCTTTAAAGTACAAAACTTTTATTTATGAGAAAATAAGTATAAAAAATATTTTTTTTTTAAGAATTTTATATTTTAATCATCATCTTCGTCGGTAGAATCATCTTCCTCTTCTGGCTCGATTTCATCCGTGAATCAGTGAAAAAATGTAGTAAAAAATAATGGATAGTGCAAAAATGCACCTTTCAAAATATTCATCACACGAATTCTCTTTCAAGTAAGTTTTTATTCGTGTATTAGATATTATTGTCGTATTGGAAATTTTGTGCAGATTGCGGTAATATATCTTTCATGACACATCAAAAGACCGTATCGACGGTATAAATCATTTTTTCGGTGGGGGAATTCGAGACTGGGTCGATCTGACAAGTAGCCATCACAAGCCGCCATTTTTGAATTCAAGGTCAAAGTCGTGTCACGGGTTAAACTTTATCGATTATTTTTCCTTACTTCGGCTTACGGAAATCGACAGATTATATATTATTTGTGAACGTTGAATTATTACTTTCAAAATAAAATAAAAATTTGCCACGCTCGAGAAAGTCGAGATGACGTTTTTTTTAACAAGTTTGTCAACCATCTACTTCTTATCGTCAATCGAAAATTGTCAGATTAGTAGAATATACACTTTTTAGCATATTACTAACTTACCCTACCTTAATATGACGCGCTTAAGAATTTCAGATGATTAATTTTTTTTTACTAATCTGATCCTTTATCCTTGACGCGCGGCCACATATACGGGGCTAATACTTGGTGGAGGTATTTAATGGGGTACTAGGTTCCTCCCTGTATGTTAATCTGCCGCGCTTTAGTAAATCCCCAAATCCCCTCTTGGGCTCCCCTACTATAAAGTAGGTATTTTACATTGTATAAATGAGCTGACAACCAAAAGCTATTCTCTTCAATTCGAACCAGTAGTTCCACCAGAGCTTAGCGAGTTTAGCTCAAACTCGGTTATATTAGTACCTACCTAGTATGTGCCAAGATAAACGTGCATAAAAGGTCGTTCACCTTGACAGCTAAAACCTTGTGACACGTATCATTTGATTATTTCGACTTTTGATTTTTGGGTTCAAGGTCGACCCGTACCGAGGTTCATTTGTTAGACAGATTCGTATCGCTACGGCTCATAGATAGGGTCGCCGCGCTTCGCATACTGGCGTGCAGGGATACACGGGTGACGTAATTCATTGACCCGTCACCCCTGCAGACGCAGGGGTGACGGGTCAATGACTTTTATGCACCGTGAAATGGCACGGACTATAGATCTGCGTCAAAAACTGGTGAAATTAGCAATACAAGTCTTAAAGCACCAGGAGGATTGAGCAAAATTTTAATAGAATCTTCATTGAATAGTTGACATTTGGCCCATACCAGGCCTGTGTATCTCCCCGCGTAGGTAGCAAAAACGTACCTACGCGCGGCGACCCTTACTTAGGGGCTAAAACAAGTTGCGTGTCGCTACCGGCCCGCGACACGCTCGCGCGTTTTATTCACCGGCGGCCGCGCGGCTACGTTGCTGGCTGGACGAGACATAAAGTACTAAAAAGAGGCGCTAGATGGCGTAAGAAGCTTCTCGTAGCAGTCAACCCTATCGCGTCGCGTGATATTACGTTACTGAATAGGTTTAGTGTATTATGAATCATATTCCAGAGCAATAAATATGAAATTATCTTGCAATGGATTTTTGTAGGTGTCTACACGAAAATGTGCTTGACTCTGAGGCGAACCAAATTACGCCATATTGTTGACGACATTGAGTAGACATTTCTTTGAATACAATTGCTAAGTCATACTTCTGTACGAAGTCTGTGCCCATACTAAAACTGTCGGGAGAGGTGCGGGCGGCGGGTGCATTTTTAAGTGTAAATCGAAGGGTATGGGATAGGTTATATAAAACACATTCAAGATTTCAACTAGTATTTTTATATTTTAGGAATAAATTATTTAACGTGTCCCATATAACCAAGGAGAGTGTTGTATGCGGCGCTATCCTGAGGTAGAGGGGGCCCAGACCCTTGTACATGCCGTGGAGTCCCTCTGTCTTGTATATCTTAGTCATGCAGTCCCATACTCCTGTGTACAGTTGCTGACCACTCGACGCTGAAGCTGGAATATGCGTTTCAGACAAGATTACCCACTGACAGTGTATTAATTTAAAAAAAAAGCGGTAGACTTGTCATCTCGTACTGCGCGGCGATTTAAATTTGATGCTCCGAGCACACGTTCATTTACGTGTCAAATGTCACATTTGAATGCAAAATTGCGAAAACTGCTTTGCATTTGAGGCAATCAATTTCCGCGCGCTAATGACCCATCTACCTCTTTTTAAATGCACTATCATTGAGGTTACTACTATGACAAGCCAGGGGCCCAATTCTCGCGCCTTCGATATTATATCACATACGATATTTATCGAAAAATCATGGCGGATATTACAAAATGTGATAAAGATCTGACATTTTCATACTTCGAGAATACGCAACATCTAAATTTTGTTATATCCGCCATCTTATTTCGATAAATATCGTATGTGATATCGTAGGCGTGAGAATTAGGCCCCTGGTCATCCCAATTGATAGAGTTTAAAATGGATACTTAAAGAGTTTTAAATGATACCAAAATTAAACAGTGTGTTACCGGTGTCGGAGCCTAAGAAGCAGGTTGAAACAACGGTGGCAACAACTTTCTTTAAAGAACCAACTGTGTTCAACAACAGGTTCTCCACATTTAAGAGGGAAATCTCAGAGATCCTGTTGGCCGAGGTATCCTCAGCCTCACACAGTATGAAATAGAGTAATACCTTCATGTTTTGTTTCTTTTTCTTGTATCTAACTTTTCATTGAATATGTCTGTTTGTTTTATAATCATGATGTGTACACTAATTTTAGGTAGCCGTCTAGTCTGTTACTGTAACAATTATCAATGTAAGCTATGCATGTCTGACTGTAATCTGTAAGTGTACCTGTAATAAATCCCCTATAAATTTTACTCTAGCCCAAATCAGCTGTTGTATAGAATGGTAGATTTTGTCTTGATTTCGAGGTTCATGTTAGAGAAATGTGGTGAATACGAACTATTTTTTCTTTTGAACGTTTCGAAAGACCGAACACACTGTATTTGACTAATGACTAATCAGTCTAAAATGTTCATGGAATGATGAGCGGTGATTTCATAATTTATTATGGCCAATTCTCATTAGCTCTAATTTTTATAATAACTTAAATTTATAAACATGCAATTGAGTCATAATGGGAATGTTAAAAGATACTTATCCAAAACTGAAGCAGCGTGATCAGATGTTAGTGATATGTGCACATGAAATGAAAAAGTTGTGTAAAAAAATACAACAGAGAAAAGGAGTACCGTCCTTAATAAGCGAAAATTATCTGCAGACGGAACAGACACCAAACATAAGAAACGTTCAAAAAGGAAAGCTGGCATCGTGTAAGTTCAAATCAAAATAAGCGTTTTTCATGAATTTTTACTACTGCAGTTGATTACTTAATATGCTGCTCGGCAAGCCTACCCACTGCTCAACTCGATTGCTTTCAAATTACAATAGTTATAGCTTACAGAAAAGCAATAAGTAATCGCTTTTAAAGTGACTTCTGGAAAGCAATTGTAGTTATCAAAATAATAAGAAAATATCAAGTCATTGTCATTGTTTGGAATTGCAACCGTAATCGCCATAGCTTTCAAGTCAGGTAGGCCTGCGGGTGTAAAAGTCCATCAAAAACCACAACCGCATTATTAACATTTAAAGCACCAGCATAACATGCACCCCATTTGTAAGTTTTGTTACCCTGATTGTAAAGTCGCGTATTTGCAACGTCCAGCGGAGTTTCTATCAAAACGCAGAGCACCCCGCTACCCTGACTGGCGACGAAAGCCAGAGTCATCGGCGACCGGTCGAAATGCCCGTGTGCTATGAGGTACTCTTTTGCCCTGGAAGTTGGTATACAACGTGTCAAATGACGGACCGTCTGGTTGGAGGGAGTGGGAAACCCAGCAGTAAAAATAGGCGCCTAGCCTATTCCTACATCAACAGCGATTTATCTTATCCGTCAGGACAGCAAAAACGTTTTTATCAGCCCCGTAGAATTTGGAAACGCGTGTATGGATATTCTTCTCAGCCTAAAGCCGATCGTCCACCGCCAACTAAACTAAGTTAGTTCAGCTTAGCTCGCATAGTTGAGCTAGTTTTTAGGGTTCCGTAGTCCGACAAGGAACCATTATAAGATCGTTCAGTCCCTCCGTCCTAGTCTATCACAGCAGATTATCTTCTACGTTTATGGACTGATTTGCATGTAACTTGGTTCGAGGATACTTCACATACAGATCTCATTTTTAAAAGTACAAAAAATTTTAATTACCCCTTTTAAGGGGAGGTATCCCCATACATGAAAGGGGGGGGGGGGTGTATTATTTTTTTGAGTGCACCCCTTTGTGTTGGGTATCGTTGAAAAGGACTATGAAAATAAGGTAGGGTTTCCATACAACATTTTTTTATCAGCTTTACCATTTGCAAGATATAGCCCGCCAAAAAAGGTTAAAAACTACTTCGGAGATAGAACCTTAAAGAAGCGAATACCATACCTTCTTAATAGTTTGCCGGAAGACATTCGTCGAGAAAGAGATAAGAATAAATTTAAACGTATTTCAAAAAAATATTACCTCAGCACATTGAATACATAATCTGTAAATAACTTTAAAGAGACTCACTTGATCCTACAGACAAACTGTGTAAATAGTTTTGTAGGACTTTGTTTATAAAAATGTACTATGTTGTTTTCTTAATAAATAAATAAAAAAAAAGTCGGTTACACGGTGTCCCGTCCCCCCTGTAATTTCTAAAGTCTTGGACCGATAAACTTCAAATCACTCGCGTAAGAAACAGGCGCGGAAACTCTTATTTAAAAATATTTCGGGTATCCTGTGATGAATACTTTTGAAATTATAAATAAAATAAAAATATATACTTTTTTTGCCTATACTGTCTAATGTTGTAAGTTAATGGTAAGGAACCATTCGCGCGCGAGTCCGACTCGCACTTGGCCGGTTTTCATACATTACCGTAGACGCACATGTATGAAAAACTGGCTCAACTATGCGAGCTAAGCTGAACTAACTTAATTTAGTTGGCGGTGGACGATCGGCTTAATCGTCGAATCGAAAGTCATCCGATTTTCTGCCCTAACTCGGTGGGATTGACTTACGAAAAGGATTGATCAATACCCACGTCGGCGAACCCCAAATTGACAGATTTTCCCAACAGGGTGCGTTTCCACTGACGCGAAGCTCAGCGGAGTGAAGAGACGGGACCGTGAATTTGCCACATTTGTTTTACAAACACTAATTTACCTAGCCCCTAAGCGTGAGCTTGTGCATGAAATCTCCAGACCGCACCGCTACGCTTCAATGGAAACACTTGCCACTTCTCACTATTCTTCTCCGCTCCACTCGAGCACTCCGCTTAGCTCCAAGTCCGTGATTCTTTCACTCGTAACTTTATTTCGTAGTTAGTTTCTATTTCCCTAAGTTAGGAGCTAGGTTTACCCAACCAGACGTTCCATCATCATATACAAGATCAGTTTACCCTGGTTAGTCAAACGGACAGTGACAACATCGAAGGGGCACATAGCGAGAGCTATGGCAACACCGCTGAGAGCGCTCGCGCTGAACGCTAGCTGTACCGGCGAGTCTTGGCAACATATGCCCTTGGTCAGCAGCTTCTCTTTTGCACTGAAGTATAAATATTATAATACTGTTGTAAGTTATCTTATCTGGACGACTTTCTTGTTGTATTGGTTCACGCTTCGGAGTACTACGCCATCGACTGCGGGTTCGAATCCGGCAAAGGACAAAGTTGTTTGATAAGCACGAGCATTTATACCTATTTGAGGCATTATCAGGTCATGTCGGACTGCCGTCTCACCGAATAATGAAAGTGAAAGAACAGAGAGTGCATCTGTGTACACACATGTGCACTATAATATCTCCCGCCGAGATTAGCCGACTGGCTAATCTCTGAGATTGGACACTGTAGTCGATATTCAACTAGGAGGAAATTAATCATGCCCTGCTGACAGAGCAATACTTTCCTAACCCTAACAAGGTGAGCCATTCTGCTCAATGATAATAGGTAACTATAATTATTCAACCTATCACGACGTCTCCGGAAAATACGTCAAACGTCGAATGTTTACGCACAATATGAAATTTAAAGGTTCCTAACAGCTTAAGGTGCTTTCAGAGGCACGGGGGTGTTAAAACTACCAACTTCCTGACTCCTGAGCTCTGTCTGAGTTATTTCAAGACAGAAACACCCAACACTTTTTGCCTGACTCGAGATTCTAACCCGAGACCTCGTGGATAGTAACCGGCGTGCTGACCACTAGACCAACGAGGCAGTCAATAAATCGATGTTACTAAGTGATCATATAGAAACAAAAAATACGTTGTAAGTACATACATAGTGAAGGTAGGTAGCTGCGCAGCGCTGCCGATGGCCAGCCTCATGCACGTAGCGTTGACTCCAGCCCAGAAGCCTTTCAGGCCATCCGTTCTGTAAATCGTGCGGCAGGCGTCAAACAGCCCTACAAGGGGATGATTACTGATGATGAAAAATTGATTGATAGTCAACCGCCCAAGTGTAAGTTTTTGGGCCAAAAAGCCTCAACACGTTTTTAGGCGAATAAGCCTCAAGGGCGGGATGAAATTGCCCGTTTTAATTACATATGCGCGGGAATAAAAGTTATACGTCCAGAATCATGTTAATTTTTGGCTCAGAGATAGACTAGAGAAATAGGCTACATTTGTCGCAAGTAGTGTGTAAAATAGTAACATTTCAGGCTAAAAACTGATAGCAAGGGACGATATTATTGTGTTTGTTTGTAATAAAGTTTCTTTGGTCATTGAACAAAAGTCTAAAAAGATAGAAGATTTTTTGTTGCATTATAAAAATGTGTTAACCACCTCGCACCAGCACTATTTCTGTAATTCTTTGTAATAGTAACTAAGTTTCTGCTGCTGCTTGTTCACAGCACTAGTCCACAATTTGTCCCTATAGTCCCTATTGGTATGGTCTATAACTATGTTGGGACCTTGGGACGTGTTCTGACGCTTACGAATATTAATCGACTTTTACCTTTATATTTATGCTGCCTGCCAACCGCGATGCTAGGGTGTGCCGAGGCTTGCATCCGGGTCTTCAGCAGGAACGCCGGGTTCCCCGAGATCCCGCCCAGCATGCCAGCCACGCCCGACCAGAACATGGCCTTCGCCAGCACCGTCTCGCCGTCCTGGTTCTTCGTCCAGCCGCGGGAAGTTGCCGTGTGGTACCCTCCTAATCTAACCGAAAGGAAATATGTTCATCGATAGTACGTCAATTTAAAAAAAACGGCCAAGTGCGAGTCGGACTCGAGCACGAAGGGTTCCGTACAATTAACTTACAACATTAGACAGTATAGGCAAAAAAACTTTTTAAGTTTATACTTTTCTTTTGGAAAAAAGTATATATTTTTATTTTATTTATAATTTCAAAAGTATTCATCACAGGATACCCGAAACAATTTTAAATAAGAGTTTCCGCGCCTGTTTCTTTCCGTGAGTGATTGAAAGTTTATAGGTCCAAGACTTTAGAAATTACAAGGGGGGGGGGAAGGGGGACACCATGTAAACGACTTTAGCGGGCTATATCTCGCAAATGGTAAAAAAGTGTTGTATGGAAACCCTACTTTATTTTCATAGTCCTTTTCAAAGATACCCCACACAAGGGGGTGCACTCAAAAAAATAATTCACCCCCCCCCCTTTACATGTATGGGCAGGTACCCTTAAAAAGGGGTAATTTAAATTTTTCGTATTTTTATAAATGAAGTAACACCTGAAGTAAAGCTATGCAATTTTACGCCATAAAGATTGCGTTTCGACCAGATGCGATGCGTAGCGTTTATAGGCCGTTTACACAGGAGCTGCGCTGGGGCTAGGTAAATGAGCGATTTTATTTGTTCTAAACATACAGTGTGAATTAGCGATAATTTATGGGCTATGCTATTGGTTCATCAAATGTTATCAAAAAATGTTGGGTTCTAACTCTTCAAATGGCAGCCATTTTAATTATTTAAAAAAACTATTTCTATGGATCTGGATGTCCTAAAAATTATGAAAATGATTAATTTGAAAAGTTACGCTATCGCCTATCAAGTGACATAAAGATCAATTCAAAATAATTAACCGTAATAGAAGAAAAAAAAAAATTAAGATATCATGCTAAAAATTTTAACAGTTAAATAGTTCTTTAAGCCTTGCATTTTTTTTTTATAAATATTTTATTTTAAAGATTATGTCTTAAATTTGATAAACAAAAGGCCCTTAAACTGTCGCTAGTCTAAACCCGGACACCTTGTTACGCATTCTCGCACATTACTGGCAACAAAGGCTGCGTTGCCAGTAATGTGCGAGAACCGTGTAAATTAATTAAAAGACAATGTTATTTATCTGTGTAGGCCGTTCCATGCGTGAATGTGACACTTCTTCTTTTCTCCTAACCGTGGGATGTTGAAGAGCTTAACTACCCGTATCATTACAGGTTTATGCAGAGGGTACCCTTGCAATATAGGTTGGAAAAGATTGCTTTATATGCAAATTAATTTAATTGCTATGTATCTGTGTAGGCTGTTCCATGCGTAAATGGGACTTCCTTCTTCTTTTCCGCTGCCTCATACGCGCAGGGCCCTTACCCGGTGTCTATTGCTTGCTGATATCTATCTCGTGCCCTGTCCACTAACCTAACCGAGTTCATGGTGAGGAGTAAGCCCCTTCTGCAGCGCCAGCGGGCGATCGGTCTTGCCGGTGACGTATAGCGCGTGGAAGATGCCCTTGTACCGCGGTGCCTATTGTTGGCTGAGCTGTCACAGAGCTCTGTCCACTAACCTAACAGAGTTCATGGTGAGCCCGAGCAGCATGGCGGGCGCCAGCCCCTTCTGCAGCGCCAGCGGGCCGTCGGTCTTGCCGATGACGTAGAGCGCGTGAAAGATGCCCTTGTACCGCGCCGGCGCAGTACCGCGTGCTCGCAACTCGCCCTGAAGCTGCATTCTCGTCTTAACTACGTCCATCGGATTAGTCACTATGGTTGCGCCAGCGCCGGCCAGGCCGCCAATGATGAAGTCCATAATCTAAAATTAGTCTGTAAAAGGCATTGATTTAAAATCAATGGTAAAAGGTATAATGTTATTCTTTCAACTGTTTCTATTTGTCGTTTAACTTTTTATGGTATTGCAGGGAAATCTACTGCAATATTAATTTACCCACAATGCTTTTAATTCCTATAATGTTTTAATTACTATGAATGTCGTATCGTTCGTGCTGCATCAAAAGTATAGGTAAGTGGTTTTTGATATTAGCACAGTAATTGATAAATAAGGTGCTTAAGTATATATAAAAGCAAAGTTTACCTAAAGTACAATGACACTGATATGTGATGTGTTTGACCTCAAGGTTATAACGCCACAAAGAAAAAAAATTTTAGCTCTGAGTAGGTGTAGTCAATATAATGTCTTTACCGGTTACTTTCTATCAAACTTAATGGCAAGATTGAAGTGAAGCGCAATTCTGAATAGGTTAACAAAATGAATTGCTTACCTTTTTGTACAAAACAAGTAACGAGCCCAAATAAATACTGAATATTCATCGATTTTTGAAACGATTTACACAACAAAATTACAGTCTGAGTGCATTTACACGAGACTCAAGAATGAGCATGTATGTAGACGTATCTACTGTTTTACTAATCTTACTTCAATGTAGGTGCAAATTGCTGTCTCAATTACTACTTTTTAAAACACTAATTAGGCTACAGCCTTGAAAGTATAAACAAATAACCTTTGGAAAGAGAGATAATGGAGTGTCTGACATTCATTTACCTCAGTGTATTTTTATGGTCATTGTTTCACACGATACAGTGTGAATAGTACTAATCTAACTTTTCATTTGAAGTGGGTTTGCTCTTGACTCTAGACCAAGCCTAATATCGCCTAGACAGAGTCGACGGTGGAGCGAGCCCACCCAATAGGTTCTGGCACTAAGCTCCTACTCACCGACGCACTAAGGGGTATTTGAGGCAAAAATCCGGTCAAAATTATTTAGGGGCCTATATTATCTCAAAACGTAATGAAAAACAATTTTTGATCAAATTATCGATTTAATATTAAATAAAAATAAGAAAAACATATAAGTAAATTTTTTTTTCAATGGTTTCAAACAAATTGAATTTTGTTAAAAATCATATGCAATCTTATTCGCTGAGGACATCAGAATCTTCCCCTATATCACCATCTTCGACAGTATTGTCATCAGACTTGTTTAAGTTCGATGTTGCTACAATTAAAATCGTCTTTGCTTCGTTGGAAAATGGCAAGATTTTCTTCTTATTCTTTGGCCGACTACAGCTGATGAGAGGATCGGATGTCAGAAGTAATCTATTTAAAACGTCTCTGTTACATTCAGTTCTCGAACCACCCGATATTAGCGCAAATGCTTATTTCGTGCTTCAGCGGCCTCCCCAGACAATTGTCCTATTGAAAGAATTGCCTCTTCCATCACCTGCGCTGCATGTATTAGAATTTTGTGGACTGTAGGCGACATTGGATGCCAGCCGTACAATTGCACATATAGTTTGGCAGTGTTTTGAGCATAATCATCGAATTTTTGGTAATCAATGTTATAACCACTTGATATTACCTCAAGAATCACTTTAAACCTAGTAATTAATTCCCTGTTGATGCCGGTGATGCGAGAAGAGCATTCTGCGTTTTGAAAAAATCTCCTAGACGTATTCCCATCATTACTATTTCCATAGCCAGCTTTGGGAACATCAACAAGCAGACCCATTTCAGCTCTAAAACATTTCTGTATTTTCTCTTTTGTTTCTTTAACATTTTTTTTATCTTCTGGTGTACGGGCTTGCCACTTTTTAATGGGTTCTTAATATGCTAAATGCAACAATAACTCAAAAAAGCGTATTCTGGCTTGGGAGTACTGAGAGCCCGAACCTTAGAGCTTCTTTTTTTATGGCATTTTTTTAAATTTATTAAAGTTTTTTGATGTTTGACCGCATATATAACATCGCATAGTTGATGCAGTGTCCGTTGCGGAGTTGCAGACCTTTCCGTCTACCATTGTCAGCAAAATATTGTGAGTGATTTGCACTGATGTTTCACTTTCTTTAGTTTTTATCAGATCTTTGGCTTGATTTTCGATGTAGTTTATTTCTTCCTTAGTGACATCTTTCGTTTCATGTACAAATCGAGCTCTGATCGGTCTGCAAAATCTCACCGAAGAAGGAGTAGGGTTCTGCCAAATGTTTTTTATTGTTTGACCATCAATAGAAACAACCAACCTCACCGGAACAATCGAGCTCACAAATATATTTGAATCATCATCTGTGACACTTTCAAATTTTTGCTTCAATGGAGTTTGGTGAGATCCATCACATCCCCATTTTGATATCAAGAGTAAGTGCTGCTTTTCATTGTCAGTTAACGTATCTATAACTTCTTTTAAATATTGAATGAGGCGCAAAGACGTATGATCGAGCAAAGCTTAAAGTTCAACATTAAAACTGGTCTCTGTAACAGTTATTTTGTCATCATCTGGGTAGCACTCTTTTTTCGCCTTTTGCAGCAAAGAGTAACAAGGGTAGATATCTTTGCGTCCACCTTGTAATAAATTCCACTGGCTTCTTGTGAAATTACCTTCAACAAATAATGATAACGCTTCCCGTGGGGTATATTTCATCTTCACGTGGTCTTTTTTAGACGAAATTAATCTTCTGATCTTCTTGGCTCTTGTCGGCGTTGAAGTTATTTCTTTGATCATCATCGACTCGCGCACGAAGGGTTCCGTACCATTAACTTACAATATTGGTCAGCCTAGGCAAAAAAACACGTTTGTATGGGAGCCCCCCTTTAATATTAATTTTATTTTAATTACTTATTTTTAAAGTGAAATACAACATAAGTTCTGTGAAAATTTTAAGCGTTATAAATACCGAGCAAAAAATGGCGAAAAGTTCATGTTTGTTGTATAGGAGCCCCCCTCCAATTTTATTATTATTTTAATATAATTATTTATTTTGAAAGAAAATATAAAACTTAATATTTGTAGTATTTCAAGAGTCTACCTGTTGTCGGTTCATTAGAGACAGCCTGGTGACAGACAGACAGACAGACAAACAGACAGCGGAGGCTTAGAATAGGGTCCCGTTTTTACCCTTCGGGTACGGAACCCTAAAAAGTGACACTGCCTACAAACGTTCCGCGCTATCGCACAATTTATTATCATAGTTAAGATTTTTATGACATCAATGATTATCTTGAAAACCGACTACAATACAGACATTCATTTGTGTCAAATCTATGCGTTCGCCTTATTTCTTTCCGCATTGATTTACAAAATAATAATTCTTTGTTTTTTTTTTAAATTACGAGAACCCATATATTAGCCAAAGCAGGGAGACCGACCCGACAAAATGGAATACCTATGGGGAAAAATTCGTCAAACATATTTAATCGTTAAATCACTACAACTAAGCCCCGGCGAAATATGCCAAAAAACGAAAGTCATAGATATCGTTCAGAGGTGCATTAAGCTGAAGTGGCAGTGGACTGGTCATGTCTGTCGCAGAACCGAACGGGCGTTGGAGTAGAAAGGTTCTCGTATGGAGACCACGTCTCAGAAAACGTAGTTTTGGACGCCCTCCTGCTTGGTGGACCGATGACTTGAGGAAGGTAGCCGATGGTGGCTGGATGCGAGGACCGTGAACGTTGGCGCAGTCTTGGAGAGGCCTATGTCCAGTAGTGGACTGCAATAGGCCGATATGAATGATATGAAAGCCCCGGCGACGCGGAGATTTGTGTACTCCCATATCACATAACAGCGGGAGAGTTGAACATAGGTTTGGTTTAAAAGTTGATAAATGAATAAATTGATATCTTACATAGAATTACGTGACACGTTCAGAGTCTCGATTTTCCTCATTTTTGTACACTGTCATAACAACACTTTTACATTTTTAAGGTGCTTGCAATGATTGCTTATTTTTCTTCTGCATTTTCTATAGACTAGGTTATGTTTTGAAACTTCAAATTTTGTAGACAAGCATCATAGAGAAATTGACAAATAGCCCAGAAAGTCTATGATAGAGTTTATAAACTTCTTGATAATGCATATTTCATCACGGTTGTAATGTCGGCTTGAAAAACATTGAGGACTAATGTTTTTGCCCAAAACAGACATGATATTTAGTCGAAGTAAGTAGTAAAAGAGAGCGTTTACAGAACAGTGTTATCAAAGTAAAAATAGTTCGTCAAACAAGCTTAGCCAGATTGCGTAGATCCAATTCGACCTAACTGTCAAAAAGTTTTTTTAAAAAGAGCGGGAAAATCACGCGTCGCGAGCGTTTCATTCTCGGAAATCAATAATGAATGGAAGGAACGTATCATTAGAAACGCCACGCGTGAGACAGAAACTTATTTTGTTACCTTATTATTGTCTTATCCACACCAGAAACTCGACCAATTGGTCACACTACTAATGAATAAGTTAACTATAACATGAACAGGTACATTTTAATTCAAGATCTTAATTTTGTGCGAAAAATAAACAGCTGTTAAATAATACTTTGGCGCCTTGTGACTGGCGGGGGCGACCGATGATAGCCGAGCACTGGTTTGGCATTGAGATATTTGACATTTTACCACAGATGATTGTACGTCAGAAATCGCGTAATGTCTCACGGGGCGGGAAGGTAAAACACACACACACGGCTCGTGAATTCGTGATGTTATCTACACATTTATGATGTATGTATTACGAAATACAGCGACTGATAATGTGATAATAAAATGAAAGTTTAGCGGCCGAGGTCTTATCTCATATCATCATTGAGAACATTGTTACGATACCAGACTGGCATAGGTACTTAACAAAACCATTTAGGCTATAAGAATAACATAATACGATAAGCAGTAAGCAATATAGATAACATACAACAAGCTATTTAGCGAAATAAGTAACGAAGGGACATAGTACCTACGAGTTCTGCTAAGACAAAATTATGTAATGTGTTCCATGATAGATTAACTAACAGTTTACAAGTCGGTAGGTATCTTAGTAAGAATATACTAACTAAAACAGAATAAGTAAGTACTATATACGCTAACTAATGAATGAATAAGTAATCGATTTAATTGAATGACGGCTTCATATATCAATCGTAATTTAGGTGACAAATTCCACACGCACGTAGCGGGGTTGCTGAAAACACGCGCCTATTATCAAATGTCGGCTATTTCATAGCTGAGTCAGAATTTGCTATTGAAATTACAAATCGCATTGCTTTGAATTGAAAACGAAATGTATGCTATTAGTTGAGTGTCAAGTTCACGGAACGTTACGTTACGCAGCTTGTGAATCACTTCTGCGTAGAATACTCAAGGGCGAAGATGTTTATCGGTTGGTCCGAAAGGTCAAGCGTTAAAGAATAAGGTCGAAAAGACAATTTAGGTTTAAAAAATCAGACAGACCGACAGCGGAGTATTAGTACTTAATAGGGTCCCGTTTTTACCCTTTGGGTACGAAACCCTGATCAAAAAAAGATTATTACCGCAAAAATGTGTAACAAATAAATGATTGATTTAATTTTATTTTTCAGCCTCATAGATGTTTGGTTATCCAGAAAACGCCAGAACCTAACTTTCTCATCTGTGGTAGTCTCTACATAACGGAGGTTCTATTCTCGTAGTTATTTTAACCGAAAGGAAATAACGATTTTAGATATAATTGCTTAAGTTCACGCTTAGTTTGGGGCTAGGTAATTGGTGTGTTTGCTAAAACAATTTATTTATTTATGACGCGACAGCACGTCTGTACTGCCCTATTTTTTAGTTAACCTATTTGCATATTGAAAAACTAAAGATCTGTGCTGTGATCACGAAGTTCAAACTTGCTGACATGTGAGGATTGTTTTAATTACTATCATTGGAAATATCTTGAAGCATGCTTCAATCGAAACTTACTTCAAGGCGCCAAAGAAGATTAATGAGTAACCAATTCCTACCACCTGTCAAGTGCAACATCAGACCTCTTCAAGATGTAGGATTGGACTCGACTAAACCATAATTCATCATTGTATGTATGTCTATAGCACAGAATAAGTACTAGTACTTCGTACAGAAGTTTGACTTTGCAATGAACTTTAATGAAATATCTACTCAATGTCATCAACGATATGGTGTAATTTAGTTCGCCTCAGAGTCAGGAACATTCTCGTTTAGACACCTACAGAAATCCATTGCAAGATGATTTTATTCTTATTACTCTGGAATATGTATCATAATACACTAAACCTATTCAGTGACGTACTATCCTGCGCGCGATACGGTTGACTGCTACAAGAAGCTACTTACGACATCTAGCCCACCTGTCTAACACTTTGTTCAAGCTCGTCCAGCCAGCAACGTAATTCGCATATAGTTAGTGCCGTGGGCCGGCGGTGAATAAAACGCGCGGGCGTCTCGTTGCTTGCTCGCGACACCCAACTTGATTAAGCCCCTTCCAAGGTGTCGCTGCGCGTAGGTACGTTTTTGCTACCTACGCGGGGAGTTACACAGGCCTGTCTATAGTAAGAATCACTTACAATAGTTCGTATTATTACCTTCAAAAACAAATACCACATGATCAATACCACCACGGCCGTATCAAATGGCTACAATCTATCAAATCTTCACTGATACCCTGTGATTTGTCCTCGGCTGTAACAACTAACAACACTGTATGCGCTTGACCTGAATTAGTTTTTAGTTGTGGCCAGACTAATGTGTAGTAAAATTATCGTCATTATGGACAGTAAGCGAGGAAAATATCGGGTTTCGTTTGTAATGGATCAAGGTATGACTGAGTGTCATGATTAACTAAATCACATTGGAGTGGGCAAATCGGGTGTGGCATAGATATACATTCATAGTGTAGCTTAGAAAGACGAATGATTGAAAAGCTAAAAACTTTTGAGGTTTTTAAGTCTCGCTCCTCAAAGTATTTAGGTGTATTGAGATGTTTCGTAGCGATGGGTTGTAGTCTGTGTTATAGTAGAGTAATGCCGAGATGTAAAAAATGTCGATTTGCCTACTCTCAGTGGTTGCAACTTGCAACAAAGAGAAGCGCTTAAAAGAGGATCGTTGCGAAAAATAAGTCACCAAAATTGGCAGTTTTGGCTCAGTTTCGAAGATTACTACGACAAGTATTACTTTGTGCTGTATAATTATTATTTTTACCACCAGAACTAATAGGCTCCGGATAGGCCCTCATTTTACGAAATAGTCACATTTGGCTAGGGCTTTGTGAGTTATAAGGCTACGTGACTGGTTGGGTTCCCAAAAAATGGCAAAACTTTAATAAAAAAAACCATGAATCAACATTGGGACTAAGTTTTGAATGTGAAAAAAACTTATAAGCTAAGTACTTTGCTCAGTTGATAACTCTAGCCTTGGCATTAACTTCATTAATTGATTACTTCATTGCACATCATACCATTAGTTTTTCACATCAATATTCTCCTTTCCTATGTGTTTCCTTGAAAACAAGACTTTTTCCAGCTGTCTTGTCTCAGAACGTATATTGTAGTACCTAATCGATGGGTAATGAAGGCATAAGTGACCTTTGAGCTATAATATTATTATTTAATCTTTAGCAGAGAACTTTATTTCATAATAAGTTCGAAGGCTGTTGAGGACAAGGTTCCTTAGGAACAGATTTATAAAGTCACACTCTTTATATCTTATTAACTACGTACAATAAACTACAAAGTTTGTCGAGTACAATTAATATGTAGATATGACGTTATTTATTTATTTTAATAAATAACGTCGTGTCTAGTTACGTTAGTAACGAGAGTTGTAGCTTTAGCTACGATATACATACAGCTTATGGCCGCATAATTAAATAAATAAATAACGTTGTATTTACATACCTATAGCTATCAACATACAACGTTATTTATTTTATTTTTATTTATTCAGTTATGTTAACACATAGTTACATGTGTTTTGAACAATCTGAACACAAGCTTTACCGCATACCGGCGCCGTTGTATCTACTTAACAGCCGAGAGGGTCGGGCCGAGAGTGTTGGGTTTTTCTGTCTTGAAAAAACTCAGACACAGCTCCGGAGTCAGGAAGTTGGTGGTGTTAACAACCCCGTGACTCGGAAAGCACGTTAAGCCGTTGGTCCTGCGCCTAATCTATCTACGGTCATGTCGGACTGCCGTCTCACCGAATTATGAGAGTGAAGGAATAGAGAGTGCACCTCTGTATTGCGCACACACTTGTGCACTATAATATGTCCCGCGCAGTTGGCTGATCTCAGTTAAGATAGGCCGCCGTAGTCGAAATTCAGCTAGATGGACATTATTATTATTATCTACTTAACAATAATTACAATCTAGGAAAGGCAAGATTAAGTTTTGTACAAGTAAACAAACATTATGCTATCACGCCTCCTAAGCATGCATCTTGCGTCGCCCACTTCTACCACGGCTCGAACGCCATGTCCCATAAGCTGTATATCGTAGCCAAAGCTACAACTCTCGTAGCGGCCTACAAATAATAAGTCGACTACCGTAGCTTTAAGTAATCAGCGCCGTAGTCCTTGCTACGTGGTAGCAGAGCTACGAAAGTTCGTAGTTTCTTACCCTAAGTCAAAGTTAAAGTCAAAATTAATTTATTCAATTTAGGACAGAAAATGCCTCTTATGAACGTCAAAAATTTTAAAATCAGTAATATTGGCCCTTAGGGGGCCCGAACATGTCTCCTTATCTTTTGGGCCCTACGAGTGCTTCGAGACAAGACATAGACAATCAGGCAAGTGCTGAGAAGAAGCATCGGAACAAACTCAGTCACCACTAGCTGCCATAAAAAAGTGAAAAAAGTTACAATAAAAAGGTAGGTACATCAGTTTGGTGCAGGCTGGACTGTCCATACATTCTCGTCATCAAGATAGTCTTGAATTTTATAATACCCTTTAGACATGAGGGTAGTTTTGACATGCGACTTAAACCTATTAATAGGTAGTTCGATAATATTGTGTGGTATATTGTAGGGAGCTAGCACTGTAAAATACTATTATAAGGCTCTTTCGTAGTTCAAATGACGTGCTGCCAACTGTATTTGACCTTGTAGTGGATTATGTAACTTTGAATTACAACAAATTATTTCAATCAAAGTTTTGTTGCTAAAGTTGGCCATTCACCGACAGTTACACTAATAAGTCGGTCGAAAGTACGACCAAAATTTTACGTTTTCAATATCGGTAATAAAAATCTAGGCTATATGCATAAGTACTAAAAAAGTAACTTAACGTCATTATTATTTTCCACAATTGCCGATATTTTACCGGTTCTATGACCTTCTCACCCATTTTACCCACTAAATAAAAAAAAAACTAAAACTACCCTTTGCGTGGGGAATTGCCCACGTTCTAGCAGCACTGAATGAAAATCAGTGTTTTGATTATTTTTATGTTAGTGAGTGGAGTCATTTTTTGAACTGACCGTGAATGGCCAGCTTAACAGAGTAACTGAAGTTGTCAATTGTGACATTTTCAAGCGATTTTAATCCTGAATTTTTAGCAACAGAGTTACGTAATTAGCCCCCATACGAGTATGAATGAATGCTACGACAGTATCGTTGCCAACTACGAAAATAAGGAAGGGTTGTCTTGTCTTCTACGCTACGATTAAGTTCGGTGATTACGTAGTCACCATAAGTGCTACGGGGCTACGCGTCTCTTTTCGTAGTACGGGAAAGGGCGTTCTAGCTTTTTTGGTCGTAGCCAGTTATGGAGTTATAGAGATTTTGCCCAAGCGTCTTTTCCAGACGAAGTTATAATTAAATGTCTAAATTATAATTTCAAAATTTTTTTACATTGTAAATTTAATGGCCACCGTAATAGCAGACAGTATAGTATGGAAGCCTGAAGGTCACCCGATCGATGGACGCGTAATAATGACCACTCGTACACAACTACACACGTGGTGTAATGACCACCGATTGCCTGTAATAGCCGTAGTTCCGATGTTTGTTTTAGCGCTTGAATTTTTAAATGGAGAGTAAAATTCTCTTTGGATCATGAAAATCGATATATTGATATGGCGAGTCAATAATTCTTAACAGTTAAGGTCAGGTAAAGAAAAAAAAATAACGAGTACCCCCGCCCCGGTAAAGCACAGCCGGATGCAATATATTAAATTAAATAAAACAGGAATGAGCTTTCTACTGGTAATAGAATTTTCAAAATCAGTGCAGTATATTACTTCTTACATGCTTACAAAGCTAAGTTGCAAACTTATAAACTGTATACCTCTTTAATAAAAAATCATTAAAAATAAGCAGTGCAAGGTAAATACGCGTCTTAAGGTATTTTAAATAGCTATAATTCGACAAGTTTGTGCACGACCCCTCTTATATCCCGCAAGACTAGCTGGAGGCAAGGAAGCGCCAATCGCACGTGAATGTAATACGAAATCCCCTTCCCCGCAACACCTCTAGTCCCCGCTGACATCAAGCGTGCCTCGCCCCCCGCACCTCTAGCGACCACAGAAGGGTCGCGCACGAAGTTTATTATTTTATTTATTCAAGAAAACAGATACAACCATATAAAGAAGCACTTAGACAATTTTAAAATTCTAATAATTCTAGATTGCAATCCAAAAAGTGTTCCTAGCGTGTTAGAAATATATCTAATTTACACATAATATTGGTGCGTATTCAATTACAGAGAAATAAAATCAGGGTTTACAGTGCATTATAAATTACTAACTTATGTTGTAGATGAAGCGAAATGAAATAAAAAAAAAATTAAACAGAAAACATTTGGCTAATCATCGGAAACACCTTTAAGACTTCTCTTAAAGACATTCGGACTAGCATTAAAGATGTCGATGTCCTGAGTAAGCTCATTGTATTGGATACACGTCATAATTACATATTTTCCCCATAATCAAACTTTTTACACGATACAGAGTGTAGAGAATATAATACATCAAAACTGTCATTTCATTAAATAGTTATCCTGTCAACATAATTTTTCCTGACCAATTTTTGTGAACTTTTCATTAAAAAACGGAATCTATTACCGTAAGATCCTAATCAGTTTGATGAGTCTGTGACGACGCTGGACAGTGCGCGTAGTCAGCTCCTGCCAGCGGCTCCACCGCCCAGCGGGCGCTCGATCGCCGCCCAGCACCACGCCGCCCAAGGCCGCCCGCCCTAGTCGGCGGCCGGCCGCCCGCGCGCCCGCCCGCCCCATGCTGCCCGACGCACTTGCGCCTCTAGACCCGCAAAAAACGCGCGCACTCACAACCATCTACGCGCCGAGGAAACACAACACGCGGAAAAATAAAACGGCCCAATCCAGGATGCTCGAAAACGATATACCCGTCAAACCCAACCTTTCCCCATTCCATCCTTTACCAGCTATCGGGCAGAAGACGGAAAAATCCAAAACCAAAGTTATACTTTTCGATTTGGATAAAAATGAGAGGACAGATCTCCAGCACACGCCGTTGAAGCTACACGACATGCTGAAGCCGCTGACGCCGCTACGGATACACGGGTTCGTCAGGAAAAACTCACTGGATCTAGACAAGAAACCACAGCAGCTGCTGAGAGAGAACACGTATGATGTGATAGAGCCGATTTATTTGAACTCTGTGAAAGTCAAGAAGCGGGACACGTCGATACCGAGACGGAAGCTGACGCCGAAAAAGGAGGAGGAAGCGGAGAAAATTGAGGAGCCAAAAGTGTCACCTAAGACGAGGTTCAAAAAAGCCGCGATGCAAGTGGCTAAGCTATCGTCGATGCCGGAGACGGGGAAGCTGTTATCTTTGAGGGAGAGGCAGACCTACGACTTCTGCATAAAAGAAGAAGACAAATCCTGCAAGCTCCAAGAACTGCCGCAGAGTCCGTCCCAGAATTTGAATAAGCTCTCCGAAATTTTTCAAACCCTGGAAATGAAGGGGAGACATAGAGATAAGATGAAAAAGGAGAACAGTTGGTTCTAATTTAAAGTTTAGATTAAGAGAGATTTATTTACGTGTTATTCTATTAGAAGAAGTGTAACTTTTTAACTTAAAGAAGTGATAATGTGTAAGTTATTTTTGTTGAAAGTTAAAAGTCTATGCATACGGAGATATTCATATTGCTCAAGTTTTGGTGTTGTGGACTGTGTACCTTACCTAAATGTTTTAATAAAGTGTGACCAATTTTGTAAATTGATTTCTTGATTGATTAATTGATTCTTGAAGTGAATTAATCACAATATTTAATAACTTAAGTCATAACGACGTGCCTAATAATCTTTCAACAATACGAGTATACTTGTGAAATCAATAGAAAATACTTTGCAATGACCTTTACTTTATGTCCTTATTGGCTGTTGACTTGATGATTTGTCCAACACACAAACATACGGGCAACTAATATGTCAATTACTGCCACGAGTAGGTGTAGGTTGTAACACTGTTACATTATTATACCTTCTGCAAATATTACAAGAGTCTATAGTTACCACCTACATTATACACTAAAAAAATTACACGTAGACGACTTAGGACCAATATTTTAACAAGTATGTGTGTAAAATTTTAAATCTAAATAGGTCGAAGTGTTAGTTCTAAGTGATAATGTCCTCCTAGGCGAATTTTGACTACAGCGGCCAACCCTAACTCTAAAGAGGTTAGCCAACTGCGCGGGAGATGTTATAGTGTTCAAGTGTGAGCACAACACACAGGTGCACTTTCTGTTCCTTTACTCTCATAGTTCGGTGAGACAGCATGCAATCCGACATGACCGGAGAGAGATCAGGCGCAGGACCAACGGCTTATCGTACTTTCCGAGGCATATGCTCCAACGTCCTGACTCCGAAGCTGAGTTATTTCGAGACGGAAAAACCCAGAAACAAATTTCGGCCCGACTCCGGTTTTGAACCCGGACCTGGTTAATGGTGACCGTGAGCGTGAGGAACACTAGACCAACGAGTTAGACGAAGTTTAATGAATGTGGTTATGTAAAGGTAAATAAATAAATAAATATTGGAAAACATCACATTACATTGCTCTGGTCCTAAAGTAAATAGCTTAAGCACTTGTGTTATGGAAATCATCAGCAACAAACAGCAACAACGATCACAAGACCCAGAGACATTATTAGAAAATATGTATTTCTATATTGACCTGACCGGGGGATCAAACCCGGGATCTCAGAGATGGCGACACCTTGAAAACCGGTGTGCAAGGCCACGGAGGCTGGATTGAGTACGTGAATGGATCGATTACAATATTTTAGGTACCTAACCTAACCTCATATGTACTTGTTTAACTAAATACTAATGTATTATATAATATATGTGACTAAATTGACTACTCATGAGGTGCTTGTGGCGAAGTGGCGGCAGCGCTTTGGTAGTGATACCAAATTTAAGCAACCCACGGCGCGGTCATGATTGGATGGATGACCATTCCGACCATTTAAGTGACGTCCATGACAAGCATCTTCGTGCTTTGGAGCACGTTAAGCAGATGGTCTCGGCTAGTATCTGTTAATATTAGTCGTTAAGCCCAGTCAGAGGCCCTAGGGCGTTGCCTTGCCTTACAGACAACCCTTCACCAATCCGCACTGAGCCTGCGTGGTGGAGTATGGCTCGTACCTTCTCATAGTTGGGGCCTCACGCCTTAGCCCAGCAGTGGGATCTATATAGGCAAACTTTACTCATGAAATAAAGTAGTGCAGTGCGTACTCCAAATTATGGTTGAATCACGTCTTCGACAAACAAACAATAAAAAAGGGGGGATGGGGGGCCTAGGTAACAACCTCGAGAAAGCCCCGCCTTGCCCTTGGCAAACGTCAACAAGTGGGTTCTATCGCGTGCTTTGAGCTTTAGCGCCTCGAGTTTCTGTCTTGCAATTAGCTATTATTAGGTAATTTAGGTAGGCCATTCATTAATTGAAGGCATTTCTTGTTGCAATAAACTTACGTAACTTTCCCCTTAAGGACCGGAAGACCGCCGGGGATCTCCTAACAATTGATTTTCATTTGGAAACGTGATCTCTGAACTTAGACTAGTCAACCATTCTTAGAAGTATTAATCGAGTTAACGATTTAAGATAAGATAAGATACCTTTATTTGGCACAACAAAACAAAATAATTACACAATATCTTACATCTAATAAATAAACAAGAAAAAGAATAAATTAAAATTATAAGAATAAAATTAAATACAAATCAATTAAAATAATAAAAGATGGTGTGCCAAAAAGGTCCCCCCGCTCAGTTTGAATCGCGACAGCAGATGGATAGCTTGTCGCGAAACTGGTTTTAGATTTGTTTTGTTGACTTTGATAAGAACCAAAGAAGGCCTACTAAGGCGAAACATGCTCGATGCATTGCAAATGAAAAGTTCTGTCAGAAAAGAGGTTAAAAAAGTTCTTATATAGGATAAGAATTCGATCGTGCATTTCAAAACTATTTTACCAGAAACTCCAATGGATCGAGAAAAACAATTAGAGAAATTAGGTTCTATAAAAAACCTCCTGAAATTTTGTCTAACTTTGCCCTCTGCATTGCATTCATCAAAACACAATTTTACGGATTACTTCGCGATTTATTTACATTTTATTTAATACCTGACGTTTCGAATACTTTACAGCGTTCGTGGTCACAGCGTAAACGCAAGAAACAAAATCTCTGCATTGCATGTTCAATATGTTTGCTGGTGCTAAAATCGAAGCCTTCTCTTAATATTTGTTCTTAAATACTCAAAGACGAAAATTAGGTATAGGTCTATACACGTTGGGTTCTAACTCCCCCTCTCTTGAAATGGCAGCCGTTTAAATTATTTAAAAAAATACTATTTCTATGGATCTTGAGGTCCTAAAAGCTATGACAATGATTCATTTGGAAGGGTAACGCTATCGCTAATCAAGTGAAATAAATATCAATTCGAAACTGTCATAGAGAAAAGAACAGTAATTTATTAGAATTTTTGCTTAAAAATTAAAAACAGTTAAAAAGTTTTTTAACCTTTTACAAAACTGAAACCAAAATGTTTAAAAAAAAAAAAATTGTCTCTAAAATTTGATAAATTAGAGGCCCTTAAACTATCGCTGGTCGAAACCTGGACACACTGAATACAAAATGTTCTTACATGTTATAATATATCGTTTTAATCTTACATGTGCTTAGACGTTGTTTTTGAATCCTTTGATTCAAGTCGTTATTACGTCAATATTACGTTTATTTCATTACAATTTGAAAAAACGAAAAACTACAAAAAGTGTACGTACTCGTATTAATAATGATTACAAATGCGAAAATGGGTCTGCCTGTCTGTTACCTCTTGACGCTTAAACTGCTCAACTGATTTAAATGAAATTAAGCATAGAGATCGTTTGAGACCTTGGCAAGGTCATATGCTACTTTTTGTCGCGTTAAATGAAATGGACGATGACAGTTCATATGGAAAACAACACTTTTAGCACGGGTGAAGACGCGGGAAGCTACACTGAAAAAAAATATTGGTTAACAGTGACTAAAATTTGGCTACTAGTAGGCCATAGTCTAGTGACTTGCGAACTTCAGGTTATTAACCAAAAGATTGTTTATATTTAACAAAAATTGACTTTCCTACAACGAAATCTTCAACTAACAAAACTAGTTTGGTTGATCTTTTTTTTCAGTGTAGTAAAACAAACAGAGGACAAAAATTGGTACTGGTTACGGTGAAGATAGTGGATTGTTCGCGGCGTGACAAACTGGTGACCTTAGCCACCTTAGCTAAGCGATGACGCATCAAAGGGCAAGTCATTGAACGGGCAAATGGCTTTTAATACAAACAGAACATTATTTTACATGTTTTTCTAGTGTCACGAATCGTATCAAGAACCCATGACTGATTATCATTTTGTTTTGAAGAGGAGGCCAACACGCGGTGTGAGGTTATTGAGACCTACTGATTTCTCAGAAAGGTTTTATAACTTGACAATAGTTTAAGTTTACAAACAACATTATAGTTGTTAAGTGATTAATAAGCAATCACTTTGCAATCTAAAGACGAGATATTATTGCACTTGAAAAAATGACCACCAGGGGTGGGAGTTGAACTCGCGTTCCTCACATACCGGGCGATTGCCTAACCACTCGGCCACCTTGGCGTTGGCAGTCTGTCGAAATTTTCAACTGCTTCTTAACGCTGTAATGCAGCGTTTACAATCATCGCCCGGTATGCGAGGAATGCGGGTTCAATTCCCGTCTCTGGCGTAGTACTAAAACTTATTCAATGCCTCTGGTGGTAATTTTTTGGGTTCCGTAGTCCGACAAGGAACCCTTATAAGATCGTTCAGTCCGTCCGTTCCGTCCGTCCTAGTCTGTCACAGCAGAATATCTTCTACGTTTATGGACTGATTTGCATGTAACTTGGTTCGAGGATACTTCACATATAGATCTCATTTTTAAAAATACAAAAAATTTAAATTACCCCTTTTCAGGGGAACCTGCCCATACATGTAAAGGGGGGGGGGGGTGAATTATTTTTTTGAGTGCACCCCCTTGTGTGGGGTATCGTTAAAAAGGACTATGAAAATAAGATAGGGTTTCCATAAAACACTTTTTTATCAGCTTTACCATTTGCGAGATATAGCCCGCCAAAGTCGTTTACACGGTGTTCCCCCCCCCCCCTGTAATTTCTAAAGTCTTGAACCTATAAACTCCAAATCACTTACGTAAAGAAACAGTCGCGGAAACTCTTATTTAAAATTGTTTCGGGTATTCTGTGATGAATACTTTTGAAATTATAAATAAAATAAAAATATATACTTTTTTGCCTATACTGTCTAATATTTTAAGTTAATAGTACGGAACCCTTCGCGCGCGAGTCCGACTCGCACTTGGCCGGTTTTTTAAGTTTACAAACAAATCAAGAATCATAAATAAAAATCTGTTTAAAATACCTACGTAAAGATGATTTATTATCGTGAGGTCAAAAGCATTTTTTACATTATTTATATCTATACAAGAACTCGAGCTTTCAGTTTTGGAAGTGTTTGAAGAATTACATAAATTCCAATTGCAGACACCAACAAAGACGTCTAACTTATCGAATCAATAGGGCATGAATTTTTTTAGCAAATCATATTTGATTGCGATCCAGCACAACTTTTAGCTTGCGACATAACAGACGCAGAACAGACCAATCGTTCTATGACACTCATATTTCACAAAGCTTCACAAAGATTCCTAACAAAAGCGGGGTTCAGAATTTCAGGCATTCCTAACTCCAGCCACGCTGCATTGATAATTGCAATGCAAAAGCAGCATATTCTATGCCTGCAGGCAAAGCTAATCGAGCGAAAGCATAGCGTTGTCAGCTCGTCACGCGATCATGTCGATGATAGCATGATCGGCCGAGCTGGCATGACCCACTTTGCTGTTTGTGAACTGCTACTGCTCAGTTGTTACTTAATTACATTGTTTCGATGTTATTTTATTTTTTGGCACTAACTTTTGAGCAAAATAAATGAACTGTTCCGAACTTCCAACAATCACACGAATTACCGAGCCCGGTATTCTGTACATAGGCTCGCAAGCAGCACTTATACACGTCCCAACATAAATATAACCCTACCACTGCTTCGGGACAATTGTGGGCTAGTGGTGAGAAGATTCAAACTGTTTGTAATACCTAAAATGAAAGTTTACCCATTTTATAAATACTCATTTCCTACACCATACCATGTGTCACACACACACCATTTTATAATTTCAAACAAACAAATCAGAGTTAATGTTCTTCTGATGTAGAATCCAAATCACGAATTTGTAAAATGTGTAACGTATTACAGTACGGCTGAACTGATTCCGATTTAATTTACTGTTTTGTTGACGTTACATTTTTAAAGCCAATGGCAATACCTACTAGTACTTTTCAATATCAATACTAGCCCTGACAAAGACCGCGCCGATGGCTACTGAGTGACGGCGATCAATAAAAGTAGACGAATATTAAAATTGTATCTAAAAATATCACATTCACATGCTTTGATGAGTTGTCGAGGCTCGCATACGACCACTGCCCTTGGTATCACTGGTATTGCCCGAGACCTATTAGCCTTTGGTCTTGCGTAGGTCCTATTCTGTAGTAGAATGTAAAAACCCTTTTCTTTCGGTACATGCAACGATAATGCGATCCCCATTGCACAGCCTGGAGAAACTCATCATTCTCGGACAAATGGAAGAGAAGCGCGCTAGAGGAAGAGCGCCAGCTAGATGGGTGGACCAACTCAAGGAGGTGACTGGAGGCGGATACAGGGAGCGGTACATATGGCGCAGAACCGGACCGAGTGGAGAAGAATGACATACAGTCACGATCCTCAGAATTGAGGGAACGTCCAGAAAAAAAAACCGCCAACAAATTGTGAAAATCGATGGGTGCCAAAGCAAAGCTCTTCCGATCCAGTGTGGAGTCCCTCAAGGTTCTATACTTGGCCCCTTACTATTTTTAACTTACATAAACAATATCGATGACATAGGACTTAATGGCCATATCACGTTATACGCCGATGACACCTGCCTGTTTTACTTTGGACCATCAATAAGCAGTCTAGTTTCGCTTGCCCAACATGACCTTGATAAACTCACAAACTGGTTGCAACAAAATCTTTTAACCGTCAACACATCCAAAACCTCTTATATTATTTTTAGGGCCAAAAACAAGCTTATACCGCCGTACAGTCCACTGAAAATCGTAAATACACCTATACACGAAAAGACTAATGAGAAATACCTAGGTTTATATTTAGATAATATGCTGACGTGGAACGTACATATTGATCATATTAAGAAAAGACTTTCTTCACTAATTGCGTCTTTGCACCCAATAGTTCGCTGCATACCACGTAAAGCAAGATATGATATATATAACTCACTTGTAAAGTCTCGCTTAATTTATCTCATTGAAATTTGGGGCAATGCATCAAAAACAAAAATTTCGGAACTCCAAACATCACAAAATAAAATAATCAAACTTCTTTTTCATTACCCATACCTTACGTCTACTTCAAAAATTTATGCTGAAACTAACTTAATGAATATAAGACAGCTATTCGCATACAGCACTTGCTTGCTTATCCGCAAAATATTGAATAAAACCATCCACACCTCAATCACGCTCACACAGACACATCAGGTTACTACGCGCGCGACACGTCGTCGAGCGAGTTATTTGGTCTTACCTAAAACGCGTACAAATTACGGCAAGCGAATGTTAACTTTTATTTTACTCACGTAAAGAAACAGGCGCAGAAACTCTTATTCAAAATTATTTCGGGTATCCTGTGATAAATACTTTTGAAACTATAAATAAAATAAAAATATATACTTTTTCCAAAAAAACAGTATAAACTTTAAAAGTTTTTTTTGCCTATACTGTCTAATGTTGTAAGTTAATGGTACGGAACCCTTCGTGCTCGAGTCCGACTCGCACTTGGCCGGTTTTTAATATTGAAATTGATTTCAATTGTAATCCTAACGTCGGTCGTAAATTCTGTGGATTCTAAAATCGGACGACATTGAAATTCTTAACGGAAATGAAAACTTCTTGTATTATACGGGATTATTTCCTTATAACTTCTTTATAGAGACATTGAAGGATAATAATTGCAGTACCCACTACGCGCTTACATTGAATAAACTTAGGAAATATTCAGAGGTGCTTGTGGCGGCAGCGCTTTGGTAGTGATACCAAAGTTAAGCAACCTACGGCGCGGTCGTGATTGGATGGGTGACCATCCCGACCATTTAAGTGACGTCCATGACAAGCATATATCCGTGCTTCGGAAGGCATGTTAAGCAGTTGGTCCCGGCTAATATCTGCTGGTATCAGTCGTTAAGCCTAGTCAGAGGCCCTAGGGTGGCTTGATAACATCTGACAGTAAGGTTTTAATTGAAGCTAAGTATCAAATTATTTGGTGTAGTGTTTTGCGCTCCGGACTACCAAAGGTGTTCGGGTTCAATACCGCAAGGGGCTAATGTTTATGTGATAAGCACGAGCGTTTGTACGTCATGAATATTATAAACGTAATACAAAAGATATGTCTTAGTCGCCATAGGACTAGGCTATAATTGGCGTGTTTTCAAAAGAATTAATAAGTTTTTATACCTAATGAATATTATAAAGATTTTTTTACATTCTAAACACGAATGTTTTGTGTGTCTGTTTCTTTATTTGGGCAAAGCAGTCGATAATATAATTTCAACAGGTAATAATAATTTCCTCCTACTATCCGAATTTCGACTGCAGCAGCCAATTTCAAGCGAGATTAGCCATCTGCGCGGGAGATATTATAGTGCACAAGTGTGTGCGCTATACACAGGTGTGCTCTCTCTTCCTTCACTCTTATAATTCGGTGAGACGGCAGTCCGACATACCTACTATCTTGTTAGATTAGTTAAAGTTCATATGAATAAGTTAGACCAGGTCAACCTTCGGTTGGGTGCATAGGTAAAATAAGGGGTAAAATACATGGTAAATGTCATAAACATTTTATTACGAGTAGAAAACTACTTTCAGTATAATACAAAAATATGTACACAATAAATTCAAATACAATAACAAATATTATTATTATATCAGTCACTCACATACTCAATCATAAAGGAACAATGCAAATATGTTTTTAATGTTACAGGTTCACTTTCTCATTTTATTTCTTAAGATATTCTTAGCTAGTTACTTTTTTCTTATTGACTACATCATAAACATACATTATATTAAGACTTGTAAGTGAGATGCACTCTTGACACAAGCTAATAACATCTAAACTCCTATGAGTACATTCCCAGCATTGTTATTCTGGATTTTTGATATTTCTTCCTTGAATTTGGCTATGGTTTCCTTGGCTAGATGTAGCTTCTCCTTCAATTCGGATATTTCGTTCCGCACTTTCACTTGGGAAGCGATTATTTTTTCTAGTGTCTTTTCTTTCTTTTCTTCAACTGAAAACGAAGCAAACACATAGAATAAAAAAGAAAATCAGCATTTGCCATAGCAGTTTTTTAACTGAAGACATCATTAGACTTTCTTTTGCATATGACATACAACACACACTGCCTTGTTGGTCAGGTGGTCAGCACGCTGGGTACTATCCACGAGGTCCCGGGTTCGAATCCCGGGTCGGGCCGAGAGTGTTTTTCTGTCTTGAAATTACTCAGACACAGCTCCGGAGTCAGGAAGTTAGTAGCGTTAACACCATGTGCCTCGGAAAGCACGTTAAGCCGTTGGTCTTGCGCCTGATCTCTCTACGGTCATGTCGGACTGCCGTCTCACCGAATTATGAGAGTGAAGGAACAGAGAGTGCACCTGTGTATTGCGCACACACTTGTGCACTATAATATGTCCTGCGCAGTTGGCTAATCTCTGTTGAGATAGAGGACATTAGATTAGACAACTTATAGAGTCGTACAATTAAGATAGTCTTATTGCTAAAAGCATGTGAGTAAGCATACTTGCAAGTCAACCAGCAGTTTGTATCTGATGTGTACAAATAATATCAAATGAGGGAAAACCACAAATTGCAATCAAGACTAATCACATTAAAAGGTGTCATTTAACAATGCAAGTAATTATAACAGACAACATTTTATTGTTGAGTGTTTTATTAAAATCAAGCATTGTTTTCATGGTTTATTTTCTCACAAAAACTCTCTTTGTAATGAAAAAATGAATATGAAAAATATTTATTTCTTTAACAATAATTTTAAATATGGCTCTGCTATTATGTAATAACAATACATATTGGCCCATATGGGGATATCCTCATATGGGCCAATATTTATTGTTATTACAAAGTTCCAGAACATATCTTTATTTACCTAACTGCTATGTACTATGTGAAAAATAAATAAAGATTCAATGATTCATAATAATTGTTTTAATTTTCATTTAAATATAATCATTATTGAAATAAAAATAAAAGTAGTTGTATTATACCTACCTTTGGTTAAGAAAGATATTGCTTGGTTTTGTTAAAACTGTGCTTTGAATGTGTTGCTTCAAGAGTACTACAGTCGTACTAAGCTTCTTACTATGATGAAGATGATGCAAAATTTTAATTTGTTTTAGATCATCCACTTAATTTTGAAATGTTATTGGTTTACGGTGCAGAGAACATGCACTTCAGTCATACAAGCACGAGTGCAGGTTAATTTTATTAAACCTTTGTGTATCATGTTTCCAGACACAATAGAAAATTAATTGTTATCAACAACCCATGGGTCTTATGGGGTTCGACAGGTAAATAGTTTAAACATTTTTCAATAGAACTGTAATATCAACAGTCTTGGTCTGGGAATGTTAAGAACATTTTTTTTTTCTCCTTTTCTAACTGCAACTGTCTGGTAGACATCCACCAATATTTTTGTATTCAATTTAATCTTGCTTGGGATAAGGCCAGTGCCCTACCCTTATATTCGTTTTCGCTATTTATTTTTAAGTAGGTCTTGAGGAGCCCTTTGTTTTAGTCTTTTAAAAGTGACTTCTTAAGTTAAGAACATAGGGATAAAAGAAAACCCATCAATGGTGTGCTGTGCCACTTGCCAAAAGAATTAAAATCAGAAACAGTCAATTGTGAACTCAGATTATTCTGTAATCTGAGATTGTGAAACAATTAGAAATGACATTGTAAGCACGAAAAATAAAATCTATGAAAATTTTATTTAAAGTTTACTTACAGTCCGTATCATGTGTCCAAGGTCCATTAGTGATTGGTTTGACACTGCTCAGCAGATGCTGCATTAGCTGCGTCGGTTCCTGGAAGACTATTTCTTCGTATGACTCGCTGACAAGAGCCCGACCGACTGTGGGGGGAGCCCCTTCCGTTACCGGGGATTGGAAGAGCTTTAGGATGTGGTATAGTGTTACCTGGAAGAAGCAAATTAGGGATTTAAGTTACAGATGCATAATTTAAAACTCATTATGGTTTGGTAAATCTAACATCATTTTCGGTCAAATGGAGGGGAAGCGCGCTAGAGGAAGAGCGCCAGCTACATGGGTGGACCAACTCAAGAAGGTGACTGGAGGCCAGATACAGGGAGCAGTACATATGGCGCAGAATCGGATCGAGTGGAGAAAATTGACATACAGTCACAATCCTCAGCATTTAGGGGACGACCAGAAAAAAGAAGAAGAAGAAATCTAACATATGCAATAGATAAAATATGTCTTTATAGGTATTTTGTTTACAAAAATCTGTGATATTTTACAAAGAAATGTTAGTACTCACAGGTCTCTCGTTTGGGTCATGGAAATAGATTTTGATGACTATTTCGAACTCGCCCCAGCCAGTCTCTGTCAGCTCATACGGCGGCTTCGTGACTATCCTGTTAGGATTTGCGTAGCTCTCGTGTAGCTTGAAGTGCACCTTCTTGATATACGCCGACATATCTTCGTTGGCGTACGGCTTCACATACACGGTCCACTGATGTGTATGGCCATCCTCCTCCCGCTTTTTGCCAAAATACCGGGCTACATTCCCGTAAACTATCGGCTTCACTATCACTAGGCCCTGGACAATAACACATTCTAAATATTTCCTTGGTAAGGATAAAGTAAAGTTACAAGTCTTGACGTTTATAGACTCACCTTGACTCTTCCCCCGGAGTCGGGGCCAAAGTCAGTGGGTAAACTCATGTCCACGTCGATTTTGGAAGACAGTTTGGCGAGTTTAATTAAAAATAGTGAGAAAATACGGCTTTCCTGTTGGTAAACAGAACAATTTCTCAGACACTTAAGTCAGGCAGGCAAATTCTGGCAAATGAATGACAGTGACAGTTTTTTTTTTTAATATAAGTTTAACGGCTTCGGCACTAGCCATACAGCCAAACCATCATTGGTATTTCCATAAATGAGAAATACATTATATTTCATTTTCTTTAAAATTCTTCATATCTTCATAAGTTTTTTTTTTCTTTTCTCTTTTTCTTTCTATGTGTCTCTTCTTTGTCTTCTTTTCTTTTCTTTACCTTTATAGTTCTTTAAACGTGGACATTATATAAGCGTATAACTCTTGATAAGTATCAATGTTGTGAAGCATAGATGGCAGGAGGCGGGGTACTTCTTCATTTTTATATATCTTTATTAAGCCATCTATGAGCAACAATCTTTGTAAATTAAAAGCAGAGCAGTGCAGGATTAAATGATCTAATGTTGCTTTATCAGAGGAGCAGAACTCACAAATATCAGATGTTGTAATACGAATTCTTTTCAGGTGTGCTGGGAATCTACCATGTCCAAAACGCAGTCTGTTAATAGTTGTTATAAATTTACGAGGAGGTGACTTCAATTTAAAATACCACGGTTTGCGTGGAATATGCTTCTGAATTTCAGCATACCAGTTTCCTTTATGTACACATGACTCATTCCAGACGTGATTCCAATGTTTATACATGCGGGTTTTCAATATTGGATTGTAATCAGTCAATGGCACCGAAGCTACCACAGCATTTTGTTGTGTATTAATATTTGGAATTTGCACTTTCATCAATTTATCCACTATTTCATTGCCTGTTATACCGGAATGTGATGGTACCCAGAGGAATTCCACTGTTGCGCCAGTTTCTTGAAGCGTTCTCAAAAGTTCTCTGATTTTATATATGTAGCAATTGTTCTTGTAGGAAATTTTGGGTGATTCTAGGCATTTGAGCACACTTAGAGACTCTGTGACGATCAGTATCCTTTCCTCATTATACTTTCTCAAACTGCACGCCAGTGCTTCATGAATTGCATAAGCTTCAGCCGTGAAAATTGAGGTGTTAGCATCTAACATGAAACATCTTCCCAGTTTGATGGCGGAGTCATAAAATGCAGCCTTAACAGATTCATTGGTTTTTGACCCATCCGTGTATATTTTTTTGTATGATAGTCTTTCTAAATTGACATATTCTAAGAATCCTTGATTATTTTGCACTATAATCTTATTATTAGTAGTAGCCTTATGCAATTGGACTTTTAAAGAGCCATATTCCCACTTCTCAAATTTCTGTATGTTTTTACAGACTTCTCTTAATTCCAACTTATCTCTTTCTCTATACTAATATTATAAAGAGGAAAGATTTGTTTGTTTGTTTGTTTATTTGCAACGAATAGGCTCCGAAACTACTGAACCGATTTGAAAAATTCTTTCACCATTAGAATCCTGCATTATCTGCGATGGACATAGGCTATATTACATTATCAAAAAAGTTAGGGTTCCGTATGAAAACTTCGATTATGTAACCAAAGGTGTAAAAGGAAAATCATTAAATTGCGAACGCTGCGAAAACTATTGACAATAGAGCAATGTAATGTTCTACAGTTTTGTAGAGGACATCATTATCTACAATAAAGTCTGCAATAACATATGTCTTACTATAACAGTTAAGTCACAATAACTCCTTTTTTAGGTAAAAATATGACATTTTTGCGGCGGCAAAAAGAAAGCCACAGTTTCAGTATGTCGGTATTAATCCTTATCAAAATAAATTACGTCATATTCAAGGCTATATCAGTACCTATAAATTACTTTTTGAATTATTCAAATCGGACATACCATAAAAAAAATATCACGAGTAATATAATATTGTATCGAAGTTAGGACGGCAGCAAAGTTGGCCTTTTGCTATATCGTCAATAGATCTTTTTTTTAATTTAAAAACTTTATTGCACTTAGAACAGTGTACAAAAGGTGGACTCAATGCAAAAAGTATTCTCCCCCAGTCATACCTATAAGTCATGCAGAAAAATTGTAATGGGTGCAGGATAATGTAGTCGAATAGAAATTAAAAGACGCAACAAAATATTATAATGTAGATATAGAAGGCGCTGTACGTATTTAACTCGCGGGTCAGCTTGAGTTTTTCCCAATAACTTACTAAGTAAGTAGGTAATTACTAAGACATACGAACGATGTATTGATTGAAGTTCAAGCAAAGAGGTGTCTGCCGCCTGCCATTACTACACTCACCTATTGTCGCTTGCACACACAATACAAGACGCGATGCTCTTTCTTTGGCCATCGTGGTAAGGCGGTGGTGACCAGGATAGTACTTTAATATTGCTGATTTCTTCTTGACTTTTGTCGAATTAAATCAAATTTCACTTACAAAAATTAATCGATTGTGTCATCCGGTGGGACTCAAACCCACGTCCTTTCGCTATCCGGGCGAGTGCTCTTACCAACTAAGCTACGGAGGACGTTAGTCAGTCGACGAATTTTTGCAAGTGCTTGCTACGCCAGTGAGCCGGCGTTCGAATTGTTTTTTGTCTAATTGATTGTTTGAATGCACTTATCTCAGATCAGAATTACCTATTCATGGTCCGATTTTGAAAAAAACCTTTGTATAAGGTACAACGTATCTAGATAGGTAATTTAAAAAAATCAAGTTATGTCTTTCAGTTTTTCTTTAAATCAAAAAACACGGACGAAGTCGCGGGGGACCGTAATAATTAATATGTTCATATTATTCACAAGCTTCTGATTCTTATCTTAAAATATATCATAGTTCTAAAAAATACTCCGCTCCTAACAATGCCCACAAGATATCCTAAATTTACGCGAACGAAGTCGCAGGGGACCGCTAGTTCCAAATAAATTGTATTCTTATCATACGCTACTTCATATTCTCTATTACTCAAAACTTTTACAAAAAAAAATTCACTTAAATATTTACATCTAATATGCACAGGCGGAATACCTGCTTCAATTTGTAATGCATTAATGGGCGTAGAGCACATGGCTCCAGTAATTAACCTAAGCCCTTTGTTCTGTACAACTTCTATTTTACGAACTAAATTATTATGAAGAAATGAATTATATACAATTAATGCATAGTCGTAATGACTACGAACTATAGCTTTAAATAACATATTTACAATTTTGGGATCCATTCCCCAACTCACATTTGCTGTGTATCTTAAAATATTTACAGATCGTTGCATTTTTTCTACAACATTATTTACATGCGACCAAAATGTCATTTTACCATCAAACATTAGACCTAAAAACGTTTTTTCCTCAACAATATCAATTTTAAATGAATTTATTCTGATATTTCCGAATGCATAACAATTATTTTTAGAAAATACCATAGCCGAACGTTTATGAGGATTAATATCAAGGTTCAATTTAACTTTGTAAAATGAATACAATTCATTTAGAATATTATTCATCTCACTTTGAGCTTGTAGTATAATTCTATGAGTAGTATAAACAACTATATCATCAGCATACTGTAAAACTTTAGCTTTTGACAAATTGACATGCCTGTGAATTTCAGCAGTATAAAGCGCGTACAAAATAGGAGAGAGTGTCGCACCCTGCATGACACCTTTATGTGCCACCTTTGGGCCATAATAACTATTATTAAACTTGACATATACTTCTCGGCCGTTAAAGAAATTAAAAATCCAAAGTAATAACTTTCCTGGAGTATTGTACGAATGCAATATCTGAACTAGAGTGAATAAGTCAACATTGTCAAAAGCACCCTGAATATCTAAAAATATACTTAATAAGTTTGAGTAATTGAGGATAGCATCTTTAATATCACTACAAAATGTGGGCAAACTGTCCACACTACTTCTACCTTTACGAAACCCATATTGTTGCATAGGAATAATATTGTTAGATTCTACATATAACTCCAATCTATTTTTTATCATATTTTCAAATAGTTTGCCAACACATGATGAAAATGAAATAGGTCTATATGAATTTGCAGACAAAGGTTCTTTATCTGGTTTAAGAACTGGAATTACTGCAATGGATTTCCAGGAATGTGGTATTAGATTTCGTAACCGTAAATTGTTGAAAATATTTAATAGAATTTGTTTACAAATCGGATGTAACTTCTTAATAAGAACGTATGGGATGTCGTCTAGGCCAGGAGCAGTATCTTTTCTACTATTTAAAGCAAAATGTAACTCAGACTCGTCAAAAGGTTCAATAAGATATTCATTTAGAGAGTTCTGATTGAAATAATTGTCTAGCTCTATGTCGTGTTGTGAATGAGGTATTTCTTCAGAAGAAATCCTATCTAAAAATGATTCAATCCAACTATCATCTTGACATCGTTCTTTCGTGTTTTTCTTATTAAATTTACGTATGAAATTCCAAATTTTTGAGATAGGAGTAGTTCTGTCAAAAATAGAGCACAATGACATCCAACTTTGTCTTTTTTGTTCTTTTATAACAAGTTTTTTTTCCGCGTCAATTTTTTTATAAATAACATAATTTTCTATTGTAGGAAATTTTCTGTAGTTGAATAGCGCTAATTTACTTCTTTCCACAGCTTGAGAACATACCTCATTCCACCACGGCACAGACACAGATTTGCGTTTACTAGCTCGAGATTGCGACGATGCTGTTGCTGGCAACATTGGGATACATTTTTCTTTTAGAATGTTGACAAGTTCAATGAACTTGTCATAGTCGCTCAAAGGATCATTTGAAAATGAAAATTCACTAAATAATATTTCTGATAGAATGTAATAATCAGTCCATTTCGCTTAACGGTACAAATACCTATCAGACCTGTTAGTAAAATCAAATAACTCTGGCTCAATTTCAAGTTCGACTATGCACAGTGGTCCCGCGTCTATGTAACAGCGGTCAAAAGTGGAAAACTTCTTAATAAACTGAAATACTTTGTAAAACATTGTTTAATATTATATTATTCTACTGAAATTAAATAAATACACTCTTTGGGTAAAGAAGACTTCCTTTTTTTAGGCAAATTTCGCAAACCAGTGATATAAGGATCCGACGTTAATAGCAATATCGGTTTAGCAAATCGGTGTCGCATGTAATTCTGGAATTCTTTCGCGTATTATGCTCTCGGAAATACTTCACATTTTTTTTTGCTTCTGCGGCCCCTTCAGATAGTTGTCCTATAGACAGTAGTGCATATTCTTTAACCTCAGATCCATGAATAAGTACCATGCACCGATGAAGGAAGATAATACCATGGATATTCTGCTACAAGAAGCTTAGCTGTTTGTATTGCATATTCTTCGTACTTTTTTATCAATTTTAAAGCCGGAGGATAGTACTTTTAAAATTATTTCTCCTCTTAGAACGTTGACTGCATTCAAAAAATGGCTTGTTTGGTCTACCGAATCGCTTAGTTCCAGTAGAGGTTCCAGAAATATCTTGCTCATGGATAATCTCATTCCTTTGACAAATTTTTGACAGGATGACAGTTTTCTTTACGCTTAACCAGTCAAAATGTCTACTTTTAAAAACTGTTGTAGACTGAGATGCCTTTTTAAAATACTCAGATTTTTTTGCACAGGTAATTACTCTTATTTTCTTAATTCTTCATGTCAATATTTTCCTCCTCATTAGCTAATGATAACTTTAGATGCTGGTACACAAGACGAGACTTTTCAGCATTCGTGCCTTTTGTATCATTCCATTGCTCAAATACAAACAATCTTAAAAACGAGCAATGAATTTCTTGGCCTAGAACAGCAAAATAATTTGGCTTGGATTTTAAAGCTAAGTTAATAATGCAACTGTGGACCCCTACTGTCAAGGCTTTTGGTACTCTTGGGTGAAATTGTATAAAAAATATAATAAAGCGTATTGTTAGCTAACGAATGACGTATAAATTGTTACGGACTCTAAAGTAAAAGTCTAAAAATATTCAATAAGTCATGAATTGTTTTTATCATATTTGACATGTTAATACCAGCCATATAACTTTACAATTTTGACAAATAATTGCACATTACCTTTTTCCAGGATTTCCATTGTTGAATGCACTAGTTACATATACAATTTATAAACAAAACTTTATGTAAACAAAGCAATAAACTTAGGACGCGCTGATAGCAACCGTTCTTAGGCATGCAATCATTGACTTCTGACTCGCAAAAGTATACCAATTTGTTAAGAAACATGTCGGTACTTTAATATTTTCTAAAACTAGAGGTTTTTAACTACCTACCTGCGTAAAAATAAAAAGATTAACAGAAAACAGTTTTTTTTTACTTTTGACCTCTGCCGGGCCTTCTGTGCTATGGTTGGAAAATGCAAACTACCCAAACAATCAGAGAGGACTGTCCAGGTACATGAAGGAGCAAGACTCGGTTATACAAATGCAACATCAATAGCAGAAGGAGCATTACCCGGACGAGTTATTGTAGTGGACGAGCCATCATTCAATATAATCAAATTTAGTTCCTCCAACATGTCATATACCTGAACACCTCTGGGCTTATTATGAAAGCTACCAAAAGCAGTGTGGTGTGCATTTAGATCTCCCATTATTAGAATCGGACGAGACATTGCATTAATTGCATTCATTAAAGATCTTATTGGAAAACGACCACTCCGAGGAGGGCAATAAACACCAAGGATTGACAAGTGTTAGTTTTAATTGAAATACCTATGCTCTGTATGCTATCAGTGAAATGAGAATTAACTAGTGAACATTTGTAAGATTCTTTGTATAATATAGCTACTCCTCCATACCTATTTGATTTATCTTTGCGAAACAATTTGTAACCTGGTATGTTTATGTGATTTGTAGGCTTCAGCCATGTCTCGTTCAGAATTAAAATATCTATATCATTAGTGAAGAGAAAATCTTGTACCAAAGGCAATTTTGAATTTAAACTTTGTATGTTGTGCTGACAGACTTTTAATAGTTGAATGGGAGACCTACTACTTCCCATTAAGAACTAATTTTTTTAATAAAAAGCTCCTTAATTGTTTTGGAATTTACTGGTAATTTATTGTCTTTGTGTAAAAGAGTTGTGAAAGTTTTAATGAATGCATTGATCATTTTATCATTGTTAATAAACTCAGTGACTAAATCCTTTTCTTTTCCTTGTTTGAGGTTGTTTGCATTTGCTAATACTTTTGAAAAAGATGGCTTGTTCAATGATGGGAATTAAAGTTTCCTACACCTGAATTGCCTGACCATGATGACTGTCTATGAATAATTTTGCGTTTGTTTTCTTCTATTTTCTGCATTTTAATAGGGCAATTTTTTGAAACTGCTATACGACTGCCTTTACAATTGACACAATGAGGATTATCACTATTTTCACACTCTTTGTAGGAATGAGATCCTCCACAAATTGAACAAACCGTCATTTTCTTACAAAACTTAGACATGTGTCCAAATCCCAAACATTTATAGCATTGTAGTACTGGTCGTATATAAGGTTCAACTCGCAAAGCACAAAGATCATAAGTGACATAGTCTGGTAAGACATTTCCTGCAAAGGTGATGGCAACAGTACCAAGAGGCACAATACCTTCAGGTGTTTTCTTAGTAAATCTCCTGACACCAAGGATTTCTTGAGATGAGACAAGTTTGTCAAATAGATGTCTGTTGCTTAGTTCAGGTGGTACAAACTTTATAACTCCGACTGATTCGGCATTTGTTGCTGGAATGTAGGCTCTTAAGTTGTGGTTCACTAGGAAGGTGGAATTGCTTAAAAGTCCATTGGCGTTTTTCGGGCTAACAAAATAAGCTGCAAATTTACTGGCATTAATCCGTTTCAATTGCTTAACACCTTTGATGAATCGGCTGAAAATGCTATTAAGGTACACAGGACTTTTGTTACCTAAGCTTCCATTTTCCTCAGTGCTTTCCAAATAAACAATAAAAGTGGTACCTGGAGAACTTTCAGGATAGCTACGGATGTGGTTCTTTTTAAGGAATGGAGCATATTTACAGTCATTCTCCTCATCTGAAAAGTCATTTGTTGACTCTGTCACCTTCCTTTTTTTGTTGGGTTTTTTATTTCCACCGCTTTCGCTACTCATCCTATCAAGATATATGTTGCTTTCAGTAGGAAAAAACGCAATAAGAATATTTTATTTTAGCAAGGAAAAAAATTGAACTTTCCGCTTTAAGATTTCCCGCCAGCTCAACCAGTGACAGACAAATGCAAAGTGATGTGCCAAGTACACTTACAGCTACGGCTTGACTCCAGTCGTCCGACTCGATTCCAGCTTTAGACTTTCCTACTTGAATAGTAATACCATTTTTTGATTCAACTAGATAGACTTAGCCTTTATCCATTTTTTTTTACAATAGCAAGAATTCGTCAACCATTTTCTTTACACCGCAAAGCTGCACAGCGTCCTATTTTCATAAAAACTCAATAAATGTATAATAATAATAATGAGCAATAAAGTCAATATTTCTAAACAGAAAAAACTAAATATTATATGAAAGAGTTCACAAAAACTAGCCTTTCTGCATAATTAATATATTTTTAAGGCCTCCGATTTAGAGAAAAATTTAAATTATTTTTTCTCTTTGTCTGTATATAAACCGCACCTTCGCCTATATCAATTAACGCATTAAAAAAATTGACAGCAAAATTGTCATTCCATTGACCCTATATAATCCACTGATCATGAAATATAATCTGTGGTAGTACCGAGTAGTATTTATCCACTAGTGGAAAGGCAATGGTACATAGCCATACAGCCAGAAAATACAAGTAAGTGATCAATGGATGATGCCTGTTACAAAACATATTTTTTCTCAAAAATGGAGGCGTTTAAAATTCTGATTTCTATGGTTACGTGTTTCCTATTCTTGTAGCTTAAAGATAAATACAGGTTATTGGTGGTTGGTGATATCTTGGAATAAAAAACCAGCCTTCATACAAAAAGAAGACAAGTCCTTTAGAATTAGAACCAACACACAGCAGCGCCCACTACGAGGAACTAATTTAACAGTGTGTTGATTTTATAATTTCCTTCTAAAATCAGTAAATATTAGGTTTTCATTACTGATTACTGATAGAAAAGATTCTAGACTCGAGCCATGGACTCAAATCCTAGACTTAAGTCCAAATTCGAATAAACATATATATCGAGTACTGAATAGAATCACAGAATCGAGTCATTCACCAAAACAGTAACTCGGCACATCACTAACTTTCAAGCCACGCTACCGTCACTGTCATTCGGTTGTTGTTTGTATTCACCCATTCTGAGTAGGCAAAGGTATCACTAGAAACTGCCAAAATCTTGACAATATTTGTTTTTCTTCTTATATAAAGTTCATTTAATATTCTTGAATATATTGAAGTTCAAGATCTTTTGTGGGATTCCAAAAAGTTCTAAACATACTGTCGAAGTGCATATTGCATACTGGTAGCGAGGAGAACAGCAACTGAAAAATATCGTAAGTATACATATAAACGAATCCCAGTGCTGTGCGAGAATTCTTGGCGAGCTTTATCGCGAGACTCAACGAAAGCACAGATTTTATAATAGTCTGGCGAAAGTCTGGAGAGTTCAAAAATAATTAAGAAATAAAGAAAAAACTTGCAAAATAATTGCTTAAGTTATAAAAATATAATAAATAAAGTCTCTTTTACTTTTCAGGAGCTATTGCCTTGCGTGGTCCACTGATTGTGATTGCTTTGCTTTGCAATCACAATCTGTACAAGTCCCAAAATGTCCCACAATAGTAACCCCAAAATGAAACTAAAGTTTCAATATCGAGACATCATTTATTTGTATCGTAACCCTTATACGTAAATTCGTAAGCCAATGTTTACCGCGAGTTAACTGGGCACAACGCCATCTATCGGCTATTCACGGAACTTAACTTATATAACACGTATCATAACACTGAACATTCCGCCCACCATGGACGGAGTACTTAACTAAACAACAACAATAGTAAACATGTGAATGAATTCATGAGAATAAAAACCAAAGTTAAACTTAACTAATACGAAATTTATAAAACTAAAACTATATTATTATAACAATAAGTAGGTGCCTTCTGTTCACAAAATTAGTTTTACAGGAAAATATTTTTTTTACAAATGTTGCTACAACAAATGAACATAATAATATCTTAAAACATTAAACTTTGTTAGGTAAAATAATCAATTTTGAGACAGGCCTTTTAATTAAATTATCCTTGTATTTTAAGGTAACAACTCGAGTGACATTGTCCAAGCCAGGATGTTTATCAGTGATACGTCCGAAGAGCCATCTCGCAGGAGGGAGATCGTCTTCTTTGACCAAAACCACATCGCCAATCTCTGGCTCCACAGTCTGATTGGTCCACTTATATCTATGTTGCAATTGTGTTAAATATTTGCGCGACCATCTGCGCCAAAAATCTTGTACCATTCTTTGAGTTAGATGCCATCTTTTTAGTGTACTTATATTTGCGTCCTCGTAATTGGCATCGGGAAAAAGCACTAGTGGTTCACCTACCAAAAAGTGTCCTGGTGTCAATAGGCAAGGATCCTCTGGGATACAAGATAGTTGAGTAATAGGCCTAGAGTTAAGGCACGCTTCAATTTGCGACAAAATTGTTGTCATCTCCTCAAATGTAAGCGTACTGTTTCCTATCACTCTTTTTAAATGGTGCTTGGTTGACTTTATTCCACTTTCCCATAATCCTCCAAAATTTGGAGAACGGGGAGGGATAAAGTGCCAGTTGGTATGATTGGAGGCCAACCAACTTGCGATTTCTGCTACAACGCTCGACCTTTCCACATCAAACAAATTTCTTAGCTCTCGGGCACTTCCTACGAAAGTGGTGCCGTTATCGCTCCATAAGTCAGCTACATGACCTCGTCTGGCGACAAATCTTTTAAAGGCCGCTAAAAACCCTTGTGACGTCATGTCGCTGACTACTTCGAGGTGTATGGCCTTTGTGAACATACAAATAAATAGGCAGATATATCCTTCGATGGAACGATGACTACGACCCTTTGATACCCTTACATTGATTGGACCCGCATAGTCCACACCGCTTTTGAGGAAAGGTCGATGTGCAGTGACTCTAGATGTGGGTAATTGACCCATATATGGTTGAGTAGGTTGGGCAGAGTATCTGATACAAGTCACACATTTTCTTACAAATTGTCTCACCAGACTTTTGCTACCGATTATCCAATACTTGCTCCTTAAATAATTCAACATAAGCTGAGGACCGCCGTGCATAGTCATTTCGTGAGCTTGTTTTATCAAAAGAGAAGTGAAATGTGACTTGTGAGGTATAATTATAGAGTGCTTCATGTCTTTACTGATATGAGCATGATGCAGACGTCCGCCTACCCTCAAAATCTCTTCGGAATCCAAAAATGGACTAAGTGAGGTAAGTTTACTCTTTGCATGTATTTTACCTTCCTTCTTTAGACTCTCTATTTCTTCACTAAAATGATATTTTTGACATATTTTAACGCAGGTAAGTAAAGCTTCATTTAATTCCCTTACAGTTAAAACGTTACTAGTTGCATTAACATTTTCTTTTGCAGGTTTGTTCCAGCGCAGGACTCTACGGCAGTAAGACAACACTCGGGTAAGGTTAGTTAGAGACGAAAATCGAGAAAGTAAATTATAATCTTCAGCAGATTCACAAATATTATGACATTTTATCTTTTGTTTCCTTTCTTCCAAATTCGTCTCTATCACCTCCTTCGTTTCATAAATTATTTTGTCTTCATGTAGCCATTTAGGTCCTTCTTTCCAGAGCTGATTTTGTGCACATTCAGAGGGTAGCAATCCTCTCGATGCACTGTCCGCTGGGTTTTGCTTCGATCCAACGTGTGACCACTGATTTGCATCCGTGATGGTAAGTATTTCGGATACTCTATTTGCGATGAAGGTTTTCCATCTGCTCGGATGACTTCGCAACCAAGCCAAAACTATTGTAGAGTCGGTCCAAGCATGTAACTGCGTTTTAGGAATATCTAGTATTTCTGAGACTTCATTCAATAGTTTTGCCAGAAGTACTGCGCCACACAATTCTAGGCGTGGGATGGATACCTGTTTGATAGGTGCGACTCTGGTCTTAGATGTTATCAAATGCACGTGGATGTTCTCATCGTGGTCGATAATGCGAATATACACAACGGCTGCGTACGCGACATTGGAGGCGTCTGAAAAGCCGTGAAGTTCGACACACTGATCATTTTTTCTCTTGTTGATCCATCTCGGTATTCGAATAGCGCTGAGACTATTTAAGTCGTTTCTGAAAGCAATCCAGTCATTAAGGAGTGATGATGGTAGCTCAGCGTGTCATTCGATACCGGACAGCCACAATCTCTGAATAAATACTTTGGCTCTCGTTACAGCCGGAGCTAACCAACCCAAGGGGTTATATAAACGAGCTATATCGGAGATGACCTTACGCTTTGTGACTGGGTACTCCAAAGGAGGAAGTGCAACAATAAATCGAAATTCATCACTGTCTCTATCCCATGCTAATCCCAGTATCTTCAACACATCATCTGCTTTCAGCTCTAGATTTGTGCTTACGTTATCATTCACCTGGTTTATCAAATCTGCTAACTCTTTGTTGTTTGTGGACCATTTTTGAAGTGGAAATCCTCCTCGATCCAACATTTGAGTTATTTGTTTGTGAATTTCTGCTCCTTCTGATACTGAATGGCAGCCTGTTAGCAAATCGTCCATGTAAAAATCATTGAGGACTCTAGGACAGGCCAAAGGGAAATCTAAGCCCTCATCATAGGCTAATTGCTGCAAAGCTCGAACGGCTAGGTAGGGTGCACACGATAAGCCAAAGGTAACTCTAAGGAGTCGATAATGTTGTACTTCCGAATCTGGCTCATCGCGCCACAAGATTCTTTGGAAATCGGTATCCTCCTCCGCCACCTTCACTTGTCGGTACATTTTTACAATGTCAGCGACAAGCGAAATAGGATAGCACCGCCACCTCATAATCAAATGCCTAAGTTCTGGTTGCAGGGTTGGGCCAACCATGAGCTCACCGTTCAATGAAACTCCTTTCGAATCAGAACAAGAAGCATCAAAAACTACGCGGTTCTTGGAAGTAGTCTTGTCTTTCCGTATGACTACATGATGGGGAATATAAACGCCCGGTGACTTTGGGTCGTCAACCACCTCCATGTGATTCATGTCAAGGTATTCATGTATGACCTTTGAGTAATCAACTTTAAGATCCGAATTCCTCATCAAACGTTTTTCTAACATGAGAAATCTCTTGAAAGCAATACGTTCTGAATCACCTTGATTGCATAATGGATTCTCTGATTTAAACGGCAACTTAACTATATAACGACCATCGGTATCTCTCTTAGTAGTTTTGGAAAACAGAATCTCGCAGGCTTTCTCCTCTTTTGTATATATTTTGCCCTTAATCGAGGAAGGCTCTGCTTCTAATTCCCAAAATTTCTTGAGAAGAATGTTGTCGTTGTCGTTCATCTCTACATGCATGCTAACAACAACATTGTGGCACTTTTCGTCCTGGCTGGTTTGGTCATGTGTTTTGCCAGAGAGGATCCAACCGAGTTTGGTGTTCTGTGCAATCATAGAACCCGGTGAACCCCTGAATAAACCTTCTAACAATATTTGGCTATACACTTCAGCACCTAAGAGCAGATCTATTTTGTTTGGAGTATCAAAGGAAGGATCTGCTAGAGCCATTGACGAAAAGGCTTGAATATTTTCGTAAGAAACTTTACGGATTGGTAACAATGAAGTTATTTTGTTTAAAACGTAAGCCTTGACTGTGACAACAAAGCTGGGATCTAAGCGCGATTGATTTTTTATAATCACTGTGGATTTTGACGTCATAGTCAAACCCTGATCGCCGCCTAAACCTGATATTAAATTTTTACCAGGCGTCTTTTTAAGACCTAGTAATTGCACAGCTGATTCTGTGATGAAGGACGCCTGCGAACCCTGATCTAGTAAAGACCTCAACACAACAGATGTCCTGAATTTATCGGACTGCACGTTGACTAAAGCCGTAGCCAATAGAACTTGACTGTGCGCGTAGGAAAAGCAGGTAGTAATAACCTTGGCAGAGTGGGTCTCATCATTTGAGGTTGGGATCTGTGATGTTGATGCTGCTTTCGTAACCGTAGCGACAACAGCTCTATCAACAGACTGTTCAGCCTTATCGCTGGCTGATTTGAGACCTTTAGGATGAAGAAGTGTGTGGTGTTTTTTCTTACAAAGACGACACCTCGTAGACATTGTACACTGATAAACAGAATGGCCGGAGTTAAGACAATTAAAACACAAGTGTTGAGTTTGGACAAATTCTCTAAGTTCTATAAGTTCTTTAGCAAACTTTCTGCAATTACATAATTTGTGATTGTCCGAGCAAAAGGCACAGGACAAGACACTTGTAGCAAGGTGAGTACTACAATTAGATTTTTGAACTTTTGTATCTAAAAATTCTAATGATCTGAACCTATTTTTTAAAAACTCTTCGAATTCGTCAAATGTAGGTAGTTCTAGAATAGAACCGGCCATATCTCGTTCCCACAATTTTCGGGATTCTGGGTCGAGTTTCTGGCTAACTAAAAATATAATCAAAACATCCCAAGAACTTGTTTCTATACCTATGTTTTTCAATGCATGTAGACATTCTTTAGTTGTATCTAATAATTGCTTTAATCCACCTGAAGACTCAGATGTCAAAACTTTCTGGCCTGTTAAGCGTTTCAGAATACAGTTGGACAAATATTTTTTATTATTGTAACGACTTTCTAACTGAGACCAACATATTTGGTAATTACTTGCTGTCAATGGAATATGTCTTAACAATTGCTCTGCCTCACCTGACAAACAACCTTTAAGGTAATGTAATTTCTGTACATCATCGATACTTTGATTCTTGTCAATAACGGAGATGAACATATCACGAAAGCTAACCCATTCAGAATAATGCCCTGAAAATTTGGGTATCGATATTTCAGGCAAGCGAACGCTAGATCTATGTTCATTTCCCTTCCTTACTTCATGTACAGTCATAACAGGTACAATAGGCTTTAATGACAACATTTTTTCTCGCAATAATGACTTATAATCTATGTATCCTTCTTCAGTTTTGTCGTAATCATAATCAGTTTCAGGATCATGACCTTCTCCTACAGCCAACAGATGTTTTTCCAAAAACAAACACCATTGTTTTTCTAAATTTTCCAACCTTACTTCAACATATGATAAAGTAATGCGCTCTTTAGGAGATTTCTTAAAGTTAATTTTAGCCTTAAAAATTTCTGTAGACGCATTTGACACTAGTAAAAGAGTATCTGCCATGATGAAACTTAAATAATTTTACAAGTCTATAAAATATTGTTCGTCAATATTCTAAGTGTTTTACACTTGGCACTGAAAACCGGCGTGGATTCCCCGTCGGATCACAATTTGCGAAATTATTCTAAGTCCCTGACGACACTTGTAAATTTTTCACTCTTCACATGCACTGATCACTATTTTTTTTAAGTTCAAATCTTCTAATAAATAAGGTTCAAAATGTACTCACAATTTTCTGTCCGTAACACAACTCACACTTGCATGGGTGACGTCACTCCAGTGGATGGTTGGGTGTCCTCGGGGGTGCTCCTCCCTGCAGCCGATGACGAGGTCCGATGTGATGATGTCAGAGGGGTTCCCCCCTGCTGGTCTGACGTAGGTTGATAGGTCTGCTCGCCGCCACCTATTGCTGCCCTGGCACTATAGGCAGCAATCCGCAACATCTTTAGCGCCGCAATGGACGGTGCACAAGTCTACTTACAGTATCGCCTTATACCGGCAATACGAAGGACCATGTACAAGTCCCAAAATGTCCCACAATAGTAACCCCAAAATGAAACTAAAGTTTCAATATCGAGACATCATTTATTTGTATCGTAACCCTTATACGTAAATTCGTAAGCCAATGTTTACCGCGAGTTAACTGGGCACAACGCCATCTATCGGCTATTCACGGAACTTAACTTATATAACACGTATCATAACACTGAACACAATCATTGCTTTGCATTGACCGACAATGCTGCTTTGCATTGACCGACAATGCTGTTCAATTTTCATACATAATGCGGACTGCGTTCAACTTGACCTGCCTGCAGACCGCATCCAGTGTGGCCGGCCAATCCTTTCACCACGAATTAGAAATAAAAATAGGTCTATCATCTCGCTTACCGCGCAAACAAAAACATTGTAGATACGAAATTGTATCTTTATTTAATTAGGACATTTTTGGTCTGTATGTGGAACTCCCAAGGAAATAATGTGTTAACTAGTTCTGGTTAAGGATTAGAATTTTAAATCTATCTAAAATTACCATTTTCATTTTAAGCTTTTCCAAATAATACACAATCCAGGCATTTTCAAATTTATTTATTATCAGAAGGCAAGTGAACAATGGTCCAACAAGCTCTTTTACTTACATTTAAATGCAATATAATTGAATAACATTAAACTAACTACTTAATTGCGTAAGTGTTCGCTCTACTTTATACTGAGCACAGATTATAATACAATCACAACATTCAGAATGTGGGTGTACCACCGGGCTGCGGGACTTAGGCCGGTGCGGGTCAGTGGTCGTGTCCATCGTGTGAGAAAAAAAAGCGCTCAGATAACAATGGGCATTGTGCGAGTTTTTATTTGAGAGCTTCACCAGCTTACCATCGACTTTGTGATGAAAATTGCCCTTTCTATAGAAAAAAAACAGGTGTCTCAAACATACCGCTAGGGGCGCTGATCAATTTCCAAACTTTTCCAAAGGAGATGTTACAATTTTGGCCATCTCTTGTACAGTTAACCAAGAAATTACGAAAAATCGTTTTAACTCCCTAAAAACATTAAAAAAAATAAAACTTCCCGTTTTTTGATGCACAAAAATATTTTTCATAGTTTCACATTCAATAATAATGGCAATTTGTATCAATTTGTATCACCATATTTGAAAACGTTCTGAAATCAAAATGAAGTATAATCTACTAGTGGTGCCCCGGGACTTCGCCCGCAAGAGTTGGACTTTCCATATAAACTTTCATCCCCCATTTCAACCCCTTAATGTTTTTATATCACAACAAAATGTAGCCTATGTCCTTTCCAGGGTCTCGAACTGTCTCCATACCAAATTTCATCTCAATCGGTTCAGTGGTTTAAGCGTCAAGAAGAGCTAACAGACAGATAGACACACTTTTGCATTTATAATATTAGTATGGATTAATGATTCAAAAATCAACCTAGTTTTACTTTAACGATTAGAAAACCATGTTATCAATATTCACTTCACTAAGAAAGAAACACAACACAACTTGAATGATGTAACTTATTTTATCTGAATTCACATGCAAACCCAAATAAGTTTTCTAACCGATTAGCGGCTAAAGCATTTGGTTCCAAGCGTGAAAAAAGTAGCTGTCATCTGTCATTTGTGACAATCGCTTCCGCTGTTCCGACATTATGAGATAGTAATTGCCGCAAAATTAAAAAATAACTTATTTGTGCACGAAAACAACGAAGAAGTTGTAGAAATAAATGTGAGAATAGGGTTTCATAGCCTTTTTCCAAATTTTTGGTGTAATGTACAAGAGATGGCCAAAGTTCCATAGAAACCTGGACCATCTCCTTTCGTCACACGGTCGAAAGTGAGCGCGTGAAAAAAACTCGCACTATGCCCTTGGATTAAAACTTGTGGTCGGTGCGCGCGTTTTCGATTTCGGCCAGCAAAGGGTTGCTCTCTTCCTCGAGTCTAGAGGATCGGGAGCCGTGTCGGGAAGCCGACACGCGCTGGGTGAAGGTCAGAAGATTGGGGACCAGCGCACCGCAGGGGGTCGCGGGCGCGGATCGGGATGACGCGCGGGGGGATATCCGAGAGGTTCTCATGGGGTACGCTACAGATAGGGGCATGTATAAGCTCGACTTTCGTGTTTTTTTGTCTCGTCTGTGTCTTCTCTCGTCGCTCGGGCGCCTGAGGGTGGATTCGCGGGATTGGGTCGGGCTGGTGGGTCGGGGAGGTGAGTCGCAGGCGGTGGGTACGTCGGGGGAGGGGCAGGAGAAGAGGTGCCGGAGCCCGAAGGCCTCGGGCTCGGGCGCGGGCTCGGCGGAGGGGGTGCGGCGCGCGGGGGGCGGGGACGCGCCCAGGCGGGGCTTGCAGCCGCCGTCGCAGTACATCTCGCAGTCTATCAGCTCCAGCTCCAGGTCGAATGTGGGGTCCTGAAATGTTTATTAAACCTTTGAGTGGATGCGTACAATGGATAACAAATTAGACTACCCGTGTTCTTTGTAAAATCGCCTCTATTACAACTGTCAGATGATTTAGTCTGTCTGTCTGTAAATACATACAATAATTGTAAGTAGCCAACCACCAGTAACAGTTGTAATATGGGCGATGTTGCAACGAGAATGGGTAGTCTGAAATGCAAGAATTTACGGACTTGCAAATTATTTTAGTTGCATTCATCAGGGCAAAACTTTCGATCAATTTTTGAATGGCTCGTCCTCAATCTGTTTTATTAATTATACGTTGTACCCATTTTAGATATATCTCCGACTGCCAATGGTCATCGTTATTAGAAATCCTTTATGAAATTATGATTGATTATTACAAAGATGATGGGAGTGTACGGTAAATTACTCTAATTTTACCTACTATTACAATATAAAAATAATATAAATTATTTAATACAATAGAAAAGCAAAATTATAAAAAGGGTCCTTGTGGTTAGGTTCCCAGGATACTGCCAGCCATTTATTTATTTATTTATAATTACCATTCCAATAACTAAGCTATATTCACGACACACACTTACAGCTCGCACACTTACGAGAGGCTGCACCGGCGACGTGATCAAATTGTCTCTGAACGCTTGCGCAGTGTCCCTGGAGCGCACATTGGTGGAGTCTGACGTGGTCCTGGTTCTGGCAGGGGCGGGGGCGGCAGGGATGGCGGGGGCAGGGGCGGCGCGGTCCGTCAGCGAGGACAAAGAACGTAGCAGCGAGCGGCCGCACGCGACGCCGCAGTCCGAGTAGTTACTCGCACAGGAGTACGGAGGTGGGACGATCGAATTCGCCTGTAAAAGAAAATTATAATTGTAACACTAGAAAGGTGATTTGAAAAGGTTGTTAGTGTTTTGTCTTTACAAGTTTGTTAAAGTAGCTTGAACAATTGGTTGGTAGGAGGCCGGTTGGTAGGCATCGAACGGCGAGCTTCGCTGTAGCTGTGCGCGCTCGCTCAATAAAGGGAACTAGTAGTGTCTAGATAAACCTAACATAGGCTTTAAGACACTATTTACTAACAAAAATGTATTCTTTGTATATTTAAATAAATAAATAAATTAACATTTTAACTTTTGTAACGATGGTTTTAACCACTTAAATACTGGGGAAATTGAGTTTTAAATGGGTGCGTGATGTTTCAAACACTTTACAGCGTCGTCTTTGATCACAGGTAAACTGTACCATACTACATAGATGCACCAACCAACATCCCTCGTGACTGCCTCGTTGATTTGGCTTTGGTCTAGTAGTCGGCACGCTTCTAAAAATATCCACAGGGTCCTGGGTTTAAATCTTGAATATGGTACCAATATTTCTGGGGTTTTCTATCTTGAAATAATTCAGAAACAGCTCTGGTGCCTCGGGAAGCACGATAAGCAGTTGGTCCTGCGCTTGATATTTACTCCCCCGATCATGTCGGAATGCCATCTTACCAACCAAAGTATGAGAGTAATGGAACAAGGAAATATTGCACGTGTGTATTGCGCACACTCTTGTGCACTATAATATTCCTACCTGGTTAATCTTGTAGGGATTGGCAGTAATAGCAAAATTCGAATAAAAATACAACTAACCAAACCTTATTTTGGCGCCCAACGTGGGGTTTTGAGTTTTAGGAAACAAGTCATCGATTAGTTTTATAATAATTACCTCATTGGCTGCGTTGCATATAAAACTGGAGTTGAGAGATTCTGCAGTACTCGTCGCTGACAAAGAGCCTGAAACAATTTAATTCCAATAATGACTTTTACTATAGAAGCACTATTAATATTAGTGGACACCAGAATGAGCCTATTTATTATCTAAACACTGGCAGTAGTAACGTTTAACTTTGCCAATCGTAAGGCTCCTTCGTGCTTCATAAAAATTGTATTCACGGGATCAAACATTTTTAACACAACTACTTACCCTGCAGCGTTTACTCGGTACCGAGGACCTACCAAGTTTGAGCTGGAATAGTACCTAATTGAATTAGTTCTTTGCTTCATAATCTCGCAAGCCGATTACAGAATGCGTAGGGGGTTAAGCAGGGTTTGATTATATGTTCAATGTTATAGACACCTATAGACACAAAAGCGCATTACGCATCAAATTGAGGAGATGAAGCCATAATGGTTCGCCGCTACTCATTGAACTCGTTCTTTTAGGTTTTTAAAACTTGAAGAATATCTAGTGCTATCTAGAGATGATTTAGGAAACTTATGGTCATATGCTGATAAAAAAATACTGTCTGTGGATCCAGAAATTTTATTTACTTACATGTTTTTTTCACAAAAATCTTCCTCGGACTTCAACGAAAATTTGAAAAATAAATGCCGGATTGGTCCAGCCCTCATAGGCTAAGCAAAACATTTAGCTATTATTTTTAATAGATGAGTAGGTACATAAACCGATTTACAGAAATGGCTGTGAAATCTTGACTACCCGATTGGCACAGTCGGGCATAGATAAACTTAAAAGCACAAAATACCGAGAGTACAGAACACAAACACCTGTATGTTGTACATACCTACTTCACTTTTCATACCTACGCTCGGCGCTCGCGCTAGGGCTATACACTTTTGCTTATGGACAAAAAACTATCGTGGTAGTGGCACTCGTAATCTTTTTGTTTGATTTATTTAATAAGATAAATAAGAAAGAACATTGTGTGTGTTAAAAATATTAAAAACTATTGTTTGATTTATTTTTGAGAATAAAACAGTTAAAAACGGAAATATAAACAAATAATAACTAATATAATTTAATTTTATTGTTATATTACAAAGTCATAAAAAATATTATCTTGCGATTATTTCGACACTGGCGAAATGCATAATTATTAAATTCTAACGTGCAATAAATTCACAATAGAAATACGAGAAAATAACTTCTTATCTACCAGAAACAACATGTAGGTTAAGAAACGACTAAATACCATTAATTTTTGAGTTTTAACAACCGTCTAATGAAAAAAGGTCACAGACGCGTGTCTCAAGCGAAGTGTGCACTCGCGCTCGCACTGTTCCGAACCGTTCCGAGATATCGTGTTCGTGAGCGGTGTCTATGTGTACGTTGCTCTAGCGCGCTTTGTATGTAGTTTGTCTTCTGTAGCCTTAGTATTTTGTGTTAAAAGTCTCTGGTCCAATCCAGATCGAGTCAAATGAGGCGACTTAATGAGCAACGAACCCGGTGCCCGTATGACGTAGTTCCTGAAGTAGTGCACCATGAGGTAATTACCGCCGGCTTTGCCGTCTCCGTCGCCGCACGTTATCACCAGCGGGTACAGGTCCGGCTTTGAGGTCACCTAAAAGAAAACATAAAAAATCAAAATCAAAAAATCATTTATTCGATTCAGGACACAAAATACCACCTAGGAACGGCATTAATATAAATCAATATTGGCCTATATGGGACCAGAATATGTCTCCTTATGTATATAGAAATTCCTACCTATCCTTATGTAGAAATGTACATACGCTAAAACATAAAACACTTGTCTTTTATTTGAATTTCTTTCCGGATAATGTTGTAAGTAATAGTGAAAAATCGTTAGGTGATTTTTTTTGCTACATGTGCTTGGTTAAATATTGTCATCTCGATTCGGTGGAACATTAATTTAAGTGTGTGCCTATTGTTCTTACTTTGAATGGCTCTTGAATTTTGTCCATAGCTTGAGGTAGGACAGTAAGTTATTTTTTATCTAATGAGCTTGGTCTTGTCTCTAGACTTAATCAGACGACGTGACGTCTAGACAGAGTAGACTGTGGAGCGAGCTCGCCCAGAAAGTTCTAGCACTCCAACTCACCGATAAACACAGCAAGCTGCTTGGCGCCGGCCTCCGGTGGGAGGGTATGGTAGCTGACCGGCTCCGTTAGGTAGAGCCTACCACCCCTGTTAGGATCGTTCAGCCGCCATCACACACTGAAGTCTGTGATGTCGTTGCCCGGGGGTCAACCCAAAAACACCCCCCAACTCACTTCCTCAGCGGCCGGTGCAGCGACCCGCAGCGGCTGTAGCCCGGCGGCGGGTACACGGAGCCGGTACCGAGTGACTGGTTTGGTAGGACAGTGTGAGCCAGTGAGCCACTACTCACCGCGTGAGCGACCGCTTGAACACCAAGCACCACACGCACAGCATTGCCGACGTTATCCAAGGCTGGACATTGCGACTGATGGGACAGTATGACCAGCAGTGCCAGTGTGACTGGTAGGACAGTGTGACTGGCTGCATATAGTGACTGGCTGGCAAGTGTGACAGGTAGGATAGTGTAATTGGCGAAATATTTCGACTGTTGGCCAGTGTGACTGGCGGGATATGGCGTCTGGCGGGCTAGTGCAACTCACTTCCTCATACGGCGGCGGCCGGTGCAGCGACCCGCAGCGGTTGTAGCGCGGCGGCGGGTCAGTGTGACTGGCGGGCAAATGAAACTGGTAGGACAGTCTGACTGGCGGGCTAGGTCCACTCACTTCCTCATACGGCGGCGGCCGATGCAGCGACCCGCAGCGACTGTAGCGCGGCGGCGGGTCAGTGTGACTGGCGGGCAAATGAAACTGGTAGGACAGTCTGACTGGCGGGCTAGGTCCACTCACTTTCTCATACGGCGGCGGCCGGTGCAGCGACCCGCAGCGGCTGTAGCGCGGCGGCGGGTCAGTGTGACTGGCGGGCAAATGAAACTGGTAGGACAGTCTGTCTGGCGGGCTAGGTCCACTCATTTCCTCATACGGCGGCGGCCGGTGCAGCGACCCGCAGCGGCTGTAGCGCGGCGGCGGGTCAGTGTGACTGGCGGGCAAATGAAACTGGTAGGACAGTCTGACTGGCGGGCTAGGTCCACTCACTTTCTCATACGGCGGCGGCCGGTGCAGCGACCCGCAGCGGCTGTAGCGCGGCGGCGGGTCAGTGTGACTGGCGGGCAAATGAAACTGGTAGGACAGTCTGTCTGGCGGGCTAGGTCCACTCATTTCCTCATACGGCGGCGGCCGGTGCAGCGACCCGCAGCGGCTGTAGCGCGGCGGCGGGTCAGTGTGACTGGCGGGCAAATGAAACTGGTAGGACAGTCTGACTGGCGGGCTAGGTCCACTCACTTCCTCATACGGCGGCGGCCGGTGCAGCGACCCGCAGCGGCTGTAGCGCGGCGGCGGGTCAGTGTGACTGGCGGGCAAATGAAACTGGTAGGACAGTCTGACTGGCGGGCTAGGTCCACTCACTTTCTCATACGGCGGCGGCCGGTGCAGCGACCCGCAGCGGCTGTAGCGCGGCGGCGGGTCAGTGTGACTGGCGGGCAAATGAAACTGGTAGGACAGTCTGTCTGGCGGGCTAGGTCCACTCATTTCCTCATACGGCGGCGGCCGGTGCAGCGACCCGCAGCGGCTGTAGCGCGGCGGCGGGTCAGTGTGACTGGCGGGCAAATGAAACTGGTAGGACAGTCTGACTGGCGGGCTAGGTCCACTCACTTCCTCATACGGCGTCGGCCGGTGCAGCGACCCGCAGCGGCTGTAGCGCGGCGGCGGGTCAGTGTGACTGGCGGGCAAATGAAACTGGTAGGACAGTCTGTCTGGCGGGCTAGGTCCACTCATTTCCTCATACGGCGGCGGCCGGTGCAGCGACCCGCAGCGGCTGTAGCGCAGCGGCGGGTCAGTGTGACTGGCGGGCAAATGAAACTGGTAGGACAGTCTGACTGGCGGGCTAGGTCCACTCACTTCCTCATACGGCGGCGGCCGGTGCAGCGACCCGCAGCGGCTGTAGCGCGGCGGCGGGTACACGGAGCCGGCGGAGTCGTGCTCGGAGGTGGCGCGCCGCACGCAGCACGCCAGCGAGCACGCGCACACGTGCGATCGCTTGAACACCAGGCACCACGCGCAGCATAGCACGATGCCGCCCATTGTGCCGAGCAGAAACAGCACCGACCTGAAAGAGGCGTTGATCAAGATTAAGCACTTATTACACCATCCTATTTGTGTTGCATCCTACTTAGGAAATAATAATAATAAAAGGCGCAAGGGCAGCATGTGGCGTGCTGTAGGTGAGTGGCGACACCTCGTACCCCGACTCCCGAGGGCCCGGCTTAACTTATTTGGCCCTCACCTCTTGTGCTTGCCTTAGCCGCCCGGCCAAGAGTGGAGATCAAGCAGAACCTATGCTCCAGGTTGGAAGTGTAAAATGTCATAACGCCGGAGGCCTGCTGGCTGGTGCGCTTAGCACTGGCCACCTGCACGCAATCACACAAACTTTGCCCCTTGCGGGATTCGAACCCGCAACCACCTGGTTTAGAAGTCCGGGGCGCGAACTACTACACCAAGACGGTCGTCGTCCAAATGTAGAAAGTGCATAAATATAAAATCGATTTTTATGGAATTAAATTTGTCGAAACACATTACAGATTTATAGGCCCTACAGACAGACCATTGACTTTACCGTAGTATTGGCGGGGCGCGGTATAGCGGGAAGGGATTGACCAATTTTAACTGAACGCCTAGTACCAAAGTTAGGTTACAGGCAGAGTCCGAGTCATGCAGGATCGCTAAATCATTTCAAATAATGTAAATCATTTATTCAACCACTATGGAAATAACTGAAAGCTAACATAATGCTTCAATTTATTATAAAAAGCAAACCAATCTCGCATGTTTTTTAAACTTTTTATGGTCGTCAAGTTGATTTACACCCCATACTTAAACAAATCAAGCGACCTTCGTCAAGGCTGAGCCAACCTCAAACCCTCTTTAAAGTCAACTTGGTTCGGGATAGGACATATCTGTGCTGTAGACACATATTATGCTAATTTTGTCCTTTTAGGACCTCTGCGGTTTACTTTCGAAATTACCTTATTTAAATATGAATGTGCTTTACTCAATTGTAATCTTGATTTATTGTCAATTACTTAGTAAATATGTAAATGAAGGTTTTTTGAAAGAAGTACCTAGTTACCAACAATATGAGGTGGATTTGGACGATTATGTGATTGACCTTTTTTTAACCCAAAATTCTAAATAAAGTAATAGGTACTTATGCCTAGATTAGCCAAAACAATAAAGACGAACATCATTTACTTTCAACACGAACGAAGCTACCTACCAATAAGAATTATATAGGCATTATTTTGCTATCTGCCTAGGCATTTTTATTATTTTCGTGCCACACAAACATAAAAATGGCAAATGGCCGTCCCGTGGTGAAGTTTCGTAAGTAAATAATTTATTTTATGAGCATCGCCACCGCACCTAGGCCGAGAAGTTTCGTTGCCCACATATCTAACTTGGTACACGTTATACATAACTACTGGCATGGGTGGCTGGGAGGACGGAGACTGGACTGGCGCTAGTGGATCTACCGGATAAGCTAATCCAGACATGTGGCCTATCAACTCACATAATAGGCTTTGAACAAGTCCGGAATAGCTAACCCGGACTTGCGCAAGCTGGGCCCTAGCAAGTCAATCGTTGTTTTTTTAAAGTTGTACCTTTCTAAAGATTTTCCAGATTTTCAATCACCAAAAGAGATTACCGTTCCGTGTGTCCACTGTCCATCCTCCTCTACTTGTTAGTTTTGATGATGTAAATTATAAATACTAGTGGTTAAATAGTTTTGAATATTTTTTAACACTCAGTGTTCTTTCTTATATATAAGTTTAAATAAAAAACCAAAAATTCGCACACGGGCAGGATTTGAACCCACGACCTTTGGCTAACCAAACTTTGACTTTGAAATTTTGCACGAGTAGAGGGACTGCACGGTAGCTCAGTTAGTAAGAGCGTTGGCCCGGTTAGCCAACGGTCATGGGTTCAAATCCTGCACGTGTGCGAATTTTTGGTTTCTTATTTAAACTTATATTATACTAGAGGTAAAAAAAACTCACCATTGTGCGTACCACGGGGTATCATACCACCCGGGCTCCTTGTGGGGGTCGTCGTGCCGCGAGGGTGCCGTGAGGGGCGCGCAGCACCCCAGCTCGCAGCACAGCCAGTGCGGGGGGCAGAGCCGCCCGTCTGGACACGGGTGCTCTGCGCCGCTGCACTGTAAAAATATAAATTGATGTAGGTTAATTACTTAGGTTCAAGTAAATTAGGTGACAAAAACAAACAATCTGAGGGTTTACTGACGAGATTTTATAACAAATTGCCATCTGATATAAGGAGTTGTGAAACTCTAAATTCCTTTAAAAAGAAGCTTAAGCTACATATTGAAGCGGGTACTGGCGGCCAATATCTTTATTTTAATTTTTTATTTTATTTTATCTCATTTTAGGTCAAACTTGTATTTCTTATGAGAATAAAGTTCTTTAAACCTAAACCTAGATGACTAAATGAGACTTTCCCAATTTTTTCCATTTTTTTGTTACGAACTATGTAGACTACCAACAGCTTTTGCCGCCGACAGCCGACTGTGTAGACAACACACTGGTTAATTACTTATTTTATATTATCTGTCCTTTAGGTAAGTATAATATCTTGCCTATTCACCTAATGCTCGAAAGTTAGTGCCCTGCAAGTTCCGAATACGGTCAGAAATCAGTGCTCCTCATATTCGGCACGATTGTAAACTAGAGCATTAGAATAAAACATTTGTTTTAGCGTTGATTGTAAAATTGAAAAGTATTGTTTTAATTATGATAACCTACTAAGAGCTAGAGTCAATATGACAAGCTTGTCATTTTCTCACAAAGCTAGATTTAAAAAAATAATAGAAATATTAAGAGCTCGTTCACACGAGGACGATTCGTGATTTTTGACGATTCGTCTTTTTTCATGATTCGTTCTTTTTTTGTCGGCGGCAATACTATTTGAATGCCCATGTTCACACGGATCACGAATCGTCTCTATCGTACTATTAAAAATCTTATACTTACTTGTCACGAATCGTCAAAATACACGAATTGAATTTATTGTAACGGATCCGCTGATGCCACCAATTCTGACATTTTGACGAATCGTGATAAAACACGATTCCGTACCTATGCAATGTGAACGTCCATCCGTCATGACGTATCGTGTATTTTGACGAATCGTCAATGACGGATCTCGTGTGAATGAGCCCTAATAGCTAGACAATTTTAACACACATTCGTCAAATTAAAATGTAAAGTCAGTCCTTGCAGTCGCAAAGTAGTAACATATAAGTACCTAGGTAGAGGTAAAGAATACCCAGGATTCAATAGTAAGTTTTCGTTTTGAATAGATTTAAGAACTTAAAAAATCGCAGTCAGAAGTCAAAATCGTATGGACTTAAGATTTAGATTTCACTTGGTATACGAAATGAGGTGTGCATTTTGTATGCGGTCTGAAACAGCCAGATGAAAGGCGTCATCAATAACTCTCAGCAACCACCCGTGTGAATGGAGGCGAAATTAGTTTCCTTAGCTGTGAATACAGTATGAGAGGCATTTACTCAGAAACACACAAGTAGGTATAGAATATACCTAACATCCTTCTTACATTAGTATACTTATTTCTATTAGAAAAGAGGTAGAGCGATTGTGTAGTTGAAATATCCCGTGGAAGATGTCGGATTTTGCATATTTGCTTTCATCCCCCCGTCACACAAACAAGTAGCCTAAGTCTGGAAAGGTCCAGGGTCTTAAACTAACCTTTTACCAAATTTCATCTTAATCGGTTCAGCGGTTTAAGCTTCAAGAGGTAACAGATAAACATTCACACACTTCTGCATTTATAATTTAACTAGTGGTTCCCCGCGACTTCGCCCCTAAGAGTTGGATTTTCCATCCCCCATTTCACCCCCTTAATGTTTGTATATCGCGACAAAATGTAGCCTATGTCCTTTCCAGGGTTTTGAACTGTCTCCATACCAAATTTCATATCAATCGGTTCAGTGGTTTAAGCGTCAAGAGGTAACAGACAGACAGACACTTTCGCATTTATAATATTAGTATGGATTAGTATGGATGGATTTCACGAATTCTTGTAAGAGCTAGCTGCGCCAGTGAGCCGGCGTTTACATATTTCGGTATAAAGCATTCCCCTGGATTGCGAAGTTTCGTGAACCACTTGAAGACAACCGATAAATTTTGCAAAGATATTGCTATTTCAGCACTTAGTTTAGTAACCTCTTACTTTCAAGGAAATACGGCTGAATAGGAAGGACTCGGTAGTCGCCCGGGTTTTATACTAATGAGAATAAGCTCAAGTTATTTGTAGACAACTAGTGGTTCCCCGCGACTTCGCCCGCAAGAGTTAGCTTTCCCATATAAACTATCATCCCCCATTTCACCCCCTTAATATTTTTATATCGCGACAAAATGTAGATCCTTTCCAGGGTCTCGAACGATTGAGATGAAATTTGGTATGGAGACATACCAAATTTCATCTCAATCGGTTCAGTGGTTTAAGCGTCAAGAGGTAACAGACAGACAGACAGACAGGCAGACACACTTTCGCATTTATAGTATTAGTATGGATCGATAGAGTGCACAGTGCATCCCGCCCGCCTCGCAACATACGGGATTACCAAGCGCCCGCGTTGCCGTGGCAACAGCCCTTCCCGCTTGAAGGGTGCGGGCGTGGGCGGGTGTGGGAGGGTATAATTAACGTGGGAAGCACCAAATTGTGATGAAAATATTTATTTGACACGCTAAGCATTTTCATTTAGCGAATCTTGTTACTTTTAAACGTGTAAAAGGGAGGTTTTTTAATGGATTTCTTCCTGAATTCAGCTCCTTGGATGTTTATTTTTGAAGTTGATTGGCAATATTAGCCATTTGAAATTATGATAAAATATTTTAAATACATTTATTTTAGGTAAGAGCTGGCAGCTACCTTGCTCAGCGTATAAGCATCGCTATCCAGCGCGGTAATGCTGCCAGCATCCTAGGAACCCTACCACAAGGACCCTTTTTATAATTTTTGTTTTTGTGTTGTATTAAGTAATTTATCTTAATTTTTATTAATAAGTTGTATATATAGTTTTAGGTATAAGTACTATAATGAGGCGAGACTTGTAAGTGTTTATTTTTTATTATTTATTACGATCAGTTGCATCAGAGAAAGCATATTTACTGGTTATCATAGTTTTTAATGAACATCATAGATGGGAAAATAGAAGGAAAAGAGAAAGACCAAGAAGTTATTTAGAGCAAATAAAGGAAAAATAGTCACGTCGTAAGATGTTAAAACATAAGTAAACAACATTCAAACAAAAACAACTAAATCAAAATCGGTTCATCCGTTCGGGAGCTACGGTGCTACAGACAGACACACACACACAGACACGTCAAACTTTTAACACCCCGTCGTTTTTGCGTCGGGGGTTAAAAAGAAAGAAAATGGCGAAATTTCCACAGACAAGAGCCTAAAGCTCTAAGTTTATGATGATGATACTATAGTCGCTGATATTTTTTTTACGAGTATCTAGGTAGTATATGTGTTGAATACACGCTCCCCTTTCTGAGGCACTCCAACCCACATTGTGACTCGAGAGGATAATAACATAAAGACCGATTTATCTATTCGAGTCAAGTGCGGATCCGCCACTCGAGCCTCACACGAGGGTCATCAGAAAATAGGTATGGCTAGAGCGACCTAAAGCGGAGCGGTACACACAAGATGGATATGCTATAATATTTTATCTCATAATTTAGCTTGTCTTGTACAGTAGCCGGCACTTAAGACTACACCTTTTCGGTGTAAAATAGCCTCTATTACAACTGCGTAAGATGCACGTGTTTATCTCAATGTGCTTTGTTAAAATTCCATGGACCACGTGAACCAACAGGAGATAAAAGATCTAACATCATCCTATCTAGAAACCTATTTAGGAAATAGGAAGATGTAATCGAAGTTAGGAACAAATTGGATCTTTTTTACAATACTTAGGTTCTTTTAACTTTCTAATTAGGATCCTAATATGTACTAATCAACACTTCTAGGGATATTTTGGATTTACTCAATTTAGTAAAAATTTATTAAAAATAACAGTTCCCCGCGACTTCAACCGCGCCAAAAGTCGGATTTTCCATACAATTTTCATCCCCCATTTCACCCCCCTGATGATTTTATATCGCGACAAAAGTAGCCTATGTCCTTCCCAGTGTCTCAAACTATCTATGTGCCAAATTTCATTTCATTCGATCCAGTAGTTTTGGAGCCTATTCGATGCAAATAAACAAACAAACAAACAAATCTTTCCTCTTTATAATATTATTATAGTATAGATAACATACGTGTATATTTAAATAAATTTTTAGTAAATTGAGTAAATCCAAAATATCCCTAGACAGTGTTGATGTGAGTAATCAGAAAGTTAAAAAAAACGATAGTGCTTAAGCTGAGTGGGTACCAGTTTGGTAACATTACAAACTCTACTTTATTTTTGTGTTTTCTTTATGTGTAATGTTCCAAATAAAATATTTTTCTTTCTTTCTATCTTTAAGATTAATAAATGTGTAGGTACCATTTGATTGAAAGTTTTTTTAAGAATACCGAGTGATGAAACTATTTTATCTTGACGCAACTATAGAGGCTTTACCTGCGTTATTTGTTAATATCGATTGCTGGCAGTTCCTGCGACTTCGGCCGCGCCAAAAGTCTGATTTTCCATACAAACTTTCATCCCCCATTTCAACCCCCTGATGATTTTATATCGCGACAAAAAGTAGCCTATGTCCTTCCTAGGGTCTCAAACTATCTCTGCACCAAATTTCATTGGAATCGGTCCTGTAGTTTCGGAGCCTATTTAATACAAATAAACAAATCATCAAATCTTTCCTATTTATTAGTGTTGATATTGAATATCAATGTAAATAAAATACAGGTCAAAGTGATCTGCATAGTTGTTTTGACCTTTAGTCTTTACATGTAGCTCCTAGAACTCTAACAGCCAACATCCCGTGATTACTTACTATACACTGCAGTGACCCACCGCTAAATCAATCATATATCAGTTACCCACTCAATTTCAAATTAGAGTGCCGTTGCGCTGCGTAATAAACGTACTAATGCAAGCTACCTAGGGGTAAAATGCTGCTTTAGGCAGAATCGATCAGAATTTAAACCTAGTTGATACAGAAACCTACCTAAGTCCTAATCCCGTTACGAATTTAAAGCTAATTAATACTATAGTATAGTACCTAGTGTAGTATGGACCTGACCTCGACTGCCTCGTTGGTCTAGTGATCAGCACGCGCGGTACCATCCACGAGGTCCCAGGTTCGAATCCAGGGTCGGGGCGAGAGTGTTGGGTTTTTCTGTCTTGGAAAAACTCAGACACAGCTCCGGAGTCAGGAAGTTGGTGATGTTAACACCCCCGTGCCTCGGAAAGCACGTTAAGCCGTTGGTCCTGCGCCTGATCTCTCTACGGTCATCTCGGACTGCCGTCTCACCGAATTATGAGAGTGAAGGAATGAAGAGTGCACCTGTGTATTGCGCACACACTTGTGCACTATTATATGTCCCGCGCAGTTGGCTAATCACTGTTGAGATAGGCCGCAGTGGTCTAAATTCGGCTAGGAGGACATTATTATTATAGTATGGACCTACGTGGTCGAGTGGCTCGGACACCGGTTTTCAAGGTGTCGCCGAGTCTGAGGTCCTGGGTTCGATCCCCGGTCTGATTAATATATAAATTCATATTTTTTATATTATCTCGGGTCTGGGTGTAGTGATACTCGTACCAACTAGTTGTTTCTTAGATTTCCATAACACAAGTGCTACTACTTATTTTGGGATCAGAACAATATGAGTACGTGCTGTTTTTGAGTATTCATTTATTTATATACTATAAATAAACTCAGATCAGAGGTAAGATGGCAGTCGCTCCATTGTAATAACCTGATCTGCCAAATCCTGGATCATGGTCAGCGGACCTTGGGCTCTCGCGTGCGAGTGCACAATCGGGATAACGCTAGGATGATGATGACTATAAATAAACTGATAGCAGCATATAATTACCCTAGGTACTAAGAAAATAATACTTTGGAACGTCGAAAAATTTAAGTTCGTAGTTGCCCTTACAATGTTCGTGTTAGTAAAGTAGGTCTATCTAGCTAGCTAAGTAGCTACCGTAATATCATGTGTGCAATAAAATGAGGGCAGCAACCAGCAACTTCTATTTTCAGAGCAATACAATAAACAAACCTACATACATTACTGTCGCGTTGTTTTCGCAACGTTTTCGCGGGAAAATTGCGACGCACCGCGCATGTTTTTCCGCCGATCGATACTTATGTCAAACAAGGTTTAGGCATGGAAATAAAAGTGTTTATTTTCGTTACTAAATTCTCTTAAACATTGCTACTGGAATTCAGAACTTTCATTGCTGTTTTATGACTATGAATTTGTTTAATAGAGAAATAAGCTGTGTTAACAACACGCACGACACGGCTAAACAATTGTTATTTTTCATTTTATGGGCACTGCGGTATTTGTTTATTACATTAGCTCAATGTAAATTTATACTGAAAATACTGTGGTATTACCCCCTTTCCCTCAGATTTCAGGGATCAGACACACCATTACATAAAATAGAGCAATTCCTATTTCATACATATGCGACACTGCAGGTTATTTCAGAAAAAAACATGGGTACAGATATAAATTTCGCTCACAAAAATGGATTGACGGTTTTTTGGTGAAAAAAAATACTCAAATTATTAAAACAAATATTGGTAGTTACACGTACAAACAATAAATAAAAACATTATTTTCATTGTTCTCACAAGTCCCACACACGTAGTAATTATATGCTCAGTGTCCCACACAAGAAAACACATCGTAAAAAAACAGTAAAAGGTATTTAAAAAAAGCTTACTGGCCCCGGCGTGACGATAAAAAACCCGAGCAGCGTCAAAGCGAAGGCGATGAACATGTTGTGTGCGGCGCGCGCGTCACGGAGCGGCCGCCATCAGCGCCGCGGGGGCACTGTGGGGGGCCGCGGCTCCCGCGCGTCGCGTGCGGCCGGACCCGCCGCCATCACTGCGAGGCCGCAAGGTACTGAACGCACTGAACCACTGAAGCAGGGGATGGTGTTGCGTAGGGATGTACGAAGGAGTACCTATCGAGTCTCTATAACTTTTTGTGTTTTAACGGCAGTGTTGCATAGAGTCGTACGATAGTGAATATCGATAGTGTAGGTACTGAGATAGATTATGGATACTAACGATACGATGTTAGTAGGGAAAGAATAAGAGAGGTTGATATAAGTATTAATTATGGATTATCTTTAACTAGGTTCTCCTACCAATATGTGGAATTAATAGTAGCTGTGTTTGTATGTAGACCTCACCGATTAATACCTAAAAACCGCTATACTCATTTTTATAAAATTAATTGTAAAAATAGATGTGAAATTAGACAAGAATATAGGCTACTTTTTGTTACGACAACAAAACTTGAAGAAGGCGCAATGGGGGAAGAAAGTTTGTAAGCGTTTGTATGCGATATTTAAGTATTTTGTAGGTGGAACGACTAGCATGATTAAACTTACAGATACAGGTGTGCCACTAAAAAACCCGAGCAGCGTCAAAGCGAAGGCGATGGACATGTTGTGTGCGGCGCGCGCGTCACGGAGCGGCCGCCATCTCAGCGCCGCGGGAGCACTGCGGGGGGCCGCGGCTCCCGCCGGACCCGCCTCCATCAGTGCGAGGCCGCAAGGTACTGAACCACTGAAGCGCCTTGCCTGCTGCGGACTGCGGGTGGCAATGTTGCGTAGGGATGTTTTGTGAAGCTATCGGTAGTTGAAAAATTGCGTACCTAAAGGTATAGTGATGTTTACTCCCACCCAGGATCTCACTCAATTGTAAAATAACTCTCTTAATATTGAACATTTTCTGCGGCCCAACATTATACTAAGAGTAAGCACGGTTGGCAGCACGTCGGGTTACCCATGTAAACTACGAAAACAGCTTTTATTATGTAGAGAATAGCGGCGGTCTCAATGTAAAAGCGAGGTAGTCTGACGTGCGGCGCGGCCGTGTGTACAATAGTAGTTAAATAATTTAATAAGGTGAACCTCCATATCCGTATGTGTTTTGTAGTGTTTTAACCGTTTTGCATCTTGTATTAACAACAGAAAATGGTATAATAATGAGTAGTGTATAATGCGACACAATAGAAGGTATAACACTCGTAATTCATACCCTTTCGAGGTCCACTATCGATAGACCAAAGTATCGATACTTAATTGTGCATCACTACAACGCTCAACGCTGACCCACTGTCCCCTCTTGTTTTCAGCCGTTAGGACAGAGAAGCCTGCCTGTGAATTGCGGAGATCTATACTGGATGTTATCTGCGATTGTATCGACTCCTTATCGCGGAGTAGTAAGGACGACAATCGGGTGGCAAGTAGGTCATGTTGACAGACGCGGTATTGCGGAGAATGTAAAAAGGTTTAGGATGTCTTTATCTTGCGTGTATGCTTGGAGCTTTTGGTGCATAAGCCAGCATAAGCGGATAAAAAGGTTCGATCTGTATTGTTATCTGTAAAATCTATTTTACATTATTTTTAAAACTTTGTTATTAATATTATTATTTTATTTATTACAATTTATATGTACAATGGGACTCTTTGCACCTGAAATAAAGAATTTATTATTATATTATTATTATTGTAACTGATACAGGAAAGTCAATGCAATAAGAAAGTAATAACTGTAATGTTTGTTAACCCCTTGAAGATCATAAGACCGCCGGCGGTCTCATAACAATAGATTTTCAATTGTGTCTGGAAACATGATCTCTGAATGGTGCAAGAAACATGGAGAGATCATGATGTGGCATATAAAGAAAATACTGCTTGCCTATTGTAGAGAGATTAGATTAGTCTTCATTTAGACATAGTTAAACATTTCATAAAGAAAGATTAACTCGTGATGAATAGGTAATGATTTTGTAACACGATGGCACATTGAGAATTAAATGAAAACAGAGAATCAACTCGAAGGTAAGCGGTTGACATAAGGGTCATCGTTTGCTGTGATGCCTCGACGATTGGCCCAGTTTCTATTTTTATATTAATCAATAGAATTGAATCAATTGACAGGCATTTAATGTTTTTATCCGAAACTCATTGAAATCAGAATATGATTTCAAGTTGCTGACTTAGATTATCGAAATACTTATTAACGCTATTGCGGTTAAGAAAGCGCAACAACGAAATGTAAAACAGTTAACTAAATGTAGTAACGTGTTAACCCGATAATATCTAAGATGCATACGTTTTTTTTTGGGTTTCCTACCCAAATGATAAAAACGGAACTCTATTACTAAGACTCCACTGTCCATTCGTCAGTCTGTCTGTCACCAATGTGTATCTCATGAACCGTGATAGCTAGACAGTTGAAGTTTTTACAGAAGATGTATTTCTGTTGCCGCTGTAACAATAAACACTAAAGCAGATTAAAATAAATATTTAAGGGGTGCTCCCATACAACAATGGTGATTTTTTGCCGTTCTGAAACTAAATAATATAATTTTTACATTTTTGTTTTAACGTGTGTGTGTTACACCCAGTGCCCGAAGGTTCCCGCTGAAAACCAGTGTCGTAACAAGCTATCCATCTGCTGTCACGATTCAATTCATCGATATTTTTTATTATTTTATTTTTTCACCTTATTTTAAATTATAATAATTAAATGTACTCGCAAGTGTCAAATAAACAAATTCTTAATATTAAATAAAAGTTATAATATAGCGTCTAATGTGGTATATATAATGGTACGAAACCCTTCGTGCGCGAGTCCCACTCGCACTTGGCCGGTTTGTTTAGTTTACGAGGAACGCGAAACGTTTTGAATTAAAACGTGTCGTAGCTCTCGTAGCGCAAACGTAGGCGGATTCGTAACGCGTGTCGTAGAATGACTACGGGGCTACGGACTACGGAGCCTACGGCAAGTGCTACATCTCGTATCGTTATCGTAGCGAAATATATTATTATCACTAATAGCTAATAGCACAGAATAAGTACTAGTTCTTCCTAACTAAGCGGCACAAAAGAAACAACAAGTAATTTTCATACAAACATACTTACTTCATAGGGTCACAAATTATAAATGTACTTGTACAACTGAAATCATGTTGGAGTCAATAGATGGGGTTAATGTTCAGAGTTCTAAAAAAAGCTCCATCCAATCCAATTAGCTACAGAACCTTATGCATGTCTTCAAAAATGCAATGGAATAACTCACTTTCCACCTTTCACATAACGTTGTATGGAACGCGCAGACAGAGTTACTCTTTATTGTTTTTAAGGTAATAGAGTAATTTTTGCAGGCGATAAAAAAACGTTGTTAAAAGTTGAACATTTACCCAATCGGTTGACTTAAACATAATTATTATAAGATGAGAACTTTTCCATTAGTAAATCTGTGAAGTAAGCATGTTTGTATGAAAATTACTTGATGGCCCGATTTCTCTGCCGCTGAGTTTAGTACTAGACGAATTTCAAACGACTTACAACGAAAATACCAAAAGCAATTTTTTGCAAAAAAGCAATATTTTTACTGTTAAGATGAAATGCCTAAGTTTCTTTTAACACCATTTCCTTTTTAATTTCCAGTTTAACTAAAAAAAAATACTAGTGCCCAGGTTCTCAACCTTTATTTGAGAATCAGAGTGGATGACTTTGATTCTTCTTTATAGCGCCCCCTATTCCTAATTTCCATACCACTGCACCCCTGTTCTATCTATCAAATGCTATGTATTTTTTCCTGGGTCTTCTACCGCCTCCCTAAAAAACACGAACGCTCACAAAAGGTGGCATTATCCACGTTGAGAACCTATGGCCTGGCATACGGAGACGATGCTAGTCGTAAACTTCTCAAAAGGACAGAACCTTTTTTTTTTTTTTTTTTTGACTCCCGCCCTAAAAAGGGCGTCCTACCCACTAAAACCACCACGGTGTTCCCTCAGCTCGCCTCTGTGCCAGGGCCACGGGATCGCTCCGCGCATTCACTACGCGACCCTGGCGGCGATGGCTCCTTGTCGAGCCCCTCCTCGCTCTTTGTGAGTAGTGTGCAGGAACACTTACACACTACTCAGGCCACTAAGTGGCGGATGGCGGACCCCCTAAGTCCGCCATCCGCAGGCCTCATGGTGGACGTCTAGCGCCTGGATCGGCCCTCGGCCGGCGTCTCACCCGTCTGCGGCGGATCGGGTTGGAGGTGGAAATCTCCCGTTCCCGCTCCGCCGCCTCCTTCTGCAGCAGGACCTCCTCGCAGAAGTCCTGCACCGCGCTCCACGACCTGTCACTCTCGACCATAGCTCGCACCACGGTCGGGAGCGAGAGGTCGTTACCTATGACGCCAGTTAACACTGCACGCTGGGAGTCCCAGGCGGGGCACTCCACCAGCGTGTGGTCCGCCGTATCCTCAGGGCAGCCCTCGCAGTGGTGGCACACGGCAGTCGGCTCCCTCCCCGCGACTCGGTGCAGATACCTCCCGAAACAGCCATGTCCCGAGAGAACCTGCACCAGGCGGAATGATAGGGAGCCGTGACGCCTGTCCAGCCATCCCTCCAAAATAGGGCGAACTGCCCCGATGGTGCGGAGGCCCGCACTTGGGTTCGCGAGCATCTCCACCCACTCTTCAACAACGGCCCGGCGGAGTCCGGACCGCTGTCGCTCAGTCTCTTGCAGTGTTGGCCGCTGTCCCAACCTCGCCGTCTCCCTCTCGCGCCAGAAATATAGGGACGCGAAAAGGACAGAACCTTGACCCAACCCAGATTCAATGCTAAATGAGCACAAGAAAATTGCCACAGACCGTATCCGATTTTACTTTCAGCTCCAAGGTGTACAGTCGGCAGATCAGGTTACCGATGTGAACTACTAAAACAGCTTTTATTACGTAGGGAAAAAGGCGATCTCAAGGTCAGAGTGGGGTAGTCTGACGTGCGGCAGTGTGTACAAGAATGACATTTTATGTCTCTAACGACTTTATTAGATACTAGTGGTTCCCCGCGAATCCCTGCAAGAGTTGGATTTCACCCCCTTAATATTTTTAAATCCTGACAAAATGTAGCCTATGTCTTTTCCAGGGTCTCGAACTGTCTCCATACTAAATTTCATCTCAATCGGTTCAGTGGTTTAAGCGTCAAGAGGTAACAGACAGACAGACAGACACACTTTCGCATTTATAATATTAGTATAGATATACAAATTCCTTTATTAATGTTAGTTAACCCATTGAGGATTGGAAGACCGACGGCGGTCTCATAACAGTTGATTTCCAATTGTGTCTGGCTCTGGAAACATGATCTCTGAAGTATTAACATACATAGTTGATACACATCACACATGTGTGAGCGCGTAGTAGGTATTAGTGTCTCCCGTACGTAGTAGGCTGCTGCTGCAGACTGCAGTGCGGAGATGCGAGGAAATTGAACGTGGCATGCGAGGCTTCGTAGCGATCAGCCGAGAATCACTATTTTCACCAGAAAATAGAACTTAAGAACGATAGTATATAAGTAATAAAAGGTACATACACCCTGATGGTAAACAATTTTTGGTGCAAATAAATTAGATATCTACATAAAATGATTGCTTCAGTCACTGGCTTCAGTAGTATTTTCACAAACGATAGAGCGAGGGTAAAAATTTAAACCAAATTCAATTGTTTATTAGAAGTTTTATTAAAAAAAACAGAGAATCAACAATTGTTTACTAAAAATAGTCTGTAATTTATTATTATGGAATTCTTTGAAAACGGAATAAAAGGAACAGCTTTGTCATCCCAGTACATACACAGTGACACAGTGTCACTTTGTGACCTTGTTGCGATGTAGTTTTTGCTGTTAATAGAGATTCTATCAAGTGTGAATAATTAAACACCTGTCTCCTGAACATTAGTTACTAATCAAATATAAAACTGCTGATGATTGGTCCGTCGGTAGCACACGAACCAATCACAGTTGATACAAGCAGTAAATTCTGCTTGTGTCAACTCTGCAGTGTTTCACTAACACACGGACAACTCATCATTTGAGCATTGGAACTCCAATTTCTATAAAATATTGTACTTATAAACTAAAGAAAGGATACAATAAAATAGTCTTTTTAAACCCCAGGGTTCTTTAAAACATAATTGTCTTAATAATACTAGCATGGAAAAACTGTTTTAAAATATGGTGATTGTAGATAAGCAATCATCTGATGTTATTACTAACTGACAAATTTTAAACAATCAACAGTCTTTAAATAATTTAGACAAAGTTTACAAGTATTCCCAGATGGATGGATCTTACGATCCCAAGCATCCGCTGTGCAATCAATTTTTTATTATTATCATTAATCATCAATCAGTCCACTGTTATCAATCCTCCGCAGTAGTTGTACCAATTTCTTCATTACCACGACTTGGGCGTCTGCTGCCGCTACAATTCGAGGCATAGCGTTTGTCGGGTCATCCACTGCAGTCGATAGAGCTTGCAGAACACCTGCCATACGATTTTCCAACTCATGTCTTAGAGTTTCAAGGGATGTTAATTGAGTTATAATGGTATTCTGCCGATCTGTAAAATTGATATAAATAAGTTATGTATTACAATAAAATGTGTATGTTATAATATTTATTACAAGAACGAGGCTACTAACTTTGTGCGTCTTCAGCCATAACTTGAATTCTTCTCCTCTCTACATCTGAAAACAATTTAACCATTTAGAGATCAAGTTTCCAGACACAATAGATAATCTATTGTTATGTGTTATCTTATGATCCCCAAAGGGGTTAATAATGATTGCCTCGAAGATCTACATCACATATAAAAAAGGTATTATCAATGTTTCCTACATGTTGACAAGCATTTGTAATTTGCAAAAAAGATTTAGATGGGATATAAATACTAAAATTTATGTTAAATGAGAAGAAAATATAACTTACCATGCCGACTGGCTTGATCTCTAGGCTGTCTTCTCTGTACAGTGCTGTTAATACGACCTCTAGGCTGCCTAGCTCCTGAACTGAATCGCCTAGCATGCCTTTGCTTCACAATGCCTGTAAATAATTAAAGTAATGAGATAATTTATACTAAAATTGTTTAAGTATGTTTGTAAGCTTTATTAGAAGTTTAACAAATCAGTGAATCCAAGATTGAAAATTATTTTACAGCGAATTTCATGTATTGAAAACATACCTTTTGCAACTTTGAACCACTTCAAACGCCGGTTTCCACTGCGCTCAGATTCGTGACCAGAAGTACTAGGGCGCGCCACTTGGCGTTGTGTGGCGGGTTCCCGGCGGCGGTTTGGCCGAGCCCTTCGGTCCTGTCGGGTAGGCGGCCCAGGCGGCCGGAGATGTAACGGCCTTTCTACCCAGCTTCCAGTGCTACCGCAAGGATTTGGAGTTGTGTTCTCAGACATTATGCGAGCGTCTGGCGATGTGTCGAGGATTTTATGGTCAGAGGGTGATCCAAAAACGTTAGTTATTTGTGTGACGCGAGACAGATCTTTACCTATTTTTTTTAGCAAGAAATATAAACACAATACCTAATCAGCAAACGAAATTATAGATTTGATGACATTCTCGACAGGTAGGTAGGTGTCAAAAAACTGTAATGTCAAGTCAAATGTCACTTGTCTTCTTCTTCTTCTTTTTTCAATATGGCAATCCACGCCTTTCTTCAGTCTTGCAATTTGTAGACCGAGGATGACTTTTGCCATTTTCAAATTAGTGATTTTGTTGCGGTTAGGTAGGATTAGGCGGGTTGGGATTGGATTATTGGCTGGGATGATAGGCAGGTATATAAATATATTTAATATTAATAATAATATATACAATATAGTATTTATACAAATTTTATAGGATTACAGTTTAATATTATGGTACTTTATAAACTTTATAAGAGAATAAATATATATTTTATTACAAAGCGATAAAATACATGAAAGGTTGTAAGGAAGAGGAGCTTTATTTTTGACAAGGATGTCATGAAGTTGTAAAGACCTGTATAAGGGACAATTAAAAAGTATATGTTGTATATTTCCTTCCTATAAGCCACATTCACAAATAGAAGAGTAATTGATGTGGAGTTTTGCTAAGTGAGCGGGAGAACTACAATGTCCAATACGTAGACGAGAAATAGTAGAAGAAATTCGTTTCTCTAAGCGAATTTTAGAAAACCAGGGTTTTAATGCTATGTTAGGTTGAAAATTATGATAAAACCTGGCTTTGGATTGACTAGAGCTCTGCCAATCTTGGTTGCAAGTCTTGTATAAGAATAGCACGAGGCGCAGTTACTAAGTCTTGACAATAAACCGTAATAAAATTATCTTTACCCTGTCTAGCAGCCAACTTCGACAGTTCATCGACCAACTCATTGCCCTGAATACCCGAGTGACCAGGAATCCAGGCCAGTTTTACTTTTAAGTTACCATTATGACATTGCAATAATTTACTTTTCACCAACAATGAAAGAGGGCTAAACGAATTATTATTAAAGGGATTTGCAAGAAGAGACTGTAAAAAACTTAATGAATCCGTGAATATAAGACTATGGCTAATTTTAAGACTAATTATATAGTTGATACACTCTAGGATGGCCAAACCTTCACCACTAAAATTAGATGATATGCTTGGATATTTAAAGAGTTTAAAATGACCGGACGACTGTTGTAAAAAGGCTGATCCTACATGGTTTCTTGAATTTAGGGCAAAAGGATTATCTGATATAACTTTGGATGCATCAGTAAAAAAGATTTCAAAATTGTTAGCATGTTCTTGAACATATTGCACAAGTTTGTGATTTGGATTAGTTGTGTCTTTGTTAATGCCTATTGACAGACAAATATCAGGCTCAAAAATTAATATTTTAAAATCAAAAAAGAATAATGGATGACATGGAAACTTTTCCAGTTTACATTCTAGTTCAATATTTTTTTTATAACTGTTTATGAGGTAGGAGATGGGTTTATTACGTAAGAAAGGATTACTATTATTAAAAAAGTCGTTAAGTAATCTTAACTTATCAAACAAGGGATGGTTATCGAACTGTCTGATTTTGAACAGGAACCTATCGGAAAGGTATTGACGTCGGAGATGAAGAAGAGGATCTGCACATTCCACTTGTAAGGCATTAACGGGAGTGCTACGCATTGCACCTAAAACGATTCTAAGGCTTTTATTCTGAATAAGATCTAACTTTTTAAGGGCTGTTTTGCTAGCAGCGCCGGTCGTAAATGAACCATAGTCCAACAAGCTTCTTATTAAGGCGTTGTAAACTAGTCTTAATGAAGTTGGTTGTGCTCCCCACCAAACATCTGCCAGGGCTCGCATTATATTTAGATTTTTTTCACATTTATCTGATATATAATTAACATGAGCTAACCCATTACATTTGCTGTCAAACTTTTTACCTAAAAATACCTTTTTTTTCAGCCATGGGAAGTGCAGAGCCATCGACTATTATATTGACATCTGGAATGGAACGTTTTCTCGAAAAAAATACTACTGTACTTTTAGAAAGTGATAGTGACAGGTTTTGATTGTACAACCAGCTGCAAATCCCGTTTAATGATTCTTCCAGATCACGCGATGCAACTTCGATTGAATCATTAACGGAATAAACTAAAACGTCATCAGCGTACTGTAGGATTGCACACTCGGACGAAATTGAGTTCTCCAGGTCTCTTGTGTAAATATTATACAAAAGAGGACTAAGGACCGAGCCTTGAGGAACTCCTTTCCACAGATAGCGGGAAACACTAACACCTGAAACTCTTAATTGAATAGATCGCTCACTGAAGAGATTGAAAATGAATGTAGATATAGTTTTCGGGATACCGAGCTTATCTAACTCTTGTTTTAAAATAAGAAGGTCTATCTGATCATAAGCTGATTGTATATCTAAAAAGGCTGCTGTAACCGACTTGTCTTCAGAAAAAGCTAAAAGAAGATCCGTGGAAAAAATGCTAAGATTATCTGATGTACTTTTACCCTTCCTAAAACCAAATTGCGATTGAGCCAAAAGGTTATTGTGTTCTAAAAACCACCCTAGTCTATTTTTGATAAGGTGCTGGGTAATTTTAGAAAAAACGGATGACATAGCTATTGGTCTATAAGAAGATGAATCGGATGGGTCTTTTGATGGCTTTAGAATAGGCATAACAACATGAAGTTTCCAAGAAGAGGGTATAATACCAGTACTAACAATCAGATTGATAATAATTAGAAGAAAAGTCAAAGTAAAAGAGCTTAAATGTGAAATAAAAGAATAGGGTATACCATCTTGGCCTGGGCAGGAATCTGTAACACGACTAAGAACTAATTGTAATTCCTTCATTGAAAAAGGCGATAGAAATTGGTCATTGTTTGACTCATACTCTGTGTTAATTTCATAAGGGGCAATGGGTATTTGGTTTTTATTTGGGACATAAGCTGGCGCAAGTTTATTGACAAAAGCATTCACCCACTCTAAACTAAAAGAAGTATGATTGTTATTAGCTAAATAACATCTATAACGCCTAATATTTTTCCAGACAATGGTAGATGGAGTGTCCGGACACAAAGAAGAACAAAATCGCTGCCAACCTTCTCTCTTTTTCCTCTTTAAGAGACGCTGCGTAGCAGATGAAACATTTTTGTAATTCAAATACGTTTGCATATCTAGAAAATCCCGACACTGTGTCTCTGCGGCTTTTCTTTTTTTGATCGCTAGTGTGCAATTGCAATCTTTATCCCACCATGGTGGAGATGGTATTTTATTGTTAGCGACATTTTTAAGTTTGAAAACTGCATCAGCTGACGTTTGTATGGCATGAACTAAGCTGTCAAAAGAAGAAATGAGGTTATCTTTAGAGACGATTGGCAACAATTTTACTTTTGCCTCTACCAATGACCTGTATGAAGCCCAGACGCAATTGTTTACATTGTATTTTAGCATAGGAGGCAAAGAAGTTACTGAACGATTGTTTTCTGGCAAAGTTATGACAATGGGATAGTGATCACTGCCAAAAGAATAAGGTAAACAAGTCCAGGTTAAACATGGTAACAGAGCAGAGGAGCAAAGAGAGATATCTAGGAAGCTTAGATTTTGGCCAGGGCAAGGTCTCCTAGTAGCAGATCCATCGTTGAGAACACAAAGATTAAAATCATCAATAACATCAACAATTGCATGTCCTAACTGGTCGTTGTTTGGAGCTCCCCATAAAGAATGGTGGGCGTTGAAGTCACCTAAGATCATTAAAGGAGCAGTAAGATACGACAAACAATTTCGTAATAGTGGGATAACAGATGTGTCCTTACAAGAGATATAAACTGCCAAAATTGATATTTCCCCAATTTTGGCTGCAACAGCATTGAAATGGTTATGGTTGAAGGCTGGAAGTGAAATAGAAGTAAATATATAGTTCTTTTTAATAAGAAGGGCGGCTCCACCGTACCCATCGTCTCTATCATCTCTTAGAACTGAGTACCCACGTAATCTAAAGTTGTAACCTGGCTTCAGCCAAGTTTCTGAAAGAGCAAGTACAAAAGGTTGATGTTTATTAACTAAAGAAATTAGTTCTGTTGTTTTAGAGGACACACTTTTACAGTTCCACTGAAGAACTTGATCCATTTTTAATAAGATTGTAGATTGATACTGATAAGTTGTTAATTAGAGATATGGCAACGGTGTACGGTAGAGCAGAATTTACTATTATGTTTATTAGGGAAGACAATAAGTTGTTTAAAGCATTTGAAGAGATCGAGTCATCATGTGAAGATTCAGTAGAAAAACCACATCCATTTTGAGGTTGTGGGATATGATCAATTAATGAGTTGTGTTCAATCTTATCATACCCTGGGCTGATTTTATTGTTATGAGATTTTTTAGGGATTGTAACTGTTTTTGTATGACTTCTGTTCTTGTACTGGTGTTGGAGCTGATTTTTTGGGACTAGATGTAATTTCTGAATAGGTTTTTTTATGTAATGGAAACTGGTTTGCTGCCTCTTGATAGGAAACAGAGTGATGGGACATGAAGTGTTTAATATTTTTCTGTCGGATAAATTCAGAACAATTTTGGTCAGTTGCTTGATGGTTATTGTTACAATTGAAGCATCTAAATTCTAATTTATTACAGTTCGATCCTGGATGATTCTCTGCACACTTAAAACACCTGGGCATACTTCGGCATTGCACTCGAGTGTGCCCAAAACGACAACAATTGAAGCATTGTATAGTGGGAAATATGTACTGTTCCACGGGTAAGGATGAGAAAAAGGAGAACACTCTACTTGGTAAAGATTGGCCATCGAATGTAAGAACCACAGTTTGTGTAGGTTGCCATGAAACCCCTTCAAAGGTTGATATTTTTCTGCTCAAACGTCTGGACCGAATTATGGGCCCAAAACCATCAGGCACTCTGAGATTTTCTACTATCTCCTCATGAGACCATTCTGTTGGTATCCCCTTAACAATACCCATTTTAGAAATGTTAAACGATGGTAATAGCAAATTATACTCTCTCAAGATTATTTCCTTTGTCAAAAACAAGTTGGCTGCACTTGGAGTTTTGAAAGTAACAGATAGTCTATTTCGGCCAATACGCTTGATGCCATCATCAATAATATTTTTCAGGTTGTTTTTGAACAAGAAATTGCCAAATTTAATGGTATGAAGAGTGGAGCTAGCATTGGGAGAATTTTCTTTCAAGCTAACATGCACAACAAAGGGGCCAACATCAGACTCTGCATATTTGCTGCGAAATACCGATGGGGTTGATGAGGAATCAGTTGTAAGGTGTGATGTTGTTGAAGCCTAGTTGGAAATTTGCTTTAATAAAGCATCTGGAATGTGTATTTTTGGAGGAGTTGTTTTATTTTTAAGTTTATTGGCAGCAATGTGCTGTTTCTTTTTTACTTTATTTCTCCTATCTGTTACGAGCTTAAAACTTTCGTATTCCGACTGTTGGTTAGAAATAAAGCTGTCGGCTTCTAACAATGTAAGTAACGAATTCGTCGTCGCTGGAGGAGGGTCAGGGTCAGGATCGGGCTCCGTGTCCATGGTACTGCTGGCTGCTTTATACAAAATGTGCAAAAACTTACCAAATTTTATGAATATACGATATTTAACACTAAATACACTAATATATTATAGAAAATTACAGTTTGAATAATAATTTACAAGAAAATACAATATGAGAAAAATAGCTACACCACCCTTTTCAACTTCCCGCCAAGAAAAAAAAGATGTCACTTGTCATGCCCTAACGAACGAACGACCACCTTCGTTTGCTTGCGCGGGGGGACCAAGCAAAAGTGCCATTTGTGGTTAATTTGTGCCTTTGCTTGGTCCTTTGGCCGCCAGGCGGTTACAGTTACTGGTAATGGTGGTCGGTGGGTGGCCCATCTGCGTGGAGCCTTAGAACAAACGTGGAACATTTTAAACGAGAAAGCTAGCACAGACAGACATACATATTCGCTGAAGCCAGGGCCGTTAAATAAATGATTAAAAAAGCATTATCTGTCATCTGTCAAAAATCCCCCCTCCCCCTTCACCCACTCAAGATTCTTGAGTCAAGAAAACCAGCTGGTGAGTTGTCAAAAAACCAAGTAAAATTCACCGAAAATGTGTGTTTTCTACCTTGTTGTTTTAAATTGATAGTGGTTCGGAAACATTAGATTAGAATCATGCGGTGCGTGCTGTTGCTATTCGCGCTGGTGTGCAGCGCGGCGGCGTGGGACGACGGCGACCTAGAGGTGTTCGACGTGGTCGAAGAAGTTAACCAGAACTTCTATGAGCTGATGGGAGTCGCCCAGGTAACAGCCTTGCTTTAGATTTCTTCATTATGGTTATAGCCTTTTTATGCCAAATTTTAGAACTTTTCCTTAAAAGTTATTTTTAATTTTCTTTTGTTCAGATGGTTGGTTCCTAAATTACTAATTTTAAACTGAACTGCTGATTTTCGTAAAATATATCTCATACAAATTTTTCGGAGAGTGTGCTCAAGAGCTCCATTAACTCATTCCGCCGGCTCCGTTCTACCACCGCACTTTTAGACGCACCGCGGGATACCACCCATATCGCGTTGATATTCCAACGATACAAACTAAGCACTTCTTATTAATATTCATAATGCGCACAGCTAAGTTGTGGAACTCACTACCCACTTCAGTGTTTCCTACGGATTACAATTCAAAGACCTTCAAACTCAGAGTGAACAGGCTTCTTCTGGGTGAGCTCGCTCCATCATCGACTCTGTCTGTGCCACGTCTGGCTTAGTCTAGAGTCAAAAGCAAACCCATTTTAATTACAAATTTAGGTACCTACTTAAGGGATCAGCTTATCACCATGGTATAAATGATAAAATCTTCAACATATAAATAATCCAAACATTGGTTTGTAGTGTAAACTTAAATCTAGTTATCTATCAACTAATATTAAATCAGTCTTTTATTTCATTAGAGATGTGCATTAGCTAAATTGTTACTATTAAAAGCAAGATATGAATCCTTAAATTATTATGTTTCCTGACAAAATAGGCAATCAATTTGTTGTCAATTTGTTGATCACCATAACTTGCTGATATGGTGTATATTGATATAAATGCATCATATAACTTACTACCTCATAGTTACTGCATACTGGAGATGGTCACCAGTTCTGGTTTTATGTGTTATTTTGTTGTTCTAGGATGCATCTCCGTCAGAAATAAAGTCTGCATTCAAAAAACTAACTTTGAAGCTTCATCCGGACAAGAATGATGCACCAGATGCTGATGTTCAGTTTAGGAACTTGGTGTCTGTCCATAATATACTCAAAGACCCAGGAAAGAGAGAGAAGTGAGTATCTATAGTTAGGTTATATGTCACACTCTGGTTTATAAGTAATAGCTACTGCATAGTTTTAAAAAAAATCAAAATTTGTACTAAGTCAATGATTAAGTATATATTCAAATAAAATGCCACCCTCTAGGTAAGGAATATATATAATTAAAAACAAATAATATCACTCTCACAATATTAATTAAACCAGAAAGCTAACACACTGCAACATGGCTAGCTATGCTGTTATGAGACAAGTCCATAAAATAGCAGCCTAGCAACAGGGGTTAACAGATCTGCGCCAAGATAAATTACACATCAAGAACTTATAATAATAATATAGCCTTTACATCCTGAAACTCCGTGCCTCTTGGCAAAGGCCTCGTCTAACAATTTCCATTGTTTTCTATCCGTTGCAACTCTTCTCCAGTTACAACCTACTGTTAATTTGCGTTCATCAAGAACTGATATCAACTCTAAATTACTTCTCATAGAACATTATTTCTGTTATAAATAAGTTTTTAAATCACAATTTTACGGATTACTTTACAGTCCTTGTGGTCACGAACGTGTGACGAACACTGTAAAGAGTGTTTTACTGAGTTCGACTATTCGCGTCAACATAAGAAATAAATAAGTTTATAAAACACATTTATAAATTTCTAGATACAATGAAGTCCTCAAGAATGGTTTACCAAATTGGCGCTCTGCTATTTACTACTACCGCCACGTACGGAAGATGGGTCTGGCCGAAGGATCTATTATCTTGTTTATCATCATCACATTTGGACAGTATGCTGTCAGCTGGGCTGCTTATGCAGAAAAAAGATTTACAGCGGTATGTGAAATTCTTTGACTATGTTTCAAAAACGGTGACTGTGTCTAAATTAATGTTACGCTAATAGTATAGTGACATAGCTAGTAGTATTTACTTGCTAATCAATTTAAGTTTCTTTTCATTTTAGTAAGTATCTTTTAATTTTAGGAACAAATACTAAACAGCAGAGGAAAGAAACATTCAAAGAAGACAGGATTTGACGCAGGTCTTGCGGAAATACTGGAGCAACTGCCGAAACCTAGTATAAAAGACACTCTACCGTTCCAAATACCAAGGTTTATCTGGTGGTCCATCACTGCCATCCCCCGGGGCATAGTGGAACTACAAAGGAGGGCGAAGGAGAAGCAAGAAGAAGAAAAGAGACAGAAGAAGAAGTAAGTTTTTATAATATAAGGATTTTGTGCGTATTAAACAGCTTTTCATAATGTTTGAGTGTGTAAGAGATAAGAGAGAAGTCAGCTTTTTGATTGATTGATATTTTGAGCAAAGACCACATCTTCTGAAAGTTAATTATTCCATGCTTTGATTGCTCAGAAAGTTTCTGTAGGTTACAGTTTCAGATGTTTGGAGTTTGATATGGATGAATGGATGAGATGAAAGGTTGCTGCTGATATTGTATATTAGCCAGTGTCAGGCTGTCAGGGCACGCTAATAGTGATTTTATTTTCGGGCGTTTGGTTTTTAAATAATCCTTAGCTGGTTGCCTATCATGTAGGAGGTACGAGTTCTGCCCAACGTGCCGCCAAGTACCAATGATTTTTTCTGAGTTATGTACTTTAGTTGTTTCACTAACCGATGCTTTTATGGTGAGGTGAAAAAACATCGTGTCGGAAATCCCACGGTTACCCATTTCCTGTGAACAGGATCGCGGAGGTCAGACGGCAGTCGCTCCAACGTAATTATTTGATCTGGCATATTTATTTATTTAAGCTCATACTTTTACATTATATTTTGAATCACGGTCCAAAGCGGACTCTAGGGCATCGCGCGCGAGTGTACAACCGGGATAACGCTAGATGATGAGTCCTCATTCCCAGGGAGGAAGAAGACAGAGTGCGTGCGGAGCGCGAGGCGGCGGAGTTGGCCAGTCGTCCCGCCTCCAACGTGCGCAGGCGCCGCGGGTTCGAGCCGCCCGCCCGCGACCACTGCCTGCTGGACGCGGCCGACGAGCCCGAGGGACCGGTGCCTGTGCCCGTTAGGGCTCCGGTAAGCGATCGCTGCACAAACGTGTTTGTGTTCGCTGTATTTATCATTTTACACTTATACAGTATTCAGTTTATTACTATTTATTATTAATATGCAAGTATGTAAGTAAAGGAATATAGTATTTTTATTATTTTTGGCGTGTCTGTCCGTGACCTCACACGGCTAGGGTCTACTGAAAACCAGTGTCGGTGCCCCTAGCAGGTCACGACTTTTAATATGGACATCGTAGGGCGTGCAGTTGCACAGTCCGACTGGTTTACCTACATAAATTGTAATTTTACAGTGTTTTTATACCCGTATTCTTTTTGTTGTTTATTTTTGTGTGTTATGTGATGTCCATTCATTCATAAGTGTATTTTCTTTCTTTCTTCCTTTTTCTTTTTAACGCAAGAGGATAGACCCTTTCGTGGCTGCTTTTTAGTGTTCTTTACCCAAAAGGTAAAAACGGGGCCCTTTTACTAAGACTCCACTGTCCATCTGTCTCTGATGGGAAGATCAAATAGTGAAGACAGCTCGTAGAATAGACTAACACTCAAAGACGGGTGGAGAAAACTGGGGGAGGCCCTTGCCCGTCAGCACACAGGTGACATACTTTAAACATATTTACTCAGTAGCTTGATTAATTTTAATATCTATAGTTTTATCTGTATTAAGTTATTATTAATAATATTACTGTTATGTCTTCCTCAGGCCCCACCTCTAATAACCGGTGGTCTCTGGACGGATGATGACTTAGCTGAGCTGGTCAGGCTCGTAAAGAAGTACCCGCCAGGCGCGCCGGAGCGCTGGGAGCGAGTCGCAGAGAGCATGCGGCGCAGCGTGGCGGAGGTCACGCACATGGCCGCCAAGCTCAAGGAGAACTGCTACAAGGTGCCGGGACAGGAACCGGTGGAGGCGCAAGTCGCGGAGGTGCCTAAGAAGGTAGGTTTTATCCGTACATTTATCACAGCCTTAGTTGCCAAGGTCACGCACATGGCCGCCAAGCTCAAGGAGAACTGCTACAAGGTGCCGGGACAGGAACCGGTGGAGGCGCAAGTCGCGGAGGTGCCTAAGAAGGTAGGTTTTATCCGTACATTTATCACAGCCTTAGTTGCCAAGGTCACGCACATGGCCGCCAAGCTCAAGGAGAACTGCTACAAGGTGCCGGGACAGGAACCGGTGGAGGCGCAAGTCGCGGAGGTGCCTAAGAAGGTAGGTTTTATCCGTACATTTATCACAGCCTTAGTTGCCAAGGTCACGCACATGGCCGCCAAGCTCAAGGAGAACTGCTACAAGGTGCCGGGACAGGAACCGGTGGAGGCGCAAGTCGCGGAGGTGCCTAAGAAGGTAGGTTTTATCCGTACATTTATCACAGCCTTAGTTGCCAAGGTCACGCACATGGCCGCCAAGCTCAAGGAGAACTGCTACAAGGTGCCGGGACAGGAACCGGTGGAGGCGCAAGTCGCGGAGGTGCCTAAGAAGGTAGGTTTTATCCGTACATTTATCACAGCCTTAGTTGCCAAGGTCACGCACATGGCCGCCAAGCTCAAGGAGAACTGCTACAAGGTGCCGGGACAGGAACCGGTGGAGGCGCAAGTCGCGGAGGTGCCTAAGAAGGTAGGTTTTATCCGTACATTTATCACAGCCTTAGTTGCCAAGGTCACGCACATGGCCGCCAAGCTCAAGGAGAACTGCTACAAGGTGCCGGGACAGGAACCGGTGGAGGCGCAAGTCGCGGAGGTGCCTAAGAAGGTAGGTTTTATCCGTACATTTATCACAGCCTTAGTTGCCAAGGTCACGCACATGGCCGCCAAGCTCAAGGAGAACTGCTACAAGGTGCCGGGACAGGAACCGGTGGAGGCGCAAGTCGCGGAGGTGCCTAAGAAGGTAGGTTTTATCCGTACATTTATCACAGCCTTAGTTGCCAAGGTCACGCACATGGCCGCCAAGCTCAAGGAGAACTGCTACAAGGTGCCGGGACAGGAACCGGTGGAGGCGCAAGTCGCGGAGGTGCCTAAGAAGGTAGGTTTTATCCGTACATTTATCACAGCCTTAGTTGCCAAGGTCACGCACATGGCCGCCAAGCTCAAGGAGAACTGCTACAAGGTGCCGGGACAGGAACCGGTGGAGGCGCAAGTCGCGGAGGTGCCTAAGAAGGTAGGTTTTATCCGTACATTTATCACAGCCTTAGTTGCCAAGGTCACGCACATGGCCACCAAGCTCAAGGAGAACTGCTACAAGGTGCCGGGGCAGGAACCGGTGGAGGCGCAAGTCGCGGAGGTGCCTAAGAAGGTAGGTTTTATCCGTACATTTATCACAGCCTTAGTTGCCAAGGTCACGCACATGGCCACCAAGCTCAAGGAGAACTGCTACAAGGTGCCGGGGCAGGAACCGGTGGAGGCGCAAGTCGCGGAGGTGCCTAAGAAGGTAGGTTTTATCCGTACATTTATCACAGCCTTAGTTGCCAAGGTCACGCAAATGGCCACCAAGCTCAAGGAGAACTGCTACAAGGTGCCGGGGCAGGAACCGGTGGAGGCGCAAGTCGCGGAGGTGCCTAAGAAGGTAGGTTTTATCCGTACATTTATCACAGCCTTAGTTGCCAAGGTCACGCACATGGCCACCAAGTTCAAGGAGAACTGCTACAATGTGCCGGTGCAGGAACCGACGGAGTCCCTAAGAAGGTACTTTATACTTCTTTTTCTTCAGCATTTAGGTATCTGAGTCGCAGAGAGCATGCGGCGCTGCGGTGCAGCGGTAAGGATGTGCACATCTCCACACCTTGTCTGCGGCACATTTGCGGGGGTGTAGTACGAGCGCGCAATGTCTCACAATTTGTTGTAAATATGTTTAAAACTGTCCCTCGTCCACCTAGCTACCCAAATAACTACAGCGAAATAATATTTCGTTAAGCCATTCGATCGTTAGAACTTGAATACGAAAACTTGACGTACGCAATGACCTATTCAAAAGAGACCAAGAATTTTGCGCGGGTGGATGGACTGCACGGTAGCTCGGTTGGTAAGAGCGTTGACCCGGTTAGCCAAAGCTAGTGGGCTCAAATTCAACCCGTGTGCGAATTTTTGGTTTTCTTATTTAAACTTATAATAAGAAAATAAGTTTTCTTTTGTGTGAGTGTTAAAAATATTAAAAACTATACAAAAACTTATCGAAAAATGGCCCTTATATGGATATTTTACTTACAATTTAATAAAGTTTATACGTACACATTTTTTTTTATTTTTACACAGTTGGATACTTAAACAATCGCAATGATGAGAAAAAGTTAATATTTCTACGTTATTCGTACCTAACATTAAATTCTTTAGCTAAATGGAATGACAAAATTTATTAAGTTCATTCATTAATTTATTAGTTCAATAGATTTCAAGCAACAGGGTTGAAGAATATCCTTATTACTTCCAGGTGAAAACGCGCAAAGCGGAGGAGGTGAGCGGCGGCAGCTGGTCGCAGACGCAGCAGAAGGCGCTGGAGGCGATGCTGGCCAAGCACCCCAAGGGCGGCGCCGGCGACCGCTGGCAGAAGATCGCCGCCGGCGTGCCAGGGAAGACCAAAGTGCGTATTACTAGTTTTTAGCTCAGTCTGTATGTATATATGTATAATTACTGGGTACTATCCCGGGTTCGAATCCCGGGTCGGGCCGAGAGTGTTTGGGTTTTTCTGTCTTAAAATTACTCAGACACAGCTCCGGAGTCAGGAAGTTGGTGGTGTTAACACCCCCGTGCCTCGGAAAGCACGTTAAGCCGTTGGTCCTGCGCCTGATCTTTCTACGGTCATGTCGGAGTGCCGTCTCACCGAATTATGAGAGTGAAGGAACAGAGAGTGCACCTGTGTATTGTGCACTATAATATGTCCCGCGCAGTTGGCTAATCTCTGTTGAGATAGGCCGCCGTAGTCGAAATTCGGCTAGGACGACATTATTATGTATTGTTTGGCACGCCCTACAGCCCAAACGGCTTGACAGTTTTTGACCTATGAGGTGTCGATGAATTTGTCAAAATTGTGATAGTGTCATAGGCTATACACATTTAAAAATTAGCGCCCGCAAATGGAAATAAATGGGGGTGGGGGGGATTGATTTTTTTCTTAGCATAGCAATCATCATCCTCCTAGCGTTATCCCGGTTGTGCACTCGCACGCGAGGGCTCAGAGTCCGCTGACCATGATCCAGGATATGGCAGATCAGGTATTTACAGTGGAGCGACTGCCATCTGAACACCGTGACCCTGTTAACAGGAGAACCTGACCAGTTTTGGATCATGGTTACACGTTCAGTCGCCTTAATGTGCAGTTTCCTCACGATGTTCTCCCTCACCGTAAGAGCATCGGTTAGTGAAACAACTAGTGTACATAACTTAGAAAATTTCATTGGTACATAGCGACACGTGAGATCGAACCTGGCTCCTCCAGCATGAGAGACAACCCGCTAGCCACTACGCCACTGACATTAGGAAATACCATCTTGCTGTGCCGTGATACCCACGAACGGCTAGCTGCTAAAAGAAGCCAATTACTTTAGCAATAGAGATCAGTATATTGGCACATCAAATCTAATAGCCACACGAAATAACAAAGTGACAGCTCAGCATAAATCATAGGAGCAAAAAGTTTGCCATCACGACACTGAAAAACAATGTTTCTGATCGAATAATCAACCATCACTACAGCACTCATTTATAAGCAAAAGCTTTATTTATTTCATTAAAATATTGTCAGCGCGGTCTAAAGCACAGTAACAAATTACATTTAAAAAGTATTTTCAAAGTTCGTAGATCAACCATTTCTTTAGATATTGCATGAAATTGACAGTCGTGCGGGACATTATTAAGTCCTACTTTTACATAATGGAGGGCGGGGGGGGCTTCAATTATGCGTATACATTGTCGCTATAATTTTAATATTAATAATTATTTTTTGGTAATCAGAAATAGAAATTACTAATTGACACTTAAAAGTTGTGCCATTTTTAGGTTTTGATGTTGTAAGGCGTAGTATATCTTAGTGTTATTCATCTAAGGCATTGTCAGTAGTTGCATTATTCGGAATCTCTCGTAGACCGCGGCGCCAAAGTTGTTGTGTCACGTAAAGTGACGTTCACAAAACGGTTTCTTTGTAAGAAAGTAAAAGCGTCACTAATGCACCGTCGCGCAAGAGTGGTTCAGTGCCACAGATTGCACACCATTATTGAGTAATACATGAATTTGTTACATTATTTCATTGTTAAGAAAATTTTAAGAAGTTGCTGCTCCGTTTACGGACACAAATAAGTAATCAATTACTATCGGGACGCCGGCGTCCTTATGAGACTCGACTGGTTAATAACTCTTATGTAAAAATATCATTTTTATTCTTGAGTTACCATATTATTATTGCTCTCGAGCTTAACTACTCGCAAGTCAAAGATCCCGATCGATAATGATTGCTTTATCTTTTTGCGCAGCCCAAAATATGTGTCTCATCTTACAAGTGAGGTAACACCTAAAAGAGTAGTCCTGCGTATGCGGTGTTAAAGTCCTAAAACTGACTACACTGACGTTTGTCTAGTGGTCAGCACGCTGGTTTTTGTCAAAGAGGTCCCGGGTTCGAATCCCGGGTCAGGCTGAAATTGGTTTCTGGGTTACAAGACAAACTCTTGAAATAACTCGGAAACAGCGCAGAGTTGGTGATGTAACCCCCCAGAGTTTCGGAAAACACGTTAATCCGTTGGTCCGCCTGAGTACTGCTCATGTCGGATTACTGCTCATCAAACTTTAAAAGTAAAATCTGCACTGTAAGTAATATCTCTCGCGCAATGAGGGCTGTCATTTTTGTATGAACTATTCTCGGGTTAGGAATTAACCCGTGTTTGTGCAAGTCGGGCTAAGTTAAATAAATATTGCATTGAAATCATTTAGCATAAAACAAAAACCGGCCAAGTGTGAGTCGGACGAAGGGTTCCGTACCATTAACTTACAACATTAGACAGTATAGGCAAAAAATCTTTTTAAGTTTATACTGTTCTTTTGGAAAAAAGTATATATATTCATTTTATTTATAATTTCAAAAGTATTCATCACAGGATACTCAAAACAATTTTTTAACAAGAGTTTCCGCGCCTGTTTCTTTACGTAAGTGATTTGGAGTTTATAGGTTCAAGACTTTAGAAATTACAGGGGGGGGGGGAACACCGTGTAAACGACTTTGGCGGGCTATATCTCGCAAATGGTAAAGCTGATAAAAAAGTGTTGTATGGAAACCCTACCTTATTTTCATAGTCCTTTTTAACGATACCTCACACAAGGGGGTGCACTCAAAAAAATAATTCACTTCCCCCTTTACATGTATGGGGAGGTACCCTTAAAAAGGGGTAATTTTAATTTTTCATATTTTAAAAATGAGATCTATATGTGAAGTATCCTCGAACCAAGTTACATGCAAATCAGTCCATAAACGTAGAAGATATTCTGCTGTGACAGACTAGGACCGACGGAACGGACGGACTGAACGATCTTATAAGGGTTCCTTGTCGGACTACGGAACCCTAAAAACAAATTATTGTAATATTGTGTGTACAGCAGACAAGTAGTGGAAGTACTCACGTTAAAAAATAGCAAGTTTAAAATTACAGTTAAAAATAAAATTTGAAAGAATGTCTTGATGATCACTAAATTATTAAAAAACGACCTCTTACGCGTGAATCAAAAACAAGCTAACCACGAACAGTATATAACATATTAAACGCTAAAACCAGCCTTTTTCATAAATAAAAATCTACCGACTTAGATTAGTGAACGCCATCTATGGGATTTAAGTGCTGATTTTTGACACTAGGAAAATCCCTCATTGGCATTAAAAGTCCTAAAAACAAAATTGTTATCTTTTTCAGGAGGAGTGTATGCAAAGGTGTAAATATTTGTCGGACCTAGTGAAGAAGCAGAAGCAGAAATCTGAGGAGGAGCAGCTCAGGGACGAAGACGAGGTCGCTGACCCCGACACCCTTGACGCCGACTTCGCGTAGCCCGCGGTGGCCAGACAATTGTGATTGACGTACAACCATATCGATGAAATATCTTATCTTCGTAATACAGCAGCGCGGACGATCGTGCGGCATATTTTTTAAAACATATTTTTTAAAGCATTTACTACAGAATCCTATTTGTGTAGCATCCTACTTAGGAAATAGGAAGATGCAAAGTCCGTTTTTCATTGCTTGTCCAACATTGTAAATAATCTTGAAATACCTTTTTAACGAAATTATTCACTTAAAAATAAAATAGCCACAAAAATTACATCCTAATATGGTAGTTTATCGTTTAATATATGCAGCTTTTTAAAGCTATTAGTAAATATTTTTTTTCACCAGTATTAGTTTTAAAAGTCATAAAAAGATTGTTTACAATGTTTGACACGCAAAGAAACACAGACTTTAATCGCAGTTCACTACTTAGTTTTCGACTCTGTAAGGGGCCTTACTCTGTAAGACGATATCCGTAGTTTTGGCTGTAGCCGTCCCTGTCACTAATGCCAGTATGTCAGCGCGAGCGAGCGTGACGGCTAGACGCGAAAATACGGACAATGCGTTATCAGAGTAGAGCACCTGCCTATCCATCCTACCTTCTGGATCCTAAGTAGGATCCTAGTAAGGAAGCTACAAATAGGATGGTGTAATAAATATTAAACTTGAACGTATACAAGAAAGAAATGCTAAGCTATAATAACGACCTGCTGACTGTTATCTGTATCTGTATATATCTGTTTTTTAAATAATATTGAACAATATTAAATACATTGTTCGGATTCCAAAGGAACTAGTTTACACACTTGTGTTATGGAAGTCTGAAACAGCGGTGGTATCACACAATCCAGACCCGGGACAATATAGAAAACGTGAATTTCTATATTACATTCTGATCTGCCGTCCTAACGAAAAGTGCAATAATTATGTTTTGACTACTCTCGAGATATTCGCGGTTAACGATTATTTTTTTCTTTTGAGTGTATTCGATATAGCAGTTATGATAACCAATAGAACCGAAACTATTCAAGATACAAAAAAGATGTCTAAGGCGAAAATATAGAGCTCATTTTCCTGATTACGGATATGGTCTTAAGTCAATTTGCCCAAAAACTCGACTTGTTGCACTCTTCGTTAGGACGGCAGTGATGATGTGTATAACTCAAAAACGGCTGGAATAGCAGAATAACCGGTTGACTGGTAGAGAATGCCTTATGGCATTAAGTCGGCCAATTGTACTTTCTTTTTTGGTGCAATAAAGTTTAAATAAATAAATAAATAACCATTAAAAACAACAGATTGTGTGGGAAATCTGGCATGGCATCCGTTACTTAGATTTAAATAAATACAAGATATTTCTATCGATATTGTTGTAGCACTGAATATATCTGAAACTATTTATATGACTGAAATCTATTTGTGATGTGATGTGTATTATAAGTCAGCCTATTAGATCCCACTGCTGGGAAAAGGCCTCACCTCAACTATGAGGAGGAACGAGCCATACTCCACCACGCGGGCTCAGTGCGGATTGGTGGAGGGGTGTATGTAAGGCAAGTGACAAACCTTACTGTCAGAAGTTATCAAGCCGCCCTAGGGCCTCTGACTAGGCTTAACGACTAATACCACAGATATTAGCCGGGACCAACTGCTTAACGTGCTTTCCGAAGCACGGAGATGCTTGTCATGGACGTCACTTAAATGGTCGGAATGGTCACCCATCCAATCACGACCGCGCCGTGGGTTGCTTAACTTTTGGTATCACTACCAAAGCGCTCCCGCCACTGCGCCACAAGCACCTCCATCGATGTGTATTATCGTGTCTATATTGGACGACTTTAGTTCTGACCAGTGAGGAAGGTTGTAATTACATTTTACTGTAATGTTATTGAGTTGGAATGTTTGTTATTTTAGCACAATTTTTAATGTGTTGTTTAGCTAAATGTCATGACAACCTGCATTTATATCATTTGAAAAGACAGCAAATAATATCAGATCTTATTTCATATCAGTTCTTGTGAAGTAAACGTATTTTTTTATCTATGTAATGAATTCTACCTCTCGCATTGATAATAAGACTCAATATTGTATTCTCCTTCGAAATATTCTTATCTGTTCCCGTATTTGACTGTTATTTGATAAATTGATAAAAAGACTATGGCATAATATATCAGCAGTATTTATTGAATATTTACAAGAATATAATTGATGTGATCAATTTACATGTTCTTTTTCATTTCCTTACTTAAAATTATTCGCTGTAAATGGGCTCCTTAAACCATTTTAGGCACTCTTGGATAAAACAAAACATGTTTGTAAGTAAAACATATTCTGGCATTGTCTCGAACTATTTTAAAGTAGGTACTGCCATGTTTTCTAGCAAACCAAATACAGTGTAACTTATCTTTTTGTAAGTTTTTATTATATTTTGATATTTTTTTATAATGAAGCAAGCCTTACCAAAAATCCTTGTGTAGGGAGTATGCGTTGGATTTTAGCATTTATGGCTTCATTATTTGCACATGACGTTTATTAATTTATAATTAAGAGCTGCGCTCTTGTCGGTGGAGCAATTTCCACTATCTGAACTGCCAGCACCTACCTTCAACATCATGACATCAGCTTTTCTTTAACTGCTGTGTAAGTGTATGCTCTTTGGTCTTATGTAACGTTGAATAAAATTTATGTAGAAGCTAGATAGTTTATGGAGGTCATTTTAAGCTAGTATATAGTATCAGTCAGTGATTATCTATCTGCGCGCGTTGTCTTCGGGCATCCTCATACGCTGGTAGATTTCGGGGATGTCGTAGTCCATCGAGTCGCCGTAGCCTCCCTTCGAAGGCTGTTTGACTCCTGCTGCGGACAGAATTTTAGATTTTAATATTGTAGCACAACAAGTAAGAAATATGGATTTGTAAAAAATAATCCTTTCTGTACAGCAACATTTTAAGGTTTGGTCTTACAAAGTAATTTGGATCAATTCTGTTCAAGATGTAGTTTACCAAGAATATAAGAATATGATGCATTTAAAACGGGTAAGGTATTTTAGTGTTCATTTTTATGTACGAGTATGTTGATATATTATCAGCAACAAAATCTGTCAAGGTACGTTAATGAGAATTCATAACTTGAAAACATTAATTTCTATTCCCACATGCTACAATTTACAGACCCGAGTCCTACTATAGCCTCAAAATTAAATCCATACTAATATTATAAATGCGAAAGTGTGTCTGTCTGTCTGTCTGTTACCTCTTGACGATTAAACCAATGAACCGATTGAGATGAAATTTGGTATGGAGACAGTTCGAGACCCTGGAAAGGACATAGGCTACATTTTGTCGTGATATAAAAACATTAAGATGGTGAAATGGGGGATGAAATATGAAAAATCCAATTCTTGCGGGCGAAGTCGCGGGAAACCACTAGTTAATTATAAAGCTATCTATCTATTTTTATTATTAGCCAGACATTTGACGCAATCTCACCTGATGAAGGCAATGCGGTCGAGGATGGGACATGTCTGTCTAGCAACAGCTTCACCTTAGAATTCATGATAGCCCGTGTACTCACCGCTCCCAGGCCAAGCGGCGACGGTGGCGCCCTGGCACGCGGCGCAGGCGCACTTGTTGGGCGAGCCCACGCGGTGCTTCTGCCGCGAGCCGTCCGCGCACGCCAGCCAGATGTCCACCGAGCCGTACGACAGCGCGCGGCAGCACTCGCACTTGGAGTCGTGGATGCCGGTCACTGGAATTTAATGTTTCGTAGAGAAATGGAGAATGGAGCGTATAAGTTGGACGGAGAAGAAAACAAATGAAGAAGTTTTGTCTATGGTTAGGGAAAAAAGGAGATTGATGGAAACAATAGAGTGTAGGAGGGGACGAATGTTAGGCCACCTGATTCGACACGACAATTTTATTAAAACGATAATAGAAGGAAGAATAGAAGGAAAAAGGAAGCGAGGAAGACCAAGAATAAGCTACATGCAGCAAATAAAAGAAAAGATAAATGTCGGGTCGTATCAGGAGGTTAAGAGAAGGGCGGAAAGCAGAGAGGAATGGAAAAAACTCCACCGACAAGAGCCTAGCTCTTAAATTTGATGATGAGAGAAATGGAGTCATTTTTGTAAAGCCGAACATCAACAGACACAGGCACCACATTTTTAAAAATATATAAAGGGTGTCCGGGTTTCGACTAGCGGTAATTTGAGGGCGTTTTATTTATCACATTTTAAAGACATAATCCTAATGTTTTTTTTTGAAATTTTTTTTCAGAAAAATTGCATTTTTGTAATAGGTTTAAAAAACTATTTAACTGTTTTAAATTTTTGGTAAGATTTATAAAAAACAATTTATTCCTCTATGACGGTTAATAATTAAGAATTGATCTTTATGTTTAGTTTATTTGCGTATGACACTTGATAGACCATAGCGTTACCTTCCAAAAGAATCATTTTCATAACTTTTAGGACCTCCAGATCCATAAAAATATCATTTTAAAAAAATATTAAATTGGCTGCTTTCAACATGGGGGTTTTTTGTCAATAACATTTGATGATCTAATAGCCCATAAATTATCGCTAGTCCAAACCCGGACACACTGTTTAGCAGATTACACAGGTGGATGTGTGCCCCAGTTCAGGAGATACTTCTTTTTAACACGCCGGCTTATTTAGTATTGTTCAACAAATAAAAACCCCTTTCTAATAATTGAGACGGATAATTACGAACCATCTCTTTCTGCTGTACTCGGATACGTCGATTAAATTTAATCTTCATTTAAGTGTCGTTCTGTCACTTTCTTTTTCAATGAGATAGAAATGACTGCATGAAACTTAATAGACTACATGCCTATGTCCAAAATGGATGGGTCATATGAACCACCAGGTGACGTATATGTAGACATGGGGCGGGTACCCGGCATGGATCCGGTACCCGGCGGATCAAGCACAAAGCTGTAATGGACAATTTTTTACGAAAAAAACTATATTTTTTAGTACTGATATTTCAATATTGGTAAATTATGATGCAAAAACGCCAACTTTTCAGCGCGATCAGCACTTAAGCGTAATAAACAAAAACAGTCCCCGCACCCCGCGGAATACGCAACGCGTTACACGACCTGTAAACGCTGCCGGGTACACGGTTAAACCACTACCCGCCCCATGTCTAGTATATAGGACGATATAAGAGCATAAAATAATAAGATTCAGCACTAAAGCTGTCCAACTGAGTGCTGGTGAGAATTGGTCATATATTTTTGTACGGCATTTTTACCATCGATAGATCCATGAAAAATAATAAGAAAGCGCGTAGTGCCGTAAAAAAATCGTGCGCCACAAAGTCGGTATTTTTTTTTACTGTAAATGTACTAACTCTTCTCCAGCACTTGAATTCTCACCAGCACTACTAGTATTCTGTGCCAGCACTCAGTTGGACAGCTTACACGTGACGGCATAGTGCTGAATCTTATTATTTTATGCTCTTATATCGTCTTATATACGTCAGCTGGTGGTTTATATTAACCCATTCATTTTGGACATGGGCCTGTGGTCTATGAAGGATTAACTTATTTGACGTCTCTGAGTACGACAGTTAATCAATCAAGAGTTGTAGCAGTGGCTTCATTTAATTAAATTATTGAAAATCTGTTCTTAAATTATCGTTACCCAATGGACCGAGCCCACATTTGTGAGCTGAATATAGATCAGGAGGTAATATGTGGGCCGATCCCGGCGGCACTGCAATGCCGGGCCGACCCGTGACGGGAGTGGAGCGAGCCCCGAACATCCCGTCGATTTACAAAAATCAGTTTAATATACTGGTCCCTCAGTGAGGGAACTTTCAGATATTAAGCTGAAAAGAACAGATACTACACTTTGATCTTAGCCAAAAGGCCGAGAAGCGATGTCCAATCTAAGCCGGCCGAGGAAGGTCATTCTATGGAAAAATATTAACATCGCGCGAGTCAACGACAATGCGCGCCATCTATTGACAGACTGGCAATAAAAGTGACACGCGTGCCTGTGGGGAGGCCGCTTCATCCAAGCAGATCCATTAATCGTGTACCTAATAATTGCAGACCCCTTAATTATTATGCTTTTATTAACTAATAATATTTCTATTAAGCTGTTCTTTGTGACTGTTGTGACTGCTGCATCCGAATTTTAAGTCACTTAAATAAAACTGTCCATCTTCTATTAGGATATGTATGTAGCTAGTTTTAAGAAATTTGTAAATGGATAGGAACTTACTAGGACAGATATGTGTTATAGCTCTTTTTCCTTTATTTATATGGTTAAGAGTAAGAAAAAAAATGAAGTTATAACTTGTAATTGAAATGGAAACAATAGTTAAAATGAGAGCACAAGCACTTAAAATGTTTTAGAAAATTACAAAGGCACAAACGCCCTCTGGCGGAGATTGGCAAAAGTAGAGGCTAAGCATAGCAGTCATAGAACACATCGCTACCTTGGGGTAGAAAGGTCGTAAAAGCCATAGAAGGTTTATGTTCTCCGCCAGAGGGCGTTTGTGCCTTTGTAATTTTTACTTTTTGACATTTTAACTCCTCTATCACCTTTTACTAATTGATATCAATTTGTCTTTGCTGGAAGTTATCACTAAAATTATTAAAGGCATATTATAAAAACGCATCTACGTACGGACGACAGCACATCAGGCCAGACAGAGTGCAACAAAAATGTGTAGTCCGTCCGAGTCACAACCGGTAACAAATCATGACAAAAGTGCAAGTCATATTTTCCTATACCCTTTACTTTCACGGAAGTTATAAAACCCCATCTAATTTTGGAAGTCTATACATGTACTTTTTCAAAATAAACTATTTGCACAAGTGTTTGACTTGAAAACACCGTACCTACCTATTTATTTGGTGTCTTTCACCAACTGTACCAAAAATATCACCTACTTCGAATTAATTTTTTTACCTGACTGTTCTTCGCGTAAAACAGGCAATGGCACTCGAATGTCTTCTGGTACTTTGTGATTTTATAAATTTTAGTTAAAACCTGACGTTTTGCAACACTTTACAGCATTCATAGTAGCCATGGTGGTATACTAATTTTATTAAAGTGTTGTTTGTCTTACAGTCTTGCGAACTTTGCAAAGTACCTGCAGTCAGGCAGCACGTCAGGTTACCCATTTGAACTTCGAAAACAGCTTTTATTACGTAGGGAATAGAGGTAACCAGGTCTCAAGGTCAAAGTGGGGTAGTCTGGCGTACACATTGAAGTGTGTTTTTGGTTTTATTTAATAAGTTTATCCAAACGCGCACACATAAGAAACGTTCGTCGCACAACTAACTTTTATTGTATACCGAATCGACGCGGGGCCTGATAGCTGCAGCGTAGGAGCACACATACATATAGGGTGTATGAGTTAATAATCTTACCGTTATTGTAGAGCGTGCCTGAGTCGCAGGAGCCGCGGCACTCGTAGAAGCCAACGAGCGGGCGGTCGTTGTAGCAGGCGCCGTGCGGCCCCAGCTTAGTGCGAATCGCGCCCACCGAGGCGGGGCCCGACAGCAGCGTAGGTGTACATGTGCCTGTGTAGTGGAAGTATTAGTTACTAAATAAATATCATTCATTTTGGACAACATGATCCATAATGTGTCAGTCAGCTTTCCGATAAAGCTTAATATTAAGTAATCGCTTCTTTATAAACATGAAATTATCTTAACTTTATTGACTTAGGTACCAAGTAACTCAGCAAGTTTGCCAAACATGCAATTTGAGAAACCGGCTGAAAAGAGTGAAGTCCACTCTCTCTCCTATCATATTATGCGCTCTCGTTATGTTTTTGCGCATTATTGCATAAAGTCAGTTATGATAATGCAAAATGCCTAACATAATCAATTCATATTTGATTTATCAGGAAGGAACAGATACAACTTTAATAATACATCTCAACATAAATAAACGAGGTAAGCACTCAGGAGATATTATAAACACAGACTTCTAGCGCGATAAATAAATAATAAACAAATAAATTGTACTCACAATCACACCAATTAACTAGCCAAAAACTACGTGAGCTTGTGCTTTGACGACTAGGATAACGGATAGACATGCTTATTGTTATATTTATAAACATCCAAGACTTAGGTACAAATGCTCATCACACAAACATTTTTGTTTCTTGCGAGATTTGAACTTGCAACCGCTTTTTTTGTAGCCCGGAGTGCGAACTACTACCTTCACTAAACCTGTCGTCATGTTTCCCTAATATTTTAATGTGGGGGTTTGTTCCGTTGTATTTCTCATATATTTAATAGGCAGACATTTGACTGCAATCTCACCTGATGGTAAGCGAAAATGCGGTCGAGGATGTGACATGTCTGTCTAGAAGCAGCCTATTTACTCTTTTCTTAAAGGAATCCAAATCGTAGTGTTAAGGAAACACTTCAGCCGGAAACGAATTCCACTCTCTAGCCGTGCGCAAGAGGAACGAAGATTTTATAAAACGTTTGGTGCGTGTTAGTGGTATGTCAACGACATAAGGGTGGAACTTCGCTTGCGTCTTATGTCCCGATAGTAGAAACTATTCAACAATTCGTGCAATACCTTCGCACACTCGCCGAAATGTAGCCTGTGAATACTGAAAGGCACGCCACCTTACGCTTATGTTCGAGTTGTAAAGGGCAAGTCAGAGCAAATAACAGAGGTACACTCACTCTGCGCCAGCGGCTTCTCCTTGCAGACCTGGCAGCAGGTCTCGTTAAGCAGGAACTCGGGCTCGCACTCCGATACGTCGGGGCAGGTCTCGCGCGCGGTCGTCACCACCACGTCGTCGCCCGACCGCTCGCATGAGTACGTCGTGCAGTTGTCAGCTGACTTCCAGGTGGTGCCTGGCGGAGGAAACAGTAAATAAAAATCTGCATAATTATTTTTATAACATAAGCAATTTTTTTTGCAAGTTTTTACGAAATTTAATTAAATTTCTTAAAAACTCACAAAAATTGGTCGACTATGTCATCCGATAGGATTAGAACCCATGACCCTTCGCTATCCGGGCGAATGCTCTTACCGACTAACGTCCTCCGTAGCTGAGTTGGTAAGAGCAATCGCCCGGATAGCGAAGGCTCATGGGTTCGAGTCCCATCAGATAACACAGTCTATAAACTTTGTGAGCGAAATTTAATTAAATTTCGTAAAAATATGCATTTTTTAGCAGAACACCAAGTATGTGTTAATAAAAAACTGCATATTTTGTTTTAGCCGGACACCACAGCTGGGCGTCTCCCAGCTCCCAAACGTCTCTATTCGTCCCTGTTAGTGTTTAGGTCTTTCCAATCTCGATTTAAATTCGTTAAGTTCGTATCTTCATCACCATCCGTGGCTGCTTCTTGAACGAAACTTTTAAACGTTGACCATTTATTTCGGATAATGTTAGAAACAATTTTCCATTGTCTATTACTACCTACATTAAACATTAAATTAAAAGTTTAAATAAGAAACCTAAAATTCGGACACGGGCAGGATTTTTGGTTTCTTATTTAAACTTATACAAATTAAATAAAAGTAACACTGATAAAAAATATTTTAAAAGCTATTACGAGTACATTACTTTTACATAAGATTCAACTAATGTTTGACTACTTAATAACTGAATTATATTTAATGAATATTTGCTTATCAAATATGTAATTGTAGATAATTATTATGTACTAAGATTTCATCAATTTTTAAACAGCTGGTAAGCTTCAAACAAGGTGCAAAACAATAATTAATATTATTATGTCAAGTTGCGCCACCATCGTTACGAAAGCCCCCACGTTGATATTAGGCTTAATACTCACTAGGTGGCGCTGCCAATCTACTAGCTCGCGGTTCATCCTCGGATTTCTGGGACCAATAAAGCCCTCCGATACCATTAACCTTTACTCTGGTTTCCCTTCAAAACGCATAAATCTTTCGCCTTTTACTAAAGATTTCCGTGGAGGGGAGCACTCAAATGAGTCTAACTCAATTTTTGAAGCCTTGCTTCGTGCAAGGCGAATAATACATTGAATGTCTGGAGATACTTGATAACTTTAACCTTTGAATTTTGCTAATTTTGTCGTAAAGGTCGTAAGATATTCAAGGTCATAATTAAATTTTTGCAAAATCTCGTCGGATTCTTTATAGGCCCTGCCTAACACATTGTTGTGTTGGGCATACATATAAATATTTTACTCACCTCCTCATAGTTGAGGTGAGGCCTTTGCCCAGCAGTGGGATCTTTGCGATAGGCTAACTTTACTTAAGTATTTTACAAATATTATTTGTATTGGTTATAATGGGGCCGGCAACTGTCAAAGTAGCGCTAGTATAGCTTGTTCCCATAAAAAATGTTTGCAGTATGTAATTCGAGGTTTTATTTAAGTTTATTCAAAAATGACTCGTTGTTATGTTCCACAATGCTCTGAAATAGGAACTCATAAATTTCCTAAAGACAATAAAATGCGAAAACTCTGGCTCAAAGCAATTCGTCGTATAAAATTTACACCTACAAATAATTCTAGGTTATGTCGGAAACATTTTAAGGAAAGTGATTACGTAGGAGTCAGTAAATACACAGGTAATTAACTTACAGGTTACTAACAACAGTAACAACTACAAACATACCATATAGATATTCATATACGTGCTTTTAAATTCTTTCAGGAGTGGAACATCAACATAGATAAGTATTTGAATGAATGTGCCATACCAATGATCTTTGCATGGAACACGAAGCCACTTTCTGAGCATGCGAAAGCGAGAGACGAACGTGTTCAAACAAGGAGCTTGAAAACAAAATTGTTTCAGGATATGCCATCAACTTCCTCTCAAAATCTTGATGATTTTGAGCCACTTGAACAAAATGAAGAATGTGCTAATGTATTTCAAGAGATAGTACTTCATGAATATGACACAAACTCTCCAAGATCATTGGACAAGTCTTTTAAAACCTGAGGGACACAAACTTCAAATACATTAAGATTGTTTTCTACAGAAACTTTACTCACAGATGACGAAACTGTTAGTTATTATACTGGACTAGAAACTTACTCAAAATTTATGTTTGTTTTGAGTACACTTTTGCCAATGGCGCATGACTTAAAATACCGTTGGAGCAGAGTTGTTGGGTTATCTGTAGAAGATCAATTATTAATGTTATTAATAAAATTAAGAAGCAACAAGCCCGACTTTGAAAATAGTAAAATGTTTGATGTAAGCAAAACTGAAGTGTCTAATGTAGTAGTAACTTGGATCAACTTTGTCAGTGACATGTGGAGTTTGATTGATATTTGGCCTACCAGAGAGATGGTAAATTTTTACATGCCAGATAGCTTTCAGAAGCACTATGAATCCACAAGAATTATTATAGATGGAACAGATATTCCAATACAAAAACCAAGTCAGCCAGATGCTCAAAAAGCTACTTTTAGCACATATAAACACACTAAAATTCTTGGTTGGTGCTTCACCAGGAGGTTTATTGACCTATTGCTTTGGAGCTTACGCTGGATCTGCAAGTGATCGCCAAATTGTGGAGAGGAGCAAACTCTTTCATCTGTGCGAAAAGGGAGATAGTATTATGGCTGACAGAGGCTTTAATGTACAGGATTTATTTGCCAGTAAAGGCATAGGTATTCCTTCCTTCTTGAAAGGGAAATCTCAAATACCTGGTGTTTTGCTGAAGAATGACCGGAAATTAGCGAGTCAGAGAGTACACATAGAAAGGCTCATAGGGTTGACTAAAACCTATAAAATATTAACCAGTGAACTCAACCAATACTATGTACCACTAGCCTTAAAAAATATTCTTTATATGTTTTATGCTATGTAACTTCAGAGAAGGAATTGTAAATAAGACATAAATAAAAGGTTATACACATTATCAATTTATTTATTTTGCCATTTTATGGTAGTTATAATACAAATATTTTTCAAAAAGGGCTTCTTGAAAATATTGTGTATAAAAGTTATCTAATTTTGCCAACATATTGGCTATGAACACCTCATCTTTGCTCACATACACCACCTTTAAATCTTTGTAGGTATACACAATCAAATTGCAGGTCAAGGAGGCAACAGTGACTCGGATTTTTTCAAATGGGTGAATATTGCGAAAATTTTCATTGGATTTATCTAAAACTTGTCCACATTGACGGTTAGTTATTATAGTTTTAAACTGCATTATTGTCATAGCACTAAATATTACTAAAATAAAATGAGAGGTCAAAAACTACACATCGGGAATTGAGCCTAGGCTCAACCCCGTAGTACACAGTGACTCTAGTAGTACACAGTGACTTATCAGTAAAAATAAAGTGAAAGATTATTACTTCAAATTATATTTTTATTGAAAATCAACAAATTAGGACTTTTTACCCTCTAATTAGTACAATTTTGGTTCTTACAAAGCTATTTATCAATATAGAGATCCACAGTTACTACACATTTAATCAACGATGTTAAACTAATCAAAATTTGAACTAGAGATGCTAAAGACTAGTAGCTTTTTCTTACAATTTAACAAAAACTACTATAATAATTACTAAACAATCATTCAGTCTTGTCAACTAATAGATAGAACATTAATACATTTTAGGAAAGTGAAATCAATTGTAAAATTATATAATGGTCTGGTAGCAGTTCCAACCATTGAAGGTTTTGGCAGAATATATTTTAAATGATCCTCCCTAATAAGCGAAAGATCTGGCTTTTTAGGCATAAGGAACTTATAAGTGCCTGGCTTGCGTTTTAAAAATGAAATGTAGTATTCCAGGTCGCTATTTATTTCTTCTAATACCTTCCCGATGCACAAAGATCGCTGTTTTTTTGTTGTCAACTCCACTATAACATATTCTCCGTCCTTGGGTGAGTTAGTTAGTTTGGCTGGGGTGTTTTCCGCACTTAGCCTCTTGATTGGGCCAATGTTAAACTTGGGTGAATGTGGTAAAGGATTCGTTAAGTCTTCCTCTGTTATAACCATCTCATCATCAGCATTTATATCTTCTTCTGGCGATTCCAGCCAACAAGAATCAATAGCATGTAGTACACAGTGATTCAGAGTCACTGTGTACTTCTTAGAATTGAGTCACTGTGTACGACTACGGCATTTTGAATATAACTGATCACAGCATTCGAGTCAAATAATAATTACGATAAACAACTACATGAATGAGAACACTATAGTATTAACTAATTGGTGAATACAAAAGACAATACAAAATATCACAACCTTAAGTATGAAAACAAAAGAAACTCACCTCAAAAAGTAATTTTATAGGCACGAAAACAAAAACACACCGTCACACTACCGTACGACGCTTGACCTGCCGACCGACTGGTTAGAACTTGTTTGGGGTTCACATGCTAGTATTGTGTGACAAGAAAAGAAATATATCCCGCGTTTTTCGAGTAATAACATGAATGAGTCACTGTATCCGACTGAGCCACTGTTGCTTCCCTGACCCTACTTCTTGCCAGTACAGTACAACTGTCCTTGTATCTGGTAATAATATGGGGTGGTACACTTAAGACTAAAAATATTGTTCTTTTGTATCAAATATGGTACACTTTCACTATTAATAATTTTAAACCGGCTGGCATAAGGGCATTTTACTTTAATAATGGTTTCTGGTCCCAGTAACCCATCAGGGAATGCAGCTAGATATGGCCTTTCCTTACTAATAAAAAGGCCACATGGCTCGATTTCTAGGTCATTTTCAACACTATATTGAGTGAGAGCAATCTTTTCATTCAAAACACCATGGTTGGTAGCTCGCGAATGAAATTTGCATCTATCCATAACTTCCCTAGCATATTTTTTCATCGTGGTGGGTTTTAGATGGCATATGGTATGAAAATTGCTAGCAGTAAGCCTGTGCTTGCGTTGCTGATGCCATTCATTACATTCAGACTGATTTCTAGTATTTTGCTCTATCTCATTTATTTTTTCATTAGATATTTTTGGTACATCTAAATTTTTTAATAAATTTATTTTGGGATCTACTTCTGTGTAGCCATGGTCATTTTCTACAGCATATGGATTTGCGGGTTGATACAATTTGTTTGAGAGTTTAGGCAGTGGATTACACGTGGAGGGCGACAATGATAGGTGGAAAATCAGTCAGGTCTGAGCACTTATAGCTAGGTACTTGCCGCATTAGCTTTCAGGGTTCAGGTATCACTTCACAGGCCACAATCACTCGAAATGTCTGTAAGGAGCTTCACAGGATACACACGCGGCGAAAGCGCTCTGGTCAGTCTAGTACATGTGTCATAGGGAACGTCTCGATGTCGACTCGATCTTCGGGGTTCTCACGGTACGTTTTAAACAAATAAAAATAAGGCAGGTATGCGTGTGAGTGTGCGCGGCGTAGTATCAATAGGGTACACAAACAAATCAAAATATTGTAGTAAACACAATTGTTTGATTGGCATGGTTGAATTTAAAAAAATGAGTGCCAAATTTCTAATCCTGCTGTTGTAATTGTCTTTATTTATATTGTTTAATGGATAAGGCTCAAAGATGACACTGCCTCTTTTTTTATGAACTAGCTTCTCTGCTCTGACGGGAGTTCCAGTGTATTGTTTTTTTGGTGCATGAAAATCCTGCAGCTTCTGAGTGCATACTTCAAATTTGAGAAGCACCTTTTCACGCACCATGTTCTCTATTCCTATTAAGAGCACTGCAATATGCTTGCAGACAGCCGATGTTCCACTACCTGCTGGACACTCGCAGTGGGATTCTATAGGATTTCCAAATTGATCCAACTTGATATCTACTTCGTATTGCAGATCTTTCATTGTTTTTCTACAGTATTCCTTTATAAAGTTTGTCACCAACAATAGAAGATTTGGCTGCTAGGAGGTGTAAAGATTCATATAACACAGTAGCTGTGTCAAATTTCTTCTGTGTACTAAAACAAAAAAAAACGTAGGCATGTTAATTTTTATAGATTCTTGTTTAGTTGTAGTGTCGATATAACACTGTTTTGGTACAATATGTGTACAAACATCTGCTAAAATACTTACTAGTTCAAATAATGTCTTATTTGAGTCACGTTAAGAGGAGGGAGTACAGTGTTACTGTTGATATCGTGATATGTCTCATTTGGTGGCACTTGCAAGATGGGATCTTCATCAGTTGAACATTCGGGGCGGCCAAAATTAAAATTTTGGTCATATAGTTCCAACCTGCAAGTAGCATAATTTGTATTACTTTTAATTCTTTTCTGAGGTAAGGTTAACCAAGTTTGAATATTAAATATTCAAAAAATAGCAAATTTTCAGTCATGATGCTTAGGTTAGGTACCTAAAAAATGTTGTAAATTTTACAACATTTTATAGGTACCTAACCTAACCTAAGCATCATGACTGAAAATTTGCTATTTTTTAGTATAATCTATGTATATCCTTGAGTTTAAGTATATCCATGCACAGTTGTTCTATATAAAAGAGGAACCACATCATAAAACAAACAAACATACAATCAAGTTGCTCCTTACCTTTCAATCAGGTCTGCTTTTTTTCCTCGTAAAGAGGCACCGCGTTTTCTCAACTCTGCTTTCGAATCATTGAATCGCCAAGTAGAATACATTATAAATGACACAACAAATTCACTTTCTCAGTCAGAAAAATTATTAGAAAGAGCGAGCGTTGCATTAACGAAATGGCAAAAATGATTGACAAGGGACCAAGCTATGGTAGCGCCATCTGCAATTAGCTTTCTCCGGCCGGCCCCATTGTTGTAATGTACGTATTGTTAAAATGTCTATTGAAAACACTTTATTTGAAACAGTTTTTGAAGCGCTTGACTGGTTTTGCGATAGACGGCGGTGAGAGCGCAGCGTTATTGCAGACTTGTTTTGTTAATCGTAAATTCGTAATGGATTACAAAGAAAGCTTTAAGAGAAACAACTTATATTACAAAAAAATTAATGTATATCTAACCTATTTTCAGCCCCGTATAAAAAATGATTTTGTTTTCATTTTAAGGTCGAGAGGGCGTTCATCAATAGCTGTTAATTGACTAATATTAGGTGACAGGACAGGGTGGGGTTTCCAGTTTATTAATTTTACCATACCAACGAAAAGAAGCGTATTATCACTGTCTAAAAAAAAGAAATCCACTTCATACGAGTTGTATACCACATCCTTTGTTCAATAATAAAACGTGCATCATACCTAAAGGATGCTTCATCTAATCCTGTTTTATTTAGGGAATAAAGTGGTGGTCCGCGAAACCATTGGAGTTCCAAAAAGTACATTTTTTTTTTTCAAGCCGAACATGATAATATTACTCAAACTAAAAGGTACCACTTTGCTTATTCATAGAGTTACGACAAAAAATTAAAAAGTAGCTTAAAATAGCAAGACAAATTAGGATTCCGTCCGTGGCCTAAAAAAATCGGAAGCCCTAGCCGTAAGAAAGTCTTAGTGCAGCAGGCAGGTGCAGTATCATTTAGCTAAATATTTTAAAACATCTTTCTACCAGAATATATGTATAAACAATGACCCCCTTATTACAAAAACTTAGTACCATATTTAAGCCAGACTAGGGTATTAGCTAGCCAATTAGAAAAGCGTTTCTCTATTAGGTTATGACACGTATGTGTCATTCATTTCTCTGTAGTCGTCTGATATTTAGACCTAGTTTAAACCTGGTATATATTTTTTGTAATAAGGCTGTGATTGTCTACTTTTATAGCTACTAGACAGCAAATAAAGTGCTTTATTCATTCCGTCATTATTTCATTAAATACTGTAAAATATAAAGTAATATATATAATACTCGTATAAAATAAGTGAATATCATTCAATAATCGAATGGTTCACTCCTCAAAAAATGTATGTAAGTATGTATGTTAATTAATTGTCACACTGCCTTCGTTAAACTAAATTGGGAGAATTCAGGTGTTACCGTGAGTCAATATACTACAGCGCCATCTGTTGGCGGGATTGTTAGGCTATTCAAAATGACGAATTCAGACGAATAGACTGTGTGTGTGACCGAGTAGTAGGGCAAATAGGGGCCCAAGCCGAGCTGTGTTTCTGATTCATAACAAGTGTAGTAGATCTTAAGAAAAGCAGACATTTTAATGTAATCACAGAATTTATCAAAGAAGTGTGTTTTAGGAAAATAATAGTCGTGCTAGTCGAATTTCAACTACAGCAGCCAATCTCAATAGAGGTAAGCGCGGGAGAGATTATTATGACAGTGCACAAGTGTGTGCGCAATACACAATGCACTCTATGTTCCTTCACTCTCATCATAGTTCGATGAGACGGCATGCAAAAGCTTAACGAAAACGGCTTCAGGAAAATACTTGTTATTTAGGTAAAAAAGTAAATCGACCATCAGTGGTCGCTATTTCGTAAGCAATAATTAATTCTAAGTTCTAATTCTAAGTCATTAGTGCTAAAATCGTCTCTGGATAAGAACACTAGGAGCTAGCTTAGAAGATTGATTTTGGTGCACAATTTTTCTTGCACGTTCTTCTACCCCATGCAAAAAATAAAACGGTTAATCCGAGTGGCATTCAGTTGCTAAGAGGTGGCAGGTGTTTGAAGAAGAACCCTGTATTACCAAATTAAAATCTGCTTTTGGTATACCGTTGACCCGAACACACAGACAATTCGACATTTGATTACGCGACGTTTTGCGCTCAACCATTTTGAGTACTCGTTAACAATTAAGTCATATTCATATCATTTAGTTAAGGACATTAATTAATCTTATATTAAATAATACAATAATAATATATATGAATATTTAACAAAACAGACATTAAAGCGATAATGTAATCATCAGCGTAGGTATGAAATACAAATGGATACAAGTTTAAATAAGAAACCAAAAATTCGCACACAGGTAGGATTTGAACCTACGACCTTTGGCTAACTGGGCAAACGCTCTTACCAACTGAGCTACTGTGCAGTTCATCCAACCGTGTGAAATTCTTAGTCTCTTTTGTCTTACGTCATTACGTGACGGCAGCAACATCTACCCGAGCTGCATTGCAACAGCATCGGGCCAATACAAATGGAGCTTAGGTAGTAATAAAGGTTTTTGGAAGGGCTCTTAATTTGCTTTAGATCAAATATTCTAGTGTTTTTAAGATGGTTAGTATAAGTACTAACCTAGTTCTATCAGCTCATCTTCAAGCACACACTTGTCCCTAACACAGTCCCCGAAGTACACACCATTTCCCCGCAATTCACCCACCCGTCCCCGCTGACATCTAGTATGCTAGAAGGTTCGAACATGAACTTTTTGACAATAGTTAGGTTAGTATAAATACTGACCTGGTTCTATCAGCTCGTTATCCACCACACACTTGTCCCTAACACAGTCCCCGCAGCAGACGCCAGATGCTGGTTCTCTATACTTAGCGTTAGTTTTTACCATTTGTACTAACTAGTACTTACGTTATAATTATTTAAGAAATTTCTTTGCGGGTTCTTTGTGGGTTTGTTTCCCAAGTATTAATGAAATTGAACGCCGGCTCACTGTCGCAGTCAGCACGCAAAAATTCGTCGACTAAGTAACGTCCCCCGTAGATCAGTTGAAATAGCATTCGCCCGGAAAACGAAGGTTATACTAACTACTTATGAACTCATCTGGTTCTATCAGGTCCTCTTCAACCACAAACTTGTCCCTAAGACAGTTCACAATGCAGACCCCCCTTTCCCGCAACACCGTCGCCGCTGACATCTAGTATGCTAATAGGGTCGCACATGAACTTGCCGGACTTTAGTTAGGTTAGTATAAATAAATAGTAACCACCACACACTTGTCCCTCACGTAGTCCCCGCAGTAGACGCCAGCGGTTCTCTATACTTGAAGCCACTCTTGGTGTAGCGTTAGTTTATACCATTTATACTAACTAGTAATTATGTTATAATTATTTTCACTATTTTAAGCAATTTCTTTGAGGGTTCTTTGTGGGTACATTTCCCAAGTATTGATGAAATCGAACGCTGGCTCACTGACGCAGCAAGCACACAAAAATTCGTTGTCTAACTAACGTCCCCCGTAGCTCAGTTAAAAGAGCATTCGCCCGGAAGACGAAGGGTAGTAAGTCCCACAATACTAATGTACTGACCTGGTTCTATCAGCTCGTCGTCCACCACGCACTTGTCCCTAACGCAGTCCCCGCAGCAAACGCCGGTCGCTGGTTCCCGATACTTGAACCCGCGTTTGCAGTCGCGCGCGCAGGCTTGCACGTGCGCGGTGTGAGCGAGACGGCCGGAATCGTCGCGGGAGCACGTGTAGTTCTTGCACGGGTCGGACGATGGCCAGGTTTGACCCTCCTGTAGAAATATAATTAATTTATTTCTGAATATTCATTCGCAAATAGGACTTATACACGCCTCAACATAGACCCTACTTAAAGTTTTATACCGGGCGCAAATATAACAGTACAAGATATTCCCATTGAAACATAAATATAAACAATCATTCATTCATTCATTCATTCATAAATAAATTGACAATCCCTACTTGCCGTCTTCAATTAACTTCATCTTAGCTCTTATAAGATGTCCATAAAAATATAAAATAAAATTGCTAAAATCATCACGTGATTATTGCAGGCCCCTTACCTGGTATATTAGGTTGCCAACGCGACAGGCCACCGGCTCTCGCTTCTTGCAGCACTGTCCAGGTATCACTTGCTCGTCCAGCACGAATTGCTTGCGTTCCGCGTCTGATACTTCCGGGCATGACTCGTTAACACTCTGGATTTGCAGCTGTGGGTAAGATAATATTTAGTTACTGCATTCTTTGTTGTTGTTAGGATTGATTTAGATTACCTCTAAAATATTAACTTCTGCAATTAATTATACGAGTACAGATAAAGATTCAAGGTAAAAAGAAATGTCAATCGAAAGATTAGTAATAACCTACTCCAATCAGCGCCACTGTATCAAGAGTGCTATAGTGCCATCGCCAATTCAACAGAAGATGGCACCTAAGACGAAGAAGGCTTGCCCTCTTGTATGAGGACTTTGCAGGGTACTTTTCTTGGACCTCCGTTATAAATAGTCACTATTAGTTACAGTGCCGTTAAGATCCACGCAGTGTATTTAGTACAGAAGTCTGGAGGTATCCTTCGCTTGCCGCTATGATGTTCTTTGCCTTCGCACACGCAAGCGATGAGCTTGCACTTGCCAGAACACTGCTCGTATGAGGACTTCACAGGGTACTATTCTAAAGATTATAAATAGAAATGTCTTACAGTCCCGTTTGGAGCCACGCAGGTGTAGTTAGTGCAGAAGTCTGGAGACGTCCATCGCTCGCCGATAGAATGTTCCTTGCCTTCGTTTACGCAAGGGACGGGCTTGCACTTGCCGCAATTTTGCTTGTAGGTATGAGGACTTCGCAGGGTACTATTCTAGGACCTATATAATAAATAGTAATAATTACTTACAGTGCCGTTTAGATCCACGCAGGTGTAGTTAGTGCAGAAGTCTGGAGACGTCCATCGCTCGCCGATAGGATGTTCCTTGCCTTCGCACACGCACGCGACGGGCTTGCACTTGCCGCAACACTGCTTGCTAGATGGCTCGGCGGGGAAGTACTTCCAGCCCTAATCAGTAACGTAACTTATAAGCAAATAGTCATAATGGTTACATATTATTAAAAAAAATGGGCATAAAAACTCACTTCATTATCAATTATTTGTATCAAAAGTTGTAGTTTTGATTAAAAAGTAAGTCTTCATCAAATCTATACTAATATTATTTACACTCGTAATAAAGAGGTAAAGTGTAAATTTAAAGTTTGTTTGTAGGAAACAATCTTTGGAACTACTAGCACGCATGAGAGTTTATTATTGTACGAAGCCGGGGCGGGTTAATAGTTTGTTAGCAATAGTTTACTTTGAAGTGTCGTCATATACTAAAAGTTATTAAAAAACCATGAAAATCTTGGGCCTAATTACATAACTCTGTTGCCAACAATTTAGGATTGAAATCGCATGAAAATGTCACAATAGACATTAGTTACTCTGTTAACCTGGCCATTCACTGTCAGTTCAAAATATGACTCCACTCACTAACATAAAAATAATTTGAAAACTGACTTTCATTTAGTGCTGCTAGAACGTGGACAATTCCCCACGCAAAGGGGACTTTTAGTTTTTTTAATTTAGTGGGTAAAATAGGCGAGAAGGTCTTAGGACCGGTAAAATATGGGCAGTTGTGGAAAAACATAATAACGTTAAGTTACTTTTTAGTACTTATGCCTATAGCCTAGATTTTTATTACCGATATTGAAAACGTAAAATTTTGGTCGTACCTCAGACCGATTAATTAGTGTAACTGGCCGTGAATGGCCAACTATAGCAACAAAACTTTGATTAAAATAATTTCATTCAAAGTTACATAATCCACTACCTTTACAATATGACTGCTTTGAAAACCAATCTGTCAAAACAAATCGTTTTCAATGGCAGCTAACAGTAATCAGACCAGAAAAAAATAATCTTGCAACGCTGTTAATGTAGTCAAAGCTACACCATAAAATAAAATAAAATTGTAAGTATTTTAGCGAGATTTCGCTCCCCAGCCTACCTACAGTTTCAGCCAAAAAACAGCTACAGAATTGTGTACTGACCGGCTGGCAGGCGGAGTCGCAGCTCTTGACGGTGGTGACCTTCTCCAGCTTGCCTTCCCCGACCTCGGTGCACTGGTACGACTCGCACACGTCCACCGGTGATGTCCAGTTCTCGCCCACCTGATTCAGAATACAGTGTAAATATATTAAGGTCCTGCTAGATGAATTTCCGACAGCGGCCAATCAGCAACAGATTTAGCCAACGGGAGATATAATAATAAACGAGTGTGTGCGCAATACACAGGTGCACTCTCTGTTCCTTTACCCTCATAGTTTGTCGATAGGGCAATCGGATGTGATCGCAGACCGATCAGGCGCAGGACCAACGGCTTAGCATGATTTTCATCAATTTTCCGATTCAGAGCCGTTTCAAAGTTATTTTAAAACCGAGACTTCCAGATTAAAATTTTGGCCTAACTCGGATCATCAATATTCAAACCTGTGTCCTCTTTGACAGAAGCTAACGTGGCAGCAGCGAAGCTTGTGAAGCTACACCGACTGTCAAACAAGAGCGGAGAAAAGAGTTTTCTCTCGATAGACAGTTATGCTTATAAGAAGCCAAGATCTTAATTTATGGATGGTGAATTCTGAAGAGGCTCAAAAACTTTTTTCTGAAAAGTTAAAGAATACATAAATGTACGAATGCTGATTTTTCAGCGAAAGCATGTGTGTCACTTCAGAGTATATGGGTGCTTCAAAGTGCAGTTAGTTTAATGCAGCTCAAATGCTCAAGTGATAAGAAGTCCCACTATTTGCGTCACCGCGCGTAGGTACTTTTAGGCTACCTACTCGGGGAGTGAGACAAGACTGACCGAGGGTGGTAGTCTCGCTGTGGCACCAACGACAAGGCCCGTCTAGCCATGCGTCGTCGATCTGACTCACCCGGTATATGCTATATGGTCTTCATACCTCTTGCGACCGCAAGAGGGTCGTGCACAAACTTGTTGGACTATCTATAGTCACGCTTCGTGGATCTGTTTGTGGAACTATCAAACGACACTCACCCGGTATACTTTCGCCGTCTCGGCACTAGATCGGCGCCAAAGCGGGACAGCAGGCGAAGCTACAGCTGTCGGACACTGTGATGAAACAGTGAGCAGTGGCACCAAGGGTAGTGGCATTGCAGCGACAATGCTCGCCTAGCCACGCTTCGTCGATCTATTCGTGGAAATACAAAGCGACTCACCCGGTAGATGCTCTCGCCGTCTCGACACGCGACCTGTGCCAGAGCGGGACAGCAGGCGAAGGGCACGGGGCGCGGCTCCAGCACGAACTGCTCGCCCCCTACGGCGGCGGGACACTCCGTGATGGAACAGTGCGCAGTCGCACCGAGGGCAGTAGACTCGCAGCGACACCAGCGGCAAGGACCGTCTAGCCACGCTTCATCGATCTGTGGGTGATAATTACGAAATATTACTCAGACATCGTCATCATGAGTAAAAAATAAACGGCTTAACGTGCACACCGAAAATACGTTTCTATGAGTTAGCATAAGAAAAGTGACTCTTTGAAGACACAATAGTAGATTGTTATACAAGGAGCGAAAGTGACCATTCCACTCGAGTAGTTTCTGGCGCTCGAACGAAGTGAGAGCGCCAATAGCTCGAGAGTGGAATGGGTGCTTTCAACCGAGTTAAGCATACTATTTTTCATTTCGACTGTGAGGAAAGAAATAGTGCATTTCTTTTTTTATTTGTGTGCAATCGAAGGTGCTTTCCATTTCATTTCCGCGAAGCGCCCGACTGGTACATTTTGGCGTTTCACTTGGTCCGCGAGTGGCGTTAAAGAGGTTAGCGTTGCCGCTCGATAGTCCACTATCGATAGGTTTTCGATATCGATAGTTGAGGAAAAAGCAATAGTATCGATAGACTATCGATAGTCTAGGTAAAAGCAATATCATCGATAGAATATCGATAGTGAATACAAAGGCAATAGTATCGATATAATATCGATAGTATCGATAGTCTACCCATAGTAATGATAGTATCGATAGTAATGAAAGTATCGATAGCTCCGTTAATATAAATACTATCGACACATAGCAATACTATCGATACTATCGATAGTATCAAAGTTCAATATTAAAATCACTATCGATAGCTGATACAGCTCTGACTATTGCAATAACTATCGATACTCTCCATAGTGGCCTTTTATTCAATAGTAGGAGTATAAAGTAGGAGGGAAAAGCTATTTCCCACCCGGCTATCTACACATGAAAGTTCAACTTTCCGAACTGGTGAGATGAAAAATTATTTTCGAAGTAAAGTTTAGAGTGATTTTTTTCGTAACATGAATTTTTTTTTATTATTTGATGGGTTACTCTCGCAGTCGGCATCATCGACAGCTGATTCTCCTGAAGTAACTCACGACGATAGGAATACCCACCTATTAGCCCTTTCCAGATATCTGTCTACTCATTAGCGGTCATATTTATCAATTTTCAACCTGTCGTTTGCTAGGACATCCATCATTTATATTTCCCAGAATAAAACGAAAAACAGATACGTAATGCGTAATGCGTATCAAATGCGATAAGTACTCACGTCTTTCAGTATTTCCTCAGGTTCCGCGCGCGCTTTCTCGCCGCCCTTCGGAGCCGCTTCCCATTCCAACTTCACGACGCACTTGTCTTTGGGTAGTTCTGAAAGGGGAAACATATTACATTCAGGAAATACTTAATCTGTTTTAGAACCTTTAGAGTAGATATACAAGCAGCATTTTACTGCAGCATTAAAAGAATACGTACCTAGGTATAAAGAGCTATAAACGTTCATCAGTCAGAGCGCAAAAGCAACGTATTATGAATAGCATGGGTTGCGTTATCCTAATTCTTAGTTAATGACTGCTTATTTTAAAATTTTACTTATTTTTATTTTACTTTTTGACGTTTAAACAAAATGTGTCGGAATAAAATTTAATAGTATGCTAGCTAGATACAGCAAGTATGTACACCTAGTTTAATATTATGAATTAATAGGTTTAGTACCGTATCGCAATGGCATTAAGTTTAAATTGTGGCGGCAATATTTCTGCGCTGCGGTAAAGAATCAAAACATACCACACTCATATTTCTGACAGCACTTCCCAGTAACATTGACTTCGACCAGATTGTGGAACTTGGTGCATTTTGGTTTCTTAGGGCACGCCTCCTTCCGGCAGACCATGTTGGCGCGCGGGCAGCATCCGGTGTTGTCTATGACCCGTTCGAGCCCCGGCTCTAGGAAGTCTACTTCCTGTTCTGTGGGTATGTGCTCGCATTCGCTGGCTGGCTTGCATTCTGGGTAAAAGTTACCGAAATTAGGCGTTGGAGCACATTTTACGGTTTCATAAATTAATATTGTCACTGTTCATGGAAGTGTTAATTCATCAGATTTATGTGATAGAAGTGAATGGGGTTAACCCATTAAATTACCTGATCTGCCACATCCTGGATTATGGTCCAAAGCGGACGCTAGGCCCTCGTGTGTGAGTGCACAACCAGGATAACGCTAGGATGATGAAGTGAACTCCGTTAAGAGCTCTAACAAAGCTGAATTAAAGATATTTCTAAACGAGCCATATATTATTAAGTTTTACGGTAAGCCGGCGGAAAAGTGGCCCATAGTGCCTTCCACATGACGTAATATTGTACTGTTAGAACATCTTTTTATACAAACGTATGAGTACGACGTTATGAGTGTTCAGATATTATTGGTTAGTTGTGTGTATAAATGTGATTGACTAGCATCTGCTCAGATATTAATAAAATAATGAATGTTCTGATATTAGTGGTAACTTGTAGTGTATGGAACTTATTGACATTTTAAACTGTTCAGAAGTATTTGGTCACTTTTTCTGCTCCAATATATCTGACGGCGACTGTACATACTCTCGAAAAACATAACCCTCCTTCCACAGTCGGGTAAAAAGAGATGGATCAAATTAAGTCTTACCGCACGCGAACTCCTTGCACCCGTTGGCAGTGGTCTTCTGCTTGAGCACTTGTCCGAAGCCGCACTCCATCTGCTTCGGTTCTTCGCACTGGGCCATGGGTTTGGGCACTGCAAGAAATATGATGTGTGAACAATACAGGTGCGTGGCGTAAAACAGACGAATCATAATAATAATAATGTTCTAGCCGAATTTAGATTACGGCGGCCAATCACATCCGAGATTATACTCGGCCCGGCGAACCTTGATCCCTATGACATTGACAGTTATTCCTACGACACAACATTGTAGTGGCGTCACCGGTAAATTAGAATCGAATTAGAGGCTTCTTAAAAATGTCATTAATTTAATTTCGGTAGATACATGTTATTACAATGATATTCCGTCGGAATTATAACAATTCTTAACATTTACAAGAAATTATCTCAATCAGACTTTACGTTTACGTCCTGCAAAAGTTACTTCGTTTGAAAGATATCGATAAACAAATGTCGATAGTGGAAACGAGTGTACATGATTTATAATCGACCGTTGACGACCGTCTTGGTGTAGTGGTTCGCGCCACGGACTTCTAAACCAGGCGGTTGCGGGCGCGAATCCCGCAAGGGGCAAATGTTTGTGTGATGAGCACGAGCATTTGTACCTAAGTCATGGATGTTTATAAAAGTATTTAAGTATGTCTATCCGTTATCCTAGTCACCATAGCACAAGCTCACGCTTAGTATGAGGCTAGGTAATTGGTGTGTTTGTTGGAACAATTTTAACATAATCATTTAAGTTATAAAAAAGTTAAGTTACATCGACACGACATCACTAACATGAACTGTCATAGGGATCAAGGTTCGCCGGGCCGAGAATAATCAACTGCTCAGGGGATATTACAGTGCACAAGTGTGTGCTCAATATACAAGGGCAATCTCTGTTCCTTTACTCTCCTAATTCGGTGAGGCTGTCTGACATCGGGAGTATAGGAGAGATCAGGAGCTCTATTTTTGAATTACTCGTATGACATACTGTTGGCGATTGCGACTTAATTTTCACTCGTCTACCAAGTCGTATGACGTATTTTATATTGATTGACACAAAAAATGACATATTGAGTGTTCAAAAATGCGAAGTTTTAGATGACGAACGAAAATCAGTAGAAATCTGCACGCGAGTGATTCAAAAATAGAGCCCCAGTATCTCTATTTTTGAATCAGTCACGTGCATATTTCTACAGATTTTCGTTCGTCATCTTAAACTCCGCATCTTTGAAACCCTCGATCGACTGCAATCGACTGCTCCAAACCGCAACGAGTGCCTCTTCCCGCTAGTCAAAGCAGGCAAGCGATTAAAAAACGCTAAAAAGGATGTGTCGAGTAAAAATTAAGTTTCATTCGCCAACAGAATGTCATACAAGTGATTCAAAAATAGAGTTCCAGGTGCAGGACCAACTACTGCTGTACTACTTTTCCAAGTACAGCGATGCAAGATCCCACTAACTTCTAAACCCGGGGCTGTTTCAGAGTTACTTTAAGACAGAAAAACCCAGAAACAAGCCGACTTGGGATTTGAACCCGGGACCTTGTAGATAGAAGCCAGCCCGTCGACTACTAACCCAAAGAGACAGAAATTACGCACATACTTGTGCAATATACTATACGCCGCGCTGTTGGCTTATCTCAGTAGAGATTGGCTGCTGTGGTCCCCATGGACTAGATTTGAAAGGTTTGCAATACTAATTATCTGGTTAATTTCTGCGTAATTATCGTTCTGCCAAAAAAACCTATGCCAATAGATTTTAGAGCATTCAATATTAGAGATTCTAAAGTTAGTGCTACCATAATTTAGACCGAACTATAATGATACAATACAAAGTCACTCTGTCTACGTGTGTAATAGAATCACTTACCACACATGTACTGGTCGCAGCAAGCGCCGGGTAGCTTCGGCTTGGTGATCATGTCTTCTCCTTGGGAACACACCGGCGTAGTGCAAGTCTGCGTGGTGCAGGCCACGTGTGCGGTGCGTTCGTTAGGCAGTTTGGTGCACGTGCACTTTTTGCACGCGTTCTCCTGTGGACGGGGTGATGGAATTAGTTTTTAGGGTTCCGTACTGTAAAAGACGAATTCTTCCATTCTACCATCGCACTTTTAGACGTACCGTGGGATACCACCCATATCACGTTGATATTCCAACGATACGAACTAAGCGCTTCTCATCAATATTTATAATGCTGTGCGCATTATAAATATTGATGAGAAGCGCTAAGTTTTTGAACTCACTACCCGCTTCAGTGTTTCCAACGGATCACAACCCAAAGACCTTCAAACTAAGAGTGAACAGGTTTCTTCTAGCTCCACCATAGAGTCTGTCTGCGTCTGGCTTAGTCTAAAGTCAATAAATAGCAAACCCATTTCAAATAAAAAAAAATGGGTCACATTGCTATCCATCAATCAGTCCTTCCTTTAAGACAGTGCAAGACCCTTTTTTTAAGTGTAATTAACATCAAATACTTGTGTCTATGGTCTCATAAAGCTGTAATAAAATAAAGCTTATAAGTCAACGCAATCTACAGGCCATTTGAGGTCTAATTTCTAACACTATGACACTATTGCAAGGGAAATAGAATCTACAGGGTAGGTACTGACCAATGGGGAAGCAAACTGTCAAATTAGTTCCATATAGAGGGCGCCAAATGTTTGTTACTTAGAAACTGTCAAAACCATACAAATATTTGTTGTTTTGTTTTTATTAGTTAGTATTTTTAAAAATGGGGCGCTGTGCAACTATTGAGTGTGGTGAAATAGGTTCCTACAAATTCCCCAGTAATCCACAGCAAAGGAAAGAAATGGGAAAGGCATTGAGAAGAGGAAACTTTAAATCAAGTGACTTTTTAAGGTTATGTGGCAAACATTTCGAAGAAACTGATTTTGAGACTACTTCTAAGACTACAGGTAGGTAAACAATGAAAGCTAAAGATACATACTATTATAAAAAATACATTATGCTAAGCTTATATTTAAGCTTTTAGAGGTTATGTGGAGTTTACAATTTTTTATCCTTTAGAAATAATAAAACTGGTATTTTTTACAAGAAGCTTTTGGTTTGGACTTTATTTTAACAAATTTAATCCTAGATTTGCTATGAAATCGTGTAAAAGTATAAAAAAACACTGTTATCTTACCTGTCGACTAGATCAGCTTTTTTCTCTTTTAACGAAGCTCCACGTTTTCTCAACTCTTCCTTTAGCCTATCCACACGCCACCAGAAGGAATACATTGTAGTAAGTCCACAAAAAAATGGCCTAGAGTCAAAAAAGTTCACAAAAGCAAAAAAGTATTCAGAGTAACAATATTTGACATGTAACAAACACACAGCGCCCTCTACCAAAAAGTTTTGCGTAATCTTCCCCATTATAAGCCTTGAAATTCAGCAAGAAGGAAAGGTCTCAAAGGACAATGAAAGGTGAATTTAAAGTTGTGTTGCTGGACTAAACACATATTTTTTTTTAACCAATGTATGAATTCGATGTAGAGATTGTCAATCTTATTTATTAAATAATACGATCCGATACTTTTACTTACTTGCCACTCGTCGCCAGCATAGTGTTCTTTGCCGGCATCGCATGGGAAGCATTTGGTTGGCTCAATACACGTGTTGTTCACTCGCACCTAGTGTGAAAAAACAATAGATGAAATATACAGTAAAAAATGAATACATAATGGAGATAGTCGAAAAAGATATTTAATAAAATCAGAGGTTGGGATCGGAGAAATTGCTCCATAACTTATATTTTGATATAATTTATAACATTAAAAAAAACCAAGCTTGAAGTCTTAATTATTGTCATTAGTTCGTTCTCAACAGAAATACTTTCGTATGAGATAATTTCGGTTACGGCTAGAAACGGAATTAGCAACTACGGTGTCAGCAGAGGTTCCGAGGCGCGGGAAGACAGATTAAGAATGAGGTATAACACTGACCTTCCCTTCGGGACAGAAACATCCTTCGACCGGCTGACTGGTACACTTCTCGGGGTGTTTCTCCAGTTCATCGTGGTTGTCGCACGTTCGCTCGCAGTCCACGCACGCGCGGTACACCAGCGGCTTCTCGCTGAGGAAAAGATAACACATATATAGTGTTGTTGCATCGCCTTTCCTTCTTTTCTCTCAGAAACACTATACTCTGGCTCATTCAACCACGCATAGCAATGCATAAGACGTCCACTCTCGCTCTACGATTTCGAGTTCTCGACTATAGATTCATAGAGTCTATGTCACTAACATCGCATTCCATTGAGCGAGTGCCCAAGACAGTGTGTATCTATTTATGTACAGATACTACCACATACTCTATAAGTGTAATTAAGAAAAGCAATTTAAATTCATGCTAGTTTGGCAGCAAACGAGTACTTGGGAGCAATAGCGAATAAACCCAGCAGCCACGACGTTCGTTGTATTCCTTTTTGTGTTACTATTATATGTGATGTGTTTTATATAAAATATTTCAGATGTTTTGGCATAACTACCTTAGATTTACACATAATATTGCAATATTTTTTTTTGTTTTATGCTCAATGATTTCAACGTAATGTTTGTAGTACTTAAATGAATAGCGCCATCTATGTGTTGTGTTGTGTAGGTACTGTAGAAACTATTATATAATCTGTGGTAATGTGTTCTTGTAATTTTACTGTTTTTATATGTGTGTATGTGAGTGTCTGTCTTGTTAGGTACACTATGCCCGAAGGTGCCCGCTGTAAATCAGTGTCATGACAAAATTTCTTTTTTTTAAAAAACCTACTTCAAAACTGCCTACAGTGCTAATTAAAATTTTATAAACATTACAAATTTACACTAAAAAGTACAAAATAATATTTAAATTATCTGACTGTTCTACGAAATTATACAAGAAACATATTTCCAATTTATTATCTGTTATTTTTTGGAGTCGGTGCTAGAAATTCTAATTCTAATGTTTTTTTTTGCAAATATGGACAGGATTTAACCATCTCCTGGCTGGCACCGACTCCAAAAAATAACAGATAATAAATTGGAAATATGTTTCTTGTATAATTTCGTAGAACAGTCAGGTAATTTAAATATTATTTTGTACTTTTTAGTTTAAATTTGTTTATAAAATTTTACGTTTTAATTAGCACTGTAGGCAGTTTTGAAGTCGGTTTTTTTTAAAAAGAAATTTATTTTTCTATTTTTAGTTGAAAGTTTGTGTAGACCTAATAAACGCGCTGTTCAAATGCGACAGCGTCATTTGGAAGAAAGTAGTAACGAGAAGGAAGACCGATTAAAGAAGAACAGGGAAAGATTTGCCAATAGCATTTTAAATGTATTTTGTTGTATATCGTATCATCGGATTCCCTATACAGATGATTTTGGGGATAAAAACTGTTCTATGTCCTTTCTCAGTACTCAAACTATCAAATCCATCGTTTCAGCGGTAAGAGTTAATTGATTTCTTGCAGTAATTATATATTTCTTGAAGTAATTATATATTTTTATTGTTGGAGGCGGGGGGGAGGGATTAGGGGGGGGGGGGGGGGGGAGAGAGGAGGAAGCTGCGCCTTTGACTTTGTTTTGTTAGCATTCTATACAGTACCTGACAAAACATCTGGTGTTTTAATTACTAAACTCCTAATTTTTAAGGAGTTCCACCATCAGCTCGGCTCCACATAATGTTCACTATCAGACGTAACAACACGTCAACATTAAGATACTAGTACGACAACACTATACGTGCGTTTAAAATTTGAGGGTTTCCCTCGATTACATCAAGTTCCCATCTCGACTGGGCCACAATGGGACCAATTAGAAGGTATATCCCTAGGTATTTTTTTTTTCAAATCGGTCCACAACTGACCGAGATATGAGTTAACATAGCCACAAAAAAAACACAGTCGAATTGATAACCTCCTACTTTTTTGAAGTCGGTTAAAAACCCGTTTTTGTCACGAACTGAGCGGGGTCCCCGCTCAGTTCGTACGCTTTTTGGTACACTCTTAGATTTATAAGTTTTATGTTTCGTTTTTGTTATTATTTTTGTCAGTTGTTTTTTTTCTTTACTTTGTCTTGTGTGTTGTGCCAAATAAATGTTTTCTATGCTATTCTAGATTCATTATGCCATATTTTTCACCATTTGTAAGGACACAAGTCGGAGCGAGACCGCCACTGCAGACAGACTCCTTGCTGTACGCAGGCGGCGGCATAACGTGATAGGGTTGCGCACGCGTCGCTTACATTCTATACTCTATACCTATGTCTACTAACTGTCACTAAGGACTGGGTCAGTAAGGACCTTATCACAAGGGCAGAAGGTTCATATTACTCACCACTTGTAGGGACACAAGTCGGAGCGAGACCGCCACTGTAAACAGACTCCTTGCTGTACGCAGGCGGCGGCATAACGTGATAGGGTTGCGCACGCGTCGCTAACATTCATAGAGCATTGTTCTTCGACGCATGACTCCACGTACGACTGGGGGTCTACTAGCGCGTGGCACTGGAAGAAAGGTTTTCATTTAGTTTGTCATTTTCAAATTAGTCTTATACCAAAACGATCTTAGTTCATTACCAATTATGGAGAGTTAGCGTGCCAGACATATTAATTTAAGTATGTCAGATATTTAAATTGAGTTAAAGTCAAGGAAGGAGTTGGAAGCTTATCGATAGTTTTTACTCAAAACTCGCAGCATAATATAAAATTTGTGATCAAGTGAAGCGTCATACACACAGAGTTACTTTCATTTTTTCTATTCGACGGATTTGTTCAGATTTGGCCTATGATGGAGAGAGCTTACCCCGAAGAATTGCCTTATCACAGTTCGACCGCTTATCCAAGACTTTGCCTGCAGGGTACAGGGGTCCGAGGGTAGAAGAGAACGGGGGTCATCAACGGTGCGGGCGGCGGGCTCTTGAGATTTGATTGGGTGATTTGAATTTTGAAATAAGCATTTTTTTCAAAATTCTAATTAACCAGTCAAATCGCTGTTTTAGATGACGTACGATATTATGTGAGTAAATATGCACGTGAGTGATTCACAAATAGAGCCCCTGGGGCTGAGATTTCTACTGATTTTCGTTCGTCATCTAAAACTTCGCATTTTTGAACACTTGATGTGTCATTTTTTGTGTCAATCAATATGAAATACGTCATACGACTTGGTAGACGAGTGAAAATTAAGTCGCAATCGCCAACAGTATGTCATACGAGAAATTCACAAATAGAGCTCCGCTCCATTTTTGAATGACTCGTATGACATTTTGCTAGAGCGATTGAAATATGCGTATTCTTAGACGACGAACGAAAATCAGTAGAAATCTGCACTCGAGTGAATTAAAAAATAAAGCCCCTGGTCGCACAACTGTTGCTCCGAGGGGATGGCCAGGACAGTTGCCAACTTTTGCGGTACTGGACAGTTCGTATAAAGTGTATACACACCGCCCCAAACACTTCGGCATTGTAGAGGTTGTAGCAAGGATCCTCGTCGGGCGCCGGCGGGGCGCAGCGCGGGGCGGCGGGGGGCTGCCCGCACCGCTGCTGCTCCGGAGGGATGTCCAGGGTGGTCAGTGCTGATGGTGACGCTTGCCAGCTCTTTCCGTACTAAAAATATACAGAAAATTATTAACAAAGTCATCGAATAGTAAACTCAATTCAGTATAACAAACTTAAAACTTTTCAAGTGGGAAAGTTTGTTTTATCACTGGTACGAACAAACTTAACTTTTTAAAACTTTTCTAGTGGATACGCTTGCTAAAATAGAGAAATGGTCCCAATTTTTGTAGAAAAAATAAATTGACCTCAAGCTTTAATATTTACAATACGATTAACGTATTTTAGTATCATCTAAGTTTATTGTGCCAAATAAATGATTATTTATTGAAATCTCCATTCATCATTTTTAAATTATTTGTAACCTAAAGCAAATAATTTCCATACTATTTGCTTTAGGTTACAAATAATTTAAAAATCTTGTTAACCCGCTTGAATGTGTTTTGCTAATGAAATACGTAAGCTTAAATGTGATAGTAATAAAACACAATTTGTAAACATTCAATAAATATCTCGGATAAATACGTTATGTATAAGGAACAAAGCCAAAGACAAAGTTTACTACATTCCCAATCACTTAGTATAACAGGTTAAGGACCGAGATTATTTGTCGATTTTTGCCAAATTAAATTAAATGCATATGGATAAAGAATTACTTAAATATGCTATACCTATTTTTAGTTTTTTGATTATGCAATCTTATTAACGAGTAGAAAGTTTTTTTTATTGGCTGTCCATTGGACCGCTGGTTTCGAAGTTTGAAATGTAAGTCAAAAACATGTCAAAAACAATGTTAGCGGTCCTCGGTTAGTGAATGAATGAATGCGGTTAATGAATAGGTACAACTTTTTTATTTTAAAAGAATTCCATTTAAGTTTTGATACTTTTTTGTTATAAAACGAATTATTCCTAATAAAACGTAATTTAAAACTAGCTCGACTTTCATATTACTACTTTCAAAATTTAAAAAATACATATTTTTTTGGAATGTCCATGTCCCCTTTCAATATGTTATAGCTACTAGCCCAGATGAGCCATGGCAGTCCGCGTTTCTTACATATCCAATAGACAACTGGCGGGCAGGGCTATTCTAGGCAGGTGAGTCGCGGCGGTCCCAAGGGACCGCTAATTCTGTTTTGGCAAAGTAATAGCATCCACCCACAGGGACAGCTCCGGTCCTTAACCTGATAATTAAATGTGACCTTAAACTTTTACTGATACATCAATAGTCTTCATAGTCGTATACCTCATGACCGAGGGTCCTGATCATCATGTGGAATGAAACACACACAACTACTTTTTGGCAATAGTTAATGGAGTGGTTTGCCATTGCCTTTTCCATTTCACACACTAGTCAACTAGTGTCCAGGTTTTCTCACGATGTTTTTCTTCACCGTTAGGCAGCGATATCTTTCGAAAAAGTGACTCAGTTGGTACAGACGGGGATCACAATAGTAGTTAATAGATATTTTAGGCCACTTACCTCCTCAAAATCGTCGGTAACAGTTCCATTACTGGTGACGAGGCCCTCCCGCTGGCCTGCGCATACGCCGCACAGGCCCTCGGTGCGATTGCGGTACAGGAACGTCGGCACGCGGACTGAGAGCTCCATCTTCGCTAGTAACACTGTCACCTGGATGGAGACAGTGCAACGGAAAGATTAGCCAAACTGCGTGGGAGATATTATAGTGGACAAGTGTGTGCGCAATACATAGGTGCACTCTCTGATCCTTCACTCTCATGATTCAGTAAGACGGCAGTCTGACATGAACGTAGACGGATCAGGCGCAGGACCAACGGCTTAACGTGCTTTCCGAGGCACGGGTGTATAACACCATCAACTTCCTGACTCCGGAGCTGTGTCTGAGTTATTTCAATACAAAACTCTCGGCCCGACTCGGGATTCAAACCCGTAACCTCGTGGATAGTACCCAGCGTGCTGACCGTGGTGGTCAGCACGCCAATGATGATTTATTTTCAATTTAAGATGGCTAAATTGTTACACCAATCACACCAATTACCTAGCCCCATACTAAACTTGAGCACGTGCTATGGCGACTAGGATAACGGAAATACATAATTAAGTATATACTTTTTATGAAGATCCATGACTAAGGTGCAAATGCTCATGCTCATAATCATCACACTAACATTTGCCCTGGTATTGTGGCACAGAGCGCGCACCACTTCACCAAGACGGTCAACACATTCGACAGGTCGATTAATGCTTTACTTATCAAAGTCAAATGCGACTTAAACCTATTAATAGGTAGTTCGAAAACATTGTGTGGTATATTGTTAAAAAATTAATACAATTTTCCAAAAATGAATTAATTGTTTTGGCCAATCTAAAGTCTGGAACTGAGGATCGTAAGACCGCCGGCGGGTCCTCTGTTACCTATTGTAACGGCAAGTCTATATAGGTGTATATTAATATATTTTTTTATAAAGAGACATTGACAGGGCACTCTGGCTTGGATTAAATCATTTCCGCAATAAAGTTTTCGTAATCTTAAACTAATTTAAATGATATTGTTTTTTTAGACAGCATGTTTACAGTTCATGTTACACTGCAAACATCCGTTATCCTAGTCACCATAGCACAAGCTCGCGCTTAGTTTGGGGCTAGTGGTGTGTTTGTTGAAACAATTTATCATTATTTTAACAGGCCAAAAACCTCTCGGCTCTTGGGCGGTAATGACCGGCAACACAGTTGGCCGGGATCAGGACAAAGAGAAAGAAATCGGCGAACTAAGCGTGCGGTATCAAGCACCACCACCTTCTGCATCTTTGTTGGAAGCGAGCCTCCGACGAATCCCAGTCTTTTCAGGTGTACACCTAATGTGACTGGGATTAGCCCGTTTGCCGATATAACAATTGATATGATTTCAGTGGACGCCACTTCCCACATTTCGGTAACCTCGTGTACTAGGTCCAAGTATTTGCGTTGCTTTTCGGTCTCGGCCTTCACAAGGTTCTTATTATTATTATTTATTTGGTAAATTATGAAAGCGACATGTTTTTGGGAACTATTCCGCTTTAATGGTAGTTTATCTATCCAATTTATAAAAATTTCATCTTAATAAACAAGTACGAATACATATTTCTTAAAATACCCCCGAAACCGAGCCTAACAAGAAGCTAGAATTTACCTCAACGTGAGCGTCGTTCAGCATCACCATCACATCCTTCCCGTTGAGCTGGCTGACTGTCACCCAGTCCTTGTTCACGGGGTACTTGAATACTGCTTCGGTGCCGATCGTTGTCACTAGCTAAACATTTTAATAAAAAGTAAAAGTAAAGTTAGCCTATATAGATCCCACTGCTGGGTTAGTCACCTCAAATATGAGGAGGAACTAGGAGACGAGCCATACTCCACCACGCGGGCTCAGTGCAGATTGGTGGAGAGCCTCTGACTAGGCTTAACGACTTATATTAACAGATATTAGCCGGGACCAACTGCTTAACATGCCTTCCGAAGCACGGAGTTTATTATTTTAATAAAATAAGTAAAAAAATCTAAAGTATCTTTACAAGTAGTTTCTCAAGGGATATCCCTACCATCAGACCTATTTTACAAAAGAAAATAAACAATAATGTAAATCCCTTGTACATATGTCCCTTTCTAGATGTTAAGCTGTCGGGATTCAACTACTATTATACTAACTACCTTTCTTATTACTATTATTCAATATTTATATATAATCAGCCTATTAGATCCCACTGCTGGGAAAAGGCCTCACCTCAACTATGAGGAGGAACGAGCCATACTTCACCACGCGGGCTCAGTGCGGATTGGTGGAGGGGTGTATGTAAGGCAAGTGACAAACCTTACTGTCAGAAGTTATCAAGCCGCCCTAGGGCCTCTGACTAGGCTTAACGACTAATACCACAGATATTAGCCGGGACCAACTGCTTAACGTGCCTTCCGAAGCACGGAGATGCTTGTCATGGACGTCACTTAAATGGTCGGAATGGTCACCCATCCAATCACGACCGCGCCGTGGGTTGCTTAACTTTTGGTATCACTACCAAAGCGCTGCCGCCACTGCGCCACAAGCACCTCTTATTATTATAACGAGACATAATTCATATTCATTTCCATTAAACTTTTATTAACTTAGAACAACCGGGTCAAACTTTAAACTGAATAAACGAACTCATTAAAACACAATTCTACGAATTACGGATGAACGTAAGAAACAAATATGAATAAACGTAGTTTACGAGTACATTGGGTAAATTTATGGAGGTAAAACATCCAAAAAGCCGTATGATTGGGAAGTTGTGTGGTAAGGAAAGAAGTATTTGGTGTGAGCTTACTTTCTTATTTGCAGCGTCCTTGGTGATGTGAATAACATTCTTCTCATATATGACATGGATCGATTTCGTGCAGGTGACGTTTGAGTTGTCTTCACACGGGCCATTGGTAGCATACACCTAAGGAAAAGGTAATTAATAAGCATAAAATAGAACACAAAAGCAGGCCTGTGTAACTCCCCGCGTAGGTAGCAAAAACGTACCTACGCGCAGCGACCCCTTGGAAGAGGCTAAACAAGTTGGGTGTTGCGAGCGAGCAACGAGACGCCCGCGCGTTTTATTCACCGGCGGCGCACGGCACTATGTGTGAATTACGTTGCTGCCTGGACGAGCATGAATAAAGTGCTAGAAAGGTGCGCTAGATGGGGTATGTAGCTTCTAGTAGCAGTCAACCCTATCGCGTCGCATGATAGTACTTGTACTGTATAATGATTCATATTCCAGAGTTATAAGAATGAAATTATCTTGCAATGGATTTCTGTAGGTGTCTAAACGAGAATGTGCTTGACTCTGAGGCGAACTAAATTACACCATATCGTTGACGACATTTAGTAGATATTTCATCAAATTACATTGCAAAGTCAAACTTCTGTACGGAGTACTAGTACTTATTCTGTGCTTGTGTCGAAGAATTAGTACTAGAACTCCGTACAGAAGTATGACTTTGCAATGAAATTCAAAGAAATATCTACTCAATGTTGTTAACGATATGGTGTAATTCAGTTCGCCTCTGACTCAAGCACATTTTCGTGTAGACACCTACAGAAATACATTGCAAGATAATTTCATTCGTATAACTCTGGAATATGATTCATAATACACTAAACCTATTCAGTGACGTACTATCACGCAACGCGATAGGGTTAACTGCCACAAGAAGCTACTTACGCCATCTAGCGCATCTTTCTAGGACTTTATTCACGCTCCGCGCTCGTCGTTCAACTAGCAACCTAGTGTCGCGCACCGCCGGTGAATAAAACGCGGGAGCGTGTCACTGCCGGCTAGCGACACAACTTGTTTAGTCCTTTACTAAGGGGTCGCCGCGCATAGGTAAGTTTTTGCTACATACGCGGGAAGATACACAGGCCTGACACAAGTAACAATATGAATGCACCTTTAAAGGATTTTGGTACTGCTGCTAGCCTGACATCGGATTCACCAAAAAACACTTAATGGTTGAAGGAAAATTTTGATTTACTTATTAGCTCCAAGAAGGCCAATTCTGCCACCAGATACCATTTCATGGTAAAAACTCGGTAGTAGCGAACAGATGTCAGATTATTAGACCGTGGTCGAATGCATGTTAGATTTCCGTCGTTCGTTGATTGATCACCAGTCATAGTGCCTTAACAAATGCATTTACATAACACACAATTGTGTTTTACCTCGTAACTATGTCCAGTTTCATTTACATCCCGAGAAGCGAGATAGGTGCAGTTTCCAAGGAAGGGGAAGCTGTCTCCCTCGAAGGTCGTGTATCCGGCCGGTGTGCCCACGCCTTTACATGCACCTGAAAATTGACAAATTATGTATTATCGAATCTATAAATTTTATAAATATTTTTAAAACGAAAAAAGACAGACAAAGAAAACGAAGATAAGTGCAATATCAAATTTTTAGATTGCAAGCAAAGTGAATGCTTATCACTAAAAAAAAAATGTCGAACCTAAATTGATAAAAATGTTCTATAATTTCATAACATGTCCATTTTTCTTCAATTATTATCGAGAAAATAATAATTTATTAAGCGTTTTCTTGGGCAGGCTAGGTTTACTTCGAAATTTAGGTATGAAGCTACAAGGTATATGCGCGGGGCAACTAGTTGGTTAGGCCAGGGGCCCAATTCTCACGCATTCGATATTATATAGCAGACAGGTGGCAGGTGGTTATCACAAAATTTAGATATCCGCCATGTTTTTACGATAAATATCGTATGTGATATAATATCGAAGGCGTGAGAAGGGCCCCTGGTTGGGCTGTCACATGCCAGTTGGAACGTGCGTGCGTATGATCGACGGAGATCGTTACTAATTTACCAAATTCTGGGGAGTAATCCTTCTGACCTATTTACCTATCTGTTGTCTAGGGACACTACACTACACGTTTCAAACTCACAGTCAAGGCACGAGGCAGGCGCGAGGCACTGAGTCCCCTTCCGGTAGGTGCCCGGCGGGCAGTAGCAGCCGGGGAAGCACTGCCCATCCTCAACGGGACAGTCCTGGCTGGCTGATCCCAGGTCGGAACAGGTCGGCTCGCATCGCTTGCGGTAGCAGTCGAAATGGACTAGCGGCGGTGGGCATTCGGCAGCTGGAGGGAGAAAAGCAGCAATGAAAAATGTGTAAACTGTTTTAGAAAGTTTGATATTCCCGCGTAAAACTACCTTGAGCATCACAATATTATAACTCTCTCAATTGTTTTCATAGTAATTCCCACTCAAAACTTCCTAGAGTATTGAAATGTAAACCTTCCTTTTCAAGAATGCATTTCAAGGCTGGGTAAGTTTGTAGTATTTAGATTAGAATCAAAAAGATTGTATCAAAAATGAAAACATAACTTTTTCAACACGTGGTCAGTCAATGATCACGATGGATTTTCAAGTTACAGATCTACGACCAGGGCCCTATTTCACGAAAATATTAGTTTACTAGTAGGTAGCTATTAGTTACTAGTGGTAAAATTACAAATCCTTATATTTTTTGTTTCTCGAAAACAGGTACTAGACTAACACCCGTATGTTAAGACGTTTCCTCGACTCCACTCATGCTCACCCCCATCTTAACTCGTCTAATTTGTATGCATATAGGGCTAAAAAATCCTCCACTCCAAATATTTGCTCTGTCGAGGTGAGGAAGATTTGAGTAAGTAAGTGTCAAACTCAAGGTACCTCGCGACCTACTTTGAGGGAACATTTAGTTGTCATATCCTATTTTGTATTCTCTAGTGCTACAAACCATCTCTAGTGTGTTATAAAAATTGATTATTATATTTTTTGACAACACTTATGTGCTAGTAATTATTCCAAGAACGTAAAACGGAACTCGTTATCGTTGACTATTTTTTTCAACCTCGACCGTGGAACACGATCGACTATAGACTACAAAGTCCAGTAAAAAAATCAGCTAGTTTTGACATAATCTGTGCCATTTTTCCTCGACTCTTCCTCCACTCAACCTCACTGGCGGAGCCTCAAAATGGTCGTTTATTACTGACTAAGAATACCGATTTCGAGGTATCCTCGAAACTTTCCTTGAGGATTCCTCAGTTAAGTTTGAAACGAAGTAGTTCGGAGGAAATGTCTTAACATACGGGTGTAATAATCAAAAGTAGCAGACTAATAAAAAATATTAGGCTGGCTTGGATGTTCATTATTGTTCATACACATATTCATTATCCATAATTAAAAAAAAACGGGCAAGTGCAAGTTCCCCTCGCGCACTATTGCAACAATCTTGCGTTATTGCAACAAATGATTTTTTTTTCAACGAATGTAACCCAAAATTTGTTTTTTTTCCTATACTTGTGCTGACCTCCATTCTTGCTGTGTTTTATATATTTAGTTGGTTGATAAAATTTAAAGTGGAATGTCTTATTAAAAGTAAATTATTAATTGACATATTTGTAAATGTTTCTGGTTAAAATACCATATGTTATTTTGAAAAAAAAATGTTAAATTTAAGTCTAATAGTTTGAGCTTATGTATTTTACAAGCCTTCCGAGACCTATAGCTTTATCAGTGTAATTTACAAGAGTGTTTAATAACACGTGTTACTGCCGTAGCTTCGAGAAACGCACACTAGTAAACTTGTAAAAATATTATTTCATGGACTCATACTCGTATTATTCGTCTCATAAGTTTCGTGACATAGGGCTCAGTTATTAACAAGAGATACCAATGACGTGAAAGAAATGACGGTATGGTAAGACTAATTATTGTGGACGCAGCAGGACGTGTATTTTTAATAACAAAAATTACGTAAAGCTTAAGACATAGGTATTTAAAGAAATGTTACTCACGGCAATTCAGCTTCGTTCTCCACTCAGAGATATCAATATCCTTATCGGCAGCCAGGCATTCGGCCACTAGTTTCTCCACAAGCAAACACCGGCATTCCTCCTCAGTCTTCTTCGTGCCATTAATAATCAGGTCGGTGCATTTGCAGATCTTTTCCAGACAGATGTTCCTCCATTTGTCAAGGCTGAGCACTTTGCCGCATTTCGCAAGAGGTTCTTGACTGTAAAAAATATGTTACAGGGTGAATGGTTATGTGAAATGTGGAAAGGTAAACCATGGACGAATCCTAATACGCCCAAGATAAGTTGACCAAATGGTCGTAGTAGCTTACTACAATCATTTGGTCAACTTATCTTGGGCTCTTGCCAGCTGATAACAGAAAGCTAATATGATCACAAAAGCTAATAAGACACTCAAGTGATGATTTCACGCAGCTACATAATCTTAGTTTCATGGTAAACACACCTTACTTCACCTTATTAAGAGAGTAACTCACATTCTCATAGATAACTTTAGCCATTCACACGTCGCTAAGTAGACCGAGCCGGCTCCGCCTGTCCTGTTGGTAGGTGGAGACTTTTGAACTATTACTAAGTATCCAATGTCTAGAGACCTATACGCTAGGTCCTACACTACAAGGTAAACACAATCACGCGATGACGTCACACAGCTGCCACACCCTCTTCTGTTTCGGCTCATGGATCTCCTTAGTCTTGCACGCAATTTTCGGCAAGCCAGGCCGGCCCAACGCAGGTTGCATCTGTCCTGTTGGTAGCTAAAGATCTGTGAACTATATAGCTAAGGATGCTGCAGTAAAACACTCACGTTATGAGGTCACACAGCTGCCACACCCTCTTCTGTTTCTGCTCATCGATCACCTTAGCCTAGCACGCGTTTTTCGGCAGGCTAGGCCGGCCCCACGCGCGTTCCATGTATCCGATTATGGCTCGAAGCCTATACAGTAGGTCCTACAGTACATGGTTTTTGCAGTATTAGGCACTCATGTGATGACGTCACACAGCTGCCACACCCTCTTCTGTTTCTGCTCATCACCTTAGTCTTGCACGCATTTTTCGGTAAGCCAGGCCGGCCTACGCGCGTTCCATCTATCCTTTTGGCTAGAGAGCTATGAACTATAAAGTAAGGGTCCTACAGTAAAAGACTCACTTGATGACGTCACACAGCCTCCACAATCTCTGTTTCTGTTTATCGATCACCTTAGTCTTGCACGCGTCTTTCGGCAAGCCAGGCCGGCCCCACGAGCGTTCCATACCGCTTGTTGGTAACCTATAAACCTACCAACGAACTATAGCTAAGGGCCCTACAGTAAGACACTCACGTGATGACGTCACACAGCTACCACTCTCTCTGTTTCTGCTCATTGATAACCTTAGCCTTGCACGTGTCTTGCGGCAGGCAATGTATCCTGTTATGCCTCGAAACCTATACACTAGGTCCTACAGTACAACGTATAGGACACTTACGTGATTACGTCACACAGCTGCCACACCCTCTTCTGTTTCTGCTCATCGATCACCTTGGTCTTGCACGCGTTTTTCGGCAAGCCAGGGCGGCCCCACGCGCGTTCCATTTGGTCGCTGTTGACGGCAAGGGTTCCGTCGGGTAAGCGCCGCTCGTTGTGTAGGGATCCGTCAAACGCGCCGCACAGACCGTCTACCGTGCCCATGTACTTTTTAGACACCTGTACCAAAAGTGTAAGACTAAGTTCATTTTTGAAAACATACAACGAGTATGCACTCGTTGTAACTATGCAGTTACAACCATAAAATATAGCGTTAAGGCTTGAAAAGAGTTAAACAGTGATCGTACCCGTCAAGGCAAAATATTTACTGAGGTTATTTTACTTCAGCTTTTTAAACGTCTCGTTGTAAATATAACTGCTAACTACTAACTGCGCCTGCGTCAAAATTTAAATTTTCCGTACAAACTTTCATGCCCCATTTCACCCCCCCCCCCCCCCCCACGATGATTTTATATAGCGACAAAAAGTAGCCTATGTCCTTCCCAGGGTCTCAAACTATCTCTATACCAAATTTCATTTTAATCGGTCCAGTAGTTTCAGAGCCTATACAATACAAATAAACAATCAAATCATTCCTCTTTATAATATTAGTTAGACAGAAATTTTCAACTCAACTCTTGCAAACATGGTGCTAACCATGTTCGAGATGGTTTCGCTCTAGACTCTAGGACGCTGTACAAATAGCCCTCCACACACAGTAACTTTCTACCTCTTCCAAATATAGGATGAAGTTACGATAAGACCTACTCATACAAACGTAAATATAAATTAGAACAATTTATATTCCCACGTAGTTTACTGGTAGGTAGAGTAATGCCTTAATTAAGGCATTAAGTCAGCCAATTTACTTTCGCTTTGTGGTACCATATAGTTTAAAAAAATATATGATGCGTACCCCAATCTTGATATCGCCATCCGAATTATACAGGACCGTGAAGTTGTATCTCCTGGACTTAATGGACAGGCCGTCTCCCAGCTTGGCTACATCGAAGCTGTTCTTCTGAAAGCAGATCTTGGTGGTCTGTTCTACGGTGTACTCGTAGTTGTCGTACTCGATCATCAGGTTCGGCTTGACCTTGATGAGCTGGTCGTCTTGGTGGACCAGCAGCTCGTTCTGGCAGCCATCGAGCCGGCACTTCTTGCGGACTGGGTGGGCGAATGTGTAGGTATTAAAATATATGGTGGTATTTGAATGTATGGCGTTTACTAGTTAACACTAAGGACATAGTGAACGAACTTTTGTGTGTCTGATCTGAAATCAAGTTAATAATTTGGAAGCTTTGAAAACACTATGGCAATATGGAATCATCTTTTTTATTCTATTCATTATTTGGTAATTGCACCACTACATGATTCGATCGATAGTTAAATTGAATATACTGCAAAATGTCATAATAAAAAAGAACTAAAAAGTTAGTGCTAAAAAGTTATCAGAAACTTACACACAAAAACTATTAAACTGAACTCACACCTAGTCACAGAATAAGTACTAGTACTCCGTACAGAAGTTTGACTTTACAATGAAATTCAAAGAAATATCTACTCAATGTCGCCAACGATATGGCGTATTTTGGTTCGCCTCAGAGTCAAGCACATTCTCGTTTAGACAGCTACAGAAATCCATTGCAAGATAATTTCATTCTTATAACTCTGGAATATGAATCATACACTACACCTATTCAGTGACGTAATATCATGCGACGCGATAGGGTTGACTGCTTCAAGAAGCTACTTACGCCATCTAGCGCACCTTTCTAGCACTTTATTAAAACGCGCTGGCGTCTCGTTGCTCGCTCGGGACACCCTACTTGATTTAGCACCTTCCAAGGGGTCGCCGCGCGTAGGTAAGTTTTTGCTACCTACGCGGGGAGTTACACAGGCCTGACCTAGTTTAAATATCTTACTAGATGAATTTATGATTTCAAACGTGGGCTAGCGCGAGTGTCGACCTTAGTGCGACGAGTTGGAGTCGAGTGTTACCGAGCACGCTCCACGCGTCGAGCCGCGTGTCCCGCGCTAGGATGTGGTAGCAGAGCGCGTACTTGTAGTTGCGCCGTCGAGCGTGTGCTAGAGCGAGTGTCAACCTTAGTGCGACAAGTTAGAGTCGAGTGTTACCGAGCACGCTCCACGCATCGAGCCGCGTATCCCGCGCCAGGATGTGGTAGCAGAGCGCGTACTTGTAGTCGGCGCCGTCGAACGTGCTTACAATGGAGTCTGTCACGTTGCAGAATGCGAGGCGCTCTGGTGGCGGGACGCACGAATATCTGCCAAGGAATGTATAGTTGATTAGTGATAAAATGGCACATTCATCCTCTCCTGGCTTGTACTGCAGTTTACCAACTTTTTTTGGTTGTGGTTGATATTCCCATCCAGGCTTAACGCCTAAGAGGCAAACCTGGAACTCTTCACTCTGGCCTAGTCAGAAGACCTAGGCGGATTGATAACATCTGACAGTAAGGTTGGTTATTTGCCTTACAGACACCTCCACCAATATGCAATCAGCCCGCGTGGTGGAGTCATGCTACCTTCTTATAGTTGAGCTGAGGCCTTTGCCTAGCAGTGGGATGCATATAGGCTCACTTTACTTTAAACAATAACTACTATAAGTAACTAACAAAAGTTAATTAAAACGTAACTTACTGCGGGCAGTCATGAGGTCCAAGCGGTACAGAATCTAAATGCAATGTATAGCGTGGCGGACACACTGGCGCAGAACAGATCAACGGGGGTAGAGTAGACCCAGGCCTCGGTGGTGGGGGTAGCTGAGGTATACACTTGAACTGCTGGCACTCTTGCTTCTTCAGATCTTGGGGAGGCGTGGCGGTGGGCTTGTCGAGTGTGAAGGCTTGGCTCTGTTGCGTTGGGGGCAGCGGGGGTGCTATGAAAGATGATAAATACATGTAAATTTTGTACACAAAAATCGTCTCACCAGAGGCCTTACTCCGGTTGACGATGTTCGTATTTTTGTATGTAGCTATCCCTTTCACTCACGACAAAATGACAGCGCGAACGAGCGTGAAGGCTAGACTCAAAAATACGGGCATCGTCAACAGGAGTGGGGCCTCAGACGTCACGGTCGATCAATTTTTGAGTGCAAAATTCGTTTTCGTTAAAACTTGCAAAGAACTTGCTTTAATTTTATAAAGAAAATATAATACAGATATTTTGTAATCAGAAACTTTGTGCAATAAGATAAATAACTACGGCAAAGTTCCAATCCTTCTTTCTGTTGTTTTACGAGAAATCGACACTGGATTTTAATGGCAAGTGGCAAAAAAATAATGTAAAAATAGTTTCTGGACATACTGGCGTAATAAAGAAACTTGTAAGTTAAAAGGTATTGGCAGTGCCAGGTCCATCGATATGTAGATATTGTCTTGGCAAAGTCATTAGTTAGGGTCACAGAAACGGAAATTACAAGTAATAGCGAAGGACCAAGTTAAGTGACTGGTTCAAACTGTTAAACGCATTTGAGCTACCATCATTCCTGTTCAGGTTTGGGTGTAGGGACAGACAGCGTTAATTAGTAGATTGTTATACAAGGGACGAAAGTGACCATTCCACTCGAGAAGTTTCTGGCGCTCGAACGAAGTGAGAGCGCCAATAGCTCGAGAGTGGAATGGGTGCTTTGGTCCCTTGTATAACACACTATTTTTCATTTCGACTGTGAGGAAATCGAGGGTATCGATAGACTATCGATAGTTGAGGCAAAAGCAATAGTATCGATGAAATATCGATAGTATCGATAGACTATCGATAGTTAAGGCAAAAGGAATAGTATCGATAAAATATCAATAGTATCAATAGACTATCGATAGTTGAGACAAAAGCAATTGTATCGATAGAATATCGATAGTATCGATAGACTATAAATAGTTGAGGCAAAAGGAATAGTATCGATAAAATATCGATAGTATCGATAGTTGAAGCAAATTCAATAGTATCGATAAAATATCAATAGACTATCGATAGTTGAGACAAAAGCAATAGTATCGATAAAATATCGATAGTATCGATAGTTGAGGCAAAAGCAATATTATCGATAAAATATCGATAGTATCAATAGACTATCGATAGTTGAGGCAAAAGCAATAGTATCGATAGTTGAAGCAAAAGCAATAGTATCGATAGACTATCGATAGTTAAGGCAAAAGCAATATATAGACTATCAATAGTCTAGGCAAAAGCAATAGTATAGATAGAATGTCGATAGTATCGATAGTCTACCGATATTAATGATAGAATCGATAGCTCCGTTAATATAAATACAATCGACACATAGCAATACTATCGATAGTATCAAAGTTCAATACTAACATCACTATCGATAGCTGATACAGCTCTGACTATTGCAATAACTATCGATACTCTCGATAGTGGCCTTTTATTCAATAGTAGGACTGGAGTATAAAGTAGGAGGGAAAATATATTTCCCACCCGGCTATCTACACATGAAAGTTCAACTTTCCGAACAGGTGAGATGAAAATAAGTTTTTTGAATGCGAAGGAATAAACGAGTTCAAAAAAACGAATAAATAACGAAATGATTTCAAAACTGGGCGGCACACGAATTAATTACTACCAAATATTTTTCAATAAGGATCACATCACATTAAAATTTTAAAAACAAAAAAAAAATAACTTACGATTATATCCTCCCTTAGAGTACCCTCCTTTCGAGTAGCCGCCCTTTGAGTATCCTCCTTTAGAGTACCCCCCCTTGGCGTATCCCCCGCGCTGGTACCGCTGGTAGGAGTTCCTCGGCCGGGGAGGGGGGATGTCCGAGGTGTAAGAACGCGAGTAGCTGGATGGAGATGTGAAGCGGACGATATAGCCTGGCGGGCATTCCACCACTGGGCATACTATTGCTGGATAAATAAAAACAAATTAAACATTAATCTAGTGATACGTAGATCTATCTTGCATAGAGAGTGGAATTCTTAGGTAGCTGAAGTTTTCAAAAAATAATGAAAGGTCTGTTACTACGGCCACATCGTCACTAAATATCCAGTAATATTGCAGTTAAATGTCTCTCGCCGCAAAAAATGAGACACAACAGACATCACAGTTGCCGCCAGAATTCTTTTCAGGGAGGCCCATCTGCATTCTACACATTGTACTTACTTAAATATTAAATTGTAGTACATGTATATTAATGATAACAAGAAGATAAATGCAATGTCAAAATCAAATCGCGCGGGTATTGATGCTACGTATTTCGCTCATCCTGTAGTCGATTACTTAATCTTACTTAAACTTAATCAGTCATCGTAAGCGTTAGAGCTTGTCTCTCAGAATCTATTCAGGTCTGTAAATTCAGAAACTATTCTTACAATCATGACATGATTTACTGAATTGTATTGAAAATTCACTTACGTTTAGGCGCAGTGGTAACGGGAGCTTTAGTAGCAGCGGTAACTCCCAACGTGGGTTGCACAGTAGTAACCACGGTTGGTTCCAGTGTGGTAGGTCTAGCAGTCGAGGTGGTAGTGGTGGTGCAACCCTGCTCGTCGTCAGGGCAGTCTTGCAGCCCGTCGCACCATTTTTCTACAGGAAGGCAGATCTTGCTGGTCGGACATATCCTGGTGCCTTCAGGGCAGGGCTCGCAACGGCATTCGCATGAAGGTTTCGGCACGAGTTTGGGTACTAAAGTCTGTGGAACGAAGGGTATATGAGGAACAGAAAAAATTAATCTAATGTGATAAGTTTGACCGCTGAATAAATCTCATTTTGGTAATAGGTTTTTCGGAAGCCAGAAGACTAATGATAATAATAACATATACGAGTAAGTATCCTTCTAGCTGAATTTCGACTACAGTGGCCAGTTTCGATTGAGGTTAGCTAACTGCGAGGGAGATATTAAAGTGCTTATGGTACCTACATAAGGTACCTACGTGCATAGTACACAGGTGCACTTTCTGTTCCTTCGCTCTCAATGTTCGTATCTCCGTCCTTCAGTTCGGACTCTCGAAGAGTCAGGCGCAGAACCAACGGCTTGATGTGCTTTCTAAGGTACGGGGGTTTTTACACCGCCGACTTCTTAACTCTGAGCTGTTTCCGAGTTACTAGTTTAAAGACAATATCCGGCTTAACAAGAATTCTATCACGGACCTCTTGGAATAAAGTCAGCGTGCTGACCACTAGACCAAATAAGCAGTCGCGCCTTGTAGTAAAGTCCATTTGACGTCTTTCCAAATATTTTTTCGAGGCTATTTTGGTGTCGACGAAGTGCTCGATCAATTTAGAATAACTTACCGGTGCACACTTGCACTCCTTGACGGGTGTGCAGTCAGTAACGCCGCCCAGCTTGCACATGCACTCGTCGCAGTTGTCGCCGCGGAACGTGGCGCCCACGTCGTAACTGCGTGAAGAAGTTTGCTTTAGTATCGTACGCTAGGTCAACATAACGTTATTACTAACTAGCAACTTATCTCGGCAAACATAGTACCGACTCTTACAAAATATTCTCAGTTTTTCCTTCTTTACTATTATTTTTTCTCTCTGTAAAAGCGTTTCAATTAACATTTTAGGGCAAAAACTAGTCCAGACTGGACTTGACTTTTGCTCTTAGCAACACATTTAGCGATTAATGTTTATGATATGTACCAACTTTTTTTCTATTTTATCAACGGAAGGATCTGATAGAATCCTTCCGTGTATTCTATTATCTTGAGGGAGACGTGGAGGATTATGGAAATGCAAAAATAGAGCTCTGGGCTGTGTGCGGGCGGCAGGCATATTCTTGTCGTTGCAGTGCATGGGACCTTTGAGTACTGGTATGATGGGTGGCAGTACTGTGTACTCGTATAGTACTCACGTAAGGTGTCCGTGCACGCAGGGGCACAGGTCACGTGCCACGCACTCCTCGCCGTTGTAGAAGTCGCCGGCGCACGCGCACTACGCCGCCTCCACGTCGGGGACGTGTTGCAGGTAGTGGGACCTTGGGGTACTGGTGGCAGTGGCAGTGCTATGTATAGTACTCACGTAAGGTGTCCGTGCACGCAGGGGCACAGGTCACGTGGCACGCACTCCTCGCCGTTGTAGAAGTCGCCGGCGCACGCGCACTCCGCTGCCTCTACGCCAGGGCAGGTGTTACAGTGCGTGGGACCTTGGAGTACTGGTGGCAGTGGCCGTGGTGTTGCTGCGGGAAATATTGTTCTTATAACTAAATGTGACTGGCACGATAGCCCGAGAAAACTTCACTTCTTATTCAAGAAGTTGTGAGTTCGATCCCCGCCTGTTCAAACTGGGTTTGTAAAAAAATGTAAGTACAGTCTTTTTCAAATATATCACTTGCCTAACGTAAAAACATCTTGAGGAAACCCTAACACGAGTTGGCTAGTGTAGTGTGTGAAATGATGAAGGCAATGGCAAACCACTCCACTAAAATGCCAAGAAAGTCGTTGTGTGTTTTATTTACAGACATTTAAGTAGCATCAAGTGACGCCGTAGATAAACATAGACTAAGCGAATAGATCTGGTTCTTTCTGAAGTGAATTTGTGTTTTTTTATATTTGAAATAAATAATATTATGTATACATACAGTTACTCTGTAAGGTATTTGTTCTTAACTGTTTGTTGTATTAAAATAACTCAGACGCCCCATCAAAGCCGTGAATATTATGATAACATAGGTTACACAATTGTATAAAAAACTTACGGTACGGCTCAAAGCATCCAATAGGCTCGACCCTCATCTCGATCCCCTTCGTCCACTTCATCGGAAGCACCTTCAGGTACCTTGCGTGTATCGGCAACCGGAAGCGGTTCAACACCACCGTGTCCTTGTCGAAGTTGCCCGGAAACAGCTTCAAGTCGCCGGAAGTGTCCACCACCGGGTTGAAGGTGGACAGGTCGGAGGTGTACATAACGCGGTAGGTGGACACCCAGCCTTTGGGTCCGCCTTGCGTTTTTATACCGGTCAAGTTGCGCGGTGAGGTGAAGTCGAACTAAAAAACAGGTTTGTAAAGTAAGATTTGCATTTACGATAGTAGCGGATGTCTGTAGAGTAGATTTTAAATCAAATCAAAATCTTTTATGTTGGACAACTAAGATTCAGGTGTTTGTACAACAGAAACACCTTACATTATGTTAAAATAGGGGTTTGGGCAGTTTCTGGCAGTACGCCTTTAAGCGTGCTATTTTTACCTAATTTTTACAGCGAGCGATTCGCGGGCCATTATGCCGCCGCGGATCGCAATAGTAGATTGTTAATCAAGGGACGAAAGTGACCATTCCACTCGAGAAGTTTCTGGCGCTCGAACGAAGTGAGAGCGCCAATAGCTCGAGAGTGGAATGGGTGCTTTCACCCGAGTTGAACATACTTTTTTTCATTTCGACTGTGAGGAAATCGAGGGTATCGATAGACTATCGATAGTTGAGGCTTAAGCAATAGTACCGATAAAATATCGATAGTATCGATAGTCTATCGATAGTTGACAAAAGCAATAGTATCGATAAAATATCTATAGTGTCAATAGATTATCTAGTTGAGACAAAAGCAATAATATCGATAAAATATCGATAGTCTATCGATAGTTGACAAAAGCAATAGTATCGATAAAATATCGATAGTGTCGATAGATTATCTAGTTGAGACAAAAGCAATAATATCGATAAAATATCGATAGTATCGATAGACTATCGAAAGTTTAAAGCAAAAGCAATAGTATCGATAAAATATCGATAGTTTAGATAGATTATCGAGAAAGCAATAGTATCGAAAAAATATCGGTAGTATCGATAGACTATCGATAGTTTAGGAAAAAGCAATAGATCGATAAAATATCGATAGTATCGATAGACTATCGATAGTTGAGGCTTAAGCAATAGTACCGATAAAATATCTATAGTATCGATAGTCTATCGATAGTTGACAAAAGCAATCATATCGATAAAATATCGATAGTGTCGATAGATTATCTAGTTGAGACAAAAGCAATAATATCGATAAAATATCGATAGTATCGATAGTCTATCGATAGTTGACAAAATCAATAGTATCGATAAAATATCGATAGTGTCGATAAATTATCTAGTTGAGACAAAAGCAATAATATCGATAAAATATCGATAGTATCGATAGACTATCGAAAGTTTAAGGCAAAAGCAATAGTATCGATAAAATATCGATAGTATCGATAGTTGAGGAAAAAGCAATAGTATCGATAGAATATCGATAGTATCGATAGTCTACCGATAGTAATGATAGTATCGATAGCTCCGTTTATATAAATAAATACTATAGATAGTATCAAAGTTCAATACTAAAATCACTATCGATAGCTGATACAGCACTGACTATTGCAATAACTATCGATACTCTCGATAGTGGCCTTTTATTCAATAGTAGGAGTGGAGTATAAAGTAGGAGGGAAAAGCTCTTTCCCACCCGGCTATCTACACATGAAAGTTCAACTTTCCGAACAGGTGAGATGGAAAAGCTCTTTCTGCCTTTCTAAATCTATATCGTCCTTTCTAAATCCATATATTATCTTCTTTTACATCCCTCGGATTTGATATTGTTCTTAGTTGTGCCAATTATGATAGAAAGGTAAGTATACAACGACTACGAGAAGGTTGTCCCAGAATTATCGCAAGATTCGAACCCGATGCCATTTGTGCTGTAAAGAGCTAGCAACCCAAAAACATAAACAATGTGACAGCTGAAACTTAAGGGGATAGTAAAAATAGAACGCGATAGGATAACGTATCTTTATTTTTCAACACTACCTCAACCAAATAATGAAAACTTCATATAAAATATGTATGTCCGGAATCCATCTATGAATTAATGTAAAAAATCAGGGGGCCATAATTTTGCACATCCAGTGTGTTTATTAAGTCCAACCCATGGTCTAACTATTGAACTGATCCAGTCTCTCTGTATTTTTAAAATAATCTCTTGACAGAAGATAACTAGGAGTGGTGGAGTATGGCTCGTACCTCCTCATAGTTGAATGGAGGCCTTTGCCCAGCAGTGGGATCTGTATAGGCTTTACTTACTTTACAGTAGATAAAGTCTGATCTTTGTATGCAAAAATTACAGCAAAGAAGACATACAAATACGGTTTCACCATGGAGTTTTACTTACCATGATCCATTCTCCAGGCGTGCTGTAGAGCGGGCGCCAGCCGCGGGGTCCGTCCAATGCGAAGTACTTGCGAGCGTCGTTGTTGGAGCTCACTTCGATACTTTCTATTGGTAAGTCCGCTGCCAAGCCTAGCGGTTCTGTACATTGCATCGGTTCCGGCTGCAAGGGAATATGTTGATGTAAGTACATTTTTAAGCATACCTAGGTATCTATATAACATGCTAGTGTAAATATCTCCATCCCAGATACATGAAATGAGTTAAGTCTGACATACTAATGTTAAGAAATTCTGTTTGATTCCACTGTTAGAAGTGCCACATTAGGTATTATGTGCAAGTGTTATGTAGGAGCTTTTTGGTGTGCCAACTTAAAAAATATCAAAAAAATCCTTTGTCTTATCTATCTCTCTTATTAATACCAATATCAAAGGTTGAGTAAATGACAGAGGAAATTATTTAACTTTAGAGGTCGTCCACCCTATAAATGGATGTTAGTAGTAATAATATTACACGTTTAGAAATAGGGTATTTCTATCATTTATGATCGATCATGGAACAGAATCCCGAAATTTGGAGGTCACCCATTCTCACCGACTTGAAGTTAGCTACTTAAAATTCTAACAGCAGTAGAAATTACTTATCAGTTCCAGCCTGATGGCGAGATCTCCTTGTGGCATGTGAGTGGTTTAATGCGAACAAACTTCGCTTCGATTGGGGGGAACATTCATGCTAATATCATAGGGTAGAATCTAAAAGGCACTCAAACACTTGAAGTAGTTCAAAATACTTACAGTAGTAGATATTTCTTCGGGAGTAGTACTGAGCGGTTCCCCGCAGCCGATCAGTTCCAGCCGGACGGCGATCTCTTCGTGCCACGTGAGCGGTTTGATCCGGACGAACTTCGCTTCGATTGGCGGGGACAGCATTTGTTTTAGCGGCGTGAAGTGGTCTACGGGCCCGCGGAACACCTGTGTCGAAATGGTATACAGTCACTCTTAGGAGTATGATTGATATTTCTGTAAAGGTAAAAATAGTTAGTCAAAGAGTGAAAATTATGTCCACAATGAGCATGTATTGTTGAAAAATGACTATAGAATGGCCAGTAGTAACATCTGACGATAGGAATTCATGAGGATCGTTGATAAAACTACTGTACGTATCTTGAAGCCAGTCATGCATTTGTAGATCGGTGAATATGTATCTCTGCTGTGGGTGGGTACATTATTTTATATTAATAATAATAATAATTTTATTTCAGAAATTACATACATATTGGTTAGTATCACAAAAATAACTTAATAACTAATGTTAGTAATTATTAATATGCACTAGGTTTAGGGTTCACATGTAACTTAGTCCAGTGTTCAAAAAATGAACCCTGGACTCGAACAGCAATAACAGTGAGGAGGCCGTTACCGCGGTTATTAAACCTACACGTATCATGTTTCCAAACACAATAGAAAATTAATTGTTATCGGCCCGCCCGCCGGTCTAATGGTGTTTGACAGGTTTAAAAATTCAAAAGTGCAGGGCCTTGGGAGACTTATCTGATTCGCAATAATAATCATACCTACATGATTCCGGAACTTTTTTTGTATCGGGTTTTTAATTATATTTACGCTGTAATTGATTGATAAGTTCTTAAGCTCAGTTGCAACACTTTAACCGTAGCTACAACCTTGTCCGGTGGTTTGGGTATAATTACCTTGGGGGACCCATCCGGCTCGCTGACCACACTGAACGCGTTGCCATCATCTCCATACATTATCTCGTAGCTGGTGACGTATTGCTCGAACAGCGGGCTGCCTTGCATCACGACGCCATAGATCGCTTCAGGGTGCGGGAATTCCACCTGGATGTACTGGTTCTTGTCGTTGATTTGAGGGCTCCAGTTGCCAGCTGCAAATTATTTTTGCAAGGTCAAATTAATAATTTCCTCCTAGCCGAATATCGACTACAGCGGCCTATCTCAACAGAGATCAGCGAACTGCGCGGGAAATATTATAGTGTACAAGCGTATGCGCAATACACAGATGCACTCACTATTCCTTCACTCTTATAATTCGGTGAGACGGCAGTCCGACATGACCGTAGAGAGAAGGTTAAATCACTTGTATAGTCAAACAAGTTCACGGGCACACGGACACTCATGCGTAGCGAAAGACGTGCGGGGGGGGGGGGGGGGCGAAGATGCGCCAGTAGCATGCGAATATTATAGGGAATTCCTTTCCCCACAACACCGCCCGTCCCCGCTGACATCTGACCTCGCCCCACCTCTTTTAGTTTGCAGGAAGTTTGCACTTGCACACAAACTTGTCTGACAATGGTAGACAAACAGGTACAACAATCCAACGCCTTAGTGGTTGTCTAGTAGTAAAAAACCACCTTAGACTAAAAATAGCATCTAGACAATTTTTAAAAGAACTTTAAGGATGCCGAATAAATAAAGAGCCTATTAAATTTTTTTGACAGAGAAGCGCTTTATGGAAATTAATTTTAACTTATACCATAAATTTCAAATCACAGGCTGCTGTGTGTCATGTCGTCGAAAATCACTAATTATTCTAAGGCTAGTAATAAATAAGCCAATATTGCATAAACACAGTTAATTAAAAGAAAAGTTTATCATCTAGATTTTCAGTTTGGTGAAATTTTGTAGAACAAAACATAGTCGTTTGCAATAATAATTTATTTCTCAGTCTAGAAAAAAATATTTACTGCGACATAGCAGCCTTCGTTTGTTCATTGTTTGTAAATAACGAGGATTTTTCGGAAAACCTATTTCTAACAAATTCCTGTTATAGCCCTCTTACAAGCAGGTATTTTATAAAGACGACACGAAATATTTAATAAAGGTCAAGAGAAAAAAGATTTAAAATAGTAACTTGACTTTCATGAAGATTGGTGGTTAGCCACCAAGAAGATCAAATGAAGACATTTGATTTCAGAAGACACCTTCTTAAACCAGCAGTAGGACAGCAACGGCTGAAAAGTGTGTGTCTATGTGCATTCTCTTACCAGAGACATCTTTCGAGTGTCCGTTGAGCACCGCGTCTTGTGGTAGGAACTGGTTGCTGGCCACTGAGCTAGCAGACAGGATCGGTTTCACTTCGACGTCGTCGTCCCATAGCAAGTACTTGTACCTGTTTTGATAAAATTAAAGGTGATATGCTTTATGCTGAACAAGTAAACTACTAACTGTTTTAGCCTATTTACATCAGTTGCGATAATTTGTTTTTCGAGTATTGCGTGTTTTACAAGTGCCAAGCATACAGCCATCTTTTGGTTTTTACTTGTGCCAGGCCTGGCGCACTCCGCAAATGAGGTAGGAAGTCCAGTAGGATAGTCACACGCCAGGGCCCTATTTCACGAAACTTATTAGACTAATAATATGAGTCCATGAACTAATATTTTTTTACAAGTTTACTAATGTGCGTCTCTCGAAGCTACGGTAGTAAAATATTAGTTACTAGTTACCAGCTAATAAATATTAGCAAAAAATACTAGAGTAAATTCAATTTGGTTTCTCAAATTTAAAAAAAAATGCTTGTAAATTACACTAATAAAGCTATTGGTCTCAGAAGGCTTGTAAAATATTAGCTCAAACTATTAGACTTAAATTTAACAGTTTATTTTCAATTATCAATTATTAGTTTTCTTTAAATCTCATTGATTAAACATTTCGCTTTTACCGGCATTGTACCAAACAAAAAAAAAATTAAACAGCAAGAATGAAGGTCAACACAAGTATAGGAAAAAAACGAAATTTGGAGGTTACAATCGTAGAAAAAAATCATATGTTGCAGGAGTGCAATATTATTGCAATAGTGCGCGAGTCCAACTCGAACTTGCCCGGTTTTTAAAAAATCATGGATGGAGAATATGTGTATGGATGTCCAAGCCAGACTAATATTTTCTATTAGTCTGCTACTATTAGTTATAAGTCTAGTACCTGTTTTTGAGAAACAGAAAATATTAGGACTAGTAATTTTTACACTAGTAACTAATAGCTTATATACTAGTAAACTAATATTTTCGTGAAATAGGGCCCAGCTGGATGGCATGTTAGCTCAACAACTCACGCAAGCGTTCGGCGTCGCGTCGGTCAACCCTACGCGGACAGCTGAGATGGGTAATGTTTGAGAGTTTAGGCAGTGGATTACACGTGGAGGGCGACAATGATAGGTGGAAAATTGTTAGGTTGGGTAGGTCGGGCGCTTATAGCTAGGTACTTGCCACATCGGTTTTTGGTGTCACTTCACACACTTCACAGGCCACAATCACTCGAAATGTCTGTAAGGAGCTTCACAGGATACACACGCGGCGAAAGCGCTCTGGTCGGTCTAGTACATGTGTCATAGGTAACGTCTCGGTGACAACTGGGGGCTCCGGGGTTCTCACGGTACGTTTTAAACAAATAAAAACTAGGCAAGTACGCGTGCGAGTGCGCGCGGCGCAGTATCAATAGGGTACACAAACAAATCAAAATATTGTAGTAAACATATCGCCCGCCCTAAACACGTCAAGTGTTTACGAGAAGGTTAGGAAGCTAAGGAAAGGAAGTTCACTGGACAGGAAGACGAACTAATTTCGTCAAAGATCTCTTTAGGCTACCGGTAGGAGTTTTAATATCTACCACACGAACAACTTGGTCTTGGCCAGGGTATAAATTAATAATGCGTCCACGACGCCACTGCAAAGGGGGAAGGTTGTCATCTTTTATGAGTACTAGCTCACCCACTTTAGGAGGATCACAAGGAGAGGTCCATTTATTTCTAATTTGTAATGTATTTAAGTATTCTAAATGCCAGCGAGACCAAAAGTGCTGGGTAATTTGTTGGATTAGCTGAAACCGTGTAAGGCGATGCAATTTTACGTCTTTATAAGGGTACTCCGGAAGTGCAGTTAAGGGTTGTCCAATTAAGAAATGGCCGGGAGTTAACACTTCGACATCATTAGGGTCCGGAGAAAGTGGGCACAATGGGTGTGAATTTAAAACTGCTTCAATTTTGGCAAAAACAGTGGTCAGCTCTTCAAATGTAAGGGGGGTATCGCCTACTACTCGTTTTAGGTGCGATTTCGCCGATTTAACCGCAGCTTCAAAAAGACCGCCCCAATGAGGGCAAACAGGAGGATCGAAAACCTAGGATATGTTCCGCTTTGAAAGCTCAGAACCAATAGCCGCCTGGTTTTGAGACAGGAAACACTCTAACTCTTTAAGGTAATTGTTGGCACCGATGTAATTTCGACCGCAATCAGATCGGATTAGGCGAGGTACACCACGACGCGACACGAATCGGGAAAAGGCCGCAATAAAGGCTTCAGTAATTAGGTCCGACACAACCTCAAGGTGAACGGCTTTAGTAGAAAGGCAGACAAATACACACAGGTAACTTTTCACTAACCTTTTGTTCCTATAGGCCTGGACTTTGGTAAAAAAAGGGTCCTGCAAAATCGGTACCTACACCGTAAAACGGTCTAGCAGCCGTGACGCGGTCTTTAGGTAGGTCACCCATGAAGGGTTGAGATACAGCCGCTTTGAGACGATAACAGGGAAGGCATTTAAAAATCACATGCTGAATAGCTCTGCGTGCCGACAAGATCCAAAACTCTCTATTTAACAAGGCAAGAATTGCATTAACACCAGCATGAGCATTCTCGCGATGGTAATATGAAATAAGGATGTTCACGAAATTACCATTCTTAGGCAGAAGAAGGGGATGGCGCGCATCAAAGGATAGATCGGAGTTTCGTAATCGACCTCCAACTCGAATCAGGCCTTTGTCATCTAGAAATAAATTCAACTTTCTAAGGGAGTTAGTGATAGGATCGCCACGCCGTAAGCGATCAAGTTCATCAGAAAAGGAGGTAAATTGAACGATTTTCACTAAAAACAAAAGGGAATCTCTCCGTTCCTCAGGGCTCAGGTAGGACAAGTAAGATTTAGGAAATAAAAACCGCCTTAGGTAACAAGTCACGTTTATTAGCTTGTTCAAAGAACTATACCGCTCTAATAAGAATGAGGGATCCGGGGTAGGAACATCGGCAGAGACTACTAAACAACGTAGTCCAGGAAGATCACTACTTGGGTTAGGTTCCGAAATACCGGGCCAGTTGTCAGGAGACTGCGTCAACCACAAAGGTGAAAACCAAAGGGAGTGGTCGATCAGTCGGGTGACTGACATACCTCTCGATGCACAGTCACTAGGGTTCATGTAGCCTGGGACGTGCCTCCATTCACTAGATGTAGGACTATTATTAATCTGGGAGATACGATTAGCCTCAAAAGTCTGAAGGAGGTGAGGAGTGGTTTTTAACCAACACAACACGATTTTACTATCTGTCCAACTATGGATTGAAGTCAACACAGACGACCTGTGCAGACAAAGAGCGACGTGATGAAGTAATTTAGAGAGAAGGGTAGCTCCCAACAATTCCAACTTGGGAATTGTTAAACGGGTCCGAACAGGGGCAACTTTAGATTTAGCCATAACAAGATGGACGGAGCAAACACCAGACGGAAGTTCCGCACGTAAATAAACAGCGGCAGCATATCCCAATTCAGAAGCATCACAGAACCCATGTAGGGATAAGGAGGAGGAACCTCTGGGAAGAATATGTCGCGGAATGGCCACTTCACTAACCTTCGCTAGGTCCTGAACAAATGCAGTCCACTCTAAAGACAGGGGTTCATTTAAAGGATCATCCCAGGATAAGCCTGACATCCATAAGCGTTGGATAAATTCCTTAGCCTTAAATACGACGGGAGATATCCAGCCACAAGGGTCATACATACGGGCAATCAAAGATAAAACTTTGCGTTTTGTAATAAATGCATCACGGGTATCACAGGTATAATTGTAGGTAAATGAGTCACTCACAGGATTGTACTGCAAACCTAAAATAGCGACAGTCTGAGGATTATCTGGGTCTGAGAATGAATGAGGAAGTTGCAAATGATCCGGGGGCATATCCTCCAGGAGCTCGGGCCTGTTACTAATCCACTTACGGAGTTCATAACCACCAGAGGCCATTATTCCTATAAGTTCAGTTTTCAAGGCCCGGGCAGACGCAATAGTATCAGCACCAGTAAGACAATCGTCGACATAAATATCTCTCTCAAGGACTTCAGCAGCTCGAGGGAAGGTAAGTCTCTCTTGTTCAGCGAGCTCAAGAAGGGCACGAACTGCAATGAATGGACTGGAACGAAGACCATAGGTATTGGTATTAAGTTGATAGGCAAGAAGTGGCTGAGAGGGATCCTCACGCCAAAGCACAAGTTGGTACCTTCTATCATCAGGATGTACCCAAGTCATACGAAACATCATACGAATATCTGTTACAAACACTACCTCGTGCCTGCGGAAATTTAGGAGGATGTGAGAAATATCTCGCTGAAGCTTAGGGCCTGTATGTAAACATTGATTCAGGGACACTTTAGAGGACGTAGGACTACTACCATCGAACACAACACGTATTTTGTCACTAACGGACTTAAAAATTCCATGATGAGGGATAAAATAATGTTCCCGGGTCGAGTCATATGATGAAAGGGACATGTGGTTTAGGTCAAGGTACTCGCGCATAAAGGAAATGTATTTCACTCGAAAATTAGGATTGGCTTGCAAACGCTTCTCAAGATTATGGAATCGCCGTAAGGCATTGGTTTTAGAATCACCGAGATATGGACGATCATGAAGAAAAGGGAGTCTAACCATAAATCGACCATCGCTTTCACGAGTGGTAGTTGCTTTAAAAAAGGGTTTCACACTCTATATCCAAGGGGAACCCCTTGGATATAGTGTGAAACCCTGTGAAGTGTGCAACTGGAGATTGGGGGGCCTCTTCGATTTTCCAGAATTTTTCAACTATTTGGGACAGCGAGACTCCAGTCATGGGGGGCTCCAAATCAGTAAATCCTCCATAAACAGGACCACACAGGACATAACCAAATATCGTCGAGATAGCAGTAAGGCCATCAGGGGACACAAGCAACTCGGACCTTAAAAGGCGACCAATGACGTCAGCTCCAAGAAGTACACTTATAGTACCAGGTTTGTAAAATAAAGGGTCAGCAAGAGGGAGGTGCTTAGTACAGGTAATTACACTTTTAGGTAAGTCTACCTCTGGGAGGGTACCAGCAATCACATCAATAACTATTGCACTGGTGGAGATTTCTGGAAAGGCAGAATTAACTGGCTTAAATGAAAGGGATACAATGCCCGGGGAATCAATCGCTTGAACATTACCTATTCCACGAACAGGAACTGGAGAAGGAATGATAGGTAAGTTCATGTGGTCAACAACAAGCTCAGTAGTAAGAAGGCAGCCCTGAGCACCAGTGTCATATAAGGCACGCGCTTCCACATAATATCCAGACGAGGTTTTAACATGAATCAAGGCCGTAGGTAAAAGAACGAGAGAATTGCGAGGTAAAGATGTAAAAGCGGGTATGGAAGGGGGGCTGCTATCTAGTCAGAATTGTGGGGCCTCATTGTACTTACGATGAAATGCACGTTCATCCTGGGTTCTTTGACCTAGAGGGGCATTATAAGTACGGTTACCGTTGGGTGCAGGTGGGGATCGCCCGCCCGAACGGGGAGGTGATGCTCTACGGGAATCACGAGGGGGCGGGGTACGAACACGGTGCCATTCAGTACGTGGGGGTGACACACGGTCCGTTAAGTGACTTTGTGGGGATTGCCGCGGTTTGTTGGAAGCTAAGGCCGGGACGTCTCGGTATGAGCGCTCGCGATCGTAATTCACAGGAGAGGAGTCATCATAACACAGTAACGTGTGATGACTGGAACGACAGCACGTGCGACAGCGATAATTTCGCGTGCATTGGGATATGGAGTGTCTATCCAGGCATCGATAGCACAGTCGGGCTTCTTTTACAAAGGTAACACGTTGACGTGTAGGAAGGCGAATAAAATCGGGACACTCGCGTAAGTAATGCGAAGTACTATTACAAAGGTGACATTTAGATGTCGTCGCAAAGGTAACAAAGGCTCTCGCAGGAGGTGGGGAACGCGCGTTAGATTTAGGCAAACGAGGGGAGCTCACAGTAGGAGGGGTAGTAGTGTCAACGACAGAAGCACTACCTACATTGTCGTGGTGCCTACATTCATCCTCAAGGTAATAAGATGTTCAAAAGTAGGGAGGTGATTAGGATTATCGCCATAACGACGTTCAAATCTCGATTATAACTCTGAAGGCAGTTTAGCAAGGCATAAGTGAACTAATAGGTACGACCAATGTTTAACAGGAAGTTCCAATCTTTCTAAGCATCGATAAGTCGAAAGCAGCGGGTTCAGGAACGACACACGTAACCCGGAAAGTTTAGGCGTTATAATAGGGAGCATCATTATTTGAGCTATGTGGGTATCCGCTAAAACACGAAGGTTATGGTACCAACGTTTTAGGAGGTCACGGGCCACGGTGTAATTGCCCGCCTCAATCTTGAGGTGTTGTATCAATCGACGAGGTTCATCCGATAAGGCTCCTACTAAATAGTGTAGCTTCAAAGTCGGGGTAAGGGTAGGCTGGTTGTCCACTACGCTATCAAACTGGTCTATAAAACTGATCCAACTATCGGGACGGCCATCAAACTTAGGTATAGGTAGGTCAGGTAATTTACTAGCCGGGTTATCAATAGCCAGGGATTTATTCTCCTTGAAGGGGGTGCTAGTACGGGACGTCTCAAATTGGTGAGGTCGTATTTCGTCTAACTTAATTTTTAAGTCGTCTACTTTGTCCCTTACTACGCGTATCTCGTTCTTAACTTGCACATATTCTTGTTCATAAATAGCAGGATCGAGATTACCTAACAGCTTGGAACAAGCGGCGGAAAACTTGTCGCACATAAGTGGCAGGTCGAAAAGACGCGCTCGCATACGATTGGAGGAAAAGGTCTCAAGAACTCGGTGGGAATCATCAACCCAGTCACTAATATAACGGAGTTCACCAATAGCTTCACGGTATTCAGCTGTATCGGTGTAAAGTACGGCCCTTACGGTCTCGTTGCCGGTTTCGGTATCCGACATTTTATTTACTTTAAATCGCAAGAAACAAGGTAGGTAAATTAAACTCACAAAAGATTTCAATAGGATGCGTAAAGGAACAAATAGTAAGGGACGGCACTGATGCACCGGGTTGCTTTTGCCTCAACTATCGATACTACTGCATTTGCCTCAACTATCGATAGTGGACTATCGAGCGGCAACGCTAACCACTTTAACGCCGATCGCGGACCAAGTGAAACGCCAAAATGAACCGGTCGGTCGCTACGTGGATATGAAATGGAAATAACCTTCGATTGCACCACATAAAAAAAGAAATGCACTATTTCTTTCCTCACAGTCGAAATGAAAAATAGTATGCTTAACTCGGGTGAAAGCACCCATTCCACTCTCGAGCTATTGGCGCTCTAACTTCGTTCGAGCGCCAGAAACTTCTCGAGTGGAATGGTCACATTCGTCCCTTGTATAACAATCTACTAATTATTTGTATTAACTTACGAATCAGGCTCGCACTCCGGCGGCGGGGACACCGTACTCTTTATAATCAGCGGCGTCACAGTAGTTGATGGAAGAGTCACTGTCTTCTCTGTGGTCACTGTGGTCTTTTCTGTGGTCACTGTGGTCGGTTTTTCCGTTGTGGTGGTCGGGGGCGTGTGTGTTGACAATATAGGCAGGTTGCGCGGTTCTTCGAACTCGGTGGTACCAAGGGTGGTGCAATCGGACGAGTCGCAGTGGAACGCGTTGTTCAGGCACTGGCATTTGACGCATCCGTCTACTACTCGGCCGCCAGGCTGTAGGATACGTTGGAAATAAAGTTTTTTATTTTTAATTATTACAGCTACACTTACAGATTACAGTCAGACATGCATAGCTTACATTGATAATTGTTACAGTAACAGACTAGACGGCTACCTAAAATTAGTGTACACATCATGATTATAAAACAAACAGACATATTCAATGAAAAGTTAGATACAAGAAATAGAAACAAAACATGAAGGTATTACTCTATTTCATACTGTGTGAGGCTGAGGATACCTCGGCCCCCAGGATCTGTGAGAAAGTTAGTTCATATCAGCCTATTGCAGTCCACTGCTAGACATAGGCCTCCCCAAAACTGCGCCAACTTTCACGGTCCTCCGCGAAGACGTTAAGCTGTTACCAATCATGCAGTGATTAGATGAGATTGTGGTCATCGCTCTGCCTATTCATTTAAAAGTTCATGAAATAGTATTATCTTTCAATGCAGCGTTTTCGCAATTTTATTGCGTCATACCATGGTCATACTTACATTTTGTGAATTCAGCATAAAAAGTAAATAAGGGCTGATTTTTCAAGTGTTGGACAGAAAAAAAATATGTATATTATATAACATTAAGCTTAAAATTACAATCTTAGCTTTTCTTAAAATTACAATTCTTAGAAAATTACTGGTTCTGATTTTAGTACCTCCAAACTTACTTGTTAATGCCAGTCACTAAATAGTTTCGCAGAAAGTTCGCCCTTATTTCATATCTATAGGATACGCCCCGGCTTTGCAGGCATAGATCCAAGGTGTAGTTACGCCAAAGAACATTACCTTGACGATCTTCCCGTCGGCGTAGCAAGTGCAGTCCTTCTGAGGCACGCAGGTCTTGAGGTCGCGCCAGCGGTAGCCCGCGCCGCAGCCCGACTGCGCTGTCGAAATGTCCACGCAGCCTTTCATGCACTTCTGTAGATGGAGAAAAATGTTTAAGAGTGGTGTCCGTGGCTTCGACTGCCTATAGGCCGGCCGCTTAATTGAGACCTCACCTGCGGCGTACAGGGGTGCGGAGTTAGACAAGAACAGGGATTTGATTGAGTGATTTGAATATTGATAAAAAAGCGCATTTCAAAATTTAAAATTCAAATCATTTAATCAACTCACTAACGCCGCCGCCCGCACCGCTCAGGATCCCTGCGAGTGGCGAGGTCTCGGATAAGCGGTCGGACTATAATAATTACTCGATATTTGAATCGATTCTTAACGCAAATCCTATCTAACGTGTGATGACACTTAAGAACCTTTTTTGAAAGATTTTATTTTTCACAATATGAGTAAGGTCTTGCCAAAAACATTCCAAATCCAGACCCATGCAGACTTTTACACTTGTAGGTCTACCGCTTAGTTTAAAAGCTATCGTGAATACGGTTGCAATCATAGGACAAATATATTGTCAATCTTATTAATTTGAATGCTATTGTTGAAGTCAAACCTAACGAAAAAATTGTGTAAGCTTGTATACTTACTAACTTACTATGTACTCCTGTGACACTAAAACCGAACCAAATCTTAATTAATTCATTTATTAAGAAGTGTAAAAAATCTCCTTATAAGTAGGCTCATTACTAAAAGTCGTGATCATTATGTAGAATGAAACGCACTGAACGACTTTCTTGTCAATTTTTATTGGAGTGGTTTGCCATTGCCGTATTTCACACACTAGCCAACTAGTGTGCAGGTTTCCTCACGATGTTTTTCTTTTCCCGTTAGACAGCGATATATATATATCTTTTCTCCTTCTCTTGCTTAAAGGCTTAGATAAAAAAAGTAAACTTACATCTCTAGGTCCGCACTGGCCCTTATCCCTCAGGGTTGCCCCGAAGTAGTCGCAGAGCTGGTCGCAAGGGTAGGCGCAGTCCTTATACACCTGGCCCGGCGGACACAGCCCTACCGTGCTTGCTTCGTTTACTGTTGCTGGTGTGGCTGTTGACAGATTTTTGTCAGTTAGTTTTAGAGAATTCCCAAAAATAAGATGACAGTGTCTCTTTTCGTTTGTTGTGCAAAGAAAGAGAGAGGCTGAACTTAAATTTAATGTAATGTTTAAGACAGGGCACATTGGAATCGAGCCCAGCATTTGTCGGCAATAAAATGTTATATTTAGAATTTAAATAAATAAATAAATTGTTTCAACAAACACACCAATCATCTAGCCCCAAACTAAGCGTGAGCTTGTGCTATGGTGACTAGGATAACGGATAGAGATACTTTAATACATTTATAATCATCCATGACTTAGGCACAAATGCTCGTGCTCATCACACAAACATTTGCCCCTTGCGGGATTCGAACCCGCAACCGCCTGGTTTAGAAGTCCGGGGTGCGAACCACTACAACAAGACGGTCGTCAAGGTAAAATAAAATAAGGGTTGTGTTAATTAGTAAATCACGCACTTTGATTTAAACGCAAGTTACACGTAAAATATTAAATTAATTTTAGTTATAGTTCGACAAGTTCATTCTTTGCCTCCTGTCTCGTGCCAGACGTGCGGGGGGCGGGGGATGCTAGATGTCAGCGGAGACGGGTGATGTTGCGGAATGACGTTTACCTAAAGTTTTTTCTTTGTGGCATGGCGAATATTGAACACTCCCTTTTTATTGAAATTATTCATTTAAAGAAAATAAGATAACCACATAAATAACAACTTCCTTGAGCTATTTCAAAAAATTTTATTTAATTTTATTATCCTCTGATATTATTTTAAAATAATTAATGCAATCAGGCGTTACTTTGCGGAAACCCATTATTAGATGGGAAAAAAACCTCGTAAGGTTTTTTGGACATTGGTGTTGGTAACTAACAACTGCATTAGCTGTAGTGCATGCGTATTGAGGGAGGGAGGGCGGTGCATTCTGCATTTGCCTGTACTGGTACTCAACGCGGTTGCGGTTGGTGTGGTTTTAGTGCCTGCGCTAGCGTCTCTTAGCGGAAATTTAAAGCAAAATAATTTTATTTTTCCCATTATTTCAAACGTTAAAATGTTGTTTGCAATATTCTTCAAACAAATAAAAACGGACTTTTTTTAGTCGCGATTAATTTGGAGCTTTTTTGCCTTCGTACATCTGGTGGGGCGCAGTAGAGTTGCGCAAGAATTTGTTGGATTATAGTCAGCCCTAAAAAGATAGACTATGAGTCTTACTTGAGGTAGTAGGGCTAGTAGGAGCGACGGTAGTAACAGTAGTCTCAACAGTACTCGGTCCACACTCCGGCCTGACGGCTATGACAGCCGCCGGCCAGTCACAGATCATCGACACAGGGTTGTACAAAGTGCCAGGGCTGCAACTCTTGAGCACGGAGTGAGGCTTGCTAGGGTTGAGCATGTCGGGAGTACACTCGTAGAACTTGGAGCAATCGGTCGGATGCTTGTAGTTGGGGTGGGTCGCGTTTAGGCATTGGAATGGCTCTGTGGAAGGCAATTGTAATGTTAAAGGCTATTTCACTAAGATACTGCTTCTTGGCAGTAACTTTATGACATCTTCTTGTCAGCTTAAGAATTTGATGACATTAGAATGAAATGATTCGATTTGGCTATCAAGAATACACCCGGAAGAAGTGATACCGGACCTAAGTACAGGCGTTTTATTGTATTTATATTAATAATGTCTTCCTAGCCGAATTTAGACCACAGCGGCCAATCTCAACAGAGATAACCCAACTGCGCAGGTTATACTAAAGTGCACAAATGTGTCCGCAATACGCAGGTGCACTCTTTGTTCCTTCACTTTTATGATTCGGCGAGACGGCAGTCTAACATGACCGTAGAGAGATCAGGTGGGGTGTTTATTATTTGTATTTGGCTAGGACAACATAAGTACTATCCGCACTCGCAAAGAACCCGGATCTTTAAGCCGGGGCAAGTCTCCCTGCAGACTAGCCCACGCTCCAGACTGCACTCGGTATCGTGGTCAGTCTGCTTCGGCGTCTCGTGGTAGTCGATCTAGTATCAGTATAGACACTGACCGCACTCGTGAAAATCTGTGGGGGTTGGCCGCTGTACTCGACATTTAGCTAGGACGACATTAGAAACTAAGTGAAGAAGTGAAGGAACAGGGACCTGTGTATTGCGCACACACTTGTGCATTTTGGTATCTCCTGCGTAGTTGGCGGTTCCTGTTGGGCTTGGTCGCTGTAGTCGAAAATGTGCTAGCTAGAATGTGTGAGCTAGGATGATATGACAATTATCATAGACACTGACCGCACTCGCAAAGAACCCGGATCTCAAAGTCGGGGCAGGTCTCGCCGGTCTCCCTGCAGACTAACCCTCGCTCGAGGCTGCACTCGGCGTCGCGGCCGGTCTGCTTGGGCGTCTCGTGGTTGACGCGCGTTCGACACTCGATGTTAGTCATCATCTCTTTGCTGCACATTGGAGTGCCGATTTTCTAGAAAGATTAAGATAAAGTATTAGCATATTAGTAAAACTAAAAGAAGGCCCCGTTGGGTTTTTGCTAGAATAAGGATCCCACGCCGGTGAAACTTTCCAAACATCTTCTCTATTGAAATTTAGATGTTTTCTAATATCGATGGCTTCACGTTGCATTCAAGGAATAAAACGCCGTTGTTTTGCAAGTATTATAGGTTGGTCGAAACGAATGAAGCGGTTGGGTTTGTGTAAGGCATGTGTTTTTCCGCATTTATATAAGTAATCTGTAGTACTTTATCTTTTTTACAGGACAGGACAAAGAGGTGAACTCTTTGAGCACACATTCCTATTACTAAAAGTTTCTGTTTATTCCAAAACACGCATAAATATTACAATCATATGAAACGAATAGTTAGAAACAAAGAAAGAGAGTGTGCATCTTTTCTCCTTACCAAGTCTTTTAGTTCTGGCAGAGGCTCGATCTCGATGGAATCTCCATTCGGCGCTGCCTCAGGAGTGTGCTTGCTGACCCATGCTGTCCAGCCGTCTATGCACTTGAGAGGTTCATCATGGGGCTTGGGACTTGTCAGTTCTGTGTAGGGTTCCTGGATAAATAAATGGGTAAAAAATATTAGTGATAAGGTTTAGTAGTGATCCTGAACACACTGTAGTGTCTTTATTTTTTTAGAATTTATTTATAGCAACCAGCAATCGATATTAACAGTATTATTTTTATCTACATAAAGACTATCCAACCAATTTCCTTGCCACCAACTGGCTGCAGTAAGTAGATAGCCATATACATGCAGCGAAATAGCAACTCTGAGACGCTATATAAAAGGTTGCTATTCCATATGTTGTCTATTAGCATCCGTTTCCTGCAGCTAGCTTCGAAATAGCACCTTTAACTGAAAGTCTTACTGTCAACAAGGGCGAAATTTGACTAAAGCTTGCAAGCTGCCAAGTCAGCAAGGCGTATTTTGGCAAACGCGACGTTGCCGCTCTGTTAACAGAGTTTCGTCAGTTCCTACAGAAGATACAACCGCAACCGTCAAATGACGATAGCGCTGCGTATGTGCGGTTACGTTGACAGTATTCCGTACTTGCACGGCAATTATCCTGAGCTACAACTTGTATGTGTGAGTGAATATTAAGTATTAACTTACCGCCTCAGTAGAGCAAGGCTGGCCAGTGCACACGCGTTCCTCTTTAGAGCAGCGGCAAGTGTGGCAGTCGTCCTGCTCTATGATGTCTCCCTCGAACAATTCTTTTCCGTCAGGCAACGTCATACAGATTGGACGACATTTCGCTTTGGGGACGCATTCGGTTAAGCTGTTGTTGGAGTAGACTTGGCCTTCTGGGCATGGTTTTTTGGGTTTGCAACCTGTAAAGTTACAGTCATAGTCAAAAAATATTTTAACATTCAATTTAGGATAGAAATTCGATACTCGCGAATATTGGGACATGTGGGACCAGAACATGTCTCCTTATTTTTGGGCGCTTCGAGACAAAACGCAAACAATCTGTCAAGTACCGTTTTTCAATTTTATTATTAAAAAAATGTTGATGTAGAATTTGTGATACAGAATGATTAACTATAGATTTACATGAAGCATTTTATTTACGCTATAGATATCTATATAAAATATACCTGTGATTGAAAAAAATCCATAGGAACAAAGTGGCATAGAAAGATTTATATCTTTATACAGTATCACAAATTGCCTCAACTATTGATAGTCTATCGATATTCTATCGATGCTTTCCTCACAGTCGAAATGAAAAATAGTATGTTTATCCTTCTGGATAGCAATTCATAAGGATGTGTACGTCCCACTGCTTCTAATTAATTACTTGAAATATAACATCTTAATTAAGTGATCGCAATCTTTTATCAAACTAACTATACCTTGTTAAACTCATCTTTAAAATGAAATAAAATAAAACTTTAAAGCACTACGGATAATACTTCCTTTTTGAAATTTCCACGATCAGCTGGTTATCGTAGCCAAAAAAACAAAGAGAGTTTTATAAGTTTTAAATAAGAAACCGAAAATTCGAACTCGGGTAGGATATAAACCCACGACCTAACTAAACAAGACTGAACACTGTGAGTGTTAAAAAATATTAAAAAACTAAGGAGAATTATGTTGTATATTTTGGGATTGTTTGATTATTGTGTCGTTCTTTTTACGCCGCCAAGACTATTTCTGCTTTGCCTAATTAAGGAATTAAGTCCACCATTTGTACTTCTTTATTTGTGCAATAAATAATAAAAATATATTGTCTTGCAATAATGCAGTTATAACAAACACTGTACCTTCGACACAGGTGTCCTGGTCACCCTTGATCTCGCGGTAGTCTTTCGTGATATTATACTTTCTGTCGAAAGCACTTATTACACCATCCTATTTGTAGCTTCCTAACTAGGATCCAAACTAGGAAGGTCGCATTCTATTTAGGATAACTAGGAAGGTAGGATGGATAGACAGATGCTCTACTCTGATAACGCATTGTCCGTTTTTTCCCGTCTAGCCGTCGCGATTGCTTACACTGACATGCTGGCATTAGTGACAGGGATGGCTATAGTCTAAACTAAGGATATCGGTTTACAGAGTGGAACCCCAGTCGCCTTCCTAGTTAGGATGCGAGCATCCTAACTAGGAAGGTAGGAACCTTAGCAGCAAACTGCGATTATAGTTCGTGCCATTTAACGGTGCATTAAAAGTCATTGACCCGTCACCCGTGTACCACTGCACGCCAGTATACAAAGCGCGGCGACCCTAACTATAAGCCGTAGCAATACGAATCTGTTTAACAAATGAACCTCGGTACGGGTCGACCTTGAACCCAACAATCAAAAGTCGTAATAGTCGCTAGTTAGAAAGACAAATGATACGTGTCACAAGGTATTAACTGTCAATTAACGACCTTGTATGCACGTTTATCTGGCACGTACTATACATCATCCTATTTCCTAAGTAGGATGCTACACAAATAGGATAGTGTAATAAGTGCCAAAGATCAGCTGTTTTCATAATGTGAAACAATCACCGTACCTTCGACACAGGTGTCCTGGTCGCAGTCGCCCTTGATCTCGTGGTAGTCCTTCGTGTTGTCGCACGTCTCTAGCGGGCATGCCGACAGGCAGCCGTCGTAGTTCGAGCACTCTTCGTCGCACTGCATTGCTGCGGAAAGCTTGATGTTTAGTCATAGTCAAGGTTATTAGGGCATGATAAGTGCTACATATGTGTAAAATCTATAGGGTAAATGTTAATTATTTTATAGCCTATATTTATTCGGCAATCTCACTACTCATGTGAGATCGTGAGTTCGATCCCTGCCTGTACCACTGAATTTGTATAAAATTTTAATTACAATCTTTTTCAAAGATATCGCTGCCTGGCGGTGACGGAAAGCATCGTGAGGAAACCTGCACACTAGTTGGCTAGTGTGTGAAATGGAGAAGGCAAAAGCCGACCACCTGAACAGCCCGCTTGTGTGGGCGGATCGAGGATATATCCTACTAGAGGCGAAGTAAAAACTATTTTACTCCGAAACACCGCAATAGAAGATGTCAGTTCTGTCAAAACCGTGTGTCAAAAACCAATTGATCTGTGTGGTATGTCAACGTGAATACTTTAATTGCTACGAAAAAATGAGATTTGAGAAATAAATAACATAATGTCGTATTGTTCCATACTGTGTTGTGAGAAAAATAGCAAAACGGATGGGATGTCATTTCATCGGTAAGTAATAGTAATTATGCAATTATGAAAAGTTCATAAAAATGTTCTACGGCTCAAGATAAATCGGTCATGCGTACTGACGTTTAAGTCTCATCTTGCTCCCACTAAGTGGGTAGCACATAATGTCATCTCATTCTATTCGTTAGCACTCGTTACTAGTGTTGCGCTGAATTTGTTATACGACTTATAGACATTTACGTGCACAGTTTACATTACACAATAATTATTTTAGTACAGTGGCAGCACGGAGGTATAGTGATGTAATCGATAACACAAATATTTATACTTGCGCACTCAAATCAATACCTAAGCAGAAATGTCATTAACCTACTTATACCGAGGAAGGTTTTGGTAGAATTATGGATTTTTTGCGAATAACAAAACGCTGACACTTGACATGATGACGTTTGATAGTTTCCTCGGTTTAATGGATTATGAACAATGAGATGCGTAGTGAAAGCAAAGAGTATGGATGTTTGCGTGTGTAAATATGTGTGTATCGATCTATTACTGTAAGGTGTGTGACGATAGTAAAGGTGATGAATGGATGTAATGAGAAGCGAATGAGGAATTGGAGCCTTCAAATAGATAGAAAATCTTTATGGCAAACCATACCAATAAAAGAAATAAGGCAATTGACACAGAAAGATGTATGTAGGCAGTTTTATTAAAACGATCCCTTCCAGACAACTTTGGGGTAGGTAAAGAAACATTCTCATTCACAGTAAGACCTATAATGACTAAAATGAAGTAGATATGGTAGAAGAAATTCTCTAAAGTGACTAAGATGAAGTAGATATGGTACGGAACCGTTCGTGCGCGAGATCGCACTTAGCCTTTTTTATTTTTCCAAAAAAAACCTTGTCCGGGCTTTAAAACTTTAAAAGTAATGCCTCTGTGCTTAGGTAAATAGGTAGATATATATATCGGAAATCATGATTTTAAGTTTTCTGTCGTATTATAAATTATGAGCCTTATTTTCAATGTTTAGAAATTAGAAAACAACAAATGCATTCTAATAAAAATACGTAAGTACTGTATTTAGATTCCAATGTGACTTCTCTGTGTTTGGTTTATAAATTCATGTTTTTTATTATTATAATTTAAGCAATTTATTTGTAAGTTTTTATAGAAGTAAATTTGTTTTGCAAACAAAACTTAAAATTTTTACTATATACTAGCTGACCCGACAGACTTTGCCCTGTTCTTTAGTTTTTTTAATTCTCTTTGACGATATCTGTCAATTCTATGTCAAACACATTGACTTCTATAGTACAAGTACGCTGGACGAAACATTCTCTAAGAAATGACAGATAATTTTTGTGCCGAATCAAAGCGCCCCCACCGAGTGTACAGGGAACTAAAATAGAGTAACTTCCAATGTTTATGTCAATTCTCATTATTTCCGTGGATGGTCACCAGACGCTCACTATAGCCGTCAGCGCCAAAATGGCGATAATCAAATGGCTTCATTGTTAGGATGACAGTATGCAGTCCAGCGTACTTGTATTATAGAGGTCAGTGGTCGAACGTCATAAGGTTACATTTAAAATGTTTATATTGTCCTAAGCGCTAAGGTTTGAAGATAAATAATTTTATATGGTGGTTAAGTATTCTTGAATTTAATTATTTTTCGGGCAATTTTCTTAATTTAGTTTTTTCATAAAAACCTTCTCCTGACAACAACAAAAAGAATTAGTGAAATCGGTCCAGCCGTTCACGCGTGATGGCGGATGGCGTGACCAAGGGAAATAGGGATTCATTTTTATAGTAGATTGATAACAATTTTGATGATTCATACTTTAGAGTTCGTTTTAGTTAATTTGATGACTAACTTAAATTTCTTAGGAACAAGAATCAGATATTATATTTAGGATATTGCACATTAGTAAAAAGTTTATCCCTAGGTGTAATAAAATATTGTTCCCATTTAAAACAATAAATAATTTATAAACAATAACATCGACTATCGATACTAATTTCTTATTAACCATCACTAATACGGTGTTTGACATTGAGTCTTAGCTAGCTAACCGTACCAATTCCCTGTTTAAAATTAAGTACTAACATAGTTTTTAGGTTTATTGTCTACTAACAAAATGGAACTTGCAGTCTTAAATAAATAAATTGAATTTGAATTTTGAATAGCAAACCACTCCATTAAAAATTGCCAAGAAAGTCGTTGTGTGTGTTTCATTCCACATAAGGATCACGACCTTCAATCATGAGGTATACGACTGTGAAGAAGAAGAGAGGCGGTCTCAAGATTAAAATGTGATAGTCTGACGTGCTACCGTGTGTACATTCAAAGTAAATTAAGATGATCCACCAAAAAGGCATCATCTACTCAGCTCATAAGTAAAAGTTTCCTTACAGTCGAAATGAAAAATAGTATGTTTAACTCGGGTGAATGCACCCATTCCAATCTCGAGCTATTGGCGCTCTCACTTCTTTCCAGCGCTAGAAACTTCTCGAGTGGAATGGTCACTTTCGGCCATTGTATAACAATCTACTATTTAATTACAATAAAATGAATAATAAGACGTAATGTTTTAAAGGCAAGAGATAAGAATTCTTGATGACTGCGTAAATCAAGCAAATATATAGCTATAGCAATATAGCGATAAGACCGCCTACATTGTACATTTTTCTGCGTAAATCGCTGTACTTACTGTATTTTCTGTTATGGTGTGCAATAAAGAGTTATCTATCTATCTACACTTCTGGACACATCTACGAGGGTCAAACTGAAAGTTCTTAGAAAATCAAAAACTGATTACATTAGCCAGTTATTAGTTTTATTATATCTTTTCAAAATATTGTCCATTGACGTCAATACACCGCTGCATGCGATGGAACCACTGGGAAAAGCACTTTGCCCACTCGTCCTTAGGGGTCTCTTCAATGGCATCGCGATACGCAGCCACCGCTTCTTCAGCATTCATAAACCGCTTTCCTTTAAGTTTTTCTTTAATTTTTGGAAATAAATAAAAATCACAAGGCGCGAGGTCGGGGCTATACGGCGGGTGACCCAGTAATTCAACGTTTGATGTCGCCAAATAGTCGATCGTTCGCTTGGCGGTGTGCGACGAGGCGTTGTCGTGGTGAAGGAGGATCCTACTGCGAGGTCGTTTCTCTCGAACTTTTTCCAAGACAAGTGGCAAACAATTGGTAGTGTACCATTCTGCAGAAACTGTTTTTTGATCCTCTAACACAATTGTTGCGAAATGACCTATCCTTCCAAAGAACGAGGCCACCATTTTTTTTCCCGCACTTCGATCTCTCTTCACTTTAGTTGGCAACTCCTCGAAAGGAAACACCCACTGAGCAGATTGTCTTTTGGTTTCAGGATCATAACAGTAAATCCAGCTTTCGTCACCTGTTAGTATGTCGAACACAGCATTTGAGTCACCTCCGTTAAATCTTTCAATCATTTTACGGCACCAATCCACACGATGGAGTTTTTGAGCCTTAGTCAAATTATGAGGTATCCACCGGGCGCAAAGCTTCCTGACCACTAAATGTTCGTGGAGGATTTTGTGCACTTGACTCATACCGATGCCTAAGCTTGTCCGAATCTGCTGATAGGTCACTCTTTTGTCAGTCTCTATCATACGCCGCACAACACAGATGTTATTTTCAGTCGTCGCCGTAGAAGGCCGTCCCTCACGTACATCATCAGTGAGATTAGTGCGACCACGTTTAAACTCATTAAACCAGTTGTAAACAGTCGCACGAGATGGGGCTTCATCGTGAAAGGCCAATCGTAGTCTATCATAACTTTCTTGTTGACTTAAATGACATCGAAAGTCATAAAAAATCATTGCACGAAAATTTTCTCGTGTTAAATTCATTTTGACGTGACACAGACAATTTTCAATTTGCCGCCAAGTCGTAAAACAAATGACAAATGAATGAAATATATACTCAGTAATATTGGCAAAGAGTTCTATTTTCTAATTTTAGAATATTTTTTTTATTATATTGTTTATAAGTGGCCAGTTCTAAGAACTTTCAGTTTGACCCTCGTATTGGCCCACGCCACCTTAGAATTTAGGTTTTTTATGGCCGAAATATGATTGCTAGGTTGAACAAAAACTGTTGATGCAGTTTTAAACCTGATACATTTTACCATCTTTTTCGATCGTATTGTTTTAAATTTGAATTCAGAATACCATACGACATGGAGCTACGCCTAACAAGTCGGATATGCGCCTTGTTAAAGGCAATTGATTTTTGAATAAAAAACATTTTTTATCAAATAAAGGTTTAATTTAATAACGCGTGTTGCCTCCATGGGCATCTACCACAGCTCTCATACGATTAGGCATAGAGTTTATCAACCGCTCTATGAAATTTTGAGGGATCATATCCCATTCCTCTTCTATGACAGTTTTCAACTCCTGCATCGTCTGGGCAACTGGCTGACGAGCCCTAACACGTCTTTTTAGCTCGTCCCACATGTGCTCAATGGGGTTCATGTCTGGGCTTCTGGCTGGCCAGTCCATACTGTGATGTTCACATCCCGAAGATATTCCCTGACGATGCCGGCCGCATGGGCTCTTGCATTATCATGCATAAAAAGGAAATTTTGGCCCACATAGTCCGCGTATGGTATCACGTGAGGTTCTAAGCACTTACGAATGTACCTTTCAGCATTTAATGTTGGCAGCCGTGGTCCTGTAACAACCTCAAGTTAAGTTTTGCCGCTCGCGGATATACCGCCCAAGACAGTCCATGAGCCACCGCCATAAGCAATCCTCTCTTCAAAGCAGCATTGTGCGAAACGCTCTCCCTTACGTCGGTAGACCTTCTTCCTTCCATCATTGCCATGTAACACAATTTTAGACTCATCAGAAATGAGTGCACGGCTCCAATCTTGCTGTGTCCAATTTAAATGACTGCGTGCGAAATGAAGGCGTGCTGTTCGGTGGGCTCGCGTTAGTTTGGGCCCATTAGCTGGCTTGTGTGGTACCATATCGCGTTCTTTTAACCTTCTCCGAACAGTTCGAGCGCTCACAGATACTCCGTGGAAGTCGCGAAGTTGGTTTTGTATCTCAATGGTGGTAAGGTGACGATTTCTCAAGCTGGTCGTCACGATGAATCGATCCTGCCTTTTAGTTATGACCCGAGATCATGGCCTTCCTTGGCGACGAACAAAGCCGCCAGTCTCTAGGTACCTCCGATAAACATTTCGGACCGCAGATCGACTTAAATTAAGTTGAGCACTCACGTTTCTTTGGCTGTGTCCGGCCTGAATAAGTGCCACAGCTTGGGCGGCGACTTCAGGTGAAGTATCCATAGATTATTGATAGAACCTCACCTTAATGTTAAGAATAAGTAATGTTTGTTGCAAAACCAAAGATATATATATTAAATCCAAGTAAACCAATAAAACCAAGTTTTCTTAGTATTCGATTGTTTGATATCAACAAACAGGCTCCAAATTGTCTTTTGTTTCTTTAAATTCTGTGTTCGAAATTCAAAAAAAGACTATTGAATGAAATTGTGAATGTGCCAGGTTCAAAACTGCATAAAAACTTTTTGCTCGACCTAATATAAAATTTTAGCTAGGACCAAACGAAACTGAAAATACAAGGTGGGCCAATAGATGTGTCCAGAAGTGTATCTATCAAGAAATTAAGGTTTTTGAATTTTTGGTTGAGAATAAAGTTGTCCTTCCAAAAAGCCGTTGTCTGGCTAAAAATAAACGTTTACATACGAGTAACATCCAATACATGTGCATTTGTTATCTTGTACTGTATATTGGGTCATCTTTATTTAGTTACTTTCGGCACATCAGTTGACTTCTTCAGTTAAAATGCACTCCTCGAGCACAGGCATATGCATACACTGCTAAAGCTGCGCAGGCGCAATAACAATCTGCGCCAGAGTCGCAAGCGCAAGCGTCTTTCTCTGATCGCTTGTAATATGACTTGCTAGATGATTAAAGCAAAATATTGATAGCGGCGGCAGCGCTTAGTAGTGATATCAAAGTTAAGCAACCTACGGCGCGGTTGTGATTGGATGAGTGACCATTCCGACCACTTAAGTTACGTCTATGACATCTCCGTGCTTCGGAAGGCATGTTAAGCAGTTGGTCCCGGCTAATATCTGTTGATATTAGTCGTCAAGCCCAGTCAAGAGGCCTTAGGGCGGCTTGATAACATCTGACAGTAAGGTTGGTCACTTGCCTTACAGACAACCCGTCCACCAATCCGCACTAAGCCCTCGTACCTCCTCATAGTTGAGGTGAGGCCTTTGCCCAGCAGTGGAATCTATATAGGCTAAGTTTATTTATTGTTACTTACGGCACATAAGCTAACTCCTCCAGTTAAAATGCACTCCTCTTAGAGCACAGGCGTATGCATATGTCGCTAGCGCTGCGCAGGCGCAATCACAGTTTGCGCCAGAGTCGCAAACACAAGCATCCTTCTCGCATCGCTTCTAATATGACTTGCTAGATGAATAAATCAAAATATTGTTGCTTACGGCACATCAGTTGTCTACTCCAGTTTAAATGCACCCTTTTAAGAGCGCAGGCGATTAAAGCAGGTAATATGTAGCTACTTACGGCACATCAGTTAACTTCTTCAGTTGAAACGCGGTTCTCTTATAATAAGCTGCTGACGCAGGCGCAATTATAATCAGGGTCAAAGTCGCAAGCACAAGTGTCCTTTTCGCACCAATGTAAAGTCTAAAGCGGGTAGGCAGATCATAATATGTAGTTACTTACGGCACATCAATTGACTTCTCCAGTTAAAATGCACTCCTCTTAGAGCACAGGCGTATGCATATGCCGCTAGCGCTGCGCAGGCGCAATCACAGTCTGCGCCAGAGTCGCAAGCACAGGCATCCTTCTCGCATCGCTGCATGTATGAAGCGGGAGGGACTTCAGTACCACACAGGCTAAAAGGGTACCGCTTCATGGCGCCACATGTGCTTATTGCCCAGTCTTTACGCTCGGGCCGGAGTAGGCAGTAGTCCTGTTAATATTGACGCAATTATTAATTGGATGATTCTTAATAAGTAGCTAAAGATAAAACCTATAATTTTGTATCAAAATAATAAATAAATCATAAAAATAATCTTAAGTCTTACAGTTGTAAAGTTGGCTTAGTCTAGAGTCAAGAGCAAATACATTTTAAATTAAAACTCCTTTCCCTGTTGCCACTAATGTTTAGCTATATGGTTTACAGCTTTGACGCAATGAAAACTTCAGAAAAGACTGTCTTCGATCATGATTTTTTCAATAGTAAGTGTATGGTATAACTTACCGAGACTTCTTTGGGCTTGGGGCACGTGGGTTTCAACTTCCAAGAGTCAGCAAACACCAGAGCAGAAGATTCTGGCAGACCACCGCCAGAGGGCGTCTGAAAGTCGTCGCGTTGGTCACCGTTGAAGTTTCCGCAAAGACCTTTCACCTGTCAAAAAATATTTATCAGTTAGGGCTATATTGTAACTGCATAATATTAATTTCGTACCACATTTTTGGCAATAGCGTCAATCCTATCAGAGATCAGCCAGGCAAGCTAAGGTTATTATAGTGCGCAATACACAGATACACTTTCTGTTCCTACAGTCTTATAGTTCGGTGAGACGGCTATGTTCGACAAGTTCGTGTGCGATCCTCCTGCGGTCGACAGAGGTGCAGGCAGCGAGGAACGCTAGATGTCAGCGGGGATAGGTAATGTTGCGGGGAAGGAGATTTACTACGACCACAGAATAAGTACTAGTACTTCGTACAGAAGTATGACTTTGCAATGAAATTCAAAGAAATATCTACTCAATGTTGTCAACTATATGGTTTAATTCAGTTCGCCTCAGGCTAAAGCACATTTTCGTGTAGACACCTACAGAAATACATTACAAGATAATTTCATTCTTATAACTCTGGAATATGATGCATAATACACTAAACCTATTCAGTGACGTACTATCACGCAACGCGATAGGGTTGACTGCCACAAGAAGCTACTTACGCCATCTAGCGCATCTTTCTAGGACTTTATTCATGCTCGTCCAACCAGCAACCTAGTTCCGCGCACCGCCAGTGAATAAAACGCGCGAGCGTGTCGCTGCCGGCTAGCGACACTCAACTTGTTTAGTCCCTTACCAAGGGGTCGCCGCGCGTAGGTACGTTTTTGCTACCAACGCGGGAAGATACACAGGCCTGCTACGACGGTCGCGTGTGATTGGCGCTTCCTCGCCGCCTGCACGCCGTGCGGGGCGCAAGGAAGGTGATACACAAACTTCACAGACTCTATCCGGCTGTCCGGAAAAGTCTGGATTCAGACAAGACCGGAAAGAGATTACGCATCAAATAAAGATAATAAAATCATTATGGGGGAAAAATGGGGGATAAAAAATTAATAAAATACTTGTGCGGGGAACCGCTTGTACAATTTTTTTTAATAAATAATTTCTTACCCTGTTTCGCCACACTGTGTCGACCTTGACGTACACGCGCAGTCCTCGGTCCCACTGTAAGCTCACTCCTAGGGTTGGCACGTCTAGAAACACAAAGGCTCCAGCCACGCGAAGCTTAATCCTGTACAGAGATGGTTAAAGTTCAGGCCCAACTGTCCCATTCATACATGAAAATCGGTTTATGGCAATTTCATGAATGAAAATTTAAGCAAAATGTATTCCTATAGTTTTCTTCTTTGTGTACTGAGGAACTAAAAACCACAAATACAGCGAGTATTAAAAATGTTTTAAAATCGGCCCATTTTATTATAAGAAGACCGTTACACCCCATTAACTTAACATGGGGCTTCACAACATTTTTTGGGGTGGTGAAGGATCTTCCTCTTAGTGGTCCATCCCGGGCAACAACATCACAAACTGTAGAATATGATGGCAGCTGAACGATCTTAACAGCGGTGGTAGGCTGCGTTTGGTGCCGCCTGGTAGCTGCAACCCTCCCACCGGAGCCCGACGCCAAGAAGCTTGCTGTGTTCCGTTAACAGAAACTTCTGTGTAAGCTCAACACAACGTCGATAGTGTCAACGCCACGTCTGGTTTAGTCTAGAGTCAAGAGCAAACCATTTTAAAAAAAATCACTCGAGTAAATATTCCTACCTCTTTAGCTTGGAAGTGTCAGGCAGCGGCGCGTCTTTAGTTAGCGAGACGATCTCCTGGTTGCTTCCACCACCAACCTTCAGGGTTGTGGACTTGGAGCACGTCGCACCGGTTGTACCGCAAGGCACATTCTGTAACATTTTGATAATGTCAAACTCACCGAAATAGATTAACGACCCAAAATCGAAGATTAAAGTCCAGCTGAGTTGTTTGCAAATCCATAGAATAAGTATTTTGACGCTAGTAGCCTTGGCTGCGATCGGCCTCGCTCTCCGCGAGAGAAACACTGCGCGATCGCGCTATTTCCAAGATGAAGTTTTTTAGGACCACTGAGTTTAAAAGCAATAAAATACTTATTTCCCTAGGTACATAATATGTTATAAATGATATATATTTAGAAAGAGGAATAAACATGCTATACAGTAAAAGTGTTGTAAGCTAGGTTTCGGCTTCCTATAATAAGTTATATATATATATATATATATATATATATATATATAAATTCGCACACAGGTAGGATTTGAACCCACGTCCTTTGGCTTCAAATCCTACCTGTGTGCGAATTTGTGGTTTCTTATTTAAACTTATATAAATAAGAAAGAACACTAAGTGTTAAAAATATTAAAAACTAATTAATATAATATCTTCCTATAATATTTTTTCTGTATCACTTCTTTAGAAAAAGAAACATTTAGCATTTAGAAACTGACAAGTGCTTAAAGTAAACGTTTTCTTCTTGTACTTTTCTTTAGCCGAGAAAGAGAGAGAGAGCATGCACTTAAAATTATTTTTATTGAGACAAACTAGCTACACTTCAATGTTGTGTAGGTATACCAGTAATAGGCAATCATATTTGTCAATTGTTTTTTGTCATGTTGTATTGTTAAAACACAATTTTACGGATTACTTCGCGATTTATTTACATTTTATTTTAAACCTGACGTTTCGAACACTTTACAGCGATCGTGGTCACAGGGGTCTCCTTGTGACCACGATCGCTGTAAAGTAAAATTATGTTTTAATGAGTTCAACAATTCGCGTAAACGTAAGAAACAAATATGTTGTATTGTGTATAGTTTGATTTGCTGTTGGTGTACGTTTATAAATAAATAAATTGAGGGCTCCCGTAGCCCCAGGAACAAACTAACCTGTATCTCCACATCGAAGCCGTCATTCGAATCCATGACTCCTTTAGCCAACAGATAGGTGCAGACCCCCTCGAAGTCGTATTCTTTGCCGTCGAACGTGTTAAGATGGGAATCGCCCCACGCGCCGCAAACGCCGGGACACGTGCGGGTGGTACACGACCAGTTGCCGCTCTTACATACGCTGGAAATAAAAAATATTCAGTGGAACAACGAAAACCTCATTCGGATCCGATGAGTCGTTTAAACAAAATGCTTTCTTACATTTTACGGTTCCTGAGCCCTAAGACAAGAATACATACTACGGCGGACTTCGCTATCGCCAACGAAATGTCAAAATAAGTATGCAAAAGTCACGTCATGTTTCAATGTCTTATGTCAGTTCCATACATTTCATAAGCGATAGCGAACTTCGCATTCGAATAGATTGCATCTTGCCTACGAGCCCTGAACCTGTACTATTATCACGTACAGAGTTCAGACAAACAGAAAATAACGAGTCCTAAACACTGTATCAGTACTAAATACTATTAGGTAATCTGTAGTACTACGTGGTATGTATTACTTACATTATATTGGTAAAAGATTACTTACAGCTTCACACCTGTAGACTTCAGATCTAAGCTCAGACAATATACACTTTGTTCTATTACTTAAACAAAGGATATTGTAGAAAATTGCAGATAAAATATTATTCTCTTGAATTATGAATTATTAAGGTAAAGCAAAAAAGAAAACAAAAATACAGTTATTATGGAGGCGCCGGGTATCGATCCCGGTACCTCTCGCATGCTAAGCGAGCGCTCTACCATCTGAGCTACGCCCCCGGATGGACAACAAGCCGAAATTAAAAGTTCCATTTAAATTCACACTCAATGCACAAGTGTGTATGTGTGCTTGTGGGTATATATGTGGGTGTGTGTATTTTCTGAGACCAAGCTCCAAATGAGTCTATCGGCGGATCCGTCTGACTGTCTGAACGCGATATATTTTTTTAATCGATTGTCATACGATTTATACAAATATACCTTAGGAGTTATTAATGAATGTACGGCGGGTTGCTTTTTGCACACCAAACCTTATATCTAGAAGCTCTGTCAACTTTAGTCAGTTAAAATATAACGTTATTTAATATTTTCGGTTTTTCTATGATCAAATTAGCAGCATTATTGCATGTTCTGCAATAACCCTGTACAATAGCCACTCACCACTGGTTGCACTGTCTTTCGTGTCTAGTACGTCGCCGGGCCTTTATTGGTACCCTGGGCAGGCCTGTGTAACTCCCCGCGTAGGTAGCAAAAACGTACCTACGCGCGGCGACCCCTTAGAACGGGCTAAATAAAGTTGAGTGTCGCGAGCAAGCAACGAGACCCACGCGCGTTTTATTCACCGGCGGCGCACGGCACTTATGTGTGATTACGTTGCTGGCTGGACGAGCATGAACAAAGTGCTAGAAAGGTGCGCTAGATGGCGTAAGTAACTTCTTGTAGCAGTCAACCCTATCGCGTCGCATGATATTACGTCACTGAATTGGTTTAGTGTATTATGATTCATATTCCTGAGTGGAGGTGTCTAAACGAGAATGTGCTTGACTCTGAGGCGAACTAAATTACACCATATCGTAGACGAAATTGAGTAGATATTTCTTTGAATTTCATTGCAAAGTTAAACTTCTGTACGGAGTACTATTAGTACTTATTCTGCGCCCGGGCGACATTCCGCGGACGGCGTTAAAGAGTACCAACCCAGTACCTACAGCTGAAGCTACTGGCAGTAGGTGGATGTAGGTAGGAGCATCTCTAGTATGCCGCAGCCGGTCTTGAAATGGCACCCTGGGGTAGCATTGCCGCTCGATAGTCGACTATCGATAGTTGAGGTAAAAGTGATAGTATTGAAGTTCAATATCGATACTATTGCAATAACAATCGATACTATCGAAACTATCGATAGTGACAATTTATTCACGCAGGCGCGGGTAGACGTGTCTAGTACGGAGCCGGGCCTGCGTTGGCACCCTGGGCGACACTCCGCGGTCGTCGTTATAACCCTGTATACAAGCCACTCACCATTGGTTGCACTCCTCACTCATACTGTGCCCGTTTGGATAGCTGCGACCGCCGTGGTGGCAGGGACAGGCGGCGGGCAGCACGCAGGCGCGGGTAGACGTGTCTAGTACGTAGCCCGTCTTGCATTGGCAACCAGGGCGACACTCCGCGGTCGTCGTTGATGGGGGTAGGTGCATGTTCTGATAAAAAGTATAGTCACGAATGTCATGAGAACACTTTATTGCTAATAGCCTTGGGCGGCTTATCACCAAGGACGAACTAAGCAATTCTTTCTAGACTCTTCACTGAGGCCTAACAATGTTAAATAGTAGAAAATCATAGGTATGTCGTGGATTGTCAAACGGAACGTCAAATCAGAACGGACTTGGGCGCGTTCACAAACGGAAATAGCAGCACTGTGCTAACTAGAATGACATTTGACTTTGCGTGGTAAAATAACGATGACAGACATCATTCGGTTTTGACGTTTAAACATCACACCATACGCTTGCGTCAAACTGTGGCTATTTAGAAATTTAGTCGGAAACGTCAAGTAGTTTACTTGGGCATGGTCGATACGGCGGTGGCAGCATTTGCTTCTGTCATTTTGACGTTTCGTTTGTCGGGAATGTGAGAACCCCGTGATGGTTATGGCCGGAGTGCCGACACAAATGGTTGTGTGGTTGTGTCTTGTTGAGTTTTGCGTCGCCGTATTGAACTTGCCGCGTTTCTTGACTGTAATCCTAAGCCATCCTGTTAACTGTTTGTTATTTTGTGTCAAATTGATTGTGATACTGAAAATAGACGCCTGTAATAACTAACCAGACTAATATTTCGTGTACGCCACCGTGTATGAGCCTTCTGATAACGATCCCTCTTACGTCTCTACGTCGTTAGGTAGATAGATAGATAATCTTTATTGCACACCACACACAGTAGTCATTTACAAATTCGTTTATAGAGAATGGTAAAATAAATAGACATGGGTAAAGAATTTTAATAAAGACACGATTCAGGCATTCATAAATTATCATAAAAGTCATTAATGTAAGGGGGCAGTTATACGCGTCCCAAAATATTTTTTAAGAATATAAATATATATTTTTTAGGAACTATCACTGCTTCGAAACAATTATGGGCTAGTGCTACGAAAAAGCAGCGCAAGAACTCAGTCACTATTGTATAAATAATGTTTAGATACAGAAAATCAATCAAATTAGGCAAATGTGCAATTACACGGAGTTTACCAGTAAATGTTTCTGTATTTAGATAGTATAGTTTTATTTATAAGGATGTTTTGTAATTAGCTTGTATTAATACATCAAACTGTTGGTAAACTAAATAAATAAATAAAATAAAAAAATACACGATTGCCTATTCCCAAACTAAGCGTGAGCTTGTGCTTTGGTGACTAAGATAACGGATAGAAATATTTATATAGGTACGTTTATAAACATCCATGACTTAGGTACAAATGCTTGTGCTCATCACACAAACATTTTCCTCTTGCGGAATTTGTCTACACCAAGACGGTCGTCTACACGAAAATAATCCTACTAACCTTGCAAGTGAGCGGCTCAGCGATGATGCAAGTGCTGAACTCCATGTGGTTGGCGGCGCTGCAGTTGGCGCGCAGGTCCTCAGCCGGAGGGTAGTTCTGGATGTCCGAGTCTGTTGCGGGTACGCACTCCCAGCGCGCGCCCACACATGTACTGTACAGTATACATGGTAAATATGCTATACTATAGTAAGGAGAGAGCCTTAAAATTTTGGTGTTGGCGCAGGATGAAGGAGATTAGCTGGATGGAAAAGAAGAGTCGGAGTGTTTGGGAGGAGGTTTGAAGATTCTTAGCGAGAAGAGAGACGCTGCAAACTATCGAGAATATGTGGGGTAAAATGCTGCTAAGTGCGAGACGATGACCTAATTAAAATGATAACAAAGAGTGAAGTAGAAAGGAAAAGGAAAAGAGGATATTATGGATTTTTTAACGCATACACGGGAATAACAATCCATACTAATATTATAAATGCGAAAGTGTGTCTGTCTGTCTGTCTGTCTATTTGCTCTTGACGCTTAAATCAATGAACTGATTGAGATGAAATTTGGTATGGAGATAGTTCGGGACCCTGGAAAGGACATAGGCTACATTTTGTCGCGATATAAGAACATTACGGTGGTGAAATAGGGGATGAAATATGAAAAATCCAACTCTTGCGGGCGAAGTCGCGGGGAACGACTAGTATCTAATAAACTTACATAATTATAACTGATTAGGTGTTTCCGTCTTGGGAAACTATTTTTAATTACCTATTTAAATGTCGGTCATGATTAAAGACGAACTTTGGACTTCATTTAGCTTATTTCGTGAATCTTTTCATTTGTAATATTATATAGCAATACAAAATAACCGCAAATTACGGACAACATTATGTAATACGAATAGGAAGAATAAGTCCGGTTTAACCATATTTTACGTACCAAAGTTCCCTCTCGCGCCTGCCAGGTCTAACTTCCTTGTAGCCGGCGTCAAACTTCATGCCTTTGTGGTTGCAGGGACACAGTCCTTTTGGTACACACGCGTTGTTGTCATCAAGTACCTGCAAGGATACATACAAATTAGTGAACAGGTGGCGGTGATTAGACCTACGGATGACTGGTAGAAAATGCTTTTGGCTTTAAGTCTGCCATTGGTACAATTGATTTGTGCAGCAAAGTACAAATAAATTTCAATCTTTATTAAACACAAACGCAGTTTTGGGTAAAACAGAATATCCAAATCGTTTTTCCACATTTTTAGGGTTCAGTCCGTCCGTCCGTCCTAGTCTGTCACAGCAGAATATCTTCTACGTTTATGGACTGATTTGCATGTAACTTGGTTCGAGTATACTTTACATATAGATCTCATTTTTTAAAATACAAAAAAATAAAATTACCCCTTTTTAAGGGTACCTCCTCATACATCATCAACTCTTATTTAAAATTGTTTCGGGTATCCTGTGATGAACACTTTTAAAATTATAAATAGAATAAAAATATATAGTTTTTCCTAAAAGAACAGTATAAACTATTAACCTGGTATTTAGGTAATTTAGACCTAATTTCTTTCCCCCTGTAAACAGGCAAAACAGCGCGGTGCCAAAAATGACTACGGAACCCTACTTTATGCGTGGTCCGACACGCACTTGGCCGGTTTTATTATACCTAAGCTACGCTAAGACAATATCTACAGAGGGATTTTAAACAACCGAGAAACATAAAGGACATGTGAGAAACAAGTATCAATAATTCTTTGCAATAATTAGCCTGGTAACTGCCACCCTCCCACCGGAGCCCGGTGCTAAGCAACTGATTGTGTTGTTCAGTCAGTGAGTAGGAGTGCCAGAACCTTCTGGGTGAGCTCGATCCACAGTCGACACTGTCTACGCCACGGCTGGTGTAGTCTAGAGGCGAGAGCAAACCCATTCCAAATTAAAAAAAGAGTTACCTGTCCTGGAGGGCAAGCACACCCTTCCACGCAGCACGGCTTGCAGTGGCTGGTGGCGGCCAGTGCAATGTCAGTGCAAGTCCGCTCGCAGCTATCAGCACATACTGTGTACTCTTGTCCACCGGTACATTGCAGTTCTGTAACAAAATGATTATTTAAATATTCAAGCAGAATACCATGTATTGCTTGGTTTTGTTCAAAGATTTTATAGTAGTGAGTTTGGGCAAATCCCAGATTGCATAACTGACCCGGTACAAAACTAAATAACTTAGTACTTTTTGAATGTTGCTCCTTCACAGTAGTTCCGTAAAGAAACTAACACAACTGGTAGTTAACAAGATTGTAAAATTAAGATGAAAATGGCAGGCCACACTTTAAAAATTGCTACGAAAATCAAGGTTTTGTCGAGCGCCAACACGACATGGATGTGCAGTGAAGAATATGCGTAAAACCCGAACACGTGTTTTTAGCGTCGTAGTGTTTAGGTGAATATGCGCCCGCTTATCTAATCAATAGTCAGCAGGTCTATATAAAGCCTCACCGCACTCCTTGACGTTGTACCGCCACTGCACTTTAACACCGCTCTTGGCGCAGGCCATGGCGTAGTCGCCCAGCACGGGGCACAGGCAGCGGGAGATGTCGCCTGCGCACGCGCACATGTCGTACACGCAGTTCTCGTAGTACGACTCCACGTCAACGTACCAGTGGCATTCTGACAATAATAAAGCCTTAGTTAGATTAAACAATTTTTTATTATTTTTTTACTAGGATAAAAGGCACTGTGGGTTATCAAATGTCGGAATCATAGATCTTACAAATAATTTTCGTATCATAAGAAATTGATAAATATTGAAAGAACACTGCAGTAAGAAAATATACATTACAAGAAACACAATCAAAATTAACAATAAAAAAACCGTATAGAAAATGACTATGTATTTTAGGGTAATTTTATTGGAGTCTACTTTAGGGCTGTGTAGCCTAAAAGGAACTCTTCACCATGTTTATTTGTCTGTATGTCCGTCTGCCGCTTAATTCAGTACTTACCTTCAAAGAGCTTGCTCTTCAGCTTGCTACAATACTTCTCAGCCGCCTCCTTATTCTCAACGTTCGCTTTGCAGGGGTGTTCAGGTTCTTTAGTGTCGAGGTCTTCACAGAACTCCCTCGTCTTCCACTTATTGGCGAACGCGTGGGTCGATTGTTCTACGTCCCCTTCCGGGGTTAGGAAGTCGTCGTCTTGTTTTAAGTTGAAGGTTCCGCATAGACCCTGTATTGGCAATAGTCAGTATTTAGGCTATAATGGGCTCGATTCCAAAGTGCTCCGAGATAATTTTATGTTCAGAGTATTTCATTCTGTGCTAAACAAACGAAAAGAAACAGACTAAAATAGGTATTTAAACGTTAAATTAAGTGTTGCGATTTCTTACGTATTTTTACAAGTGTCTGCGTGTCTTCGTCTAACTTTAGTCGTCATCGAATGACAGCGCCAGCCTTTTAGTCTGGCGTTTTTAAATTGATGTAGTTTGTCTGATTTCTCTCCCCCTCTTTAAAATTTGGAATCTAGCTCATTGTGTCTTGATACTAGAAGATATGATTATATGGTAAAAAAAAAATTGTTTTGTAGCAAGTTTTCTGTAAGCTGAGAAAACACAGAGAAGGTAATTTCAATATAATGAAGCGTTCAAACGCGACACTCTGGTTAGCACAAATAGATATATTTAATTAATTTCTACTAACGTAATCTTAAACTGACCTTAGTCTGGCCTTGGAATGATGCAGGTACGTCAACAAACACTCTAGTGCTGCCATCCCACCATATGTCCACTTTCTGAGGCAATTGTACTGAAAACAACCACCAAATTAATCCTAAAGTAGGAAGAAAGTTCTTGGTGATGGTGATTGTAGCTGAATCAAATGACAGATTGTCGTAATTCCTCAATAGCCATCAAGTTACCTATAAGGAACTTTCTCAAAGGTGGCGAAACAGGCCCCATGGCAAGGCAATTCAACGATTCATCTGATAAAAATAGTTACAAAGAATCATTAGAAAAGTTTCATAGCCTGTTTGCTTTGCCTGAATTTATCTTCTTGTTGTTCTTACCAATGACAAACAGTGACGAAGCAGCTCTGATCCTGATGTCGCCAACGTTGACCGGCAGCGCGGAAACCTCCTTCCCGTTAACGAGAATAAGCCCCCCCTGCTTCATGTGGATCTGCGCTCCACCGTACTTCAGGTTGACAGCCTTCGTGCACGACGGCTTGCCTTCGCCTTGGTACGGGGTTAGGTTCATTTCCTGGGGAATATTTAAAGTTTATACAAAAATACAGCATGGGAGAATCCAGCAGTACAAAGTTTTTAGGATGACTCCACCATCGGTGGGCGGCAATTCAGTCCAAAAACAGAATGTATGGAAACTGAAGAAAAACCGGGATAATAAAGAAATGAAGAAAGAAGTGTCCAAATCTAATTGAGGACGCCTTTAGAATTTAAAACAGCGTATTTAGGACGCCATCTGGTCTTAGTGTCACTGGTTATACTAAGCCACGAAACACCTAAAAAACAGTACTAAATTAGATTAGAATGAAATCACTTCAGTCTAATTTAGTACTATTAGCCGAATTATAATAATTTAACTATTGGCCGAGAGGTTAGGAAATCGCCCGGTATGCGAGGAACGCGGGTTTGATTCCCGCCTCTGGTGGTCATTTTTTAAGTGCAAAAATATAATTTAGTACTGTTCTACATTGAACAGAGCCGTAACAAATCAGCCAAGCACGCGTGCGAAACGAATCTACGCGTCATGGATTTGACTATTTAGATGGCGTTTGGTAGGCTGCCCCGTATCACCTATGGATGTACGAAGTCACAAAAATCCTAAAATCATTAACGAAACTAGGACTGACCTCAGAGATACCTCATACCTCAGAGATACCTCCACAGTGATGTTGGTGGTCTGCAGCAGCGTGTAGGTGCATCGACCCATGAAGTCGTACCGCCGGCCGTCGAACGTGCGGTAGTGCGGGTCGCAGGGGACCTACACTAGCTACTAGTAGGACTGACCTCAGAGATAGCCCCCGAGCAGGCCACGTTCTCCACCTCCACAGTGATGTTGGTGGTCTGCAGCAGCGTGTAGGTGCATCGACCCATGAAGTCGTACCGCCGGCCGTCGAACGTGCGGTAGTGCAGGTCGCAGGGGACCTACACTAGCTACTAGTAGGACTGACCTCAGAGATAGCCCCCGAGCAGGCCACGTTCTCCACCTCCACAGTGATGTTGGTAGTCTGCAGCAGCGTGTAGGTGCATCGACCCATGAAGTCGTACCGCCGGCCGTCGAACGTGCGGTAGTGCGGGTCGCAGGGGACCTACACTAGCTACTAGTAGGACTGACCTCAGAGATAGCCCCCGAGCAGGCCACGTTCTCCACCTCCACAGTGATGTTAGTGGTCTGCAGCAGCGTGTAGGTGCATCGACCCATGAAGTCGTACCGCCGGCCGTCGAACGTGCGATAGTGCGGGTCGCCCACCGCACCGCAACGCGCTCCGCACGCGACCGCACTGCACTTCCATGAGCCCGCTTCGCATGTACTGGTGGATAATGACCAAGGTTTATGCTTCAAACGCGACAGCCGAGCGGAGAATACTTTAATTCTCATCCGTGAGATCGTGAGTTCAATCCCCGCCTGTACCACTGAATTTGTATAAAAACTTAAGTACAGTCTTTTTCAAAGATATCGCTGCCTAACCGTGTTTAACACGTAGTAGCAAAATCAGAAAACCCTGGATAACTCCAGGACTTTTACGCTGCATAAGACATCGAGACAAACTTCACAAAAAATATACTAAAACGCCAGAGAATGAAGTTTATAAAATATCTTATTAGCTTAATTTAAGTTTTATGTATTTAGCCTAAGTTTTGTACAGCAATAAATTATTATTATTATTATACTCATACTCATACGGTGACGGAAAACATCGTTAGGAAAGCAGCACACTAGTTGGCTAGTGTGTGTAATGGATAAGGCAATGGCAAACCACTCCATAAAAAAATGACAAGAAAGTCGTCTTTCATTCCACGTAATAATGCATCTTAGTCATATGGTACACTAGGAAAAAGAATGCGTTATCTAGAGATTTTTATGTGGCAAATGATAACAAACAATCACGACCATAATGCTTACACTAGTATAGGGCGAAAAGCTTTGCGTTACGATTACGTTATGTACTGCTACGCGGTTAAAATACAAAAAACAATTCCGTTAAAATAAGAATAGCAATTTTTTACCGCAATCTCATCAAATGGTAAACGACTATGCAGCTGATGATGTCTGACTAGCAGCAGCCTGTTTACAATTTTCTTTTCTTTTTCGTAAGTTTTAATATTTGAAAGGGAATGACGGATCTACTAGGTAAAAAGTGTACATATGCTTAGAATAATACACCTAGAAGCCTAGTACGCGCACGTAAACTGAAGCATATCAATAGTAGCCCATCTGGCCACTATTTGACTTTGAGTCCTTAGTGCTCAAGGTCGCGCGGCACGAGTAACAGCTCCCGAATTATTGTTAATAATAACGGTTTGTGCAGTAGTCAATGGTTGCCACAACAGTTTTGAAAAACACAAAAAGCTCAACAACATTGCATTCCACGCATAAAAAAGATTTCTTAAAGCTTATATTTATACGTGAAATCCTAAAAAAAAACTCTGTAATTAATCAATGAAATTTTGCGAGAATGTTGCCAGTATAGAAGAAAATAAAAAACTACCTATTTCTTGATATTCGGTTTTATAGGGCACAAATTTTTTTGAAAGTGATATTAGATTGCTGTAATTGCATTTTGTGAAAAGTATTTAGGCGTGATTTATAATAAGTATCATATGCACTAGTTCTGAAATATTGCGTGGATTTGCATATAGCATAGGTTTGCGTACAGGTAAATGACGCTGAATAAATATGCATTTGATCAATAATTTTTTTTTTTGGTTCCAACCCCAAAATTCGAGGTAGGCTTAGCTGTACCGACTGACTGCACTAAACAAAAAAGAAAAGTAAGTAACTAGCTGAATCCATATTGTTTAAACCTTATTCGAGTTTGTAACTTAGTTCTTAAATTTTCTACCATTTAGTAGAAAAAATATTTGCTGGCAATATTATTTCTTTACTAGTATGCGTGTCGTGCGTTTTGCTTACGCAACATAGTTTTGAAATGTGCACGCTTTTGACAGCGATCTATTTAGGGAACTATCCTTCTAGGTGTTATTATTATATGTCCTGGACATTACATATATGTTTCATTTATTCATAACACAATAATTTCCACAGAATAATATGTTGTTGCGTTGTGAGGTCAGGGTTAAATAAAAAATATTTCAACGTCTTTAATAACATCATAGCAGAAGTATTCATAACTGCTATCGGTTCGAAATTGCTACGGACAGTGTACGAGTATTTGTAAATCGACAAGAAAAACTTTTTCTTTCTACCTACATTTATACCTTTAGAAATAAACTTCCAAGATAAAAGTAGACTCGATACACGTAATGGTGTCGCCAAACACTAATTACTTACCAAGTATTACACTGCTTGGGTATCACTGCTCCAGGCTTGAAGTTCCTATTCCTCAATCGACAGGGACACTCCGCCTTCTGGATACACTTTCCTCCTTCTAGCAATAGGCCCTCGGGACAGAAGCAGCCTTCGATACAAGTGGCGTTATTCACTTTTGAAGGTGGTTGGGGGAACGCACAGCTAGGCTGCGAGTCTGGGCCACACACTTTGTAGATTTTACCATCTGGACACGTTTTTGCTAAAAATAAATCAAACGATTATTAATACAAAGTAGGCGTAGTCTTTTCGAAGATATCGCTGTCTAACGGTAAAAACGTCGTGAGGAAACCAGGACACTATAGTATGACAAGTTCGTCAGCGACTTTCCTGCGGTCGCCAGAGGTGTGGGGGGCGAGGCACGCTACGACGGGTGACGGGTGAAGTGTTTACTGGACGAGAATGAATAAAGTACTAGAAAGAGGCGCTAGATGGCGTTAGAAGCTTCTCGTAGCAGTCAACCCTATCGCGTCGCGTGATATTACGTCACTGAATAGGTTTAGTGTATTATGAATCATATTCCAGAGCAATAAGTATGAAATTATCTTGCAATGGATTTTTGTAGGTGTCTACACGAAAATGTGCTTGACTCTGAGGCGAACTAAATTACGCCATATTGTTGACGACATTGAGTACACATTTCTTTGAATACAATTGCTAAGTCATACTTCTGTACGAAGTACTAGTATTCTGTGTCGTAGGTCTGAAAATATTAAAAAAAACTTATTTTGGACCTTGATTGAAAGGGTAAATGTATGAGTTAAGGTTAGATACTCACGACAAGTGTCAGGATCTCTCCAGTACTTCATTTCTTCGACTCCATGGCGCAGACATTCCTTTGCAAAAACTGAAACTGTGCTACAGGCGCATTCTTCTGGATCTATAAGAATAGAGTATTCAATTTTATTTCATGTAGTTTTTATCATAATTGTAATCCATGTCGCTGAATTATAATGTTTTCTGTAAGTAATTTTACCTTGACTGTCTTTGCAAGCACAGTAGTCTTCTTGGCATGCTTCTAGCAGCAGAGTCACGTCCATTACCTGATAAGAATATGTTATTTATCATATAAATTGGTTAAGTAGGATAGATGGTCTTAGGGTTCGTCGTGACACCCTTTTATTTTAGCAGCTGAAAAAATATTCGTAACATCAATAGTGGGTTAAATTCTGAGGTGCCACTAACCAAAACCAAATCTACATAAAATAGTTCTCTTGAATAAAAATAAAAAAACTACGTCTCATCTGTTCTTTTTCTGCTGTAAAAACGAAAAAAGACACATTACAATAATTTTAAATTGGCTAATTATGTATAGGCATTCCACATGTTTTTTTCCAAGTTTTCGAGTGTTTGTCTGTCTGCCTGTCTATTTCGTTTCTTTAAATTAAATTTAGTCTTAAGTGGGCTGTCAGTAGTCTATTGTATTGACTGCCTCGTTGGTCTAGTGGTCAGCACGCTAGGTACTATCCATGAGGTCTCGGGTTCGAATCCCGGGTCGGGCCGAGAGTGTTTGGGTTTTTCTGTCATGAAATTACTCAGACACAGCTCCGGAGTCAGAAAGTTGGTGGTGTTAACACTTCCGTGCCTCGGAAAGCACGTTAAGCCGTTGGTCCTGCACCTGATCTCTCTACAGCCATGTCGGACTGCCGTCTAACCGAATTATGAGAGTGAAGGAACAAAGTGCACCTGTGTATTGCACACACACTTGTGCACTATAATATGTCCCGCGCAGTTGGCTAATCTCTGTTGAGATAGGCCGCCGTAGTCGAAATCGGCTAGGAGGACATTACATTATTATTATTGTATATCTGGTTTACTAAATTTTGAATTAGGATGCGATAGGTTTGAAACTCCACTTGCCTTCGAGCACTTTCGGAACTTCTCTTTGCTGAATATCTTGGTGCAGAACTGCTGGGCCTTCTTCTTGACTTCTTCAGATTGCGCCGCGCAGCTCTGGATTTCTGATGGACTGCCCTCACAGATGTCTGTGTAAGGATAAAACAATACTGTATAAAAACTTGTATAGAGCCATAACGCTAGTAATGTCAATACTGTAAGGTAAACCGGGAGACGCCTACTCACGTATTCTACATTATATCATTTATCCTAAATAGCAATTTATTTACACAAAACAAATACACACAACTTATAACTTAACCTAATACTTAACCAACTAAAATAAATAAAATACTCATATAGTAAAGTAAAGTCAGCCTATACGGATGCTGATTTCAATCTGAGCGGTATTTTCAGAAGTGATTATGTACCTTATACTGATCACGAATCACAAAAAAACAGACTTCGAAAAAAATTTTATTTAATTATTAAATTATCACGATTTTCATAATAGTCCCTATTCGACTCCGGAATCGGACCCCAACACTCGCCGAACGAATATTTTGATGCGCTCACTACAATACCTACAAAGGATTAGCGCGCGCGCCGAAAGGCCAGGCGCCAGGGCGGCGCCTGTGATCGGGAGCCGCCACTATTGGCGTCTTTGTCACACTTACTCCGGCCAGGCCTGAGTATCTTCCCGCGTAGGTAGCAAAAACGTACCTACGCGCGGCGACTCCTAGATAAGGGACTAAACAAGTTGGGAGTCGTTAGCCGGCAGCGACACGCTCCCGCGTTTAATTCACCGGCGGTGCGCGACACTAGGTTGCTGGTTAGACGAGCGTGAATAAAGTCCTAGAAAGATGCGCTAGATGGCGTAAGTAGCTTCTTGTGGCAGTCAACCCTATCGCGTTGCGTGATAATACGTCACTGAATAGGTTTAGTGTATTATAAATCATATTCCAGAGTTATAAGAATGAAATTATCTTGCAATGTATTCCTGTAGGTGTCTACACGAAAATGTGCTTGAGTCAGGGGCGAACTGAATTACACCATATCGTTAACAAAATTGAGTAGATATTTCATTGCTAAGTCATACTTCTGTACGGAGTACTAGTACTTATTCTGTGCTCCGGCCCAACTCAGTTGTAACGAAAACATCGCGAATTCAAATCGTCCGTGTGTTTTTTTCAAAATGACGCAAAACTATTATAACGTTGAGCTAGTCGATGAGCAATGAGCACTATTGGACCCACCGTGACCACAACCCACACGTCACCAAGAGAGACTCATTTCAACATCGCTTTAGCCTCAATGTGTGGGCTGGGATAGTAGGGAATCGCCTGTTGGGACCTTACTTCATCGAAGGCCGCTTCACCAGTGTTACATACCAGGGACTGCTGGAAAACGTCGTTGAAGAGATGTTAGAAGACATACCATTGTCTGTCCATCATAAGTTCATAACCTTTTCTACCAACACGACGAAGCACCGCCTCATTACGGTCTTCAAGTGCGTGACTACCTGAATCGTGTATTCGGAAGACAGTGGATCGGGCGTAATGGACCTGTGCCTTGGCCACCACGGTCCCCAGACTTAACGCCTTTAGACTTTTATTTGTGGGGTGATGTGAAAAGATTAGTGTATACGGAAGAATCAACTAGTGTTGAGGACCTGAGACAAAGAATAGTGAATGCGTTCCAAACACGCAAACAAAATCAATTAGTGTTGAATAGTTGAAAAAGGAATAGCAGACGCCGTGCAATGCAAGTCTGTGTATTGCTCAGTCTGGCGGCCACTTTGAACATCTATTGAAGTTAGTGTAAATAAAAGTGTACATAAAACTAGGTAGGTATTAAGATAAATCGTTGTAAATAAGTTGATTCCACATGTTTAACTATGCCAAAAATACTTAAGCTTCACGACATTTAATAATGTACTTTTAGGTATTTAATTTTGAAAAGGTTTTAGCCTAGCGAAAATTAACATACCTATCAAAAGCTCAGGGTTCGGTTCCCGATTTATTGTCCGAATTTACTAAAGAATTTACAAGACGACTTTTCTCTTATTCATTAATACAACTAAAACTAGGTATTCAATTTAAAAAAGTTAGCTTAGCCTAGTACAAAAAGTTCCGGGTTCGATTCCCGGTTGATCACTCGAATCGTGTTCAATAAGTGACAGACTTGACTTTGCATCAATAAACAATAAAAAACAATTAATTTTAAAAAGGTTAGGTTAGCGATGTAAAGAGGGATTGAAAGTTCGGGGTTCAATCCCCGATTGATCTCCCGTATCCAGTAATAATCGTGCTCAATAAGATACAGACGACTTTCACGTCATTATCATATTCAATTTTAAAAGGGTTTGTGTTAGTGTTGATTCAGATATTGAAAGCTCGGGGACCAGTTTCTAATTAATTGCCCAAATTCAGTATTTTGAATTCATAGGTGTCATCGGGTACAAATAAATTTTAGGTATGTTTGTCGGTCTTAAGCCCGTTAAAAGTAGGAAGAGAAATTTGGTATCAACTAATCGAAGTACGTGAGATCAGTTGGTTTACAAATAGCTATTTACACATTTAGGAACAACGCAGACGTCAGATAAAATTCAACAAGGAGATACTAGCTGAGTAGGTACCTATCGCTCGTCGCGCCTGCTATTCGTACAGTGCAAACATATCGCAGTATCTTACGCCACAGTACAGTAAGGGTTTTACAAAAAATGTTTGTTTATAATTTCTTTTTATTTTTCTCGTATTAATTGGTTATTAATGCGTGTTTTTTACGTGATCTTAAGTCGTTTTACTAAATATCGCTCGGATTGAAATAAGCACCCTGTATAGATCCCACTGCTGGGAGAAGGCCTCTACCTAAACTATAAGGAGGTACGATATAAAATAACTAATTTAGTTTCCTAACATATATCTAAGTTTCATATGTATATACTTACAAACGACTATTTACATAACTAAGTTATCCTTGTGTTCAAAATAGTTTGTTATCGATAGTCGATATCGACACAGCGTCATCAACTTGCGGAAGCACTATGCGTTGTAATTCAGTAGACGCAGCAATTTTCGCCAAACGGAAGGTGCGACGTCTCGCTCGCCCTCCATAGAGATCTATGCATTGAACGCGATCCGCGTGTCGCTTGCGCAGTCGATGTTTGCCTATTTATTTCGCGATCTTAGTTAGATCTTAGTTAGGTTTATCGCGTACTGTTTAGTAACTATATTACTCTCTGCACTCCTATTAATTCCAGGTATGAATATAACCTGTGTAGGTGCTATTTTGGACAATACAACCAATTTACATTTTATTTCGGACTTCAAGTTATTTCTCGCCCTTACACATCAACCGAGGTGCTTGTGGCGCAGTGGCGGCAGCGCTTTGGTAGTGATACCAAAAGTTAAGCAACCCACGGCGCGGTCATGATTAGATGGGTGACCATTCCGACCATTAAAGTGACGACCATGACAAGCATTTCCGTGCTTCGGAAGGCACGTTAAGCAGTTGGTCCCGGCTGATATCTGTTGGTATAAGTCGTTAAGCCTAGTCAGAGGCCCTAGGGCGGCTTGATAACATCTGACAGTAAGGTATGTCACTTGCATTACAAACACCCCTCCACTAATCTGCACTGAGCCCGCGTGGTGGAGTATGGCTCGTTCCTCCTCATAGTTGAGGTGAGGCCATTTCCCAGCAGTAGGATCTAATAGGCTGACTTTACTTTACTTTTTTATATACACATCAACCAACATCGTCACACTAATATTGGGCGTCAACCGCCGATACCAATACGGGCTTGATTTTTCTTTGACTGTCCGTTCTTAAATGCAATTTTTCACTTACACAACACAATGTTACTGCCGCACTCAGAGTCGTCAATTAAATTTAATCTTTGATTAAGTCTCGTTGTGTCACTTTTTCTCTTAATGAGATAGAAAAGGATGGCATGAAACTTAATGAAGGATTAACTTTAATTGACGTCTCTGAGTACGGCAGTTAGTGTGACAAATATGACTGATCTGTAGCTAAACGGTTATCCTTCAATTACTGAACAGCCTGTATACATCTCTTTTAAAAAACTCCATAAACATACCTCCAATTTTATTGAGTTGCCACGACGACGCCATGGCGGCCTTCGTCTTAGCCCTCGTCCCCTCGCGGGTGACCAGGTCATCCTCAGGGTTGCTGTTCAGAGTCCCGCACAGGCCTTCCGTGTTGTTCCATAGGAGCACCGAGCCTTCTACTAGGATCACGTCCTGCAAAAGGTTTATTGAGTTGGAGTTCCGTCGACGTTTTCGACGTCATTGAAGAAGAACTACCCGCCATTTTGATTGATAAAATAAAATAAATAAATAAATTTATTGCAAACAAATATATTCTGTAGTGATAGTAAAAAAGCATAATGAGTATGGTGATAGTCTGGTATAGTATCAACTGGTTTGAAGGTTAATAATATGAGTATACCCTAGCATCAATTCTTGAAGCCGAATCCTACAATATCGTTGAATACACCATTACAATGTGAAAAGAAATTAAATGAAAAGCCCCCACCGATCCCATGTGTGTTCATGAACTTTGTGCAAGGCCAACCTTAACGAAGGAAAACTTAGCGTGTATAAATTAAAGTGGATGAATCGTCAATAAGATAGACTCAGGGATATATCTGAGTGGGCCAAATTTAAAAAACTGTCTACAGTGTTATAGATTTTTTTTACAAGTTAATTAATTTATTTGCAAGTTTCTACAATATTTCCGTCGAAGTAAATTTCTAGAAGAACATATTGATGACTGTCTCAAAACTCAAAGTCGTCAAATGACTAACGTCCTCGGTAGGTCAGTCGGGAGAGCTTTCGCCAGGATAACGAAGAGTCGTAGATTCGAGTCCCATCTGAAGACGGTCGGTAAATTTACAAACTTACCTATTACTTTGGTGATGAGCGTAAAATTACACACTAAAAGGAGCGGAGAAATACAAGTTATGTGCCCGGCTACTCCGAGCTGCGAGAGACGTCTGCCTGGCTTCTAGCTAAAAAATTGGGCAAGTGCGAGTCGGACTCGCGCGCGAAGAGTTCCGTACCATTTTATTTGTAATTTCAAAAGTATTCATCACAGGATACCCGAAACAATTTTAAATAAGAGTTTCCGCGCCTGTTTCTCTACATGAGTGATTTGAAGTTTATAGGTCTGAGACTTTAGAAATTACAGGGGGGGGGGGGGACACCGTGTAAACGATTTTGGCGGGCTATATCTCGCAAATGGTAAAGCTGATAAAAAAGTGTTGTATGGAAACCCTCCCTTATTTTCATAGTCCTTTTCAACGATACCCCACACAAGGGGGTGCACTCAAAAAAATAGTTCATCCCCCCTTTACATGTATGGGGGGTACCCTTAAAAAGGGGTAAGGGTTCCTTGTCGATTTACGGAACCCTAAAAATCGCCAGCGGTAACTCTAGTATTCCTATTGCCCATTCTGTGCCTACACGTAGATGGTTTCTTACGTTAGTGTCCCACTTGAGCGCCAGCCCGCCGGCGTCCAGGTGGACCACGATGTAGTCGGCCGGCATGGACACCCGAATGCCGGGCAGCGACGCCGGGATCGGGATCAGGCGCTTGGTGCTGCGGAATAACACGCTGCCGTCTTCTGCAACGTCAAACATAATATAAAGATGTTGAGACGTGTATAAGTTCCTGCAGGTCTACGTGGATAAATAAATGAATATTTATTTTATTTATTTATTTAAACTTTATTGCACCAAAAAAAGAAAGTACAATTGGCGGACTTAATGTCATAAGGCATTCTCTACCAGTCAACCGCATGGGAATGCAGAGAGTTAATAAGTGGCGGGATATTAAGTAGAGTAGAGAAATTAATTTATGGTAGAACTAAATTACTACTGAATAAATAAACATACATACTAAGATATATAGGAAGATACAAATACATAAGCTAAGTATTAAACATACGAGTACATGAATAATAATATAATAAATACGAGAATTAGTCAGGAAAAGTAACACGACAACATTATTACGGTAGAAAAAGACACGTAGTGAGACAGACGAAAGTGGTGGTCACTCCTGAAGAGAGTCAAGGTAGTATTTCCGTAGAGACCTCTTGAACACAAAATTGCTTGGGGACATCTTGATCTTGTAAGGGAGGGAATTCTAAAGACGGATCGCAGAAGTAGTGAAGGAGTCGGACGTAAAGCCGGTTTTGAAAAGAGGTGTGAAAAGGGTCAGATTGTGGGTAGAACGAAGATTGAATATTGGTATTTTTTTAACAATTTAGTGATCATTAAGACGATTTTTCCATTTAATTTTATTTTTAACTGCATGTTGAAACTCGCTAATTATTGACAAAGTACTTCCACTACATGTCTGTCAATAAATTCGACGTAATATTATATAACTTATATGAATAGCCATCAATCAAATTGAAATAGAACTAAAATTTTGAGCAATCAAAATCTCTCATTCTGTATCGTTCTTTTCTCTGGGCAATAAAGAAGAACAATTATTAAATAGACTTACCGGGATGCACAGAGAGGGTGTAAGCCTTATCCTCAATATAGATAGTGATCTCCGAAGGGCAGTAAGCGCGGTTCAGGCAGTCGCCTGCCTTGACAGTCACCGTGTATTTGTGCTCCTGCGCATCGCGAACTAGAATGTGCTGGCATTGGGATCTGAAGCTATAGATAAAGTAGTGTTATGTTAGTTGCGACTGTGAATACTGTAGGGGTTGTTTTTGTTAATAGGCAGACATTTGACCGCAATCTCGCCTGATAGTAGGCGACGATGCGGCCCAGGATGGGTCATGTCTCCATAATAAGTCAGCCTATTAGATCCCACTGCTGGGAAAAGGCCTCACCTCAACTATGAGGAGGAACGAGCCATACTTCACCACGCGGGCTCAGTGCGGATTGGTGGAGGGGTGTATGTAAGGCAAGTGACAAACCTTACTGTCAGAAGTTATCAAGCCGCCCTAGGGCCTCTGACTAGGCTTAACGACTAATACCACAGATATTAGCCGGGACCAACTGCTTAACGTGCCTTCCGAAGCACGGAGATGCTTGTCATGGACGTCACTTAAATGGTCGGAATGGTCACCCATCCAATCACGACCGCGCCGTGGGTTGCTTAACTTTTGGTATCACTACCAAAGCGCTGCCGCCACTGCGCCACAGGCCATGTCTCCATTAGTAATCAGTTTTTTATTAAATGAATCCAGTTCATAGATTTTTTTATTATGACGGAGAAAAAATGTCGACATTGGTTTTCAATATAGGTATGAGAACTTAAATGCAGTGATCGTAATCGTTGAAGCGTATTAACCATGCATATGGGTCAAAAGTATAATAATAGAACCGCTGAAGGTGCGCTTATAAAAAAGTAATAACTTTGATCTTTTTTATCATAAAGGATATGTACGAGAAAGTACCTCAAATACTATTCGTAGTCACGGATCCATAGTTATCAAAGTTTAAGTAAAAAAATACTATTATTTACCTATAAATCTTCCCATCAAACGTCTTGTAGTGCTCTCCCGCCCACGTCAAACAAGTGCCGCCTTTAGGCGTCAGATCTTGCACCACCATCTGCATGATGCCTCCAGAGCCGTACGACCCTTGGCCGAAGAGCGCTGTCCCCTGGTTTGAGTCGTAGGACCCGTGCCCTGAGCCATGGGTCCCGTGCCCTGAGCCATAGGACCCACCTCCGCTAGAGCCACCGTGGCTCTGGCTCGATGAAGACCAGCTGTGGCTTTCGTAGTGGCTCTAAATAAGAAATAATGGAATAGTCATGTACAGTCGGAAATCACGTCAGGTAAACCATGTGACCGACGAAATTAGCTTTTATAATGTAGGCAATAGAGGCGGTCTCAATGTCAAAGTGGAGTAGTCTGACAGCTGTAGTGCAGCCGTGTGTATGGTCAGCATCAAAAGTAGCTTAATATTTTAGTACTTCGTTACATTTAATTTTTATCTGACATGGCTGACGTCATACCGCTGGAAATTCTTACTTAGACAAAGATGCTGACCGTACTTATCATGGGAATAGTTTGAAGGATGTGCTGTATTAAAAGGATTTGAATTACTTACGGTGTAATTTGTGGGAGTAACAACGAAGACGTCATCTGAAACAAAATAGTCAATAGTAAATTAACTCAAAGTAGGTAATAAAATTTTAATACATTTACTCAAGTGGTTTGTTCCTGAGGTACGGAAGAGTCGACTCTGTACAAGAACCAATTTGTTTTGGGTTTTTTATTTAACACACATGACAGCCGCTTTACTAGCATTTACTTATCTCCAAATGAGCAGTACCATTGAACCTGCTTGTCACACTCACTGAAGACACAGTGCGGTATCGGCTGCGGCTGATAAACCCTGGTTGAGTGAAGGCAGGTTTATAACTCGGCGTAAGGCCTGCACCGGTTGGTGCGGATTACCGCTGGAGCGTTGGAGTCCTGCTGATAGCGGCTTGAGGGAATTTGCGGAGGCTTTAGTGGGTATACTTGATGGGTCTACAGTGGTTTCGTTGCCATCCGTCAAAGGAGACCTAAATAACCTACTGCCATCCCCAGGGCAGTAGTTATACGATGTGCGAAAAGTATTTCCTCCGCGATAAAAAAAGGTGTACAACTCGGTTTGGGGACTGCTGTAGGACGACTCTGAGGGGTAGTTCAGCTTGCAAAAGAACTCTTCACTAAGTGAGCAGTACCATGGAACAAACTAATGCCGCTTACTGATGAGACGGCAGTACAGTGCGGTATCGGCTGCGGCTGGTAAACTCTGGTTGAGTAACAATATTTATTGCTGTAGAAAGACCTTAGGCAGTTCAGATTGCCAGGTGTGGGAAGGAGGCGCGAGGCATTTTAGGTGATAGCAAGAACGGGTGGTATTGCGGGGAAGGGGTTTTCTATGCAAGTCGCGCGCGATTCGCTTGCTTTTTCGCCCCCCGCAAGTCCGGGGCACTGAAAGGTCGCGCACGTACTTGTCGGACTATAGTTGCACTTACTGAAGAGTCAGTGCGGTATCGGCTGCGGCTGATAAGCTCCGGTTAAGTACAAGCAGGTGTACACATCCACTCGGGGACTGCTGTAGGACGACCCTGAGGGCCAGTTCAGCTTGCAGGAGAACTCCTCGCCAAATAAGCAGTACCATGGAACCTGCTAGTCACATTTACTGAAGACACAGTACGGTATCGGCTGCGGCACCTGCGGCTGATAAGCCCCAGTGGAGTAAAGGCAGGTGTACAACTCGGCTCGGACACTGCTGTAGGACGAGCCTGAGGGGCAGTTCAGCTTATAGGAGAGCTCCTCACCTAATGAGCTGTACCACAAAACAATCTGCGAGTTACACTTACTGAAGACACAGTGCGGTATCGGCTGCGGCTGATAAACTCCGGTGGTGTACAGGCAGGTGTATAACTCGGCTCGAGGACTGCTGTAGGACGACCCTGAGGGGCAGTTCAGCTTGCAGGAGAACTTCTCGCCGTCGCCGAAGCAGCTGTAGCCGCCGTTGAAGGCCAGCTTCCGAACGTCGCAGACGCTAGCCGCTGGAGGGAGACAAACGGAGTAGAATTAAGTACTTATTTTACAAGTTAAGTAACTCCTTTGCATATTTATACGAAAGTAAAAGGTGCGAACTAATGATTCATCGACCATCGCCTTCGCTATCCGGACAAAGCTCTCCCAACTAAGAAACACCGACTCAATTGGGTAACAAGCACTTATTACATACATTACGCGATATTCAGACAGTCTTACTAAGACTCAGCATAGTGTAATAACAGTTAGCCTGTAGGTCTGTCTGCCCCATCTCGCTCTTTCACAGGATTAAAGGGCGAGATAGGGCTAAGACTGTCTAAGTAAGACTGGCTGAATATCGCGTAGTCTAATAACCTGCTTAGAATTCGTTCGTGACTAACTTCCTCGATTAGCTCAATTCAGCATTCGCCCGGATAGCGAAGGTTGTGTGTCCGGTCCCACCTGCAGACGCTCAATGATTTTTTGAGTGCAATGAAATGAAATTAATTGTGAACAAAAATGGTTACAATTTTAGCAGTTACATAACAGCAATAAGATTTACTAGGTACTACCAACTACTTTATAGGTACTATGGAAAAATCTAGAAGCCATGCTAGAAGTTAATCCATTCAATCGTATAATATTCCAAAACAAACATTGTAATAAATTCTGTGGAGGTTGGTCGGTTGCCACTATGAATTAAGAATTTCTTAATTGCCTATGCTTTTTGCAAAGACTCACCATACTCGCACTGTGGTCCCCTGAAGTCCTCGGCACACTGGCACGTGGGGTGCACTCCGGAAGACAGTCTGGTACGTTAGTGAAGTCCATGCGGGTTGGCTGCCACTGGCATTCGTTGCTCTGTAATTTGTTATCACTTACCATACTGGCATTGAGCGTCGGTGGCGCAGTGGCTAGCGGTTTGCCTCTCATGAGGTGGCACCGGTTTGATCCCATATGCCGCCATGTACCAATGACTTTTTCTGAGTCATGTACATTAGTTGTTTCTACCGATGCTCTTACGGTGAGGAAAAACATCGTGAGGAAACCTGCACATTCAGGCGACTGCGTGTGTAACCATGATCTAAACTGGTCAGGTTCCCTTGTTAACAGGGTCACGGAGGTCAGGTGGCAGTCATTCCACTGTAATTAACTGATCTGCCACATCCTAGATCATGGTCAGCGGACCCTGGGCCCTCGCGTGCAAGTGGATATGCACAACCGGGATAACGCTAGAAGGATGATGACTTACCATACTGGCATTGCGGTCCTCTAAAGTCCTCAGCACACTGGCACGTGTTCAGAGCGAGACAGACGCCTCCATTCTCGCAAGGTGGGGTGCACTCCGGAAGACAGTCTGGTATGGTGGTGAAGTCCGCGCGCGTTGGCTGCCACTGGCCCTCGTTGCACCGCATGTTGGCCACCGTGGACCCGTCGATGAACTTGTGGCCGTCCATGCATTTAATTGTGCAAAAACTGGAAATAAAATTGCCTTTCAGTAGGGATTTTTACTACTTAAGCATGAAGATATAAAGACATTTGTATCAGATTGCCTATCCTTTATCTATGTGCACAAAACCATTACCGGCAAAGCCGGGAGAACGCTCCACCCAACTGAGCTTTACTTGTGTGTACTTTTTTTTCTATTTATTATCATATAAAAATCTTACAAAACAATAAATAGGTATCTACTTAGCACAGCGAAACTACTAAGGTTACATGTACACACATACACACACATATTTATCTAGAATAATAGAATGTGCCACACTCCTTAGCCAAGTAATTGTAACTGGTCTCTCAAGATACAGGCAGAGCCTAGGTTGGGAGCCTCTGGCAATTGCGTGAAATATATAGAACTTTCATGTTGTATTTAATTGATTATTGATGTAATTCTTGTTATCAATAAAGATATTTTTATTTTTTATTTTTATTTTTACATTACCCATCGTATTGATTATATAGTGTGATGAGCACGACCGTTTGTGCATAAGTCATGTATCATACACGTATGTCTATCGGTTATCCTAGTCACCATACCACAAGCTCACGCTTAGTTTGCGGTTTAGATTGGAACAATTTATTATTAAACTTACATTATGCCTTACGCCGGTTTACTGTTGTAGCACTTACAGAAATTCGCTGAGTGACCAACATCCTCAAACCCGTCTTCTTCTGGTAATTGACATGTTAGCTATAAGAGTCAAGACTGAGGCTTACTCTGAGGAGCAGTTCCTGTTAGAGTTCATGGGCAGGGGCGGGTAGACGAGACACGGCTTCCTCTCGAACTCGCAGTAGGTGCCACGGTAGTTCGCCGGGCACTGGCACGTGTTCGTCGCAACGCAGATGCCGTTGTTCTTGCACTCCGGGTAACATTTTGCTAGTAGGGAAAAGTTTTTTCTTTATTTATCTGAAATGGATTTGGTTCTTGACTCTAGACTAAGCCAGACAGACGTGGCGTAAACAAGTCGACGGTGGAGCGAGTTCACTCAGAATGTTCTGGAAGAAGCAAGCTGATTGGCGTCAGGTTCCGGTGGGAGGGTAGCTACCAGGCGGCAGATGAACTAGTTATAAGACGGTCATATCGGTGGTCATGTTTTCAAGTGCAATATCTATAATCTTTATACTAGGTAACTTAAGTTTTGCAGCGATTAGACTTTGCTTTGTAACATACGCCTTATACGAGGACGCTTGTACAGACTGAAAGACGAGAATGTTTTTATTTATTTATTTATTTAATCTTTATTGCACAACTAAAACTGTGTACAAAAGGCGGACTTAATGCCTAGTGGCATTCTCTACCAGTCATACCTTTGGGCTAAGCAGAAATGAAAAGTGGGCGTTCACTTTTAAAAGTAAGAAGTGAGTCGGGCCAAATAATATTTCAATACTTAGATAAGAAAATTAAATAACCGTCAAATACTACAATACAATACGACTAAAACGAAACTATAGTCCTACAAGTCATGCGCAACCCTTATTCGCCTTCGCAAGCCGTGCTGGGTTGTGGGTGCCTCACCTTGGATGAGAAAGCGCCAATCGTTAAATGTCATAGGAAATCTTTTTCCCCGCAGCACCACCCGTTCCCGATGACATCTAGTATACCTCGCCCCTCACATCTCTGGCGACCGCAGGAAGGTCTTGGCGAACTATATCTACCTTACTTGTGGATAGTCATAATCAAACTGAATAAAAGCCCTAATAAGTACGTTATCGACTAGTTACTTTTAATAATACGAGTAATAATGTCTTTCTAGCCGAATTTCGACAACAGTGGCCAATCTCAACAGAGCCGACGATGATCGGATGATATTATAGTGCACAAGTGTGTGCGCAATACACAGGTGCACTTTTTGTTCCTTCACTCTCATAATTCGGTGAGACGGGAGTCCGTCATGACCGTAGAAAGATCAGGCGCAGCAGTTACTTTTCTGGTAATTATAAAGTTGTCCCTTATTGTTGTGATCCACAGGTTCTGCAAGCCATGACCCATTAAACGCATCGCGAGGATGTGTCGGACTTTGGTGTGTATCAGCATCTATTTCAGCTAGCATTGACCTGCAACCGGCTGCACTATCGGCCGCCCCACTGCACTATCAGCTGTTCGGGGTTAAGTGGGTCGCGAGTAGGTGTGGGAAGGTCACGTACTTAGCGCCCTAAGTGTTATCACATCGTTCATTGATAAATGTGTTATGCATCTGCTATTTGTATATGAGTATACAACGACTTGATTTTGATCTCATAACCAAAATATTATTTGATCTTCTGTTTAAATCCAAATTAAAATCCCATGTATAACTATTACGGGACAGAAAAATTGTTTACACAATGGTCATCATTCCGTAGAATAAGTAGTAAAATAAATGTCAAATATTTACGCCTAATTTTGTATCTAAGATATCATTCACTATAGATTCGTTTGTTTACCACCTCTAGTGTTATTTATTAGCTCACGCTACGGAAGCCCCTCTTAAAACATAGTAAATATTGAGCTTTATGGGTTTAAAAATAGAAGAGAACACGTTGTAGTATAAAAGGTAAGTAAGTAAGTTACATGTGGCGAATTACTTAGAAAATTATAAAAAAAAACAACATACTATTGTAGTAGGTATTGACTCTATTACATTACCCAGTCCTCCAAGCTAACAGGACAAATAGAGGTAGTCCAAGGGTTAGGATCACTATTTGTTTTTTCGCAGCTAAAACACACATCCGGCGACGGATTTGCAGTGATTTGGTTTCCGTTGCGACAGATAGCCGGCCCACGCTGCGAGATAATAACGCTACTGACTACTAATTTTATCTAAGTACTAATTATTTAATACCTAATTTAGAAACAACAACAATTTAAACGACCATAATTTACCAACTTGATGAGTTGGTACGCGTTTGCTAGTACCTACCTAAATCATGCGTATTTTATAGTAACGGCTCATTCACATTGGATCCGCCATTGACTATTCTTCCAAAAAACATAGCCCTCCTTCCGCAGTCGGGTAAAATCATGGTACGTTATGGCGGATGGTTGTTCACAACGGAATACAGAATCGTGTTTTTTCACGATTCGTCAAAATATATACTACTCAAAACAAAATAAGGGCCACGAGGTATTTTGTCTGTACCATTAAAATAATAATACCAATATAATTTTTTTGTCTCCATAACGAAAACTAATGTTGTTTTTAACGTGTAGACCAATAAATTTATTCTAATAATAATGATTAAAAAGTTTATTTGCTTTTGAAAGAAAAAACTCATTTAAGGTTAAAAATAAAAAGAATGTAAAGTTACTGAAAACAAAAGAAAATACTCCATGCTCATCTTTTAGTAACGGGTATGCCCCCCTCGTTTCGCTACACACTCCTGAAGCCTGGAGTGCATGCTCTCAATCAAATGCCTGACATTTTCCATTGGAATCTCTTCCCAGGCCCTTTTAACAGCGTTGATGAGTTGCTGTTGGTTGTGGATTTCCTGATCACCGTCTCTAACTCTTCGTTTCAACTGATCCCACATGTGCTCTATTGGATTGAAGTCCGGACTGTTCGCCGGCCACGGCAAGACTTGAATTTGAGAGGCTTCCAGTACAAACCAAGTCGCTTGAGCCGTGTGTGCACGAGCATTGTCTTGCATCAAGATGAATCCAGGACCCGCTCGCTGGGCAAATGGGATCACATGTGGTCTGACAACTTCCTCAATATACCGCTGAGCAGTAACAGTACCCTCTTTTAAAATAGCGAGCTCAGTTTTGCCGTGTAAGCTTATCCCGCCTCAAATCATTACATTTGGACCACCAAAACGATCGACTTCATGGATGCAGGCTTCTGAAAATCTCTCGCCGCGTCTTCTCCATACTCTAATACGCCGATCGTCGTTAAAATTTTAACTTTGCATTCGTCTGTGAAGAGCACCATGCCCCATTGGTTTATGTCCCAGTCCAAATGTTGACGGGAAAATCTTAAACGATTTGCACGATGATTTCTGGTTAATGGAACACGGACAACTCGCCTTCTCAATGCCTGCTGGTCTTCATGCAATCGATTACGAATAGTTTGGTCACTGACACGAGTACCCGATGTGAGCCGTAAACGATTTTGCAGCTTGCGGGCCGTCGTTGTGCGATCTCGGCGCGCACTTAATCGAATGTAACGATCTTCTTGAGCTGTTGTAATGCGAACTCTGCCCGAACCAGGTCTTCTTCTAACACTGCCGGTCTCTTGGAAACGATTCCATAGATTTTGAATAGCTCTTCGAGAAAATCCCAATTGCAAACCCACAGATCGCTGCGAATGACCTTCTTCAATCATTGTAACGGCACTGGTTGCTGTCAGCGAGTCCATATGACGCCTGCGTGCTTGTGGCATATTGCAAAAGATGTTTCTGACTCGAGATATCAAATGAACTCTGATAATTTCTAATAAACCAAGAAGCTAAGGAAAGCAAAACGTCAAAGAAAATGGAAACGAAATTTTCAAAAAGAATTTTAAATCAAATTTTACTTAAAATTGTTGCCAGCATTAGATGAATACTACAATGTTAAAAAGTTTAGGTATCAAAGAGTTTGTATACTCAATATTTTACTACTTTCAATATGAAAATGTTTAATAATTTACACCAAAATGAAAAAATAACTCGTGGCCCTTATTTTGTTTTGACAAGTATATGTATTGATGTTCACATTCGTTTCGTGATTCGGATTCCAAATTGTATGAACTTCCGAACACGATGCAAACATGAAAAAGCGGATCGTGATCGTGTCGGATCGACACTAATCGTGTTTTTGACGAATGTGATTAAGACAATAAGTGTTTTAAGACGTGTCCCTCATTTATTACGATTCGTGATGCTGTGAACACGGGCGTTTAAGAATCATCGCGCCGTCAAAAAAAGAAACGAATCGTGAAAAACCGGCCAAATGCGAGGCGGACTCGCGCGCGAAGGGTTCCGTACCATTAACTTACAACATTAGACAGTATAGGCAAAAAAGTAAATATTTTTATTTTATTTATAATTTCAAAAGTATTCATCAAAGGATACCCGAAACAATTTTAAATAAGAGTTTCCGCGCCTGTTTCTTTACGTAAGTGATTTGAAGTTTATAGGTCCAAGACTTCAGAAATTACGGGGGGGGACACCGTGTAAACGACTTTGGCGGGCTATATCTCGCATATGGTAAAGCTGATAAAAAAGTGTTGCATGGAAACCCTACCTTATTTTCATAGTCCTTTTCAACGATACCCCACGCAAGGGGGTGCACTCAAAAAATAATTCACCCCCCCACCCCTTTACATGTATGGGGAGGTACCCTTAAAAAGGGGTAATTTTATTTTTTTGTATTTAAAAAAAATAGATCTATATGTGAAGTATCCTCGAACCAAATTACATGCAAATCAGTCCATAAACGTAGAAGATATTCTGCTGTGGCAGACTAGGACGGACAGACTGAACGATCTTATAAGGGTTCCTTGTCGGATTACGGAACCCTAAAAAGACGATACATCCAAAAACACACTGTTCGCTAACGAAAGGAGTGGTTTTGCGAGTTTGATTTTCTATTCTTTGTTCTAATAAATATTAAATTTGCGTATTTTATTTAATAAAGTCACAAACGAACTCTAACCGCTCGTTATAAAAGTGTATCTACAAAAGTATTTCAAAAAAACACCTCGAGTCTGCGACCAACATAAAATATTAGCCAAAATGTAGACAGCAAAAATATTGAGTAATTTTTAGAGAACTTACCCATGTAGGGCTGATGAGCACTATTCTGGAAGTCTTGGTACGAAGGGCTGAAAAACATACAAACGTTTCTTTAGCAATTCCTTATCTTTCATGGCTCCCCAAACAAGCGTGGGTAAAAGATTCTAAATATGTTAACCTATGAAAAGTTAATCTACTTTGAAATATGTGAAAAATTTTGATTTGCTAACTAGATATTTAATTCTAAGTGCGCGCGATTATTTTTTAACATCCATTTGTTTTTGCTTAAAATAGAGTGGCAAAGAAAATCGAGAACATACAGCCTTTAAATTTTTAAAGGCAAAGGGCACACTGATGTGAAAACCTACCCGTGGCCGTAGCTGGTGTCCCAGGATCTAGCTTCGCCGTATGGTGGCGGGGGCCCATATGGCGAAAAACCATTTTTAGTACCCGCATATCCAGTTTTGGTACCGGCATAACCGGTTTTGGTACCGGCATATCCGGTTTTGGTACCAGAGTAGCCAGTCTTTGTACCGGCGTAGCTGGTTTTTGTGCCAGAGTATCCGGTTTTAGAGAACCGTTGGTTTTTCAAGTAAGAGGGAACGTAGGCTGGGGCTTCGACATCCGATTGCCTGTAAGGAATACACAATATGATTATGACGACACGTCAATAGGCAAAGCTATGAGAAATTAAAGTATCTTCCTACTTAGGTATAACTTATGTAAGATTATTAAGATTATTAACATTCAATGTTAATTAACAGACAGATTAGTTATGTAAGGATTGCAAACTGCTAAGCTGACTATGAGTGATTTTTTTTTTCAAAAAGTTTGGGCTATGTAAAAAAATATAAGATACCTATTAGGGGTATAAACCGGTTTGAGTATTACTTTTCTTATGCTAAATTAAAATATATTTTATTTTTAATTTGGCATAAGATATTTTATTTTATAAATAGGTTGTTGTAAACTCTATGTCAATGAGATGAAGATATTGAGATCGGCGGCCGGTGTAACGAGACTCGATAAAGTGCGCAACGAACACATCATAGAAAGTTATAAGGTCGCCCCTGTTGCCGATATAAGGTCAAGAAATCCCGCATGAGATGGTACGGGCATGTCATGAGACGCGACGAAGACCATGTCGAGAAGAAAGCCCTCGCATTACCGGATAGAGAGGCAGAGGTCTCCCGCTTGCTACGTGGTGGTCCACAATATCCAAGGACTTGAAACAGGCCCAGTTGAATAAAGAGACAACCCAGGATCGACTTGGCGCATGAAAACGAGGAGGACCGACCCCAAATAATGGGAACAGGCACGGAAGAAGACGAAGAAGAGGTTGTTGTAAACTCGTCACAGAGTAAATTCGTCCCACGTTTTCCTAATCCATACATTTGGAACAAACTCGTCACAGGTAGTTATAAAACCAATAATATTTATAAATGTCGTTGTAAACTCGTCACACTTCTATATTTTCTTACAAGTACGGTCAGAGCAGAAAATTCCGTTAAATTTTTTATGCATTTAGTATGCGATAGTCTTTTCAATGTGTATTTGTTCATACATAACAAAATAGTGGTAATATGGGACCATACTCTTTTTAGCCTGTATGCTGCAACTGCATATGGTATACAGTGTGTCCCGCGATAAATTGCAATTCCGAAAGTAGGTCAGAGTAGACCTAATATTATAGAAAAAAAACTTTTTTTTTCTGGCTTCTATTTTTTATATTGATGAATTAAAATTTGTATTTTTTATTCAAAAAATCAATTCCTTTCAAAATTGAGGGTCGATTACAGTGAGTTAAAAAAATGTAATTCTAAATTATTGACAGTGAAGATAAAATAACAAATGTTTCGCAAAAAAGCAGATGTCTGGACTTAAACATTGCTTTTTTTAATAAAGAAAAATTTTTGGAAATTGTTTTTTAATTATCTCTAAAATTCTCAAACTTATACCCATATATTTATCTATTTATTAACATACGAGCACTCATCTGCTTAACGACTAAGAAAAATGAGATATTTGTTTGTTTTTAAGAAATAGATATTATGTTTTTGAAACAATATTATGTAATAATTGATGGGATCTCGGACAGGTAGAAGGGTAGCACGTCAAGGTAAAAACTGCCGCATCTTAATGAAAACGAAAATGTGTAATCTAGTTTGCTGGCCACTGCACATTACGCGTAGGTACGCAGTTTTTCTATGAGCTTTTTGTCTCTATCTAAAGGTATAACGTCCCAATGAGGTGGGGAAAGGAAGGCTGACCCCTGTCAAAACGAAGCAGAGCACCTCATTGTCCACATCCCTCTCCCCTACTCGTAAAAAGAACGCAACGCGAGGAAGTTACTTCATTTTTATTGCAACCCCGTTTAATTCTAGCGCAAAGAAATACGTTGTAAAGGATGTCAGGACAGTCTTAATATTTGCATTGAAAGAAGAAAGTAAAGGAAAGGTGTGTCACGTTTTCTGTACGCAAATGAAAATAGATTTGTGAAGGAAAGCTGTTTAATTGCCTTCACCTTCCAGATGTTGAAATCGATGTTTATATATTTATATAATACAAGCAGTTCCCCGCGACTTCGCCCGCGCCAAAAGTCGAATTTTTCATACAAATTTTCATCCCCCATTTCACCCCCCTGATGATTTTATATCGCGACAAAAAGTAGCCTATGTCCTTCCCAGTGTCTCAAACTATCTCTGTGCCAAATTTTATTGAATTCGGTCCAGTAGTTTCGGAGCCTATTCGATGCAAATAAACAAACAAACAAATCTTTCCTCTTTATAATATTAGTATAGATAAAATGTTGGACATTGCGATTATATTTGAGAGTTTGCTGAGAGCTATTGTCAATTAGTAATTGAAAGTAAAATAAGTGTATATATTTTTTGTCGATAGTTTACAGGTCTAGTTTAAACTCGCTATCGTTTATTGCGAGGACATAATGTATAACTGCACTCCAATCGGATGCAAACCGGATATAATATATCACTCCTCATATGTAACAAAAATTATATTTTGGTATTTGTTGGGAATAGCAATTTATAATTAGTTTCATAACTTAAGCGATTATTTTGCAAGTTTTTACGAAATTGAATTAAATTTTACTCACAAAAATTAATCGACTGTGTCATCCGGTGGGACTCGAACCCACTTTCTTTCGCTATCCGGGCGAATCCTCTTACCAACTGAGGTACGGAGGACGTTAGTCAGCCGACGAATTTTTGTCAAAGCATGTTGCGCCAGTGAGCCGGCGTTCGATTTCATCAATACTTAGGGAATGTACCCGCATGTATCCAATGAAAATATTTTTACATATATTTGACTATCATTTAAGATGAAATCAGCTTAACTTATAATTAATTACATAACTTAAGCAATAGCAATTTACTACGATCGGTCGGTCAATACGATCTTATCACAAATAGTGATGCATTGACTAAGTTATACTCAGACAATCTTTGATTTTCAGATATAAATAAATATCGATGTAATTTAATTGTAATTATTCAATGTTTTACTGTTTGTTGTGGTAGGCATGTCATACGTTGCAAATTGATGCTTGACTTACTTTTCGTACTTGTTTAATATTTTGAAGAAATGTGTGATTTAGAAATATTTTTTCAAAAAGGATTGATTTTACCGTTATATCTTATTTTATTTATTTTGCTGCCTGTACCCCAATAGCATGTGTGATAAGTTAACATTTACCAAAAATATTAATTAACAGAAAAATAAAAGTGTGACGAGTTTACACCTATTTTTTTGTACTTATGTTTGTTTACGGCTATTACTATCTACTCCGCCATTATAGACAGATTTACTACATTCTTTTTTTTTGTCTGAATGTTGAATGAAAAAGCACTCCTAATGGTGCCCCTTTAGTCACAAGTGTGTATCTTATGACGAAATTCTAGGGAAATCGAGAGATCTTTTGAAATATTAAAGGCACATTTACATTAAAGATTTTAGTCAAGTTAAAAAAACTCCACTAAAAATTAAATTATAACTTGAGACTTTCACAAGGAAAGATATACGGCAACTTTTTGTTCTGAAGCCAGTGCCACTATGCTCAGCTCAGCGAAATTTTCTTACGAGACGATCAGACTACATAATAAAAATTGCACTACTATGTACTAAGGTAAACCTTGCGTTAGTTTTTACAACATATGATTTAATAAATCTTATAAACTAATTTCGCTGGCTCCATTTAAAAAAAAAAAACACCATACAAACAATTTTATTTTGCAAGTAGGCCCACATGGTGCACTTAAACACGTTCCTATATACATTGACTCCACCACTGCTTTGCGAAAAACTCAGCCTATCAACAAATAATATAAAAAATACTTACGCATCGGGATACACTCCATATCCTCCACTGCAAATGCATAGCCCACACAGAAAAACGAAACTATGTAAGACGAAGCGCATGTTTTTAAACTTTATTTTAAACCCATTTAGATATATTAATTATTAGCACTAAAATATATCGCTTGCTTTGGTGCCGCAAGCCGCACTGAAGCCAGAACAGCTCAACGATATTATGTTATCTTTTGTTATTATATAAATCAGAGAATTATCAGAATTATAACATCCTCCCAGATCAGACACATCCGGATTGAAAATTCTGAATGGTGTCCTTTTTTACGTTGGGAAACTATAAGGACATAGGTACCCACTGTGTACACTCCCCTTTATTTAAGGATTTCCGAATTTATTTCTTATTCTGTAGAAGTGAATGCTAAAAAAAGTAAAGGCGTGACGCGGGAGAGTTAAATAAAAAAAAACATTTTCACTGAGAACAAAGCATTAACTAAATTAATTAAAAAGTTCCTGAAAGATTTACTCAAAAAGAGCAATATTTTAATCCTAATATGCCACCAAAACGAAAATTCAACAAACAAAAACTGGGTGCTCGGGTAAGTTTATGTATTTGATTTTTGACTTTTATTTCCTCGAAGTACGTGGTAACTTTTTTGAAGCTTTATACTTTCGTAACTCGCAAACAGAAAGATAACGCTATTTGAGTAGGCAAGTACGTCTGAGATCAATTTATTCCACCCAGCAAGTTCCAAGAGACATTATGTCACAACTTTTGTTTATTATTTACTACAAATGATTATCGTAATGTTTATCGATTCATTCCACTATACATATAAATGAGCTGTAGAGTGCGTGAGCTGAGACCTAATTTTTGAGCGATTTCTTCAGAAAGTTGTTCAGGGTGCAAGAGTTTCCTCCGTGTAATTTTTTTTTTCAATTTCCTAACCACTACACACGTTTACATTTCGTAAGAGTGAAACTTTTATTTTATACATAACATAAAAAGGAAAACAGACTAAATGACGAAAGAATAGAATTACCTCTTATTTGGTCTGTGAAACTTTAACGAACTTAACACTAATACCGATACCGTGTGATGATACCTACATTATTTTAATTGAGACTATGCTACTGAGAAAAACTAAGAAGATCAGTCCGACAAATTCATGCGCTACCCTCCTGCGTGCGGGGGGCGAGGAACTGCCAATCGCAATCGTCACAGGAAATCCTTCCCCGCAACACCAGCCGTCCCCGCTTGCACTTCGCACCTCTGGCACAGAATAAGTACTAATACTCCGTACAGAAGTTTGACTTTGCAATGGAATTTAAAGAAATATCTACTCAATGTCGTCAACGATATGGTGTAAATTTAGTTCGGCTCAGAGTCAAGCACATTCTCATTTAGACATCTACAGAAATCCATTGCCATTGATAATTTCATTCTTATAACTCTGGAATATGAATCATAATACACTTAACCTATTCAGTGACATACTATTATGCGATATGATAGGGTTGACTGCTACAAGAAGTTACTTACGCCATCTAGCGCACCTTTCTAGCACTTTATTCTTGCTCATCCAGCCAGCGACGTTATCATCACACATCAAAACGCGCGGGCGTCTCGTTGCTCGCTCGCGACACCCAACTTGATTTAGCCTATTCCAAGGGGTCGCCGCGCGTAGGTACGTTTTTGCTACTTACGCGGGGAGTTACACAGGCCTGCCTCTGGCCACCGCAGGAATGTCACACACAAAATTGTCAGACTATACTTATAAAATAATGTTATTTCAGAAAAAGCAAATCACCAGCAGGCTAATGGCCATCAGCCTGCTAGCGGACAAGTACATCTATAAAAACAAACAAATAACCATTGGGCAAGCACAGATGTACTTAGAGGAACTGACGTCATTAAAATCTCAATGCATGAGAGATGCTCCTTCACTACAGGTAACTTATTAAACCCATAGTCCCTTCAAAATTCATATAAAAATAAATATATATTGCATAGCTACTAACTAGACTTCTGAAAGTAAGTGCTCTATACACGTTTCTAAAGAGCTAGCTATGATGGGTTGAATTGAATGTAGTCTAAATACAAAAACATTTTTTCAATATGTTTGAAACATTATTTCTTGAAGTGATCAACTTCTTTCATAACATTTCAAAGGGTTTTACAGAATTTTGTCAGAAAAAGAGTTTTTGGAAAATCAGACATAAATAAAAATCGGAGGTGCTTTCCAAAAACGCTTTTCTGAAAAGAAATTAGTGTTGTCAGGATATTAGAGTTGTAGTTCCTGCGTAGCAGTCCTGAGCTGTTTTGAACTAATTTTTAACATTTTAGCACAACTATTGGTTTACGATACACAGGTTTGCGATAAATTGATACGATGCATGAAAGGCATCATCGAGGAGCAATCAAATGATGCGGTGTTGCAAGATAAAGAAGTCTCATTGGATCTGAGTCAACCGAGTCATCTATATGTAGCATCACCAGTCTACTCTTTGCCAGACGAAGACAAAACGCAAATGGGCAGTGAGACTGATTTCCAACCTGAAAATGATCAGACTAATTATAAAGTTTTTCATACTGCTAGCATTATTAGTGAGGAAAACAAAGATAAGAATAAGGATAAGAAATCAGTTAGATTTAGTATGGATATCGATCATATCGATACAGAATGTAATAACGAATCTATCACAGTTGTTGAAAGTTATAATGTTAATAACACTGATTCAAATAATGAGAATCCTCATACTCTCGAGACATACCAGCACTGTACCGTTAACAATGAACTTACTGATAGAATTGTTGATTTGAATTTAGAAGATGTTGAACCACCAATAAATAATGGCGATTTTTGTTCTCAAAGTCTACTTAAAAATATGGATGTAGTTGAGACACCTGAAACCATTGAAGATTTTTTTATAAATAATACTTGTGGTCAAGATATGGACGAATTTGATAGGGAAGTCAACGAATTGATAGATCCTGTGTCTCAAGGTTGTATAAGTACCAAAAAAGATAGTGTGCACAAAATAGTTTCAGTGCCGATGGTTTATAACATTCCACCATCCATGAATAAAGCTACTAATACATTTCAAACAGTCGAAAAACATACGATATTAAATAATAACCCATTAACAAATCAAATAATTAAAAATAAACCAAATAAGGACATGAAACAAAAGAAAACGATTACAAAAAAGAAAAATAAAGAAAACGAGCCAGAAAAAAAGCGAAAAATTAAGTCTAAATTAACAGGAAAAGATAATAGCCGACTTGCATTTACTCCGTTGACAAATTACTCAGAAAAAACACAACTACCCCTAATAAAAACGGACAAGAACAGTAAAACAAACAATGAATTTAACATGACTAAGAAAGCTGTCAATAACATAGAGATACAGAGTAAAAATATCTCAAATATTGTTGAAACACCTGAGACGAACCAATTAGTTGAAATCAATATTATTCCAAACAACTCTACCGTATATGGTGAGAATAGACAAACTACAGTGCGCTTTGAAGAGGACCTATCTTGGGTAGAAAACTTAAGGTATGTGAGAGAAATACACTTAGAGGAGTATGATTCTGGATCAAAGCTTTTTTCTGATTCGTTTTGGGATAATTGTGAGCTGCCTAATAATTGGGATAGTCGCGATTTTGAGTTGCTGTAAGCATACTTTACTTTCTTAAGCTTGGATTATAATGCCTTACAACGCAATCTATGTTTTATTTTAACAATTAAACGAATACACTGATTTATAAATTAATTTATTAATAGACAAGATAGAAGATAAAATTTATTAAATATTATCAATATTAACAAGAGTTAAAATAATTAATTTAACAGTTACATATAAAGCCACATGATGTTCAGTATATATTTAAATAAATAATACTTTGATACCGATAGGTACATATTTCACTGATTTCAATCGCTATTTAGTAGAAATTAGGTTTGCTATGAAACTGTAGGTTAGGCCGTGTATGTATGTAGGCACTCCTGAGCAAAAAGTCATAAAAATATACGTGACAATGCAAACCTCATATCAATAAATTATTTCATAACTAGATGAAACAGGTAAATTAATTTTAGTTTTTACCTATACCGTTACCACTGTAGTACCGAAACGTCAACATTTTATGCATTTTCTGCCTATTTTTGAAGGTACTCTATATGATCATCTCGTTTACTTCTGTTATACCTAGTATTTAGACTAGAATTTATCTGTCTGATATCATAGCACCCATACACAAGTGAGACAAGTCGCGTCTGAACTAGTATAGGTGCTGGTGTTTAAAATTATATTAGGCCTGTTTTATTATTGGCTAATGTTTGGGCACTTATTGCCTAGACTCATCAAAGCAAGCCGATCAAGCTTAAGATTTATGCCCTTAAATTTCTGGCCTTTAATAATATTTATTTGATAAAAGTATTAGAAGGTAACTTAATTAAAATATTGACATTCATCACAGACGATAAAATAAAAAAAATATAGTAGCTATGCTAGCAAAATCTTAACAATTAAACTATATTTCAAAATGATAAGAAACAATTTGATAAGTTGAATTATTAGTAGAGAGCGGATAGTCGAATGCATATTTATATTTCCTTCAAGTTTTAGACTGTCCACTACTCTAAGATTGCCTGAAAGAAATAGCTTTTAGCAATAAGACCGCCTAAATTGAACGCTTCTCCTGCGGAGCGAAAGGGAGGGCCGGGGGCAAGAAAGAAGCAATCTCAGCGAATGTCATAGAAAATCCCCATCCATCCGACATCGCTTGCCCCTGCTGACATATAGCACACCCCACCTCCCGCACGTCTTTCGCTCCGCAGGAAGGTCGCGCATGGACTTGTTAGACTATAAAGTTTCGGTAAGTATGCATCCGAATATTTGATCTCCAAATTGAGTAAAACGTTAAAATAATATTCACAATCTGAGAAATATATTCTAACTAGCATTTTTTTACGAGATCAAAGTCAACAAATATTGCATTTTTATTTATAACTTTCAAGTTACAACAACACAAGTTTATATCTAAATGACTATTATATGCAAAAGCTACGATTCCCCTAATAAATACTCTCATACATTACACATAAGTATTTTATAACATTTTTAATGCATAATTCAAATTGTCTTACCACAATTGGAAGTAATTTGCGCAGACATTTTGCGATATAATATCTGTAATATGTATTTATACATATATAAGAAGGTAACATTAATATCGCAGAAATAAAGTATATATACAAACTAAGTTACTTGCTACTAACTTTTTGTTTATATCTATTATTATTTGTATATTAATATTTCATTAAAATTTATTTATTATGATCAAACAATTTTAACTATTTTACATTTCTATAATTTCGTTTTTACAAGACAAGCAGATCAATTAAATCGTTATTGACTTCATATTTTAAAAGTACATACATGGTTATTTAACTCAATTATATGAAAGACACTGATTTTATTTTATTTAACCGTTTAAATTATTTTATGAATAAGATTTCGTACGAATCTTAATTTATCAAATCCAGTTTTCCAAGTCTAGTTAGTAGATTTGTATACAGTTATTTACGTTTTGTGTGTAGAATCACTTTAATAATATATAAACAACTAATGGGTCGATCGTATTTTACAAGTTGTACACGTATCATATTTAATAATTTTACTAAAAACCAATTTTGCATTATCTTTATTTAATTATTGACGTTAAATTGTAACCTACCTATTTGTATCATTATAGTCGTCGAACCCGTAATTACTGAAGTATTTACTACGCATAGGTAGTTTTTTACTCATGGTAGATTGAGCGAGACTTTTATTTCGAAAGTGAAAAACAGTGCTGAAGTCCTTATCAAATATACATTTAATTATAAGCATTCATTTTTATTCGTTGGTCTTGTTATCAAGAGCAAAAGACAAACAAAATTGCCATAAATGTCATATGTGCCGTTGACTGCCTCGTTGGTCTAGTGGTCAGCACGCTGGGTACTATCCACGAGGTCCCGGGTTTGAATCCCGGGTCGGGCCGAGAGTGTTTGAGTTTTTCTTTCTTGAAATTACTCAGACACAGCTCCGGAGTCGGTCCTGCGCTTGATCTCTCTGCGGTCATGTCGGACTGCCGTCTCACCAAATTGTGAGAGTGAAGGAACAGAGAGTGCACCTGTGTATTGCGCACACACTTGTGCACTATAATATGTCTCGCGCAGTTGGCTAATCTCTGTTGAGATAGGCCGCCGTGGTCGAAATTCGGCTAGGAGGACTTCTTCATGTGCCGTAACTTGGACCATGGACATGACCGGACACATATTCTAAGAGCCAGACTAAACCCACGACCCGTGTCTTTACTTGCCCTACGCTCGACTTTGGACCTCGCGCGGCAGCCACACAAAAAATCTTAACAAAAGTTGGACAGGCCGAACAAAAAATATTTGGCCGGGCATGGCCTAAAAAGCCGAACATTCCCGTCTAAAGCCTGGCACCTGGCAACCCTACTCACGCCATCTTGATGACAGGGCGAACAGCGACAAGTGATTGCTAGTCTCGAAAATACAGCCTTGTCATGTTAGAAAACTACGGGTTATAGTTAGCGTGACTTTCGCACTATGAGTTTAGCATAATTTCTCTCATTAAAACCACATCTCATTCCGACAAATAGGCCCCGTAAGAGGCACTTTTTTAAAACTATAAATAATAACAACTATAATAATTACTTGCATCATTCCTTCACTTTTTACATGCCACGCCTCGGATATTCAAATTGAATATCAGTTAGAGTAGTTTGCTATAAGATTGCTACCATGTCCTACCTTTTTTATTAATTTCTAAGCAGATATTTGACGGTAATATTCACCCCAAATGGATGACAGAGGTACAGTCAAGAGTATCAATATGTATACATCTGCAATCGATTTGAGACCTTATTGCAATGGCATAAAACCTTATTTGTATACATTTCATTGCTTGTGACTAGATATGTACTATCTACTGATTAGTGTAGTGTTGTAAGTTTCTTATATAAGATTTTGCTGGTGGGATGTTTTGTCACAAATAATAGGTAGGTAGGTTCATATTTTATGCAATATCACCTCAATCAATCTAATTTTACTTACAAGTAGGTGGCAATCCAGTAGCAAACTATTCTAATGTTAGTCTTCACAAAAGTTTAAAACAATTTAAATAATATTCTCTGAAGACGATCAATATCTTAAATTAAAAGCTGAACTTCCCTCTGACCTTGAAGAAGCCCATACTGGTTTTATTGTGTACCATGGAGGTTAGGCCCACGTAGCTCTGAATGACTATGGGGGAGTGGTGTATACAGCAGGCGGAGGAGGACATGGCCTCTATAGCCCTCTGTAGCTTTTGAGCGAATATCTCCATGTCGTACGTCGCTTTGTCTTCTAGTTCGCCGTCTGAAATTAATGAGTTATAGAGGTTTGAAAACCCTAATGCATAACCTGAGCCCATAGACAAGATGCAATCTATTTGTTTCTTACGTTTACGCGAATATTCGAACACATTAAAACACAATTTTACGGATTACTTCGCGATTTATTTACATTTTATTTACTTTACAGCGTTCGTGGTCACAGGGAGACTACCGTCACTCATTAATATTAATTTACGTTCCTATTTACGCAGATGAGGCTAACCGTGTCTTGAGATCTAATGCAATCTATTCTCAAGCGAAGTTCGTTATCGCTAACAAAATGTATGAAACTGACATAAGACATCGAACATACGTGACTTTTGCATTCATTTTGTTGGCGATAGCGAAGTTCAATATAGAAAGATCGCATCTTGTCTAAGGGCCCAGGATTTAGGCTGGTTACAGTGCTAGAACGAAACTTGGTAGATACGGTCGTCAGTTTGTGTCATTCAGTGCTCTCCTGACCAACAAACTGACTGGGGCTCAAGTCTGCTAAATTACATTAGCAAAATTGTAATAGAATCGTAATTGAATACCAAGTTTTTGACAGTTCTAGTATGGGCCAAATGTCGAAATCATCCCACTTAATTACGATTCTATAACGACTTTTCAAGGGTAATTTGGCAGACTTGAGCCCCTGGACTGGTACAGTTCTGATCGGTGTGTACGGTCGGTGCACAATGTAAATGCGTTTCATAGCGCGTCCGTCGACTGACGACAGGCATGCGAACGCGCAATATACGCGTGCGTACCGTCAGTCAGACACTGTAAGGTTTTATGAATTTTCTTATAAATGACGCGAGCGACAGACGTACGCATCGACGGTCGATCGAGCACATTAACCGACCTTAGTACTAGGCGTTCAGTTCAAGTAGGCCGCTACCTCCCTTCACGCTTCCCCATACTGCGCCCACGCGCGATCTGTAGGGACTATGAATTTGTAATGTGTTTTGACAAATTAAATTCCATAATTATATTTATATATAATTATGGAATAGATTTTATATTTATATTATGCACTTTCTACATATTTATTAGAAGAGGATTTTTATTTGGAAACAAAAATATAGACGTGTACAAACAGACTGCATCTGTCTGATAATAAGAGCTTGTCTGTGAGTATGATGTTGAGGTAAGTAATCCGTATAAAAATTCGTAATCATGGTTCATCCTTATAGATACGGATAAATCCGTATTTATAGGCAACCCTGCTTAAGCTAACCGCACCGTACTGAGCGGGTTTGCGTTGAGGTGCGGTATGGGGAAGTGGGATTTGAGGTAGCGGCCAATTTGAACTGAACGGGTTATGCACTACGGTTCTCCCATCCTATAGTGCCTGTACCATACTTTTTGCATGCACTGCGAAAACAATTGTACAGCAATTTTAATTTTGTGATTTTTCATGCAAGCTTGGAAAAATTAGTTTGCGTATCTCTTTAGCATCTGAAACCTGTTTCTTCTGACTGAAAATAAATTGGTAGATAATCTGCTGTCATTTGAAATTCATGTTACAACGTCAGTTATTTGAAATACCTTTATGCCAAAATATAGGGTGTGAGGCGAATGTGATGAACGGCACGTCCTGGCTGAACGGATTCCACACGGTCTTGAGCGGGAGCGGCTCGCCCTTGTTCCACATTAGCCGAACGCCGCGAAGGTTGCGCTCCCTGCAACGTTACACAATACGCGACCGATGAAACATAGATAAATTTATTGGTAAGGCCGATTTACATTATAAACTGTCGCTATGTACAATTTTAAAATAAACAGTATCAAAAATGTAAATCGACCTTTAATCTTACTACTGGCAAAGTCTACTACTGAAGCGTTAGCAGTTTAAGCGTCAGTTATATACGAACTGTAAGTTATGTAAAACCATCGTCGTAGATTATTACTGGCAGCCGCCGCCGGTATACATAACATAAAAGCAATATCGAAATTTTTGAGAAAAACGGAATATAATAAGTAAGGACCTATTATTAATACTTTTCTGTACAGAACGAGTCAGATATTTTGGCCCGTTTACCAAGATAACTACTTTTCGGTTTTACATTACTGTACATTTACATCACCGTATTACACATTACGAATTAAGGATAACAGAATAAAGTCGGTTGCTGATATTAGCTCATAAGATATGCCTTGTAAAAATCTTTATAAAAGCTCATCATAAAAGTAATATTCACAAAATAGATACACAGTTTTTTTAATTTTATCTAAGTTAGTTAGCTAGTAACTAATATTATGGGAAAAATAATGAGAAATCTGTAATACTAACACTAAAATGAATTACAAATATACAGGGTTACATTGCAAAAGATTCTGAACATTCGTCTTTTGGAACGGTCTTGGGATCAAGCGTCCCTTCCTATCCGTTTTGGTGGGATTGGGACACGCAAAATTTCCACTGTCTCCTTACCTGCCTTTCTATCCTCATCTTACAGCACATCCACTCTCGTTGCAAGTATCCTGCAGCCTTCTACTGCAAACTTCGAAGTGGCGTGCCTGGACGAGGCTAAAAATGCTTGGGATATAGCATATGCGAATAAATTCCCTTCAGATCTTAAAATTCAAAGGAGTTGGGACCAAATTTCTTGTGAGTCTATTTTGAAAAGTCTTATTGACAGTAGCACTGACAACGCGGATCTAGCCAGACTAAAAGCAGTTTCCACCAAGAAAGCAGGATACTGGCTTCAGGCCTATCCTTCGGCCAACGTGGGAACCCTTTTGGACTCAGAAACTCTACGAGTCGCGATAGGTCTGCGTGTTGGTGCTGAGGTTTGCCTTCCACACAGATGTCCTTGTGGTTCTGATGTCGGCTCGTTGGGACATCACGGACTGTCCTGTATTAAAAGTGCAGGCCGCTTTTCGCGTCATGCCAGCATCAACGACATCATCCGTCGATCTCTTGCCTCTATCAACGTGCCGGCTTTACTCGAGTCGAACGGTATCGCGCGTGATGATGGCAAGAGACCAGACGGGATGTCACTTGTTCCTTGGCGGATGGGTCGGGCTCTTGTGTGGGACGCTACCTGTGTCGACACACTTGCAGCCTCTCATCTGCCCGGGACAAGCCGTGATGCTGGTTTGGCTGCGACAAGTGCCGAAAACTTTAAAAAGAACAAGTACAGGCAGATCGACTCCCGGTACCACTTTGTACCGTTTGGAGTCGAAACACTGGGTTCGTGGGGTCCCAACGCTATCTCTTTTTTCAGTTTCAGCTAGTGGACATCAGTGGTGACCTAAGAGCTGGCAGCTACCTTGCTCAGCGTATAAGCATCGCTATCCAGCGCGGTAATGCTGCCAGCATCCTAGAAACCTTACCACAAGGACCCTTTTTATAATTTCTGTTTTTGTGTTGTATTAAGTAATTTATCTTAATTTTTATTAATAAGTTGTATATATAATTAATAAATTAAACAGATTTTGATAATAGAATTGCAAAAGGGTGCTAAATTTTTAGGAGTGACTCGGAATCAGTAACTTAATCGAACTATGCAAAGAAAAAACTCATAATTTTATTATTAATATCCGATTTTAACCATCTTACGCGTGGATAAAAATTAACTCATTCAAAGAAAAATACTATATAATAAATCGACTGAGTGCGATACATTAATAGTTATTATTGTGCTATTATTAACTTTATTTTCGGATATTTTAAAGTGGATGTTATTTTAAAAATAGTATGAAAGTTTTAAAAATAACTATAAAGTCGCTTCTTTAATTGTTCCCAAGATCTTATTTTTAAATTTTGGTCACCGCTTAACAATGTAACCCTGTATGTATACAGAAGACGCTAAAACACTTTTTTTTAAATATTATTAACTGTAAGGAAAAACTACTAATATTGAAGTGTGCCGATCAATAAAAATCAAACGAAAATAGTAGTATAAATCAGAAGAAGCACTACATCTAGAAGCTTTAAAACAATGAGTAATGTATATCATACCTTTACGTGCAGTATCGGACACAGAACTTGATTTGAGGGTTAAAATTGTTAGAAGGACATTGAACACAGGCAGAGCTAATTCTGATAATGAAATCGCAATAAGTAATATAATAATTATCATTTAACACTGAGTGCCATAGCACAGCACAGTACATAACGCTGCCTGTCAGCAATGTATATTTGTCTTGCTCTAGCTCTTTTAAATAACGTTATGCTTAGGTCACACGATCGAGTATACTTGGCTGTCCTACCGGCCAGTCAACAAAACCATAGTATCTGGAAGGGTAGGCTTTTTGTCCAGAATAGAACAGAACGTGTGTGACAGTTTCGCCCTTAATTTGACCCAGTTCGTGGTCCCTCTTAGCGACTACTCTCCGGGAGCACTGTCTCGCTTATCAATCAGGGGCACGAATCTCATGCAGTGGAAAAACATCACATTCATAAAAAATGTAAATGTGAATAAATAAAATAAAATAAGCCTTTATTTCTCTGACCATAACTTTTTAACTATTTTACACATTACTAATTAGTTGCACTACAGTCAGGTTGTCCTTGGACATAGGCCTCCTCTAGTTGCTTCCATAAGGTTCTGTCTCTTGCCAGTCTACGCCATCCATTGGGCAAATCGTCTTCCCATCTCATTGCTGGTCTTCCTTTTCCTCTCTTTCCCTCCCTTGGATACCAGTTTGTAATGTCCCTAGACCATTTTTCCTTTTCACTTGTCTAGTGACATCTGTCAACCCTGTCTCTTGTCTTATCTTGGAGAGTCGCCATTTGTCTTTCAACTTAATGTGGAGCATGCTTCTTTCCATTCCTTGTTGGCAAACCTTTAGGCTCTGATTTAGGGATTTAGTCAGGCCCCAAGTTTGACAGCCATATGTGAGAACTGGGAGGATGCATGTGTTGTACACTTTGCATTTGTCTGACATAGAGATTGATTTATTCTTCATAATCTCCTTTAATGACCAGTAGCGAGACCAACTGTTACTTACTCTTCTCTGGACTTCTTTTTCCATTTGTGCGACTGGTGCTATTAATTGTCCCAGATAGATGTAATCTTCCACGTATTCTAATGCTTGGTTATTAACTATTATAGGATGTGGATGTCTGTTTGTCATTGCTTTTGTTTTGGAAGAGTTCATAGTTAGACCTGTCTTTTCGCTCGCTGTCGCCAGTTCTTCGAGCATTCTTTGGAGTGATAGAGGGTCTTCCGTAAACAGCACGATATCATCTGCGAATCTTAGGTGGGATAGTCTCATTCCATTAACATTGATACCCTGTGATTCCCAATTAAGCTCTCGAAAGATCTCTTCAAGTACCGCTAAGAAAAGTTTGGGGGATAGGGGGTCACCTTGTCTAACTTTTCTTTGGATGTTGAATGGTTCTCCCTCTTTCTCTAATTTAACTTTTGCTGTGCAGTTGCTGTATATGTTTTTTATGAGTCTGATGTCCTTTTCTTCCACTCCTTGATTTCTAAGTGCTTTATAGATGTGATGGTGGGATATCGAGTCAAAAGCTTTGTTGTAGTCCACAAATGCTAGATAGTACGGTTTCTTGTATTCATTATATTTTTCAACAATTTGTTTCACAACATGCATGTGGTCTACAGTTGAGAAGTCTGCCCTGAAGCCAGCTTGTTCCATTGGTTGTTCCTCATCTAGGCGTTTTGTTATTCTTTTAAGAATAATTTTAGAAAATATTTTGTACAGGTTTGTCATCAAACTTATTGGTCTGTAATTTTCCATGACGTCGACGTATGTCTCCTTTTTTGTGGATGAGTACTTTTGTGGACTTCGTCCATTGCTCGGGGACAGTTTCGGTGAGTAATATTTCGTTGAACAAGTTAGTGAGCGGGCTCAGTATTGTGTCTAATGTTTGTTTCAGCAGTTCGTTCGTTATGGAGTCAGCTCCGGTCGCTTTCCCACTTTTTTGGGAAATAATCGCATTTTTCACTTCACTTTGCAGTATGCTTGGGATTTGCTCGTCTGTTACGTGTCCGTCTTTCTCTTGTAGTGTAGCTTGTTGTTCGCTGTATAAGTTGCGAAAGAAATCTGTGGCGATTTTGCATATCAGTGGTCTTTTTGATGTTGTGTATTGTTTGGATTTATTGTCTTTCCCCTTTATACTTGGTATCCAAGCTGAGTGTTCTTTGAGATCTTTCAGAGCTCTTTTGGTTCCTCCAGTTCTTTCTATTTCGAATGTAATTTTCTGGATTCTTGTTTCTTTTTTGTATGTTCTTATACTCTTTGTTATCTCTTTGCTTATTGCTTCAATATTTCGGATGTTATTCTTTCTTTCTTTGAGCATTTTTCTCCTTTCTACAATTAGCATCCTAGCTTTCGGTCCTATTCGGTCTTTTCTAATTTTATTTGTCGACAGTTCTTTTGTAAGGTTAGATAAGATTTTCTCCAAGGTGTTATATTTATTCTGAATTGTGTCGTTTTCTTTAATGTTATTTATTTTTAACTTAAGTTCAGTGGATACTGCATCTGGGATTGGAGAATTTATTTGTGTGGTGGTGTTTTTTATATGTTTCCTTGACTTTGATGTGCTTGAGATTTCTAGGGTGGCTCGAACCATCCTATGGTTGGTGTTAAAGTTGAGTTGGTTGACTACGCCTACGTCATTGAAGTGACATCTCATGTTAGATAGAATGAAGTCTATTTCATTTCTGTGTTTCCCGTCGGGCGATATCCAGGTCCATTTTCGATTAGTTTTTTTCTTGAAGAAGGTATTCATAATTTTTAAATTGAATTTCATGGCAAGATCAACCAGTAATTGGCCATTTTTGTTCCTTTTTCCGCTGCTGTAAGGACCTATTGTATTGTTATCCCCATTTTTTTGGCCACCTATTTGGCTCTTGAAGTCTCCTATGATGATTTTGTTTTTAGATGTTTCTTCTATTGTTTCACGAAGAGATGTGTAGAACTTATTTTTTTCTTCAACACTTGCTTGTTCGGTAGGAGCGTATATTTGTACTATTGACCATGGCTTTTGTTGTTCTGGTATTCTTATATTCAGGACAGCAATTCTTTCTGATTTACTAGTGAATTCAATAATATTTTCTTTAAGTTGTTTTTTAACCATGAAACCTACACCGTATTGCCCTTTGGTCTCGCCTTTGTAGTATAAGATAAAATCTTCATACTCTCTCACCTCTTCTCCTAACCTTCTGACTTCACTTATGCCTAAGATGTCCCATTTTAAATTTTCGAGAGCTTGTTCTAGTTCAGCGAGACTTTCCTCGGTTCTAAGAGTTCTAACATTGAGTGTTGCTATGTATAGGTTTTTCTTGTCTTTTTGTTTTGCTTCCATGTTCGCTTTTAGATTAACAACTGGAGGGTAGTGGTCTGACGTCCCGAGATGACCAGTCTTATTGGGACCTGTTTTTGTGTGCTTTTGTTGTATTTTCTTTTCCTTTTCCGAGCTTTGCTGTCGTCGTTGTTGAGTGTCCGGTTGATTTCCTGATTGCTATTTGGCGTTTTCGCTTTTCCTTAATAAGGAAAAGGCGTTAACTTTACTAAATTTAGAAGTAGGCGTTCTTGGATTTTTCCCCTCTTGCGAATTAGCATCCGCGTTCGGCGTTGACGGGGATCTCTTTCTTTTTTCGTTACCTTTATTTGTTCTTACTATTAGTTTATCGTACCTAATAAAGGCTGTATTTTCATTTTTCTCTTCTTTTAAGTCTCTTCTTTTCTGCAGTACCTCTTTTGGGAAATCTTCAGTGGCGTAGATTCCCGTAGGAAAGTTTTTGTTGTTCTTTAAGACTTCGTATTTACGCCAAGTTAGTGTGAGGGTAATACGTATTGGTCTTATTTTCTCAGTGTTTTTCTTGCCTAGTCTTCTTATGTCGCTTATCTCCCACTTATCCCAGCTTTGCATATCTTCGACTTTCTCGCTGACGTTATTCAGTGTTGCTATAACATTTTGCCTCAGGTCGTTAACATTATCTTCCTTTTCGGGAATACCGTGTAATATTAAGTTATTTCGTCGTGCATCTCTTTCTAAGTTCTGTATTTTTATGTGCAGACTATTCACTTCTTCCTTGAGCGCTTGGTTCTCTTTTATTACCGGTTGTAGCTTCTCTTCTATAGTTTTGGAGATATTTTTAGTAATACTTTCGGCTAGTGACTCGGTCTGATTTTTAAAGTCAGCTTTCATTTCTTCCATTTTCTGAAGTATCAGCTTAATATCCATTCTTACTATTTGGTAGATTTACTTTAGTATGTGGCAACACTTTTTAGCTGTCAACCCAGGTAGTGACAGTTGTGACAGGTATCAGATGTCAACTGGACTTTTTATTCTTTGTTTTGAGGGTAGTCCAATAATATGTAAATTTGTCGAGTCACCAATATGATGATTTTTCGTACTTGAAATATTTGCGTAGGACTTACGGATACCGGAGATAACGTTAGATGTGGTGATTCAGCACGAAAGCTAGTGTTTGTGGTGATTTCAGGGCACTGGTGATGTATGTTTACACTGATAGTAAGTAATGATAGCAGGACACGTATTTTAAGATGTTTACTGTTTGACAGCTGTCAACGAAATGTGTGAATACTTATTCATTTTTGTGAACTTTTTTCCACTACATAAGAGTCGAACCCCTGCTCTGTATCTGAATCGAAGTCTTGATATGATCGTTCATTTGTACTTGTATCACATTTAACAGTCCTAAATCACATATTAAACTATCATAATATTGCGATTCCATTAACAGAATCGGGCCTCTAGTCACAGAAAATAAATTCAACTGCCTATGGCCCAAGCAGCGAACGTGTTAACGCTGAGGTGTTATGTCAAAGGACCGTGAGTAATGAAGCTGGCGCAAAATGTGTAGAATGTGGGCATCTACCGCAACTCAAAGTACCTAGGTTCAAAATACTTGGGATCGAACAGTTTACTGTCCCCTTCGGAGGTACTGGGCCGCCGGCAGAGGCGGTCTATCACGCAGTCCTTGACCACCGTCGTCACTCCTGTCGCGATCCCGTTTAGACGACTGTACAGCACATTAGATATTATTGCAATTAAAAAAAATGATGGAAACGCACCCTTACTCATGGTTAAAAGATTTTACTGTCAACTGCAGTGAAGGATAAGGAAATATTTTTTTTAATCCTCGAGTTTAGCTAATTGTATTTGGTGTAAACGGGCCCTAGTGATGAGAAATATTTCTGCATCAGTAAATGCTGTTGAATAATTTAGTTTAGCGTTTAGTGAAAACAAGATAAACCTGATTTGCTTTTATTTATTACTGCTTATCTGGTCTGACCTTAAACATTTTATGTAGCCAGAGCATAGTCTCATGTGAGTGTGACATGTTACTATAACATAAATATGAAACTGTTATTGTACACTACAACAAATGTATGGAAAATAAATCAGTTCATTGAAACAGTATATTGAAAACAACTTCTGAATATGCTAAAAGTTAAAACCAGTTCCCTACTGGTAACACTTACATAATCAACAATAAAAATTATGAGAGTATTCAAATTATAATTGAGCTGTTTGTTGTAAGACAAGTGTAATTTTTTTGTGATTTATTTATTCAGATTGAAAGTTAAATAAGTAAAAATATGGAAATCGGTGAACACACATCAAAACAAAGAAGCATTCACAAAGGAAAACACGACAATAAAACATTTATAGGAAAAGAGGACTAATGAAGTGTAGTTTCCCACCCCACAGACTACAGACTTTCCATCTGCTGATAGTTTGGTTGTACAATTTTAAATAGGCTCATTGTACACATTGACTGGTTAACTTTATACTGATTAAGAAGCTGACCGAACTATTGGCCGATATAAAATTTGTAGTCTGCCAGAAACAGACAAGGTGTCTGACCACACTACTTTCTTTATTTCTATGAATAACCATTCCCAGTTATAGTCCGACGAGTTTATGCGTGACCCTCCTGCGCGCCCGCAAGACTCGTAGGATGCGAGGAAGCGCCAATCGCTCGCCGCGACTGTCATAGAAAAATGTTCCCGCAACACCACCCGTTCCCGCCCTACTGACTAGGCTTAACGACTAATATCAACCGATATTAGCCGGGACCAACTGCCTAACGTGGCTTCCGAAGCACGGAGATGCTTGTCTTGGACGTCACTTATATGGTCGGAATAGACACCCATTCAATCACGACCGCGCCGTGGGTTGCTTAACTATGGTATCACTACCAAAGCGCTGCTGCCACTGCGCCACAAGCACCTCTAGCATAGAAACACATAGAAACCAGTAGTACGGCGACAACATAGCTGCTGCTTCTGTGTGGAATAGGCTTTGAACTTTGTAGTATTGGATGAGAAAAACTTACGGCACTAAAGATGATGGCGGGTACACCAACTCTCCGATGACAATAGTGTCCAGGTCGTCCAGATATGTCTTTTTGAAGTCCAGCTGCTTCATGGCTATGAAGTCATACTTTATAGTCATCACTAGTCTGGATGTTAGAATAACAATCCTCTCCTTTTCATTGTCCCATAAAGTTATCCTATAATAAAATAAAAGTGGTTGAAAACACAAATCAATTTTTTAAAGCGCACTTTATTGGTTCCACAGTTAAAGTTGTTGCATTTAAAGCAAACAAATGACTTAAATAATGAAATATAAAAGGGACATGTTCTTGATGGTCTACTGGTTAAGAGACAAAGGTTTAGAATATTTAAATAGATAAGATATAAATAAATAAAATAAGCCTTTATTGTACCATAAGTTATAACTATTTTCTACATTATTACTTAGTTGCATTAGAGTCAGGTTGTCCTTGGACATAGGCCTCCTCCAGTTGTTTCCATAGGGTTCTGTCTCTTGCTAGTCTATGCTATACATTAGGCAAATCGTCTTCCCATTTCATTGCTGGTCTTCCTTTTCCCTGTCTTTACCTCCCTGGATATAGAAATAAAGTAAGCTTTAATTCAATACTTACTCTGTGAGCAACCAGGCACCAAGGTATTCTCCATCTTCCGGGAACAACAGAGCCGTAATGCAGTCTTGAATGGCATTCTCCACGACACCACGACGGAAGGTGAAGAAGTCCTTGATGTTCTCCCGGTCAAATGGCACATCATAGCGTGGATACACTGTCTGTGTGGGCTCCGTCTCTGCTGTACCAGCTGCCGCTGCAATAGTCTGCTCTTCTGTTCTGGCATCTTGAGAATATTGGAAAAATCAAAAGGTTGGGTTTCCATATGTACATTAGATGGTTGTGCAATAGGGTGTGTATCATACAACTAAAATAATTAATAACACTACTTTTTGGCTCATAGCCAAGCTAATCAGGAAGAAAAAGAATAAAAGTAGGTAACAACCATTTTAGATTTATATTTACTCTATAAGGAATTGGTGTAATTGATTATTTTCAGACTTTTAACAACCTATTTGTTACCTTATCCTAAGTTTATTTATTTATTAAAAGATATCTCGTTATATATTAGACTTAGAGGAATATTTACACATAAATCCGCAGTGCTAATTAGTGAGTTACCAGTAGAGATAAGGGAAAGTCCAATTAATTTTCAATTGTGTGATGACGTCGAATTATAGTGTTCATTTTATACATAACTCTTTACCTGCAAAGGATGACGTGGATGAAGATAGGGAATCCGCACCTGATAATACTGATGGATTTACATTTGATTTCGGCTGATTGTTACTAGAACTATCCAAGGGATTGTTTTGAACAGGATCAGCCGAGGTCTGCGGCGCAGCATTGTCGCTTGTCAACTGCAGAGTGCCCCCACGAAATTCTAAATCGTCGTCTAACAATTCACTCATGATGGTTTCTGAATGCGTTGCGTGTTTATTTACTTGTTTTACTATTTTCCAATATTTTTATCAGTCTGCGTAAATAATCGACCGCTTTTCGGCTGATAAGACGAAACGTCAATGTCATGCAGCGTTTGGTTCGTCTACTATTGTTGCGTTTATTAATCCAACACTTTTTATGATCAAAACTTTTGAGCAAACTCTTTAAACTCTAAAGCTTATGAAAGTACATATTCCAAAAAAATTAAAATATAAAATGAAAATATTTAAATAATAATAATAACGTTTGAAATAATACAAACACCTAGAACCAAACGCGGAATTGTGATAGTTCAGCAAAGCGGGAAAAACAAAGTTTTTCAAAAGTTTTCAGACTTTGGAGTTGAACTTTGAAAGCATAACAAGGTCGATTAATTGTCAAACTTACCAATTGCCAACACTGTGTTTGATTTCTAAATAGCCGTTATAATATTTTTGACATATTTTGTATCGAAATTGCGTTAAATGAATCGTAAATTTTAGGTTAACCAGCGATTTATTTTGACGACGTCTGTGGCAGAGAGGCTCGCACATTTGTTTTTAAGGTGGCTGTCGCCATCTCTGGGTCCCGGCTCCCGGGCTAGATCTCCGGTCAGGTCAATATAGAATAATCCATATTTTCTAGACGAGACAATATTGTCTCGGGTGTCTCGGGTATAAAAGTTGTGATAACCCCGATGTTTCGGGCACAATATGCTTTTATAGCTACTTTGGGATTAGAGCAATATGAATGTGAACAGAAAGTGATGTTAAAGATGTCGTTTAAAAATTGGTGAAGGTCTTATTATTTAAAGAAATATAATTATTTAGGGAACTAAAGTGGAAGTATTTACGTATTTTAGCATTTACTGTAGGTAACTTACATAAAAATATTAAACAAGATGACATACATTGTTCTGGTCCCAAAGTAAGTTGCTAAAGCACTTGTGATATGGAAATCAAATAAAAAACCCAGACCCGAGGCAATATAAAATTAGAAACCTAGGTTTATATAGGTTTTCTATATTGACCCATCCCGACTGGGATTCAAACCTGGGACCTCAAGATAATATGGTAAAACCCTTACAAACCGCCGTGTATATCACCACTCAAAGAATAGCCCTAAGTAATACGTAGGTATTATTATTGTAATATTAAATTATTTTTCGTGGCGTGTTGCCAATTTCTGATGTGTGCATTGTTTTTTATTTTGTTATATTGGTCATTGGCCAAAAACGCATCTTGAAGTAAATTCAAGCTACAAGTCAGTGAAATCGCACATAGTAGAGGAACTAAAGGTGAAACCCTATGCTAACGCTATCTCTGAATGTGTTCAGGCAACATGTCGGTCACAATCCCACTCTCAGTGTACTCAACGCCGCCGAACGCAAGTCAAGATTAGTTAATTTTTCCAAGTTTTGATGTATAATTTGTAACTTTCAATTAGCCCGGTTTGGTTATGATACTATGTCCTTTTGTATATTAACTGACTTATAATTCAACGTGGTATGTAAGCCATATCTCAACTTATAACTTTTTTTGTATTTCTTTTTTACCTAGAAGGCATAACGGATCGGGAAAACAGGCGAACAAAGAAAATGCATCAAAAGGAAAAGCTGCTTAAAATTTTATTTATTTTACAAAATCATTAAACATTGATACCTAACTTACAGTAAATTAAACTTACTTACATAATTGTATGGCAAACGTTAATATTTTATAAAATGTAAACCAAATGCATGTAACAGACGACATTTATTCGAAGTTATAAATATTGTAAACATTAATTTAATATTCAACTCCAAGAAAATGTCGGGTATAATTTTACTTTACAGAATTATCTATTTTCTTATGATCTAATCTATACAATCATCTACATTGTTCTACAGCTGTACAAAATAGTATCTCCCAATCAATCTTCAGATGAATAAGTAGTCAGTAATTTCATCTGATGGTCGTTTATTGGTGAAGTTATGGTGGAGGTTGAGAATGGTTAATCATAAAGTCAGAAGGAAACACTCTTAAGTAATATTGTAATGTAGGTATAGGTCAGAAAGAACATAGCATAGGTAGTAAATAAAACGTACTACAAGATTTCATTTAACATGAGCACCACTAACATTTCACCACTTGGCAATGTTAAGTTATACAAGTACAGATAATCTGTGGTGATAAGAAAAATTCACCCATCTGTGGTGATAAGAAAAAATCAAAATAAGACGGAACAAGAGGTCATGAGTATCAATTAAACTAAAATAGGTAAGAAAGTACGGTAGCAAATAAACTAAAGTACGGTCGGCTAAGAAAGTGGTCTATCGCCCTAAGGTTGAAAATTAAAAAACATTCGCTCGTCATAGAACTACAGAGTTGATTTTCCCATGCAAATACTATTACTACATGTGTATCTCTTTCATTGTTAAATGATATTAAGTCCATGAGTAAGTTCAACTTTATCGCTATTTTACTTTTGTCAAAACTGGTAGAGCACTTTCTTGGTCGAACCGTAGGTAGTAAGTACACCTAAAAAAGTTTGCGATCAGTTTAAAGAATTGAAATCTTTTTTGCTGTAAATTAAATTATATATTCATATTATCTCTAGAATACTTAAAAATATCGAACACAAACCATAAATCAATATTTTTTTCTTGATAAAGTTTTAAAAATATAATCTTTTGTCAATGATCACAAACTTTTTTGATGTGTAGTTCGGTTCGCGCGAACTCCGAGGCAGTCACAGCTGGTATCAGTAGCACCGGCACCGGTTCTTGGGGCAGTGTGGGGGGTAAACGATGCACTGGTCCATGCAGTACACGTCAGCGCCATCGCGACCTTCGATCTCGCCCACTGCTTCGCACACTTGCCTGAAAAAAAAAAGATAAATTTATAATTTTGTGGAGACGATAAGTCTTTCTTTAGCTTTCATAATAATAATAAAAAACCGGCCAAGTGCGAGTCGGGCTCGCGCACGAAGTGTTCCGTATTCCCTAGGGTGGCTACAATCACTTCAAAACGCTTTTACATTTAGGCGACTTTAGCAGCGCGACTTTATCGTATACAGTCGCGCTGTCGAAGCTTTTTAAAAGTGTCTCCAAAATGGTTATTATTGTCCTATAATAAAACAACACTAGCTCAGCGCCTTGATTGAATGCAGAGAGCGCATGCGAATGTCACGCAGCTATACCGCGCCGATGTTGCGCTCCGTTTATAGTATGAAATTATCAGCAAAGTCGTCTAAATTATTTTTAATGGATAACCATGCCCTAAATAATGAATTATGAAGTAGGTATGTAGGTGACAATAACACTTATTACAAAGACAATAATTAATCTCTAAAAGAGGCTTTAACTTTGCCATTAAATAACTATTGTTGTTACATACAATTGGAGCCATCTCTCGGATAATTGTTATACTGCTATAAAACCTAACTAATGTGCTTCGCGCAATGCATATCGAACACAAATTGAACGTTTCTCATTGTACCATAGCTCAAGAGCTATGGTACATGAGAAACGTACAATAGATAGCGTACAACAACAAAAAGAAGTACATGCGTTTTTCTTTCGCAATTGTTTAACGCACATTAAGTGTGCTAATTTCGTCACGGTACTTATATATGTCTTGGCGCAGTTTTTTGAGAAAAAAATTATGCACATTTTCAAATTTATTGTTTACTAATTATAATATAATAATTTATTGTTTAGCAGTTCCCCGCGAATTCGCCCGCGCCAAAAGTCGGATTTTCCATACAAATTTTCATCCCCCATTTCACCCCCCTGATGATTTTATATCGCGACAAAAAGTAGCCTATGTCCTTCCCAGTGTCTCAAACTATCTCTGCGCCAAATTTCATTTGATTCGGTCCAGTAGTTTCGGAGCCTATTCGATGCAAATAAACAAACACACAAACCTTTCCTCTTTATAATATTAGTATAATAGATAGTACTAGTATTGTTATTCAATAGTTTAATTGAAATTTGATAGATGCTTTATGTCTTTGCCGTGCATTTAAATATACCTCGAAAAAAAGCGTACATTTCGAAAACATCAGTATTATATCCCTGGGATCGATCCCAGATTCTTACGATCATACCCAAGATGTTAACCACTGAGCCAAGCGCGCTTATGTACATCTAACGAAAAGTAATAAGAAGTACGTACTCCAAGAAAAAACTCATTTTAGCGCGAACTTAAAAAACAACAATGCCAAATGACGCCATCTAGTGACGAATGTCAGAACTAACTTATATTAATATTCGCTTATTTGCATACACCGTGCGCCCAGTTGCACGAGAATTTTATAAAATTATTGGTAAATGATAAAATGTTTCTGTAAAACCATATCAATATTTAATAGGAATTAAGATGTTACGTGGTCTATTTTTAAATCTACCTAAACATAATTATAGAACAGTATAATAAGCATAGCGCTTGCGCTCCATCTACTTTTTTTTTTGGACCAGCATTTTGTCCTCGCGATGACGATCGAAAAAGCTCTTTTTGTATTTGATTTAACAACAATTAACGATTTTCGGACTTTTTCCTTAACTTATGCTGTAAGACCTTCCTTCTTGCCAAATTTCATGGTTCTAGGTCTATGGGAAGTACCCTATAGGTTTTGATTCCCCTGAGAAATGGGGAAAAATGATAAAAAATTGACAAAATTGGCCGTATCTTTTTTCAGCGTTAACTTAAAAGCTTGATTTTTTCACATCATTAAGGGACCATAGACATAAGAATTTGATGTTAATTTTAACTTTATACCTCCACGCGTTCCTGAGTAAAAGGGTCTTGACAGACAGACGGACAGACGGACAACAAAGTGATCCTATAAGGGTTCCTTTTTTCCTCTTGAGGTACGGAACCCTAAAAATCATTTATTTTAGGACCGTGTCCCATAATGGCATAAGGTATTTGGCTTTTGGTTGAGGACTCATTATTTGGCTGAGCACTCCTTGTTACAAATCCCGCTTAAAAATGCGTATTCTTAAATAAAATAAATTCACTATTCCTTATCTTAGCGTTATCCCGGTTGTGCACTCGCACGCGAGGGCCCAGCGTCCACTTTGGGCCACTATCCAGGTTATGGCAGATCAGGTAATAACAGTGGAGCGAGTATCATCTGACCTCCGTGACCCTGTTAACAGGGGAACCTGACCAGTTTGGATCATGGTTACACATTTAGTTGCCTAAATGTGCAGGTTTCCTCACGATGTTGTCCCTCACCGTAAGAGCATTGGTTAGTGAAACAACTAATGTACATAACTCAGAAAAGGTCGTTGGTACATGGTGGCACGTGGGGTCAACCCAGTACCTCCCGCATGATAGGCAACCCACTGACCATTACGCCACGGACGCTTCAGAATTTCTAAACCAGGATAGTTTCCTTAATTCGTACCATGACCCTGAAAATCAGCAGGCCTGCAGTAGGGCTGTTTGTGTTAAGAGGAGCATTATGTTGCTTGAAAAAAAATAAACTTACGGGCATTGGCATAAAGCTGCGGGGCAGTTGGGAGGGTACCGCAGGCAGTTGGTCTGGCACCAGTTCTGCATCCCGGGGATCATGCGGAACCCGTCACTCGGCACGCACACTTGGTCCCTGGAATGTGAAGATTTACGTGTTAAAAAAATCTCAAATAAAGATGATTATATACTACAATATTGTAAGGTAATAACAAACTTCTTTGGGAAGGTACAACAATATTGGATCATTATCATAAAAGTTAAAGGCGTTCTAAGCTGAGGCCTTACTCCGGTTGATTATGTCCGTAGTGTCGACTGTAGCCGTCCCTGTCACTCACGCCAGAATGACAACGCGAACGAGCAAGATGGCTAGACTCGAAAATACGGACATTGTCAACAGGAGTAGGGCCTCTGTTCTTTACTACTTATTTACAAAAAGATAATTTATTTACACAAATATTTTCTGAGTAATGCTACAAGCAGTGTACAATTGCTCAATAAAGTGTTAACACAGAGGGATCACGGTATTTAGTTAGTTACGCGGGGTATTATAGTATACTTAGTTATCGTTTATCTATCTATCTATGGTTAACACAGAGTTAGGTAACAGATACAGGCAGACTAAGTAGGTACTTTACAAATGCAGCTTCCATATACAGCTCAGCAGCTAAAAAAATCAAATTTTATTATTGTTATATAATGTACTTAAAGGCCTTCAAAAAATTGCCATCCAAAGGAGTTATTTTGATACAAAAGAAAATTATCTAAGTAGCTAAGTACTTCTACGTATGTCAATACGTGCTATAGTCCGATAGCACATCTAACTAAACACATTAGACCTAAACCTATTCAGTATGTATTAAATTGAAACACAAACGTTCAGTTAGTCACAGACATTCTTTTGTACGTGAGTTATGTAACACAATTATTTTAATTAATTTACTACGGACACTGTACACTAAAAGGACAGATCCAGAAATCGATATAATGCAACTTATTAAGTGATTTTTATGTTTTAATGTAAAAGGTTCCGACGTCGCGTCGGTCGGACGCAATATTGTTTATAAGATAAGTAAATTTGTAAAATCATTTTTTCTGGTTCCACCCTTTTTATCTCCGAAGATTAAAAAACAACAAGGCAAGAGAGAAATTATTCACAACAAGTCGACTTCAAGAGCCAACACCCGCATTCAAGAACACAAATCTGTTGGTACCTAATCACGGGAGGCTTATAATCGTCCCCTTCATTGTCAGATATATCGTTGCTGAAAAAAAGTCAACACAGTTAAGAATGTGCACGTTAATAACATATTGAATGATACAGGAAATATAGTACTGAATAATAATCAAATTACATTAGTCAGTAAATAAATAAATTTGGTTAAAAACTGAATAAGGCGTAAGTGACATGATTACCTAATAACTTGAAACCTTGCCATTCCGATGTCTTTACGTGTTTCTCTGAAATATTAAGCACATGAAGCAGACTGAAACCTTTGTAAACAGGATTTTCCTTTTTTATATTATTACTACTACAAATATTAGTTTCAGTCAGCTTCAGAATGATGAAATAGCACTAAAAAGGGATAATGCCTACATTTAAATAGTGGTAGTGATAATAGTCTTAGTACATAGATATAGTTTTGCTGGTACGAATACTTAAAAGATAGTGAGATGTACCTAAATAATATTGGTAAGAGTATATAGAAATACGTGTACACTGTATAGAAATATTAAAAGATATAGAATATAGATATATACGTATTTAGGAATATACAAACACACACGTTATATATAAATACTTAGTAGAAAGCATGATCATGGTGAAATAAGAACAAAAGGTATCAAATCATTACACGACTATACATACTACATCGAAAATGTTATCAACATTATTTCCTCAACAAAAACTTTACAGCTGAAATGAACACAAATAACAATTCATAGCAAAGAACCGTTCACAATGGGCTCGATTCCGACGTGTCACGGACTAAACCTGTGCCTTAACGTATAATCTGTTTCTTTTTTTTACTGTGGAAACGAAAAGAGACAGAACTTAATAATTAGGAACGTTACATTCATGTGTTGTTCCAAATTTTCGAGTGTTTTTGACAAAATTTGTCGTAATCCATTGATATTGACTAATTATATATGGATTCTATATGTTCCTAACTGACAGCTGTTTAGTGTGACGTTTCTGAATTGTTGTAGCCTGTCTCGTTTCCTCAGCAGAGAAAGAGACAGCATAAACTTGAATAAAATTAGTTTTAGAGAGGGCTGCCGGGAATTAGTCCCAGTGTGTGTATACTTTTCACAACGTAGTAAGGCAGTCTATCACAATACAAATTCGTCCCAGCTAGCACTCACCTGACAACCAGCGGGAAAACATTTTGCGGCATCCTAAAGTCCCTGTAGTAGAGTAAGAAGGGGTAGTCTCTCCGGAGGTCGGCGAAGGCCGGTGGTAGACCCCCAGTGCTGGTCACCACGGTGACGTCGGCGCAGTTCCGGAAGGTCTCGGAGCGGCCGCAGCCCACCGCTTCGGTACCGTTAGGGCAGATACCCCACATGTTGCCTGGAAGAATCAGCATGGCATTCAGAATTTTAAATTGTTATATGAGAAGTACCAAATAATTATAATAGAAAGTCTAAGCGCTGAACCGTCCGAAGCCGAGGCAAAAATGTAGGAAATCGGACCCCGGATTCCGAATTGACGCAACTGGGGCCACGTTATAGGTTGATGATGACCATAGGAAGTACAGCCAAAAGGCACTATGGTGTTTTGATAATACAAACATATTATGCATGACAGTACGTATGCAAATAATTATGAAGTACTTTATTTGTTTGCAAGTTTTTATTAAATTAAAATAAATTTCGCAAAAAAAAAACATCCCACCGAATAATTATTGTTTTTAAGTGATAAGCATTCACTATGCAATCTAAATATATTATTGCACTTGAAAAAAACGACCACCAGAGGCGGGAATAATATATTTAGATTGCATAGTGAATGCTTATCACTTAAAAAACAATAATTATCTTATTTGCAAGCTTCATCTTTCGATTGTTAAATACTTGCAATAGTATTTCTTTCGAGTGTTGAGGGTACAATCCTAATAACATTGATGAAAGCAACGCGGCATTACAGCGTTAAGAAGCACTTGAAAATTTCGACAGGCTCTGCCAACGCCAGGGTGGCCGAGAGGTTAGGCAATCGCCCGGTATGCGAGGAACGCGGGTTCGATTTCCGCCTCTGGTGGTCGTTTTTTTCAAGTGCAATAATATATCCCACGGAATGACACATCGATCAATTTTTGTGAGTATATGTAGCTGGGTATGGTTAAATTATGGCTATGGGTAAACCATGGTTCATTTTAATAAGCGATTTGAAGTAACTTAGGGTAAGTAAACCTATTTTTTTGTTATTTTTATGTTTATCTATTTACCACTAAAGATTTTTAACAAACAATTTTACTAAACTTAACCCGTTTCTATACAAAAGACTTCAACGCGTCAGCTTCAGGTAAAGGTATGAATTACAACTTTCCACAGTTTCCTTTAAAGATTGTACTGTCCTAGGAAAAACCTAACACTGTCTAAGTAGGTGACATAATCAGATAGTAAATTGGAAGACCTACCAGTATAGTAAGTCCACTGCAGAACACACTGGGTACAGGTTACGTACGGTGGCAACCTGACACGATACCTGAAGATTTCCTTCTTGGCTGTGTCCAGGGGAATGAGGAAGCGGTCTTCCCGTGTACCTGATATGTGCAGGGGATACCTGATGGCAAAGATATTAATAATTCAGAGGCTGTTGTTGACTGAACTGGCCTTTTGGCAACCGATGTGTTGCGTTAATAAATCAGCTGATGACATAGCCTGCAGTTGACAATAGATCACACTGGGCATACAAAATATGAATGTGATACTGTATCATAATTCGATTATATTTAAAATAAATGGAATACTAACATAATATGTTAGTATACATACATATTATGTACAACTTATCAATAAAAATTAAGACAAATTATTTAATACAATAGAAAAACAAAAAAATATAAAAAGGGTCCTTGTGGTAAGGTTCCCAGGATGCTGGGCAGCATTGCTGCGCTGGATAACGATGCTTATGATCATACATACGTATTCACTAGTAACAAAAACAGAAGGTAAATAACCCGAAGTAGTTAAATAGCATGAGAATATAATAACTATTCTAAACGTCAAATCAACATACGTAAAGATGGGCATCTTTTCATAACAAACTTCAGCAATACTTATAGACTCTTTATTCTGAGGTAGGGTGCTGAAATACGAATCCAAGTACTACAATAAGGCCCACTTGGGCACGTTCGGAAAAGCTAATCTGAATTTATTCAAGGCCTATTATCTGAATTAAAAGCCCACTTGCGCCAGTCCAGGTTAGCTAATCCTGACTGGCGCAAGTGGATCTTCCGGTTAAGCTAATTCAGACATGTGCAAATCGGCTACCTTTTTTTTTGAACAAGTCCAGAATAGCTAATCCGGACGTGCGCAATTTGGCATAAGAAGCATACCTGTCAAAACATTCTTGACTAGCTTCTCGTCTCGGATTGTTGTTTGGACACATTTTGATCACGAACGTGCCGAGGTGGTTCGCAGTCAATTCAACTTCTATCTCTATTTCCTAAAAAACAAATAAAAACAGTACATATGTATTGTAGAGCCTAAAGTCCATAGGGTGACGGAGGCTAACGTTTAACTTTGGTAGCCAAGATCGTGTGAATGCGTTGCGGCTGGTGTTGTGATCATTCCGATCATGTGTGTGAGCTTTAGGAGGCACCTCACATGTAGTGCATTTGAAAACACGGGAAACACTAGTTACCTAAACAAAAGCAACAGCAACAAACATTTGGCCATTGTTTTTAATTTAATTGATTATATTCGTCTACCGAATTTCGGCTACGGTAGCCAATCCTAACAGAGATATAAATCACCTGACTTATATTTAATTATCTATCTATCTATAATTTATTATACCTGTTTTAGTTTAAGTTGTTTTTTATGTGCTCACACCATGCCCGAAGGTTCCCGCTGAAAATCAGTGTCGTGACATTTTTCAACTTGTCACGTAACCACTACCTTTCTGCTTTTGGAGATCGGAGATCGTTAAACTTTTTTAGTTTTATAATTAATAGAATTAATAGAATCAGGCGTTACTTTGCGGAAATCCATTATTGGATGGGGAAAATAAAATACAATTAGCTAGCGTGTCTTAGCCGAAGTTTAAAGCAAAATAATTGTATTTTATTTTTCCCATATTTTTTAGTTTTAACAAACAACTACTTCACCTTTATTCTAAGGATTTTGTGTTAAATACAAAATTCATCATGAATTTGTTTAGATTTTTGGAGCCGACAGTTAAGCTTAGAAGGGGCTGGGGCAACTGGACTAAAAAATTGCACTTCAAAGTTTAATATTTCGTAAATGGAGCATTGAATCGAAAGTAAATAGCAAATCTTCGGACAGACAGACATGATGATGATGATGATGAAAGTATAACCCCGTTATTACAAAAACTTAGTACCGGGTTTAAGCCAGGACTAAGCTATTAGCTAGCCAATTAGAAAAGCGTTTTTCTATTAGGTTATGTCACCAATGTGTCATTAATTACTCTGTTGTCGGCTAATATTTAGACCTATTTTACCCTTGTCTATTTTTTTCGTAATAACACCGTTATGGTTTCTTGTCAGGACAACGGAACCCTGAAACCCAGAAAAAATAATTGAATTCTAAACCTGTCCAACACTGTAATGGCGGGTGACGATTCCCTTCCCGTACATGCCACCAGCTTCGTGTGGCCGGGGCTCGCTGAGATGGTGAGCGTCCCCGCACACCCCACACTGACCCTGGTTCTGCTCCCATTGGACTGTAAAGAGAAGATTGATTGTTATTTATTTTGTAAAGTTCCTTTAATAGTACAATAAATGATTTTTTTTAAGTCATAAGCATTCACTTTGCAATCTTATCGAAATTTTCAAGTGCTTCTTAACGCTGCCGACTGCTAACGCCAGGTTGGCCGAGAGATGAGGCAATCGCCCGGTATGCGAGAAACGCGGATTCGATTCCCGCCTCTGGTGGTAAATTTTTCAAGTGCAATAATATCTATTATATTCCTTTAGTAGTACCAGTAGTACTTACCTTTACCACAGAATAAGTACTAGTACTCCGTACAGAAGTTTGACTTTGCAATGAAATTCAAAGAAATATCTACTCAATGTTGTCAATGATATGGTGTAATTCAGTTAGCCTCAGACTCAAGCACATTTTCGTGTAGACACCTACAGAAATACATTGCAAGATAATTTCATTCTTTTACCTCTGGAATATGATTCATAATACACTAAACCTATTAAGTGACGTACTATCACGCAACGCGATAGGGTTGTCTGCCACAGAAGCTACTTACGCCATGTAGCGCATCTTCCTAGGACTTTATTCATGCTCGTCCAGCCAGCAACCTAGTGCCGCGCACCACCGGTAAATAAAACGCGCGAGCGTGTCGCTGCCGGTTAGCGACACCCAACTTGTTTAGCCACTTACAAAGGGTCGCCGCGCGTAAGTACGTTTTTGCTACCTACGCGGGAAGATACACAGGCCTGCCCTTACCTATTTATTTTTCTTTGTATTGAATAGGCCCCGAAACGACTGGACTGATTTGAAAAAATCTTTTAACATTAGAAGCCAACATTATCCCTGATAAACATAGGGTACTTTTTACCGCGGGAAAATGCTTAATTCCTACGGGAAAATGGGTAATAGGACAACGAGTAGTAATAATTATCCTTCCGTAGGTAATTATCTTTTCACATTACTACTAAACGGCTTCACCTATTGAGTTGAAATTTTGTATGTGTATTTCCATGGTTTCACAGACACGAATGTAACTATTATTTTTTATACTTAAGAAGATTTCGTAATAAACTTAGGACTGGTATCGAATTTGAAGTCACAATTATTCAGTTGGTACGTACTCGTATATTACAGCTTAGTTCCTGATCCAACGACTTTTAACACTTAAACCCGTGCTGAATATTAAATCATTTTAAATGTCAACATGCAAAAACTGGAATCAAATTAAAACATGGGTTATTGTACGGAAAAGTTGTGCTGTCATGTTAGATCGAGTAGTTGACCTAATCGGAATTTAACGAACTAAACGTCTTGTTTATTAGTTTTTTGTATGACAGTGAATCAATTTTAATTAGTTCACTAGAACAAAGATTTCCGTCAATTATTACTAAATATATAAAATAGCTTTTTAACATTTTTTAACACGTACAGTGTTCTTTTATTTTTATATGATAAGTTTAAATAAGAAACGAAAAATTCGCACACGGGTAGGATTTGAATCCACGACCTTTGGCTCGCCAAAGCCAAAGGTCCTGCCCGTGTGCAAATTTTCGGTTTCTTATTTAAAAAGATAAGATATTCTGTATAAATAGATAAAAGTCGACGTTCTTAGTAAGTAATTTATTTATTATTAAACTACAATTTATTAAACAAAAGAATCTATTAAATGTCACTACATCAAGTATTATGGACTGGTATCTACTTACCTTACATTTAAAAGTATGAATAGGTACCCGAATTCGGTTTTTACTTCGACAACTCCATCTCAAATATAATGTCAAGCGCCCAAAGAGATTTAGACAATCTTATTGAGTGGTTGAAATATAACCTCTTAACAATTAATACAAAAAAAAACTTCTTTTATAATTTTCGCTGCTAAAAATAAACCAATACCTGAATTTAGCCCTCTCGCAATCAATTGTGAAATCATAAAGCAAACAGACAAAGAAAAATATCTTGGTTTATGGCTAGATGACAAAATGAAGTGAAGTGCACATAGATCACGTTAAATCAAAATTAACAGCATTATTAGGCGCACTCCGAAAGTCATTACACTGTATACCCAATAAAGTACATAATTTATAATTCACTTGTAAAATCACACCTAAATTACTTAATAGAAATATGGGGTTCAGCCGCTGAAACAAATTTAAAACCACTTCAACGAACACAAAACAAAATTGTAAAAGTACTAAATCATTTTGATCACTTAACACCAACAAAAGAAATTTATGAAAGAACTAAAATCCTAAATATCAAACAACTATATACATACGCAACCTGTATTCTAGTTTACAAAATTATAACAAATACTATACGATCTAATACACTTGCAAAAAAAACCTAACCCACATAATTTAAGAAGTAAACATAAACTTATTCTAAATAAGGCTCGAACTAACTACGGGAAAAAGACTTTATTGTTTGAAGGTGTTCAGATGTTTGACAAATTACCCAACAAAATAAAAGAATGCACTAACCTTAACATATTTAAGAATAAAATGAAAAAATATGTACATTCGTTATTATAAAGTCTACCACTCTCACAGTATAACTATTTACATTAATAATAATAATCATAACTCCTACATACCCAATTGCTAAGCTCCAGGGGTATTTATTATTAAGTTTTAGCTTTAGTAATTCTCATTGTAAGTGAACTGTATGTTTTTATGAGAATAAATGTCTTTAAACCTAATTGACCAAGGATAGTTCGAAACCAATACTGAGTACCTAAATATCATACATAATGTAAAAGGTTAGTGAGCACACAATTTTCACACGACGATAAAAAACTCCTTGCAAAAAATATGGCTCATAAAGAACCATCGATCTAAGTACTTACATTTGAAACATAAGCAAATCAGCCGAGTCATTGATTCTATCATCTCATTGTCTCTCTAATTATTTTTTTTTCTATAACGGCACAAGGTTCAAAGATCCAAGCGAATTGTGCTTACTCTTCTAAGAATAATTGAATAGTCAATGCATCGAACAATAGGTTCAGTGAACTTGTTATTTTCGGCACAGTGCCTTCGCGCATCATCATATAATCAATGGGGGACAAAAAATGATGTCGGAACATACCTACTCAGTGCAAGGATATTGCCCCGAAGAGCGGAAGGTTCACTCCAGTCAAAACTGTCGTGTCGTTTTGAAACCTATGTTTGATTCATCAAATTCGCTAAGAAATTTAAGCAAAATAATTTCCGCTGAAAAATTCAAAGCAAAATAGTTTTATTTTTCCTATTTTATAATGGATTTCCTCAAAAGGCCATGATTGGTTCCGCCGATTCCATCAATAAATAGTATAATGGTAATTCTATAAACACAACGCAGATAAAATTAATCTACTTACTCTGTTGCGATTTGCTGGAATTCGTGTCATTCACGTTGAAAATTTCCAATGACGCATTTTCAAACACAAGCATGTATGATGATAAATATATCGTGCGTGCGTGCTTACTCATCATTATCATCAAACTAGCGAACCGCCCCGGCTTCGCACGGGTACAAGTTTGAATGAGTAAGTATGTATAACTCATCCACTCTGTAAAGTGTACTTCGCGATTTATTTACATTTAAATTTAAAATCTATTAAAACGTCAGATTTTAAATAAAATGTTAATCAATTGCGAAGTACACTTTACAGCGTTCGTGGTCACAGGGTGAGTTCTACTATTCGCGTAAACGTAAGAAGCAAATAAGTAGTCATCATATCAGCCTATTGCAGTCCACAGCTGGACACAGGCCTCTCCAACACGGCGCTTTCACGGTCCTCCGCTTCTCGCATCTAGCCCCACCGGCCACCTTTCTCAGGTCATCAGTCCATCTAGCAGGGGGCGTCCAACACTACGTTTCCCGAGACGTGGTCTCCATCCGAGAACCTTCCTTCTCCAACGACCGTCGGTTCTGCTACAGACATGACCAGCCCACTGCCACTTCTGCTTACTGCACCTCTCAACGATATCTATGACCTTCATCTTTTGGCGGATGATCTCGTTTCGGATTCTATCCCATAGCGAGATCCCCAGCATAGACCGTTCCACAGCTCGCTGAGCGACATGCAGTCGGTGGGCCAGTTTGACTGTCAAGTTCCACGTCTCGGCCCCGTAGGTCATGGCAGGTAGGACGCACTGGTTAAATACCCTGCTCTTCAGGCATTGCGGTAGTCGCAACGAGAAGATGTGACGCAACTTCAAATAAGTAGTAATGTACCGATATTTTTAATAATTACCTACCCAAAGGGTGAAAACGGGACCCAACTATTAAGACTCCACTGTCCGTCTGTCTGTCTGTCAACCTGCTCTCATTAACCATGTGTTGGTGAACTCTACCCTTAGTATTGTCTGCTTCTGTATGACGATTTAGGGTAAAGTTCACCAACACATGATTTATTTTTAAAAAGTCATTATACTAACATTTGCCGTATTTTGTATAGGAATTGTGTCATACCAATCGTCAATCCATGATTACGGGGTTTTTAAACATTGGTGCACTCGGGTCTTAGTGTTTTTGGTCAACAAATGTTGACTCACTTCATAAACCATCCACTCCATTCATTGACGGTATTGTTTTAGTAAGATACCTGACTTTCGGTCGGTATTTCACCTCTACGCAAACTTGGAATCCTAAGGAGTTGGATGTTTAACTGTATATCGACTTAACGTGTTTGTTTTATGTCAACTTATGTTTGTTTGACTCACATGCTTATTTAAATTTCTAAGAAGTTCGTTGATGTTTTGTAAACATCAACATTTCTGATTAAATAAATGTAGAAAAATGCTAATTATTAATAGTTTAAGCAGGTTTATGGAGTTTTTATGTCCATTTCTATATACAGGGTGATTTTTCCTATTAAGTGCAATGTGCAATTGAACCCTAAAAACGAAACCCCGATGTTTCCACAAACGAATCTGTTCAAAAGTATGGTGCACCCGGCCGCACGTCAGACTACCCCAATTTGACCTAGAGACCGCCTCTATTCCCTACTTAATAAAAGCTGTTTTCGTAGTTCACATGGGTAACCTGAAGTGATGCCGACTGTGTACCTAAGTTAAAAGTTATCTAAATGCATTAGAGTGCTTCTCAACCGGAAAAGGATGGGCTAAGCTGCTTTCAAAGGAGAAATGTGCGTGTGTCACTTGCACTCAAAATTAAGTCAACTTTTGATACATTTAACTAAACACATGCCTCCATTACACAACTTAGCTTATCCCCGAAGAAACACAGCCTTAGCTACCTTTATTTACTTTAGGAGACTTCAAAATTAACCGCACCCAGTGCCAACAGTCAACAGTGCTAAACTTTGCAAAAGTAAATCAATTGTAGAAAATGAAAAAAAAAAGTTAACGTAACCTACCTAAACGAAATCAGCTCCGGATCTACACTTGTTACAAACCGGGGAAGAGATTTGTGATACACCCTGAAACTGTCGGCAGTGTCGAGTGCAGTTGATAGAGTTATTAAAGATGCGGAATTATATCAGACGAACGATAATCGAAATAGTAGAAATCTGCACGCCAGTGATAAAAAATACGGCTCCAGCTCCATATCAGTAAAAATGTTCTATACTATAAGTAAAGGCTCTGCACAGATGGGCCACCGGTGGCTAGCGACAAGCAGTTTACATTATTTTTAATACGTTTTGTATGGAGTCGAGCGAGTGGCGTCCCCTCGCGGCTTAGTGTCCGCGACATGCCACCGGTAGCGACGACACGCCACTCGCCATTTTCCCAAACTTGTATCAAACGATATTGGTGGTAGACCACCACCACCACCACCACCGACCACTGGTAGCAGCCACCGACTAGAAGTGGCGGCCATCGACCACCTACGTTTGCGCAGGACTACAGGATTGTTGCGTGTTAGCCACAGGTGCTTGTGGTCGGTAGCCCATCTGAGCGGAGCCTAAGAAGCAAAGTAACACAGAACTTGCATACCTACCAGCATACCCGCCGCAGAAGAGCTCGTTGTCGTTGTAGTTGACAGGGTTGGGGAAGCCGAAGCGCCACATGGAGTTGCGCGCGGGCGGATCCATAAGTCGACCGTGGCCCTCGGCGCCGCGGCGCGCGCTGCCTAACATCTTCCGGCAGAAAACAAATAATTTTTTATTTTTAATGTCTAGATGGTTCTTAGGGGATGGGCTAATTTTACCACTGTCGAATAAAAAAAACCGGGCTTGAAGTGCGAGTCGAACTACAATGTGAAAAAAAATGTGCAGTTTCCAGACTTCTCTCTTCTTTCTAAATTTCTATGGGAAGTAGGTAGGTTTTGACTCCCCTGCGAAATTTAAGAAAATACGACTAAAATGGCCGGATCATCGGATTGCGTTAACTTCGAAGCTTGGTTATTTCACAGCTACAAGGGACCACCACCATAGAAGTATTTGATGTTAATTTCAATTGATACCTCCCCGCTCATCTGAGAATAAGGGTCTGGACAGACAGACGGACGGACGGACAACAAAATCATAAGACAATAAAATGATATATGATATTTATAGCAATAAGGGTTTATTTTTTTCTTTTATGATACGGAACCCAAAAATATCTGGCTGATAAAAGTTTAAGGATAAAATCTTAACTATGGTTAATAATCCTTGAAAATGAAAAAAAGGTTGATGGTCACTCTTTCATTAAAAAAAACACAAGGGATTTACGAAAAATCTGTTTTAGTTTAGTTCAGTTACCCATTCTTTGTATAATACCACAACCCCACAGCTGCACAAATCAGTTTGATTTAAAATATTAACATTTTAGCAAGTAAGTATGTCTTAATCGATTAGTGGGTGGAGTCGTAAATGCCAATCTAATAATATGATACCAAATAATAAGTTAATGTCATTCAACCATTAATCTATTCTATTAACACAAATGAAAAATAAATCTAGTAAAAATATAAATAAATAACTTACTCACTTGCAAAAGAAATATCCAGTATGTTAAAAAGGAGGTCCCGCCGGACCTGTACCGCCTCATTTCCATCTGGGGACAATAAAAATGAGAAATGGTTAGTATTCGCCCATCAGGTGTGCCCGAGTGCAGGTCACTGGTGTTCAAGTCAAAATACACTGTGATTTTTGCATTAAATATTTGTGCATCGTGCAGGAGGTCATATAAGAAAAGAAAATTTAAAATCTTGGAAGGGTCATGCATGTGCATTATTAAAAGTGTAAATCTAGTAAGACAAAAAAGTTTGTGACTAGAGTTGTAGATGTTGCAGAAAAAAAATTATACCACTTAAAAAAAAAAAAAAAAAAGAACGATTGAGAGTTGCTCGGTCCACCAGACTGTATGTCTCATCTCGCGATTAGTAGATAATAATATGTAGAGCAATTTGTCATAAAAAAAACTCAATAACAACTGATTAGCTGTTAATTGGGTCACATAAACAGGCAGATCATTAAATATCAATTTGAAGTTTAAAGCGGCGAAGATCGGCGGCACAAATACCGTCTGGTTTGTAACAATTAAACAATTTTCGTAAAGAGGCTCCTCATTACGGATATCGCATACAAAGTGTTCATAATTACACCATTTAAAGTAATTAAAAGATGCAGCGCAGTTCTGGGACTAATTAAATGAGACGGAACCTTCATCACTTAAATGTATTTCTTCCATGGACTTTCACGGCAAATCACACATATAAATAAGTGGGTACTATACCCTATAGCTCTTAACGCAAGGTAGAGTCACTAAAGCTCAATTATGATTTCATGGTGGTCGTGGTGTTCAATTAACACCACTTTACCCTGGATAGGACGTTGCTTTGGTTCTGTGCCCGATCTCTTTCGATCATGCTAGACGTCTTATAGTGCGTATTGCGCACATTCCAGTGCAGCACTCTATTATAATACTTTATCTTCCGTGCAGCTACTTAAGAGGACATCTTATGATTTAAAATTAAGAAAACGTATAATTACTGTTGTGCCAGATCGATTATTATCACAGACTAAAAATACGAAAAATTTTCGAAAAGTGTTTTAAAAAGCAAAACGGTACCTTCAGAATTTAAGCGTGATATTATCAGTATTCAGTGTCTTATGGCCATCTCCTACTTATGTTTCGGCAATAAACAGTGATTTTATCCGTTTTCGCGGGCATTAACGTCAAACAAACGCTATCGCGGGCGCTAATTTATTACGTTATGGGCTGCGCTTGCGCATCGCTCACATCTTTTTCAATTTGTATATTTTGTAGTCGATTTATATCAATGTTCTGACGTTAAAATTTAATTTTTAGCTTTTCTTTTTAGTATTCGCCTGCGCCAAGAATTTGAGGCTGAATTTACGAGTATGATTGACCCAAACAATATGAGGACGCATTATTCAAAAGACTGACAACTCGCCCTTATAAGTCCCATAATTTTCCAAGTTTTTGTGAACCGGTTGAGTGCCAAATGCAAGCCAATTAATCATTTTAAATTGGATATTTCGCGCATTTCACGCCGGTCACAAATAAGCCTGTTAGTTATTATTTGCATTCAATAGGCTAAACGTTAATATAAAGTCATTACATGTGAGCTTATAAGCTCTGATTGGCAGGTAATAAGGTTATATATATAGCAACCAATTGACAGTTCAGTCGTAGGCGTTAGGTCAAGACCCGCGCGACCCTGACTGACGCGAGCGGCGCGCGCGCAACTGACATGATTATGTCATTAAATGTCAACTTTGACAGTTAGGCGGACAAGATGGATGTAGAGCATGATTTGGTGTTTTTGATTTGGAAGTGGCAAAATAAAACGCTTAAATTTTTTTTTGCAACTGGGCTCGGATTCCCGTATCTACATCGTACATGACAAGCGACCCCAAATGTTTAGTGGGGCTACCCTAGAGATTTAGATCATGTAAGGATTTTTACATCATTAAGGATCATGTATATAGGGCCCCAACTTGGCTCAATATGGGACGTGTCAACATTCGTACCTTCCGCATAGCGTCAACTGTGTTAAGCACCATATTAATCCAGTAGCCCCATTTCGGTCAAGCTCATTCCCAGGTAGGCTGCTATTCCATAAAAATACAAAGCTTCAAAGATCAACGAAGAACATCATTAGTACCTATTAACAACCCACAACTTACAATTTAGAGGCCTACCAATCCTACATTAAACCTACAAATCGTGAAATTCCATGGATACAGGTCAGTGCGCTAACACACAACTAAAAATGAAACTCTGAAATTAAGAGTTACGAGTTTACGATCACGAAATAGTACAAAGCCTAGAATGTAGGGTCCTGAGTGATCATCAGACTTGATTCTAATATAATGGTATTACGGTATATTCGTAAACTGTGAACATAAAGGCTCTTTCATCGCATTCTTTTGCACTAAATTAACCTTCCAAAGAAAATAAATGTAGCCACATTGCGTGCCTTTGTAGCAGTGTTGCTCTTCAAAATAATTTAAATGCAAATTATTCCATTTGTCATACGTTTTTAATGAGCAGAAATATTCAGCTTCTCGCCTGTTCGCAAAATCAAAATGTCTCATCGTAAACATTACAAGTACATAAGTGATTATTTTTTGAGTCAAGAATGTATGAAAACAATTGCACGAGTAAAGTCAATAGGTTCTCCGAATACCTTAAATTTTGACTTGATGTCATATCAAAATAACATAAGGTGACATATGAACTTATAAAATAAACCAGGTAAAACTAGATGCCGTACTAATTCGGCCTTGGTAACTTTGTATATAGGTATTATAATATATGTGGTATAAGTAACTATCTAGGCAGGTACTCAAATTAACTTATAAATAAGATCAGTAAGTTTCCTCGCAGGTCTTCTCTCGCAGGTTTCCTCGCACCTTCTACTGTACTAAACAAAACTACACCTGAGATACTTTTTTTGTTTTTATTACTAAGGTGTGGCATGGTGTAAAAAGATACTCGAGAAGCGCGATCGAGCGTGTGACATTATGCGTAAAAATTGCTCGAAAGTGCGATCTGCTGATCCTTCACATTCTCCATTTAGCCGGTAATAACCTAATTGCTTCATTCAGGTTATAATTGCTTCATTAGCTACAATCATGATGCAATTTTGATGATTTTCCTGTTAAGAAAGGATCTCTGATATTTAAAAAATGCGTCTTTTTCCTACAAGCTTGATGACCTGCAACTGCAAGTCATAAGACTTGTTAGCAAAGGTTCACAAATAACATAGTAAAGTTAATGAAAATACGTATTTTAATGGCATACCAGCGAAAATGTATATATGTATACTTAGATATAAACCAATGTTGATATGTTTTGTGTGGTCCTATTTAGGCGATCGTAAAGATAATTTATTGCTTAAAAAAAGGCTGCAACTTTTACAAATGTTTCAAAAACAGATGGCAAGTGTTTACAGTGTTGTTTTCCCTGTAGCCACTGCCACTCCGCGAATCGAATGGAATATTAATTGGCGGCTTTGGATACAATGTGAAAGTGAACAGTAGTGCGCCTGCGCAGTTTGCACCGTTGAGTCAAGGTTCCTCAGAAGTGTTCACAGAAAATTAATATAAACATTCAATAAATGTATAAAATGAAATTGTTACTATGCAATTTTTTTCAAAAGCCTAATACAACGTGGTTTTGTTACTTAAGACGAACAGCAAAATAAATGAGTTGTTCGGAAATTCAGGTAATTATAGCAATATATGAATTTCTCAGCAAATTATTTTGTATATGTACCTATGTACTTCATACACTTCTCACTTCAAGCCCTAACTATTACCTTTTCCCTTTAACATTATGTAGGTACGTCGCATTCGAACTGACATTACAAAGTGACATTACCGCATTCTACCCCAACTGTGGTTTTGAGCATGGCTCGAAAATTATTAATGAAGAGCACGCTTTGGCACCATCCATTACTGGTTCGGCCTAAATGATCGCTTTCGGCTGATGCCGATCGGGGGCCATTCATCTGGTGCCCAAGAGACGTTGGGCCTTGATTACATGTTATTTGGTCTTATCGAGCCGCAACTGGACCACAGTGTGGATATATCAGCTGTTCAATTTGGCAATGTGTTAAGGTGGCTCAACTTAGTTAACTCCCCCGTGCTTTGGAAAACGAAGTTGGATAATCTCGTTTAAGTTTGCCGGGGGGCATTGATGGGGATCAAAGTTCGGTTAGGGGGAAATTCATTATATCATTATGCGAAAACTAATGGGAAAGAATCACGGTAAGGACATTCCACCAGATGACCAGACACTTCTGAATGTATACACATCAACACTGTCTAGGGATATACAAAACAAAGTATTATTATATATAAAATATCAGATAAGTATAGTTCCGTAGCTAGCTTGCAAACCGACAGAACTTTCGTAGCTACGAATTGCCTATACGCGCTACGAGGTTGAAACCTTTCATCGTGAAGTGGCTGTTTCATTTCACCTACGTTCAAATATCAACGGCTCGTCCCATCCAGGGAACTTAATTAAAAAGCGATACATCACGGCATGGAAGCACAAGTCTTATTGTCGATGTTGTCACGATAACCCGATGATTAAGCGAACAACTGATTGGCCCAACTGGGTACAAATTGTCCTTCGACGGAAAAAATTAATTTCGCCAAAGTTTACGCTCATTTGTAAAGGAGGCGCAAATTGCGATGGACATTATGGTTTTAATTGCCTTTCATTTGTGGTTAAGTAGACAATCGATTTTGCTAATTGATCTTTTTTAATGAGAGATTACAAGTTTACAATATATGCCTTTGAAATTCAAATAACTATGTAACGTACCATTATCACCCATTATACTCACCCCCCTAACATCAGTAGCTCACATAAAACAGCGTGTTAAAAAAGAGCGCGAAAATTTCAGAGGTAATGTCTCAACATCACCTCTGAAATTTTCGCTCTCGATTGATCATACAATAATATGAAAATTCTAATACAAAAATCTATATTTTTGAAAATACTTCTTTAACACCGTGTGCACTGACTTTTACAAAATTAAATCTATGTGCAAGTTACATTATAAAAATCTTTTTATTTTTCAAGATTCGGTACATTGGTAAGAACCTATATTAGGACATTAAAAATTTAAATCCTTTTTTTAATCATATCGAGTGTAAAATTATTCAGAGAAACACAAAATCATGGCTCATTAATTAAAGCGTTTCAACCCTGTCAATTAACTTATCTTTATTAATATTTCACTTTCAACAAACATAAATGCGAGCTTGTCTTAATTTAAAGCAGTAAATGAACATATCACAGGTAATTGAGTTGAAATGAGAATGTATTTTGACGTTCAAGGTAGCAGAAGATGTGTTGTGACGCGAAATGAATATCATTGTATGATTGCGTTCCACGTTGCGTTGTCATAAGCCGAATTCATATTGATCAGGGATCTGTACTTAACTACCTAGATGTGACCTGGAAAAGATACTAAATATAGGGTTAAAAGAACAATGTGTATTCTCCAAATAAATTATTATTCAGCTGCTTATTGCATTTAAAACTTTTTCTATGGAAGCAAGCCATTAGATCAAAACGCTATAAAAGTTTCGACGTTCATAATTTATTTTCTTAATTTTTTACAAGTAAGGTTAAAACCAAGTTAAGCCTAGTCAGAGGCCCTAGGGCGGCTTGATAACTTCTGACAGTAAGGTTTGTCACTTGCCTTACATACACCCCTCCACCAATCCGCACTGAGCCCGCGTGGAGAAGTATGGCTCGTTCCTCCTCATAGTTGAGGTGAGGCCTTTTTCCAGCAGTGGGATCTAATAGGCTGACTTATAAGGTTAAAACCATCATGCACTGAGCAATATACTTAGAGATAAATAAAAATATTATATTAATAAAACGTTCATTTCGGATTAAACTATAGTGATCCATATGTGAATTAGTAACATAGGGGAATTAATCTAGGCTTAGTAAAACCCATGGTAAAACAAACATAGTTGGGGAGTGAACAAACCATAAGTAGGTAGTAGCTAGGTAATACTCGTAGTAACTATTATAGTTCTGATACGAGTATTGTCTTTTCATTGTACGCGCAGATGGGCCACCGACCACCGCCACCGGTGGCTGTCGCGCGCCACGCTCTTACGTCCCGCGCAAACGAAGGTGGTCGCAACAATTAACACTCATTTTTTTTTTATATATTAAATTCAAAACTTTTAGCTTATGCTTAAGTAACTTTTAAATTTTATAATACTTTAGTCCACAGAACCTTAAATTCTTTACACCCTCAGTACCCGTTCAGCATTATTATCTGTAATTACTTCCTGCAACGCGATCGCGCGAGAAGTGGAGCAAGCCTTCGAAAATCGAAGAACGCGCCTTGTGTGGTCCGAAGCCGTCATCTGTAACTGTAAGGCTCCGCGCAGATGGGCCACCGACCACCGCCACCGGTGGCTAGCAAGCTGTTTAAATTATTTTGTAAAAAAAATATCTGTAAAAAAAATATGTACAGGGTTTTCAAAAAAAAAAAAATTTTTTATTTTTTTAGAAATCGTTACCTTGCCTTACAAATTTGGTTATAATTTCCAAAAATGACGGTTTTTTTTTATCCATTTTTTTATTATTATTGCTGATCACTTGTACTTAGTACTCCATTCGTTTTTTTTTTTTACAAACTGAATTTAATAAAAAAAACCCTGAAAACCCTGAAAACCCTGTACATAATTTTTTTTAAATACTGGTATGTGAAATTGTTTTTCTGAATTGGGCTCCTTTTTGTTTCGAAAAGCAATAACTTTTTTCCTGTAAGTCGTAACACTTATTGTTGCACCATTTTAGAATCTGCAAAAGATGGGCATTTTTTTTAAACAATGGGCACTGACAGTGTGGTACATTTTTTTTGCACCAAAAGCATTGAAAGTCAAACGATTTGCTATCAGTGAGTATTGAATTTTGAAAGAAACTTAATTTTTTTTATTAAATTCAGTTTGTAAAAAAAAAACGAATGGAGTACTAAGTACAAGTGATCAGCAATAATAATAAAAAAATGGATAAAAAAAACCGTCATTTTTGGAAATTATAACCAAATTTGTAAGGCAAGGTAACGATTTCTAAAAAAATTAAAAAAAATTTTTTTTTTTGAAAACCCTGTACATAATTTTTTTTTTAAATACTGGTATGTGGTGCTTCAGTGTACAGTGTATCCACACCTTTGCTTTGGACCACACAGAAAAAAATTACAACCCTTGTAAACCCTTGAACTTCAAATAAATTGTTTTTCTGAATTGGGCTCCTTTTTGTTTCGAAAAGCAATAACTTTTTTCCTGTAAGTCGTAACACTTATTGTTGCACCATTTTAGAATCTGCAAAAGATGGGCATTTTTTTAAACAATGGGCACTGACAGTGTGGTACATTTTTTTTGCACCAAAAGCATTGAAAGTCAAACGATTTGCTATCAGTGAGTATTGAATTTTGAAAGAAACTTATTTTTTTTTATTAAATTCAGTTTGTAAAAAAAAAAACGAATGGAGTACTAAGTACAAGTGATCAGCAATAATAATAAAAAAAATGGATAAAAAAAAACCGTCATTTTTGGAAATTATAACCAAATTTGTAAGGCAAGGTAACGATTTCTAAAATTTTTTTTTTTTGAAAACCCTGTACATAATTTTTTTTTAAATACTGGTATGTGGTGCTTCAGTGTACAGTGTATCCACACCTTTGCTTTGGACTACTATTTACGCATTTACGCCACACCCTGTATATTTATAGATAAAATAAGTTTTTTATAGTACATTTTTTTATTGCCTCGTAGGAAGTGTGAGAAGCAGAGTATTCTCCTCGGGGATAAAGATGTCTTCGTCTTGGGCGAGCTTAAATTCCTTGCTCCACTCAGGATTCTACTTTTAACTCCCTCGCTATGCTCGGGAGTAAAAACTAAACTCCCTCGCTGCGCTCGGGAGTTAACTCTCGGATCCTTCCTTACGCTCGAGATTCAAGATGACGCCCGTGACGTAAGACATCACTTTACCCCCTTGGTGAATAATCTACTATTAATACGTTTTGTATACACACGGGAATCGAGTGGCGGCTACTCAAGACACTGTGTTTGCGACACGCCACCGATGGCGGCCACTCGCCATTTTGACAAAACATCTAGCAGGTGAGGGTCAATTGTAGCGGCCAAGCGGCGGGAAGGGCGTGAAGCGCGACGGCCACCGGAGCCTAAGGCTCTGCGCAGATGGGCCACCGACCACCGCCACCGGTGGCTGTCGCGCGCCACGCTCTTACGTCCCGCGCAAACGAAGGTGGTCGCAACAATTAACACTCATCTGCTAGATCCTTTGACAGATTTTTTGTCAAGATGGCGAGTCTCCGCTACCGGTGGCGTGTCGCGCGTGGCCGCCACTCGCTTCACGTGTGCAGCGACTCCGTACAAAACGTATTAAAAACAATTACAGCTTGGCGCTAGCCACCATTGGCTGTGGTCGGTGCGCCCATCTGCGCGGAGCCTTAAACTTTTCACGTATTTCCGACTCTTGCTGTCTTTCTCATTCAATTCTACATCCCGAGGTGAGCAAGGAAGACGACTGGAGCCCGAAACAAAATGCAATTTATTCTACAGCGAGCTTCGCTATTGCCAACTAAGTGTCCAAGTATGTATGCAAAAGTCACATGTTTCGATGGCATGTCAGATTCATACATTTTGTTAGCCATAGCGAACTGCGCTATAGAATAGATTGCATCTTGTCTAGGGGCCTTAATCTGAATATCGGATATCGGTACAAATAATCTGAGAACTTGAAGAATTATCTAGATACTTAAAATAACATTCAGTAATGTCTTATATACAACTAGGGCATGGCTTACATATGGAATCAACATTATATGCCTCACACTAATCAAAAGATCAGTCTGGTCAGTAGTTTGGTTCTCGTGAAGCAGCTAATAATACTAAATTATTTAAATCCAACACAAGTTATTTATAAAATGGTCGTTTTATTTCCTACCTGAGGTTAAACTCTCATAACCTTCACCTTCCGACCGCTTTCGTAACGGTAAACGTCATTTAAGCAAAATAACGATATCTGGTCGGACTTACATACACTGTAAGTTCTCACCCAGCACCACATTAAGCGAATTTACACACGCTTTTAAGATTGTCATCATAACTAAACACAATAATACTACTACTAGCTATAATCTGATTCGACTAAAAATTAAAAAAAAAAGGAATAGCTACTATGTATATTTTGCAGTGTTTAAAAGGTACATTCACACCAAATTGCCTAGGACCAAGTTAAGCGTGAGTTTGTGCTATTGCTACCTTTTGTAGAGTTAGGAATCGTGTGAAGAAATTGTATCAAAATAACCAGCGAATGACAAATACGTAATCATGAATTCTTTTTAAAACAAAAGGGTTAGATTGAATTGAAAAATCTGTGATTCAAAAGAATTCAGTAGAAACTTGGACGACAGAGTAGAAATGTCCACTTTGTACCATGTCGTACGTGAGAAACTCCTGACAATGGGCTGTTAAAGCGCCATCGTAAAATAAATAAATAAGTAGAGTGCGCCCAAGTGCGCCACACATCCTGGAGGCAATAATTGTGCGTGAATCGATTTTATAGACATTTTATGCCCCTTATTATGACGCCCGACCGCATTTTGATCAGATTCTGCACTTAAAGTCACTGGCACGTTTTCACGACAATTTACACTTTTTTTAAAAACGGTTTACACTTTTCCAACATTCCAAGTAACCAATAGAATGACTGTTTAAAAAATTTTGACCTATTGTTTACTTCTTATTAAACTTTATACTAATTTAAAAACGGTCGGCGCAGTATCTTTGTTTTTCTCTTTCATAGTACAACCCTGTCGCGGCGTCCAGCCTTCATGGTGAGACTGGCGCATACATAACATACAGACAGACAAACATGAGAGAGAGATCCTTTGTTTTAGAACAGACTGACACGGACATCAAGGACATAGTGGGATAATCTAAGACATGGCAGTATCTTTTTGCTTTTGTATATTTTTGGCGAAATAAACACTTTGACCTCATAGAACCATCATTTCTTGAACAGACCGTTTAAAAAAATCTGACCATTCAAACACGTCACTGATCCATCCACTTCTTTCACAGTCATATCTAGTTCCATCGTCTGTTCTGTTTAATTTATCTATTTCTTCTTACGTCAGCCTCTTCTCTCCTTCCATCGACGTACATACGACTACTTGATCATCACTCTTTATGTCACAACAATACATGTTCCTCCTCTGTGTGTATATTCAACAACAAAAAAATACACATTATCTTAGGAACGCACATTATCAATCGACAGTCGACATTGCTTCTGGTTTTAATATTTATCTCAATTTCAACAGTAATCATTAATTATCTTCATGTTATAATGTCAGCGGACCGATAAGCACTTTATAAATCGATTCTTTTATTCGAAAAACTTTTGTATCGACCGAAACTCAATTACATCTTGCAGTTTTAAAGGCGGCCATTTCTGGCGTTATTAATGAATATTCAAGACCATTTCACACAAAAAGATTCACAGTTAAAAAGTAATGGTAAATACAAGCTGATAAAAGTATCAACAACAAAAAGGTTGTATGTACCTATAGCTACTCAACACAATGAGTTATGTTATAAGATAATACCAAGCCAAATGAGATTTCGATGGATTCGAAAGCCATGTGTTTTTAAATAGAGCTCTATCTGAATAATTAACCAGTGTTTATGTCCCATTTACTGACAAAGCTGTTGAAATACCCTTGACATTCACCAGACGACATTGAGATCGGGGGCTCGTCTATGTACAGTCATGAACAATGAAGTATACACACGTACACACCTATGTAATAAAGTCTAAAATTGAACACACACACACACATGGTCTTGCTGTACCTTGATACAGAATTACGAATCAAGCAGACCTCCTCGAAGTATTTGCCTGACGGCTTAAAAGCTCGTTGATAAGAAAATTGCAGAGCTGACAAAAACTTTCAACCAATTGAAAGCTGACCTTTTTTATCTGTCAAAAAGTGAGATTTACACTGAATAGGCGTGTAGTAGTCGCATTTATTTACATGATTGACTAATAAACCAGCGATGGTGAAGTTAAGACGTAAAATCAAAAATAAATTTATTTTTAGCGACCTCCGTGAAGGAGGAATTCTGGCCACAGGGAGTCGTGTTTGGAAGTTTTGAGCAGGTTAATATTTTTTATGTACTAATGTAGTATTAGAGTTTTTAATATAATAATAAAATAAATTACCTTGAAGAAAATTGTGGCATGGAAATTAATGACCAGTGATAGTAAGTCGCTTAAAGTATAAATAGTATAATGTTCTATAATTAAGTGTCTCATAGCCTGTTTGTTAGCTGTAAAATGCGCCCAACAAAGGCATCACGTTGCAGTCCCGTTACACAAAGTTTTGTTGGTAGACGTATCATTTGAATACTGATTTCATTAACAATGAGATAGCCTCATTACCTTAATATACCTAGTAAGTGAAAACTACTTGTGACTTACTAAACTATTGTGGCTGGTATTAACCAAACAAGCTATGTGATGCCACCGTTGTTTCAGTTTTCAAAAACCTAATGCTTAAAAAAGCTACTTTGAGATCTAAGCAATGTATGTGATGTTGTCCGATATTTATTATTATGTTTAATAGATAACGGTAGGTAGGTAGGTAGGTTGAGGTGCTTGTGGCGCAGTGGCGGCAGCGCTTTGGTAGTGATACCAAAAGTTAAGCAACCCACGGCGCGGTCGTGATTGGATGGGTGACCATTCCGACCATTTAAGTGACGTCCATGACAAGCATCTTCGTGCTTCGGAAGGCACGTTAAGCAGTTGATCCCGGCTAATATCTGTGGTATTAGTCGTTAAGCCTAGTCAGAGGCCCTAGGGCGGCTTGATAACTTCTGACAGTAAGGTTTGTCACTTGCCTTACATACACCCCTCCACCAATCCGCACTGAGCCCGCGTGGTGGAGTATGGCTTGTTCCTCCTCATAGTTGAGGTGAGGCCTTTTCCCAGCAGTGGGATCTAATAGGCAGACTTATAATAGATAACGGTAAATTAATTGTATGTTAGATTTGGTAAGGTTTTTTTTTTGGAGTCCCACATAGGAACTGCCCATTCTCCCTGAGTTTAGTTTAGCAGTGGCTATATGCGTAGATTGTCTAGTCGTAAAACTACGGCTTTTGTTTGGAACTAGTTAGTGGCATTTATATAAAGGCAACGGGGCTTTAATACAAAGCCTCCAACTGGGCATTAAATAGGGAAGTGTTCATAAAAACGCTCAATCAAGCTGAAAGTCAGAGCAGCAGCAAATAGAAAAAATAGAAAACAATATTACTTAATTACACATCTTGAAACGAAAACAAGGTTCAATTAATAATTCTACATTTTAAAACTTGATGATCTTTTCATATCTATATTGCATATATTGCATAGGTCTATGCAACAAAAACTGGAGCAGTTTTCGCGCAAACCGGGCCGTTCGCTTAATTGGACATTCACGCATTCCGTTGCGCGGGCGCAGACCCACCCTCTTCTTCCTCGTCTGCTCGTAGCTTTATTTATTGACAATTTTAATGTTCAGTACTGTCCAGACTGGTTTTACCAACTAAGTGATAAGATGATTTTTTTATTTTTAAATAAACTTCTAATCTTATTAATTTCAATTATTGTTTTTTTTACTTTGCCGTAATCGCAAGTAAATAACAATAGAAATTAAAATTTCAGGAATTTTACAGACAGGTATTTTAAAGTTACAGGTGTAATTAATAAGATGAAGCATTCATTTTTGATTAATTAATTAATATTAACCATAATAATAAATTAAAGGTTTTAAAAGGGACGATAGAAACCTCAAAAATAAAAAGGACGACTTCGATTGACTCCTAAATTAGTATAGAAATTTAGGGTAAAAAGGAGAGATGGATTTTCGTGTTATTGCAGATTAAAAAGCTGAGACTTTGTAAAAGTTGATCAAAATCTATTTTCATTTCACGCAAGTACTTACTATTACCGATATTTAAACGTTTTTTTTGACGAAAGAGCGAGTTAAATAATGCTAACTACCAATGATATGTTAACACTAATTAACATTTGGATTCAATGATCTCGGGTCAACGATTAGACCATAAATATTGATGATCATTTACATCGGCTGCCATTGATTTATGCACAGATCATCGAACTGCTCCTACGCAATTTATATTTTTTTTCACAAGCACTGTTTAAGATCAATATCAAAATATAAGAATAGTTATTTACGGGATTGCTACCATGTACCTTTTTATTTTCGAGTTTCCGATATTTCGGCGCTGTTGCAAGCGCCATGATCACGGAATAACTGAAGATCTTGCGGGTGGGGTGTTATGGGCAAACATATCGGTTCACCTCCGGTACCACTGTTTGCAAACTCACTATTTTCTCGCGTCTGTTCTCGACACACAACACTAACAGTATCCGACCGCGAAACTACACTTGGTTGGTTTTTTCGGTTTTTGCACATTCGAATCACTGGATTCCAGACACTTGACAATTTAAACCCGTCCTCGCGATTGAAATTTTTGTATTTGGTGATTTCAATTGCTTCTCTGACCAATCTTGGTATGTAATGGCGTTCTGTCGAAATGATCTGAGGGTTATGAAACTCAATCCAATGATTTGGACCTGATTCCAACAAATGTTCCGCGATCTGTGTAATCTTATTCTCGTCACTTCATCGAAATCCTGCACCAAAACAAGGTTGATGTGAATGAGTTGATGGTCAGTTTTGACGTAGAATCACTCTTTACAAATGTAGCAGTAGCAGATTGTCTGGAAGTGGTTAAGGTAAAGTTGCATGACAACAACATCCCGATGGAATATGCCGGACTTCTACATCATTGTTTGTCTACGATTTTTTTCATATACAGGGGTCAGTACTACCTCCAAATAGACGGAGTCGCTATGGGTAGTCCCGTAGCTCCAGTGGTTGCAAATATTTGGATGGAGTTTTTTAAAGAAAAAGCCCTTGTCACTGCACCCACTGAGATTAAACTATGGAAGAGGTATGTAGACGACGTTTTCTGTATATTAAGGGGAAACAATCAAGACTTAGAATCTCACTTGGAAAATTTAAATGGCATCCATCAGAATATAAATTTTACCTACGAGGTAGAAGAAGTATTGCATTTTTGGACGTGCAGATTCGTGTGCGGAGTGACGGTTCATTGAGTCACTCTGTCTACAGAAAATCTACTTACACTGACCGCTATCTCAACGCCGCCTCGCATCATCACCCTCATCATCTTAATTCTGTAGTGACCTCATTGACAAACCGAGCCTATGATCTGTGTGATGGAGAACATCTAAACCAAGAGCTAGAACATGTTCGGCGAGTCTTACAGAACAATGGATATAAAGGGAAGCTTCCACCTAGACACAGAGTAAGACAACAGAAAGATACAGTAGACAGACATCCGGTATACTTTAAAAGGAGTGACAGACAAGATCTCAAATGTACTTAATAAATATTCACTAAATACTGTCTTCACTCCATTAAGAAAAGTGACACAATGTCTACGTTCGCCTAAAGACTGTTTCCCCTTAGATAAACCTGGTGTCTACAAGGTTGACTGCAGCTGTGGTAGTTCATATATCGGCCAAACTAAACGTACCATAGCGTGCCGAATGAAGGAACACATTAAGGCGGTCAAGAACATTGACATACAAAAATCGGCGATCTTCATTTATTCCGTGATCATGGCGCTTGCAACAGCGCCGAAATATCGGAAACTCGAAAATAAAAAGGTACAGTCGACCAAATTGAATCATGACCCACCTTATGATCATTTTTCTACTGTCATTCTATACAAGTAAGTTGAAATTCGCTTTAACATACATTTCCTAGAAACGAACGTGTTATTAATTTATTAGACACTGACAGTCACTGACAAGGCAATGGTCGCTATCTGTACGAATAAGTTTGTATAAAAATCGGCGAGAACTTCATTTCATGTGGGTAAGGGTTGCAATGCAACACACAAGTAGGTAGGTAGATATTCGGGATTCGGCACAGCCGGGCGCCAAGTCTGTATTGGGAACCAGTTTCTTTTATAAAAGTTCCACTGGAACTTGTGTTTGCCATGATGAAATAAAACAGTATACTTAGTTGAAGAAAATAATATTTATTTTAAGTATATATTTAACAAGTGGCATTAAATTGGTAAAGTGAAAAGTAACCCGATTAGACGACAAATGTCACTTCCCCAATCCAAACACCACAAATTTTCATCTGGGGACCTAGACGGCCATGGAATAAGAGTGAATGCATCTTTATGCTGGGTAAACCAATTCGAGACAATTCTGGCAGTATGCACTGGACAGTTATCATGAACAAAGGAGAATACTGGCACTTCTTCACGCAAGTAAACTGTTCGCAAAGTCGGTAACATTGAGTCTTCCAATAAATTGACATAGTTTATAGAGGTATGACGAGGAGAAATTTGAACAAGTTTTCCGACACTTCCGGCATCCATCCAGGCACACATGTTAGCCGAAATTCAGCTGGATAATTGGTTGGGCACAACGTGATCCTCTGTGTATCGCGTGTTATCGTAACGCCACAAAGTTAAGCGACCATGTTGAGAAGAGCGAAATGATTTCTTGTCTGTAAATATGTTATCCGTAATAGTGTTGCATTTCCATTCTCTTCCGTTCCGTTCTTAATTCGACGAACGCCATGAATATGTCGTCGTCTGTCTTCGAGGGTACCCTCTTTAGCATGCCGCCTGATCCAGGTTCTGACTGTGTTCCGACTTATTCTTAGCTGTTTGTTCTGCCATTTGGCCACTTAGCAAATTGGCCATTATACGATTTGTTTGTAGATATTGACTTAGGTTTTTATACAATTTCAGACTTACTGGGTATACTTGACATTTGACACACGTTTTTCATTTTTTAAATTATAATACATTTTTCTTCGTAGTGAAAAGAGTTTGGATTATGGACTTATTTTAAATTCATATTAAGACTGGTTTATCTAAAACATGTCTAGTGCAGTGATAATAAAGGTTAAACTTGCATAGATCTCTGACCCGTTATGACGCATTTTTATTCATATTTAAAACGTACTATGTGCAACATGCATGACAGCGAAGAAAACCTTACTTCATTTATGAATGCAAAGGAATAATCGGCAAAGTGGGTCATGATTCAATTTGCTCGACTGTACATGGTAGCAATCCCGTAAATAACTATTCTAATGATAATGACCATGAAAGTTTAAAACAGTATAATATCAAAATAAGTTGATTTTGTTGGATTGGATGTAAAATTAAGGATAGTTTGAGTAAGTGAATAGCCCAAATAACTTGCAATCAGCACTTGATTTCGGTACATCTTTTAGTTTTACTGTAAGTAAAAGACATAAACGCGCTCTCGCGGCATTTTTAAGCAAATAGAAATAAATGTTACTGGCCCGTGTACTTTAAATACAAGCTAAAACACGTTTTCGATAAAAAGGATGAAATAAATATTTTAGGTAACCTGAGAAATGGGCAGTTCCAGAGATAAACCTGTCGAAGTATACTGAACTGTCCAACGCTTTCTTATGTAAATACACAGGCCGTTAGGTACAGTTAAATGTTTACTAAGAGGTGAGAGATGACATTGTATTGTTGTATCAACACTGTATATGTCGCGGGGATATTATAAAATCCGTAATATTATATTATAATTTCACTAGTGTCATTATAATTACTGTGATTTATTGTCAATCGTTTGCATTACTTACAATTTAACTGGCTTTTCAGTGCCATTATAATGTTACTAGACCGATACAGTGACATTGTAAGGCAGTGATATTTTAACAATAACACTGGTTTAAGAAAGCCGTTAGATTATCAAAGCGATCGCTGATTGGTCTATTTTCTTTACCAACTGAACTACAAGTATTGAACACTTCCAAATGCTCACGATCACTCATTTTGAAGATATTGACTAGAATGATCAACTAAATACCTCATAAAAACACCAAAAATATGTAATGAACTGATACGTAAAAAGGCACGCTCCAATGTTTATAAATGTGTATTGCGACTGATGAACTCAATTAATTAATTAACCCGCACAGGCCAGATGCGAACTTTGGCGCAAAAAAGCCTCTCTGCCTAGTCCTTTTTTCCCACTTGCCGAGAATTTCACTCCTGGACATGATTTACCATGGCCGATCTGGAAGTCCTTAAACAGGCTTCGGACTCAGGTTGGCCGAAGTAAGAAAAACATGGTCAGGTGGGGATTTTCGGTAAGCTCCAATGTTTGGAGAGGGGCAGTGTCTATGCTTTAATAGTTGCGATGCCTAGCTTGCACTCTGCTTCTGCTTTGCTGCTTGTATAGTATAGGTACTGGCCTACCTTACTCGTCTCTTGGCGAGTAAGGTGGCGAATGGCTTTGAGGGAGAGCGCTACAGTCGTGATGATCCTCAAGGCAAGCCTGAAGAGTTCTCCTGCACGCGGTTGCCACTCTGCTATTGGTCTAATTCCCTCAGAAATAGACGTAACAGAAACCTTCAGACGAACTATCGCCGGGATGATGAGGTCATGTCCCTGCGTGTCCATCATCTAAAATATGATGGTGGACTGTAGAGTGATCTCTTGCACTTGGGTCTTACTCTGAGAGTCCATTCTCAGGGGGCAGGGCCTGTTGCCACCGGGTGCAGTAATCAGGCAGTCCGTCCTGAAGGGTGCTGGGGAGCCAGTGGCGTGGCATACCCCTACAAAAGGCGCTGTAACCTGATGATGGACGGACGTTGGTAGCGAAAAATTTTTCTTAAGGGACCGCTGCCTTACTAAAAGTCCCATGCTACCGAATCAATGGCGGTATAACCATTTCCGGCAAGCAACCGATGAGGCGTGGGCGGCCTTGAGTGGACACTAAAAGGACCCAACCGAACAATGGCGGTATAACCATAATACAGGCCACCACAGGCCATGAGCGCGGGAAATCGCCCCTAAAAGTGTGGCAGTAGCTCTGTGGGAAGGGGCTACGCGTAACTTTTCTTAATCCCAACAACAAATATGGAGGCAAATTTGAAAAAGAATTTACCCCAGGAGGGTACCAGCGGTGCTGGAGAATCCCTCCCCGAGCAAAGCTCGGGCTGCCCCACGTATTCTGGGGGGGGCACAAAATTGCTTACCCATGCGGCCGCAGGTGGCGGCACCGGCAATCCTACGGGGGAGCTGGAGGTCTCAGCAGAGACATCACGGGTTGGTTATGCTCCAAGCAGGACCACCGAGACGGCAGGTACACGCACCAACCGTGACAGGGAGGAATCCTTATCGGACTCTGAACTGGCGCGTGGAGGATGGCGTACAGTTGCGAAACGAGGCGGTTCTGGTGCAAGTAGAGGTGGTAGAGTGCCAGGACAGCAACTCCAGAGGCAGGGGTGTGAGACGAAACCTAGAGGCTCTGCCAGTCAGAAGACTGACAGACCGCCAGGTGGGGGCTCCTCCAAGGCCAAAGGAAGGGGTCAGCACACAGCACCACCACAACGGAGACCCGGACCGACAAGTGGAGGGGACCACGTCAGCCGGACGGTACGGGAACCGCCGCGTGAAGGGGACTTAGGACCGTCACGCGGTCGGGACGGTGACCAAAGGGGCGTCGGCCTGCCACGCGAAGGTGCCGGTAACTCCAGGGGTGGGGCCCCGCTACCTGACACTTCATCGGCGCCCGCTCGGCCGATTCCGGGACAGGATCTGTCCAGGGATGGGCCGAACGACAAGAAACGCAGTAGGACGGGAGCCCAGAGGCGGCATGCTCAGGCTATTCTGCAAAGGCAGCAGGCTGAGGATGCCGCCTCGGGCGATCGTTCAAAGCGAGTGAGAGAGGTCAGTGATGAGGGCCCTGTGGAAACCAGTGCCAAACGCGTTAAGACATCGAGTTCTTACGCAGAGGCACTGGGGACTATCAAAATGGCGATCATCCCTGACAACTATCCCGCGACAATGCTTGAGGAAGAGATATTCGATGACATCCAGCTTGCCATTCTCGACAGGCTGGAATCGACACCGGATCCCCTTCCTCAAGTACACATGGGGTTCACTTCCAATGGGGTGATCCCCGTTTCATGCAATGGAGACCACTCCGCGAAATGGCTTGAATCCTTTAATGGCGAGACCATTAAGGGAGTCAAGCTAAAAGTGGTCATAGCCAGGGACCTTCCTAAGCCCATTAAGATGGCCTGGAAGACCAAGACGACGAAGGCAGACGTCTCGAGGCTTCTGGGTATTGTGCAGAGGATACATCCGGAAGTAAAGACTGCGAACTGGCGGGTGGTGGACACGAAGGAGGAGGGTCGCACCACTCGTCGGATCGTACTGATGGATGGAGCCTCTGCGAAATACATAGGGGCAAGAGGCTACTGCCTGAGTACTGGCATCGACCTGAGCACCTTCAAGCTTCTGGAAGAGGCGGTGAGGCCTGCGGCTGCTCAGGTCGATGCAAAGAACAGCGAGGTACAGGCTGCAGATAAGGAGCCTGACGCTGGCACCCAGGACCTTGCAGTTCCGGGCCCATCAGGGTTGGCGCGAGAATGTGGCGCTGAGTGCTTGCCTCTGGGGCGACCAAGTGAGGGGTCCCCAAGGTCAGAGGAGGTGCTTGGTGCCATGGACTCGCTCTACCTGGGTCATTCGTCGCCGATGGCACAGGAGGACGAAGAGGTCCTCCTATCAGACTGCTAGCAGAGATGGCGAATTTAAGGTGTGTGCAGATAAATCTACATCACTGTCGAGCTGCGACTGCCCTTCTGGCACGAGAGCTTCAATGTAATAAATACGATATTGCCCTCATTCAAGAACCTTATCTATATAAGGGGCAAGTTAAGGGTCTAGGTAGCCAAGCAGGAAAAAATTACTACAACTGCTCTACTAATGATGTGAGGAGCTGTGTCTATGTCAAAAATGACCTCAACGCAGTTCCTCTCTTTGCTTTCTGTTCCAGGGACCTGACTACGGTCAAGGTCCATACGGGGGCGGGAGGAAAGCGGGCAGTAATATTCTCGTCAGCTTATCTCCCCTATGAAGATAAAGATCCAGTTACACCACTTTTACGGGATCTGGTGGACTCCTGCAGTCGAGAAGATGACAACCTGGTCATCGGATGTGATGCGAATGCACACCACGTGGTCTGGGGAAGCTCGGACATCAACGATAGAGGAGAGAAGTTATGGCACTATGTGGTAAGCTCTCCCCTTCAATTATTAAATTCAGGAAATAAGGCGACATTCTTCAATGCTCGTAGGGCGGAGGTGATCGACATAACCGTAGCGAACAACAAAGCTGCCAAGAACATTAATAGCTGGCATGTGTCAGACGAGGTCTCGCTTTCGGACCACAACTACATATGCTTTGGGTACAGTTTGGATACGCCTATCGAAACTGTTCGCAGAAGAAATCCCAGGAATACAAGATGGGATAACTTCAAGACTGAACTTAAAGTTGAACTTAATCAACAAAGAGTTGAGCTGAACTCTATACTAGATATAGAATTCGAGGCAGATAGAATTAATAATGCGCTAGAAGTTACATGGAAAGGCAACTGCCCGGAAAACAAAGCAATTGCAAGGAGACTACCATGGTGGACCCAAGAGGTAGCTCAAATCAGAAAAGAGACAAGGAGGGCATTCAATGTAGCTAAAGCTACGAATAACTTCAGTGAATACAAAAAGGCACTAACGCGATACAGCACTGCGGTTCGAAAGGCAAAACGTTCTGCCTGGAGAGCTCACTGCGAGAAGATCAGCTCAGTACCAGAAGGAATGAGACTGACAAAAGCGATCTCCACCACAAAATCAGCTCCACTGTCAACAGTAACAAATGAGAATGGAGAACGCACAAAGGTCGGAGCCGAAACGCTGAAAGTAATGATTAAAACCCACTTTCCCGGCGCCAAGACTATAGGTGAAAACGAAGATGCCATTAGCCAGGAAGACCAAGCGAGAAGGACCACGCAAAGCGACTGGCTAGTGGCGAAGAAGGTAGTGGATGCTGCCAAAGTGAGCTGGGCGCTTAAATCCTTTCAGCCATTTAAAGCGCCTGGTCCAGACGGCATTTACCCCATTGTACTACAACAAGGTGTCTCGATCCTGAATCCATACCTATGTAGACTTTATAGAGCATGCATAGCATTTGGATATATACCAAAAAGGTGGAGACAAGTTAAAGTAATCTTTATTCCTAAACCAGGTAAAGCAGATTATGAGGAACCAAAAGCGTTCAGACCGATCAGCTTACAATCATTCCTACTAAAAACGTTGGAAAAAATGGTTGATAGGCATATCAGGGAAGGTGCATTGAGAAAATTTCCTCTACACGGTCTACAGTGCGCTTATCAGTCCGGCAAATCAACGGAGACCGCACTTCACTATGTCACAAAAAGAGCAGAGTACGCTCTAGAACATAAGGAACTGTGCCTAGGGGCTTTTGTGGACATAGAAGGTGCCTTCGACCGCACAACATTCGAATCCATAAGAGCATCCGCGAATGAGCACGGCATATCTAAAACTATCTGCAGATGGATAGATTGCATGCTCAAAGGAAGCATAATACACTCTGAGCTAGTGGGAGAACATCTTACTTTGAAAACCACTAGAGGATGCCCCCAAGGCGGAGTCTTATCGCCGCTTTTGTGGAGCTTAGTTGTAGACTCGCTACTGGCCAGACTAAATGAAGGACCTTACTACACAGTAGGTTATGCAGATGACCTTGTAATAATGGTCAACGGAAAATTTCCGAGGACGGTATCGGAACTAATGCAAAGAGCGCTGAACATCCTTCAGAACTGGTGCGAAAGCAATCATCTGATGGTCAATCCCAGCAAAACAACAGTGGTTCCGTTTACAAGAATGAGAAATCTCCAAGGGCTTAGGACGATAACATTATATGAAACCCAGCTACAATGGTCCAAAGAGGTTAAGTATCTAGGATTAACACTAGATAAGGAACTCAATTGGAGCAAGCACACTGACATAACAATTTCTAAAGCAACAAGAGTTTTTGGAATGTGTCGAGCGGCCTATGGTAAAACATGGGGATTAAACCCAAGGATTATAAGATGGATATACACAATGATGGTGCGACCTATAATTACATATGGCAGCATTGTCTGGTGGACAAGGACAAGGCTAGTAACATGCAGAAAGGCTTTGGAAAAATTACAAAGAACTGCTTGTCTAGCGATAACGGGGGCCTTCAGAAGCACTCCAACGGCAGCAATGGAAGTAGCACTAGAACTTCCTCCGCTGCATATTGTGATAGAGACTGAGGCAAGGAAGGCACTGCAAAGACTTAAGGTCTCCCAGCTTTGGGATGCATCCAAACCTCAAACGAATCACACTCTATGGGAAGGAAATTCGGATTTGAACAGGATCCTTCAAATGGACTGTGATCGAACAAGTCCAAAATTTTACTTCCAAAGACTATACAAAGTCCACCTCCCTACAAGGGATGACTGGAAACAACGCCCACCCAAGCCGGAACCGGATAGCATAATCTGCTATACGGATGGATCCAAAATGGATAGCGGCACAGGTGCGGGAGTTTACCTGAAAGACTTCCAAGAAAGTCAATGCATGGGTGTAATGGCAACAGTTTTCCAAGCGGAAACCTATGCTATACTCTCATGTGCATTGAGGAATCTAGATCAAGGTGTGAAAAACCGCACTATCTATATTCTCAGTGACAGTCAAGCTGCGTTAAAGGCACTGTCAAGGGCAAAAGTGAACTCAAAATTAGTCATAAATGCCATTGAAGTACTTAACAGACTCGGCAAACATAATAAACTACGTTTAATATGGATACCGGGTCACACAGGTTACGAGGGTAACGAGAAAGCAGATGAATTAGCGAGATGGGGCTCATCGGCTAGACTAATTGGCCCTGAGCCTTTTATAGGATTGTCGAATGGAACAATTAACACGGCATTCAAGAACCACATAAAGGCCAAACATGCCCAGGAATGGTCCAGAATAAATGCCCTGGATCACTCTAAAGCCTTTCTTGATCTGAATGCTAGAAAATGGTACAAATACCTAATGCTTAACAGCCGCCAACACTCGAGACCTCTGATGGGGGCATTAACTGGTCACTACGCCACAAATAAAATGCTTCTCAGAATGGGGCTAACTCAGGACGGCAGCTGCAGAGCCTGTGGGGAAGAGCCAGAAGACATGAAGCACTTGATGTGTGAATGCGATGCACTGGCTAGAACCCGAATGGGTCTTCTTGGATTGGCTTACCCAGACTCGGAAGACTATAGGCTCTTCAGACCTAAAGACAGTAAAATTTATAAAGGAAGTCTTTAAGGAACACTGAAGAGTAAAGGTATGGGGAGTCACAAAAGATCCTAGTGGGTCGAGGTGCTCCGTGGGTTAATGCCCATGGCCCCTATAAAGATAAGAAGATAAGAAGCTCCAATGTTGACTTTGTGGTGCAGTGCAAACTATGGCACACTTAACATTGTGCCCGTCGTGCCCCAACACCTGCACGCCAGCGCAAATCCGCAATACAATTGGCTGAATTCTGGGCTGCTACGATGTAATGTTCTCGTGTTTCATCGACCCGCTAAGAAGAAGAACTCAATTGAACAATCAGAACACGCGGGGCTCCCACCACAAACTCAACTCATAATAAACCTAGATTTATTATAATATCATATTATATTGCAGTGATATTACAATATCATTAAAAAGATATTGAATTTCACTAGTAAAATTATAATATCACGTCTTTGACAAAATCCCTGCGACATATACAAATAAACACACAAAATAGATAGAGTAAATTAAACTGTTTACAAGTCTCGACAGAGAGTGTAGAGTGCAAGACATGGAGTTTTACTAACCCAGTTGTTATAACGATCGGTATAGTAACATCTGGGCTAAGTGGCAATTGTAGCGTTTTGTTCCTTGATGAAAATATGTAACCTGAATAAACTGTTAAGAAAGAACAGACATATTTTAGCAAAATTGTGAAACAACTAGCGTTAAATGTCAACTTATAGGAAAGTATCGCAAACACAGCAAAGTTTATGTGCTTTTGCTAACGAATCGAGTGTTTATAAGCTATAATCTGATGGCGATCTGGGATCGATTAAACGAAGAATCGATTTTTGTAGCCAAAAAGATCGATTTTTAAATCGATATGTAGTACTGTATCGATTCAGTGAATCGATATTTCACCCTTGAAAATCGATCTTATTGGCCTCAATTTTTTTTGTGGATCGATTTATTAGGTCACGATTCGAATCGATTTAAAAATCTATGTTTTTCGAAAAGAATCGCCATCCCTACTATAAGTGTGTATAAAGCTATCCAACCTGCGATTGCAGTAACTGAGCTAGTATAGTTCCCCACACCTCAACCTTTAGGTTTTATATTTTTTTTACAAAATCGAAAAGCCGAATCAAGTATGGCGGCTGAATATTAATAGGAACCCAAGTTTTATTAGTTTTCACACCTCTCGGATAGCATACCTAGTGTATCTCTATTTTTAGCTCAAAGACAAGTAAGTGATTATTAATTCATACGGCGCGGGCAAACATTTCAGCCTTTGGCACTAATTTACATAAGATCTCCTTAATGGCGACTTCGGAAGACAAACATGGCCGCGGGGTCGATAACCGGAACGATATATGTCAATTATTTATAAAAGCAAAGTGAATACTCGCATAATTACGAAATTCAAGCTACTAGGATTTATTTCAAGCCTTTAGATAAGCAATCTCTTTCGCAGTTCTGCAAAGCGTCAAAGTAGAGAGCCACATGCATAAAAAAACCGGCCAAGTGCGAGTCGGATCCGCGCACGAAGGGTTCTGTGAAAATTTCAAGCGCCTACCTGTTGCCGTTATTAATGTAGAGCAAAAACCGCCAAAAAATCATGTATCACGTATCTGTCAAAAAATCTGTCTAGCTATTACCGTTCATGAGATACAGCCTGGTGACAGACAGACAGACAACGGAAGCTTAGTAATAGGATCCCGTTTTTACCCTTCGGGTACGGAACCCTAAAAATGAAACTTTTAATCCTTTTTAGGGTTCCGTCAATAAGGAACCCTTATAGTTTGGCCACCTTCGTGTATCTGTCTGTGATTTAGGGCAGAGATTTTAGTACTAGAAAACTGTACCTTGGCACAAAAATGAATATTATATTTCTTTTTACTACCACTGCACCAAAAAAAAATTTCGTTGAACCATTTTTCAATATTTTTCCTTTAGATAATAATAAGAGACGAGACGAGACACTCCGTAGTAGCCCGACACGCACTTGGCCAATTTTCGATCTTAGGTATTATATTTCAATATAGCGGTAATAATGAAATGTCAGTGGTAATACAAGATGTTGTAAATAAAATTGTCGTAAATATGTTCAAATCAAAATAATATGTTATAGGATTAACGTATTTTATGGGTCTTTGTCTATTTTTGTTATTAAGTTTATAAAACTTCTGTTAAATTGAATATTTGGCGCTAATTTCGAGACAGTATGTTAAATACAATAAGTGAATAAAAAGGCTAATTAAGCGGTTACCAATTAATTATGTTACGCAATTACAAAAAAAAAAGACAAATACCTACTAAACCTGTTGGGACCAATATGTAATAACAATACTTATACTCGTTTTTTATCCGACTTTGTATTTCATTTCTTCACAAATAAGAGCGTTGGACTGATACTAAGGAGATAAATCATTTTCACAAGATTTTAAAAATAATTATTCATTCATGCCTTGTGCACGGAATACTAAATAGGTAATTATTACCTTAGATTTATTGTTTTGGGCTTTTATTAGGCGTATCAACATTATCTACTATCAACTATCTTGCTACTTCAGGTGTACTTGTACGGAAATGTGAAATTTTAATGTTTGTTGTTTCACATTTTCGTTCCATAATCACCAGTAGGTATTACAACTACATAAAATGCCGCAGTTTTCAGTCGCCGTGTGTACAGCTGGCAACACATCACCACACCACCATTGAACCACGAAAACAGTCGGAAATCGAACGGTTTTAAAGTCAATATAGTCTTACTGGTATTACTTACGTCAAACACCCACTTTCCCACTTTGACCTTGAGACCGCCTGTATTCCCTACTAATAAAAGCTGTATTCGTTGTTCAAATGTAACCTGACCTGAAATACTGCAATATGAGTCAACAGGATAGCTTTTTTCACACAAACCTGCAAACAACTTTTAAGTAGACATGCATTTTTTTTATTGCGACAATGGCGTGTCGTGTCTCCGACACGTCGATGTTTGCGCCTCTGTACGACTTTTCACGGTGATTCACTGGTGACAAGTCACGAGCGGGTGCATTTACATAAAACCTTAAAACCCCCAACATCGGTCTGTTAAGTGTCCTCTTTAAGAGCAGTTCACACAAGATAAAAATACCTCCAGAAATTACCGCCTCCAGTGTCATTCATTTCTAGTCAATTTTCCACACAGATTGACTAGTTTGATTGCATTAATGAACAAAACATTGATATATAAAAACCAATGGAACAAAAGTTTACAGATGGTTAACTTTGTTTTCGCTATTTCAAAAAACCCAACGCACGTAGGTTTCTTCAAAGATTTCTTCACTTTTTGCAAAAATCTAGTTAGTTCTCGTGAGTAATATTATCACATTCTGCATTTGATTTGCTAAAACGACAGAATTAACTGGTCTTTTTATATATGTTTTGATGGAACACAATTTTTACACAAAATGACAGAACATGTACACTTAACACGAGAATCATGTAAATACCAGGAAATTAGCCCCCTTTCAGAAATATCAAATTACTCGTAATAGTTTCCACTGTGACCACGACTTTAGGATCCGTGTATAGTTTATCGCGGATCTGAGTAATGGCCCTCGCATCAATCATCGAGGGATGAATTATACCTTTACACCGACTTATTTCATCTTTGCATTTGGGGATTTCACTCGAATCAACATCGAAAATAATTGGAACGATCCAAACCTGACATTGTAATTTTTACGCGGAAATAACACATTGAAGATTTTTATTTTTAAAAAGAGTAAGTATTTTGTATTGTTATGAAATATAAACAATTAAAAAGTAATAGGTGGACGTTAAAAAAATAAGAACATATTTTGTGTAGAATAGAAGTAGAAACGTAGGAGAGACAACACTTTTTTTCTAATTTAAGTTAAAAATACGTCTTTTATAAGCTCACTAGTAATTAGGCCAACTAGAGGTACGGTGGACAAAAAATGCAGAGCCACTGTAAAAAGATATAACAAGCTTATAGTAATATTTTTAAATAGTATAGTAAATGATTCATAATTCGCCAACAAACATCTCATTCAAGAAACATTTAAGCGCTGTAAATCGAGCCTTGAATGAAAAAGCACAGAGTTATTGATTCGCGGTCGAAACGGCTATAATTCCCTTTGTAAATATGATTATGGATGCGCCGGGGAAAATGGCAAAAAGCCTGGCTGATAATCTTGCCATTGACATCAGCTACCAGTCAATGAAGCTCTATAAGGGACGGGGTGAATTTATTTCACCGTGAATCGTCTGGACAATGATCGTTTGTCAAGTGTTTAAATAGGTATTAAGTGTTTACTTAATTATTTGAAATAATTGCCATTAAGACAGGACTCGAATCGAATAAAAACTAAATGCACAAGTACCTAATTAATGTAATTATTTATTTGACATTGTTTACACATTCCCCCTTCCCTCACTTATAAAGATTACTTGTGGTTCTCCGCGACTTCGCTCGCAAGAGCTGAATTTTCCATATAAACTTTCATCCCTCATTTCACCCCCTTAATGTTTTTATATCGCGACAAAATGTATCCTATGTCCTTTCCAGGGTCTCGAACTGTCTCCGCACCTAATTTCATCTCAATCGGTTCAGTGGTTTAAGCGTCAAGAGATAACAGACAGACACACTTTTGCATTTATAATATTAGTATGGATGCCATTGCTGTAACACTTTAATAAATATTAGACGGCTATGTGAAATATTTGTCTCCACTATGTCATGACACTTATCTTTCGTTAAATAACTCCAAATTAGCAGTTTCATATTAAGGGACTATGAAACGACTAACTAGGTATATACTACCTACGTACAAACGAGTATTATTTATTAAATTTTTTAACTTGAAAACTGCAAATTGTTTAAATATATCGTCATAAATGCGTCCTGCTTTTACATTGAGCCTTACCAGTTTGAGGCCGCATTATCATTTCGTATGCAATTTAGCACTATGTGGTCGCAAATTACTGCTTTTATCGTGTAAGCCTTATTATACATATGTTAAAGGACTTAAACGTATCAAAATTATGGTTTATGTAGTACCAACTGCTCATTTAGTCCTGCCTACATATTATTGTTGGCGAAATCATCAATACAAGTGTTTAATATACACACACCTATAGTTAAGTAATAATAATTCAAAAGAACAGGAACTAGACCATAAAATATTTATAAATAATCCGTAACCAATATTACATGTGCATATATATCTTTACCTCTTAATTAATTTCGTACACAACCATTTTGTATGGTCCCGTCCTCAGATTTATAACGTCAATAAAAATTAAAGTCCTGCTCTTTACATGTACACTGCAGTTCATAAATAACGGAGGACACCGAGACATAATGTCGAGTCGAGAGTGCTCCCGCGCAGTTAATTCGGAGGTCCGCTTCTGCAGGTGCAATTTATGCTCTACTAATCGATTTGCTTTACATTTCTTATTGTTTACCAGATCTACGTCACACATTGTTGGATATTAGATTTATTAGATTATTTTTCTAACTTTAAAACAATTAACTCTGCAGAACAATTAAATATTTTCAGGCGTAAGGCAGAACCCTTAAATTAATCTCAACATGCAACTACTCTTTCTCAGCATGGCAATGGCGAGTAAGCAATAAGTATCAATGCAACGCTAATAAGTTTTTAAGCAAAAATGCCTTAATGGGCACATCCCAATATATATATATATTGACAATCTTGAGTGCTCAAGCACTTTGGGAGACCTCCTTGGTGTTATTCTGATAATAACAGGACCGAAAGTCGTCAAATAAAAAGACACCTTAATTTAAGAAAAATAAAGTTGGAATTTAAGAATTCCGCAAAGTTGTTATCAACGGATTAAAATACACAGGTACGGAGACACACTTATACACTTACGGAGGTAAGTTGCATGCAAAAAATTACGCATCCCTAATATGACCGGTTGAAGTACCGAAAGAGCTTCGGTTACACGGAACTTTCGTAATTTCAAATTATTTTATTTAGATGATATCATTTGCAATGTAACCGAAGAATTTCTGATTATGTTCAATTTAAAAAATGTGGGAGTATCAGTTACATTATGCCACCTGCTTTAACATTTTTATTTTTATCTTGAGAATTCTGCAGTCATTGGTAAATAACTAATGGTAATAACGATAATGTTTTTCTGAATAGTATTGTGCCCTGCATCATTTAAGAGAGGTATACAATGTCATGTTTTTAGAATAGTTAAATTAACAAATAATTTAACACCGACACACGCAAAATTAAATTAATGAAGTTAAGTGGATCCAATGGTTTTTTTGTTCTCTTCTTTCCGATTGGAAAAGGCAAAGGTTTTCACCATACCGCCTGTAATGTGGATTCAATGTTGGTGCTAAACAGAAGAGTTGCAGTGAAGGAAATGGAATGTGACGGAAGTCTCGTATAGTGAAATTTAATGTGTCTGTTCCAATTCCAAATCATAATCAAGTCCGGAACTCCCGCGCATAATGCGTTCCGTCTCACGGAACCCGGCGCTGTCAGTGACGGCAGTGCTGGTAATGTCATGGCCACCGGCTACTCTAAGTGGACCAGCTGACATTTGCGCCTGTGGGTGTACGTCACGCGTGTGTTAATCGTCACTTAGAAACACTGAAATGAAGAATTGGCTGTATGATTATGGACCCTGCTCAAGGCCGTAAAAACCATTGAAAATCATTGACACTGTGCAGAGCTTATAATTTGTCTAAGGTGTATTAATTCGATTCGAATGCGTTAAAGATGAATCAGAGATGGGTCTTTTAATAATGATGTATCGACACAGGACTAAATTATTAAAATGTCTATTTTATTTAAATTTGTCTAATTTGTCTTGTCTTATCTTATCTTAGATATTGCTTTTTAAGACTTCTTATCCCCACAAGAGAACGGGAATGTAACTCTTCAAACCAGTACTTACACATTAAATCTTCTAGGTTGCAACTAATTAATCGTGAGGGTAGTTACTAGAGATACCTATTTATGGTTGTGTACTTTACTACAATACTTCATCAAAAAAATAACATCAATTATTTTGCAAACAATAATGATTGCGCTCAAGTGTGTAATGAAATGTGGCCGGTCGCCCAAAAGGACATTATCGCATTACATCAGAAGTGTCGTAACGCTCATTGTTATACGAGCGGCGTGCGCGCGCGCATCCTCCGCATTTACGATATGTACGAGTTGACTGCCTATAACTGCAGGCCGATATTGATGAGATGTTTTTTTTTAAATTTAATGAGGATTCAGAAAGCGTACAAGTCTTGTAATACAAGTTTGTTACCATGGTAACACATAGTAACCCATAGTAGAAATTAGCGTTACTATGGTTACACACTCGTGTTACAAAATCGTGAAATAGGGCCCAGGGCCATGTTTCAGGAAGCGTAGGTACAAGTTTATAACCATGGTAACATATACATATAGTAACCCATAGTAGAAATTAGCGTTACTATGGTTACACACCGGCACCGGTATTACAAAACTTGTATGCTTTTTGAAATAGGGCCCAGACTAGTAGATATGTTATCTTGTAAGTCAACATATGTATTATAAGCATAATTACTTTTCTCAGCTACTTTCCCATATACCGGCAAATTTATGAACAGATGGATGGACAAAGACAGCACTTTCCTTGAAATGAAAAGAAACCAAAAAATATAGGCACTATAGACAATTTTTTGCGTGACTAATTCAAGTGTCACACTGAACGATTGGGGTCAAATAATGCATTAATTAGAGGTGCTTGTGGCGCAGTGGCGGCAGCGCTTTGGTAGTGATACCAAAAGTTAAGCAACCCACGGCGCGGTCGTGATTGGATGGGTGACCATTCCGACCATTTAAGTGACGTCCATGACAAGCATCTCCGTGCTTCGGAAGGCACGTTAAGCAGTTGGTCCCGGCTAATATCTGTGGTATTAGTCGTTAAGCCTAGTCAGAGGCCCTAGGGCGGCTTCATAACTTCTGACAGTAAGGTTTGTCACTTGCCTTACATACACCCCTCCACCAATCCGCACTGAGCCCGCGTGGTGAAGTATGGCTCGTTCCTCCTCATAGTTGAGGTGAGGCCTTTTCCCAGCAGTGGGATCTAATAGGCTGACTTATATTACTAAGATTTTAGATGGTAAGTAGTTGTATTAGTTGTCTCTACCGACTTTAAATGCACAAACTATAAATGTCTTAATAACAAAAAGTGATGACGTGGCTGGCTACCAAAATGTTTTTTTTTTGTCAATTGATAGGAACCTATAAATAGTAATATAAATCACTTAAATTAATTGTTTCAACAAACACACCAATTAAGCGCCAAACTAAGCGTGAGCTTGTGCTATGGCGACTAAGATAACGGATGGACATACCTACTTATACACGCTTATACATCCATGACTTAGGTACAAATGCTCGTGCTCATCACACAAACATATGCCCCTTACGGGATTCAAACCCGCAACCTCTAGTTTTGTATTCCGGGGCGCGGACCACTACACCAAGACGGTCGTCAATATAGTAGTATGTATATTAGCAACTAATACAAGTAATACTTATGACATTTCGCCGCAGTACGATGATGCGTATTAATAGTGTTCGCAGTCACTCACCACCCATTAATATGTAAAACAAACATCACATTCTGGTGTAAATTACGCACTGCCATAAACCCAGTGATAGTGACCATAAATATCCGACAATGTTAATAAAAATAAAACATCGATCGAAAACGTGCGCCGTAAATGTGCACGTCTTATTATTTTATCGGTGGAAATTGGTGACTATGTTTTTGGGAATGCGGAGACAATACGAACTCTTCAATAAAAACAAGAACTACGTAAAATGTTTTAATTTAGTTGAAAAATAAAATATATAAAGAAGAATGGACTTGGTCTTGACTAGCTCAACCAGCTGCACTTGGTTGATATAAAGAAAATCAGTAAGTATCTTCTGTTCCTTCTGATTTTGCAATATTTATCCACTGTGGTTTAAGATCAACCAGGCAGAAAGTGACAGTCGCAGTATATTTCCAAGTCCCCGTTTAACAACATTAGGGAGAGTTTAAATCTAATTCTGCATAACATCAGTATATACATTGGCATCTAAACTCCAATGTTATAAATACTCGTAATCATCTGTTGTTAACCAGTAACAGATAACTGTCACTCAAAGTGTCACATGAATATGTACACACAGCCACACATCAACCTACCCTGGTCTGTCAAATTTCCTCAGCCTTCCTAACCTTATGTTAATCACATAAAGTCCCATATTATTCGATATGTTTTGATAAATTTGGGTAAGTTATGCGGGGCCCACTGTAAGATAATATTACTATGTATATTACTAATATGCACTTAAAGTGCAGTAACATTAGTATTACTTTATGGAATTTTTGCTTACAATTTTGTTTTTACCTTCGTCGCACCGCCCACTTTTGATTTTTTTAGCCCAAAGGTATGACTGGTTGATAATGCCACTTAGCATTAAGTCCGCCTTTTGTACAAAGTTTTATATAAAGCCTTAATAAATAAAGAAAAGTTGTATGCTATGTTAAGGTATTATCCAGAAATACTCAGACCTCATGGTGTTTATATCCCTATCACACATGCTACAAAGATATCTCAATTACCCACGATGTAGCGTCCATTTTGTTACTTCTGTGATTTATACGGCTTCTTAGCCGCGGCTTAAACGCACCGATTGCCACTAAGATAAATCGCGTGTCGTTAATACCAGTCGATTCTGCTTACCGAACGAATAATAAAGTGGCTGATAACAGGTGAAGTAAGAGAATATTGAATTCAAAAAGCTGTTATATATTTGAAGGTGTAGGTTACAGGTTACTGGACCTGTGGTGTGGATAAAAAGTTAAGTATGCAAGTATAACACATGTGTATCTACGTGTGGTCAAGCACTTCCCATTGCTATAGCACATCGCGTTGTCGTCTACTTCGTCCATAGGTTAGTAGGTTTACCTATGGACGAAGTAGCAGAAATTAGGTAATAGTTAAGTGGTAGGATAATTGATATAAGTATATCACTGTACCTACAGTGTACTGTGGTATGACCAAAAAATATTTTTTTTTACCATTTGTACATTATACGTAATGACAACGTCTGAAACACAAAATATAGAAACCGATGAAGTAGGTGAGTGAGTTACCGAATCTAATCCACTTTGGGGCCAAGTTTTCTAGCGTAGGATACAAAACGACTGGCAAATAAACCAGCTGTGACTATTTTCAAATGTCATTCAATATGACTTTTCAAGAATTAGTGATAATTTAAAAATCAGGTGTTTCATTTTATTCGACGGTTTTTTTTATCTGACTACATATAAGTCAGCCTATTAGATCCCACTGCTGGGAAAAGGCCTCACCTCAACTATGAGGAGGAACGAGCCATACTTCACCACGCGGGCTCAGTGCGGATTGGTGGAGGGGTGTATGTAAGGCAAGTGACAAACCTTACTGTCAGAAGTTATCAAGCCGCCCTAGGGCCTCTGACTAGGCTTAACGACTAATACCACAGATATTAGCCTGGACCAACTGCTTAACGTGCCTTCCGAAGCACGGAGATGCTTGTCATGGACGTCACTTAAATGGTCGGAATGGTCACCCATCCAATCACGACCGCGCCGTGGGTTGCTTAACTTTTGGTATCACTACCAAAGCGCTGCCGCCACTGCGCCACAAGCACCTCAATCAAAATCTGACTACATATTGAAAAGAAACCTTCAGTAACAAATCTTAATACTTTTATAGCTGCCGTTAGCCCAAAATTACGTTCATACTTTAGGCACTTTTCTTTTCAATTCACTTGGATTACGAAAGAGTTTTATTTGGGTCTTTTTGTTATTTACATCCGCACAAATTTTTATATCATCCATCACCAAATTTGTATAATAAATCTTAGAACACAAACTGGTTTTTGAACTACATTAAATATGTAACATACATAATTAAGCATAAGCATATTAGTTGTATTGATATTATTATTGCATGTAATGGATTCACTTTGCATACAAAATCGATATTTTAAAATGATTTCTTTTTTATTTATGCTGCAGCTTCTTCCGATTAAACAATAATACCTATTCAACATTTAAAAGTCACTACATTAAGAAAGGCAACATTTTTTATTCGTCAAACACTCTACATAGGTATTATTGTACTCGTATGTAAACATATAAGCAATGATTTCAAATTGGTTCATGACGAAAATTATCCCTTAGGCGTTAAAGGGTCACCCTTAATGATACCGACAGGTTACAACCAATTATTTTGTGTTATAACGAATTCGGCTTGTTTTTTGTGATAACATCACCCAGCATCTTAAATGGCGTCCATTGTTAATTCGCACACGCGCGGACACGACTAAAATTAATATAAAATTAACCGAAACCGAAAAGAAAACATCGTAAACTTTAACCAGGCACTCTTTTTTAATATTCCTCGAAGACTTTTACGTGATACGCGTCTGTTTCGCATAATTATGTGCAATAAATTATGATTAATTGCTTCAGCAATGTTTTGTGAGTAAGTTATAAATAACATGTCCAAAATGGTGTCGATACGAGACGTTGTTAAATCGAAGTTCATATTATTGTCATTTACTTTGCTTCATTACCAGTACTCTAAATAAGTAGGCAGGCACTAGGTACCACTCAAATGTTACAGACGGAAGATTTTATTAATAGGATCTCAACATTACTTACCACATCTCACATTGTCTTAACGTACAGACGGACAACAAAGTGATCCTACAAGGGTTTCTTTTTAGGTGCGGAACACTAAAAATAATTGACTAATCAATCCGGCCAAAACTAATCAGAAACTCGTGTGCTAAAATGTCAAATGGCGGATGACATTTAGGGCAGGGTAAGATACCTACTCTGATCGCTAGCTTCAAGGTTCTACTGGACATGGAGGCGGGCTGGCTGCCAAAACGTCACGAGGTGTTTCACTTAAAACAGTAATTGCCCTGTCAGGATAAGGCAAAAGATTCGCTGGCTTCTTCGTAACATGTCCAATGATATATGGCTGAAGGCCGGACGATGACCGACGAATTTATCTATCGACGAGTTAACAAACCGATTTTTATGTTAATTAATAGTCTGATAATAAATAAGTATTAGTGACTAATATTAACCTGTTTGCGACAACATGACTGAAGAGAGGAATAGAAAGGGTACAGCTACAATTGAAGACCGTTGACGACCGTCTTGGTGTAAGTGGTGGTGGTGCTCCGAACTACGAACCAGCGGTGTGGGTTCGCATGCCGCAAGGGGCAAATGTTTAAGTGATGAGCGAGCACGAGCATTTGACTTAAGTCATGGATGTTTATAAAAAATATATAAGCATGTCTATCCGTTATCCTAGTCGCCATAGCAAAAGTAAGTTAGTTACTTCGTTTGGGGCTAGTTATTGGTGTGATTGTTGGTAGGAACAATTTATAATCATTTAATTAGTCCTGGTGCACTTTATCCCTTGAAGCATAAATAAGTACCTACTAGTTTTTAAAATGGATTTGCTCTTGGCTTTAGACTAAGCCGGACGTGACGTAGACAGAGTCCACGGTTTTACTTCAATCAAATGTACGAGTATTATGCAACCGAAACCTAACCAAAAATGATGTTATTAACCGGATTAGTCTCGGTCTAACTCGATTGCTTTCAATTTGGAGTAGTTTCAGTTTCTGTTTCTGAAAATGGCAACTCATTCTTTATTGCTTTTGAATTGCAATCGTCTTCGCGATAGCTTATAAGTAAATAAGGGCAGCGGCAAACGAACCTGATTTTCAAGTCGGGAAGTACACACAGATTCTGTAAGTGGCAGGGAATCCACCAACGATTTATTGCAGCATCCCATACATTTTTTCCGTAATTTAATCGCGGCATGTGGCGGCTTTTAACATGGACACAAAAACAAAAATGTACAGCGATGGCGGCGGCCGACCCGTTCGTAGTAGGTATAAGTGCGACATTGCGATTCGATAAAAAACTTGATCCATTTTAGTCCATCCGAGTCTAGTTTGACCTTTTCCTATAATAACAAGACGTAAAAAATGTTATGTATTAAAAAAAACAAATTCCTTGGAACAAAACCTATTAGCTAAGCTACTTACTAACGTATTAAAAGTCAAAAATAGCAAACTTAACCAAAAAATATGAGATTTTTACAAGGATTTTCAGGAATCATGCAAGATTTAATATGTACCTATTCGTAAAGTAACAGTGATACCTAACTTACAACATAAGTCATATACACTACCATACTCAATTTAAGGAAGTCCTAGTACCTAGAAAACCTAAGTATTAGATAATAATAATATCGATGCAAAAATGATCATCGAATGAATTAGCAATTCGTAATCACAATAGCATAACAACGATAAAATGCTAAATTCGAAGAAATCTAAAACATAATAATATCGATAACAATAACAATTATCGTTACCAATTTTATTTGAAGCGGTCTTTTTATCCTGTGGAATGTTTGGCACCAAATATGGCGCGTTAATTACCGCAGACGCAGACATATCAAACCTGCGCAAGCGCAAATGATCGAGTTACAGGCACCTACTGTTTCTTTTTATTTGATACACACCTGCCGGAAGAATCCTCGGTAGAAAGAACATAACAGTATACAGAGTATAAGCTTAATTAATGAAATCAAATTATTCAAATCACTAACGTGCTGAGTAGCTCAGTCGGAAGAGCAATCGCCAGAAGTCCCACCAGAACGGTCGATGATTTTTTATGAGCAAACTTTAGTAAAAAACACTTACAATGAAGTTGCTTCAATTTTTAAAACGCAGGTGTAATCCAATTATGCGTACCTATAAGTTGCTTCAATTTTTAAAACGCAGGTGTAATTCAATTATGCGTACCTATACTGTCACATTGTCGCTATAACTTCAGTTTTAAGTTATCATAAGTCGATAGTTAGGTAACCAACATGAATAATTAACTATCAATTGAAATATCTATAGATTAAGTTAAATTAGTAATTTAAGTTCATTTTACGTCTGTTAAATTTTAAACACTATTTTTATTCTTATTTATCCTATCTTTAAAAAAGGCTATGGATAAACAATTTAGCATAACGTCGAAGCCTGATTTATGGACTAAATAATGAAGGCAAATATAATACGGCTAAAAGAAGACTTCTAATTTAAATGAACCGTTATAATTATAAACCTAAATTATAATTTATGACAGACTATAAAACATGCAAAATCGAAGAAATTATGATTTAATGTTGTGAGTTATCGGCGGGTTTAGTTTTTTTTTAAAGGCAGACATTAAGCTTCAATCTCACCTGATGATAAGTGACGATGTAGTTAAGATGGGTCACATTCATGTCTGACTAGGTACATTCACTCTTCTAAGCGAGAAAGAATTTTAAAATTATGTCTACTGCAAGTATAATCATACCTATCCAGGCAATTAATAAAAATAATGAATTTCTGAATCTCTTAAATTAATCAATATATTGAGGTGAGGTGAGGTGCTTGTGGCGCAGTGGCGGCAGCGGTTTGGTAGTGATACCCAAAGTTAAGCAACCACGGCGCGGTCGTGATTGGATGGGTGACCATTCCGACCATTTAAGTGACGTCCATGACAAGCATCTCCGTGCTTCGGAAGGCACGTTAAGCAGTTGGTCCCGGCTAATATCTGTGGTATTAGTCGTTAAGCCTAGTCAGAGGCCCTAGGGCAGCTTGATAACTTCTGACAGTAAGGTTTGTCACTTGCCTTACATACACCCCTCCACCAATCCGCACTGAGCCCGCGTGGTGAAGTATGGCTCGTTCCTCCTCATAGTTGAGGTGAGGCCTTTTCCCAGCAGTGGGATCTAATAGGCTGACTTATTATACATAAAACAAAATAAAGTTAGTTACACCATTTATAATTCAAGTACTTACTTATACTTACTGAACTAATTTTCATTGTATTTGGTTTGTTAGAATTGTCTCCTCCTTCAATAGTAGAATAACTTGGTGAAATAGGGGTAAAAGATTGTATTGGAAATATGTGTTTATTTCACTTATCCTCTACACTGTCGAGCATTAGTTTATTAAAAAGTAAATCTTGAAACAGCATTAACTTAATTCCATCCAAGAAATGATTCGATTCGATTCGGGGGATGGAATCGATTCGAAAGTCACACAGTTCGAGTCTGTTTAATAACGCCTTATTGTAAACAAACTTGACATTCTTTTTATAGAAATTATTCATTTAAAAATAAGATAAACACAAAAATAAAAACCTACAATGGTTAATGTATTATCTAAAACATACAACCTTTTATTTAAAAAGTTTTTTTTTTCACTGGTATTATTTCATAGTCATAAAAATATTGTTTACATTCATTTTTGTGAGCGATATTAAATTTGATTTCGTAAAAACTTGCAAAATAATTGCTTAAGTTATAAAAATAATTATACTGTTTACATTATTCGGCGAGCAAATAAAAACGGGCTTTAGAAATCTGAGGGTGAAAGATACGAAAAATTAAGAAACTTAGTTAAATAATTACATGAAATATGGGTAGTTCTGAAGGGTATGGTTCTGAGGGGTCTCTAGTATGGGCTGAACTAAGCCAGTTTCAAGCGCGACGCCTGAAGCCTAGGCCAAGCGATGGTTTTCATATCACCTCCATTCCGATTGCCATCTTTTTTTAAACGAAAATGTCAGCCGCTATACCGCTGCTCAACATGACCGGTTTGACTGTTTGTCAATTCCTGTCCTTTTGTTCTTTGTAAAGATATTAAGCTTACTTTTGATATGTTTGGGCGATTATTATTAGCCTCAAAGAAAAACCAAAAAGAGTTGCCGTTGAAAAATAAGCGGTAAAGAACGTAATATGCCGGTAATTAAACGCATGAAGTAAAATCTATAATTATACACTATGGATTTAATTTAATTTTTAACAGATTCCGTGTGACGTCCTTGGTCCTTTCTAAATACGACAGAGCCTTTACATTGTTGGACTTATTTATAAACAGATCCGGTTGAAGCTAATCAATTTAACGAATTATTAGAAATCCTGATCTTATTTGAGCCAGTGTAAATAAAAATTATCAAACTGTAACATTTTAAACAAAAAAATATTTGTACCTTTGGGATTTCAATGTGTTTATTAGCCTACTTAGCGTTCTTTTGAACGCTTTTATTTAAGTATAGCCTTTTACACTGCCATGGCCAAGTAATCGCTCATATCACCACACTTTAACTACGGTTTAATTGAGGTGTCCTGCAATTAACTGCCTACAATCTTTTTATCAATTTTGCCACTTAGGTTTAATTGCAAAATAAGGTTAACGATTTTAATTCCGATCAATCAAATGCGTAAAAGATTTCGGCACTCACCTTCGACCTTCAAGTCCAGAAAAGCTTTTGTGTGACGCACAAATTTTCCACCCACGTGGTGCTGGCACAACAATACGAAATCACGGTTTCGAAAAAAAAACAAAAACTATTCTAAATTCGAATGGCGCGCGTAACCGCAGAAATGTGTCAGTGGCGCGTCGCGGCGTCGACCTAGGCGCGGCGCGTGCGACGAATAGCGATGGTGGTCGATGCCCAAAGCGATTTTTTCGAAAATATTTTGAGAGCGGTAGTGTCGCATCGATGGCGAAGTTTTGAATGGCGCGCCGGCGCGGTGCCTCGAGACTGGCCGCGGCCGCAGGACATCGACTTATAAATTGACTTTGCCCATCCACGTAACTGTACATGGATTTCGGTAGTTTCGGTGCCATACTTATTACAAATCATGATAGACATTAGATAGGAAAACGTGTTAATTATTTTTCTAATAACAAGAATATCTACTGGATCTAAAACCACTTTGCAACTAGCTTTACCAGTTTTTAGAATTTATGTCCTTTTGTTAGGCACTTATCGATAAACTTTCCTAATTTCCATATTTTATGTGTGTTTATTTTATTGGCAACGGTCGATAAAGTTGAGCTGAATTTGAGTCCAGTTGCGAGCACAATGACAAAACACTTCACTTTCTTTGGTACGATCGTAGCATTTTAAGCGTTCTGGACGGGGGTCTGTAGCTCTGCGACTGAGGGACTCTGGCGAGCGTATGACGAATCCTCCCCTATAGCACAAAGATTATACACTTGCGCAGAAGAGGCACTACCAAAATGGTGAAACCACTTTAGTGCCTACAGATCGTGAAGCTCATAGCCACCACAATATTTATTTTTTTAGCCGGCAGTGTCTATTTACATACGAAGTAACAGTATTTATCGCTGGTGCAGAATCAGATCCTATAACAGAATTTCATAAATTTTGTCCCCAAAATCTCCTACCGTATATTTTACAATGTAAATAAACGCGAATCCAATCAAAATTTCATACGAAAACGGTAATTTCAACAATAAATAATAAAACGGTCGTTAGTATGTCATATAATCTCATAATAATACGGACCTTTACACTTTAATATCTTTATCAATGGCTTACAATTTGTTATTCCCAAAACGGGAAATTATAAAACTGGTTATCACCCGATTTTCGTGTGCATTAAGCCTCACCTATATTATTATAATCAATTTATTAAATGATGCCCCTCATTCCAAATACCTCAGGAGCATAAGCTTCAAAAAACATCTCATTATAAAATTGCTTTACAAAATTACACGTAAGGACGGGCCAAATTGAATTCTTCCGTAATCGTAAAGACTGAACGAAGACCATAAATATTGTTAAAATAAATCGCTCAAAATATTTTTTAAAGAAGTCAAAGAAAGAGTACCACATTGCACTAAAAGAAAAAAAAAATTGCAGACAAAATAAAAAGAACAGCACACATTTGGAAAGGTTTTCTTCGTATATACAAAAGTACAACTTCAATCTTCTGTTATTAAATTAATACTTCTGGTTTATGTGCATTCAACTAAGGTCAATAGATACTGTAAATACTTAGAAATACAGAAATGTTAAAGTTATATCAAAGTAGGTAAAGAAAAAACATTTAAATAAAACCTTGTTTGTTAGTTATTTATTGAACTTAGAAATACCTACTACTACTAAATACTTTCTTGAGTGGCGTAGATTGGGTGAGGCCTACGTTCAACAGTGGACGGCTAGAGGCTGGTGTGATGATGGCTAAATCCTACCCGCGTCATATCAGTGTTTCCAACGGATTAGAACCCAAAAACTTTCAAAGGTAAATTTACTTTTAGATGTTGTAATAAAAATTTCCTTTTCTTATTGTTTTTGCACCATTTTTATTTTGTAACGCAGTCCAATCTATGACATTGGAAGGATTTAATTGCCTACGATACAGGTTTTACCTAGTGTAGGCGGTTATCGATTCATTTGTACTAAACTGTTATGTTTGTGCTAAATAAATATATATTTATTTGTTTGATTTGTTCAGAGTGAACAGGCTTCTTCTGGGTGAGCTCGCTCCACCGCGCCGTTGACTTTGTCTACGCCACGTCTGGCAGTCTAGAGCACGAGCAAATCCATTTCGAATAATAAAAATACTTAGGCCCACTTGCGCACGTTTCGATTAGCTAATCCGGACAGGCGCAAGTGGGTATTAAAGACAGATAATAGGCCTTGAATAAATCTAGATTAGCTTAACCGAACGTGTGTTAGTGGCCTTAGAAATTAACAATATGTTTAATACCAGGCCACTCAAAAAGTATTGCGAAAAAAAGTTTTTATATATGGGAGACTGGCCGGTTAGAATCTTTTTCGAAAATATGATTATTTATAAGTAAAAATAGGTGTGTTCCATTTTCAAAATTTCCCTCCACATTTTTTGCGAGCCAATTCAAAGTATCGTGTCTGACTGAAAAACGAATCTGCGCCGGGAACATTTTATAGCTAAGATTTTTTACGATTTCAAGTGTCGCCTGAAACCGGAAGAATCGTTAGATTGACTTCAAATGGCATTTATGGATGAAGGCCGAGGGGCCTTCATTTCCACCGTGAATCGTTGGAATAACGAATTCAAACGCGGTCGACCTTGGGAGATGAAGAACGAAGCGGTCACCCTTTCACGGCTATTACGGAAGAAAACGTACTAGCAGTGAAAATTTTAATCCAAGATAATAGGCGAATTACATAAAAGTAGATTCAGCACATATTGAAGATTGGATCGGGAAGCGTTCACGAGATTCTAACGGGCATCTTCGCGTGAGGAGGATAGTATCACGCTGGGTGCCGCACTACCTCACCGACGCTCAGAAGCAAGCCCAGGTGGAATGGTGCTGTGATATGCTGAACAAGTTTGAAGCAGGCTCGACTCGGCGTGTTTACGACATCGTTACAGGTTATGAGTCCTGGATTTATCAATACGATCCAGAAACCAAGCGCATGTCGACAGTTTGGGTGTTTCAAAATGAACCAACGCCTACCAAAGTAAAGCGATCTCGGAGCGGGGGGAAGATTTTGATCGCCAGCTTTTTTAATTTGACTGGCCACTTGGTGTCGATTCCCTTACGAGATCAAAGAAGCAACTACGCTGAATGGTATACTAACAAATTTTTACCAGAAGTTTTCTCTGTTGTGAGCAACAAGCGACCAAACACTGGGCTCCGCGGACTACTGCTCCACCACGACGATGCGCCTGCACACACCGCGCTCAAAACGAGGGACTTCCTAAACAGCACGCCAGTCAACTCGTGGGTCACCCTCCTTACAGCCCTGATCTAGCACCGTGTGACTTCTTTTTATTTCCAAAAATAAAAAATCTGCTCAAAGGAATACAATTTTCGTCGCCGGAACATGCGCTGGCTGCGTTCGAGCAGGCTGTAAACGAGGTGTCTGCGGCGGACTGGAAAAAGTGTTTTGAAAACTGGTTCAAACGCATGAATCTTTGTATAGAGGCTGGTAGAGAGTACTTTGAAAACATTTAATAAAAATATATGTACCTGTAGAACTATTTTTTTTTGTGTCGCATAACTTTCTGAGCGTCCCACGTAGTCTCTTCCTCCTTCAACGCGCAACAGTCATCTCGCAGGATTCTTCTTCTTAGCGAGTCGATGGAACACGATAAAATTACATCGTAGCAGCCCAGAATTCAGCCACTTGTATTGCGGATCGACTGCCGTCCATTAAATCCGCTGGCGTGCAGGTGTTGGGGCACGCCGGGCATGATGTTAAGTGTGCCATAGTTTGCACTGCACCACAAACACAGTCTACATCGGAGCTTACCCAAAATCCCCACCTGACCATGTTCTCTTTACTTCGGCTAACCTGAGTCCGAAGCCTGCCTCGCAGGATTAAAATATGCGTAATACTTTTGGCATGTACAAATTATTTGACAGGGGATTTGGGACCGTTCTTTTGAATGCGGCGGGCTAAATTGAGCAAAACGTTTCGTTCGAACATTTCTAAATTTAGATGATGGCTGTTAAAACTGGCAGGCATCGATTTTTTAAGTTACTTTTAGTTAGTTATTTTTTTAGTTTAGTAAAAAGTAAAAACATACGTTGACATTATTGGTCAGTTACGCAGTACCGACCGATACGATAAAAGGGGTTACTCACCCAGCGTGAAACATTCAATGCTTGAGCCCTTGAACAAGATGCAATGTATTAAATAAATTAAATAAATAAATAAATTGTTTCAACAAACACACCAATTACCTAGGCCCAAACTAAGCGTGAGCTTGTGCTACGGTGACTAGGATAACGGATAGAAATACTTAAATACATATAAACATCCATGACTTAGGTACAAATGCTCGTGCTCATAACAAACATTTGCCCCTTGCGAGATTCGAACCCGCAACCGCCTGGTTTAGTAGTCCGGTGCGCGAACGACTACACCAAGACGGTCGTCAATATTGTACAGCAAAGCATTATAATGTCGTATTCTACAGCAAACTTCGCTATCTCGAAAATAAGTAACATGATGTTTCAATTCATTATGGCAGTTTCATTCCATCTGTCAGCAATAGGATCATCGCTGAAGAGGAGATTGTTTCTTGATGAAGCATATCGATTGAACTTAAATAAAATACTTAAGAAAAAGATACGTTCTAAAATATACAACGTTATATGCTACTTGATAACATCTGACAGTATGGTTGGTCACTTGCCTTACAGACACCCCTCCACCAATCCGCACTGAGCCCGCGTGGTAAAGTATGGCTCGTACCTCCTCATCGTTGAGGTGAGTGAGGCCTTTGCCCAGCAGTGGGATCTTTATAGGCTAACTTATATGCTACTACCACAGAATAGTACAAGTACCTACTACTTTAAGTCGAGTCCCTGGAGACACGATTTGGCTCTCGCGTGATTCGAATACGCTGGCATGTAAAGTAAACCAGCCTTCTTAGAACCGCACTCTCGAAAAAGATATATCGAGACAATTCATACTTATACTTAAAATGTAATCGATACATGCTTAAAACCTATGTGTTTTTAGTTGTTTGCAAGTGCTTTTTTTTACATCAATTCGTTTTCCGAAGCAATAAACAATGTCTTAACTGTTTAAAAAACTTATTACAGCTACCTACTTCTTTTTTGTTTCTTACGTTTACGCGAATTGTTGAACTCATTAAAACACACTTTTACGGATTAATTCGCGATTTATTTACATGTTATTAAACAGCCACTTCTGATAATTTTCTCTCCGAGTGTCGCATGTTAGCACGACAGAGTTAATTTTGTGCACATAGAGGGACAGCGACGGCATGTCACATTTCAACTAAGAAAATAGCTTTTATTACGTATGGAATAGAGACGATCTCAAGGTCAACATGTGTAGTCTGTGGGGCCATGTGTACACCATTCACCCCTCACTATGAAAAATAAATTCATATTTTTTTTTTACTTAGCCGTTATTGTCCCACTGCTGGGCAAAGGCCTCCCCCAAACTTCTCCAGTGGTCGCGGTTACCGGTCTGGGCTAGCCAGTCTTCGCAGAAGTGGTCTAGATCATCTCGCCATCGTTTTCTGGGCCTGCCTTTCGGACGACGTCCATCAGTAGGCAACCAGTGGGTGACGATCTTAGTCCATTTTTTAGGGCACATTCTGTTCAAATTCATAATAACTAAGTTTATTGTATCAAAGGTAGGTTAGCGCAGTGAGACCACACCTCAGCCAAGCGACATGTAGGCGTCACAATGAACGACTTGTATGACACGACCACACAATAACATAATAATAGCAGACGAACACTTTTTGTTGCGTTCATTTTATTCAACCAGCCTTATTATGATGTAATAAGTAAGTACTTACAGTTAGAGAATTATTGGGTAGAAGGTACGAGTACTTGAAAGAGATGACTGGTGGTTATTTGTCAGGATGCATTAAAAACCTACGAACAGAGAAGACACGTTGAATATTGATATACGTAAGTTGCAGGAAATCAGACTTATATTATCTCCTCTTTGCCGAATTTCGACTACAGAGATCAGCTAACTGCGCGGAAGATATTATAGTACACACGTGCGTGCGGAATACACAAGTGCACTCTCTGTTCCTTCACTCTTAATTCGGTGAGGCAGTCCGACAACCGTAGAGATCAGGCGCAGATACAACGGCTTAACGTGCTTTCCGAGGCACGGGGGTATTAACACAACCAACTTGCTGACTCCGGAGTTATTTCAAGACAGAAAAACCCAACACTTTCGGCTCGACCAAGGATTCGAACCCGGGACCTCGTGGATAGTACAGTCGGCAGTATGTCAGGTTACCTGTGTAAACTACGTAAACAGCTTTAAATAGAAGAATAGAGGCGGTCTCAAGGTCAAAGTAGGCTAGACTGACGTGCGGCCATGTGTTCCTACCTAGCGTTTTGAACACTAGACCTACGAGACATACCGAAGCAACCTCATATTATCTACGCTTTGTTTCGCAATATAACAATCATTTTCGCTTCATACTCGTAGACACTTTTCATCTTAATAGGAAAAAAAAACATTTAAACCTTCACGTATCATGTTTCCAGACAATAGAAAATGTATTGTTATCGGCCCGCCCGCCGATATTATGGGGTTTAACAGGTTAAAAGCATGCATCACACATCCAGTAAGCATTAGTTATTGATGTATAGCATTTGCATTTCAACTGGCTCTTAATATGCATTGAATTTACCTTACTTTGGTCTCTGCATTACCTGGCGATCTTTGTAGATCCTCACCCTCGGGGTAGATCACGTTGTATAGCACGTTGCACACTGCACAGGTAGATACATAATTACGCACATATTACAAAACATCGTTAACTTGTTTTAAATCACACTTATCTAAACATCGACCTAATAAAATTAATTACGAACCACTGACCCACTAAACTACAAAAAACAATTTGTTGTCACAAGTGTTTAGTTAATTACTAAGACTGATTAACTTCTATGCACGTACGTTTAGAGGCGAAAATTCAATGATATTTTATGAGTAATCAATTTCAGGACTTACCTCCGAATTGCGCATACTCTACGACGAATCATCGCGACACACTTCAACTGGTATTTTAGTAATTTCACATTATTTTTGATTGGAAATATATTACTTTTCTATTATAAACTTAGATCTTTTTTACAGACACGAGTTTACATGGTAGACAGCACGGCGGCGACATTATGAACAGAGACGATACTGTGTCGATGCCAAAGTCACAGTGTATGATGGGACTTGAAAAAAATGAAAATATTACTTTCATTATTTCTACTAGGTCAAGGACTAGTCTTCCGATTTTTTCGGTTGCAGTTCGATCAATAATCTTTTGTACTTATTATCACCTGTCACATAAAATTTCAACGATTGCTATTGGTCAAGAAGGAATTTTAACAATTTCTATTGGGTATAAATGAAGGTCATATTATTGCAATAGACACATCGGAGTAAGATTTAGTAGTAAGCAGCAACTCTGTTTCAGCAGATTCATAAAATTTTGATATGTCAGGTTAGTTACACCGTAACTGAAGAACGGCTGGACCGAATTTCATTATCTTTAATTTGTTAGATTCACCTTCTCGCCGAATATCAGGATAACTAAAAAAACATAAGACAATTTCTCATAGAAGGGTTGAAATGGGGGATAACAGTTTGCATGGGAATTCTGGCATTTGTAGACAAAGGCCTACCCGCTATTTAAAATAAAACAATCCAATTGTCATAATCCATATTTTAATTAAAAGATCTTTTCTCAATATCATCTATTTGTAAAAACAATCCACATATTCATATGTACAGTTGTCACAACACATTTACACCACAGTATAATCACAAATATAAAATAAACTTCGAAACAGGTCGCCAACTCACTTCATTTACATGACTGCATACAGAACGCTTGATCAGTATGTTACATATTTACATTTTAAAATACTGCATTCATTTTTAATGTTCAATTCTGTCACAGGACTTGGCTCTCTTTTATTTGAATACATAGACCACGATATAAGTATATTTGTCAAATTAAACACTACAAAATATTTCATCAAACGCAAAATTATAAAGATTCAACCATGTAAGTAATATTTATAGTCCGACCGCCTGAGTCCTCGCCTTCGGGGTAGAGGGGTGCGGGGGTAGACAAGAATGGCGGCCATGACCGGTCCGGGCTGCGGGCGCTTATGTTTTAAAGATGTTACAATTTTGGCCATCTCTTGTACAGTTAACCAAAAAACTACGAAAAATCGCTTAAACTTCCTAAAAATATAATATATATCTTGCCGTTTTTTGATGTACAAAAATATTTTTCACTGTCACACATTCAATAATGATGGCAATTTCTATCACCATATTTGAGAACGTTCTGAAATCAAAACGAAGTGTAATCTAACAATGATTCAAAAATCAACCTAGTTTTACTTTTATAATATATATAAATAAATATGAGTCAGCCTATTAGATCCCACTGCTGGGAAAAGGCCTCACCTCAACTATGAGGAGGAACGAGCCATACTTCACCACGCGGGCTCAGTGCGGATTGGTGGAGGGGTGTATGTAAGGCAAGTGACAAACCTTACTGTCAGAAGTTATCAAGCCGCCCTAGGGCCTCTGACTAGGCTTAACGACTAATACCACAGATATAAGCCGGGACCAACTGCTTAACGTGCCTTCCGAAGCACGGAGATGCTTGTCATGGATGTCACTTCAATGGTCGGAATGGTCACCCATCCAATCACGACCGCGCCGTGGGTTGCTTAACTTTTGGTATCACTACCAAAGCGCTGCCGCCACTGCGCCACAAGCACCTCCAGTTTTACTTTTACCATTAGAAAACTATGTCATCGATATTCATTTCAATAAGAAAGAAATACAAATTGAATGATAAAACTGTTATTTTATCTAAATTCACATGCAAAGCCAAATAAGTTTTCTGAACGATTAGCGGCTAAAACATTTGGTTCTAAGCGTGAAAAAAGTAGCTGTCACTGTCATTTGTGACACTCGCTTCCGCCGTTCCGTCATTATGAGATAGTATTGCCGCAAAATGTAAAAAAAAAACTTATTTGTGGACGAAAACAACGAATAAATTGTAAAAATAAGTGTGAGAATAGGGTTTCATAGCCTTTTTCCTATTTTTTGGTGTAATGTACAAGAGATGGCCAAAGTTCCACAGAAACCTGGACCATCTCCTTTAGAAAAGAATGCTAATTTCGGAATTCAAACCCCAATCAAATCACAAGCGTCTAGTGCCCGCACTGCTTATGGTCGCCGTTCTCGTCTACCCCCCTTGTACCCCGCAGGCGAGGACTTAGTGAGGCGGTCGGGCTGTAGAGGGCATTGTATTTTTTTGTTTGCTTTTGTACAATGCATAAAACATGTAATAAGTTTCGGGTATATACCCGATTTTTTTTAATTTTATACTAATCCAACAAATAAAAGGTTTCTCTTATGTAATCAGTAGGCGGGCGTGGTCACCCTATTTACTATTAGAGGCCTTTCTCCAGATAAAGTCGTCCATATTTTCGACCATAGCCGTCCTTGTCACTCATGTCAACATGACAACACGAACGAGCGTGATGGCTAGACTCGAAAATACGGACATCGTCCTCCGGAGTAAGGCCTCGGGTATTTTGTTTGCTGCCTTTAAAAAAAAGAAACATTTTATAGTACCTTTACTAATCTGTGCCATATGTCTTAGGTATATGTAAGATTCTCCTCCATCAAGTAATTTTGTGCATAAATCTCACAATTTCGCAATACATAGGAATGTTTGATGAATCAATTTGAAACTAATCTCCGCAACATTTCTGTTTTTAACGCAGTAAAGTAAAGCGATCAAACATGGTGAAAACGAATCCTTAAGACCATCCGAAGTGGGGGCATTAGAGTAGGAAAGCGGACCTCGGGCTCCGAAAGGACGCAACCGGGACTACGCTCGGGTGAAGACGAATACTTTGCACCCTGATAAATAGGACGACTCTACATATTTTCGGATCTATCTATATCTCTCGTTTATGCCCGCATCCCAGAATGAGTTAGAGACGGATTCATTTGATGGTTTATGAATCGGGTATTAGTTCTAGACCGGGACATTCAGCATAGGTTTTACATTATAGGATTTAGTTAGAAGAACAAGAGTCAGCCCATTACCTATTAAAAAAACGCACTCCGCTATGGGTCCCTTCTAACTCAAGAAATGGGTTTATGCTACTTTTTTATGGTGAATTATCCTGGAATAGGCTTCTTCTCAAGCTCAAGATCCTAGTCAGTTAGATTGAGGTCAAGAACAGGCCCATTCGCGAGATTTGATTCAAGTATATTTGACTTAAGAATGTGAACTCTATTCAGTCAAGATAATATGAGCCAATAAACCTCACCCATAAAAAAGTTCATTAATCATTACAATATAAGTATTTCTATTTCCTTTTGCTTCTACATGCCAACATTACAGCACAACAATATCAAGTTATTCAAAATAAAGAATTTGATTCAAAATAATTATCAGGCAAGTGCATATTTTTTCACAATGAAATTATGTATATAAAATAATGCATACAAGAGAAGTGACAGTTATAAAAAAATCAAAAATCATTACCAATACCAACTAGTGCTAAAGAGTTCGCTTTTGACAAAAAAAAACAATCAAAATTTCAGAGAAAAAATACTGTAAGTGTAAATCTTCAAAAAAGAGCCGCGTCAAACTTGATTGAACAATACATAACTCGACCACCATAATTAGAGCTCTAAACATGTTGAAAAATATATTTCCCTTTCTGTCTAATTGGAGCCAAACGTTAAAGATAATTTGTAATCTGTAAGTTAGGCTCCGCGCGAAGGGGCCACAGACGACTGCCACCGGTGGCTGTCACGCGCCACGCCCTTTGGTTCTGCGCAAACGAAGATGCTTGGTGGCCGCTACAATTGACACTCTTCTGCTAGATCCTTTGTCAGATGTTTTGTCAAAATGGCGAGTGGCTGCCACAGGTGGCGCGTCGTGAACACTAAGTCGCGAGTGGCCACCACTCGCTTCATGTATGCGGCGACGTAAAAATAATGTAAACAGGGCCCGTAGACAAGATGCAATCTATTCTAAAGCGAAGTTGGCTATCACTAACAAAATGTATGAAAGTGGCATAAGCCATCGAAACATCACGTGACTTTTGCATACATATTTTGACATTTTGTTGTAGACATGGGTAGTTCCTGAATGAATGATAAAATTGAACTAATTAATCTATCTAGTTCATATGTATCACTCACTCACTATAGTCCAAAGCAGTTCATTTAGTTCTGTAACTCCACAAATTATAAAGAGTATAGTAACTCAGTGATATGAGAGAAAAACGTACGGATAATTTGTTAATACTGCAAGAGCGAGACTGTAGTATTCTGCTACTGCACTGCAGTTTTCTATGTAAAATTTCGGTACTAATTAATACGTAACGTACTTCCTTAACGACATAAATAACACTTTACATCCTTTGTTAATGCGTGTAACAATATCTTCGAATTTAATGAAAATGTTTTTAATTCGTAATTCTAGACTGCCTAAATATTATAAATGTTATTTTTTAGTCATTAGAATTATCTTTAGTACACGATACATTCAAACTGAATGAAGTAGTGAGTGAGATTTTGATAGTAGATCTGCTGAACTTAATGAACTAATTGAACTAGATGAGTGATACATATCTTTAGCTCCCACTGAACTATATCACTCATTTCACTTCAGTGAACGATTTTGCGCATGTCTATTTTGTTGGCGATAGCGAAGTTCGCTGTAGAAAGATTGCATCCTGTCTAACGGCCCTGCTCGTCACTAGCCACCGGTGGCAGTGGTCGGTAGCCCATCTGCGCGGAGCCTAAGACGTGCGTAAACTGTCAAATTAGTAGGAGAGGTCCCAATGTAATTTGGCATTTGTGACGGCAACAGTCAAAAACACGGTCAACGCCTACAGAATAGGACCTAAAGACGCTACAAAATCGCAGACGAGGCTCTTATCATAGTGGTCGAGTGTAAAATCCCGGTGAAAACACCTAGGAAAAGGTCTTGCCATTATAAATAATCTACGTACGCATACTTCATAAATTCTCACGACTAATAAGCTCCGAAGACACATACATATTGCAATGTATCCTTGGGATACAGCCTGTATAATACAGGTTGTCCTGCGGTAAACAGGACAGCATTTGCGGCCCGCAGTATCTTATAAACTACTGTGTAAGTTTGGGACATCGTTTCTCAACTTGTATCAAAGGTTAAAATGTCAACATATCCCCATTTTCATTAGTAAATTGACAGTGATGTACGCCCTAATAAAATAAAAAAAGAATGTGCAATGTGACTTTTCAGATCCACAGATAACTGATTTAAAAAAATCTAACAACTATAAATCCTGGATAAATTAAAACGCTATTTGCTGTATTAAATACATGATTGTACACCGAAATTGTACGATAGTGGCAGTGATGTCAAGCAGTCACCAATGTATTAATTTATCTGGAGGGAATAACCGATTCGAGTTTAGAAAATTAAGTCAACATCTGTTGTTTGCGTGTTATGTGAACAGGTATTTTGACACTGGAAGCCACTGTTCACTGTTCAAGGGATGTTAATTTAGGGCATAATTAGCTATATTTATGTCACCTATAGCGATTCATTTGATATGAGTTTGTTCTATAGATATGAGTGTCAAGTCAACAACTACAGAGAAACATTAACATTTACCTCACTCTTGGGGGTTACAACAAAAGTTTGAGAGCCGATGTCCCCACACCGCCGCGTCATCGCCCACTCGCTAGCGTCACTACACAGGCAGACACACTACCGACACAGTCTATGAGGCGCGTCGCTTTATCGTTATTTTACCGCGCGCCAACTGCGATATGTATATCCGAAAGCGCTCCATGTTTGGTCGCTTGACCCATATCTGGAACAATAATAAAGTCAATCAGCATAATAATAATAAATTGTTCCAACAAACACACCAATTACCTAAGCGTGAGCTTGTGCTTTGGTGACTAGAATAACGGATAGACATACTTATATACATTTTATAAACATCCATGACTAAGGTACAGAAGGTACAGAAGCTAAGAGCGTCGGTAGCGTAGTGGCTAACGCGGTTGCCTCTCATGCGGGAGGTACCGGTTCGATCCCACGTGCCGCCATGTTCCAATGACTTTTTCTGAGTTATGTACATTAGTCGTTTCACTAACCAATGCTCTTACGGTAAGGGAAAACATCTTGAGGAAACCTGCACATTCAGGCGACTGAATGTGTAACCATGATCCAAACCTGCTCAGGTTCCCTTGTTAACGGGATCACGTAGGTCAGATGGCAGTCGCTCCACTGTAATTACCTGATTTGCTACATCCTGGATCATGGTGCACAACCGGGATAACGCCTAGGAAGAAGATGATGATGATGACTAAGGTACAAATGCTCGTTCTCATCACACAAACATTTGCCCGTTGCGGGATTCGAACCCGCAACCACCTGGTTTAGTAGTCCGGAGCGCGAACGCACTACACCAAGACGGTCGTCAAAACATACAATATAGCCGAATTTCAACTACAGCGGACTATCTCAACAGAAACCAGTCAACTACGGGAGATATTATAGTGCCCAAGTGTGTGCGCAATACACAGGTGCACGTTCTGTTACTTCACTCTCGCGGCTCGGTGAGACAGCAACCCGAGATGACCGGAGATGACCGGTATGCGAGGAACGCGGGTTCGATTCCCGCTTCTGGTGGTCGTTTTTTTCCAAGTGCAATAATATATTTAGATTGCATAGTGAATGCTTATCACTTAAAAACAAAAAAAACAATAATTATCTTATTTGCAAGCTTCATCTTTCGATTGTTAAATACTTGCAATAGTATTTCTTTCGAGTGTTGAGGGTATAATCCCAATAACATTGATGAAAGCAACGCGGCATTACAGCGTTAAGAAGCACTTGAAAATTTCGACAGGCTCTGCCAACGCCAGGGTGGCCGAGAGGTTAGGCAATCGCTCGGTATGCGAGGAACGCGGGTTCGATTCCCGCCTCTGGTGGTCGTTTTTTTCAAGTGCAATAATATATTTAGATTGCATAGTGAATGCTTATCACTTAAAAAAAAAACAATAATGACCGGAAAGAGATCAGGCGCAGGACTAATGGGCTAACATGCTCTCCGACGCACGGGGGTGTTAACACTACCAAATTCCTGACTTCGAGTTGTTTCTGATTTATTTCAGGACAGAAAAGGCCCGAAACGTGCACGAACAGAAAGAGGCAGTAGGGTTAATTCAGTAGGGACTCGCGAGCGTGCAGTGACAAACGCGCGCATTTTATTTACCGGCGGCGCGCGGCGCTACGTAGCTGGCTGGACGAGCATGAGTAAAATTAGTGAGGTGCGCTAGATGGCGGTAGTATCTTGTAGCAGTCAACCCTAGCACGTTGCTACGACGTCACTGAATAGGTTTAGTGTTTAAATCGTTATCCAGAGTTACAACAAGAATGAAATTCGCCCGAAATGTATCGGTAGCTGTCAACACGTTAAGGTTTGACTCTGACGTAAGCTAAATTACACCATATTTTTGAAGATATTGATCTCCAAGGTCTCCGACACTAAAAGACTCTCCGATCCAGCGCAATCTCTTGCTAATTGGCTATACACACTCACTGCCCAGTGCACTCCAGTGCTTCAGGTCCTTTTTTTATTATTTGGAATGGGTAAGCTCTTGACTCTAAGCCAGACGTGGCGTGGAGCGTAGAGTCGACGGTGGATCGAACTCACCCAGAAGGTTCTGGCACTCACACTCACCGACGGAATACAGCAAGTTGCCTGGCGTCGCGCTCCGGTGGGAGGGTGGAGCTACCAGGCAGCACCTAACGGAGCCTACCACCGCTGTTAGGATCGCTCAGCTGCCATTACAAACTGAAGTTGTCGCTGTCGCGCCGCCGGTCAATAAGACGCGCACATGTGTCGCTGCTAGCTCGCGACACCAAAGTTGATTAGCCCACCACGGTGGGTCACCGCGCGTCGGTACGTTTTTGCTACCTACGCGGCGAGTTACGTCACGTACAGCAGCTTACCGTCCCCTATACAGTGTCTACTGTCTCTCTCTCTCGTCTGGAACACTACAGCTACAACTCACCGCCTCGTCGGTGATGGCGTGTATGTGTCCCGGGAAGCAGGGCAGGTCACGTACAGCAGCTTGCCATCCTCTACTCAGTGTCTCCTGTCTCGCTCTCTCGTCTGGAACACTAAAGCTACAACTGACCGCCTCGTCGGTGATGGCGTGTATGTGTCCCGGGAAGCAGGGCAGGTCATGTACAGCAGCTTGCTGTCCTCTAGTCAGTGTCTACTGTCTCTCTCTCTCGTCTGGAACACTAAAGCTACAACTCACCGCCTCGTCGGTGATGGCGTGTATGTGCCCCGGGAAGCAGGGCAGCTCGCGGCCCTCCACGTACACGCTCTGGCCGCGGTGGAACCAGCGCCGCTCGTACAGCAGCTTGCCGTCCTCTACTCGCGCGTCGGTCGTCTCGCTCTCGCGGACTGGGGAATCGCCTGGAGTAGAAGAAACTTGTATTTGAATCAAGGCGAAACATACACATATTATCAAAGGCTACAAACGACATCCAAAAATTTTAACCTATAGATCCTTTTTATCACGTAAAAATAAAAAATAAAATTACCAAAAATATTTTAGGTATTATTACTCGCATTCAAGAATAGCATTAAAAGCAGGGTTTCTAAAAGCATGGCAAAAGAGACGAGAACGATAAACTAATGAAAAATAGGACTACTATAGTGTTTGTCCAAGAGTATAATCTACACTAATATTATAAAGAGGAAAGATTTGATTGTTTGTTTGTTTGTATTAAACAGGCTCCGAAACTACTGGACCGATTCAAATGCAATTTGGTGGATTGCTTGAGACCCTGGGAAGGACATAAGACTATTTTTGTCGCGATATAAAATCAAATAAAAGAAAAGATAAATGTCGGGGCGTATCAGGAGGTCAAGAGAAGGGCGGAAAGCAGAGAGGAATGGAAAAAACTCCACCGACAAGAGCCTAGCTCTTAAATTGGACGATGATGATAAAATCATCAGGGGGGGGGGGGTGAAATGGGGGATAATTGTTTGTATGAAAAATCCGACTTTTGGCGCGGGCGAAGTCGCGGGGAAGTTTAATAGATGGTAGTATCTACATACTAGCAAGTATGTAGGTACTACCATCTATTAAACTTTTTTTTCGTGGGTTGCCTTGAATAATGTCACTGTTGTAATGAGTCTAGCAGCTCTCTGTCAAATCTGAGTTATGGTAAGTACGACAATAAACACGTTAATTACAGCTGTTAGAATTCCTGGGCTTCCTCGGCAGTGTGGCATTATGCGCAGGCGCATGGTGGCGGGGAGAGAGGGAACGTCTCACTACGGCCCTGAAGTCTTATGTAGTCCCTCTCATCACGCTAGGACGTGAACGAGACGACAATACTAATAAAAACTTACAGCTGTTAAAATTCCTATGTTTCCTCGGTTGCGTGGCGTTATGCGTAGGCGCATGGTGGCAGGGAGGCGGGAAGTACCTAGGGAAGACCATCTCAGGTCTAATTCTGTCCCTCTTATCACGCTAGGAACGTGAACGAGACGACAGCAGACACACTTACAGCTATTAGAATTCCTATGCTTCCTCGGTTGCGTGCGTTATGCGCAGGCGCATGGTGGCGGGGAGGAGGGGAGTGCCTCGCTATGGCCCTAAGGTCTTATATTCTCCCTCTCATCACGCTCTAGGGACATAAGCAAGACGATAACGTTGATAAACACTTACAGCTATTAGAATTCCTATGCTTCCTCGGTTGCGTGGCGTTATGCGCAGGCGCATGGTGGCGGGGCGGGGGGGAGTGCCTCGCTATGGCCCTGAGGTCCGCGTCTATGTCCCTCTCGTCGAGCTGGAAGGTGAGAGTGGTGGCGAGAGGCTTCCGTCGCTTCTCCGGCGCGGGCGCAGGTTCATTCGCTCTCCGCCGCAGGATACGCTTCATCACTGGCTTCACCTGGCAAATGTTAGTTATGAATAAATTGGAGAGGCTGAAATGAAATATATTTCTGAGTACCTAAATTGTAATTTCTTGTATGAAGTGCAATAAAAAGATCTATGCATCCTAGCTACATTCTGTTTACAATTTTTATAAAAGTCATGCAAAAACTAAGTGAAATAAAATTTAAAATGCAGTAATTTCTTTAAAAAATAGCTAATCTTATTGAATTTGTTAGTAACAATACAAATAATCTAAACTTTTGTTTATTAAACATTCAATTTAAACAATCTGCTGTATGTAATGTCAATACCACTGATTGTTGAATTTGTCTATATTAAGTTAAAAGTTTTCAAGTTTTGGTAAAAATAAATTTGCTTATTAATTTTCGAGTGTAAAATTACAACAAATATAAGCCAAGAGAAAAGGGGGTCACAAAAATGTCAAAAAATTCGAAATTGCTGTAACATAAGGTCTCTTTATTACTGCTTATTAATTTAGTTTCAAAGTACTAACTCCCACCAAACTATAAGATAGTGACTGGTGGATCAAAATAAAAAAATATTTTCATTTCTTACCTCCATAGAGTCCCCATTGAGCTCCATACTGTGCCTTTCATTTTCAATCAACTTCCTCTTATCCTCAAAGTCATTGAGTAGATTTTCCCGTAACTCTATCTTCTTCTCTTCAAACTCTTTCGCTGCTGCTTTCTTCTCTGCTATGTATTCTTTCTCGACCACATCATACATGTGATCTCTGCGACAGAATAAATAAACTGTTTTAACAAACACACCAATTACTTAGCCCCAAACTTAGTGTAAGCTTGTGCTGTGGTAATTAGGATAACAGATAGACATACATACTTAAAAATATAAGTTTAAATAAGAAACCAAAAATTCGCACACGGGTAGGATTAGAACCTACAACCTTTTGTTTCTTATTTAAACTTATATAGATAAGAAAGAACACTGTGAGTGTTAAAAAATATTGAAAACTACTTAAATATGTTTATAAATATCTATGACTTTGTCCACAAATGCTTGAGCTCAAATAAATTTATATGAATATGACTTTTTACTTATAACATTGTAATAAAAACTAAAAGCTAGAAATTATTTAAATCCATGAGTTTTTAACTATCTATATATATCATCAGAATATTCAAAATTCGTTTTTAAAACATAATTCAGATTTGATATCATGGTAACTTGCAGAATTTTGACTCTTTAAACATAAAAAGCTAACATGTTTTTCTAATTATAACTCATGATAGCAAACTTAAGGTGAAGGGTAAGGCATAATTACCAGTTGTTATACAAAATAAAAAAATCTCAATACTTGGGGCATAAAAAAATATAATAAATAAATAAGCTGGTGCTAGTTTCACCTTACATTTCCCTTAGAAAAAAGTTTTGGCAAAGCTTCTAAGCAAAATAATACAAAATAATGATTACTTGTATATCCTGTTTAATCGCAGCCTCTCATGCAGCTCATGCTCCAGCCGCTTCACCCTCCGGAGGAACTCCACGTGGATGCCATCCTCCAGCTGCTGCAGCTGCTTCTTCAGGTTGGCCAACTTGTCTTGAAACATTCTGTGATGAAGAAATAGGTAGTATTTTTATATTAGTTGTGTTAAGCAAATGAGTTGAAAACATCATCTTTTTTATTCATTACATAATTAACACATTTTGTTCTTCTGCTTAAATGCAACAAGTTTTTATACAAGACCAATATGGCAAAGTAAAAAATTACATGCTTATTTACCAATAAGGTAATATAGTTTGTATGAGGACCCCAATTTTTTTTATCACACCATATAGAGATATGAAACAGAACATGTTGTATTCAATATCATGATTATGGCACATTGCATTTAAATGTCTTTTTATACTATTGTAATGATTGATAAAGAAAAATCTGTTGTTTCAAAACTTTGTACAATGAACATAACAGTTGTTAATAGTATAGAAAATTTGAAAGATGAGGTTAGGTGATAAAAAAAATACTAACTGCTCCTTGACTTCAAGTGGCTCGTCATTTTTGGGAACATCTGTTTCACTGGCTTCTTCAGTATCTGCAATGTTGAAAACATGAATGTTAAGTAAAACATAAATATTATCGGCCAACAAAACCAGTATGGATTGCACACAGTTACATTTTGTGATGTTGTGATCCCAATTTATTTCCAGACCATGGTGAAAGTTGCATACAAACAAAATTACGTCATCAAACAGGTTAGCATTGAAATAGGCGGGAACGAGACGCCATGAACCTGATACCCCTATCAGCTTACGTAATCTTTATTTACCACTGCCAAGATAACGAGATCGTCAAAAATAACAGGTTACAATGACAATAACCCTAGTAAGACGCGAAAACAGCACAATAGTGCATTCGTAAACAAAACTTACCTTCATCACTGTCATCCACTGGAGGAGGAGGTAACGTGTCCTCTTGATCCCTGTACTCGTCCAGATCATCGTACCCGTCATCTTCAAAGTCGTACTCGTCTCCTGGGCCCGAATATGGTGAACCTTGGTAAGACATGGTCGAGGCAACGCGTAACAGTTGCATACAGATTGTCTGAGTTCACCTTCTCAAAGACAAACTCACGGCACGCTACAGTTAGTGCACAATCTAAGCAACAAATAACTTTTGTCAAGTTTGTCACTCATAAAAGGAATTTCTTTTGAAAATCACTATATCACGAGAACGAAATCGGGGCGAGCTAAGCTGTTTTCCGTCAAAGACAAACGTCAAAGTTGCACTAAAAGCATCATATAATACGCCCATAGCTGGATGTCTTTTCAATTTCTAAAATAACATCATCCTATCGCCTTCAATCATGTAAGTTAAAAAGAGACAAGCGATGGCTAGGTGCAAAATTTAATGACATTCTAAAATCAAGTGCATTACAAATCATAGACAAATTGGGATAGCTGTTGCAAAATAATTTCCGAAGTATAATGATGTTCACACTATTAAAATTTAAAAAAATAATTGAAATGTAAGTTGAAAGGAATCGAGATTTACTTTTCAGCGAGACAGAAAGAAGTTGCATAGTTGACCGCTTAAATAAATCACAAGTACAAGTATTCGTTGAAAAAATACATAATTATAATGCTAAATACATAAAATAACCAATTTTCAAGATTCAGGAAAAAAAGGTAGAGACATAAATAAAATACAAATAACCTTCACTATGTAGTTTAAAATTGCCCAAATACAATGTAAGTTGACAACTGTTGCTGGCGCTTTCTTTTAGTTTAGCTGGCTTTTTTCAAGAAGATTACCTAAAAAGGCCGTGAATTGTAAGCAACACTTACTTGAGATATTACTTGTTGTGTCTTTTTTATACAGCAATGCTAATTATGCTACCCACGGTATACCGTTACAATTTACAAACGTTATTCCGTTGCGTCATTATGCGAAGGATGAATAAACGTAATACTCTTTTTATTACTAAACTAATGTGTTTTTTTTTTATTTCCATAACGCCAAGTGCGTATTGTAAAATTAGCGTATTACCAGAAAGAGAAAGAGAGCAGCCGAGACAAAACCATTAAGGAAAATACTTATTTCCTAGTTTCCTTTAATTCAGTTATTTTACGATTTTGAATACATTCTATTCAATTGAATAATACTAAAATACATTTGAATTGAATGTTCATTAAAGGTAAACGACACTATTATTGACTTCATAAAAAAAGGAAAAATTGTCTATTGTTATGTTATGTTTTTGACGTCATGACGGTGGACGTCATCTTGAATGAAAAATTCTTATTTTATTATTTATTTTGTTAAAAAACACGTTACTCGGAGCTGTATTTAGTATACCTAGTTAATATATTACCAAATTATACAGTTTTATGTGATGGGCAGTTGTAAAAACCAATTGAACTTTATGAATTCATAGTGAATGTGACGCTTTACTTTTGTGTCGGTGATGTAATTTAAGTGATTGGGTGGCTTCTTAGTCTTAACTACAATGGAGGAATCCTCGTTCACGATACCAGCCGACGACAATGGTGATACTGAGCTCGATCCTAGAATACAGGTCAGTTAATGACAATATTATGTATTGAAATAACGGTACTGGTTAGCCTTTGTAACTGCAAAGATGAGTGTCAACTTTGTCGATTATTTCGCCAACGAGCACAATGGGTACGATATTCTGTATCAAAACATGAAATACGGTCTCATCGCCAGCAAAGAGCTATCGGAGTACCTTAGAGAGCGATCGAACATTGAGGAGTCTAATTCTAAATTGTTAGCAAAGTTAGCGAAGCAAGCAAACAGCAACTGCGCGCAGGGCACCTTCGCGCCCTTCTGGGGCGTGCTCAAGTGCTCCGCAGAGATACTGTCCAACCTACACCAGGATATGTTCCAGAAAGTCAGTGAATTAGTCAAAGATGTTGCCCGTTATGCGGAAGAACTGCACAAAAAACATAAGGCTGTCAAAGACTCTGAGTCTAGCACTCTAGAAGTAGTTCTACTTATTCAAAATACTAAGCAAGCTCTGCAAAAAGCAAAAGATGTGTACACAAGCAAATCTACTGAATTAGAAAAGCTGCGCAAAGATAATGCTTCTACTAAAGATATTGAAAAAGCCGAAGTGAAACTGAAGAAGCTTCATGAAGACTATCGGCAGCTGGCTGAGAAATACAACCTGGTGAAGCAGGATTTTGAGAAGAAAATGACACAAACATGCAAACATTTTCAAGATGTTGAAGAGGCACATTTGAAACAGATGAAGCAATTTGTGAATGCATATGCTGACATTACTCACAACAATCATGATCTTATAGGGCAGGTACACAGGGACTTCAAACATCAATGTTTAGAGTTGACTGTAGAAAAACTTCTTGAACAGTTTCTCATAGAGAAGTACAATGCAATTGAAAAGGCTAACTTGGTAGAACTTCCTACATCCCTAACTAAGCCTGGGTCAGCGAATAACTCAATATCAGAAGCAGATCAAATATCCACTATTTCAAATGGTTCACATAAACCGGCACAACCTCAGAAAGCAGCTAAAAAAGAACCATCATTTGCCACAAAAACTTCAAGGAGGACCACCTCTCTCCTTAATTTGTTTACTCCAAGTTTTCAGAGTAAGGATGAGCCTAGTGGTAGCATAGACGGAGCAGCTCCCTGCTCCGCACCTTCAAGCCCTAGTGGAACCCCAGCAACACCTGTTGCTCCAGATAAAGACAGCAACATGGGCAGGACTACACTCCGAGAATCAAAATGGTTCCTTCGCAGCAGAAGGACAAAGACCAAATTAAAAAAATCAAAAAAGAAAAAAGATGAGATATCTGAGAACTCAAATACAGGTGACAAGTCTGATTTAGAGGAAAAAGAAGAGGACATTATTGAATTTAAAGAGGTGTTGAATTCCCCAGAAGTTGATGAAGAAGGGTACTGCATAAGACCTAAAGATGAGAAGGGCAGTATGTATTCTTCCACTGATTCAGACTCTGATGAGGAAAGAGATAGAAAGATTCATGTGGAGATAAAACCTATCAGTAATGGTGCAGCTCCAATGTCTGCCAGTGTGGATGAGTTGAGAGCCACTGTAGAAAATATTTCTTTGTACAAAGTAGGCACGACCAGACGCGGATCGAACGCTAATACAAGTAAAGCGAGTAGTGATTTGTTAGATCTGAATTTCTTCCAGAGCCCCACCGGGAGTAATCCCACTTCGCCACACGGCAACGTCTCGAATCCGTACGCGCCATTGCAAGCGAATCAGTCGCATTTACTGGAGAGTCCCACGCCCGTGTCTACTGCTGACGTCGGTGACCTGTTTTCCGAAGTGGGCGAGATGAGTCAGGCGACCGTCCGGACTTCGACACCGACGATATCCACTATCTCCCTTCCACGACCACCATCGAGGCGGTCGGAGGGCGATTTCCGAACTGCCGGCTCTTCAGGGTCCCGGGGACCTTCCCCTCTCACCATCGGCATGGCCGACACGATCCCCTTGGCTGTTGCATTTCATGAGATCATACACTCGTATTTCCGCGGCACAGAAGAATCAAGGTGCCAGGTGAAAATGTCGGGAGACATGATGCTGTCTTTCCCCACCGGTATAGTAGGCGTCCTCGCCAACAATCCGAATCCTGCTAAGCTCTGCTTCAGATTGAAAAACATCCACAGATTAGACAATGTCCTTCCGAATAAGCAATTGATATCGATCAACGCGATGCTATCGACTCGAGACTCTACTGTACTGGAGTTCAATATGCCGGCTTTGACTTCACTGCTGAAGAGACAGTCGGAGAAGAATCCCACCGCGCAGTACTTCAACGTGGACATTCTGAAATACCAGATCCGGCCGAAAGCTGGAGCTGCGTCGTGTCCTTTCCAATTGGTGGCTTATTGGAAATGCGAGCGCGATCATACGGATCTGAAGGTGGATTACAAGTACAACTTGCACGCGATGAGTCCGCCGTCGCCGCTGCTGAACGTGTCGGTGTGCGTGCCGATGAACGGGATGGTGAAGAACGTGATTGCGATGCCTCAGAATCAGTGGAACGCGGAGAACGAGCAGGCGCTGTGGCGGTTCACTGAGTTGTCCCAACACTCGGAAGACCGAGGGGTTGGATCGCTGCGCGCGCGCTTCGAGCTGGGCGCGGGCCCCTCCAGCCGCGCCACCATCTCGGCTCAGTTCAACTGCGAGGGCGCCACGCTCTCTGGCATAGAATTCGAGCTCATGGGCAGCGGCTATCGCCTCTCCCTTGTTAAGCGACGCTTCGTCTCCGGCAAATATATTTGTGATAGTGAGTTGCACTGATCGGTCCAATACCTTATGAATTCACGTATCTGTAGATATTTAGTTATCCTCGACGATATTTTAGGTGTGTACCCAATTTGTAGAATTGTATAGTTTATTTTATACCTATTTCTCATCAAAATGTATCGTTGGTACCTTATAGGACTGTTTCCTGTCCACTAAATTATGTTACATTACTTACAAAATGAGTTTGTCAATTTTGATGTTATAATAATACTAGTTGTAATTATTTTTAGCAACATAATTATTAGAAAAGCAATCACAACCCTTTTTATACAAAATGTGCCATTTACATTAAAAGGTAACTTGTATTCAGCATTGCTTTCTGCCCAGTTTATACTAAAATGTTGTAAGTATGTATAATTGTTACCAAAAGTAGCATCACAATTTTGCATTAAAAAAACATTAAGTTATTACTTTTAGTTTGAGTTTATTGTGTTTATGTTCTATAATTTGATGTTGATAAACATAACTAGGTATCATGTTTCACTTTTAAAATATTGTGAAACAGAGATAATACCAACCAATTAGATGTAGTTTGGCAAAAATAATAACTTTAACAGCCTTTGTATTGAGCCATAGTAGATTATATATTTTTTATTGTATGAAACAAAAACTTATTCAATAATTTGTTGTTTACCCTAAGGAAGGATTCATTATTTTCACCTGTGTAATTTAATTATTTTAGTTTTTTAACACAAAATAATTTCACATTTGTGACATATTATTATTATAGTATAGAATATATTTTGTTTTAACAAACACTCTTATGAGGGCCTAAGACACAATAATTATTGTTATTAACCTTATCTATTAATATAAGGCCACAATAACTATCAATATTTGAAGTATCTAGGGGAAATTTAAAGTTCGAGTACCTATTTTCTTTATTTTGTTTTGATGATTTTTGAAGGAGCTTGGTTCAAAGGAATCTCTGGAACAAGTATTTTGAGTGCTTGAGTTTAAAATAATATTTGCTTTTTTACCATGTTGGAGCATTTAGTGGTAGTTAACTACAATAGAGAGTAACAAAATTGTTAACTTTTAAAACTTACCCAGTTTTTGTCGTTACTTCAATTTTTACTCATTAGTAATCTCATATTTTAATGTGTCTAGATATAGTTATTATTATAATGTAATCAGAATTATAATGTTTTATTAATACAGCTTGTCGGCCTAATATTTATTGAATTCCTACCTTTTGTATCATAATAGTTAAAAACTAACTTTACCAAACGTGAAGTGTTCATAAAAATTAACAGTTTTCTATATAAAAAACTGTAAAACCATTCCAATATTATTAATATTGTCCTTTAATTTTTTAAATGTTACTAAGAATTGTTATGTTCACAAATATTATTCATTCTATGTTACAATACATTATTTGGCAGCAAAAAGTTACTGTAAATTACTGATATAATCGATTTTGTTAATAAACTCAATAATATTAGATTTACTACAAAAATATAATTGAATGCAATAAAAAGTATTTTTGTATTGTAAATTTTATCGCATGTATGATTCTTATGTATACTGTACTATTACATTCATGGTAATTTGAAATAAAATGTAATTTTAGCATTTTTATTGAGTTTTTCCTTGGACCGTAAGAGAATATACCGAAAGAAATTAATAAGTAAGTAAAACTTTGTATATTTGTAGTTGCTTGTCGGCAACAGATCTGTCAGTTATCTGTTGTTATCTGGCAGGCCTGTCGGCGGCCGTAGGGACAGGAAACAATCGTATTGGTACAGTAAGATAGTCTGTTAGTGGACTTTAGTGAAGTAGGTAAAAAATAGATACGGTGACATGGGTAGGGTTCTCTCTATAAGGTTTCCCGTCCCTACGTGTAGCTTGCTTCTGCCTTACGCGTGGAAGAGCGCGGTAAGGGTTCCGTGCGACTGCCTAAAGTTCTTCAAAACGTTTCAGGTGGAGTTGGAGAAGCTGAACGCGGCCACTGACGAGATAAACAAACTTGAGTTGGAGCTGGATGTGAGTGCTTCTCAATCTTTTGCTTACAAACATTTTAAAAATGCAGTAGGTAACAGTAACGTTCAGTGACCGACAGACAGATAATAATGTCCTATAGTGCGAGTTCATTCATGCGCGACCCTCCTTGCACCCCGCAAGACGTGCGGGGGGCGTGGAAACGCAAATCACATGCGACTGCTCATAGGAAATCCCGTTCCCCGCAACATCACTCATCTGCTGATATCTAGCGTGTCTCGTCCCTCGCACCGCTGCGACCGCAGGAGAGTCGCGCACGAACTTCTCGGACTATACAGGTGTCCCGTTATTGAAGGCTAGGCTAGATTAGTTACATCATGTCGTATTATATGCCAAATTTTTTTTCGTGTAAAAGTATTACCATTTTCAGTTGGAGCTGGATGTGAGTGCTATCTTTAGCTTACAAACATTTCTTTAAAAGCGTTGTATGTAAACACCTTGTAACAGTTCAGTGACCGACAGACAGATTAAAATGTCCTTCTAGCCCAGGGGGTCTCCAAATTAAGGCCCGCGAGCACCAACAATTCGGCCCGCGAAAGCCCATTACAACAGCATAAACCAATTTTTCAATGAACTAGCTAGTCCTGGTCCTTGGAACTTCATGGAGGAGTGAGTCCGAACTCTGACCCTTAGGCTAAAAGTTTGGCCACCCATGTTCTAGCTGAATTTCGACGCGGGTGGGAGATATTACACCTGCACACTTGTGCACATACTTATGTGCGCAATATACAGGTGCACTCTCAAAGTTCGCTAAAATTATAATCCGAGGTGACCTAAGTGAGGTCAGGCGCAGTACCAATGCATAAAATGTTTACCCAGGTACCGGAGTGTTTACAACGCCAACTTTCCTGACTCCAACTCCTGTTTCCAAGTTATTTTAAGACAGAAAGCCCCCATCGCACCTGTGTTTTGCGCAAATACTTGTGTACTATCATGTGTCCACAGGTGGCTAATCTTAGTGAGATTAGCCGCCGTATTCTAAATTCAGCTAGGAGGACATTTTTATTATATTTCCTAATTCGTTTCTACTGTGTTGTCACTGTATTATTTACCGATCGTAAGGCTCCGCGCAGATGGGCCACTGACCACAGCCACCGATGGCTAGCGACAAGCTGTTTATAATACACTGTTTTTAATACGTTTTGTATGGAGTCGCCGCACACGTGAAGCGAGTCCGTGTTCGCAACACGCCACATGTGTTCGCGACAAATCATCTCTGTCAAAAGATCAAGCAGATGGTTGGTAATTGTAGCGGCCACTGACCACCTTTGTTTGCTCAGGACCATAAGGCGTGGCGCGCGACAGCCATTGGTGGCGGTGGTCGGTGTCCCATCTGCGCGGAGCCTAAGAGTTGCTACTTCTATCCGATTGCTCAACAATAAATTGCCGGAGTACAATATAACAAGTAGTGGGATATTTTCCCAGTATTCCTATTGTAATTTGTAAATGCCACTATGTGACATTCACAGTTGCGCATTTTGTAATGGATGCAATCTGGACTTGTGCAAGGTGCAGTCTTGGGCAAAGTTTTATATGTTGATTAATTGTTGATACAGTTGCTTTTGTGGTGATATTTCGTTCACGATTAATTGGCTGAATGACTTCACCTCTTTGATCAAAATAGTCATTGTATAGTGTTTTCTATTGAACGCCTTAGTCAATTTGACCAAGTTCTTAACCATGAATCGTATTCGATTAGGGATAATTAATTAATAGTATGGTAAAAGGTGTAAGGAATGTATATTATCTTTTCATAACTTTCATGTTCATCGTTTATCGACCGTTTTCAGGTGAGCCCTGAACTCAAGATCTTTAGCTATACGTGCAAACGCTGTCCTACCTACTGAGCTACCTACCGAAGATGTTATTTTCTCGAATATTTAAAGTGATTGCTACGCCAATGAAAACTATTAATAACTTAACAGAGAGAAGAAAGTGTCATTCGCTCAATGCTCACAATGATGATGATGACAAACAAAACAACAGAACAGTAACTTTGGTGCTTCAGCATTCCTTTTCTTTCAATAGAAAACGATCAATCAACGTCCCTTACGCAACGGCATACATTTATAAAGACGGTTGGATTCATTCGTATGACCTATATTTTCCTTTCCGAGAAATGGGTATTACGTTGTCCACCCTTTCATTGACAGACTTTCTATTGAAAACGTGGGGTTAAGCGCCTTTCCAATAAATATGACAATGTTGAGTAGTGATTATCATAGATGAATGATCCTTGTTCGTTCGTTCTTCAATGGTTCATTGGTATTCACGTCGTCTTCATGTCAAAGTAGCCAATCGCTGTATTACTTTGATCATACTTTCATCTTAATTCTGATACTACATACCTACTTTATTGCTCCACTGTCGGAATACTAACCAGTCTACAAGGCTTGACTCCAATTTGCCCTATCTAAGATTAATTTAAAGTTGTCTCTCTCTCTTTCTCTGCCAAACAAACGAAAAGAAACAGACTATGATCATTTAGACTACACAACGTCAGACTACACAGCTGTCAGTTGCTAAGGAAATTACAGAATCCGTTGGCAATTTAGTAGACATTTCATTCGATGGCGACTAAAGTACGAGGAGAACACACACAAACACTTTTAAAAATACGTAAGAAACCGCATCACTTAATTTGACGTTTCTGAATTATTGTAGTCTGTCTCTTTTTGATCGTTTAACAGAGGAAGCTAGAGGAAGAACTTAAGTTTAATCTTAGACGCCACATTGGAATCGAGTCAACAATTTGGTTTATGCTGTTGTATCTATCCAAGGCACCACGACTAGTAAGTAGCTTACTTAGTAGCGGTTCGGCCTAATAGTAATCGAAATAAACGATCCTTTATATTACACTAGTTGTGTACGACGAGAGTTTCCTATTAATCATCATAAGGTAGCCTGACTCGTAATCCTAGCAATGAAATGTTAGCGGGGTGTACGGAATTTAGGCTTCATTATCGAGCTACACTTGGCGCCCAATTGTATTTGCTGTGACCTACTATAACATAACCTCTTTGTATAACAATTACCCTTATAAGATCCAATCACTGCTGCCATACTTACATAACCATAAACCGATTATAAAATTGACCTACAAAGGTTTTGCACTGCTACGGGCGAGAAATATTTTTCGAAACCTTCCATGCTTGCAAGGCTAGCCAATAACTTTGACAAATATTTTCCTATGGATTATCTATAGTGTAGATTCTATTCTTTATCTAATAAAACTGTACAAAATTGAGTTCCGTACATTGACTTTTAAAAATACCCCATATTAGATTTAAAAAATATCACACATATAATATAAGAACACAAACCACAAATTGTTGTATTATTGAGTATGTATATGTATACTGTGGGTGTACCTTTTATATATGTATATATATAAACAACTAAATAGTTCTTAGCTAGGCTACTTTTGCAACTACAGTCGCCGTAAAATATTCCGTAGTGCAACTATATATCTGATGGCGACTATACCATAATAAGACCTTGGTGTGAAGTTAGTGAGGTACAAAAACATAGTTTATGAAATTTTTGACTTTCTGTATGTTACTATAGTTTGAGCATGTATAAGCCAGTGCACAATCTAGGCACTGTTACATCTCAATAGGATAAGTACTTCTCTTCACCATACGACTTGTACATATAAGTGGTCTACAAATGTACGGCAATACTGGATTTGTTTGAAATTCTGAAAATTGTCAAAAAATCAAGACGCTTCAGTTCGTTGTATTGAAGTTGATGTTGGTTTGACGACCTAAGTCTTTTTTGATACTTTCTCAAGTCTAGGTTAATTAGGCACCATTAGTTTGCTCCCACAGCTGATTCCCTACCTACTGTGAAGGAGCAACACAATTTCATAGCAGCCCTGGTGCCCTGTAATGCTCCAATGAATTTATGGTGCAACGACAGATGTTTGCCACCTGACACATTTGACCTCAGTAATTGACGAACACCGAACGTTACGCAACTGCTGTCCTTTTTTAGGACTCGAAATTTTAACCGCCATATTTTTAATTAAAGCTTTTTTTTATTAAATAAATTTCGCTTACAGAAATACATCGACCGACCGGCCTCCGGTGGGATTCTTTTTAGTATTTATTTAGTATTTTATCATCTTATTGATCGACGATCTCCGTGGTCGAGTGGCATATTGGTTTTCATGGTGTAGCCATCACTCCATGATCCCGGATTCGATTCCCAGTTGATCCCGAGTCTTGGTGTTGTGGTACCTCCGTCGTTTTTGATTTCCATAACGCAAGTGCTTTTTAAACTTTGAGATCAGAACCAGAGCAATGTCACACACATGTTGTCCAATATATTGATTGAATGATGCTACCGCAGGAAGGTTCGTCCCTTCAATTGTACTTTTACATATTTTTTCTCAAAGGTTCGGCCCCCATAAAAAACGATCAGCTCTTTGGACCGGGGTCTGTTTACGAGTAATTATAAGCTTCGTCAACCGTAAACGCGTGGTGGCCTTCATAATACCACAAAATATCTAATAGTAACGCGTAGGTACCTGAGTAATTCATACAGCTCTATCGATTTGTACCACGTCACCATTTTGATATTTGAACAATTAAACATCCATCCGTTGAAGACAAATACAGGGTGAATAGTAATTGAAATATAATTCCTCAAAGAAAGTACAGTTTTGTTACATCAGGCCCTACTAATTTTTGTAATACAAAACATTTTTACTTAAAGTCCAACTATTTTTACCCGACCAAGGCAAAGCAAAAGGAGGGTTATGATTTTGACAGGCTATGTATGTATGTATGTTTATCTATTCCCTCGTTACTTCTAAACTACTTATCAGAATTCGACAAATGACATATCATTAGAAGCGTCTTAATTGTCCGCTGGTTAAAGGCTATATGGGGTTTCACAAAATCTAATGTGGCGCCCTCTAGCGGACAAAACATACAGAGTAAAAAAATAAAGTTAAGATAAATATGCCGTGTTTGGTTTCATTTGAAAGCGCTTTACTTGTACATTTTGATATTTATATATATATATATATATATATAAATATATATTACTAGCATTTGCTTGTGACTTTACCTGTATTCATGGGCTGATTGCATATAATTCACATCTTTTCGTTCATAGCTTCTTTACCACTTATCAGAATAAGACCACTGCAGTACCATTAGAAGGGCCTTGATATTCTGTTGGTTATGAGCTATAAAGCTTGTCACCAAATTTAGTATTGCGCCCTCTAGCGGACAATATAATAATATAAAATTAAAATAAATATACCGTGTTTGGTATCACTTGAAAGAGCTTCACGAGTACTTTATGCTTGTACATAATTACAAGAATGCTTTAATGATGTTAAATATGAGCGATAAGAGTAAAGCGCGGATCACGGGAACTGTAAATCGCTTTATGCAATGTAGAGCAGTGTGAACGTTAATAGAATATATAATGCACTAATGAAAACTCGCTACGATCCACGCGCTACGAAATAGTAAAATAGGATATCTCTACATATTACTATACGCTGATACATAAGTCAATAGAGATGTCTTATGTCAACTACCTAGTTTTTAGTTCATCAATTTAACTTTTGTTAATATTATGCGCCACAAATACACTTTAACACCAAATAGGGCAAATAATAAAAAGTAAAAAAACTAAAACCCAACTACGACAAAAAGCGATGCTGAAAAAGTATAAAACAAGATATTTTTATACTATTTTTATAACTTAAGCAATTATTTTGCAAGTTTTTACGAAATTAAATCAAATTTCACTTACAAAAATTAATCGACTGTGTCATCCGGTGGGACTCGAACCCACGTCCCTTCGCTATCCGGGCGAGTGCTCTTACCAACGAGCTACGGAGGACGTTAGTCAGACGACGAATTTTTGTAAGTGCTTGCTACGCCAGTGAGCCGGCGTTCGATTTCATCAATACTTGGGGAATGTACCCGCATGTATCCAATGGAAATACTTTTACAAATATTTAACCATCAGTTAAGATGAAATCAGCTTAACTTATAATATTTTTATAACTTAAGCAATTATTTTGCAAGTTTTTACGAAATTAAATCAAATTTCACTTACAAACATTAATCGTGGGTTCGAGTCCCGCCGGATGACACAGTCGATTAATGTTTGTAAGTGAAATTTGATTTAATTTCGTAAAAACTTGCAAAATAATTCAATCCAATTATAATCCTCTCACGTTCAAACAGATTTAAATCATCCATCTCGCTACTATACTCTTTCATGAAGTCTTTTACTCAAAGAAGAAGAAGAAGTTTCTATCCCACATGGATATTTATTGTTTGCCTATTTTTACAGATAGTGACTTTTTGAAATCTGATTTTATTTTTTACTCTTAAATATCCCAGACACCAAAATCAATAGAAAGATAACTCTTTATTGCACACCATAACAAAAAAATACAGTAAGTACAAATACAGTAAGCAAACTGGGGGAGTTTGGTGCAAAAATCATAGAATGGAGAACATTCTAAAAAATATAATATAAAAATAAAAATTAATAACTAATACTCTAAGGATTATCCTCCATTTACTGGACACCCTGTTTAGTATACTTCAGTATGAACTATAAGCTATAGTGGGACTCATTTATCATGCGCATCGACCTACTAGTTGGAACGACGGGCTTTCTTAGGAATGTTAAATATTTATTGTTTCTTATGTCTGTCGCATAAATTTTCCATGAGGAACGCAACCCTTTTAGGCTTGGGACAGATGGTTTGTGTTTACGCAGTGCGAGTATAGGCAACATGATGTAATCCAAAAGTTAAACATACAGGGCGGATGGTGTAATTGAAATATAATCTTTAAATGTATGCCAAATGTATAATGTAAAATAAATCCTAATGTATGCCAGAAAAAAATTCAAGTAAAATTGTTACCATTTTCCAGATATAAATATTTAATTATTGCATGGCTACTTCTATAATTTAATGAACTTTTAAGTCAGTTTTTATTTTAATTCTCTTGAATATTCCAGACACCAAAATCGTTATTGCCTTTTTCACTATAAATGTTAGGAAAGCTCCCAAAAATTATAGAAACATGAAACCAAAATCTCAAACATGTTTTTTTTTGCATAGCAGGTACCTATTAGTAGGGCTTAGTGGGATCTTATCTGTTCTTAAAGGATTATCGATTATCTTAAAGGAGTTTATAAAGGAAAAAAGTATTAGTGTTCAATCGCCAATTAAGGACACATCAACACTGTTTTCTGTGATGTTGTGCCGTGTCGGTAGCAAAAAGTGGCTACGTAAGCCTCTTAGGGTATGGTTTGTTGTAGTTCTAAGGCTTCGCGTAGATGAGCCACCGACCACCGCCATCGGTGGCATACGCCCTGTGTGCGCAAACGAAGTTGCTCGGTGGCCGCTACAATTGGCATCGCTCATCTGCTAGATCCTTCGATTCTTGTTATAACTTAAGCAAATTGTTTGCAAGTTTGTACGAAATTAAATTCAATTTCGCTTACAAAAATTTAAAGACAGTGTCATCCGTTGAGACTCGAACTCACGACTCTTCGCGAAGAGTCGAACCCACGAACTCTGAGCCGCGAGTGGCCGCCACTCGCTTCACGTGTGCGGCGACGTATTCAAAACAATGTAAACAGTTTGTCGCTAGCCTCCAGTGACTGTGGTCAGTGGCCCATCTGCGCGGAGCCTAAAAGATGCTCGTTCGCGCATGCGTAATCGGAGCTGCGTATGCGACTGACGCGTGGTGCTTGACCCCTGGCGCAACGGCGTAGAAACTGCAGCTTCCTTCCACCAATCTTCAGGGCTGGTGGTTTTGAATAAAAACATAAGTTTAGCTCCTTTCACGCTCATTATTGTAGAGAAATAATTGAATCGCTGTCGTGTTCTTGAATTTGGATCTTTATGCTACTTTCGCTGCTAATTTTTGGGTAAAACATAAAAACCTCTGTCTTAAAGCTAAGTTATTTTTTATTCTATGGTTCGGCACTTGTTATTTATACTAACTAACTAGCTGTCTCCAATAAGTGTGACCTTGTTTGTAACACTCTACAAGTCGGCGTCGTTTCTTGCAAATTCAATAATCCCCAGAGTATTATTTCCTTACTAAACCTAAAGAAATCGATAAGTTAGATATAAATGCATTAATATTGGACAACACCACATTGCTCAGATCCCAAAGTAAGTAGCCAAAGCACTTGTGTTATGAAAATCTGAAATAACGGTGTTAGAACAACACCCTGACCCAATGTCAGCTTAGATCAGATTATATATAATACCTTTATTAAATTAATATTAACACACATTACTATAGTCAGCCCCACCCAAAGGGTATCCAGTATTATGGGCCACACAAAGACGACAAGACCCGCGACAACCATACCGTAACCAGATGAAAGAAATCCAGTTACATGCTTGTACAGTCAGTGACATGCACCCATTTACACCCTTCACTCAACGCAATAAGATCTAGTTTGTGGACACCTATAAAGGTGGACACGTGCTCTTGCACCTGCTGTAGGCTTAACCAGTTTAGCACCGTCTTAGGTAATACTCGTATGGAGTTGTAAAACTTAAGTAGTAAGTAGTATAGTACAGTTACAGTACAAGTAGTGAGCTATAATCAAAAGGGCTGCCACAATAAGTCAATCACTGGTCGAGTTGGCTTGTATGGCCCAAATTTTAATAGTAATAATGTTACAGTTAGTACCCGTAATGCAGTGTGATCATTAACGCTCGCGATTTACGATCTGATAAACAACTCAGTATCGTCAAATTGTTAATAAGATCTAAAAGATTACTGGGCGCAGTGGTAGCACATCAGACAATTAACTTTTTGTTTAAAATGACCCCTATTACAACTGCATAAGATACCACTGAGGTGCCTTGACGTGCTGTTGTTGACGGCTTCACGATGGACACCATTGATTTATTTACTATATATAATAAATTAATGATGGACACTTATTAATCTTAGATATATTGGAAGAGACTATGATATTAGTCTGTTCAAAGAAGGTCCAAAAGTCCCCATGCCGCGTCTGTCTGTATGTCATACATTATATTGAATAGGTGTTTTCTCAAAGTGTATGTTTAGTTAAGTAGCATGTTTCGTTTAAGTAATCTTCAACGACAGTGATATGTCACGTTCCTGTCATGTAACGACACACCCAGATAAATAAAATAAATAGAGAGCCAAGGTGCGCAAATAGATATGACGCGAGGCAGCGCACGCGCATCGCCCGGGTCAATTGTGCGGGCCGTAATTGGTACAACCCTTTGTACTTGGCACAGGAAGAAATACTTTACAATCGCGGTATCTTGTTTGAATATTATGAGAATATGTTATAATGTGTATGTTATTGACTCTTCATCCTACTGTGTCGCATTCGCGGTACAGGTGTCCAACTTATCATTGAGATTAACCAATAAACTTCTATAATCTAGGCACGGGCTATACCTCTAATATACCTACGACCTACATTTAATATCAATGATGTCAAAAAATTTGGTTATAAGTAATATCTACAGATTAGTAAGGTCTTTACCAACAAATACTCACGTTACGCCTTATCAAGCTTTAATTTAGTAAGAAGAGATAGCGTAGGTATGTTGCTTCAAGATTTAAGATCTCTTTCCAATGTCAAGCATTTCATGGTTAAGTTAGGAGGATCTCAACCCAAGTTGTTCTTAAATTTAAGCTGCCAATACACCTGTATTCTTCTGTACACTAAGCTCTTAAAATTCGTTTAATGTTTATCAGCTCAGTCATGAGACTGAATGGGTTGAAAGATTCAAAGACCAGTGATAGGATTGAATGGAAGAGAACGCCATAGGTTGGCACTGTTGCGACCCAAAAGGTATAACTGAGTAATTTAATGACAGCTCAGGCAAGATGCTGTACAAGCGTAGCGCAGGGCGTCCACCGGCAAGTTGGACAGAGGACCTTGTGATGGAAGACGTATCTATCTCTTATGTTGTATAATTTAAGAACTATAATCTTGTCGAAATCTTCCTCGTTTTTCCCTACACCATATTGCGAAAGAAACTCTTGCCTGTGGTCTTGATGTTTACATTATAACCCTTATTGCAGGAGTCCATGAAGACGTTCCACCTGCTTCTGAACGAGACTTCCCGCCGGCTGCAGGCGCTCGTAAAACGGCTGGGGACGTGCGTGGACAAGTCTCGGCCGTATTACGACGCGGTTAACGTAGCCTCAGCAGCCAGGGCGGAGTGCCAGAGAGCTGCTGTGCAGTTCCAGAGGGCTAGTGGTAAGTATCCTGGTGGAATTTACCGTCTGTCTGCAGCAGGCGCTTGTCAAACGGCTGGGGATAAGTCGCGGCCATACTACGACGTGGTCAACCTAGCCTCGAGTTCCGTCGGGCTAGGGGTACCTAAGTATCCTGATGGATTACGTAACAATGCATATAGGCCTGCAAGTTGCTGCTTTTCACTCTGAGGCCGTACTCTGGATAAAGATGGATATTATCGACTGCAGCTGCCCCTGTTACTCAGCGCGAAGCGTGTTAGCTAAATTTGGAGGAAATAGAGACATCGTCACCTGTAGTAAGGCCTCTGGAACGCTTTAACCGACCTAATTGTCCAAGAAGAAACTAATTCATAAGCCATATCTATCAGATTGATAATACGGCTCTACATAGTTTTCCACGTGATGCTTTCAACTTTCTATTCTCCAACTTCGTTACAGTTCTGGACCGTCAGATCTCTACCCTGATTCACAAACAGAAAGATTTCGTGTCGGATCCTTTCCGAATTTAAATGTCAAACATTGTTTCCGAACGCAGTTTTCGAAAGCTAATTTTATTTGTACCTAATGGAAACGTCAAATTTCTTCGATTCCGTCGTTTGAGAATCACATTTTTGTTGACGTCTTCGGAATCCTGCCTCTCGGATTCGAAATCTGTAGTTTCCGACGTTTGTGAATAAGGCTGCTCTGCTGATGGTCTTAACATCATCATCATCCTCCTAGCGGTATTCGGGTTGTGCACTCGCACGCGAGGGCCTATGGTCCAGGATGTGGCAAATCAGGTAATTACAGTCGAGCGACTGCCATCTGACTTCCGAGACCCTATTAACAGGAGAAACTTGCCCAGTTTAGATCATGGTTACACATGCAGTCGCCTAAATGTGCTGGTTTCCTTACGATGTTTTCCTTCACCGTAAGAGCATCGGTTAGTTGGTTAGTCATTGGTACATGGCGCCATGTGGGATCGAACCGGTACCTCCCGCATGAGAGGCAGGTAACCCGCTAGCCACTGCGCCACGCTCTGCTGATTGTCTTAACGATGTCCGTTTTATTTGGACCATTGGCCATCGGCTCACTCGCTGTCTCAATTTCTATGCGTAGGCAGAGACGGCTTAAGTCTGAAATATTTATAGACATCGTTTACAAAGTTGGGTCTAGGGCCTCATCTTTGTTATTGTAAAACACAGAAAAATCAGATCGGAACGTGTGTGTAAGAGAACCGTTCTTGCCGCTGCGATGGGCGTAGTAATTTCCGCTTGCGGTAACTAAACTACCTACACTATTAACTACTAGCTAGTTGGAGGGACGGTGTTCTTCTACATTCCTGTTGTATGGGAAAAGAAAATCTACGGACATTTTCGTGCTGAAGATATTACCACAAACCAAGCATGTCTTGTCAAATAGTCTCAATAGTCAAAACGTGATAGCCCCAGCCCCTGTACTACAACCTTAGTCCATGGTGTACGTCTCGAAAGATTAATTGATAGTTTAATAGTTAGTATCTTTGTCAGATGGTACCTAACTCAATATAAAGTTCTGAACGTACCTACCTAAATAAATTCATTGCGGGTGCCAAAACAATATCTATAACTAGGCCACATTGGCTTATTTTTATTACGACCAATAGAGTAGAAAAATTCTAACAAAATTCATTACATTAAGTACTTCAGTTTGAAGTTTCAGTTTGATCTTTTGAAAGGTCGGTTAATGAATGTACACAATTACAACTCGGATGTTATCACTCGGGCGAGACATATTTTATTAAAATAAACCGCAAAAATATTACTTTAATTGTAATTTAATTTATTTGTTTGCGTTATCTAGTCCGTTTACCTTATAAGTTATCGGCGACCGTTTCGTTCAGCAACAGTTTCGTTCACCTGGTGACCTTCGGATCTGTTACTTACTCAGATTATAGAAATAAGAAAGATATACAAAAAATGATTATTTTAGGACATAGTCCCATATTCTCAAACATTACATAAGATTAAATCAATATATAACAAAATATACTGCTTAAGTCAATCATTACTATCAAAATCCCGGGTCGGGCCGAGTGTTTGAGTTTTTCTGTCTTGAAATTACTCAGACACAGCTCCGGAGTCAGGAGGTTAGTGATGTTAACGCCTTTGGCCCTGCGCCTGATCTCTCTACGGTCATGTCGGACTGCCGTCTCACCGAATTATGAGAGTGAAGGAACAGAGAGTGCACCTGTGTATTGCGCACACACTTGTGCACTATAATATGTCCCGCGCAGTTGGCTAATCTCTGTTGAGATAGGCCGCCGTGGTCGAAATTCGGCTAGGAGGACATTATTACTATCAAAATCATCAAAGTTTAAAGTATAATATTTTTTTATGATTTAAAATTAAATTTAAATTGAATATTTTAGCACAAAAATTGAAATAAATAAGTTAGATATTAAAATAAAATCTAATTAGATCAAATAAAATAATAATAATAAAAAAAATATGTACTAATAAACTATTACAATGTAATATGTGTAATACATTATTAATTATATGCCATGTAATAACTCGGTTATATCTACTAAGCAAACCTAAGTCCGTATACAAGATGCAGTTTATTTTAAAGCGAAGTTCGCTATCGCTAACAAAATGCATGAAACTAACTTATGCCATCGTAACATTCACGTGACTTTTGCATACCTATATGTTTTGAGTTCGCTGGAGAAAGATTGCATGTTGTCTAAATAAAGGACCTGTATTGCTCAATTTATTTATGGGTGCGTTACAACTACTAGAACACTCTTGAAAGCACAGGTATTCAGTTCACAGCGCTCATTTAGCTTCATCACAGACTGTGAAACGTGACCAATCCACCGCGGAGATTGATAGTTATTATTGGCCATGTAGCGTTTGCGCAGGTCACGCCCCAATTTCATATCACTTCTTTCTTCCTGAGTTTACTTAACAGGCCTTTTTGCTGACATCCGCAAATCGTTTGTTACTGTCGATGACTTGCACTTCCTTGAAGGTTTGATTTCCGATATTTATTTTCGGTTTGTCACGTTGTTGTGAAAATCTCTATTGAGTTTGCAAACAAGTACCTCGGTTACCAGTTTTCCGAGAGTCGTTGAATGAGTATAGAAATATGTGAATAAAAGGCGGAAAAACGTGACCACGTTTCGTGTGAATGAATGATTGCGGTTGCCTTGCTATATCAATCGAAGATGACAAAGTCCAATTGTTTGCAGCTAACGGATTTGACCACGTTGTTTACTCTTTGAAAATCCAAGCCCTTAATTGTCTTATTTATTCCAAACTCTATGTTACGTATCATTCATCATCATAAATATATGTTGCGCTCACTTATCAAAGAAAGAACCTAATTGTTGCTGACAAATTCCATAGTGGATATGTGTGGAAAAAAAATCAGTTGAAAAACCCATCAAAACTTAGCCAGCAGCTAACCTACCTAATGAGGTACTTGTGGCGCAGTGGCGGCAGCGCTTTGGTAGTGATACCAAAAGTTAAGTAACGCACGGCACGGTCGTGATTGGATGGGTGACCATTCCGACCATTTAAGTGACGTCCATGACAAGCATCTCCGTCCTTCGGAAGGCACGTTTTGGTCCCGGCTAATATCTGTTTGTATTACTCGTTATGTCTAGTCAGAGGCCCTAGGGCGGCTTGATGACATCTGACAGTAAGGTTTGTCACTTGCCTTACAGACACCCCTCCACCAATCCGCACTGAGCTCGCGTGGTGGAGTATGGCTCGTACCTCCTCATAGTTGAGGTGAGGCCTTTTCCCAGGAGTGGGATCTATATAGGCTGACTTATAACCTACCTACTGCGTACCTGGTACCCAGTCAACACAAATCCGATATCTCAGCCAACCGTTTACTGGGCACATAAATTCACTTTCAATAATATTAAAAGTAAACGACTGACAAGCATCGCATTTCTCGGTAAGTTAGAGAAAAACTACATTATCATTATAATGCAGATCGTAACCAACGATGTATTGGCCGGCCGCTCATGAATATGAAGTAGCACGGATTTCTCACATACTTAATGCAATCATCGTGGTTCTTCTTGCGCTATTTCTGTTTTGTTTCAAACCGTTCGCCCTGTTGTAACTTGCTGTAATAATAACCTTAGATTTAGTCTGTTAACAGTACAATAACTGTCAATATTGTGTACACCACCGTACCGTTGCGTTGTCGTGTGTGACACTCACAAGCACAGCTTGCTGATATTAAATCGGTGGTGCTACAAAATCGTAGCATTAGATGGGATAATGTATAAAATATAAATTGAGGAATCGAGAGCACACTACTTAGGTATGGACAACCAAAACACTACTTATTTGCAAGAGATCTTTAGGTATAATTATATTTATAAATTAAGCAATTATTTTGCAAGTTTTAACGGAATCAAATTGAATTTCGCTAACAAAAATTAATCGACTGTATCATCCGGTGGGAGTCGAACCCACTTCGCTATCCAGGCGAATGCTCTTACCAACTGAGGTACGGAGGGCGTTAGATAGTTAGTTAGGATCTTTACTTACTATGCTGTGTAGAAGTAACCCGTTGTATTATTACAGACTCATAAACCAAGCAACGCTTAGCCTTCTCTCTTTTGAGCCCTAAAAAAATCTTAGATTAGGGTATAGAGGCTAATAGGTCCATTGCAAGGCGGTCAGTAGATAGCAAGTTAGCGCCTAAACGGCTGCTGTAGCGTGATGGCTGGCTATGAGAGAGAGAGCAACCAAAATGGTCTTAGGTAGATGCCTGATGCAGTGTGAGGGTCCTAGAAGGCTCTGATGTGAGATGAGGTACAAACTGAATAATACTGGTTGGAGTTTATTTATTACACAGCGTGAAGCTATAAGCGAGGGTACGGCAACGGGTTTTAAATCAATTGGCTGCGTTATCGGGGCGCGCTATCGGACGATAATTGCTTCCTGCGGCGACGCGCGCTTCTTGCGAAGGACGCGGTCATGGCCGGCTACGGTATAATATTATACGGGGGGTATAAAAATCGTGGTCATTATGATGGCACGAAGACAGTCATATGTAAGCAACATCGCTAACACAGCGAGGCTACAAGGATGCCTAGAGCTTTACGAGAGGTCGTCTGTTGCAATTTGGCGGTAGATAAAAGAAGGATAGTGTCTCAGTTGGACTGCCTCGTTGGTCTAGTGGTCAGAACGCTGGGTACTATCCACGAGGTCCCGGGTTCGAATCCCGAGTCGGGCCGAGAGTGTTGGGTTTTTCTGTCTTGAAATAACTCAGACACAGCTCCGGAGTCGGAAGTTGGCGGTGTTAACACCTCCGTGCCTCGGAAAGCACGTTAAGCTGTTGGTCCTGCGCCTGATCCCTCTACGGTCATGTCGGACTGCCGTCTCACCGAATTATGAGAGTGAAGGAATTAATCCTTCATTAAGTTTAATGCAGTCCTTTTCTATTTCAATTACAAAGAAAGTGTCAGAACGGGAGTTAATTATAAATAAAATTTTATTGACGTCTGTGAGTGCGGCAGTCAGTCCCCGATTACTAACTGCCTTGCTTGTTAATTTCTCCAGCAAAACAGCGTTGATATTTTGTTGAAAAAGTCACAGAAACCATTCTTTTAAAGTCACTTTTCTGTCATGGATGGAAATATTGAAAATTAAAATAGCTCTATAATGAAGGGAGATACAGGGAACATTCGTTGCCACAAACACACCTCCGTTGCCGAGACGTGGGTAAATAAAATACCATGCAAACATTTGTAATGTGGCTGCATGAGATCACAGCCAAGGATACCTCCTTACACAGTGAACTAGTTCGCGCAAGTTTAAATAACATTGACTAAATTAACACGGGCCGTGTTGTACAACAGATATAAGGTGAGTAAGACTCGCTCCACTGATATCGAAATATTTCAACATAAATGATTCATGATTTTGACGGTAGCCCCTCAGTAACGGTATAGGCTAGGGATGGCGATCTGAGATCGATTAATCGAAGAATCGATTTTTGTAGCCAAAAAGATCAATTTTTTAAATCGATATGTAGTACTGTATCGATTCAGTGAATCGATATTTCTCCCTTGAAAATCGGTTATTGTATTTTTCGGTATAAACCAAAAAAGTATTTACAATTAATTGAATATACCCGTATTAAAAGAGTGCTGCCGGTTGCCGGTTAAAGGGTTAATTATTCAAAAACTCGCGAGATGGCTGTATGTTCGGATTCCTTCGCTTCTCTTTATTAAAAAAAGTTACGTTTATATATTTTTTATCATCGAATTACCCGATTTTACTGATAAGAGATCGTTAAACTATGATATGTATCTTGTTTTTAATAAAATAGATTTATATTACATTATAAACAAAAACTTGAGAAAAATATCGATTTTTCAGAAATCGATCATATTGGCCTCGATTTTTTTGTGGATCGATTTATTAGGTCACGATTTGAATCGATTTAAAAATCGATGTTTTTCGAAAAGAATCGCCATCCCTAGTATAGGCCTAGGATTATTCTGGATGAGTTACCACTATTGCCGATTTTGCGCGTTACGCACTGTGAATCTTTCCATTTGTCGCCAGTTATAAAAGTCATAAAAGTCATTTATTTATGTATGTAGGCCCACAGGGGCACTTATACACGTCCCAACATATTATTTTTTAAGCCCTACCACTGCTTCGGGACAAATTGTGGGCTAGTGCTGAGAAGAAGCAGCGCAAGAAACTCAGTCACTATTGTCAAAGCCTCTTTTAAAAATAATGTTTAAATACAGAAATAGTACTAGTGCGAGCTGGTCCACACGTTTACATCATTCAAATAATCGTCTACTTTATAATAACCTTTTGTCATTAGGGTATCCTTAATAAATGATTTAAATTTGTTAATTGGTAATTCTACAATATTTTTCGGTAATTTGTTAAAGTAATTGACACATTTTCCCATGAAAGAATGACCAACTTTTTAAAGCCTGAATTGTGGAATAGCAAGTTTATTTTTATTTCTAGCGTTAAAATTTGTTAGTTAGAATAGCAAGTTTATTTTTATTTTTAGTGTTAAAGTGTTAGTCGATGGAGCTGCACCATTAGTAGTGACTAGTGGTGCTTAAGTGCTGTTATAGAAAATGTAGGCACTGACCGTACTCGTATTTGTTCTTCTGTAATGTGTACTACATTATCCAATTTGAGGTTGGGGGTAGTGGTGGACGGAAGGATCCTGCTTCAGTGTTTTGCCATTGTGTCGTTTATCAGGTCTCCGCTAATATACTTGCAGTCCGACAATCATTATAGCCATGTACCTACAGACGACAGCACTATTATTTATTCTGTGCGTATACTGTAAACTAGGGGCGACTTTCCAAATAAAAAGAAGTAGTAAGGTATAGTGATATGCTGGCCACTGTATGTTTATTGTGTACTAGCTGTTTCCCGCGACTTCGTCCGCGTGGACTTGATGATACAAAATGTTTTATACTCCCTTTGCCATCCAGCTATCATGATTTTTTAAGTCTATTATGTCGTAAGGAGAAGAGAGAAATGAAAAATCAGTCTAAAGTAATTTAGCTTTCATGCTATTGTTCCATATCAGTTGCTTTAGACCTTCAATTTGCGTAAGTCAGTAAAAAATGCTTATTACGCTGAACAATGTTTCCTAAGGCGCTCTATTCATATCTCTTATAGTTGAGCTGAGCTGCTAGGGTTTCATATCAGTTGCTCCAGACCTTCAATTTGTGTAAGTCAATAAAAAAGGCTCACCACGCTGAACAATGTTTCCTAAGGCGTTTTATTCATATCTCTTATAGTTTAGCTGGACTGTTAGGATTCAATATCAGTTGCTCCAGATCATCAATTTGTGTACGCCAATAGAAAATGCTCATTACGCTGAATAACATTTCGTAAAGCGCTATTTTGATATCTCTCTTAGTTTAAGTGTACTGCTAAGGTTCCACGTCAGGTACTTAGATCTTCAAAATAAATTATATCCTAGTATTTGCCCAGAATCAATAGCTACACAATAAAAAAAAGTTCTTTCAAATCCGTTCAGTAGTTCCGAAGATAATCGTGTACAAACAGATAAACTATTCCGATTCCTATTCTGTTACTATTTTAACATCACCCTCAATTAGTTTTTCGTAAAAATACTCAATGTACAGACATTGGTTTTACAGTTTTATTATATGTATAGATTGCCTGTATGTAGGAACAAATGGAACAGTTTATAATGTAGACATTTAGTGCTTGCTTACTTTGCTTAGATAGGAAATGGTACTAAAGAACTGCTAAAATTAAAAATTAATTTATTTAGTTAATTTACTTGCACTTTTTTCCTGTTATTTTTAATGGCTTTTATATAGTAAACAAGGAAAACTAGTGATTAGATTACACTTTTATGTTTTAATTACTAAATTACTCAATATATATAATACACGTTTGTCAAACAATACCTACATGTTAGTTTTATTACGGTTCCGTAGTCCGACAAGGAACCCTTATAAGATCGTTCAGTCCGTCCGTCCTAGTCTGTCACAGCAGAATATCTTCTACGTTTATGGACTGATTTGCATGCAACTTGGTTCGAGGATACTTCACATATAGATCTCATTTTTAAAAATACAAAAAATTCAAATAACCCCTTTTTCAGGGTACCTCCACATACATGTAAAGGGGAGGGTGAATTATTTTTTGAGTGCACCCCCTTGTGTGGGGTATCGTTGAAAAGGACTATGAAAATAAGGTAGGGTTTCCATACAACACTATTTTATCAGCTTTACCATTTGCGAGATATAGCCCGCCAAAGTCGTTTACACGGTGCCCCCCCTCCCCCCCCTTGTAATTTCTAAAGTCTTGGACCTATAAACTTCAAATCACTCACGTAAAGAAACATGCGCGGAAACTCTTATTTAAAATTGTTTCGGGTATACTGTGATGAATACTTTTGAAATAATAAATAAAATAAAAATATATTCTTTTTTTGTCTATACTGTCTTATATTTTAAGTTAATGGGTACGGAACCCTTCGCGTGCGAGTCCAACTCGCACTTAGCCGATTTTTTTTCCATTCATTCATAGGCGCGTAATGTGTAGGTATCTTTGATAAGATAACTAGTAATTTAATTTGTTTGATATGGAATTAACTTTTATCGCGTTCGTGAAAGGAACTTTACAGTAAAATGCAATTTTCACTATGATTAAATTTTTGCTCTGATTTTATTTTTCATATAAAAGTATATATTATGTATATACCATATATGGCAGTTGTAATTGTGTATAGGTATTTGAACTTTCGCTATTCGGCTTTTGGTACGAGTATTTTGCAGTTTAAAAAGCACTGCACCTATGTGTAAATAGTAAAAAAAACAGTAGAAGACGTTTCTCGTGTAGCTATAGTCCCACCGCTTATGTGAGACCTCGCCTCCGGGGTACAGGGGCGCGGGGGTACACGAGAACAGGGATAACATTGGGTGATTTGAATTTTGAAAAGAATGCAATTTTAAAATTCAGAAGAGGTCTCAGATAAGCAGAGGTCAGAATTAGGTAGAGTTATTTATGTACTTGCATCGAAATGTTGATATTAATGTGGACCTTCCCGGGATTTCTAATGGACAATCCCGTGTGGCCAACAATATTACAAATAAATAATAATAAAACCCCAGACATAGAAGACAATAGGAAACAAGTGAGCGCATTCGACGAACCGTGGTAAGCGAATGAGCTCTATGAATGAGTAAACCGATTTATTGCTAATAGATAGTTTGAATGCGGTAGAAAGAGACAAAATCTAGTACATTTCGTTAAGCGGGGAGTGCTCCGCATTTCGGCTATTGTATTCTTTTGTTCTCACAAGATATGTTGTGCGAACTACAACTTTGGCAGCATCGCGCGTATTGGAATTTTGCAACTTCGGGCATCCGATTTCATTGATGTAAGTTTGTCAACGTCGCGCGTGCAGTAGTTTAAATTGTGTAAAAGTAAATAACTTTTTATTTAAAAAATCACGGGATTTTTTTCTGCTCTTTAAAATTAATCTCGGGATTTGAGGCATATCCACTTTATTCTTTTGCTGTATGAAATCAGTGTAAGTACATGAATAACTCTACCTAATTCCGACCTCTGCAGATAAGCGGTCGGACTATACCTGCCTAGTAGGAAGGCAGGCATACGTATTTATTCAGCAAAAAAATATAAGGAAGGACCTACCGGAGCTAAATAATACTATGTACCTCAAGTTCGATAAATATTCAATGTGGCGTAAGCAATCATGATTGATGTGATGGCAGGCCTGTGTATCTCCCCGCGGAGGTAGCAAAAACGTACCTACGCGCGGCGCCCCTACTTAGGGGCTAAAACAAGTTGCGTGTCGCTACCGGCCAGCGACACGCTCGCGCGTTTTATTCACCGGCGGCCGCGCGGCTACGTTGCTGGCTGGACGAGAATGAATAAAGTACTAGAAAGAGGCGCTAGATGGCGTTAGAAGCTTCTCGTAGCAGTCAACCCTATCGCGTCGCGTGATATTACGTCACTGAATAGGTTTAGTGTATTATGAATCATATTCCAGAGTTATAAGAATGGAATTATCTTGCAATGTATTTTTGTAGGTGTCTACACGGAAATGTGCTTGAGTCTGAGGCGAACTGAATTACACCATATCGTTGACAACATTGAGTAGATATTTCTTTGAATTTCATTGCAAAGTCATACTTCTGTACGGAGAACTAGTACTTATTCTGTGCCTGAGCGAAATAATACTATGTAGATACCTCAAGTTCGATAAATATTCAATGTGCCGTGACGTGAGCAATCATGATTGATGTGATGGTCGAGCGCCGACCGGCCCATCTTCACGACACAGGGGTAATCAAATGTTTTATCGCGAAATCGTCGGTACTTCGTTCACGTTTATCAATTTATCATGGATGGTCAATCGCATGTGTATTGAAAATGTGGTGGCTGCGTTAGAGCTGGGCGAAACATACCTTGCATATTTTAACCTTGCGTCAAGCGTAATTAGAACTTTGATAAGTAACTAAGTCAACCGTCAAAAGTAATAGGTCTAAAACATAGAAGATACAAGCGGTGCAAGCAAGAGAGAAGTTTTATCAAATGTTTTAAAAGTGGCAAAAGCCGTATTATGTATGAATATGAAGTAAGTAGGTAGAGCAATCCGCCCATCGACTGCCCATCTGCCCCTTATCGCTGCTTCATGAATATTAAACTGTAGTGCGTATGTAATGCGTGCGCGAAATTTTTACCAACAATAAGTATTACGACCGTTTGAATCGGTTTTTGAATATTCAGACTACAAAGTAAACACTGTGGCATCCTATGTAGTTGTCATAGTGGCGATTTTGCAATGAAAATGTGGAGTCTGTGTGCTGGTTGGCCACTGTACACAGTAGATATAGTCCAAACGCTTATCTGAGACCTGGCCTGCGGTGTACCTACATACAGGGGTGCTGGGGTAGATGAGAACGGGGCGGGGATTTCATTGGGATATTTGATTTTTAAAATAATGCGAATATTGAATTCAAATCAACCAATTAGCGCCCGCCACCTCTGTCTGTACCCCGCAGGCGAAGTCTCAGATAAGCGGTCGGACTACAGTCAACTACGTAATTTGAGTACATTTCGTGTTTTGTCAGCACAATCTATTTTATTTAAAGCTTTATTATTGACTAGCTGTTGCTCGCGACTTCGGCTGCGTGGACTCGATGTTAAATAACGACTTACTCCCACCAGTACCTCTTACTTGTACGAAACGATAGCACGTCGGGTTACCAATTCGAACTACGAAAACAGCATTTATTACGTACGAATAGGGTCAGTCTCAAGGTCAAAGTGGGGAGTTCTACGTGAGACTTGCCGTATAGTGAAGAGAAGTCACTCTTTATATCTGGACGAAGTTACTGCCAGTTTAAAAATAATTGTATGCTGTGATTTGCCCATCAAATTAATATCCATTTAGTCGCTATGCGCTGTGGAGCCCTCGAGTCGCGGCAGGAAGGCGGTTATCAGCGGCAGGCCGTGATGGGTTAACCCTATCGGGTACCCGCCACACTCGCAATCTAGAATTGACCGTTTATAATGCAATCTAGAATTATGCCTACTGACCCTGGCGATGTTCTGTCACAAATCTACACAAATATTACAAAGAGGAAAGATTTGGTTGTTTGTTTGTTTGTATTGAATAGGCTCCGAAACTACTGGACCGACTCATATGAAATTTGGTACAGAGATAGTTTAAGACCCTGAGAAGGACATAGGCTACTTTTTGTTGCGACATGAAACCATCAGGGGGATGTAATGTTGTAAGGGCAATCCGACTTTTGGCGCAGGCGAAGTCGCGGAAAACTGCTAGTTATTAATAAATTAAGTACTTGTCGCTTCATGTAGGAGTACCTATACACGGTGTTACTTTGCATCCTTGCCATATTCACAGAGATAAAAGAAGAGAAAAAAAAGAAGAAGAAGAAGAAGGGGCGGCGTTTATGATGTTAGAAAGAGAGCGCAATCGCCGCGGCTCTTTTGTGCCGATGAACAGCCAACAGTGATGTGTATGTGCTACGATCGTTATTGGTGTGCGTAACAGATTGTCGATAAAATTAAATAATCAAGATTAAAAATCAAAATTTTAGGTACTATTTCTTAATGATTTGAGTTCAGTGTCCGTAATATAGTTACCTCTGTAAATATGGCAAGGATGCAAAGTAACAGCGTGTATAGAGCGACAAGTACCTACCGAGAGTAAAATGTCCTTTTACCTGAATTCTTCTCTATCATTTGTCTGTATGTAATTGCTACAAAGAAGTACGAACTACAGATGCACGTCAAGGTGCACACTGCGGCATCTCATGCAGTTATAATAGGGGGAGATTATGCAACAAAAATGCATAATCTAATGTGCGCGGACTGTACATAAATCCATACTAATATTATGTACTTATGCCAAGTGTGTCTGACTGTCTGTTACTTCTCTAGAAGCTTAAACCGCTGAACCGATTGAGTTGTGGTGTAGACATAGTTTGGGATCCTTATTAGGACATTGGCTACCTAGGACTTTTGCCCACTTGCGCAAGTTTGCGCAAATGGCCTTTCAATTTAGATTATAGGCCTTGCGCTAGTTTGGATTAGCTAATTCAGACAGGCGTTAGTGGTCTTTCCGGATTAGCTAATCTTGACTTGCGCAAGTGTGCTTTCAACTTAGACAATAGGTCTTAAACACTCTGGTGCACTCTTGAGTGATAAGGGATGACAGTGAATAGGCTGTTTCTAGTAAGACACCATCATACATCCTCGGCCGCATCGTCGCTTACGTCGTTAAATGTCTGCCTATTCATACTAATATTATAAATGCGAAGGTGTGTCTGTCTGTGACCTCTTGACGCTTAAACCACTGAACTGATTGAGATGAAATTTGGTATGGAGACAGTTCGAGACCCTGGAAAGGACATAGGCTACATTTTGTTGCGATATAAAAACATTAAGGGGGTGAAATGGGGGATGAAAGTTTGTATTGAAAATCTAACTCTTGCAGGCGAAGTCGCGGGGAACCACTAGTAAATAAATAAATAAAAATGGCAAAACCGTCATTTACACGGGTGAAGTCGCAGGGAAACGCTGGTTCCACATTTCAATAAAATTTGAGGTTAATTAAATTATCTGACATACCAAACACAGTCTGCTGTACTGTTTATTTAATTTAGTGATAGCTAGATACATAACGTGGCTACATTTGTTACGCGTTATCAACGACCTTGTCTTTGGCCCGAAATTGCTCTAACATGTGGCAATTAGCGCTGTATTAACTGTTGCGCTGTGCAATTATTGTAATAAACGTTATGTAATGTCAGCTTACTATTTCGGTTATGCGCTATTATAATGACCTTAAAACAGATATTATGTACATACCTTGCAATCTCGATTTCGTTCAGGCACCCAATTTTCTTCAAAAACTTCTTTAGAGACAGTCCACAACTAGGTAGTAATCGTTTCAATGCACTCTTCTCACGGTAATAAACGCATATATAAGTCATTATATATATATGTTACGGTAAGAGTGAATAATTGAAGATTATTAAAAATTATCTATTATTATTAATAATTACCGAAAGTCGAGGTTAAAGTGATAAATTATTTATATTTGTCGGTTTTTAGGGTTCCGTACCTCAAAAAGAAAAAAGGAACCCTTATAGGATCACTTTGTCGTCCGTCTGTCTGTCAAGACCCTTTTACTCAGGAACGCGTGGAGGTATAAAGTTAAAATTAACATCAAATTCTTATGTCTATGGTCCCTTAATGATGTAAAAAATTAAGCTTTTAAGTTAACGCTGAAAAAAGATACGACCAATTTTGTCCAATTTTCTATCATTTTTCCCCATTTCTGAGGGGAATCAAAACCTATAGGGTACTTCCCATAGACCTAGAACCATGAAATTTGGCAAGAAGGAAGGTCTTACAGCATAAGTTAAGGAAAAAGTCCGAAAATCGTTAATTGTTGTTAAATCAAATACAAAAAGAGCTTTTTCGATCGTCATCGCGAGGACAAAATGCTGGTGCAAAAAAAATAAGTAGATGGAGCGCTAGCGCTATGCATATTATACTGTTCTATAATTATGTTTAGGTAGATTTAAAAATAGACCACGAAACATCTCAATTCCTATTAAATATTGAAATGGTTTTACAGAAACATTCTATCATTTACCAATAATTTTATAAAATTCTCGTGCAACTGGGCGCACGGTGTATGCAAATAAACGAATATTAATATAAGTTAGTTCTGACATTCGTCACAAGATGGCGTCATTCTTTGGCATTGTTGTTTTTTAAGTTCGCGCTAAAATGAGTTTTTTCTTGGAGTACGTACTTCTTATTATTTTTCGTTAGATAACCATAAGCACGCTAGGCCCAGTTGTTAACATCTTGGGTATGATCGTAAGAATCTGGGATCGATCCCAGTGATACTGATGTTTTCGAAATGTACGCTTTTTTTTTCGAGGTATATTTAAATGCCCAGCAAAGACATAAAGCATCTATCAAATTTCAATTATAATATTTTTACTTGAAATAAATTATTGCACTGCAAATATACTTTTAACTATAATTTGACTAACAAAACTTGTACTATCTATACTAATATTATAAAGAGGAAAGAATTGTTTGTTTGTTTGTTTGTTTATTTGCATCGTATCATATCCGGCTGATGGGATGGAATGCTGGCTCGTGCGAATTCAGTTTTATTTAGTACACGATCAGCTTAGGTACAAACCGAATCCAGCCAAATGAGAAACACGATAGTACTAGTCTATGGGCTCAAGTATTAGGTGCCCGTCTGCTTATCTATACTAATATTATAAAGAGGAAAGATTTGTTTGTTTATTTGCATCGAATAGGCTCCGAAACTATTGGACCGAATCAAATGAAATTTGGCACAAAGATAGTTACAGTAGGACATAGGCTACTTTTTGTCGCGATATAAAATCATCAGGGGGGTGAAATGGGGGATGAAAATTTGTATGGAAAATTCGACTTTTGGTGCGGGCGAAGTCGCGGGGAACTGCTAGTAAACAATAAATTTGAAAATGAGCATAAATTTTTTCTCAAAAAAAAGCTGCTAAAAAGTTGTTATACAATGTACCTACAGAAATTTGATTTCCACATCGAATACCTATATTAATTGCACGTCAAATTTATCCGAAATTGGCCTTAGTTTTAGTCAGCGGATTGCATTTTTTTTGCAATTTTAGTCTGTGTGTGTAGGATTTAAAATCTGTTACACTAATTTTGATGCTCATACCAATTCTTGTTTAAAAAAGAAAAAAAGCTATGAACTTGAATAAATACAAAAAAAAAACACCCATTAAGATTCGAACGCTCGTCTTCTAAAATTCAGCATTCTTAGTAACGTCTTTCGCACTGCGCCAAAACATACATAAATACCGTGACGAAATTAGCACACTTAATGTGCGTTAAACAATTGCGAAAGAAAAACGCATGTACTTCTTTTTGTTGTTTTACGCTATCTATTGTACGTTTCTCATGTACCATAGCTCTATCTATTGTACGTTTCTCATGTACCATAGCTCTTGAGCTATGGTACAATGAGAAACGTTCAATTCGTGTTCGATATGCATTCCGCGAAGCGCAGTAGTTAGTTTTTATAGCAGTATAACAGTTATCCGAGAGATGGCGCCAATTGTATGTAACAACAATAGTTATTTAATGGCAAAGTTAAAGCCTCTTTTAGAGATTAATTACTGCCTTTGTAATAAGTGTTATTGTCACCTACATACATACTTCATAATTCATTAATTAGCGCATGGTTATCTATTAAAAATAATTTAGACGACTTTGCTGATAATTGCATACTATAAACGGAGCGCAACATCGGCGCGGTATAGCTGCGCGACATTCGCATGCGCTCTCTGCATTCAATCAAGGCGCTAAGCTATTTTTTATTATTATAGGACAATAATAACCATTTTGGAGACACTTTTAAAAAGCTTCGACAGCGCGACTGTATACGCCAAAGTCGCGCTGCTAAAGTCGCCTAAATGTAAAAGCGTTTTGAAGTGATTGTAGCCACCCTAGGGAATACGGAAACCTTCGTGCGCGAGCTCGACTCGCACTTGGCCGGTTTTTATTAATAATTTAACCCTAGTAGTGATAAATGTAATAAGTTTACAATTTGCAAGGAAAAGTTTGTGTAGTTTCTTTTTTTTATGAGTCTTTAATTGTTTTATTTGGATGTTATTAGGGTTCCGTAGTCCGACAAGGAACCCTTATAAGATCGTTCAGCCCGTCCGTTTCGTCCGTCCTAGTCTGTCAAGGTAGAATATCTTCTACGTTTATGGACTGATTTGCATGTAACTTGTAGGAGGATACTTCAACATATAGATCTCATTTTTAAAAATACGAAAAATTAAAATTACCCCTTTTTAAGGGTACCTCTCCATACACGTAAAGGGGGGGGGGGGGGTGAATAATTTTTTTGTGTGCACCCCCTTGTGTGGGGTATCGTTGAAAAGGACTATGAAAATAAGGTAGGGTTTCCATACAACACTTTTTTATCAGCTTTACCATTTGCTAGATATAGCCCCCCAAATTCGTTTACACGGTGTCCCCCCTGTAATTTCTAGTCTTGGACCTATAAACTTCAAATCACTCACGTAAAGAAACAGGCGCGGAAACTCTTATTTAAAATTGTTTCGGTTATCCTGTGATGAATACTTTTGAAATTATAAATAAAATAAAAATATATACTTTTTTCCAAAAGAACAATAGAAACTCATAAAATTTTTTTTTGCCTATCTATACCTATAATAAAACTGTAAAACCAATGTGTCTGTACATTGAGTATTTTTACGAAAAACTAATTGAAGATGATGTTAAAATAGTACCAGAATAGGAATCTACAAATTTAAAATTTTTTGTCTGTTTATCTGTTTGTCTGTTTGTACACGCTAATCTCCGGAACTACTGAACGGATTTGAATGAACTTTTTTTTATTGTGTAGCTATTGAGTCTGGGCAAATACTAGGCTATAATTTTGAAGATCGAAGTACCTGACTTGGAACCTTAGCAGTACACTTTAACTAGGAGAGATATCAAAATAGCGTTTTAAGAAAGGTTATTCAGCGTGATGAGCATTTTCTATTAACGTACACAAATTGAAGATCCAGAGCAACTGATATGAAACCCTAGCAGCTCAGCTCAACTATAAGAGATATGAATAGAGCACCTTAGGAAACATTGTTCAGCGTAATGAGCTGACTTACACAAATTGAAGGTCTGAAGCAACTGATATGGAACAATAGCATGTCAGCTAAATTACTTTAGACTGATTTTTTATTCCTCTCTTCTCCTTACGACATAATAGACTAAGAAATCATGATAGCTGGATGGCGACGGGAGTGTAAAATATTTTGTATTATCAATTCCACGCGGACGAAGTCGCGGGAAACAACTAGTACTGTCTAATGTTGTAAGTTAATGGTACGGAACCCTTCGTGCTCGAGTCCGACTCGCACTTGGCCGGTTTTTTATATTGCAATTTAAATGGCAATATATTTTACTTGCACAACAAATATTTGTTGAATTCTATGAAAATACTTTTAAAAATTAAATTTCTTGCATTTATAGGTGCTACAGAAGATTTACAGGCAAACCAAATATGATTCTTAATGATTGCTTTATGGATTCGTGTTGAGTTTGTTAATGAAACAATAATTGTTTAATTTTATTTTTGTTACAATTTTATGTACCACGAAATACTTTCTTGCATAAGTTTGATGGTAGATTTGATTTTTATAAGAATTTTATTATTAATTTTGTGATAAATGTGCCCTTATAGTTTGGTTTATTTAATATTCTAGTTCAGAATATGTGAATTTGTTGTCCTTTCGTTTTAAAGCAAGTACAAGTAACCTTGTTTGTGTGATCTCTAATTAATATAATTGTAAGACTGTGTTTAATATTATAAATAAATACCTGCTGGTCGAAAAACCTTGGGTTTTTATTTATTTTATAACTTTTACCAATATGTGTCGTGAATTATTAATAATTACTACTAAAAGTAATAAATTTCGATCGTTTATTCACATTTACCAAAACATGTGGTTATTATTAATAATTTTGAAAAATTATTAATAATTTTCAATTAATCAGATTTACCGTAACATATACATACATATATATTCTACAAACAGCAAAAAATACTAATGTTTTTTTTAACTACCCGCACCACATGGTAATCAGTTAAGATTTTCCACATATGGAATGGCAAAGGTCTAAAGCCATACAGGCCGCAACTTGAATAAGTTCTCATTTTCAAAGGTAGAGTAACAGAGTTTCATAGATCTTCATCGATGCGATGAGTATGAGGACATGAATTTGGGTCACGTTAGCGCATAAGGTCTATTTTTATCCATCCACAGAATGGAATCAGGAAGGCATTACTTTTAGTTAAAAAAAAACAATGTCCGCTTTTTTTACAGAATTGCACGCAGCAGCAAAAGAGACAGTCACACTCGCCGAGCAGAGATTTGTCAGCAAGCAGGACGAGTGGCAGTTTGACAGCAACTGGCAGGAAGTGCTCAACCATGCCATCATCAAGGTATACAGCTGGCAATTTTATCATCATACTTATAATTCTCACACAGCCGAAGGATGTTCACTGCTGAACAAACATAACCTTAGTTTTTTAGAGTCACCGCTAGTAAGAGGCCGATTCTTATGTCTATTTTGCCTGAAATGATTCCCTGATTTCGCTGATATTTCATATCTGTAATATCCTAATGCATTTTTGCTAAAGGATTAGGCATATAGTTGAATTCGCACCTCTTTTTTAAAGCAACTCAAAATAGAATTTGGCTATGTTAGTTTTGGAATCATAATGAAGAATTCTCAACGTTATGGCATCGCTATCTCAAGGGCAGTGAGTTATCGACGCCATTAAGTATTCAGTTTCGCCAGGTGTTTAACTGAATTTAGCATTTAAGGTGTTATCAAGGTGAAGTAATCCAACGACCTTGATTCCGAATACTAGGCTCGCCTTTGTAACTTTATATGCCCAATATCTTAGAATACATCAATGGTTTAATGATATAATTGTGGGAATCAGGGTTTGAGGAAACAACATGGAATGTTCAGTAAATCTTCTAATTTATTACACCTTCAAATATAATACAGAAAACACTTCCTACTCGTCTTGCGGCCATCACAGAACAAAAACCTATCATATACCTCACGCGTTCCAAACAAATTCAAATCTTCCGTCTCGCTCGCACACATTCTTCCATGAAATATTCAGCCAAATAAATCCTATCTCACATTATTTTATTTAAAGGTTATGGATGCAGAAAAAAGGAAGGCTGAAAGTGGACGAGAACACCAAAAGAAAGCAGCGGCGTACATTGCAGCTGAGAAAAAGGTAACTTAAATCTTTATCATCTATTTTTTTTATGTTTTAATAGGCAGGCAGACACTTCCGAAATCTCACCTCACTTGGCAGATGATAAGCGACAATGCGGCCGAGTAGATATGGATCATGTCTGACGAATAATAGCCAGATCATTGTGTTTTGGGAACATATCAGCCACTTCTTAATACTGCCCTGCTCAATAATAATAAAAATAACTCAATTCACAGGTTGTGCAGCTGGAAGATAACTTGAAACGCAACATAATCAAATCCCGTCTGTACTTTGAAGAGAAGAAACTATGCGACGAGCAGTTGCAGACTCAGAACGAGAAAATAGAGAAACTGCAACGTCTCATAGCCGACGCCAAGTTCCGCTACTCAAAATCCCTCAAAGCTCTAGAAGAGATATCGGAAGAAATCCACCGTCGGAGAGGAGAATACCCACCAGGGAAAGACTCAATACCTGTAGGGCCAAGAGAACCAGGCGTGGGTGCAGAGAGAGATCCGATCCATGACGAAAATGAAGCGAAAGACACAGAACACGACGAGGAATCTAGTCTTCAAGAACTAAGAATGAGAGTCAGGGAGTTAGCTCTGAAACCGATCGATAGAAAAGATGTCGAAACAGATGAAGCGTGGGCGTTGGAGTTGAACGAAACGATCAACAAACTGGACCAGCTCTTGATGATGAAGGAGAACAACCAGCAAAAACGGTCCAAGTTCACTGCTAGCTCACCTAGGAATGCTAGCGCACCATCAACTAGCACCAACCGAGCGCACAAGCATAGTCCCCCGCCGAGCGACAGTTGGAAGTTTGAAACCAATTTGAACCGAACTAAATCGATCAGCCGAGAAGTGGTGTTCGAAAACATCAATCCACCGATTAGCAAGACTGAGAAGTCGAAGAGTATGATGTCGCTGGATGTCCTAGCTTTGGCTAGAGACACGGCCATTATGGATAGGGAGTCTTATTTGAAAGCTGTCATTGAAGATAAGTCCCCTACTGGGACGTATACGGAGAGCAATTCCGACAGAAATGAGAGTCCAGACGAAATACTAATGGTGGAGTGTGACTCCAGCGATTCTACTCAGAACCCTGTCATTAGGATGACCAGTTCGACCATCACTGACAGCGACAACAGTTAAACTAGTAAGACACTCGAGCAGCAGCCGATATTCACAAGAATTTCATATCTGTATACGCTTGAGATTTTTTCAATGTCAATTTCTACGTGTTAGTTTTGTTAAAAAACGAAAAATCGAATAAAAACTAAAAAGCTCACTTTTTTAATGTTCAGTTAGAATAGTTTGTATTTCTTATGTGATGTCTTATGTTTTCCAATTGTTGATATGTGTAGATGTTTATTTTAGTGTAATTTTAATCACGTTGACGCCATATCATTCCACCGCCGTTCACAAATATTTATTTGTTGCAACTCCCCAACTGGTTGTTGGTAGCGATTAGAATACATATACATAGACTTTATTGGTTGTAATATTGTATATTTAGATGTAAATTAAATTGACGTAAAAAGTTATTTAATACTATTTGTTTAAAAAGTAGTCGATTTAGCACCTTTGTAATTCGCTGTCATTGCAACTAAATGTCAAAACGCTCGTTCCCTTGTCTTTATTCAAAGAATCTATTCTAGATATCTTGAGATGTTTATTAGTGATGACAACAAAATTTGAAGATATCATAATTTAGATTGTTTCTTTGTTAGTTTTCTCCAATCTACATCATTATATGGCAATTTGGCACGTATCGTGTATTTTAGCGTTGACAAGTGAGAAATTTTGATAATATATGAGGGAAACAATTATAAGGGTTTCTACGTTTTAAAGTAGGCATGGAAGATTTCATGAATAGCAGATGAAAAATCATATGAAATGAATTTCATTGTTCACACCTACTATTTTTTTTTCATATAGACTGCTACAAATCGCACTCTGCGAAATCATAGATCATGCTCATTTCATTTCATTCATTGATGACTGCTTGTAGCAGAGCGAGTCGCGAGCGACCGAGTAGGAATGATTTGCCCTAGGTGCGTGTTAGAAAAAGACAAACACACTTGTTATGCGATCATAGGTGACGATCGATACTGGGTGGGCATTTTAAGAACTTAAAACTTATGAACATAAAGTTTAGATTCGTTTGCAATGATTTTTCATGACAACCTAAATATGACATTTCATATTAGTAGCAAATTAGCAACCGTTCACAATAATTCATATTTCATTATAAGTAGCAAATAGCAAAAAATGTTACATTATGACACTGCGAAAAAAAATCATTGTCAATGAAATTTCGCATGTGATTTCATATGAAAAAAAATCATCATTTCATGAAATGAAAATGAATTAAAAGTAGCAATCATTTCCATGCCTATTTTAAAGTAAAAATGTTGCCATTTCAACGGAAACTTTCCTTATATTCGGGAATGTGCCTTCATTTCATAATTTATCAATGACAGAGGATAATAGAAGACTGGATACAAGGTTGGTACTTATGAAGGTTGTAGTATTAGAGCGTAGGTAAATGTGACTTAATTATTTCTAAAAGTATTCTCTACATACTCTTTAAGTTACAATAAATATTTTTAAATGGTAACTTTTAGGTTGGGTGATGCATTTAAGTGAAAGTATTGAGTGAATTAGTTTATATTTAATATTATATAACACTGTCCATTTAACTAAGACTTTGTACCGCAGGTACACGCGGGTAGAATAAGTGACCATAATAATGAAAAAAGGTTGCTTATCAAGACATCCATACTTATATTATAAATGCGAAAGTGTGTCTGTCTGTCTGTCTGTTACCTCTTGACGCGTAAACCACTGAACCGATTAAGATGAAATATGGTATGGAGACAGTTTGAGACACTGGAAAGGACATACCCTACATTTTGTCACGATATAAAAACATAAAAGGGTGTAAAATGGGGGATGAAAGTTTATATGGAAAATCCAACTCTTGCGGGCGAAGTCGCGGGGAACCACTAGTATTTAATAAGTCGCAATAACAAACAAGGTATGCTTGTCATTTTACTCAAAACTTGATTTCAGAGTAACGCGCAATATAGATGCAAATACATTTAAAAAAATATGACTCCGCACTTGACATATATAATATGAACAGTTGCTAGATAGAATAAAAATAAATACCTAGGTCATATCATGAAAATGTGTGAAATTAGTTATTAAAACAATCTTAATGCACTTAACCAATTTTCACGACGTCAATGTTGTCTTTTGGTCTAACGATTTATTGTACTAATAAATAAATGTCTTAAAATTTTCACCGAAGTTTATTTTACTTTTGGCTTCTTCATTTCTATTTCTTTAGATTTTTTATTTTCTCCGAAATAACAGTGTTCTACAAATCACGTAATTGTTATACAAATTAATATTTTTTTTTTTAAAGTGAGACGTGTTTTTGAAAAATACTAATCTTTCGCTGACTCAGCGATCTTAAATGGGTACCCATCGATACCAGAAGACGTAAGGTAACATATTACGTGGGGAAAAAAACATACCTTAAAATGATAATCCGTTTATTTTCGGTGAAGTCCACGGCTCCATGAACATAGCCTATATATGATACATATAATATGTAACAGTACACACAGATGTATATTTCATTTACTATACAAATATAAACAATATAAGGGAAGGCACTTCTAGGGAGTGATAATGTTTTTACAAAATTTTAATGTCAATACTATGACAGTAGTTTTCTCTAGTACAATAAAAAAGGTTTCAATTTATTTACAAGATAAAATATTTTAAAATAATTATATGATGCACGATAAGATACTTAAATAAATTAGGATTAAAGCAGCTAATAGATTCATTCATTTAAAAAAATGTCGATGTAATTATTCCAGGGATATTAATAATGTCCATGTATAAATTTGTTTTACATCTGTATGTCTGAAATGTGCAGATTTGTGAACAAAATACACTGATAATAATGATTAAAACCTACACTGCCAGACCCCCGATTTAAGAAAATACAATTTAAATTAATGGATAACTTGATTAAGCTAAAATATTAAGGACGTGATGGCACTATTTGAACCAAAACCATGATAACTATGTTTATTTCTCTTACCCAAGTTTCCATTCTTATCGTGTATATTTTTGGCACTTCTGGTCTCTTATTATTAAGGTACAATTTCTTAAAATAGTACGTAATTGTTTTTCCCGCGAAAAATAAAAGTATTTTATGAAAATAAACAATCTGAAAATGTTAAAAAATATATCTCAACGGAATTATTGAAAATATGAATAACAAAAACATAATTCACTTTTTCAATAATTTTGAAAAATTATTAATAATTTTCAATTAATCAGATTTACCGTAACATATACATCCATATATATTCTACAAACAGCAAAAAATACTAATGTTTTTTTTAACTACCCGCACCACATGGTAATCAGTTAAGATTTTCCACATATGGAATGGCAAAGGTCTAAAGCCATACAGGCCGCAACTTGAATAAGTTCTCATTTTCAAAGGTAGAGTAACAGAGTTTCATAGATCTTCATCGATGCGATGAGTATGAGGACATGAATTTGGGTCACGTTAGCGCATAAGGTCTATTTTTATCCATCCACAGAATGGAATCAGGAAGGCATTACTTTTAGTTTAAAAAAAACAATGTCCGCTTTTTTTACAGAATTGCACGCAGCAGCAAAAGAGACAGTCACACTCGCCGAGCAGAGATTTGTCAGCAAGCAGGACGAGTGGCAGTTTGACAGCAACTGGCAGGAAGTGCTCAACCATGCCATCATCAAGGTATACAGCTGGCAATTTTATCATCATACTTATAATTCTCACACAGCCGAAGGATGTTCACTGCTGAACAAACATAACCTTAGTTTTTTAGAGTCACCGCTAGTAAGAGGCCGATTCTTATGTCTATTTTGCCTGAAATGATTCCCTGATTTCGCTGATATTTCATATCTGTAATATCCTAATGCATTTTTGCTAAAGGATTAGGCATATAGTTGAATTCGCACCTCTTTTTTAAAGCAACTCAAAATAGAATTTGGCTATGTTAGTTTTGGAATCATAATGAAGAATTCTCAACGTTATGGCATCGCTATCTCAAGGGCAGTGAGTTATCGACGCCATTAAGTATTCAGTTTCGCCAGGTGTTTAACTGAATTTAGCATTTAAGGTGTTATCAAGGTGAAGTAATCCAACGACCTTGATTCCGAATACTAGGCTCGCCTTTGTAACTTTATATGCCCAATATCTTAGAATACATCAATGGTTTAATGATATAATTGTGGGAATCAGGGTTTGAGGAAACAACATGGAATGTTCAGTAAATCTTCTAATTTATTACACCTTCAAATATAATACAGAAAACACTTCCTACTCGTCTTGCGGCCATCACAGAACAAAAACCTATCATATACCTCACGCGTTCCAAACAAATTCAAATCTTCCGTCTCGCTCGCACACATTCTTCCATGAAATATTCAGCCAAATAAATCCTATCTCACATTATTTTATTTAAAGGTTATGGATGCAGAGAAAAGGAAGGCTGAAAGTGGACGAGAACACCAAAAGAAAGCAGCGGCGTACATTGCAGCTGAGAAAAAGGTACCTTAAATCTTTATCATCTATTTTTTTTATGTTTTAATAGGCAGGCAGACACTTCCGAAATCTCACCTCACTTGGCAGATGATAAGCGACAATGCGGCCGAGTAGATATGGATCATGTCTGACGAATAATAGCCAGATCATTGTGTTTAGGGAACATATCAGCCACTTCTTAATACTGCCCTGCTCAATAATAATAAAAATAACTCAATTCACAGGTTGTGCAGCTGGAAGATAACTTGAAACGCAACATAATCAAATCCCGTCTGTACTTCGAAGAGAAGAAACTATGCGACGAGCAGTTGCAGACTCAGAACGAGAAAATAGAGAAACTGCAACGTCTCATAGCCGACGCCAAGTTCCGCTACTCAAAATCCCTCAAAGCTCTAGAAGAGATATCGGAAGAAATCCACCGTCGGAGAGGAGAATACCCACCAGGGAAAGACTCAATACCTGTAGGGCCAAGAGAACCAGGCGTGGGTGCGGAGAGAGATCCGATCCATGACGAAAATGAAGCGAAAGACACAGAACACGACGAGGAATCTAGTCTTCAAGAACTAAGAATGAGAGTCAGGGAGTTAGCTCTGAAACCGATCGATAGAAAAGATGTCGAAACAGATGAAGCGTGGGCGTTGGAGTTGAACGAAACGATCAACAAACTGGACCAGCTCTTGATGATGAAGGAGAACAACCAGCAAAAACGGTCCAAGTTCACTGCTAGTTCACCTAGGAATGCTAGCGCACCATCAACTAGCACCAACCGAGCGCACAAGCATAGTCCCCCGCCGAGCGACAGTTGGAAGTTTGAAACCAATTTGAACCGAACTAAATCGATCAGCCGAGAAGTGGTGTTCGAAAACATCAATCCACCGATTAGCAAGACTGAGAAGTCGAAGAGTATGATGTCGCTGGATGTCCTAGCTTTGGCTAGAGACACGGCCATTATGGATAGGGAGTCTTATTTGAAAGCTGTCATTGAAGATAAGTCCCCTACTGGGACGTATACGGAGAGCAATTCCGACAGAAATGAGAGTCCAGACGAAATACTAATGGTGGAGTGTGACTCCAGCGATTCTACTCAGAACCCTGTCATTAGGATGACCAGTTCGACCATCACTGACAGCGACAACAGTTAAACTAGTAAGACACTCGAGCAGCAGCCGATATTCACAAGAATTTCATATCTGTATACGCTTGAGATTTTTTTCAATGTCAATTTCTACGTGTTAGTTTTGTTAAAAAACGAAAAATCGAATAAAAACTAAAAAAGCTCACTTTTTTAATGTTCAGTTAGAATAGTTTGTATTTCTTATGTGATGTCTTATGTTTTCCAATTGTTGATATGTGTAGATGTTTATTTTAGTGTAATTTTAATCACGTTGACGCCATATCATTCCACCGCCGTTCACAAATATTTATTTGTTGCAACTCCCCAACTGGTTGTTGGTAGCGATTAGAATACATATACATAGACTTTATTGGTTGTAATATTGTATATTTGGATGTAAGTTAAATTGACGTAAAAAGTTATTTAATACTATTTGTTTAAAAAGTAGTCGATTTAGCACCTTTTTAATTCGCTGTCATTGCAACTAAATGTCAAAACGCTCGTTCCCTTGTCTTTATTCAAAGAATCTATTCTAGATATCTTGAGATGTTTATTAGTGATGACAACAAAATATGAAGATATCATAATTTAGATTGTTTCTTTGTTAGTTTTCTCCAATCTACATCATTATGATAAGTGAGAAATTTTGATAATATATGAGGGAAACAATTATAAGGGTTTCTACGTTCTAAAAATGTTGCCATTTCGACGGCAACATTTTTACTTTAAAACGTAGAATAACTTTCCTTATATTCGGGAATTTTGTGCCTTCATTTCATAATTTATCAATGACAGAGGATAATAGAAGACTGGATACAAGGTTGGTACTTATGAAGGTTGTAGTATTAGAGCGTAGGTAAATGTGACTTAATTATTTCTAAAAGTATTCTCTACATACTCTTTAAGTTACAATAAATATTTTTAAATGGTAACTTTTAGGTTGGGTGATGCATTTAAGTGAAAGTATTGAGTGAATTAGTTTATATTTAATATTATATAACACTGCCCATTTAACTAAGATTTTGTACCGCAGGTACACGCGGGTAGAATAAGTGACCATAATGATGAAAAAAGGTTGCTTATCAAGACATCCATACTTATATTATAAATGCGAAAGTGTGTCTGTCTGTCTGTCTGTTACCTCTTGACGCGTAAACCACTGAACCGATTAAGATGAAATATGGTATGGAGACAGTTTGAGACACTGGAAAGGACATACCCTACATTTTGTCGCGATATAAAAACATAAAAGGGTGTAAAATGGGGGATGAAAGTTTATATGGAAAATCCAACTCTTGCGGGCGAAGTCGCGGGGAACCACTAGTATTTAATAAGTCGCAATAACAAACAAGGTATGCTTGTCATTGTACTCAAAACTTGATTTCAGAGTAACGCGCAATATAGATGCAAATACATTTAAAAAAATATGACTCCGCACTTGACATATATAATATGAACAGTTGCTAGATAGAATAAAAATAAATACCTAGGTCATATCATGAAAATGTGTGAAATTAGTTATTAAAACAATCTTAATGCACTTAACCAATTTTCACGACGTCAATGTTGTCTTTTGGTCTAACGATTTATTGTACTAATAAATAAATGTCTTAAAATTTTCACCGAAGTTTATTTTACTTTTGGCTTCTTCATTTCTATTTTTTTAGATTTTTTATTTTCTCCGAAATAACAGTGTTCTACAAATCACGTAATTGTTATACAAATTAATATTTAATTTTTTTTTAAAGTGAGACGTGTTTTTGAAAAATACTAATCTTTCGCTGACTCAGCGATCCTAAATGGGTACCCATCGATACCAGAAGACGTAAGGTAACATATTACGTGGGGAAAAAAACATACCTTAAAATGATAATCCGTTTATTTTCGGTGAAGTCCACGGCTCCATGAACATAGCCTATATATGATACATAATATGTAACAGTACACACAGATGTATATTTCATTTACTATACAAATATAAACAATATAAGGGAAGGCACTTCTAGGGAGTGATAATATGTTTTTACAAAATTTTAATGTCAATACTATGACAGTAGTTTTCTCTAGTACAATAAAAAAGGTTTCAATTTATTTACAAGATATAATATTTTAAAATAATTATATGATGCACGATAAGATACTTAAATAAATTAGGATTAAAGCAGCTAATAGATTCATTCATTTAAAAAAATGTCGATGTAATTATTCCAGGGATATTAATAATGTCCATGTATAAATTTGTTTTACATCTGTATGTCTGAAATGTGCAGATTTGTGAACAAAATACACTGATAATAATGATTAAAACCTACACTGCCAGACCCCCGATTTAAGAAAATACAATTTAAATTAATGGATAACTTGATTAAGCTAAAATAATAAGGACGTGATGGCACTATTTGAACCAAAACTATGAAAACTATGTTTATTTCTCTTACCCAAGTTTCCATTCTTATCGTGTATATTTTTGGCACTTCTGGTCTCTTATTATTAAGGTACAATTTCTTAAAATAGTACGTAATTGTTTTTCCCGCGAAAAATAAAAGTATTTTATGAAAATAAACAATCTGAAAATGTTAAAAAATATATCTCAACGGAATTATTGAAAATATGAATAACAAAAACATAATTCACTTATCAAAAATAATGTAAACAAAATATTATTGTATAATGAACAATAGCAATATAAACAATGTTTAGCATCGGAATAAAACTACGTTAAAAGATATCACTTGGCAGTGTTGATACATATTAATACTTGTTATCACCAAGGTAACATTGAGTTACTGTCTATATTAGTGCTGTAAAAATATGAATTAAATATGCAGGCAGCTCTTTTTTACCAGCTCTACAAATAAAAACGATTGAGGTTCAGAAGTTAGACTCGCAATCCGGAGGTTTTTGTTTTAATGCCCAAAATAGAAAAAATATCAATTTTATTCTCAGTTTCATAAATATTAAACATAATCTATTGGAAAAAAAAACATATTTACATTCTGGTAGCGAAAAAAAAGAGTTAGAAAACGCTGCAAGGCTATGGCCATCTAATTCTCCTAAGGGATGACATAATTTTTTTTCTAAACACCGGTAGACTTAACCTGGCGTTCGTTTATTCTCTTTCTGTCTCTATTCCTCTCTCTTGTCTACTCATTAATAAAGTGACGTCGCGAAGCAGAGGAATACAAAAATATAATATGAATGTGCGAAATTAAACGCTAACGGAAGTTATTGGATCCGTTAGGTTACTACTGCAATAAGACAAACGAATTTATTCGCAGTGACAGCTTTCAATGATAATAGGATCCCAGGCACAGTTTACAGTAATACCCAACTGATATAGCTTGACGATCTACCGGCGCAGAAGATGAATTTTAAAGCGCGAGAAATACTGTTAGCGAATTATCAGCACGTTCGCTAGTCTTTTTCCTGTTCCGGTATTGTTCATTAGCTGCCGCCATGCTAGCGCTCGCGAGAGTGAGATGGAACTAATACATGCAGTGTACTCTATAGTACACTGCATGTATTAGTTCCATCTCATAGACTTTAGCTTTTTCGTTAATCCACATAGACTTTAGCTTTTCGTTAATCGTCGGAGCCATACTTTATTTTCTGCGTGAACGAAGATTCACGACGCGCCTTATCAAGTGGGTACTACTGTACAGATATTTACTCCAGAAAAAAATAAATTGGAAACAAGAAACATTTTCTTATTTATGAATTTCCATTTTTATCCCTCATTTATTCATTTCCATTTCCTTAACGTTGTACAAAATGCAGTAACTTTGGATTGCAATATAAATGCAGGTAAATGCATTAAACTTTGTATGTCCTAGAATTTAAGCTAATCTAATACTTAAACTAAAGCCGGCGTAAAGAAATCAATGTTTAATTTAGAAAATAATATTTCTGAAAAATATATTTCACATGATTGTTATTTTATGTTAACTTTTGACATCTATATAATAATGACATAAATTACACAGTGCCTCGGTACTTATTTGAAAATGAACATTTAATATCAATACAGTTAATGAATAACGCACATTTTAATGAAAATAAATGTACAATAAAGAAGTTACATCTATAAGTATAACAATTAACGTCAACAAATTGCATTTATCTACCGTAGAGATTATTTAAAACAGTTATACACGTAGCTAAGAGTACAAGTGAGAGTGTTCATAACACGTAGCTTTCGCGCAATCAATTATCACACTAATTGCTGTTATTTTAGGTCCCATTTCACAAGTAAATTATTGTTTACCAGAAAACTAATTTCCCAATGGCCCAATAACTGAGGAATCTCTTAAAAATACGTTAAAAGAATAATAACATTTTTCTTGATAAATCTATAATGCTGTAGGTGGAGATAAGATTGAACTATAAAATTACCATCTATCTATACATTTATTGTGAGGACTACTGTTGGTCATATTAAAATAAACATTAACTTAACATGAATATTCGTCACTTGGAAGTGTTTCTCTTGACGTTACCAAGAGTAAATCAATACAGGATGTTCGAAAAGTATAAATAAAAAATCTTGGCCATAGAATTTGAATCATTCACTAGGAATTTACAAACATTCGACTTTGTTAAATAACCAATAAGACCCGAAAATCTTGTCCATGGTTATGCTTTTTTAATTTAAAATAATGTATAACCAAGTATATTTTAATGCGAATTTAGCGATGACATACGTCGTCTATTTTAAATAAATATTGGACAACGTCACATACATTGCTTTGTCCTGTATATATCAGCAACAATGGTGGTACCACAACACCCAAACCAGAGACAATATAGAAAATATGGTTTTCAAATTTTTCCCGACCGGCGAAAAAACCTTTTATGACTTTGAGCACATTTTTGTCCTGTATACAATGTCCCGAACACCCTGTAAATATAAACTAAGCCGATAAAAGTCGAAATACCTCTCGCCACTGCTTCACAGCTTCGATGAGGTCTTAGTGACGGCCTGGCGCCACCACTTCGCGCGCCCTATGTTGCCTGGCGTGTTGAAAAGCGCTTGCTCTATATTCTGGTATAACTGAAAACGAAACGTCATGATTAATACTTGAATGTGTTAGTTCAGAGGCTAGAAAGCTGGCATAGCTTCGTCAAAGAGGTAGCCCCTATAGATAGCGAAGCTAATTAGGCTCGGATTAATCTCTGGAAGGAGATATACTCCAACACATCTTTTATTTCGCTGATGGAGCACCTACCCTTGGCAAACTTGGAAGTATTTAAATGAGACAGCGGACACAAGACGGACGAAGCAATAACATGCACACATGGGCACAGAATAAGTACTAGTACTTCGTACAGAAGTATGACTTTGCAATGAAATTCAAAGAAATATCTTCTCAATGTTGTTAACGATATGGTGTAATTCAGTTCGCCTCGGACTCAAGCACATTTTCGTAGACACCTACAGAAATACATTGCAAGATAATTTCATTCTTATAACTCTGGAATATGATTCATAATACACTAAACCTATTCAGTGACGTACTATCACGCAACGCGATAGGGTTGACTGCCACAAGAAGCTACTTACGCCATCTAGCGCATCTTTCTAGGACTTTATTCACGCTCTTCCAACCAGCAACCTTGTATCGCGCACCGCCGGTGAATAAAACGCGGGAGCGTGTCGCTGCCGGCTAGCGACACTCAACTTGTTTAGTCCCTTACCAAGGGGTCGCCGCGCGTAGGTACGTTTTTGCTACCAACGCGGGAAGATACACAGGCCTGACATGGGGTTATGTTGCGGATGACGCATGTCCGTGAAGTGTCTTTCCACAAACAATAGTACGCCTATTGCCTTGTCCTAATCTGCACACGTGAGGACCTCTATAACAAAAGTCAAAGTCAAAAATTCTTTATTCAATTTAGGACACAAAATGCCACTTATGAACGTCAAAATATCAATCAATTATGGCCCATATGGGGCAGAACATGTCCCCTTATCTTTTGGGCCCTACTAGCGCTTCGAGACAAGACACAGACAATCTGGCAAGTGCTGAGAAGAAACGCCGGAACACGTTCGATAACATTATGAGGTATTTTATTGAAAAATTTGACACAATTTTCCAAGAATGAATTAATTATTTTGGCTAATCTGAAGTTTGGAATGACAAGTGTTTTTATAACGTAACTGAGTATTGGTTAAGAGCGTCGGTGGTGTATTGGCTAGCGGGTTGCCTCTCATATGGTAGGTACCGGGTTAGATCCCACGTGCCGCCATATACCAATGACTTTTATGAGTTAGGCATTAGTTGTTTCACTAACCAATGCTCTTACGATGAGGGAAAACATCGTAAGGAAACCTGCAAATTCAGGAGACTGAATGTGTAACCATGATTCAAACTGGTCAGGTTCCCCTGTTAACAGGGTCACGGAGTTTAGATGGCAGTCGCTCTACTGTCATTACCTGATCAGCCATATCCTGGACCATGGTCCAAAGCGGACCCTGGGCCCACAACCGGAATAACGATAAATGATGATGAGTACTGGTCATTAAAATTGTCGTCCAACAAGTTCTTGCGCAACCCTCCTATAAGCGGCAGACATGCGGGGGGTGGGACATGCAAGACGTCAGCGGGGACGGGTGGTGTTGCGGGGAAAGGGGCATTTAATTATTAAAATGGCACCCGAGCGCAGGCGGGGCGGGTCGCTTATAAAAATGATCAAGGTACAAAAGTGAGAAACAGATTTACTGTACATTTACGTAGGGACATATAATATATTACTTTCTCTTTTACTAAATAATCATTCTACTACACATTTACAAAAAACATTAAATACTCACGTTGCCATCGCTCTTCCCCAGCACGGAATTCAATACAAAATCCGTCGGCGCGAGCGCATCGACCACACTAACTATTTCTCCCTTCAAATCCGCACACAATTCCAAGATGGCCGCCCTTATTAACCTCGTAGGGGCCTCTCCTCTCGCGTAACCTCCCTGGTACATCTCCACTAAATGTTTATCGAGAGACCACAGTCCGTACAAGTAAAACAGTTTGTATAAAACGGGATGTAATTCTTTCTCTTTCTTTTGTATGGATTCGAGCGAGAAGATGATTGCTAGGTACTCCGCGTAGACCCTCGTGAGGCATTTCCACCGGTACACCTGCGACTTTGTCTTTGCTTGGAATTTTGACTGCCCGTTCGCGACTTCCGACTCGAACTTTTCGTGGGTTTGCTTTAGTAGCCAGCATATCAGCCATTTGTACGTGTTTGTTATAACTGCAACAAAGAGAAAACAAAATGTTAAACAAGAACGATTTTTAGAGTTCCGTAAGTTAAAGGAACACTTTGCTGTTAGTCTGTCCGTTCATGAAAACGTGGAGGTATCAAGATGAAATTAACATCAGGTGGACTCTTAAGTACTAGCCAATTAAGCCACACTTAGCTACTATGCCACAGGAGCCAGTTACCGGACTGCTACTGATCTAAATGAAGTTAACTCACATTCAACAGTCTTCAAATGTTCCGTCTCGGTCTCCTCGAAGACAAACTGCAGTATCCTCATGTAGTCTGTCAGGAATGTGACCGTCGAGTCCACCTGTCCCCCCGCTAGGGCGAACTAGTACTGCTACATGTAGCAGTAACCCAACTATTCAATTTTTATTTTATTTTAACGTATTTTGTGGTGTATACAGAGTCAACGGTGAAGCGAGCTCACGTAGAAGGTTCTGGCACTCCCACTCACCGACGAAACACAGCAAGCTGCCCGGCGCCGGGCTCCGGTGGGAGGGTGGTAGCTACCAGGCGAGACCATCTTTCCCACCACTGGAGCAGAATCGTACTACCACAGGAGCAAGTGACCCAACTGTTATAAACGAAGTTAACTCACATTCAGCAGTCTTCATGAGTTCAGTTTTTGTGCCTTTGAAGACAAGCTGCAGTATCCTCTTGTAGTCTGCCAGGAATGTGACGGTGCCTATGGACGAGGCTACCTCTCCTCCCGCTAAGGCGGACTTGTACTGCCACAGGCGCAAGTGACCCAACTATTATAAACGAAGTTAATTCTCGGTCTCGGTGAATGCGTACTGCCCCAGGAAGCAGTAACCCAACAATATAGTCAACTCATTACTGCCGCAGGAGGCAGTGGTCCACCTTATATAAGTAAAGTTAACTCACATTCAGCAGTCTTCAAGTGTTCGGTCTCTGTTCCTTTGAAGACGTACTGCAGTATCCTCTTGTAGTATGTCAGGAATGTGACCGTGCCTATGGGCGAGGCCACCTCTCCCCCCATTAAAGCATGCTCGTACGTCCGCAGGAGGCAGTGGTCCACCTGGTATAAATGAAGTCAACTCACATTCAGCAGTCTTCAAGTGTTCGGTCTCTGTTCCTTTGAAGACGTACAGCAGTATCCTCTTGTAGTATGTCAGGAATGTGACCGTGCCTATGGGCGAGGCCACCTCTCCCCCCATTAAAGCATGCTCGTACGTCCGCAGGAGGCAGTGGTCCACCTGGTATAAATGAAGTCAACTCACATTCAGCAGTCTTCAAGTGTTCGGTCTCTGTTCCTTTGAAGACGTACAGCAGTATCCTCTTGTAGTCTGTCAGGAATGTGACCGTGCCTATGGGCGAGTCCACCTCTCCCCCCGCTAGAGCGGACTCGTACTGCCGTAGGAGCCAGTTGCCCGCCTGCTGGGAGAGCACGTTGTTGTCTCCCTCGTACGTGACCGTTGGCTCGTGGTTGTTTCGGATGTCGCCTAGGTTCGCACTCTGGGAAGGAAAAATTATGTTTTTTATGGGTTTTAAGTAGTTAAATATCTGAAAATATGGATGAGATATCTCACGGATTCGCTAAAGAGTTGGGTAATAAAGGAGGTATAAAATAAGTCAGCCTATTAGATCCCACTGCTGGGAAAAGGCCTCACCTCAACTATGAGGAGGAACGAGCCATACTTCACCACGCGGGCTCAGTGCGGATTGGTGGAGGGGTGTATGTAAGGCAAGTGACAAACCTTACTGTCAGAAGTTATGAAGCCGCCCTAGGGCCTCTGACTAGGCTTAACGACTAATACCACAGATATTAGCCGGGACCAACTGCTTAACGTGCCTTCCGAAGCACGGAGATGCTTGTCATGGACGTCACTTAAATGGTCGGAATGGTCACCCATCCAATCACGACCGCGCCGTGGGTTGCTTAACTTTTGGTATCACTACCAAAGCGCTGCCGCCACTGCGCCACAAGCACCTCAAGGAGGTAAAGCTGGTTTAATAATTTTTAGTCATTATTAAATTGACTAAAATAATAAGTTCATCTTTCTTCTAACTTTGTGTCATTATCGCAATACAGCGCTCGCGAAAGAGAGATGGAACTAATACCTTAAAGTAGTGCAATCTTTATTTTAAATTTTAGCTCTTTCGTTAATTTTCGGAGCCATACTTTCTTTTCTGCGTGAACGTAGTACTGTACAGGATTGTCTTTGGAAGCAAACTTTTTTCTCGATTGGAACCTCTCACACATGCAAATAGTAACGTCATATTATGTCGGTTTCTGATGCGTTAAGAGGGCATATGAAGGATAAATTATACTCCGTATTTCGTGAAAATAAGCCCCATCTTTCAATTTAAGGTGGCATAAGTAACTGTATAGTGAATATGGGCATAAAATCTCTAAATGGTTTCGAAGTTACCATAGGTTGTTTTTTACTTTACAAACCGAATTGCTACACCGAAAAGAGGGCAGCTCAATTAATGAATGAACAAAGATATTACCTTGAGGAACCCGTGTCCCCCGCACGCCTCGCGGCACTGCTGCGCGGCGTGCAGCACCGTCCACGTGAGCAGCGGCTTGCTGCACGACACCATCGCGTGGATCTCGCTCACTGCTTCGCTCTGTGGGATGACAAGCGCAATTCATCGGTATTCAGTTGGCCATAGTCTTTAGGTAAAGTTATTTTTGTACTAATAATTACAGGGTCTAAAAAAATCGCTTGTCTACTAATCAGCTAGTCTTTATGCTAGGTAAATCTTTTTTTTTTTTTAATTTCTATGTTGGTCACGTAGTAAAATTTGTTGTATTAGAGACGCAGAATTACCTCTTAAAAGGAATAAAATTAAACCGTATATGGATACATGTTTTCCGAAATAAAAAGATTTTACTTAGACTTCCAAGTCACGAGATTTTTTTTGCGGCCCACCTAAGGTTGAATATCGCACAGCAAAGAACTATTACTTGCGACCAATATTATTGATTTTTGAGGTGGCATTTTCTGTCTTAAACTGAATAAATATTTTTGACTTTAACTTTGTCTTCGCATTTTTTTTGTAGTGATACAAATAAAATAATTTTCTTTCTTGCAAATATTGCATTATATTTGTTTCTTACGTTTACGCGAATTGTTGAACTCATTAAAACACAATTTTACGGATTACTTCGCGATTTATTTACATTTTATTTTAAACCTGACGTTTCGAACACTTTACAGTGATCGTACCAGTCTCCCTGTGACCACGATCGCTGTAAAGTGTTCGAAACGTCAGGTTTAAAATAAAATGTAAATAAATCGCGAAGTAATCCGTAAAATTGTGTTTTAATGAATATTGCATTATATTATTTTATCGAAAGTATGGAAACTATTGGAAAGACGTAGACCATCGGTATAAATCAATTGATGGTCGACTTAGGTTAATGACTATGTGCCTAGTAGGGCCACAGAATAAGTAATACGAGGGTCAAACTGAAAGTTCTTAGAAAATCAAAAACTGATTACATTAGCCAGTTATTAGTTTTATTATATCTTTTCAAAATATTGTCCATTGACGTCAATACACCGCTGCATGCGATGGAACCACTGGGAAAAGCACTTTGCCCACTCGTCCTTAGGGGTCTCTTCAATGGCATCGCGATACGCAGCCACCGCTTCTTCAGCATTCATAAACCGCTTTCCTTTAAGTTTTTCTTTAATTTTTGGAAATAAATAAAAATCACAAGGCGCGAGGTCGGGGCTATACGGCGGGTGACCCAGTAATTCAACGTTTGATGTCGCCAAATAGTCGATCGTTCGCTTGGCGGTGTGCGACGAGGCGTTGTCGTGGTGAAGGAGGATCCTACTGCGAGGTCGTTTCTCTCGAACTTTTTCCAAGACAAGTGGCAAACAATTGGTAGTGTACCATTCTGCAGAAACTGTTTTTTGATCCTCTAACACAATTGTTGCGAAATGACCTATCATTCCAAAGAACGAGGCCACCATTTTTTTTCCCGCACTTCGATCTCTCTTCACTTTAGTTGGCAACTCCTCGAAAGGAAACACCCACTGAGCAGATTGTCTTTTGGTTTCAGGATCATAACAGTAAATCCAGCTTTCGTCACCTGTTAGTATGTCGAACACAGCATTTGAGTCACCTCCGTTAAATCTTTCAATCATTTTACGGCACCAATCCACACGATGGAGTTTTTGAGCCTTAGTCAAATTATGAGGTATCCACCGGGCGCAAAGCTTCCTGACCGCTAAATGTTCGTGGAGGATTTTGTGCACTTGACTCATACCGATGCCTAAGCTTGTCCGAATCTGCTGATAGGTAACTCTTTTGTCAGTCTCTATCATACGCCGCACAACACAGATGTTATTTTCAGTCGTCGCCGTAGAAGGCCGTCCCTCACGTACATCATCAGTGAGATTAGTGCGACCACGTTTAAACTCATTAAACCAGTTGTAAACAGTCGCACGAGATGGGGCTTCATCGTGAAAGGCCAATCGTAGTCTATTATAACTTTCTTGTTGACTTAAATGACATCGAAAGTCATAAAAAATCATTGCACGAAAATTTTCTCGTGTTAAATTCATTTTGACGTGACACAGACAATTTTCAATTTGCCGCCAAGTCGTAAAACAAATGACAAATGAATGAAATATATACTCAGTAATATTGGCAAAGAGTTCTATTTTCAAATTTTAGAATATTTTTTTTATTATATTGTTTATAAGTGGCCAGTTCTAAGAACTTTCAGTTTGACCCTCGTAGTACTTCGTACAGAAGTTTGACTTTACAATGAAATTCAAAGAAATATCTACTCAATGTCGTCAACGATATGGTTTAATTTTGTTCGCATTAGTGTCAAGCACATTTTCGTTTAGACACCTACAGAAAAACATTGCAAGATAATTTCATTCTTATAGCTCTGAAATATGATTCATAATACACTTAACTCAGTGAAGTACGTACGTAGCAAGCACTTGCAAAAATTCGTCGACTGACTAACGTCCTCCGTAGCTTAGTTGGTAAGAGCACTCGCCCGGATAGCGAAGGGACGTGGGTTCGAGTCCCACCGGATGGCACAGTCGATTAATTTTTGTAAGTGAAATTCGATTTAATTTCGTAAAAACTTGCAAAACAATTGCTTAAGTTATAAAAATATAATACAGTGAAGTACTATCATGCGACGTGATAGCGTTGACTGTTACAAGAAGCTACTGACGCCATCTAGCGCATCTTTCTGGCACTTTATTTACGCTCCTCCAGCCAGCAACGTAGTGCCGCGCGCCGCCGGTGAATATAACGTGAGTCCCAACTTGATTAGCTCACCCAGGGGGTCACCGCGTGTCGGTACGTTTTTGCTATCTAGGCGGGGAGTTACACAGGCCTGGTAGGGCGAATGCCCAGGTAGCAGTTGCTTCCGTAACTAATAGCACGCGTGGACGCTTGGTTTTAAGTGGGTGAATCTACCCTTTCCGGGATGCGAGAGTCTCTCAGCCCATGATCTCCCCGGGAACAGTGGCTTATTTTCAACTTGAAATAAAAAAAGTTTTCTCACCAGGTTATCGACCCTGATGCCCGCGTTGGACTTCTCGACGAAGCCGAGGTAGACGCGCGTGAAGCTCTCGATGTATACGCGGAAGACCACCGCCGCCGCCACGTACCCGAATAGACGCCATTGCTGTAAGTTTAAGTTCAATTTAGCTTGTCTTTTTGTCCAAGGTGTACTCCATAAGCACGATAGACCTCAATTAATGTCAGTTATTTAGTCGTAAAAGTGGAATTGTGCATGTCTACAAGTCCACAAAATAAACTAAAGAAGAGAAAAAATTGTTGTCCTCTGCCTTTCCCGTAAATTGACAAAAAATACTTGTATTTTTGTTATAATTCAAGCAATTTCTTTGCAAGTTTTTACGAAAGTAAATTTTATTTGCATACAAAAATTTACCTAAGAAATTACTTGACATAATTATTTAATGTGACTGCAAGCCTGACCTCGACCTTTTTTTAATCGTGTTTTAGTTTGGAAATGTTGCACATATTGTGTAGCAATTAATTACTTACACAAGATGATTATTTTATTATTAATATCTAGTGGTTTTAGCCGATTAACATTTCCTTCTATCAATAATCATAGTCCTTGTCTTAATCTGCGATTATCGGTGCAGATATTCCTAAGCGTACAACCTTGGTAAAACTTTCTTCAAACAACACACAAATAAAATACTATGTGTAAAATCACAGCTCCGACCGTCACTGGTATTAATACTAGCTCCGCGTAGTATTGACCGATTGGCATGTAGGATGTTGGCACGTAGTATTGACCGACTGGTCGCTTGAACTAAGTATACCCCACTTAAAAATAAAATACGACATATACTCGTAGCTCGTATTCAATCAGTATGCTTCACATTTGTAAAATAACAGGAAGGCACCACTTAATAAAATACTAGGTGTGAAATCACAACTCCGACCGTCACTGATATAAATACCAGTTCCGCGTAATAGTGACCAACTGACATGTAGCTCGTACTCGATCAGCGGTATCTCGGCGTCTCTCTCTCCGAACTGCCTGCGCGACGCGGCGTACCGGACCGCAATGGCCACCGCGCTGGATATCGAATGACAGCTCTCTTGCATTATGCCCACGCGACCTGCACAGAACAGAGAAAACACAACTCTAATTTTAATACTTGCGACTTACTAACAGATTTTTCCAAAGATTAAGGATATCGCGCCATCTTAGATTTAAGACGATGTCACGGGACGACATTTTTAGGGGGAAGTATTTTTTCGAAATTTCGTACTTTTCCGCAAGACACTGCAAATGTGTTAATTTTTAGATATAATATATATACATAGATATTATAAGTAAATTTACTACTACATTACTACAGACATCAAATCCTGGCTGTCCCTATTTTATGATGAAATTTCAACAATCTCGCTTGAATTAAATTAAGGAAAGCTCAAAAAATTTCAAGAATCAGTAGATGTCTTGTAATTTTGTTGAGTAAGAGGGTTTCGCACTTCAAAAGGAAAAACTGTGCACAAGATTGTACGGAACCCAAAACCCGCGAGTCCAACTCGCACTCCAAAGATAGCAAAAGATCTTTTAACAAACCTGCCGACAAGTTCTCCAACGCTGCCCCCAGTATCTTAGAGGGGTCTGAGAAGGAGCTCTCATACACTCCATCCTCCGTCACATCGGCCGTCCGGTTGAGCAGACTCTCGCGGGGTATCCGGTACTGGTTGAAGAGTATAAACCTGCGGATAACACAAGAAAAAACTAATCTTTTATCGCATTTCGGCTACAGTAGCGACTAGTCTCAAATACGCAGGATATGGTGCGCAATACACAGATACACTCTTTTAGTCATAGCGTCTGGTTCACTCCGCTATTAAGGTATAAAGCTTCAAGTATATGCGCGAGTTGACCGGTCGACGTCTGGTCGTTAAGGATGTCACAAGCCGGCCGCATCGCATTGTAAAATCTACGACTCACGCGCGCGTTTTGCGTCGCGTCGGTAAACCCTACGATGTCAGGTGAGATACTTCTGATATGGCAGAAAAACAAAGAAAAAGAGGTCTGTACTCACTAAGACCAATAGATAGATATCGAGGCAGACAGGGGAACAAATGATTATAGAATATTGCATTACATTTTCGATTGTAGCCGTACCGAAACTCATGCAGGATTGACGGCGCTAGCGTGATAACTATACTATATTCGTCCAAGCTAGACTCGTAAATGCAAATATATCGTCATCCAGAGTAAAGCTAAGGCCAGGCCTGTGTAACTCCCCGCGTACGTAGTAAAGACGTACCGACGCGCAGCGACTTCCTGGAAGGGGCTAATCAAGTTGGATGTCGCGAGCTAGCAACGAGACGCCCGCGCGTTTTGTTCACCGGCTGCGCGCGGCACTACGTGTGACTACGTTGCTGGCTGGACGAGCATGAATAAAGTGCTAGAAAGGTGCGCTAGATGGCGTTAGTAGCTTCTTGTAGCAGTCAACCCTATCGCGTCGCATGATAGTACGTCACTGAATAGGTTTGCTATTATGATTAATATTCCAGAGTTTTTAGAATGAAATTATCTTGCAATGGATTTCTGTGTCTAAACGAGAATGTGCTTGACTCTGAGAGGAACTAAATTACACTATATCGTTGACGACATTGAGTATATATTTCTTTAAATTTCATTGCATAGTCAAACTTCTGTACGGAGTACTAGTACTTATTCTGTGCTAAGAGTTTAGGTTGGCTCACTTCGCAGTTTAGGGATGAAGCTACAAATATATTCGCGAGTCCCGATTGGTCGGTGGGGCTGTCACCCGTCGGTCGGATCGCACGTTATCTCGACGACAAATGCGCGCGTTAGGCAACGCGTCGGTCGACCCTACGCGGTCAGGTGAGATAAGGTCATGCAATAGAGAGAGGTAAATATCGATTCTAGGCGAATACAATATCGATAGGCGATTGGCGTTCTGCGTTCTGAATTGCACTTTATTGTGTCCTAGCAAGAGTCTCTATTTATTGAACTGAATTTGCGGAGTGATTCATCTGTGCAGTGATTTATTCTGTGATCTTATTAGAAGGTTAACACCGTGCAGCGTTGCCAGTCCAGCTAGATTAAATAAAAACCGTAACAAACTAAACAGGTACAGGTTTAGGAATTATGTACGTTCTAGAATGTTTTACGATAACATTGAATCACCGAGAAAACGCCTTTGTTTTGCAATTAGCATTGTTTTCTTTCACAATTCATTGATAACATAAAAAAAACATTTAGTGTTTTCTGAGTTTGCTATGCGAAAAAATTAAAATATCACACATGGTGGTAGATAAGAAAAATACGAGATTAACCATTGCATTTTAAAATAGTAATTTTGTGAATTCATCTAACTAAAAAAACAAAGCTAAAATACATTATTATGTTTACATAATTTGGGTTTAAAGTTCTAAGACGAAAATACATTTGCTGCATACAACTGCTCACCTTTAAAAACAATACTAAGACGTAGTTTGTGTTGTAATTTATTTTTTAGGGACCAGTCAAGTGAAGAGTGGGTTACGTAGCACTGCAATTGTACGTATAAAACGAGTTTACTTATTAATTATATTAGTAAATAATTCGCTTGATTGTGTATGGAAAAACAAGGTTACAAAAAATGTTCTTAAATTATACTTAAAAAACTTTACCTTGATCCTACCCTTTCAGGAATATACATGCATACGTGATTTTTTGCTGTATTTTTAACTAATGGTTATAATTTAGTGTCTTATGCTTTATGTTGTATAGATAATGTACGGAACCCTACGTGCGCGAGTCCGACTCGCACTTGGCCAGTTTTTGAGCTTCTAGAAAAGACACTGACAATCTGGCCAGTGCTGAGAAATTCAAGTTATTTTTGACTTTTAAAAAAATGCTGCACTTTTCATACAATCCTTCATCTGCACACGCCTTCACAGGGATGGCTTTCGATATAATAATTCTGGTTACCCTGCACTCTTTAATAAAAACTCGTTTCAATCGATCATCATTTTTCCTATCTATAGCTATTTACGTTGCTGATTGTCCATCAGTGAGTATATGATTACGTGAGACAGAGAGATAATCATCACTCATTTACTTAGCACAGTAAATTTTCTTACCAAGATAACTCGGTAAATCGTACGATGTCGCGTCATCGAGTCTAGAGGTTGATAGCCGTTACTAATACTACAGTGTCGGGCAGTGGTTCTCAACATAAAGCTTCGAACTTAGATCAATCAATATTATAAGGATTCACAACGCTATACAAAAACAAAGCCTAACATGGCACAACTCTCAACTGACGCTTCAAGTGACAGTTATTCATTACTGGTTAACAAAAGAGGATAATTTATACCCCATTTCACCCCCTTAATGTTTTTATATCGCAGCTAAATGTAGCCTATGTCCTTTCCAGGGTCTCGAACTGTCTCCATACCAAATTTCATCTCAATCAGTTTTATGTCAAGTCAAGTCAGTGGTTTAAGCGTCAAGAGGTAACAGACAGACAGACACACTTTCACATTTATAATATTAGTATGGATTTTACTATAAAATAAAATCACTAATATGAGCATCTTACAAAAGGATGGAAACCTCAAAATGCTCGTTATAATCATTATACCGAAGGAAAAATAGCACGAGGTCGTTGTCACCCCCGTGCTCGGGCCACCCGTTAGACTGGCCAATAAAGGAGGCCTCCTCTCCATCAAAAATCTACCAGATGGCGAGGACTGCTTCAGACCGGAATTGACGGAGTCAAATCGTCCATTTAAGAGGCTTAAGTGATCCCCGGTGATGATGTAGAACCAAATATTAATAAGAAGTTTAATAAAATAGTATAATATTACAATGTAACATTAACAGAGGTAGAGAGGCGCTGATTGCCGAAATTCAGGATTGAGAAAAAACCTAGTTTGGCAACAGAGGCTGTATGTATGTTAGTTTTAAGCTTGTGTACATACTATGTATATTGTTATCTTTTAGCAAATAAAAGTTACCCTTGGTGGTGTTTGTTATAAGAAATAAAAGCTCTGTCGCCGGTCAAAAAAATGTTGTAAGCCATTGAAAGCGCAAGCGAAAGCGTTAGTCTTTTACAAGAACGTAAAAAAATACTTTGGTGACTTCATTTATACAGATCGCATAAAATACTTAGGTGACTTCATCACACAAATTGACAACTTATGGACCGCTGACTCACATGATAATAATACTAATTTCTACAAGTTCTTTATCAAGTCCTTAATAATAATGACTCGATAAGGAGTATGGAATTCGTTTTACGAAATTGTTTCGCACAAAGTCATCTGACTTTTATCAATACATTTGTTACGTAAATCGTAATCTGTGAGGGTGATTGTGTGGCTAGCAATAAAGTATTTCCTTATTGTAGTGGTCAAATAATAGTTTTATTTTTGCATAAATGCGAATCGTTTTATTGCTGTAGTGTAGGAATGACATGACGGCATACCTTTCATGGTGTGATATGATAAGGTAGGTTAGGTATACTATAAATAAATTTTGGCGTGTAAATGTTCAAAAATAATAATACGATATTTACTGTACTTAAAACATGACACACGCATTGGTGATTGAGTTGAAAAGGTAAGTACTCAAATTAAGTCTGTCGCTTTAGGTACCATGCCTAGATTTCGGGTTCAACTCTCAGTATTGAGTAACCACTTCTAGCTAAAATCATTTTAAGTAGTAAAATAGGTATGTACGGTCGGCAGCACGTCTTCACGGATACCCATGGTAACTACCAAAACAGCTTTTACTACGTAGGGAATAGAGGCGTTCTCAAGGTCAGCGTGGGGTAGCCTGACGTTCGGCCACGTGCCCGTGTTATTTAATTCTTCATACCTTGTGTTGTGTAGCTCATATACTAATACAGAAGATGAATTTTAAAGCGCTGGAAATACTGTTGGCGAATCGACACGCTCGCGCGTTTTTTTCCTGTTCCGCTATTGGTCATTAGCTGCCGCCATGCTAGCGCTCGTGAGAGTGAGATGAAACTAATACCTGCAGTGTACTATAGACCTTAAAGTAGTGCTATTTAAGGTTTACAATAAATTTTAGCTTTTTCGTTAATCTTCGGTGCCAAACATTATTTTCTGCGTAAACGAGGATTCACGACGCGCCTTATCAAGTTGGTACTTACTGTACTAATGGTAAATGTAAATGGTAAAATGATCAAGTACTTTTTCGTTAAAAATGATTTTGAAACTCATCCAACTGACCCGTTATCAATCCCATGCACGCCGATCTTCTCCCCCATATCACCCACAATGAGGCCAGGGTACGTCTCCAAGGTGTTTGGATCCCTGATCGGCACTATGAACCCGTGGAGGCCATGGTTAGTCCCATCCGGTGTGATCAGCTGGGCGAAGAGTAGCGTGTGCGTGCAGGTTTTACCTGGAAGCAGGAATAGGTATTTGAGGAAAAGGTTATGTGCGTGTGAATTTTTCTTACAGACTAGGTAATATTTCTTATCTATATAGTCCGACCGCTTATCTAAGACCGCGCTTACGGGGTACAAATAAATAAATAAATTGTTTCAACAAACACACCTATTACCTAGCCCCAAACTAACCGTGAGCTTGTGCTATGGTGACTACGATAACGGATAGACATACATAAATACCTACGTTTTATAAAAAACAACCATTTAGGTAAAAAATGCTGGTGCTCATCACACTAACGCCCCTTGCGGGATTCGAACACGCTACCACTGATTTTGTAGTCCAGGGCGCGAACCACTACACCAACACGGTCGTCAACAGGGGCGTAGGTAGACGAGAACAGGGATTTGTATGGGTGATTAGAATTTTGAAAAGAATGCTAATTTTGAAATCCAAAATTCAAAATTCGAATCCCCCGATCAAATTACAAGCTCCCGCCTCCCGAACCGCTCAGGATCCCGTTCTTAACTATCCCCGCATCTCAGCTCTCCGCAGGCGAGGTATCCGATAAGCAGTCGGATAATAAAAGTTTGCATACCGATAACCGGGGCTGTCGGTAATTCACATAGCAATCCCTATTTTACTTTTCTATCTTCAAAAAATCTGTCATACCTGTAGCTAAACTAAGTTGGTTTAAAACTTGCTTATTACTCGTACAAAGTAATTCTAAGTATGTATGACGTACGTAACATAAGAATAAGAAATACACATCAATAGGCGTTAAACAATAAAACAAATACTAACATTAACTCTTAAATATTCGCTTCAATTAATAAAATAATCAATTCTCATTTAACTTAACTGTCCAGGTCAATTACAAAAGGGAATTGAAACAAACACGTGTAACAATGTTAATTTATTTTAATTAATTAAGTTCAAAAGTCAAGTCCAACTTTCATAATTAATTTTAAATACCAATCAAAAGGTGTGAAAAGTCATATTTAACATTAATATTTATATCACAATAGTTTTGTCTACTCTTGCAGTTAAAAAGGTACTGCACTCTTTTTAAAAACAAATTCATTTAGGCCCACATGCGCACGTCTGGATTAGCTAATTTCGATTTGTTCAAGTCCTATTATCCGAGTTGAAAGCCCACTTGTGCCAGTCCGAATTAGCTAATCCCGACTTGGGCTTTCAACTTAAATAATAGGCCTTGAAAAAGTCCGGAATAGCTAATCCGGACGTGCGCAAGTGGGCTTTAGAACGATTTCATTAATAGTTCCTAAAATTAGTCCAATCTCGAATGGTAAGTGAAAAATGCGGGCTCCATTGAAGATGAATGACCGAATGGTTATTAGAGCCAATGAGCAATAATTGATAGCTTCACTATGGTACACTGCCGTACGTTTTATTGAGTCACCATGCTCGTCCACTAAACATGTACACCATAAACCATAATTATCATATTTACCATACGGGTCGCTAGAACCCGCAAGCCTATGTTAATAACGTTCAAAATTGTAAGAAATACATACATCATTGCTTTGTACTTGCAATCGTTATCGCGATAGCTTCCAAATTAGGCGGTCAGCCTGAGATATAGGGATATACTTTACGTATAAAGTAATAATTTCTTCACTCAACAACTACTCAACACTACCTAGCGAACCTACCAAAGTGAGCGTGAGCATGTGCTATGGCGATAGGATAACGGATCAGACATACCTACATACTTTCTATAAACGTCCATGACATACGGGATTCGAAACCGCAACTGCTGGCACTGTAGTCAGGAGCGGGGACAAGTACAGTCGGCAGCACGTCAGGTTACCCATTTAAGCCACAAGAACAGCTTTCATTACGTTAGAAATAGAAGCAGTCTCAAGTACCAGTCTGACATGCGGACGTGTGTACCTGTCGTACACGTATACAAGGTATAAAGTCAACCTATATAGATTCCACTGCTGGAAAAGGCCTCACCTCAACTATGAGTAGGTACTAGCCATACTCCACCACGCAGGCTCAGTGCAGATTGGTGGAGAAGTGTCTGTAAGGCAAGTGACAAACCTTACTGTCAGATATTATCAAGCCGCCCTAGGGCCTCTGCCTAGGCGTAACGACTAATAGCAACAGATATAAGCCGGAACCAACTGCTTACGAGCCTATCGAAGCATGGAGATACTTGTCATAGACGTCACTTAAATGGTCGGAATGGTCACCCATCCAATCACGACCGCGCCGTGGGTTTCTTAACTTTGGTATCACTACCAAAGCGCTGCAGCCACTGCGCCTCTATACAAGGTATATGGTATTTAAAATGCTTCCCGGTCGTGAACAATATATGATTTGTCACACGGCAACAGTTATCGGCATAATAGCGAGCTTAGTACTCACGATAAGTACGAGAGTTTTATTCAATTCGCGTATGTAATCTATATTTTTTATCAGTTAAATATTATACAAAATTGAATAATTTTGCAACAACCCAATTTTGTAAATATCTGAAAAGACACAGATAATAGCGCTAGAATGGTTTCATGCGCGCGCTGCTTGTCCTCACTAGCATTTCAAGCAAGACGCCACTGATAAATAACATATTATTGAAGTTGTTTAGGTTTTTTCTTTTAAACAAGAGTCTTAGTGGTTTTATTTGACTCGTGGAGCTATCGGTATACTACCACGAGTAAAACAGTGTGCTCATTTTAAGATTTTAAAGTTACTTTGAAAAGGTTACATGTTTTAAATATATCTTTATTTATTGAATTCTTTCAGATTCTGAATAATGTGTGATAAAAGATTGTGGAACAAGTTCAGTGTTGTTGTTTACGTTGAATTCTTTCACTATTACTTGTCTTTCTCAATTTTTGGCTAACCGCATTAAATTTTAATCTGTTTTGCTAAGTTTCTGTAGGACAAACTGACAAAGTATGTTTTGTTCGACCAAGGACTACATTGATATTATTTTTATTAAATAAAATTAATCAGTCAAAGTTTTGAAATGGGTGAAAACAGCTGACTTAATGCACATTTTTTACGGAACCAAAAAAATAGCTATTGCAATGCAATTTTTTACGGAACTAAAATAATACATGAACATCAGTTGTCATTGACCTATTGTCGGGATTGAATATGGAGATGAAGGCAACAAAACATTTTTAACATGCGTAGATTTCTACTCAGTTTATATGTTACACATGTTAAATCAGCACATTTCGTCAGGTTAACAAAACCTTTGTTATGACCGAACTTGTAATTCGTTATACTGGTCGTAAGATAAAAACATGTTTTACTACATCATGTAATATGTAGCTAGGTCAAAGGAGTCCACCAGATAATATCCTGTAATGTTTAAGTTACTGCCAGCTATTAGGTTTGCTGTTTCTAATTCGGTATATAAAGTGAAATACTCGTATAATCTATGCTAATTCCAAAACTATTTGGAGATTTTACGCTCTGATACACTATTTCGCTATTTAAGTTACTCAGAAATCAAACATTGGGTTAATTTTTTTTTATCAAGATACAAACAATTATTTGACATACATACGACCTCTAAACCCGGTATGGCGAAAACCACCGAGTGACATCACATCCGCCACTAAATTTATACCTAGTTAAAATTAGTCTTAGTTAGCGTTGTCGGGAATCAGTCCTTGTGGATGAAACCAATAAAACGTAAAATAAATGAAAGTATCACACGAAATTTTACCTAGATTACCAACCCAGCATTTAGCGGCCTCGAAGTCGGGCGTGTGCACGACGAAGGTGCGCGTGCGCGGGTCGTACGTCGCCGTCGTGCGCATGAGTTTCGCGTCCGATCCGTGCGCGATCTCCGTTAGCGACATGCTGGCCAGTATCTGTGGAGGATCACTTTTTATTTTTTAAGGGAAATACAGCCTGTTTTTAGGACAGTAACATAGAAAAGTTGTATTTTTCTAGTAACACACTAGCAGACAATTTTGCTATGATGCTGATAGTAATATGAAATTTCAACACAAGATAAATAGTGATTAGCTGATTAGAGTTAACGCCTCTTAAGGAATAACTCTTATTATTGTGGCAGTCTATTCCAAGATATGCCTCTTTTTTAGTGTGTTTCTCGTATAGTCGGCTAGTTGGAATGAAGAAAAAAAAATATGGTTTACTTTTTTGGCAGACTATAGCAGATTTATTTGGTGATAAAAATGCCGTAATTTTATAATGGATTGGCAAGCAATATTATAAAAAAAGAAAACATATAAAAACATTAAGGCCTTCGCCACACTCGACGGAACTCCAATACATGTTATTGCATATAAATTACAAACAGCGGGCACACTACGCGAAAGATCGGTCTTTCGATTTGTTAGGAATATTTTCCGTGACGGAAATTCGGCGGCGGATTTTCCGTCACGTGTGGCGAAGGCCTTATAATCAGAATTTTAAACTGGCATGGCTAATTTGTCATTAAAAATATATAATTACCTCTCTGTTCAATATTGTTGCTTCATAGAACTTCAGATGCCGTTCTGTGCCCAGAGAAAGCAGCGCATTTGATACCAAGTATATACCAATGGCCATTTTGACAGACACACTAGGGTTTAGCGACTGGACTGCTTCGTTTATCGTCATTAGTGTTCTAGTCTGAAAAAAAATTGCCATCAGTCATTTCTTAAGATTTGAGAATAAAAATCATTCTGAGAGAGAATAAATAGATCTGAGTAAATTTAATTATATACAGAGCAAATGATAAAATATTCTTTAAAAATAAAGCAAATGATAAAATATTCTTTAAATAAAAATAAATGCAAAATGGTTGCTGTGGAAAACCGTGGAGGAGGCCTATGTTCAGCAGTGGATGTTCTATGGCTAATACTGATGATGATGAAAAATAAATGAAGAAGTATAAATGGAATACAGCAAAAAATATTTATTTTTTCTAGGTTTGTTATAACTTACTCTCTTAGTATAACTTGATCTGAATGTCTCCTTAGTGTGAAACTTGTATTCATTTATCCGTTTCAGTTGCAGCTGCGTTATCCGTTTTTGTTCATCGACTGTTGGGGTGATTGGGTTATGTGCGAACAGTGGGTCATTTTCTAATGTGTGCCATATTTTGTACTGCAACAATTTCAATAATTGCATTAGCCTATTTGTCTCTGTTGACTGTGCTGCATTTTAGTTTAAAAAAATGATTGTCGATAAACAGATTTTTAAAGTACATTCACTTTCTGGAATGTATTGGTTTATAAAATAAACTTATTTGAATTGTTTTTCAGTTTATTAGTATTTATAAGGACTATGGTTCTGATCAAAAATACTACTACTATCAAAAATAACTGTTACACAATAACACATCAGCACTTTAACTTAAGCACTTTAACATTTAAATATTAGCTACATTAGGAAAAACAAGTTTTCAAACACACATGTCCAAGAACTGGGGCCATGTGTTTAGTGACTCATTTCAAATTATTTTAGCAAAAGTATCAGAACAACCTTCAATAATATCAAGAGTATTTGTATTTGAATTGATGCACAAACTGATGTGTTCAAAAAAAAACACTTACAAGCTTAAATGTCTAAAGTATGTGATACCAGCTTTCAGATAACAATTGATTGCCTATTGTGTCTGGAAATATGATACTTAAAAAATTAAAAATGAGAACTATTTTCTATTGCATGAGAATCATCTCCCAGACTCAAATAATTTTTGTTGCAAATCATTATAACTACCATATTTTTTGTAATTTTGTATCACTAAAAATATTATTTTCTAATTTATGATCTTTTGTTGTTTGTCTCTGCCCCCTAATGGAGTTAGATTTATTTTGGATTGTCTGGTTGTCAATTAACACGATGAAAATTTTATAATAATATAAAATATCTCAATTAACACTAACCTTAAGTTTTAATAGATCAATATCACCCTCCAAAGCCAGTTTCAGGCTTTTCCAATCGAACGAGGCGCTTTTCCTGTACACATCCAGGGGTCCGCTGGGTATGTCCGGTATAAAACTCAGGTCTCCCATAATTCCTATTTAAAATAGTCCAATAACTAAGCGGCGACCTTCCTCAACGCCGGAGCGCGGTTTATTACCACTGATGACTAAACCGCTAAACTCGTAACTAAGGGACACATTTGATTATCCTAACACGCCTTTTTTATTAGGAAACGATAGACCGTGAAGTACAAATCTAGTCACAAACTCCCAAAAACGGTTCACCTTGATACGGTACGTTAATGAGGTTAACTTTTTTGCTAGTTTCTGCTAGACCAGACCGGCAATTCACGAGGTTTGGACGAAACAATCAGCGAGCGACACAACGTGCGGCGACCGCGATCACGATTAAACTTTTGAAATAGAAATCACCACTACACTGTATTCTGTACCTCGAATTTTGTAGACCCACACCACACGTCATTCGTTATCAAAGCACTTGACGGAACGACTGCCTAGGGATGGCGATCTGAGATTGATTAATCGAAGAATCGATTTTTGTAACCAAAAAGATCGATTTTTTAAATCGATATGTAGTACTGTATCGATTCAGTGAATCGATATTTTACCCTTGAAAATCGACATTCGATTTTATTTTATTTTTCGGTATAAACCAAAAAAGTATTTACAATTAATTGAATATTCCCGTATTATAAGAGTGCTGCCAGCTGCCGGTTAAAGAGTTTATTATTCAAAAACTCGCGAGATGGCTGTATGTTTAGATTCTTTCACCTCTCATTAATAAAAAAAAGTTACGTTTATATATTTTTTATCATCGAATTACCTGATTTTTACTGATGATTATAATATGTATCTTGTTTTTTAAAAAAAATAGATTTATATTACATTATAAACAAAAACTTGAGAAAAATATCGATTTTTAGAAATCGATCTTATTGGCCTCGATTTTTTTGTGGATCGATTTATTAGGTCACGATTCGAATCGATTTAAAAATCGATGTTTTTCGAAAAGAATCGCCATCCCTACGACTGCCACTGCTGCTGTCCTCCTGTCATGTCAATTCAAACGCAGTGATGTTACACTGTTCACGCTGTCATCATCGACTATTAAATAAATCTTCTAGTGAGAAGGGAACATATCTGTTTAGTAAAATACTTTTTTATAAGCAGCGATATCAAACATTCGTCGACTTATTTAAGCTTAATCAGCTTTTTTCACAGTAGTAATGGTACCTGCCAGGGCCCTGTTTAATAAACATTACAATCCGACAATTTTGTAAATAACTTACATATTTGTTAAGTTTTATGACAAGTGCTGTTTGATAAATCTTACAAGTATGTAAAAAAAACTACAAGTAAAAACCTTACAAATATTGTAATTATAAATGCTGTTTAATAAACGTTTACATATGTAGAAAACGCCTGTAGAATTCGATGACAAAATTGTAGTTACAAATTTGTAATTGTAAGTTTACAATTACATAAAATGTAAGATTTTGTTGACAATTATTTTTTTAATTAACGAGAGTGGCTTCATAAATATTTAGTAGCATAATTGCTTTATAAAGTACTTTCTTATTTGTTTGATTCATAACGAAAGTCATGGAGCATAGTAACAAAAAATATTGATTCTGTCTCTAATATATGAGAATAAGGATATTTTATTCGGTAGGTTTTGTGAAACGTTTACTCACGATATAAAAATAAAAAAGTGGAAAGACATTGCTGAACAGTTAAAATCATTGTAAAGTTCTTGAATTGTAAAGTTTTGACACAAGGCGAGTTTACCTATCAGAATTGTAATACAATTTACAAAATATGTAAACTTGTAACTACAATTATGCGTTCAATAAAACCGTTTTCCCTACAAATAAGTAAATTGTCACCTGTAGAGAGAAAATGTTTATTGAACAGAAACTTGTAAAATTGTAGGTACAATTCTACAATTTTGTAGATTTTCCACCATGGTAAATTTGTAAGTTGTATTCTTTATTAAACAGAAACTTGTAGACTTGTAGCCTGTAATTTACAATTACAATTTACAATTTGTAATGTTTATTAAACAGGGCCCAGGTAGTAGTAGGTAGCATTTAACTAAAATCGTATTACAAACCCCTAGGTAATTTTGATAGACCTACTCAACGATACTCGAAAAGGGAGTGTAGATGACAAAAAAATATCATCTCCAGTTCACATTAAGTACACGAAACTATAAGGGTTCATGGTCTGGACTACGGGTCGGAACCGTAAAAAGCAAATGTTACTTTATTATGAATTTCAAAAAGAGTTGTCCAATACTGGTTTTTTATTCGTCAATATTTCTAACCAGAATAAATAAAATATTATGTGAAAGAGTTCACAAAAAGCAGCCTTCCTGCATAAATAACATATTTTTAAGGCCTCCGATTTAGAGAAAATTTTAAATTAATATAACTGTTTGTCTGTACATAAACCGCACGCAAAGAAAACAAAAATATTTTTTAATTAATCACCCTTTCTGACTAGTCCAAGGATTGACCCTAAACAGCCAGGAAATACAAGTGAGTGATCAATAGATGATGCCACATTACAAAAAATATTTTTCTCAAAAATGGAGGCGTTCAAAAATTATTTAAATGTTATGGTTACGTGTTTCATATTTTTGTAGCTCAAAGAAAAATATAGTTTATTGGTGGTTGGTGATATATTGGAATAAAGTCAAAGTCAAAAATAATGTATTCAATTTAGGACAGCAAATGCCACTTATGAACGACAGAAATTTAAAAATCAGTAATATTGGCCCCTAGGGGGCCCGAACATGTCTCCTTATCTTTTGGGCCCTACTAGTGCTTCAATAAAAAAACCAGCCTCGATATCGATTAAATACACGAACATCATTGGCCTTAAAATGTCAATGTCAACTTGGGCGTAGCCTTTTGGAAAGTTCGGATACGCATTCATAAATATAAAAGTTTTTGTTACTCGACTCATGTCGCTCGATGAAGATTCCTAAACTTATAGTTGCAGTTCTGTTGGTGTTGGTAAACTCTGGTAAAGAGATAGCTGTTTTTAGCTTCTTTGTTCTTTCTCTCTCTCTTCAGCTTGTCTCAACTCTCAGGGTGTAGGCCTCCTTCAATTCAATCTACGCTATTCGCCGCTGTCTTATGATACAACTTGGATCAAGCTTGGAGCCACTTTTACCCAGTGGTGCCCTTTTTAAAGTCATCCTCGACCCTCAAATACCCTAAGTTTCTAAAGAAATCGATGTTTTGCACCTTAGTAATTTGTCTAAGTTAAGCACATAGCACCCACAGTAAAAATAGAAGCTAAGAAAAATATATTTTTTTCTATAGATTTTTTATCGATAATTTTAAGTCTATTTTCACAATGTAATAAAGGCGCGTGTGTATCTAGTGTATAGCCTGACCAGTAGGGCTATTACGTAAAAGATAGCCACCGAGTGTATAACTGAGGTTAGTTGGTAACCGAACTCAGTTGACAACTGATGAATTGATATATTTGGTATTACGTAAGCAGTGCCTATCATAGGATAGGACAGTGGCTATGCGGTGGTGGACAGTGGATATCGACCATAGATCGACACATCACTAGTGTTATTGACAGGTTATGTGGTTTAATTAAAGACCATTGCGTTTAATATGGAATGATACTTAATTAAGCAACGTTTTCAATAAGTTGGGTTATAGGTTAGCAACTTTTATTCGCGCCACTTTTTTAAAGTTTAGACTTTGAAAAATCATTGCGCGAGAACGTGGTTTTCAGCGGTTATTTATACGAGTAGGTACATATAGAAGAAGTTGTGGTGATAAAGGTGAGGAACTACTCGTTACTCAAATGGTTCATTCTATCACTTAGCTAAGTTAGTAATTACAAAATTTCTAGATAATATTTTTTTATGTTTTCCTATTTTAGATGGCTCCTAGGAGAAATATATCTCTTAGACAAATAATTTTATTGATTTAGTTTGCCGCTGGTAACCGGGACTTTACGTTAGGTCGCTTCACCGGTGGACTAGCCAAACCGCTCAAAAAGCATGAGAGTCCATAGCGATTCGATTAGCGAATGAACGCTGTCTCAGCACATCAGAAGCGGCTGTACTAAAACAGCAATCTGATGGATGTATTTGAAAATTTTTCTATATGACTTCATCACAGTAACGAAATTTTTTTATTGGGTCACTACGATAGTAAAAACAACGTGTTTGATCCTCAGCTCTTTTATTATCCTTTGTTTCTCGGCACAACCCATGCATATCCCAATAAAAAAGCTTAAGCCATAATTAGTAGGACCGCTTTATTTATTTTACAAACATAATTCGATTGCTGGCCGAGTGTTATCCCTTAAACCGACCAAAATTAAATAGGTATCACAATTACTAGTAATTACGTTATTTTTACGTACGTGTTGACTTGGTAGGTTAATAGTGACCATCACTGTTTTTCCAATAAACACTGCTCATAAGTAGTTTCTATCAATGGCCACTTGACAGCTTCGGTGATCAACGATTTTGATATCCACTGAGCTAACATAATACGAAAATCAGTTTATCGATACATAAACAGCTGTCAAAAGTTGGACAGTGGATATGCCAGTGCCTATAAGCATATCCACCGGCGATGACGTCATTTTAGTTAGGAACCGAAGTTCGGTAATACGAAAACCATGTTATGACAGTTCTCAGTTAGACACCAAGGCATAGTGATAATCACTTTGGTTGTCAAATGAGATACGTAATAGCCCTACAGGAATACATGGGACCTCGCCGTATTGCGAAAAACAACTGGAACTAATTTCTTTTACTGGCAACAGAAACCATAAATCGTCATTGCCATGTCATCAATTGTCATAATGATTAGTGTCAAAGTGGACACGTAATCTAATTTTCGACCAAGTGCAATTTTTATGTGATAAAAATACCGAGAACTATTCTTTTTCGTAGAAGAGAAGTGGTTTAACATGTGCTGTAGTATTTTTCGACTAGAAAGTCTATGTGATCACCGCGGTTACTTTAAATTACTTACTGATATAGTTGTCATCACGAATTTTCGGTACATCATATATTGCGAATAGTGAGAATTGGCTACTGATGGCTACGGAGAATATTATTATAACAATTTTGAAAAAATATTATAATAAATAGTTGTTTTAAGTAAAATTTTCTTTATTTCAACCCTACTTGGATAGTTCAACAAAACAGTTCTTAGTTTTCCAAGATATACTATTAAATTATATAAAATAACATTTTATGTATATGATGATAACATTTTAATAATATAATTTAGAAAAACAATGGATTAATGTTTCTTTTACCCGTTAGTGGTTTTGCTTAAATAATTATGTTTTGGTCCAAAATTCAAGACCAATATTACAAAGAGTTACTGAATTTAATAAGTACTCAATTTGCGAGTGTTCTGTCGTGTTATTTTATTGTAGAATCTTTTATTATTAGGTAGCAGGCTTACAAAAATAACATTGATGTAAACATATTAAAAATATGTTTTTTTTTATTTTCAGTTGCCAATCTACGCTGGTATGATTATACCGAGTGTTGTCATTTAAAGTGGATTTGAAGCGCCCTTAATTCAGGTCCCATATATTTCTGGTCAGGCTATATGTTAGGTATCTACTATGTTAGGTAGGTAACGTCTAATGATATGGCTCCGCAGCATATATAGTTGGTACATTAGTTGGTAGGACTAGCCAGTCTAAAAAATACTTCAATGTGTTTTTTTACTCTTTGGCTACCACTGACCTCTATAATACAAGTACGCTGGACTGCATACTGTCAACCTAAAAATGAAGCCATTTGACTATCGCCATTTTGGCGCTGACTGCTGTAGGGAGCGTGTGGTGGTGACCGTCCACGGAACTAATGAGAGTTGACTTAAACAAAGCAAGTTACTCTATTTTAGTTAACTAGACACTCGGTGAGTGTTTAGTTTTTAGACAATGTTTAGTCCAGCGTACTTGTATTATGGAGGTCAGTGTTGACTACACATATAATTTATTATGTCATGTACCTACCTCAGATCATAATCTCTAGGCTGGGCTGGGCATTGTACGCATAAAGTATATTGAATTTATACGAAAATTTAACGGTCTTCTTCACAGATCAGCACCCTGATTCACAAGCACTCAGAAAGATTCCGTGTCGGATCCTTTCCGAATTCGATCATGTCAAATCGTACCTATCGGATCCCACTGACAGCGTTTGCGAATAGGGTTTTCAAATCCGTTCGGATTCGGAAAGAAGGTTTTCACATTTGAATACGGGAACGATCCCACACGGAAACATTCCGAGTGTTTGTGATTAGGGGTGCTGAACTGCTGACTGCTGATATGTGATAGATACACAAAAATATTTCAGTACACACATAGCGCCATCTATGCTAGGGTATTCGAACTATGTCACTTCATTTGGTCGTTCTAAGTTGCTCATGCGCTTATCGCTAGCTGTTCCTACCGCTGCTTATTTACGTTGCCGAGAGATGTCGCTACCCATTTCAAGATAATTAATGAAACGTGGGAAAGAGAAAACATGATGGAGTTGTGAATTTAACAGAACGGGACGGCTACAACGCACCACTACAACTACACTTTACCACTACAGCCACAAGTTAAGTTGCCAGACACATAACAAGAAAAGAGAAGTTGTAAAACAACAACTGTGTTCGTTTGCTGGCTTTGCTTTTCTATCAGATGTAAAATGGACGGGCGGTCGTGTTGCTGTGCGCTCGCGTATTCCGCGTGATCGTTTTAAATCGATGTTTACTGTTTTAAATTTTGACGTGTATACGAATATTGTTTATGCGATTGTTCGACTACTTCGGTGTTCGGTGCCGAAGCAGATTGTGTTTGTGGATGTGTTTTTTATATGACGTTGGCGCTGACCTCACTTACAGTGATTTCGCTGATAGCTCACTCGCCGGTGGGTGCGCGTGATAAATAAAACTACGTGTTCGGTTTTTAAAAAGGCGAATAGTCGCCTAGTGAGGGTGTTTTGTTACGATGCTGCATACGGTGACATAGTGAACGTTGTACTACCCTGACCTCTGACAATCATGTCTGGGCGATCGGATTGCAGGAAATTTGCACCAAACATCTTCAACAAGAGCAAATGCACTAATTGCTTCCGACAGAAGGAGGAGCACAGTGCTGAGGCTTTGGAATCTAATCGGGTGAGTACACTGGCAGCTTATAAAAAGTTTAAAACTTTAACAACATACCACTCATAGAACTATTTGCGTGTAGGTGTGCTGTGTGGTGTATGTGTGCGTGGACTCTTCAGGTGTTGTTGGTCTAACGGATTTTATCGAGTTATTAAAATTGTATTGAGCTTCGCTGGTATTGACTGGCTGGCTAATGAAAGATAATGGGTCCTACCTTCCACCACGTGAATAGGTTCCGGCTTTTAAAATTATCTTCATGCGTGTTCATTAATAAAGTCGTGTGTGCACCCGATTTTTACACCGATGTTTTTTGCCTACCCACATTTCAGTCCTTAGAATCTGAAGTAGCAAATAACCAGTTACCATAGCCTGTGTACCGTATAGATAACTCCGTAGTACGAGCACAGATGAGTTTTTTTTTCACATCGATGCCTACGTGTAGTTAGTGAAATTTATCCTAGGTTCTAAACATCATTTTGAAAGTGAAAGAAATAACTACCTACCAAGATGATTCTATACAAATTCGCCTGTAGCTGTTATGAATGATAACAGTATAATATTTTATCAACTCTTATCGATGACTTAGATGGAACGTACTAAGGCAAGGTACCTACTCGTAGGTGGTAGGAAGATACTTACCTAATTACAGCTCTTATTTGCCAGGTTATTTCCGACTAATTCAAAATACCTAGGTAGGTATCTCTTTTTTTTGGTTTAGCTACTTACAGAAGGTAGGTAGGCTACCTAACCAATATAAGGGAATGGATGGAGTCGCCCTAACTCAATCGTTAATAAAAATATCGGAATTGGTTGCACGGTCATTATTCATAGTCTCCAATGATACGCAAGAGTAAGTAGTTACATATTTATTGTTTCTTAACAGGTGATTCATATAAATAAGTACACATAATGTACGGCAATACTATAGTTTAATCAAAGCTGAAGGCTCAAACTTCAACTTACAGTTCGATGTGGCTAATGATAGGAATCCCTAAAAATACCGTCTAACAAAACTTCCTAGCGGAAAACATCGTAATGATCTTAACTTTTTTCTTACCTGTTTTTCTGGCGGCAGACAAGGTAAAAAAATACATAGCTACCTAATTGCTACCTCAACAATAAGTATAAATACATGCTAATTGAGCCTCAATCTTTAAAAATACACAAAACCCAATAAACTTAAAGATACCTGCGTGATATCCAATCTACCTTTATAGTTTTTGTATCTTCCAGAAATGCTGTTCATTAGCTGCACTGGAATCCTAAGAAATATTACTAATAAAATCAATTACACCCAGATGTTTTCTATTCCCATTGCTATCCCACGATTACAATTCTAATGGTGGCTATCAATATACATGTGTGATTAGGTCTACCCTCAGACTGCTGAAGCGAAAAGCAACATTCTCGCCTGGCCGTACAAAATGTTAATTATGCGATAAGTACGATAATTATATTATCATAGACGAAGGCCTTGTCGAATGTTTGCTTGTGTACCTACATGTTGGTTATGAATTTGGACCGATAAATAGTTCAAATTCAAAGTTGTTTAGTTATGCAATGTTGTTAAGGCGGCCCTGCTCGAAATTGAAAAATTAACGTATTTCTAAATCACTTGTACGATGAGCTGAATTAGGTAAATACATTAAAACAACTTGTTTACGTTAGCCTAATCATTGCACAAGGTCTTGGTCTTATTAAAATTTAAAACAAATTCTTTATGATATAATAAACATGGTTTGTAGCTAATGATATCTAAGAGGATTTTTTTTTAAACTTGGTGATTTTTACGCATGAAACAATAATTTGTACATGAAAATGATTGTATTGATATTCCGCAGGTCCCCATCTTTTTAATATACACGAATAAAATATAAATAAGAAAATATGATCATTTTTCAGTTTATAACACAAATGTCTAATGGTTTTGCGCATTGCGCAGAACAAAACTATTGTTCTAATTAAGTCATCAAGTCTAAAACTTTAAAGCAAATGGATCTAATTACTAATATTAATAAGTTCGATTCTGTTTGAAGATCGTTTAGACTTACTCGACTTGCTTCGCGCTGCACCCCCTTTATGTATACTCAAACTTACACAAATAAATGCATTTGTATTTGTTACTGTTCCTAAAACTCAAGGACCAGAGTTGTTAATTGGAATGCAGAAAGAAACCGAAGTTCTGACTTTAATCAACACGATACCTAACCTACCTCACACATGACAAGAGCATTTTATAATATCAAACCCTTATGGGTACTTAAACAATTTTTTTTTTTAATTATTGGTAACTACTCAGTTCGGTTTCGGTTTATTCCACCAGCCTTCATAGACAAGACTTTATTTATTTGTCCTTTCTCACGTAGTAATCACTTTCGATGCCACACTTTACTTTTCTCCAAATAAAACGTTTGCGATTCTCCAGTAAACTAGAATAACTCGCGTTTCGACCCCTGATTTATCACAGTTACGCGTTTAAGGTCATTGTGAAAGCCCACAGTTTAACCGCTAAGTACGTAATCAGCAGTGCCGTGTAATAAAAACAAATAAGATTTATTTATAGAGGTCGACTCTACGCATGCTCACGTCTGATCTGAGTCATCGCGTTTTAGAATTAAAAAATTGACTGATGTATGCGTTTTTTTTGCCAAATCCTTCCAATTCGATAAATGTAGGTTAGGTTCTCGATTCTATTTTCGTTAGGAGTGCGCATGTAATGTAACCCTAAAAAATCTTTCATACCTCACACCATTCACACTATTGATTTAATCAATTAAAGTCACACTCGCAGCCTCATTTGTATGAAATAAATCGATGCGTGAAAGCGACGAAGATTTGTCCCTAAAGCATTTCTATTCTATTTGCCTTTGCGCCGGAGTGTCTATACAAACAAAGTGTGTTAACGAGCGTAATAGGCCCGAAATTTTCCGAAAGCCGATTGAGAATGTCAATAAGCTGGACAACCATTTTCATTCAATCTATAATCAAAAGCAGCTTAGTTCCGATCTTATGATACGGTAGAAAGAGTCCACTAACTTAAAACCCCAGTAATAGTCATGGGCTTATTCTTAAAATTAAACAGGCGATTCTTGATCTTGTCAAGAAGAATGCCAACATTCTGAAACAACATTAAGACATACGTAGCTGTTGCGTTGCAACACTCAAAAGACAATAATTAGCCGTATTGAATTAAAGTTCTTTATCACAGTGTTAATGAGAGTGGAGAGACAAGCCTATAATTTCGGTGTAAGCAAACACGAGCGCTTGCGTAGAGGCACAGCTGTTAACACAGTGGCACGAGGAGTAACCCCGTTGAGGCCCTGTTTAATAAATAAACTGATGAGTTGCAATGTTTTCTGTTTTGCTACCCGACCAAGCCAACTAGACAACTGTCAAACTACTTTCGACGACGATAACAACGAAAATACCGATGGAAATAAAAAGCAATGGTGTTAAAATAAACTAAGGCAATTCGTCTAAATGTAACAATATTGCTTTTCAATTACCTTTGGTAATTTCGTTGTATTCGTCGTCGTAAGTCATTTGACATTCGTCTAGTTGGTTTGGTCGGGTAGTACCTATATTAAATTTAATATTACCTTGCTTATCATTTGAAAGTGATGCTCTGTCACCATACATACGACTAAGGGCTTGACGCTAATGTATCGTGTTTAGATTTGGTATGTTCGTTCAAGAACCTCTTAGAAAATTGGTTTTCCTGCGATAAAAATGGTGTTCAATTGTAACAAGTTGGCAACCAGCTACAAGTGTCTCAAAGTACTTGTAAGTTGGATGAACTGTATCTGCATAGTGTCTGTCTGCTGTTGACAATAGTCTGTGGATAATCACGCACAAAACAACCAGGTTTGGCGCGGCAGTGTCAAAGCCAAGGCTAGGCCAACCTCCGATCCTCAACTAGTTCAAAATTTCAACCTTATTCTGTCAACATTAACGGTGAAGTTATCAGAACAATGTCCAAAATACGGAAACGTTATACCTGAAATGTCAAATCGGACAATTATCTTGACAAATGCTCCACTAACGAAGGTGACGCGCGCCATGTACGATGCGCGTGCGCCGGTGACGCCGTTAACAAGAAGTTGACGATGGTACAGTGGCCGCATATCAGACTACACATTTTCGTTCTGAAATAGCTTGTATTTAAACTGCAAAAGATTTCCCGGCATTAACTTGACGTGCTGTCGGCCGTATAATGGTTGTCGAATGTAAACGCTACGCTAAATAGATGCAATTTTTTATATCATGCTTGTAACGAAAGCGGGGAAAGTTTTCGCTTATTAGGCAAATTGTCTTCCTAGTGTTCACTCGGTTCACGAGACTGAATACAAACGTCTTAATTCCTTGAAACTACACATTTTCTTTTTGTGTTTGAAAATGGCCTGAATTTCAGCGCTCGATTTTGCATTTTACGCGTTCTCAAGGTTAATTAGTTGTCATCTTATCTGTTTTGTCGCCGTCGAGCCATTTGTGTAATGACGTAGCCGTAGTAAGTACTCTTAAACACTGAAATAGTATGTACGTATGTAACATAAAAGTCAATTGAAAATCGATATACGTAGCTTAACGAAACGTTGTTGCAAGTAGTCCATTCAACACGGGCATTTCATTATGTTGGTGTAAATGGCAGGCAGATATTTTTAATAACTTTGTTATTTTACATGTCTGCTAAATTACACTAGCATAATTATATACTAAGCATGATTTTGACATCTGGCCCATGCTATAACTGTCCAAAACTTTCTATTCAATTAAAATTTTGTTAAAAAAATCGAGCGGAATTTAGCTGACTTGGGCCCTAGTAAAATTTTGTATTCTTCTACCTGATTTATGGAATGCTTCTACAGCGTTTCAATTAATAAAGAACAATGCGTAGAAACAAATGTGTTCATAGCTCATTTGTGGGTTATTAAAACATTGTTTGCTTTATTAAATAATACCCTTGCGCCTGCGCAGTCATGCAATTTAAATGGTTACAATTTTTACACCTTTTTCGTTCTTTTATTGTGAATCACATGGAGAAGTCAATCAACTTACCCACTGTGCAAAAACATACGTCGTTACAGGATACAGTCTCAAAGAATCAGGGTAACCGCAAAGCTAGGGTAAGAAGTTACAACGACAACTGCATTATTGCATCTTAATGTTACCGGGCTTAAGGTATTGGGTACTATACTAGTTCTCCTTATGCAAGCGAGGGCAAGTAACTCACTGTAACGGCGACATCTATGGGCTGCATGTTTTTAGATGGATACACAAGAGATGAGACTAGTGCCTAGATGACAGATAAACCGCACAGATTTTTTACTCGGAGCGTATTGGAACGTTGTTTTTGGTGTTTTTTTTGCACAGTGCATAAAATAGTGTGAATAGAGAGATAGTAAGACTAGAAAAAAAAAATAAGCGAAAATCCAAATCAGGTTTTTTTCAACGAAATCAAATAATTCAGTATTCCATACGCTTTTCATATACCATCGTCAAAGTTATTTCGACAAAATGGAACAAAGTTGCTCTATTCGTGACTGCACCCATCTCGGTTTCCACAGTTGCGTTGCATTGCTTTGCTGCATAGGGTGTTTTAATAGTGTTGTTGCTTGTGAACACGGGTGTGATCTACGTGTGTCCGTGTAAAGTGGGCCATCTCGTTAGCGTACCACCTTTGCACCCGTGGCCTGTCATTTACCCGGAAAATAATTACGTTTTCCTACTTTCTCGGCGTTAGTGCCTCTTTGTGGGTCGCCTGTATTTGTTTTAACGAAATTAACGTTTTGCCAACAGGTTCCGACACGGTCAGGTGCGCGCAGAGGTTCGGAATCTTATGCGGCGGACATGATTACTTCGCAAAAATATTTTTTGATCTAAGAATGAGTTGATGTGGTGTTATTCTGTTTCAAAAAATGAGCAACAAATTGTAGAACATTTTTGAACTTCTTTACAATTACACATTAAAAAATAACAGCCATAAAGTAACTGAACATAAAAAATCCCCTACATTTATTCTGTGTAGCCTATCATTTTCTTTGCTTGGTGGCAACGGACGGTCATTTTTGGTATTTGACAAAATAATAAGCCATAAAAATCTAAAATTTTTCATGTCCACTATGTACAAATGTCGGCCCACTGTGCGGCGCCGACCACGGTTTTGCGGTTAATGCGTAAGCCCAGAACGCGCAAACACTCGTTTAGTACTTTGACATACTTTTTATCGCTTTTAAAACTGGATTTACATACGCCGTGTGTAGCTGTGTAGCTGACCTTCAAATCAAACGGCACCTGACTACCACCGAATCAATTACAAAATCATCCAATTTGAACCTCCATGCTAAGTCCATAAATCTATCCGACAAACGCCATCAATGTAAATATTTGATCCACAGTTCGAAACCGAACTGACAAAGGAGCGACCCTAAAAACAGCCGAACAACAAAGCCGCGGAGATGGAATAGTCAAATTAAAAAAGAAAATGGGATGTTACGTTTCGTGTTTGTGATGCTCCCAGTTAGTGTAGACCCCTCGTCGGTCGAAAAGGTTTCTTGTAAATCGGGTTGTGATGTTATGGAAAGTGTATGGGTCAGGATATAATGGTGGGTCCGGGTAGTGTAACATAAAAAGGAGTGCATGAGGAATGCTGCGATCGCAGGTGCAACGGCCGCGGGCCCCGCCCCCGACTCGCATTTTTGTGTCCGTACCTAATACGAGATCGGAACATCTCTGAGGACTAGGCCTTTCTAATTTTAAAAATAATCAATAAATAAACTTGAACTGTTTTAGAATTTGAGTCACGTGATAACTTCATTGAAACTTAGACCTTGAGGTTTAACCTGACCATATTTTCGTTGTGTAGTAAGTACCTACCTATACACTTTAATTTTCATTTTAATGTTGATATTAAGTCACTGATGCGCCATTTTACATGTACTCTATGCAAAAACAAAAATGTTGCTTGGGACCGTTGAACATAATTTTCAGAACCTTTAAATTAACTACATCAGTATCACATAACAAATAAGAACTATTCTCAGATGTCTGCAAACAATTAGAACCTTGTTGTACCAGTACCGCCATGGGAAAGTATTAAACGTGTAACGAGGTGTCATGTGACGGACACAAGGTTAAATTTCATTTGTAACGCTTCCGCGCGGCGATGGTAATTTGATATGGAATGTGACACTGCCCTAAAAATGACGCTATTCCATTAGATTGTCCAACCAAGGCCTAAGGTTTAGAATTGTTAAAATAACTGGGTAAGTTTGGATAACTGTAAAAACCGCATATGAATTTTCTTCGAATCCTTCAATAGAGGTAAAACATAACGTGCTATACTGGTCCCAATCTGTAGTCTGTGAATATGTTAGCGGTATTCCAACTTTGATTACGGGTTTCGTCTTGTTTTTCTAGGTTTCCGTGCTACCTGTTAAAATATTCGAAATTAATGCTATTACAGTTATCGGTTGATAAGCGAGCTCAGGCGGACTAATAATAATGCTACTATACATCTGACCTTTGATATCCTTTAGATAAGCAAGCATTAAGTCATATACGTGCAGCTCAAGAGAGTGTTTTTAACTTTTTGACTGACGCCTACAATAGCTCAAACAATCCGTCACATAATATCCAAAAGCTTTTGTCACACTAAAGATTGGGCTGTTATGGACACATCCAAAGCCGTAAAATTAAAAAAAAGCTTTTGTCATCTAAATTCTTTTTAATCTCGTCGCTATCAAAGCGGCCATTGTTTAAAAAACAAATGACCTCCGTTAAAATAAATATAAAGCGCAGTGCACATGGATGGATGCGTTTCGTTTCATGCATTAAACGCATGCGGCTGAGCCGCTCGGCCTAATGACCGTCCTTTATTCACGCTTTATTCCATTTCTTTACACGTTGTATTGCATTTCATGATAGTAAATCTCTATGAGGATAATTTATGCGTTGAATTAAACTTTACGAGCCACTCTGTCTACGATCGAGGCGATGTCACATATCAAATTCATATACAAACCCGTTCTTACGAATGCACCTGTCAGATTAATTCTGGATACGTGTACCGACAAGGTAAACATTTTTTATCGATCGGAAAATGCATCGTAAACGGAATATAAAATATTAAAACACGGTCGTTTGTCGTCTATGACATCGAAACGGAAATTTCATATTGCTCTTAAATATGAATAAATTTTAGTATCTATGTCTTTGCGCTGTTCGTAATAAACTTATTTGTACATTGAATTTTGTATGTCCAGTTCGCTGCAGTTGATATTTTTCTTTTATTTTGTATAGGTCTAGGTACTTTACATTATCTGGCCAATGTTTTACCAGTCACGATGCGTTTTTACATTAGCATATTCACAATCTAGACTAGAGATAGCGGCGTCGAGCTAAAGTGTACCACTAATTAAAACGTTAAAAATACAATTTGTTTCGTTTTCGTTTCGAAAAAGCCAATATGGCGGCATTTGCATACAGAACCGAGTGCGCCGTCTGTGCGTGCATTTAATTACTGGTTTTTTTTTATTATTTCATTTAGGAATAGGCTTGAGAACCGATACCGTCGATATCTTCACTCGGCGATACACGATATTAAACGGATAGTGCCTGTAAATGCTTTAAGATTATTCCAATTCAAATAAATGTAGTTTGCATTACTAAATAACAATAACGTTCACAAATACACAAATAAAATAAAGACAAAAATTTAAAATAAGCTTTTTAAAAAAAATGTTACGTTTGTGTAGCCTACCCTTACAAATGATCCAATAATTAATTACAATTTTATGTCATTCAGATTTTTTGCTGTGCATTTTCCGATTCCTCTTATATATTTTATTACATAAATCAATTAAGTAATTAATTATTATTTATTACTAAATTAATGCTATTGAATGAAATCCATATTTTGTTTCTACTATGTTGTTCTTACAATACAATACAAAACACAGCACAGTGCTGGAGATTATTTTAACTGCCCATTTATACCTACTATCGGACACATCTTCAACTTTGTTAAACTTAGGTACATTCGTTTACGTACTCTCAGAGCTTGTCTCCTCAGATAGCTTCTGTGCGCCAATGGTGTAGTAAAAAACCCATTACAATCCTTCAAGACGAAAGGTCCTCCTTGTCTTACAAGTGTTTTCTCTATAAGGAGCGAGAGGGAAAAGAAATCCAGATTCCTGGATAGATATTGCAGCCGCAATAACCGAGTCATACTTATCATGGATGCGACCAATAAAATTCTAGCCGGTCTTGTATGGTAATACTGTAATTACGTGTTTATGCGTAACCAAGGCTATTTTAAACACTGGACGGTGAAATGGAACCTCTTTTTCAAATAAATGATCGTAAAAGAGATGTTTGTAAAATAAGTTACATTTTATTTGCAGTTGTAAACATGATATTTCGAGATTTTAAACTTTAAATTGTTCATTATGTTTTTAACAGACGAAAAATGATGTTTTAATCAATTACAATCTTGAATTCATACCACTGTGTATGCCATGTTTTCAATTTATTGATATTCTGCACAGTGCACAAGCACACATTATGCTTTTCTAATAATGCGATTGATTTCTGAACCAAAAAAAAAACTGATAAGCTCAAATAGCCATAATTATTTTTAATCGATGATTAAATAATGACATTTGACCTGTGTAAAGTTTATTAATTTCACACAGTAATAAATACGACACGTAGGCAAACAATTTCTTCAGCCTCGTCACAACTTCGACAAGCCAATGTCGAAAAAAGTTAAGGTCGCGTTGTAAATGTTAAGCAAGTGTGATGCAAGCCGACCTGTAACTTGTAGCTTGTAGATAATCGGCTGAGGACCGAACGAAGACGTTTCGTAATTGAATTAACCGGGTGTGTACTGGGTTTTGCAATGAAATTGGTGAAAATTATATACAATTAAAAGCTAGAGATTTAAGGCCCTGTGCACAATGGTGCGGGGGCGCTATAATTGCATGGATAATGGTTCATTTATGACAAAGCATCGATCTATCGATACAGGTATATAAGATTTGGATATGAAGTTTGAAAATAGAGGCGGAAAAAAAAACCCTCAGGTTTTTGTATAAAATACTCCATGAATTAAAAATTTGTTGATTAGCATTATAAATGAATAAAAAAGGTTTTGTCCCAATTACAAATTATGTCCACCTAATGTTCCATTTCGTATCACTGTGCAATGCTCATGATGTCATGACAGTGATTTCAATGAATGGCGATATTAGTTTTATTTTGCTTTTATCAACTCTAAAGTCGATAGTAAAATTATTTCTGTGTTAATAGGCTCTCTATAATACATGCTTAATTTACATAAGATATCATTCCACAACCGCTTATTCCATTTCACAACATTGCATCTTACAGTTATCTGTAACCACTGAACATAAAAACAGCACTTTATTTCTCTCTTTCCAGATATCTTTATAAAGTTATTAACTATTCCATATCTCTATATGTATTTGCATGTTCTGGGTCGTCATTACGGTTTGTTAGGTCTTCAATAGTTTTAAGATCAGGTTCGAGCTGTGTTTTAACTGAAGCTTATTACACTGAAAAAAAAGGAACAACCAAACTAGTTTTGTTAGTAGAAAGATTCGTTGTAGGTAAGTCAATTTTTGTTAAATATAAACAATCACTAGATTATGGCCTACCAATAGCCACATTTTGGTTACTGTTAACCAATCATTTTTTCAGTGTATTACAACGAACTTACTTTCTGTGTGCTGGACTAGTCCTCTTTCAAAATATGTAAGTATTTCTTGTTTTATTTATTTATGTAGTTTAAATAAGAAACGAAAAATTCGCCAAGTAGTTATTTTGTAAAGAATAACTACTTGGCCCACTGCTGTTGCAATACAGCTTGGGTAGATGTCGCTGCCGTCACGCAATGACGTAAGACAAAAGAGACCAAGAATTTCACACGGTTGGATGAACTGCACAGTAGCTCAGTCGGTAAGAGCGTTGGCCCGGTTAGCCAAAGGTCGTAGGTTCAAATCCTACCTGTGTGCGAATTTTTGGTTTCTTATTTAAACTTATATAAATAAGAAAGAACACTGTTAGTGTTAAAAAAATATTAAAAAAACTATTTATGTAGTGTTAGGCGGAAAATAGAACACATCGATTATGATACCTACTACTTTACTAGACATCACTAGCGTAATCGGCACTAGAATTAAAAAAAAAGACGTGTATTGCTTTGTAAAACAAGTTTTTAACCATAATACAGTACGGATTTGGCGGATTATAATTATTACAATACGGTTTTGTCGCCCCCTAACCCTAAATTCGAGGCTGCGGTACCTACTGGCGAAGATGGTCGGATTTCTTAAATCGCCATTGTATCATCAACAATCGAATACTTTCCTGACATATTGTCTATAATGCTGGCCAGTTTGTAAACTGATTCGAGTCTCAAACTTCTGAAGAAATGATCGATGTTTGGTAAACAATTTGAAATGAAAACAAAGGACGGTCGTGTTTCACTGTCATCTGTTTGTCTTGGAATTGTTTGAGCAACATCCGTTCGTGTGAATGTTTTGTTTATCTGCAAATATTTGCAACATTGTATGTCTTGACACTGCTATCCGCTAGTCAATGAATGTAAAACGTAACCAAACCAACTAGGTACCTACCGAACTATGAGAATGAGTAAGCATTGTCTGTTCTGAAACTAGAACTAGGCATGTTACTTACAACCTGCCATCTTACAGACTTTCCGATGTTGTAAAGAAACACGAGACATTATATTGCTTTCACAACCTTATCATAACATACATGATAAAATATACGTAGTGAACTAAAACAACCAGACTAAAACTTATATCTTTGAAACAAACACATCGGAAACATGTGCAGTGTAAACCATTCGCTCTGTCGATTCAGTGGAACACCACATGGATGGTATTTCTTCGAGAATGACATGCTTGGCTAAAACCTACTTAGTAATCGAAAATCCACCTGATTTTTTTGGCAGTTAACCTTACCGCTACTACAAAGTTCATATCCTCCATTGCTCAAAACTCGATGACCAATTCTCTGAAATCCCTGAAACCATCGAATTCACTCGAACGCAGAATCCTTCCGAGAAATGCATAACCGCGAATACGCACGCGTCCTGCGCCTGCGCACAATCCAGTGTCTAAACGCAGCAAGGCATTAGCATACTGGCAGAACACCGGCCCACGCGCGGCGAGGCCAATCCATCATATCCAGGTGGTGGAAGAACAGCGTAAGCGCCAACACTATTAGAAGGTATTAACAATTTTACAAACGACCAGAAAACCATGATAAAATAAAGCTAGCTACTACTGTTAGAGCTGTCGAACTCTTCATATACACTTCTGTCCTACGTAACGTAACCTGTCACCTGGGACTATTAGTTAGTCCCTAGCCTTGTCTTCGATTGTTGAGTCATAGAAACTCATTGAGACCTAGCCAGATCCAGTCAAAAAGATCAAAACAGTGGTGGAGAAGTGTGGCGAGAAAAGTCCCTATGGTTTTAACGACCAAATATTGCAACCGCTTTACTGCGAGCTTGTCAAAATTACAAAAGTGGGAAGAAGTTTTGACACCTGCAGCAGCAAAGACAAAAGACCCTGCTATATTCCTTTAAAAATACAGCTTCATCGAGCTCAAATAAAATCACAAAGATCCTTATACAAATGCCAAAGATCCGTTCATATTACTTCTCTGTTAGCTCATTGGCGCTTAGCCCCTAACACGTTTTAGTACATATTTGCTTTTGTGTGCGTACACAGTCATACCAAACTAATAACCATGCGTGACTTGAAAGACTTTACGTGCGAATTTCAACTTTGTAACTTAAGATTTCTGAAAGTAGTGTTTGAAAGAGCGTTGTGATTTTGTTCTTTTGAGACACACCAATAGCAGGTTAAGTGGGAATCCTTTACAAATGATGCCGAAGACCCGTCCATCGTTATTTCAAAAAACTTAGTACCGGGTTTAAGCCAGGACTAAGCTATTAGCTAGCTAATTAGAAAAGCGCTTCTGTATTAGGTTATTTCACGAATGTGTCATTCATTCCTCTGTTGTCGGCTAATATTTAGACCTATTTTAAACCTGGTAATTTTGTATTAATATTATTTTTTGTAATAACACCGTAAAGGTCTTCCTAATATACAAAATACAAACCATCCACATACACTAATAAAATAAAAAACGTTGATATTTAGAAGACATTTACGTCCTCGATTATTAGTTCCTTAATTTTATGAAACAAACTATTTATTTATGAGACATGCCCATATTGGGCTGCAATTCAACATTATACAGGTGCAATCGTGCATTTATAGTGACAAATCACGGAAATTGTGTTGCCGTGTTCTAGCGATTTCCGTTTAGGTTATTAATTAATGGCTTCCTTTGAAGTCGTTAATTTATATGCGCTTGCGCAGAGCAAATTCTTTTGGCGAGGTCGATGCAGTTGCATTGCAGTATATAGTGTCATTTTACCTACTGATTGATATTTTATACAGTGTGTCCGGTCACCGATGTCCGAGGCTTCATGTGGAGAAATTGCAACCAATTTCTTAATAGTGCAGTATATAATGTCATTTTACCAAATGATTGATATTTTATACAGTGTGTTCGGTCACCGATGTCCGAGGCTTCATGTGGAGAAATTGCAACCACTTTCTTAATAGGATCAACTTTGGAATCCAAATATATTTTTCGCTTTACGCCATACTAATTAGTTAATCGACTATGTAGATTTTTATGGAAAAGATATATTTTTTGGTCTGTAATAGAAAAAAAAGTTGCAGATGAACTCATCTATCACCTCTTGAAGGTTTGGACATCAGTGCAGGTGGCGGAGTTATTGCCTCGAGAAGTATCATCTCAGTTACCCAGTAGATACAAATATTGCGTTTTGTTGCTGCATAATATACCTACTTTATTAAACAGTGTATCTGTTTACCTACCTAATATACCTACTTTATTAAACAGTGTATCTGTTTAATAAAGTAGGTATATTATGCAGCAACAAAACGCAATATTTGTATCTACTGGGTAACTGAGATGATACTTCTCGAGGCAATAACTCCGCCACCTGCACTGATGTCCAAACAGATACACTGTTTAATAAAGTAGGTATATTATGCAGCAACAAAACGCAATATTTGTATCTACTGGGTAACTGAGATGATACTTCTCGAGGCAATAACTCCGCCACCTGCACTTTATGCAGCAAAATTGATTGGCACTTTGGATAAAAGATAAAGCCGTGCTCTTCAATTTGGTAGAGCCTTGGCTCTTTCACCCAAAACGAGGCGCCAATTAATAAATTACTTAGTTATTTTAACAAGGTACTTACTTAATTTACTGCAATTAGATACCATTCAAGGCTGCCTTATTAAGGTCGTCTCGTAAATTTAGCGAACATCAGACCTGAACACAAATGTGGGTTAGTTGTCTTCGTAATGAATTGCCGATATTCCGTCATTGGTCCGTTCAATTTGTCATTCATTGACTGTTTGCTTAGAGCTGCGGACGCGCGGCCTCGACGCCCACGCGCAGTGTGTTAGTTAGCTTGGCTAATAAATGACATAGGAGTAAAATATAGGTTTTGTCAATGCGCTGTTGAAATTCTAAATACAACCCTGCTGTGAAGTCAATAATCGGTATTCGCATCTAAGAATTACTGTCTCACTCAATTGTGCTTGAGTGAGAGAGAAGAATAGATCCCAAAAACGGGCACGGTTTTCAGTAGGGTTCTCATGCACGGTTGTCATTTGATATTAAACGTAATGATATTTTGCGACACGGCGCGTTAATCCACTGTTACTTGATCCATGTCGTGGATTTGACCCTATTTAGAACTCATTGTTAAAACAGATTTCTGTTATAGGAAAATCAAACTCTGTTGGGAATTAGGGACGTAGTGAATTAAATTCTGCTTTGGCAAATGGTAAAGCTGGCTCGTTCCTCGCTCAAAGGATAAGTATAGCTATCCAACGCGGTAACGCAGTCAGCATCCTCGCCTCCTTGCCTCAAGGACACGGGTTTATTTTTAATTAAGTAGGTTTTAAGTTTAAAATGTTATATAAATTCAGAGATACACGAAAATTATTAAAGGGAACGAGTATGTTATTCTATTTCAAAAATGTAGTTATGCTAATATTGGAATGTGCAAAAAACCTTATAGAGACACTTTATACATATTGACAAACCCTAAATTTTTCTCAGTACCTTATTTAGCATATTTTTGACTTAGTCCACTTCAGACTTTAATTTAGGCAATGAAAAGCTGTAGCTGTGTCTGCAAGGCATATCAAGCTGGACTCGATTGGCATATTTTGCTAAGAAAATGGATAGTCTGATGCGCTGGCGGTTAGCCTCTGTAGCAGTTGCGCCTTTTGCTTGACTAGTGATGGTCTACAACTGACGAAACTTTAAGGAAAATCGTTTACTTAATTCTTGCAAGAATTCACGCAAGGGCGGTGAATGAAAGTGGATCGATTAAGCGAACGTGATTCGGTATCGATATTACAATCTCGACTTTTCAGAGCAGAGATAAAGAAGAAACAGATGTAATCGTACACAGTGGTTGTTGACGTTTTTATTATCGTCAATGTACAGCGCTAGCAATGAAATGTATACAAATAAGTTTTTATGCAATTGTAATAGGGTCTCATATCGAGTGCAGATGTATGCATATTGATGCTCGTGACTGTACCTAAGTGCGGTCATCGGCAAATCAAGCTTAACACTGCAGCGTCTTATGATGTTGTGATAGAATCGTTTTTTCAACGACATGGGTAGTCTGACGTGCCATTGTACACACGGCCGCACGTCAGGCTACCCCACTTTGATCTTTTACGTAATAAATGCTGGTTTTGTAGTTCATATAGGTAACCTGACGTGCTGTCGACTGTACTTACATTCTTCGCGTGACACTTGCTGGTTGTACAAGAATCTGTGAAATGAAAATTGTAAAATCATAAAAATATGTAAATAAACTTACATATTTTTTATCAGTTTACAATCAAGAATGTGGCTATCGTTGTCCATTGAAAGGTTCAGATTTGTACTCGTAAGTTTACGTGTATTTATTTGATATTTTTTTTATCTGCATTTTTTAAAATTATATGTGTATTTATCTTCTTATTTATAAATAAACTATATATACAACTTATTAATAAAAATTAAGATAAATTACTTAATACAACACAAAAACAAAAATTATAAAAAGGGTCCTTGTGGTAAGGTTCCTAGGATGCTGGCAGCATTACCGCGCTGGATAGCGATGCTTATACGCTGAGCAAGGTAGCTGCCAGCTCTTAGGTCACCACTGATGTCAACTAGCTGAAACTGAAAAAAGAGATAGCGTTGGGACCCCACGAACCCAGTGTTTCGACTCCAAACGGTACAAAGTGGTACCGGGAGTCGATCTGCCTGTACTTGTTCTTTTTAAAGTTTTCGGCACCTTTCGCAGCCAAACCAGCATCACGGCTTGTCCCGGGCTTGTCCCGGCTTGTCTTATTTATTGTATTTCTGTGGTTCTCAGGTCTTAATTACGCAAATTAAAACATAAGCGATTCTGGTGTACAAACAGGCTGACTAATGTGTTTTTATGAAATTAGCTCTGATTTAATGGTTGACTTCATTTTCCTCATGTGTTTGATTAGTTCACTCCAGACTGCACAGCGCGTAGCGTAAGCACCTGGTGGTCACGAGAATGACACATTCGTAAATAAGGTCAATAAGATTAATATACTAATTCGGCCAATTAAACCTCTAAGAACATTTAACCTTACTACCTGATATACCGAATAAAAATATATTTAAAAAATAAAAAACAAAACTTTTTTTACCCCAACCGTTGCTCCGTTCGTGCTACAGTGCCTTGCTTGTGCCGTGCAAGCAATATTAGTTAAAAAAATATAATTTATAATTGTCAAATTACAAAGTCAGTGGTTGTGATCGTACCTCTGTAGTACTCGCATTCTAATTAGCACCTTTAAATGCAACTCAGGTGCTATATCGGCATATTATGTGCCCATTAACGAGGCTCCAACGATAACCGATTGCAATATAATAATAAATATGAATAAAAACACAGTTATTTCGAATTGTCTCCATAACGGTTCAGGAAAGCAGTGAAGAATTTAAGCCCTAATACATAATAACAGTAATCCCAGTTTTGGTATATTCAATTGAAACTGTAATAAATTCAATAATAATAACAGTTGTCAGGGTAACATGGGTAGTGTAGAGCCCCGAAACAGACTGAGTAACAGAACGAATTGCCTTATTTTTCTGTCACGACGATAAAATACTTGACTCGTGATCATTTACAAGGTGACTGATTGCTACTAGTAGACCGTTTTTTTTTAAATTAATAGGCAGCCATTTATATAGTAGAAGGTAAAAGGAAAAGAGGAAGACCAAGAAGGTCCTACATAGACCAAATCAAGGAAAAGTTAGGGGTCGTGTCGTACCAGGAAGTCAAGAAAATGACACTGAATAGAGAGGAATGGAGAAGACTCCACCGACAAGAGCGTAGCTCTTAAATTATAGATATAGACAGCCATTTGACCGCAATCTGATAATAAGGGACGATAAGGTCGAGGATTCCTATTCACTCTTTTCTTAAAGAATCCAAATCGTAGTGTTTAGGAAACACTTCAGCCGGCAACGAATTCCACTCTAGCCTTACGCAAGAGGAACGTACGTTTAGAATCTATGAAAAAAGTGAATGCTTGCTTGCTTGTTCGTTTCCTAGGATGTGGGCCTTCTGAATCTTCACTGGTTATGTTCAAGTTGCTTAAATTTATGATCCTCAAATAAATTGTGGAAAATGTTACTGCCTCTTTACGGCGGACATTTAACGCCTTTTTTATGCCCAACTTTTGAGCCCTCATTCTTTTAATTAATGCTGTGTTTTCTTATTTCAGGTACGTTAAGTTGGCGATCGCGGAGAATTCGGTGGTTTATGGTTAAGTTGGATATTAAGTTAACTTGGATGTAAGGGTTTACACTTAACGATGTAGCGGTGACACTGGGACGAATACCATCTCGTTTAGCAAAATGTTTGGCTAAGGGTAGTAGAAGTCGAAGAAGTGAAACATTTCGGCCTTTCTCTCAAAAAAAAAATCGCTGCATATAAATTTGGGCTTTAAAATAGTAGCCGGGTCAACGATACCTGTCGCGACCCTCTTACATTGTTGCGTGTGCGCATTAAATATTTATGAGCCGATTTTTTCCATTCATAACTTTTGTTTTTTAGCGATTCGCGACTCGTATCGTCCTGTAGGTCCCGTTCGTAAATTAAACAAATAATAAATGTCCCTTTGTTGATGTTTTTTCCAGAGATAATCAAAATGAATAAAGTTTCGGTCGTATACCTTATTTGTCTTATTAATATAAGTGTAGGCTGAATACTAAAGTAAAAAATTTGGTATTTTATGGTTAATTTAGTTCGCTGTCAATTATGAGCGTTAATTTATTATTATTATCTTATTCAAAAGTCCCATATTTTGATGCTACTTTATACAAAATAATTTAAAATCTCCTAAAAATGTCCGGTAGCCAGTAATAAAATGTCACTGCGTCTGATTTAAATATTGTTAATTTACTGTTTCTGTCTGACATAAAACAGTATGGATCTAACTGTAACTTAATATGGGCGTTTAGAAGATCTTAATGTGTAAAGTGTCCGTTAGAGTTGTATTTTTATCGGCTAGTGACGTAAGTGGAATAAAAACTCGGGCAGGGGCGTCGATTCGAATAATTAATCGACTATTGAACGAGTTTGACACCTTGAAGATATATTCTAGTGAATAGCAGTAACAACGAATACATCTCTGCACATCTACGCAGGTTAAAAAAATGTAAAAGAAGAGAATAAACGAAACCCCTTAGATACCAACTGATATTACGCATAGGTACTACAATTTAGGTTTACTAAGTTAAGTTAAGGACTTATGTAAGAACGTTAAGTCAATGACTGTCTACCTAAAGGGGTTATTAGACTACGCTATATTCAGACAGTCTTAGTACTAAGACGTTCTGAGCCCCATCTTGCTCGATATCCTGTGAAAGAGCGAGATGGGGCAGTCAGGCTTACAGGCTAACTCTTAATTCATTATACTGAGTTTTAGTGAGACTGTCTGAATATCGCGTATTCTAATAAGTGCCTTAGATTTTATTTCTAATAAGAAGGCCGCACATTTTGACTTTTAATTTGACACCCCTAAATTAAACCAGCGCGCGCGCAGCTCAATGTCGCATTGTGCTAATTAGCTGTTATCTAGGCCTCGCACCTACGTGTTATGAAATTTGTTACCGCATACTAAATAGAGTCGAATTATAAATGAGGGCAAATACTTTAAATAACGAACAGGTGCAGTGCAGTGTAGGCGAGGTTCAATTATTGGGCCGTTTACCTTAAAAATAGGTAGCTACGCGTGGAAGTAAATTACTCAATAATTAATATATTCATTTAAATCTTTACGAGTCCTACTGAACATACAGAACACTAATTCAACCTTGTAATGTGCTGCTAAATTAGCAAGTTCAAACCAAAGGTGGCATGTAGGTAATCGTTTTTGCTACACTTTGCTAAACAAACACAAATAATATGTATCGATATGAATTCGTTAAGCAATATAGTTAGGTATGTGTTAGTTTCCTAGCAAACGCAAATCGACATTAAGTTTTATTGCGAACTCAATAAAACGAAACTAACCTGCAATAAAACAATTACTTCAACTTTATTTCTGGATCAGAATAATCTACAATTTTAACTTGTAAAATAAAGGAGTATTGTCGGTCTGTCTACAGTCAGTTGATTCTCTAAGGTACATTAACCTATCCGGGTTTGGCTTAACTCGGGGTGAATGAAACGTCATTTTTGACAAACTGACAATATTTATGCTAAGTTAAGCTAGTCCTTAACTTGGAAAGAAGGTTCTTATAACTATCCTTTGAATTGCCCAACATTAGGATGGCTTTAAAACTGAGGAGTTCGTACCGTTAATATAGCATTATATTCTCTAAGTAGGTACACGAGTCTTTCGTTAATCATCCTTCAAAAATCTATATTTTAGTTTACTAAATTGACGTAAAATCTTCAAATCTGTCAACTAATCTCTCCTCATTTTGTATTATTGTTTGATCAGTTAAATTTATGCAACAGCTAACTCTTGCTCGAATCTAATATGGTCACAATCACTGTATTGCCTTTATCATTATAAAGTAACTGGTCAATTCGAAACAGATATTGTGGCCAATACTCGTAAGCAAGTTTAACCACAACAGACAGCCACCGATTGTCGCCTCAATGCTGTTGATAAGCTGTATCCTACCCAGGTTATGAAATATATGTTGAAATTATCGTACGGTAAGCATCAAAAGAAGCTGAACATTTAATCTAGTTACTAATTAGTACATTCAGGCGACTGAAAACCATGATCCAAACTGGTCAGGTACCCCTGTTAACAGAATCACAGAGGTCAGATGGCAGTCGCTCCACTGTAATTACCTGAACAGCCATATCCTGGATTATGGTCAAGGCTACCCTGGGCCCTTAATTGCGAGTGCACAACCGCGATAACGCTAGGAGGATGATGATAAGTACTTAGTACCTAGTGTCATGATATTGGGTACAGCTCTAGCATTAGAAATTCTCACCTTGACAAAGTACACACGGTCGCACGTACCCCACTTTAACCTTGAGACCGCCTCTATTCCCTACGCAATAAAGCTGTTTTTTTAATTCACATGGGTAACTTGACGTGCTGCCTGTACTAAAATTGTTCGCCACTTTTCATGCTGTCCGTACCACCTACCGACCACTTTACTTTGCCTTCATATTGATACCGGTTATTAATGATAATAATGAACGAAAATATTTACAATTTGAAGTCATTAATAGCGATGATTGCATTCACTTTAAATCGCGCACGAGTTTTGCAAAGTGAGTCAAAGTCGAAGTCGGAGGCGCATTGGATTGATATAGTTTAGGATGGTTTGATACAGGCTGTTGTCAAATCAATAAAATAAGGTTTTATTCCCGTCGATGTACGGTTAACGGCATATCAAGGTCAACACTGCGATATCTTGTGCTGTTGTATTAGAGTCGATTTCGCAACAAAAATGTATAATCTGATGAGCTGACCACTGACCAGTAAATACTATAAATATATATATATATATATATATATATATATATATATATATATATATATATATATATATATATATATATATAATACCAGTAAATATCCAAACTTTAACTATATCCAAGGTATGCACCAAGTGGGTCCCTTTAAATGGAAAACGACCACGCGGTAGACCCAGAAGGCGGTGGCGTGACGAGCTGGACTTATATCGAGAAGACTGGGAGGCAATGGCCCAAAATCGTGGAGAGTGGAGAAAGGGTAAGGAAGCCTTTGCCCTGCAGTGGGACACAACAGGCTCCTAATAATAATAATTAACTATATCCAAAACACCGTGGCGAGTGTTCAGGTAACAGGAATTAAAAAACAATATTCTATTATAAAACACTTGAGAATTGTTAGTTCAGTAATATTCATACTGAGGCGAAAAGATTGACTGATGTTCGATTGTAACAAAAGAAGATCGCTTTTAAAAATGGATCCACCTGTATTTATTAATAGACTAGTTAAATAATTTAACCGATCGATAACTGTTATTGCTTATTCAGAATCGTGGTACTGATTGTTTGATTGAAATCGGGTCTAAACCGAACTACGAGTATTACTTAACTAGTTCGTGAACGATAAACGTTAAAATAAGTCATGTTCCCAACTTGGTGGTCTTTCTAACGATATGATAACCGGTTCCGTCGTCTTAAACGCACGTTTCTGTGCCTCTTTGACATTTGCTGAAAAGGCAACACAATTTATGATTAGGGCAGGTGATGATCCACTCGTAACCACTTTTCAGTCCATTTACGGACTCAATTGACACGAGAGGAAGCGAAAAAGCTTAAAAAGTTTGTCCACTGTCTACTTAATTAATTTCCCGCCAACGCGGATTGGCCGCCTACTTTTTTTTCGGCTGTGGCAACTGTCAAATCTAATAGTGTTGCACCATGCAGGTCACAGTCGGTTTTTTTTTAACAGAATATAGCGTTGAATGTAGTCGCTTTTGATGGATTCGCATATCGAATTGGACCGAAATAGTAAAGAATTCCATTACGCAGTGTGACCAAGTTTAGAACGATCGTTATGTACCCCGTTTGGAATCCCATGTTTAGAGTGTTTCGTCGCGTTGTGTAACTAACATTAACTGGTTATGGAGATATTGATGTGTTTACGAAAGGTCTTATCTTGTTGTTAAAGCTATATTTTAATCATAATTAATGGAAGCGCGTTGGAAAATCATGTAATAGAAAAGGCTTCATTAATAATTCGAAGGGCTTTGCTTTCAAATATTTTGTGTCGTGATCTGCGCTGTGAGGCTGTTGGATATTTATTTATGCGTTGCTGAATATTATACCGTACGTTAATGTTTGTCCACGAATTTCAATACGAATTTCGCACGAAATGAGAATCCATCATGCCATAAATTTTACGAGAACAAACACTTGACTGCTTAAACTACGTACAGTGAGATACAAAAACGGATGATAGTAAGTTACGGGAGCCTTTAACTGTCCGGCCCGCAAACTGCAAGTTTGAAACTTGAAGTTTCAATGTCATTTAATTTATACTTAATATTAAAATGACGATTTTGGTCAGGTTGCCCCCGTCAACAGGGTCACGGAGGTTCGATGGCAATCGCCACTGTAATTATCGGATCTGCCATATCCTGAATCATGGTCCAAAGCGGCTGGGGCTTATCACGTGCGAGTGCACAACCATGATAACGCTAGGCTGATAATGATAAATGAAACGATTTTAACAGAGCAAGGCGCTTGCGCGTTTTTGTTTCTCGTCGGCTATGTCTTCTATAGTATCCTAGTTACATCCTAAATTGCTACTAGGAACACATCTTTACAGTCCATAGAGTGCAGCAGAGTCGTAGCACATTCCCCGAATGTCTAGGCCCTAGACAGGGGGTTTAGACAAGTTTGAATGCCAGCCTGTTAATCTTATAAATACAAAGATTCTCTTCCTGGGCAGTCATTTAGTCAATGTAAACAATTTGTCAAGAGCAAAATACTGACACAATAAAGCTTCGAGTTAACGCAGCTAACTGTACCGTAGGGCTTATATGAGTTAAGACAAGCCGGACCGCGAATCGCCTAAAAAGGCCCGCCAGATATTACCACATCGTAAATAATTCATGCATTATTACTCAATCTCGTGCAACGGTGAATGTTTCAGTTTTTTGTGTTTCGTACCACGACTTTTTTCTGGGCATATTGTCCTGTCTGTCCTCGGAGAACTGAAAGAAAACCCCTTGAAATGAGTCACCACGAGAAGGACTGGGTCGGCTCGTGATAAGTGGGACATGATAAAAGCAGGTATTTTTTTATATCAAATTCTGTAGTGTAACATGAAACTTTTGGAAGGTGCATTCGGGAACAATCGTATTAAGTATAAAACTATGGCAACACATTTTGTAAGACGTGTTCCAAGTTTGAAATGTTTAACGGGATCTCGTCATGTCACAGTGACCCGACGAAGTACGGAATGAACAGTTCCGTCACAGGTGCGGTTAGTTTTGCGTTCACTTTCGATATTTTTATAGTTTTAAACCACCGACACTTTCGCAAGACTCGGCTGCCAGTTATCAAGCCTCTAGACCAGTAGGTATATTATGCAGCAACAAAACGCAATATTTGTATCTACTGGGTAACTGAGATGATACTTCTCGAGGCAATAACTCCGCCACCTGCACTGATGTCCAAACAGATACACTGTTTAATAAAGTAGGTATATTATGCAGCAACAAAACGCAATATTTGTATCTACTGGGTAACTGAGATGATACTTCTCGAGGCAATAACTCCGCCACCTGCACTTTATGCAGCAAAATTGATTGGCACTTTGGATAAAAGATAAAGCCGTGCTCTTCAATTTGGTAGAGCCTTGGCTCTTTCACCCAAAACGAGGCGCCAATTAATAAATTACTTAGTTATTTTAACAAGGTACTTACTTAATTTACTGCAATTAGATACCATTCAAGGCTGCCTTATTAAGGTCGTCTCGTAAATTTAGCGAACATCAGACCTGAACACAAATGTGGGTTAGTTGTCTTCGTAATGAATTGCCGATATTCCGTCATTGGTCCGTTCAATTTGTCATTCATTGACTGTTTGCTTAGAGCTGCGGACGCGCGGCCTCGACGCCCACGCGCAGTGTGTTAGTTAGCTTGGCTAATAAATGACATAGGAGTAAAATATAGGTTTTGTCAATGCGCTGTTGAAATTCTAAATACAACCCTGCTGTGAAGTCAATAATCGGTATTCGCATCTAAGAATTACTGTCTCACTCAATTGTGCTTGAGTGAGAGAGAAGAATAGATCCCAAAAACGGGCACGGTTTTCAGTAGGGTTCTCATGCACGGTTGTCATTTGATATTAAACGTAATGATATTTTGCGACACGGCGCGTTAATCCACTGTTACTTGATCCATGTCGTGGATTTGACCCTATTTAGAACTCATTGTTAAAACAGATTTCTGTTATAGGAAAATCAAACTCTGTTGGGAATTAGGGACGTAGTGAATTAAATTCTGCTTTGGCAAATGGTAAAGCTGGCTCGTTCCTCGCTCAAAGGATAAGTATAGCTATCCAACGCGGTAACGCAGTCAGCATCCTCGCCTCCTTGCCTCAAGGACACGGGTTTATTTTTAATTAAGTAGGTTTTAAGTTTAAAATGTTATATAAATTCAGAGATACACGAAAATTATTAAAGGGAACGAGTATGTTATTCTATTTCAAAAATGTAGTTATGCTAATATTGGAATGTGCAAAAAACCTTATAGAGACACTTTATACATATTGACAAACCCTAAATTTTTCTCAGTACCTTATTTAGCATATTTTTGACTTAGTCCACTTCAGACTTTAATTTAGGCAATGAAAAGCTGTAGCTGTGTCTGCAAGGCATATCAAGCTGGACTCGATTGGCATATTTTGCTAAGAAAATGGATAGTCTGATGCGCTGGCGGTTAGCCTCTGTAGCAGTTGCGCCTTTTGCTTGACTAGTGATGGTCTACAACTGACGAAACTTTAAGGAAAATCGTTTACTTAATTCTTGCAAGAATTCACGCAAGGGCGGTGAATGAAAGTGGATCGATTAAGCGAACGTGATTCGGTATCGATATTACAATCTCGACTTTTCAGAGCAGAGATAAAGAAGAAACAGATGTAATCGTACACAGTGGTTGTTGACGTTTTTATTATCGTCAATGTACAGCGCTAGCAATGAAATGTATACAAATAAGTTTTTATGCAATTGTAATAGGGTCTCATATCGAGTGCAGATGTATGCATATTGATGCTCGTGACTGTACCTAAGTGCGGTCATCGGCAAATCAAGCTTAACACTGCAGCGTCTTATGATGTTGTGATAGAATCGTTTTTTCAACGACATGGGTAGTCTGACGTGCCATTGTACACACGGCCGCACGTCAGGCTACCCCACTTTGATCTTTTACGTAATAAATGCTGGTTTTGTAGTTCATATAGGTAACCTGACGTGCTGTCGACTGTACTTACATTCTTCGCGTGACACTTGCTGGTTGTACAAGAATCTGTGAAATGAAAATTGTAAAATCATAAAAATATGTAAATAAACTTACATATTTTTTATCAGTTTACAATCAAGAATGTGGCTATCGTTGTCCATTGAAAGGTTCAGATTTGTACTCGTAAGTTTACGTGTATTTATTTGATATTTTTTTTATCTGCATTTTTTAAAATTATATGTGTATTTATCTTCTTATTTATAAATAAACTATATATACAACTTATTAATAAAAATTAAGATAAATTACTTAATACAACACAAAAACAAAAATTATAAAAAGGGTCCTTGTGGTAAGGTTCCTAGGATGCTGGCAGCATTACCGCGCTGGATAGCGATGCTTATACGCTGAGCAAGGTAGCTGCCAGCTCTTAGGTCACCACTGATGTCAACTAGCTGAAACTGAAAAAAGAGATAGCGTTGGGACCCCACGAACCCAGTGTTTCGACTCCAAACGGTACAAAGTGGTACCGGGAGTCGATCTGCCTGTACTTGTTCTTTTTAAAGTTTTCGGCACCTTTCGCAGCCAAACCAGCATCACGGCTTGTCCCGGGCTTGTCCCGGCTTGTCTTATTTATTGTATTTCTGTGGTTCTCAGGTCTTAATTACGCAAATTAAAACATAAGCGATTCTGGTGTACAAACAGGCTGACTAATGTGTTTTTATGAAATTAGCTCTGATTTAATGGTTGACTTCATTTTCCTCATGTGTTTGATTAGTTCACTCCAGACTGCACAGCGCGTAGCGTAAGCACCTGGTGGTCACGAGAATGACACATTCGTAAATAAGGTCAATAAGATTAATATACTAATTCGGCCAATTAAACCTCTAAGAACATTTAACCTTACTACCTGATATACCGAATAAAAATATATTTAAAAAATAAAAAACAAAACTTTTTTTACCCCAACCGTTGCTCCGTTCGTGCTACAGTGCCTTGCTTGTGCCGTGCAAGCAATATTAGTTAAAAAAATATAATTTATAATTGTCAAATTACAAAGTCAGTGGTTGTGATCGTACCTCTGTAGTACTCGCATTCTAATTAGCACCTTTAAATGCAACTCAGGTGCTATATCGGCATATTATGTGCCCATTAACGAGGCTCCAACGATAACCGATTGCAATATAATAATAAATATGAATAAAAACACAGTTATTTCGAATTGTCTCCATAACGGTTCAGGAAAGCAGTGAAGAATTTAAGCCCTAATACATAATAACAGTAATCCCAGTTTTGGTATATTCAATTGAAACTGTAATAAATTCAATAATAATAACAGTTGTCAGGGTAACATGGGTAGTGTAGAGCCCCGAAACAGACTGAGTAACAGAACGAATTGCCTTATTTTTCTGTCACGACGATAAAATACTTGACTCGTGATCATTTACAAGGTGACTGATTGCTACTAGTAGACCGTTTTTTTTTAAATTAATAGGCAGCCATTTATATAGTAGAAGGTAAAAGGAAAAGAGGAAGACCAAGAAGGTCCTACATAGACCAAATCAAGGAAAAGTTAGGGGTCGTGTCGTACCAGGAAGTCAAGAAAATGACACTGAATAGAGAGGAATGGAGAAGACTCCACCGACAAGAGCGTAGCTCTTAAATTATAGATATAGACAGCCATTTGACCGCAATCTGATAATAAGGGACGATAAGGTCGAGGATTCCTATTCACTCTTTTCTTAAAGAATCCAAATCGTAGTGTTTAGGAAACACTTCAGCCGGCAACGAATTCCACTCTAGCCTTACGCAAGAGGAACGTACGTTTAGAATCTATGAAAAAAGTGAATGCTTGCTTGCTTGTTCGTTTCCTAGGATGTGGGCCTTCTGAATCTTCACTGGTTATGTTCAAGTTGCTTAAATTTATGATCCTCAAATAAATTGTGGAAAATGTTACTGCCTCTTTACGGCGGACATTTAACGCCTTTTTTATGCCCAACTTTTGAGCCCTCATTCTTTTAATTAATGCTGTGTTTTCTTATTTCAGGTACGTTAAGTTGGCGATCGCGGAGAATTCGGTGGTTTATGGTTAAGTTGGATATTAAGTTAACTTGGATGTAAGGGTTTACACTTAACGATGTAGCGGTGACACTGGGACGAATACCATCTCGTTTAGCAAAATGTTTGGCTAAGGGTAGTAGAAGTCGAAGAAGTGAAACATTTCGGCCTTTCTCTCAAAAAAAAAATCGCTGCATATAAATTTGGGCTTTAAAATAGTAGCCGGGTCAACGATACCTGTCGCGACCCTCTTACATTGTTGCGTGTGCGCATTAAATATTTATGAGCCGATTTTTTCCATTCATAACTTTTGTTTTTTAGCGATTCGCGACTCGTATCGTCCTGTAGGTCCCGTTCGTAAATTAAACAAATAATAAATGTCCCTTTGTTGATGTTTTTTCCAGAGATAATCAAAATGAATAAAGTTTCGGTCGTATACCTTATTTGTCTTATTAATATAAGTGTAGGCTGAATACTAAAGTAAAAAATTTGGTATTTTATGGTTAATTTAGTTCGCTGTCAATTATGAGCGTTAATTTATTATTATTATCTTATTCAAAAGTCCCATATTTTGATGCTACTTTATACAAAATAATTTAAAATCTCCTAAAAATGTCCGGTAGCCAGTAATAAAATGTCACTGCGTCTGATTTAAATATTGTTAATTTACTGTTTCTGTCTGACATAAAACAGTATGGATCTAACTGTAACTTAATATGGGCGTTTAGAAGATCTTAATGTGTAAAGTGTCCGTTAGAGTTGTATTTTTATCGGCTAGTGACGTAAGTGGAATAAAAACTCGGGCAGGGGCGTCGATTCGAATAATTAATCGACTATTGAACGAGTTTGACACCTTGAAGATATATTCTAGTGAATAGCAGTAACAACGAATACATCTCTGCACATCTACGCAGGTTAAAAAAATGTAAAAGAAGAGAATAAACGAAACCCCTTAGATACCAACTGATATTACGCATAGGTACTACAATTTAGGTTTACTAAGTTAAGTTAAGGACTTATGTAAGAACGTTAAGTCAATGACTGTCTACCTAAAGGGGTTATTAGACTACGCTATATTCAGACAGTCTTAGTACTAAGACGTTCTGAGCCCCATCTTGCTCGATATCCTGTGAAAGAGCGAGATGGGGCAGTCAGGCTTACAGGCTAACTCTTAATTCATTATACTGAGTTTTAGTGAGACTGTCTGAATATCGCGTATTCTAATAAGTGCCTTAGATTTTATTTCTAATAAGAAGGCCGCACATTTTGACTTTTAATTTGACACCCCTAAATTAAACCAGCGCGCGCGCAGCTCAATGTCGCATTGTGCTAATTAGCTGTTATCTAGGCCTCGCACCTACGTGTTATGAAATTTGTTACCGCATACTAAATAGAGTCGAATTATAAATGAGGGCAAATACTTTAAATAACGAACAGGTGCAGTGCAGTGTAGGCGAGGTTCAATTATTGGGCCGTTTACCTTAAAAATAGGTAGCTACGCGTGGAAGTAAATTACTCAATAATTAATATATTCATTTAAATCTTTACGAGTCCTACTGAACATACAGAACACTAATTCAACCTTGTAATGTGCTGCTAAATTAGCAAGTTCAAACCAAAGGTGGCATGTAGGTAATCGTTTTTGCTACACTTTGCTAAACAAACACAAATAATATGTATCGATATGAATTCGTTAAGCAATATAGTTAGGTATGTGTTAGTTTCCTAGCAAACGCAAATCGACATTAAGTTTTATTGCGAACTCAATAAAACGAAACTAACCTGCAATAAAACAATTACTTCAACTTTATTTCTGGATCAGAATAATCTACAATTTTAACTTGTAAAATAAAGGAGTATTGTCGGTCTGTCTACAGTCAGTTGATTCTCTAAGGTACATTAACCTATCCGGGTTTGGCTTAACTCGGGGTGAATGAAACGTCATTTTTGACAAACTGACAATATTTATGCTAAGTTAAGCTAGTCCTTAACTTGGAAAGAAGGTTCTTATAACTATCCTTTGAATTGCCCAACATTAGGATGGCTTTAAAACTGAGGAGTTCGTACCGTTAATATAGCATTATATTCTCTAAGTAGGTACACGAGTCTTTCGTTAATCATCCTTCAAAAATCTATATTTTAGTTTACTAAATTGACGTAAAATCTTCAAATCTGTCAACTAATCTCTCCTCATTTTGTATTATTGTTTGATCAGTTAAATTTATGCAACAGCTAACTCTTGCTCGAATCTAATATGGTCACAATCACTGTATTGCCTTTATCATTATAAAGTAACTGGTCAATTCGAAACAGATATTGTGGCCAATACTCGTAAGCAAGTTTAACCACAACAGACAGCCACCGATTGTCGCCTCAATGCTGTTGATAAGCTGTATCCTACCCAGGTTATGAAATATATGTTGAAATTATCGTACGGTAAGCATCAAAAGAAGCTGAACATTTAATCTAGTTACTAATTAGTACATTCAGGCGACTGAAAACCATGATCCAAACTGGTCAGGTACCCCTGTTAACAGAATCACAGAGGTCAGATGGCAGTCGCTCCACTGTAATTACCTGAACAGCCATATCCTGGATTATGGTCAAGGCTACCCTGGGCCCTTAATTGCGAGTGCACAACCGCGATAACGCTAGGAGGATGATGATAAGTACTTAGTACCTAGTGTCATGATATTGGGTACAGCTCTAGCATTAGAAATTCTCACCTTGACAAAGTACACACGGTCGCACGTACCCCACTTTAACCTTGAGACCGCCTCTATTCCCTACGCAATAAAGCTGTTTTTTTAATTCACATGGGTAACTTGACGTGCTGCCTGTACTAAAATTGTTCGCCACTTTTCATGCTGTCCGTACCACCTACCGACCACTTTACTTTGCCTTCATATTGATACCGGTTATTAATGATAATAATGAACGAAAATATTTACAATTTGAAGTCATTAATAGCGATGATTGCATTCACTTTAAATCGCGCACGAGTTTTGCAAAGTGAGTCAAAGTCGAAGTCGGAGGCGCATTGGATTGATATAGTTTAGGATGGTTTGATACAGGCTGTTGTCAAATCAATAAAATAAGGTTTTATTCCCGTCGATGTACGGTTAACGGCATATCAAGGTCAACACTGCGATATCTTGTGCTGTTGTATTAGAGTCGATTTCGCAACAAAAATGTATAATCTGATGAGCTGACCACTGACCAGTAAATACTATAAATATATATATATATATATATATAATACCAGTAAATATCCAAACTTTAACTATATCCAAGGTATGCACAAGTGGGTCCCTTTAAATGGAAAACGACCACGCGGTAGACCCAGAAGGCGGTGGCGTGACGAGCTGGACTTATATCGAGAAGACTGGGAGGCAATGGCCCAAAATCGTGGAGAGTGGAGAAAGGGTAAGGAAGCCTTTGCCCTGCAGTGGGACACAACAGGCTCCTAATAATAATAATTAACTATATCCAAAACACCGTGGCGAGTGTTCAGGTAACAGGAATTAAAAAACAATATTCTATTATAAAACACTTGAGAATTGTTAGTTCAGTAATATTCATACTGAGGCGAAAAGATTGACTGATGTTCGATTGTAACAAAAGAAGATCGCTTTTAAAAATGGATCCACCTGTATTTATTAATAGACTAGTTAAATAATTTAACCGATCGATAACTGTTATTGCTTATTCAGAATCGTGGTACTGATTGTTTGATTGAAATCGGGTCTAAACCGAACTACGAGTATTACTTAACTAGTTCGTGAACGATAAACGTTAAAATAAGTCATGTTCCCAACTTGGTGGTCTTTCTAACGATATGATAACCGGTTCCGTCGTCTTAAACGCACGTTTCTGTGCCTCTTTGACATTTGCTGAAAAGGCAACACAATTTATGATTAGGGCAGGTGATGATCCACTCGTAACCACTTTTCAGTCCATTTACGGACTCAATTGACACGAGAGGAAGCGAAAAAGCTTAAAAAGTTTGTCCACTGTCTACTTAATTAATTTCCCGCCAACGCGGATTGGCCGCCTACTTTTTTTTCGGCTGTGGCAACTGTCAAATCTAATAGTGTTGCACCATGCAGGTCACAGTCGGTTTTTTTTTAACAGAATATAGCGTTGAATGTAGTCGCTTTTGATGGATTCGCATATCGAATTGGACCGAAATAGTAAAGAATTCCATTACGCAGTGTGACCAAGTTTAGAACGATCGTTATGTACCCCGTTTGGAATCCCATGTTTAGAGTGTTTCGTCGCGTTGTGTAACTAACATTAACTGGTTATGGAGATATTGATGTGTTTACGAAAGGTCTTATCTTGTTGTTAAAGCTATATTTTAATCATAATTAATGGAAGCGCGTTGGAAAATCATGTAATAGAAAAGGCTTCATTAATAATTCGAAGGGCTTTGCTTTCAAATATTTTGTGTCGTGATCTGCGCTGTGAGGCTGTTGGATATTTATTTATGCGTTGCTGAATATTATACCGTACGTTAATGTTTGTCCACGAATTTCAATACGAATTTCGCACGAAATGAGAATCCATCATGCCATAAATTTTACGAGAACAAACACTTGACTGCTTAAACTACGTACAGTGAGATACAAAAACGGATGATAGTAAGTTACGGGAGCCTTTAACTGTCCGGCCCGCAAACTGCAAGTTTGAAACTTGAAGTTTCAATGTCATTTAATTTATACTTAATATTAAAATGACGATTTTGGTCAGGTTGCCCCCGTCAACAGGGTCACGGAGGTTCGATGGCAATCGCCACTGTAATTATCGGATCTGCCATATCCTGAATCATGGTCCAAAGCGGCTGGGGCTTATCACGTGCGAGTGCACAACCATGATAACGCTAGGCTGATAATGATAAATGAAACGATTTTAACAGAGCAAGGCGCTTGCGCGTTTTTGTTTCTCGTCGGCTATGTCTTCTATAGTATCCTAGTTACATCCTAAATTGCTACTAGGAACACATCTTTACAGTCCATAGAGTGCAGCAGAGTCGTAGCACATTCCCCGAATGTCTAGGCCCTAGACAGGGGGTTTAGACAAGTTTGAATGCCAGCCTGTTAATCTTATAAATACAAAGATTCTCTTCCTGGGCAGTCATTTAGTCAATGTAAACAATTTGTCAAGAGCAAAATACTGACACAATAAAGCTTCGAGTTAACGCAGCTAACTGTACCGTAGGGCTTATATGAGTTAAGACAAGCCGGACCGCGAATCGCCTAAAAAGGCCCGCCAGATATTACCACATCGTAAATAATTCATGCATTATTACTCAATCTCGTGCAACGGTGAATGTTTCAGTTTTTTGTGTTTCGTACCACGACTTTTTTCTGGGCATATTGTCCTGTCTGTCCTCGGAGAACTGAAAGAAAACCCCTTGAAATGAGTCACCACGAGAAGGACTGGGTCGGCTCGTGATAAGTGGGACATGATAAAAGCAGGTATTTTTTTATATCAAATTCTGTAGTGTAACATGAAACTTTTGGAAGGTGCATTCGGGAACAATCGTATTAAGTATAAAACTATGGCAACACATTTTGTAAGACGTGTTCCAAGTTTGAAATGTTTAACGGGATCTCGTCATGTCACAGTGACCCGACGAAGTACGGAATGAACAGTTCCGTCACAGGTGCGGTTAGTTTTGCGTTCACTTTCGATATTTTTATAGTTTTAAACCACCGACACTTTCGCAAGACTCGGCTGCCAGTTATCAAGCCTCTAGACCAGTTATAAGTCATGTGACATGTTTTAGGATTCTTTAAAGTGTGTTTTATAAGAACGATATAGAAAAAATAACGATATAGCGTTATTTTTTTATTAATAACTAGTAAGATTAGGTATCTTATGTTAAGTTTTAAGATTTAAAATAAATACTTTGTATTTTGATTCGATACAAATAAAACTCACTTGATCATCTTTTTTGTAATTCTATCGAAATATTTTATTATTGAATATCAGATTTAAAGCTGTTCATTTTATTCACGCTTAGAAAGTAGGTGAAAACGGGATATTTCAAACGACAATTTAACTACATAAAAATAAAATATTCAATCTAGACAGTTACAAAGAAATGTAGGGTGGTCCATTTATATGGAAAATATGTTCGAATTTATATGCAAATGGCTATCCGTACAATGCCAATAGATTAAAATACATTATGAAGTCATCTTGATTAGTCGTTAGCCGACGGCGAGTAACTTTATTTCTATTATTAATTAGTCAACGTAACAACAATAAAATAAAACATTGCCGTTCCCAAATATTTTTGTGATATACACTTCCAGTAAATTTCGAGAATTCATTAATTCTTTTGAAATAGTTCTACTTTTCCGGTTATTTAAACATTTAAGGCACACTAATTAACCGTTAAACACATCGATTAACGGTTAATTAGACATAATTTGCATATAAAATATGTCAAATAATCTTAAATGTTTAAAAACTAAAGATGTGTTAGTGAACTCCGGCCTAACATAGAAGCAACAACACATTAACAACGCCTGAATAAAAAAGTTTTCCTATTTTTTTTATTTCGGCAATATGCAATAACTAAGGAAAATGCATCACTATTCCACAGATAGAAGTAGCTTTACGACAGAAAAGTTTTATATTCGCGTTTAGAAAGTTGTTATTCTGCGTAGGTGTTAAGTTTCTGTCAGCAACTGACCACTTTTTATTATTAAGTACTTTTTAAAAGGTAAATAATTTTTGCAGTCGATCACTCGTGACGGACAGATGTGTTTTTTTAAAAAAAAAATACATACTAAGCGATGACAACGACATCTATCACACACTGCCACAAGTTCGACTAACATATTGATAACTACCTTGAGATCGCCTCTATTCCCTAGGTAACAAAAGCTGTTTTTGTAGCTCAAATGTATTTTTGACGAACTGTACTTGGAAAAAAAGTGCCGTTTTTGTTACAAATAATTAGGTCTTCTTTATAAACCAAGCAGACCCACAGCGATAAACGGCAAACAACTGTAATAAAAAGATACTTCATAAAAGTAGTAAAATATGCATTGTAACGTTGCGTTTTGCGCAGAATATGCAGCCTTCCGCATATTTCCATTTAAATAATGATAGGTACATGTTGACAGGCAGTAATTAAGTGTTTTGTGTATAATCTGCATGCAGTTACCAGCCGGCAATTTGCGTACAAGTTTGCTTCGGCATCGGATTATCGAGGTGCATTCTGAGATACAGCTCTAAATGTCAGTTGATCGTATGAAACCAGATCCGATTAAGCATAGAACATAGGTAGCCCAAATTGACCAGCCAGTCCTTTTACATGGAAAAGTGGTCAAAAGAATCATTAAGTGCACCTCGCCTCTATAAAATCGTATAATGTAAGAAATAATTAAGTAAAATATTTTTTTATTAATGAAATGAAAATGAACAGTATTGACTGAGCGACATCATGAACCGTGGTTATTATGTGGAATTCAAATTCATTTATTCGTCATCACAGTTGGTAACAGAGTTGACAGATAAATGAATGAAACACTCACAATAATGGTTTTCCTGGAGTCTCCGAGGTAAGAAGACTTGAGGAATTACGATTAAACGTCATAAATGTCTTAAAGTTATTGGTCTTTTAATAAAAATACGAATGTTTTCGGCTATAATAATACTTGACGTTCCGCAACTTTTTTATCCCATATCTTCCAGTAGTAGGTTAGTGAATTATATAAATGGCTGTCATATTTGTACCATGCAATCTATATGGCACAGATACGAACTTCATCGATGCTTTATCCGTTTCGAATCGAAAATCGATTCCTATCGCAGGTCAATTGAGCTGGTCTGCACTTCGACGAGGTACTTTGAGGTGCTTCTGAGTTTCTGATCGATTTTAAGCTATTTGCTTGATTTTGATGGACCTTAATTGTAGTGCATATATGGTTCTAGTATAAATATTTAATCCGTTAACCTCTTTCTCACCGAAGAACCTATGTGTACCTATGTCATATAGTTGAAAGCTTCAAAAGATATCACCTTCATTCTCTTGTTGATAGAGTTAAACCCATCTGTCTCCCTTGTCTAACAAAAAAAAAATGGTTGACGTCTCTGGAAATGGGTGCACTGTCTTCAATAGAACTTGAAAAATTACATTTACTATTCACAAAAACACCATCTCTCGGTTACGTTATGACTGTTCATTCACCCAACTCCATATAAGATGAAGTCCTGTGCAAATTGCAAAAGACTTAATAAAAACGAATTAAACATTACTAGGACTTGTGTAACCAGGGTTGGTCGTTTATAATCGAATCTGGGGCCATCCTGTTCGCACTTGCCCCACCGGTTTTATTGGAATCACACTGGATCTCAACCCTATAGCGCCCTGAGCCTATCTAGGATATAAGGACCCTTCATCTAAAATCCTGTAAGGCCTGCGATATGTTGCATATGTGCAATCATCATGTGAAGGAAACGCAACGGCGAGTTATGCATTCATTTTGTTTTTTTCATTGTGTTCTTCTAGGTAGCTGACAATTGAATAGACATACACCATGGTTTTGAAGCCACTTTGTACTTACTTACTGGTTAAATGCCCATTTTTTGTATTCGAAACAAAAATATTTACGCTTTAGGATTTAAAATTCTATTGCTCAACTTCTTGGCTGTTTGAACAAGCCCCTTCATATTGTACGGGTACTGGGGTTAGAGTCCTTTATTTATGTTAAACATTTTGGATTCTACATAACAATTGGTAATTTAAATTAAGGACAGTTTAAAATGATTTGAGTGACACTCACTTATATTTTATTTGAGTCCTTGATCGACTGATGAAATAATTCCCTAAATCGGTCCAGTAGTTCTAGAGATTACATCCTTCCTACAATCTAATAAGATTAATTTATAGCCTTCAGTCATATGAACAAACTTACGGTTTGAGAACCAGCTCTATTGATCTGACACAACAATTTGTTTTAATTACTAAACCTGGTCCTAAACAGGTTGTTATGATATGATAATTATGCTTTAATGCATACCTAGAACGAATTAATATATTGATTATATTAAAAAACAAAAACCGCAGTGTTCTAAAATTAGCTTAAAATGCTCTTCTTGTTTGCTCAAACGGATCGCATACATTGACCCTTTTCAATCATCATCATATGAACGTCCGTCCACAGCAAAACAGACGATGAATATCCCCGACTTTTCAATACCAGCTATCACGCTCGTCCATGCTGGCATGTGTGACAGGGACGGCTACAGTCGAAAATACAGATATCTTCCGGACTAAGTTCTCACGTAGGCTTTCTTAATTGGTTTTCGGTTTGAGCGTTTGCAATCGACCTGCATCCAGCGCAATCATGCAACCTTTATGAGGTCATCCTTCCATTTTGTTAGTCCTGCGCTGCCATATTTGTGGTACGAGTTCCCATTTCAGAAATTTTCTTCCACCATCAGCGATACCTCATCATCAGCCTGGCGTTATACCGGTTGTGCACTCACACGCGAGGGCCCAGGGTCCCCTTTGGGCCATGATCCAGAATGTGGCAGACCAGGTAATTACAGTGGAGCGACTGTCATCTGACCTCGGTGACCCTGTTAACACGGGAACCTAAGCAGTTTGGGTCATGGTTACATATTCAGTCGCCTGAATGTGCAGGTTTAACATTTTACGTATCTATACGATACCTGAAGGTAGTATTGATTCCACCGAGACATAAAGTCCTCCTTTGACGAAATTTTGGAGGACTTGAAATTAATTATGCGGTTACATTGTCGCTAAAACTTTAAGGTTATACATTGTTATCTGTTGTGAACCAGTAACTGACTGACACTTGAAGCTTACTTTAAAAGTTGTGCGTATCATAAGGTTTGATTTTGTAAGGCTTGTAGAGGTATTGTTAATTCGTTTAAGTAATCAGTTATTCGCGCTACACCTTTACAAGCCAGATAACTTATGTAATTCCTTTATTATACATTTAATACTAACTTTGAATACTGTATTATAACTGTACGTAAAATTATCACTACAATTTTATTGGCGTGTCAAATCCATGTGTGAAGATATTCAATATGCTAAGCTGGTTTTCTACTCGTTTGGACAATAGTTAGTACCGTTCTTTGGAGTATAGTATCTCTGAATAGCGTGTGTGGCTGAATAAACCCCTTACCGGTATCAGTTAGGTTATCTTTGGAAATAGGGTTGTCACCTAACCGAGTTAAGAAACACCAATGGTTTTTAAAATGTTGCTGCTTTCAAATGCTCTCTTACCATGCCAACCTTGTCAATGAACGATAAGTTTGTGGCTATATTGGATTGTTTTTAAAAATGCAGCTTTGTTTAAAATCCTATGTCATTAATAAAAAATTGACATACTGAAAATAACAGCAAAATTATTCGTACTTCCAACAGAGGACAGGAGAGTTAGAAAAATATCCATCATGCATTTTACGAGGCACCGTTGCATAAAAAAACAGAAATTCACGCAGTACCAGCCCTAACTTCTACGTTATCATAGAAATCGTATCGTATACTTATAATATGCACTTACCCCTGTTTAGTTAACTGCCCCTTAAACCTGTGCAGGAGTTTCAACTTCCTTGCGCGTTTATCGTCTATTAAATTAATAGTCCTGGCGTATGGACGTTCAGGACTGGGTGTCTTTATCAGATCTCGAGGTTTATTTTACGTTTGTTTTACGGTTTAACTAGGTTCTAAACGCGTTTGAAGCTGGTATATCATAGTTAACCCCTTCTATGCAAGTAGTGGTTTTTCTTGTTTTGAACTAATATGGACAACCTTTCCTGTAGTTACTGTTCGCAGAGAGTTGTTAAAAAGATTGCGATTTATAGTAATTGCCTTATGTTTGACACGTTTGCTTTTTACAGAACATTTCAGGAGTTGCAGGTCCTTTTATTAGGCATTTTTTATGAATTTCATGACTAGACTATAAAACTTCCATGACAGTGACTTTTATGACTTTTTATAGTCAGAATCCCTCTGTCAAACCATCCTATTCATCAGAAAATTCAGATTTGATTCCCTGATGAGATTTATTACCTCCCGCTCTTGAAATCGTTTCATGTCGCCTCTTTTTTGATGATCACAACCAAATTAATAATTTTGTGTTTTTTCTACACGAAGTTGTCTATACCTACCGTCCTTAGATTCATATGCTAGCTCAAAAAAATTTTTACAGCGAAGGGCCCAGATTAGATCCCTGACGAGCCCTATATTTGGAGATAAAAATCGACATGTCCAAAAGTGTCAAATATCAAAGTCGCTGCATCCCGCGGCACCTGCGTGCGCGCAGTATTTATTATTAGACGTCGCGACGAGGCCGTTGACCCCCGACCTGCTTACCGAAATAAATCGCAACACGTGCGCTATGCGACTGCTTAGCCGACTGTTGCAAGGATGGGTGTGATGGGATATTAGGTGTATTTATGAGCCTTTGTTCCACTTATGTATTTGGTAGCTCTGTGGGACGGTGATGGGCATTAAATGTTATTTCTAGGTTCGATTCCCGATCGAATCAATTTAGCTTTCAGATGGAAAGTCTCTGTACATACATATAGGTACATTTTGGTCACACTCCATCCAATTTTTTTACCCGACTGCGGAAGGGGAGATATTTTTATAAATAAGCGCTAAGCATTTGGTAGCGCTGTGGGACGGTGATGGGCATTAAATGTTATTTCTAGGTTCGATTCCCGATCGAATCAATTTAGCTTTCAGATGGAAAGTCTCTGTACATACATATAGGTACATTTTGGTCACACTCCATCCATTTTTTTACCCGACTGCGGAAGGGGGGATATTTTTATAAATAAGCGCTAAGCAAGGCGGGTACTACTTGCACCATTCGGTTGTAAGTTATGTAAAACTTAAGGTATTTTTTTTCTTAAATAGACAGAGCTCAAATGTTTTATCCCTTGTCTAATATTTAGTATCTATGACCTGTAGAACAGGTTTTTTACAAATCTATTTCAGGCACCAGTCTCCCACAAAATTAGGATACAAATTATACATTGGGGTAAACTTTAAACCCTAATGAATACTGTTATATTAGGTTACGTAGTCATAATAGACTAGACGTAAGGCCAATTTTGTGGAAGTGAAATAAAAATAAATAATTATTTTCTAGGCCTAGGATAGTAACTGCTTCTCTTGTTAGTCTGGATTTGTTAAGATCCATGAGATAAGCTGTTACTAAAAGTTATCAACTTTACCACACTTAAATAACACTGTGAGCGTTAAAAAATATTGTGTACCACATCGATTCAAACCATTTATCCTGCCCTAAGTGTATCACATCTATGTCAATCTTTAGTTCATGTCGGCAGTTTATTTCGATCCCAAATTACATTCTCGCATCTAGTCCATCATAAAACTTTACTCGGAATCAGTTTACGATTGTATGAAACTGCTGCGAAGACATGTCGGTCGCACGTTCGTGAATTCCCAATCATTTGACGGTACATCTGGTTTAAGAAAGTAGTTTTGTGTTACTCATCCTAAAATTAGGAGGCAATGCTTAGAGGCTTCATGAAGATGAAAAGAAAAGAAACAAAAGATAAACAGAATGTTTTTTAACTGAAAACAGATAAATGAATGACTATAAAAAGTTTACACCATCGACACTGATATTTGCTAGCTCTATAACTTTGTAAATACTATTGCCAATTCTGCTAGATTAGAATAGAATTGCGTGAATAATAACTTTCCGATACCATCTTAACAACCTAGACTATCTACATACATGGATATCTTTATCAGTCTTTTAACTAACTTTAATTCCTGTAATGTCAAAACTATAATAGACAGAAGTTTTTCAGAATTCCAGAACTGTTTTAAAAGTAATATAAGATATTCCAAATGTATACCTAAAAGCGAGCTGTGTTTGCCTTCGCAGACGTCTGGGGTGTGCTATAGTCAGTAAATTGCTTCAAATGTAGCTCGTCTGGGCGCGTATACTATGTCTGTGCAGTTGAGATATATTCTCTGGTCTGAGCCAAATCGATACTGACGCTTTTCGACCCCTTTTTACTTTTTCTGCGATTCACTTCGCGTCGATATGTTAGGGTAAAACCACATTAGAGTTTTATAAACCTTCTCATATCACTATGTTAGTTACTTTCGGGCTCGTTCAGATTCTCACCACTTCCTGAGCTTGTATGGAAAATTTTCATATTTTTCATCTAAACTAATATTTTAAAGATTCCTCCTTATTTCGCAGCGAGACTACCGAACCGATTTTGAAAATTCTTTTATCAACAGAAAAATACCTACATTATTTCCGAGTGTCAACCGTTTTTTTTTTATTGTACTCGTGCGCAACCGGGACGGCTCGCTGGAAATACCTATCCGCCAAAAAAGCTATCAAGATCGATCAGTAGGTTATTGCTAAAACCGGTTCTAAGAATCCTGACAATAGTTTACGCATTGGGCTTACAGTGCTATCTATATTACCTCATATTTGGCTATAACAGTGTAGTTTTATCCTAAAGTATTTATCGCGGCCATTTTCGTCCGCCTATTTATTGTCGACACGACAAATATGCGAGTCTGTTTCGAAGATTATATAAGTCAGCCTATTAGATCCCACTGCTGGGAAAAGGCCTCACCTCAACTATGAGGAGGAACGAGCCATTCTTCACCACGCGGGCTCAGTGCGGATTGGTGGAGGGGTGTATGTAAGGCAAGTGACAAACCTTACTGTCAGAAGTTATCAAGCCGCCCTAGGGCCTCTGACTAGGCTTAACGACTAATACCACAGATATTAGCCGGGACCAACTGCTTAACGTGCCTTCCGAAGCACGGAGATGCTTGTCATGGACGTCACTTAAATGGTCGGAATGGTCACCCATCCAATCACGACCGCGCCGTGGGTTGCTTAACTTTTGGTATCACTACCAAAGCGCTGCCGCCACTGCGCCACAAGCACCTCAAGAAGATTAGAAACTTTATTAGCCATCGTCTGACGTCGCGGTTCAGTATTTATTGTTTTCTTATTAATCTATCGAAAGCGTAAAGGCTATTGTCGGTACTGCTCAATTGATTTCGCTTTCTCGATTCGGATTCTACTAGTCGGCTGCAAATATAGATAAGACATTTTCACAGAATTATCATTGAACTTAGAAAAAAAAACTAACTAAGAAAAAGCCAAAAAAACTACATTTCTCTCTAAAATATTAATTATTGTGGAGATTTATAGACCCATTTAAATATCTAACAAATCTTAAGTTCCAAATGTTTAGTGGAAAATCGAATTCGTTGTTCCGTCCGTTCCGCTGATTTCCGTAATGTTTAGATGTTTTTGGAAATCGAACCAGATTTATTAGTTCTCCAATCCGAAGTTATTTGAAAAACAAATGCCGATCGCTCTAATTAAGTTCTAAACGACCCGATTGGATTAGTAGCAGTAAATGACGTTTATTTTGAGCGAAACAGTTCGATCGAAGTGGGTGCGGTTTTTACTGCGCTTCCCAGTACTGCGTGTGCGCAGTTCGCGGAAAAGCCGTTAGCGGATGGTACCATATGGCGCTGATCGTCAACGGTCTGCCTGTCATAGATCTCGGACGCTAGAAGGATACGTCTAAAATTATAATATAATATATAATTATAACACAAATAAACTTAGCACATGAGGGCAATGACCTTTTTTTACCACCCCATGCTGACTTTTTTTGCAGTATTGAACTTTTCGGTCGTAAAATTTTTGAAACTGGCAGAAGAACCCATGGACGTGTGTAGGATTTCCGCGCGCCGCTGGAAAAGCAAAAAAAAAACAGAACTCTACTACAAAAAAAAATCCTTATCGTATGTAACTATGTATGTAACTTCGAATCAGTGTATTAGATAAGTTATTAGCTTTTTATATATTTTTTTTTAATTCAATTTAGTACTCCAAATTATCTCAATTTTACCTGCCTACGTGTAAAGTCTCACGTTACCTCAAGCTGTTTTTACGAAGAAATCAATTACTTATGACTTTTTACCAAAAGGCCCGAGGGCACACGATTAACATCGAATTTGACTCCATAAAAGGGCCAGAAAGGGGAAGCTGTGAACATTTTTTGAAGCCTTTACATGGTGCCCGGTGCTTGACACCACTGAAGTCGCCAAAAAACGTTAAGTAATTCAGATTCAATGACGCTTTAAATTAATTTAACATTTCAAAATACAAAATTGTTTATTTCATCTACTTAGAATCAATAAATTGTTACAACAAACACACCTAGCCCCACCAAACTAAGCGTGAGCTTGTGCTATAATAAATAAAATAAAAAATAAATTATTTCAACAAACACACCAATTACCTAGCCCCAAACTAAGCGTGAGCTTGTGCCATGGTGACTAGGATAACGGATAGAAATACTTAAATACATATAAACATCCATGACTTAGGAACAAATGATCGTGCTCATCACACAAACATTTGCCCCTTGCGGGATTCGAACCCGCAAGCGCCTGGTTCAGAAGTCCGGTGCGCGAACCACTACACCAAGACGTTCGTCTATGTCTATGTATCGTCGGTGTGCTATGGTTGGTGGGATAACGGATAGAAATATTTTAATACATTAATCCATCACAAGATTTTGAAACTCCTTCTAGGCAATATAATAAATAATGCTTGTGTTTGGAGGATTTTTTCTTCCACAACAAGAAATTAAATTAAATTGTAGTAACACTAGCATGTCATCGTATTAAGTTGATACAAAGTAACATAATATTGATGTATTTTATGTATTGTTAAATACTTATTTATTTATTATACTCGTATATTAATTAATAATTAAATTATTAAAGTGCATGTATGTTTTACCGCATGTGTGTTTGCGCGTGCATGTATGTGTGTTTACGCGTGCATGTATGTGTGTTTACGCGTGCATGTATGTGTGTGTGTGGTGTATGTATGGGCAGGTATGCGTGGAAATATGTGAAAGGGGATCAGTGTATCTAATAGACATATTTAAAACCTTTGCATGTTGTTTCCTATGCATTTAAATTCAGTTCCCATACTCACAGAGATCCTGAGAAACCTTTAAAAATGTAATTATTACGAATTATCACTTCAACAGTCCCGTCCGATGGTTACGTATGGTAATTTTCAATCATTTATCAATTATTAACAATTATCTCGGCGCAACGGTACGTACTGGGAGCTGTAATTTTGCAGAATCAACGAGTAGTGTAGTAATTGGTACTAATTTTGTGGCTATTGTCTATTGGAATGGCGATCGAATTAATAAGGAAGAATGAAAATATAGCGCTCAAGTCAAAAGATGTCGCGGTGGTAAACTTTATTTTAACGAAAGAAGTGTGTAGTGTAGTAATTTGTGTTTTCATATCGACTGCAATTTATTTACCAATCGCATGTGTAGGCTTAATGAAATTGTATGAGTTTAAATAATCATGTGCTAAGGGATAGAATCCGGAACGAGATCATCCGCCAAAAGACGAAAGTCATAGATATCGTTCAGAGGTGCAGTAAGCTGAAGTGGCAGTGGGCTGGTCATGTCTGTCGCAGAACCGACGGGCGTTGGAGTAGGAAGGTTCTCGAATGGAGACCACGTCTCGGGAAACGTAGTGTTGGACGCCCCCCTGCTAGGTGGACCGATGACCTGAGGAAGGTGGCCGGTGGTGGCTGGATGCGAGAAGCGGAGGACCGTGAAAGTTGGCGCCGTCTTGGAGAGGCCTATGTCCAGCAGTGGACTGCAATAGGCTGATATGATCAGTTTAAATAAAAAACCAACAGTATCACTGTGAGTGTTAAAAACATTAAAACTGTTGATAAAATTGTGCCCAGTAAAAAAAGTAAAAGCTAAGGTTTATTCGGAAATAAAAAAAGCATTTGCATTAGGTAGGAAATTATGTATGTACGAGTACATAATAATAAAGTTGTAATAGTGATAGATCGCAGATCGTCACCTGCGTTATGACATCTCTGTCATATCAAAGCACACATTCATTAAGAGTCGAAGGAATCTTAAGCATCCTAACATGAGATACAAAAGTCCAAAGAACATTAAAATTACTCAAATGCTTTGAAAACTTGTAAATAGTTACCCAGATATCGACAGGCGGCCGTTTTAATTTTAACAAATTAACAAGACTGGTTTCTGTGTGATTGTAGGCCGAGGCAGTCTTCCCATCCTGTGCTCTTGCTTTCCTTGACAGTCAAAATATAGTCATGCCCTAGTGACTTCTGAAAGATCATCAATGCCTACTAGAAAGTACGAGTAGACCATATCCGACCACAAGTTTTAGAGTAAATCTGCGTATGCCCACAGAATAAATAATACATAGTACAAGTACAAAAAGATAACTCCGCAAATAGGGACTCCTGACTCTCTTATTGTTAATTGCGTCTAAAAAGGAAAAATATAGCCCTATCTCAATAAATAAGACAAAAATAGAACAGGTTAAAACCTTCAAATATCTAGGTAGCTTGATAACTAGTGACTCCAGATGTACACCAGATATAAAAGCAAGGATAGCGATGGCGAGACAAGCTTATAATGCAAAGAAGCACCTGCTCAAGGCCAGAATATCAAGCAAAGTTCGCAAAAAACTTGTTAAAGTGTACATTTGGAGTATAGCACTCTATGGATGTGAAGCGTGGACATTGACAAAGAGGGACAGAGAGAGACTGGAAGCCTTCGAGATGTGGTGCTGGAGGAGAATGGAGCGTATAAGTTGGACAGAGAAGAAAACAAATAAAGAAGTTTTGTCTATGGTTAGGGAAAAAAGGAGATTGATGGAAACAATAGAGTGTAGGAGGGGACGAATGTTGGGCCACCTGATTCGACACGACAATTTTATTAAAACGATAATAGAAGGAAAAAGGAAGCGAGGAAGACCAAGAATAAGCTACATGTAGCAAATAAAAGAAAAGATAAATTCATGCTTCATGCTACCTAAATTGCGGAGTGAACCAGCGCTAAAACGACACGCGTTTGATGACCCGGCCGGCTTCAGCCGGGAGTAATGAAGACAAAAATCATTTCAGTTAAGAGAAATGTAGCTTTCTACTGATGAATTCAAAATCGGTTCAGTTCTAAAGATTACATCCTACAAACTTATTTTACCTGTTTATAGTATAGATTGGACGCAAAAAACGGCAATGACTAACATTTTCTGAAAAGAAATGTACAGTCACATGGCAAAAATAAACTTAGACGTTTCGACGTTTTCTAGTGAAAGTAACGTGATTCATAAATAGATTTGTGATGGACAATTATGGCTCTACCAGGAAATATTTCTCGTTCTGTTTTTTTTTCTGAATGTGTCTGACTGATATAGTTGCCTAAACTTGTATTCTGAATCGAGTTGGTAAATCAAAATGTTTTTGTTCGAATTGCCAATTATTATTTCACTATTCTGTCTAACGATTTCAATGTAACGCAATTCCACTTAGTTTTTGAATGCGCCTGTGCACAGCCCGTGCCTTATGCGCCGCGCGCCCTCGTGCCATTAATTAACCATACTAATAACGTGTTAAATAATAAATAACGTTACGTTATTGAGCACAAGCCGGGACAATAACATGCTTGCATCGCTGGGCGTCAACGGTAATTAATTGGATACGACTAATTAATACTTTGCACCATCTAACGTAAGCGGCTTTATTAAGTTTGATGATTGGTGTTATAATGATCGTGCCTTCTTAAACTACTTTGATAATTATGTAGAAAAACACTATTTAGAGTTTTAAGTCTGCTACGTTAACTTAACATAGTTTCATTAATGAGCTTTCAAAAGAATGAGAAAATGACAAATGTATGTCATTGTTTTAAAATTGCATTCGTAATCGAGATTTCTTTCAAATTAGGTTGTAGGCCTGTTAGGTGAACATTCGCTTCAGAAGTTATATTATATTATTGAATATAGCAATTCAAAAGGTATGGTACCTAGTTATTTTCAAACAAAGTCTTGGACTTTGCCTGTCTTGAATGCGCAGCGCACTACGAAGGATTCACCTCCAAATTGATTTATTCTATAGTAAACATGCCAAAGCCAATATTTTAATTAAAATGTCGTTTGGTATCCTTCTGTGATCGGAATTTGAACTGAGGAAGAAATGCAGTCCCGATACAGGAGCGAACGGTAATTAATAGAAGGTCGCGTGGCCGTTAGATGCGCGGGCGCGTCGGTGCGTATACGGCGCGGCGTCCGGCAGGCTTTATATAGAAAACGCCCTTTTTAACTTCCAATCTCGCAATCAGTGCTAATGCAGTTTGTCTCATGAATAACGTTTTAGTAACGTTAACGACGAAAGTTATTTTAGGACGCTGTATTGTTTTTTTTGGAATGAGTTCTTAGTTCTAAAAACGGTTAGAACTTTTTGTATTTGTAATGATGTTTTTTACAGTCGAATTTTAATTATTTTAATGTTCCTGCTATGTGTAATTATTAACAACTTTAGGTTTGTGCACGGAATTAAGAAAAAATGCCCTTGCCATGTTTTTCCATGCGTTAAACTATACCTTTTGTACGTACAATGCTAGTTTTTTGTAGACTGGTCTTTGAATCTTGAGATTTTATAAAATTAATGACTTAAGTCAGATCAAAAATTATAAAAAAATATATATCTTATGGAAAGAAATCCCTTGAGACAAAACTATATATTGTGCAAGTTTAAAAAATTATTGTGCCATTTTACCAAGCAAGGTACAACTATTAGTCCGCCATTTCGATTTTCTATAAAAGGTAAAAGATAAGGTCGTATCTGGCTGTACAGTTCTATCGAGTATCGCGACGTGTTAGGGAAGGGCGTGTCGATATCGAGATATCCCTATCGAACGGGATAGGTGTCGGCTCCGGCAGCACCGTTACGATAGGTACTAATTAGTGACGTGCTGTGCGGTTATCGATAAATCTTGCGGCTGTTATGTCAGGAAATTCATGTTTATTTTATTCCAGATTAATATATACAAGCTGAGACTTTTATTGTACACCCAAACCAACGCAAATCAATGCTTTTAAAAAGAAGAATATGATTGCATCAATTTATATTTTAGCAAAGGATTAGAAAATGGAGTTAACTTAGTTTGTTTGTGCATCTATCTATTACATTTATTTATCTATTACATTTCAGTGTGTGAATCCTTATTATACCGGTAACACATAACTCAGGTGCAACCGCAATTTCTACCTTTGTGCATATAATGGACTGCAAATTGTACTTTCATAATATTATCCGTGGGAAATGAACTATCTTCCGCAATATTGTGTACTTTCTATAATTAACTTCGGCCATTCATTAGGTGCTTGCTCAGACTAATACAATCATCCTAACTGGTTGTCCAATAATTTTCTCCTTATCCTCACAGCCATAATGGTAGAATTTGCTCATCTGCTTTTGTAATTATTTGTACTCTGGTGCCATATCTCCGACTTTAATGGTTAAAGCATTTAATAATATTTTTAGTACAGTCGGCAGCACGTAATGGGTAACCATGTGAAATACGAAAACAGCTTTTATTACGTAAGGAATAGACCCGGTCTCAAAGCCAAAGTGGAGTAGTCTTAGGTGCGGCTGTGTGTACATCTGTATGTAAAGTCAGCCTATTAGATCGCACTGCTGGGAAAAGGCCTCACCTCAACTATGAGGAGGTACGAGCCATACTCCACCACGCGGGCTCAGTGCAGATTGGTGGAGGGGTGTCTGTAAGGCAAGTGACAAACCTTACTTTCAGATGTTATCAAGCCGCCCTAGGGCCTCTGACTAGGCTTAACGACTAATACCAACAGATATTAGCCGGGACCAACTGCTTAACGTGTCTTCCGAAGCACGGAGATGCTTGTCATGGACGTCACTTAAATGGTCGGAATGGTCACCCATCCAATCACGACCGCGCCTTGGGTGGCTAACTTTTGGTATCACTACCAAAGCGCTGCCGCCACTGCGCCACAAGCACCTCATCTGTATGGAATGCCAGCAAATAAACGCGACTTTTCTGGTCGAACCTACACATTTAAGTGTGACGGCCTCATTCCCACGTGTAAATCTGATAGTAAAATCACGTTAGGGTAATATTATTATAACGGAACTACCTATTTATTAGCAATAAATGTATATAATGGTGTAACTTTTATTATTATGCATTTTCCTGTACTGAGTGATTAATTATTTATGTCATGATAAGAGTAAGCTCTTTATTCGAGCTAGTAGAAAAGATTTGTGTTCTTACCTAAAAACACTGTATTGAAGTAAATCTTAAAAAAAAAAATGCAAATTTTCGACATTTTGTGTTATATTGTTACCTAAGTTACCTAAGTTACTTAACTACTTTTTTTCAATCCTTTGATATTAAGCCAAGGTGTGCCAACTTAAGTTTTAAGAAAACTGAAGATAAGACTATGATAATGTTCATTACACACGGGCTATGTCTTCAGAGATAGTAATAGGCACATTAATTTACCCAACACCTATTAACATATTGTCGGCGTACGTCTCCCTTCCATAAATTTCCCTTAAGGTGCGGTTGTACAGAGGCCTTCCTGTGGACGACGATGTTATTTCGAGTGTAGCCATCACGTTTGCTCGCACTGTCATGCTGGCATGAGTGACAGGGACGCCTACAGTCGAAAACATGGACATGGTCTTCCGGAGTAAGGACCCAGGTTGCTGATATTTGTCTAGCGAGCTGATTGAGCTGGTTAAAACTTGTCAAAGCGACTATTGTTGGCATAGTGGTAAGGCAAGCCTTTTCTAGAAAAGATAGCTCCATATCCGCACGATATTGAGACAGCCGAACAAATTCAGTTGCCAGATAAATCCTAAGAAAAGCAAGCCACAAATTTATGAGCACGATATGTTTTGTTGAGTGTTACTCAAGAGTTTTAGATTTTTGAATTCAATAGCCAACTGGTAAAAAATATTAGGATCTTTAATCAGCAGTCCAAGGTCAGACTTCTAACCTAGTTCAGCGACAGGAACCAGGCCGTCAACTTTTTATTTCAATGCGAAGAGTCAAACTGGCTTTTAGAAAATGCGATACATTCAGTGAAACGTGATAGCTCATGACACAATGCTCTCGGTGAAGACACAGCCTTGTGTTGTAGAATTCCCGCCTCAAACAAGGAACTCGTTTGTCCCAGTTCCAAGGGATTATCTCAATTGACCATCTTACTTATCAGGGGTGAGCCTCCGACCTTTACACGCAAGTGTCACTACCGGCAGTCATTTGCTGAATTTACAATCCGGTATCTATTAAATAACTTTCATTTAGCTTATGGTCGTAACGGGACTGCTTATACAGCTTTAAGTCATTAAAGGCTCTATTTGTGAGGTTTAAAGCGTTAAATGAAGATTTGTAAAGACCCGTTTGACCTAAGCCTAACGAAGGTTGTATTAAAAGTTATGATTATCTTTACTTCGGCAAGTTTATTGTAATTATTTAAATGGTTCTGGGATGTAATTTCTGTCACTGTTACCTACTTGTGTGGATTTTCTCTATTTGTTTAGACGACGTGTTAAATATGACAGGATTTTATTTCTAATAATTGAACGAATCGACGATTTGCGTTTAAACCATCAATATCGACTATTTGTAATAAAGAATTTGTGACACGACACTAATAAGAACACTAGTTATTCAATCTTAATAAAATATTTTAAATTCCACTTATACATACATAAAACAGACTAATTAGCTGTCCCGTGTGTTTGTTTACGCGTCGCACTGAATCACGTGCGCCTGCGCATAGGGCTGCCACTTGACAAAAATGCATTTAGTTTAATTCTACCATTAACAATTAAACTGTATTTGGCTATCTTTAATTTATTTTTCAGCTTTCCAATTACTTGTGGTAACTACTTAAGTAAGTAGTGATAGACTCTCATTTAAGGTTTATGCTTCTAAAAGCGACGAAGCTTTAAAAGGCCCTGTCTCTCAAATTCAAGAAACTACTATCACCACATGATTTTAAATTTTATTTAAAATAATCATAGACGGTATATTGGCCTAAATTGTTTTCAAATATTGCTCAGTAATTATTTTTTTTTTTTTATTATGACGGCGCATCCGCCATTAGAGTGCCAGAGGGGTAAGGCCCTGTCTCTATCAACGCCAAGAGACCACTAGAACTTGGCAACCCTAAGCTCTCCGATACGAATCCTGTGGCACGGTAACCTTCTTAGGTGGCTTTTCGACGCCGCTGAAATAAAGTTTTTGATTAATTACATTTCGGATTGCTTTACACGTGAAGTTTAATAATTAAACATTATACATTATCGAGATACGGGTAGTTGGGCGGGTTTAAGAAAATCCCAAAAATATATTTTGGCCACACAGTAAGATAAGGTCGTTTTTAAAATAACTTAATGCTGAGGTAGCATGTTCTTTTTGTTTCTGAATAAAAAAATGCTAGTTGTTTTCCAAACTTTTTTTTGCCTGAATTTTTTTCTTATTCTTCAGTTTACTATATCGAAGTAGAAATACTAGCAAAAACTATATATCATCCAATCGGGAATCGAATCTCGGACAAGCTTCTGCATGCATTAAGGTCAGCCAGTGTCAGAGTGCAGGTGCGCGGGAAAGCGCATTTCACTGCGCGCGCGCAGAGCAACTCACGGGGCACTTGACCAAGTCGCATGATCGGTTTTCAAATACTCTTGCTATCTGATAGTTTTTGTTTAAAAATTCTCTCCTGACATAGGTAAAGCAGCACAAACTATTTTTTTTACTTTTAACTTTTAGTGCACTTCGTGAGATTTAAAGTGATACTTATTTATTATTTATTGGGCCACGTGAAAGCCAACTCGACTAATGATTGATTGGTTTACTGTAGCAGCCCTTTCGACGTCTGTTGAATCCAGGAGTCGCCAGATTTTACGGGTTTTGTTATCTCATTCGGGTGCAATATATGCTGCCCTAGATGGAGGATACCTATTTCTTTTACTCATAAGCAGTCCGCATGAGCAGAGTATGTGCATTGCCGTTTCTTCTGCCGAGTGGCAGTATCGGCATATTGCGAGCTCGGTCAACTTCATCGTTGTTACGTTTACTGAGTTTGCAGTGACCGGTCAATATTCCAGTCAAGTAAATAATATCTGATAGATTTAAAGTATTGTTAGTATTATCGATAAAACCCACATCGTCAAATCACAAGACGTTATAAGGTCTGAAATTAAATAAAAAACTTTAAATTACCGGCAGCGCCATCATATCCTGTCATTGACCTCATTTTCGCCAATAAAATGTTAAGTAGGTATAATTTTTGATTCGTGTACCAAAGTTACTCGCGATCTTGTTATTCAAATTAATGACAGAGCCAGCGAAAGTTGGTGTCTTGTAATCAATATATTATTGGCTCATAAACTCAACTCGTCAGGAACCGAACATTGTACATCGCCGATTAACACAAAAATTGTACGGGAAATGTAACTGGTTTGGAAAATGCTGCGATGTTTGTAGCGTAGTGTGTAAAAGATGCTTAAAATGCTGTTAAGGAAATACATATTATGTTAATTTAAATAATTTTGTAGTTTCGCTTCAACGGTAGGACTCTCTAAATCTAAAACAAAGCTGACTTTAATCATAAACAGAATCGAAAACAATTCCACCAAGTATCTTCAACACCTTTAAATAATTTTAAAATCGTGCGACCACTCATCGTAAGTAAACACATTGTTTACACATGTTTATTTGTTAACAATAACATTGAAGGACGTGCTAAACGTATCCTCGTTTACAGCATCATTGTGTTCAAGTTTATGCGCGTGCGCACGCGAAAGAAGTAGCCCAATGGCTTTGTCAGTGAGGACCGGCAACACATAAACTTAAGAGCGAATTTGTGTTGTTTAAGGACTCATTACTTATATTTTTTACGGCTTTTCAAATTGAATCAGTCTGCACAGAATCAGCACATGGCTTGTAAACAGCGCTATGGATTAACACTCTTAATGTACATTTTCACAACTTATATTTTTTATCACCTTTTACAATAAAATTCAAATTCAAAAATATTTATTTTCTCATCACAAAATAGGAAACATGTATGTATAGGTACAGGTGATCTTAAATTAGGGGTGTTATACTAGTTCCTGTCATTTGTGAGAGACTGGTGCCTGAAGTAGGTTTCAAAGAAACCAAAGAAAGACACAGGTCACCAGGACCCCCCCCCCCCCCCCCCATAGACGATTCACAGATGGAACAGTAACAAAATCCTAGTAGTGATACAGTTTCAGTAAGTATTAGTAAAAAAATAATAATAAAGAAGTTTATTTAGGCACATTACAGCAATAATGTTAATGATAATGATTGCAGAATGTGAATTGTGCGTGTATAGTATATGTGTATATGTGTGTGTGCGTATGTGTGAAGTGAGTATGGGAGTGTGAGTGAGTGTAGGTGCGTGTGTTAGGGTGTTATTAAAGGACTTGTCCTATTTTTGTATGGAGGCAGGTTTTTTATTCTAAGATATCACCAACCACTAATAAACCAATATTTATCTTTAAGCTACATAAATATGAAACACGTAACCATAGAAATCAGAATTTTAAACGCCTCCATTTAAAATATTTTTTGTAACAGGCATCATCCATTGATCATTACTTGTATTTCTTGGCTGTATGGCTATGTACCATTGCCTTTCCACTGGTGGATATATACTACTAGGTACTAACACAGATTAGATAGATTATTTAATAAATACTACTGTCAATGGAATGTCAATTTTGTTGTCAATTTTTTTTTTCCATACGTTAATTGGTATAAGCGAAGGTGCGGTTTATGTACAGACAAACAGGAAAATTAATTTAATTTTTTCTCTAAATCGGAGGCCTTAATAAATATATTAATTATGCAGAAATACTAATTTTTGTGAACTCTTTCATATAATATTTAGTTTATTCTGGTTAGAAATATTGACGAATAAAAAACCATTAATGGACAAGTCCTTTATGTGAACAGAGGTTAAAGGTTTAAAAAGAAAAGTAAAAGTAAGGTTCAAACCTCAATGCCTATTTTTAGACTGGGATAGTGAGTAAGTCTTCAGTTGCTTTGTAGTCTAATGTATAGAGATAGTTTGTTAATATCTTTTTACAACTTCGTTTTGGATCTGAATAAAAATTAAGGTTGCTATTTAGCGTATTATAAAGGTAGGTAGGTATTAGTCGTTAAGCCTAGTCAGAGGCCCTAGGGCGGCTTGATAACTTCTGACAGTAAGGTTTGTCACTTGCCTTACATACACCCCACCACCAATCCGCACTGAGCCCGCGTGGTGAAGTATGGCTCGTTCCTCCTCATAGTTGAGGTGAGGCCTTTTCCCAGCAGTGGGATCTAATAGGCTGACTTATTTGTTTATTTATAAAGGTAGTCACCGAGAAAGCAGAAGAAATTGTGAGATGTTGCAGTTCTAAAAAAATGTCTCGGAACGACAGCACCCTTTCTACGTTTTCATTTTATTAAGTCAATCCCTACTGCTTGTGAAGTCTGCGAGATTGTATGTATAGGGGATTGATTTTTCCCTTACCATAGCAATATGGGTATCAAATAAAAGCCAGTCAAAAGACCATTTTAAAATTATAATAATTTTTGCAGTCGGGTTTTAAGTCTTTTCAAGAATTATGTTGGCTTGTAACATAATAAAACATGTCTTATGCTCGATGTTGTATTAAGTTACAAAGCGCATATTTGACAACACATAAACGTTGCATTTTGAAGGACTCAAGTTTCATGTTCAATAGCGAAAAAGCTGTTGTTTAACTTTTGCGCACAAAGCGAACACGTATAGTGAACAAACTCAATACGCTCCTAAATAAACGTTGGGCTTTCAACAATCCCTGGACACGGGATTCGCAGTAGTGTAAACAGGAGAGCATGCGCTCAAACAGAACTAAATGTTATGCTCAAGGTATTGGATGAAGCGTTTGAAGTTTATCGATATGCTGTGTTGGTTGATACGTGTCCTATCCCTTCGCTACTCTTAATAATGATTCGCACCATTATAGTTGACAGTTCGACACTTCTCAAAAATATTTAGACCTAGGCCTTTCTTGTGCCTGCTTAAATCAAGCATAGATATATTTATTTTTTTATTAACCCACACAATCATCCCACTGCTGGGAAAAGGTCTCCCCGACACCTTCCATTGATCCCTGTCAGCTGCCAATGACACCCAATCAGTCTCAAAGCTGTCCAAGTCGTCACACCACCTCTTTTTGGGTCTACCTCTTCGTCGGAATCCGTCTGGTGTTATCCAACGCGTGACGACTTGGGCCCATCTGTCTGGGTGCATCCTGAAAACATGCCAGATAATATGTCGTGAAGTTTTAACACACAAAATAATTTTAAGCCTAAGTCTAGGTTTATCGAGTGTTTTTTTAAATAGGTTTAGAGAAAACCTAGAATTTAGTTCGCGATTGTAAAGGTGCGGTTGATTAATATAGCTTATGACTACGCTATAGCTTATGACTTGGGTCGGACAGACGGACAAACAAACACACAAGGAACACCAACAGACAGGAGTGCGAGTGCTAAAACAAACTGCGGAACAAAAGTCGGTTTGTCTACAGTGCGCGTGCGCTGCTATTTGCGGGGAACGGGGTGACGAAGCAAATACTACAAAAAACTGATAGAAACTGTCCCTTAGAAAATTGCTGTGATTTTGCGACAAAAATGTAGTCCGATATGCTGGCTGTACAAAACTGTACAAAATAAGTCGTAAATTTTTGTTCGGTAAAATATCTAGATGTATATGTATGAGAAGCTGTTAAATACCTAATTTTCATCTGCGAATTCCGCGCAGCTTATCAACAAATAAAATACTGTTTATTCTGAATTATAAAAGTATAACTACTTCTTTTAAAGCTTTGCCGCCTTGCCGTCAGTAATTTCAGGGTGAAAACACAAATTTCCTTTTTGTATTATTTGTTTTTAGACGATCAAGACCACAGAACAGAAAACGTTTTTTTTGGTTCTGTGATCAAGACATCAACCACTTCAATAGAATCCTCCTTTCAAACATAAATCAACCATCAAATGCCCTTAATTCGTAATTTTCACAACGGAAAAGCGACAGCTGCTCCATCCCGCCACTCCCCGACCTCCAAAGAGGAATTATCTACGAAAAAGGCACAATACGATTGGCCTGCTGTCGCCTAATAAGGCAATAATAACAACATCACGCACCCAATACGGGAGAAATGACTGGCCATTGAAAATGACATAAATCTTGTTTTTAGGGCCAGGCGTTAACTTAATATGCCGCGTTTAGGCGCTGCAAAGTTTCACTTTGCCGGTTTATTTTCTCTGCTTTATAGAATTAAGAGCTTATTCTAAGGTTCCGGCACCATTATTTAACAATAATTGAGGGTTTGGAGTTTTACAGTAGGTTACTGTTGGTATTCAAGGTGTTAAGCCTCTTTTGACCTGTACCATTAAGTTCTTCTATTAAGCGCTTATATCTGTGCATTCTACTCAAAAACTGAAGTATACATAGAAGTCTTTGCTTCTCTAATATAACTGAGGCGAATCTTTTGTACCAAATATTTTTGAGGCATCTGACCCGTCTTGAAGAAGTTGCGAAGCCAACTGCTAGCCTTGCCAGTATCAAGTGACACATCACCCGAATCGTGCAAAGATCACCATGATATTTACCAAAACAAATAGGAACTGTTAGATTGTCATCTAAGACCTTGGCGCTCTCATTCAATCACAGATTCAAACCAGATCGGCTGCATTACGATGTCTTACGAAACCTGTGAAGTCTATTGCCAAACGTGTGTCTTATCTGGTACCGTTCCCTATTCCGATGGGGTAAGGTTCACAATAAGACGGTGCCGATAACATGATAATTTGTTCTGCAGGTGAATGTACTGTTCAATTTAATTGATGGAAGCAATTTTTCGGCCGATTTAGCGTTAGTACACGAGCTTTCTGTAAGTGGTTATTCATCTGAACTATACACAACGGTGTATAGTGTTTTAGACGTTCTTTGTTTTGTGAGTGCCTGCACCAAGGTATCAAGGAATTCACACACGTACATAAGAATCGCGTACTACTCGTACATATGAGGTGTAAAGAATATAAAGTAAACTGATAAGTTTGACGAACTTTTGACTTTCAAATCCCGAAATACATTCGAATTCTTAGGTCATGATATCAGAGAAGAAGTATCCGGATCCTGAAATGATTCATTATTCGCCATAATAAGAATCGGTTTCGCACTCTTTAAAATAAGAAATCAAACATAGATTAGATTTGAAAGAGAAAACAATTAATTCATATAGACATACTAATGGATATTGGTATTGGCATACCTACTAAACATTAAGTATACGGTCTAGCTTTGAAGTGGCGCCTTTGGCTAATTAAATCTTAACTCAAAAACTGGTTTTAAGCCTCGTTCGTCTGTGTTACTCTAGACACGTTAAATATTTTTTAAGACAGGGTTATTTTTTAATTACTAGCTAAATGAAGCATGTGGGTTTATTATTATTATGTTTGTCACATTTTGCTCATCCGTTGTTACCAAGTGATTTACTAATTATAAAAAAAACTATGTCGCAAAAGGAAATAATTTATGTGTTTCATGCAGACTGCTACATCCTTAATAGCAGATCATCACATCCGATATTGTATCACGTTCCTTGTTAATGAGAGAAATCACCTTTCTTCTAAAATATTTTTAATTACAAAATTAACCTAATGACGCGTTAATAAGCTCGTTTAGTGCATTAATTAAAGAAAAAGAGTTAATTGGTGGTGAGAACTTTTTAATGGATTTCCTAGTTCGACCGATAGCTATCTGATGTCGAAATATTTGTAAACGATATCGATTTATCGATAAGCGAGTCACGATTGTTGAGAACTCGGATCCATCCAATTTTGGCGCGCGTTCTCTTGTGTTGTCCATCTCTCTTTGTTGCACAGAAGAGTGGTATGTCAGAAAGAGATAGGTTTATGAGATAAGTGTCCAGTGTCGTTATGTGGGACACGATGAATACTCTATCTGATAATATTTAGCCGATTAGTTCAAATAATTTGATGGTCAGTGTGCCCGCTAATAGAGCCTAAATAAATGTTAGTTCTGTCGAGTAATGAAAAAAGGTGTGGCGTGCCCTTAATGTCATAGCTGTACGGTCCTAAATAGAATGTTCTTTGCGGACGACTGTACTGACATGGCTAGAGTTGAGTGGCGCTATATTGAGTTCTTGACTCAATTTTAAGGTCATTATAACTTTCATCAAAAGATCAGATCAATTTATTATGATAAAATAAATGTGAAGCTTAATTATGTTATTAAAATTAGCTACAAAGCGCATATAAATTTCGCAAATAATGTCAAAAGCCAAATTGATCTATTCATCAATGATATTAATATGAAACTGTACAAAAAATTGTATATTTTTAATTTATGTCTTCGTCATAGGCGCTCGTTCCTTGCTGTTAATATGCAAAATTTTAATGGAGGCAATTTTATACATGCCTACTGACTTTTATAAATATTCATACACGTTCTTTTTCGGTTTTTCGACTGTTTATTTATAAGATTCCGCATTTTGATCGGACGTTTAAAGTTTTTAATTAAAATAAACAATAGCAATACATATTTTTTGTTAAATTTCAGCATTGCTAGGTAGGACTATAACATAATAATACTGCATTTTAGGCCGTAATAGGTATAGTTAAGTTTGTCGATAAACCTACCATACTTTAAAAAAAAAATGTTTTCTATTTGCCGAAATATCCCCAACCCTGGGATTTCCTTATCCATACAAATCACAAAAGCGCAATATAACGTCTTTGTATTGCAGGTGCGCACGCGCACACCTTATCTCCTGCGGCTCGACCCTGCGACATTTAACAGTGTCATCTACCGTGCAAACTTTTATGGCAGTTAACATGAGCCAAACGTGGAAAATTTTTGTCAAACTCCATAAAAGTACAGGTTTTAGACGTTGACATGTTATAGTAAGTGCGCGCGCGACCATCCTGCGGTCGCCAGAGGTGCGGGGGATAAGGCATGCTAAAATATCAGCGGGGACGGGTGCTATTGCAGGATTATTCATGACAGTCGGGTTCGTTTGGCGCTTTCTCACCACATCTTATACCACAGAAAAAATAATAGTACACAAACTTTCTAATTCCTAGTCCAAAATTTGGGATATTTTGACAGATAACACATTTTTGGTTACCTTTATTTACATTTAAAACATTAAATACACAAGACAAAAGCTTAAACCATAATTAACCCAATATATAATTTACAAAATTACCATTAAATACATCACCACTACAAAATAAAAAAAAACAATAACAATTAAAAATATTATTAAAAACTCAACACAATGTCAAGCCTAGATGAAAAGTGCCCATGACACTAGCAGCATTATTGTATTATTTGACTGACTAGATATTTGGGTTAGTAGCTGGTGTGGTGACAATAGGTACTACTCTAAGGACATTTATGATTTGCCCTGTTTTTTTTAACCTATGCTCTCGGGAAATTAACATCTAGAATCTAGCAGGAAAAATGTCACCATCATCTTCCTAGCGTTATCCCGGTTGTGCACTTGCACGCGAGTGCCCAGGGTCCGCTGACAATGATCCAGAATGTAGCAGATCAGGTAATTACAGTGCAGCGACTGCCATCTGACCTCCGTCACCCTGTTAACAGGGGAACTTGACCAGGCTTTGGATCATGGTTACACATTCAGTTGCCTAAATGTGCAGGTTTCCTCCAATGTTTTCCCTCACCGTAAGAGCATCGGTAACAGCAGGAAAAATGTATGCAACTACATTCAAATAAATCGAATGATATTACGAGTTAAGTCACAAACAGGTGTGGAAAATGTTATACAATAAACAAACATCATACATAACACATGATGACCATGAGTCACCACACAGTTAATTTGTAAAACAATTACGTCGGTTATTAGATAATATATATCTTGGCAATAAATTGAAGGGAAATAAGATAAACCTATCATAGTGTATTATTTAAACACACATAAATTTATTACTTAGCCGTTATTGTCCCACTGCTGGGCAAAGGCCTCCCCGAAACTTCTCCAGTGGTCGCGGTTACCGGTCTGGGCTGGCCAGTCTTCGTAGAAGTGGTGTAGATCATCTCGCCATCGTTTTCTGGGTCTGCCTTTCGGACGACGTCCATCAGTAGGCAGCCAGTGGCACAGCCAGTGGGTGACGATCTTAGTCCATTTTTAGGGCACAAAAACACATAAATATGATGTAATTGTAAATAAAACAGTATGTATGTTTCCTGTGATAGTATAATATTAATTCAAATGTGGTGGAGTATTTGCTAATGTTATTCAAACAGGTACCGTACGTAAAAGTAATGATAGTACTATTTGTTATATTTAACATTTAAATTACCTACGTTATAGTTGGTTTGGATAACAAAATTTACTCTGTACACTTTACAAAGATGACTTAAGATTATCGCACATTACGCATTCTATATTTTGCACGTATTTATAGAGTCCAATAGAAACGTTTTTTTATTTAGTTTATTTATGCGCTTATTATGTCTGTGTTTACAGCTTTCTTATGATCATTTTTAAACCTGCGATATTTTTAAGCATAATTGGAGCAATCTAATATGTATTTTACCTCAAATTACTAGCCTAATTGAAGCACTAGGCACCAAATGAATAAAAATAGCTCGCTTGAATTCACGGCATGCTTAGAATTTCTCTTAAGTGTCTGAGGATTTGAGGAAGCTGTGTAGAATATAATTTCTAACTGGACATAGACCATAGACCTATTTATATTAAACCAGCAAAAAGTATATCGCCATTTTTTTTATTTTAACAATAATAGACGATGATTATCAGCGGAATCAGATAAAGTTCTCTTTTCTTTTTACTAATCACTCTCAGCGGGACTGACCTCGTACCAAAAACGCCAAGCGATACCACAGAAGTATCGCTTTCTTGTCAAATCGTATGATTTTAAACGCCAATCGATAGTAAATTTTAAATAAATGGTGATAGTGGTAGGTCCCATCTGGCGGCGCGTCAACGTCTCCAACTGTCAAAACTACAATAGTTAACGGTGTTACCAGTTTAAGCCAGATGTTTTCCTCTATTTGTGGAATGGAAATGTAGGTCGGTTTGCGTCGAGACAGGTTCCGATAGACAAAAAACAGCACCGTTGGAGTAAACGTAATCGTAACGCGATACGCCGATAAACGGCTTGTCCAAAGCATTATCTGTGCTTATAGCGTGTGTTTTTATAGCTAGAGAATGCTAATTTGACGACCGTCTTAGTATAGTCGTTCGCGCACCGGACTTCTAAACCAGGCGGTTGCGGGTTCGAATCCCGCAAGGGGCAAATGTTTGTGTGATGAGCACGAGCATTTGTACCTAAGTCATGGATGTTTATATGTATTTAAGTATTTCTATCCGTTATCCTAGTCACCATAGCACAAGCTCACGCTTAGTTTGGGGCTACGTAGTTAGTGTGTTTGTTGAAACAATTTATTTATTTATTTTAATTTAAAAACTGCAGTAAACTTAACTTAAGATTGTGGATGTGGAGTGGAGTGGATGTGAGTGTGGATTAACTTGCATGAGAACAATAATTGCAAAACTACGCTTACATTTTTTTATTTGATCAGTAAACATCGACAGAATTTTAAATACGATAACTAACCTTTAGATAAACTGAACATCCCTCGACCTTACAAGTACGACCCAATCCATCAAAGTAAATAATTATTTTTGCCGCATGAAATATTAAAGTGTGTTTTGCACATTAACATTTAAAGAGAAGCCGCAATACTTATGTTATAAATTAATATGATCGATCTACAGGGTCCGTAAAAGGATGCAAAAGAAATACTCACGATATCGGGATAATTTTCAACGACCTTTCTCGACAGTGTATAAATATTTAAGCCCAAAAAGGTGACATGTCGGTAATCAGACTGGTGCGACATGATATCCTCGATAAAAAAAACTTCCGTGCACACATCGAGTGTATCGAGTTACCTTGCATCGATACTTGTAAGGGAGCCGACGTCCTCACTGGCATCGGAATAAGATATGCTCATTAAAAAAATAAGGTCGTATTTTGTTTTCACAAGATTAAAAAGTAGATACACCTGCGTGTCTGGTAACATCATGACTGTCTCGAAATTGCGGAAAATTGCAAATTGTTAGTATTTTAGATAAGCCAACAGATTCTAGATAGAAACGGTACCTTGATTGGAACATCCATGCTGTTGTATTCGCTAAAACAAAAAAAAACATTCTGTCTTAGCTACGGATATTTTAGTCATGTTACTACAATTTGTACTATTATTTATTCTGTGCTACAACTAGGAATATTTCTCCTGTGGCGTAGCTTTAAATTTTCCTATACCAAATTTCACTTTTCGCTAACTCACTACACAACTTCCACGAAAAACTACTAAAAGCGATTTCCACACTAATTTTGTCGTACCGTAACGTAAGCTAAGTTAGTTGGTTCACAAATGCATTAAAAAAACGCGAGAAAAATCATGAATTCCTCTCACTCACTGTCAACAATGACATGTGATTATGTATAAAAATGTTCTCATAATTGCTAATCACCCGTTCATAAAGTCGTATGCGCATTGCCCACGACACGTGCGCATGCGCAGGTGGGCGAAATCACGTGATGTTGCCGTATCACCCACCTGGGAAAAATATACCCGGTTTACACTATACAATAAGTTCGAGTATGATGATTGAATATTATGCTTCTAGCTAGGCAGGACTATTACTAAAATATAGCTTATTGGAATGAAAGATCGTTTGGAGATTATAAGGAATAGGGAGGAATATTTGCTTTGCTTTCGAATGACGGTGACCAAATTTTTTTTTATCAAAGTGCTAGTATGTTCCATATATGGGACAAACTCCAAAACTAAAATCAAGAATTATCTCCTTTAAGATAATCTTTAGAATTTTTTTGTTTATTTGTTAGTAGAATTGAACCCCTACACGTAGGTATTACATGTGTATGTAAATTTATGTAAAACCACGCATCATAAATCATAATCAGTCATAACATCGTAATTATGTTAGTTATTTGTCTTAGCCGTGATCTAAATGACATGACATGTACTAAGTAAATAAAAAAATATAAATAAATTGTTCCAACAACCACACCAATAATTACGTAAGCCCAATCTTAGCCCGAGCTTTAAAAGTTGATTAGCGTAAATTTTAAATGCTATATCTACGACATTATAAAACTAAATAGTCCAAGTATCTGCTTTCTGACCCAAAAATCAGAGCCAAATGTGTACTTACCTAGTTTGCGCAGAGCGTGTCTAATTTTATGCAAATTGTGTTTCGCTTTTGTACTCGTCGTCAAATGGCTGCAATCAACATCTGGTTGGTAGCACATAATGTAAAACCTGATTGTGTGACCTCAAATTTTGTAGAAAAATAGGCTATTGGGTATTTAGTATCGCTTTCGATGTTTGATGAATTGTAAACGAGTTTTTTACGATAGCACCCATTCCGATGATTAATCGTATGAAATTGGTGGGTTTCGGGTAAGATTTGTGTTGCTTGGAAGTGAATTTGATGTGTTTTGAGCTATTAAAGGCCATTTATTCAGATTGCATTCTTTGATACGATTATAAGAGGTTTGATACACTTTATCCGTTTAATGACTGGCCATCTTCTCATCGACTTTTCGACGTGTTACCAACTAAAACATGCTGATGTGTCATTTATGAAACATGAAACTTTCTTGAATAGCATTTCAGCTACAACCGCGTATTTACCACCAGACGGATCCTCCCACACGCTGTTCGGTCACCAGAAGTCATGTCTTGACATGAGGAGTTAAACGGTATAACAGATTACTAGTTCTGTGACCGGTTCCGATAAGTATCCAAAACATTTGCATCTCACATGGTCGGACTGGCTAGGAATGTAGCGCGCGCAGGTTTCGCTACTTAGCAATTAATATTTCGTCCGCCCGCTTCAATTGTGCACAGCTGAACAGTTTGATGTCTTAACTAGCATGTTGGTTTTTTATCTAAAACGTTACGGTTCACTCTTCGTGAATTTGGGGCGAGTATTTAAGTCATGCTGTGATTTTTGACTACGTTTTTATAATAGCATAGATTGTCGAATTTCTTCGACTGTGTTTTTTTTTCATTAGCATCATAAGTTAAAGAATTGTTAAAAGTGTATTTACATCAAATGACCTAGAATCGATGACGAGTCATGGTTTCTTTGAATGTGATCACAATAACATGGTATTTAAACCTGTGAAGCACATAACGGAGTTTATTTGATTTGTTTTTTATTTATTTTTTACAATATTTGAATCATCATTCGCTTGCCCTGTTCCCATTATATTTGGGGTCGGCGCAGTATGTTTTTCTCTTCCATACAATCCTATCACTCGTCATTGACTCATCCACTCCTTTCACAATCATATCATGCTTTTTACAATATTTGAATCTTGAAGATTATATTTAGACCATAACTCAAAATTGGGACAGTCAGTTTGTGTGTCAGGCGGAATCGCTAATTGAAGTTTGGAGAATTGGGATACAAAAGAAAGATGATATTTATTAAATACGTGATCGGTGGTCACTTTAGCCGCGCGGCCGCGCGTGCGTTGAAATTTAGCCTCGGCTTTTTCTGAATGGGCCAAGCCGGCAGGTTCTGTTAGAACAAATTGAACAATTTAACGGGACTCGCCGCCGCTTTTTATCTGTGGTGCAAGTGACAAGATGCCACCTGTCATATTTAAAGACGCGCTTTTTATTGAGCTGCTACAGTTGGCATGGCTGGTGTCCTTATTTTGAACTAGAAGATTTTCGATGAAAACACTTTTTACGGTTCGGGCACGGTTTGTCGGATATGCGCTTTAGTAAGTTACAGAGCCAAGTTTTTACTACGGATCTAACCGTACATGTGCCAAAAATGGCACTCTACTAGTAGGTATAAAAAGTCTTTATTATGATTTTGCTAGTGCAATGCAACCTTTTTAGCGTTGTAAGCCTCTGCATCCGCTTAGCGGTTCTGAGTATCTATATCTATTTAAATTACTCTGTCAAAAGATTGAGACATTGTAATCAGTTATATGGTTTAATTTAGTCACAGATTAGTGATACATATTAGTGTCAGCCTGCTTCTGTAGAGAAGGCAGTGACTTTGGAAGACAATGGAATATTTAACTGTTGGTGTTATAGAAATGTAACTCAATTTACAGTACATGCATATTAAGGAAAATTAGTTATTTTGTATTCATGTAGTCATTCTTGTACTTTTTGTTACAATTGTTCCGAAAACGTAAAGTTAGATAATATTGTATTTACTAACGAAGTGAAGTGATAGAATCGTAAAGAATCCCACGGCACATTGCAACAGCTCCTTAGCCAAGAATAACGAAGTCCGCAATTCATTTACCAAAGATATTACAAAAGATTGTTTATTTGTACACAAAATCGTATTTGAACATTATCTTTTTTGTCTCGTATTGTTAGCGGTTAGTTATTGGTCAGTGATGTAAATTGACACAAGATAGAAAAGCAGTTACAGAAGGCGCACTCGGTTTGATACTGTCACATCCGTCATTCTAATTCAAAGCAAGCAAGCCTACTGTTTTTTTAAACTTTTCTGAAATTGTAGTACCTACCTTCCTACCTAGACAATACCTTCTTTGTGCTTTTTAAACGATACCAATTGGATACATTAAGACTTGAATGGATTCATGATTTTTCTATTATTTACGCGTGTATAAGATGCTCAGTTTATTTCACAACGTACACAGTAGACATTTAAAAAAAATACACTACACTATATTGATAATGGTCAAATATGCACGTGACGCTCTTTGAAGACCTTCAACTAGCTTGTTTCATTAAAACTATAAGATATTATTGCATTTGAAAAATGACTGCAGCGGCGGGAACCGAACCCGCGTTCCTGGCATACTGGGCGATTGCCTAACCTCTCAGCACTCCTAGGCACTTTGCAATCTAAATATAAGACATATTTAGATTGCAAAGTTAATGCTTAGATTTTCTTTCTATTTAAAAGTAAATCTACTGTCCATGTCTTCAGTATCGTAGTTTTTGTTCACTGACGTAATTCTATGGTTATGGCTGACCAATTTTGTGGTTGTTCTGACCCAAATATCGCAGTTGACGAGTTGTTAACTTAATATTTGTTTGTTTGCAGGTACGTCATTGTTGCTGATAACTGGAGTGCAGTCGACTTGGCAAGTTGTATGTCATATGCATAACCGAGAATCGCGTTTATTTTAACAATACGTTTGGTAATTATTTAACGTTTTATCCAAAGAACACGTTAGTTTTACTATTTTTTTTTAATTCGTTTATTGAAACCATTATTCAAAACTAAGCCTATCATGTAATATTAATAAAATAAAATAATTGAGTTCAAAAAACACAGATAATTACAGACAATCGCAAAAAGGGGTGACAATGCTATTACTTAGATTTTTTAGTAGCACTCTAACATTACCATAGTGTTTTTGGTTCGACCAAGTATTCAAAGTGAATTAGTTAGTGGATCCAAACATGTACGATATTTACCTAGCTATTTATCAGAGTTCGCTTATTTCTTTAAGAACACTACAATTTCACAAATTAATTTAACTTTACAAGCATGTCTTCAAGAGCTAACATTATCTCTATGAAACTGAACCGTCCAATCTAATTTGTGGATAATGCTAGGGCGAGGTAAACGTTAAATAACGTTACATTAATAGCTCATCGACGTAACGTACCTCGTTATCGTTATTCCGTTATCGGTGCTTTACCGGGCCGAAACCAAGATTAGGGTTGGAAGTACTTTTATGAGTACTATATATTATTAGAAAAAAAACAGAATTATTTTAGTAAACCTTCAGTCGGAGTGTTTTTCTTCCAAAATACACTTTGCTATTTTTAAATGATGATTTTCTATAGTTAAACCAATACTATCTGTTGAATTTTGATTGTCTACACTACCTACCTACCTACCTATACTTTTTCCGAAAAGTAATTTTATCCACTGATAATGCTTATAAAAGCAACAGAAGCTGAAGTGTTAAAGCAAAACAACTTAATTGGTAATGCCAGATACTGTTTCTAAAAAGATCCTATTGTAAACTTATCAAATATAAAATTTCTTTTCCAGAATTCGTGGTTTGCTTATATTATTTTGGTTGACAACCCTATTTTATTCGATGTCCATCGCAATACTTCGGCATTATTGACAGTTAGCGGATAATACCGATAATCAGGTAATAAAACCGACGGCGTACGTTTGACGGTCGTTACCCATTATTGAGGGAGAATAGCCTGAGTTATGGCCAGAAATGGAACAAGTGGATAGAATTATTCTTATTCCAAGATATACGTGAAATGCGGTTAAATTTATTGAACGTAACATTCAACATCCGCTAAGATAGTCGGACTACCTTTTTAGGGTTACGTGGTGCTCAAAGAATCCTCATAGGTTCGCCATGTCCCTGTCTGTCTACCAACGTATAAGTTGCAGCTAGAGAAGGGCAAATTTCATAATGGCTGCTTAGAAAACCATCAATCAGCATCAAAAGCATTTTAATTTTATCTCATTTAGGTTAGAGAGACGGGCAACCCAGCATGCCTAAACCTTTTCATTTTACTTGATTTGCTCATAAGACTTCGAGAGATTTGTCCCATAAATGGCACATGATAAATAAGCAATTTTAAATTGAATCAATTTAAATCCCGCTTAACAACCTGTCAAAGTCTGATCTTTGCTATTCAAAGCCACGCAATATTTCCGCTTCACCCACTACTATGCAAACTACGCTCTACATAAAAACGTCTCGGAATGCTGCGCCTGCGATCACGATCGAATCGATTTCAGCCGTCGAATCGATTGATTTATTCGATTCACACCCGATACAGGAACAATTACGATTACGCGGTAAATGCTGCGTGGGCGCGTGCGCAATCGTTCAATTGTTTTGGTATGTGCGCGTACACAAGTGGCTGATACGTTTTCGCTGTCTGATTAAGTGGAGAAACAGAGAAGCTACATAAATTGCAGAAGTTGGATTCCACATGTCCCATGTGTATTTTCATATTGTAAAAATCACGCTTATTTTGGACAACTTACCTATAATATTCGTATATTCCGAGAGACTTAATGAATTAGAAAAAATTGGAAAAACCACTGTCCTTTGGGTTGCCAGGAAAAAAAATGATCCTCTGCAGAAAGTGGTATTTTAGAACTCACTTAACTACTTTATATTTCTTTGGTAAAGTTAAGATTGATGCTAACACTAAAAAGATGGATCATTAAACCCTTCGTCTGATCATGATTTTATGCTAACAAGCAGATCAACTAGGATTAGTAATCAAATTGCCTCTAAGTGGTATGTGTGTAATACTTGCAGCAATAACCCCCACGCGACTTAAAGTATCTCATTAAGAAAAATTATGAATATTACATTATAACTATCTGCGTTACTCCGTCACAGCTGATCTCCGTGTAGGACGCCATCACCTCTAATGTCAGATTGACAGTTAAGACTTAAGCTTAGCTGCGTGGGCGCAGTTGGCCCATGCCGTTAAATTTATCGCTTTTGAAAGTTATTTTGACGACCCAAAAACTAATCGATGGTGAAACTCTTTTTGTCACATACTTTATTAGGAGTTTGCCTAGTTCGTATAAAGTTTTCACTATAATTAATTGGTGTAGGCGTTGAACTTGCCGACATAAAATTAAGTCTATAAAATTCGCAATAAGTCAATATAATGGCTTCATTATTGGTTTCCCATAAATAAGGCAGTTCACCTTTGGCTCAAATTAAAATGTATTAAGAAGTTTTATTTGCAGATGTGTAATTTTACGGTATATGTAGGTGTAACGTCCCGTTTTTCAATGATCGATGTGTTGATGTAGACGAATCGGCTAAGGTGATCTATGTTTCAGTATTATTTTGGCAAGTTTTTCGTCTATTTCGTCGATAAGATGAATTACGTGATTACGTAGTTTACGGCATCAACAAATAATCAAACTGAACGCTTAACTTTCCTTAAGCCTATTAAATCTTTAGAATGTCTTTCAAAAAACTTGTCCTCTAAAAGTAATTACCTCTTTTAATATTACTAGGGCCCCTAATTTAAATATATATTGTTTTTATTCAGTTAGTGATTTCACTTGTTTTCATTGTTCGCATGATTTTCCATTGTAAAACTTTAAAAACCGCAGGTTGATCGATGTTGTGTTTATGCTAACAAATCCGCAAGTGCTCGAGATACTTACACAGTACGACACGACCGCGACACGACTATGAAACGTTTCGCTGTCAAAATCAATATAATAAAAATGTTCTAAATTGTTAATTTAATTTTAAAATTCATTCTACCTTTGTTTTCTTTTATTGTGCAATAAAGAACTATCTATCTATCTATCTTATATCAGATTACGGCTACGTTGCTGGCCTCTATATCAACCGAAATCTTTTTATTAAACCTTTATTTCCTCTGCACCTGTGCATTTTTTTATAAATACATCTTTCACTTAGCTTCTTCGTTTTAAGCCTGCATCTCATATTATAGTGCTCATTGCAAAATAGTTACTCAGTAGGTTTTCGACGAAAATGTTCCTCGAGAATACCATTCCATCACCCCTTGCACTCAGGTTAGATGATCTTTGATGAACAATCTCAACGTGTAAATAATCCTTATATGCTGTCATAAACGATGCAAATAACAATGTCTTGTTTTACCGGTTGATTTATTTCGTTTTGTTGACAGTTAATGTTTATTTATTCACAATCAGTTTTCTTTGTGCCAAGAAAAAAGCTTTATTGGACTTTATACGTAGTTCTGCGTAAATGTCGGAATTCCCCAATGATAGTGTATTATAAAAAGAAGTAGATATGACAATTAATTTTGCATAAAAAAATCTTACACATAATTATGACATTTGACACGGAAACGAACGTGTGCTCTGCAGTGGACGCATATAGTGCACGGCGCATCAAATTCGAAACGCCGCGCAATAGGTGATGATGACATATCTACCTTGTTCAAACTAATCAACGATTAACTTTTCGATTTTTTTCGAACGGTATGAATGAGAATGGAGGATCACTGAATTTCCCCTACCAAATACCGAAAAGAGAAGGACATGTTCTTTTCTTATTACATCAAATTTAACAATTTCGGTTCAGCGGTTAAGGTGTAAAGAAACGTAACAGACATACTACTTTTGTTTCTAAAATATTACTTGATATTTGTGTAGACTTAAATTTGGATAGTAATGCTCTTGCTTCTTAAAAAGCCACTGAACTTCATTCTGTTACTTCAAAGACTGCACACATTATCGAGCACTTCCCTTGCAGATAGCAACAAAATAGATGGTCGATAAAAACTCCCCGCTGATTGGCTGTTAATCGCTGCGCAAGCGCATATCGCGCGATGCGATAAGCTTATGAAGTTATACTCCGGCGATAAGGCGCGCCGTCTTTTATTCGCTGAATAGTATTGATGTTATTACTTTAATGGATTAAAAAAAAGGGCGAAATGTCTGTTTCAGATGGTACTGATCTGCATTCGCCCAAAAACATATATTGTATTTAGTCTAATTAGGTAAAACGTATATAAAACCGTAATTAAGGCTAAAAATAATCAAAGAATTGTACCCAAAGCATTTATCACATTATCTTATTTGTGGGAATCCTAAATCGGAGACAATTTAGGAAGAAGCGAAGCTGGAAACTAAAATGTTAACAAAATCAGATTCATATTATTCCTTATTTAGATCTCCTATTTCCTAATATACTTATTACTTGATTGAAAGTTAATTTCTTTTGTTTTACGCAATCCTAATTAATACCAAATAGAAATCTGTTGCATTAACATACGATTTCTACTTTGTTGCAGCGCTATTGCTATACTACTATTTGTTTTAATCTCGGTATTTGTGGAATCAGAAATTGCGATTTAATTTTAGAGATACGTACTACTGATTGGATTTCCTGAAAGGGTTGAAGAAATTCTAACAAAGTTGAAAACAAGTTCCGTCTGCATGTAGTTATTACATTATTTTATCTTCATAGGGCTAATGGTAAAGGGTTATATAAACAAGTTATATTTCATTCTTTAGCTCAATATTTATTGAATTATATTTATTTATTTTAATTAGTACACAAAACAGAGTTACAACAATTGATTGATAAACTTAAAGTAAAAAGACAATAACTGACATACAGAGGTAGGCTGCGACTCCAAAAGTATGTGCACACAGCATGGTAAGTTTTAACAACGAGATACTATGCGGAAGAAACTAATTGTAGTAGAAACTAGTACAAAAATACAAAATAAAAAAAATAATAATAATACAATTTATATAAAATTAATATAATAAGTTAAGCTGATTTCATCTTAACTGATGGTTAAATATTTGTAAAAATATTTCCATTGGATACATGCCCATATTTCCATTCCCCAAGTATTGATGAAATCGAACGCCGGCTCACTGGCGTAGCAAGCACTTGCAAAAATTCGTCGACTGACTAACGTCCTCCGTAGCTTGTTGGTAAGAGCACTCGCCCGGATAGCGAAGGGACGTGAGTTCGAGTCCCACCGGATGATACAGTCGATTAATTTTTGTAAGTGAAATTTGATTTAATTACAATATATACTTAAACATTCCATGATAATTATTTAACAACTTTGTAGAGAGCGGTTCTCCATTTAGTGATAGTTGTGTTGTGGATGTCAGGAACCACGACGAGTTTGTGTAAGGGAGTGTTTTGTTATTATTTGTATATGTAAGCTTTGTTTTTTATCTGTTGCTGTATCCTTAAACAACTTTTTACTCATTATAATCAAAGAAATGACGCAGACGAAACGCTGTCTAGATACTTTTAGTTTAAAAAGCTTAAAGTTTTGGAAAACTCAATTTTAATTCATATTAAAGATTGATTATATATGTAGGTATCAACTCTTTTGTACCGTGTAAATTAACTGTTACTTTCAAATCAAAACTGTCTTGTTTTATTTTTGTTGACAATGAATAATGTGAATGTCGGGGTCACACGTGTCGCGAATTTCAATTTTATTTTTATCGAGTTCTAGTTTATTGACTACCGTTAACAACGGTACGACATTAATAGGCCAAAACGTCACTATATCGTCAGATTCAATATACTTCAATCTTATGCTAATCAATTAGTTTAACCTAATCAACTATTCATCTCCAAATTTTAATCAGTCAGATTAAATTATTACTTTATTAAGATAATCCGTTGAGAATCTTGTGCGTTCAAATCTACGTGTTCAGAATCGTATCTCATAAGATCTATGAACATGTAAATTAGAACAATTAATTATTATTTATTGTATTACAGGAATGCCAGGGTTTTAATTTAAGTTATATGTAATAACATTACTAATAATTATTTTCATTACGACTTTTGCATTTGTTATAACGGGCCCGAAATAGCTCCTCGTAGAACGCCTGATTTAGAATTTCTGATTGATATAATTTGTGCCGGAGATTATCAGCATAATTTAAAAAACAAGGTCTATTCCTAACGCGGCTATCATTTTATCTCTCGATACACTTATTAATTCAACGACATACTGCCATAATTTGTTGTAATCTCCGCTTCGGATCCTCTATCTACGAGTATACCTACAGTGTACCTAAGTTCCTTCTATTCATTTTACACTCATAATGCGATTCCATATGGTTCATGATAATGAACAAAAGCGGTTTAATATCTTCAACCTTGGACTGAGTTACGGTTAAGCGAAACTGCGCAAAAGAAACTTCTAGAAAACATATCAAACTCAACTAAGCCCCACTCGGAGTATGTAATGATTAGATAGCAAATCAGGTGATCATCATGCAAAGATGATTATAAAAAAATATAACGTCGTTAAATATATTTAATATATATCTGCTTTCACGACAGTTTTTCTGCAATTTTTGCGTTGCTGATTATGGAGAATATTCACAAGTTTTAATACCATTTATCTCATTTTGAACGTGTACCACAAATTTTATTAAAAATTGTTGTGTTTTCTTTCAGCAAGTTTCCAATCAACAACCAACATATGTAATAAAACAGTGATTGTTTTACATCCAATTAAATGTTGTTATCTCTAACGGTACTATCTGCGATCGCCGGTAGTTCCTCACTTGCAGTACGACCACCACGGTCTAATAGTTCGTCTCTGGTTTCGTGTTCCACGCAAACTTTCTGCGGGCATATTTGCAATTTAATGCACCCATTGAGGCGTACAGTGGCAATCGCAAGTGCAGCAAACAACAACTAACTAGCCACCGCACGCGGCTTCTTGCGGGATTTGTTTGGCACAAAAAATATTGACCAAAGATATCCAACCAAAATTTTGCACGATCTCAAATTCAGAATGTCGATGAAATTCAATCAACAATCCTTATGACTAGTGGTCTGGTGGTTAACGGGTCCATGGTTTGAGGCTTGACCCTAGAGGTTTTTAGTTACGATTCTCGGATAGGGCAAACAATTCGCATTCTGATGGTTTCCAGTTTTGTTAAGACGTTGGCAGTTCTGATCCAGAAGATTGACGACAGTCTTAGTGTAGTACACCGGAATTCAATATCAGTGGTTGCAGGCTCCAATACCATAAGAGTCAAATGTTTTTGTTACGAGCACCACCATTTATATTCTAGTCGTGGCCGTCTAAATAAGTAAAGTATGTCTACAAGTTACTCGTATCCTAGTCACCATAGCTCAAGCTAATGTTTAATATGGGATTAGGTTAAGTATGATTGTTGAAAAAACTAATTAATATAGAGGTTCTATGATAATTCAGCTTTTGGTTTGATTAAGAGATGTATGTTGCTATCATGAATGCTAAAACTTGCTTCTACAGAAAAGACAAATTATATTTGGTGAAAACCTTTGCAGCTGATGACTTGAGTAAAGTTGTGTAAGTACAGACAATTATATTAGATTTTTTACTATGTAAGAATACCGTTTGTGCTCGATCCGTTGGCTGCATTGCAGCATCTAAAATTATCGTTCGTTGGAATTATTATTTTAATTGGTATTTCTTTTGCTTGCCTTGTACTGTTGCTGATTATTTTGTTTTATGCTCTCTATTGAAGCGTTAACTGGATTATTAGAATTATCGACTTCGTTTGCTATTTCAAGTTTGTCTTTTTCTTTTTGGACTAGTTATTTTCTTTGTTTTCGGAACATTTGAGTGGACCAGTCTTACAAATCAGTTAATTCAGTAAATTGGTTTACTAAATATATAATAGAAAACTGGTTCCCGGGTTCGAATCCTAGGTCTGCTAGCACAGCACAGCTCCGGAGTCAGGAAGTTGGTTGTGTTAACACCCCCGTGCTTCGGAAAGCACGTTAAGCCGTTGGTCCTGCGCCTGATCTCTTTTCGGTCATGTGCCGCTTCACTGCCGTCTCACCGAATTATGAGAGTGAAGGAACAGAGAGTGCACCTGTGTATTGCGCACACACTTGTGCACTATAATATATCCCGCGTAGTTGGCTAATCTCTGTAGAGATTGGCCGCTGTAGTCGAAATTCGGCTATGAAGACATTAAAATAGGAAACGATGATGATAGAGATATTGTTTCGCTAGAAATTCTCATGCTTACATATGTTTTCTTCACGGTTATGATACAGGAAAACAAGTGTGAGTAATCAGGAATCTTCGCGGATCAAATGAAGGCGTTGCGGGTAAGCGTTAAATCTCCGATTTAGTACCTAACAGCCGGTTAGCAACATGGGAGATGATAGTCTCCCTTGTGTAAATAATATTTTCTACAATTTTTAATATGTCATCATTGACCTTTTCGTAAACCATCATGGGAATAGTACAGTTAGCAGCACGTCAAGTTACTCATATGAACTACGAAAGCAACTTTTATTACGTAGGGAACTGAGGTGGTCTCAAGGTCAAAGTGGGGTATTCTGTAGTGCGGCCGTGATCACATCATGCTGTAGTGTTATCATGGATCTAGGCTTCCCGCCTCTGGTGGTAATTTTTTTAAGTGCAATTCTAATCTCTAAATTGCGAAGTTTATGCTTATCACTTAATAAAACGATAATTAAATAAAATTGAAAAATTAAATAGTTCCACAGACAGACACATCAATTACCTAGCCCCAAATTAAGCGTAAGCTTGTGCTATGGCGACTAGAATAACGGATAGACATACTTATATACGTTTATATACATCCATGATTAAGGTACAAATGCTCGTGCTCATCACACAAACATTTGCCCCTTGCGGCATTCAAACCCGCATTCTCTGGTTTTGTAGTTTGGAGCGCGAACCACTACACCAAGAGGTCGTCAAATTAATAATAATTAATCTATGATTATGATTATTTTCCTCACACAGGTTGTACAAGCACCTAACTGACCGAAGGTGATCTGGAGCTTACTAAAGGGTTAACTTAATAAAACCACAATAGTACTGGACTAAAAGTCAGGTGTATTGAAGAACAAAAATAAACTCTATGATCATACATATATACGGTCGCGGCGAAAACTAACATATCGCGAGTTAACACGGTACAGCGCCATCTGTTGTTTGGATTATGAACTAAACAAGGTTGATCTTAAACACAGGTAAAGTACCTTTCACGCACTTAAACATTATTAGACATTACATAAAGCATCCTTTCGCTGTGATTAAAATTGCAATTGGTATATGAAGAATTGTCTACAATCTAACACCCCATGCCGTACCGCTTTAATTGACACCAACTATTCCCCATGACTCTTGCATATGCATTACACACGTTTGCGCGGGGAACGTACCCCTACATACGTACACGTATTTGGCTAAACAATGAATGTTTATTGCTATGTTTGAAAAACACGATTTGACGGATTGTCAAAATAAGCATCATCAATAAAGACGACCTCTGTGGTCCAGTGACTCGCCTTGCGCACCGTGGACCCGATTCCAGATAATCCATTTCTTCGATATTGTCACGGGTCTGAGTGTCCTGGTGCTACCGTTTTTCTTATTACCATAACAAAAGTGCTTAAGTTTCTTACTTATGGCATAAGTTTATTGAAAGATACTTAATACTAGGCCTTGCGCACGCAGCAATTTAGGTATGAAATTATAAAGCTACAAGTATACATAAATATAAATTTATGTATAAATGGGTTCGACAGTCGGTCGAATTCAGTAGGGTTAGGCCACTCCACCACCACCACTCCACTGGGTCGCGCGTTAGCTCAAAGATTTTATACTTACTGAAGCACCGAGTGTTGCTAAGTCCTCTTTTCAAAATTTATCTAAAACTATAATTTCCTCCGTCGACTGCGCCCGCGCAAATGTCGGTTTCCCATTAAGCTTTAAACCCCCATTTCACCCCCTTAAAGTTTTGACATCGCGACAAAAAGTAGCTTACGTCCTTCCCAGGGTTTTAAAACAACCTCCATTCCAAATTTCATCTAAATCGGTTTGGCGGTCTAGGCGTGAAGAGGTAGGAAACAGACACACTTGTGAATTTATGGTATTAGCATGAGCTTCTACTCTCGGTACGTCACTAGCTGTTAGCTAAGCCTGTGTGGCCTTGCGTTTGCCTCGCGATAACTCATCTGCGGTTTCTCTCTTATTTGTTTATTGGTTTATTTGTTTTAGCGGATGTTTATAGGGTCCACTCTAGTGTAAAGACTTGTCTCGGTTGATCAAATCTACGCTCTGTTAGACGATTGATGTTGGATGGTGTTGTTTTCTTTTTGTTGACAGCCCTATGGTTGAGTATCATTTATGTGAAGATCAAACATTATTTTAAGAGCTGGAGGAGAAAGAAGGCATTGAACCCATGTTTTTACTAAATTGTTTATCAGCTTTTTATCAACATCGAAAATAAAGTCTTAAGTCAGTGTAAGTCGGTAAAATATTGTTCGTAAGCTTTAATTCTAAATTTGTAGCTTCATTAAGAGTATTGTATTTTTTTTAACAAAAAAATAACAAATATAGCTGGACTACAGAGTTATGTTCAAAATTCAAATAGGTGACGTACCATTATTTACATTATTAAGCCTGTTTCATACACGTCATATACACGTCTTATAACTTCGTTCATCATAAACTAGGAAAAATAAATACTCAATACAAACCTAATAGATTCGCACATGCATATTTATGTGGCAAGAATAAATGAAGTGTTGTTATGTCAATTAAGTTATTATTTATTACCGATAATGATAACTTGGAGATAATGCAATTAAATGTGACGTCAGTCGAGCCACAATGTGACTTTTCTTATTCAAGTCTGGTTATAAGAACAGAGAGATAAACAAAAAGCTCACGAACCACTTTACTACTTATTTTATTTTATTTTGTAGGAAAACAAACAGCTTTTGACAATGCAAATAATACTTTTTTGCTGGCTCAGTCACCCAAAGCGAATCTTGGCCTCCGGTACCAGATACCGCCTCTCTTTTCTACGCCATAACTAGACCATTTTTGGATCATGTGATATTCCATTCTGTTTCATATTCTGTAAGTTTGTTTTTCATATTTTCTTATCCATTATTTTATAAAATGAATCGGAAAGTCATTAATACTTCAGAGTTCATGTTTCCAGATACAATAGAAAATCAACCGTCATGAGACCGCCGGCGGTTTTCGGATCCTTAAGAGGTAAAAAAATGTTCAATAGTTCATTAATTTTTTTGTGGGACTAACACTTCATAAAGACCTAGTTCTGGAATAAAAACATTATCACATTATCTATAATTAAAAGCCTTGGAATTGCAATCGTCATCGCGATAGCCTTCAAGTCAGTCGGTAGGAGGCCTGCTGGTTTTAACTGGTTAAGTTAGGATTATTAAGGCCAAAATTTAGTAGATACTAGCTAGAGTTCTAAAAAATTTCGGCTTCCCCATTTTACTGGTCATTCGAAACTGGGTCTTCTTAATCCACCTAATATCTGTTATGACTAAGGTCTGTTTACGTTTTCCTGACCTCTCTGTCATTCATGTTTGAGGTCCATTCACTGAATGAGTGAAGGCGTTCTTCGTTATTGCCCATTCAATACGCACAAATAGAAAATACCGTTTCCCTAGTTTTGTTTGTTGAATAGAATTAACGCTCTTTCTCAATATTTTGAAGTTTGGAATGTCGTTAGTTAGAGGAAGCAATTATAAGTAGGAATTTCATGACTTTGTAATATTGAACGTATGACTAGGCTTTGGTGCAATTTATTGGTTGCAGTTACTACCAGTACCTTTTGTTTCTCAAATTCTCAAGTTTCTCAGTCAAATTACAGTATCAAATTATTACAAAAATGGTATTGCTCCCTCATTCTTCACGCGTAAACAAGTTTAACAGAGACAGAAAATCAGCGAACTGCAAGGATATCGAGAATTTAGTAAAAAACTTAAGAAAATATAGAATCCCACTTGATTTTGTACCCTCAGGCTTTGTCTTCTTATACTCGTAAGTATTAGGATCTAAAAAACTCCCTGTTAGCTAATGACAATATTTTCGGTTCCGTCCATCTTCTCACTCATGTCAACATCATATTGCTAATACGAGTAGCCCATACACCAAAATACGGAGATACTCTAACAGTAGGGCCCTCCATTACATCACAAACAAAACGTAAATCGGTACAGTTACAAGGGTATTGACTCGGCTGTCGGCAGCGAGACCTGATTCCGAAGTATCGGCTAATGTGTTCACTATCGTAGATCACGCAACAAATGCACTTAGTAATTTCCTGTGCGAGGAAACTCTTGAGGTTTTGAAATTCTCAATTTTTCACTGTCTCTTAGACCTTTGTGTGTAATAAATTTCGCTCACGTGCTTCCATGACATTTGACTTTTTTTGTCGGGTTTTTTCTTTTTTATTTTGTTTTACAGGTTCACAGGATCTGACCAAAATGCATGACAAAAGGACTTGTCCATTAGTGGTTTTTTATTCGTCAATATTTCTAACCAGAATAAACTTAATATTATATTAAAGAATTCACAAAAACTAGCCTTTCTGAATAATTAATATAATTTTAAGGCCTCCGATTTAGAGAAAAATTGAAATTAATTTTTCTCTTTGTCTGTACAGAAACCGCACCTTCGCCTATATCAATTAACGCATGAAACGCATGAAAAAAATTGACAGCAAAATTGACATACCATTGACAGTAGTACCTATTATATAACCTGTGGTAGTACCTAGTAGTATTTATCCACCAGCGGAAAGGCAATGGTACATAGCCATACAGCCAGGAAATAGAAGTAAGTGAACAATGGATGATGCCTGTTACAAAACATATTTTTTCTCAAAAATGGAGGCGTTTAAAATTCTGATTTCTATGGTTATGTGTTTCATATTTTTGTAGCTTAAAGATAAATATAGGTTTATTAGTGGTTGGTGATATGTTAGAATAAAAAACCAGCCTCCATACAAAAAGAGGACAAGTACTTTGTTGAAGACCTGTTTATTTTTTCTCCATTACGTTTGCTCCTGTGTTTGATAAGCTCATCTCCTGAGAGACTCAATGAAGTAAAATCGCGTGATCAACTATCGCATTAGTGAAATAAGTACATTTGATTTGCCCAACACCTCGGTGCTGTTTCCCATGGTGCCTCTACCTTCGATCCTATACTTATTACAATTGAAGAGTACCCGTCGGCAGGCTACAGGCCGTCATTAGCGCGCATCTATCTCTGTCGCGCCAATAATTATGCGTCCGCGCATAGACAAATCACTCCGGTTTGTGGCGCAAGCGACGAGCGGGGCTTGATTAAAATACGCCTCTCTCGCTCTGTCGTCCTAACAATTAGAATAACGGATCCATTTGGGCAACGTGGGGAGGAATTTAAGTAGCCTTTGAACTTGGAGTCAGAAATTTTCTGGTTTTATAGTTTTGTTCTGTTTCTATTTTAGAAATAAGTAGTTACGGCACAAAATAATCCTTACGTTTTCGAATGTCGAATCGCATTTCAATAATGTCTATGGTCATCACACCTACTTTTCTATCATGCGATGTATTATATTCGTAGTTTAGAACTTTAAAAGGTTAAGTTTTTTTTTTTGAAATGGGTTTGCTCTTGACTCTAGACTAAGCCAGACGTGGCACAGACAAAGTCGATGATGGATTAGTTTATTGGAATCTGCTAGAGCAGCAGCTATGTCTACGTTCTTTAGGAGAAGGCGTCAAATCTTAAAAAACTGCCAAGTGCGAGTCGGACTTGCGCACAAAGGGTTCCACCATTATCTACTTCATCATAGTCACTTCAGCCCGACAGATAAGCTTTTAGGGGGGGGGATACAGGTTAGGCACCCATTAGACCTATGAAATCAGCTTTTATTGCGTAGGCAATAGTCTGTCTTAAGGTCAAAGTGGGGTAGTCTGTCGTGCGGCCGTGTGCACATATTTTGTGACTTAGTGCATCTTGGCCCTCATTATCCTCTCTCGGCCATTACACAATTGTCGAAGGAAACTGCAATAAATCTGTGGCTCCCGCAGTAGTCCAACAAACCATAATTTTCTATTTAATAATATAAATTACTTCAGTTCTGCCATGTCTTGTTTCTAAGAAAACCTGCCGGGAAGATAAAACCTGTGTCAGATGAAATAAAACTAATTGCGTTTTTATGGTATACCTAACTCATTCAAAGTTCCGGCGGCGTGTATGAACTTCCCTGTATTACAGATTTATTACGTCAAAGTGATAGGAAACTGTTGGTACTCGTAGTTACTTTATGGTATCGATAATCTATTGTGCTTGTCATTACTGGTGATAAAATATCAATTCATACTCGTAGAACCACTCGATCTCGAAATATTGTTTTGTGTCGCGAATCAGGCCACAACTCAACCCAAAATCATACGCTTTGTTTGATACATATGATGTTTAACGATACGATAGCACCAATTTGAATGTATATTCAATATTCAAATATAATCTAGTATTTGAATTGTCAATAGACTATCATGTGTACATGTATAATATACTACCTCTGTAATATTATAAAGAGGTTCTGATCCTGATATTTGAGTGTAGGAAGTCATCTCTGGTATTGGTAATGGTCCAGTTTTGAAAATAATCACCCATGAATTTAAATGCGCACGGGTGTGCAAAGCCAGGCGATTCGCCATTATTAAATAATTGAAGTTAAAAAATTCACTCGATTGTGACTTGTGTACGAGTCGATGTATCCTTAAAAAGCGCTAATGGATGCATCCACAACAATATATCTACTATCGATATTTTCAAGTCTATCGCAACACTAGCTAAGACATAAGGATGGAAATCTTTTTGCGGTTTTAATATTGTTAGTAAACTGCCATGCGTTACATGATTAACCATTACATGGCAACAAGTTGATGATCGACTATGTGAGATATACACGGGTGTGCATTACGTAAACAGAGGAAATTGCGTGAGAGGCAGCTAATGAAATATCCGCATTTCTTCCCGTAAAGATAATAATGTCTTTTCGACAAATAAGTGTTTTATGTAATTACGCGACAGAAAATAAATATGATCAGGGCCATTTAGTAGTAAATGAAATTGATACTGAAACGATTTTTTTCGTGTTTTGGGTAGGGAATTAGGACCAAGTAAAATGTTTTTCAAATACGCATAGGCACTGCGAAATGTGAATCAAGCTTTCATATTGTTTTTTTGTGATCTCTGATTTTCTTATAAAAGAGGAACACACGCCCCCAATTCAACCTACCCCGATCTGTCAAATTACGGCATCCTTGTTTCAAGCTTATGTTCATCACATAGAGTTCTATCACTAGAGATATTTTGTCAGATTTGGGTTGCTTGCTGTCCACTAGGGCCCACTGTACCGACATACTAATGTGCAAAAAGCAAGTGTATCGTTCTAGTTATAAAATCCGTAACCAAGTGAATACTTGAAATACCAAACCCACGGGAAGTTGCACTAAGCAAAAAATCGAGGCTAGTGCCGTATTTATTTCGTATCTAAACAACCCCGTTAACCTGACCCAGGGTTGTCAATCTGCGCGATCGCAATTAGCGGTGCGCACGCGCAGACATGTCGCGATAGGGAGCGCGGTGACAGCCCTGACAGCGCGATAAAGTGTACGTGACGGGTCGGGACGGGTCACGAGACAAACATGGCAATTTGCTTTTGAGTTGGGTTTTCAAAATGTTTTGAATTACTTCTGTGTGATATGGACTCTGAATTGAAACAAATATGTGTACAAAATTATTTAAAAGTCTAATAAAAAATTGCAGCAGACTTTCATTCAACATTTTAACTTTTGGATCCTCCTGCCTTTATGTCATAAAGTTTAATCAATCCGTGATTCATCTCTATCAAAAAAACTTTATTGTATTATTTTAAATTTATTAAAGTCAAGCTTCTTAACTTTAGTCGCCAAAGTATCTCGATTAGTAAACGACTATCGATGTCTCTCACAAAAACAAAATCAGGTGCAGCGCCATCTAGTTTTTTCTTAGTTGCAGTACTGTAATCTGGCGGGCAATTTCAGCACCATGCATATTAGCATACCCGCCCGTCAGGCTCATCCGGCTGCGTCTGCGCAGGATTGCTTGCGGTCGCAGGGATAGGCGTTAGAAAAAGATAGGGCTAACTTGATAGCTTGTAACGGAAAATAATTGTGGTTGGAAGATAGATAAAATAGTGAGCGCCTTTTGTAGTTATGATTTCTTTGGTCTTGTGACGGGTGAGAAGTGTTATGGTAGGGTTTACTTTTAGAAGGTGTTGCCAGAAGTTAGAATGCAGTCGCTCTAAATTGAGGAAATGAGAAACGAGAAGGCTCAAATATGATAGATGAATTTGGAAAACTTATGGCAAAAAATATTTTTTAGTTTGACTTAGCCTTCGTTTAGTAGGTACTGAATAGGACGTTAAAAGTTAATAGAGGTGATTGAAATTTGTATTTAATATAATTCTTTACTTATCTATCATACTTTAGGGCGACAGGACTGACTATTCTTAGGTAAAATTTCTTAGGTTACACGGTACTTGCCGTAAGAATCTCTTGCGGTTAAAAACATCTTCCGCGTCATAACCATTGGCTCAACGATTTCAAGTTGTGGTTTCAAAGAGTTTACCATTTCTTTCGAGATTAGAGCCTAAGAAAAGATAAGCTCACGTCTGCATCAGCTTCACTCAGGAAGCACAATGTATACTGAAATTCAAGTTTCTACACGATTCATCAACGATTAAACGGTACGAGTACGAGTCCTTAAAGGAATTTTCTGTCAAAAGTCTCAATAAAGTAAAATTCTCCACATATCTCCCAAACTATAAGACTCGAGTTATGAAAAGTTAACATTTACCAATTTGCAAATGACATCCTCTTTATGCGAATTCGCTAGGGTGGGTTCAGTACCAGTCACCCTATATGTTTATCCAGTCTATCAATCAAGTCTGGCCAACCAAAGTTAAAACTGACCATAAACTAAAATTTCCATAGATCAAACAGTAAAATTACACGTTCAATTACACACAGCAATAGCTTATATGATCCAACAAATCAAAAACCTTTTCTATAATAATACTTAGAGAGTCTAAATCTTTAAACTTTCGTTGGCATTCTGTTTTGCCTGTTCCAGAAACAGCACCAGTCTGCTGGCTGTCACAATGTCACCAATCATGGTAGAGTTAATTGACCAGGGCGAGTCGGATCTTCGGTCTCGAATTCCTTCGAAAGGATTTTTATTCAAATACCTTTAGGACACGGCTCCATTCATCCTTCTAATGTACTGGAACGCAACATTGTATTATTCAAAGGTACTAACAGGAATGTGAGGCTAGTGATGCCAATAGATCTGCAAAATCAATGCATTATGTATATCGATAAGTTATATACGCTTCCAAACAGCAGACTGACAGAAAAGTGATAGAGATCACAATTTCCTTCATTTCTTCCTGCATTTAATTTAACCATCAAAAGTTTGTATTGGTTGGAACAAGACTTCAAAGTTAAAGTAGGTATACATGGTGTCCCATTAATAAAGGATAATCCGCTAGGTATAACTTACATCATGCTCTATTATAGGGCAAAAAAATACTTAAAATAAGGTAAGGCGCCCAAAAATAAAATTTAAAAAATGCCAACACTTTGACTTGAAACATAGACCATGATGTAACTAATCTGTACCTTAAGGTACAATACACATACTTGTACAATTCAGACGGTTTTACTGCTGCAGCTCCATGTTAAAAATAATTTTATTTTTACCATTCCTTCCGGGCTTCGGCACTGCTGGGGCTGGTGCTTTTTATATATTGTGATTATATTTTATTTTATTTCTTAACATTACTTTAATTTTATGTTAATTTAGTATTTTGTGTTCGTCATAATATTTTTCCAGTACAACATTATCGTGTTGTGCATACAGACTTCTTAATCTTTATCGATAAGATTCAGAAGGTCCACTATCGACACTCTTACAAGCCTATTGCAGACCTCGCTACCAGAATGCTGGGGTGTGTGCGTAAATTGCAATTGATTGAAGATCGGAGGAAGTGGCCGGTTTCCCTAGACTTGTAGTGTGTTCATACATGTTTCCTGCTTCATGTGCTGGGTGATCATAAACAATCGTAACAATTTTGATGCCTTCAAGTGAATATGATCATCACTCTAGCACATTGGTAACATAAGTAACCGACACTTTTGTGAGGATTTTCCAAGTTCGGATTTATAGAAATGTCAATAATCCTGAAACGCCTCTTAATTTGGTCCTTTGATGCGGATTTCATGTTTTGTATCGTTAATTCAAGTAATACCTGAACAGAAACGCGTCAACATAGCACTTCCAAAAAATATTCCATCTCATTTTTTTGTATGACTACGGAATAAAATATGTTCTATTAAATTATTAAACGATTTAACAAAAACGAAGGTTACAGATACAAATTAAACGGTATTTTAAGAGCTAGATACAACCTCCTGTTATCATTTCCTTATTCATAATTAGTAACATTGTTTAATAAAAATACCTTATGAATCATTTCGCTTATTCGCGTCTGTTTCTTTACAGGTAAGTGGCGCCGTAACTAATTGTGGATGATTGTTTGAAGATGTTATCTCTACAATTGCTTTTGTAAGTATTTCGAGCGCCATTTGGACTTTGTATTGTTAGTCTGGGTTCAAGTAATAGCCTTATAATATGCATTTCTCTTTATCTTTATGATTAGTATAATTTTGGGACTATCTGTGTTATTTAAATATCCCGTTTGTTGTAAGTTAAGTAGATGATTTGGTTTTTCTTGAAGCTCTTTTTTAATTTTAGTCTTTTGAAGAGTAGATATTATGTTGAAAACTTTGAGTCTTTATTTGCTGAATTTTCTGATGTTAAGATAAAACTTGTTCTATATGTGTACAGTTACGAGCTATGCAAAGTGTATACGAAATTCGTATATACTTTGCACTTTCGTATTACGAAAGTGAAATATGTCATTTTAATAATGTCGCAAATCCGCCACTGTACTGTACTCGGTGACTATTCTCAATATTTATTTCTTACACACACATAATAAGAAAACGGCAGGGGTTCAGTGGCGCAACTTCAATAGCATACTATACTTAAAGTTTTCATAGTCAGTAGTAAATAATGTTAAAGCTGAAGTTCTCGCTTCCGCATTCAAAACGTCGGTTTAGTAGACCAGCGCGTAAACAGAGACGCGCAATTATCGCGTTCTCGCTAACGCGTTAAGCAACGCGCGAGTTGCGCGAGCGCAGGTTCCAAGCGGAGATTCCCTAGAGATGGGACAAAGATCGATGTTTTGGCATATCGGTAAAACATAATGTGTATAATATACAGAAGTTCAATAGACGTCACAACAATATAAGTTTACGGTTGAAATTTACTGACCACGTATTTTCCTTTCCCTGGTTACCCATCAGTTTAATTATGTAGGGTTAGGAAATTTTAAGATAAAAATACAAACCGCGAGTTTCTACGTAAACTTATTAACTTTTCATAAAATTCAAATATGAGGCAGTACTACAAATCAACAAACTTATATATGATGTACTAGTCATTTTTTTTCTGTTGCTACTGTTTCTAACTTGACTTTTTTCTTAAAATGCAATACATTTGTTTTAGGAATTATCGAGTCTTCCTAGTTTTTATATTCTGCGATTCCGGTTCCCCTCACATCGCGTCCAACATACTTATCGATAAATACGACGGCCACCTCTAATTCCCATTTCGTATTACACCGAAGCCACTAACATTTTATGTCGACGTAATAAAATTCCGAGAGGTTTCAATTTTGAAGTCGCAATTTCATTTTTGGTTTAGAATTTGTTTGCCCAATAAACCGTGTATTTGATGTGAATTCCTGGACGGACTGTTGAAGACTATTACAACTTCCTTAAAGTGAGAGTTTTAACTCCAGCCGATGGGGAACCGATATTTGTAAACGAAACGGGCCATCTTGTTTTACTTTGCTTTGTATTTTGAATTGACAGCCTCCGCACACCGGTTTTCAAGGTGTCGCCATCTCGGTCCCGGGTTCGATCCCCGGTCGGGTTAATATAGAAATTTCACATTTTCTATATTGTATCGAATCTGGTGATACCATTGTTGTTTCAGATTTCCAAAACACAAGTGCTTAGGCTACTTACTTTGGGATCTGAGCAAATGTGATTTTGTCCAATATTTATTTATTTAACGGTCATATTCAATATTTTTTTATTACTCACAATCTGTTTGATTGCTCCGGAGTCTAACGTTTGTAAATCTTCCTTACACCTGGTCCGTTCTACGCAACCTTTCGCAAAGGTGCATAACCTCTGACGTAGCCCACAATTACTTGGCCGCAGATGAGCGCAGCAATTAGTTAGGTGACGACAGTATCATCGCGACACTTTAGCCTTACGGAGGAGCTGTCCATTATTTGAGACAAATGACGACTGGTGGGAAAGGATAGAGACCTTTATACATCGCTGTGTGTAGTATTTAAAAGATGTTAGTTTGATATTTCCATTTGAGAGCTTTTATTGGTGACACGCTGACCTCAGCGTGTATCAGCAACGCCACCCATGCAAAACTCGCAAACTTAATAAGAACAAAAGTTTAGTACTCGGTAGACAGATTTTTTTTTGCATTTAGACGTAGTACTTCTTCATCCTACATTACCGAAAATTGATAAATCTGTCTCAATAATGTCAACTTTCGTTGTTTCTTCTAGTAGAACATTGAAAAGGTTTTTCTACAAAATACACTTCGTAATTTTACTCATTAAAAAAATTTAAACCATCTTGAAGAATCTAAGTCAAGTGCGCATTGATATCGGTATCCTTAAGAATACTACTTACCGAGTCTCTAGCATTAGAGTTTCTGTAGAAAATATTCAGCATTCAAAAACTAAATAAAGAACCCTATAAACATTCCCACCAGTTAAGGAGTCAAAACCTTATAAACATTCTTAACAACTTCTTGCGACTGACAAATGCGCCGGCGCATAGGAAACGAGGTGTTTACGAGAACCCGATCCTCGCAGCTAATTGTCGCGGATGCTATAACTAACAACGCCGATGGCTATGGAATGGATAGAATACGGCTAAAAATCGGTATGTCTATGGAAGAAATGCTTCGAGCAATCGCTGTCGACTTCTAAATCCAATAATAGTCATCATGACAAATAGAGCTTCTCGGAATGAGCTTAACTTTTTAGAATATATAGTATTATCACTAATTTAGATCCCTTAAGAATTTATTAGTGTACATGTTTGGTAGCCAACGATTTCGCCTACCAGATAAAGTAATATCTTGGTATTTCGATAGACGCTATGTGCCTTGATTTGTAATTTGTAAGCAAATATCTTGGCGTAGCGGGACCATCGTTCGGGTTAACACGAGAGGTGGACAGAATAAAAACCGGCTAAGTGCGAGTCGGACTCGCACACGAAGGGTTCCGTACCATAAACTTACACCATTAGAAAGTATAGGCAAAAAACAGGTTTGTATTGGAGCCCCCTTAATATTTTTTTTTAATTCAATTATTTATGTTCAAAGTTAAATAAAACATAATATTCTGTGCATATTTTAAACGTCTGATTATTGCCATTATAAATATCGAGCAAAAAAATGGCGAAAAATTCACGTTTGTTGTATGGGAGCCTCCTTTAGTATTATTGTTATTTTAATTTAATTATTTATTTTTAAATTAAATATTTGACCTTATATTCTGTGAATATTTCAAGCGTCTACCTGTTGCCGTTATTAATAGAGAAAAAACGCTGAAAAATTTACTTTTGTTGTATGGGAGCCCCCTTAAATATTTATTTTACTCAGTTTTTAGTATTTGTTGTTATAGCGGCAACAGAAATACATCATCTGTGAATGTCAACTGTCTAGCTATCACGGTTCATGAGATACAGACAGAGAGACAACGGAGGCTTATAGGGTCCCGTTTTTACCTTTCGGGTACGGAACCCTAAAAACAGTAAATACAGGTACAGCAGTATCAGTTGATAATAGAATTCTTGAGGTGTATTACGGCTCTTAAGCAAAACCAATATTATCTACGAGAAGTTCGTGTGCACTATATTCCTATAACCTTCTAAATTAGGTATAAACCTATTATCCATTATATTATTGCACTTGAAAAAAACGACCACCAGAGGCGGGAATCGAACCCGCGTTCCTCGCATACCGGGCGATTGCCTAACCTCTCGGCCACCCTGGCGTTGGCAGAGCCTGTCGAAATTTTCAAGTGCTTCTTAACGCTGTAATGCCGCGTTGCTTTCATCAATGTTATTGGGATTGTACCCTCAACACTCGAAAGAAATACTATTGCAAGTATTTAACAATCGAAAGATGAAGCTTGCAAATAAGATAATTATTGTTTTTGAAAAAAACTTTTTTTCAAGTGCAAATATATATTTAGATTGCATAGTAAATGCTTATCACTTAAAAACAATAATTATCTAATATCCATTTCCATATTAAGGAATTTCTTGATAGATATCTCTAAACGCTCTTTCGATCTTAACTATGAGCTATTTCGCACAAGCATTTCTGTGATTTCCTTAAACATTGTTTGTTCTGTTATCTAACGTTTGATTGCCCAATATAAGCATTAGAAATAACTAGAATTATCAGTCGCTATTATCAAAAGAATGTCTGTTTGGCGTGGGCCGTAATATATGGCCATTCTGAGACATACACCAGTGGACGTGTTAACACCGTTCCACTGGCAGCTGAACAAAACATTCAACGGTTGGCAAATTCCAAAATCTGGGGTTTGGTTCATGCAAAATAGGCCTTAAAGTAAAGTATTACGGTGGTAGAGCTGGTGGCGCTTTGTCGAGAAAACAACAACGTTCGAAATCGTTTCTCAAACTTTCTTTGTAGGATTTCAAGACGAAAATTGTTTTTGGTAAGTATTTTAGTTTAATTTCCGAGGAGTTGATGACAATGAATAAGAGCCCAACTGATTGACAATTTATGTTTCTTATAAAACAATCCCATCATCATGACTTTTAACGTATTGAGAAAAGGTGTTTGAAAGTTCATGAAAATAAAGAGAAAAGAATTATGTTGAAAACGATACCAATGTACCTATACTTAGATCAAATACGAGATAATGACGTTTTTGGTACGGTGATCCTGTTTGTACCTCTCTATAACTGCCTTCTGATTTTACTCAATCTATAGCTAATGTCAATACCCACCTGTATCTCAAATAGCGATAAAGTTTGACAAGCGCAGGTTCCCAGCGCTCCTTCATCGTGTCGTCTGTCGCGGCGACGCCGGAGCACGCGCCGCAGCTTTATGATTTTCGCGCATTCATATTTCGTGCGCGCGCGCAGCTAACGGGCCGCTAGGGCTGCCTCGCTGTTCTCCCATTACAATTTATGGGACACATTAATTTACGTCTTCACTCCATAGAATTCAGTGAAAATCCTCATCAATACTTTACGGCCTGTAAAGTGTAAATTTTAATAACTAATTACTGATTCCATAACGGATGCCGCGCATTGTACCGCAATTGTCAGTTTTAGTGCGTACTGAATCAAAATTTCTAAGGGGAAGTCGGGGAAACAGTAAAATCAATTGGTTCTAAGTAAAACCCTAAGACATTTTGTCCCGTTTCTTGTACAGACAATTCTAAGAGCTTAGCAATAAAATCTATGAATTATTGTGGATTCATGAATTCGAAAACGAATTTAACATATGAAGTTTTTAATGATTCAGTCTACTAAGCGCGATTCGCGCACGACACAAGCTTGCATGTTTCTGGTAGCAAACAATGATATTCTCTATCTAAAAGCTATCCTTTCAACCTTTATCTAGAGTTTGTGATGTCTTTTGAGTTAGTTGTTCTTAAACCGCTTGACTATAATAAGACCATGGCCAGTAGGTCTACTATTCACGTTTCTATAAAACACAATCAAATTACTTATCACATGTGAAAGATGTCAAAAATGGTATTTCCCTCCTGATTCCCTCGTTGGCCAATTTGACAGAGACAGAACATCAAAATCTTGCAATTATATCGAGATTGGATTGATATAAAATGTTGGAATAAAGCTCTAGTTTCCACTTCGCGAATATCCATTTCTCAGGTTATCAATACCAAAGGCAACCCTTCTGACATTAAAGTGTCACACGGACATATCGTGTCATTGCGATCACCTAGCGATATGAACCAGCTAGCCCAGATAGAGTGCAGTTGTCGCTATGAATATTGAGCACACATTAAGCCGTCGCTTGACTCGGCCTATCTGTGCATGACTGTCATGAGAATGGATATGATTGGTCCACTCTGAATTACAGTGTTTATTTCGATGAGTTAATTTCATTTCCAAAGTACACGCCTGGATAGCAAGTAAATTTGCTTGTGTTTCGATACAGACGTATTATTAGTTAGAAGACATAAATTTACAAGTAAATAAATAAATAAATTGTTTCAACAAACACACCAATTACCTAGCACCAAACTAAGCGTGAGCTTGTGCTATGGTGACTAGGATAACGGATAGAAATACTTAAATACATATAAACATCCATGACTTAGGTACAAATTGCTCGTGCTCATCACACAAACATTTGCCCCTTGCGGGATTCGAACCCGCAACCGCCTGGTTTAGAAGTCCGGTGCGCGAACGACTACACCAAGACGGTCGTCAGAACTTGAACTACTCCAAGAAGTCCCTGCAACTTTTTCAAGAAGAAGTTAATGTTTTATTTAAATATGCTCTCTGTCTCTCTCTCTTTTATGAAGTACAAGGAACGGAGCTGTTTGACAAAAGGTATCCATGACACACATGATGTCATAAAACTAATTCTATCACCTAACGAAATGCAGTTCCTAAAACTGTCTTTTATATTGGTGTGTGTAAAACTAGAGGTTGCGGATTCGAATCCCGCGAGGGACAAATGTTATTGTAGTGGTCATTAACCACGAGAGCATGTGTACCTAAGTCAAGGTTGTTTATAAACGTACTTAAGTTGTCTATTCCTTTTCCCAGCAGCATAGCACAAGCTTACGGTTAATTAAGGGTTAGGTAATTGGTGTGAAACAATCAATTTATTTTAATATCCATCTTCAGTTCAAACGCCCTATTAAGATGCATAATCGCTTCCTTCCCTATTATTGACTAAGATAAAACATGCCGCCTCTCCTTAATTGGATGAAAATTACCACACCAAAATGGCGGATGTTATAAATCTACGGTCGACAAAGGTCTCAGCTTCAGTTGTGTGTTAATTATGCCTAATTAAAACAACAACGTATTGGAGAATGGTAATGAACCTGAACATAGTCAGGGGTGGAAGGTTAAACTGCTGTTACGAGGCACAGGTAAATAAAGAAGATAAGATTAGCAGGTACTCTTTATTTCCCAACACATGCAGCAGACATTTACAAAATTTTCATTGAGTGTTGGACAATTTATGCGGTCTTATTCTATACATTTACAAATTATTCGTAACTGTACAATAGAGGCGGTCTTATAATTAAAATTGTTGCCTGTGTAGTTAACAGTCTCCCAGTGTCAAAAATATATGACCCTTTTGTTTTTTTTATTTGAAATGAGGTGACTTTTGACTTTCTGGCTAGACTATACCTAAGCCTGATCGTAGCAGTGACAGATTCAAATAGAGCAAAACATAGAGCATATAGGATAGCAAAGGATCGAGTGTTCAAGACCCACTGGATGACACGGTCGATCAATATTTGTGTGCAAAAATAAACTTTTTTCAAGTTATAAATATTCATCCACCTAATGTGGCATCTTATTTTATATTTCGCCGACTCATGTAACAATTATTTGAGTTCGTTTGGTTCCAGTATCTCTTATTGTAAGATCCCATTGTTTATTTGGACATTTACGAGATCTCCCAAGTTGATTGGCATAAAAACAAAATGAAGTCCGCCCATAGGACCTTGAAATCGAGGGAAGACTGATAAGTATCACGTTTCACGATAAAAAACGAACAAGGAATGCAGCAAAATGTTTGATAATATCTCAGGTCAAAAAAATAATAAAGGTAAGGTGTTATATTGATTATTTGAATAAACCGCGACTAAACAGGATGTAATTTATACAACGCTTCTATCACATAAACATTCATGCAGAATGCAAACACAATAAAATTAAAATAGCTTACTTAGACAGACGATAATATTTCAGAAATGACAAACTAAGTGGCTATCATTTGCCGAAAAAATTAAAAAAAAGCTTAATATTTTCAACTCACCCTGTTTGAACTCTATATGCGCACACGCATAAACATTCAATGATATTTTCTGATAAAGCGATACGCCTCTCTGAAAATAGTCTTAAGTTTTACTTTACTTTTCTTTACGTACATCCTTATGATTACTTTGAGTATTGCGAAATATTACTCATCGTGTAATACTGATGACGCTTATCAAGATAAGATTATTGATAAGCCACTATTAGATTGTAAAGTTCCCAGAATACTTAGACATTACATATGTCTAAGTATTCTGGGAACTTATTTATTATGTTTGCTTTCGTTAATATCGTTATAGATAAAAGGCATAAAAATTGCTTAATTTAATTTAAGTATTAAGTTACCAAAAGCAAGTAACAAAAAATTAAAAACTTACAGGTTGAATGCAAGAGCCTGCTTGTAAATTTTTATTTCTATTGCAAATCAAATCAAAAATATGAGTAAAAATGCCACAGCCTAAAATATCTTAGCAAAGGGATAACGAAATGGTATACCGAACCCACTTAAGATTACTTACGTAACCTCAAAAATACCAATCGGGTTGCAAAGGTACATGACACAGTGGCATTACAGAATTAAATCATACACTGCCTGTGAAATATTGCGAAATTGTTTCGGCATCGTAATAAAAAACCTGCATGAAAGCCGATTCCAAAATACTAAATAAACGCAATGAAAAATGCCTTCCGTTGACAGCACCATTCAGATCCTGCCGAAATATTTAATGGAATGACAGATCATGTATGGATGGGAGTTTTATTCATGCCTTTTGATGAAATACCGATAAGTGCGGAAGCGATTGTCTTGGTATATAGCCGTATATGGAATTGAAATGTGAACATCGAAATTGTGAGTGCTTTTTTGGGTATATTACATAAGGTTACGTTTACTGTTACGATATATACGTTGCCGCTTTGTACAGAGTGAACATTTTAAAGCTTATATTATAGATTGAATTATAGGTACATCTAAAGTCACTTGTAGTTGTCGCCTCATTATGTTTCTGATTACTTTTTCCTAATTACTTAAAACCCTGAATTAAGAAGACAAGCTCAATGTTGTCAATTGCTATTTTGCATTTGGAAATTTACAATCTTGAATTTCCAATATACTTATTAAAATCAATCCTACAACTTCGTAACACATATACAAAGCCTTGCGTCATCTAATAAACTTGCATCGCTATAAATCTGGCTTAAGCTGATTTCGCTTTTATTCTGATGCAAATAAACACATTAATCTTGGGCATTAGAAATTGTCACAACATCTTGTTAAGGCTTCTGTGGTTATCCGAATGCGGTGCGAATGCGATTTGGTAGCATTTGGTGATGCAACATAATGTTAATAAATTAACTTAATTTGCGTTGACAGATCCGATTGGAGAAATCATCTTTTAACTTTGATATTTTTAACCTGAAAATTGTTCGTATTAATTTTGTTTTCGTCTTAATACAAATTGGGCATAGCCACTCGTATCTGAGTAATTATGAATAGGCCAAAAATATACACATATTTAATCTTTATTGCACAACTGAATTTTTTGTACAAAAGGCGGACTTAATGCCAAGTGGCTTTTTCTGCCAGTCGTACATTTGGTCTAAGCAGAATTATTAAATTTAACGTGAACTTTATCATTTCCCAAAATAATTTATCGAAAAACTTAACCCTTAAGTTCATTGCATTGTGCACATTTAAGTCATTATCACTTAATAAACAATTCATTAACACATTTATAATAATATTCCATTCAATATTTCTCAGTAATCATATGCTAATCTGCTTTATAACTCTCCAACTTTGCGAAATGGCGAAATACTTAGTTCGTGGCCACTTGTCAATTATAGGATTAAAATTATCATAAGCAGTCCGCCATCTTGAAATGTCGGAGGCGATCTTTTGAAGACCGGTCAGGTGGATTATGAGTTGTATTGTTTCAGTAATGTTGGCGATAACTTTCTTGTCTTGTTTGGAAATGAGTTACTCAACACGTTGATTACTGTGTCATGAAATCGACCTAGTAAGGACGTGTGAATATAAAAATGTCTGGCATTTTTTTTGTTTTTTCTCATCTCTCTATAGCAAAATATGTGGTGGTACCTAACTAAATCATCGCGCTAACTTATTATTTTATGATATTGCGTAATTTAAGTAAGCAATATTTATTTATATTATTGCATCACGCACAATTAATTTTAGTAATAAATATTATATTTAAAACTTTCGACGCGCGGCTAGCAATTATATCCCATATCAAAAGTAAGATTGTTTTGCACACAAAAATCGACCGTGTCGTCCGGTTGTTTTTTTTTTGTGTACAAAACAAATTGTCTTTCGTAAAATTTGCAAAGAAATGCTTAATTTATAAAAATAATTAAAAACTATCTTACTCAGAGGAATAATATACCGACATCGGTTTTTTTTTTCAAAATAATTTTAGTAGTTTCAGAGATTACGTATTTACTTCTTACCAACATACTCATAGATATACAAATTTTACTTCTTTATAATATCAGAAAACACAGCTCGTATATCGTAATCAAAAATCGTTCCAAGCTGTGTTTATGGTATCACCTGAATTCATTGAAATGTAAAGTCAGTCGTATAGAGCTATACTTATTGCGCCATTTGCAACTCGAGAAGCAGTCGGTGCTAAAACCGTTGCGCAAGCGCATCTGTTGACAAATCAACTGCAAGTGTTCGTGTGACATATATTTTACGAGTAATGCCATCTTATGGTGAGTGGCTACCGTGTGTGGTCTCGCATTTACGAGGTGGCATTTATTTACTAATGTGTTTAAGTTAGGGCTCTTACACACTTAGAAATGATACGATCTAAGTGTGACTAAAAAAAATTTAAAAACTTAAAGCTACTTCTGAACAATCAAAATGAAAAAAAAAAACAATTGCAAAGAAATGTAGGTTTTTTTTGCGAAAAATTATTAAAAAAAAAAATTGAGCGTCTATATTTAGCCGAGGTGCCTGTGGCGCAGTGGCGGCAGCGCTTTGGTAGTGATACCAAAAGTTAAGCAACCCACGGCGCGGTCGTGATTGGATGGGTGACCATTCCGACCATTTAAGTGACGTCCATGACAAGCATCTCCGTGCTTCGGAAGGCACGTTAAGCAGTTGGTCCCGGCTAATATCTGTGGTATTAGTCGTTAAGCCTAGTCAGAGGCCCTAGGGCGGCTTGATAACTTCTGACAGTAAGGTTTGTCACTTGCCTTACATACACCCCTCCACCAATCCGCACTGAGCCCGCGTGGTGAAGTATGGCTCGTTCCTCCTCATAGTTGAGGTGAGGCCTTTTCCCAGCAGTGGGATCTAATAGGCTGACTTATTATTTAGCCGTCATGCGTACTAACTATGAAAATATCGCAATTACGATTGCAATTCCAAAGCAAAGACATTTGAATTGTAATTTTTTCGTGGCATTGAAAACCATACTTGCTTTTCTGATGTTAGTTTGAAAGCTTTAACTATTGCGATCTGAAAGCAATTGAGTTGGGCGGTAGGAATGCCGGTTTCCGATGTACTTTGACAGCGGTTTATCTTACGCATTTTTTCGCATGGAAATGATTTAACTAACATCTTGTTTGAAGTCTATTAAAAATATGGAAAATGCTGCAACAGCGCCTATGTAGACATTAATTCACAAGAAACTGAAAGTGTCAATTGTTTTAACAAACTATTAGACTTAATAAGTGTCTTTGAGGTGATCTAAATACCGTGACATCAGAAGGCGTCTGTAATTTTCGAATACTTAGCACAATTACGAGATTACTAAAGAAAAGAGCTCTCGGGCACAAAATAACATTTTGAAATCCTATTCAAACATTTACTTAAGAACGTATTTCACTTGAAAATTTTACTACGAATTGTGTGTTTATGTCACAGTAGTTTAACCCCGGGTGACTATAAAATCCAGTGTTTTATGGGACAAATCGGGACGTCAAGGAATGTATGTATGTAGTCATCCAGGAATGTTTAATGTATTTGAGTTTGTATGTGTCAGGATTAAACGACAGAGTTATTGATAGACGTGCAAACTTAAGCATAGTGTACGAATTTCCCTAATCTGTGCAAATCTATACACAGAGGATACAGCAAGATATTCCTTTAACTAAAAAAAATGCCAAAAAGTAGGCCATAAATGTCGTAATCTGTGGATCATGCCCTCTACGGCGGCATATCTCAACAGACAGCCAACTGCGCGGGACATATTATAGTGCACAAGTATGTGCGCAATACACAGGCGCACTCTCTGTTCCTTCACTCTCATAATTCGGTGAGACGGCAGTCCGACATGACCGTAGAGAGAACAGGCGCAGGACCAACGGCTTAACGTGCTTTCCGGGGCACGGGGGTGTTAACACCAGCCACTTCCTGACTCCGGAGCTGTGTCTGAGTAATTTCAGACAGAAAAACCCAAACACTCCCGGCCCGACCCGGGTGTCGAACCCGGGACATAGTACCCAGCGTGCTGACCACTAGACCAACGAGGCAGTCAATACACCCTGTATAATAAGCTGTTGAATGACCTATTCTGTAGATTGAATTGTAATAACCTAAATTCCCGCTTGGCCTTGGGTTTAGGTTCGATAGTTGTTGTTCACCGGCTCATCACAATATTTGACAGCAGATAAAATATTACCTCTAGAATTTCCAAAACATGGAACACGTCTTTGAAACGATTTGCTTAGCTATATTAAAAATAAGAGCATGAATAAGCTTTCAGACATTGATGTATTGTTTTTTGTAATTCGTCATGCATAAAAAATACTAGGTAGGTTATTATGATATCAACAAATGCACTTTTTTTTTTTAAATCCTTATCTGTTGCTTACTGCAAGTGATATCATTTTCGTAAACAGATAATGTCAGCTTAATTTAATAGGTTGGTGTGAAAATTTTTTCGTTTTTTGAATAAGTAGGTATAATATTTGATTTTAAAAAATCTCAATAGTAGGTATACCCGACGTCCCAACACTCTAAAGGAAGGCTTTATTATTTATTTCAGTCAGTTCTTAAGATGAGGCGAAGTGTATGAAACCGCATAAGGCCAACTTGTGCACGTCCTAGTTTAATCCGGACTTTTTCAAGGCTTATCATCTGAATTGAAACCCCACTTGAAGTCTAGATTAGTTAATCCAGAAGGTCCACTTGCGCCAGTCCTGAAGCTAATGCGGACTGGCGCAAGTGGAATTTTAACTCAGATAATAGTCCTTGAACAAATCCAGATTACCTAATCCGGACGTGTGCAAGTGGACCGAAGTATCTCAGAGTTTACCACCAAAGTAAAAGACATTTGCCAGTCGTTTTCTGAATTTTTATAGACTACTAGTGGTTTCCCGAGACTTCGCCCGCAGGAGTTGGATTTTCCATATAAACTTTCATCCCCAATTTTACCCCCTTTATGTATTTATATCGCGACAAAATGTAGCCTATGTCCTCTTCAGGGTCTCAAACTGTCTCCATACCGAATTTCATCTCAATCGGTTCAGTGGTTTAAGCGTCAAGAGGTAACAGACAGACACACTATCGCATTCATAATATTAGTATGGATATTTTAAACAATTTCTTTCTTTTACAGGTAATGCACCTCTTCTGATCTTCTCAGGCAGTAAACGAGATGGGAAAGTACTTTTAAATGACTTTATTTAGATCCAACCCGCATTAAAGTATGAAAAAGTAATAAGAAAAAAGCGTAGATGCATCCTTTAAAATCATTAAATCAAATGAAATCAGAAATATTTAATTGCCTTTCAACATGGTATGAATTAATTTACCAGAAAAGTATTTACGTGCTTATGTTAGACTTATATGTCCACGAGGTCCTGGGTTCGAATCCCGGGTCGGGCCGAGAGTGTTTGGGTTTTTCTGTCTTGAAATTACTCAGACACAGCTTCGGAGTCAGGAAGTTGGTGGTGTTAATACCCCCGTGCCTCGGAAAGCACGTTAAGCCGTTGGTCCTGCGCCTGATCTCTCTACGGTCATGTCGGACTGCCGTCTTACCGAAATTATGAGAGTGAAGGAATAGAGAGTGCACCTGTGTATTGCACACACACTTGTGCACTATAATATGTCCCGCGCAGTTGGCTAATCTCTGTTGAGATAGGCCGTCGTAGTAGAAATTCGGCTAGAAGGACATTACTATTATTATTAGACTTATATGTCATTCAAAGGTAAAAAGAATACATTTTAAAGTTAGTTTTAATATTTTTTTACACTCACAGTCATCATATCAGCCTATTGCAGTCCACTGCTGGACATAGGCCTCTCCAAGACGGCGCCAACTTTCACGGTCCTCCGCTTCTCGCATCCAGCCACCACCGGCCACCTTCCTCAGGTCATCGGTCCACCTAGCAGGGGGGCGTCCAACACTATGTTTCCCGAGACGTGGTCTCCATTCGAGAACCTTCCTACTCCAACGCCCGTCGGTTCTGCGACAGAAATGACCAGCCCACTGCCACTTCAGCTTACTGCACCTCTGAACGATATCTATGACTTTCGTCTTTTGGCTGATGATCTCGTTCCGGATTCCATCCCTTAGCGAGATCCCCAACATAGACCGTTCCATAGCTTGCTGAGCGACATGCAGTCGGTGGGCCAGCTTGACTGTCAAGTTCCACGTCTCGGCCCCGTAGGTCATGACAGGTAGGACGCACTGGTTATATACCCTGCTCTTCAGGCATTGCGGTAGAGTTACACTCACAGTGTTTTTTTCTTATTTATATAAATTTTGGTTTCTTATTTAAACATTTTATAGTTTCTAACGATATTATTGAAGTTTGTTTTGTTTAGCACGATGATTGCGTTCGTTCCCTATTGAAATGAGCTAGTCCTAATATACTTTAAATAACCATAACAATACTTCTGTAAACGACGATCTGACGTTCATGACAAGCATCTCCGTGTTTCGGAAGGCACGTTAAGCAGTTGGTCCTGGCTTTACTATACTTCTTTAAATATTTCTTGCTTACACATTTCAAACCATGAAATGTTTAAATACCACGGGCCTGAAGGAGGCCTCACATAATCATCCGAAGTAAGGTCGCTAAACCAAATGTCTCAATTGACTTATGCTTCTATGAGTTTTCCCTTTAAGTTTCCCCTCACAAAAGATAAAATTGAAATGTGTCGGCCCACTTAACAAGTGAAATGGACGCCATATTTGTTTTAAGGCCCTTAAATGTAAATGTCATGCGAAATTTTCATGTTTCGCTTTATTGTCGGCAAATATGCTTTTTTGGTGTTGATTCAATCTACACTTTTTAAAGTACCCGCGGCGACTTAAATATTTTTAAGTAATTCATTTGATAAAAACAATGACTTTTACTACTATTTTTGTAGGCATATGAAATCAGATTCAGATCAGTGGCCCTAGCATAAACCAAACAACATATCATTATCGCGGCCTTTTATCGTATTTTGTCAGCGTTATATCATTTGTCTACCGCTGCTAACATGTCTTGCCATTTATGTCATGTCTAACTGTCAAAATACGAAATACGGTTAAAAATGATATAATTGTCTACAAACTCTAACATGAGCCTCTTTTATTTGTCTATTTAAACCGATTTTTGACACTTGTGCATGACATATTATCGTCGTCGCTTGTAGCTCACGACAACGCGAAAACCTTTGAGAAAAATGGCAGTTCCATATTTTAATTACATTTTAACCACTTACGAAGAACGGGAGGCGCGTAAAATTCAGCGGAAGCGTATCCGCGACGTGTGCGACCCTTTCGACCTGCCGGACATGGAGTTTCAGGCTCTGTGGCGCATGTCCAAGCCAATGGCTTTATACATTATAGATAGGCTGAGAGAAGACTTGGAGCCAAAAAATGGAGTAGGACTCCCAGCCCATTTAAAGGTGAGGTCTCCAAAATTTCTTACAAACATTTCTTAATCATAAATATGATAGAATACAATCCTGTTTTTAATTCCAGCCTAACCTATAAAACTTCTATTTAACTTAGGCAAAGCATGGTATGGTATTTGTTTTTAGGTTCTTTGCTCTGTACAATTTTTGGCCAATGGAGGCTACCAGAGGCAGATTGGCCAAGATCACTCCTTGTGTCAAGCTCAGACCACAGTGAGCAGCGTCTTGGACCAATTTGTAAAGTTAATTTATTTGAGGTAATTGAACTATGTTGATATATTTACATACAAACTATGCAATATGTAAAAAATTTAGGATTGATACATAGCACTTATTGATTTCTATATTATTTAAGACTCCTATTAATATTAATCATAAAACTTTTCCAGACTCTTGCCTGAATGGGTCCATTTCCCAGCGTCTGAGCTTGCCCGGAGGAGTGTTAGTGAGGGCTTTGAGGAAAAGTATAGAGTGCCTGGAATTCTGGGTCTCATTGACTGTACCCATGTCAAAATTTTTCCGCCACCTGGGCCAGAGGGAGCCCAATATAAAAACCTTCGAAAGGGCGCACATACACTTAATGTGCAACTGGTAAGACAAAAATACTAATCTTAATTGATAAGTAAACTCAAGCTCATCATAACTTATAGTACCTACTTAATTTTGTTTTTTTATTCTAGATCGTGGATTCAGAGTGCAGAATTTTAAGTGTGAACGCGCGGTACCCAGGCAGGGTACACGATTCTTTTATATGGGCCCACTGTGTTGTAAAAGACGAAATGAAGAGGCTTTACAGCACAGGAATAGGGAATTACTTCCTTTTGGGTAAGCCTGATTTTACTTAAGTCCTACTATCTTTATTAATTTTAAGTTACAGATAATAATATATATAAATATATCAATAAAACTACATTTGTAAATGTGTAATGAAAATAATTTTAATTAATAAAAAATCAGCTTGCTGTCAATCAATGGCTGCACTTCATCGTCGACTGCGGCGTTTCCTGAAAATTTATATATTTTTTACTAAGTTTTAATTCATAATTATTTCTGTTCCAGGTGACTCTGGTTATCCCCTCGAGCCTTGGCTCATGACGCCAATACTGCATGCTGAACCTGGGTCGCCAGAGCAGCGATACACAGACTGGCATTGCCAGGTTCGCAATGCAGTGGAGCGTACCAATGGGTACTTGAAAGGAAGTCTCCGGTGCTTAGGCATTGACCGAGTGCTACACTATGCACCGGAAAAAGCTGCGGAAATAGTATATGCTAGTTGTATCATATACAATATAATGAAATATTTCGGGTAATTTAAAATTTTTTTTTAACTCTGATTTCATTTATTTAAGGATTTTATTTATTTTTTAAATTTTATAGTTATTTTGTTATATGATCATGAATAATATGAACCGTTATACACAAATATATATTTTTAACGTGGTGTATTATCTTTTTATTTTTTTTATTTTCAGAGTACCACTAGAGGAGGCAGAGGAGATTAATAGTCCACATCCTGATGATCAAGTAGAACCCGCACGCCTACTCAGAGTTGCCAGAGCTCGTAGGGAGCAAATAATTAGCACATATTTTAATTAAACTTCATTAAAATAAATAATTTATTCTTTGCTTACATTTTAAGTTCAATTCTCTTCAAATTATTGTTCTGGCGGACCTCGGATATCAATTCCTGAAATTAACATTTTAATATTATATTATGTACTTAAAATTATTGTTTTTAAGTGACAATAAGCATTCACTTTGCAATAATAAAGATTCCATATTACACTATAAAAAAATTATATCCAAGTTGAGGGTATAATTCCAATAACATCGACAGGCTTTGCCAACTTGTGGGTGGCCGGTATGCGAGGAACGCGGGTGCAATTCCCGCCTGAGATGGCTCTCAGATGACCAAACGGCGTGGTGCGGCTCCGGTGCGGCGTCTGAGCATTACCGTTCCGGTTTTCTACATATAAAAATGTATTGTAGCCAAACGGTGCCGTGCGGTGCGCTCCGGCGAGCATCCATCCATTGATATTGCAGACTGACAAGGGCGGCGCCGCAGCAGCGACGGAAAGACTAATGCTTCGTCTCGATACCGGCGCGTGCGCGGTGCGGCACCGGAGTGCACCACACGGCGCCGTTTCGTGACAATACATTTTTATATGTAGAAAACCGGAGCCGCACCGCGCTGTGTGGTTTGGCTCCCAGGCGGTATTTTAAAGTACAATATCGAATCATTATGACGTATTTTAATTACACTGCATAGTTTTTACCTAAAGGTATGTTGGTTAAGTTACCTTCATGAGACCGTTGAGCTCCAATTGAGCATTTAAAAATCGGTCTGGTGGGTTAGCGACTCGGACACGTCCTCTCCTTCGCCTTGGTGGCGCCAGTGGTGGCGGTGGCGGTGGCGGCAGTAGGGGTCGCGGCAGTGGTAGCGGTGGCGGCAGTGGTAGGGGTGGCGGCGGTGGCGATGCTGGTGGTGATGCTTGCGCAGTCAGACAAGGTGTAGAGGCTGGTAGCGTTGGTGTTTCCCGAGCTGATGGTGCAGGCTGAAAATCCGAAATAAACAGTGTGATCAAAAATGATAAATACACAAATCCCTTTGTAATAATATTTATTTATGTTAATAAAAAAATACATCTGTTTCTTCTAAATACAGAGTTAGTATAACTTCATAAACATTCTTATTTATTAGCTAAATACTTAGATAGGTATGTTGTATGAATTTTAGTATTATCACAATAATACCGAGTCAATTTTGATTAAAAGGCACACTGGCGCTACATAAAACACAGTAGCTGTCTTCAAAAAAATACATTTGCGTGTCAGACAAAGGATCTATTTTTATTTAATTTGGCGCAGACTTACTTACAATAGTTATAACACTGGAATAAATAGTAAGATTGTGGCTAATAATAGATTTTAATCAATACAGAATAATTCATTTTTATATTATATTTATTCCTTCTAACCAATTACTTTTAAGAATGTTACTTACGCCAATTGGGGACTCAGCAGGTCCGCAGCCCACTGCCATCTCCCTGCCAATGGTGCTAAGCACCATACTGCTGTTGGGGGACATCTCGGGAATACCAGTTATATTCCCGGTAGCATTCACGGCTTTATTGTACGCCCCACCCTCCGTCCTTGCCTTTCGCTTTTGATCTCGCCAGCACTGCAGTGTTAACTTATTGTTATACACTAAAATTCAACCAGCTTCCACATTTAAAAGTTATTATTAACCGAACTTACAATTTTCCACTGCTCCACCGAGCGATTGGGGCCCAGCTCATCCAAGGCAGCTTTGAGCTGAGCCCACTGCCGCTCGATTTGGGCAGCACCTATTGGAGTGCGGTACTCCCCAGCCGCAAATTCCTTGTGGGCGGCCATATATTGGCACAGATATTGAATCTGTGCCTTATTGCTTCTAAGTTTTCTAAATAAACATTAAACCATTAGGACTTTCCATGGTAAGAACTTTTTTAAGTACAATACAAGTTTTACTCACGTCTTCGAGGCCATAGTTTTACTTTTCACGATTTTATTTTACTTTTCATGAACTTGGGGAAAACAAAAGTAGTTACGCAGTTTTGAAAAGTTCAAAACAACACACTTCAAGAAATTAAACAGCGATAGCTGTCAAACAGGTTTTTTTGTTCAATTCTGGGTAGACAAAGGATCAAGTCCATGCAGCCACGTCTTCAGTATTTATATCATTTTTCCATTATTTTCTTCAGTATACTTCTTCTCATACACTTACACAAACAACTACACTAACACTAAACTACAAATTAACTTAACCTATTTATTAAAATGCGAGGATGGTTCACATTTCAATGCTCTCAAGGAAATTTTGAGCGGAAAATCGAACCGGATCAGATAGGAGCGCCTTACTTTGTTTTCACTTTTACTTCATTAGTTCTCCACTGCAGCACATTATTAAGATTATTCCACCATAATCACAACAATGACCACGAAAAACTAATTTTAAAAAATTAAGAAAACGTAGCCCATTCATTACGGTTTTTGTTACCCGCCAAAAAACCGCTGTCATACAGGTGTCACTGTCAATATGTTTCCCATAGATGTGTCAACGCAGGTTTTTCGTATTAGGCAAGAAGTGTTTAAGCCAAATCGGACGTAAAATTGAACGAATGATTATATATTAACCAATGTTGCCAAACGCAAAAAAAATATAATTTTGTAGTATGGCTACATCTGTTAGTCATGTAGATTAATGTGGATAAACGTTTGTCTAGAGGATAATTTATATCGGGGGTGGTTGCCATGTTAGGAAAAATGATAAAATAAGAGAAGATGACAAATTTTCTTTTGTCTAACGACAATTTATCGGTGTTGTGCATCTTAGGCCAACTGATCAGAATAAAGACTTTCTCAAAGTTAGCATAGTCTTGGCGACCACAATTTTTTGACACACAATTTTTTATATTTATGTGATGTAGCCCGTTTTTTTTTGCGACCAAGCTTGCCACAAGCTGTTTGTATTGCGCACACACTTGTGCACTATAATATCTCCCGCGCAGTCCGCTATTGATATTGGCCCCTGTAGTCAAAATTCGGCTAGGACATTATAGCAAACCTTACGTAATTTTAATAATTTCGTCGTAATCATTCGGCCACTTTCATTGAATACTTAGCCCTTCAATGCTTAAACCATATCGATCTACATCTCAGGATCGTGACGCGCGTCGTGGGTGCGCGGGCGCAGCGTACGCAAATCGGCGGCTAATTGCGCCCCGGGGCTCGCCAAGCAACAGTGGTGATCTTTGTCCATTGTATTTTAGTCGGACGATTAATATAGTGATCATTTCTGTATTATCTCGTCGTTCTGGAAAATAAGATCATAATATGTCTACTATGTAAGACGACCGTCTTGATGTAGTTGCCCGCGCTCAAGACTTCAATGTCGGCGGTAACAGGTTCGAACCCCGCAAAGGGCAAATGCTTGTGGGATAAGCACTAACATTTAAACCTAAGGCATAGATGTTTAAAAAAAGTATACAAGTATGTATATCCTAGTCACCATAGCACAAGCTGACGCTTAGTTTGGAGCTAGGTAATTGGTGTAATGGTGGAAAAAAAACCACGGAGTAGGTAATATTATGTTTGTTCTTAAGTGTCAAGTTTTCGCTATTAACATTTTGTTTCTTACCCATACTTACAAAATCTTCGAATACCACCATCAACACTCATCGTTTTAAGATATTATTATTTTCATTTTGCCGATATGGCATCTTGTTTGACTACAAAAGTGTAAAAAGGTTCATTTACTATCCCACAGAGTAATTTTATTTTCCGATATATTATTTAAATATGGTACAGTGGACATAAACCCCTTTCTCGAGTCCCATTCGAACCCTGATTGCCTTCAATGAAGCTGTCCAGTAATTCCCTTAATTCCAGAACCTTCGGCCCTTTTCGGTGCATCCTACGTGATGATATTCACCACCATAATGGGACCACATTTTGGTTTATTGATGAGGAAGGGCTAATGGTTCAATAAAACAAGGTTTCTTACACATGACCACAACGAAAAAGCCCCATCGTGGTCTGGCTTATGTAACCTAAAGCCAGTCATTTTTGGAATGGCAACTCTAAGTGTTCAACTGTTGTTTTTTGAGGTTATATCGGAGTCGGTGCACGTATTGTTTCTTGAAAATTCTAAGCGAACATAGGTAAAACGTTTAAAATTACCTAACCTTGAGCACTTATTCTGTGTTATTTTTTAAATCAGTAAATGATTTGAACAAAAACAAGTATCAAAATATTTAACTTCTATTACGTTGATGATACTATGTTTTTTTAATTCGCTAGCTTTTGCTAGTTTTATTTTTCGTTATCCATACCAATGTTGTAAAACTTTCATGAAACTGATCTACTTTTAATGTTACCAGGCAGAAAAACAAACAGCCACCCCGTTATTCCAAAAACTTAATACCGGGTTTAAGACAGGACTAAGCTATTCGCTAGCCAATTAGAAAAGCGCTGCTCTATTAGGTTATGACACGAATGTGTCATTTATTCCTCTATTGTCGGCTAATATTTAGACCAATTTTAAACCTGGTCTATTTTTTTTGTAATAGTACCGCCAGTGTCTTATTATGTTTTTAATTTTATAGTCAGCTGTAAAAACTTTTTCGAAATTCTCACTTGCCACTGGCATTTAACTATGAAAGCTACAATTCTTTTTCTTAATTCCTTCTGGCATTTATTTTACTTTTTATTACCAGCCAGTAGCATCGCGTTGTTACAAAGTAAATCATAATTAAAGCAGAGCCGACCTATTTCTCAGCACCTACGGAACCCTCAGGCAGGAATGTCGCCGCATAAAAAAGATGCGCGTACGCAGCGTTTACGGAGATGCCCACAGGACTGGTTCGGATCTAATTCTAGTATAAGGCACGGGAAGAAAAGAAAAATAACGTTAGAATTGTATGGTGCACGAGATGCTGAATATTTATCAAACGATACTAAAGAGATGCTGCATAGATAAAATGTATGAACGAGTATGGTAACTTGATCAATGTTAGTTATTTTATTACCTACGAATACAAAACTAGCCATGAGCATTTTAAGAGGATATAAATTTAAAAAAAATAACTCTAATTATTGGGACTTAATTTATTCTAAACGTTTTATTAGCGGGTACGAATTTCTGTTAGTAATATTATTTACATCGGGCAAAATGTTTATGTATTCCTTTAAAGGAAAACAGATAAAATCTCTACAGTCTACGAATGCCTACTAGAGGTAATAGAAAACGAATAAAGTTTAGTCCTTAAAAGATAAAGTAATTACATGGAAATCAAATAAATATTTAAAGATTTGTAAGTTTATGATTTTATTTTATTAACCATCTTAGATTTACACTCATAAATGATCTACCTACATTTAATTAAATATGAGTCATGTTAACATTTTAACTGGTTTGGCTATTATCATTCTATGATCGTGATTTTTGATGTCCAAATCTATAATGGTGTCACTTTAGTAGAACTTTTTAAAGTCAATAGATAATTTTTTACAGCCGGTTCAAAAAGTTTTAATGTTTTAATCCTTAAAAAAGAAAAAGAATATCTACGTCCTAAAAAGAAAAAAAAAACTTAATAAGTAGATACGCTGTTAGTGCAATATACCCTGTCTCCTAAGCTACAATTTCTTAGAAGCTGTTGCACAGAGGTAATGCTCATAAGTCCTCATTACGATGAATCCTAGCGTTTTCGAGATGGCACTGGCAGCCAAGAAAAAATATGTTACGTTGCGAGATGTGGCGTAACCAGCTGTGCTTATTAGAAGTATGTCCTAATGAGTCACTGACCTGTACGGTATACTTGTAAAGTTTTTATGTTTCTTGTACTTTTTAGATGACATCAAAATCATAAAATGCACAGGAATAACGTACTCTGCTAAAAAAAGATTATACTGCTAATACAATAGGTATTGTATTTTTTCTGTTTATTAATATATTTATTTATATATTTTATTTTTATTTATATATTTACTATTATTTACCTTGCTCAGCGTATAAGCATCGCTATCCAGCGCGGTAATGCTGCCAGCATCCTGGGAACCTTACTTAATTTATCTTAATTTTTATTAATAAGTTGTATATACTAATGTACATTTTTATTGTTCTAATTAAATAAACATTATCACTATTTACTACGTCTCTTGTAATGTTTCTTATATTGAGATTAGTGTATGCATTGTTATTATATTTATTGATTTTTTAAGTACTTATTACGAGTACAGTGGACGGATTGCAGTTATATTCTACTGTTGTTACCTTAGTTCTTATTATAATTTTTTTTTTTTCCTTGTCTTTAAATTATTTATTTGTGTATTTTGAGTCCTAAAAGCTTATGTTTTCTTTTATAGCGTGCCTATCTGGTAAGTATTTTATGTAGTCGTAATTTAAGTACATAAATATAAAATATCTAATTAACATAAACATTAAAGCAATCATGATAATTGCAATGGGGTAGTTATACCACACATAAAGTTAAGCAATTAATTAAAATACACATTAACAGCATTTTTGCATTGCCTCAGTATCAGTTGTAAAATTGGTAACAAATAATAATGAAATAGGAATTTTCTTAAAAAATAATTATTATATATCTTCAAATCGTTATCGCGTGGCTAGTATTTGAACAATAAGCTGAGAGAATAGAGAATACCTTGTTTGCCGCCTGTGTGTTAAAATGGAAAAAAGTTAATATGATCGAATATATTATTTAATTTTGTACTTTATTTGTACCTGTCTCACAAGCGAAGTGGCTACTGATTCGACTTAGACAGAAATAATAAAAAATACATATGTAGGTGTAGGTATTTATCCCACGTTTTCCTGTTGCTTTATTTTAATGCACCAGGCGCCAATATTTACAAATCCTTCCAAGAATGACCCTGTTGTCACTCAAATATAGCCTAATAAATTATTCAGTAGCATGTTGACTCAGAATAACAAATAACATTGTAGAATATTGTGTACGAAAATATGTATGTGATTAATTGTTTATTAGGCCTAAACTAGTTTACTTGGAACTTACTTCGACAGCTGTTATTAATTTAGCTACCCATGTTTTGGATTGAATAGATTTATATTAGAATTATTTATGTATCTTTGAAAATACAAAAGATATAGTACATCCTAAATTCTCAACTAATCCTGTAGCAACGGCAAAAATGGGTTTGCTTGCCCATGCGTAGCACAGTGGGTCACAAACTCCACAGTTTCGGCAATTTCGCCGTCATTGCTCAAATATGCGGCGAAAATCGATGAGGCATGCGTTTGACTATCCTCGGACACTCAATATTCATAACGGGCCTACTATTGTTTCCCGCCATTCGAAACGTCACGTATAACAGGCGCCATCTTGAAAGGGACGTGCTGTAACGCACCCAGAATCATTTGAACCCCAACCACTTGAATCGGCATCACAAATTCGGTTTCTCCGCGTAACGACCGCGGGTCAAGTTAATTTGGCGATTTTCTTGACCTAAAGAAAATTATGAATGTATGCTGAGGGTTTTGCGTTGCATAGAAATCAGGTAGCCACCAGCGAAGTGAAGCTCCGTCATACATTTTAAACATTTTTCAAACTACTTACTTTGTGGGTCGAACGATGTGCGTAGGTATGCGAGCAAAATCAATAATTTAGGTCAGAAAATGAGTTGAACGTTAAAGTAAACGACTCAGTTTATTTCTGTATAAACTAGTTCTAGACTGTTTTACAGGTAGTCATAAATTCGTCGTAACAGTGATGAACTGCTGAAATAAGAGCAAGAGTTGTGACCTCGTACAAAAATGTTTTACGAGCGGATTTATTCTTTATGCGTGCATTTGCCTTTGTCTTTCATTGTATGTTGAGTTGCGTGACAGTTTGCATGCATTAAACTAATTTGATTATAACCATTTTTAAGTACGCTGATGAGGTTGTTAAAACAAAGTTTTAAATAAGTGCACTCATTACATTTTAGAACTGTACGAGATCTAGTTTCTGGTTGATTTCATACGAATGGTATTAGCTAAAGTTTTTTCTCATGTTATTTCCTTAACCATCTTTTTCACCATTGCAGCTTAATGATCATCTTCAGTCTCAGCGTGTATTTAAACCATTTTAGCTTAGAATATAGTACTTATGAGAATGTAACTTCATTTTCTCTCGAATTCGAAACAAAAATTGCAGTCGGTGGAACTCCGGCAGAAGTAAAATAAGTCAATGCTGTAATTTTAAACCATAAATAAACTCTTATTATTGTCAATGCTCATACTCATAACCTGGTGGCAATTGTTAGCGCATGACACATCCAATTTAGCGATGATGCACGTTCAGAATCGGCCGGTAAATTATTTTCGGCTCACCGAGGCTCGGGTACTGCGCCTTTTTATATTTATGTGCTCGTAAAAAACGTCAATTACACTCAAGCCATAAATCATACGTAAAGAGGGCTAATTTGTGAATTTGTTATGGTGTTAAACAAATAATTAATGATCAATAAAGACGAATTTTAACAAAATTTTATTATATATGCAGTATAGCTATTCCAATCCAACTTGTCTCTATGTTATTTGTGAATGATGTTCATTTAGAAGCCGCTAACTGTATAACTAAGGTTCTGCACAATTAAACGAAGATATAAGAAAGAACAATGCATTACGATAATAACCAAATAATAGTGTACGCGAAATATACTTAATTAAACACAGTTGCAAGCGAAAGTAAGATGTAACAAAACTTACGCAATGACCGATAAATTCCACACTTAAAAACCTTAAAATTTCTAATATCGCAAATTCGCGTTACATAAAACGGTTGTCTGTCAGAACGAATCAACACACCACGGGACCCAGACGTCGATTAATAACGCCATAGCTGGCTTCTGATTGACCAATGAGGCTATCTCTTCGATCAATCGAGAATCGAGAATCGATGGCGTGCAGTACGCATCGGTTTCGGTGAAAAATCACATCACGCACGAACACATTCTCGATTGGACTGTTATGTTATGACAGGTGCCTTACATAACCTTTTTTGTGTGAAAAATAAATCCAAAATTGGAATGCGGCCACAGCACAATTTGTTGGGAAAAAACTTGCGTGCGCGCTGCATTGCATACAGTACAAACTCACCCATTAAAATTCCCGCCCGCGCACTGCTCTCTATTTAGAGCAATAATAGACTTCATAACGAGCCCGAGTCTTTTTGCCTAAAAAATATTTGTGCTCGGCCGCTGGGTGGGATTCTTCGATTGTATCTCAACGACTCGAGATTTAGTGGGTGAGAAATTTTGAAACCCTGTGATTATAGACTAATCATCTTTACCGCGTGAACCAGTGATAATAAGAGGGTTCCAACCATGATGCACTACGCACACAGTCCTACAAATGGAAACTCCCACGCTTTTGAATCATCTACTTCATCAGATTCATGTAATCTTTGGAGACAAAGATTTGCTCATTATGTTTGTTTGGAAAATGACATAGTGTAAATGTGCACAGTGATAACTTCATGTCGTACTTCTTTTTACGTTATTAAAACATATTGAGCCAGTTGTCATAAAGATAAGATTTCCTACGTAATATGCGCAAGCAGCTTCATGTCTTGCTTCTTAACTATTTTTCGGAACGCATTAAACTTGTTCAGTCAACGTTGCTGTCACATTTTTCAACCCAATTAACCAAATTCCAGGACATTCTTGTCATTCTGTATTGCTTAATTTAAGGCATTTTATCGTTATTTAATTTACGATCCTTGAAATATCGCAGTTGTTTAAAGATTTCGTATACGATTAGGTTTTATTGGTACCACCTCACTAATTTAATTTCGCTTTTAGTCTTTTTTGGTTCATCTTGTCCTTGACTGACATGACCTATGAATGATGAATGATAAATGATGCTCATTCACAGCATTATTTTCTATTACAATGACAGTTGCTTTTGTACTGCGAATACAGTGATCATGTTTTACCGAGGTTTTGTTTGCATATCGGGCGCTAATCGCCCTGGATTGTGGATCAACGCCACTATCTTCAGCAATCTTAACGGCTTCTTGGATTTCAGCGGCCATTTCTTTGAGCTGTTTACAAGTTATCACCTACGCCGCGAACATTACCCTCCTTAACAGTAGAACAATGGACAATTACAACTTCCAGTTAATGGCCAAGCAGCTACAAAAGAAACCGATTGTCAATATGTTACCCTAGCCGCTTGAAGACTTTGCGCTTAGCAAATCTAACTCTTATACCGTTGATTCACAGACTAAGTTGGATTCTCTAACGTGTCTCGCTCATCGGTTGAGAAACGATAATTTCTATTGGTATGGAAAGTGAGTGAAATAACTTGTTTCCCAACAATTGTATGTGTGTGTGGAAAGCGACGGAAAACTTATTTCACTTAGTGAAAACTTGTCTATCGTAATTGTGTGCGATCATTGTTGATTTCCAATGACGTCAGTCACTGATTGCGGTGCCCCACTTCTATTAGTTTCATAGTTTTTGTTACGTCATTTGTAGCATTTTCATTCCATCTTTATTTACAATGAGTCGTTTACTCTAGATCACGATAATATTGTGTTCTTAGGACAATGTCTGTTTTCTCTGATGTCAGGTGTTCAAGCCACGCAAGGCTTTCTTTTCTAACTACGCGATAAAATTGATATTTGCATATCTTGCATTCTTAATCTTTAATTTACCTCTTTTCGCATTTTCTTCATATTCTATTTGTCTGCCGTATACTTCTCAAAGCCCATGACACCATTCGACTTAACAATATTGTATACAATAGTTAGTTGTCGTTTCACGGTCTAAACAGTTTACGATGATTTACAAGCAAGCGCAAGTGACTGCAGGTTATATAACATTATTGTCGTTCAGAACGGTGCATCCAAGTGGATTCACCTTGGGCTCCTATTACAGGAGTACAGGCGTAATATCCGAGCCACAACTATAAATAGAACTTGTGCAACCCATTTACTTTTGTAACGTAAATCCAATGCCATATTTAATAGGGATAGTAACAACAATGTTGTATGTTGACGACGTCATCTATATAGGCAGCGAATTTGAGATGGTTTTGTGGAAGTTTTAAATTTTAACAACAGGTTCCTTGCAAAAAACGAAAATATGCACACTATTTACCAGTTTGGTCACCATAGAAGTGATTGAAGACAATTAGTTTATTATGACCGCTTCTGAAGATAATTACATAAAATCCTATTATTTGCTAAGCAGACACAATAATAACTTTAATTCTCGATCATTTCCTTCCGGTCTTAATAGCAAATTGGTTTCTGAGCAAGTGTTGCAGTGTTATTAAATATTAGTTGTACATTATCTTCGACACATTCTATCGGACATGACAATGGCCTTCGGGCAAGAATGATAATGAATCGGTCGAGTTTCACACGTATCAAAATCGTGGCTATTCAAAACGCGTGAGAGTGCGCCCGCGCAGGTCCCTGCTAGATAGGGTTGCCTGTTCTAAATTAAAAAGGAAAACTAGTTTTCATTTTGAAATATCATTGTGTCATCCATTAAGATTTTTAAGATTTTTTGATTCGTTGTAACTTTCTAGATCACGTAATCGATGCTGAAACAGATAAAGGCATGAAAATCAACTAATTTGGGAAACCTTGTTCATTTATAAATCCGTAAGCCTTATTTTACTGCAACAAACAAATATGACGAAGTAATCTAATATGTAGCATATACGAGTATACAAGTCTATCTTCCTAATCTGTTATCTCTACTTTGTTATCTTAAGATGATGTAGTTTAAGGTAGAGCTTAAGCCTATCTTATCTACTATCGCAGCACAGCCCTAGTTCGGTGGGCGTAGCGATTTATGGTGCGCGGGCGCCGGCGAAAGTGTCGCCGCTGCTTTGATCCTTCCACGGGCTGATTAATTGCTCGGATCGGAGAAATTCTAATTTATAATCCAGTTAATACAGTATAATAGGAAAGGATCTGTCTTAACGAGCTGCTAGACTCAATTTAGAACTTAAAAACGTCTAGATCGGAACAAAGTAAACCGGTTTGGAAATCACGTATAGTTTATTACTTTTGGGCCTCGATTCCCGTAGTACCAAACGGCAGTCAAATGATAGCGTCAAAACTCGAAGGTGACAACAATGTTATTTTTTTCTCATTCTCGCATTAGCAAATATAATCGAGACAGAACTTTACCGAACTGCTATTATGACAAAGAGAATAAAGTGATATAAAAAATAAAAACGGAGTTCCTTGATGGAATGGGATAAACAGTTCGTCTGAAACATTTGAAGAACTGCAAACACAGTGTCATGCTTATATTCTATGCTAGTAACTATTATGTAATCTGTGCTAATAGTATCTAGGTCCTGGGTATCTATGGTACTATGTTAGACCCGTCTTGTTGCTGTTGAGTGATTTAGAATGTTTTTAAGGCTGCTAATAATATTTGACATCGCTACTTAATCAACTTGATCAAATATTAGCATGTTATATCTTACATCGTGGACAGAACCAGCTGACTGCAATCACGATTTGAACAAATGACTGACAAATAAAATCAACAGTACAGTCAAGGTCAAATGTCAAAGTTTAAAACTCAATACTCAGCCATGCGGATCAAGTCTTTATGAGAATGAAATATCAATTTGTACATGATTCGTGAAGCATAATTTGCAGTCTTATGCAGTAAAACTAGTCAAAAATATTAAGGACGTGTCTAATAAACCCGATTATACATATGTCATAACTAGTAACACAAAATAGTGATGTAACGATTTATCGTACGGTAAATGTCAAGTTTTGTGAATTTCCATAATTTAATACACTGTTGTATAATGTTCATCAATGTGTGCAGTAAAAGGTTTTATTTTTAGACTAACAGGTCATATCCATTCTTTAAAGCCTTGTAATACAGATTTATCATTCCTGACAACAATCTAGATTTTGGTTATTGAAAGGTCTAATAACCCAGTAAATGATTTTTGCTTTATGTCTCCATCATCCAACAAAATTAGGCAACTGCCCCTGTTCAACTTGCCGTAATTCAAATCCAAAGATAACAATTATCTTAAGACTTCTGCTATTGTTATAACCAGTCCTGATCAAAACAACCTTCATCGTATTTACATATTGATCCAATCTGTCACGCTAACTCATTTACGGGATATAACTAACCACGTTGGCATTGTTCAATGGGGCGTACCAAACTGGTTAAGTCCATTTAATTATAACTTGATATTAGCGTCCATGATAATATTGACAAGGCTATGTTAGGGCCAAGCTACACATGTGCTTTTCTAGCTGCAGCTTATTCTTTCTTCTGTCCTACTTGCAATGGTTGGGGCGTCATTGAAGCTATTTCCTGCCTGAAGGAGTTGTTGTGTCAAGAAGTGAGGTGGTAAAAGTCCCCCTTATCAAAGCTCTTAAAGCAAGGCTGCTATTGGACAGCTTTCTTGTTACGACACATACAAAAAGTGTCAAAGGCAGCTGCTATAAGAGTGGTGATGATGGAGTATTGATGTGGCTGATAATGTTATTTCGTCATCATTAACTGAAGAGCTTCGCTCTCTTGTCAGTGGATTAATCGTCATTCCTGTCTTTTGTTGTTGTGTTACTGCCGCACTTAAAGACGTCAATTAAATTTAATCTGTAATTAAGTCACATCCAGGCACTTTCTATGCCAATGAAATAGAAAAGAACGGCATGAGATTTAATAAAGGATTAAATTTATTTGACGTCTCTGAGTACGGTAATTAATTATTTATACAGAAGGTAATACAAGAATCTTCTTTGTGACATAATGAGTCACCTTGTTTGATAGTTCGCTAATCAAACAAGATTTATTAACACTGATGAAAATGCCTCTCTCCACTTAAGCATTTTCAAGACTAAAACGATGCCAATATTGGCAAGTCTTAGTGACTCTACCTTTACCTTTACATCATCAACGTTTCAATGTGACTGCTGTGTATGGACTTGCGTGACACCTGTATGACCCTGAAACTAATTTTCAATTAATATTGTAATAATTAATTCCTTACTGATAGCCCAGAGCGTATCAGTTAGACCTTTTGTTATTTTACTGTGTTTACTTTAATTAATGTTGTGGCAATATTGATATTATTTATTCCTCATTGGTTTACATGTTAAGCTAGGCACCGTATGCCGCTGTAGTAAGTGCAATATAAAAAAGAAACAGCTATGCAGTCCAGTTAATTGTGGTTATATTGTTTAATGTCTTTTTGATAATTTTCTTAGCATTCATATTTGTAACTACAATCGACAGTGAAATTAATGCCAATCTTCTTCGAGTTTGACATTAGCATTTTAAGGGTCAATAAACGATGAGTCTGTGTACAATCCATCAGATCCAAGATAAATACTTTGAACCGAGCTATTATCACTTCACTAGTCTAACCGCAATCTGTTAGTATAAATAGAAAAAAGAATGGTCAGAAACGACGACTCAATCTATCTGAACAGTCTGCAGCAGAAGTAGGTGAACACTTGACCCTAAAGCCTTGGGCATAAGGTGAATAACGAGCGCCTTTGTGGCCGACTGTACTAAATGATCTGTCATTAGTTGCGTGCGCGCATCCACAATGGCGGCTATGATCCATTGAGATGTGTACAATGAGATAGCATCGATGCTCAGTGTTTGTTGATGCTGTACAAAAGAGTGATCTTAGATGTTATCTATCTGTTCTGAAAGTAAGAGATTTTCATCTAAAGTAAGTAAAGTTTTACTAAAAAAATAGCAGTTAAGATTTTACAAGTGCCTATTTAATCCACAAATGACTTTAACGATAGTTTCGATTCCATTTAAGATACCGTTCCGTGCTAAGACCTCGCCATTGTCGACACAAACAATAAATACAGAAATACTCGGGATTTTGCAGAAAACGTTTGAAAGTGAAATGAGCATTTACAATTAACGGCTTTAAAGGGTCCCTCGTATATCTTGATAATGAAATGCTTACTGACTCACAGAGCGAGCCCTCGGATCGATTTCAGGCTTTATTGTGCGAACTTTAGGGCACAATTTGGCTCGATGCGCACGCGCAGATAAGTCATTGGAAAGTGAAATGAGGGCGCACCTGACGTTGCTTTCTTTACGTCTCGTTCTTTTTGCTTCAGTGAGAGTGGTCTAGATTCGATAATTGTGTCGGTAGCGATTCCGTGACGGGTCCGAGTCGGACTCCCGACTGCACCATTGATTGTCGGAGCCCTATTTGGGAGAGGTTGATGAATGGGTATTGATATCGTTGTATTGACAGACTGATTCAGACCTTTCTCCGTATGGTTTTAATGTTGCCGATGTTTGCTTTCCTTTATTCGCAGCTGCATAAACAGATATCTCGCTTTTAGTACCGGTTTGGAGACCTTTGGAGTCCCTAGTTCAATGCGGAGGTCTTGTAAGTATGTCACGATTTTTGCTTGCATGTTTCTTTACGATCTTCAACTTGCATTTGGGTCAGTTTCCCATAACTGTCGTGATGACTCGATGGAATGAAGTCACGGCTCCGAAATGGGACACAGCGATACATTCTACTATTTCTTAATAATGTAAGTAGCTTCGAAATTCTCGTGCCGAAGTATATTGTCCCCATGAACTCCGAAGAGGCCTATGATAAGAAGATAATGACTAAAAAGATATTGTTATCTTCAAAGGAATGTTCCCATCCTGGTTCAAAGCCCTAGTCGTAAATCAAATCTAATCAAACAGTTTGTTACTTGATTTTATCGCTTTCGGATGCATTTTCAATAAACGTAAATAACTTAATGCGATACGTGGACAGGCACTTTAGAAATTCAATTATTAGGAGAATACGTTACTCGGTAAAGACTCTTAGTAACTATTTAACAACCAATACAATAATATAATATTTAATTATATACTGAACGGTAAAGTAAGAAATTGATTATGAAATGTACATTTCGCGCAGAATACAGTGGATTTACGAAGATAGAAAATATCTTTGTAAAGGTTACGAATTACGATTTATCACTTCGGTTTCCTGATCTACCAAGCATTCGATTGGTTATTGCGAAAACCGTCTGAATCGTCTATTTATCTTTTACCAAGTGTTTGAAAGTCGTGATTTGATGTTGGCCGTAAAAAGTGTTTTTCAGCCGAATCGTGTCGAAGCAGCGATGTCGGTTTTAAGTAGAAAGTGACACTTTTGTCGGCAGCTCGTCTCGCACTGTGGATACGTAATTTGCTTTGGACAATTTTGAGTTGGAGGTAAGTGGCACTTTCTCCACTTATCCTCAGGTTTGGAGCGAACACTGTAAATAAATGCCGAGAAACAATAGGAGATAACAATTTGTGTGTTATTTTACGGATATGTAGGATTATAATTATTTGCTTCTTATAAACAATGTTTTAGACGATTACTATGTTATTACTTGTTCGCCCACATCTACAACATCATCCCCAAACAAAATCGATTCCAGCTTTGCATAAATTGTTACTCTACATTTTAACTCTACCGAGAATTTCAACAATATCTACGAGTATAAGGACACCCAGTTCGGGCCGAAGCTTTTCGCCACTACGTCATCGCCGCTCGAATCTCGCGAGGCTAGCTCGTGCGCAGACTACCCGGCGCCGGCGCACTATCGCTCATCAGCTGAGCGCACGAAAGTGCAAGTCTACCCGTTCCCACGACCCCCGCTCCCCCCACCCCGCTATAGAACCATCGATTATACTGTTCCCAAACGGTAAGAGTTGCGATGAACTCCTGATTCTATATTGGAAACTAAAATTTCTACGACGACTTAAGAGTATATGTTTTTAGTGGTAGAAATTAATGAATGAAACTCACGCGCTACTCTATTTAGCATCGTAGAAGATCCATTTTCTAAGAAAAACCCATAGAAGTGCAGATATGCAAAAAAGTTTGGGAACCCATAGATTAATGTAATCTGAATTATTTACACTTTCAACCTATCTGGGCTGCGCATAAGATCGCATCGATACCGGGCGTCATGCACACCGTATTTGGACAAACCATTGTTAGCGTTGTGAAAATATCAAATTTGATTTACCGAAAATGGTTCAGGCCATAACTATATTCATGATCGGTTATGAAAGTTCCGATACTGGATAGGGCAGATCGTTTAGATACTTTATTAGTATAATAGCATGAACTAAAACTGTTTAGAGAAAGATTTATTCGTTATGTTGAGTAACAAGAGTATAATTTACAATGAATTCTTACTCTAATGATACTGACTCCGAGAAGGAAGTACATAGATAAAGAAAATATTAAGTCTAAATACAAAATAACCCACAAGAAACCTTAAGCATGCTCTGGGTGACATGACCAATATCACCAAGTCTATTTTTAATTTGTTTGTTTAAACCACACCTTCAGTTCTACATAATACCTTATGTTGATGATACAAGCAAGATCATAAGCAGCATTCCTTTGCTTTGTCGATCTTCAAAGCCAAGGGTGCGCGCGCGCAGCTGCTACCGTAGAACTAATTAAAGCCCTCATAAATATCAAAGGGATGATTAATGAAGTGATACGCCATCCGATGTTGGTTACTGGTGGTAGTGGTAGCTGAATAAATTATATCATTTGTGGGGGTGTGCATTCTCTAAGATAGAAGCCCAAGTTACAAGCTTTGTCTTATATGTACGCGAGTTTGAGATATATTTGGGTTTATTTATATCTTGTGTTACTTCTTTTAAAATTTAAAACAAAATTACATTTTAATTTGTAGGTACTAATATTGTGGTTTAAAGAAAAGCATTGATTTATCTTCACCCTACCTATATAACGATTAAGAGTACATATTTATTCGATTAGTATACATTAAAATGTTATTCTAAGTATCAAAAAATCTGCAGCTGTAATTACTATCTTGGTCCAATAAACAATCTTATGATTTGTATTTGATGCTTCAAGCAGTTTAACTTGATTCATCCTAGCAAAAACAAATATTGCCTTCCTCGGCTCATCCTCATCATGGAGCAGGTTTTATTGTTCATTATGTTCCACCGTATCATTATCCTTACGCCGATGATTAACTTTCATGACTCAGTTTAATATCAAAAATCTGTACGCCAGATAATGAGTTTCAGAAATAATAATATAATCAAATTCAATTTGGTGTTCTTCCCAAATTGCTTACTCCTTACAATCACGATTTATAAGCTTGAAATCCTTGGCCTTATACATCACCGTTAATTCTTGACCTAAACCACGCTTTTTTATCTGGACGCCTCGACTTTTGTGTGATTATTCATCGTATCGTCGGATCTGATAACAATTTTTGTTCATCAACATCATTGCCTTTTTTGGTGTTCTTTCAGGAATTTTCCATGAAACGTTTTAATCCTTCTCTCTTTCCTTGTCGTGTCTATTATCGTTTATTTCTATTTTCTTTAATGTTTCCTTCTTCTTTCTGGTTACTGGTTGGTTACTTGGTTCTGGCTTTCTGATTACTGGTCTTTCCTATGGAATTATCCGTATTACTCTCAGATTGGCTTTTATGACTCACTACCCGCTTGCTCTTCGAATGTTAGATTCATATCTCACGCGCACCTTGACAATCGCTTACCGCTTTTCAATCAGCGACACATAGCAGGGATAATCGTAAATTATAACATAGTGATCCGACTGCGGTGGTTTTACGCCTGTCATCCGATCAATTTATGAGCCAAGTAGAGTGTAAAGGTATTTGGTATTAGTACAAGTGGTCCTGGGTGTGGATAAGAAAAATCATGTTTTATTTCGTAGCCCATGCTTACGACTTTGGTAAAAAACTTCATTAGCCATCAAAGGTGTCTGTTAGGCATATTAGCGATTCGATGGAACCATTCGATTTCTGATCGTTCTTTATCATCGAGCAACCATATAATAAAATAAAATATGAATTCAAGTCTGTGTTTTTAGTTTTTAATTCAAATAGCTTTATAGATGCATTGTTAATCGAACTAAAAAAAGGTACCCCATCCAAACAATTTAGTTAGGACCGCGGCTAACCAATATTGGTACTAAAGTATGGCTCACATCTCTAACTCAGCATGTGGACTCTGGCTAACCGAAAACCCATAAAAGAAGATTAGGCACCCGTTTTATGACCAGCATTTAAAATATGTTTTTGATTCTGTAACGAAAAGTTATGTTATGACTTTTGAATTTATAAGCGTACTTTTCTGTACTCTTGAAACTGTCGCGTGAAAGATTTATGTGATTCAAACAAGTGGAAATCCGAAACGGAATGATTTAAAAAGTAATTACATTCCAGAAGCAAGGTCTTGTAATGTGGAATTGTTTTTTTAAACAATCATCGAAGATTGTGAAATGTCAGTTGCGTTCGCGGAGGTAAAAGAGGTGTGTCGAATAATTCTACATGCGTCTGCGCATCTGTGCTATGCGTCCTTTGTTTTACGAGCAAGTGATTTAAACTCTTGTAATTTTTATTGATGTGTGAATTTTCGAAGGCTTTTAGCAGAGTAATCAATACAATTTTACTGCTGGCCAATAAAATATTAATTCTTCATGTCTTATTAATAACTCTTATGATATTTTGGCAGATTCACATCTGCCTTGTGTGGTTAAAGTATGCCTTGCAAGTTAAACCAACCAACCCGCGATTCCTAAATTTAGTTTTCTTCTTTTATTAGTTCGCTACCGTGTTTATTTCCATTTAGTTCCACCAAAAAAGTAAGCGCCGTATGGTTTGTCCTTTTTATAGGACGGCCATAATTTACGGTTGTTAAAATAAACCGGTGCGTTTCAAATCTGTGGTTTTACGAGACACGCTTGTCGACGGAACGATACCAAGACAGTAAAAAGTAAATCGGCTTAAATAGTTTGTTAATGTCCCGTGGCTATGGGTATTTGAGGTATATTTTTAGAAAAAACTGGCAAAGGCGTATTGAAAGCACCAAATAAAGTTTCTGTAATCACTTTCGTGGCTGAGAAAGTGGAAAGGGTTATTTATGAAATGACGGGATTGGCCTTTAAATTTTAAAGATATTTTTTTTTCTACTGTTATATAATTGTAACTGGGTTTATCCTAGAGTTCACTAACATATGTTTAATTTATAATCAACCGGTGTAGCATTATTAGACATATTTATTATTTTGTATGGGATATCGGTCAAATTACCGGCAATTGAGGGTAAAATTGGTGCACTCGGGTCTATAAATACGAAATGATGGAATTATACAATGGAATAAGGTACTATAGAGAGTTTATTAAAGTCCTATTTGGCTAGTTCTTAAATTTAGCTGACACTAATTGCTTCTACGTTATCAACTTGTCCAAATATCATTTAAAGAAAGCATAAATCAATCAGGACAAATCTGGATCTATATTAGGCGAGTTATTCGACTTGATCGTTATCTCCCGCGTCGCTCTAATTGTTTAACATGCACAAATAAGCCTCGGTGCGCACGCGCAGCCGGTCGCGGTGTAAGGACCTGTACACACTTAACATTTTGCACCGATACGACTGCGATTCAGTTGCGATACTATAGGCTAGCTGGCCGTCCAGGTGCAGTAATACAGCCGCGACGCTAACGCGTAGCATAGACGCGATACAGTTAAATATTATCTTAGCGTTATCCCGAATGCGAGGTCGAAGTCAGAGGCCCTACTCCTGTTGACGATGTCCGTATTTTCGAGTCTAGCCATTACGCTCGTTCGCGTTGTCTTTCTGTCGTGAGTGAAAGGGACGGCTACATTCGAAAATACGGACATCGTAAGCTGGAGTAAGGCCTCAGGATATGACAGATCTGCTAATTACTATGTCGCGACTGCAGTCTGACTTCCGTGACCCTGTTAACAGAGGAACCTGACCAGTTTCGATTAGGATTACACATTCGGTCGTGTATGTGCAGGTTTTCTCACGATGTTTTCCTCACCGTAAGAGCATCGGTTAGTGAAACAACTAATGTACAGTCCGCAGCACGTCAGGTCGCCCATTTGAACTACGAAAACAGCTTTTATTACGTAGGGAATAGGGGCGGTCTCAAGGTCAACGTAGGTTAGGCTGAAGTGTACATAAACCAAGTCATTGGTAGGTACATGGCGGCACGTGGGATAGACCCGCTAGCTAGAATAAAAGTTTGCCGCTCCCACATTAGCGGCAAACTGCTAGCCATTACGCTATATCGCGTTTGCATCGCTTTTGTATCGCTGCAAAAAGTCACAGTGTGTAAAGGGCTTTACAAACAACTCACGCGCAGATTCGATGCGCACTGCATTGTCACAGTAATGGCGTAGCGGGGCCCACCGGCTGTACCGTTTGGTCGTGTGCCACGTGGTTGTGGTTTTTGCCAACCGAAACTAATTCTGGAAATACCGGTATATTCTTTAATTGGACTACCTCAACTTACAGTTAGATTAGCCGCCATTGCAAAATGGGCTATTCGATTCTCATGTCGATTGGTAACGTTTAACAAAATGCTGTGACAAAATAGACTAAATAATGATTATTTCCACGTGAAGAGGTGCGTGGTCGTAGTGGAATGGAAAATAGTATGGCGATTCATGTCATGTTACATTTAGTTTTTAAAGGTTAGATCAAAATGGAAAGTCATCCGTAAATTTATATTTCAGTAGAATTTAGAAATATCATTATCAAACAAAATACCAAGTCAATCCAATTTAGAAGTAAAAGTGCCCAGTAACTACAATTTCTCTCCTAACATTTTTAAAATAGTCTGAGCAATATGTACGTATTGTACGTTTTCTTGAAGATGTGCTGTTGGTATGTAAGTAACATTTCCTCAAATCTTTGCATATAAAACCAACATCCGTCAATCTCTTCTCAGAAACCGCATACGTTCACAGTGAGGTTTGAAACTGGTGCACAGTTAGGTAAATTGTGGCTATTAGATACAGTTAAACTTAGTTTAGTTAGCGAGGCAGATGATGCTAAAATTATCGCTGTATGGAGTAGTACGGACAGACTAGACGCCGAGATTGAGACAAATTGTGAAATCGTTGGCAAAACCGAAGGGGGATTATGTTAACATATTATTAACGTCAGTGATGCTTCAATTGCTTTAACTGGCGTAAACCTCATATCCGTCTTGGTCCATATTATTTCACAATGCACTAAAACAAAATATAATAAGATCATAAATGTTTAATCTCTTTCAATATGAGCCTTGGCGCATCGTTCTCCAAAATAAAAAAACTTATGGAATGAAAAACCATATTCCTTTACCTATTTTTGATCGCCTAAGAGTAAAATGCTGAGTGAAACTTCACGATCTCATAAAATTTATCTATTATTGCTCATAGACTGGCAAGAAGCACTTATACACGTCCCAACATAGACCCCTACCTCTGCTTCGACACAGTTGTGGGCTAGAAGAATTTGACAAAAATATCAAAACATCAATTTTACTAATAGAAGATATTCGTAGCAGAAGCTTTATAACCATTATAATTTAAATTTGCTTGTTCATAATACTTATAATAACTGTCCAACATCTTCTTAACTATGTTAATTCGCTCGTTAGCAATGCTTACCATTAATTTATTCCAGCAAGCTGTCCTAAAAGCTGAACACTAAAGAATTGAATGTATTGTCCGCTTAATTAGTTTCTATCGCAAATCTCTAATTACCCATGACATTAGTTTGGGGCAGCACAATTTGACGTGTTTGGTTCGGCGTGTCATTCCGGTCATTGACTTGTCAGCTGTTACGTCACGTTTTTGCCTCTTGTTTCGTGTTGTGATCAGGCTTAATCTTTCTTAGGATTCTTAATTGAGCATGACTTGTGATTGTGGGATAGCTGACAGTGGCTATATATAGATTGAATGATGATTTCAAGTAACATGGCTACCTCATTTACTCGATGGCTATTTATGGACATCAGTTAAGCTATGACTCTGATATTGTGTAGCCAATTGTATCGTTAAAATCTGATTTGACTGCCTTGTTGGTGTAGTGGTCAGCACGCTGGGTACTATCAACGAGGTCCCGGGTTCGAATCCCGGGTCGGGCCGAAAAGTGTTGGGTTTTTGAAATAACTTAGACACAGTTCCGGAGTCAGAAGTTTGTGGTGTTAACACCCCTGTGCATTGGAAAGGACGTCAAGCCGTTGTTGGTCCTGCGCCTGATCTCTCTACAGTCATGTCAGACTGCCGTCTCACCGAATTATGAGAGTGAAGGAACAGAGAGTGCACCTGTGTATTGCGCACACACTTGTGCATTATAATATCTCCCGCGCAGTTGGCTAACCTCTGTTGAGATTGGCCACTGTAGTCGAAATTCGGCTAGGAGAAACGACTATTATGACTTCCTTAAAGAACTCAAAAATATTTGGCTGACAATTTGTCTCATGTATTACATTATATTTTATTATATTCATCATTGGTTCAACGACCTTACCGGCACAAACAACTTCCCGAAACAACGTAAACGCGGGTCAATCTCTTTTTAAGACAATATGCAATCGCCCCATCAACACATGACATCAGATGATGCAAAAATAAGAGGCCCATTACCTCACTGTGCAAATAACCCACTTCATCTTATTGCAAAAGGAATAAGGCGCATATTAGATTGCACTGTCGGTTTCGCAGTACAGTCGTTTCGAATTATACGCGGAAATGTACTTTTTTAGAGTACTTTCGTGATGGTCGTGCGAACCCTTTGAGGTTAACTCATTTAGTACAGTTATTCTAAAGAGATCCTTGGCATTATAATTTGAATCGAAAGTGAATATACATAACGCAATATATTTTTAAGTGGCTTAGTTTTTTGTGTCTTCTTTCTTTATGTTACCTATCTCAAGCAAAAACTAACACTGATTACACTGTAACTGTACTGTATCTTGAGATAACTGGATGTTATGAGCTTATTACGTTGACTCTTTTAAAGCTGAATACGTTATCTAGATTTAAGACCTATGATCACTTTTATGTATATTTTAGTCATTATATTGATCACAAGTTTCGACATTTAACCCCTTCAGGATCATAATTAGATTAAATAGATTATCTATTGTGTCTGATAAACTTGATCTCTGAATGGTTAGAACTTATAATCAAACTGTGAAAGAAAATCATAATTGACTACACCAAGCCAATGTTAGTAAGTAATTAAATCAGTTCATTGCTGCAAAAATTGCTTGGTAATCGTGAATAATTATGCAGAAACGCAACGTATGCAAAGGTATCCGATCGTATTACAAAGTTATTTTGCGGGTACTAAATACATACAAATTATATACCACATACATGGCCATTGTTCCAATGTCAATGGACTCGAAAATGCATTGATACGTGCATTCAAAGATAATTCCGATTCGATGAATCCATGCGAGTGACTGACACCGTCATTTTGCACTTGTGCATGGTAATAGCGAAACTTATGAATAGCAACTTAAGAGATGTGATCAGAATTAACAATTCAGGGTTGAAGTGCCATGTTCTTAGCTTATTTAAAGTTGCAGGTGAGTTTACAGGATACTCCAAAGCACTCACAATGACAATTTAGATACATATTATAAGGTGGTAAACTTAAAATTTCATCAATAGTAGGTAAATTTTATTTATCTGAACTGTAAGACAAGATCATGGCCATTAAGATCAAATATTTCACCCTCCACTTATATACAGTGTAAATTTATCCAAGTGGTGAAACCTATAAATCAATTTATTATACTAGCGTATTATTAGCAACCAATAAAAACAAGGCTGCCAAACAAGACAGGGCTAAAAGAGTAAAAATTGATATTAAGCACAAATATGAAAAAGGGAAGAAGAATAATTTTAGTCAGGGCTTTCAAGTTTAAATCAAGTTTATTAATAACATAATAAACTTGATTTAAACTTGAAAGCTTCGTTCGGTATTCGCTCGTCGCATGATCATCACTTTTTTGCAATAATAGCAACTTGCTTTATTTTTGAAGGGTGAAAACTGGATGCCATTAGCACATTTCGTGGAACAGACGAGTAACGTTGACAGGCATAAATTTAAGGAAGTTCAAAGACTGTGTTCAAAACTTTACTTACTGCATCTCGTATTACGAGCAATCATCATTGGGTAATGGCGACTGAATAGCTCGCATACTTGGTTAATGCCTGATTATGAATATCTTTCAATCTGCCTTTCGATAGGGATAACAATACTTACTGTTGGTGTTATAACGGGGTAAGAAAAACAAACAACAAAATTACTTAGCGTTATTATCACCCACATAACTCGAGAGTAAAAAATGCATTTTTTATCACTGTCTTTGTCAACATATTACTCAACGTCCTTTTCATTTGCGAATTCGTAAAGTTTAAAAAGTACCCAAGTGATGCATTCAGACATTTTTATCTTTATGCTGATAATTTTTTTTTTTGTTGCAGGCCAGTCGAAAGATATCCAAATGTGGGTATCTCTTCGTGGCGCCTGGCTGGGACTTCAGCAATCCGCTCTACAGAACAAAGGTAAGGATTATTGATGTTTTAGCTTATTGAAAAGAAAGAAAAAAAATGAAGCTTATTGATATGGTTTTCGCACGTTCCACTCCTAATGGAGTACCCTTGTAACGTTACCTGAGAGTGGTAATGTGGGTATGTGTTCATATTTATTGACGCCTTTTGGGCTTGCAACTTTGTCTGCAATGCGAAATGTATTTTTTGCTGTCAGCTTAGCTTAATTTTGTACTTTTCTTCTATATGGATGATATCATTAACTCTTACAGTAAATTAAACTTTTAAATTGTGCTTATATTACGTTACTCAAGCTTGAGAATTTCTTATAACAATCACAAATTATAAGTCTCCAACACAAATTATGATGATTACAATTTTCGTTTCACATAATTTCATACTCAACGGAACCATGGAAATGCTCTCATTAACCACATTACCGATTCGATGTCACACGCCCCGCCCACGCATTTTATGTTAATCCTGCGCAGTTGTCACAGTTCCATTGTTGCGCGCGCGCACTCGCGCCCTCCAATTACTTTCCCGAAAGCAATTTCCATTCCTTGCGTACTGTTATGCGCATTACTGTTGATGAAAACTTAGTAATTACATCTGTACCGTTGCAGGAGTTGGTACTTCCCTTGGTTGCTGAAGGAGGCCGTTGGAAGTAGTATTTTTTTGTGTGGTTTTTGATTAAGATTCGTTGTCGTTACATTTTTGATCCGTTGTACTCCAAAAAAGAATTTTTGAAATAGAACTTTATCTGCGATCAGCACTTGCTACTACAGAAAAATTATTAAAAGGACTGAATTCTCTAAAGAGGTCCCCCACGTCAGCTAAGGGTTGATTGATGGACCTGCCAGATTCGTTTTTTCTTAGTCTTTGAAAACCGAATACCACGCATGCACCTGACAGCGGAATTGATAACGCGAATTTCGATTCCCATGATTAATACTACGCGAGCGGGCTAAATCGCGGCGCGGCGCGCGCGCAGCTTTTTTGACACTTTTTGGCGCCGCGCCGTGACCGCCCCCTGCAGGGCGCTATCGCAATCTTCGTTTCGCATCCAATCCTTTTTCGGTTGTTTGCATAAATATTATTCATTTTGTATTCGACGGAGAATTTTGGTAGCGTTTAGTTGGCAGAAATACATACTGATTGTAAACTATTTTTAGATAATTAGCAGAAAATAAGAAACCTACATAATCTAGATCAAATAAAAATGTTATTTGGAAGCCTTTTAAAAAAATAATAACATTTCTGGTGAATTCTCGTTAGCGCATTACCTACTATTTTTCAACATTAAAACCGCGCGTAGCTTTTACTTTTTCATTAGATGAAATTATTGAGCATAACGGAATGTTGTTTATTACTTACATTTCATTATAATTACTTACTTTCGCCTGTAGCCTGTACTGGTTTAATTGACTAGTCTCAAATTCGTTTTTATTTAGTTTTTCAGATCTTCAACTGTTGGGCAAGTTGTGAAAATCTCAACAAGTTACAGATCACCCAAAAGAGTCTTTCTCAGTCCACAGACAATTCGTTTACAAAAATTAAGAGGAGTTATGATTTAAGGGCAAACCTTTAAAATTTATTTGAAAAAAAATTTCTGATGGTCGAAAACTTATGTTTCCGCTTTTACCATATCAGCGAAAATGATCAAGATCCGCAATTTTATCGTAACGGTTAAATGTCAGTTGATTAATATTAATTATAACCTTTGTACTTTAAGTTTCAAACTTTCAGAACCTTCAACTCTTTATTTTATTTTAACCCTCAAAAACGCCTTTATGGGATTATAATAAGGACTATCGTAAAATTCGTAAATTCAGCCTCCAAAATATTCGCACTGTCCAGATTTGGCGATAAATATAATCGAACCTTATTCGTAGCATCGATCTTGCATCGATTCGGCGCGTTGGGATATCGATAATAGTCTTTATGGTGCCAATAAATATGAGGATTCCGCGAAACCCGATTAGGGTCTAAATTTTGTAAAAAAGAATGCATCCAGTCAATGTGACCTTTGAATGTGTAGTTTTTGAGTTTTGTAAAAAAAAGGAATTTTAATCTGATGGGTCCGGCTGGGCCATAAAGCTGTTCAATCTTAATAAAAATGCCATAAAATTAGCAAAGGAAGGTGTTAACGCGTCTAAATATAGAATGTTTCAACAGCTATTACAGTAAAAAACTAAATGCCTTTTTTATCTGTTCCTACCTGACTTGTGTACTTTTTCCAATTAGTTTAGTTTCAAAGTCTGATTAGTATTTAGCTGACGCAGTTATGTGTTCGAATTTATTTGTTTTATTTATTTGTTTTAGTAAAGTGTAGCGTGAATATGCCTTTTCTTTATTGTAATACTCTTATTACCATACCTTTAAGCTTAAGTGCTACTCCTGAAGAAAGTTGCATGCAATCAAAAACGCTTTATTGTGTGTTGGCCAGCTCATTAATTACGATTTTATGTGTCATGAAATAGAAATCGCCATTAGCGTCGTAAACGGCTGTTAAATTATAAAAAGATTTCATCTTGCGCACATAGACGGACTTTCTAGCCGTTTCGCGGATTGCCCACGTTTACATTTCTTCTGCTGCTCGGTTGACAAGTGTTACGAACATTAACGCACGACTGAGCGTAGAAAGGCGTAACTCACTTTTGTTTTATTTCTGCGACTGTTTCTGGGTGTTGATTTTTAAAAAATACGATATAAATAATCACAGAAACTGCCAAGATTTCAATGTTGTTCATTACTGTTTTCTGCGTAAAGTTCTGTGACACTGTCACAGAATTTCAAAGATAGTTCTCATCGTATAATTCAGTTTTTCTGGGACGCCTCAAAAAAATGTTAGATTCATCTTATATTCTATTTGTTTCAATTTCGTAAGGCGTGAGAAAGCCAATCATTGCCTTATTTATTTAATGATCTAAAAGGTTCCCTTTGAGGGAGAAATCAGAACTTGTAAAAAAAACGGTACGTGACAGAAAAGCCAAGTCATTATTTGTTTTTAAGTATATTTTTAAAACATTTTAAAGCCTTTTATGGCGTGATTAGATCACTCCCAGACTAATTCATTTATATTAGCCAACATCTGTTCACCTAAGTGATTTTTAATAGCAGCCTCCTTAGTTACGTGTGTTGCAGAGGTAGTTTTTAGGTAAGGTAGTAAATATTTGGGAAATACAATTCATTCTTGTTATTAGACGCTGTTTGTTTATCTTTGAATAGCTAATTTAAATACATATATATTTAAATTTATAAAATATGCGTATGAAAGGCAGTATGGTAATTTAGTTAGCTTTTATAGCTTTGATTAGTTTTGAAAACATCTTTCTTTCATAGACCGTCTTGGTGTAGTCGTTCGCACACCGGACTTCTAAACCAGGAGGTTGCGGGTTTGAATCCCGCAAGGGGCAAATGTTTGTGTGATGAGCACGAGCATTTGTACCTAAGTCATGGATGTTTATATGTATTTAAGTATTTCTATCCGTTGTCCTAGTCACCATAGCACAAGCTGACGCCTAGTTTGGGGCTAGGTAATTGGTGTGTTTGTTGAAACAATTTATTTATTATTATTATATTATTCATAAACACACAGATTATAATGTATGCTTGATTAAATCTTGATCTTCACGTGATGATATTTTTATCCAAATTTTAGTTAAAACTAAGTGATGGAGGCTCACGCGGATTAAACTTAGTCTTTTTTGAGCATGTTTGGTTTTGTTTTTATTAAAGGTAACAGACAGCCGACACCGGTACAAAGTGGAAGCCCGTCTTAATGCAACTTAGAAGTCGATTCTGGACAAAAAAATAATAAAAGGTCATAATTTTAATTTGAAACCCTCGTTTAGCATTTGGTTACAATTGAAAATTAATATTTTTTAATCTTAGCTGTCTTCTGCGCGTCAAACGTCAAAACTCATATAAAACTTTTGTAGCTCATCAAAATACACGGTTTATTAAAATACTTTACTTCTTTTTATACTCATGCGTTTTTGACAAGAAGCGTGATTAAAAATTGTGTTTTTCTTAGTTCAACCATATTTACCTATATTACATGAAACTAACAAGCGCTTTGGGATATTGTCACGCCCCCTTTGACAATATTTAAGGAACTTTAAATCCAAATATGCGTATACATTAAGTACGTATTGGATTATAGATTGCGGTAAAATTAATATGTAGTACAGTCGGCTGCACGTCAGCAGCTCTTATTACGTAGGGAATAGAGACGGACTCAAGGTCAAAGTGTGGTAGTCTGTCGTGAAGCAACGGCTTTATCTTCTTTATCCTCTTTCCAATTTCGATATTGAGTTCTTTACAACTACTGGGTCCATATTAATAAACCGATCACATAATCGTGGTATTGCGTTTTATTGCTATGAAAAATGTTGCCCGGCAGGTGGATATGGAGCAACAGCGACCGGCAGCTATTCGAACGTGTTTGAAATTTATAGTTTTACTGCTACTTATAGTTGGGACTTGATTTTATAGATTTAGTAACTAACACGGTTTTAGAGAGTTTCGTGATTGATAATTGTAATCTATGTATCAATATTATAAGATTGCAACAGTGTTAAGTACTGTACTGTAGACATATCGCCAACTCTAATCATTGTCATTTAAAAGCCAAAGGTCGTGGGTTCAAATCCTGCCCGTGTGCGAAGTGTTTTAGTTTCTTATATAAACTTACATTAAAAAAATTGCACTGTGTTAATGAATCTCCCTCCCGCCCAATTAACTTTTGAACTAAGCAAGTGTAAATTTTGAAAAAATACACGATGTAGATCGTAACAAATTCTTTCAACGCAAATTGGTTAGAACGAGATCGAACTAGTAGTTTTTGAGATATAGCACATTTTCAACAACCACAAATATAACTTTGTTCTTCATACAAACACTATGAAAAACAAAGTTATATTTGCTGTCAACAAAATATTGTTGTATTTTGGCTAAGTGGAAGTAAGTGGATCCTAATACAGTTAAAGTTAGCACGGAACCCTTAGTGCGCGAGTCCGACTCGCACTTGGTCGGTTTTTTCTATTTTGGACAAACGGGTATCGAACCCGGGGCCTCTGAAGTTGGCATAAATAAAACATAGGTTTCGTAACCGATACAAAATAAGGGCGGTAATGTTTTTTAACGGTTTCCTTAGCGTCACTTTTGGACAGTTAAAAGTCAATTAACTGTAGTCAAAATTATTAGAAAATAACCGGTAAATCGTGTCTGTGCTAATAAGTATGTTAAGTATATACGCTAGGGCTCCACAGTCACGAAGGCTTATAATAAAATCCGCTCATTTTCCGACTCCTGCGCATTGAGTAACTTAGGGAGTGGTTTACTCACTCACTACACGAGTTTTTAAAGGACGACAATCTAGTGACAGCTATGTCAATAAAATCGTATCGGACGGAGTTATCGAGTTTTTTATCACGAATGACATCTCCAAATTCCACCACAAATTAAATAGACATACATACAATCTCCGATCATATCATATACACTAAGATAATAACCTAAACATTAAGTTTAAAAAAAAACTGTAATAGACTCACAAGACGTCCCAACATAGACGGAACCCTGCCACTGCTTCGGGACAATTGTGGGCTAGTGCTATGTTTTAATGTAAGCACCACATAATTTTTCCATATTCATTTTATTGTATCTGACAGTATGATTTTTACAAAATGCTTATGTTCTTTATAATCGGAAAAAATAGTCAATATCAATGTTGTTATAATTTTGAGGGCAATCTATATTAATATTATAAAGAGGAAAGATTTGATTGTTGGCTTGAATAGGCTCCGAAACTAGGTACTGGACCGATTCAAATGACATTCGGTACAGAAACAGTTTGAAACCCTAGGAAGGACATACTTTTGTCGCGATATAAAATTATCAGGGCGGTGAAATGGGAGATGAAAGTTTGTAAGGAAAATCCGACTTCTGGCGCGGGCGAAGTTGTGCGGATCTACTAGTATATTATATCTTGGGATAGGCGACGGCCCTTCGATTTCGTTCACAGGGCTCTATGAAGCAACTAGTCTTGTGTAATTTGTATCTTGGTATTTATTTACAAGGGAACCCAGTGTAACCCCTTTAGGTTACCCAGATCGTGGTATGATCATCTGATCTTAATTGCTATGAACAGCCTGAACGGGTATTGTTTAATGAGCCTTATATCGCTCTATTACGGCTAGATGATAGAGCAATACCGACGGTTAGGCCCCCTGACTTTTAAAGTTAACTAGCGGTTGCCCGCGACTTTGTTTGCACTTCGCGCAAATGCCGATATACAATAATGTATTTATCATAAGATCCAATCTTGTACATATTGATTTCCTTGACAGACTTTATCAACAACTACATACAGATACGTCATTCTTAATTTCAAACAAAACTATCTTTATAAATTCAGCTCCTAAACTGACGGGGTTTCATACAAACTTGCCCCTCTCCCTCATTTTACCCCCTTACGGGATGCGTATCAAAAATTCTTTCTTAGGGCACCGCTTAAGCTAAATTACCATTTTTAAAAGTACAATTATTTTCCTGGCCTTCTAATACAAAGCAAAAAAAAGTTAATATTATTCGTGTAATAAAAATTCAATAATAGGTAGTAAATTTTTAAAAACCGGCTGATAGTTGCAAAAAGTAAATTATCACTATGCAATCAAAACGACGATCCACGTTGAATGTATAATTAGATAAACTTTTAATTCTGCTACGAAAGTAAAAGTAGTGATGACGCTTGACTGTCAAAATATCGATAGAATAATTGATGTTTATCGACAACCCGACAATAAAGCAGTATCGATTAATTGATTGATAAAACGATTAATAATGCAATATTAATAGTTTCTAGTTTCAATGTGATGAGTTTTTTTTTAACAATTCAATCAAAGCCTTATCCGGAAAGAGCAGAGCTATTCGATATTATTTAATTCCATTGTTATCATTCGTTTTTTGTAACATTTTAAATAATTACCTATATCGATGATATCTATTTATTTTAGGTTTGCTTATAAGACGCCTGAAACATCATTCTTTTTAAAATTTTAACAATTGCGTAAGTTTGGCGTAATAATCTCGCCGACTGAAAGCGAATCCATCGATAATTTCTCACCACTAAACAAATGCGTAAAAAGTAAAAGAGTAAAAAGCTGTTCCTGCGTCTGCGCATAAGCAAACCAGTCTCGGTGATGTCGTTTTAATGGCGTCCCATAACGCGTAGATAATGCGCAAATCGACAATCTTAAGTTCACCAGATTGGAGATGCAGGATTCCCAATCTTGTCTAAGTTGGTCTAATCGTCGAATCAACCAATCATTGCTGATTTTATTAGATCGAATTCAGCCCAAACAGCACCAATGAGATCGTATCTGCTGGTAAATTGGTCATCATCATCCTAGCGTTATCCCGGTTGTGCACACGCACGCGAGGGCCCAGGGTTTGCTGAACATGATCCAGGATATGGCAGATCAGGATTACCGTGGAGCGACTGCCATCTGACCTCCGTGATCCTGTTAACAGGCGAACCTGACAACATTTTGGATCATGGTTACACATTCAGTCGCCTGAATGTGCAGGTTTCCTCATGATGTTTTCCTTCACCGTGCATCGGTTAGTGAAACACCTAAGTAATGTATATAACCTAGAAAAAGTCATTGGCACATAGCGGGACGTGGGATCGAACCCGGCTTCTCCCGCATGGCAGTAACAAATACAGTTCTGTAGCCCTGACCGCACTGTATAGGGTTTTATAGGTCCCAGCACGTAAGATAAAGTTGAATTTTTCTATATTGCTACAATGAATTGCAGTTCGCAAACTTTTCAGAATTGTTAACACTTTGCATACTCACATTGAGTATTGAAACGATGTTTATTTTTTAAATATACTAGCTATATACTAGGTCCGATAGACGCAGTTTTATATTAAAATAATCTCTTGTTTTAGATAGGTATAAAAATATTTTATAAAGCCAGTTTTTAGGGTTCCGTACCTCAAAAGGAAAAAAGGAACCCTTATAGGATCACTTTGTTGTCCGTCTGTCCGTCTGTCTGTCAAGACACTTTTTCTCAGGAACGCGTGGAGGTATAAGGTTGAAATTAATATCAAATATTCATGTCTATGGTCCCTTAAAGCTGTAAAAGAATCAAGCTTTTAAGTTAACGCAAACAAAAGATACGGCCAATTAAGTCCTATTTTCTAACATTTTTCCCCATTTTTCAGGGGAATCAAAACCTATAGGGTACTTCCCATAGACCTAGAACCATGAAATTTGGCAAGGAAGGTCTTACATCATTAGTTGAGGAAAAAGTCCGAAAACCCTAAATTTGTCGTTAAATCAAATACACAAAGAACTTTTTGCGAAGTTATCCCGAAGAACAAACAATTCTGGTTCAAAAAAATCTTAATAGATGGCGTTGTTGGGTTTTAACTCGCGATAAGATGCGATATTTCTGAAATAGGCAGGTCAAGCAGCAAGGTAATGCAAATTTCCGCGGCATTAAATACGACTGGTTAATTAAATATTCTGTTCGTTTTTTTGTTGATGTTTTCGAGAATTATATTTTTAACTAACACGCTTTTATTATTTTAAAGATAAGGTCGACCCGTAGGCCTGTACGTAACTATATAATGGAATCTAAGTTAACTAATTTAACCATCTTCCAAGGATCGTAGCATCAATGAAAATGGCAGCTGTATGTAGTTCTGTTGACAATACAATAATATGGTACTGTCGAACTGATCTGATGATGGAGCCGGAAGATATGAACTAAAACTTCTTGAAGAAACATCGTATTATAGCTGTGTTTCGACTTGTTAGAAAGGTCTTGTGATGCAATTTCCCCACTATTAAGTTTTAAGGTCTGATGATGAAGCCGTAAGATAGGCACTGGCACTCTATGATGGCCGTGTTTGCACTTGTGAGTAGTTCTGATGACATTACAATAATATGGTACTGTCGAACTGATCTGTTGATGTAGCCGGAAGATATGAACTTTAACGTCATGATGGATGGAACAGTGTATCCTAGCTGTGTTTGAACTTGTTAGAAAAGTCTTGTAATGAACTCTGATCACTATTAGGTTTTTAAGGGCTGATGATGAAGCCGGAAGATAGGCACTGGTATTCCATGATGGAATATCGTATCATAGCCGTATTTGGGCTTGTTGGAAAGGTCTTGAAATGAACAATTAATTTTTATTATTCATACTTCTACTAGCTGACCTGGCGAACGCTGTTTTGCCTTTTTTTGCAGTGGTTACTTATCACTTGAGCGCTTTTACATTAAGACGACTTTGCTGATAATTTCACACTATAAACGGAGGAGCACAACAGCCGCGCGGTATAGCTGCGCATACATTCGTATTCATTTGTATGCGCTCTCTGCATTTAATCAAGGCGCTGAGCTAGTGTTGTTTTATTATAGGACGGACATTAACAACATTGGATTATAAGACAAGATAGGATAGGACAAGATTATGGGACAATAATAACCATTTTGTAGGCACTTTTAAAAAGCTTCGACAGCGCGACTGTATACGCCATAGTCGCGCTGCTAAAGTCACCTAAATGTGAAAGCTTTTTAAGTGATAAGGGTGTAGCCACCCTAGGGAATACGGAACCCTTCCTGCGCGAGTCCGACTCGCCCTTGGCCGCTTTTGAAGAGTTTTAGAGTGTAAAAATTTCTTATAATATAACATGTTGGTAACAAAACGTGATTCCTAACTAGGTACCGAGGTATACTGTCGGGAAAGCAAAACAGCAATTCGAAGCATGAAAGCGACCGGATCGCAGATCTCTGGATATAGTTATGGCCAAGTTATTAACTCCCTTGTAACGCTAATTTATAGCTTAAGTGGCTGAGCGTCTAATGATTATAGATAACACACCATTTTCGATTTCCACTCGAGCTCATTTGCAAGTTGTGAACTAAACAATCGTAGCTAATCAGTAGATATTGCACAACAATACAACAAGATTCCACTGTATTTAATATTTGTATTCGTCAAATCGAAAAAAATAATAATTTCGTTTTACTAATTAGGTAGATAGTAAGTTTTATTGATACTAACCTTATTATTATTATTATTTGCTATAGATCTCAGTTGTAAAATATTTTTATTTTATTTATTAATTGATCTTATGTCCAAAAAATATTTCACGTAGTTTTCAAGCAATGGTGCCACTTGTAATTGTGTTTCAGGTTTCAGTATATTGTGAAGATTCATTCCGTTAATAAAGTTAGTAGGTAGATATTTTTTTTTGATTTTTAGTAGATATAGGTGCCTATGTAAGTAGTTAGTAGATATCAGGTAAGATCTGAAACTAAAATCTGAAATCCCTGTTTCGCGTTACGAAAAGGAAGTTATTTGCAATTCAAAGATCAGTCTTCACAGATCTTCCTTTTATCAAATTTCTATCAAACTGCGGCCGGTTTTGCACCATTTTCTTATTGCAAAAGGATAGCCATCATTCAAGAATAATAATAAGCATTGAAGCTTAGACTGGCTAATTAGTGGACGAAAGCGGTTGTAAGCGATTGTAATAAAGCGAAAGCTTTAGTGTCAATAAATGTAGTTATTAGAGGCAGTGGCCACTAAATATGACTGAATAACGCCACACGCGATGACAGATTTAGTGGCAGTAAGAAAACAGCATGTGTCTGCTTAAATTTTAGTAAAGTTAGTAAGCTTGTAGACAACTAAACTATGTTCATAAAGATTCACTAATAACAATTTTAAAACTAATCATTCTTACGTTAACTTGTGGATCAAAACGTGACCACAACGTTGAGAACTAACGGAAAAATTTAAAATTTGAGGCTGTAGTTTTAAGTGCAGTTTATCGAGATGATAAATGTATTTGACAGGCCACAAGTAAACCAATTCTTAATAATTCTTAAGTCTTAATAGAGTATATGATGGTCTGTTTTTTAAAACTATACCATTAGATTTCTAACTTATTGTGTCTTAAGGTTCCAGTTTTACACAATTATCTTTATTGTATATTTCTGTGAATAGGTCTATTAAGAGTGTTTTAAGTAGCAATTCTCACAGACACACTATTTGCTCAACAGCCTAAATAGAAAACAAAACGGCTTAATTACTCGGCAAACAACCTATGCTAATCGGAGGGCCATAACTCCTGTCCTCACTCCATAACTCATCATCAGTAGAAAGTGGAACGATGTTAATTCGCTGGCAACACTGTGAAATTGGCGTGCGAGCGGGACAGACGACGTTCTACTCTGATAACGCGTCACGGTGCGCGCGCGGTATCATGTCAGGCGCACTCAGCATGTCTATGTACCTTGTTGGGATGCTAAATATGCGACATGGAAGGCGCGAAAATGTATGGTATATACTTATATTCTGGTTTTGTTCTCAGGTTAACAATGTTGGTTAGTTCTTAGTTAGAAAAGTCTAAAAAAACAGTGTCAGCGTCACCTCCTAGTGTCCCACCGTCTAAATACCATACATTAAATTTTGAGAATAAATTTTGAATGAAGGGGTTAATAGCCAAACTGAAAATGGCAGGTCCAAGAGGGAATTCGTGTACGCCTATTATTGGCATCCATATACTATAAAGTGTAGTTTCAAAATCCCACATTGTTTATAATATAAATATGGCTTGCTGTTGGTGTACCATTATAAATAAACAATGGTAGTTAGTGAAAAAGTATATCCTAGCTAAGTAAGAAAGTACGTTTCATTTTGCTTGAGTTGATTCGAGCTTCGGCAAGTTTTGTTGTCTTTTAATCTGATAATATAATATAATAATTTCATATATTATATAATTCATTAATCTCACTTTAGGAGGTTTATTCTGTAACAAGTCCGTAGCAGTTTCGGCTCTAGGCGTCTTTTTTTCTCTTTCGCCGATCCTGGCCTTAATAAAAAGTGATAGAAGATGAAAAAACATACAAGTACATTGTCTTAAAAGGGTATGGATGCAACCGCTGTGGTGTGACGAAGAGCATGCGTTTACTTTACGAACTATGTTTTTGCTTTATGCAAATTTTTGTCGAATGTCTAAAGAACATTATACATTAATTGCCAATGTGTAGACCATGTATTAACTTGAGTACACTTCTTAAAGCCACCCTTCATAAAGGGAGCCGTAACTTAAACGAAAGTGTCACCTCGCCATAAGTCTGTGAGAGATAGCGAAAATTTAGTGGGCATATCTGGTGTAAATGGAGTCCCAGATAACTTCCAGCTTCCTTGGAGGAATTCTGTGGTTTAAAAAAAGGGTATGGATGCAAACATAAAAAATTGTGTTTAAAATCACTTTCTAATTCTACGTGTAAACGCTTATTTTTTTATTCACGGTATATTGGCGTACAATTCGGTCCAACTCGCATGTTCTTGTTTGTTCTTTGCAATGTTGTATGCAGTAATTATGCATCTGTCAATTCGAACACATTAATTACAAAACTATGTTTTTAGCTCTTTGTAACCATGTCTGCTGCGTGTTCAGCCGTGAGATAAATGGGGAAAAAGTGATTCGATTGAATTGGCTGCTGTTTTATAAACGGTTTTCACAACGCCTCACAATGTGAGATAATTCTTGGCCAGCGATCGGAAGTAATGAATGAGAATGAAAAGATCAGGGTTCCACGGGAGAAGAGAAACACTTATGTAATTTTGTAGAATAAATATTTTAAATGCCAGTACCCAAACGATGCTCAATACTTACACGCAAGTAACACAGTAAGCACAACAGAACAACAGCTTCACAGTCATATGTATTTTCTGCGATTGGCACTTTTATTAACGCGACGGGAACATGTAGGAAACATCATTTTCTTTTAATTGGCCTGACATTTAGAAGGTATGTACCGATCGTGATCACAGGCCGACTTTGTCACCTCTATCGTGACTATATTGTGACTGACTAACGACAGTAATAATGTCTTCTAATCACATGAAGTGAAGAAATCACGCGAATTCCTTGATTTTCCTATCATTCAGTTAAGTCTATGCTTCTGTTTGCAAGATGTGAACTTGAACTTGACATCATGATTTTTGTAAAAAACTTTGCGAAACACTGTACCTCATATTCACTTAAACTTGTTTTTTTCTAAGTACATTGTACTAGCACTAGTCTACTACCACGACTGGGCAGTTATTACCCGATCAAGGAAGTGTTGCGTACGGTCGGCTACCACAAAGAAATGCGCTGAAGATGTTGATACACATTGCTGGGTAGGTCGGCGAATAAATTATGTCTTTTTTAAATAGTATATACCTAGAAAAGGACATAAAACTTCCATATTATAACGGTCTTATTTAAGTACTTTAAGGCTTTAGCTGTGACATAGCCATAGATATAATAATGTTTCAACACACACACCAATTACCTAGCCCTAAACTAACCGTGAGCTTGTGCTACGGCGACTAGGATAACTGATAGACAGACATACAAAAAAAAAACAGCAGGTGTGAACAATGAAATATCAATGAATGAAATGAGCATAATCTATGATTTCGCAGAGTGCGATTTGTAGCAGTCTATATGAAGAAATTAGCAGGTGTGAACAATGAAATTCATTTCATATGATTTTTCATCTGCTTTTCATGAAATCTTCCATGCCTAATAGACAAACTTATATACGTTTATAAACATCCATGACATAGGTACAGAAGCTCGTGCTCATCACACAAACATTTGCCCCTTGTGGGATTCGACCCGCAACTGGTTTAACAGTCCGGAGCGCGAACCACTACACCAAGACGGTCGTCAAAAGGTAGAGCTCATTATTGATCTGATTTTGTTTAGTCAGGACCCAAAACAATTAAGCTCTCTCCTAGTACACAGTCTAGGAGAGAGCTTCCTAGTATTTCCCAGTCTCCGCTGTTGGGGATTGTAATACATCTAAGCTGTAACACCTGGCTAAATAATGGAGTTGCTGTTGTGGGGGAAAGTCCTTATATCATATTATCATACAGTTCCTGATGATTTAGAATAAAATTATTGCCCTACTAGCCGAATATCGACAACGGCGGTCAATATTAACCGAGGTTATAGCCAATTGCACGGGATAGTGCACAAGTATGTGGGCAATACACAGGTGCACTCTCTGTTCCTTCGTTCTTAAATTTTAGTGAGACGGCAATCTGAAAGAGATCAAGCACATTTATAACTCATAGCGATTTTCAATATTTTATATAAACATTTTGATGCAGTTTTATTTTTATCTAACATACCATTAAGAGCCATTTAAATCCACAAAACATACTAAGCTGTGCTCTAATCGGTAGTAAAATTAATAGGCGATAAAGGCTATAAACTTTATATTTGATAATTCCCAAAGGTCAAGTGAGCAGTTTAGGTTTTAGTTTGTTTTTATTACCTGTGGTCTTTGTTCTTCACTCTTTGATTTGGTTAACCTTCGAGAAACTACTGCAGTTAAAATGCATTAAAATTAATTCCGCTGATGCATATTCAAAAGATTTTACACAATAATCAATGTTTTGAATTTCCTATAGCATTCTAACTCCTTCTAATCAAAATATGTAATAACAAGAAAGAATGTTATTTTATTTTAGTTTTTCAGGAATAAAATAAATAAATACTGGCCAACATCACATACATTGCTCTGATTCTTTGTTATTTCCTTAGTAAGTAGCTTAAAAACTTGTGTTATGAAAATCAGAAACAACGGTGGTGCCACAACACCCAGACCCGACTCAATATAGACGATATTGTTTGTTTGTAAATGTCTTTAGTAGATTCAAGGCAAAACGTGACTTTCTTTACGACTACATGCGGTAAAGCTGTGATGGTTCATTTGTTCTTAATAGTTATAAGAAACATCATTAACTGTGGTTGATTATAATTTCATAATTAAATCATGTTTTAGTTTATAATTATTTTTATAACTTAAGCAATTATTTTGCAAGTTTTTACGAAATCAAATTGAATTTCGCTCACAAAAATTAATCGACTGTGTCATACGGTGGGACTCGAACCCACGTCCCTTCGCTATCCGGGCGAGTGCTCTCACCAACTGAGCTACGGAGGACGTTAGTCAGCCGACGAATTTTTGTAAGTGCATTGCAAGGATGGACACGTATTTCTTGTTTTGTGTGTACTTTTCAACTCTTTCATCAAAACTTGTTTCCCCAGTTTCTCTTTCTCGACATTGTTACTAAAGCCAGGTCGGCGACCCCTCTAATTGCCTGTAATTTTTACGTCTTGATCGAAATGCGCGGGAACATGCGCGGGCGCAGGAATGCAGGCCGCAACGCCACAGCTTACTACTAAGTGTTACAGTAATGTAACTCTGTACAAACCCTTTCAATCATGACTTCATGTCATGCACTAGAGTCTATGCTAATATTATAAAGAGGAGACGTTTGTGAGTTTGTTTTAAGAAATAACTTATCTCTGAAACCACTGAACCGATTTGAGATGAAAGATGCCATCTTATGATGTAGGTAGCTATAAAAATTATCGTTCATCTTGCAGTCACTTTTAATAAATGTATTTTTTTTATAGATACCTAGTTCATTTTTACGAAATTCTGTTGTGAAATACACGTACGCTCGGTTAACGATATTTTTACACAAGATCACAGAGATAAAAGTTTCAGGATCCTTCAATAACTATCATCCTAGTTACTGAATTAACAATGCACTGTGGCAGCGTGTAACACTGCGCTACGTGTTAGCATACTTTCTCGCTTTGGTTATGCAATTCGCATTAGAATTTTTATGTGTACATTGGTCGGTGTTGATATATTAATTCCGAATCAGTGGGTATTGATTGACACGCACGTAAAGAATCAATGGATATGTTAGTCCAACGTTTTATTTATTTTATAATCTGTCAACAACAAAATCTACATGACTAAAATCTTTTAATATGTATAAAAAAACTTATGCTTTGACGAGTAAGTTGATTTTTTATCTTTTAACGAGTATTATAAACATAAAATTTAATGTTCATTGGGTTTCTATTTCAAGCGTTGTTGTTAAAATCTCTTTTAATTAATTTTCTATTTTCTATCCATACTAATATTATAAATGCGAAAGTGTGTCTGTCTGTCTGTCTGTCTGTTACACCTGACGCTTAAACCACTGCACCGGTTGAGATGAAATTTGGTATGGAGGCAGTTCGAGACCCTGGAAAGGACATATAAGCTACATTTTGTCGCGATATAAAAATATTAAGGGGGTGAAATGGGGGATGAAAGTTTATATGGAAAATCCAACTCTTGCGGGCGAAGTCGCGGGGAACCACTAATTTCAAATAAATCCATACTAATATTATAAATGCGAAAGTGTGTCTGTCTGTCTGTTAGCTCTTGACACTTAAACCACTGATCCGATTGAGATGAAATTTGGTATGGAGACATTTTGAGACCCTGGAAAAAACATTAAGGGGGTGAAATGGTGGATGAAAGTTTATATGGAAAATCCAACTCTTGCGGGCGAAGTCGCGGGGCACCACTAGTAGTTTATAAGTTTGATTAACTACTTGGTAAAATCTACTACCCCACTTTGACCATGAGACCGCCTCTATTTCCTATGTAATAAATGCTGTTTTCGTTGTTCGAATGGCTAGCCTGACGTGCTGCCGACTGTAAAATATCAATGAAAATTACATGTTACTCAAATAATAAGAAATGCTTGCCCACTTTCACAACAGTGAGTATTGTTATTCCGCGTTCCTGCTTGGTATCATAACCAGTTGTTAGCTTAATTTCTAACTGAATTCTTTCGCTTCTCTGAAGCCATTCTTAAAACCTTCCTTTTAGTAAATTCTCAGGTGTCTCGCAGTCATAAGAGACTCGTAAGAGTTATTTGTCGGGAGCGCGAAAAGCGAAATGGTGAAATATTTCTTGATGGCGCAATATCCCCGTGTTGTGCAAACGACATGGTATGTATTAAATAAAGGTCTATTTTCTGAGTGTAACTGATTCTACCTTTTCTCCATCATTAAAAACTTGTTAAAGGGCATGAAAAATCTACGGTCAAATCTTCGGGTTACGCTTGAATGACACATTGTCATTAACTCAGGTCTGGCCCTGACCCCGTGCCTGAAAATATAGCCGAATTATTACAGTATCAAATGTCAAAAATGGTGCTTCCCTTTCATGCTCTCTTTGAAAATGAGACAGAGACATCAAAAAAAAAACTGCAGTGACACTGAGATTTTTTGATATAAAATATTGAAATAGAGCACCTGGTTCATTCTTGGTTTAGTTCAGTTCCCTAAATTAAAAAATTGTAGGCGAAAAACTAAAGACGTCATACATTAAAACTGATCCTCTTTGTACTAGATTACCTAAAACTATTGGTTCATATATACCAGTGAAGCTACCAACTCGATCTTCACCAAAACTACAGTTAACCCTAACCGCCTGTGTTTGTCCATGTCCACAAACATGTGATTTTCGGTCAACCCTTTACAGTTACATAACCGTTAGGGCAAGGGTCTAAACGGCTCCTAATGAAGTCGCTACGCATCATTGCAGTCAACAAGAGCTCACAAATATTTGGGCAAGTCGTTAACAGCTTTTCAGAAAAGGCCCTTACATGGGACGATACGGCTTGGATCGCGCCGATTTCTTATAGAAAACCATAGGCCATAATTTATAAGTAAATACATATTGGCATATGTACAGTTAAGTAGTTATATTTTTAAGTTATCTGTTTAAGTAAGTTAACTAGTAACTAGTGATCAAATTTCGTATTTCTAATACTACAATACTAATACTACTTACCTACCATCTTTGATCATTTCGTTTACATTCCTTCAACGTCTATTTTCGAGGAAAAAGGAGCCCATGTTTTTCTTTTAGATTCATGAAGCAACTTAGATCTGAAAAAGTTAATAAGCTGTAGTTACCTGTACCTTTGGATTTAAATAAAGTAATTTTAGAGGTTGTGTTAATCCATCACGTTTATAAATATGGGACCTTTAAAACCTTTCCTTAGTGTGTGCGTGTGTCGATCTTGTAGTGTAAATACATTTAACAGGACCCTGTCAATCCTTGTTTTTTCCCCACACAAGGAGCTCCACAGTTAGTTCAACATCATTACCTACCACTTACTGAATGTTTGACAACATTATTACCTCATCGAGGACAACGCAACATAACGTACGTGTACAAAATGAGTCAAATAAAAAAAAACTTTATTGTATTTACTGATCTTGGTCCCAGTATTTAAAACCTCTGTAATTCTGTCAACGTCAATGTCCAGATATAGAATTTAAAAAAAACATTATGAGCATTTGGTATGGGAAAACTACTTTCAATTTTACACCGACCCTTCACTTATTTCAAAAACTGCTGCCTAGTTTCATTCAGAGTAATTATTTAATTGTTTTCTCACCATCCACACTGAATGGACGGTCTGGGCAGTTCACACGTCGTGATTAGTATACTAATGACATGTCCACGGCTTTCCTGTGGAAACCGACTTTCCACACGCTTCCTTTATTGCTGCGTGAGCGCTTTACAAGCTGGGGTTGGAAAAAGTTTAGTTGAAGACATCTCTTTTTTAATTTGAAATGGGTTTGCTCTTGACTCTAGACTGAGCCAGACGTGGCATTGACGTGATGCGAGCTCACCCAGCAGGTTCTGGCTCTCCCACTCAGCAACGGAACACAGCAAGGGGCGCTGGGCTTCGGTGGTAGTAGGCGGCACCTATCGGAGCTTACCACTGCTAATAGGATCGTTCAGCCGCCATCACAAACTGGAGTTTATGTTGTCGTTGTCCGAGGTGGACTACTAGGAGGTACTTAGATCCTTCACAACACCAAAAAAGACGCTCAATGTCTTTTTAACGTTATAATCTTATAGATACGATTACACTGAAAAAAAGTATTAAGAAATTTAGTTTCGTTAGTTGAATATTTCGTTGCAGGGAAGTCAATTTTTGTTAAATATAAACAATCTTCTGGTTATCAGTAACAAAACTAGTTTTTTACTCATAACCAAAGGTTCGCAATTACTAGATCACGGCCTAATAGTAGCTAAATTTTGGTTGCTGTTAACCAATCATTTTTTTTTAGTGTACTTTGTAAGCCATCGTGTTAAACAGTAGGCCTTGTCCATACTGTTTCCTGGCAGATCCTGAACCCCAAATAACTACTAATTAAACTACTAACTAAAATAGAATCACATACAAAATGTAAATGCTTGTGTATTATTCTGGCTAAAGCCAAGGATGGACACGTTTGGATTTTACTGAAAAAAAGAAGGGGCCCTGCCAACTGCAAACAAAGCAACTCTTGTTAACAATACCTTACATTTTCAATCAATCTTCTAATGAACTATAACTATTTGATTAAATTATTTCATATAGAGGCAGTGCCTACCTCTACTTTCTATGAAAAGGCCGTACTAAGTAACGAGAATGTGCCTCCGTATCTAAATAGGGAGTATTATTTTTTGCTCAGTTAAAGTTACTGAGATTCCAGCTATTTTCTCTAGAAATGTTATTTATTTAAGATCTTGCTATCGTGCAAGAAATAAAGAAAGTGTTCTGTAGTTATTGACATCATAACATCTAGCGACTTTATCGTAATGAATGAATGAATTTATTTATTATATCGATGTATCGAGGAACAATGACTTATCTCGTTAGTAGTAGGTAGGTACTTAAAACTAGGTTAGCAAAGATAATTCATATTAAAAAAATACAAAATTAAAAACAAAAAATGATATACCTTCCTATCACAATTCACTTAATATGTAGTTTTAATGCAATGATACTGAAATAAAATGATACAAACATAGAACACCGTCAAAAAACCTAAAATAAAATCTTTTTCAAGATACACATAAAAACATATCTCACCACGCATTTCAAAATGATTCACCCGTATATTTTTCCATCGCAACCATTAATCATAGCGGTTCGTTCCCGGTACCGGAACGGTGTCGCTACGTCACGGTTCTCGGGAATGCGCGGACGACAATGCGCGCGCGCAGGAATAGCGCGACATTTGTGCGACCCACTTGCAGTGTGTCGGTCGCAGGAAAATTTCGGTATGGCTATGTATAGCTGCAGGATCGAGACTGTTCTTAGTCGATCCAGAGTGCTTTAATACTTTTATTACATCTGTTAATTCCGTGTTCTTATGAAAATAAATAAAATCTCAAATCAAAATTTATCATGAATCATTATATTTTCATTGGTCTAGTGATCGGCATCTGTCCACGGTTCGAAACCCGGTCAGCTCAGGCCGATTTTTTTTCAGTATTTTTCTGTCTAGAAATAATTTAGAAACACCTCGCCTGACCAACTCTTGGGAAGTTGGTGGTGTTAACACCCAAGTGCCTCGGAACACACGTTAAGTCGTGTTAGTCCTGCGCCTGATCTCTCCACGGTCATGTCAGACGTTGCGCACACACTGGTGCACTATAATATCTCCGGCGTACCTAGTTGATCTTGTTGGGATTGGCCACCATAGGTAAAATTTGGAGAAACACACACAGTAGGCCTGCTTTTTTCGCATGGGTCTGTTTTGGTATCCAGCTCACAATTCACAACTATCAACTTCCTAATTTCGTTCTTCCATTTTATTATTTCTGATGTAGCACGCTGTATCCAATTTCAAGAATCCATTTTGCCCTTAAAAGATTCGTGTTTATAGCAAAATATTCACGCGTTGGCATTACGCCAAAAAAAAAAACACGAAAATTACATAAACGGAAATTGTACGGATTATGTTTGTCAAATTGGTTTTAATTTGATCACATTTTGCTTACTTGCATTGCGTAATCTGTGTAATATGATATGTAATATTAAACGCTATCTTCCCATCTGAGTATCATTGATATTAGCTGTCAACTTGTATAAATCAAGATGTAAGCGATACGCGGGTGACAACGAATCATGAATTTGAAGGACAGTCCGATACTGAAGTAAATTGAATTAAATTTCGCTCGCAAAAAAATTTCGTTATGTGTCATGCGGTGGGTCTGAAGTAAATTAATAAAATCTCTAAATAAAGTCAATCGATTTAGGCATAAAGTACTTCATGTCCAAAATTAATGATTTTTTTACAAACTTACTTATCCAGAGCGAAAGTATACATACTACGAGTATACATGGCAGAAAGTAAAACGGTTGTCTTTGAAATGGTTTTAAGATAAGAATTGAATAGTATAGAAATTTTGGCACTAAAAATTAACAACAACACAAAAACAACAGACATCCATTGCTGTTGACTGTTACTATATACGCGTACCAACAAGGTTCAGCATAAATCGTGGCAGCAAAAACTGTGCCACGTGTTCCGTATGTGTTTTCAGCGGAAACTCTAGAACCTAGGGTAAACAAGACACTCTTTATCGCATACCACACACAGTAGATATTTACAGCATTTTAGATAAGATGGTTTTTATTTTGCACACATAGCGTTTAATCAATTTCTTTCTTGTTTTTTCATTCCATGCACCTTTAGTCCATAGAGCTTGCGTATCTTTTCTTCAAATCATCTGTCGGGTTGTGCCCACGCTTAAAAATGTCCTTAACCTCCAAACTGCTTGCTAACCCTACCTTACTATCATGCTAATCACCTAAAGATAGCCGAAATTTCTCCATTAAGTAATGACACAAGCCTGCTGTACCGGCCGGGCGGCTTTCGATGGTTACGTAACGACAACTGTGGTCTGGTGCCTTCTTGTCTAGAGCTAAGATGACATGACCTGTGGATGCTTTAAATACGGTAATTGGTTGAATGTCTTACTGGGTGTTCTAACGCGTCTTTACTGATACGAGTATAACTTTGGATCAGAAGAGGATACTGCCAATCTTTGATGCAAGGGTAAAATCATTACAAGTGCTGCTGTTAAGAATAAAGATTCGTAAAATCTTGCATCAGTCATCGTCACAGTGCATGCAACAAAAATAAAATATAATTACTCGTATATTTGAAGATTGCTATAAAATACAGATTGATTTGCTACCTCTTTAACTTGGTAATATCAATTGATTGCTGTGTTTAAAGACCCAAGGCATTAATTCTATGAATGAAAGTAATATTATTGACCTGCGCTCTGGTCGCGACCCGTAGCTTTTATAATGAAGAACTCTCAAACGTGTTATCTTAGAAGTCAATTGTGCAATTGAGCTAAGAGAGTTATTATCTCGTTGAGACAATGTGTTGCGAGCTGGAAGTGGTCTTGTTATTTGCAGTGCGAGAATTGGTAATTATAGTAAAAAGGTAATTTGCACACTAAAATCCATCGAAAGTCATCTGTAGCCTTTTTAAACTACCTCAGTAGAATTTCTGTTAATTTAGAAACTAACTTTTTTAAAACCCGTACTCGCACTCTGAACTCGATTTTTTATCATAACGTGTTTCTAAATAAATCAATACAAAGTCATCCAAAAATTCAATCACAAATATACCAAGCATTCTGCCATAGGATGCCATTCCCCCGTACCAAGCTGGACTAGCCGCGATGAAAACAGCGATACGCTGACGACGCGCGGTGAAAGCGAGAGTCGCTGCGCGCAGGGTTGCCGGTGCATTTCTATTAATCTTTGAGCAGTTCGCTTACTACCGCTTAATAAATCAATGGGGATGGCTACGTTCAGCTGTGGACGCTCTGCGGCAAATGATGATCATCTTTCCTTGGTCATATTGTACTGCCGTCTCCTTAAAATGCTCACACGCATTTGAATTACGAAAACAGTTTTTAGTACGTAGATAATAGAGGTGGTCTCAAGGTCAAAGTGGGGTAGTCTGACGTGCGTAGGTAGGGCTTAAATAAGAATATGTTGGGACGTGTATAAGTGCCCCCTGTGGGCCTACATACATAAATAAATGATATTTATGACTTTTATGCGGCCATGTGTACATTATATCTTTACTATCTCCTACCTACATATTTGTTGTGATCTGACGCTTTTCCTGGTCATATTGGATTGCCGTCTGGTCGCATGGCGTGAAGAAATAGGTATCGTGCAAATTGCGCACACGTTTGTGCACGGTCGGTGACATTGCCTGCGTACTTGCTGTAGTATTTGGCTAATTTATATGAAGAGCCGCCGTAGCCAAAAATTGGGAGAAGAATTTCATTTCTTGCATAGCCATTGCGCCTTCAGGTGATTAACGGTGAACAAACGTCGAAAGTGATTTCTGTAATGGATTTATACAGATTTTTAACTATGTTTTGTAGTTAATGTAAGAGCAGATGATGAGAGCCGTGTTTCTTCTCATATCTTTTCCTCAGTAGTGCCATCCCTAAAGTTGGCATAACGCATAGAAATCAAGTATGCGTCTCGTTATCAGCTGTCGTGCGTTACGTCAGTACTATGCGCGCGCGCACACGACCGTGAGGAATCGCCGAAAGTTCCGACAAGATCCGAGGTCACATACTTAGAATAGCAAAAGATATGCAATATGTTCAAAAGATTACTGTGGGAGAGAATTCAATTGGACAATGTGACTGGACATAGTGGCTTGCTACTTGCTAGTGATGTTAAAAAGCCGTAATATTAAGTACTCATAAGTGTATTCAAAGTTGTTTAAAACGTTCTGCGAGTTTAAGTCATAATTGTATCTACTCCATTTGTGTTCCATTTCGATAATATATATATATTTACGTTTGAATGCAGCATCAATAAAAGAAAAGTAAAACAAAGACATGCATGAAATAAAAATAAATAAACTTAAAACCTACTTAATCAAAATTAAACCCATCAATCAATTACATAGAAGTCATTTTATGGGCCTACAGAGAAATGTTGCATAGATAGCTTTACTTTAGTGCATGGTGCTTAGTGTTATCAATGAATCCTTAGCAGTTAGATAGATGGTATTCACATCGGTGCTCACTAAAAGATCGGAAAACTCAATATTTCTTCTCTCAAGTTTTCAAAGACAACACTCCACACAAATGACATCGTCTCTTAATTGTTAGATCCACACAATAAAAATCACTATCTTTTCAATTTTATTCTCAACGGGGGTCAATTTTCGATACCTTTTCGAAAAGCTATTAAATGTATTTTTTATTTTACGTTGCGTAGGCGCACGCCGGTCGTGCGTGAGCGCAGCGCGCGGGGTGTTTCCGAAACGCTTTTACTTTTATGCTCCATCATGGTTATGACATGATATGCTACATGCAATGTCCGTTTAAACTAGAATTCTGTAACTGTTAATGATAACTCTGGGAAAAAATGACAAGCTTCTGAGCGAAAACGTTAACGTGGTGCTTGCGTCTGTAAACACGGCCACAAGTCAGACTACTCCACTTTTATGGTATATTACTGTGGGGCTCAGCTGCTGATTTACAATCAATTTTTTGTACTACAAAAAAGGGCCGTACGTGCTATTTATAACCTCAAACCTCAAGATTCATTGAAAGATTTTTTTAAAGAAATAAGGATATTAACAGTAACCTCTCAATATATTTATGAAAATATTATGTATGTGCTTAAAAACTTGCATTTATTTACAAAGAAAAGTGATACGCATAATTTTAACATTAGAAATAAAAATAAACTTGCTATTCCACAATTCAGGCTTCAAAAAGTTGGTCATTCTTTCATGGGAAAATGTGTTAATTACTTTAACAAATTACCGAAAAATATTGTAGAATTACCAATTAACAAATTCAAATTATTTATTAAGGATACCCTAATGACAAAAGGTTATTATAAAGTAGACAATTATTTGAATGATGTAAACGTGTGGACCAGCTCGCACTAGTACAATTTCTGTATTTAAACATTATTTTTAAAAGAGGCTTTGACAAAAGTGACTGAGTTTCTTGCGCTGCTTCTTCTCAGCACTAGCCCACAATTTGTCCCGAAGCAGTGGTAGGGCTTAAAAAATAATATGTTGGGACGTGTATAAGTGCCCCCTGTGGGCCTACATACATAAATAAATGACTTTTATGACTTTACCTTGAGACCGCCTTTATTACCTCCGTAATAAAAGCTGTATTCGTAGTCAGAATGGGTAACCTGACGTGATGTCGACAGTACGGTCGAGCACATCGACCTTCGGAAATCTGACGAAATAAATATCCCAAATTAGGAGATGCGCCGTGTACATCGTAGATATGACAAAGGGATAAACCCCGATACAACACAATGGTAACCTGCCTAATTGTCGCATGTTTTTATTTAAAACGTTTAATATGTACAGATACTATAATACTCGTATAAAAAAATATATATAAGATATAAAAAACCGTGTTCTAACACTGATTGATTTAAATATGATTGTGATTTATTTATTTTGTCAACATTACTAATTTAACGACCTCCTTCTAAGCGATATTTAACCCGTTCACAGTTTCGCTGACCATGGTTGTAATGATTTATAATCGTAATATTTATTGGTCTGGGAACCTGTTAAGCCCAAAAAATTATGCAACATATTAGTATGAAATATATGTTTCACACTGCGCGTAATGGAACGCGAAAACGCGCGTTACGCGCAATGACGCGCCATTTATCAGCTGCGCCGGCGGCGATCCTATCGCCCGCTTCCGCTGCGCGCGCAGCCTTAGAACACCTGGGAGTAGGGGGTCTTTATTATTTTTTTTGATTTAGAAAATCAACAGTATCTATCTATTTCTATCTATAATTTAAAATGCTACGCGTTTGTCGGTGGAGTCTTCTCCATTCTTCTCTATTCAGTGCCATTTCCTTGACTTATTGGTACGAAACGACACCTAACTTTTCCTTTATTTGGTCTAGTAGGACCTTCTTTTCCTTTCTCTTTTACTTTTCCCTCTATAATCACTCTGACAAGGTCATTGTGTGGTTCCAAGTGTCCCAGCATCTTCGTGGTACCAACAGCGTATATAATTTTAACAGATAGTTTTTAATATCTAGTATGGCCAGTAAGAGGTTTCCCCTTTTTTGACACATCAGTAAATTGATAAGTTGTTGAAACAAGGCATAATTTTTAAGGCACATTAAGTGTTAGACAAGAACAGTATTTTTGAGTCCCATCGCTCACACTGCACTCGCTGCTACGATATCATCTTGCCTTACGGCCAATGATTCATAAAACTGTGTTACTTATCTAAATAATAATGATAATAATGCATAAAAATGAAAATTGACTGACTGAGATATGAACACAGAGCCCAAATTACGAGGATTATAACTTGTTTTTTTTATATATTTAAGATTATAACTTGAACCGTATAAAAGAATGTTACTTTAAAAATCCTTTTTTTTGTTTAATTGATACCTAACAAAACTACGAACTTATTCCCCCTTTTTACCCCATTAAAGGACCAAAAAGGCTTTCTTAGTGCTCACCTATAGTAGATTTAAAACAACTTATGCTTATATTTATTTAACTATGAATAATATAAAAACTTTTAAACGCATGGTCGCCCTACTTGCGCTCGCGCAGCGAAAGTCTCGTATTTGTCAACACGCTTATTTATAAGAGCCCTTAACTAGCAACTAATCACGTAAGTTATTGACTGGTTTTAATCTGGCTGAATCTCCTGGCTTGATGGAATGGTGAAAGATTTCTATTGAAGGGGACACCTGTTTGCGGCTGCTATAAAGCTGGTTTATTTATTTATTTATGGGACTAGTTGCAAGCCTCGTAGTTCTTCAAAAGTGTTTTCTTAGGATTTTCACTGAAAACGTATAGAGGTAATCGGTTTCGATATATCTTAAAATGGCTTTAAAAACCTAAATATGTTTATTATTTCTTAATTTAAAACGTCTTTTAAAACAAATTTTTATTTCTGTATGAATGCAAAAAAGTGCTTATTCATATTTATGTTTGCTTTGTTCACAGGTAATTTCAACAGAGTTATACTCGCCTGCAACTTAATATTTTTTTTAAGTGAGTACTTTTGATTCATTTAATTTATCAACCATGATGACAGATATGTAGTAGATACAACGAATACTAGAACATTTTCCAGACCTCTTCTATGTAATTTCTATTTATCTCTACTTCGAATAGATTTGATTACCTCGATTTTTCCAACGAAGGTAATTTCGCTTCATAGATTGCCCACAAATTGGATACGACGCCTGCGAATACAGTCGGCTACATAAACCAATTGTTAATTTAGCCCCTGTGTTTTTACACTTGGGGTTAGGAAAAATTATTCATATTTGCTGTCGACTGTATCGGAGCCTGAAAAGGAAGTTCTCAATCATATGACGAAACTAATAATATTTAATAATGTTATGACTACGGTTTTACTTTCAACAAATATCAGAAGTGTGAGTCTGGGGTATATAGAGGTTTATACTGTGCAATATGATCTGTGGAGGAAAAGAATCCGTAATCATTATCATACTAGCGTTATCCCGATTGTGCACGCGCACGCGTGGGCCCAGGGTCCGCTAACCATGATCCAGGATGTGGCAGATCAGGTAATTACAGTAGAGCGACTGCCATCTGACCTTCGACCCTGTTAACAGGGGAACCTGACCAGTTTAGGATCAGGGTTACACATTCAGTCGCCTGAATGAGCAGGTTTTCTGTTTTCCCTCACTGTAAGAGCATGGGTTAGTGAAACAACTAATGTACATAACTCAGAATAAGTCATTGGAACATGTATGAACGCGTGTAGACGAAGATCTGGGGAACGTTTATAAGTTTAAAATGCTTCATAAGCCCATTTAGACTGCTAAATTCCCAACATAGGGCTATCTGACAAATGGGCAATAAACTTTTTTTTTACTGTTTCTACTGTCAAGTTGTGTTAGTAAAAGTAAACTGTGTATGTGACCACATTCTTTACACTATCTAACGAGCGCTTTTCTTTAAAGTGCGAGGCGTGAACAATCGATTCGTGTGACACATTTCGCGGGCCGATGGCTGTCAAACTTGAGTGGCAATCACCGCTTTTTACACTAGGCCAACGTCACTACTATAAACCCCAACCGATTTGCAACTTAAACGCCAACGAATTAAGTTCAAAATTAATCGACAAGCGTTTTGTATTTGGTTGATATGTTTGATTGTAATTGTCCCAGTAGGCAGGGAGTGTTAAGTAGATACATTGTTGTCGTAGCGTAGAAGATGCTATATCTTTGTTCTAGGTAGGTAGGTAGGAACTCTAGAACTAAGGCCTTTTAGATGTCGATGTATTCTCGACTGACGCCGTCTCTGTCACTCATGCCAGCATGACAGCGCCAACGAGTGTGATGGATAGAGACAAAAATACGAACATCGACACCCGTAAGGCCCGTGCGTAGATTGTCAATTTTCTTATTAAATTTTCAGTTTCAAGCTATTTTTTGACGTGATGGTCTGTACTCGTAAGTTCATTATACAGATCATATAGTATCTTTAAACGTGTTCACGTATAGCGTATAAAAAGTTACGGCAGTCCGACATAAATTATGAGAGTGAAGAAACAAAGAGTGCACCTGTGTATTGCGCACACACTTGTGCACTGTAATATGTCCCGCGCAGTTGGCTAATCTCTGTTGAGATAGGCCGCCGTAGTCGAAATTCGGCTAGGAGGACATTTTTTTATAAAAAGTTAACTAAACCAACTTCCCTTGAAGTTGGAGGTTAAGATCAAGCTCCTCAAAATACAACATCGCAAGTGACTCGTCGGGATTTTTTCAAATTGATTACATTTTTATAGTTTAATGATTCCTGAGCAATTATGCGTCATTAAATTCGCATTTCACACCCTTACTGATTAGGGGGCTGTAATATAAATCTCAAAACAACTAAAATAAGCTGTAAATATCCGCTGGTGGCCTCTGCTCTTTTTTATTTCGACGACACAATAAAATAATATACGCGAAATTTCCTGTTTACTAGACACAGAAAATTTAAAAAAAAGGCAAATTTATATTAAGAAAAGTGTATTTCCTTGTTTTAGTGTATAACATTGTTATTTAGTAATTTCTCTATATCATAGGTAATCAGTTTAATCTTGTACAACTTCCGAAGGCGGGGGCCTGGTGCTCTGAGATACAGACAGATCACCTGTCTAGTTTAGACACCAGTCTCCCACAAGTAAAGATTGTGACATATAGCTGTACCGTGGCATAAAAATGTAATTTACTTTGTGGTGAAAAATAAATCATTATTATTATTATTATTACTGGTTGAATATTGTAGAAACCAGACTATTCTCGTAAATAAAACGCAGTCGAATTAAAGTTCAGTTTTTTAATGTAATTTCGCTCTCGCTATGTCTTTCCTTGGCGACTTTAACGGAATTTAACGTCAGTAAGTAACTGCCAGATATATCAAAAAAATTGTGAAATGAAATACGAGGGAAAACCATATAGATGGTTATTTGAAAATAATCGCGTTTATTTTCTGTTTATTGACTAAAAGTAAATATAAAAACGTCAAGACCGAACCAAAGTTAAGATCGACACTTAGAACAAATAGGGAAAGTGTAGTGTCTTTGAATCTTACCTAATCTTTGACTTGATCGCCTAAATTCAAGCACGAGTGGTTCTTTTATGCCAAATCATGATTTTTAGCGGGTTACAAAAGTAAAAGTGTAAGCTTTAGCCAACTGGTCAGTAGTAAAAGTTGACCAACCACTTATATTTCATTTGTTATATTTTACTTTGTACGGACGAAAGCACATCAAACTTAACACAGCGGCATCTTATGGGTCTTTCATTGACAGTGGTCTCGATTACAATGTGCCCGTCTAAAATGCAATTTAAGTTCAGCCTCTCTCTTTCTTCGCCAAACAAACGAAAAGAGACAGACTATATTAATTTAGAAACGTCATACTAAACATCTGTCAGTTGCTAAAGAAATTAGAGGATCTTTAGTCAATTAAGTAGAGATGTTAAGCGATGACGACCAAAGTAACACAAAAAACTTGTAAACATACATGAGAAATTGCATCACTTAATTTGACGTTTCTAAATTGTTTTAGCTTTTTTCTTTTTGTTTGTTTAGCAGAGAAAGAGAGAGACTGAACTTTAATGTACTCTTAGACGTATTGGAATCGATTCTAGTCGATTTTAGTCTTTTGATTGCGGTTAGATCATTATTTTTTTTAAGCCCATAAACAAATGTTTGTTTACAACTTCTAAATAGTTTCTCTTTATCTATTCAGCAACGTTAATCCATTAATCTCGTGTCTATGACTTCCGGATCATAGATCGGTCTCTAATTAGGCTTATCAGCGATCTCCAGCCCACTTGGGACCACTTTCGATTGCTATTCTCATCGCAATCAATCAGGAGCAAACCTAGAAATTGTCTGGAGTTACTTAGTGAGACGATTGTATCAGTTATAAATTGTTTGGGCTCGAAGTTACGCTGATTTCAACGAATGTGATTATTAGGTAACATGAAAGAATAGCTTCAAACAAAAGAAAAAAAAATGACTGTCACTAAAAAATAACTGACTCAAAAAATGAAGTTTGCGGAAGATTAGATTTGAATGGTAACACTTTCAAATTAAGATATCAAATGGAATTAATGACAGAGACAGAACGTCAAAAACTGCAATGACATCGAGATTTGATTGAAATAAAATAGGTATCGGAATTCAGCCCCTGAGTCTGGATGGATCAAGTTTGTCAAGTGTTAATTTTTTCGTGGAAGCAGAACTCATTAATACTCAAGTATTCTAATTTAGATAAACATCAACAAATCGTTTCAAGTCCATAAAACTTTCTTTAAAATTGTGTTATTTTATAAGGTTTTCTGCTGAAATATTAAAAGTAACCAACCAACGTTATATCAGATATCCAGATCATATCAATCTGATCTAGCCATAGATAGAAGGTTGTACGAAAGCGCGTTTAGAAAATAAAAGTGCCTGCGCGCGCGCCGGTCGAAGATCGAAAGTGGGCGCGCATTTTTATGTCATTTTCACATGCCCATTTACGTCACGTAGGGCTGCCGATATGATGCAGTATACCTGTTCAGTCAGACTTGAATTGATAGGGTTGGCGAAATGAAATCTCGATTCGTTCTAAGCATTGTAAAGTTGTTTTATTGTAGCTGATAATACTAAGTAATATATTTATTGCCTCGTTGGTCTAGTGGTCAGCTCGCTGGGTACTATCCACGAGGTCCATGGTTCGAATCCCGGGTCAGGCCGAAAGTGTTGAGTTTTTCTATCTTGAAATAACTCGAAAACAGCTCTGAGTCAGGCAGTTGGTGCTGTTAAGAAGTTGGTCCTGCGCCTGAAATCTCTATGGTCATGTCGGACTGCCGTCTCACCGAATTATGAGAGTGAAGGAACAGAGACTGCACCTGTGTATTGCGTACACACTTGTGCACTATAATATCTGCCGTGCAGTCGGCTAATCTCTGTTGAGATTGGTCAGTGTAGTCAAAATTCGGCTAGGAGCATTATTATTTTTTTGTTTAGATAAGAACTTGAACTAATTCTAAATTTTAAGATTTCCTTCTTACGAAGAATATTATAAACGGTATTTTTTACTGAGCACTAAATCATGAAAAGATTTCGAAAAAAAATGGTTCTTAATCTGGTTAGACCTTGGTTTTAAACACTTCAACTTAATGACTTTCTGTTGCCAACCCTACTTCACCTCGCGTTGTTTACAAGGGAAAACAGGGAAAACCGCACAATCTTGTAGCTGCTTAGACAAAAAATATTTCCATAACATGTCGAGATTTCATTTCCCTTTTGCTATAGATGGGTTCTTTAATTGCCTGTCTTTCTAAAATAGCTGAGATAAAAGGTAATATTACATTGATACTAGTTTGATACCCTTTAATTGATACTTTCCTTATTTATATTTAGACGAAGGATTATATCCGCATGTTACTTTATCAGTAAAACTGTCTGAATTTCTTTTAAGACATAGTGAAACTTTGAGTGGATTGTAAAAATGTTTTTTTTAACATCTCCAAAATATGACTCTACGTATCATTAAGGATTATTGATTTTAAAATGTAATTGAAGATTGTTAGATATTAACTAACGTGTGATTTGCATTCTAGGTATCACCATTTAATAATATACCTCTGCGTTTACACATTTTAAAATGGCATCAAGAAGTTGGTGGTGTCAACACTACCGTGCCTCGGAAAGCACGTTGAACCGTCTCTCTACCGTCATGTCGGACTGCCGTCTTACCGAATTATGAGAGTGATGGAACAGAGAGTGCACCTGTGTAATGCGCAAACACTTGTGCACTATAATATCTGCCGCGCAGTTTGCTAATCTTTGTTGTGATAGGCCGCTGTAGTCGAAATTCGGCTAGGAGGACATTACGAGTAAATTAAAACGAACAAGATGCAAAATCAACAAACAAGATGCGAAATCAAACCATATTTTAGAATAGCACTTATGCAAGAAGGAAGCAACAGCATTACCGAGGTTGACCCACGACTGTCAATTTGAAAAGGCTAACTAACTAAACAGTTACCAGTGAACTGACCATTTAGGTCTTTGACTCCTATGGCAGGGGATTGACTGAATCGATAATTCATCTATTCAGAATATATACATCGGCCACAATAAGTTATAACGGCAATACATTTCGCAGCGACACCAATAACCTTCCTCATAGCGTCTATACAAATGTGAGTGAATTCTTCTATTTTCTTGGGAGTAGAGACACCATGAGAATAGGAAAATGTAAAACTTTAAGGAGTTTTTTTAGGAGTTCTTAATTAGATGAAGCGCCAATCACAGTCATCTAAGTATCTATACAAAAAACAAAACTGTAGATAGTCCAATTATGTACCTATATAATTCATATACATTTCGAAAATACTCCTGAGGCAATTAGGTAAAGGTTTATTGAGTATTAAAAAAAAGTTTTTGAAAATTTCGTCTGTTAAATTAGTTTTGATTCTCATACCACATTAATTGTAGAGTCCAGAGGATCCAAAAAGGGTGACCTTTCTTCACCATACGACATGGTAAAACATGGTCACTAACGATTCATGATTTTTAGACGGCAATGGAAGTATGAGTAATTTTTGTATTATCGAGCTTACGTCCTGTGTTTTGGACACACGTTCGTGCACTATACTTGTACTTTTATTTATCCTGTTTCTGTGACTACACCAAATCTTATATCTCCTGCGTGCTTACCTGATTTCTGTCGAAACGCTTGGGACCCCTGAAAGTGCATTAAAAAAGAGGTAGACATATAATTAGCGCGCGAAAATTGCTTGCCCTAAATTGTGCAAATTTTGTACACATATATTACATTTGACACGTAAACGAACGTTTGCTCGGCAATTCGAATCGCCGCGCAGTAGGAGGTAACAGGTCTTTCTCTTTTTAAATACACTGTCATTGCTTGGGAGACATAATTTTAATAATGTGTGTTTACTCAAATCATGGTGACCCTACATTAAATGCATCGGTCAAGCAAACGCACGTTGCACAAACGCATCGCTAACGGTGTTGCATTCGTTGATGTGTATTTCCTCGTCTGTTATGGAACCGCTTGAAAGGAGTTCCGTCTTCTATTGCAATTCATCAATGACATAGGTACAGTGGTCAGCACACCAGGCTACACATTTTTATTGTAAAATCACCCCTATTATAACTACATAAGGTACCGCAGTGTTTACCTTGGTTTGCTGTCGTCCGTACAAGGGATTTTGTATGTGAAATGTTTCCTGGTTCTTTTCAACATAGCTTTTACTGGGAAGCTAATTTCAAATTCAAAACTTGCATATGTGAAATGATTATACACTGGTTTACTGTTACTTCTCCTTGACAAAAGCAATTGAAAACGAATACTTATGTACCTAGTTATTTATTATTTTTCTTTAAAAAAATAAATTAGTTAATTAATTATGGAAGCCACTGAAGCTGATATTTTAGTCGAAGCTAAGTAGGCATACTTAGCTAAATTTCGACTACGGCAGTCAATCTCAGCAGAGATGAGCCATCTTCGCGGGAGATAATGATATCTTAGAAGAGAGAGTGCACTCATAGTGCACTTTCTGTTTCTTCCCTTTCATAGTTCGGTCAGATCAACGAGGCATTCTAGTAAAGCAGTGAAGAAGCTGAATTTGCGTTCAAGAAGTCGCTCTGGAAATACTACCTTGACTCTCTTCAGGAGTGACCACCACTTTCGTTTGTCTAACTACTTGTCCTTTTCCTCTGTAATAATGTCGTCATATCACTTTTCCTGTCAATTATCTCGTATGTTATTATATTAATATTTATGTATGTGTATTATTTCACGTATATATAAGTATATTTTTATGTATGCATCTAATATGTACGTTTATTTTTACAGTATTTTGTTAATTTTACCTTAAAATGTATTATTACTGAGTGTCCCGCCGCTGATTATCTTTCTTTATTCCCACGCGGTTGACTGGTAGAGATTACGGACATTTTCACCAGGATTAAGACCTCAGGTAATCTTCAATTTATCTCTACAAAACCATTTTGTTGAGCTCTGTACTTAGAATTGAAACATCACTTGAGTTTGTTTGCCACATACCAAAGTTGTGAATACATAATAATTCACGGGCACAAAGCGACCGCAGCCGGGGGGCACGGTTAGTGTTAAATAAAGCGGGCGTACCGTTAAGCAGGGGTGGCAACTGAAAAATACCCTAAAGATATTTTAAACCCACCGGAGCCTGGCGCCAAACACTTTGCTGTGTTCCGTCGGTGAGTGGGAGAACCTTCTGAGTAAGCTCGCTCCACCGTCGACCTTGTCTATGCCACGTTTGGCTTGAACTGGAGTCAAGCAAACCCATTTCAAAATTTAAAAAAACCCTAGAGAAATTGTTAAACTTGGCAAATGATGAATGCACTGAATATTTTATTTACGTTTTATTATCCGTTTTTGCAGAAAACCTCAACAAACTGACTTTGATTTGTCGTTTCGATAACCATAGGTTTTGCGGTTTGTTTATAATAAAAATATACTCTTAAAATAAATAAATTGTTTCAACAAACACTCCATATTGGGTACTTGACACTATCCATCTATATATCTAATCATATAAATGATTTCGTAACCATTTTAATTGAAAATAACAGCGTACCTATTTAGAACACTTTTGCATTGTTTTTTTTAACTACCTGCAGTATTTGATTTTTAATCAAGCTAAACTCGATAAAATAGTTGAGTCAAATGAAATGTGACGTCATAGTTTACTATTCCAATACTAAATCTATGGACGAAAAGCGTTTTGACGGTTCATTAAAATTGAACGAATTAAATAAATGGAAGAGCGTTGCTCCCTGGCACAAGTTTATTAGCTTAATAGGGCGCTACGGTCGCTAATATATTATAACGTACCGATTTTAAAGAAATAAAATATTTATTATTATTGTCAACGTTTGCTGGTGTCAAATAGACAATTAGCCTAGCCCCAAACCCCCTTTGTTTACGTATAAAGTTATACGAAAACCCGGGATTTATACTAGAAAATTGGCAGCCCTGTTAAAGGCTGGGTCTTGGGTGCGCGGGCGCACGCGACCGGTATGATTTATGCCTTATTCAAACCGTTTCCGGGGCCAGGATGTGCGTGTCCGCTAATACTTCTAGCCAAGGGTTATAGAACCATAGCCTAATAGGAGCCAGTAGCTATACTGCCACAGACTGCCATCATGAGACGTACAGTCCAAAGATTTAGGAATTCTTAAACGCAGGGCTCCTGCGGCAGGGGTAATTTTCCTTGAGCCCATATGAATGGTTACCCATATGAATTACGAAAACAGGTTTTATTGCGTAGAGAATAGAGGCGGTCTCAAGGTCAAAGTGGAGTAGTCTGACGGACAGCAGAGTGTACTTTAGATCTAGAATCATTAAATTTTGCAAGATGTTAGGTCTACAGCACATGTAAAGGAAAATATCCGAAAACGATGAATTTGTGGTCACATCGTTAAAAATCATTTATTTGTACAGAAACCTCAGTGCGTGGGTATGACTCGCACTTGTCAGGTTTTTTAAATGTCAATATTAAATATTTCAATGAAACAGCATTACATCGGTGTATAATATTTGCCCAGAGTCTGAGTCTAGGGACAAAGTGGATTAATACCTATCTATGTAAAAAAATGCTGAGTTGGACTCAGCATATTAATTTTATTGCGGAATAAAACCTGATTATTCAATCAAGAACTTAGCGTGCGGTCTTCAAACTCTTCTTGAATCAAATCATGACCTTTATTATCTTCAATTGGAAATTCAGCCCTTGTGCATCCGCATAAAATACTATTGCCTTTTCTGTCACCTGTATTTTATTGGATATTACAAATTATGAAAAACAATTCGCATGTGGCCAAATAATTACATCTTAACTAGGGTTGTCAAAAAGCGGAATTTACTGTGTTACAGCAGTCTTGCTTACGTTATGTTTTATGACCCTAAAATCAGATTTATTGCAAAAATTGCAACTTAGGTTTACATAATATTGTATTTTTTATGTTAATTTTAGCAGTTATTCTCAATTTGGCTTCAATCAATGAAATCAATGAAATTTTGTGTGTGTATGTCCGTTGTCAGGAGACACTAATCCCTATCATTTAAGCTCTCATTTTTTTCAGCTAATATAAATACTTAATTACTCGTTAAGTTCGACAAGTTCAAGCGCGACCCTCATACGCTCTCGCAAGACGTGTAGGAGACGAGGAAACTTTAATCGCGACTGACATTTGAAATCCCATTCCCCTTGACATCACTCGTCCCCGCTGACATCCAGCATGCCTCTCCCCTTGTACCTCTGGCGACCGCAGAAAAGTCGCGCGCGAACTTGCTGGACTATACCCACTAACATGTCCATACAAATTCAACGTATTTAATAGATTTTAATCATTTTTAACACTCACAGTGTTCTTTCTTATTTATATAAGTTTAAGATAAGAAACCAATATATATAACCAATTATTTACACTTAAATACAATGAAAAATAAGCACCTTGATATAAACGTTCTTATTTTTCATTGTAATGAGGAGTTTTTTGCCAACCCTATCATCAGTGCTCTAATGACCCTCGTTACAACGGGAAGGCATTCGACCAACTCGCCGAAGTTGCACCACCGCATTGCGTGCGCAGCTTTGGTAACGATAACGACAAATTAGCCACTTGCAATCTGACTTTTTCGTTTTGGCATTTTCGGGGATATTTGCTGTGGTCACTTTAGCAAAAATCACGGAAAAAATTTCGACCTGCTTTTGATGTTATAAAGAGGGTAAACATGTGAATTTGTTTGCTAGGCTACCTTTGCAACTACTGAACCCATATAGCTTCATAAGAGATGACGTTTATTATTTGAAATCCATTAGTATAAGACAATAGAGCTCATAAGTTACATCATAGACAAGAGGTTTTTTTAAGGATTTAGAAGTATGCCCGATAAAATATTTGTTGTATATTTTATCGGGCATACTTTTATTTAATTAGCTTCGCAACATATTACTTGTATATTTATAAATAAATAAAATATCATGGAAAGTCTGCGATTTAAAATGGTCTTTGAACGGCATGCATATAACATCACATAATAGGAACGAAAATCATGCCAAATTATTCCGTACTCCTCAGACTCTCATAGCCGAATTACTTTAAAATTCCTATCTCTATTTTTTTACAAAACATCAAAATTTCACTTGACGGACCGTCTTGTGTAGTGGTTCGCGCTCCGGACCAATAAACCAGAAGCTGCGTTGCTTGCAAATGTTTGTGTGATTATCACGTGCAATTGTACCTAAGTCATGGATGTCTAATATACGTAAGTATGTCTATTTGTTATACTAGTCGGCATAGTACAAGCTTACGCTTAGTTTGGGACTAGTTTATTGGTTTAATATTTTTTAACACTCACAGTGTTCTTTCTTATTTATTTATATAAATGTTTGTTTTTTCATTGAAACTTATATGCGAGTAGTGTATTGGTGTGTTCGTGGAAGCAATATATTATTAATAAGTCAGCCTATTAGATCCCACTGCTGGGAAAAGGCCTCACCTTAACTATGAGGAGGAACGAGCCATACTTCACCACGCGGGCTCAGTGCGGATTGGTGGAGGGGTGTATGTAAGGCAAGTGACAAACCTTACTGTCAGAAGTTATCAAGCCGCCCTAGGGCCTCTGACTAGGCTTAACGACTAATACCACAGATATTAGCCGGGACCAACTGCTTAACGTGCCTTCCGAAGCACGGAGATGCTTGTAATATATTATTAGAGGTCCCAATATTAATCCTATCACTGCTTTGGGACAATTTTGAGCTAGTGCTGAGAAGAAGCAGCTCAAAAAACTTGGTCACAACAATTGTCTACTACAACTGCCAGTGGCTTGATATTTTGATAATACGCAATAGTGGCAACACTTACTTAAAATCGCCAGTCTGTTACGTTTGCGACCTGTTATTTGTAACAACTTACAAAATTCTCAGAAATAATGGTTATCCTCACGCGACGTACCAACATGCCGATTTAATTATATATTTTGCGTAAAGACAAGAGGTTCTGGACATAAATATTGTATTTTATGCCGTCTGAATTTCAAAAACATGTTAAGTTTTTTATGCTCTGCAAAAAACCTATTAAGTTTATTTAAAACCTGCAAATTATTTGTCTTTTACCAAATCACATCAACGTGTTACATAGGTACAAAGTAGTACTTACCTACACTAGTTTTAAACATGTGTCATAACCGAGGTCTAGTGGCTAGCACGGTTACAACAGTCCAAAAATGAGTAATATCTACCTGCTTATCCCAGGATCCCTGTTTATAACCAAAACTGTAGTTATATGAAATATGTATCTAAAGTAATGTTCATCAAAAATCGTTCATGGTTGCCTCCAATAACGAGGACGACTCTTGAATGTCAACTCTGACGGAAAATCAAAATACAACCTGCAATCATGATCAATTTTAATTCAATTATCCCAGCCTTATTAAATCTCAATTTCCGGAACACTTCAAAAATTTTAAGTACGGTAGTGATGTGCATTTCACGAGAGCAATTAACGTGCTTCGATAGTAACGTATCTGTGAATGATTGAAAACAAATCAACATCCGGTTTAATTTATTTGTCTCGGATCTTTTTTACTGTAATTGTCTAATTGAACGTGTCTATTTTAACGAGATACGTGCTTGACAGTGATTAATTTCATTGCATCATTTTACTAACGTCATCTAAAATCCACGGTTATTCCCTAACTTAAAGATGAGTTGTTCTATCAAATCGAATAACCACAAATACGCCTAAAGAATAAATAACTCATTTTTTCCTCATTCAATATCTGTTGTTGCAACCTAATTTGATATCGAGATAAAATACTTTCAATTCGATTCTTCTCGATTCTAGAAATTAGCGTCTCCACACATGGGCACCTCGCACGACTCCCGCGCACCGCCGGAATGACAATGTGATGCGTTTCTTGAACCTGCGCGCGCGCCGCATCGCAATCGCCGAGCATTGCTTCTTAAACGATTTGTACAGCCGTACTTTAAATAACACCTTTAATTGCACTTTTAACTCTATGCTTTCAGTGCTAAAGTTGAGTTTGAAGTGTAAAGTTACAGCGTTAGGAATAATTTTATTTGTGGCCTACCTGGGAACAAGATGTCTCAACTCCTGTCATCACGTATCAGAGACAATTCTGTTTTCTTATTTAATTGAGACTTTTTGAGATACTCGCATTTTGGTTACGTTTTGCAAGAGAATGTTGTGATGAAGCAATCGAAATGTTATGACATTCGCATTAATGTTCTTTTTGAGGGTTCAGAAAAACATAACCTTGTCTTGTTTCATTATTTATTAAATTTTATCAGTTTGAATTCCTCATCATCTCACCAGCAAGGTTATAAAATTCTTCTTTTCCGCAAAAATATTTATTTACCTAAGAATTGTTTTTATCTTTTTCCAGCAGAGTCGGCGCTAATGATAGCAATTATTGTAATTATATGTTCCCACAGAGCCGATTTAATATATTCTAAGCGAACAGAAGTATAAAGTATACTAAGTACGTATTCAGCTAATAAATTAAAGATTACGAAGATAACTTCCTTGCTCATCGACAAGCTTAATGCACATCCCTATTTTAACTTCCCAAGACATATGGAACTTATTAAAATGTAATAAGAATCAAAATGGTATGCCGCTTCATAGACGGTAGAACTATCTCATTGATTGCAACCAGCCGATACCATTCGAATATTAGGTGTTTATTGTTAGAACATCATTAAGAACTTGACATGATGACGAGATAGAGATTTTCTAACGACCCATGTCGCCTTTGGACAGTTAAAACATGTATTTATGACTTAAGATGATTATCGACGATACAAGGCAAATTGCTGATTAAAAATACAGTATTATGCAATTTGACATTCAACTTTCTCTGCGCGTTTTAAACCTATTCATGTTTAAATTTGATAAGTGGTGACCTTCCGAAAACCGGATGGTCAAACTAAAAAGACAAACTTGTTAAGAGTTTATATTTATAAATATTTGAGTGACTTAGCAAAAATATTGAGGTGTATCGAGGTGCTTGTGGCGCAGTGGCGGCAGCGCTTTGGTAGTGATACCAAAAAGTTAAGCAACCCACGGCGCGGTCGTGATTGGATGGGTGACCATTCCGACCATTAAAGTGACGACCATGACAAGCATCTCCGTGCTTCGGAAGGCACGTTAAGCAGTTGGTCCCGGCTAATATCTGTTGGTATTAGTCGTTAAGCCTAGTCAGAGGCCCTAGGGCGGCTTGATAACATCTGACAGTAAGGTTTGTCACTTGCCTTACAGACACCCCTCCACCAATCCGCACTGAACCCGCGTGGTGGAGTATGGCTCGTTACTCCTCATAGTTGAGGTGAGGCCTTTTCCCAGCAGTGGGATCTAATAGGCTGACTTTACTTTTAGCAAAAATATAAACTTAATTTAATTTAATAGTGGAATATTGCAAAGGTTCAATAGATAAAGTAGGGACAAATAGGGATTAATCCAATTAGATCCAATCGTGCCTATTGCCGCGTGCGCATTAGATACTTCAAGCTAATCATGTCATAGGGCATGGACAACAGACACTTTTTTGTGGCCAGCACATCATACTAATATTTGTTGCGAAATCACCCCTATTATCATCACTGCATAGTAATATGCCCCACTTGACGTTGGCTTAATGTCGTTTGTTCATTATTGGAATAGTTTTTACGTATCTTACAATTTGCTTATGAAATGTCTAGTATGTATCTGCAAATCTGATAAGGTTGGTACTCGTATTTAATCGTAGTAATCGATAACCAGCTGTATTTCCTTCGTGGTGAAAGCATTATTGGCATGGTATTTAATGGAAATTTTGACACTAGGTTGTTTTAAAGACCTGTTGTATCCGGCTGCTATCCCCACATGCAGTGGCTATGCTATGCAAAGCATTTCTTTTTAATTTGAAATGGGTTTGGTCTTGACTCTAGAAGTCTAGACTAAGCCAGACGTGGCGCAGACAGAGTCGACCGCGGAACGAGCTCACCCAGAATAAGCCTGTTAACTCGGACTTTGAAGGTCCTTGGGTGGTAATCCGTTGGAAACACTGAAGCAGGTAGTGAGTTCCACAACTTAATTCCATGACTTAAATGTTTGACTAGCAGAGAATGCGTTTAGCATTAAGTCCTACTTTCGCACACTTATATTTGTAAAATAAATTTTACAAACAAATAAATAAAATGTTGCCAAAAATGTAAGCCTAGAGTTCACCAACACATGTTTATTTTTTATCACCTTTTTTTATTTATTTATTTATTCAGTACACTTACACTTAACAGTCAGTAAGTTACAATACATAGAATCAGTTCTTAACTAGATCTAAACTGTAACCTATTAATAGCGTACATAGTTGTCCAAATCAAAAAGTTCACGATCTATTTCAAAACATTATATACAATTCACACAAAACAAAGACAGAAATAAAGGGAAAAGTACAAGGGAAAAGTATAGAAATATTTGATATATTTTGTGCGGGAATTTTGTCAAATTAACCGTCAATTGAGAATTACCGGCTGTATAGACATTGGTGATCTCGGGTCTGAGTGTACAGTGTGTTCTGTTTGTGCTGTGCACATGACGCATCGTTTCGTGGTGGAACCGTTGACATAGTCTTGATGGAGTCGACCTTGTCAGCTAATCCGATTTGACCTGCAAGTCACGAGGATGAGCAGATTTGTGTGGACTGTAGATAGAATAGGTTACACTTTGAATTTGGCCCAGGTGAATAGTATGACTTTATTTTTAAGGTCCTAATAAGTTAAGTATTTACACGATTTTTAGGTATATGATTTGAAATATTTAAGTGTGTTTAAGTTCTGTGCACTATTTTTTAGAAGCTGTACACATATTTGGCTTAAATGTAGCAGGTTACATTCCAATATATCCCCGGGGTTTAGGGATCCGTATTTTGTATGAAAATACTTAAGGCTGTTGTTGGTGGAATTATACATTTGCACGTTTTTAAACTTTTAATTCTCATTCAACAAAATAAAGCTTTAGCCTGAACTCGTGATTTTGGTGGTTCGACACAGCATGTAAATATATCTAGGTACATATTATAGAGGTGCCTGTGTCGCAGTGGCGGCAGCGCTTTGGTAGTGATACCAAAGTTAAGCAACCCACAGCGCGGTCGTGATTGGATAGGTGACCATTCCGACCATTTAAGTGACGTCCATGACAAGCATCTCCGTGCTTCGGAAGACACGTTAAGCAATTGGTCCCGGCTAATAAATATCTGTGGTATTATTCGTTAAGCCTAGTCAGAGGCCCTAGGGCGGCTTGATAACTTCTGCCAGTAAGGTTTTTCACTTGCCTTACATACACCCCTTTACCAATCCGCACTGAGCCCGTGGTGGAGTATGGCTCGTAACTCCTCATAGTTGAGGTGAGGCCTTTGAGGTGAGACTGACTTTACTTATTATAGGTTTATAGGTGAGACTGACTTTACATATTATAGATTCGTTTATTTGGTAATGCACATCAGTTATGATATGCACCTAAAGTAGTTTTCGATGATAAAAAAACAGTCACCATGCATCTCTGTATGTATGATACGTACTGCGTAAATATGTTGCGTATCTCAACTTTAACTTTACTCCTCGCGTTTGCTCACCCTTCACCGTTTTATTTATAAGTGGACTTGTCTCGTTAACTAGAGAGATAGGCTCTTAAATCAAAACCGTTGCATTTTTAAAAGCGAATTTATCAAAGGTAATTTTTCAAGTAGCCGAAGTAATTTCAGAACTGTCGTACGGTCCCTTTGCAATTCTCCGCTGTCATTATGCATTTCAAAATTATATTTCGCACTTTAACGCGCTTGAATAAGTGCTGTTTTTCAATGCATTCATCTAGGTACTTCAAGTTTAAAATTCTTGATTAAAATCGAGTTGTCCTTGGCTGTCGTCCTAGGGTTCCGTAGTCAAAAAGGAACCCGTATAGTTTCGCCTTGTCTGTCTGTCTGCTATCTATGACACGATTATGTAAGCTTTAGTAGTTAATACATAAGTAGCAGTCGACCATCTTAAAATGTGGCTGGACATGGAAAAATGTCGAAATACCTAGTTTTTTTTTGTTATTTTCCTTTATGTACGTCTTTAGTAGATGGTTGTGGAGACAAACATCTACGGAACCCTATACTAGGTCGTGATTCGACAAGCACTGGACCAAATTAAAAAAATACATTCATAAATTAAAAAATGAGGAGACAAAATGGAGGCGTGATTACAGTAAGAAGTGTAAATTTTTCTTGTTGTGTAATTCTTTAGCGAGTATTCCAAAAAAAGGATTGAGTGATTGCTTTTATATTATTTCCTGGTTCCTTTCATGGCGTCCCCCTGTTTTTATCCACAGAAGGTATGATTATCGGTAATTCTAGTAAATATAGTTTTATCTACTGGAGCTATCGCTGTTGTTGAAAAGTTTATTATTTACAAATTAAGTGTTTCCAAATCGTGATCCAATAGTTTTATTTTTCAATAACATTCAAGTAACATTATTAAAAAAACATATTTTTGGCCAAATCAACACGTTGTCTTAACAAATCGCCTGTGAATTAAAATATTTTTAAATGCTGCTCTACAGTACATAATAAATCATATCATATTGCTGGCTTTAATTTTTTTATTAGTTGATATACCTTGAGCATGGTACGTATCGAAGTCGTGAGAAACTATGGTTAAAATTCTTAATTTTTATTTTACATTAAATCTATAAATATCTCTGTTATTATTACTGGCCTGCCATCAGACCCCACCATCCATACGTCCAACTGATAAAAATAAAAAACTAATTTATCATGTTGAAAATCTTTAAAAAAAATCGATAAAATACCATCGATATTGGTTTCCTACAATCGGTATCGACGGGCATCCCTATCGAGGAGTAAGGCCGTCGACCCATACATGACCTTATGGGGCATATCGGAGATCTAATGTCGGCAATTAAATGTTAATTTGTGTAAGTATCGTCGTGCGCGCATGTGAGTCAGGGACAAAACTTGTACACAGTACAGTCGATCACATTATCGATTATTGACTTTGTTACTTTTTACATTACCTAATTTTATTGAGGTTTTTTATTGTGTGTAAAGACTAAATAATTCGGGACAAATAAAAAGAAGAATAAAAGAAAAATCCCCTAAAACTTTAAAAACTACTTAACAAATACAAAACCTTGTCAATGAGGTAAGAAGGCGAGAATGCTGGATGCGTTGGAACTAGATATTTGAAAAAATATGTAAAATTAAATGTGTCCATATTTACTTTCTCTCTCTGTCCTAAGGTTTCCGCTGAAACCAATCAAAAGGTTCCAACGATTGCGAGCGAACCAAAAGCTTCGTTTTGCAGTGTGTCCGGCCCGGTTACCGATGTACGAGCCTTCATGTGGAGACTGAAAAGCAAAATTGCAACCACTTTTTTTTTATTTATTTTTTTATTTAATAGGCAGACATTTGGCCGCAATCTCACCTGATGGTAAGCGACGATGCGGCCGATGATGGGACATGTCTGTCTAGAAGCAGCCTATTCACTTCCTTAATAGGAACTTAATAGGATCAACTTGGGAATCCAAAATTATTTTTTCACTTTCCCATACTAATTAGTAAATCGGCTATGTTTGTATGGATAGGTGATATTTTTTGGTCTGTTTTCGGGGATCATGTAATAGACAAAAATGTTGCAGGCGAAACCATCTATTACCTCTTAAAGGCTCGGACATCAATGACTGGACACTGTATAACTGGGCATTATACTTATAGAAACCGATATCTCTCATTTGTCCCTATTCTCAGTCGGGTCACAAATCAGCTCATCTCTAACGGTGGCTGATCGATCGGCTGCATTGTGCAGCGGTCAAGAATCAGGTCCTAGGGCTGATCGTATCACCTGGTATTTAGGTCCATTGTTGTACAAATAATCTGGGAATCCGCTTGAGATCGGAACTGTTAGGTAGGGTTTGCAAAAACAGTTAAAGCAAGTGATTTTGACAAAAGATCATATCCTAGCGGCATATCCTAGGGGCCCACTGAAAACCAGCGTCAGGTCCTCCATAATCCTGGCATGATTAGTAACAGGGGTGGTTATGGCTAAAATACTGCTGCGTGTGCCTTGTCTCGAAGGGCTTAGGGCCCGCAAAATAACGATACATGTTTTGGCCCATAGGGTCAATTATTGATTGTTATTATTTACATTCGTAAGTGGCAACGTTCATAATGTGCCCCTTTTTGTCCTAAATTGTAGTGATTTTTGGCTTTTAGTAAGATTGTGTCTTTCAGTGTAGACCCACTTTAACCCAGATTCTCCTACTGTTCCTTAAAAGGAACACCTATATAATTAGAAATTCCAGGTAGATTTAATAAGTAGATGATTATATTTTAGTTTTTCATGTTCTTTCAATATGTTATAAATATAAAAGATATACCTTTCAATTATTTGGACCTTTTTAAGTAGTTTTTTTCAAATATTTTTAGTTACAAATATATCTAATCTTTGAAGACGTAATTTAGTTCTTTCTTGTCATTTAAGACCTTATGATACTGATAATAGATTTTTCCGTAACATCCCAGATGTTAAGATTTATTTTGAGGTTTATCAAAGCCCCATTTTCAACTTTTGTTCTGTCAGTACGTTTCACACGGAATGTATGGAACTGCTGTCATACAAGTGAGTGGCGCGCGTGTTTATGGCATTGGCAAGATTGGTCGATAGCGCCTAGGAGCTAGGCTATGATTCAGTAAGGACCACCTGGGCTGGCTCTACCGCCTACCTTCTGTTTTATGTTTGACTATAGAATAGATCGTGCGCTACCTTCCTGTGGTCGACAGACAGACAGATGTCAGCGGGGAAGAAGGGGATTTTCAATATCAGTCGCGTGCGATTAGCGCTCCCTCTCCCCCCACACGTCTTGTGAAGGCGCAGGAGGGTCGCGCATAAAATTAACGGAATATAAAACGTGGTTACTAAGGTACGGTACTGCCAAAGTAACTGGGAAACCCGCCAAACTCGATTGCTATCAAAAGCAATAGTTAAAGCTTTCAGGAGCTTTCAACTAAAGCAATAAATTTCAAACTAACGTTAAAAAAATATGTTGTAGAAATTAATACGCATTAGCGTTTTGGAATTGCAAAAGTTTTTAATGTAGGTGTTAGGTCTGCTGACCTAAACTCAACTTGATTTCAAGTGCCGATAATGAAGTTCAGATATGAATCCAGAAGTTCTAAACCCTGATGATGAGTCTGATGGACATTTACGTGCAGTTACCATTATTATTGTCAATTCTTCCTCTTCTTCATTGGCCTTCAGAAATAATATACTCTGTTATTTACCATTGAAACTGTGGTGTCGGCATGTAATATAGTAATCGATCTGCGCACGCGCTCTCTCTATTGTCTCGATATCGCGCCCGCGCAAGATCTATCATTTTTGATGCACGCGCTTAGTTTGGCTTTTACTTTTTAATTTTATAACCGGTATCTATTTGTTTTCTGCTGCCGGCTAATGACTAAATTCAAATGTTATGAATTCAATAAATAATGAAATGAAAAAAAAAACAGTTCGGGCAATTTGTGGAATAGCTTCGTAAGTTCAATTATTAAATTCAATATCAAACAGTCAATTCATTATCATATTGCCATTTTTGGTTGTGTGTTCTCTTAGGTATTAAACCCAGACTGACAGCCGGTTGCAGCTCAACTCACACCCGAAGGATCTAGATTTTAGAGCTTCTAGGAATATACCTAAGCATGTTTTAGGCATGGACAGAAGATATTTTGACTTTTGCTAGAGCTTTAGATAATGCCATATTTTTTTCATTATTTTCCTTAAAATTGTAAGCCTGGTTACAAAACACCAATGAAGTTGATATTTGTAACTGCCCCTTAACGATATCATTACGGCCCGTAACAGCACTATTATGACGACTCCCAAAAGTGGGTAACATCGCGGCGCGCGCGCGTGACGTAAGATGCGACGCCATTATTTTTGGCGCGGTCGATGACCTTAGTGAAAGTAGCCGCGGGCGCCAAGCTGGCTGCGCAGACGCACCCCCGCCCTGCCTAGGTTTCTGCTAGGTCGTTTTTTGGTTTCATCATCATAAAATTTAAGAGCTAGGCTCTTGTCGGTGGAGTTTTTTCCATTCCTCTCTGCTTTCCGCCCTTCTCTTAACCTCCTGATACGACCCGACATTTATCTTTTCTTTTATTTGCTGCATGTAGCTTATTCTTGGTCTTCCTCGCTTCCTTTTTCCTTCTATTCTTCCTTCTATTATCGTTTTAATAAAATTGTCGTGTCGAATCAGGTGGCCTAACATTCGTCCCCTCCTACACTCTATTGTTTCCATCAATCTCCTTTTTTCCCTAACCATAGACAAAACTTCTTCATTTGTTTTCTTCTCTGTCCAACTTATACGCTCCATTCTCCTCCAGCACCACATCTCGAAGGCTCCCAGTCTCTCTCTGTCCCTCTTTGTCAATGTCCACGCTTCACATCCATAGAGTGCTATACTCCAAATGTACACTTTAACAAGTTTTTTGCGAACTTTGCTTGATATTCTGGCCTTGAGCAGGTGCTTTTTTGCATTATAAGCTTGTCTCGCCATCGCTAATCCTTGCTTTTATATCTGGTGTACATCTGGAGTCACTAGTTATCAAGCTTCCTAGATATTTGAAGGTTTTAACCTGTTCTATTTTTGTGTTATTTATTGAGATAGGGCTATATTTTTCTTTTAGTAGCCTGAGCTGTAGGCTACTAACGGGGTCACAGGTGGCGGATAGTGAACGGCCACCAGATATGGTGGTTAGCTGCGAATATTTAGAATAAGCAGTCCCCGACCACACAGCGGCAGGATACCAGAATGTAGTGGGGAGTTCAGTGGGATGAACTTCCCTGCAAAAAGCTACAATATTCATTGACGATCCTGTGCCATGGCGAGTCAACGCCGCCATCAAATAAGCGTTCCCCTGGTGTTGTGCAGCAGCAATATCAGTACTGGCAAAAGGCCGAAGATATAGTATCAAGAAGGGCTTTTGACTGGATATTAATATGCGGGATAAACCGGTTCTTAAACTGCGGTGTGGAAGGCAAGAGGGAAACCACCACACTATCTTTCCTAATTTGGAGTTTTATGAATATGGACAACAATAATTAAGTAGTTTTTTGGTTTATCTATAAAAAATCAAAATTCTAAGTTAGGTGGAGATTTTTTTGGGACAATATTCACAGGTAATATCCTTAAATTTAAGTCCCTAAAAGTTCTCAATATGAAATCTTTGGACAGATGAAACAGGGTGTCCTTATTAGAAGATTTATATTTATAGTAGCAGTTTGCCGCAACTTCGCCCGCGCCAAAAGTCGGATTTTCTAATGATTATATATCGCGACAACAAGAAGTCTGTCCTTCCCAGAGTCTCAAACTATCTCTGTACCAAATTTCATTTGAATCGGTCTAGTAGTTCTGAGCTTATTCAATACAAACGAACAAATCTTTCTTCTTTATAATTTATTATTTTTTGTCTTATTTGTGCTTTATTTGGTTGGTTTACTTCATTGCTACTGTTTATAGTTACTTTTAGATTAGAAACCTTGGTCTTCCTAATATAAATAAATAATTAAATAAATAAAATTATGATTAGGTAAATTGTGCGATTTCCAAAAATTGTAGAACCAAAATTATATTAGCAAATGCGGCAAGAAACTGCGGATATTGCAAAACCTAGAGTCATAATTAGAACGTTCCCACAATAAACCATCGCCTTTCCATTTTCAAACAAATCTTACACAACGAAAAGTGTAAAGTGTTGTTTTAATTGCCAACTCAACGTTCTTTTGAAGATTCTTACATAGAACAATGTCTTTATACCCTCACACTTCCGACGTTTCGTAACTAATTACATATCTTTCGATTGTGTAATTTTATTGAAGTATTGTAACGCTCGAATCATCTTAGTTACTCGGAATATTACATTCTGTAATTTTACTAACTACTAACAATTACTTATCATGATGTTTGTAGGTTTTAATTGATGTAAAGATCCGTTTATCTCATGTTGTATGGAAATCTTTATTTCTATTGTTATCTTAAATATGGGATTGTTGAGAATTTTATGCTTGTCTGATATAGCAAGTTCAAATTTTGTGACCTCGTTTACTACTATGCTCATAATTTTACCAAGAATGTCTTTTGAATTTACACGAAAGTTTAATCTGATATTTTACTGGTAAGTAAATGATACTTTAGCATCTTATTCTCTTACTATGATTTTCGTTTTAACTCTACGAACGAATTATCAAAACTTTGGATTAAAAAATCTGGCCCATTTTAACTAACTGTCAACAAAACCTCAGGAAACAACTTCTGACATTTGAGGGCGTGGAAACGTTGGAAAACGGAGACAACCGCTAAGTTGCGTCACTGATGCGCGGGCGCATCCAGCCAAATGCCAGGTCATGCGTGTCTTCCGCCCAACGATGAACACTAGCACAGGGCTGCCAGAAGTCATGATAAGAATCTGGCGATGTGGTGGCGATGTTTATTGATAAGTAGATGATCCCTCATTCACGGAAATATCAAGACAGCCGGAGTATACTTAGACTTAGCCAAATAGTAAAAAGTCGGCCAAGTTGTTTCGGCGGAAACAATGAAGGAGATATTTTATAAAAACGGATGAAGATATCACGTGTGACATTCGAAATCTTAAGGATGAAGTGGAGAGTGATTAGGACCATCAGTTCAGCTTTAGATACAGATCACAAATACAACCATTTTAGATACAAGCATCCCAGAAAATATTGTCTTAAATATGTTGCATTAGCAATGGTTTCAGTATCATCCATCGTCACACTATGAGCTCTGGGAAACTAGATTTAATAGGTTGTTCAAAATACGAGAATTAGTCATGCCTCAGCCTTTTATGGGGCTAAATAACTGAGTTGTGTAACATTCCACTGGTTTACAGGTCAATGGTGCTTTTAAAATGTTCTAATATAAAAACAGAATTATTTATTTGCAGCTTTTAGTATAGTGACGAATTTATTGAAAAGTATTCAGATAGCTTTTGCTTCGATGTCAGTACCTCTTGCGTCTAGTCTTTTTTATTTGTATTTTAAAATAAGAATTACCTTAAGTAACTCTTGTAAAACAAACTCAATATCAATAATTACCAAACTTTGGAATGTATCTAGAGTTTTAGCGGCCGTCTCCTTATTAAGTCGGTTATTTGATTTTTTTTATCAAATACGGGTATTTGACGTTGAAGTAGTTTATAATGGGTTGGATACTGTGATACTCCTTCATGCATTATATGTCCGATCATTATTTGATTCAATAAACACAAATAATTTGATTAATGTTATTACATAAACAACCTTGAAAGTTCAGCCTCTATGCCAGTACTAGATGCCGTATGCAAATAAGCAAGCACTATCAATTTGCCTAATTTATTAGGTGTCATAACGAATTTCCCCTATCTCGAGCCGAAAATAATTACCATGACAAATGGTGCTAACCGATTGCAGACTCACGCGCAGGAGAGCGAGAAAGATATGGATGAAATAACGTGTGCAACAGAGAAAAAATGCTAGGTGAAATAAATTTAAATTAAGAATAGTATCGGAATCGATCTTGATTTGTCTATTGCTGACATGAGATCGCTCCAAGCAACAATGGAAGGAGTGGCTATCACTCGAAAGTTGAATGTCGTATACGATAATCGGTATTGAAAACGCGTGACATTGAAATATGTGCGTGTAGATTTGTAGGCGAAAACAATAGGTGCTATTAACGAAGAGTTGTTTGATCTATTGTTCTATTTAGCACCTTGGATGAGACTGATAAGGAGCATTTTAGTTCTGATCTGGTTTTTGGAAGCTAATTTTGTTATGACCTTTGGATTTGGGCAGATAAGCCTTAACCGTTCTCCAGTGTCATTCAGATACTTTTGCTATTCTTTTTAGGATAAGAGTTAATTTTACGGTAAGGGAAAATATCGTAAGAAAACCTGCACATTTAGACGACTGAATGTGTAACCATGATCCAAACTGGTCAGGTTTCCCTGTTAACAGGGTCACGGAGCTCAGACGGCAGTCGCTCCACTGTAATAACCTGATCTGCCACAACCTGGATCATGGTCCAAAGCGGACCCTGGGCCCTCGCGTGCGAGTGCACAACCGGGATAACGCTATGATGATGTTTTTTAAAAAGTCAGGCTATTAGATCCCACTGCTGGGAAAAGGCCTCACCTCAACTATGAGGAGGTACGAGCCATACTCCACCACGCGGGCTCAGTGCGGATTGGTGGAGGGGTGCATGTAAGGCAAGTGACAAACCTTACTGTCAGAAGTTATCAAGCCGCCCTAGGGCCTCTGACTAGGCTTAACGACTAATACCACAGATATTAGCCGGGACCAACTGCTTAACGTGCCTTCCGAAGCACGGAGATGCTTGTCATGGACGTCACTTAAATGGTCGGAATGGTCACCCATCCAATCACGACCGCGCCGTGGGTTGCTTAATTTTGGTATCACTACCAAAGCGCTGCCGCCACTGCGCCACAAGCACCTTCATGATGATGTTGATAAGAGTTAATCAGTAACTAAATTATATCAAAATTGCATGCGGAACCACATCCTACCGAAAAATATGCAGGTACTTAGTAGAAATTTAGTGTAGCCAGTGTCCATTATGGTCATTTTTTCTGTCATTCAGCTTGAACTTGAAGTAAACTAATTCCAAAGATAAAAGTCTTGAACTCACAAGAAAGAAAGTAGTAAGGTAGGAAGCAAGTTTAATTTGATTAAATCAATGATTAAATTACCGAATCTTACAATTCACTAGTGAAAGAATAGAATTAGATACGAAGTCGCCTTAGGTCATGACAAATTGGTTGCCTCCTGTAGAAAGTGAAATCACAATTGATTCTGAATGGCTCGGATTTCACGGGTTTTGAGTAAATTATAGATAACGGTTGTATTATCCGGTTGTGCATTTAAGTTTCTATTTAGATGGTATTAGCAGCCACTTTTTGTGCAAACTTTTAAATTCTTAATAAAATTAATTAATTTCTTCAATTGTATGTGTGGTCACTACATTATGGGCTTTAGTAACCAGAAATAAATATAAATGTATATTTTTTATTTTCTCTTCTTTTATTTAACGCTTCTTATAATAAAAGTTTAGCTAGCTCGTATACCCATCGACCATTATTATCACCATCACTCTAATTCTGATAAGAACGAATGTACATTCCTCAAACAAACTGTCTGTATGCTACAATTTCACGGCTCTTAGGCTGCATAAATAAATAAATTGTTCCAACAATAATCACCCCAATTATCTAGCCCCAAACTAAGCCAGAGCTTGTGCAATGGCGATTAGGATAACGGACAGACATACTGCGACAAGTGCCGAAAAGAACAAGTACTGGCAGATCGACTCCCGGTACCACTTTGTACCGTTTGGAGTCGAAACACTGGGTTCGTGGGGTCCCAGCGCTATCTCTTTTTTCAAAGAGATTTCCAAGAGGCTAGTTAACATCAGTGGTGACCTAAGAGCTGGCAGCTACCTTGCTCAGTATAAGCATAGCTATCCAGCGCGGTAATGCTGCCAGCATCCTGGGAACCTTACCACAAGGACCCTTTTTATAATTTTTGTTTTTGTGTTGTATTAAGTAATTTATCTTAATTTTTATTAATAAGTTGTATATATATATATATATATATATATATATATATATATATATATATATATATATATATATTACTAATGTACAGACATACTTATATAAGTTTATAAACATCCATGGCTTTTATAGATCAATTGAACCTTGAAAAATTACAATCATATGCATTTTTTTGTCGCGATAAGACGCAGTAGAGCTCTACTGAAATGTAGTACTGAACGGAGGACAGATACTGTCTTTACGCAAATAAAGTCGCAATTAGCAAAGCACTTCTAGATTTAATTTTTTTAACAATTAGACGATCATAACTAATTCAACTATCTTTTGTTTCCAGGTAATTCAACTAGATCATCTACAATAGCAGTAAGTATTTAGGTGCCGAGGGCCGTGAAACGGAGTGATATACCATCTCGCCAGCAATGATCGTGATATTTGATTGTTTATTCATTTCAATTAACAACTAACGTTATCTTTAGAAGACTAGTCATGGGAGGCAGCGGGAGCGGCTGGATTTCTTTAAAATGCATCCATCATATAGATTTAGTTTGCGTAAGGGATTATGCTCAACCTAGGCGTTAATCATTCTAAAATAAAAATGGTTTTTATCGTCAGTTGTACAACTTAAAGGCTTATAACTATAACCAACGATTTTGGGGTTCCGTAATCCTTAAGGATTGGGGCGTGGCCCGACACCACTTGGCCAGTTTCTTGTAGATTTTGTTATCGTCAAAGATAAGGACGTGCTGTACATCACACCAAACAGTGATTGACAGGGAATAGTGTGCTTGGACCTAATGTCATCGGACCATTCATAAGGCTTTCCCTTTAGTGCTGTATCTTCTTTTTTTTTTATAAAATCTCAACTTTGTTGTTGTCAAAAATAAATCTGTGTAGACTACAGGGAAAGGCTGCCTATTAAAATAAACCGGTGCACGATCCTTTTAATATTTTATTTCAGTTTATCATCAAAGATGTTGAATTCCCTCGCCCTCTTTACTCAGATTACACCTTAAGGTCCGAAGCTAGAAAGGGAACATTGATAACGATGGCTGATACGTATAGGCCGATAAAGCTAAATGTTCGATTTTTGAGATAATAAAGAATCATTTTTTATTGATGTGAAATATTTTTTTATTTGAAATGACTTATAAATTACTGTTGTAGTATTGATATACTACGGACAAATCTAATCAATCAATAAAGATGAACAAAATATTAATAAAATAAAATGTAATAAAAATCATTAACTCCAGTTTCGGCAAAGTAGGTAGGATACAATGAATTTAACAACAACAATGAATACTTAATTTGAAGGGTCGAAAGATCGATTACATAAAATTACACGATGTTACAATTGTCATACTTCTGTTGGTTCTTCGTGTTAATTTTTTAAATCAATATTTTACTGTGAAAAATGTATGTTTCTCATTTTGAAATGTTTTTACTTAATCTCCTCTACGCCTTTCCCTTCAAAGAATGGTCATAATTTCATAAGCACTATTTCCTTTGGAACACGAACAGCTAAAATAACTGTTGCTTGTCTGTTTGTTTATATAACTCCGTATTAAATATTGAGGACTCCGGCGCGGCTACGGGAAACAGGAACCTATAACTGGGTGATAAGATTTATTATCATTTGCCATTTTGAACTATTATTCGACCATCAGAAATATGCTTAATATATGCAGATTAGTGCCATAATGTAATGTTGTATGAAATGCTATTCCTTGCACAGCAAATCATAATATTTAAATATCTATGCAGTTTGCTATTGGATATGTTGGTTAGTTTAGCTACATTATTTAAGGAAAGTTACTTCAAGATATAATTTTAAATAACTTCCTTGTTCGGAATACTCTTAAATTACCAATGCGAGTGATTTATATGGCAATTTAAATCTTTTCCTTCCAAGCATTCAGGATAATATATTATATGGTAAAGAGCTAATATTCAAAGTTATACTTAACGGATCCTAGTGGTCCACACCGGATAACAACATATTAGAAGTTCCTACCTAATCCTAACATATCCCACTACGTGGTGTAACTACACCGAGTTTGTCTAAGATATAGGATTCTGCTTTTACAAAAAAGACCTTAGCCGCAAAGGCCCGCCAAAAAACAAAATAAAGCAACTAAAACGCACTTATTCAAATTCAAACCGTCATTGATCCCGACGAACATTGCAGAACTAAAAAGAATTGCCAAAAACGAGAACAAACCGAATAATAACCCAGCAGGATATCGTAAGCCTTTGACATCGAGGACTCTATTATTAAAATCATAAGTACCTTTAATAAACAGAACTCGAATAATCGAATCGGCACAATCGAGATGTCGAATAAAGAGTCCCTAATAACAACCCTTGCCAAAATAAATGTTAAAGGTCGATATAAGCATTTATCATAAGCTTTTATCGAATCGTTTTGTAAATAATCATACGGGCTTGGAGTATGCATTGAAGCAAAAATGAAAAACGACAAAAACCAAAACGATTTAAACTTTTATTTTATTTTTCTATTTAGTTTCGCATTCTTAGCAACAAAATCAGATTCACTTACGATAAATAAGTAAGTATATTATTGTAATCGGACACTTCGAATGATAACATCATAAAAGATCACTATAAAATTTTACAGTGGCCAGCGGGTACGTATTATAATACCGAAAGTTCATAATACCTACAAATGAAATACCTACGCTTGAAACGTCAAAAATCAAAATACCGAACGAATGAAATACCTATACCCGATATACCGAAGCTCAATATGCCGAATTTCAAAATCCCGAAGGTTCGAAATCCCGAAAGTTCGAAATCCCGAAAGTTTGAAATCCCGAAGGTTCAAATCTCGAAAGTTTGAAATCCCGAATGTTTATATTCCGAAAGTTTGAAATACCGAAGGTTCATATCCCGAAAGTTCGAAATACCGAAGGTTCATATCCCGAAAGTTTGAAATACCGAAGGTTCATATCCTAAATGTTTAAAATCCCGAAGATTAATATACCTACAGTTAGTATACCGAAGTTCAAAATCCAAATGCAAAAGTTCAAAAGCAAGCAGGCATGCAGCATGCAGCATGCAAGCAATCAAGCAGGCATGCAGCATGCAGCATGCAAGCGATCAAGCAAGCAGGCATGCATGCATGTAGCAAGCAGGCATGCAGCATGCAAGCAATCAAACAGGCAAGCATGTAGCAGCATGCATAGGTTTTGCTCTTCTCCGGCGCTGCGGGAAGTGCAGCCCTTTCGCCCTAGCGTAGCGAATCTCAGGCACCCACGCTCGCCTCTGCAGCTTCGGCCGCTGCAGCTCGCATGGGAGCCTGAGATTCGCTACAGCGGGCGAGGGCTGCTCTCCCTCCGCGCCTCCTGATTTGAATTACACTCTAGTATCGGGCAGACTAGTACCACGGCCAAGGACCACGGCGAATCGGGGTCAATCAAAATTTGTTTTTCTTAATCATCGGGTTTAAAATTTTTCGGTATATTAAACTTTCGGTCATATAAACAGTCGGTATATAGACTTTCGGTCATATAAACATTTGGTATATTGACTTTCGGTCATATAAACAGTCGGTTTATTGACTTTCGGTCATACAATAAACATTCGGTATATTGACTTTCGGTCATATAAACATTCGGTATATTGACTTTCGGTCATATAAACATTCTGTATTTTAAAATTCGGCATTTTAGTATTCGGCATTCCAATTATAGGTCTTATAAGATTCGGTATTTTGAATTTTCGGGATTTCAAACTTTCGGTATTTAGAACTTTCGATCATATAAACATTCAGCATTCTAAAATTCGGCCTTCCGTTCGTAGGGCTTATGAAATTCGGTATTGTAATAAGTACCCTGGCCAGCACATCAGGCTATATTTTTTTTTTGCAAAATCATCCTTATCACATTTGCACAAGATTGCACAGTGTTTACCTTGACGTGCTATTGTCGTCCGTACTACAAGTTTTGTTGTGTCCGTGGTTACAGAATATTTTCTGATTTGTTTTGCGAATATACTCCACTTACAAGTAATATAAATGTATCCATTTATTCAAGTAAACATCCAAACTTAGATGTTGCATGGGCAATCTCGCTTAAAAACCTATAGCAGCTTAAGGTTTTTGGACTTAAACTTTATAAAGTGAACAGAGAGATAGAGATTAGAGATTTTTTTTTACAAACACCAATTACCTAGCCCCAATCTAAGCGTGAGCTTGTGCTATGGTGACTAGGATAACGGATAGAAATACTTAAATACATATAAACATCAATGACTTAGGTACAAATGCTCGTGCTCATCACACAAACATTTGCCCCTTGCGGGATTCGAACCCGCAACCGCCTGGTTTAGAAGTCCGGTGCGCGAACGACTACACCAAGACGGTCGTCAAACAATACTGTTGACAAAGCCAAATATAACAAGAAATAAACCCAAACTGTCGTAATTCATATAATTGAAAGTGAACTCCAATCGCATGTTGTCAACAGTCAAGTTATTTGGGACGTTATAGCAATTCGTTTTTTTACCCGTAGGCGATATATCGATAGAGAGAATACAAATCGAATATGTGGTTCAGTAGATTCAATGCACAATTGCTGATGCTTTTCTTTGGGAATCCTTAGGATTAAACATTTTGACGGTAGGTCAATTAAGCTTCGACCAATGAATAGGGAAGTTGTAACGTTTGTGAAATTGTCACAAAGGCTCGCTTATTTAGTATTCATCATATCAGCCTATTGCAGTCCACTGCTGGACATAGGCCTCTCCAAGACTGCGCCAACTTTGACGGTCCTCCGCTTCTCGCTTCCAGCCACCACCGGCCACCTTCCTCAGGTCATCGGACCACCTAGCACGGACCTAACCTTACCTTATTTAGTATTGCGTGTATCAAAACCAACCAAGCCTTCTGTATCACCATCATTATAGCCAATGCATCGGTAATGAATTGCGAGAAATCGATTGTAACCTCAAACAGTGTCCCACGCAAGCCATACCAATTTACAATTATCGTTAAATCGATCCAAAATAGACTTTATATTAGCTGCATTAAAGCTATAGTAATTGTTTTATATTTGTTTGGAAAACACCAATCAATATGGTCTGGTAATTAACATTTCACCTTGCTCCAGTTAACAAGTGTATTGACAGGTGACTGTTGGTTTTCTGATTCAATTTCCATCATTCGATTCGATTGAATCGATTCAACGTATTCGATTATGTTGCGCATTTGTGTTGATATTGATCGGTTACATTTAAGTCTACATACCAATCATTGCTATTCTTACAATTGTATCCTTTATTGTCGAATACCAAAATTAAAACAAATGCATTAATTTATATTTTTTAATTTAATTCTTTGTGCAAATTGTGTCATATATTACCTTGCATTCACTCTTATAAAGAGTGTATAATAAGGTCATGTAAAACAAAGACATTAATTCAAATAGTATTGTTTATATTTGAAAGTTGCTGTAATAAGTTTATATTTGTTTAATTTCATTAGATTGGTTTTATGACTTTAATTATTTAGTCAATTAACTCACTCGTGTGCTCGGTCAATTTATCTTATTTCGTTATTCAAGTTCCTTGCATTTCATTTATTAAAATCTTAATGGAATACTCGAAAGTTCTTATTTCGCCTGCAATAAGTAATGCTATGAAATACCCATTTTTATTATGCGCGACTGATATTTTCGTATACGCGGACCCTGTTAGTTTATAATAAAGATATAACCTTTTTAGTTTACGTGTTGCGAAATGCAATTATATACATAATAACCGAGTTACCTTAAAATTACACACCACCTCTACAGCTTATTAGCTACAAAATATTTTCATTAAAACTAACGCCGGATGTGCGCCAGTCGAGTTCAAATTACTAATATCTTTCCCCAGTATATTAGTCCGGACGTTATAATCTCTACAAAAACCTTGTTGTTCAGTAAACTTACAGGCAAGCAATCATGGCGACAGGCAAGACTCAATTATCGGATGCGGAGAGAAATCTGCAGTGATCGGGGAAGAATGCTTTTTAAAGCGGTGGTCAAAGAAATTAGTACTAGAGCTGTGACAGTGATATTGAATATGCTCATTTTGATGTTCCTCTAGCTATGACATTAGGATTATCCTCATGAAAGCTGATTTTCTTACAAACATGAAGTGGACCTTTGAAGCCTTTTTCTTTGAAGCTTGGTGAACCATTAAGCATCATAGGAGATAGAACATTTGCCTCTGCACTCCACCATTTCTACTTTCTTCTTCAAACTGAGCACTGAAGTTTAAAAGAATCTAAGTATCTAAACATTGTGACGATATATCAAGACTGTAAACTCACGAAGGCATTTTCTATTCTTAGGCCTCCCAGCAGTCCCAGTTATAGCGCATCTGAGACCGTACTCTGTTATGTTCTCCGTATATTCGACTATAATCGTCGCACTTTTCCGTACCGTAGCGACAAAGACTGCTTCAGTCGAAATGCAGGCGTCTTACATAGTAGGGCCTCTGAATTCGCTTTCGAGCATCCACTTTCGCTAAATACCCATATATTTGATATCGTTATCTGGCATAGAGGCTTGGCTGACTCGAGGGCGTCACGGCCTGAGCGTCCCGTTGCAAAAACAACTGTATCTTTTGAAAGAGAAGGTGGGATATTGCTCGGGCTGTGTCGACGTATCGCTTTCTTTTTCGTAATTAGACGATTGAATGTCGTACGTGCGTGGCAAACTGACGGACAACCTACGTTTTATTTTGCCAATGCTGTAATATGGTAAGTAAGAGGGTTTTGACCTGTTGGAGCAAAGTCTTCAAGTAGGGGCTTAAGTCATTTCACCTCTGTGTCAGTTAATATCTAGAGAATACTGTTTATCCCTAGTATATTTCAATTCATTACAAAAGATTTAACATGTGACAAGCGTCATTGTTAAATATTAAAAGTAAAAACTTGAACGAATCGATTTCACCTAAAAATACAATTTAGCGCCATTTTGGTTTACGCCAGGCTATGTAGGGCGCGTCACGTTGACCATTTTCTTTGTAGGTATCTAATTGAATTTCCACGCCATGTTTGCTGAGTATTTTGTAACATTCTAACATTGTCAACTTGATTGACACAGCGCTTGGTAAACGATCGGCGTATGCGCATAAGTACTAGAGAAGCCCTTACGAAAGCAATTTGTCGACACTTTCGAACTACACAATGGTTGAATTTCAACGCGTCGCCCGGTCTGCGCGGGCGCAAGGGCTGCCAACTTAACAAGAAGATATCTGACAACCGTCTTGGTGTAGTGGTCCGCGTTCCGGACTACAAAACCAGAGGTTGCGGGTTCGAATCCCGCAAGGGGCAAATGTTTGTGTGTCGAGCACGAGCATTTTTACCTAAGTCATGGATGTATAAACGTAGGTATATGAGTATGTCTATTCGTTATACTAGTCGCCATAGCACAAGCCCAAGCTTAGTTTGGAGCTAGTTAATTGGTGTGTTTGTTAAAACAATTTATTTATTTATTTACTTGAAAGGACTCAGAAGTATAATAATAAATGCTAGAACACGAATTAAGTTGTTGGAACTAACTATGAACCATGTTATGTTATAGACAAATACGTAAGGTTATTCAGTGATTGAAGATATAACTAATAAAGGCGTTCATTAATTGGTAGTCCAACTTTTAAATTTTTAACTTCTACTACACGAAAATGTCGGAAATCCCATATAAACTTTCATGTCCCATTTTCATCTTCTTAATTTTTTTATCTCGACTTAAAATGCAATTTATCTTTGTAGTAAAATTTGCTTATATAGTCAACAGACAGACAAGGGTTCCATTCGAATTACAAAAATTGGTAGAAGCATCGGTGGTAGGCTTGCCTCTAATGCGGGAGGTACCGGGTTCGATCCCAAGTGCTGCCATTACCAATTACTTTTCTGAGTTTTGTAGGTACATAAATGTTGTTTCGCTAATCAATGCTATGACGGTGAGAGAAAACATCGTACCCTGCACATTCAGGCGACTGAATGTGTAACCGTGGTCTAAGCTGGTTAGGTTCCCCTCTGTAAACAGGGTCGCAAAGTTCAAGCGGCAGTCGCTTCATTGTCTGCTATTTACCTGATCTGCTATATCCTGGATTATGGTCCAAAGCGGACACGAGTGCATAAGACAATCGATAAAATGTTGTTAGAATATGACAATGTTGGCAACCCTAATACGGCCGCCATTCATAAACCGAGACATGTTTAGAATCCTGACCTATCTTCGTAAATTACCATAAATCCATTCATTCATAGCCGAGGCATTAATCATAGTGTAGGCTTCGATTAAGATTCATCGCGGCTGAACGACCATAGACAACGCTCATTACAATGTTACGGTACTGCTGAGCACTTGTATTACTAACTAGTTAACAGGCAATATCTTTTCACGGTAGGACAGGATGATTGTTCGTGAACAAAGTTTCTTGAAGAACTGGAAATACTTTAAACATGTACAACAGTTTGGCTCCAGAATTTATAATTGCAAATTTGACCAAATCATTCCTAAAAAGGTATGCAGCAATTGTCAGAGAATTTCAATCAATGTCTTGGTTGGTTGTGGGTTTTTTTCATAAATATTACGAAGTTGATAAGTCGCTCTCTGCCTTAGTTTATTGTAGATGACAGCTGCATTTTCAGTTTATAATTTTTATGAGCTACTCAGATAATTACTTCATGAAAACAAATCCACAACATATGCAAAGAGAAAAGATGAGTTTCTTCTTGCGATTTCGGTTTGGTATGTATTTAATTACTGACGCAGGCCGTTGACCTTGAGTTTAGAGATTTCCCGCCTTAATTGGTGCCATTTTGTTTTTGGTCCGGTATTTTTATTCATGAATTCCATCGGCGGCTGTTGGCTTTTTCTAGAGTCCTTTTACGGTTGTCGCCGTGTTTTTTGCCTTTGGCAGACGCGCACGCGCCGTCGAGTGAGCAATTAACATTATTTTGTGTTTTGTTATGGATGGGGCTAACTGTAGCGTCTCAAAAGAGTTAGTTTTTTTCTGTAATGTTTTTTATTGCATAAGTCCACTATTTAAGCAGTTCGGTAATTTGTGCAAAATAGTTTTAATTTAAAAGCCGTACTTAATAGTTTAAGTTTGATACAATCTAAATTAGTTTTAAAATCACAAAACGGGTAAAGACTCCTTAAAAGAAAAATGTTTAATGCGTAGAATAAAATAATGTCAAAAACCACATTTATATAATTATTTTTTGTTTTTTTGTATAGCAGTGGTTTGATAATACTGCCATAAAACACGTTGTGGTAACCCCTTGTTATACTTTCTTTCGGTCAGTGATTTCGGAGTCGGATCGCAGTTTGACAAGTGCATGGCCATTGCCATGTTTTTATTTGTGCATTGTGCGCCAGCGCATGCGATTTGGTTTGGTCTGACGGACAGGTTGCTTTATTAGGGCTACTGGTTGTTTACGTAATGCAAAGTTTTGTGCACATTTGGTTTGATTCCACTTTTTTTTGGATGAGATTTTACAATTAAAATAATGTAACCCACTTGCGTTGAAATGTTTTGCAATGTATAAGTTTGCAACGGAAAATACTGAAAGAAAGAGTTGCAATCTTTTTTTTCCTTGCCTTGTTCCGTTTCAATTGGGGTCGGCTCTCCTCATTATGTTTCGCCAGGACATCCTATCCTGGGTCGTCTGCAAAGATAAGAGTTGCAATGTTTTATATATTTTAAAATTAATCGTCTAAGGTTGATGGTGTAATTAAAAATAGTATTCGTTTTTGTATTAAGGGTTTAAGTATTTGAGGTTAGTTGACGCCTGGTTGGACTACTGTCTCCAATGTTTAGTTTGGCAAACACAAGGCGTCCAGTTGGTCACTTTCCACGCTAAAGCTTTCATTATCAGACCAAATACAGTTTATCTAGTGCAGTTCAGTAAATTTTAAGTGAAAACAATGGCCGCCACGCCTTTCCATTTCTCTAAATCAAATAGTACCGGGCCCCGCCGCGGTTATGAGAGGCGCTGTCACCGCGCAGGCGCGCCTCTGATTTAAGTCGCCATATTTGCTAGATCAAAAATACGCGGAAGCGGGTAATTGGTTTTTGAAATATATTTTTTTTCATTTTGTACCGTACCTATTTTATAAAAACTTTGTTAACATGATAAGAAAAATGGATTCAAGCATAAAACATAGTAATATCGACTTTTTAGAACAAAAATTTGATCGTGTGTCACACAACAAATGCACTTAGCAAACCACCCATGTTTTATTAAAATTTCACACCTCTATAAATGGAAAACGGTACATATCGACTTCTTCGAAAACAACTACAATTTACAACCGTTTTTTTTTTGAGAAACTGGGCAAACGAAAAGCCTCAATAAATAATCTAGGTCCCTCAAGATCCTAGTTACACAGCTCTGGTTTGACTGTAGTAACATCCTTTTTGTTGGTGAGCTCCATTTATTTATATATTTCTACTGCGGTTGTTTTCTTTCTGCCACGTCCACTCTTTTTATCTAGCCTCTCTGCTTCTTAATCCTACTCACACGCTCAAAGTAGACAAATTCGTCTGCTCCTCTTTTTACATCTTACGAGTTACGGCGTTCATTTTTCTTTCCTGCTAAGTCCGCTCTCCGCGTCCTCTCTCGCTCTCGCTTCCCATTTCTCTCTCTTGCTTAATTCGCTCTCGCTTCCGCTCGACTCCCGCGCACACACTGCTGATTTACGACTGCGCGCACGCGTTCGCAATTTATTGCGATTAAAATCGTTCTAGTAGCTGGACGATTTGCGGCTAAACATCTCCGGCCCGAATGAGGTCTGGTCAGCACGCACAATTTGTTATTAAAACAGGACTGGGACCATTATAAGTTGCTTCCTGCTATCGGGTTTGATAAAGCAATATAATTTTGAAAAAATAAACTGTATTTTGTTAAAATTATACTCGGACAAAAGAATTTGTAAATACACACGGCACAACAGTCGCGACGCGCATTTTAATAATGTATAGAAAGTAAACTAGTTATCCAATCCGACCCGACATCGACCAGATGCAATTGAAAAACTTGATACATTTTTTATGTCACTCAGAAATAATGTAATTTTTAGCTGCTAAAAGACTTTTTAAAATTTAAAGATAACTTTTTCCAAACATACTCAAAAACTTACAAACCCACATACATACTACAAAGATTACCTCTGTATAATTGATAAGGTGGTTTTATACCACCCTCCTCCATTCTGAAAGTACCTAAAACTTCATAGTATCAAAACCCGCAAAGTAATATGACACCGAGCTTCTGGCAGATTTATATAGTGTAACTAAATATAACTTAACACAATCTCATAGCGCTTTCTTGATCAAGACAACGTTTTTAAAGCCCATAAATTTTGCAGACATTAAAACACACTATCTTAACCACAATCTGTCCTAAACTTCCTATGAACAATCAGTAAATCATAGTGAAAAAAGATACAGTAGTCTTTCTGAGATTATTTAGGTTAAGAAAAACTACAAAATAGATACTAAAATAAGCACAATGGAAAACAAATATAAATCCTGTAATTTTTTTGTATGAATATTTATTTTCACATTGATTTTATTTTTCGTAGATGTAATTTCAGAAGAAACGTACTTTTTATACAAGAATTAGTGTAAATGCATCTAACATGTTAAATATAATATATTAGTGTAAATGTTTGTAATTTATGTTAAATTTAACTGGATAAGGCCTTATTTTTTTGTGTTTTTAATATGATACTACTATGATTACTTATAATACGTAACATGTATTTTCACTATGATCGAATATATTTTACCAATAAAATATTTTGTATTCTGTTACGGTTCACTGCTTCACTGAATTCATCCTTACTGTGATCGTAACCTATAAACCAAAATGGCTATCAAATAACACAAAGCAAAAGCCACTCAAACAATAAACGGAGATTTATGCCGGTCTATTCCTGACGCCAATTTGGGTCGCACGCTGTAAATCGGATGTCTACACAATCGCTCAAAATTCATACGCCTACTACAATCACGTGGTGTGACCGAAAAAAAATTTTATATCGTCTAAAATCGTCTTATATCGTCTAAATAATAACATTTATTGAATTAAAATTAAGTGAGTAAAATTTATTCAATGTAATTAATATTAACAGCAACTTACAGATATTATAAAACATGATAATGTACAAAATTAAAATTATTAATTATAAAAAGGGTCCTTGTAGTAAGGTTCCCAGGATGCTGGCAGCGTTACCCCGCTGGATAGCGATGCTTATACGCTGTGCAAGGTAGCTGCCAGCTCTTGGGTCACCACTGATGTCAATCAAAAAAATAGATAGCGTAGAATTATTTCCAGAGACTGACTCTGAATTCATGTACACATTTCTACAGGAATCAGTAGGCATAGATTATTTTACAAACGTCAGTCTAAATTTTGTTACGTAGTAACTATTATATAATCTGTGGTTTTGTGAATTACTCATGTCTTCCAATTTTTGGCTTGTTTTAAGAAAATCTTTATTATATTGTATTATATACTATATGTCCTTTTTTTAATTTGCTCTGTTTAATTTGTCATTTTCTATATAGTTGGTTTCTGAACAGAATATCGCTATCGTCTTACCCCTTGAGAGAAAATCACTACTTTACGTTTATATAACCTCTAAAACCGCAGCTTCTAAACCGTCCTTCGACTGGTCAGCCGCACCCAGTACAGTCGGAATCAATTACAATGTGTTAATCTCTTATCTGCCAGTACCGCAATAATTGAACGCACTGTGCACTGGTCTCTGCTGGACAATCGCACACCTATTACTGTTGAATAACTGCCAGCTTTCCCACGCCTAGCTTTCAACGTTTGTTTTTTTAATGTCATCGGTATCATAATGTGTCTAGACTAGAAATGTAGGTTCCTGAAACTTTTCAGAATAACTTTTTTTTTCTATTGTTTATGCCTATACCTATTTGGCCGCATTTTCACCTGATGGTAAGATGGCCTCTGCGGCCGAGTATGGGTCATGTCTGACTACGAGTAGAAACAGCTTTTTCACTCTTTTACTTTTAAGTATCCAAATCATTTCGTTAAGAAACGAGTTCCACCTTCATGCCGTACGCATGATAAACGTATAGATTCAAAACGTTTTGTTAAGTAGAAAGGTTATAAAGGAGATAAGTTTCCTTTATAGATTCACAGATAAATGAAAAGTTTTCTATCCGATTTAATTGGTTATCTATCTTTTCAGTTTCTGTCAGCGTTCGATTAATCTGTGTGTATTATTTGCTAAGCAGAAAGACGCAATTTCGCAAGAACGAAGGAAAGAAAGAAATATTAATTATAACATATATTATTCGATCGTTTTTAGGGTTCCGTAGTCCGACAAGGGACCCTTATAAGATCGTTCAGTCCGTCCGTTCCGTCCGTCCTAGTCCCTATCTATGCTCTATGCTCTCCCTTGTGTGGGGTATCGTTGAAAAGGACTATGAAAATAAGGTAGGGTTTCCATACAACACTTTTTTATCAGCTTTACCATTTGCGAGATATAGCCCGCCAAAGTCGTTTACACGGTGTCCCCCCCCCCCTTGTAATTTCTAAAGTCTTGGACCTATAAACTTCAAATCACTCACGTAAATAAACAGGCGCGGAAACTCTTATTTAAAATTGTTTCGGGTATCCTGTGATGAATACTTTTAAAATTATAAATAAAATAAAAATATATACTTTTTTTGCCTATACTGTCTTCTGTTTTAAGTTAATGGTACGGAACCCTTCGCGCGCGAGTCCGACTCTTACTTGGCCGGTTTTTTAAAAGTTACATGCACAGTAACATTCTCAGTTATCCACCGAAGAACGAAAACATGCTTGTCATATCACAATCTTGGAAGGAAAATTTTGAGGCCCTGGCTGATTTAGATGGACATTTAAAGGTAAATGGGCCAAAACCAATTGGGAATGACCCGATATGGCGTTGTAATATCCAAAAATAGCGTGTTTTGTCTCAAACGGCCAGAGCCGAAGGGTCGGCTCATCAACTCGTATCCAAATCGAGTCGGCCTCGATCGCAGCAATCTTGGATTCGTCACACGCCCGAACTCGATGAGTGGCGATTACCACTCGATTTACGAAGTTGTTTTAAAATGGATGGTAATCCTTATCGACTCCAGTATTTTCGGTTGTTGAAAAGAAACAGAATTCAATGCAATTAAGTAGTAGTAGTTTGGATATCAATAAATTTACTAAGCTGATGTAGCGATCTGGTGTTAATCTGTTCGACCCAAAGATCCTTGGTTAGGGCTTTCAAAATTAGCTGTGTTCAATTGTTTAGTAATGATACGCTTCGCACTGAACCATACTAAAACGTGTCTTGTTGATCCATGACAAATTCCGTGTAACTCGTAAAGTCTTACATTAAGGTTACTGCTGTCTACAGAAAAAACCTTACCTTCATGTGAACCCTGGTCTTAACTTTCGCTTTTATGAGACATCTCCCATTCCAAGCTTCAAATCCATGTATGGCATCTTCAATAACCTTTCTAGTCTTACCCAACGATCACCGCGAATTGAATTCATCGGCAGTTTGACCTCCCAGCTCCCTAATAAGACCCTTCGGTGAGCTGGCATGATGAGTACTGATGAGAGCTTTCTCCGCTTTAAAGGCACCGTGCTGTCTGTATAAATACCTAGGCCGTTGTTTCTCAACCTTTATCAATGTTATGCTTATGACATAAGCAACTAAGTGTTACATCCGCTTCAGGCACCGGTACGTCACAACCGGGAAATATCGTTTATTAACAACGCTACCGGAAACTCCACTAGCGCCACCTTTTTAATTTATTTATGTTATTTCAAATTGTAATGGTTGGAAGTTACTATTTTGACTGTCTTAGTTGTGCGTAGAATTTGATATAAAAGCAAGATTTCCGTTGATTCCTTCTGTTATTTTCACGTTGAGAGTTGTGTATGGCAAAGCTCTGCCGGAATAAATACTTACCAAGTTCTTCGTAGTGTGATTTGGCCTCCCAAACGGAACGTAATTTTGGGGTAGGGTGAAATGTCTGCGGTGATAGTAATCTATCCTAGAGATGGGCGATTGTTCGAAAAAAATATCGAATGAATCGACCATTCGAACTACCGAATGTCGATTTAGTTATTAAAAAAATAATAATCGACAGTCAAATGATAATCTATACTCGGCCCTTCGATGCATTTGATCGAATTGCCGCGACTGTGCGCACAGGACAGGCAGCGAAGGAATGATAAATAGACGCGACGAAAGTCGATTCATTCGTTAGTATTAATATAATTATATCCTAAAGTCTAATGCCTACGTAGCTCTGAGAAATTCTTACTTAGACAAAGTACTATAATATTCCGCTACTTTTGATGCTAACCATACCAGGGTCAAATCGAAGGGTCGTTTGAATTTTAAGGCAAGTTACAAGTTGGTTTAAAGTTGAGAAACACTGACCTAGACAATAAGGAGGCTTGGCCTGTCGTGATAAAAGAAAGAGGTCAGCCATTGCACTTGATATGGAATCTAGATTTATCACTGTGAACAATCTGCTGTTCCCGTTCCTATGATATAGGCTTAGGAACTTTAATGGTTTGTAATTAGTTTTGTCCAAACTCTTTTGTATTAAAAGTGATAGGAGGAAAAAAAAGTTGTGTTAATTTTTTTTACTGTATTAAGAAAATAGATGGAACCATATTAGTACAACCAATGTAACAAACAACATCATCATTTTATTCTACTCAAGTATGTGTACCTAATATGAATGTGTACTAATTATTACTTAATTATTACTTCAATACCCAACTAGCACTCAAGCAGCTTTCACCGCCATTATAGAGCTTCTTAGCGATACAATTGCCGTAGAAAAGCTCAAACCAACTCCTCAGCCTGTATAGCAACGTATTCTAAAATCATTATACAGGTATGCGATACAGTGGCCATACAATCGTAATCATTTACACTAACGGAGTTACAATGGTATCTTGTTCCGTCATTCTACAGGTAAAGGAGGTATAGTAGAGTTGTGAATACTCCTGTACCACTAGTAGAGGTATAAATGATGTTTTGGAAGGTATGAGTGTTTGGAAGGCGCTCTAGGATGCTACTTAATCACTTTGAGTGGAAAAGAGCGTCTCTATAGATTCTTAAGGTCTATTATAGAGTTTATCACCACTCTTGTAGCGTCATTACCTATAGTAGAGTAATAGTTACTCTGTAGTAGCGCTAAAGGCGCTATATTTGAGGAAATAAACTCTTTCGTAGCGCTAAAGGCGTTATAGTAGTGGTTTTAATTACTTAAGACAATGAGTAATACGTTTATAGCGTTACTATAGCGCTTTGAGTGGGACAGGAGCGGTTTCAAATGCTTTGATTAGTATACGTTCAACGTTGTCGTCCATTTTTTGTTAAAATCTTCGATCATATGAATAGAACAAAAACTTGGAAATTAATAAGAAATACTACAACTTTATGGTTTAGTTTCAATATTATTTATTCATAAATGACTTAAACATCTATTGGGAAGTTTTAATAAGTGGTTTTAATAAAATAAAAAAACTATGTTACCAATATTATAAAAGTATTATAACACTAAAAACGTATTATCTTGTGGGCGCGTTAAAATCTAAGCGAATATATATATATATATACACAGTAAACTGATACTCGCAATAAATATGGCACAGTAATAATATGTTCAAACGTCAAATTTTGAGTTTATGTATTTGGAAAACTTCTGACAGACACCTTGTTTCATTTGCACTGATTTAAAGTCACAATTATAATTTTTTTATAAGTATTTAGTTTTTTTTCACACAATCGCGATCAAATACGACGAGAGCTGCAGAATAGCGCTACAAAACATAATTTTACTCTTCCAGCGTACGCTACACCTTTTCAAGCGTCATTGTATATCTGTTAGCGTACACAACCACTCTTATAGCGTCATTGTACAACCATTAATGTACATTACCACTCTTGTAGCGTCATTATATGGCGGTTCTAACTCTTGTTTCGCTACTATAGCGCGATTGTAGAGCTTAAACCGTTATAAAAAGTGCCTATTTTGGGGTTATAGTAGCGCTATAGCAGTATATACGGCTGCTGTATGGCTTATCTATAAAGCTAATGCCGTAATCCACAACCTCTTAACGGCCACTGTAGAGCTTCTTATAGCGCTTGTGTGCTTGTTGGGTATTACATATATATAAGCATATATACACATCTCTATAAGCAAGCTATATAAGCAAGTCAATTCTTTAAAACTCACCCACGACAATTCTGCCGTGAATAAGGAATACCTACACTAATCATCACCAGATCAAGCTATAAATAAGTAAACAGAACTCATCCATTTCCCTGACGTTCCTAAAATACTTGACAATCGTCACATTCTCCGATTCTCAGAGCAATCAATTAGGCTGCCAGCACTTGCCAGTTATCGCCGACCTTGGCCCCAGGCCCTGCGGCTGACTTTCACTGTTTGAAGGCTATTTCTAGATTCAGAAGATGTTTATACCATAATAGAGGTTCGTGTGGTAGACTCAAGTCCTTCGTATCAATAGTATGTCTTAGACTCGATTTTTCTAGTATTTGTATCGCCATTATGGTCGTCGTAGTTCAGGCTTGAGAGGTTGGAGCCTCTCCCAGGTGAACAAAATGCAATAGTAAAAGAGTCTTGAAGACTCCTTATCTGTTCTGATGCTCTAATGCTGCCCATGTAAAGCCTTAAATTTATTATTCACGTATTTAAAATATGAAAAACCTATATCTGTCAGCCACAGTCGTCGATAATTTGACACTAGGTTACCTGCTGCATTTTCCTGTCCTATAATAAATAAACAAATAATAAATAAATTGTTTCAACAAACACACCAATTACCTAGCCCCAAACTAAGCGTGAGCTTGTGCTATGGTGACTAGGATAACATAGTTTTTGTTGTTTTTTTTGTATTACGTTTAATTGCGATTAATTAAATTTTTATTTATTTATTCATTTGAGAATTGCTAAATATACGAGTACTGACTTAAAATACCCCATAAAATAATGTTTATTGTAAATAAAAGAGCTTATTCTAATGTTGTGCCCTATAATTTGTCCGGTTCACATTTAGAAGCTAATTACCGTAAATCTGGAGGCATTTATCGTCTGAATGTTTAACGGTTGCCGTTCCTATTGATAAAATATATACAAGTAATTACTTTAGTATCTCATCCCCTGCGAGTAACAATAATTATAGTATCGTAAAGGCTTGCGTGCGCCCGCGCAGTCAGCGTCTGTAATTAAAACACCATTAAAACATTTGACTTTAATAATCTATTTCGAAATATTACTAGCCTATATTTAATTCACTTTCGTTTTTTATAATATTTCATCAAATTGTACCGTTTTACTCCTTATTGGAACCATATTTTTATGATCCTATGTCGGCTCGCCGCGACTCCTGTACTTTATAGTAATTTTCAATTTATATTTTATTATGTGTGAAGTTTTCTATTACAATATCAAAGGTCCACATGTTTTTATTTGATTCCAAGAGCTCTGAGCCCTAATGTTATATTTACGCGTATCAATACGATTTTGATAGAAAAAGTAACCAAATAGTTCAAATACGTATTTTTAATAAAAATACGAGTATGTCTGTGACGTTACCATGTTGACATGTCAATCCAAAAGTGCATTATGTCAATATTGACAAACTTTATTTTGCTAATGATGCTTTTGTAATAAATATTTTTATTTATTTTTGATAAGACCAATATTCACCATGTCTTCAGAAAGCGGATCATCAGATAAAACCGCGACTGTGATGGTGTTTGAAGCTGATATAGATGAGAGTTCTGAAGACCCTCCCATGGAGGAGTGGTCCTCCTACATTCTCGAGAAACCTGAAGAAAACACAAAAAAGATCATGGCTGAAGCAGGACTATACCACGCAGGCAGTGGAGAAATGTGTGGCAAATATATCGCAATGTCAGACAGCTCTATATTCAAACATGTATACTATAACTATCCAGCTGTATTAGATCCAGGTATAGAAAAAGCGCTATTAAGCCCTCCAGCTAAAATTGTTTACGCTGACGATGGTCAAGAATTGTATCTAGCCTTGTGTAAAGAAATGGACGAGGCCCCGATAAGATCCTTTGCCAGAGGATTACAAGATGAAGGTATCGATTTAAGCTACTACTGTGTCAGTTCAAGTGGCGTTCGGGCGATGGCAATGGCTTTGACTCGTAACAGAAATGTAAAAAATTTAAACCTTTCTGACAGCTTCTTGAACGTTGATGCTTGTTATCATTTGGGCCAGATGATATCAACGAATAATAGCTTAGAAGAATTGAATTTGTCAGGTTGCCGTATCGGCCCTGTTGGCGCCAAAAATTTGTTCGCTGGACTAACAACAAATCGTTCTTTAAAAGTCTTGAACCTAAATAAAAATCAGTTGACAGATGTAGGAATGGAACACCTCGCAGAGGTTGTTTTCAAGGGCATAGATGTACAAAAAATATATTTAAGTTACAATACTATTGGTGGAAGAGGAGCCAAAGTGCTGTCTGAAGCTTTAGAAACATACAATAATTTTACTCTTGTTGATCTATCGTGGAACAATCTTTTTACTCCCGTTGGTACATTTAATTTGCTCAGCCGGTTCTCTGAAAACAAAAAACTTCAAGAATTAGATTTATCTTGGAATACATTATCAGGTCCTCGCCTTGGCACTGCTATTAAAAATGCACTCGCTGCTCCTAATCTTCGATATCTAAACCTAAGCAACAATAGACTTAACGGTGAAGCAATCACAGAAATAATAGGAAACTTACCTAAAGCAAAAAAACTGGTTACTCTTGATCTGTCATTCAACCCGATGACACCTTATGACGCTTTACAAGTACTCATGAAGGTCAAAGCTGTGAACGTTAAAGTACAGAGAGTTCTAATGGAGAATGTCCGTGTAACTGGTGCATTTTTAATGTATTTAAACGCAATTAAAGAAATGAAATCGAAAAAACATTTGGTTGTCACTTACGGCGGTGTTATCGGAAGACACAAACCTATAGGGCCCGATCCTAGAGAATTGCTGCTGAACAGAGCAGAATATCTAGCTAAGAAGTCTAAGAAGCGACCCGTCGATATTGCTCTTGTAGCAATGCAGTTATTAAAGGATAAAAATGTAATTATGCCGTCGAAAGATTTTGTAACTGCTATGCAAGCCTCTGGTGCACCGTTAGATAATGATTTGTTAGATGAAATAACAAATGTTTTTGCTGGTCCCCGTTTGGCCAAAACTAAGACGATTGATGTGAATCTTCTGGTGGACTATATGAAGAGGAAATGGCCCGACAGGAAGTTGCCCCCCACTCCCCCGCCTGAGCCTGAACTAGAACCAGAACCGGTACCAGAAACAATAGATACAAAAGGCAAGGCAAAAGGCAAAAAAAAATAGGAGATATTTTCTGATATTGTTTTATTTTTTAGTTGTATTATTTTTATAGGCCCTACTTTTTATTATACGATAAACTGTTTATTGATATGGGTCCTTTAGTTTTTATTTTGTTTTTATATGTTCTAGAAGTGATATTGAACGTTGTATTTTTAATTTTTATTTAATAAAAATGTTAGAATTATTGTTGCATTTCTGAACTACTTAAATATGTTATGTTGATGCTCGTTTTATGTTGAAGTATGTCTGTATAGTTTATTAAAACATATAGGTATGACTAGAGTGCAACTAGAGACTCATTCGTGCCCATTCATTATACAAACATTGACCCTTTAAGATTATACTTTTAAATTAAAAAAGTCACAGACCAACAAATCCAGAATCAACCTGAATAAAACTACAAAGTAGGTATTCCTCTTTTTGTTCGAGACATCTTTTCCATTTTATACTTTTCTTGACAAGTTAGACACTTGATAGAGTACAGAAGTATGTCAACTTATATGTCAATTATTGTCAATACATTGTTTTCCCAAGTTTGCCCATTAATAATCTAAACTTAATATATTAAAATATTTTAATTGAAATACTCTTGCATGAATACCCTTGAATACTCTTGAATGATTTTGGAAGACCCATTGCCAACCACTTTATCAATTAAGGAGTTATATAGTTATTGTTTCTTTCCATTTGTATACGTAAAAACCTAAACACAATGTCTAGTGAAACTTCTTTTGTCGACGAAGCTCCCCCTATGGAAGTGGTCTTCGAGAGGGACAGCCTCGAATCCTCGGAGGAACCTCCCATGGAAGAGTGGTCTTCTCTGCTCTTGGAGGTGATACCAGAAAATATCAAAAGAGAGAAGTACGAAGAAGGCCTCTACGACCCAGGTAGTGGCGAAATATGCACTAAGCATATTGAGATGTCTACTAGTACCGTTCTTCGTCACCCCTACTACAATTACCCTAGCCTCAAAGACCCTGGAATCAATGAGGCCCTATTTCACGCGATCCCTAAAATCATATATCCGGACGATGGACAAGAACTTTACACGGACATGTGCAAAGAAATGAACCTCCCTCCAATTAGAGGCTTCCGTCGACAACTCCTTGAAGAAAAGATTGACTTGAAATATTACGGCATCAATTTGGCTGGTTTTCGACCCATAGCAAACGCGTTAAAGTTAAATAGATACGTTAAAGTTCTAGATTTGACTGATAACTGGATAAGTGTAGATGGTTGCTTCCACTTAGGCGAAATGCTGGTCGATAACATAACTTTAAAAGAACTAGACTTAACAGGATGCAAAATTGGATCAGAAGGGGCAAGAAATTTGCTGCACAACCTTCATTTAAATCGGTCGCTTAAAAAATTAAACCTTTCCCGAAACCAATTGGGAGATAAAGGTGTTGAATATGTTGCTAGAGCTATTTTTAAGGGTTCAGATATTGGTGATTTAAATCTGAGCTATAACAATCTTAGTGGGAGTACACCAGAACTACTTGCGGAAGTTATAGATATTAATAATAAATTAACTCACTTAGACTTATCTTGGAATACAATGCTGTCCCCAAAAGCAATATATACCTTGTGCACTTGTCTTTCTCAAAATGAAATTTTTCAAGAATTGAACTTGTCTTGGAATTCATTGAGCAGTGACCGCGTTGGAGTTGCTATAAAAGTTCTTATGAACAATAGGAATCTGCGTCGTGTTTATTTAAATAATAATAAATTAAAAGGGCGTGCAATAAAAGCCATTGGAACGAATCTACCAAAAGCTGAAAAACTTCAGGTGCTAGATTTGTCCTTCAATCCGCTGACACCAGTAGACGCCATAAGATTAGTCACCTATCTGAAAATGCGTCAAGTCAAGCTGCAGAAACTTTTATTGGACAACGTATTCATAACTCAGGAATTCCTGGAAGTCAGAGAGGAGGTGATGAAGTTAAAGTTCCGCAAGAATACCGTTATTACTTGGGGTGGATTGATACCCACGTTTGTACCCAAAGAATATGATATGCGAGAGATAATGATGAACAGAGCTGACGCTATATGCCGTGCCAAGTCAAAGAAGAAGGTGGTGGACATAGCTTTGATCATTTTGGAACTTCACAGAGAAAGTCAAGATCCGTGGGAAATGAAACAGTTTATGCGTGCTGTAAGAAGTGCTGGAGCTCCGTTGGATGATGACTTACTACTTGGAATTTGTAACATTTTTGCTGGTCCTCGGGTAGGCAAAAACGTGACTATCAACCTTTGTGGCTTAGTGGACTATGTGAAGCGCAAATGGCCTGACAGAAAATTGCCCCCACCTCCAGAACCAGAGCCTGCTCCACCTCCGCCACCAAAAGGCAAGAAGGGCAAAAAGAAGTGATTATATTCTTCTACCTAACTTATTTATATTTGGTATATTTTCGTACCCTACTTTAACTACCGCGTTAAGTTCTGTTGGTAAGGTATAATTTGTTTGATAATTATGTCAAAATAGTGATCAAAAAGTTCACCGTTATAATAACACGTACCTACATTATCTCACTCTAGTTTTTGGTACACGGTCCCTAACGATAACGAATATGTGACTAATAATTACAAGCAAACTAAGAGGACTTAAGTAAGGTAAGGTAAGGCTTTATAAGGTTTTTAAGTATTGTTCAATGTAGTTTCATTAATTAAACAAAATATTAAACACGCACTGTTTTACCTTTACATATCAATAAACATTTAATAAAGCAGAATGATGCGTCGCGTGGATAATATTGACCATTCAAAAGTTAGACTAAATACGGGAAGACAGACTAATTATTTTATGGGGTATTATACAAAAGTTTACGACTAGACTTTATTTCTGATGAATTTAGTTACTAAATATAATATTTGTTTGATTTTGTTAAGTATCTTAACTTTGTAGTTTGTATTTGTCATTTTAATTTAATAAACAAAATGTTGTACAGGCTCGTTTTAATCTTGCATCATAAGGTCTGGTGTTCTACAATGGTCTAAAGGAGTGATTTAGATCGCCGACACAGAGCGGCGTTTGGACACTGTGTCCATTATCGCACGGTCCGGTCTTCAATTGACTGACCAGGAGGTTTTACATTCTGTATTTCGATAGCCGCGATTAGAAAATTTAATTGATTGTGATTGCTATGAATAGTCACACACAATGGTGTTACAGAGAAAATGTAATACCTGTGTGACTAAACGACTATCTTTTTGACCGCTCTGCGCTAGTAGAGCAGCTAGTGAAAGGTGATGTTTTGTTTACATCGCATCACTAATAATTATTTAGACCAGAAGCCCGTATAGTAGACATGTTGCAGTCTATTCTAAAGAAAAGTTCGCCAACGCGTATTTTTTGTAATTCATATTACACATTTTGACATTTCGTTGGTGATAGCCAACTGCGCTTTAGAATAGATTGCATCTTGTCTACGGGCCTTGGGCCTTACTTGGGATGCCGTTTCATTGAAGGATTTTCTGACAACTCAAAATTTTAGTTTTACGAGTAGTGTATGTTGATAAATGGCGCTATATATCTAAGTTATACAAATATTGCGTCGAAATCATTGAGGATAAAACAAAAACAAATTATTGTAACATAATGTGTACATGTATTGGAAGTACTTACTTAAAAAATAAGCAAGTTTCAAATTGCAGTTAAAAATAAAATTTAATAGAGAAAACGACTTTATTATTACTAAATTAAAACGACCTCTAGTACGCGTGAAAACATAAACATTATAACATATTACTCGCTAAAACCAGTATTTTTCCTAAATAAAAATCTATTTGACTTTGATTGGTTAACGCCATCTAGCGGATTTTTAAGTACCTACTGATTTTCGACACTAGGAAAATCCCACCGCTCTGCCAAATTTTCTATTGACATCTACATGACAATTCGGTGTCAATGGAGACGCGTACCGCCGGAGCCCGGGGCTGCGCCTGCACAGTAGCGTGCGACACGCAAGCGAGCCCTGTCCGCTTTATTATTATTTATTGCTTTCCAATAATCTCCAACTAGATAATATGCTCAACAATAAAATGCCGCCGAGCGACATTCTTACATGTTATACGTAGATTTCGAGTGAGATGTTACTTTGAGGCAGATGTAAAGTGATAGTGGATGAATGTAAGTTGCTATTTATATAGGGGCTTATTTGTGTTAGTTTGATTTTTTTATTTACTAGTGGTTCAAGAGTTTGATTTTCCATATAAACTCTCATCCCCCATTTATCTTAATGTTTTTATATCGCGACAAAATGTAGCCTATGTCCTTTCTAGGGTCTCGAACTGTCTCCATACCAAACTTCATCTCAATTGGATCAGTGGTTTAAGCGTCAAGAGGTAACAGACAGACAGACAGACACACTTTCGCATTTATAATATTAGTATGGATTATTATAGTATATTGCGTTCTAGAACTATTTGTTTTTTTTTTAAACGCGATTGCTAATCGTTAAAACCGCTTATTATGAAGTTGTGAGTTCGATCGCCGGCCTGTCTACATCTACACTGAGTTTGTACATAATAAGGAAATAATCCACATGTACATACAATAAATCTTAGAATATTATGATTCTCTCGTAAGCTTTAAAAGCTTTCATAATTAGTATCTGACTCCAACACAAATAAATGTTATTTTATATATAAGGCATTTAATTCGCTCCCATTGATTTGAATCCAGACATATCGTTCCTGAATTAGTGTGTCTACTTTGTTTTATGTTGTATTATTCTTTGTTTCTAATCAATCTTATTAATTGTTGCAGGTAAGTTTTCGAGCGACGAGTGAAGTGTGCGTGCGCTGCGTCCGCGCACTGCAAATCGTATCAATAAGTGAGGGCGTTTAACCCAAAGAGATGGTTACCCATCAAAAGATTGTGCTATCTCTTAGAACTTCTTAATGATCTGTGTGATAAATTTGATTCTTAAAGCATGTTAATTGCCAAATTGTCACAAATACGAGTACATGTAAAGTGGGCTTACCTTTTACGTCAGACTCTTATATTGTATTAATAAACAAATGAATATCACATTATAGCAATACCACTCACGCTAAAATAATAAACTGTTGCGCACGAGCACCTAAATAATTAAACTAATACTAAACTAAATAATTTGCTAATTAATCGAATACAATACCTAATTAATCTAAGTGTTTATTATAGTATAAATTAAGCATGTAATGGCTTTTGTCAGCTTACTTACTAGGCTGTATAGACATCCGCCCTCGCCTTGTTTAATTAAAAATGATATTAAAAAGTTAATCGACCATCGAGGTGTATATAGGACTCGTAAATCAAGTGTGAATACGCCCTTATGCAATACTTGAGGTCTAGGGCGGTATTCATAAACTGATACCAATGTTTAGGAAGCTAGTTTCAATATTTTTAGGCAGAAATCAATAATATTAGTAAATCATTGTTATGATTTTTTTGAGAATACTCTTCTGTGGTACTTACGAGTATGTTTTTATTTTTGGTTGAAAACGCTGGTAAAAAAATATTAGACATTAGTTATTTTCAGTGTGCTTATTCTGAAAAAGCGTTTCGAATCTGGCTCAAATATACAAACAGTACTAGTAGTATAATTGTACTAGTGGAGTACAATTATTAATTTAATAAAGTACCATCAGGGGCAGGTATAGGCAACAATTGGTAAATAAAGGCCCTGATAAAATTTACATTTAATACCAATAAATATTCATACCTAAAAAATAGACTTTCCATTAACACGTTCGGGCCCACACAATTTTCACCACCGTACAATACCAGATTGTCAGTTTTCTCTACACACACTTTTACCAATACATCGGATGAACTTCCTTAGTGAGCAAGTGCAAATTAAGCTAAGTAAATATTAAAAGTAAAAGTTAAAACAGTGCGAATGTGCGATGCGCCTACGCAGCGGCTACTTGAAACACTTTCTAAGTGAATAGTTGGAGGTGTTGTGGGCAGCAATAAAATCACAGGTTTCTTTGTCTGTGAGAAATACAAATACTGGAACTGTAGAGAGACAACTAATTGATCTCATGGACTGAGGCTTTCTATTGATTCAGACTATTTATAGTGACGATAGACTGCTAGTAAAAAGGGTGAATAGAATAAAAAAAACTAGATACTATAATTTATGTGTCTTGATTAAAATATGACTACATGTCACAGTAAACTTAGTTTATTATGATTTAAATGGTAGAATTGACCTGAAAAGCTTATTTATTCTTCAAGCTGACTGTACTCACGAGCAGCGTTTCCAGAAACCGATTTTACTATAGGAAAATACTTAACCACAAAAATTAATACTTATCTTACATGACCTTTCACATTTTACAGAACAATTTTATGCCATAGGTCGGATTAAATAAATTGTGTAACTAAAACTGAATGTACGTGTATGATTTTCTTAATAATAAATCATTGAATGTAAAAAATAGCCCAATTAAACGGACGCTTTAAACTTTTATGAGGTCTCAGAGTAAATTCAGTTTCTTATCTCGGTGATTTTTATGGTGGCCCAATAAGGCTCTTCAGTCAATTTACCAAAACGCTGCGGGCTTCAAGTTTTTTCGTTGAATAAATATACGGAAGGATTATTTTTGGTCGCTTTTTATCGAGATTGGTATTACGAGTTGCATATTGCAGGATGCGCTCATAAATACGGGTGATTAAAAATGTTGTATAGTCTTCCACCTTTATAATTTGTTTAATTTTGTAAATAAATACATAGCAAATTGTTTAAATTATAATTAAATTATTGATCTCGGTTACATTACCTATATTTAATGAACATAAAAATTATGTACCTGTATTATTTATTGTTTGTTACTGCAATATACAATCTGAAACAAAACTTGACCCAATCCATTACGATTAAACAAAATTAACCAAATAAACTTTCGATGCTCACGTTGCCAAAACTAAAAATGCGCCAAAAACATAACGACCGTCAAATACTCCTAAAATAGGCATCCTTAAAAATGACAGGTCACATAATAACTTGACTGCCCCGTCTCGAATGCGACCAAATACGTCATGCGCGCGCGCAGCAGCGCAGTTTCGCTTTCGATCGCGTAAAAACTGTGGGAGCATGTTACAACTTTAGTTGCACTTGTATCGAACATATTATCTTAACAGGGTGCCGTAAAAACGATGTATGCAACAATAGGTAATTTTATAAAAAAATGGATAGCGTGTTGATGGAGTAAGTAACTGTAGTTGTATATTAGTTACGAGGTGATTTGATCTAATGTCATTATGATCTTACAAAATGGTTCCCGTAACTAAATACATACTTACCTAGCAATACGGGCTAGACTTCCTTACTAAAATTCACTAGTAACTGCCCCGGCCCTGCTTCCCGTAACTAAAAATACATTGAAATTACAGAATCAAATGTTAAAGATGTCGAAAATTTTATTTTCCTCTCATTCTCTTGTAGGCAATTTGACAGAGACCAATTTATTGACTTAATTCTAAATCCGATCGTCCACCGCCAACTAAACTAAGTAAGTTTGTCTTAGCACACATAGTTGAGCCAGTTTTTTACATATGTGTATTAGTTTGTGGTACTTACGTGTATGATAAACTAACAAGGCTGGGTTGCACCAGCTTACTTTAACTATTATAAACGTCAAGCGGTTATTGTTAAAGTTAAAATTAAATTAAGACTTTACAACTCAGCCTTAGCTTAGTGGCGGTAGACGATCTCAGCCTGACAGCAAAGCATGTGGGGCACAACTAGTTGGCTGTAAAAAGAAAATAAAAGTAAGATTGTCTTGCATTACCCAAAATCGAAAGTCAAATTATAAAAAAAAAGTTTCCCCGCGTTGCAAATGTCAATTACAGGTGACGTGGATCGGATCACTTCCGGTGAATCGTCAGCACTTTCGATAATGAGAGCCAATGATCAGAGCGATAGGAAAAATAAACTAATAACACCTAATTGTGACAGAAGTAAAGAGTGGGTACGTCAATTATTAAACTCGAAGTACTCAAGCAATCTTTAAAGCTACTAGCTACCTTCTAGCATGTCTAAACTGGAATATATCCTTTTTTTAGAATATACCATTTTAGGGTTCCGTACCCGAAGGGTAAAAACGGGACCCTATTACTAAGCCTCCGCTGTCTGTCTGTCACCAGGCTGGGTCTCATAAACCGTGATAGCTAGACAGTTGACATTTTCACAGATGATGTATTTCTGTTGCCGCTATAACAACAAATACTAAAAACAATATAATATAAATATTCACAGAATATTAAGTTCATTAAAACACAATTTTACGGATTACTTCGCGATTTATTTACATTTTATTTTAAACCAGACGTTTCGAACACTTTACAGCGATCGTGGTCACAGGGAGACTAAGGTATTATTTGTCATTACAAAGTTTTGAAAAATTTTAACTACCGTCACTCAATAATATAAATTTACGTTCCTATTTATGCAGAAAGAGCTAACCGTGTCTTGAGATCTTGCAGTGCTAGGTGTTGCTTTGGTTTTTGCTAGAAAAGGATCCCATGCCGGTGGAACTTTCCAACCATCTTCTCTATTGAAATTTGGATGTTTCCTAATTTCAATGGCTTCACGTAGCATTCGAGGAATAAAACGCCGTTCTTTTGCAAGTATTTTAGGTTGGTCAAAACGAATAAAGTGGTTGGGTTTGTCTAAGGCATGTTCACACACTGCAGATTTCGTGTTCCGTCTATGTTTTACGTCAGCTATGTGTTCTTTTATCCGCACGCCTATACTTCGCTTTGTTTGCCCAATGTAGGAGAGGCCACAGTCACACTCCAGCTTGTACACCCCTGCATCTTGAAGAGGTATGTTGCACTTGACAGGTGGTAGGAATTGGTTAATCTTCTTTTGCGGCTTGAAGTAAGTTTTGATTGAAGCACGCTTCAAGATATTCCCAATCTTGTCAGTGACTCCCTTCATGTATGGTAGTACTGCAGGTTGGCGTTCAACTGTCGTAGGCTTGGCACGGGGTCTGCAACCACGTGGTACTGGAAGCTGGTTGTCCCGTAGTACCTTCCTTACATGCTGAAACTCAGCAGCCAGGTGTCGGTCGTCACAGATGCCCCTCGCTCTCTGAAACAAAGTTTTGCCCACGGTAGCTAACTGTGAAGGATGATGGTGAGACGCACCATTGAGATATTTATCGGTATGGGTGGCTTTTCTAAAGACTGTGTGGCTAAGGGTATGATCCGAATTCCTAGTTAGTAAAATATCTAAGAAAGCTAGTTTACTGTCTGCCTCAATTTCCATAGTAAATTTAATTTTTGGATGTATTGAATTAAGATGATTAAGAAAAGCAGAAACACTATTGGTGGGTAAAATGGTAAAAGTGTCATCTACGTACCGCTTATAAAACCTTGGTGATATAGGTGATGTGCTCAGAGCTCGATCCTCAAAATCCTCTATGAATATATCAGCAACAACTGGGTACCATAGTTTCATCATCTGCTAATTGTAAGTTCTTAATTTCGCTGATGAAATGGTAGGAATCCTTCACATACGCCGTTGTTTCTCCCCTTAGCTTTGATAATGTTTTAGCTAAATGCTGAGCCAATCTGTAGGTTGGGGTATCAATTTGACTCACAATAATAAATCGCGTAGTAATCCGTAAAATTGTGTTTTAATGAGTTCAACAATTCGCGTAAACGTATAATTAAATAATAATAATATAAATAATAATAATGGAGGGCTCCAATACAACAAATGTGAATTTTTTGCTCTATATTTATAATGGCATGGCAACAGGCAGACGCTTAAAATATTCACAGAATATTATGTTGTATTTCACTTTAAAAAAAAAAAAAATTAAATTAAAAAAAAATAAAAATAAGGGGGGCTTCCCTACAAACGTGTTTTTTTTGCCTATACTATCTTATGTTGTAAGTTAATGGTACGGAACCCTTCGTGCGCGAGTCCGACTTGCACTTTAAACACGCGCTCGTTATGTAGATATAGGTACGTATTGTAATCTATTTCGACGGCCCCAGACGAACATTAATTAGGTACATAGAGTTAGGGAAATTACCAGCGGAAAGTCAGAAAAACTGCATTAAAAGTCAGAAAAACTGCATTAAAAACGAATATAAATGCAATAATTTTAACAATACTTTATATTAGTCGACCATTTTTTTTATAAAGTATTTGACAGAATTTATACGTTAGTTATACCTAGTTCAGTAAGTCTCTGTGTGGTCTAAATTGAAACATATAAATCTCATCGCTTCCGCCACAGATACTCTCAATAATGAGGAGAACAGAGGTAATGAGGAGATGGTAATGCGACCTCGTTGGCGGCCATCGTTCAACGAGGTAACACGGGAGGTGATTACGTGCGCGTACGCAGTCTACTGTTGTGCAGTGGGCACCACATCAATCTGCCCTGATCTGTCAGATTTCCGCTACCATATTTCAACCTTATGTTGATTAAATAGAGCTCCATATCGTTTGAGATATTTTGATAGATTTGGGCAGGGTGATGCGAGGCCCACTGTACACACAAGCTGCAAGACAGACAACCCCACTTTGACGTTGAGCCCGCCTTTTACCCTACGTAATAAAAGCTGTTTTCGAAGTTTACAATCGAAAGTCTTCTAGCACAATTAAAGAAAATAAATCCACAAATCGTAATTTGTTGTGCTGTTCCAACTTACAAAAGTTTGTATGAGTCCTCAGTGCGCGAGTCCTGGTTCGCGACCCTCAGTTGTGTGGTATTTTTCAGGGAACAGGGTCCTTAGACAACATGCAATCTTTCTATAGTGAACATCGCTATCGCCAACGAAATGACAAAATATGTAGGCAAAAGTCACGTGATATTTCGATTTCATTTTGTAAAAGATAACGAACTTTTCGCTTTAAACTAGATTGCTCTTGTCTACGGGGCCTGAGGCCTTACTCCGGTTGACGATGTCCGTATTTTCGAATGTAGCCGTCCCTTTAATGGCTAGACTCGAAAATACGAATATCGTTAACAGGAGTAGGGCCTCTGGGGCCCAATTCTCGCGCCTTCGATATTATATCACATACGATATTTCTCTAAAAAACATGGCGGATATCATAAAATGTGATAAATATTGGACATTTTCATGCTTCGAGAATACGCAACTTAAAAATTTTGTGATATCCGCCATGTTTTTTCGATTAATATCGTATGTGATATAATATCGAAGGCGTGTGAATTGGGCCCCTGGTCTGCGACCCTCAATTGCTAGGCATTTTTTCAGGGAACAGGTTATTGTCTACATTCCATGTTCCTATTCATCTATCACTATAACAGCTGCACTTAAGAAGTGCATGTCGAAGGGAAAGTAGCAATTGTTAAGCCGTATGTTTCCATACTTGTATTTGGGACACCTGCTTGCCCACCGACTAACCTCGTCCGCGCCCTTATTACGAGCAACTCTATTATTTCACGTGGAAATTTATTAGTTCAATTTTATGTTAAGATTTTTAGCGCGGAAGTAATAATAAAGAATAGGCATGGTTATTTTATACTCCGACCGATGTGGTTCCCCGCGACTTTGCCCCGCGCAAGAGTTAGATTTGCATATAAACTTTCATCCCCCATTTCACCCCCTTAATGTTTTTATATGAAAACAAAATGTAGCCTATGTCCTTTCCAGGGTCTCGAACTGTCTCCATACCAAAGTTCATCTTAATCGGTTCAGTGGTTTAAGCGTCAAGAGGTAACAGACAGACACACTTTCGCATTTATAATATTATTAGTATATTAGTATTAGTATGGCTTAAATAGATTTATGTAGGTTACAAGGCAAGATAGCTCTTTATTGCACACCATAAAAGTAACAACAATACAATTAACACAGAAAGATGTATAAATTAGGTGGTCTTATCGCTAAGATTATCTCTTCCAGACAACCTTTGGGTATAGGAAATACTTGATTAGAATTATTATGGTGCAAAAGTTATTTCATTCGCTTAAAGTAGATGAGATGGAAATGGGCTGAATGAGGGACCTGGTTTTCATCAGGCGACGCCATTTTGGTCTAAATCTGTGTACAAAAATGTTCAATCTCCTGTATTTATTTTTGATTTTATGTAACGACGATATCAGAATGTAGATCCATCCAAATTCCTGTTAATTATTGTGATCGACAAGTGGAAACTTAGAAAGCATGTTCTTATTTTCTTTCTTCTAAGGTACTTGTGTAATTAATGCTGTAAGTTTTTCAATAAATAAATTAAAATACAGTCAGTACGAGGGTCAAACTGAAAGTTCTTAGAACTGGCCACTTATAAACAATATAATAAAAAAAATATTCTAAAATTTGAAAATAGAACTCTTTGCCAATATTACTGAGTATATATTTCATTCATTTGTCATTTGTTTTACGACTTGGCGGCAAATTGAAAATTGTCTGTGTCACGTCAAAATGAATTTAACACGAGAAAATTTTCGTGCAATGATTTTTTATGACTTTCGATGTCATTTAAGTCAACAAGAAAGTTATGATAGACTACGATTGGCCTTTCACGATGAAGCCCCATCTCGTGCGACTGTTTACAACTGGTTTAATGAGTTTAAACGTGGTCGCACTAATCTCACTGATGATGTACGTGAGGGACGGCCTTCTACGGCGACGACTGAAAATAACATCTGTGTTGTGCGGCGTATGATAGAGACTGACAAAAGAGTGACCTATCAGCAGATTCGGACAAGCTTAGGCATCGGTATGAGTCAAGTGCACAAAATCCTCCACGAACATTTAGCGGTCAGGAAGCTTTGCGCCCGGTGGGAAGGATAGGTCATTTCGCAACAATTGTGTTAGAGGATCAAAAAACATTTTCTGCAGAATGGTACACTACCAATTGTTTGCCACTTGTCTTGGAAAAAGTTCGAGAGAAACGACCTCGCAGTAGGATCCTCCTTCACCACGACAACGCCTCGTCGCACACCGCCAAGCGAACGATCGACAATTTGGCGACATCAAACGTTGAATTACTGGGTCACCCGCCGTATAGCCCCGACCTCGCGCCTTGTGATTTTTATTTATTTCCAAAAATTAAAGAAAAACTTAAAGGAAAGCGGTTTATGAATGCTGAAGAAGCGGTGGCTGCGTATCGCGATGCCATTGAAGAGACCCCTAAGGACGAGTGGGCAAAGTGCTTTTCCCAGTGGTTCCATCGCATGCAGCGGTGTATTGACGTCAATGGACAATATTTTGAAAAGATATAATAAAACTAATAACTGGCTAATGTAATCAGTTTTTGATTTTCTAAGAACTTTCAGTTTGACCCTCGTAATAGTCAGCATTTAATTCCGTCTTTTAAGTAACTTCCACGAAGCACACAAAAGCCGTCATTATGAAACCGAATGCGCTACCGATCCCTACCACCAATAGCGCTAATGAATTGACATATTTTTCCTAAGCTCATCGATCAGCCAGCCTATTTGCAATTATCTCCTGTTATGCGCGCGCGCATGTTAAGGCCGCCGGTCACAAACGCGTTAATGCGTCATAGAAAAAAAAAAACTAAATTCAAAAATATATTTAATTCGAATAGCATGTATTAGTGTCACTTAAAAATTTAAAAAAAAAAACATTAAGTAAAAAAACTATTTATTTACCATGCAAAAGCCACTATTTATGTTTTCCGTAACTAAAGTTTTGATACATTTTTCAAGTTAGGTAAGATGGTGAAAAGAAGCCTAAGCAAATTAAATTAAAAAATATATGTAAATTAACGATATTAATTTCATGCCATTATGAATTTCCGACTTTTGCCGCATTACCGAGTCAATGTCTTAATTCACTTAATATTTATTTTACATATAATTGAAATGACTATTATGTATTAGTAATAATACTATATTCAGTTAAAAATCTGGTTTTAAAAAAAGCATTTAAAGCTTTTTGTATTTAAGTATGTGAAATAGCGTAAGTATTGCAGTGTAATATTTTTTTATATATATAAAATGTGTAAAACCCTTAATTTGCGACATGTAAAAATCAAACAATGTATAATAATAAAGATAACGTAATTTGTATCTCTTAATACAGTTATATGTATAACTAGACACTTAGTTTGTACCAAGTGTTGCGTGTGCGGCGGGCCTAACTTCATACGGCAGACAAATATATTATCGTCCGACATGAAATGATTAGACTATTGTTGGTAGAGATGTTTATTTATTTACCGTGTAAAAAGGCCTACAAGTTCAGATTGAAGTCACAGCTCGATAGTCGATCGCTGCGTGTGCGCAGGCTCTATGAAAAAAGAGTAATGATTTAGTCTTTATAGGTTCATGGTTAGTGGGAAGCGTTTGTTTGTAAATGTTTAAGATTTTTACTTAGTGTTTAATGTTTTAAACTTTCCTTTGAAAGATCCTGATTGTTTTACATGTGAGGTAGAAAGTTATTCTTAATACCAACAGGTAACATTCATATTCTATGGCATTGCTTATTGATTATATTTACTAACGTAGCTACTAGCCACATAGAAAGCAATGATTATAATCATTAAAGTAAAGCGAGCCCAATTTTGTAAGCAATAATTATTGCTTACAAAATTGGGCTCGCTTTACTAATAAATAAATGATTATATTAAAATGAAGTGCCAATTTGGTCCAGTGATATATTCTAGTTATGATTAGTAAAACCATTTTGAAGAGAGGTCACAGGCTTAAATGATGATAGTAGATGATAGATAAAACATCTATGATTCTAATTTCTAACATCGAGTTCGTGCATTATAAAAATCTCAAAGAATATTTAAACATAATTCCCTCTCCCGAGAATCCCGATCTTCCTTATAGTAGATAATTCCAGAAAGTTGGAGCGTCCCGTGAGACGGACGTGTCCCGGTGGAATGATCCTTTATGAAGCCTGGCATCCACTACTGAGCGATACTGTGGCAACCATGACAAGGAGAAGTTAAAAAAAAAAAAATAATAATTTTGTACACACGACAAAACATTAAACTATAATAAATATCGCTGCATTTATGCCGTTGTAATAGAGACAATTTTGCATAAAAAGAAATGTGTTGCTGGCGACTGTACTTCCATTGACTCTTATGTCTATGAACTTCTTGTGGTCGCTAATTCCGTAGTATGTATTTATTTGCGCGTTCCTGCCATTTTTCACTGTTCTGTTCTTTAATTACTAAATAAATATGCACTTCCCAATAGTCCCGCTGCGTTATCTGTCGACGTCTATAGCCTTCCTCATCATCATCAATCTATCAGTGTCTTCTTTCTTACTCACTGGAAGCTGGCAATTGCATCCAGTATTTACCAGTCTGCCACAAAACTTCTATCCATATCCATTATTTTTTATTTCAGTTGGCACTGAATATACATAAGCTATTTCAAGTCTACCTGTGACGACGGTTTTCGGTGCATCTAGATGGAAATGTCAAGCAATAAAAGGCTAAAGGTTATCATTTTCAAAAAAAATCGGGGCAAATACCTAAGTATGCTGTTAGTGCATCAGGTAGCTTCAATACGTCACATCATAGCTTCCTTTTACCCATTATGTAGCTTCTGTACAGCACATAGCTTCCTCCTCACTGTCCCCACGCCTAACCGCGCTAGCCGCGGCGTCGGCGGCTTTGTGCGCACGCGCAGTAATCGTCGCGATACGCAATCGCGCCGTAATGGAGCCTGGGCCGGCGTCCAACAATGATATTATCAGGCACACAACATAGAAAGAGGTTAGAAAGGGGATTATGAGTTTTTAGACAAGTAAGAATTGTAAAACTTAAATGAGGGTATGACAATAGTGGATGAGTTTCAAACGCAGTACAATAGTCTCGAAGCAGTGGTAGGGTCAATATTAGGACGTGTAAAAAGCCCCTTGCTGGGTTAGTATGCAATTGTCGTATGAGGTAAGAGAAACAAATCACCTCATTACCCGACTGCGGAAGGGGGGTTATGTTTTTCGAGATGTATGTATAATTAAATCAAATTTCACTTACAAAAATTAATCGACTGTGTCTTCCGGTGGGACTCGAACCCTCGTCCCTTCGCTATCCGAGCGAGTGCTCTTACCAACTAAGCTACGGAGGACGTTAGTCAGTCGACGAATTTTTGCAAGTGCTTGCTACGCCAGTGAGCCGGCGTTCGATTTCACCAATACTTGGGGAATGTACCCGCATGTATCCAATGAAAATATTTTTACAAATATTTAACCATCAGTTCAATACAAATATTTAAGCATCAGGAAATGTATGTATAATTGTTTGGCACGCCCTATAGCCCAAACGGCTAGACAGTTTTTGTCATATGAGGTGTCGTCGAATTTGTCCAAATTGTAAGAGTAACATAGGCTATATACATTTTAATAATAGCGCCCGCAAATGGAAATAAAGGGGGGAGGGGGCATTGATTTTTTCCTTACCATAGCAATATGGGTATCAAATGGAAGCCAGTAGAAAGACCATTTCAAAATTATAATAATTTTTGATGTCGGGTGTTATGTTTTTTCAATAATTATTGAAAAAATAAAATAATATGTTATTGTTATATATATAATATTAATATGTTAGCTTGTTATCTTTCGTAGGTATGACCTCTGATGCTCGAATCTTCGAAGTTAGTTCGTTCAGAAGCAGTAGTTTACTGAGCTACTAAATTGTATTATTGTCTGTTTTGTGAACACACGAGTTATAACTGATGCTGTTGCGCGTGCGCCGCTCACAAAGCCCAAGATGTTCTATGTTCCTGGTCTTACTTTAAGGCCTTACTCCGGTTGACGTAGTTCGTATTTTCGAGTGTAACCTGTCACTCACGCCAGACTGAGAACGCAAACGAGCGAGATGGCTAGACACGAAATACGGATATTGTCAACCAAAGTAGGGCCTCTGGTGGTGGCACGTGTTTTCAGCTCTACCATTGCATCCCTTATCGATTACAGCATCAAATAAATATTTATTGTTTTAGTACTCCTAGTGATTGATTAAAATCAAGAATGTGTTCATAAATTATTCCATGACCCGTCTTGATGTAGTGGTGCGCGCTCTGGACTTCAATACCAGCAGTTGCGGGTTCGAATACTGCAAGGGGCAAATGTTAAGGTACAAGTTCGTAGCCATTCGTAGCCGATCACACGCGGCAGAGACATTTCGCCGCCACACTACTGGTTTCTATGTATTTCTATGAAATACTATTTGCAGGTAGCGACACGAAGCTTGCATAGGTAGAAAAACTAGTAGTGCCGTGGCGACATGTCGTCTGCTGCTGCCGCGTGACGTTTATAAATGTATGCGTTATCCTTGTAGGTATTACTTGTACACAAGCTCACGGGCTAATTATTCGATAAGTATATTGGAACAATTTATTTATTATTGATAGTTCCCCAATACTGTCCAAGTTATTGAGCAGACCTTGAAGTAGCTGTACCATCACTCTACCGCTCCTCCTCCCATTGTTAAGAATACGATACGATAATCGTTCCAATACGGGAGCCATTAAATTTAATTACAACCGATATGTAATGTACTTGCGCGGGCGCACCTGCTAAATGTCAGGCGCGCATCTTCACCTCGAGACGTGATGCTCGTTTAATTACATCGATGTAGCCAAAATTGTTCAATATAGTTGATACTGGTCCTTTTGTTGATAAGGCTTAATGTCCACAAAAAAGGGATGTAATAAATTGATATATAACTGCAACTAATCTACCTACTCGTCCTAGATTGTATGATGAGCTGATGAACTGTCATTTCATTGAATTTTTTATAGGTAAACAGTATTTTCAATCCTGATTGAAATTATAATCACAGCTTGAAGGTTGATTAGACTTTAATTTGCAAAAACACCGGGGGTCACAGTGCGAATCGGACTCGCGCATTGACGGACCGTACAAACAGGTTTTTTTACTACGAACGATAAAACCCCAAAGCAGTTTTCGGACTTCCTCTTACCTACTTGTGATGTAAGGTTCGCTTTACAAAAAGTTAGGATATACTACAGTACCTATATCCTAGTATAATTCATCTTAGGTTACCACCATTATCAGCCGTAGGACGCCCACTGATGATCATAAGCCTCCCCTAAGGTTTTCCACAGTGAGTTTCGCAAGCGGTCTGCATCCAGTGTGATCCTGCGATCTTAACAAGGTCGTCTGTTGGAAACTTGAAGTTTGTCTGGAATAAATTGCTGTTAGCAGTAAGAGCGGTTCCGCACTACGTCCGATCCGAATCCGTCCCGAGTCCGTCAACATTCGGTCCGGCGCAGTCGTAGAACTATTTGTATGTCAGTTTACACACTATGTCCGTCATTCATGGTTCACTTGGATTTGATTTTAAGTATAGAAAATGGACTTCAGTTTTCTATACTTAAAATCAAATGACATATTTTGACGGACTCTGATCGGATTCGGATCGGACGTAGTGCAGAACCGCACTAAGACCGCCTAAATTGTACCATTGTCTATAAACATATCTTTACCTATATCAGGCCAGTGTATCTTCCCGCGAAGGTAGCAAAAACGTACCTACACGCGTCGACCCCTTGGTAAGGGACTAAACAAGTTGGGTGTCGCTAGCCGGCAGCGACACGCTCCCGCGTTTTATTCACCGGCGGTGCGCGACACTAGGTTGCTGGTTGGACGAGCGTGAATAAAGTCCTAGAAAGATGCGCTAGATGGCGTAAGAGGCTTCTTGTGGCAGTCACCCCTCAATAGTACGTCACTGAATAGGTTTAATGTATTATGAATCATATTCCAGAGTTATAAGAATGAAATTATCTTGCAATGTATTTTTGTAGGTGTCTACACGAAAATGTGCCTGAGTCTGAGGCGAACTGAATTACATATCGTTGACAACATTGAGTAGATATTTCTTTGAATTTCATTGCAAGATAGTACTTATTCTGTGCCTATATGTCTACTGTGTGTATGTGCAATAAAAAGTATATCTATCTATCTATTTTTAACTCCAAGAAGTAGTAATAGTAACATATGCTCATCGCAGCCGCGTAGTAGGTACGCTATGTTGCGCAAGCGCACCTGCGCAAATGTCAGCTCCGCAATTATCGGAGATGATACCTTGGACGCGTGCTTGTATTGTTCGATGGTGTATTATTAAATATTGATTAATAAATTATAATGTAGATACAATTTGATTACTTATTCGGGAGCTGATAAGTGATTTTTAATCGGGTTAATAAACTATGAGCAGTTTAAAAGCCTATACTACGTTTCTTCTTCGTACAATGATTGATTGGCAATACAGGTTTTAACCGACTTCAAAAAAAGGAGGAGGTGTATCCGTCAGTTGTGTATCGATTTTCAAAATTGAAAGATACTCTACGTACTTTTGAGGTGATCACTTTGTTACCAAGTCAGGATTTGATTATGGAATCCTGGTGAAATCGAGGGAAATCTACATATTTTATAATCAAGTATACCTACATCGTTCCTAAAGCATCGTTAGGTATTCAAACGCTTAGATCTGGGAGTCATAGTTTTATGTTGTTGACCTGATGATGATGATAATCCTTAATGCTTAGGAGTTCGTGGATACTTTCACCGTTTTTTTCTGTACTGTTGCGGTATTGTGGTATGAAGTGTGGGCAATGAGAGCACATATCACTGAATATGGTGAAATTGAACAAAAAATACAACCGTCTTCAAAAAAAACGCCAAGTGAAAGAAACATTTAAGACGGTTGTTTTGACAGTTCTAGTATTAGCCATATGTCGAAACCGAGCTATTCAGTTTTGTTTGTTGAATTAGGGCCTAGGGGCCCAGTACCTATGCGTGTCCAATTCTCAAACCATAAATAGTTAGTAGTAGCGGTAGTTAGATCTCTAATCTGTTCTCACACATAAGAAGGATATATTATTGTTGTTTTTCAAGACACATCAATGCCAACGATTCAATCTTCACCTGAGATAACTCAAAACAACCTGGCCCTTGATGGATAATTGCGAACAAGTGGTAATAGACAAATATCTGTGCATCCGTCTGTCTGATAATTTCTATTCATACGCGTTCCCACGCCGGAGCGAAGGCCGTAGCTAGTGTTGTCCACCGATAGTCTGATAGACAGATAGTCGTCTATCGCTAAAATATCGATCGTCGATAGGTATATGACGTCATATCAATCAATAGTATCGATAGACTATCAACTGTTGGGTAGTATCGACTTTATGGATATTTTTAAAGTATTACTATCGGTAGGAAACTAACTTAATTCTAACAGGCTTCTCTTTAACTGTTAGATGGTATGAGCCCACCGATGCGATGGGTAGTAGGTATTAATTAAGACTATTAACACTGTTAGTAGTAAGTAGTTGAAATGTTTTAAGTAAAACTATCAATTATATACTTTTACACTAATAAATCGACAGTATTCGTGAATTTTTGGGTTAGTTTACTAGTGTATTTAGTTTAATTGTTTGTGTATATGTGGCTAAAGAAACTGTATGTTATAAATATTTTACAATAATATTGTCTTATAGTTGTAATATGAACTATCGATATAAGGGTACAAATAGTACAATTTCAAAGGTCGATAATCGATAGTTTTGCAACACTAGCCAGCCGAAGCTGCGCACGAGTGCCGCGTTGCGAAACTGCTCGTCCTTATAAGGCGGGGCGCACGAGCATACGAACAACGCCAACATAATTGGGACAACGCCTTTGCCAATCAAACCGATAGTTCACGGGTAGTCAACGTTCTGCTTTGGCAGTTGCCTGACCTACAGACCTACCACCTAATTTGAAAGCTATCGCGATTCCAAAGCAATGACTGCTTTGTTAAGAAAAAAATTGTAGTTAGCAAGTGTATCATTGAATAACTTTTTTTGCAAGCAATACTTTTACACTGCAACTCAAAAGAGAACTGTCAAATTCTTACTGCTGTCAAAAATTTGTCTTTATTTCCCGAAAGAGGCGTCACTATCGCATATTTTATTCGATTCACGCAGTTTTAGATACCCCTTTGGATTTCTAACACATTCCCAATTTCAACGGTACTAAACAGAAAATATCAAATTTTCTTTAAATAACAATAACAACTAAATGCAATTCATCATCACCCATCACCACACGTCTTAATCAAACTTGAATCCTTTCAGGTTCAAGATTGTACATTCACAAATTGATAATTTATTATCCGTCAAACTTATTGAAAGGCTGTTGATTCGGCAATTTGCGGTGCAATGGATTGAGCATTTCTTTCTTTCCTTCCTTTCTTATTTGGTGCAGTTCCTTCAAGATCTCAATGATCACTTATACCCGAAATCTTTTGTGATATCGACCTGAACCGAACTCTTGAAAAGGGGTTTTGTACAAGGTTGGTCTGACTCAGGTGTCTTCAGTTTATACCTGTCAGATTTGTAAAATGTAATGACTGAATAGAATGTAAAGTGTTAATATGTTAAACTTTTTATTTATTTTTACCCAACAACTGTTTATGCTTTTATCGTTGTGTTCATGTTAACAGCCGAATAAACCAATTCTCTTTTAGCTTATTTTTTAATCAGCCCATCCACCACCTTCAGGGCTACCACCATGAAAAAAATGTGTACATATGATACTTAGTCACAAATAAATTTTTTTTGGTCGCTTTCTTTTGGGTTTTCTTAAGACTTTTCCTAATAGTTAGGTATTATTTTCACGTTAACAAATGACAATCATTCAACATAGCAAAACAGTATCGCAAACGCATCGAAACGTCTATTCAGGCCGAGACGATCGCATTTTATGTTGTGTGGGTGTTATTTCTTGTTCTGAGCTCATAACGCAATGTTATTGGCACTTGCACTGCCGACAGGTGTTCCCAATGCAAAGTATGGTCACAACAAATTTAGAAGCAGCAGGTCCTAGTTAAGATGACCTAGTAAAAGTCGCAGAATCTCGCTAAATGCAAGCCGCTTGCAAACTAGTCGCGATGGAAATCTATAGGCTTATGTTCGGTTGTGGTTGTAGATGTCCTGCGAATGAGTATTGATAATGAGGTTTAATGTCCTGGGGATTTTATTATGTGTTTCAAAAGTATGACCAATTGTTAGACGGCTAAAGAGAGTTTGAGACGCTAGAGAAGACTCGCAGGGAAATCATTGCCCCTGGGCAAGATGCTATCTCTTCTATGTTGACAAAATGTATAAAACCGACTTAAGTCATCAAACATCATGTGAATTTTGCATGCATATTTTGACATTTCATTGGCGATATCGAAGGTGCTGCAGAATAGATTGCATTTTGTCTCGGAAAGCTTCGGGAAGCTTATAATATAATTGGTGTATAATTGGTTTTCGAATCAAAAAGCTTTATGCGAATTTTTCATTTCACCATCGACAGTGCGACAAAAAATTCTTTGGAATTCAGTCACTGCGTCTAGGGACAAGTTAAAATAAAATTGTAGGGTTCCGTACTTTCTAAATGAAACGGGTTCTTTGTTTTTTAGAAGTACGGAACCCTACAATATTGTTTTAAAATATTTATAACAGGTTTACTATGTTGGCTGTCTGTCCATTTGGCCGTTTGCCTTTCAAGCAAGACCCTTTTTCTCGTAAAAATTCTAGTAATTCTTTGATATGATCTGTGTCACGCTTGTTATATTTTACTTGCTTGATGGTGCTACTGTTTTCATAGTCATTTTGACATTATCTTTACAAACTGAACTAGCCAATATAACAACCAGTTATTTAGGGTATTGTTATTTAATAGGCAATTAACACATCGATACCGGATCTCTTGGACCGATCTGGGTAGCTGGTTCAAGCGCCATTTTTTACACAGCTCTATCAGCATGTAAAATATTTACTGCACTTACAGATGTAACTAACGGGTGTTATTTTTTGTTGACTAAACATAAATTATGATCGTGTACAGTCAGGTGATTAATTACAAGAATGGAAATAAAACTGTTAATTTGCTTTCAAAAGAAAAAGCTTTTGTAGCCTGCCGGTGAGTATAGTGTGCAGTGTGGCCAGCACATCAAACTTCACATTTTTTGTTGCATATTTATCTCTATTACAACGTCATATGATCCCACGCAGTATTTACGTAGTGTAACTAGGACCATACGAGGTTCTATTGTCTTATTTCACTCAATTCTCAATATCATTGCAATTCGATGACGTTTGCCTCTGATAAAGTTTCAAACGCAAGAATAACAGAAGAATTCATTTTTTTTCTTTTCTTAGTTAAAATAATTCATGCCCACATATTTTGAAAATACGCAAAAGTATCTTATCTATAGTAAACTGTATTTTGCCTAGACATTTGTAAGAGATGTATAGTTATACGTTACCTGACTCGTTGGTCCAAGAGTGTTTGGGTTTTTCTGTCTTGAAATTACTCAGACACAGCTCCGGAGTCAGGAAGTTGGTGGTGTTAACACTCCCGTGTCTCGGAAAGCACGTTAAGCCGTTGGTCCTGCGCCTGATCTCTTTACGGTCATGTCGGACAGCCGTCTCACCGAATTATGAGAGTGAAGGAACAGAGAGTGCACCTGTGTATTGCGCACACACTTGTGCACTATAATATGTCCTGCGCAGTTGGCTAATCTCTGTTGAGATAGGCCGCCGTGGTCGAAATCGGCTAGGAGGACATTATTATTATAGTTATACGTTCCGTTAAGAACTGTAAGATCAGTCACTATAGTACGGAACGTTAGTTCCCAAATATGTTAACAGATGGCGCTATTCATAGTTGACTCGCACTAAATAAGTTTTAGCTTTCGGTCATATATAAAGAAATAGCTGTAATATTTTTTAACTATCCTTTATTGCTGTTACTGATTTTGTCGTGACGTAATAAACCCGTTGTGTACTAAGTTGGGCTTTTAATTTATAAGCAAGTACACCCTTGATTTCGACCTTAACCCTATCGGAGTTATACAGAACAGCTGCCCTTATATTAAAACTAAAGAATCTATGTCGCAATCATATTATAGCAAAATCCCATTCAAGTTGTTTATTTTTGACTCAGCATCGTAATTCTAAGTATTATGTCTAGACATTACGATTTGATTCTGAGAAACAGATGGACACAGATGGAACAGAACGTCTGGCTTGCATTTTTGATGATAATTTGCAACCTTAGCTCACTGATTTGATTTGTGATCCGGGCAATATTTTATATGAAACTGCATATCTTACGGTGCACTCATACTGGCACTCATTAAAATTAACGCCAGAATATGTTTATTGGTTTTGGGTATAGAGGATAAGTCAGTGTTGGTTAGAGGCTAATCTAAACTGAAAAAAGGATCTACCAAACTAGTTTAGTCAATTTTTGTTAAATATAAACAATCTTCTGGTTATCAGTAACAAAACTAGTTTGTTACTGATAACGAGAAGTTCGCAAGTCAATAGATAGCGGCCTACTAGTAGCCAAATTTTGGTTACTGTATACCAATCATTTTTCTCAGTGTAAATATTATAAATGATGCTAAAGTATATTTGTGTGTATACCTCTTCATGCTTGGATGTTTGGTAAAGTAGAGTACCATATAATTATATAATATATATAATTCACCCCCATGAAAAGGGGGGTAAAAACTTTTTGTTGGTAATCCTACATTTACGCTCGTTATTTCACGAGAAACCACTAGTTTAAAATAAAGCTTAGTTATAATGCTAGATGATATTTCGCATAAGGTATTGTAGTACTAATCACTCCATCTGTATACCGGCCGGTAGCGATGAAGCCGGCAATCAGTGCGTGAGTTAGATGTCTGCTAGGGCTGTCTGTAGGTGGACACGTTTGATAATTTTATCTTTTTGTCACTTGACAACCTCCTTGGTGTATTGGTTGGCGACCCGGACTTCTAAAAGCAGACGGTTGCGGGTTCGAATCCCGCAAGGGGCAAATGTTTGTGTGATGAGCACGAGCATTAGTACCTAAGTCATGGATGTTTAAATTATAATTGTAGGTATGTAAGTATGTCTATCCGTTATCCTAGTAACCATAGCACAAGCTCACGCTTAGTTTGGGGCTAGGTTATTTGTGTGTTTGTTGAAACAATTTATTTATTTACTTATGTTTTTGTAAAGTACGGTACGTCAAGCCTAAGCAGTGTGGCTTAGGCTTGACGTACCGTACTTTGACGATTGTTTATTATTCAATTTAATATGGTTATAGAATAGATAACCAAAAACAGAGCATCTGTCATTCAGAATTACATTCCGAGTAGATCTGTGTCGATTGTGATCGATCGAATTATTTTGACTCGGCTATGTATGCATCCCCTTTACAGCTGTTGAGCAGTATTCAATATGTCATACAAATACGAAGACCGGAATGATCGAATCATTATAACCCGATCACCACACAAATGGGTCACAATGACCCGGGTCATAAGAAATAATCGATCGACACAGGTCATAACTTCCGATAGTAAGCTACAAAATAAAATCTCACTGTTGTCAACCCTAAGTCAGGTCTATTTGTACCCGGGCGAGGTCAGCGTACTGCATTACAATGTTGGAACTGGTATGTTGGTATTAAAAACCGACTCCTGGGCTTGAGGAGCAGTTCCGTGTTGGTACAGTCAGTAACAGCAGCAAATCTTTAACTATTACAAGACTAACTTAATATGACAAGCGTTCACCGCGCGTTTTAATTACGCGCGTTTACAAGGAACTACTTGTTGAATGTGTCCACATGCTAACGTTTTTGTTTTTATATGTAAAAGCGCGTTAAGCTCATCATCTTAACGTACCCTTATAATTTTAGTAAACATTTTTTGATCATGGGACATCTCAAACAGAAAGCAAAGGAATTCATTGATAGGTTAAAGGTCAGATTTCTGCATCATTTATCAGCTACGTGAAGAGGCGTGAAGCGCTGCGCTTACTCTGCCTCAAAAAGTGTTTTAAAAGGGACTTAATCGTCATTATCTCGTTCAGATTTTTCAGAATCAGTTTACTACCTTATTTGATGACTGTAATTACTAGACATAACATAGTATTATTTACCTGATTGAGTCGGAAAGTGAAAATGCATAAAACGAGATGGTTGCCAAGGAGAGTAAGGTTAAAATTTCATTAAAAATATGTGCTTGCTATATAGCAAGCATTCTATTCTATATCGTATCATTAAGAAGTAAAATTGTACTAACCTGGATGAAAAACCTTTTCTGGAAAACTAGCTTGCTGGCCAGAGTCATATCCAGATAAATTATCTTTTGTGTGCTTCATTCATTAGAATTTCAGCTAGAGCGTCGATGGCGTAGTGGTTGCCTCTTATGCTGGAGGTACGGGTTCGATCCCATGTGCGACCATGTACCAATAACTTTTTCTGAGTTACGTACATTAGTTTGACCGATGATCTTACGGTGAGGGATAACATCGTGAGGAAACCTGCACATTCAGGCGACTGAATGTGTAACCATGATCCAAACTGGTCAAGTTCCCCTGTTGACACTGTAATTACCTGATCTGCCATTATCATCATCATCATAATCATTAACGCTAGCGTTTATTATCTAGGATTCGATTTCAGCAGACAACGCAGTCAGACCTAATGCAGTTTGCATATCTAAAGCAATAAATGACAATGACTGGTATTTTTTGTATTATTGTAATTGCTAAAATTTCATACCTGTTGTTTAACTGAAAGCTATTATTGCTTTCCTGAAAGCTTTATCTATTGCAATTTGAAAGCAATCGAGAAAGGCGGCAGGTCTGCACTGCAGGGCTTTTTGTAAAATCATAGAAATAAACACATTTTTTTTATTATTTATTCAATCTATACATATATTGCAGCAAAAAAGAAATACGAATAAGATGCGTTGGCATTCTCTACCAGTCAAACGCGTGGGAATTCAGAATGATTATCAGTAAATCAGTGGTGGAACTGAGTAACTAAACATACATACTGGTATATTTATGTACTTAAACTTAGCATTTTCTTGCTCTTTAACGCTAGGCAATGTACTGGCATTGCATTGCACTGCATATATTACTATAGTGCTACCACCAACGATCTCTAGTTCTGCGGCAGTCATTATAAAACAACATCATCTCAGACATGTAAGGGTATAACAACATTCATATTTTATCAAAACTTGATAGAATCGGATCAACCTTGATCATATCCCGTCAACTTTATCACAGACCGTGTAATTATATGGTCAGGATCCTCTCTCCAGTTAATGCCTAACAGCATTCTTGAGTTAATTGTCTATTCTCATAATGTCGGTACGAATGGGTGCCCGCGTCTAATCCTATTTCACTCCTTTATCATAACTCATAGCGGTGGCGGTGGCAGGATTATTAAGACCTTTTTTTTTGTACAGCCATTGTAGGTCGGCAAAGGGATCCAGCCCATACAGCCAAGTTTTTACTTCATTGGTCATGTAATTTTGTTTTATCTTCTTCTTCTTCTTATTTAATTTATGGCGACAATAGTGACTTGAGGGTGGTGTTTGTCGCTATTCCGCCAGTGTCACGTGTGTAGCCTTTACACGGGTCAGAAAACTTTAAACACATTACAAAAGATAGAGCCAAGCTAACTTGCGTACATAAATCTAAAACAAACACAAAACATGGAATAAGACAACACAGCACAGGACAGCACAAAACAGTACATAGTAATTTACTAAAAGAGAAGCTATTTACAATTTAATAACGTAGTACTAGACAAACAAAGAGACCCCGGGGTGGGAGAGGAAATGACGGAATAAAACTGGAAATGTAGAGTGGATCATAAGTGGATATTTTTAAAAATGATAAATTTGGAGAGAGATTTAAGAATAATTGGGGAATTAATGGAGTTAAGAACGCATTTAATATTGGAAGGGCGGGGGAATTTTTTGGGAAGGAAATCGAAAAGAGAGGAACCAATAGAGGGACAGTTAAAGAAGATATGGTTGGTAGATCCTTCATCTAGGCCACACTCACATATGGAGGAGTCTTTGATCCGCATCTTCGCTAAGTGAACTAGAGTACACGCATGTCCAATCCGGAGTCTACATATAATGGAGATAATTTTCTTTGGTACGTATGGGTGTTTAAAAAACCATGGTTTAGGTGGGATCGTCTGTTGAATGTCCGCGTAATACTTACCAGATAGCCGTTTAGAATTGTCCCAGTGAGTAGACCATGACTTAAACAAGTGCATACGAGGAAGGGAAGAAACGTCGTGTGAAAAAAGCTTATTGTAGTTTAGAGCTCCCGTGGAGACCGCATTTTTGGCGCAAGAGTCGGCAGTTTCATTGCCAGGGATACCATTGTGACTTGGAATCCAGGCTAAGACGATGTTTATTGTTTTATCTTCTTCGCGCTTTTTCTTCTGTAAACAATTGACATGCGACAACGTCACCGCACCAAAATCCTGAAATATTTTGTCATTGTGACATAGGTATGTCACAAAATATTTCAGGATTTATCCGTTTCGGATCTCTCTCGTACACTACTTACTAGAGGGCTTTGACGATTGGCAGATATTTAAGTTAGCATAACACTATCAGTGACAGTAAACACCTATAGGCGTAAAAACAATAAAAAATATATTTTGTCTGGGTTACTGTCAGTGCAAGTGTAGTAGGGAAATCGGGAATGAAATCCAACATTTGCGGAAAAGTTAGTTCAAAATAATGGATGTTTTTAACCAAGTGAAGGGAGATAGGAAGACACAAGTGGAGTTGGTTGTTTATACCGCATCTCTCCACCGTCTCGCTCGCTTTATTAGAAAACGGCCCTAATTCCCTGACCGCCACCGCAGATCTTACCCGACAACTCTTGGTCCCATAAAATGGGAGCGATTCGTCACAATCGCCTTCGTTATTAGACGATGGGCCTTCCGCGTTGTAATGGGAGCGATAATAAAATATGACTGGCAATCAGCCATAGATTGGGCACAGTTGAATAGGTTCAGATAGGTCAGTTCTTTGAGTCGAGATGTTTTGCTTTTGGAAATTGGTTGCACTGCGTGTCATGCTTTACGTATTTAGTCGTCATGTAATTATGGGTTCCGTACCCAAAGGGTAAAAAGGGGACCATATTACGAAGACTACACTGTATGTCTGTCTGTCGCCAGCCTGTATCCCGTGAACCGTGATAGCTCGACAGTTGATTAGAATAAGACACGTTAAATATTTTATTGTATTTTATTGTGAATAAACGAACTGACATCATAGAAGCTGAGTATTTTATAAAGTTTCAACATGTTTTTAGTCTTCCTTATTACCACAATTTTTATTTACTTTTTTACAAAATAATACCTACAGTTTGTTACAATTTCGTGACACTAAAACGCGTTCCTTTTACGTCAACTAGGTACTTGTGCGTATAGAGTATTACTTGAAATTTAAACAATATTCTTCTATAGTATAGTAAATTCAACCTTACTGCACTGCATTCAATTTTAAGCTATTTATTTATGTGTTTGCGTTAAGGACTTTTTATTTTTTGAGATCATAAAGAACTCATCGCCTCTGAAGCCGATTATCTCTCTATCTGCTAGATAATCTTTGCCGCAGCCCTCATCCCGTCTTCTGTAATTATACCGTCCGGCTGATAGGATTATAAATTAACAAAACCAAAAAAGGCTCGTCGCTGCGCGCGCGCCTCCCAAACGCTGTCCATTACTGAATTTGCATATGTTGCTACTAATGTGTGAAATTCGGCACCCGAGATATTGCTTAAGTGCTAAAAACCTTGCTGGAATAATCCAACATACAAATATAAAAGAATGTAATAACAAAACAATTTACATGGGTACATACAATTTTAAACGGACCCTTAGTTGCATTAGCTTTCTAAATAAATAAAAATCTATGTTATGACGTTTGGTTTTAATGAAAGTGATTTCCGGAAACAAAGCCTTTAAATATAGTATCTGATCTATTCTACGGGACTGAAAGAAGCTTGATGCATAGAGTGAGCTCTCAAACAATGAAATAGGTAAGAATGCAATCTACATACAATCTACTACATACAACTTGTAAGTGCCCTAGACATTGTTATGAAAGTCTGAGTGATTTGCTTCATTCGTGACACAATTGATCTTCGACAAAAAGGAAAATCACATGGGAACCTCATTTGCTCTCGCTTTCATTTGACAAGAGTGATACGGGCCATTAATGCAACGGTCACAAGTTTTAATATTCATTAAAAATGTGTACCGCAAAATAGATTTCTTACCGGTTTTTCTGTAGGTACTTCTATTGACAGCTGCTATTAATGAAGCTTGCAAATAAATCTAGTGAGGTAGAAATTAGTTTGCAAACATTTATTTTGTGCCCTAGTCGAAATCATTCATACTTATTTCAATAGACAAAACAAAATAAATAGTTTCGAATTATAGATTTATGTTACCTAGTCGAACTTTTTGGAAATAAGGTGGTCCTTGTTTCATCTGCCTATTCTGTTTAACTCTGTCGATTCTTTGGCAGTTTTTTTTTGCGGCGGCCACACCACGTATCGTGCGGTCAGAGCGACTAGAGGCAGGATCGAGTTCCTTGTACGTACTCCTTTTTGTTTCGATCCTGCCCTCTTGCGGTCGGCGGAGGAAGTTTTGTATGAAACATCAATGTTAACCCTTCGTTTGGGTGATGGGAGTTTTTAAATTTTTCTATTTTCACACTCACACGCGTCCCTATGAAGTGGCTCACGACTTACTTACCAACAATATGGTGCTATTGAAGCTATAAGATACGCCTTTCGTTAGCTGTTGCCATTTGCAAATGTATAACACTGGTCTTGCTTTCTTTCTATACTTTTCATTTGTGATTTCGTATGCAATAAATAAAAAATATGTAGCGACCTCTTACCACTGTCGCCCACACTAGCAAGCAACTTCAAGACGCGACGCCCTGACTCGGCTCCTACAGGCTAGATGGCGCTGTTAGCCCGCTCCATACAACACAAACCGCGATATGTAAGATTCAGCACGAGCTTGACTACATATAGCTAAACCAAGACGGTGACCATCGGACCTTGGTCCCCGACCATAACAACCGGTCGGTAGGAAGCGCTCCCCTTTGCCTTCCTAATCCAGTTGCGCCAAAAATCTAATAACAAAATTTCATTTATACAAAACGAAAAAAAACATACCCAAATCAATTAATTTTGTAAAAAGTGTGCATCCATTTCATAAAACCTGTTAAAGAATTCAAATCACTTAGCATGTTAATCACAGAGCGTAAATCTACGTTCAAAGATGGATGGGCATCGTCCCACAGTGTTTTAGTAAAATAAAAGTGTTAAAAAATGTAATACGCGTGAAATGGCCAGTAGAGGGTTAACTTCCAAGCAGAGGCAGACAGGTCCTGCGGTTTTGATATGGCTAACGATTCCCATGTCGTTATTGACGCTTTTTAGGGTTAGGTATTAACGATAAAGGATCGAGTTTCTTTAGTCCTTGACAAGACATTTGAAATTCGATACCTAGTTGGAAAAAAATAGTATGAACACATCGTGTGATAGTCATATTGATAAACTAAGTACCTATTCTATGACAGAACTTTTATATAGGTATTTGAGCTTCATTTACAACTGATATTTTTGTACAAAAAGCGGACTTTACGCCTTGGGGCAGCCGCTATCATTATCTTTGGAGGGTAAATATTAGCTCAAAACGTATATTTATCATTAAAGAAGTTACTTTAGCGTTATTAATTTAGAAAATATTTTTGTCTTTCAGGTTTATTTTACAGATTGCTTACTTAGTAGAACCAATATGCTCATCCCAATTTTCTTAGCTAACGGTAATTTTAACGTGATTTACGTAATTAGCATGTTACTTACATTTGCTGTTAACTATTTCGGTTTGTGAGCTACGGAACTCTGCTCCGCATACTCCAACGCACACTTGCCAGATGTTTAATTCAAAGTTACAAGTCGCTTATTGTTACTTTATTTTTTGTCGCGTAATCAAGACTGAGATAATAGCAAATCCTTCTTTGGATCAATTATACACATTATGAAGCGTGACGTGCGAATGTTGGTATTGGATCATTTGCATCACCTTATATGGGCAGCCGGTTGTTATGTGCGGGCGTGTAGCACAGACATAGTATGAAAAGTAAGAATGGTGATTTTATGGTCTGTTTTCATTGATGGGACGCACATAGGCGCTGGGAACTATTGAATAAAATAAATATAAAAAGGCAAGAGTGAAAAGGTTTTTACTAGGCAGATATGAACTACCCTAGAACGTTGTGTGATCAGTGCGACTACGGTTAAATACCTGCTTAGAATAGTATAAAAAATGTGACACATTTATGTTTTTTAATTAGCGAGTCGTACAACAATCATCATCCTTTATTTTACTGTCATCAAGTTTCAATTGTGCGCTGAAAATATGCTTTATCGTGTCTTTTTAACCAATTATCAAAATTAGTTCACGTTTTAGGCTTGAAATGGTCACTTCTGTATGTATTATGTTTATTCAAAAACCGCATCCCACTTACGGCTTTCAGCCAAAGCATGGAATAGGAATACAATTATAATTAGGCGTATAATATTAGTAGGGATTGGTGTGTGCGCATGACTATTACCTGTGCTACGAGGGTCAAACTGAAAGTTCTTAGAACTGGCCACTTATAAACAATATAATAAAAAAAATATTCTAAAATTTGAAAATAGAACTCTTTGCCAATATTACTGAGTATATATTTCATTCATTTTTCATTTGTTTTACGACTTGGCGGCAAATTGAAAATTGTCTGTGTCACGTCAAAATGAATTTAACACGAGAAAATTTTCGTGCAATGATTTTTTATGACTTTCGATGTCATTTAAGTCAACAAGAAAGTTATGATAGACTACGATTGGCCTTTCACGATGAAGCCCCATCTCGTGCGACTGTTTACAACTGGTTTAATGAGTTTAAACGTGGTCGCACTAATCTCACTGATGATGTACGTGAGGGACGGCCTTCTACGGCGACGACTGAAAATAACATCTGTGTTGTGCGGCGTATGATAGAGACTGACAAAAGAGTGACCTATCAGCAGATTCGGACAAGCTTAGGCATCGGTATGAGTCAAGTGCACAAAATCCTCCACGAACATTTAGCGGTCAGGAAGCTTTGCGCCCGGTGGATACCTCATAATTTGACTAAGGCTCAAAAACTCCATCGTGTGGATTGGTGCCGTAAAATGATTGAAAGATTTAACGGAGGTGACTCAAATGCTGTGTTCGACATACTAACAGGTGACGAAAGCTGGATTTACTGTTATGATCCTGAAACCAAAAGACAATCTGCTCAGTGGGTGTTTCCTTTCGCGGAGTTGCCAACTAAAGTGAAGAGAGATCGAAGTGCGGGAAAAAAAATGGTGGCCTCGTTCTTTGGAAGGATAGGTCATTTCGCAACAATTGTGTTAGAGGATCAAAAAACAGTTTCTGCAGAATGGTACACTACCAATTGTTTGCCACTTGTCTTGGAAAAAGTTCGAGAGAAACGACCTCGCAGTAGGATCCTCCTTCACCACGACAACGCCTCGTCGCACACCGCCAAGCGAACGATCGACTATTTGGCGACATCAAACGTTGAATTACTGGGTCACCCGCCGTATAGCCCCGACCTCGCGCCTTGTGATTTTTATTTATTTCCAAAAATTAAAGAAAAACTTAAAGGAAAGCGGTTTATGAATGCTGAAGAAGCGGTGGCTGCGTATCGCGATGCCATTGAAGAGACCCCTAAGGACGAGTGGGCAAAGTGCTTTTCCCAGTGGTTCCATCGCATGCAGCGGTGTATTGACGTCAATGGACAATATTTTGAAAAGATATAATAAAACTAATAACTGGCTAATGTAATCAGTTTTTGATTTTCTAAGAACTTTCAGTTTGACCCTCGTATTACGCACGACCTGCGCAAGGCTTCTGCGCATAATTGTGCGTGTAATGCGATCACACGAAGCGTTACATGCTCTATTTAAGAATATTGTTTAACTAGAAATGAATTGTTTGTATAAGTATGTATTAAAGAGTACCGTGATATATGGTACCGTGATATATGGTACCGTGATACTGACAAATTATGTGAGATGCTAGGCTTTTGAATCATAGTGTCATTATTTATCAAGTGTCGAAAGTCTTTCTAATAAACTTACTTTAAGGATTTGTGTTTAACCCCTTAAGGATCATAAGACCGCTGGCGGTCGCATAACAATAGATTATCTATTGTGTCTGGAAACTTGATCTCTGAAACAACATTTATAATTCGAGAACGGCTGGACCGATTTTCATGGGCTTTCATTTGTTATAGTTGTCTCCTCTCTGAATTGCAGAATAACAATAAAAACTTCAAACCTTTTACATTAAGGGTAATGAATGTGGTCATAGTTTATGTGCGAAATCTCGTATTCGCGCAGATGAAGTCGCTAGGACCAGCTAGAAATGATATAAAAAGTGAGCCACTAATTTTAAGTCTGTAGTGTTGTAAATATCTTACAGCCAAAACTTATGTTACAAAATGCATGGCAGATCTAAATAATAGTTATCTGAATCTGCCATCCATCACCTGGCGTAAGAAATACCAAGATTTTTTACCCCTTTTTTACCCCATCACGTTTAAGCATCCTTCCATTTTGCCTCGCGTTTGCCCACAGATATTATCTAATGGACATTCCACAGTCCCGAAGGACGTCATGCTTCTAGAATTATCTTTGGAGATATATTTTAAAGCCGTGACGGACAGGACACGGTTGTTTGAATAATACGGTTGGGTCGAGAGGAAGAATTATTACTAGTGGACTAGTTACGACTTTATGAAGCTTTTGGCTCATTTGAAATAGGTAATTAAAGTATACATACACGAAAAAGTCAGTAAAAAATCAATAAAAACGTACTACTAACGCAGACGTATGAATTTACGTGACTGGTTAGCCTGAGTCCTGATTTATTCTAGATACAATTTTAATCAAAATATATTTATTTTTGTTAAGAACACTGTGTTCGTTATTCTAGGTATTCGACATGAATATTTTTTCAAGTTTATTGCAGAGTCCAAGAATAGTAGTACCAACAAAATAATCTGTTGTTTCTTCTGACCGAATCAAAGTTTTTATCAACATACTAAATTAGTCGAAGCGACTCGTAAAAAAAATCAGATACAAAATTATTCTGCCTCCTCTCATCTCAACTCCTAATTGCTTTGCTCCTAAATATTCCAAAAATATATGACGTCCAATTAACTGAAAGGATACAAATATACCCCGATAAATTCGTGTCCTGCACCGAATTGGGAGTCGTCGGGAGCGTGCCCAACCTGGACCATCACAGTTTTTTATTGACAAGGATATTGACGCAAGTTTGTTGTTATTTCACCATTGATGGTTCTGTACTTCTGTAGTCATTATTTAGAAATTAGTTAAAGCTTTTTTAAATGAGTCGAGTATAGTATTTTTAATGATTCCATCCATTACCTTTTGCATTTGAATAGAGTCGTGTTTTTTATACGTTTAATGTATAGTTACAAATATTTGATAAAACAGATTCTGCAGTTAATGACATATGACAATGTTTTAGTTCTTATACTCAAATTTATATAAACTAGGTATATTAGCAAAACTCTATACACTTATTTTGATTATTGAAATCTAGATAAGTCATCTTTAGCCCAATTTTGTTTTCTCGTTTCTTTGATGTATTTTTTTTGCCTTGAAAGTTGACCAATCAACAGAAGGTACTATATTCAACCATTGACAAAGTTGTTCTCTCTGCTTAAGGAACCCTAGAAACGAAAAAACAAATGGTCCGTCGGCATTTTTTACCTTATCTCCTCCTAATGACGCCGTCCTATAATAATAGAGGAGAAGATTACCTTAAGGGTGTGTGTACAATATTCAAATAAGTATCGAATTCCTTTTATGCATCTTTTTGGGCAATCATTCAAAGGTAATTTTAAGAGGAAGATATATATTTCATAATCAAACACCACTGCTATTTGTGTTCGGTGCCTCTCCTACAATCCTGGATTCCTGGAAACTTTAACAACGTATAAAATCTTAACTTATATCACTTTTGACTTGAGAGCAAAGAATTCAGTATACCTAGAGTTCTCCCTGGCTTTGCACATGACTACTTATCTATTTTAACATTTACTTAATATCTGTCTTATTCTTATTCTTGTCTAACTTATATACAACAGGGTTGTTTTAAAAGATATTTTAATAGTTGATACTAATGTTTTCAAACAACCCTGTTATTTGATGTGACCCTGTTATTTGAAAAATATTTAATATTTTTCAAAAAACCTTGTATATTGTTCTGTATTTTTTAATATTTTGCTCTTTCCGTAAGATCAGTAGTTTCTCAAATCAGGAACCAAAAATATGTTTACTTCAAACTTTGGCCAGTCTTTGAGTTTCGACCAACGCAACGTTTTGACGTAAATACTCGGAACACAAAACAGGATTCCAAATCAATCTCATGATGTCACTTACCCGTATCTCCTGATTGATGCGCTTGCGTCTAATTCTAATGGAGTTCTGACATTGATTTAATAAAGACCCTTCATTACAGGCCAAGGTCAACGATAAAATTACATGTAATTTGTTTCTAGGGGCAATTAGCGCTATCATATTAGAAAGCGCTTTGGGAGTCGCGTTCCGGGCTCTCTTAAAACTGACCGATTAATGGTAAGAGCTATACCAATGTAACACAAATGATTTTGCTAAGAACCTGTTTTTCTAAAGACCACCGAAAAAATGACCACCAGAGGCGGGAAAATGGCTTAAATAACTTAAAAATTAAAATCACTTAAAAACAATAAAACACATTTTTATTAGTCGCAAATGTTTTATATTAAATGTCTTACCGTAGGTACAGACGACAGCACATAAAGCTTAACACTGCTACATCTTATGCAGTTTTTTGTTATAGAAGCTATATTGCAACAAAAATGTTTACTCTGGTGTGATGGCCACTCAATTTTTGCTCGTGATTTCAATAGGTACCTAAGTATGTAGATGTTTTGAAATTGATCTGAAGCTATTGATACGTCCAGTCCACTTGGTTACGTTGAGGCTGATGGTTGTGAATTAAAAACGACGGTTTGGTAAAAGGGTCTTCCTTTTTGTACGGCACTTTAAAACCAAGATTTAAAATTGTGGAGAGTGAATACTCCTTTCCATATTGAAGATCCCCATTTTTAGGGTTCCGTACCTCCAAAGGAAAAAAGGAACCCTTATAGGATCACTTTGTTGTCCGTCTGTCTGTCAAGAACCTTTTTCTCAGGAACGCGTGGAGGTATAAAGTTGAAATTAACATGAAATACTTATATGTCTATGGTCCCTTGAAGCTGTACTTTTAAGTTAACGCAATCAAAGATACGGCCATTTTTGTCCTATTTTCTAACAATTTTAGGGGAATCAAAACCTATGGGGTACTTCCCATGGACTTAGAAACATGAAATTTGGCAACAAGGAAGGTCTAACAGTACAAGTAAAGGAAAAAGTCCGAAAACCGCGAATTTGTGATTATATCGTAGAAGAAAATCTTTTATTTGTTTCTTACGTTTACGCGAATTGTTGAACTCATTAAAACACAAATTTACGGATTACTTCGCGATTTATTTACATTTTATTTTAAACCTGACGTTTCGAACACTTTACAGTCTCCCTGTGACCACGATCGCTGTAAAGTGTTCGAAACGTCAGGTTTAAAATAAAATGTAAATAAATCGCGAGGTAATCCGTAAAATTGTGTTTTAAAAAGAAAATCTTTGTTTGTGAACCCTCAGTACGCGAGTCCGACTCGCACTTGCCCGGTTATTTTTTTCTTTTTTCCCGCCTTTTGCTACCGGCGATGCCCCAATCACAGCCCAATTTGAATGTTCCCGAATCTGACGCGTTCCTTTTTACATGACACCGCGTTGTTAACACTGGGGGTTTCTCAGAAACGTGGAGTTAATTGAAGGTTCCGTACTCCGGAACGGTTATGGTAATATTTGGACAAATACAGGTTTATAGTACCGTCTGAACATTAGAATGGTGTTGTACTCTTAAGTGGTGAATCGAGTAATCCCGCGGTCTTTTTAGCTTCGGCAAATATAAACAGAGCGATACAGTCGTTGAGAACCGAAAAAATATTGTTTAAGTGTTTTTGACCGGACCCTTTTGACCATGAGAAACATGTGGAGTGTCACCTTCTTAAACAAATGTCAGGACTGACTTTTTTTTTTTAAATCAGATCTGATATCGTCATCATTTTGCTGAGCTGCTAGATGTTTACAGCCGAATTAATTCCTTCCCTCAAAGACTTAAAGTGAGATAAAGACGTGAAACGGAACACAAGGTGTTCAAAATAAAAGAAAGACGATGAGAGTGACAGCAAAGGAGAACGTTGATTTGAATTTAATTATGGAAGTAGTCAATGCTCTTGTTTGCATTGTTTTAGAGGATCAATGCGGTTTAAGTGGTGGTTTAATTATTAATGATGTCAAGCTGTCACATTATATTAAGTTACCGAATCCTGTGTTTGCCTTAATAGCCTTTAATCTTAACATTTTCTTATCAAAAATCTATCTTTCTTCGACATATTTTTATACACTTTTCTCTGAAGACATTTAGTGATATAAATACCTACAATAAGCTTCTTGAATGTAGTAAATTAATAATAATAAATTGTTTCAACAAACACACCAATTACCTAGTCCCAAACTAAGCGTGAGCTTGTGCTATGGTGACTAGGATAACGGATAGACATACTTATATACGTTTATACACATCCATGACTAAGGTACAAATGCTCGTGCTCATCACATAAACATTTGCCCCTTGCGGGATTCGAACCTTCAACCGCCTGGTTTAGAAGTCCGGGGTGCGCACCAATACGGTCGTCAAATTAAATGGGTGATCTCAATTGAGTCATGAATTTCGGTAACACTGAATCTTTTGATATTAAAATCAGATTAACAGCTAAACTAATATATTATTTCGAATCTTATCACCAGCAAATCGACAAGCAGCGATTGCAAACTCAAATTGTTTGCGAACTGGCATTTTTCACTGCAACGAACAGTTGAGATAATTCGCATAATTACGTTTAGCCTTTGAAAGAAACAATGGGGCAAACTTTTTAATCAATCACGTGTTGCAAGGGTCGGGTGCTGTTAGTTTTCGTTGCGCAAGCTCGCTGCGCGCGCGCATATCGCACGGTTACAACAATAGATTAGTTTGTTATAGTTGCTGCTGCTATTAAAAGAATAATAATGAACTGTGACGCTGACTAACATCTTCATATAAGCTGTTACGTTAAATTAAATTAAATGTAACTTTTTTAGGGTTGCAATACTTATGTCAAATGTTGTCTGCATATATTTTGGAAAAGCGCGTCTGTAAGCTAGGAACATAAGGTAAATTGTGTTATTGATGAACATTTGCATTAATCAACTGTTTACATACTTACTTAATAAACCAAGGATAAAAACATAGTTTTATTATTATTATGGAATCATAATTCCATAATGCCCAAACATTTCTAATTTCAACCTTTAACAGGCACTGGGTCAAAACACAATAATTAAGCATTTTTGTTTACCTAAAAACATAAAGTCATAAAAGTATTGAGGTGCTTGTGGCGCAGTGGCGGCAGCGCTTTGGTAGTGATACCAAAAGTTAAGCAACCCACGGTGCGGTCGTGATTGGATGGGTGACCATTCCGACCATAAAAGTGACGACCATGACAAGCATCTGCGTGCTTCGAAAGGCACGTTAAGCAGTTGGTCCCGGCTAATATCTGTTGGTATTAGTCGTTGAGCCTAGTCAGAGGCCCTAGGATGACTTGATAACATCTGACAGTAAGGTTTATCACTTGCCTTACAGACACCCCTCCACCAATCCGCACTGAGCCCGCGTGGTGGAGTATGGCTCATTCCTCCTCATAGTTGAGGCGAGGCCTTTTCCCAGCAGTGGGATCTAATAGGCTGACTTTACATAAAAGTATTTTAGTAAGGCAATAATTTAGGGTTTATCTATTATCTCCTTTTGCCTTTAATGACCCCCAAATCAAAACCCACACAAATCATCATTAAACTTTCGCTAACCCAAAATGGCGCAATACCATTTTAATACTCAGGTTATTTGATTTACAACGTAATTACATCCGTGAATGGATCAAAAAACATCTTTGATTAAATCCAAACCGTTATTTGTCTTAATAAATTGTTCTGTGCATTATCGTTACATCACGATAATCTATTTATTATAAAACAATCACGCACTAACAAAAAGTTATATGGACAGACAGCCAGACAATCTATCATACACACGTGTTCCAACTGACATTTGTTGTAGTTACGTCACTGACAGCGAAATAATTGTGAAAACTTGTATGGTCCTTGTAGCGCCTTAGTAACATTGTTTTTGTGCCGGTAAATAATAGATAATAAGTCAAAGTTATGAAACTAAACATGAAATTTCAAGACTAAATGCTTTCATCAGAGCTGTTCAAACAACCATTGTTGCGCTGGCCTTAATTGGAACAGATGCAATTATTTTCTTGATGCATTTATTGTCCAATGCATTTATTTGGACGTGTTTCTGTAGGGCCCTGTCTGTAGTAAGTACTTTTCAATCAATGATAGTGTTCGAATCAAATCTACTGCGCGATTTAAATTTGATGCACCGTTATGTGTCTACGAAAGAATTCAAAATTAAGCCAATTGGCTCAATATAAGGGTAACAGTATCCGCTCGCTAGTGACATATCATCTAAACCTCTTAGCTACCATCGTCGGAGTCCCCGAGTGGGCGGGGGTGCGCTGGCGCCCACGGGAGGGGGCCGGTCTATGGTGGCGTCATGCTGCCGCCATACTCAGGGGATGCACCACGGCCTGAGAATAAAGAAAAATATGATAGGATAGGTAAGTACGGTCGGCTAAGAAAGTGGTCTTCCAGTTGGTTGGACTCACTCATGGATTTATTATATAAAACACTATCAAAAAATGCTTTTAAAAAATAACTTAAAGTAGAATAACTTGGCATTAAATCCGCCTTTTGTACAAAATTTTCAGTTGTGCAATAAAGCTTAAATAAATAAATAAAGTAGGGTCAGAGGAAAAAACTTTGGAAAGAGGAAGAAGGTCGTTGGTCCAGTCGTGAAGAGGAGCAGGAATGGCGGCGGCGAGCGAGACGCCAGATGGTGATTGTGCACTTGCTTTTGACGCAAGGCTCCAGCCTAGGCTTAGCCGTTGAGATGGTGATTGTTCACTTGCTTCTGACACCGGTCCGGTAATATTTTTCGGGCGTATGTATGTATGTCAATTTCTGTGGCACGCCCTACAGCCGGCTGAACGGTTTTTGACATTGTGGTAGTGACATAGGTACATAATAATAGGACACATAAATATTGAAACTGGCGCCCGCGAATGAAATAAAAAAGGGGCGGAGATTTGTTTTTATTTTCATAGCAATATGGGTATCAAATGAAAGCTAATGAAAAGATAATTTCGAAAATATGATATTCTTGGCGGTCGGGTTTTTGTTTATATATAATATTACGTTTGTTCATTTAAATCGACGTAAAACGTCGGCAGAGAACCATTTGACGATTCGCAATCCAACTAACAGTGAACGGGGCTCTTTCGCGGCCAAGGCCACCTTAGCACATCCCAAGATATTCTAAATGCCATGTTTGAAGACTGCAGTGACAACACGATCGACGGGCGATAAGGAAATACTGACTGCGCACACGCAACAAACGAGATAACATCTCACAAAGTTAGATTAGCCTAAGAATTTCATGGTACCTTATCTTAAGGTACTAAAGCTTAAGATGTTAGACCGTAAGAAAGAGATGGTAGATTCATGTGAGGTATAGTGTCGCAATTAAAAAACTTTGCCTTGTAATTACTGTGTCGAAAGCCGCTTTAGGGCTGTGTCGGGGGAATAGTGATCTGTCTAATTGTGACAGCTGTCGAGTGATGTTGGGCATTTGATATGATGGCGTCACGTTTCGTGTGACGAGCACAGTTCAAGGTGACCAATGAACTTAAACTACTTTTTATGCAGTACTCAAACATTAAAGCATATTATTAACTTTGCTTCAACTTTTTTTAATAATCACAGCAGCTGAGAAGAGAAAACTTCACTACCTATTGGTGAGCTCATGAGTTAGATCCCCGGTCTGAGTTTGTACAAAACGTAGGTACTTAGAATTTTCGATGATATAGCTGCCTAATGGTAAAGGTAAACGTCGTTAGGCCGTCGTAACCTGCGCACTAGTGGTTGGCTATTGGCTAGTGTGTGAAATGGAGGCAGTGCCAAACCACTCCATAAATGACTATGAAGGAGATCAAAAATTGAGAATCTCTGACAAATTACGCAGTCTTAGGTATAGGTGAGGTGGGAGCAATCTCTCCTAAGCCGAGCTTTAGGTAGAGAAAACAATATTATTTTTATAGTGTAGTTATGAAAA